>OX422217.1:594628055-597456681 GCA_949130495.1 Sambucus nigra | reverse complement strand
GGGGTCTACATTTCCTACAGTCGAGCATTTACTTGCTCAAAAAATTATGTTCCTTCACTTTGGTCAGCATCATCAGCCTTCTTATTACCCTCTAACTCATCCCTCAACGTGTTATTCTCCTGTTCTAAGAGACACACATCCTGAGCACTCTTGACATTAGATTTCAACAACTTCTTCTTCTTTGAATATGCCAAGGATAGTTCTTGCAGCTTCTTATCTAATCCACTATCACTCTGAAGAATGGCAAAAATTCCTCTCATAATCATACGATAAGCTAGAAATTACTTCCTTGTGACCTCATTGGATTTGGGGTATCATTTCATAATTAGAGTCATTGGTTTCCACAGCTTGGTGGAATAACCTACGCATATGTAGGTAAACTTCCTTAGCTTGATTAGAAATGTTTAGGCCGAGCACCTCCTTCATATCTTTTTCATTAGGCTCCTCATGGTGTATCCCAAATAGTTGGTTACTCCTCCAAAAAAGTTAACTTTTAACAACAGCCAAGCTAACCTTCCTAGAGTTAAACTAAAATGTATAGGACATTGCATAAGTATGGAAAGAAAAAGAGTGCTCAAAATAAAAAAATATCATTAGTGGAAAAAGGATCAATTTTATTAAGAATTTAAAATATCTTACAAGCAGGGAGATTGATCAAATACATCAACAAAATCATAAAACAAAACTACAAGGACCTTATTCACTACAACTTCTCCTTGTCTTGATTCACCTCCTCCTCTAGGAGTGCCTCTACCAAACTCAGCTCTTGAGGTAGGAAGCACTCTACCATTCCCTCTTCATCATCAACCTCCTCCTTAATTTCTAGAATAGTGCCTAGATTGTATTGAATGAAGATGTCAGAGCCCACTGCAGTGCCAACCTGGGTAAGGGCACCATTGTAGCCTTCCTTGAAGGGATATATCTTCAAGTATGCCACTTGAATAAAAGTATTGGATAATTCCTTATCCCACTCATGAGTGTAGACATCCTCATTATATTTCTTAGCCTTCGCCTTCAACTCAATAATTTGGCCCTTGGCATCCTCACCCACCTTTTTAGCCTCTATGCAGCCTTCATAGCCTAGTTGGTTTTCTTCTCAGCGTCCTTCACAACCTTATCAGTATTGGCCTTCCCGTCCTTCAATTTTTTGATGGCTTCCTTCCACTTTTTCTTGTCTGCTTCATGGGATTTTTTTATAGCCTCCAAAGACTCTCGCATGCCCCTGAAAAGGTACCTCCACATCCACAAAGGAATCCTTTAACTGGTCGTCCCTCCTTTGTAATTTGTCATAACAAACCAAAAACTGCAAAAAACTACCATTCTTATATATAAGTAAGTGAATAATAGTGACATATGGAAATAAGGAAATGGTAAATAAAACTTACTAAAGCTAAGTTGTGGCTGGCATGCTCAACCAACTTGGTTTGAGGAAGGGCAATCGTAGTAGCCTCGTCAATTGGAAATATTATTACTCTAATTAGTTAGCGAGCAAGGTCTGGATTAACAACAACAGAAGGGGAACTGCCCTAGCCCTTGTCAGCATGATCCTTCTCAGGATGTTTTAAAGGGGTAGTTGAACCCCTCTTTAGCCTATTAAACTAGGGCTCCTGGTTTTTCATCACAAAAGCCTCAATTACAATGGGGTGTTTAGAGCCCCTATCATCATTCTTCTTCTTTTTAGTAGGAGGTTATGAATCTTTCTCTTAACCATTTTTGGATAGTAAATATTGGTTGGAATAAGAGCGAGATCTAAGGATTCAATGGAAGAAGACATTCCCCCAGTACAAAAAATTCCTTCTGCTTGAGGTGGAGATTCAAATTCAGTGACTGAGGAGGAGGATGTTGGGTCTTTTAAGTTAATGGGGGCTGATGGAATGTCTTCATTGGGATGAGCGACGAAAGAGGTGATTGAACTCTGGTAACCAAGTATAATGGATGCAGAATGAGGTTGAGCTTCTCCTAACCTATATTGGAAAGATCAGACATCTTTTAAGTTAGAAAAATTGACCTCTGAAGCACGAGGTATATATCCTTCTTCTTCTTCTCTACAAAATAGAAAGGCAAAAAATGTAGTCAGTAAGAGAATTAGCTGAAAAACCAAAAACAAACTGCACAAGAATAAGCATATGTCGACCGATGCCCTGACCCTCTTGAGGGAAATGGGGACCATTGTAGTTCTCACCCTCAAGAAGAGGAGCAAACTACCAATCTTTTAAAATCAACCCATAATCCCAATAATATTTATTGAAATCGGGGAAATTTACTACTAAAGCTCTATTGGAAAATATGGTCTTCAAATAATAAATGTTGTCATGGGTGGTCCCTCGGCTATAATAATACATTAATTGTTTTATTCCTATATAGGTTCCAAATCGCTCATTAATACGCTTGAATCCATTAACTACCCTCCAACTACTGGGAGCCACTTGGTATGGGACCACATCAAAGTACTAACAAAACTCTAAAAATAAACTATTCGTAGGGAATGTCACCCCACTTTCTGCAATAAATACTGTGGGGATCCAATGACCCTCCTCTAATGTTCAAATATCACAAGGATCTGTTATTATCTCAATTTTAACCCAGTTCACATACACCATTTTTCGATAAAGAGGAAAGAAAAAATAATAAAATAAGGGGTCTTACAGCAAAATAGAAATAGCAAAGCTCTGAAAAATGGTAGAGTAAAAACTTGAGAAGGAGGAGAAGAGTTTGAAATTCAAGGTGAGGAGAACAAGGAGAGAAATGATGTTTTATAGGACTTTATGATGTCCCCTGAGCTACGCAAAATAAAATTATTAAGTGTACCACCGCTTTACCTTTCAACGGCATCTTAGTTCATCAGGGTACCCCCAAACGGCTACTATTTATAAAATTGCTACTCGTCAAAAGTTGACATTTAAAAATTTACCATTACCAAAGGTCAGCAGTTGACTAGATGCTTCCAGATAGCCGCGCAGAACTTAACAGATAATACTCCATCCTTTCAGTCACTAAATCACTCCAATCAAGAATGAAGTATTATGGGTTTTGTTGTCACCAACAATAACCTGACCAGTGGACCAATAAAAAGGTGTCACCTGTCATCATACTTAACGGGCCCAGAGACAACGGGTAAAAGTGGTTAGAAGAATTATCTACTTGGTTAGCACACTAGGCAACCACCCCCAAGAATACAAACAGTCAGTGATGTAAACAGACACACGTGAGAATCTCAATAGTCACCATGTATATGCACGTGGATAATGTATAGTTGTTAATTATAATGTACGGGTGTAAATACCTACTATATAGAGGTATTCCACCTCTTCATCTTCCTATTACTATAAATAGCCCACTACCTCTCTCAGCTAAGGGTAAATAAAAATAGTTTATCCCAAACCCTAAAGAGTTCCTGAGAAGCTTGTACTAAACCATAATACATAGTGACATTGTACTTGTGGATGTAGGCACCTTACTGGGCTAAACCATGTAGTATTCATGTATCTCTTTCTTTGTCTCTCATCTCTCTCTTTAGATAATATCTTTCTTACTTTATCTGTGGTTGATAATAATGTATGTGACTAAGCAAAGACTCATCCAAATCATAAAATCAATTTTAGTACCAACAGTGTACATCTTTATAATAAGGGAGAGTGGAGTTTTACTATTCACTACTCAAAATGTGCCTATGCAATAATGGATGAGATTGACCTAAATAAAATAAAGGGATTTGATTCGCCAATAACACATCTGAAATTTATTAACTCGAATTTTATTTTATACTCAACTTTCACTACACCAAAATGGCAAAAATGTCACTCTTCTCCCGGCCAAGGTTGTCATGGACAAAAAACACGCATTTTTTATCATGATCGAAGATCGTGACAAGTGGTGTTGTCACGGTCAAAGATCGAGACAACATTTAAAGTTGTCACGATCTTTGACAATGACACATCCGTGATAACTTAATTAAAATAAAACCCTAGTCGCTTCATCCTTTCCTCTTTCCCTCGTTTATTTCTCTCATTTCCCTCGTAATTCTCTCTCTTTTCCTCTGAGTGAACATGTGATCATCTCTCTTTCCCTCTCCTTCCTCTCATCCGGCCATCTCTCATTTCTCATCCCTCTCCTTCATTCTGGTACATATCTCTCTCTCTCTCCTTCACACACACATCCATACACACATAAAAAAAAACACATACCACACACACGCGTGCGCATACACACTAGAATGAAAACCCTAAGTAATTTGAAATTAATTTGAAAACCCAAAAAAGAACCACAACCCACACACCACACACGCACATACACCCTAGAATCAAGATCCTAAAATGATTTCAAATGAAAACTCAAATTAATTTGAAACCTTTAAAACACACAAACACATGCACTTATTTAATTTTTGTAATTTATTATGCAAATTTATTATTCATTTATTATGCTAATTTATTATTTATTATGTTAATTTAAATTGATGTCACCTTATTATTTTTTTGGATTCGTTAATTATTGTTGATTAATGGATTTGAACATTTAAATGGCCATTGAGTTGGTTAGCCCTAGGCATTTCTAACATTTAGGGTTGTGATTTCACCGAATATAAATAAGACAGAAATGAAACGTACTATAAATTTTAAATGCTTTGTGACTCCCAGCCTAATTAACCCCGGGTGATCAGTCCTAAATTAAGTTAGAACAGGTTTCTCAGTTGGATCATTCTTAGCATCATTGTCGCCTTTTTAATTACAAACCACCTAAGTGAGAAAATTAGACTGGTGCCAAGTTTTATCTTTCATTAACTTAAATGAAAATCTCATGCGGAAGTAAAACTACACAATAATCCCAATTAACTGAAACAACCATTGACAATTATTTAACTGACCGAATAAACCATCGGCCCAAACTCCAACAAATATAAAATAAAGACAAGTAATCAATCTCAACAAGTCTGACAAAAACTAAATGAACTGTGAGCTACATGCTCAAAATAACTGATAAGAAGTCTCTATATTAGGAATGAAAAGTGAGGCGTCTATCAAAACTCCCGCAACAATCCACATGTCCTGCAGCAACGGATCCCTGAAATTTAGTCAAGCCTAGCGTCCCTGTGTCTGGACACCTAAAAGTTTTTAAAAAAAATTTATAGCAAGGGTTAGTACCCAAAACATTTGAAAAATATTTATCAAATGATTAACTTGCAGTGATAAATAAATATGCATGCTCTCCATATTTTAGTTAGTGTCGCACTCCCTTGAGGACATCCTCACCCCTCCTCTAACGTGCACTAATAACGCCTTAATTAAATTTACCTAGTTCTTATTCTCATGAATAGATAAATTATATAACCCTTGAAAACATCCTACTCTAACCGAGTATGCCTTAATTATGATTTTTAAGTTATTATCAACATCAAGCTTAATTAAATCATTTTCCTTTAATTTCATATAACTTCCACATTTGTTATACATATAATACAACTCATGCCTTGTATTATTTAGCCTATATATAATTATTTACCTAATTATATACTTAGTCGTATTACAGTATTCATAAACATACTGAAATAAAATTTAATAATAATATCCCCCGAGTAAAGTCTTACCGCGTATAAATTCTCTAAAGTTCTATCCCACTAGGTGTATTCACATAAACTAGTTACCGCAAGTCAGAATCGTTCACTAACTTGGTTAATACATACATGTTAGAGGCGGTCATATTCCTTCCCTGAAAGTGAGGTGCCCCTCACCCATATAACGGACTCTATGACCTGGGAATATACTCACCCTACTCCTCAAGCTAGGGGATTCATCCACTACACGCAACCTCCCCCTATAGCACTAAAGTATATAATAATAATATCTATCCACTGATATTAATGCACACACCATATATATATACTATCACACAACGTGTATATATATATATATATCCCGGCTACACCGTGCACTAAGTCCGTGACACAAGCCTATTCCATTTTATTATGAGTTTATGGCCCAACTCTAATTAAGAATTAATTTGCACATTAATTTCTTTTGGTATCGCCCTAACCAATATATTCGGACTTACTCTCGTCGCCCGAAATAATATCACCCGAGTCTAAATCCCCAACTCTGAATTATTTAGCCTTCACCTAAATAAAATTTGCATCTCGGTATCGCTCAACCAATATTCCTGGACTTATCCACTCAAATCATTTTGAATTAAAATTCCCAAAATTTAACTCTAGTGTATCACACCTAATTTCCTCCAAACCCCAATTAATTTAATCATGATGTGCCACACAAGGTCTCCCTCAAATCCTAATTAATTTTATTCAAAATTAAATTAGAATTAAACTCATGTATTAATTTCTCAATAATTAAAACATGAAAGATTATATAATAATTTTCCCTTTATATACATAACTGGGCGATGCTGTCAAAATTTCCGGACCATCGATCGATCGATAGTCTACCTTCGATCGATCGATCAGGTCCTCGTCTTCCCCGAGTTGCTGTTTCAGCCATGGCTAAATACCTCCAAAACCTAACTTCTTCTATACTGAAAACCAAGCTTTCCCATCGACAATAGACATCAAATACCTTATGAGGAATCTCCATAAAGTCCAAAAACATCAATTAATTCACTTCATTTACTCTTTTCACAAGTTTGGGGTAAAATCCAATTTAATCTTTTAACCCATTTAAACATCAATTCCGTATTACCAATTCGTTTCTAATTCATTCGGGTTTACACATCTTACCAGATACAAATACACAACTCACATTATACATGAATTTCTACTCAATTTAGAAATCAGATTCATGGTTTGCAAAACCCCATGTTTATACCCTTTAAATCCCAAAACGAATTTCTTTTATTACACACATCACATGAATATGAATTGAAATACAATATACATGCTACAACAAGTTAACCACTTGCCTTAGGTTTCGTAGATTCTGATTTTGGAGTTGAATGCCCAAGGTTGAAGATGACTCTTTTTGGCTCTCCTGTGATCCCCAAGTTTGCCTTTAACTGCTATTATGATTTCCTCACCCACTAAGTCTTTTCTAAACTCACATCAGTCGTTCCCTTATTTCTTATAATTTTTTAATTAGTATTAATTCCGTTTTTTGCCTAATGGGCTAAGCCCAAGTGACCCAAATGCCCCCGTGTAGGCCCGGCTATGCCTAAAAACGTTCCGTGACCCGTTTACTACCTCCGGGTACACTTTTCCGACTATCTCAGCCCATCCGGACTCAATCATACACTCAGAATTGACATCCAAATTAATTTATAAAATCCTTATTTCACACCCAAATTAGTTTATACCGACTCCCGGCTGAAATAAGTACATATCCCGTCATTAATACCCGAAATGACGTAAATACATCATTATTACTCACTTAGTAAATAAATGTCCCTAAATATTAACCATTCACTCCCTGATTAATATTTACATATAAATTTCCATAATTAATTCAATTAAAATTAGGACATACAAGTAATTTTGAATTCCCGAATTAATTAAATATTAAATGCATGAAAATACAGGGTGTTACATACTCCCCCCCTACAAAGGTATTTCGTCCCCGAAATTAGGTCGTACCTGTGGTGAAAAGCTCTGGATATTGTTCCCGCATATCCTCCTCCCGCTTCCAGGTAGACTCGTTAACGTTGTGATGACCCCACTGTACTCTAACTAGTGGAACAACCTTGGATCGTAACTTCTGCTCACTACAGTCCAGAATAGCCACCGGTCTCTCCTCTTATGAGATGTCTGGCTGTAAATCAATTTCCTCGAGTGGAATGTGCCAGAAGGCCCTCTTGCTCCTGCGATATTTCTTTAACGATGCCACATGGAACACGTCGTGTATCCGCTGAAGGTGTTTTGGCAATCCCAGCCTGTAAGCTACTGGTCCCACCCTCTCGATAATAGGGAAAGGTCCCACATACCTCGGTGCTAACTTAACCTTCTTGTCGAACCTCATCACCCCTTTCATAGGGGACACCCGGACTAACACCTGGTCCCCAACATCTAACTCCATTTGTCTCCGTGAAGCATCAGCGTAACTCTTCTGCCTATCCTGAGCTATCCGAATCCACCCTCGGATTAACTCTATCTTGGCAGATGTCTCCTGAACAATCTCCGGCCCTAATACTTTGTTGTTCCCCACCTTTAACCAACAAGCGAGTGAACGACAAGGTCTCACATATAGAGCCTCGAACGGTGCCATGTTGATCGTGAATTGGTAAGAGTTGTTATACGCGAACTCTACCAAAGGAAGATATTTCTCCCAACCTACCCCAGAGTCAAATATGCACATTCTGAGCATATCTTCCAACATCTGATTGACTCTCTCAGTCTGCCCGTCAGTCTGTGGGTGATAGGATGTACTCAAACGTAACTCCGTGCCCATGGCCTCCTGAAATCTCTGTCAAAAGTGGGCCACAAAGATCTTGTCTCTATCAGACACAATATTAACTGGTACCCCGTGCAGCTTAATAATCTCAGCTATGAATAGCTGCGCATATCGCATCATCTCAAAGTCTGTGCGAACCGACAGGAAATGGGCCATTTTGGTCAACCGATCCACAATGACCCATATGGAATTGTGACGCCTCTGCAATGCAGGTAACCCTATAATGAAGTCCATGGAGATGCTCTCCCACTTCCACACGGGAATTTCCAGCGGCTGTAGCATTCCTGATGGTCTCTGATGGTCAACTTTCACAAGCTGACGCGTGGTACATTTTAAAACAAACTCTCTATGTCCCGTTTCATTACTTCCCACCAATACTGCCTCCTCATATCCTAGTACATCTTATCCCCACCGGGATGTACCGCAAATCTCGACCCATGGGACTCTGTCATAACCGCGTGCCTCAACTCCTCATCCTCTGGCATAATTAACCTCCCATTAAGGCGTGAGCCTCCTTTCGAGGTAACCGAGTAACCCTCTGCTCCCTCAGCTAGCAACTGGCTCACCCTATCCCGATAGATCTGATCCTCTGCCTGAGCCCTCGCAACCCGCATAATGATCTCAGGTGTGATGGATAATGCTGACATGCAAGCCCTGGCTACATCATCCTCATATCGAAGCTCTCTCCACTTCGCTTTCCAGACTTCTGATATTTCGCCAGTCGGTCTTCGACTCAATGCATCTACTACCACATTAGCCTTACCAGGATGATACTAAATATCAAACTGGTAGTCTTTCAAAAATTCTAGCCATCGCCTCTGCCTCATAATCAAATCCTTCTATGTGAAGAGATACTGAAGTGATTTGTGATCCGTGAATAACGTGAACTTCTCTCCTAAAAGATATCTATCCATATCCTCAAAGCAAAAACGATCGCTGCTAGCTCCAGGTCATGAGTGGGGTAATTCCTCTCGTGGGATTTTAGCTTTCTGGACGCATAAGCTATAGCCCTTTCCTCCTGCTAAAGCACACCCCCAAGTCCCTCTAAGGATGCGTAAGTGTAAACCCAATACTCTAATCCTCCCTTCGGCAAAGCAAGTGCGGGTGAAGATGTCAACTTGTCCTTTATCTCGTCAAAAGCTAATTGACAATGATCACTCCAAGTGAAAGGTACCCCTTTTCGGGTCAGATTCGTCAAAGGGCCCGCAATCTTTGAGAATCCTTTGATGAACCACCTATAATAAGCGGCCAATCCCAAAAACCTGCGCACCTCGGTCGGTGTCGTGGGCTGACCCCACTCCCTCACCGCCGATACCTTACTCTAATCCACTGCAATACCCCGATCTGACACCACATGGCCAAGAAATTGTACCTCCTGTAGCCGAAATCCACACTTCCCAAATTTGGCATAGAGTTGGTGATCCCGCAGTGTCTGTAAAACTATATGCAGATGCTCTGTGTGCTCCTCCTCGGTACGCGAGTAGATCAAGATGTCATCAATGAACACGATGACAAACTGATCGAGAAACTCCCTGAAAACCCTGTTCATGAGGTCCATGAACACTGCTGGTGCATTGGTGAGCCCGAATGGCATCACCCTGAACTCATAAGATCCATACCGTGACAGGAAAGCGGTCTTAGGGATATCCTCCTCTCGGATACACAGTTGAGGATACCCTGACCTCAAGTCGACCTTAGAGAAGTAAGACGCCCCTCTCAACAGGTCAAATAGATCATTAATCCTAGGTAACGGATACTTATTATGTATTGTCGCCTTATTCAGCTCTCTATAGTCCACGCATAACCATAGCAAATCGTCCCGCTTCTTCACAAACAACACCGGTGCACCCCACGGCGATGTACTCCGTCGAATGAAACCTTGACCCAGAAGCTACTGAATCTGCTCTCTCAACTCATGCATCTCTGAAGGGGCCATACGGTATGGGTCCCGAGCAATCAGCCTCGTCCCCGGTCCTAAATCGATTACAAATTCAATTTCCCTGTTAGGTGGCAACCCTGGTATCTCCTAGAACACATCCTCAAAGTCCCTCACTACCGGGATTGAGTCCAACGGAATTGCCACCTCCTATGAGGTTTCTTCCTCGTGCGTGCGTGACCCTCCCTCGGGTAACGACATTGCTATAAAAAACATATCTTATCCTGGAATAGAGAACACGATTTTCCTCTCGTAACAATCCACCGTTGATTGATAATCTGCCAACCAATCCATACCCAAGATGACATCGTACCCCTCCATATCTAACACCAAGAGGTCCACTGCTAAACTAAGCCTCCCAATCAAAATCTCCACCCCCCGATAAATCGAGTGAATCGAAGCCCCGCTGCTTACTGGAGACTCTACACACATCCGAAGACTACTCGCGGTCTCTAGTAATCCGGCCCGTTTAGCAAAATTATATTTAATGAATGAATGTGATGCTCCCGTGTCAAAAAGAATACTACCCTCATAACCATGAATGAGAAACATACCCTCAACTGCTGGCGGTGTTTGCTGTGCTGGAGGATGGGGAATATCCCAGACGTTATACACATGCCCGTAGTGCATCTGCCCTGCTGCGGTGGGGCGGGTGGAGCTGGTGTTGCTGGCGGCATCTGCCCCCGTTGCCCCTGTTGGGCCTCCTGCTGATGACCTCTGCCCCTATGTGGGCACTCCCTCTTGAAGTGTCATGGCTGGCCACAGACAAAACATCGTCTTTGACCATCCCCCAGTCGTTGGCCCTGTTGGCCCTGACGTGGCTGGCCCTTCTGGCCTCCCCCATTGTTCCCTTGGCCCTAACGGCCCTGAGGAACCTGTTGCTGATTCGGGCTCAGTTGCCCTTGCCTGAACCCTTGTCCTCCCGGTCGAAACCCACCAGGCTTAAACTTCTTAGCCTGATTCCCCTGCTGACTGCCAGTCTGTTGTTGAGTACCACTCGTGTCACCACTAGTAACTACCTTGCCCTGTTGGCTCGGCTCCCCTATTCTCTTACTCCCCTTCGCATGAAAGCGATGATCCTGGCAATGTACAAGTGCGGAATTAATGACATCTGTATAAGTCACTAACGCCGAATTCCCATTCAAATGTTGCCTGATCCGCCAGGCTAAGCCATCCATAAATCTCGATTTCTTCTGCTCCTCATCGTTCACCTCATTTGGCACAAAGTTTACCAAATGGGTGAACTCTTCCTCATAGTCTGCCACTGATCGGTCACCCTATACTAAATCACTGAACTTTTTTCTCATCTCAGCCTCTACTGCTGGTGGAAAGTATTTGCGGTCGAACCGCACCCAGAATTTTGCTATCATCATCAAATCTCGCTCCTCGACGGTGGTAACTGACTCCCACCACTGTAAGGCTTCCCCCGACAGACGAAAGGTAGCAAGCATCTATTTCTGCACCTCGGTACACTCCAGCATGTGCAAGTGGTGCTGAATGTTCTTCTTCCAGTCACAAGCCCCTACCACATCGGTGCTACCCCGAAACTCAGGTGGGTGAACCTTCTGAAAGGTCTCCCTAACTCACTACCAAGACGGTGGCCCCACTGGATCCTAAACTACTTGTGCCAATGGAGGCGGTGCCTGGGGTAGTGGAAAGTGAGCTGCCATAGCTCTCATCGCTGTCTTGACCGCCTGGGCCACTATCACTGCCACCTGAGCAATGGAAATCAACTTGGCTGGGGGTGGTGGTGGCAATACCTGTGGCTCCTGATGAGCCTCCCTGACCGCATTCCTAGCCTCAGCCCTCTCCGCTCTCTGTCTCGTCGGTGGCATCTGAAATAGATTGAATTGTATAAGTACACAATTTATACAAAAATATTCATAGCAGAAATATGATATCTCACAAGCGGAAAATGAATCAACACTCCTAATAATAGGGCTCTATAACAACCGAATGCTACGCTGAAACGTAGTAAGCCGCACAGATCCTAAGGACACTAGAACCTGATGCTCTGATACCATCTGTGACACCCCGCCTCAGTTGAATCATTCTTAGCATCACTGTCGCCTTTTTAATTACTAACCACCTAAGTGAGAAAATTAGACTGGTGCCAAGTTTTATCTTTCATTAACTTATATGAAAATCTCATGCGGAAGTAAAATTACACAATTATCACAATTAACTGAAACTACCATTGACAATTATTTAACTGACCGAATAAACCATCGGCCCAAACTCCAACAAATATAAAATAAAGACAAGTAATCAATCTCAACAAGTCTGACATAAACTAAATGAACTGTGAGCTACATGCTCGAAATAACTGATAAGAAGTCTCTATACTAGGAATGAAAGAGTGAGGCGTCTATCAAAACTCCCACAACAATCCACATGTGCTACAACCACGGATCCCTGAAATTTAGTCAAGCCTGGCGTCCCTGTGGCTGGACTCCTAAAAGTTTTTAAAAAGTTTTTATAGCAAGGGTTAGCACCCAAAACATTTGAAAAACATTTAGCAAATGATTAACTTGCATTAATAAATAAATATGCATGCTCTCCATATTTTAGTTAGTGTCGCACAGGACATCCTCATCCCTCCTCTAACGTGCACTACTAACGCCTTAATTAAATTTACTTAGTTCTTATTCTCATGACTAGATAAATTATATAACCCTTGTAAACATCCTACTCTAACCGAGTATGCCTTAATTATGATTTTTAAGTTATTATCAAAATCAAACTTAATTAAATCATTTCCCTTTACTTTCATATAACTTCCACATCTGTTATACATATAATACAACTCATGCCTGGTATTATTTAGCCCGTATATAATTATTTACCTAATTATATGCTTAGTAATATTACAGTATTCATAAGCATACTGAAATAACATTTAATAATAATATCTCCCGAGTAAAGTTTTACCGGGTATAAATTCTCTAAAGTGCTATCCCACTAGGTGTATTCACATAACCTAGTTACCCAAAGTCAGAAACGTTCACTAACTTGGTCAATACATACATGTTGGAGGCGGTCATATTCCTTCCCTGAAAGTGAGATGCCCCTCACCCATATAACGGATGCTATGACCTGGGAATATACTCACCCTACTCCTCAAGCTAGGGGATTCATCCACTACGCGCAACCTCCCCCTATAGCACTAGAGTATATAATAATAATATCTATCCACTGATATTAATGCACACACCATATATATACGATCACACACAGTGTATATATACATATATATATATATATATATATATATATATATATATATATATATATATATATATATATATATATATATATATATATATATATATATATATATATATATATATATATATATATATATATATATATAAAATATCCCGGCTACACCATGCACTAAGTCCGTGACACAAGCCAATTCCATTTTATTATGAGTTTATGGCCCAACTCTAATTAAGAATAATTTGCACATTAATTTTTTTTGGTATCGCCCTAACCAATATATTCGGACATACTCTCGTGGACCGAAATAATATCACCCCAGTCTAAATTCCCGACTCTGAATTATTTAGCCTTCACCTAAACAAAATTTACATCTCGGTATCGCTCAACAAATATTCCCGAACTTATCCACTCAATCCGTATTTAATCATTTTGAATTAAAATTCCCAAAATTTAACTCTAGTGTATCACACCTAATTTCCTCCAAACCCCAATTAATTTAATCATGATGTGCCACACAAGGTCTCTCTCAAATCCTAATTAATTTTATTCACAATTAAATTAGAATTAAACTCATGTATTAATTTCTCAATAATTAAAACATGAAAGATTATATAATAATTTTCCCTTTATATACATAACTGGGCGAAGCTGTCAAAATTTTCGGACCATCGATCGATCGATGGTCCACCTTCGATTGATCGATCGATCAGGTCCTCGTCTTCCCCGAGTTGCTGTTTCAGCCATGGCTAAATACCTCCAAACCCTAACTTCTTCTATACTAAAAACCAAGCTTTCCCATCGACAATAGACATCAAATACCTTATGAGGAATCTCCATAAAGTCCAAAAACATCAATTAATTCACTTCATTTACTCTTTTCACAAGTTTGGGGTAAAATCCAATTTAATCTTTTGACCCATGTAAACATCAATTATGTATCACCAATTCATTTCTAATTCATCCGGGTTTACACATCTTACCAGATACAAATACACAACTCAGATTATACATGAATTTCTACTCAATTTAGAAATCAGATTCATGGTTTGCAAAACCCCATGTTTATACCCTTTAAATCCCAAAGCGAATTTCTTTGATTACACACATCACATGAATATGAATTAAAATACAATTTACATGCTACAGCAACTTAACCACTTGCCTTAGGTTTCGTAGAGTCTGATTTTGGAGTTGAATGCCCAAGGTTGAAGATGACTCTTTTTGGCTCTCCTGTAATCGCCAAGTTTGCCTTTAACTGCTATTAGGGTTTCCTAACCCACTAAGTCTTTTCTAAACTCACATCAGCCGTTCTCTTATTTCTTATAATTGTTTAATTAGCCTTAATCCCGTTTTTTGCCTAATGGGCCAAGCCCAAGTGACCCAAATGCCCCCGTGTGGGCCCGATTATGCTTAAAAACGTCCCGTGACCTGTTTACTACCCCCGGGTACACTTTTCTGACTATCTCAGCCCATCCAGACTCAACTGTACACTCAGAATTGGAATCCGAATTAATTTACAAAAATCCTTATTTCACACCCAAATTAGTCTATACCGACTCCCGGCTGAAATAAGTACATATCCCGTCCTTAATACCCGAAATGACGTAAATACATCATTACTACTTACTTAGTAAATAAATTTCCCTAAATATTAACCATTCACTCCCCGATTAATATTTACATATAAATTGCCATAATTAATTCAATTAAAATTACGACACACAAGTAATTTTGAATTCCCGAATTAATTAAATATAAATATGGGGTGTTACATGCTTGTTGTTAAACAATTAATAATGTGAAATGAAAAATAACTATGTATAAATCATCACTATAAACATTACTACCGAAGAAATGAAACATACTTACCGTGGTAATTTATTACTACTTTGAATTACATATAATGCGCATAGATACTAGCCTTGTACTTCTTATGCATACGCATTCAATAGTCCTTAGACCCGTTCGATAATCATTACCCTTATAATGAGATCTCTCGAATTGTCCCGTTTAGACAGTTTGGGACGGCATAGGTTTTGTATAATAATATTCTCAGTGGCTTAAACTTGTTACTTTGGGAGAAGTTCTGATTCTGTCTCTTAATGTTCTCTCGGTGCATACTAGATGAAGTTGTGTTAAGTGTTATTTCAAATTGAAATAACACTTACACTAGAGAATCTATGTCGTGTACATGGAGAACAATGAGGATATGCAGTCGAATTTTCCTCAAATTGAAATAATGTGCATGAGCTGCTAAGTATATTACAGAAGTATGCGGTCTTGAATGGGATGGGACCACTCACCCTTTAGAGGAGATGGAGGAAATATGCAATCTTCAATGTGTTTATTCTGAAATTAATATTTTTATATTGAAATTGGTATTCTGAAATTAAAATTTGTAAATTGAAATTGGTAATTGGTATAAATTGATTTATAGTGGGTTTGCCCTTACAACTTTATCTCTCTCTACACATATTTTGATACATCTCTCTCTCTCTCTCTCTCTCTCTATATATATATATATATATATATATATATATATATATATATATATATATATATATATAAAGTAAAAAACTTATGTATGTCATAAGCTTAAAAGATAATGTCATCTTTATGACATTCTATGCACTACCTCTTTTGCCCTCTAAGCATTTGAGTTCCCCCTCCTTTTTTCACACTCAAAATTAAAAAACAAGGCTATTTTTGTAAACTCTCCTCAATCATACTCCCTCAACCCTACCACACTATCATTTTCTACCTCTCACTCATCCATTGGCTTCCAAAGACAAACCCTTTCATTCTGTCCCTCTCTCACTCATCCGCCCACCCCTTTCTCATTCACCCGATGCTTCTCCCTCCCCCAGTTCTCAATCTCAGCTCTCAGCTCTCAATCTCTATATCTGACATCCTCACTCTCTTTCTCTCTCTCTTTCACACACATCTCCACCTCTCCGAGCTCCATAACTCTCTGCCTCTCTGCCTCCAAATGCAACTCTTCGCCTTTCTACCTCCAAAAGCCTCTCCGCCTCTCCGAGCTCCATAATGGTTGAGGTTTTTAGGTATGCTTATTTTTAAGATCCTCACTCTCTCTGCTCTTCGTTTTTAAGATCCTCACATCTGGATGAGACTAGGGCAATGGAATCAGATCTTCCTCATTGATTTCGGGGGCTTTTGTACATGAATTTATTTTTTCTCACATTAACCTCTGAACATTTCATTTACTTTTCTAGATTTGAACTTGGGGTTCCCCATGTATTTTTTCTTATATTTTATTTTATTGTGCTGGTTTCTTTTATTGTGATGTTGTATGAGTAAGACATATTCTGTAGCAGTTTGAGACTAACGACCAAGATTAAATCGAAGGTATGCCTTCCTATACTAATTTTTCTTATATTTTCTTGTAGGTATTTTTGTTGATCTAATTTTTGTGTGAGTTTTGATGTTTATGTTTTTTTATCAGATTAAAACATAATCAGGTATACATTTTCTCCCTCTAATTGGAGCTTTGTGTTTTTATTTTTGGTTTAAACTAACTTTTTGTAGATCTAATTTTTTGTTTGTGTTTTGATGTTTATTTTTTTCAGATTCAAGACTAATCAGGTATGGGGCCATTCTCATACACCGCCTCCCTAGAGGTAATCTCCATCTCTCTTACACACACAAAATCACACCATCAGATGTGTTTATTTCATGGGTGCGATGCTTGTCTGATGTTTGTTCGTGTTTGTTCCATAAACTAATGTATGGAATATTATGGATTGAGTTCATGTGATTGCAAGCTTCCATGTGATTGAGTTCATGTGATTGCAAGCTTCACTGTTATGAGTATTAGTTATAATGTTAGTTTTTATTCATATCGTTATTAGAGTTTAAAATTTTCAACATCTTTTGATATGATGGTTCATGAACTTTATTACTGTGTGGTATTTCAGGTGTGGGGATTCCACTCTGCTTTTTAAATGCTTGGGTTGACTATGGTAATGAGCAAATATATCTCTGAGGCTTTAATATTTTCTTTCGTATATGATGTTTGCATTCTCGAATGATTAGTTTCAAGGCTCTAGATTTAAGTGTACTCCCACTTTCAGATTTAAGAGTTCAGTAGCTTATTCAGTTTTCACTATATAGTGAAACTATGTATTGTATAAATTTTTAATATAGCAAATATATAAGTTACCAAAAATATTTCTCTTTCTCTGTATTATGTATCACAACGATTGAAGATTTTTATTAACTCATGGTAGGAACCAATCACCGTGGTCTTTTTAGTAACTTCGTTTTTAATTAAACTCAAACTTGGTCTTTTCATTCTCTAATGGATGGGCATATTTAAACAAGAACTCACCTCAATTTCCAAGTGTACCAGATGTAGACCTAAATTCATTGGATAAATATATATTGTGACCTATATTAAAGTCTATCATATGTAGTATTTGTGTTGTATGATGTGTTGATATTGGTTATTTTGAGGTTCTGTATCGTGTTAAGTTTCACTATTTTTATTCAAGGCTCAAATGAAATTGATGTGAGTCCATGGATGTTTGATTGAGTCAAAGTGTGAGTACACAAGTTAGTTCTGAACTGTCTGATATTTAGATGAATTTATCCTATGTTCACAGGTAGAAGGATTATTTTTATCCTATATGATGGATGAATTTATCATATCTGATATTATCCTATCTGATATTTCCATTTTTTATCCTATGTTCTAATGGATGAATTTATCCTATCTGATATTGTAGTTCACGCTGACAGATTGGACAAGAATTATGCTCATCCAGCCATGCTGCTTTAAACCAACTTCATGCTGAGACAGAGGCTCAGAGTACTGCTAGCGAGGCTATGGTGGAAGCCCAGGAGGTGGGCGAGGTAGATGAGGTTTAGGGCGAGAATGAAAATGATCAGGAGGGGGATACATGTTTCAAATAATTTCCAAGAGTTTTTTATCTGTTTCAAGAGTGTGCTATCTATTTCAAGAGTGTGAAAATGATCAGGAGGGGGATACCTTTTTCCAAGAGTGTGATATCTGTTTCCAAGAGTTTGCTAGCTTAATTTGATCTAATGGTAGGAAAATTGTGCATTATTGTAGTGCTCATTTCATTACCTTAATATCATTCCAAAAACAAAATTCAGTGGATAATTTTTATTATTCTGATTAAATGCAGACTCGAATATCGATAGTTGGACCGTATTGAAACAAGACATACGAGCCACAACTAATTACTCATTTCTTTGCTTCTATATATGTGTTACTCATTGAACCTATTTTAAGTGTTATTTTTTCTTCATATGTGATGGGTTGCGATTATTCGTCTGTATCTTATTTGCCTTGGTTTAGGTTTATTGGTAGTGAAACGAGTATGGTAATTCTTATAAGATGTTAACAGTATTGAGAATAGGTTATGATGTCCACTTGGTCTCATGATCTTGACAAGGATGATGAAGATTATGTATTACTTGATGTAAGGACAAATTTCCAATCAAGTCATTTGTTATATTGGCTATATTCCGTTGGACAAAACAATTTTGGGTCATTCTGCATCAAGCATCATTCAACGTAAAGATTCAAGCATCGCATCCAAAGTTGACGCGTCATCAATATGCACGCCATGCTAGCTATCCTAAAAAGGTATATGACCAAATAAATTTTATATGTCGGAGTATTTTGTTTAATCAAGAAATTTTCATATAGAGAAATGTTCGTAAATAAGTAATTTTCATAAAGAAATATCCTTAAAATAAATTTGAACAAATTTGTGCAAAATATGAAATCTCGTTCGAAGTTTAACCAGGTCGTTCGAACGACCTGGATCTAACGACATTCCCTAGGCTATACTGGAACTTCGTTAGAAGTTCGTTAGAAAGGTCGTTCGAACGATCTCGTTCGAATGAGGTTTCTAACGACCTATCTAATTCGAAACTGGAACTTCGTTAGATAACTCGTTTGAACGACAAGTTGTTCGAACGACCTCGTTCGAACGAGTTCTGCCAGATCTGAATTTTTGAACTTATTTTTTAAACAGTTTTTTCCCACAAATGTTTTGGTCCACTACTTTTTCAGTTATATTATATGGACAAAAATCAGTTTCAAAGGTTAAGGAAGTTCATTATTCTCTTGAGAGCATTTTTCATAACTTCCCTCTTTTTGGTAAAAATCATCTCCAACATTTTTATCATCTTTTGAAATAAAACCCCTTCAATCAACTTGACATTCAACAAGCAAGTTTGCGGTGGATCTCTGCATTCAAGCTTTGTGGAGACGGTGGTTTTGGGCTTCGGTGGATACCGCGACACGAGGAGTGTCGAGCAACGCGTTGGAACTTCGCGTACTACAAATTCTGAGGTCGAGGACGGCATAAGCAAGTCTTGAGTGAGTCAATGTCTGTAAGTCTTTCGAGTCTCTTGTAAAACCTATTTTGTAGTGGATTTTGTCTAGGCCCAGCCGTCCGAGGTTTTTCCCATTTGGGTTTTCCTCGTACATCGGCGTGTTGTGGTTGGGATTTTCGCATTTTACTTTATTAAATCACCTAGATGTATGCTTAGGATAAAATGAATAAAATTGGAATAATTTTATTTTAATTAGTCAAGTTATCAATCCCATTGCATTAATTGAAATTTGTTCTTACGAACATGTGAATCTGCTACATAAATTAAAATTGGAGAATATCTCTTCATAGCTAATTTTAATTTGGATTGCGTGTGTGTATTTCACGAATTAAACTAAGAACATATAACCTTGTAACTTCAAATTGGTATCAGAGCTAGTCTCTAAAAGTTATTTAGATGAATCCTGGAGGTTATATGGATAGCTTTTCGTCGAATAAACTACCTTTGTTTGATGGAACTAATTACACCTATTGGAAAGCACGTATGAAATCTGCTCTTAAATCAATTGATGAACGTGTTTGGGTTACTGTTGAAAGAGGATGGTCCCCTCCTACTATGGTTGTTAATGATAAAATTATTTTGACTCCTGTTGAACAATGGTGTGAGGAAGAACTAAAATGGTGTAACTTTAACTCTAAAGGATTAAATGCCTTATTTGGTGCCGTGTCTCCCGATGAATTTCGTTGTATAATGACGTGCGAAACGTCAAAGGAAGCTTGGAATATTCTCCAAGTTACTCATGAGGGAACTAGTGTTGTTAAAGCGTCAAAACTTCAAAAATTAACTACACAATTTGAAACGATCACCATGAAAGAAACTGAAACATTTGATGAGTTTTATGCTCGTTTATCAGACATAGTTAACTCTTGCTTTAACTTAGGTGAAAAAATACTTGAAAATCGTGTTGTTAAGAAAATACTTAGATGTCTTCCTAAGCGATTCATTCCTAAAGTCACTGTTCTTAAGTATTTAGGAAACCTAAATACTTTAAAACTTGAAGAATTTGTTGGTGATCTGCAAACTTATGAACTAGATATGTTTCCTAAAGATAACAAAGGTAAAGATAAAGGTGTTGCTTTGAAAGTTAAGAAAGTTGATGTGTCTGATTCTGATGAGTCTGACTTTGATCCTGATGATATAGCCTTATTTGCTAAAAAATTTAAAAAATTTCTCAAGTTTAAAAAACAAAACTCTAAATTTGAGAACAAAAACAAAGGAGGAAATAAAAAATTCAATAATCAGGATCCAAAGAAGTTCAACAAAGATAAATTTAAAAAGGATGATTCGGAGAGATGCTTTGAATGTGAGGGACGTGGTCATAGAGCTTCCGAGTGCCCTACAAAACTTAAAAGACAAGGCAAAGAAAAAGTTGTTTACAATGCTACTCTAAGTGATACTGATAATGAGTCTGAAGACTCTGATGACTCTAACCCGTCTAGAAATAACTTCACTGCCTTTATGGAAAGCCATGCTAGTAATTCGAGTGTGTCATACCTTAATGTTGACAATTCCGAACAAAATCTTGAGGTTTTTTGTACTCATTCTACTAGTAGTGATGAAAAAAAGAGTGATAGTGATATAGATGAGAGTGAACTACAATCTGCTTATTCTGAACTCTACAATGAATCTCTTCGCATTCAAAAAGTTAACAAAAGATTAACCTTTAAAGTCTTAACTTTAGAAAAAGAGTTGAAAGGCCTGAACGAGAAGGAGTATTTAGTTAGTCAACTAGAGGCAATTAAAATGTCTCTTTTTGAGAAGCATATCGTGACTGGTAAAGAAAAATGTGACTTAATTATCTCCTTGGAAGGTGTTAACAAAGATCTTAATGAGTCTTTAGAAATTAGAAAATCTCTAGAAGCTAAAATTGCCCAACTTGAAAAGGATCTCAAGTCCTCTCGTGAAGTTAAAGTCACACTCGAGGATAATTCAGGAAGAATGGGAAAATTATTTCTAGGTCATGTTTTAGGATATAAGGAGAAAGGTTATCAAGAGAGAAAGGGTATAGGATATGAAGAAGGAGATTCATCGAAAGTCAAACCTGAACCAGTAGCTAAGTTTGTTACCAAATCTAATGTTTCTAAAACAAGTCCTACTAAGCAACCTTTAAAAGCTGGCCCAAAACAACCCTATGTGTGCACATATTGTCACAAACGGGGTCATCTTAAATATTTTTGCTACAAGCTTGGAAAGAACTCTCAATTCACAAATTCTAAACAACCCTATAGCTCATTTGCTAGTCTTAAGAGTCAAGTCGAGTATCTTGTCAATACTTCTAAAAGCCTAATGGAAGAGTTTCTTAGGTTTTCTAAAGTCCAAGGAAATAATTCTAATTATAAGACTAGAGCCAATCAAGGAAAGAAAACAACTCAAGCTTGGGTTAAGAAAAATCATACCAAGAAATCTTTTGTTGCTCATGTTGCACTAAAGGCTCAAAATACCTCTCAATGGTACTTTGATAGTGGTTGTTCAAGACATATGACTGGTGATAAATCTTTATTTACCACTCTTGAAAACTATAAAGATGGTAAAGTCACTTTTGGGGATGGTAGCAAGTCTCAAATCATGGGTAGAGGATCTATTGAAATCTCCGGGTTTCCTAAACTTGAAAATGTTCTTTATGTTGAGGGTCTCAAGGCTAATTTGATAAGTATTAGCCAACTATGTGATGAAAATCTTGATGTGAAATTTAGTCAATCAGAGTGCACCGTCTATGATTAGTCTGGTGAATCTATTTTACAAGGTGTTAGAACTAGTGACAATTGCTATGGAATTATTCCTAAATCATCATTAGTTTGCAATAATGCAAAAGCCTCATCTGCCGATCTTTGGCATCAAAGATTAGGTCATGTAAACTTTAGAGATCTTGAGAGACTAGTGAGAAAAGAGCTAGTTCCACTACACCAAAAACAGCAATTTGGCACACCCTGATATTAAAAATCTGGCACAGTTTTAAACTGTGCCAAATTCTGGCACGGTTTAATGACAATCTGGCACACTTTAAAACAGTGCCAAAATTTTCCTCTGTTTTTAAGTGTGCCAAAATTTAGTACACTTGACTAAAATATAAACCCCCCCAAAAAAATTAGACTTAGTCATTTGGAGTCTCCCGCTCACTCCCACTTTAGAGTCTCCCGCTCGTCTCTCTCTCTCTCTCTCTCTCCCACATTTTGGTCACATGTCGGTTGTCGTTCGTCTCTATCTCCCATGTTTTGGTCACGTTTTGGTGGTGTAGCTGGTGGTCTCTCATTCGCTCTCGGATCTCTCCCTCTCCCTCTCTGGTGGTGTAGCTGGTGGCCATCTCCTTCTATAGTGGTGTAGCTGCTGTTGAGGGCCTATCACTACAGAAAGTATGCAACTAGGTATTCTTCAAATTTTTACTTAAAATATTCCTCATTTTTGCATTTTTCGAGTTTTATATGTACATTTTTAAACATTTATTGTGTCGTATGATTTTTTTGTACAAATTCAATGTTGATAATGAAAAAGACAAATCATTGATTTCTGGACGAATCTTTGGATCTTTTAGTGGTAATATGTGTTTTTATGTTCTCACCCTTTTATTGAAAAGGCATATTTGTTCTGATTCTATAGATTATGGAGTTTTAAGAAAATTTAAGAGAAAAAAAATTCAATAGTAATGTAAAAAAATCCTATTTAAATAGTAAGTGGACACCCCGCCAATTAAACTCTAGATAAATGAGACTTTTTGTTGAAAGTTTAAGAAAATGCAAAAAAAAAACTATTTAAATAGTAAGTAGACATTATTGCTAAACATTCAATAATAATGTTACATGTAGAAAAACCCTAGACTCGTTCAAGAGGTCTCACTATGACTGCGGTGAGAACTCTTGAATTGTCCCATTTTTGGACAGTTTGGAAATGCAAAAGTATGTATTGTACACAATGTTTATGTATGTCCTATTTTGAAAAATTCGGTGGTATCTCTTTATGTTCTTTGGGTGCATACTAGATTGATGTAATTGAGTCAACTAAGACGTGTTCGTTGTTGTTATTCATTTCAAGATATGATAAATCACAACCGTTTGGTTGTGATTTATTTTCACTGTGATTTAGGGTAAATACATACATACATATATACATACATACATACATACATACATACATACATACATACATACATACATACATACATACAAACATTCATATGTTTATGATTTGTGATTACTTACAGAAACTAGTTAAACTCTATGGTGGGATTGTATGGGCTTGGTAATAAAGGGGTGTGTGTGGGAGTGGGGGGGTGGTGTAGGGGTTATTATATCATGATTGGTGCCCAAAGTTTACCCTTAGATAGAAATATAATTTTATCTCCCTTTGTGTATTCTTGATTAATGAATATGATCAATTACTGATTAACGAAACATTGATTGAATGCTTGGTTTTTCTAATTTATTGTTTATCTTTATCATTGTCATTGCATGCTATTAGATGTTTAGATTTATACTTGTCAATTCGTGTACGTGACATGGGAATGACATGAGGCACTTGTTCTATCTATATCCTCTGTTCTTGAGAATTTGCAAATTATTTGAACTGGCACCCTACGCTCGCGTCAGTTATTCTTGCGAGGCGGTGTTTTCATTTCTGCTTTTATCAATGTATGATAAATGATATTTTGTGTTGAAAATTTAAAAAAAAGGAAATATTACTAATTTGGAACACTATGACTTGAATCATAAGATAGCCCAACATCAAGACTATGACTTGAATCGTATAAGATTCATTTGGAACACTATGACTTGAATAATAAGAGAGCCCAACGTGAAGACTATGACTTGAATCATTAGAGATTTGGAACATTATGGCTTGAATCATGGGATGAATTAGAAGTAACGATGTGCAACGTTGTGATAATACATCTGGAACACTATGACTTGAATCACAAGAGAGCCCAGTGTGAAGAGGTCGCAATTACAAATTCTTAAAAGATATAAAAAGATTCATTTTTCAATTGCTCTGTTATTTTAATGTAGTACTGATTTTCCAATAGTTTCTATGTTTATCATATATTCGTTAGGACTAATATATTTCATATCGTATTGATATGATATGTCATCTCATCTACTTCTATTTTGTATATATGTTTATATCAGATAAGATGAACGTGTAGCCCATGAAGTGTTCAAAATCGGCAAATGTTTCGACCATCTAAATTTTGTGTAAGGTTTTATTTATTCTAATTTCAATTGTAAAGGCATAGTAGAATGTATCAACTTAACTCTATTGAAAATGGATAACTTTAATCTCACTTTAACTTGTTTTGTAGTTTAGAAGAAAAAATGAGATAATGTCATTTGACTGTACAAGGTGTTCTAATTTGTGCACCTCTAAATTTTTTATTGATTTAGTTTAATCATCTCCTCCTTCGCTTTTTTAGGATCCAAGGATGAAGATTTAATTTCCTTAAGACTCTTTGAGAAAAGGTTGTCATAGCCCTTCGTGATTTGCTCTATGGCTTCTTGAGCTAATTCAGCTTTAAGTTTGGTCATATCATGTAAGGTAATGTCTTCTTTGGCTTTCAAATTGATAACTCATTTCTATGACCTACTTAAGTTGAGGGAGATAAGATTGTGCTTCTTGTATAACTGAGTTGGGTCTTTTCTGTGACCCAACTCATTGCACTATATCTATAGGCCAAACACACATGTTACATACTTATATAAACCTGTATTATGATGATAGTTGATGATACAATCTCTTTTGTTATGGAGATATTCTTTTACTTTTCTTATGATGGGATATTTGGAGATAATAAATTGTTGACTTTGACAATATTATAGATCTTTTTGTGACGATGTTGATTATATATTATTTCTATTGTTTATTAGTGCTTTAGTTTGTTTCTTGGGATTTCCCCCAAATTGAGGCTTACACCTCGCTCCGCCTCAAGGCTATAATCTCTCCTCGCCCGAGAGAAATGCCTCGAGGTCGCTTTTAGCTTTTTTGAAGGATGCTTTTAATAAAAAAGTAGAACATATGTAAGGTTATCTTCGAGACATTTTTCCACAGATTTCTCTCTACACCATCAATGTTCCTTTCTTTGGGAAATTATTAGCTAGATGTCCGGGCTATCTACATGAATAGCAATTATTAGGAGTCGAAAATGATCTAATTTTCCATGGAGGAGAAGATGAGATAAGATCAAATACGATTTTTGAATTAGTTTTTATCTCTATATTAGTAAAATTCTTCTCCTTTCAATAATCAATGCCAACCATAATTGCTTGTGCTTCAGCTTCGACAAAAGAACCCCTATCAAACATCTTTGAAGAAGTCCGAATAAAATGCCATGAATCATTCCTTAAGAGAACTCCTGTTCCCATAGATGAATTGATATCTGATATACCTGAGCAATTAAATTTAAGTCTTCCTCAAGGAGGACATTCCCAAGGAACCAAAGAATTGATAGAGGTCAGGGTTGCTTGAAAAATATCGAGAAAGTATTCTTTGTTACCATACTTAGGTCAGAAATACTATCTTTGAAATATAGATTTTGTTTCAACTCTAAAACTCTAGACATCACCTTAGCAATAATCAAATTAGATCTCATAGTTTTAGATTCAAACAAAGCTTTATTTCTTGCAAGCCAGATTTCCTAAATAATGCTAACTGGAATAACTTTAAACATCCATTGAGATACCTTTGAAGTACCTGCTTGTAACCACCACTGGATTATGAAACCATGAATAGTAAAAGAAATCTGAGAAACTTCCATTAAACAACAGAAATGAGCCCATACTCTGTGAGCTATAGGACCTGATATTAACAAGTGGTTTAGAGATTCTGTTTCCTAATAGTAGCACTGGCATCTAAAGGACAATTTGATTCCTACCTTCTAGATGAGATCTTCAACAGGAACACATTTGGATAAAGCTTTCCACATAAAAGTAGACATATTTAGAGGGATATTTGGATCCCAAATAAATTTAAATGGCAAGTAAGACAATCTGGATCTTCTAATAAGCTCATAAGTAGAAGAAAATGAGAAAGAACCACTAGGCTGCCATATCAAATCATTATCCATCCATATAGGATTTGATTCCATTGAATCCCAGGCAGATTTAATTCTTCTTGTTTAGGAAAACAAATAAAGCCCCAATTGATCCAATGATATTTCTTCATATATTCCTTGTTCACTCCCCAAAAGATGGCACTAGTCAATCATTTTATTGGATTAATAACCAACTTAGGAGGTTGTAAAGCAAATAGGGAATAAATAGGCATAGGAGTAAGAACAAATTGGATAAAAAAGTAACTCTTCCAGCCAATGATAGAGATTTCAACTTCCAAACATAAATTTTAGAAGATATAGATTGGATTAGAGGTTCAAAGTAAAGAGCTTTTCTTCCCCCTTTAAAAAGATGGCAACCAAGATATGTGATATGACCAATAGCAACATTGAAACCTATAAGATGAGATAAATTAACACTGACAGCAAAAAAAACTTTATTACTTAAAGAGAGAACATTTCTCTTTATTAATGAGTTGGCCTGATTCTTTTTCATAATAATCAATAAATTTCATCAAATTTTGAATGCATGTCTTCAAACCTCTAGAGAAAATGATTAAGTCATCTGCATAACCAAGGTGACTAACCAAAGAACACCTTCTTGGATGAGAGAAAGAAGAAATAGATCCATCACACATCTTCTAATTTAAACCTCTGCTAAATACCTACGTTCTCATAAACTACTATACTAGAAAACTTCCACACCGTATTTAGTCAATCAATAAAAGAATCGACATCCATCTTGTTGTCCAAAGTGGGAATATCCACCTTAAGATCCCCCCTGAAGTCTCCAAAGTAGTTTTCCTATTACTTTATGTGGGTGTAATTCTTTTATACACTTCATATAGTCAGTTTTTATTTTCTATTTGCTTTGGTTTATTATGCAGCGTGTTTTATATGTGGACATTGACATTCATTATGGAGATGGCATACAGGAGGCTTTTTACACAACTGACAGAGTCATGGCTGTTTCTTTCCATAAATTCGGAGATTACTTTCCTGGTACTGGGGATATACGCGATGTAGGGTATGGAAAAGGGAAAAATTACTCCCTTAATGCACCTTTGGATGATGGGATTGATGATGAAAGCTACCACTACTTGTTTGAGCCAATTATTGGGAAAGTGATGGAAGTTTTTAAGCCGTGGGCTATGGTTCTGCAGCGTGGAGCAAATTCCTTAGCTGGAGACACGTTAGGATGCTTCAATCTTTCAATATAGGGTCACGCAGAGTGCGTTGAATATATGAGATCTTTTAATGTGACACTATTGGGGGTGGGTGTGGTGGTTATACAATCAAGAATGTTGCTTGTTGCTGGTGTTATGAGGTATACTCTTCATATATGATTAATTCAATTTTGCTTATAAAAATCTATTTAATTCAATTTCATATCGCTTATTTTGGAGATTAGCTCGATAAGATTCTCCCTCGCTTATAAAAAATCTATTTAATTCAATTTTGCTTATAATCTTTTCATATTGTTATCAAATATCAATTTTGGAGATCAATATGATCTTGTGTAGTTGATCAATTGGTCTTTGGCTTATACTCTTCTCCCTTTTACTTTGAGTTTATTTATTTTATTTTTGCTTAAAATTTGACAGGACGAATATACATTACAATGAGCCTGCTGGACATAAGCGCTTTAATATTTCGAGGAAGACAGAAGATGAGCTGATTCTGATGGTTATGTTGAAAATTTTGCGGAAAGTGAACAAATCGTTCTATTAAATGGATTTACAAAATCATTTGGGCAGGTTCGAGGGTCAATTCCGTTAGTGTTCAAACAGCTACTGTTGCACACTGCAGTTGTTGTTCAAACAGTTACTGATGCTGCTGTTCAAATAACTATAGTTCTAATTTTGCTTGCTTTTTCTCATTTTATAATATCTCAACCCTCCTGATAATCAATGGTATGTTTTCTTTTCAAAAAATTGACAATGAATGTGCCACCTCACCAATCGGTCTTGTTAGACATAATTTCATGTTTTTATGTTGCATGTTTTACAGGGAGATGATGTAATAAAAGAATATTGGATTGACAAATTGATCCCATTTGCTGCGACTCCGCTGAGCGACCACCTTCCTGTGCCACAAGAGGCTGCTCGAACACCAACTACAGAGGAGGATCCGAAAAGAAGTTCCTGGGTGCACTTCTGTCAGTCAAATATTTCAGCTTTTAGTGATCAACATGTTCTTTGTGTAACCAACATTTCTCGGGAGGGTCTTGTTTTGGGTTCCTAACATAAGTGTGCACAACATATGGCGCTATGGTGAGTATTGTCTCTCTTTCTTTCCCCTTTGACATTGATTTGCTTTCTTATTTTTTACTTGTAATTCATTACTCATCTCTTCTTTTCTCGTCATTAGTCTCTGTCAACTGAAATTACTATGCCTGAAGCCCGAATGGTTGGCAAAGTCTCCTCTTTAGCCCCTTATTCTTAGTCTTAGCTCCCGTGTTCTTCTGGTGCTGTAAATTAGTTTGTGTACAGATGATGAATTGTCTCATAAAAGGTTCTCCTCTTCTCTTTTCATCTAAATACATACATATGTATTTTGTATATAATATGTGAGATTGACAATTCAAAGTAACAGATCATAAATTTTCCTTCATTTCTATTATAGTTAGCATATTTTCTTGGATTGGGATTAATATCTAGCTGTAATTTTCAAATTTACATGAACTAATATACTGCTAATATGTTATGATCTCCTTGTATATTTAGTGGTATGAATAATTTGTTTAAGAATTCCAATGTTGTAAATAAGGTGCCCAACACTTTGCCCAATATTCTAACTCTTTGCAACTCGTAGTCTACTATTAATATGTCTTGATCTGCTTTGGTGTGTTGAGCTATTATGTAGTCTGTAAGGAGGATAGTAATTGAGTATATTGATTTCAAAGTGCAGATTTTTTATGTAATCAGTATTAGTTAATTGAGTATATTGATTATGTAGCCCGAGTTAGATAATTGAATCCAAATCTGTTCAGTATGCTATATATAAATGTTAACACTATTATACAAGGTATTATCCTCATTTTTATTGTTTATTTTGTAAATAAAATTTCCTCTTAGTTTGTTGAACTACTGATTAATTCTAGTTTTATGGGTTCATAACATTTCATATATAGCCATGGATTTTTTTGAAATATTGAATTCATTGATATTGGTATTGTCATGTGATGAGTGTTGGTTTTAAAACCAGATTGAGATGTGATGAGTTGAGAAAAAAAAAGAGTGGGTTGTAATCATTTTATCACTCATTTATGCGTGTCCATTTCACTAATGAGTGATTTTGTATTTTGTTTGTTTGTTTGATAGGTTGGAACTTATTGGAAGTTCGATGGTTGTGCATGTAGAGTCGAACCAGTGTTGCTTGATAAATGAGGAGTTAAACACATTAGTGTTGCTTGAAGAGAAGACCACAAAATTTGAGATGAATTTCATATGTATTGACATGAATTGAGATAAAATTAAAATTTCCTCATGTATTGAGATGAATTTCATATTTATTGACATGAATTTTCTATTAATGGAATTTGAGCCATTAATTTTTGATGGGCTTATTATCTAGATGTGTATTAGTGTTGTTGCGGATTATTTGTATTATTGTTGTACTATTTTTGTCATGCTGCTTTTATATTATTATTGAATTTTTGTTATTATAAAATAGATACGAAAAATAGTTGAAATGTTTTTTTTTTTTGGGTAATATTATTTATAATTAATTTTTTTTCTTTGTTCCAAAAATTTGGCACAGTTCAAAACCGTGCCAAAAGTGTATCAAAATTTGGCACGGTTTTTAACTGTGTCAAAAGTGTACCAAAATGTGCTCAATCTGGCACAGTTATAAACTGTGCCAAGAGTGTGCCAGAAATATGAAATTCTGGCACGGTTTAAAAGTGTGCCAGAAGTGTTCCTATTTGGCCAAATCTGGCACACTTTTAAACCGTGCCAGAAAAAAATGACCATTTTGGAACACCTGATTCTGGCACAGTTCAAAACCGTGCCAGATTACTGTTTTGGCTTACCGCCACTAGGAAAGCCAACCTCCACCATTTGCGGGCCGTGTCAATTAGGAAAAAAAATTAAGAGTCCTCATAAGAAATTAAACTCTATAACAACATCTCGTGTCTTAGAATTGATACACATGGACCTTATGGGTCCCACTCGTACCGAGAGCATAGGAGGAAAAGGATACATCTTAGTTATGGTTGGATGATTTCTCTAGGTACTCTATTGTAGGCTTTCTAAGAGAAAAATCTGAAACAGTTGATTTTCTTACTGTTAAATGTAGAGCTCTTCAAAATCTACACGGTGTTACCATAAATCGCTTTAGGAGTGATAATGGAACCGAATTCAAGGAATCCGGTGTGAATGCCTTTTGTGATGAAATAGGAATAAAACATGAATTCTAGGCCGTTCGAACACCACAACAAAATGGTATAGTTGAAAGAAAAAATCGAACGATCCAAGAAATGGCAAGATCTATGCTCCTAGGAAGAAATGTGCCCCGTAGGTTTTGGGCCGAAGCGGTTAACACTGCATGTCACACAGTAAATAGAGTTTATTTGTGCCCTAACACTAACAAAACTCCTTATGAATTGTGGATGGGTAAGAAACCTAATTTGTCCTATTTTAGAGTGTTTGGTAATCCATGCTATATTCTTCGAGATAGAGAACTTCTAGGCAAATTTGACTCAAGGAGTGATGAAGGTATATTCCTAGGATATTCTCAAAATAGCAGAGCCTTTAGAGTATTCAACTTAAGTAGCTCTAAAGTCATGGAATCAATTAATGTTGTCATAAAAGATGATGCTCCGGCCACCTCAATTGATAATGAGGAAGATTTGTCATGTGAGTGTGATGTTGTGTCAAATGTTGAAAGTATTGAATCTCAAAATGACTTGGTTGTTCCAACTACTGAGAAAAAGGATCCTACTCCTTGGGTGCGTAAAAGTCATGACACTTCAAAAATTATAGGAGATCCCGAGGTAGGTGTTAAGACTAGGGCGCAATTAGAAAATGAAGTTACCTATCTATGTTATACCTCTAAAATTGAACCTAAAAACTTTAAAGAAGCATTAAAAGATGAACATTGGATTAATGCTATGCAAGAAGAACTGTTTCAGTTTAAGAAAAATGATGTTTGGGAATTAGTCCCTAGGCTATCTAATACAAATGTCATTGGCACCAAATGGATTTTCAAAAATAAAATGGATGAAAATGGTGTCATTGTTTGAAATAAAGCTAGATTAGTTGCTCAAGGATACACCCAAATAGAAGGTGTTGACTTTGAAGAAACTTTTGCTCATGTTGCTAGGTTAGAATCGGTTCGCCTTTTACTCGCCATAGCATGTCACCTTCAATTTAAATTATATCAAATGGATGTAAAAATTGCCTTTTTAAATGGTATTATTCAAGAGGAAGTCTATGTTGAACAGCCAAAAAAGTTTAAGGACCCAAAACATCCTACTCATGTCTTCTTCCTAAAGAAAGCTATATATGGCTTGAAACAAGCACCCCGTGCTTGGTATGAAAGACTCACCTCTTAACTCCTTTCTCGTGGCTTTTTGAGAGGGGGAGTTGATATGACACTTTTCGATCGCCGTGATGAAAAAGGTATCCTAGTTGCTCAAGTATATGTCGACGATAAACATACTCAAATTTTTTCAAAAGAAATGCACAATGAATTTGAGATGAGTATGGTAGGTGAACTTACTTTCTTTCTAGGTCTTCAAGTTCGTCAACTCAAAAGTGGGATATTTTTGTCCCAAACTAAGTATGCTAAAGACCTCGTTAAGAAATTTAAACTCGAATCCTATAAACATGCTCGTACTCCTATGAGTTCATCTATTAAACTTAGTAAGGATACCGACGAAAAGGATGTAGAGCATACTCTTTTTAGAAGTATGATAGGTAGTTTACTTTACCTAACTGCTAGCCGTCCGAATATTTCCTTTAGTGTAGGAGTTTGTGCTAGTTTTCAAGCCGCTCCAAAAGAGTCTCATTTACTTGCTATCAAACGTATCATCAAATATGTTAGTGGGACCCTGTCTTTTGGAATTTGGTACTCTTTTGACACCAATGATTGTCTATCGGCATACTCAGATGTCGATTGGGCAGGAGATGTTGATGGATGTAAAAGTACATCTGGCAGTTGTTTCTATTTTGGAAGTGCACTTGTCTCATGGATGAGCAAGAAACACAATTCTATTTCCTTGTCCACGGCGGAGGCCGAATATATTGCCGCCGGGAGTTATCGCACTCAACTCATTTGGATGAAACAAATGTTGGAAGTTACGGTATTTCCCAAGGCACTATAACTATATATTGTGACAATACTAGTGCAATTCATATTTCCCGTAATCCCGTTCAACATTCTAGAACCAAGCATATTAAGATCCGTGAACATTTCATTCTTGACTTGGTTGAAGAGAAAATTATTTCTCTAAGCTTCGTTCCTACCGATCAACAATTGGCCGATATCTTCACTAAACCTCTAGATTCCCTTAGGTTTGAAAACCTTAGGAAATCTATTGGGGTTTGTTCCATTGATTGAGATCGAAGCGGTTTTATCTAGTTTAGGTTGTTTCTCTTGCATATTTTTATACCTATGAACTAGATTTCTTTTGTATATATTTTATTCAAAATCTCAAAAATATTTTTTTCTTTTATCTTCAAGGAAAACGGGAATGGTTAGAAAATCTTTCAAATTTTTGTCCGTATGGCTTTGTGGTCGATGTACTCGGATCACTATCTTTTTCCATATCCACATGGATTTCGATGAGTAGTTAATCCAGACCTTGTTTATCTTGTTCACAATAATGCTCTTTTATGATATATAATTTTGTGATTTCCTCACATCTTTGCCTTTTGCACACACCGTTCACGAAATATTACGGATATCTTGTTCACATTGTACTTGTAAAGTGAGATTTGGTGTTGTCTTGTCAATCCTGTCACGTCTGTTATAAGCAATCGAAATTATGCATGATCATCCGTTGCCCGGATTGAAACAAAACATGCATATAATCTTCCGGTTGATTTTCATTTCAAGCAATGGACTCGGGATGCGAAAAACATAAAAGTTTTTGCATGAAAAGCCTCCATTTGCATTCTCTATTGTGTGCCTATAATAGAAGCATTGAAAATGATATATAATGCCCAGGCCAAAATAATTAGCTGGATTGATTCTTCCAAAAGAATAGTCTCAATCTATTGTTGCTCATGGGAGATATAAGTTGAAGATCAATGGGCATGCACACTTAATCGATTTATTGCTTTCTCATTGTGACATTATTGGCGAGAGAATCATCTGTTTTGTATGCTTGTTACATTCGTGTTTAAGTGTCCAATGATATTTCCTTCTTGACATAAGGCTCATGTGAGTGTATATTGTGCTTATATATTGTTTGGCATTACGCACTTGTACATTGTTGTGGCTAAAAACTCTCACGGGTATTGTTCACACCCTTACATTCTCGCTCCCACCATTTGGATATGTTGACACAAGCTAGGACTATAAAAAACACATTTTGGCATTGTTCTGGCCTTCCTAATTCCTGTTGGTATGCTATTTTTTAACCCTATTTTACTTTATTTTTATTTCAAAATTTTGATTTTCGTCAAAAATTCTCGTTCGAACGAGATTTCTAACGACCTTCATATCCCTCATTCTGTCACTTTGTTCGAAATGTCGTTCGAATGACATAATTCGTTCGAACGAACTTCTAACGAGATATCTAACGAATCGCTACTGTGACTTCGTTCAAAATACCTCGTTCGAATGACATCACTCGTTCGAACGACCTGCGTTTAAAACCTGCAGTCCCTCTTTCCAAAAACTGCCGCCTCTCCTGTTTTTTCTCTCACCACCTGCCACGTTTTCCAACACACCCACTTTCCCAGATTTTTTTTCCCACATCTTCCATTTCCCCACTCTCTTTCCTCTATCCCACACTCTTACTCTTTCCCACTCTCTCCTTCTCCCATGATTTTTCGCCTTCATCTCCTCTATTAACCTCCTTTCATTACCCATTTGCTGTGTGGATTTGTGGTGTTTTCCCTCTTCATTTTGAGGTAGTTTCTTTCCCTTTCTATACATATATACATATATTTCTATATCTCTATCTATATACATACTTAGATATCTATTTATATATACATATACCCATATATATCTATATCTACATATATACTTAGATATCTATTTATATTTACATATACCCATATATACATATATATGTGATTGGGTCCTTTTTTGAACCAAATCGATTTTTGTTGTTACCAAACATTCATATATATATAAATGTGTGTATATTTTTTGGGGGGGCCTTTTTAATTTATCTGATTATTTTTCCGATTGCCCCTGGTTGAGCTCTATTCCATGATATTATAAGTTTTTTTTAACCTCAAATTTTTTTAATTTCATGGAATTTATCTTAACTAAGTTTTTTTTATTTTTTTTACTTAACGGAGGATGGGATTATTTTTATTGGTTGTTGGTTTGTTGGTGTGATTGGTGGAATGGTTGAAATTTGTTCGGGTAGGTTCTAGTTTCCATCGTGTTTACCATGGCCCGTAATCGTCGCCAACGTCGTATAAGCAATTCCCCCGAGGAATGCTCCTCGTCCTCTGATGAGGAGACACGTGACAATACAGCTATACCCGACCTTAGGCTGCGTTGGAGGAGCCTTTCTGCACACACTCTTTATCACACACAAGGTTTCGCTACACATTCTATCGTTCGTGAGAAAATTATTAATCTCCACTCTCTCCACGGCACCACTGTGCATTCGTGGATTTCTGATTTAGGGTGGCACCCTCTCTTCTCTCTCATGGATACTATTTTTCCCGATCTTGTTCGGGAATTTATTTCGGGATGCACGATAAGGATAATTACATTTATTCCAAGGTGCGCGGTAGGGAGATTATTGTCTCTCCCGACTCGATAGCTCAACTCATCCCCCTACCTAGGGTCATTAATCCCTCCTTCCCTTGGACATCCGATACCCGCCCCGATCCATCCCTTGTTCTAAACACCGTTTTTAGGTTCCTCCCTCTCGGCATTGTCACAATCTTCCACAAATATTTACATCCTGACTTAATGGTCCTTAATTGGATCGTATGTGCCTGTCTTCTTCCACGTGCAAACACAACCCAAATAACCAAACAGCATGTGAACCTTATGTTTGCAATTAGCATTCGGGCTCACATCGAACTCCCCGCCTACATTTTTAGTGTCATTCGGACTGTTAGGATCCTCCCCTTCAGTCCCGCTCGCTAAGCCCTCCCTTTTGCGGCCATTATTACTCGCTTTTGTCTTGCCGACGGCTGCCCTCGCATCTCCACCGATATCCCCTTCACCAAATATCAAACCATTGACATGTCCTCGGTCAGCCGATCTCGTGGTCATTTGCCACCAGATACCCCTCACCTCACCCCCTCCACCACTTCACTCCGTCGCTTCCACTCACCCTGCCCCCAGTCGCCCTTCCCCCTCTCGCTTTATCCATCGACCCACCTCTCCCTATGTTCCCGCACCCGTCGAGTCAGAGAATTTTTTGTTTGTCCGTTCTCAGGTTGAACAGCTTCAGGAGGATCGACGTCAGGACACGGCGCTTATGCAGGAGCTTTTAGTTTCTATGCAGCAGGACCGCGAGGCACACGCTCACCGGGAGGAGGCATAAGCGCGTCGAGATGAAGCCCAGGCTCATCGAGACTCTCTTCTGTTAGAGCATCTTGATGCCCTTCGCCGTATGGAAATGCGCCGCGATGCAGGCTCATCCGTTTTCGGCTCTGGATCTCTTCCCGATGATCCTCCGCATGATGCTCCTGCCCCTTGATGTACTTTGTTTTTCATTCCTATTTTCCATGTACTTGTGAGGCTGAGTGGTTGTTTTATTTCATGTATTGTTTCATTTGGTTTGGATATTTTCCTAATGTCATGTATGAACCTTAACTACTTCCCCTTTCCCTTTGCTTAATGAATCCTCATTATTTCCATTGTCACTCTTATTTCTTCATATTTATTCATTTGTTGCCTTTTATTCTCTCTATTATCATTTATCATGCCGGCTCCTTACCCCTTTATCTTTTCCGGGCAAAAAGGGGGAGAAACCTTAATTAATGGGAATTCACATTTAGGGGGAGAATTAATATTTAGGGGGAGTTGAATAAATTAATTGGATTTAATATTGATCATATGCATAATTTAGGGGGAGTTTAATTCTTAATATTGAACATATGCATATTTAAGGGGGACTTTTATTTACCATTCCCAACATATGCTAACACATAGTTTTATATATAATTCATTCTCTACTTCCCCATGCGTTTATGAATTTGTTGTTTCATGTGTGTAGGATACATCTCCTACTCCTTTGCAGCTCGTCAGTCTTGCCTTTGAGTCTGTCTTTTTTTGGGGGGTTTGGGACGGGCTTTAGAATCGGCTTGACGTCTGGCTTAGCAAATTCAGTCTTTTTTATTTTTTATTAATTTTTTTTGTCCCGAAATAGCCAAAGGGGGAGATTTGTAAGGACAAATTTCCAATCGAGTCATTTGCTATATTGGCTATACTCCGTTGGACAAAACAATTTTGGGTCATTTTGCATCAAGCATCATTCAACATAAAGATTCAAGCATCGCATCCAAAGTTCACGCGTAATCAATATGCACGCCATGCTAGCTATCCTAAAAAGGTATATGACCAAAATAAATTTTATATGTTGGAGTATTTTGTTTAATCAAGAAATTTGCATATAGAGAAATGTTCGTAAATAAGTAATTTTCATAAAGAAATATCCTTGAAATAAATTTGAACAAATTTGTGCAAAATATGAAATCTCATTCGAAGTTTATCCAGGTCATTCGAACGACCTGGATCTAACGACATTCCCCAGGCTATACTGGAACTTCGTTAGAAGTTCGTTAGAAAGGTTGTTCGAACGATCTCGTTCGAACGAGGTTTCTAACGACCTATCTAATTCGAAACTGGAACTTCGTTAGATAACTCGTTCGAACGACAAGTCGTTCGAACGAGTTCTGCCAGATCTGAATTTTTGAACTTATTTTTTAAACAGTTTTTTCCCACAACTATTTTGGTCCACTACTTTTTCAGTTATATTATATGGACGAAAATCAGTTTCAAAGGTTAAGGAAGTTCATTATTCTCTTGAGAGAATTTTTCATAACTTCCCTCTTTTTGGTAAAAATCATCTCCAACATTTTTATCATCTTTTGAAACAAAACCCCTTCAATCAACTCGACATTCAACAAGCAAGTTTACGGTGGATCTCTGCATTCAAGCTTTGTGGAGACGGTGGTTTTGGGTTTCGGTGGATACCGCGACACGAGGAGTGTCGAGCAACGCGTTGGAACTTTGCATACTACAAATTCTGAGGTCGAGGACGGCATAAGCAAGTCTTGAGTGAGTCAATGTCTGTAAGTCTTTTGAGTCTCTTGTAAAACCTATTTTGTAGTGGATTTTGTCTAGGCCCAGCCGTCCGAGGTTTTTCCCATTTGGGTTTTCCTCGTACATCGGCGTGTTGTGACTGGGATTTTCACATTTTACTTTATTAAATCACCTAGATGTATGCTTAGGATAAAATGAATAAAATTGGAATAATTTTATTTTAATTAGTCAAGTTATCAATCCCATTGCATTAATTGAAATTTGTTCTTGCGAACTTGTGAATCTTCTACATAAATTAAAATTGGAGAATATCTCTTCATAGCTAATTTTAATTTGGATTGCGTGTGTGTATTTCATGAATTAAACTAAGAACATATAACCTTGCAACTTCACTTGATGTAGATGATATCTCAGAGCAAGTTGATATTCCACCAAATGCACCATATGTTCTATCTGGTCTAGACACTCTGAACCTAGTATTGACTGTTTATAACAAATTGAAGCTGATTGGAGAATATGAAGAAATAATTGGGACATGCTTTGTTTTCAGCGAAAGTGATGCGGCTCCTGTTGTTTATGAAGATCCAGAACCATCTGAAACAAGTTTTTTCTCGAGAAAATGCATAATAGACCCAAATCAAACTGCAGTCAAGCAAGTCAATCCAGTTGTCAGCCTACATAAAATCCTCAAGTTCAAATTGTCAACGGAAGCTGCCATAGAAGATGTTCTGGCACAAAAGACTAATATTTAATGGTGATTTACCAACCCAACAATATTTGGTATCAAAGCCTTTTATAATGGATTTATCCTAATCTCAGTCACCTTTTTGCTCAGTCTAGCCAAATGACAAGGTAAAACCAATCACTAAGTTAGTATATGACAAGTCTATCCACTACAACCATACAGCATTTTCAATAAACCAAAATTGTCATCCACATATATTTCCTCATTTTATCAAGATTCATCTTTTCTATCGATATTGAAGAACCAAACTCAGAGATGTTGAAGCTTCAAACATGTTGACAGTGAAGATCCATTTGAAAAAGCAAACAAACAAGGATATTGAAGGTGAAATCATTTTGGATGGGAAGATTAACTGAGCCCTGTGGACGCATCATAGTGTACAAAGGTTTTAAACACATTGTTACTCCATTGACGAACTCCAAGATCTGGGTTTGAGACATTGCTCGGATGTGTAGTCCCGAGCACAATGTAGTGCTTATCTCTTAAATTTTCTTACTTGGTCGCTTGATTTTTTGTTGCCGAAGAATAGTCATGCTTAGAGGTTGAAGTTCGAGGGATTATCTTCTAATTTTTCCTGACATTTTAATGATTACGCGTTATTAAGCAATTTCTATACGTGTGAGAAACGTACGAGTATATGAATTGTATAATCGGGAGATCTTTCACGATGAGGATCTTCATGACTCTTCCCATTGCATTAATATGGATGAGATTAACCCTTGATGGGAATGAAGAGGCAAGCAAGTTGATCTATTGTCAATAATAAACTGGATCAACTTCAACCAAACCATTAATGTCAGAAAACCAGGGACAAGAGCAGGGGTCGTTTTCTGTTTGTAGCATCCGCACATTGTTTTATTGGCTACGACAATGCGATAATGGATACCTAATTTGCCCCTTTTTTATGTTTTTTTAGGGAGGGGCTATCCCCACACCCCTTTCGTTTTAACCATCTCTTCTATCGAAATCTGATATGTTATACTTTTTATCTAAATCTGAACCGGAGGTAATTCTGATATGTAAACTGATAAATCTAAACAGGTGATACTTTTCTCTTTTAGGTGGTATCTAAATCTGATATTTTATAACTATCTAAATCTCTCATCCAGTTTTATATTAATAATTATATTAGTCTGATATCTTATTTCTCTTTCAGGTGGCAATTATTTAAAGTCGTATGTGATACCGGAATCGGAGGTAGCCATAATGGATTGGAAGACTAAAGACAAGTGTCAGGAAGTTGGCGGTGCCATGTCGTAAGAAGAATTGATGTGGTGTACATGACTTGAAAGAGGTATCCAATCAACCTCCAAAGCAGGAGGGTCAGGAAGATGGTTCCATTCCCCCGTATGGAGATCATAAAAGGCTATGGCACAGGGTAGCATATGAAAAGAGCATGATCCTTTTTTTATCCGTGGGGAGAAATACGTTATCTCTTTTCGGCGAGAGGCCACATCATCTCTCTTCTTCTGCGCAAACTCAACATTATGTTCCACCAGCATCTCAAGCATCACGCAATTTGATTATTACTACATGTTGGTAAAAGATTTCTTCGCAGAAAGTACACGATATACATACCTACAATATACGTACCTGATCAATCAGACGCTTCACAACACGCCGTAAATTTTCCATATTAGTTATTTATTGAAACCTTTTTAATCGGGCAAGTGGAATAGCTACTAGATCGAGAAAGGAAATGTGGCAGCTCCACTGAGCGAAGTGCAATGAAAGCATCTCAATTGCTAAGAACACGCATTCCTCTTGGAACTTTTAAGATTTTAACTAATGTTTCGGTTTAATACACCTGGTTTATCTCTACACTTGTTCAGTGTTTTATCACTACACCAAAATGACAAAATTGTCACCTTTCAGCCGGCCACCCTTGTCAAGGTCTTTGACCGTGAGAAAAAATACGCATTTTGTATCACGGTCATTGACCTTGACACGACCGTGATAAAGAATTATCACGGTCATTGACCGTGACAAGTCCGTGACAAATTTACTTGTCACGGTCAAGGACCTTGACACGACCGTGACAACTTCTGCAGCAAAAACCCTTACCCCTTCTTTTTTTCCCCCGTCGTTCCCTCCTTTTTCCAACTCTCTCTCTCTACTTTCAGGTTTATTTCTCTCTCTCTCTCTCTTCCATTTATATATATGTTTGTGTGTATATATATGTGTGTGTGTGTATATATGTGCGTGTGTGTGTGTGTACGTGTGTGGGGGGTGGGGCAGGGTGGGGGTAGGGGATGGGGCAGGGGGGCTGTTGTGTGTGTGTGTGTGTATGTGTATATGTGTGTGGTGGGTGGGGGTGTGGAGGGAGGTGCAGGGTGGGGGGCTATTGTGTGTGTGTGTGTGTGTGTGTATGTGGTGGGTGGGGGTGGGGGTGGGGTGGGTATGAGGGGGGGGGGCAGGGGGGATAGGGTGTATATTCACGAGTTATTTGTATATATATGTGTGGTGTTTTTTTTATCTTTATATGATGTTTATATGTTGGAAATAACTCATAAATTTGTCAATTTATTTTTGTATTTGAATTAACCTAGGGTTCTTGAATTTTTTGCACTTTTGTTGAAACTAACTCGTGAATATATGTTTGTGTATGTTTGTTAGGTGTATATGATGTTTATATGTTGGAAATAACCCATGAATTTGTCAATTTGTTTGTGTGTGGGGGGGAGGGGGGGGTGGGGGGGTAAGGCAAGGTACCATTGTAATTCTCTTAATATCATGTTTTGATGATTCTATGAGATAATATATATTGTTTCAAGGTTAACTCATTGTAGATAAAAACATTCACATAGTAAGATTAAATTGAATCCATCCATAGATTCTATAATTACATCCACTAAAATATAATTAATAAATGAAACAGTTTTAGATGAAAGTAAATTAATAATTAGTGCCCATTTCATATGAAAGTAGGATTGCCCCTCAGTGTAAATTAGTAAATTAATAATTGTATACGTTAATTGTTAGTTTAATTGATGAAATGAATTAATTGAGTAGATGAATTAGAAGGAGTACGGGATACACATTTGTTGTTGACATTGCTGTTGGATTATTTTGTTTAGTAAATGTTTGGTTGGTTAGTTTTAAAAGTGGCATGACCACTGGATTATTGTCCATATGGGGGTGGGATTTTTCAACTTTTTTTGAAAATTACTTTGTATATCGAACAATATAAATAAGACATAATTAAATGAAATATACTATATATAATTATTAATAATTGAATTTGAATATAAATAAGACATAATTAAATGAAACATAGTATATATAATTATTAATCATTATCGGATTATTGTGTGTATGGTGGGGGGCAGGGGGTGGTGTGTGTACGTGTACGTGTGTGTGTGTGTGGTGGGGGTGGAGGCAGGTACTTTAACCCAAACCACATGAAACGCTGATGTTGTATGATTAAACCCCAAAGTGTCCCAATCAAAGCCCCTAGTGAAATCCTAAAAAAACACATAGGCCTTAAACTAATACAATACACCTTTAATTTCTGCCGACATCCATGCGCACGAGACTAAACATGATAATTACAACTTATGATCATTAGTAAGGTTAAAACTGAAAGTAGGATTTAAATAATCGATTTTAACACGAAGGCGACTAAGGTTCAAAATAGTTTCGAATTTTGATAAAAAAAAAGTTGTCTTAAATCATTAATGTTTCTTTAAAATATATGATTCATCAATACAATACAGATTTTATATCAGTTTAAACAAGTGTTAAGCAAAAAAACATGATTTTAATTAAGGTACAAACTTATAATGAATTAAATTTGGTTTCTTTACATAAAACCCACATAATGAACAATGTACCCCCCCCCCCCCCACAAGTGTTGGATTCAAACCTGGCATATTTTTAAACCCGAATAGATTCTTTATGGCAACCAAACATAAACAAGTAACATGTTAAACCTTGATAAAGAAAGATATTTCTTTCCTGAACAATTAAGAATGGGTGAATCCTTTTATTCGATCCCTTATAACACAAAATATGTGGTGGGGTGGGGGGAGGGGGTGGGGGTGGGGGCAGGGATGAGGGGTGGGTGGTGGGGTAGGGGTGGGGGGCTGCGTGTGTGTCTATGTGTACTAATAACATTTTTTTATCTGTACTAATAATATTTTTTTACAGCAAATGTCTCCTTCAAGTATTAAGGCGAGGATGATGATGCTGGTTATGCTGATGTCGTCTGGGCTCGCTGGTAGCGGAGGCAACGAGGGCTCCTCGGCCCCTAGGCTCCCCAAATATGGTAAATTTTGGATTACCATCGAGAACAAGTCGGGGCTATTAACGAGATCCCTTGAGCTGCTAAAGACGGTAATCAGCCCGGGGTTTATGAGTTGGAAGGAGGTGCCATATGAGCTCAAGTTAGTTGTTTGGGCGGCACTACAGGTAATATATTTATATTTATATGAATATTTCAATTTCAATTTCAATTTCGATTTCAATTTCATTTTATAATTATATTTATATTTATTCGCAACTAACATTGTATTTGTTGGACATGAACAATTCAACTTGGATCCAAAGCTACGCGATTTCATCTTGGAGCAGTTAAGGGAGCAACACAAGACGTTGAAGAAAAATATGCGGATAGGGCACTTTGGGAAAACACGAGAGTCCATTATCCAATGGTGTGGATCCGTCCCACCCAAGGAGCCGATCTCATTGGCACAATGGAAAAAGTTCATTGACAATGAGATCGAGGATCGACAATTGGCATCTCGCCAATCGGGGAGGGAAAATCGGGTAAAAAAGACGGACGTGCACTACTCCGGTCGGACGTCTCATGCCGAGGTGGAGCATAGGATGAAGGTAAGATTTAATTTTTCTATAACTACAGAAATATATTATTCTTCATTATTTTACTTTGCGGGGCCGATACTGATTTTACTTTATTTTATTTCAGGGGGTAGGGAGTGGCCCAGGGGGTAAGCCACATAGGCTCGATACTTATGTGGCTCTTCGGACGAAGAAGGGGAAGGACAAGGAGGTGTCCCCGAGCGTCGCGGCCACAATTGTAAGTAATCCGACAATTTAATTTTTGTTAATTACGTTATAATTTTTTAGTTTACTTATTTTACTAATCATGTGCTTTTTGTCGTTTCAGGCAAAGCTTAAGGAAGTGCATGAGTCACAGTCTGATGCCGACAAGGCGTCTTTGTCCACAGACGCACTCAGCCAAGTGCTTGGCTCTGATCGCAAGGGGAGGACAAGGGGGGTGAGCTCGCGGGTGGCCAAATCTAGGATTATCGAATTGGAGACGAGCGACACCGAATTGGCTCGAACGGTGGATTCACATGACTCGAAGCTGTCCCGTTTGGAGGCGACGGTCCAAGATATGTACTCATTCATGAAGCGTACGTTGAGCGGAGACCTTAAGGGGAAAGGGGAGGAGGAGGAGGAGGTGAGGGAGAACGAGGCGCAGGATAACGAGGATGTGGACCTCGCTGCTTCATCACCGACACGTGCATACATCGATGATCCACTTCCTTATTTGGCTCCCTTCCCCGGACCGATGTCGACAATTGGTTGGCCGAGCGTTCTCATATTGGACGTATTTGATGGCCAGCGGATAGGGCTGGGGTTAAGGGACCCGAATATCGTCCAGGGTGGAATAGTTCATGGACGTGCGCTTCAAGAGATCGAGTCCAAAGTGCCCATCATGCATGTGATACCCGGGAAGGAGAACTCCCTATTGTGGTTGCGTGAATAATGCGACACGATGTATATTAGTGGGTGTGTCAATTCGTATATCGTGTGGCCTACTCACCTCCTCACATTTACCCCAGACATGTAGTGACATTATTTTTAAGTTGGTACATTTGAATTATATTTGGATTATATCGTCATGTATATTGTTTCTATTTTGAATATATATTTGCATTATCTTTAGTTTGTTTGGATATATGATGTTTGAACAGATACAACGTTGCTATAACAGGTACAAATATACTGCTGGGTAGTGGCAGTGGCCATACTGCCCAGCTGATTTTTTTAAATTCTTCCCAGAATTGTCATGGTCATTGACCGTGACAAGTCCTTGACAAATAATATTCTCACGGACTTATCACGATCAATGACCGTGACAATATTTTTAAAAAGGGTCAAGGCTTTATTACGGTTATTAACTGTGACTAAACTTGTCACGGTCATGGCCCGTGACACGACCGTGACAATTCTAACGAACTGTCACGGTCAATGATCGTGACACGTTCGTGATAAAAAAAAGTTGTCTCGCCCCGTATTTTCATGGTCATTGACCTTGACAAGTCCAACTTGTCAAGGTCAATGACCGTGACAATAGTGCAGATTTGGTGTAGTGTATCAACAATGGGTGTTAAGTTTTAATTTGCTTCCTGTATTTGGCATGTTCTTGATAATACTAAATTTTCTTAAAAATAAATGGAAAGGGCATTCTTATGTACTTTCTTAGTATGGCCTAATCAATATGACTAGTTGATATTGGTAAAAGCAAGTTTCTATACAACATATGTTGGACTTATTGTTGAAACATGAGATCAAGACTCCAGGTTTTATTGAAGTAAGTATGATTTAATTTGTTTGGTTTTCATTGGAGTTGAACTAAACATATAACTGAAAGAAGAGTCCAATTACAGGTCTTGAGGGTATTATTGAAAAGTTCAAAACAATTATTTGGTAGATAATGTCTATAATTTTTTGGCCTTTTTTTTCTCATAGCTATACCATTTAGTTAATTTCCCTGAGTTTTATATTAGTCTTTATGTTCATTTTTTATTGTTGGATGTCATATTAAAGGCTTTTATTGTGTCTTTCATTCACAATTTAGTCTAAAATTAGTTCATATATGAACTGAATTACATATGAAGATTTCATTCACAATTTAGTCTTTTTCATTCACAATCTAATTGTTGTGGTATTTGTGTTGTCTAAACAGGGTGGATAGTCATATAAACAAAGGAAATTATGCCTAATTTTTATAATATATTTGTATTATGAATGTAACCTGAGAAAAGTCTTATTATACAATACGTGACACTTTAGAAAATTTTGCATGCCTTCGAAAAAGTTGCCATGATTGATACTATAATACAAAACATTTATGAATTGACCATAATTGATACTTTGGAAAGTTGTCATCGTGCCTTCAGGCACGGGCATATCCTATATATATATATGTGTGTGTGTGTGTGTGTGTGTGTGTGCTCATAAATTGTGATAGATTCACACTAACCCTAATTTTTTCTACGACTAAAATTGGGTATTGATTTATGTGATGACGGACTACTGTTGATTTTTGTTTTATGAGGAACACTTGATTTTTGTTTTATGAGGAATACTTGATTTTTGTTTTATGAGGATGAAAATATAAAATATATATATCATGTTACAATGCCGTTATGTCATGCATTCACATGAGAATACATGCATGCACGTACCCCCCAAAGCAAGTGTTATATAATAAGTAACGAGGGTGAAAAGGTAATGATGATGGCAAATAGGTGAGTGAATTAGGAGCTAATGGCTATCTATTACGGTTCTCGTTACTATAATCTAGGCGGGTGTAAATTTACGCTAAATCAACTTGTGTACGATTACTTATTACTTTTTCACCCTCGTTACTTGTTATATAACACTTTTTTGGGGGGTGCATGCATGCATATATTCTCATGTGAATGTATGACATAACGGTATTATAACATGATATAATGATTTTTATATTCTCATGTTCACTTTATAAGTTGGTTTGGGATTCTTGAATTGTTATTGACTGGTGGATTTGAACATTTAGATGGCCATTGAGTTGGTTGGCCCTAGGCATTTCTAAAATTTTGCATTATTATTTGAATTGTTGTTTGGGATTCTTCAATTTTTATTGACTGGTGGATTTGAACATTTAGATGGTCATTGAGTTGGTTCGCCCTAGGCATTTTTAACATTTTGGGTTATGATTCTACTGAATATAAATAAGACAGAAATAAAATGTACTCTAAATTTTAAAAGCTTGATGTTCAACAATTAATAATGCAAAATGAAACATAATTATGTATAAATCATCACTATAAGCATAACTATGTATAAACCATGATCTTGACACCAATTTTATCATGGTTGATTTGTCCAAGTTAAAGAGAAACGAGCACGTGAGCGATGAGCTGTTTGTTTATGATTTTCAAAAGGTCAAGCAATTGTTTTACTCGGAGTATATCAACAATGATTTGTGGTCAATCGTCCTACACATGCCAAAGCATCTAACCAGTAGTGTGGATGACTAGGCTACTCCTACCCAATATTAATCCATTTTAGATAATAACCCGAATTTGAAATAATTTTTAGATTTGTAATATGTATTCCAATTACTTGTAATAATCAATAGCGTGTATTCTTCTAGTGCTTTGTTATTATTGGATGAAATTGAAATAATATTTAGATTTATAATGTCATTAACTTGTATTCTTCTAGTTCTTTGTTAACTTATATTCTTCTAGTTCTTTGTTATTATCGGATTGAATCAAAATTGGCTTTTTGTTTAGTGAATATGTTAATTTGAATTTTAATCAATTTACGCATTAATTCAAAACCCGTGACATGACCTGAAATTAAAATAATATTTAGATTTATAATGTCGTTAACTTATATAATATTTTTATTCATTTGGATTTAATCATTTTCTCATATACATGTTTATACTAGTAACAACAATTTTTGCAGGAAATGCCTTCATTAGGATGATACAATAGTGGAGGCGAAGAAGGCTCGTTTTCCACTAGGCCCCCAAAATGGGGCAAATTTGGGTTCCTTGTCGAGAACAAGATGGCCTTACAGGCTAAGGACCTTGAGTTTCTCAATGCGATCGTCGGTCCGGGGTACACGGATTGGAGGAAGGTGCCCGTCGAGCTCAAGATGGTCGTCTGGGGGGCACAACAGGTAGTTACTCACTTTATTTTTATTTTGTATGTATATTTATATTTATATTTGTATTTTATAATTTAAGTACAACTAACACTTACTTTCTTTTTGGTTTGTATTTATTTGATAGGAGCAGTTCGACTTGCCCCCACATATTCACGACTCCATGTTCGAATAATTGAGAGAGCAATACAAAACGTGGAAGAAAAACATGATGGTACTTTAAGCAGGACCGGGAGTCCATATTGAGGGTCCATGAAACAGTACTGTCGAAGGAGATGATCTCATTGGCAAGCTAGCAATAGTTTGTCAACAATGAGATCCAGGATCGACAATTGACATCTCGCCAATCGGGGAGGGCAAACTGGGCCAAAAAGGTCAACGTGCACTACTTCTGGCGTACGTCTTATGTCGAGGTAGAGCACAAGATGGTAAGTCTATAATTTTCTTTAATTTTAGTTTTATGTTATTCTAATTTAGCATTACTTTGTATTACTTACTAATTCTGCATTATTTTATTTCGGGAGATGGGGAGTGGCCCTAGGAGTAGGCCACATAGGCTCATCGCCTATGTGACAATTCGGACGAAGAAAGGCAAGGATAAGGAGGTGCCCCCTAGCGTGGCAGACACAATTATAAGTTATAAAAAATATTTTCCAATTCTTTAATTTTTTTTTAATTACGTTATAATTTTTTTATTACATTATAATTTTTTTATTAACTTAACTAATAGTGTACATTTTGTCGTTTCAAGCAAAGCGTAAGGAAGTGCACACCTCCCAGTTTGATGCCGATAAGGCAACTTTCGCTACGGACGCAAATCACAAGGGGAGGACAAGGGGGTGAACTCTTGGGTGGGGAAGTCGAGGCTCATCGGGATTGGGATGAGTGACCTCGGGTTGGCTCGTAAAGTGGACACCTATTGCGATAAAGGTTGGAGGAGATGATCCACAAAATGATCAATTACATAAAGCATCACCTCAAGTAAGGGAAAGGGGAAGGCGGTAGACGAGGATGCCACTGCTCCATCTCTCTCACCCTCATCGTCGATACGCACCCACTCTTTGCTTGCATATGACCATTTTCCACCTTGACTCCCGCCGAACGGACTATGTCAACAATGGATTGATCGAGTGTGTATTTAATAGACCTCTGGGGTGGCAATCCCATAGATAGGGGGTTGAGGGACCCAGACACGTAGCCTGCTAGTGTGGCTCATGGACGTGTATTGCAAGATATTGAGGCAAAGGTTCGCATTACGCATATTGTGCCCGAAAAAGAGAATGAACCTTTGTGGTTGGAAGAGTAATGAGGCATTCGACGAATTGATAATTGTATCAATTCATATGTAGTGTGACCTACCTTCCTCCTAATACCTGTTCAAAACTCAAGTCCTTGACATTATTTGTATTGTTATCACGCTTATGAATATTTTTTGTTGGATATTATTTGTATTTATTTCATTTGAATATTGAATGTTTATTTGGTTATGAATATTTGTTGGTTGATTCATATGTAGTTTTTATGAATTTTTGAATGTTGCTTGATATATATACTATTTGAATATGTTTAAATATGCTATAATAGGTTAAAATATATTGTTGGACAGTGGCAGTGGCTATACTACCTAGCATTTTTTTTAAATTCTGCCCAGATTTGTCACAAACTTTGACCTTGACAAGTCCGTGATAAAATTATCACCGATATGTCACGATAAAAATCCGTGACAATTTTTACTTTGTCACGGTCAAAGTCCATGGAAAGTTTTACTTTGTCCGTGATAAAGTATAAATTGCCATGGACTTTGACCATGAAAAAGTAAAAATTATCACGGATTTTGATCGTGACATGTCCGTGACAATTTTTCCTTTGTCACGGACTTTGATCGTGATAAGTTCCTGACAAGGAAATTGCCATCCCAATTCTTATCACGATTTTTAACCATGACAAGTATGCCTTGTCAAGATTTTTTACCGTGACAACTAGTCAATTTTGGCTTAGTGTTTTACGACACTCTAAAATCAAATCAATATCCACTATCTATACTCTTTTATTCAAGTTAAACTCTCCCTCTCACCTTCTACCGTCAAACTCAGCCTCACCCACTTTTGAGATTTTAAATTTTAAACCGCTTATCCATCGTCGCATCCTCATCCTCCAACTGCTCGAATTGCTCTCTCTCTCTATCTCTATCTATCTATTTATCTATATATCTATCTATCTATATATCTATCTATCTATCTTTCTATGTATATATCTATCTCTAGAAAGAGAGAGTCTTGGTATTTTTTACCACTCTCTTATAATTTGTTTGGATATTTCATATTTTTGCATTTGCATTTGTTAGATTTTTGCAATTAGATTTTTGTATTTGAGTTTTAGTTCTTCGAAAATTTTATATTTTGTTTTGAGCCACATGTACTCTCTCTTTATCGCTCTCTATCTCTCTCATACACATGCACGCACAACATCTAACAAATAATTTAACTTTAAGTAACATATGATCATCAAATGTATGTTATATCTTTTCAATAGTTAACAACTACCCATGGATTATTGTCAACTCCTGTCGTTGCAAGATGATTGTCATGTTTGATTTATTTTTTGTATTTTTTAAGCCAATTAACTATGTTTATAATGGACATTTTATTAATTATAATGGTATACTTTACACATCCCCCCTTTCATTATTTTCATCTCGATTAGTTCATTCTTCAGAGGCATAAAAATATAACTTCACATGTTTTTCTTTTAACAAATATACTATTGATTTTATTTTCAAGTGAAAAATTAATACATACACTAAACAATTGAGTGATTAGCTTTGAATTATAGAAAATTGGATATAAGTATCAAATCAAAATAGGGCTTCTCAATTCAAGACCTTATAATATATTTTCTTTTCTTTTTACAAAAAGTCCTTAAAAATAATCAAGAGATAAATATGATGAAATATTTACTATTTTTCCTTCATTGTTTATTCACAATTCACTATTTTTCCAACTTATTAATATTGAATGGGAAAATATGATGCAGGTTACAATAATTATAGGTAAGAGATTAGAGTTATTAGAGGATCTTAGTTTTTTTTTCGGGGGTAAAGGGTATGGGGAATGGGAGTGGGACATTAAAATGAATTGTTTAATCAAGCCTTTTTAAATAAAGAAATTTCGAACAAGTTTACTTGTATTTAAAAGTAATTCTTACATAAAACAACTATAACACCATGTGTAGGTGTTCACAAAATAATTTTTGTTAAATTAAAAATAGAGGTACAGTGAGGTTAACAAGGATGTATATAAAATAATGGACAAAGTTTTTGCTTATGAAAAATCATAAAATTTATTTGATTAAAAAACCAAGAAAAATGAATATACATATTAAAAATGTTTTTTCATATCAAATTGCCAATTTTGTCTAGGCATGAGTAAATACCATATTGGGCTTTAATTGTTTTTCATTAAGGACATTTATTGGGCAAAAATCAAATTTTGACATCTCTGTGCCTTTTTTCAAGTATTGTGAGCCTTGAGTGATTAACTCATTCCACAAGAAACGTGGAATTACATTGGCATTTTTTAGGCACGGTGCACACATTTAATGGTACTATGGAAATATACATGTTAAAATTGTAATTGTGTTATCATCACGAGTTATACATATTAAACTAATTGACGAGATGAGTAGAACATATGTAGTTAGATAGTGTTATATGCACATGTATACCATATGTCAATACTCCCCATTTTAAGAAACAAGTTATACCTTTTAAATATAAATTCAAGTTGTTTTCTAGGCCACATAGTTGATTTCACTCTATATGTTATACGCACGTGTAATACCTTGCAAAATTTTATTTTCGTGCCTTCAGGTATGGGTTACCCTTAGTATACATATATTGTGTGCGTATTCTTTTAAACATTATATTTACCCTAATAAATAAACTAAACAAAAATAATAAAACACAAAAATATAAAAGGAATGTTTTTATCTTCTCTGTTAGAGGGACACTTGACCCAATAATTCCTACTTGTATCTCAGCCTTAGCATATCAGACGAAAAATCATTTTCCTAATAAATGTTTTTTAAGAAAATACTTTTCAAACGAGAGCAAACTTCTCAACATTATCCTCTGAAATGATAGCAAACTTCTCAATGGCATTTTTTCAAATGAGAGTAAGCCTATCAGCCATACCTTTTTCAGATGAGAACATACTTCTCATCATTTCTCAAACTCAAGAAACTTTCATAGATTAACATCTTGCATCTAGCCTTACAAGGCTAAATCGTATTTTGCCTCTTTTAATTAAAAAAATTGACCACTTTGAACAAATCACACACGTTCACGAGTCCACTAAAAGTCCTTATTTGGGTCACCCCCGAGAACTATCATAACGTGCACGTATGTGGAAGAAGATATCACTCTCGAATGTTGGGGTTCTCATATCCCCTTTGTAAATATCCTACATCTACCACCCATCTTACATTCTCTTTAGAGAACTTTTAACTTAAAAATTTATCCTACGCACATTCAACATCCTCCTATGCAAGTTGAAGATTTTTCGACATTCAGACAAAGTCTTCACAAAGAATCAATAAGGACATGGAATACCTTTACTGTTGAAATTACAACTAGACTACCATATACCAATGGATATACGTGTATGTACAATAAAAAAACTCTTTTTACATACAATCTCTCACTCCTACACTTCACACTCCTTATACATACTACTTTAAATCACATCACTACACCATTTTCACTTTTTATACATATATAAATCTTATACCCTCACTTTAAACCTACTTCATCATTTTATATCACGTAAGACAAGGTATAGTATTGTAAAAAATCAAAGTAATTGGGGTTATAATCTATTTTATCCTTTTCGTGCAGTCTCAAAACTTCCTTGATATTTAACCTCAAATTAATGCAACATTTTCATATACCTTAAGAATGACTATAATGTCTACTGCATGGAAACTACCAATATTCCTTCGAGCGATGCCAATTGAACTATCCTAAGTTCATTTGACAACTTCCTCACATTAAATGCTAAATCATTTCTTGAACATTGCCAAAAAGTGTTTGAAACATGACTACTAGTTCTTCCACCCCTTTTAAACCTCTACAAAATCATACGATAACCACCACCACATCGCAATGAATAATTTCTTCCATTAGTGATCAATTTTTGAACATATAGGGTCATAACCTTAAGGCTATTGCCATCGCTAACTCACTGATTTTATTTTAAAACACCTAATTTTAAAAACTGATAAAGAAGGTAAGTATGTTTTGAAACCACTTATAAGAATGAAAGCCTTCAATCCTACTTACAACGCGAAAATAAATGTGCTCGGCAAGGATGGTCACAATAAAACAAAATCCCAATATTTATCTAAATTAATTTTATCTTTTTATCCCAAACATACATCTATGTGATAAATAGATAAAGAAAACTAAGCATTCAATTAGGGCAAAGTTTCAAGAAAAATCCCTATCGGGAAAAACCTTTTATTCACTATATAAAATTTACCAATTGCAACTTACAAACTTTATAAATGAATCTACAGCGTTTCGACAAATCTCCTGCAGGTTACCTTTGTCATTAAAAACTATGATCCTCACAAGAACCACAAAGAATCGTATTCCTCCTTCACCCTTAGCCTTCATCTTCAATACTGATACCCTCGAGTTTTACAAGTCAGCCATGGAGATGCCTTATCCACAAAGGTGAATGCAAGATACTAAAACTTTCTAGGGTCTAAACAAATTCACAAGAACAATTATTAGGATGTATGTTGTGAATTAAAAATGTTTGGAAAACACAAATTATAAAGAACTTTTGTAAAAGATATTCAGAAAGCGAACTAGTAAAAGTATTAAAAAATCTGAACATGAAACAGGTATTGATAGGGCATTCACAATTCTCGACGTAGCAACTCGTTTGAACGAATTTTAAGGCTCGTTCAAAGAAGAAAACCAACTTGTGTGAACAAAACAAAGTCACTTTTGAACTAGAAGGCTTTCTCGTTTGAACAGGATTTAAACGATCTTCCGACGAATCAAAATAGTATGCCTCGATCGATGCTCGTTAGATAAACACTTCGAATGAAACTTCATTCTAGTTTGAATGAGATACAAATCTCGTTTGAATGAGGTTAGAAATAAATAAAAAAAACTGTTGAAGATCAACGGGTTTGCACAATAAATCCTAGTATGCATATTTTGTCATAATACTATTAGAATCATTAATATTCTAAGCTTGTGTGCATTTTGCTTGTTTTGTTCATTAAGTTCAACTTTATTTGTCACTTCAGGCTAAAGCTTAGTTTGATAAAGTTTTGCAATCAATTAGAATTTCTTCAACATTTTTTAGTGTTTGGGCCATCATTCGTTTATATCTAGTTCACACCCATTCATTCTATCCCACATGAATAGACACATCAATACTATGCTAGTTTGTAAATTTTATGTGTTTTGTGTCGTGTTTTGTGGTCTTTTATACCTATATATGTGTGTTGGATTTTCTTTAATATATTTTGCATATATTATATATGGTATAGTGTTGTATTTGTAAAGCTTACATTTTTTACACCTTTTTGAAAAATTTCAAAAATAATTGGTGTTGATGGCCTTTGAGATTATCATTAGACATGCTTGATTTATATCTTTTCTTGATGATATCTTATCTTCTAAGTGATGCTTTGTATTTCATGATTATATTTTACTCCTTTGTCTATTATAGATAAAAAGGGGGAGAACAAATTGTGGAGGAGTGTTAATATTTATTTAAAACTCGATGCGTCACGGGGAATATGTTTTTGTCTCATGTGTGTAGGTACTTAAAGAAATTTATTCAAGACACACCGGATGAAGAAAAAATTTGTGGAAGGGAAGATGAAAAAGAAAAATTTTGAAGACAAAGAGACTCATGCCATGTCGTTCTAGGGTTAGGAAGGGTGTTATCTTTCCTTTGTCATTTATAGAGTTTTGTTGATGTAATTTGGATTTTGGATAGGTTTGTTTGTTTTTATGCCGGAATAGCCAAAGGGAGAGATTTATAAGAGGAAAATTTCTGATATTGATCATAGTATAGGCCTTGTATTGTTTTAGACTAGTTTGATGTATCCCGTTACAAACCGTCACGTTCCGTCACGGCAAACTGACATCAATACTCGAGACTTACCGACATCCCATAAAGGTATAAAGCAATTTAGTGTTTAAATTTATTCACAGACTAAACTATGTTGGCCCATTTTTGGCAATTTTCTTAAGCTCTTTTCAACGGTGTCTTTCATTCAAATTCAACCTGTCTTTCCCATCCTTTTCCCTTGCTCACTCATATTTTTTTCAATACTAAATAAAATCTCTCATGGGCAACGATTCTTACATGAAGAAATCCCCCTTGATTTCACTACAAGAAAAATGGTCATTTATGTCAGTCAAAAACTGACATAAATGACCATTTATGTCAGTTTTAGAAATTTTCAAACCTGACATATAAAGTCCTGGCATAAATGTTCGTAAAATTGACATAAATAAAATCACATTTATCTCAATTTTTAAGAACACACATAAAAACTATGACATTCAACATGTTTTTAATCACATTCTCATAAAAAACTGGCATAAATAAAATCACATTTATGTCAGTTTTAATAATTTTATGAGAGTTTTTTCAAAACTGACATAAATGTTAATATAAAAAATTAAAAAAAAAACCATTAATCCATCAATAAACAACTAATATTTGAAGTCAAATCAACCATTATAAACAGATAATAACCAAGGTCATACATATCACTAACTTCATATACATCAAGATATTTAGAATCAAATTGATGTGAAGTTACATCATATCCAAAAACTAGCTAACGTCTAGTTATTTACGTGATAATATCCTAAAAATAGTGATGATACATCACAATATCCAAAAACTAGCATTGCAAATTACATCATAAGAACCACAATCCAAAATAATACTCAAGCTAGGACGTTGTCGAACGTAATATTCGATCCAATTTGTTCTCGACGCTATCCAACCCAGAATGAGTAACCCTGCAATCAATTATAATCAACATAGTTTTCATCAAAACACAATCATCTCAACACATTGTCATTACAACATAACAAAATACAATTACTCGGAAATACCTAAGATATATAATCCGTAATGAACTCAATGAACTCCATTTGAACTTCATTTAGTTCTTTCAACGTGTACGTCACTTTATCGAACAATCTTCTCATCTAAAAAATTGAAGATATAATTGAATTTATTATTACGGTATATAATAGTTAATAACTAGACAATATTTTATATAATAGGACGAAAAGAGAACATTGGTAACATACCTTTGTTTCAAAAGGTATGGAAGGATCCTCCATTAAGTACTTCATGAACTTCAACACAAAATATCCGCAATAAAGAGTACCATTTCCTTGCATTGGGCACTAGTTAACACAAACCATTATTACTGAACAAATAATAAAAGAGTACAAGTCTAAAATATTTTTTATACAACACAAATAATTGTAAAAACTATAATAATTTTGAGCAGAATTTCCTCTCTTTACAAGACTATCCACCCTATTCAAAAAATATAAAATACTCCAACAACAAAACTATCAAGTGCACCTTATCCATCTAGCTGAAAATCATTGTACTCAAAAACTAAATTTCAAAATTCCAAATTCACATGGCCATATGCCAACTACCTCATTCTCTATGATAACAAAGTTGAACATTTGTCTATTCCTTACCAAAAAAAAAAAAAAAACTCTTGGATATTGTATCATTAAAGACATGTCAATTGTTGAGAGTCTAAAAATTAAGCTGATTACCGATTGAAGTTATATATATATATACACAAGCGAAATGCCCGTGCCTGAAGGCAGGACGAAAATTTTCAAAGTACGTAATCGCAAAACGATAAAAAATTTCAAAGTTAATAAATGCAAAGCGGCAAAAATTTCATTACCCAACAAAACAAAGTGAATCAACAATATGAAACACATTGTACAGAAATGAGTGAGTCATAAAACAGCCTGGCATAAAACACCCTGTATAAAAAGGATAAAAAAAACACGCAAGAGAAAAATATATGTAAAAAAAAAACACTTGTAATATACGGAAAAAACAGCCGTACAGAATAACATAAAAGAATACATAATAATCAAAACAATATATTTTCTTGACAACCAACCAATTAACATGAACAAATCAAAACATTTTATTAATTTATACCTCAAGATCTCGATAGCTGTGATTTCAATTATCAACGCTCCTGCTAAAAACCAAAAAACAAACCAAAATAACATATAAGAATACATGATAATTAAGTATTGACAGTGCAAACCTTTTGAAGAAACCTGTAAGAGGGGAAATTATGAGCAAATAAGTATGGGATCATTATTGGTTAACATTTTTTGCAATATACATTTCCGAATAGTTTCTTTGTGAGCATAATTAGTTTTTTATAACAAATTTCTGGACTATTTTTACTTAATGTCATGTCTACTTTAGTAACCGTTCGAACTTTACGCCTCAACTATCTATTTTCCTAACTTTAGGCCCCAACTTTATATATACTTATTATTTTTTATACCGAGTTGACAATCTTAGGGAAATAATACTTTATCTCTATCATAAAAAATATGACAAAATGAAAAGAAAAGAAAACAAATACTATTTAGCGAGAACATTTCTTTATTTTAAAAAAATAAAGTGTTAAAGTTTTAAAAAAATTGGGCAGAGTCTCCTTTGTTTATTGGACTATCCACCCTTCTCCAACGGATAAGGGCATATCCAACAATATAAAAAAAAAATACACCATGCCCAAAGAAAACCCCACCATGCCAAAAGAAAACCCCAAATTTTTTCTTTCACCCTCGTCCTCGGAAGTCCTACTATTTCTTTCCAATCAAATACACCATGCCAAAAGCTTTTACGAAACATCTCCATAAGCATACACTTCTTTATCTACAAAACAAAGGACGACCAAATGAGATAAAGTCTACAAAACACCATGCCCAAAGAAAACCCCACCTTAATATTAATTCTAAAAAAGGGAAAAGTCGGTGTATGCATATATGTAACCCCACATACTGTATGCATATATGTATAATCTGCATGTATGCAGATGCATATATGCAGTGCATATATACAGATATATGCATATTGTATGCATATATGTATGGATATATGTATATGCATATATACATATGCATAATAGGTGAGGCAAATAAGTAATATTCTGCATATGCATATAGAATGTATATTTTCCACTGCCAAAGAGAAAATCAAGTACCAAAGTATAACAATTGCCAAAGTATACTAAAAATGATGAAATCATAGTTTGTTATGTGCAACAAAGTATACTAAAAATGATGAAAGCATAGTTTGATAGTTTGTTATCAAGAAAATCAAGTACCTAAGTATACTAAAAATGATGAAAGCATAGGATTTTCTCGGCCAGGGAGTTTACCCACCTGCTCACCAACTTCAATTCTGCATCACCAACATGAGAACTTCTAAAAAAACATAGATGTTCATCTCCTCGTTTCTAGCTCCAATAAGCATTTGCACCTATATAATTTCCCATTCGAGAGATGAAAACATATTAACAGTGGATAAAACATATCATTTTGACGCTCTAAAATTCAAAACAAAGAAAAATTTCTTTCACTAAAAATATATACCAAAAGGTCCAAAAAAGCTTAAATTTGAAAGAAAAAAATTCATACCTTCTCCTGTTGTGAAAAAGGTGCTCCATTTCAATCCTGAAAAAAAAACACCAACACAAAAAGGTGAAAGAAGCCATGAGCAGAGAACTCCTTTTCCTTTGTATTTCTCATACCACCAACCATCATCTTCTTCATAAAACACCTAACTAACATATATATAAATGAATTATATTTATTTCTATGTACCGAATAAAACCAGTGCCTCAATCACCATCCCTACTTTCTGCAAACTCTTCTTTTTCTCCCTTATCAGGTACCTTTCTTCTTCTTTTTCCCATTTTGAATCCTATATTGAATCAAAGAAACCCATTTTAGACCCATAGAATTAAGAAAAATACTTTAGATCTAAGAGTCAAACAAAGAAACCAAGCATTTCAATCACAAAAAACCCTGGTTCGCACTCCTCTAAATCTGAAACGAAGCGGAACCCTGTTTCGCACTTAAACCTGTAAATTCAACCAAACAAAAGAAACAAACAAAATTACCAAAAAAATAAAACTTTTTACCAAAATAAAAACGTGTCTTAAAGGAGGAAAATAATTTTTATTCGACTGTAAAAAAAATTTATGCTGCTGTAAAACGCTATGACTGTAAAAAAAAATCATTCTCCGATACAAAACAAATCCATAACATATTTTAGGAGAGAATATGTAGGTTAAAAAAAAATAATGTTAGATCTATAAAACTAAACCCCTAAAAATCAAATAATTAATCTCGTGGGTCAAGGTAAAGTAATCCAAAGAATGAAAACAAACCTGCAAAATAACAGTCAATCCCATGTATTAAACCTGTAAATTAACAAACTCATTTGATTCCAGTACCTGAGGTCTTGATCAATAAAAGAAACATATCCATAAAGTATAGATTATTTTTTGAGAAAACATTGATGAAAAAAGAAAAATAAAAAAACTTATTTTTGAAAGAAAAAAAAAACTCAGATTACAATCAAGAACACGGGTCGATGCTGAATCGGAAGACAACTACGTTGAAAAACTTGGCTCGTGTCAAATAACTCAGATCGATACAAATAACTCAAGAACACTCAAATAAGTCAGATAAATTTTAAAAAAAAATCTACAGAACCTCACCTCTCCGTTTGGTTTTGAAATTAGCAACCGAAATCGAACCCTCCTCAAGCAAATGTTGAATCAAAAGAGAGATGGAGCAGCAGAGCGAGGGCGGGGTGGAGCAGGGGTGCATGGGCGGAGCAGGGGAGCGTGGGAGGCAGTGGAAAGAGGGAGGGGGCACCGAGGACTGCAGTGGGGAGGGGAGAGGCAAGGGAGAGGAAGATCGTGGGGAAGGGAAATCGGGGTAGGGGGAAGGATGGAAAGTCGGCTGTTGTGAAAGAGAGAGGGAGAGAATGAAGAGACGGGGTAGGGTTTGGGGGTGAAGGGTTTTTTTCTTTCATTTGCCACCTCATAATTTGTATAATCCTACGTGGCACAATCCCACACCATTAGATCGCCCAAAAAAATGCGATCTCAACCGTTAATTTTTTGGAACAGTAAAACACCCCCCTCTCATATAATATAGATATATATAACTGTGTTATATATATATATATATATATATATATATAACACAGTTATATATATATATATATATATATAACACAGTTATATATATATATATATATATAACAGTTTTATATATATATATATATATATATATATATAACTATATATAACTGTTATATATAATATAACTGTTATATATATATAGTTATATATATATATGATAGGGCCCAATGCTATGCCCATTCAAGTTTCGGATACTTTTAACTGCCAAAACAGCCAAAGCCCTTATAATACAACAGAGAAGATCATATGCAAATTGGAAGCTTTGAAGGCATGAGAAGAAATTTCTTTAACATCCACCATTTACAAAACCAAAAAATTAGAAAGAATTTGCAGTTATACTAAGAAGCATGATGTTATCTTGTTGTGGACAGTTCAATGAGCATTAAAATATTGAGCCATCAAAATGAAACAGAGTAATGTAATGAAACACTAATGATCATACAAAGAACGCAATTCCAAAATTAGAAAGATTAGTACACGTGTGCAAACTCTAAACTTTCATCAAATATAAAATTTATTCAAGAAGAGAGGAAGCCCATGTAGTCATTATACCTTGGAACATCTTTCCATTAATTTCTACCTCATATGATTCCATGACCTCTTGAATCGCAGAACCAACATCACAAAGACGTACATCGATTCCCGATTCCTAAACAACACAAAAACTTATCAACATCATGGTTGTCTATGTGGTTATTAATTTATAGATTCTGTGAAACCATTTGACAGTCACTCGCAAGGGACTAGTGTTGATTATTTAAAAAGAATGTTACCCAGTTTGGCCGTTGTCAAGAAAAGATAGTCTTATAGACCAAACCTTTGGCATCATTTGCAAATGGCTGCCTCGTATATTAACCTTCAACCTCACGGTTGTCAGCCCGAGCATTTACCAATATATCAAGCAACATTCATACTTTTCATTTTCTTTACACATCACAATTTATGTAACTTATAAATCGGCCTTAACAACCTTGATACCCGTATTTGTTGCTTCACGTGAAGCTGCAAGTAATGGATCAAACATAGGATTAAATGCCACTGTAAATGCACAGTCAACTATATGTCCTGCAAGCAACAACAAACCAAAATATAGTAAGACACTGCATGAAAACTCACCAAATGCAATAGAATAATAAGGAAAGTGAACTGAAAGCGATTTACCATTAATATGAGTTCCAAAGTCCAATTTCATCACATCATCATACTGAAGCACAGTCTTATCTCCAGAATTTGGGGTCCAATGAGCTGCAACCCTGATATTGAGAGCAGTGTTTAAATTCAGACAAGTAAATGAAAAAAGGAGAGATATACACAGATGAAAATGGCTTTTCAAATTGATCTCAATAAAATATTGTCCACGCTACTTTTGGTAAGATACATGAAACTTGTTTCTTGATCATCACCAGACCCTTGTAGTAGTCCCAAAATATTACATCGACTGAGCATCCTCCGTCGGCCAATAGCGTGGTGTTTTTCAATCGCAAAAGGCAATAGCGCGCTATTGCGTTCGCAATAGCGCGCTTTTTAAAACATTGATGAGTACTTATGTCCAAATGAGATCATATGTCAAATGAGTTAAAATCTAAACTTTCCATCATATAGAAGCTTACATCTGCTTGGAGGTTCACTCCTCTAGATAAGGGTTTCTTCGATATGTAGTTTCCTTCTAAAGATATCAAGCAACAAATTTGGGAGGGAGGTGTGATTAATTTGGATCTAGGATTTTTTAAGCTACTGTAATGGTCCCTAGACTTTAAACATTTTGATCTTAGACCTATTTCTGACCATGTGTGGGTAAAATTTCCGGACTTATTACAGTCTATTGGAAACCTAAAGTTTTTTTTATATCGCGAGGGGTCTCCAATTAAAACTGATCAAGCCATTTCGGCTAAAAACTTTGGCCACATTGCAAGAGTCCTCATTGATATGGACTTGGTAGATAAAGATCCTCCTTCATGTATCATCATTAAAAGAAAATATTTTAGCTTTGAAAAAGAAGTTATTTATAAGAAATTACAACCTAGAAGTAGCCACTGTCGTGTGGTTGGACGCAGGGCAACTGATTATAGGGTAATTAAGAATCTTCAAGTGGGAAATAATAGTGATGCTTATATCCTTTCAGCGAAGCCCGAGCGGTAAATCTAAATCTAGAAATCATGGCAACCTTAATAACAAAGTAGCTAAATGGAAGCTAGTCCAGGTAGGACCAAAGTTAATTGTACTTATGAAGTGGGAACTACTTATCATGTTAATAATCCTATAGTTAATAACGCCCCTATTATTGATTGGTGGAGGAATAAGGAGAGAAATATTATTTTAATGAGAGAACTCTTTTATTTTTACAGCTGAAGACTTTTCGAGACATGTCATTTTCTCATATTAGTCTTTTAACATTTCCTTCAAACACTTTCAGAGTATTTTTCATAATTCATATAGTATCAAGTTCTATCCCTGTACAAAATTTCTTTTGAAATCAATTTAGCTTTTATGGAATCACCACCTTCAAGATTTATAGACTTTTGTGTGGTGTGTGCGCATAAGAGGGATAGAGAGAGAGAGTAGTAGTCCAATTTTTTAATACTCTCCATGATTGATTTGAATACCTCTGTGGAGCTATTCTTCATCATACTCTGGACATTAAAGTTCCCTGCAATTAATGAAGCATATGGAACTTGCCTTAACAATGCATATAATGGTTTCACTACATCATAGGTTTTTGCTACTCCTTAACTAGGCCTTGACACCTACCTACATTCTCTGCTCATCTCGTGCAAATCACAGGAAAGCTAAAACCTCAAAATGGCCATGACGAGGGAAGTTTCTTTCATCAAAAGGGCACTTGAAGTCTTTGTTTCAAAACATCAAAAGCAGCAAACTAGTGTACTCGTGCTAATTTTCAACCGACAAGTCACGGTAATCTTACTTCTCAGCAATTGTGTATATCCTATCCAATTACTATTATTAATGTTAATGGATATGCAATGCAAATTCTCTTAGTTGGTTCCATTTATGTCATTCTCCATTATGTTTTCTATTTATACCTAATTTGTTCTTTTGTTTCGAACATGCCTCTAAGTATGCCTTCAATTAATGAACTTTTTCATTCAGGCATTAATATTGTGTTTTATTCTTATGGTTGTGCTGTTTAGGATCAGAAGTCCAATAAGCAAATTGAACGTTGGAGCACGATGTGGAGGTCTATAAATCTTCGAGAGATTGTTTATTCAGTGGAGCACAATTGTTTACATTTTTTCATCTTTTGACTAAAAATTATTTTGATGTATTTATAGCTATGTTAAACCATTTATAGAAGAGATTGGTGATGCTTTAGATAAAATGTTTGTGAGGGATAAATTACACTTACAGTGCATGTGAGCTTGAAAAAGTGTGGGGTTATATATTAATAAAAGTAAATACCATTTGTGGTTATGTGTGTTAATATTATTTACTGATAATTATGGTTTTTAATGTTAAGTATATTAGTTCTTCCACTGAATAGCTAATGCTCATACGAGGACAAACCATAGTGGTAAGATGTGTGCTTAGCTATTCTTATGCGGCACTAAACCAAGGCTAGAAGACAAAAACAAACAAAAAGAACATTCTAGCTACTTACAATAAGCCTTACATCATGACTTAATTAAAGGTAATAAATCTAAATAACAAATGTCAAAATAAAGGAATAACTAAAAAGGCAGACAAATATATTTAGACTAATTCAAATATTGTCAAACACCCTAGTTACTCGCAGCTCTCAGTTATCACTTATCAACCTTGTAAAACCCATCTATTCGTCTATATATTGACATGATTGTCAATCGTAAAAACTCATTGAAAAACTTTCCACTGAGAGTTCAAACCAGACTTTAAAAATTTCATTCTCCATAATAGTTTAGAAGAGGCCCTCCAATACCACACAAAAAAAGATATATTTGTCCAAAGATTGCCAAAAATACACTATTAATCTACTCAACCTTCAAACACCAATGTAAGGATGAGAGTAAAGTCGTTACCTCTAAAAGTCGGTAGCTCGCCCACATCATCTATTTATAGTAAAACTAGCAGGGATCAATACTAGATAGGAAGAAAACAGAGAAGTGCAAGTGATAAAAAAATACAATGATAAGTAAATTGAACATGATGTAGCATAAGTTGACTTTGCGTACCTACATGTTCCCAGGGCAGCCATTAGAGAGGGTTTTCTACGATGGTGACCAAAGTTTCTTCAATCCTGCCAAATCTGCCAAATCTCATTCTGGATATTAAGGTTCCAATAATAGATCATGTGTTGGCCATGTCAGTCCCATTGTGTGTCTATATTTAAAACATTAACTGAGTAGTCTACATTGAATCATCTATTGATCTATTATTGTGAGCATTTTTTTTACATCCAGGAACCACTGTCATATAACAATTTTAACATATCCATTCGACAGCCAGAGGAATCTTACTCAGGGGGTCCATTAGAAAGCTCAAGCTCAGGCATTAACATATATATTTAACATATTATGCAGTTTGTCAGGTCTTTAGGTGGAGGTAGTAAAATAATGATAAAGTTGTTTGTTCCTTAAGTTTTTCACAACTCAATCTAAAACAAAAAACCAGAAGCAAATGTAAATACTTACTATGGAACAGATGTTGTGCAAGTGTATCATTAGGCATATACCAAGCAACAAGCAACCTCTCATGTCCATTTAGTTAAACACAAATAACCAACCCCCCTCCCAGTCGCATCTACAACTCGTCGAGATTCTCTCCAACAGAACATAAAGAAAAATAAATGATCAACATCGTGTTTAGGTGAAACATATAATTTCAAAAAAAAAATTCTTCAATTCGGAACTTGATTTTTGTTCGTATAAAATTGTAAAGTAGTGTACATGTTATAATTAAGAAATTTTGTACAAAATATTGTGCATAATTCAACTACGGAGAGGTGAAAATAATTTTCACCAAGGGTTAAACATATTTCACTTTTAACCAAACAGAGCCTAGAGAAGCGCACCAGACTACCTTGATAGATGCTTCTCATCATCAAACAATCAGTTCTGGCGCACTCAATCCAACACGAATCAGCCCCGAATAATTTGTCAACTATGTGATCATTATGATCAATTAGTAACAGCATATATATATATATATATATATATATATAAAACAGAGTTAACTGTTTAACTGTTATATATATATAACAGCAGTTATATGCGCTGTTATATATATATAACAGTTATAACTGTTATATTATAACATCATATATATCGAAAATGGAGTTGGTTAGATTGTGTGTGTGTATTTGATAGAAAAGGGTTGAGAGATATTCTATGTGCTTCCCAAGGTAACTGTTTAAAGTCCTTTTGAATTAAAGTAAAGCATATTAGTTTTGGGCATTTGGGCGGGATAACAAAAAAACTAAGGAAAGATCAAGGCCCTTCATTTTTTGGTTTGGTGTCAAAATCCTCACCTTCAATTGGCTGGCCTAGTAGAAGCTCAGCAAGAACGCAGCCAGCAGACCATATATCAATTAAAGTTGTATATTCTGTAGCACCAAAAATTAGTTCCGAAGCCCGATAGTACCGTGAGCAGATGTATGATATGTTTGCTTCACCCTTCACCTGATAACAATTTGAATTTTTGTTAGAAACATGATACACACTGTTGGAAGACCTATAAGCATGGAATTCAATCATACGTGGCACAAAGAGGTGATTTTGTACTTGGTTTTGCTAATACATAGACAACCTATGAGTGGCGTGCCTAGTTGAGAGAGCATGGATCTTAGTCCTAGATTTTTGGAATGCTGGTTATGCATCTCGATCGGCACATGACACGTTTAATAATAAGGTCTATTTAGTGTGACTGTGAAGGTATTGGATGAATGCAATCATAAAATGGATTGGGTTAGGTGACTGGTACTAGACACGATGCGAACACAACACGATACAAAACACCTGAATTGCCACCTCTTAGTCTGATGATTCCCAAAAACCACTCCAGTCCTAACTTCGTGGGGAAAACCCAAAGTCTAGCAAAACATATACACGCAGCGATTCAAACAACAGATGATTAAGTAAAAACATAACAAACGATGGTGCTGCCACCGGGTATACTAAATTAAGTAGTAGAGCATTTTCAATTTATTAAGATCAATGAACACATATATTGTCAGCAAAGAACAATTAGCACTGTTGTTCTTCAAAAATATATTATAATTACTTATTGCAAAAATCCAGAAAGAAACACAGTTATCAAAAAATGGCTGAAATTATAGATTACATTACAATGTATGTTATTTTTATGTAAAAATGTTGACTTTTAGATATATTCTATAATTCATAAGTTCCAGAAAATAATCTATCCCAAACTAGTCCCAATTTTTCTAGCCTTGATAATTTTACAACATGTAGTGTTGTTGGATGGTGTCCATGTCCAATCCATTTTTCTTGATCACTGATTCAACTTGTCCAGCAATCTCAGAAAACTCACGGTTCTTCTCGTTGTAACTTGAAGTTTCATCAAACGGAAGGCCATCCCCACCCAATGCTGAAGACCCAGATCGCTCTGGCCCATCCCCACCCAATGCCTTGGATCCTAGCAAAGCACTAGTTTGCATAAACAGCAATGAGAGTAACCACAAACTAGTTTAGAAAGGAAGAAATAATGAGCCAGATATCAGGGCGTTCAACAAATGACCAGCTGCGAGACCTGGTCACAAAGATGAGAGCTTGGCTCATAATGCTCATTTGAAGATATAGAGCAGTCGTGATCTCGTCTGTGTGATTCTTGATTGATCGAAATCCAAAGATATTCGAAAAGAAGTCAGCGTCGGTTGCTAGCCAGAATAACACCACGGTCACAACTGCAAGGTTGTAAGGACAATTTTTCCATCATTATGTATATGATATGTCTTATGCCGTTACAAGAATGATAGTTGAAAAGATCACATCGTCATCAACAAAATCCGAAGATCAAAAGAAGAAGGAATCTGATTTCTGAGGACCGGACCGATCCGGATCAGATAAAAGAACCGATCCGGTTCACCGGACCGATCCGGGTAAAGGGACCGGACCGATCCGCTTGCTGAACTGAGACCAGTACACCCCGGATCCATAGCGAACCGATGAAGCCAAATGTTCCGGACCGATCCGATGACAACCGAACCGATCCGGTTTCAGAAAAAGAACCGATCCGACTTGACCGGACCGATCCGCCTAATCGACCGGACCGATCCGGCGAGGATAAACACTGCCAGATCGTGCAGCAGATTTTTTAGGGTTTTGATTACTTATTTAAACCACGATCAGTAGTTGGTTTTCTTAAGACTTTCACACGATTATCAGAGCATATCAACCCTAAAGTCTTCACCTATTGAGTCCTATGATTCTAGGTTTTTAGATTCACACATCTTCCATATCTTTGTAAATCAAATTTGGTAACCCAAGAACACCATTGCTGTTGTTCAACCCTTGTGAAGTGGACCATTCCTTCCTCTTCATTACAGCCCTACTGGACAGGGATAGTTCCAGCCGCCACCCCTACTGGAAAGGGTTTCTTCCAGCCGCGACTACAGAATCCGATACCTGAGGGTAATTCTTAGTCAACCTGTATTTCATTGTAATCCGATTGTAAACCGTCTTTTACAAATTATAGTGATATACAAATGGTTTTGCCCCTGTGGGGGATTTTTCCTTAAACTTTGTGTGTTGAATATTTATTGCATGATTTCATATTGTTTCAATCACACCTAGTTGCTGCTTAGGGTTAATTTGGGATAAAATTGGTATTTATTATATTATTTCTTAATTGAACGCAAGCGCCAACTCTTTCAAATTGGTATCAGAGCAGGTTACTCTAATCTATCGCGTATTCCTATTTTCCGCAAAATTTTTCTAAAGATATCAATTTTTGAAATAAATTGATTTTTGAAAAGAGCGTGTTCATATGGAGAAATCATATTATAAAATGCCTATTTTTGACGGGTCGAATTATGCCTATTGGAAAGCCCGTATGAGGTCGGCTTTAAAAGCCATTGACGAACGTGTCTGGATTTTGGTTGAACGAGGGTGGACTCCTCCCACCGTGACTGTTGATAACGTGACCAACTTGAAACCTGACATCACTTGGACTGATGATGAATTTAAATGGTCATCTTTTAACTCTAAGGGTCTAAGTGCTATTTCTGGGTCTGTCACTCCTGATGAGTTCAAACGCATAATGACGTGCACCACGTCAAAAGAAGCATGGGATATTTTGCAACTTACCCATGAAGGAACGAATGTTGTTAAAGAGTCAAAATTGCAAAATTTAACAACTCAATTTGAAACCATCACCATGCATGAAAATGAATGTTTTGATGAATTTTATGCTAGGCTTTCTGACATTGTTAATACTAGCTATAATCTTGGTGAACATATTCCAAATGCTAGGGTTGTTAAAAAGATTCTTCGTTCCCTTCCTAAGCGTTTTATACCTAAAGTCACTGTGCTGAATTCCTTGGGTAATTTAAATACTCTAAAATTGGAAGAACTTGTAGGAGACTTACAAACTTATGAAATAGAAATGTTTCCTAAATCTGCCAAACCAAAAGATAAGGGAATTGCCCTTAAAGCCCAAGAGAGAAAAAGTGAGGGGTCGGCAAGAAAGAGAGTCGAGTCGTCTAGAAAGTTAGAAACTTCTGATTCTGATTGTGAGTTTGACCTAGATGATTTGACACTTTTTGCTAAAAACTTCAAGAAAATTCTGAAATTTAAGAAAAACGGGAATTTCAAAGATAAAAAGAATTTTCAGAAAAATAAGTTTGAAAAGAAAGATTTCAAAGAACCCCTTAAAGACAGTGAGAGGTGTTTTGAGTGCGACGGTAAGGGACACAGAGCGTTTGAGTGTGCCACTCGTCTAAATAGGGAAAAGGGTAAAACTGTCCTAAATGCTACCCTCAGTGATGACAGCGATGTCGAGTCGGTGGACTGCGAAGATAAGTCACCGCATGAGCGTAACTTCACCGCGTTCATGGCAAGTCATGTGAGAACCTCCAATGCTTGTCACGACTATGAGGATGCCTCTTCACATGGATTCCTCGACAGTGAAAGCGAAGAAAGTGAGGGGAAGGATGAAGGAAGTGAGAGTGAGAGTGATCTTCAACATACATACGCTGAGTTAAATTCTGAGTTTCTTGAAACCAAGAGGTGTTACAAAGCGTTAGTTCTTAGGATCACCGCCTTAGAGAAAGAGTTTGAAGAGAGAGAGAAGGGTTGTGAGAATCAAAAGGAGAGAGAGAAAAAAATTGGAGAGATAAGGTGTTTTGAGTGCGATGGGATAGGGCACAAGAAATTTGAGTGTCCCACTATTCGTAGGAGAGAGCGCAAGAAGATTGCCATGCCCACTTCTCCAAGCGATAGTGAGGATGAGAATGGTGATGATAGGTTGATCCAAAATTCCTTTAGAAAGTTGTTTATCGAGACCATGGAAACAAAAAGGTCTAATAGGATCCTAGGTCTTCGGATTGATGAGCTTAAAAGGGAAAAAGGTGACTTGACCAACACGGTGTCTAGTCTGACGACACGTGTATCCCATCTTGAGGATGACCTCAAACAAGCACGGGAAGTTCAAGTCACATTAGAGAATTCACCCGAGCCTATATCCACCATTGTGAGTGACTCCCATGGGTGTCCGTCTAGGAATGTTCATCCCAAAATTGTTGATAAATTGCTTCCTAGACCGGTTTATGTTTGCTCCTACTGCAAGAAGCGTGGACATCTTAGGGAATTTTGTTCTAAGTTGGGTTTTGTGCCATATCATGCCACTTCACATATTCATGCACATGCACCCACTCATGATACTTTGCCTGCTCATTTTGATAGAGAGTTTGCACATATTCGCGAGCAAGTGAAGTTCTTGATCAAGACTACACATGATCTAGTGGAGTTGGTTCAAAAGATGCCACCATCTTTAGAAAACTCCACCGTTACTCCCGGTTGAGATCTAGTCTTGATTGCTAGCATAGGTTGTTTATCATGTCATTTTTTTTTAACCTATTGCTAGCATGTATCATTAGTTAGTTGTTCATTTTTTTTAAAAAAATAAAAAATTACAAAAAGATTTTTTTGAAAAATTTTGAGAAAAGCACAAAAAGATTTAATTTTGATAAAATTTTTGAAAAATCCAAAAAGATTTCTGCATTTGCTTCTTTTATGGATGAGCATTCAAGATAGCCAAGTCACAACTTCATTCCATTCTTCCATGTGACTGTTTGATAGAGATTTGTGAGGCTACATCATTTCATCCATGTGCTTAACATTGATTGGAGTCCTTGAGATGTAATTAGTGATATTTCCTACATGCTTGACTTCTATATCCTTTATTGCACACATGCACGGCTATATTTGATTTTTGCACTTGTCAATCTCATGTTGGCTTGAGTGTTTCCATCTCAATCCTGTCTATACAATGTATAAAATGCGATAAAACTTGACAAGATTGGATTGCATGTAAAAACCGTTTTGGTGAGACTGTGTGATAATTTTCATAACGGGGAGGGGCTGCGAAAGTTGATTTTTATCCTTTGCGCAAAAGCCACCGTTAAAAAGGACCTAAAAAATGGAGGAATTGTAATATCCGAGGTCCTAAGAGGTTAAAAGAGCCCGAAAAAATTGAAAAGGCAATAAAAAGCAATACATGCCATATATGGGCCATTTAGGTTTCACCATCAATTCTCCAAAGTCTGAGAATTTAGTATACCTCTATTCAAAATATAAATCTGAGGGAGTTTGGTTGGAGATTGAATAACGGGTTTGCACTTCCTTGAAAGTCCTGAAAAAGCATGAAAATCATTTTGAACGTTATTGGTGTAGAAATCACTTTGAGTTTTGATTTGTAGATTTGATATAGTCAATGTCTTATATTTCCAATCTTTTACACCAAAGGAAGCATTTGAGTTCATTCGCTAGGAATATCCAATATTCATCGTGCACATATGTCATGTTTGTATGCTTTGATTTTCCTATCGAATTTTGATCACTCCCATTCTTTTACGCTATCACCGACTTGGTTGTTTTATGTTCATTCATGGTGTGATTTTATGCCTTGTGTCACCCCGATACTTGATTGCTTGATTTATTTCTCTCATTTGTCTATTTGGGGACATCATAAAAAGGGGGAGAATGAATTATCTGATTATGGGGGAGTTTTGAAATTTGAGGTTCATCATAAATCTGGTATATATGCATATGTTTATTATCTCATTCCAAACTCGATACGTCACTTGGTATTTGCTTTATCTCATGTGTGTAGGTACATCCTTGATAATCCCATGATACACACCCTGATGAGAAAAGCGTGAAGATTCCTTAAGATTTGAAGATCAAACGATGCAGTCTTATTCTCTTGTACTCTTTCAGTTTTGGGTTAATGGAAGGGTAGATTTGTATAGGAAATTTCATACTTGATAATTTGGATTTTTTATGTTTGTTCCGGCATAGACATAGGGGGAGATTTGTAAGGACAATTTGTCCATCATTATGTATATGATATGTCTTACGCCGTTACAAGAATGATAGTTGAAAAGATCACATCGTCATCAACAAAATCCGAAGATCAAAAGAAGAAGGAATCTGATTTCTGAGGACCCGACCGATCCGGATCAGATAAAAGAACCGATCCGGTTCACCGGACCGATCCGGGTAAAGGGACCGGACCGATTCGCTTGCTGAACTGAGACCAGTACACCCCGGATCCATAGCGAACCGATGAAGGCAAAAGTTCCGGACCGATCCGATGACAACCGAACCGATCCGGTTTCAGAAAAAGAACCGATCCGCCTAATCGACCGGACCGATCCGGCGAGGATAAACACTGCCAGATCGTGCAGCAGATTTTTTAGGGTTTTGATTACTTATTTAAACCACGATCAGTAGTTGGTTTTCTTAAGACTTTCACACGATTATCAGAGCATATTAACCCTAAAGTCTTCACCTATTGAGTCCTCTGATTCTAGGTTTTTAGATTCACACATCTTCCATATCTTTGTGAATCAAATTTGGTAACCCAAGAACACCATTACTGTTGTTCAACCCTTGTGAAGTGGACCGTTCCTTCCTCTTCATTGCAGCCCTACTGGACAGGGATAGTTCCAGCCGCCACCCCTACTGACCGATCCAGTTCACCGGACCGATCCGGGTAAAGGGACCGGACCGATCCGCTTGCTGAACTGAGACCAGTACACCCCGGATCCATAGCGAACCGATGAAGGCAAAAGTTCCGGACCGATCCGATGACAACCGAACCGATCCGGTTTCAGAAAAAGAACCGATCCGCCTAATCGACCGGACCGATCCGGCGAGGATAAACACTGCCAGATCGTGCAGCAGATTTTTTAGGGTTTTGATTACTTATTTAAACCACGATCAGTAGTTGGTTTTCTTAAAACTTTCACACGATTATCAGAGCATATCAACCCTAAAGTCTTCACCTATTGAGTCCTCTGATTCTAGGTTTTTAGATTCACACATCTTCCATATCTTTGTGAATCAAATTTGGTAACCCAAGAACACCATTGCTGTTGTTCAACCCTTGTGAAGTGGACCGTTCCTTCCTCTTCATTGCAGCCCTACTGGACAGGGATAGTTCCAGCCGCCACCCCTACTGGAAAGGGTTTCTTCCAGCCGCGACTACAGAATCCGATACCTGAGAGTAATTCTTAGTCAACCTGTATTTCATTGTAATCCGATTGTAAACCGTCTTTTACAAATTATAGTGATATACAAATGGTTTTGCCCCTGTGGGGGATTTTTCCTTAAACTTTGTGTGTTGAATATTTATTGCATGATTTCATATTGTTTCAATCACACCTAGTTGCTGCTTAGGGTTAATTTGGGATAAAATTGGTATTTATTATATTATTTCTTAATTGAACGCAAGCGCCAACTCTTTCAAAGGTAGGTCCCAAGGACAATGATGGTGGCAAAGATTTCCTTAAGCTTCCATGTCGAGCACTAGAGACGGCTTGACTATCTTTAGTTTTGTCATGATGGTCCCATCATTGAGGATGGAGATGATGAGGACCATGAACGGAGAGAAGTCAAACTTCGAGATGAGAGCAATGAGCATGAACCCCATCACGATACGGATAGTGATCGAGACCACATAGATGCTGTAGTTTTTCAACCTCTGGAAAATGGCTCGACTTGTCAAAATGGCTCTCACAGTCACACTGAGCCCTGGCTCGGTCAAGACGATGTTAGATGCACTCCTGGATGCATCGGTTGGATTGGCCATTGCGATACCAATGTCATCCCTCTTTAGTGCCGAGGAATCATTCACACCATCTCTAGCCATTCCACAAATATGCTTCCTCTCTTGCAGCAGCTTCACAATCTCATATTTATGCTCAAGAAAAACACCAAAAAAATCCATCAGCCTTCTCAATGAGCTCGTTAATGGCAATCGAAGCAATGGACTCATCCTTGCTTTGGCCAAGAAGGGAAAAAGAGGGGTACATGTTGGTGCCCATCCTAAGCCTCCGACCAGTCTGTTTGCAATTGGCAAGCTGGTCACCGGTGATCATATTAACATTGACACCAAGGGCAAGGGCTTTAAGTATTGTCTCTACACTATTACGCCTTGGAGAGTCAAAGAGGGGAAATAAACAAACAAACTCCCATGGTCCTTCAGCACTCTCCTTGCTCTTCTCGGGTACCATCTATTGTGTAATGGCCAAGGAACAAAAACTGCGATTGGCAAAGTTATCAATAATTTCATGGGCCCTCTTCCTTGTGTCCCCTTTGAGATCATAAAGATCAATGCCTGAGCAAAGGCTTCACAGAAATCATCAATTCCAGTAAAAGTGTTGGGCACGTCAGGAACATTCTGCTGAAACAGATTCAGTGAGAGTTTGGCATGTTATGATTTATAGATTATTCATTTAAAGGTTTACGAACGAACATCAAATTTTAGGAACTTAATGGTTATGTAAAAGTACAGATCTATAGCCTTGTATATGTTTTGACATTATGTCTGATACAAAGTGCATACCAAACAATTAGGTACTATACTATGATCAACACATTGACAAAAAGCACCCCCACTCTTAAGAAGATACGTGGAAGTGCATTGGATATTAAAATATATAAGCAAATAAACTATTTTGATTGATAGCTCACACTAAATCTTTAACAAATACCCAACACACCATATTGAATGTTCAATACCTTGTCATTACATGTACCAAATGGGTTGGAGTTTACTCCATTACCAATATCAGCTGCTACATCACTAACCTAACAACATCGAGTAAATATATAGCTTTAGAGTTAACAGGAATGTAATGGAATATTTTAAACATGGGCATATTTAATACTTCGCTCATAGTAATATACGTGACATGAGAATGTTTAGGAATCTATGTTCAATCTCAAGAAGGGTTGGTACCCAGAGTGAGCAGTTCCCGCAATCTATCAAAGTTGTAAAGCATCAATATATGATATGATAAAACCATGAAAAGAAGAAAATTAAAATAATCACAATGATGAATTCAAACTTTTAGAAAGGAAAACCATTTCTAATAACAATAGATTTTTTTATGAATTCAGCTTGACATTTGTTCTTTTTAATATACTCTGAGTGAGTCCAAGACATACCCCCTCAGAAATAAAAGAGCTTTCACAATACTCAAAATTTAGAATTCTCAAATTGAAAAGAAAAATGTTAACAGGGTAATAAAGAAGCATAATAAAAAAAAAATATCCCAGACTCTAAACGATCAAATATACACACTAATTTAAGGATCAACATACCCATTTCTCGATTTGAACTTTAACGAATAAAATCAAGCACAACGTCCTCCGAACTGTTGGAGATAGCATAAGTATGGGTACGTGCTAGGTGTATTAACTGTATAAATTGTACAAGACTCATACCGTATCAATTTTTTAACAATAGAAACTATTAATTAACAATATAAACTATCAATTTTCTATGCCTTCCTATATTATCAATAAAACTAAATTCCATGATTTTTGTATATAAACATCAAAACTAAAATTAGTGGAGATTCAACATGAAGTCGGAAGAATATACACCATAAAAGATCCCAACAAAATAAATGTTACTAATTATTTTCATAGAATTAAACAAATGGAAAACACACCTCGCAATTCTAGTAATCTATGAGGAACAACCATCTTATACAAATCTAATCTGAAACCTAAAATCCAACAACATAATAACACAAATGAAATAGGGAGTAGAAGATACCCAAAATAGGATTTGTAACCTAAATGAAAGAAGAAATCAAAATCCCTAATCGAACGCTGAAGGACCTGAACATCAAGGCGCACACACACAAACACACATACACAAATTGAATCAACAAATTGTAATCTGGACAAAAAAAATCTTGCATATCCATATATATACACAAATTTGGCCAATCCGTGTACATATATAAATTCAAATCCAAAAATAAAAACAAAATCAAGAACAAATCGAACATAAATTAGAACTCAATCTCGAAAACCCTAGTAATAAACAGTACCTGCATGATGGAAGCTTGCCGGATGTAAAACGAGAGACAGAGAGCTCTGTACGACCGAGAGAGAGAGAGAGAGAGAGAGAGAGAGAGAGAGAGAGAGAGAGAGGCGTGCGAGAGAGAGAGAGAGAGAGAGCCGGGAAAGATTTTGAGGAGCAAAATTTTGGAGCGGGAGTGAAAAAAAAAATCCCCGCTTTATTTTTTCCATTTATCTCAGTTTTGACTCAAACAAAAAAATAATTAGCATTATATTTATGTCATTTATATATAAAAATGAGATAAATAATTTATTTTTTATCTCAATTTTATTTAAATTGAAATAAAAATATACTTTTAGAGTCAAATTGACATAAATAAATATCATTTATGTCAATTTACATTTCTCTGACATAATGTCAATTTTTAAACTGACATAAATGACCATTTTTGTAGTAGTGTTTCATAAACATGTAGATGAAAAAATTGATGGGAGAACATTGCACAAAGCTCAAATATACATGTGAAGTTAACGTTCAAAAAACTCGTTCATGTGTATGCGAAGGCATATACAAAGTCGAATCCATAAAGCGTATCATGTTCGAAACAACTCCATAAACATGGTTATAATCAATCTAAGTATCTAAATTCATAGCCAAATATCCTAGCCACATGGAAATTGCGGAGTGAATTGGATTCAAACACACCAATATGCCATACCAAATGTGTAAAACTAAAATACACAAAAAATAAAAATATTTTTGTATTTTTTAAAAAAAATTATCAAAATGAAATATCTTTGTATTTTTTAATATGACTCAATAAAAGAAAAATATAATACAAAAAGTATACATGTCATGACACTAGCAAATATATTTCCGTTTTGCCCTTATTTCATGAAGCACAACTAAAGTATGACAGACAAAATTATGCAAGCAATCATTCATAAGATATAGCATGTGAAGCATCATATGCAAGCATGTAAGAATCAACAAGTATAACATCTAGAATCTCTAATAAAAATTTCCTAACCCAAATAGATGTATACTTAACACATCAGGTATTGGGAATCAACGAGACACTAGAATTTAACTTCCTGGAACCTCTTCCAAAATCATATCAAAACGACCTAAGGTGACCTTTCCTACCAAAATGTGAACATATGCAAACAAGAGGAATTTTACCTATGGATTGACCTTTTCTAACGTCTGTAGATGCAGTTCACCCTCTAAAACAAACAATGGTCTTGGCTTTGCACTTGAAGCAATAAAAACACAGGAGCCAGTACCATCACTACTAAAACTACTCGAGTCTTTTAAATCGTATTTTAACTTTAAAATTTTAGACTCAATCAAAGAATTTAACTCTTCAAGTTTTAGGGACTCCTTCTTCATATTTTTAATCATTCCTAGAAGGTTATATCACTCCCCCTTAATGATAGTGAACTTATTTCTAAGAGTCTTCTCACGTGCTTTAAAATCATCAAAACACTATCCTCAACGGCACGTACACTAACCTTAGAAATTTTAGATTCTTCTAATTCTTTCTCCAAAATTTGAACTCTATATTCACTCGCTTTCTTGGACAATTATAAATTTTTAAAATCACGGTCCATGTCCACAAGTTTCTCACAAAAGAAATCTCTTTGATTTTGAGAAGTTTGCGAAACATCCATAGCAGCTTTAAAATGAAATTTTTCTTTTTCAAGAATTTCAATTCTTTTAAAAAACTTTAAATTCAAACGATTTAAGTCGTCAAAAATATGGGAATCCATCGAGAGAAAAATAAATAAAATAATACAAGAGAGATAAATAAACAACCACCCTAAAATATCACTAAACATGAATCTAACACGAAAACTTAGTGCAATCGTCTCTGGTACCAATTTGAGAAAGCGGGTAAGTATGCTCTGACACCACTTGTAAGAGTGGGAGGCTTTAATCCCGCTTAGAATGCGGAAATAAATATGCTCAGCAAGGAATGTCACAATCAAACAAAATCTTAATTTTTATCTAAATTAATTATATCTTTTTATCCTAAACATACATCTATGTGATAAAACATATAAAGCAAACCAAGCATTCAACTAAGGCAAAGTTTAAGGAAAAATCCCTTTCGGGAAAAATGTTTTATTCACTTCATAAAATTTACCAATCGTAACTCAAAATTTTTACAAATCAATCTAAAGTATTTCGACGAATCTCCCGTAGGTGATCTTCGTCTTCAACAACTATGATCCTCGCAAGAACCACAAGAACCGCAGTCCTCCTTTAGTCTCAGCCTTCGTTTTAGTAGTGACCCCCTCGGGTTTCATAAGTTAACCATGGAGATTACTTATCCACAAAGGTGTATGAAAGACACCTAATTTTCTAGGGTTTAAACGAATTCACAAGAACAATTTTCAGGACGCATATTGTGAATTAAATGTGTTTGGAAAACACAAACCATGAAGCACTTTTGTAAAAGATAATCAAAAAATGATATGACAAGTCTTAAAAAATTTGAACACGAAATAATTATTTATAGGGCATTTACAATTTTCAAGGTGGCAACTCGTTTGAACGAATTTTAGGGCTCGTTCGAAGAGAAAAATCAACTCATGTGAACGAAATAAGGTCTCGTTTGAACAAGAAGGCTTTCACGTTTGAACAGGCTTCAAATGACCTTCGAACGAGTCAAAATAGTACGCCCTCAATTGATTCTCGTTAGATAAAAACTTCGAACGAAACATCATTCTTGTTTGAACATAATACAGATCACGTTCGAACGAGGTTAAAAATAAAAAATTATTTTTCTTTTTAAATTAAAAAACCATGTTCGTTTTTTTAATAAAAATATCCCAAAAATAAAATATGTGAATAAATTTAAACATTAAATTGCTTTACACCTTTATGGGATGTCGGGAAGTCTCGAGTGTTGATGCCAAATTATCATGATAGAACGTGACGATTTGTAACATGATACGCCAAACTAGCCTAAAATAATATAAAACCTATACTATGAGCAACATCATAAATTGTGTTCATACAAATCTGTCCCTTTGTCTATTCCGGTACAAAAACAAGCAAACCTATCCAAAATCGAAATTACATCAGCATAACTCTATAAATGACAAAGGAATGCTAACACCCTTTGTAATACCCTGCCCCGGTAAATTAGTTGAATTCTATATGAAATTTATATAAAGAGGAACAAGTTATAATTATAGGAATTTTGGGTACCACATTGGATTATGTAGAGAAATATTAAGTTATGGATTTTATATGGGTTGTATATGAAGGAGGATTATTATTAAAAATAAAGGGGTTATTATTACAAAAGCTCTCATCCTTATGTTAAGACTTATTGGGTATCCATGGTTAGATTTAAGGGAATACTGTTAGACGTCGTTTTAGCCCGTCGTTAGATCGACTGAGCCGGTCATTCGAACGACAAAGATTTTTCATTTGAATAACAAGATCGTCATTTGAACGAGTAGAACACAATCATTTCTCTTCTTCGTGTTCATCTGCCCTGCTGTTGGTTTAGATCTTGGGTCAGTTTATGGGTCCTTACAACTTGGATAGATTAGATATATTGATTAAATGACCTGTGGATTTCTGACTTCGTACAACACTAATGAGAAAAACATAGGGACGAAGGGTACTCTCAACAGACATCCATTTTGTTGTCACCTTTCAAACCGTTGATCAACACACGAGTCAATCCTAATTGGGGGGCTTCATTTTGTGTATAAGAGAGAGAGAGGGAGAGGGGGGCAGTGTGGGTTGGGGAACACACACAACTGCCATTTCTTTGCCCCTTTAACAAAGAACTCTCAGCTCTATACTACTGCATCCGACATTTTATCTTAACACAGTGTAGTTTCTACACTCACACAAACATATAGTTCTTTCCCATCCGTTTAAGTTAATCTATAAATATTTAGAAGTTGTTGTTGGAGGATTTTTTTTGGGTGTTTGAGGAGATATTTTTCGAAGAAGATGGGTATGTTGATGGAGATTTTGTAGAGGGTTTTTGTTTGTATTTTCCTGGAGGAAAATTTGGTGGTGCAAGACAACCCCTTTAAGGCCATCTTAAGAGGAGGGGGTTGTCATCTCCCTTGATCTTTCATGCCTTCCACCGATGTGAGCTTCATTTAAGGTGGGAAAGACAAAATTTGGTTTAATTTTAATATTGAGTATATTTCAGCATGTTATTTACATATATTAGGTTAAATATATTTATGTAGTTTATTGGATTGCATCCTTGTGTTGATAATTAGCCATATTAGCATTTGCATGAAATGATGTCAAAAAAATGATATAAAATAAGTATTGAAAATGGGATAAATTTCATAATATAATAACAAACATTTTAATGGAATAAAAATGTAAGAAAATATTGTTTGAGTATATTTTCTAGTAAAGATGAAAATAAACATTTTAATGGAATAAATAAGTAAGAAAATATTGTTTGAGTATATCTTCCTGTAAATCTGAAAATAGACATTTTTATGGAATACAAATGCTAGAAATTATTATCATTGTGTGTTTTCTATTAAGTTTGAAAATAAATATTTTTATGTAATAAAAATGTAAGAAATATTATTTTGGGGCAATTCTAGTGAAGAGAAATAATGGACATTCTTATGAAATAAAAATGTGGAATAATATTAATATGGAATAAATATTTTAAGTTTCTTACAAAATGGAGACCTTATGACTAAATGGATAATTGTCGAGTTTAAAGAAATTTATAAAGTATCTCATTACTTGAAATAGGTGTTTAATCCAATTGGCATGATTTTAGTGTTTAAAGTCCACTTTCTATGCATATAAACTTGTAGTATTTTTATAATAAATACGTGACCAAGTTTAAAGAAAGTCTTGTTGAGTTTAAACATGAAATAATACAAATGGAAAATTGAAAGCTTAAGTGTTAAGGTGTTACCAAAGTGTTAAAGGGTTAAATTGTGATATTAAACAAGTGTTGAAAATGGCTAAAGTGTTTTAATGTTAACTTGGGAACTTAATAACCATTTTAAGAAAATAACACTTGTTAAGGAACTCGATTGCAAAATTGATAAACAGAGAGTAAACTGGCAATTTTCTTAAAGTAAAACATTTTATGGAATAAAAATGTTAAGGATTGTCTTTACACTAATGTGTGTGAAAAATGAATTAAGTCCTAAGCAAGAATGATTTTAGTATAAATCACGTGTGTGTGGATAAGGGACTTAGAGAAGAAAATAAATAATTTTTCAAGTGTTAATTTACTAAGTTTTGGATTTAAAACGGTTAACGCATTCGAATATGTATTTTCAAAGGTATATTCATATGTATGTCGATATATATATATATGTTTTCGCATGCATGAGATTGTAGCGTGTGAGTATTCATTTATGTCGTTCGTTTCTATACTGCTTGTATATTTTCACTGGGCATAGGCCCACACCCTCACTTTGTTACGGCAGGTTGGGTGCGAGTTCGTATTTTGAGGGTGTTATACAAGTGAGTGTACTTTATTTATTTTATGTTAGTAACTCTGTTCAATTGGACTCGGGGTGCTCCCTATGGGTCCCACACGTAGTTTATCTTGAAAATGGACTCGCATGCTAAATACGTTAAACGTTAAATTAAAATAAAACTGGACTAGAAGTATTATTTAGGTTATTTCATTGCAATTCACACATAACGTCTGATTCGGATCGGGTTGACTCACAGGTGATCCATAAATTCGGGTTGGGTCCTGACACCCTTCATAACCCTAGAACGGAATGGCATGAGTCTCTTTGTCTTCAAACTTCTTCTTCTTCTTCCCTTCCACAAAATTGTTCTTCAACTGGTGTGTCTTGAATAAATTACTTTAAGTACCTACACATATGAGACAAAAACATATACCCCGTGACGTATCGAGTTTTAAATAAACATAAAAACTCCCCCGTAATTTATTTTCCCCTTTTTGTCCGTGATAAACAAAGGAGTAAAACATAATCGTGAAATACGAAGTATCACTTAGAAGATAAGATATCATCAAGAAAAGATATAAATCAAACATGTCTAATGATAATCTCAAAGACAAATTAACACCAACTATTTTTGGAACTTTACAAATACAACACTATATCATATATAATATGTGCAAAATATATCAAAGAAAATTTGGCACACATATATAGGTATACACGACCTCAAAACACATAAGTTTTACACACTAGTATAGTATCAATGTGTTTAAATTTGTGAGATGGAATGAATGGGTGTGAACTAGATACAAAAGATAAATTAGCAAAAAAACTAAAATAAATAACTTTAGTTTAACTTTTAACTAACAAAAAATAAATTAACAAAGAAACTAAAAAATAATAAAGAAACAAAGTTAAAAAAAGGGTACACTGTACACACATCGATTGGCATTGCTAGGTTGTTGCAACGGAGAGGGGCCATTGCGGAGAGTGGTTGTTGCAGGCGAAAAGGGGCTTTTGATCTGTTGGGGCTATCCGACGAAGAGGAGTTGTTGAGCGGAGAGACTAGAGAGAGAGATGTTGGAATGTGAGAAAAGAGTTGAAAACCGAAAAGAGGAGTGATTAGAGAAGCTTGTAGAGGTTGGGTTTCAAAATTTTCAAACTATTTACATTTGTTTACCTTAAAGTTGCGAAAAACTCATTATCTTTACCTCTGGCTTCCTATCTTTACATATAAGACCCATAAAAGTAATTCTGATTAAATTTTTCAAAAATCTCAGACGACGAAATGAAAATTGGCATAATGAGAAACTGTTAAATCTTTGATTAAAATGTCTTTAATTTGCCCAAAAATGAATTAGCACCATTTAAGAGCATCCACAATGGGGATGCAAAATGCCAAGAGAATTGGTAAGTTTACAAAATGGGATGTCGGCACTGGTGGTCATAATCGAACAAATTTTGTATCTCAATTTGCAAGTGGATTTGCAAAGATACAAAACAGATGGAGAATTTGCAAAGGGTTCCTACAAACTATATTTGTTCGTAGGAATTCCTATGAAGAAATAAAGTTCGTAGGAAATATAAATAATCATTTTTATCCTATCTTTGGATTCTTACGAACAACAAAAGTTCGTAAGAGTTCCTACGAACAAATGTTGTTCGTAAGAAATATGATTCATATTTCCTACGAACAACATTTGTTCGTAGGAAGTCTGATAACAAATTTTCATATCACCACCACTGTGTAAACTGAGTTGAACGAATTATATAATTGCTTTACCTTTTGTATATTTAGCTTTCGTACAACCTCACCAGTAAAGATGCTCTAACTTGGAACAATGCTAAAAAATGATTCAGATTGTCTAAGGCGACAACTACCATTTTATATGTCAACACTATATGGGCCAATTCATTGGTATGTTTGATAAGACCTTTATCCCCACTTCCTACACATAACAACCCACCAAAAGGAAAACATGGAGAACAAAACCCAACAAAAAGGTACCAGCCTATTATGACATTAGTATTCAAGTATCCAACAACCTCAAACACCAGATGACACTTGCATTCAAATATCCAACAACCTTGAATCCCATAAAACCATCTAAATGATTAACTTAATGATATCACAACACCGAAAAAAATTGCTGAAAAACATTCTACCTCAAAAATAAGTTAAGGCCATGTTTAATTGCAAATATAAAAAATACATGAAAAATAATTTATTTGAACGAAAAGTTAGAAAATAAGTAAAAAAAATATGAGTTTTTGATTTTATTTTTTCTATTTTTCATGAAAAGCGAAACACTTATTATGTAAATGAAAATTGTTTTCATATGAATTATTCACAATCAACATATTACAAAGACAAAACATAAATTAAAACAACTATTTTTTATAAAAAAAATCATATCAATTAAACACACCCTAAAACTAAATTAACATTACGCAAAAATGAAACTCAGGCAATAAATTTCCCCCCAAATTGCAATATGAACCACCATTGTAAATTAACAATTAACCTTCTTGTCTCCAAAATATAAACTCACAATTCACAACTCACAACTCATTCTACATTTGAATAAAATAAAAGTAATTCTAGGTCGGCAAAGAATTCCGCGTATGCATCTCAATTGATAATAAGCAAACCGACCCTAGACATACGAGTGTGTTGCAAAAATGTGGGAAGTACACGTAAGAATTTTTTATATCTTTCAGACATTAAAACTTTAATCTATTAAAGACGCAACTGATTTGTGCCACTAGGGCAGAATCACAACATTTAATAAATATGAATACGCACCGGGATATATTCAATCGCGTATCTAAAACATCTCAAAGTTCTAATGTTTTGGACCCATGAAAAAAAATCCAAAGTACACATCTCTATCTAATAGCCGTGGATAATCTGGGAGCATTTATTCTTGATCCACCTCATCCCATTCTTGAAAGAAGCTTTGACCCTCCCTTCAATAGTATAAACTTTATATTTAGCCACTCTTTTCTTTCTCTTAGTCTCTGGATCATTAAACCCCCAAGGCTTTGATGAAACCTGAGCTACCCTTGTTGGGACCTGTGGTAGATCTGGAGAAATAAACCCTTTTCCACTAACAATCTCTAGTCTCCTGTCTCCACCGGGACACCTAAAACTTGGCCTAAAATCTTCCATTTGGAGATGGGAAAAAAGAGAGAGAAGGGATGTTTTTATTTTGTATGAAAGGGTTGTGATGGGGCCTAGGGTTTGAAGATGGGAATGTGTATAAAATATTGGGAACACCTGAGCAGTGGTCTTAGCTGGAATGGTGTGGTGGTGGTTTTCTGTACTCGATGGTCATCATCATCGTGGCATGTGTGTGCTTTTTCTGTCTTTCTTAATGTCCTCATAGGAAACCGAAATATAGAAATAAACTATGTGGGGATATTGATTAAAATATTTGTATGGCAGATATAAATACAAGTTGTTTAAAGAAACAATTAATACTTTTGTAATTTTCTGTTTTGAATTGGTTCGATTTAATGGTCATATACAAGAGTCAAGACACATCATCAATTAAAAATATATTTTAAAAAACATATAAAATGGTTTTATAAAGTTAATAAAAAAATAATAAGATTGACAAAAATTAAAAATAATCAAAAATTTCGATCCTACCGGTGACGTCACCTCGTCCGATGTTTTTCTCCTTCTCGACCACTTTCGAACTAAACGCCATAAAAAGTCTATTTCATTTTCAAAAACGAGATCTAAAATTAAGGGTTGGATTTGAGATTTTCTCATCGCCCTCAATCCTAGATTTAATTCTGAAAATTCCTAGATAGCTTTTGCTTTTGTTTAAAAAACCCTTTCTCTGATTATTAAAAGAAAATTTAAATATTCATATATCAATCTTCACAATTGAGTATTAAAAAAAGAACACAAAATCGATTTTGAAATCAAATTCACATATTAATTTGGCAATAGCTAATGAAATCGATTTTGGATTTAGGGAATAAAAAGGATTTTGGATTTTCACATGGGTAGTGTGGGATGGGTGGGGATGAAGGCGATGGAGGACGATGGGGAAGTGGGCTTGCGATAAGAGAATGGTGGTGGTGCAAGTGTGTGTGCGCGCGCGCGCGCATGTGTATAAGAGCAAGATTTTATAATTGTTCATAACTTAGATATTTTGGCATTTTGGCGTATCACATTACAAATTGGAATTTCAAACTGAACACTACATATGTGTTGCCTCCAAGATTATTTGAAGATATGTTAGTGACCGAGCATCATTTCTGAATTTGTCACTGATATGTTATGGAGGTGACTTGTGGCTTTGGTTTCTCATTTAAATTATATTATGTGATATTTAGTTTTTAAATCGAGGTTTTTTGATAAAAAGAATTTTAAAAATAAAAACAATATTTTTATTCTCGTTCGAATGAGATTATGATCTCATTAGAATGAAAGTAGATTCCATTAGAATGAGCTTAGAATAACCATCGAACGAGAATCCTTTGCTTAACAGGTCCACTTTCATTAGAAGGTCGTTAAGAGTCTGTTCGAACGAAAAATAGGTTGTCGTTAGAACGAAATTAGTCTTTACGTTCGAACAAGATGCCATTTCGTTCGAACGAGATCACTGCCTCGAAATTCTTTTGTTCTATAAAAACCAGTTTTGTTCAGTTTTTCTCAAGACTTTTGGCAAAAACAAATCTGAACAAAAAAGTATCATCTTTATGTTTTCGAAAAACACTTTGCTTTTCCAAATCATACATCCCATATATGATTTATTGGGTTTAAGTTTTTATACACTTGAATCAAACCCTTGTAGAGTAAACTCTATTACAAATTTGTGGAGCCGAGGCTCTAAAGCTGAAGAAGAAAGGATTGAGCATCCTGAGGCTGATCGTTGAATACTGAGGGAAGATCGCTTCCTGTGGGCAGTGCTTGACTATGCCGTAGCTGTTGAGGAATTGAAGACTATGCATAATACTTAGTGGAGCTCTAAGTAGTCTGTAAGTCATTCAGTCTGTCAATTTCTTAAACAACACTCAAATTTAGGTTTTGTCCGAAAGGAATTTTTCCTCAACCTTCTTCGTGTGTTTGTTTGGTTTTATAAATTGTGTGATTTAGCATAATTAAATTAGACAGCATGCACACCTAATTGTTAATCAAGATAAAATTGGATTAAAATTTGAATTTGTGTGTACATAACCTAATATACGGACTATCCATATGAACATGCATTCTCAAATTAGTATTAGAGCAAGTTACTTTAAGTTTTTGTATGATCATTTAAAATTTGGGTTTTATGGATAATTTGTATAATAAGATCCCTATTTTTTATGGTTCTAGTTATGCGTATCGAAAAGCTTGAATAAGGTCGACTTTAAAAGCATTTGACGAGCATGTCTGGCTTGTGTGTGAAAGAGGGTGGACATCATCTATCATTACTTAGACAAAAAATAATTTTAAGTTGAGTACATTTAACTCTCGCGGTTTAAGTGTCATTTTTGGATTCATCACCCCTGACGAGTTCCGCCGCATCATGACGTGCATCATGTCTAAGGAAGCGTGGGATATCCTCTAACTCACTCACAAGGGTACTAACGTCGTGAAAGCTTCAAAATCTCACCACCCAATTTGAGACTATCACCATGAATGAGTCTAACACTTTTGATGAGTTTTATGCATATTTGTCAGACATAATCAATTCCAATTTTAATTTGGATGAGAAAATTCCTGAGGCGAGAGCTGTGAAAAAGATTTTAAGATCCCTGTTAGGTTGTTTTATTCCTAAATTCATTATCCTGAATTCGTTGGGAATATTAGATACTCTTAGGTTAGAAGAATTCATAGGAGACCTTCAAACACTGTTAAGAAAAAAGAAATAGGGATTGCTTTGAAGCCCCATTCCCAAAGAAAAAGTTTGTGATTCTGAACCTGAATTTGATTTTGAGATGGTTCACTTTGCCCTCTTTGCAAAAAAATTCAAAAAATTTTGCAAATTTAACAAATAACATTCTTCCAAAGAAAAGATTTTTAAGAAAAATAAAAATGGGAATGAGGGCAAAAATGTTTGTGAGCAAGATGAGGTGAGATGTTATGAGTGTGAGGGCAAGAGACATAAAGCCACGAGTGTGCCACTAGGCTAAAGAGATGGGGCAAAGGGAAAGTGGCACACAAAACCACTCTTAGCTATAGTGACATCGAATCGGCGGATTCCGATAATGAATTATCGCACGAACCTAATTTATGTGCATTCATGGAAAGTTATGTGAGTACTTATAGTTTGTTCGATGCCGATGAGGACATTTCTAAACGTGAGAGCCTCGATGATATTTCGAATCATTTTGGAGAAAGTGAGAGTGTGGAAGAGAATTTGAGTGAGGGAGAAAGTGGACATAAGGAAGACATTCGTGAACTTTACACCGAGACTTTAAAAATGAAAAAGCTTAATAAAGACTTGTCTCTTAGGGTGTTTTGTTTAGAGAATGAGGTGAATGTTTTGAAAGAGTGTGAGGTATCGGTGAGTCATCTCGAGAAGGTGAAAGTTTCTTTGTGTGAGCAGTTAATTGTGTTAGTAGGGAGAAGACCAATGTTATCAAAATTGTGGCTAATCATTGGAGACTCTAGAGAAACTTGAAGCCCATGTATCTCAACTCGAGATTAATCTCAAACGTGATCAGGCGGTCAAGGTCACTTTAGAGGACACGTCTAAGAAGGTTGAAAAGAAGCTCCTCGGTCCAGCTATAGGTAACAATAAAAGGTATGGAATAGGTTATGACGGTACATCCACTTTCAAAGTCGGACCCGAACCAATTACTGAGTTTGTGATATATCCTTATGGGCTTCGACCTAACCCACCAAGAAGACCTAACCTACCAAGGAGAGCTTGTTCTGAAACATTTTGATCAAGTTAGACCCAAGCCCATTTATTTTTGCTCCCATTGCAAACAAAGAGGTTACCTTAGAGAGTTTTGTTTTAAGATAGGGAGAACTCCTCACATGCATGTTCCACGCAATGCTCCTACACGAGTTTCCACACCCACACTCCCACACACATTGCTTCACATGCTCCCGCACATCATCATAGAGATTTTGAGAGTTTTCCAGCATGTAAAGTATTTAATCAGGACTTCACAATGTTTGGTGGAGGAATTTCACAGGATGTCTTCTCCTTTTAAGGTTGAGATTTGTTCTAGAATATGATGATTATTATGCTCACATCTTATATTCCTATTGCTAGATTTTATTTTCTTTATTCATATATTTTGTTTTTGATATATTTGAAAAATATAAAAATATTTTCGATTTTTAAGAAAAAGTTTAAAAATTGAAAAAGATTTTATTTTTCATAAAAATTTTGAAAAAAAGGTAAAAAGATTTTTATATTTTCCTTTTTTTTAGCATATATGGATGAACATTTAAGATATCCGGATCAACCATATATTTCATCCATTCATGTGACTTTTTCGTAGTGCTTTGAGACATGACTTTGTTTCGTTAGTGTGCTTAATGTGTAGATAACATTTCATTGATCACTGATGATTACTTTTTACGTGTTAGTTTCTTTATTACCTTTATTGCACATGTGCATCAAATTTTTAAACATTGTACTTACTTATCATGTGTCGAATACGGTGCTCTCATCTCAGTCCTGCTTAATAAAGAACCAAATGTAAAAGGAGATAAGTTGTGCTTGTAAGAACCATTGTTCGGATTTCTTTTCCCAAAAATATCAATATATATTTTAAGCTATGGAAACGGACTATGAAAGAGAAAAATTCTCTTTGCGTTAAAAGCAACCATTTATAAAAAGATCCTAAAAGATTAACTCCACACAAAAATAGAAGTGTCGAGGCCATTTATTTTATATAAATTGATGCTTCGCTACATATGAGCATTATGACATCTTTAAAACATTTGAGAGTGAATTCATATATATGTGAGATTTTTTGGGTGTTATAAAGTAGAAGATCAATGGGTTTTCGCAACAAACTCTCTTGAAAAGCATTAAATAGTTTGGCATTATTGATTTGAGAATCATTTAAATTCATGGCATATTGCATAAGTCGAGTCAATTTCATTTTACATCTAAGGTTGAAATTGAGTTCTTTTTCTAGAAGTATCTCATGACTTCATTCACCTATGTTATGAATGCCTATGTTGATTTGCATATGGAAAATACTCACATAATTATATTTCGTTTTCACGATTCGAATATTTTAGTATTATTCTATAGTGTGTTGTAATTGTATTTTTTATACCTTATTTCTAGTGTTATTATATGGTGTATTGTTATTGTATTTATATACCTTGTTCTCATAGGAAACTGAAATATATAAATAAACTATGTAGGGATATTGATTAAAATATTGTGTATGGCAGATGTATATATACAAGTTTTTTTTTAAACAATTAATAATTTTGTAATTTTCTATTTTGACTTGTACAATTGTGACATTTTTTAGAATTTGGAGCGATTTAATGATCATGTATAAGACACATGTTCAATTAAAAATATATTTTAAAATATATATAAAATAATTTTAAAAGGTTAATAAAATAAAATAAAAATTGCAAAAACAAAAAATAATTGCAAATTCCCACCCGATCGGCAACCTCAACTCGACTTATATCTATCTTCTTCTCAACCACACTCGAACTGAACACCATAAAAATCGAAGTCTATTTCATTTTCAAAAACGAGATCTAAAATTAAGGGTGGATTCGAGATTTTCACTTCACCTTGAATCCTAGATTTGATTCTGAAAATCCCTAGATCGCTTTTGTTTTTGTTTAAAAAACCTTAGCTCTGATTATTTAAAAAAATTTAGATATCCCTCTTGATGTAAAAAACTAGATTGCTCTAATAATTTAATCACAGATAAATAAATAAAACAGAATATTTTTAAAGTGGTTTAGCCTTATGTAAATGGCCTACGTCCACTGTTATGTTATTGCTGAGTGTTTGGGAATTCTCGATTACAAGTTCAATCAAGAAATTCCGGTCCCTTTGAATGAGGGTGATACAAGGTATTTATAGCCCTTAGGCTGTACATGAATGGGTTGATACATTAAATGATATACATATGAAAGGGTAATACATTTAATGCAGCGTGTGCGTCAAGATGGTAAACATTCAATGAATAGTTGAACTGTTGATATTCTGGCAATTAATACTACGGCCGAGATGCAGCTCGGACCGCCTTAGTTGCTCGTTGCTCAGGAGTTCATCGGAGCGCTAGAGTACCTCGGAGTGTTGAAGTTCCTCGGTATATCCTCGTTGCTCAGAGAGAACATGAGTTGGTCGGGGAAATGAACTTCCTCGTCGTTATTGTATCACCTAGATTGACAAGTGTCTTCGTATGATACGTCCACATCAGCATATTAATTTTGGTATCAACAGAAGCCCCCAATGTTTTATATTTCGAACTTTGAGGAGTATGAAACATTCTTTCTCGGTATTTGGCCATATTGAATGATCTTCCTGGGTTTTAGGAGCATCATATTTGAATTTATTTCCAAATTCGAAGAATCCGCCTTTTTTCGAACTTTTAAGAGCGCTTCGATCTTAGTGCCCTTTTTGTCCTTTTAGCCGCCGGAAGTTCAATAGTTTCTTTTTTGTAATCATTTCCTTCGCCGCTTCCCAAGGCAAAGTATTTAAACTTCTTAGGTAACCATACCGTCTTCTTCTTTTCCCAATTTCTTGCATTCAAGCTTTCTATTATCTCCTTCTCTCTTGTGCGTTCATCCTTGTTTTCATTCATTGTCAACAGACCTTCTTTCTTCCTGTAAGATCTTCTTCCTTTCTTCTTTTATTCAATATGGTTTATATTGTAGAGTCTGTTGAGAAATTTCGTTCTGATTTTTCCTTTCCTTCTTGGGTAACTCTGGAGGTTCTTTCTGAGCCTTTAGATTATTTTCGATTGGCTGAGGGACATTGGTTCCCCAGTCTATTCATTGCTGAATGTGGATTTTCTTTTCCACCAAACCCATTGTGTCTTGAGTTTTGTCAGTATTTTGATCTTGTTCCTGCAAAAATAGCCCCCAATTCATGGAGAATAATTAATGGGGTGTACAAATTAAATCTAACTCATGGGACTCGTATAGGGATACCTGAAATTATGTATTGCTATAAATGGGCCACTCTAGATAATATTTATTACTTAAAAACTAGGTTTCTGAATAGGGCTCTTGTAGTTAACCTCCCTGACTCAAATAGAGATTATTTTGAACATGGGTTAGTTATTAAAAATTGGCAATATGCCCTTTTAGTTGGAGATGGAGTATACGATGGTCCCAGATGCCCCCCATATGGCAATGGGATAGGTTTATTTTTCATTTTATTTTACTTATGAAATTATGCTTTCATAATGTTTGACAAAATGTATGACTGATATCTCATTATGTATTTATTTGCAGTTGATAGCAAAAGAAAAACTCCAAAAGAATCAGAGGTTAATATCAAGCATCTGAAACTTATCTGGGTTTTGTATAAGAACGTTGCAGACGAGCACATCAGGTCTGCATCATATTTGCTGCAGTATAGGAGCTATACAACCTCTTATACTGCTCGCCCTGTTGAGCCAGCTTCAACTCCAGAGGATTCTTCTTCAGATTCTCATCTTCCTTTAAGTCATAGAATGGGCAAGAAAAGAGCTCCTCCTGCTCTATTTGATGACATTACTTCTGCTGCTGGGACCAAGAAAAGCAAAGTTGATGTCCTAGAGGGGACTAAGAAGGTAGATGTTGCATCTTCCAAAGGTGCCGAGAAGCCCCCAGTGGCTCCGAGCAAGAAAGTTGCTCCAGCAGAAGTGATTACTATCTCTCCGACCAAGAGTTCTTCCATGGTTGAAGCTGCTGAAGTCCCTTTGAGAAGATTGAGGAAATCATCCTCGATCAATTTGGCTGAAAATGTCCCTTCTCCACTCTCTGGTGTTGTTGGTGTTCCAACCATCATTCCTCCTAGCTCTGCAATGAGCTCGGTAAAAACTTGGATCATACCCGAGGTCCAAGGAATTGATGAAAATATTTCTAGGGATATGTTGACATCCCTAGCTACTCGTCACCTTGCTTCGGTAAATTTCTCACATCCTGAATTTATTTCTTTCTTTGAATACTTGTATTTTGTATTGACTTTACTGCTTTTCTCATCTTTCAGCTGGTGAACTGTTTCAATAACATCGTGAAGAAGGACGAGGTAATTAAAGCTTCCAGCTCCTCGTCTGGTGTAGAGGATGCTCTGCCGGGTTTAACCCAATCCTTGAAAGAATCTCGCCAACAGTATAATGAGGACAAGGCTGTTTGGGAGAAAAAATTATCTACAGTTGAGGCCGAGAAGGTGAAGATGACTGAGATCTCCAAGAGTTTGGAGAATAAAGTGAAAATTTTAGAGGTCGAGCATAAGAAATATGACGACAAGCTCAAGAATTTTGGAGATCTTGAGGAAAAGCTGAGGAAGGCAGAGGAAGAATTGTCTGCCCTACGAGATATTAAAAGTAAAAAAGAAGAATTGACCGTGAAGCTCTCCTCGGAGAAACTGAGAAGAAAGGGCGCAGTCAAAAAATCCTTCAGCGCTGGCTAGGATAAAGGATGGGATAAGGGGATTGCTGCGATGACATCCCAAGTTCAATACGGGAAGTTGAAATACTTCCACGATGGCTGGGTAACTGCTCTGCAGGAATTAAAGATCAAGGATGATTCTGATCTATTCCAACTACACCTCCCTGGTCCTCCTCCACCAATTGTGGAAGAAGAAGAAGATGAGCCTGTCTCTGATGAATCTTCTATGGCCATGGGTGATCAAGTCCCTGCATCTCTACCTTCTGCTATCGAAGACATTTCTTCCATGCCTCCTCCTCCTGAAAATTTTTTAACTTCTGCAGATCAAGTCACCGTTACCACCGAGCAACCAAGCTCCTCGTCCCATCCTCCCGAGAAAGTCTTGGGAGACAAGGAAAAGGTGTGAAGTTGTTCGGTATCATTTCTATCTTTTCATTATTTGTAATCCAACAATGTAACCCTTTGATGATCTAATAAAATACATCTTCGTTCCTCTTCATTGTTGATACTCTATCTGCTTTTATTTATTAACTCCTGCCTTCTCTTCTTTATTAGTTTTTGGCTAGAATGGAATTGATATCTGCCCCTGATACCGAGTTGATGCAACAATGCAATGGATATTATAAAGCTGGTCATACAGACCTGAGTGTATCAGAGATTATCGACATCCTTGGCCATGATGCCTCAGAGCAAGCAGTTGAGGCTTACCGGTACTTGAAGGATTTACTTGACAGATCTGTGGCCAATAATGTGGCATACTATGAATTGATCGAGGAACTTCATCGTTCCTTAGAAGATATTCAGAATAAACACAATGAATCAACTGCTTTGCTGCATAAGGAGTATGAAAATAGATATCAGCAGCTTTCTTCTGAAACAGGCCATAAAAAGATCCTTGCTGGATACGATGTTAGGGAAAAAACTCTAAAAGGTGAGGTTGAGGCCTGCAGGCAAATTGCTGAGTTACTGGAATAAGAGAACAATAATTTGTAGAAAAGATTAGCACAGTATGAATCTGCAGCATCATCTTCCACTGCTTTAGTGCCAGTTACCGATGAAGGTTTCTCATTCCTAGAGATTGAGAATGCAAAATTAAGGCAAGAACTGGATGACTTAAGAAGATCTGCTATTCCTGTGACTGCTCGGGGACGAGGAAGAGGTTCTCGGGGGCGAGGAAGAGCTGTTCAAAATGTTGCCGAGGAGCAAAGTTCTCCAATCGCTGCTCGGAGTCGATCAAGAGTTCTTAGCCGTAATGTCGATGAGGCTCGTACTCAGTCTACTCTGGAAACTCAAGCATTCCAATTGAATGCAAAAGACCGTGCTCTGACTGAAATGTCCAATAAAAATCTGTCTCTGGAAGATCAACTTACAGCGACGAAGTCTGCTTTGCATACCAAGGATCTTTTTGCCAAAAGCCTTCATGAACAATTGGATAGATTAACCTTCCAATTCCATAAACAGCCCAGGGAATTCTGGATGGCAGGATACAATGAAGCCCTTGTTCACTTGGATGCTCGTATTGAACACTCCAATAATGAAGGTTATAAACAGGGGTGGTTGAACGCACTGGGCGTGTTAAAATTGGAGCAAGGGCATTATTTATGGGATTATCATGCTCCAGGGTTACTAGACTTGCCTGTGCCACCTTTCAAATTGGACATGGCCTGGATCCCAGCTCGTTCCATTCCTCGTAGCTTAATTTCAAAATACCTCGGTGATTATAGCCTTCATTCTCAGATTGAATTATCTCGTCCTGAGCATCTCTTGGATACACCTTCTGTGATGAACGTCAGAATGCTTAGAGATGTTAATTTCATTAATTCTCCTCTTTGCCTAGAGGATCCTCCTGCTGGCGAGGAGTCTGTTTCAAAAAATAAAGGAAAGGAACCAATAGAATAGGTTTTTCAATGTAACAGTTAGCACATTCATGTAACCTGTAATTTATTCTGAATTTTAATGAAAAGATTTTCATTTTCTGTTTGCAAGTCTCTACTGCTATTCTGTTGTGCTTGTTAAACACTTTATATTTGCGCATATGTATCTGTTAAAAAGATAACAATATTGTGTTGTTCATCAATCAAGATAAAAGTTGTAAGTATCAATATTGCTCAATCATTTAATAAAATAATGAGTATAAAACTGTTTAAAATGTTTCCAACCAACCAAGGTTGCTTAATAGTGTTTGTCGACCAACTATAGTTGATGGGTTTTTATCCCCAACCATCCATACTTGGTTCATCATGAAATATTTTCATAAAATGTGTCCGACCAGCCAAGGTCGATAATTTATCATCGTCGACCAACTACAGTTAATGGGTTTTGATCACCGACCAACTATACTTGGTTCAATTTGGAATTTTTTGTAATAATATTACCTCCCTACCAACATAAGTTGGCGTTTGATAGTATAAACCAACCGAGATTGGCGTTATAAGAATGTTATTCTTGCTCTTTTACCAACCAAAGTTGGTCGTGGGTTTGAACTATCAAGTTCTTTCGAACTATCATGTCCACAAGCTCTTTTACCAACCGAAGTTGATCACGCAAGTGTACGCCTCCTAACCATAGGAGTATAATTTGTTCTCGCTATTTTACCAACCGAAGTTGATCACGCTCGAACTATCATGTTCTTTCGAACTATCTTGTACACTAGTTATTTTACCAACCGAAGTTGATCACGCCAGTGTACGCCTCCTAACCAAAGGAGTATATCAGTTGTTCTCGCCCTTTTACCAACCGGAGTTGATCGTGGGTCTGAACTATCGTGTTCTTTCGAACTATCTTGTACACTAGTTATTTTACCAACCAAAGTTGATCACGCCAGTGTACGCCTCCTAACCAAAGGAGTATATCAGTTGTTCTCGCCCTTTTACCAACCGGAGTTGATCGTGGGTCTGAACTATCGTGTTCTTTCGAACTATCTTGTACACTAGTTATTTTACCAACCGAAGTTGATCACGCCAGTGTACGCCTCCTAACCAAAGGAGTATATCAGTTGTTCTCGCCCTTTTACCAATCGGAATTGATCGTGGGTCTGAACTATAGTCTTCTTCTTGTTATCAAGCAGCGTAGTGTACAACACTAGTATTCCCCGAAAAACTTTCAAACAAAGGAGAGAAAAAATGGTGAAAACTTCGTCGTTTTATTCATATTGATGGACCCGTTGTACATTTTACATCATTGATAATACTTGCGAAGGTGTTCAGCATTCCAAGCATTCTTGAATTCTTCTCCTTCTAGAGTTGCTATTCGGTAAGTTCCTGGTCGAACAACTTCTGTAACTCGGTAAGGCCCATGCCAGTTTGCCTCCAATTTATTGTATTTCTGAATTACCTTCTTTAGCACATAATCTCCTTCTTTTAAATCGCATTTCCTCACCCTTTTGTTATACAAAAGAGCTGTTCGTTGTTGATAAGCAACATTCCTAATGGCTGCCTCTTCTTTGACTTCCTCGAGCATATCCAGATCCAGTCTTCTCATCAAGTCACTGATCGGAGAATTAAAATTCAGCACTCTGTGTGTTGGTAGGCCCAACTCGGCAGGTATTACAGCCTCACTTCCAAATGCCAGCATATATGGTGATTCTCCAGTCGCTGCTCAGGGAGTTGTTCGGTAAGCCCACAATACTGATTGTAGCTCATTTATCCAGTTAGCTTTAGCTTCACTTAGCCTCTTCTTTAAACCATTTAGCAGCGTTCTGTTCGTTACCTCAGTCTGCCCATTGCTTTGAGGATGACTTGGTGCTGAATGGGTCTTCAGGATGTTTGATTGTTGACAATAGGCAGCAAACTCCTCATTGTCAAATTGTGTTCCATGATCTGTGATGAAGGCATGTGGGAGACCATATCGACAGATGATATTCTTCCAAACAAATTGGTATACCTTCTCGTACGTCATATCAATAAGCGGCTCAGCTTTTACCCACTTAGTAAAATAGTCTACTGCAACGACGAGGTACTTAAATCTTCCTCGGGTGGTCGGCAGTGGTCCAACCAAATCAATTCCCCACATGGAAAATGGCCAAGGGGAAGTTATGGGCGTCAACAAAGCTTGTGGAGTTCGTCGGATGGAGGAAAAACATTGGCACTTGTCACATTTCTTAGCATAGGCTATACAATCAGCCCTCATCGTCGGCCAATATTATCCTTGAGTCATTACCCTTTGCAAGAGTGTTCGAGCTGCTACATGAGCTCCACAAGATCCTTCATGGATTTCTTCAATCAATTCTTTCACCTCGGAGGGATGTACACATCTCTGCAAACCTGCCATAATTCCTCGTCTATATAAAATACCATTAGTTAATACATACCGAGCAGCTTTATACTTCAGTTTCTTGGAAGCAAGCTTATCCTCTGGCAGTTCTCCATCTTCAATATATACCCTGATTGGATCCATCCAAGATGGTCCTAAATCAAGGGCAATGACATTCATCGTCAAGTCTTCCTCTATGCTCCGACTTTCCAGTACTTCAATCGGTATTGTTCTTCGTAGCTCGGTACGAGTAGCTGACGCTAGTCGGGCCAGTGCGTCTGCTTGTGCATTTTCTATTCTGGGTATTCTGATCAACTGAATCGCATCAAATTCTGCCAATAACTCCATTACCTTGGCATGATATTTGATCATCAATTCTCCTTTAACTGCATACGTTCCCATCATCTGATTCACAACCAATTGAGAATCACTGAATACCATCACTTGTTGCGCTTCCATAGTCTTTGATAAATTAAGACCTGCTATCATGGCCTCATACTCAGCCTCATTATTGGAGGCTTTGAATTGGAATCACAAGGCATATTCCATATCAATCTCGTCTGGGGTGTTCAAAATAATTCCTGCCCCACAACCTGCTGTGCAAGATGAGCCATCTACGTATAATCTCCATATGGGCAACCCGTCTTCAAATTTCTTATCTGATAGAGTTCCTCGGTGGAATATTTGATGCTTTTCTTCATCATCCCCTGACACTTTTCGCTCCTCATTGATCATCTCTTCTCGTTCTTTTACCAACCGGAGCTGGTCTGAGTTTGAAGTTGATGATCCTTCTACATCCACAAATCCTTTTACCAACCGGAGTTGGTCTGGACTTATGTCTGTTGATCCTGTAACATCCACAGGTTGGTCAGCGAGCAGTTTTTGTTCCTCAGGGGTATCAGGATATGTAAACTCTGCTATAAAATCTGCTACAGCTTGCCCTTTCAATGATGATCTGGGCTCATACACAATATCATATTCACCAAGCTCGATTGCCCAGTACATCAATATCCCTGACTTTTCTGGCTTATGAAGGGCTTGCCTCAGTGGCATATCGGTATAAACGACGATGGTATGGGCCTGGAAATATGGCCTCATTCTTCTACTTGCTTCAATTAATGCCAATGCTAATTTTTCCAGCTTTGGGTATCTGATTTCTGCACCTCGGAAAGCCTTACTTGTGTAATAAATTGGCTTCTGGACTCCATTCTCCAATCTGATTAATGCTGAACTGACTGCATTTTCTGATACTGCCAGATACAAATACAACTTCTCTCCTGTTATTGGCCTGGACAATAATGGAGGTGTTCCCAAATACTTTTTCAAGTCTTGAAAGGCCTTCTCACATTCATCAGTCCATTCAAAAGTTTTTCGAAGTGTTTTGAAGAATGGGAGGCATTTATCAGTTGCTCGGGACACAAATCTGTTGAGCGCTGCAACTCGTCCTGTAAGACTCTGCACTTCTTTCTTTGTTGTTGGAGATCGCAACCCTAAAAGAGCTTTGATCTTATCTGGATTTGTTTCAATGCCTCGATGGTTGACAATGTATCCAAGAAACATTCCTTCTCGTACTCCAAATGTGCACTTCGTCGGGTTGAGCTTCATTTGGTATTTATCCAGTTGATCAAATGTTTGAGCTAAGTCAACTAGATGATCGGCAGCTTTCTTGCTTTTTGTTAGCATATCATCGACATAGACCTCCATGTTGCAACTGATTTGTTCGGTGAAAACTTTGTTCATCAGCCGCTGGTATGTCGCTCCTGCATTTTTCAAACCAAAAGGCATAACATTATAGCAGTAAGTTCCCCTAGGGGTAATAAAAGAAGTACTTTCCCTGTCTTTAGGTTTCATTTTGATCTGGTTGTAACCAGAATACGCATCCATGAAGCTGAGCAGCTCATGTCCCGAGGTAGCATCCACTAGCTGGTCAATTCTGGGCAATGGAAAATGATCTTTTGGGCATGCCTTGTTGAGATCAGTGAAATCAACACACATTCTCCATTTATTGTTCTTCTTCTTTACCATCACCACATTTGCCAACCAGTCTGGATATTTCACATCTTCAATAAATTGGGCTTTCTGGAGCTTCTCGACCTCCTCTTGTAAGGGCCTGATTCTTCTCGGGACTAAACACTCTTCTTCTCTGCTTCACAGGCTTGATCTCCTTATTCACATTGAGCTCATGACATAAGAAGTTTGGATCTATTCCTGGCATGTCCTCATGACTCCATGCGAAAGGTTTCTTCCTGTCTCTCAAGAACATTATCAACTCTTATTTTATTGAAGCATCCAACGACGAACCTATCTGGGTTACTCGTTCAGGGTGCTCCTCGTCCAGAATAATATTTTCTGTAGATTCCACCACCTGTCCTTTTACAAGTTGGGATTCATCTCTAGGATCGAGAGTTTCAATCTCTGTATCTTCTTCCACTTGATAGGTAGAGTCTTTTTCCTTGATTCCTCAAGCTGCTCTTGCTCGGCAGATGAGTAATAGCATTCCCGAGCTACTTTTTGGTCACCCTTCACAACTCCTACTCCAAAGTTTGTTGGAAATTTTAAGCATTGATGCACTGTAGATGGAACTGCTTCGAATTTCTTCAAACCAACTCTTCCCATGATGATGTTGTAGGCTGACTGCACATTCTTATCCATCACGAAGAAGCGTATTCTTTCCGTTCGACAAGTAGGCCAAGTTCCAATGAGTATATCCAACTTGATCGTCCCAAGTGGAAAAACTTTTTCGCCAGCAAAACCCAGAAGGGGTCTATGATATGGTTCCAACTGAGATAATTTCAGATTCAAGCTGTCAAAGCATGAATAGTACATGATGTCTGCTGAACTTCCATTGTCTACCAACACTCTTGAAATCACTACTTCCTTCATCCTCATTTTGATCACCAGAGGATCATCGTGCGGATAAAGAACAACTGCCAAGTCATTTTTTGAAAAACCAATGACCAGTTTCTCTTTGTTTACCTTCCTTGGACGATCGTCCTCGGCCAGATTTATTCGCTGAATATATGAACAAGCTTGAGCCTCTCCGAGGTAAGCTTTTCTTTCTGCAGTATGGTCTCCTCCTCCTGCATCTCCTCCTGTAATAACATTACAATCAATTGATCCAAAACGTATGGAAAATACCTCTCGTTCTGGCTGTCTTGGTTTCTTGGGAAGATCGGGGTCATCCTCTGGATCATCTTCATGATCTCTCTTCTTCTTCTCCTCTGCCCGACGAGATGATCTAGACCTTTCTCTAGCTCGGGTGTTATCCTTTCTTTCACCTCCCCGATCAACATATTTTGCTAGCTTTCCTCTTCGGATGAGTGTTTCAATCTCGTTCTGGAGAGCTATGCAATTTTTGGTCATGTGACCATGATCTTTATGAAATTCGCAATACTTATCCCTACTCCTCGAATCAGGGTCTGACTTCAATTTCTTTGGCCATTTTACCTCCTCGTTGTTCTTGATTTCCTCCAAGACATGATTAATACCCATTTTCAAAGGAGTATAATTATCATACTTCTTCATGACTTCCCATTTATTCCTGGAATGTTTATCTCCACCATTATTTTTATGCTCTTTCTTCTTAGATTTGTCGTCTTCTACCTTGGTTTCTTTATCCATATTCTTCTTTGCAGCCATAGCCTCCTCGGCATTCATGATTTTGGCCGCTTTTGCCATCAATTCTGACATAGTTCTAGGTGGATCTTTCGCCAGGGTGTAATACAATTTATTAGGCAACAACCCACTCATCAAGGCGGTGATTGCTATCTTCTCTTCGTAATCTATGACTTCTAGCTTCTCGTTATTGAAACGAGTTATGTAATCTCTAGTACTTTCACCAGATTTTTGTCTAACACTTAACAAGTGTGCTACTCGTTTTACTGGCTTTTCCCCAAAACAAAAATTGCCAATAAACAATTCGGCTAACTGAAAGAAAGTTGAAATCTTACCCCGAGGAAGATTGTTATACCATATCTGCGCAGATCCAGTAAGAGTTCCTGAGAAGGCTCTGCATCTCATCTCGTCGGGAACAACATAGATGTCAGCAGCAGCTTGATACTGTTCTATGTGAAGAACAGGATCTGTCTTTCCATCATATTTGGGAGTTACCACGGGTTCTTTAAATTTCGATGGTGTAGGAAAATCCACAATGGCCTGTACAAAAGGTGTTCCTCGAACAAAAGTTCGTTGTAGGGGGTTCTTTGCTTTAGCCATTTCTCCCAATTTATCCTCTAACCGTTGGAGAGATCCTTTCCACGCTTCATTTCCTTCCTCGGGCCTATTGGTTCGAGCAATCGATCGTTCTGAGGTAGCTTCTTGAGATCTATCTTGACGAGCAACTGGTCGTGATTGTGCTGATCCTTCTCTTAGATCTGATGGTTGTCGAAAACTCCTCGACATGGTCTTAGGTGGACTCCTATTCCTCCTAGGGCCTAATCGACTGAAAGGAGACGCCCTACTCAATCTTTCTAAAGCACTGGGTCTTTCTGAAGAGAGGGTGATATCTTGATCAGTATCAGTAGCCCTTATTGACGAAGTTCGCCCAGGTTGATAAGAGAAATCATCGAATTCTTCATTGCGACGTGACTCAGTACGCCTGGATCGTGAGGAAAGTACATAAGTTTGCCTCTGAACACTTTGTTGTCTTGAACGTGCAGGTGCACCACCATGAAGGGTTTGTATGAGTTGCCTCATTGTGTCTTGCATGGCGGTTTGTCCTTGAGCCAGATTTGTCATAATTTCGGTCAGATCTGGAGGTGCAGAGGGATTTGGAGGATTTCCAGCATTTCCAGCGTTTCGATTGCTAGATTCTGGATTATCCGCCATTGATGATGAATGATTTTTGGTAAAAAACGATAATAACAATCGTTCCCACAGACGGCGCCAATCTCTTGATGTAAAAAACTAGATTGCTCTAATAATTTAATCACAGATAAATAAATAAAACAGAATATTTTTAAAGTGGTTCAGCCTTATGTAAATGGCCTACGTCCACTGTTATGTTATTGCTGAGTGTTTGGGAATTCTCGATTACAAGTTCAATCAAGAAATTCCGGTCCCTTTGAATGAGGGTGATACAAGGTATTTATAGCCCTTAGGCTGTACATGAATGGGTTGATACATTAAATGATATACATATGAAAGAGTAATACATTTAATGCAGCGTGTGCGTCAAGATGGTAAACATTTAATGAATAGTTGAACTGTTGATATTCTGGCAATTAATACTACGGCCGAGATGCAGCTCGGACCGCCTTAGTTGCTCGTTGCTCAGGAGTTCATCGCAGCGCTAGAGTACCTCGTTAGGACCCCAACTAATGGCTGAGATTACATATTTGGGAATTTGGTGTTTATCAACTGGTGGTTCAGATTAAATCTTACGAAATTGAATCAGACGGTCCTAATTGATCTACTTTACAATAGCATCAAAAGAAACAAGGCTCAGCATAAGGCTCAAGAAACAAATTGGTACTTGAAATCCGCCATTTACACCCACGCTGGTACGGAGTAAATAGTCTATCTATCTTAACTCTCCTCAACCTCCCCTCACAAACCTCAGCAGATCTATTAAAAAAAATCTTGGTGGGTAGGATCAAGAACTCGATTTGGCTCGGTAATCCTCAGCAGATCTGGTTTGTAGTGGTTTATTTTTTCCAGTTTTTTTGTTATTGTTTTGTTTCGTTTTTACATTGATCTAGACTGATGTTTTTAAATTCATATTCTACAGTCTTTTTTATAGGTGTCAGGAGATCTGGTTTGTAGAGATATGTTCTTTTACAATTTTTTTTGCTATTGTTTGGTTTCGTTTTGACGAAACAACTGTTTAAATCAGTGTTGGGATCAAGATCTCGATTTGGCTCTATAATCCTCAACAGATCTGTTTTGTAGCGGTTTGTTTCTTTCCAGTTTTTTCGTTATTATTTGGTTTCATTTTTACATTTATCTAAACTGATGTTTTTATATTTATATTCTACAATCTTTTTTACATGTGAAAATTACTTCGTTCATGTTTGTCTACTCACTTGGTTCAGGTTTGTAGAGTTGTGTTTATTAGCTGACGAGTTTTGGTCTTTAGAGTTGTGTTCAGATCCGTAGAGCTAACCAAGGTTTGTTTTTTGATGTTAAAACTGAACACAGTGAAAAGGGTACCTGTCTTTTTGGGTACCTGTCCGTCTTAACACTGAGTTTTGGTTAACTAATTTTTTTTTGAGTTTTTTGTTTTATTAACTGAGTTTTGGTTCAGGTTTGTCTACTCACTTGGTTCAGATTTGTAGAGTTGTGTTTGTTTACTGGTGTGTTTTGGTCTGTAGAGTTATTTGCTCTGTTACGAGCATCTATTTTGACAATTTTTCATTATTTCTGTTGTGTGCAAGGAGAATGTTGTGGTTAGGCATCTAATATTTACTTTATCTTTTTTTTTTATCACTCTCCAAGTTTGAATTGTCTCTCGTGGTAATCAATTCAGCCTTTACATAAAATATCTTTCACCTCCGATCAAAGTTATTTTTTTTATCACCGTTGTAAATTGCTTATGCTTTAATTTGTGTGATAGGTCTATGATTCTTGGTGCTTCGTGTGAAATTTGCCTACTTAAGTTTGTTGTACAAAGTTTTGAATGTATTGTACCTGGTGTGTGTGCCTCCTACTGTGTACTGGGTGACAAAAGAGAGAATATACGAGAAGAGAGGAAGTGATGAGAGAGAATTGGGTCTTTGATTTTAAAGGCATGCAACCATCACCACGATGGTCGTTGGTGGTTGATTCCCAAACTAACTCTCAAATGGCAAAATAATAGACAAAGAATGAGCATGATGCTTTTAGTATTTGTGTTGAAAAATGTTCTAAATATAATACATACAAAACCATTTAACAAGTAAATTAATTAATTTTTAGATTATTAACAATATTAAAGTTTAAAGGTTGTTGTTGATGTAAAAAATTAGATTATATCTAATTATTTAATCACAGATAAATAAAATGAGACAAAGAACTTTTAAAGTGGTTCAGCCTTATAAGAATGGCCTACGTCCACTATTTTTGTTATTGCTGACTGTTTGGGAATTCTCGATTACAAGTTTTCTCAAGAAATTCCGGTCCCTTTACAATGAGGATTATACAATGTATTTATGACCCTAAGGCTGTAATGTGAAAGGGTAATACATTAAATGCCCTTTAAGCGTATACATCTGTATGATAATAATAAGCATTTAATGAACAATCAAACTGTTGGTTATCTTGCTATTAATGCTTTATTCGAGGTGCAGCTCGGACCGCCTAAGCTGCTCTGTACTCAAGAGTTGCTCGGTACTCAAGAGTTCCTCATAAAGTTCTTGTTGGTCGGAGCGTCTGAGTTCCTCGGGAAAGCAGTGTTCCTCGTTGTAGTATGGTTCCTCGCAACGTCTGAGTTCCTCGGAAGTGTTTGTTATTGCCACGTAGATTGCCACATGTCTTCACTCGATTGAGCCATGTCAGCAGACTAAATTTGGTATCAATAGAAGCCCCCAATGTTTCATAGTTCGAAATTTGAGGAGTGTGGAACATTCTTTCTCGATATATAGCGGTTTTAAATGGTTATTCTGAAATTTAGGAGTATTTTCTCTTGTATTTATTTGTTCTTCCAAATTCGTGGAATCGCTCTTTTTTGAATTTTTCTAACCGCTTCGATTCCCGCGTCCTTTTTGTCTGTTTAGCCGCCGGTAACGTAACCGTCTCTTTTTGTAATCATTACTTTTACCCTTTCCCAAGGCAAAGTATTTAAACGTTGCAGAAAATCCCATCGTCTTCTACTTTTTCAAATTTGTCTCTTTGAGTTTTCCATCGTCTCTCTCTCTCTCCTGTGCGTTCATCTCTTCCATCATTTGTTGTCAACAGACTCATCTCTTTCCTGTAATATTTTCTTCTTTCTCTTTGATTTCCTTCTTTCATCATGGTTTATCCTGTAGAATCGATTGATAAATTTCGCTCTGATTTCTCTATTCCCTCCTAGGTTATTTTGGAAGAGCTTTCTGAGCCTTCAGACTATTTCCGTTTGGCTGAGGGACATTGGTTCCCCAGTCTCTTTGTTGCTGAGTGTGGTTTTTCTTTTCTCCCAAACCCTCTATGTCTGGAATTCTGTCAATACTTTGACGTGGTTCCTGCAAGAATAGCTCCCAATACATGGAGAATAGTTAATGGTGTTTATAGATTAAATCAAATCCATGAAACTCGTATAGGAATTCCTGAGATTATGTTTTATTATAGATGAGCGGTGGGCGGTAATACTTTTTATTTAAAAACTAGGTTTTTAAATAGAGCTTTAGTGGTCAATCTCCCAGATGCCAATAGGGACTAATTTGAGCATGGGGTTGTTATGAAAAATTGGCAACATCCTCCGTTAACTGGAGATGAGGTTTACCAGGGTCCCAGATGTCCTCCCTATGGCAATGGGATAGGTTATTTTTTATTTTATTTTCAAAAGTATGCTTCTTCTGTGTTTGATAAAATGTGTCACTGATAATTTAATTTTGATTTATTTGCAGTTGATAGTAAAAGAAAATCTCCAAAAGAGGCAGACGTTAATATAAGGCATTTAAAACTTATCTGGAGTTTTCATCAGACTGTTGCCGACGAGCACATTAGGTCAGCTTCATACTTGCTGCAGTACAAGAGTTACACCTCCTCTTTCACTGCTCGTCCGGTGATAAGCGACGCAGAACCAATACCAGCCTCTACAAGTTCTTCGCCTGAATCACATATTCCTTTGAGTGAAAGGATGAAGAAAAGAAGACCTCCCACCCTTTTTGAGAAACCTGCCTCTGGTGCTGGAGAGGCAAAAAGAAGTAAGCGTGATGTCCCAGGAGAAGGGACAAAGAAAATTGATGCACCTTCCTCGGCTGCTCCTGTGAAGGTTATCGAGAAGCCCCCAATGTCCCCGAGCAAGGATGCTGTTCCTAGTGAGGTGATTGTCATTTCTCCGACTAAGACTACCTCGTTAGTCGAGAAAGTTGATGCTCCTCTGAGGAGGCTGAAGAAAAGCTCCTCTATCAATTTGGCTGAATCCATCTCTCAGCCTCTGACTAGTGGTGTTCCCACTTTTGTTCCCCGAGATCTGCTATGAGCTTGGTGAAGACTTGGATCATTCCCGAGATCCAAGGTATTGAAGAAAACCTTTCTCGGGACACGGTTACCACATTGGCAGCTCGCCACATTGCTTCTGTAAGTCCTATAGTCTTAAATTTTCATTCTTTCCTTTTTGTATATGTGCACTGATTTTCTTTGTTTTCTTTTCACAGTTGGTGAGCTGCTTTAATACAATTCTGAAGAAAGATGAAGCAATTAAAGCTTCAAACTCCTCGTCTGGTGTAGAGGAAGCTTTGATGGGCCTGGCGCAGTCTCTGAAAGATTCTCGTCAGAAATATGCTGATGATAAGGCAACTTGGGAGAAGAGGCTTGCTTCGACCGAGCAGGAGAAGGCTCGGTTTATTGAGGTCTCCAAGGGGTTTGAGAAAAAAGTAAATTATTTGGAGGAGAAGAATAAAGAGGTCGAAGGGAAGCTCAGAAATGCTGGAGAGCTTGAAAATAAGCTCAAGACTACCGAGGAGGAGTTGGGTCAACTTCGGGAAGTAGGTCGTCAGAAGGAGGAAATTGAGAGTAAATTGAAAGCTGCTGATGACCTTCTTTCCGAGAAGCTTTCCTCGGAGAAGGCAAAAAGGAAATTGGCTGTTAAGAAATCCTTCAGCGCTGGCTGGGATAAAGGGTGGAACAAAGGCTTGGCTGCCATGATGTCGCAAGTAGAATATGGAAGCCTCAAATACTTTAGAGATGGGTGGGTCGCTGCTCTACAAGAGATGAGAGTTGAGGAAAATTCTGAATTATTTCATCGACACATCCCTGTCCCCCATCCAACTCTTGAAGACGAAGAAGAGGACGAAGCTGCCTCTGAGGAGTCTTCCATGGTGATGGGAGATCAAGTTTCTCATCCCCCAGCCATCCAGACTACTAACGAGGAACTTCAGTAACTCGTTACTTCATTCGAGAAACTGCCAGCACTCCCCGAGCAACTCTCTGTTCCCTCCGAGCAACCTACCTCCTCGTCCCAACCTCCCGAGAAAGTTTTGGGAGACAAGGAAAATGTGTAGAGTTGTTCGGGTTTCTCTCAATTTTATTTTTCTTTGTCAAATGTAACCCTAAACTTGTAACTCTGAACTAAGTGATATAATAAAATTTAAACTTTTGCTTATGCATACTGTTGATTCTCTTCTTCATGCTATGTTCGTACTCTTATTGATTATTTCTTTTTCTTCCTCTACTAGTTTCTGGCCAGGATGGAATTATTATATGCTCATGATACAAAGCTGTTGCGGCAATGCAATAAATATTTTAAAGCCAGTCATACAGACATGAGTGCAGCTCAAATCATAGACATCCTCGGTCATGGTTCTTTAGAGCAAGCAATTGAAGCTTATCAGTATTTGAAGTGCCTACTCGACCGTGCAGTGGCTAATAACGTGGCATACTATGATATGATTGAGGATCTCCAAGGCACTCTTGAAGAACTTCAGCAACAATATAAAGAATCCACTGCCCTTTTACGCGAGGGGTACGAGAAGAAGTATCAGCAAATCAGTGCTGATAAGGGATACGATAAGCATTTTGCTGCCTATGACGTGCGGGAGAGAACGTTGAAGGCTGAGGTCGAAGAGCACAGACAGATAGCTGAGTTATTAGAGCAAGAAAATAATAACCTGCAAAGAGAGGTGTCTCAGTTGAAGTCTGTAGCTTCCTCCTCAAATGCTTGATCCCAGTGACTGACGAGGGATTCTCGTTCTTGGAGGTCGAAAACGCCAACCTGAGGGATGAGTTTGAAACCTTGAAAAGGTTTGGCCCTTCTACTTCTGCTCGTGGACGAGCAAGAGCTCCTTAGGGACGAGCAATAGCTGCTCGGGTTCCTGTCGAGGAACAGATGACTCAATCTGCTTTAGAGAACCAAGCCTTCCAACTGATGGCGAAGAACCAGGCATTAGCTGAGATGTCTAAGAAGATCAGGGGTCTGAAAGAGAAACTTTCCGCGCAGAAGTCTATCTTGGAGAATAAATAAATCTTTATCAAAAATCTCCACGAATAGCTGGAAAGATTGACATATCAATTCCACAAGCAGCCCAGAGAATTCTGGATGGCTGGCTACAACGAGGCTCTCTACCATTTGGATGATCGTATCGAAAATGCAAACAATGAAGGTTACAAACAGGGATGGTGAAATGCCTTAGGTGTGCTGCAACTGGAACAGGGTCATTACCTGTGGGATTACCATAATCCTGGGCTGCTCGACCTACCAGTACCACCATTCAAGCTTGATATGAGTTGGATCCCTGCTCGGGCCATCCCTCGGTGTCTGATTTCCAAATACCTCGGCGATTACAATCTCCATTCCAATATCGAGATATCTCGTCCCAAGCACCTCCTAGGGACCATCTGTGATGAATATCAGGATGCTTGAAGATCTTAACTTCATAAATTCCCCTCATGCTTTAAATGATCCACCTGCTGGCGAGGAACCTGTTTCAAAAGCAGAGGGGAAGAAACCAATAGAATAGTAATCTTAATGTAATAAATTTGTATCTCATTCTTGATGTATTTTGTTTTACATTTAATGAAATAATTTTATTTACCAATCTTGAGTGCCATTGTCTTGTAATTATAAAATACTTTACATCTGTGCATGTATATCTGTTAAAAAGATAACAACATTATATTTTTTGTCGATCAACTAGAGTTTGTTAAAACTTATTGTCGACTGTCTTGAATTTGTGGTAATCATTTGATGACTAACTAAAATTGATGATATTTTGTTTCTCGACCAACTTGGTATTAATTTAAAAAGTCACGAGTATCAAAAATTTTGCTCGATCACTTTCTCGTACTCATAAAATGTTTTCGACCAACCAAGGTCGATAAATTTTTCTTCTCAACCAACTACAGTTAGTGGGTTTTTTCTTAATGAGCAACTTTGGCACTTTTTGGAATAGTTTTACCTCCCGACCAACTTTAGTTGGTGTTTTCGAGAATATATTCACTTCCTGACCAACCTTAGTTGGCATTTTGGAATACTTTTACTTCCCGAGGAATACATTTACTTCCTAACCAACATAAGTTGGCATTTTTAGGAATACATTTACTTCCAAACCAACATAAGTTGGCATTTTTAGGAATACTTTTACTTTCCGAGGAATACATTTACTTCCTAACCAACATAAGTTGGCATTTTTAGGAATACATTTACTTCCTAACCAACATAAGTTGGCATTTTTAGGAATACATTTACTTCCTAACCAACCAAGTTGGCATTTTTAGGAATAGTTTTACTTCCCGACCAACCTTAGTTGGCGTTTTCGAGAATATATTTACTTCCTAACCAACCTAAGTTGGCATTTTTAGGAATACATTTACTTCCTAACCAACATAAGTTGGCATTTTTAGGAATACATTTACTTCCTAACCAACCAAGTTGGCATTTTTAGGAATACATTTGAGTAGTCCGAGATCTGCTGAGTAGTGTGTAGCACTAGTATTCCTCAAAATTTTCCAATAAAAGGAAAGAACTGGGCAGAACATTGTCACTTTATTCATACTGGTGAAACTGCATTACATGAGAGTTTACATTACTGATAATATTTGCGCAGGTGTTCTGCATTCCATGCATTCTTAAACTCCTCCCCTTCCAAAGTTTCTATTCTGTATGTCCCTGGTCGAACAACTTCCTTAACTCGGTAGGGTCCATGCTAGTTCGCTTCCAATTTGTTGTGCTTTTGAATCACCTTCTTTAGCACATAGTCTCCTTCTTTTAGGTCGCACTTCTTCACTCTCTTGCTGTAGAACAAAGTTGTTCGTTATTGGTAAGCAGCATTTCTAATGGCTGTTTCTTCCCTAACCTCCTCGAGCATGTCCAAGTATAACCTTCTCATTAAATCGCTGACAAGGGAATTGAAATTCAGTATTCTGTGTGTTGGGAGACCCAATTCGGCGGGTATAACAGCTTCACTTCCAAATGCTAGCATATATGGAGATTCCCCTGTTGCTGCTCGGGGAGTAGTTCGATAAGCCCATAGCACTGATTGTAGTTCGTTGATCCAGTTTGCTTTCGCGTCGTTCAGTCTTTTTGTCAAACCATTCAGCAGCATTCTATTTGTCACTTTAATCTGTCCATTGCTCTGAGGATGGCCTGGTGCCGAGTGGATCTTCAAGATATTTGACTGATGACAATAGGCAGCGAACTCCTCGTTGTCAAATTGTGTTCCATGGTCTGTGATGAAGGCATGAGGAAGACGATATCGACAAATGATGTTCTTCTAAATAAATTGGTACACCTTGTCATATGTCATATTAATGAGAGGCTCAGCCTCCCCCATTTAGTCAAATAATCCACGGCGACCACGAGATACTTAAATCTTCCCCTGGTCGTCGGCAGTGGCCCAACCAAATCTATTCCCCATATGGCAAATGGCCAAGGGGAAGTAATGGGTGTCAATAACGCTTGGGGAGTTCTTCGGATGGAGGAGAAGCGCTGACACTTGTCACATTTCTTAGCATATTCTTTGCAATCAGCCCTCATCGTCGGCCAGTAGTATCCTTGAGTCATCATTCTTAGCAAAAGAGTCTGACCTGCTACCTGGGCTCCACAGGACCCTTCATGGACCTCTTCAATCAAATCTTTCACCTCGGTGGGATGCACACATATTTGCAAACCTGCTATAATTCCTCGTCTGTATAAAATATCATTAGTCAGTACATAACGAGCAACCTTAAACTTTAGTTTCTTGGCTGCAAGTTTGTCAGTTGGTAATTCCCCTTTCTCAATATATGCCCTGATGGGATCCATCCATGATGACCCTAAATCGAGGGTATTAAAGTTTATCGTCAGATCTTCATCTATACTCCGACCAGTTAAAACTTCAATTGGGATTGTTCTTCGTAGCTCGGTACGAGTAGCTGATGCTAATCGAGCTAAGGCGTCTGCTCTTGCATTCTCCATTCTTAGTATTCTGACCAGCTGAATAGCAACAAATTTCGACACCAATTCATTTGCCTTTGCATGATATCTGATCATTAATTCTCCTTTGGCTGCATATAATCCCATCATTTGATTTATGACCAATTGCGAGTCACTGAAAACAATAACTTGTTCTGCCCCCATGGTTTTTGCCAAACTAAGACCTGCAATCATGGCTTCATATTCAGCCTCATTATTCAAAGCTTTGAATTGGAAACGTAGGGCGTATTCTATGTCGACCCCATCCGGACTGTTCAAAACTATCCCTGCGCCACATCCTGTAGTGCAGGATAAACCATCCACATACAGACTCCACATAGGCAACTCGTCTTCAAATTGCTGATCTGACAGAGTTCCTAGGTGGAAAATTTGCAGCTCCCTTTCACCATCTCCTGATATTTCTTGTTGTTCGTCGATCATCTTTTCTTGCCCTTTTACCAACCTAAGCTGGTTTGGGCTTGAATTTGATGATCCTGTAACATCTACTTGCCCTTTTACCAAGCTAAGTTGGTCTGGGCTTGCATTTGATGATCCTGTAACATCCACAGGTTGATCAGCGAGCAACTTTTGTTCCTCGGGGGTAATAAGATAGGTGAACTCTGCTATAAAATCTGCTACCGCTTACCCTTTTAACGATGATCTGGGTTCATAAACTATATCATATTCACCGAGTTTTATTGCCCAGCACATCAATCTTCCTGACTTTTCTGGTTTATGAAGGGCTTCCCACAATGGCATATCAGTATATACTAGTATGGTATGAGCCTGAAAGTATGGCTTCATTCTTCTACTTGCCTCGATCAATGCTAGTGCCAATTTTTCCAGCCTTAGATATCTGATCTCTGCTCCTCGGAAGGCCTTACTTGTATAGTAGATTGGTTTTTGTACTCCATTCTCTACTCTTATTAATGCCGAACTGACTGCATTCTCGGACACTGCTAGATACAAGTATAATTTTTCTCCCATTACTGGCCTGGATAACAGTGGAGGTGCTCCAAAATATTTCTTCAAGTCTTGGAAAGCCTTCTCACATTCATCATTCCACTCAAAAGTTTTTCGGAGCGTCTTGAAAAATAGGAGACTTCGATCAGTTGCTCGTGATACTAATATGTTAAGTGCTGCTACTCGTCCTGTAAGACTTTGCACCTCTTTGTTCGTTGTTGGGTATCGCAGCCCTAACAGAGCTTTGATCTTTTCAGGGTTAGCTTCAATGCCTCACTGATTGACAATGTACCCGAGAAACATGCCTTCTCGTACTCCAAATGTGCACTTCGTCGGGTTCAACTTCATTTGATATTTATCTAGTTGATCAAAAGTCTGGCTTAAGTCAACTAGATGATCAGCAACTTTCTTGCTCTTTGTCAGCATATCGTCAACATAGACTTCCATATTGCAACTGATTTGTTCTGCAAATACTTTTTTCATCAGCCGCTGATATGTTGCACCTGCATTTTTCAAACCAAAAGGCATAACATTATAACAATAAGTCCCCCTAGGGGTAATGAAAGAAGTACTCTCCCTGTCTTCAGGTTTCATTTTAATTTGATTGTAACCAGAATAAGCATCCATGAAGCTCAGCAGCTGGTGTCCTGAGGTAGCATCCACTAGTTGATCAATTCGGGCCAGCGGAAAGTGATCCTTTGGGCATGCTTTATTAAGGTCGATGAAGTATACACACATCCTCCATTTGTTGTTCTTCTTTTTCACCATCACCACATTTGCCAACCAGTCTGGATATCTAACATCTTCAATAAAGCAATCTTTTTGGAGCTTCTCGACTTCCTCCTGTATAGCTTGATTCTTCTCGGGACTGAATACTTTCTTCTCTGCTTCATAGGCTTGATCTCCTTATTCACATTGAGCTCGTGACATAAGAAATTTGGATCTATCTCGGGCATATCCTCATGACTCCACACAAAAGTTTGCTTTCTGCTTCTTAAGAAAGTTATCAATTTCTCCTTTAGTGAGGCTTCCAACGACGAACCTACTTGAGTAGTTAGTTTAGGGTGCTCATCGTCCAGAATGATGTTTTCAGTAGCTTCCACCACTTGACCCTTCACGAGTTGCGACTCATCTCTAGGATCCAATGTTTCAATTTCTGCCCCTTCATCGACTTGATAAGTAGTAGACTTTTTCCTTGATTCCTCCAGTTCCTTTTGCTCGGCGGATGAATAATAGCATTCCTGAGCTACTTTCTGATCACCTTTCACAACTCCTACTCCAAAATTTGTTGGAAATTTCAGGCATTGATGTACCATAGATGGTACAGCCTCGAACTTCTTCAATCCTACTCTTCCCATGATGATATTGTATGATGATTGAACATTCTTATCCATCACGAAGAAGCGTATTCTTTATGTTCGACAAGCAGGCCATGTACCGATGAATATATCCAACTTGATCGTCCCAAGTGGAAAAACTTTCTCACCAAAAAAACCTAAGAGGAGTCTGTGATAAGGCTCCAGTTGAGATAGCTTTAAATTTAAACTGTCGAAGCACGAGTAGAACATGATGTCTGCCGAGCAACCATTGTCGACCAGTACTCTTGAATTCATTACCTCCTTCATCCTCATTTTGATCACCAATGGGTCATCATGAGGATATAGAACACCTGCGAGGTCGTTCTTTGAGAAACCAATGACCAATTTCTCTTTATTTACCTTTTTCGGGTGATCCTCCTCAGCTAGATTTATTCGTTGAATGTATGAGCAAGCTTGAGCCTCACAGAGGTAAGCTTTTCTCTCGGCAGTAAGGTCTCCTCCTCCTGCATCTCCACCTGTAATAACATTACAGTCAAATGACCCAAAGCGTATTGAAAATACCTCACGTTCTGGTTGCCTTGGTCTCTTAGGAAGATCGGGGTTATCTTTTGGATCAACTTCATGGTCTCTTTTCTTGTTCTCCTCTGCTCGACGAGGAGATTTAGACCTCCCTCTTGTCCGGTCGTTGTTTCTTCTATCATTCCTCCGATCAACATACTTTGCCAGTTTTCCTCGTCTGATGAGTGTTTCAATCTCATTTTGAAGAGCTATGCAATTTTTGGTCATATGGCCATGATCTTTATGAAACTCATAATATTTTTCCTTATTCCTCCTGTCAGGGTCTGCCTTCATTTTCTCTGGCCAGCTTAATTCCTCGTTGTTCTTAATTTCTTCTAGAACATGGTTGATGTCTTTTTTCAAAGGAGTATAATTATCAAATTTCCTCAATACTTCCCATGACGACCTTGTTTTTGAGTGTTTGTCACTACCATTGTTCTTATGCTCTTTTTTCTTAGCTTTATCACCATCCACCTTGGTTTCTTTGGCATCCATATTCTTCTTCGCAGCCATAGCCTCCTCGTCATTCATAATCTTGGCTGCTTTTCCCATCAGATCTGACATGGTTCTAGGTGGATCTTTGGCCAAAGTGTAGTACAACTTGTTGGGCAGTAGTCCACTCATTAAGGCGGTAATCGCTGTCTTTTCCTCATAATCAATGACTTCGAGTTTCTCGTTATTAAAACGAGTTATATAATCTCTGGTACTTTCACCAGCTTTTTGTCTAACACTTAACAAATGCGCTACTCGTTTAACTGGCTTTGCCCCAAAATAGAAATTCCCAATGAATAACTTGGCCAATTGAAAAAAGGTTGAGATCTTACCCCGAGGAAGATTATTATACCATATTTGAGCAGATCCGGTAAGAGTTCCCGAGAATGCTCTGCATCTCATCTCATCTGGAACAGCATAAATGTCGGCTGCAGCTTGGTATTGTTCTATATGAAGGACATGGTCGGTCTTTCCATCATATTTGGGGGTCACAACAGGTGCTTTGAACTTTGATGGTGTTGGAAAATCTACAATGGCAGGGACAAAAGGTGTTCCTTGAACAAAAGTTCGTTATAGAGGGTTCTTGGCTTTAGCCATTTCCCCTAATCTATCTTCCAGCCTCTGAATAGAGCCTTTCCACGCATCATTTCCTTCCTCGGGTCTGTTGGTTCGAGCAACTGATCGCGTTGATGTGGTTTCCTGGGATATATCTTGACGAGCAGCTGGTCGCGACTGGGCAGATCCTTCCCTTAAGTTTGATGGTCGTCGAAAATTCCTCGATGCGGCTCTAGGAGGACTTATGCTCCTTCTAGGACCTAATCGATCAAAAGGAGATGCTCTTCTTAATCTTTCTAGGGCACTGGTCCTTTCTAGAGAGAGAGTGATACGTTGTTCAGTATCTGTGGCTCGTACCGACGAAGTTCGACCAGGTTGATAAGAAAAATCTTCAGACTCCTCAGTACGATATGAACCGGTACGCCTAGTACGCGAAGAAGGTAAACGGGTATTTCTTTGAATACTTCGCGATTCTGAATGGGTTGGTGCATCGCCATGGAGGGTTCGTATGAGTTGTCGCATAGTTTCTTGCATGACTGTCTGGCCCTGGGCCAGATTTGTCATTATTCCAGCCAGATCTGGAATATTGGGCGGAGCAGATGGATTTGGAGGGCTTCCAGCGTTTCGATTGCTGGGTTCTGGAATATCAGCCATTTGTGATGAATTGCTTTTGATGAAAAACGATCTTAACAGTCGTTTCCCACAGACGGCGCCAATCTGTTGATGTAAAAAATTAGATTATATCTAATTATTTAATCACGGATAAATAAAATTTGACAAAGAACTTTTAAAGTGGTTCAGCATTATAAGAATGGCCTACGTCCACTATTTTTGTTATTGCTGATTGTTTGGGAATTCTCGATTACTAGTTTTCTCAAGAAATTTCGGTCCCTTTACAATGAGGATTATACAATGTATTAATAGCCCTAAGGCTGTAATGTGAAAGGGTAATACATTAAATTCCCTTTAAGCGTATACATCTGTATGATAATAATAAACATTTAATGAACAGTCAAACTGTTGGTTATCCTGCTATTAATGCTTTGTGTTGAGGTGCAGCTCGGACCGCCTAAGCTGCTCTGTACTCAAGAGTTGCTCGGTACTCAAGAGTTCCTCATAGAGTTCTTGTTGGTCGGAGCGTCTCAGTTCCTCGAGGAAGCAGTGTTCCTCATTGTAGTATGGTTCCTCGGAGCGTCTGAGTTCCTCGGAAGTGTTTGTTGTTGCCACGTAGATTGCCACATGTCTTCACTCGATTGAGCCATGTCAGCAAACTAAATTTGGTATCAACAGTTGTTTCACTATTTAAGAAATTAATTTTCAATTTTTATATTCTACTCTGAATTTTGTGTTCACCATTATCTGGGTATTATATTTTTTTATTTAACTTGAGAAAATTACAAATTTTCACATCATGGTTTACTCTCCATTTCTCCATTAAATGCTTCACGATTATTGCTAATCTCATTTGTGGAATGGAATCATGGTTGTTGTAGTTGAACCTGAGTACCAATAGTTGTGTACTGAAAAGGAATTATTATGTAAAGAAGGAAGGCTTCATCTTATTTAGATGGTCTACAAACACCTAAGCTACATTCTTATCTAATAGCTACATGATGCAATTAATGACTTCCATCGTTTATAAAGACAGTTTTATGAACTATTTTTGGTTTTTCTTTAGTTATAATTCTATTGTTTGCAAATGTCCATGATATTATATGCGTGTAAAACTAGGTGATCGGGAAATCAGGATGACAAGAATATTGATATTCATGTAAGAGAACTATCATGTGTCTTGATTTATTGCATTTATTGCCAATAATATGCTAGAGCATAAAATAATAAAAGAGATTTATTATCTGATTTTGTTCTTGAGAAATATTTTTACCACTTCGGATTATTGCTAACAACACAAAAATCAAAGCTTTTAAGGTTGAGATTTGTTTTAAGAGCATATCAAAAGGCTAATTCTAGAAAATGGACATACTGTTTGGGTTGATACCCATTTGTACTATTTTATGCTTTGAGTAGTAATTTGTACGTGTGGGATAAGATACCTATGTTTTTCGCAGGGACTAATTAGGATGGATTGCGAGTGAGATTAAAAAAATTGATGTCTTTAAAATTTATTCTCTATATCATTTGAGTAATTATTTTTTCAGCATTCACATCCATGTAAATATGAAACTAGGAGGTCTTAGAGATTTCACAGGAACAAATTTATCATGGGAACAAATCTATCATAGTGCCATTGACACATGTACAGAATATCACGGAAATAAATTTATCGACGTGCCATTGGCACGGGTATACCGTAGTATATATATATATATATATATATATATATATATATATATATATATAATAAGATGTAATGGCTTTTGAATTGACAAAAATGTAAAAGAACATTAAAGGTATTGATTTTGCCACATCCTCATCTCTCCAAATCAATGGTTGAGATCCACTCCCCAAATCAGTTATCCCGCCCAACTGTTTCATCAATCCCGCCCACAAAGAACAAAACCATTCCACTTTTCACTCTCTCTCTCCACCACGATTTGCATCTCTCCCTCTTCTCATATCAAACGCCCCCTTTCATATTCAGTCCCTCTCTGGCTTCTCATTATTTCATAAATCTCACACCACGGAATCCACAAGCAATTTCCTTTATCTGCAACTCTGTTCTAATTTATCGTGTTCAAGATATCAAGTCCTCTTTATTTTATTACAATTGTAAATGATTTATATGTTTCTTATCAAATCATTTGAAAGTTACTCACATATTGATCGTGTTCAGATTTATAAGGTATTTGACTAACGATCTCCTCTTATGCCTGATGATGGTCGCTCAACCTCCAATGGTCGGTGCCCTGTTCCCCTCTTCTACACGAACACACAACTTTTCAAGTTCTTTTATTTTTTATTTTGCTGATGTCGCCTCTCTTATATATTTGCTTAAGATAATAACATGGATTGGTTTCATTTGTTAGGTCAGGTATTCTCACTCTACATTTCTCATTCTTAGGTCTCTCTATATCTGAAATGTTTGGGGTTCTCAGTTCGGAATTTTGTTCAAAAAAGGAAATTTTTTAGGATTAGGGCTTTTGAAGATTCAACTGTTAGGATTTTTGTCGAATCAATTTTTTGTGGGTTTAATTTATAGATTTTGAAACAGGGTTCATAGTTTGTGTTCGGCTAAGGCTAAAAATTTGTGTTTGATTTGGATAACAAGCCAAAGTTGGCATTGGTTTCAATCAGTGGTTCTCTTGAGGTGAGTTTTTTTTCTCCTTTTGAAGTCTTATTTTCCGGATTTCTCTTATGTAACATGTTTTGTATATATCTTGATCGGGTTGTTAAGTTTTTTGAGCGTTTGTCGATTTTGTATTTACGACCCGTGCGTATTTTATTGCAGATAATTTCGGGACAAGGCATTCAAGTTTTGTCTTCAATTTGAAGATCAAAGGGTATTCTCTCTCACACACACACATGCACAGACACACATACACAATCGAGCATTGAACGTCTAAAAGGCAAATAGGTTGGTTTCGATTTGGGCATTTCTCTATCATACAGTGTTTAAATATGGTGTTCATCTTACATTGATTTAATATTTGGTATTCATTTTATATTTTTTGTTGCCCACTGCATTGGGCATGTGAAGAGGATTCAAGTGAAGAGAAATGTGGGTGAAGGGGGAGTTGGGACTTGAGTAAGATTGACACCAATGTTGTTAATAATAAGTACAATTTGCATCAGGTATTGTTGTTTCCTGTTTAAGTGTTAATTCCACATTCAAATAGTTGATTTGACTTGATTTCAGCAACTAACATTTCAAATTTATTACTGCTATCTCTATTACTAATATCAAGTACAATTCTACAGAGGATGACAATTTGAAAAAATTAACACAATAACACACATGAAATTGTATGGCTATGTTATTCATTTTTTTCTCATATTATATGTGTTCGATTTTGTCGGATAAATTTAATTGGATGTGAAAACTTCAACTTGGTGCTAAACTTGATTTTAGGTGCACTTTAGAATATTCTTCTCTATATTATACATACTCTGTATTAAGCTCAGTGTAGTTAGCAGGATTGAGCAGGAGCTTGAGGAAGCCAAGTCTGCTGCTAAAGAAAAGCTACTTTTGTACAAAAAGAGCATAGCCGAAGTGTCATCGTGTGAAAAATCAATTCGTGAACATGCCGATAATCGAGAAAGTAGGCTAAAAAATATAGAGAGGAAGATTAAGGCAGTGGAGGCTCAGATGCAGTTATCAAAATCAAAGGGTAAAGCTGATTATGGAAATGGAAACAGTTAAATAGGAGTAGGTAGTCAATTTCTTTGAAGTACAACACGGGTAAGCTACTACAATTTATGTGGGTTAATTTTTATTTCAAGTACAACTTAGTAGAAGTTCACAATTATTTTAATATGATCATCAAGAGAGTATTTTGAATTTGAAAAACATCACTGTAATAGAGTTTAGGTTATCTCTCATTCTACTTTTAAACACGTAACAAACTATTTTGTTTCTCATCGTTTCTCTATTTTTAATTCATTTATGCTCTTTTTTTTAGGTTCCGAGTGAAGATTTGTTACTGAACACCACAACTTTGGGTTCAAATCTCAAATTTTGGTCATTTCTGATATTTCACATTTTGTCGATGACGTTATCTACTGAATATATGCATTCTTTTTTATTATGGTTCTTTTGTTACTCATTTGATAATAACTTTCGGTTATTACATTTGAAAATTGTGCTAGAAAAATGCAACTCTCCAACAGTTAGAAAAGGGAAAATGGACCCCAAGGTCAAAGTATGGTTTGTTTTTTAATGTCATGGAAGATGTTTGGGTGGAGGGTATAGGTGGATGGGTTGATTTTATTGATTGAAACATACATTTTTTTTACTTTTGTTTCTTTTGTGCTTTAATTTTTCTGCTTGGTTCACACAATGGACCCATGTGTGTATCAATTTAACTATTTGGTGTTTGTTATGGGAGTTATTTTTATTTTGTAGTCATATTTTTTTTATCTTGGGGATATATATTTTAAGCTTAATTTTAATTTTATTTAATATTTTCTCTAATATGATTTGGTTTAATATTTTTTAGGTACTTTTATTCACATAAGACATCTACTTCATTAGTCATTGACTACTCTTTTTCGTTAGTTTCTAGACCAATATATGAGTATGTGTTTCACTATTAGTAGAATGGTTGGTTGTTCAAAGATACAAGTATGTGTAATATATGTTTTACGTCTGTACAGTTTAGTGGAAAACTGAGATAACAAGATCTAAGGTATGTCGGTTATTCCGGATGTGCATTTGGCATTTTGTTTTCCATCTTTCTGTTTATGTCCTTTTCTAGGAAAATAGTGTTTGTTTTGGGGGAATTTTTAAGAAATATGTTCCTAATTGTGTGTGTTTAATTCATATTGTTAGTTTCAAGTGGTGATACAAAATCAATTAAAGTTAATGTTATATTCATGGTCTATCAGGTGTGAGGTGAGTAAAATGGACATTTAGATTTCTTTTACATCATGTACTCGACTGTCCAATTTATGTTCTCTTTGGAATTTTACTGTCCAGTATGAGATAAAGGGAAACTTATTAATTACAATAATCCATTTTGAATTTTACTTTACGGTATGATATTTACTTAATACAATAGTTTGATGCTTAATATTTCCTTCATTAATATAAATAATAAGCAACTTTGTTTGTGTAATTTGATTGGTATGAATCCATTGTGTAATTTGATTGTTATAAATGTTTCTGTAGTTAAATTACATGCTTCAGTGCACATCTGATATTGACCATTGTATTTTTCTTTGGGTTCTTATCAACTTTTTTACTACCCATTTATCAGTTCACATCTGATATCGACCATGCTTCAGGTAACTATTTTTTTACTACCCATTTATCAACTTTTTAACTAAATCACCGCATATTAAAATGCAAGGATAATTTCTATTCAACTTTTTTTACTGGACATACTGTACAAATAATTTCTATTCAAGTAATTTTATATTCAATTTGTTGCGATACGACTCAACAAACATCGACATTTTAATAACCGATTTAACTTCTGTGTTTGTGTTTAAGGTACTTGAGATTGGTATTTGTGAAAGAAATGAGGGTTGTTCACACAGTAGAACTCCTCATCTACCTAATCGAAAACAAAATGTCTCCAATCCAAAACATTGCCCGGAGAAATTAAAAAAGTGGATGGGAATGATGCCGATGATCTAAAGCAGAGCACTGCCGACATGATGATATTTGTTTTCATCAATTGCAAGATGATGCACTGTGTGTAGGTCTGTTACTTCTAATTCAATTGTAACAATTTTATTTTTCCTTTGCAAGTCTATTATTTCAATTGTGCAGGTATGTTACTTCTATTATTTCAATTGTGCACACTTTACTAAGTCTAATTGTGGTCTAATTCAATTAGAACTACAAGTGTGCACAATTAGAATTAGAATTAATAGTGCACACTTGACTAAATATAATTCTAGACTTAGAATTAGAATTGTAGTTAGAATTAGAATAAGAATTAGAATTGTAGTTACTTTTAACTCTAATTGTTCAATTATTATTTCAATTGTTCAATTGTGCACTCGCAGTACAATCGTGGAGTAGAGGCAAGCATAGGCAACCAGCGCAATCGCAGCAGCAAACCAGCGCCCCTCCTCCTCCGCCCTTTCCACCCATCATCTCTCTCGGGTCTGTCCCTCGAGTCAGCGATTCGCAATAGTAAGCCATTTCCCATACATTTTAAATGCATACCTGTCTTAATATAGTTTTTTACCATACATTTTCAATGTTGGCATTTCCCATACAGTTTTTTTTAGTTTTTTTACATTTTCTCAATGTCTTAATATAGTTTTTTACTTTTTTCAATGTTGTGTTCTTTAATATATTTTTCCATGGTTTTTTTTTTATCTTTTTACAGATTAAACGGGATTTTTCCGAGGGTGAGTAGCGGCCTAATCTTGAATGCACAGCGATGGTGCCCTACCATCACTGTTGTTGCCTTTTGCTTGAATACACAGTCCTGAGTTTGAAGTTTAGTGTTTCCAGAGGAAGACATTTCAGTATTCTAGCCGAGAATTATAGTAATGGGGTGAACGAGTTGCTCAGATTCTACCGATGATGCCCTTGCAATGGTCGATGGAGTGAAAAAAGTAGTGTCGGGTTTAGCCCTCGAAGAAGAAAAAGTCAATGGGATACTCGATTAAGATAATATTTATATTTATTTTGTTTACAATTTTGTTGGCGTTTTAACATAAACCAGTATTGTTATCATGGATTTTAGTTGTTATTAATTATAGTGTTAATAATGATTTTTTTGTTTGTTTATATAATGTATAGGATGGACTATTTGTATAGTTGAGTAGTTTTGGTTTCTTATACAGAAAACTTGGTCCAAATTTTCTAAATCAAGTACACTTTTTAGTGTTTTATAATAAATTATATGATTACAAGTCTTATATATATTGGGGAACGATATATAGCTGTTTTGTCGGGGAACGATATTTTTGCCGTTTTGTAATTATGTATTTTGAAAATTTTCATTGTGCCTTCAGTCACGGGTATTCGCTAGTATACATATATATACCCCAATTTACATACCGCTGGCGCGGATCATTTTTTATAAAATAGTAAAAAAAAATATTTTTGAGCTAATTTTTTTTATGATTTTTAAACATTTCAGTAAGGCAATGAAAAACAATTCAACTCAAAATATTTTTTTTTTTAAATAGCAAAACAATTCACTTTGAGCTGATTTTTTTTCATGGTCCTACTGAAATGTTTAAAAGCCATATAAAAAAATCAGTCGAAAATTATTTTTTTTACTATTTTAAAAATATAGTCCGCACGGAGGGTATGCAAACTGGGTATGCATGAGATACTTTATGTGTGTGTGTGTGTATATATATATATATATGTGTGTGTGTGTGTGTGTGTGTGTGTGTGTGTGTGTGTGTGGACAAAACTTTTAATGGACATAAGAATGGATAAGGATAAGATAAAACTTTGGAAAAATATTCCCTAGGTGTGATATGTGAAAATGGAATTGTTGGGGTTTTATTTTAGAAAACTATATATGGCATTTATTTATTAGTAAAGGTGTGCAAGTTCTTTTTGAAATGAGAATTATGTTCGTGGGAATGCTTTATATTTTCTTTTAAATATATTATATACATCGAACTTAGTAGGAATTAAAGTGAGTTAAGTTCGGCCTGATCACTGAATATTATAATTTTGATTGTAGTTCAATTGAATAGTTCATAGTCTAGATGGGGAGTTGAAATACTATCGCTAAAGTTGTGAGTACAATCTTAGTAATTTATCTTGACTACAGGAACCTAACTGATAGATTGAGAACTTTTTTTAGAGTTTAAAGAGGATAGTATTGGTATATCAAGAGTGTATCGAACGGGACAAGGGTGAGACTCAAGTCTAGGTACTGAATAAATTAGACTTGCATAATCTCACAACATTTGCAAAGGGTGCATATCCTCAATACCGATAATTATGAAGATTGGAATGTCCTCACAATTATTGCTTTAATTGTTATAGTTGTGATCTAATTAATTCTCTCTAAATTTCTATAGGTTAGGCAATCATTGTGTCGACATGTCTGAGATCATATTATGGAGGTTTTTGCGTCCGAAAGATATCTTGAATTGTGATGGCCCTTGATAAACTTATAGGTTTTAATTGCACTAGTGAACCTGATTAGTGGATTATTTTATAATCCAATAAAGTATCAAATAAGTTGAGTTTGAGATCAAGGAAAACATTAGAGTTTGGTGAAAATCTTTTAATGGCAAATTAAATTTCACCAAGTGGGTATTGTATGCTTTACGCAGGGAATCCCATTATCTATTATTTAACTACGCGAACAAGACCTCATTATTCGAGTAATTCTGAGACAATTAAATTGGAGTGCAATTGTAATTATTTAGTGGAATTAATTTCAATTAAACAGGAAAGAAAAAATATAGATAGGAGTAATATGGTATTTTCATATTTTCATTTGGAAGGGTCCCTAGTATAGTCCGTTACCCAACTCTCTAGAAACCCTAATTGTCCCAACCTATAAATGTGTAAGGAAGGGGTCTAATCAAAATAACATATCCTAAGACAAAGAGAGAGAGAGAGAGAGAGAGAGAGAGAGAGAGAGAGAGAGAGAGAGGGAGACATTATTCATTTTTTTGTGTAGGGGGAGGAAAGAGAATGATTTCTCTCACATATCATCAAGTTTTCATCTCCGAGAGTTCCTATACATAAGGCTTAATTTGACGGGGTAGTATACTAGAAGATTCTAGGAATTCTAATAAGGTTTTTGAGGAGGGAGAAGATCAACCTATTCATCTTATACATAATATATTTCTCCTCATTCAGATCACCTATAAGATCTGCAAAGGTATTGTGATTAGAACCCTAGGTTTAAGCTTTAGACCTAGTTTTTCTTCTTCTTTCTAATGCATAGCCATTCAAAGTTCTTAGGGAAGCAAAGTTTTTTTATAATATCAATCCTCAACAATTAGTATCTGAGCTCGATTATAGATTAAACATGGTTTTGAAAGGTCCATATTGTGTACCAATGAAACTTTAGGTTAGATGATAGAAAATATATGCATGGATGTATATGTCTTGTACTAGCATGATTTTATATGGTTTATTACTCAATCTATTATTGTAACTATTTTTTGTTAAGTGATGGATCCTACAATAGTTTATCCATAGTTACTTTTTTTAGATTCGATTTGGCTGTAATAATTAGGTTGTTTTTAATTATTTCATTAATCAATGTATTTGGACGAGTTTTTAAAGGAATGTAATCATTATCATTTTTATAATTCTGCATTCTAATGGTTATGATCATGGTGGAAGATCCATGGATTTCAGTAGGTTTTTTATTAAGTTTAAAGGTCCTTTAATGGAGTTTTTAAGGTTAGTGGGGGGTCAAAACAACGTAATTTTGACCAGAGTTGCATAACACCTTGAATCATAGAACGAAGACCACGATGCACACACCTCGACGATGGGTGTCTTTAATGAGACCGCGGCCATCAATCCCACAATAGTGGGTCTTCATGCGAGGCAGGTACTATTATCATTTTTTTAGGATCCTACCTCTTCCAGATATAGTTCCGTGATGGACTTTTCTCCAAAGGAGTTATGAACCACAAATACCTACTCAAGAAAGAATTCCTGATCATAATGGAAGGGAACCTTGTTCCCTTTTTTATATATAATTGCATGAGTTTGTGATTGGTTAAATCTTTATTATCTCATATTTAATTGTTGTATAATTTTGTGAGTTGATTATTAATTTAATTAGGATCCACATTTTATGAACAACACGTATTTATTTACGAGACATACCAAGATCACAATTTTCCTAGAAATAAATTTTTATTTATTATTTTCTAAAATTAAATTTAACCGAGTAATTAATTTTAGGTGTAAATTAAATTATGATCGTTGAAATCCATTTTAATTAAAATGGATTTATTTTTGAAAATTAAAATAGAAAGACTAGATAATTTAATATGTACAAGTAACCGAAAATTATAGGTGACTTAATTCAAGGATTTAGAATTGAATCGATATTTTTAAAAATAACCCCGAATTCAAAATATTAAGTGAGAGAGGGGTTTAAACATAAATCCCACGATCTCCAACGATATTTTAAGAATGTGATGTGATTAATTCCTCGCGTTATCATTTCCTTTCCTCCCAAACGCAAGGAATAATTCGTGGTATTCTTAAATCTCTTAGGCGATAATTCTTTGAAATTTATTATGAGTGATTTTAGGACCCCCAACGAGGATTTCTACACAAGTTAATTTAATATTGAGGAATAAACCGACGGTATACTCTTAATCACAATAAATGATATCCTCCTCAATGGAGTCACTGTCAGGATGAGATGATTTAACTTCCTAATGAGAAATCTCACTTCACAAGGGAACCAAAATGCTCGACGGGATTAGTTCTAATTGGCTGTAGAAGGAAGCGAAATTAAAATTTAATCAAAAGTTAATTCTCACATTGTAGACACCCCATTATGTTACCCCCTAACTTTTCTTAGGTCCCTAATACCTCCCTTCATCACCATAAACCCAGGTTATGTCCCGAGTAATGACCTGGAGGCCATCGGGCACTACTCGGCTCAGTTTGACCCAAAAGTCAAGCTCTTCATCTCGACCAGGATTGAATGAATCTTCGAAGGGCACTAAATACCCTTTCCAACGGTCCGCCCCGTGCGCGATTCCGACTTACCATACGGACGAACGATCCATTTGCGTCTGAAACTTAACCTAGAGGCCACCGGGCGCTCCCGGGCTCTGTTTGACCTATGTCAACTCTTCAGCTCGACCGAGGATGAATGAATCTTCAAAGGGCACTAAATACCCTTTCCAACAGTCCATCCCATGCGTGATTCCGACTTACCATGCGGACGAACGATCCGTTTGACTCCGGGAGGTCACCAAATGCTTCCCGGGCTCGATTGACCAAAGTCAACTCTCTAAACTGGGTCAAACTCTTTGGAATGTCGAATTACACCTCCTAACCTTTCCAACGGTCCACCCCTTGCGCGATTCGGACTTACCATGCGGACGAACGATCCGTTTGCGTCCGAGCAATTCCATGTCCAATGGACCGATAAATGCTTCCGAGCCATATTTGACCCAAAGACAACTCCCGAACCCGAGAGAGATCCAAAGGACTTTCAAAGGTCTCTGAATTACCTTTCCAACGGTATGCTTCGTACGCAATTCTAACCAACGGTTTGCCCTCGGCGACTGATTTTTCGAAAAAGCCTGAAGCGCACTTCCAAATGGTAGGTTCCAGACCCTGCCTATCGGCACCTGCCGATAGGCAGGAACAGGTCTATGCCGATCGGCACCCACCTGGGCCTATAAAAGGAGGCCTTCACCTCATTTGCAAGGGGAGCCCAGATCTGATAAAAATCTCTCTGAACGAATCCCAGAAACCTCTCTCGAAGGCAGCGTGATTTCAACATCCAAATCCCCTTTTTACTTCCACTTTTCATCATCCTTTTCATCAAACTTGGTGAATTATCCACTCTCCATCATCATCCAAGTGCAAGGGCTGCTCTCCAACGTTCAAGATCAAACTCAAGATCTTCAAGAAGGTCCAACTTTCAATACTCTCTCTTAAATTTTCTTAAATTCTCAATAATTTGTCTTCTTGTTTAACACTTTTATTATCTCATTTCACACATCCTAATATACTTTTTTATTTATTATTATTGCACATCTCCTATTTTCATATAAATAAAACCCAGAAAACATGAAAAAGAGGGTTTGCTCATAAATTCCAAGTAGGGATTCTCACACTTTTTCCACACTTTTCTCACAATCTAAAATCCTTTTTCTACACACACACACACTCACAAATAACAGATTCCCCATTTGGATTTATGGGATAAACTCCACCCATCATTTTGTATGCGAACTACGTGGACTTTGATGCCTTTATAGGCTACGTAGGCATCTTGGGGTAAAACCCGAGACTCGAGTCCTTTTTCTCACTTTTTCTCTCATTTTCTATCTTCTCTAAATCGATTTTCCTTATATTCTATATACTTTCCCATAATAACGTATTGCTCCATATGCGTTATCGTTCCATTATAACAGTCAACGTAGGGGTAATCGCGTAAATCTTATTTTTCTAATATTACTTTTATATCTTCCTACGGATGACTCGCTTTATCTTTTCCATGATACAAGTCGAGGATTCCTACCTCCATTCTATATATACACATGCACACATATCACGGGGGGAAATAAAAGGAAAATAGCAAATATTCATGAGAGACCGAAAGGGCGGAATGGGTGCCTAACACCTTCCCATTTCGTAACTAAGCCTCCGAACCCTTCTTGAATCGTCTTGGTTTTGCACCCACCAGTATGTCTTTGGATGCCATCCTTCGGGGTGGCTTCTCCTTTTTCTTTTATCTGTTTTGAGTAAAATAGACTGGCGACTCTGAATATCTCTATATTTTTACACCACATCTCAAACGACACCGGTCGAAGCGCTCCCGAGAGGGAGGCGCGGGACCCGAAGGATCCTTTCCTCCCCGCCACCCGCCCGCGCGGTGAGGATAGGGGATGGCCACAGTGGCGACTCTGCTGGGAATATGTGTTTGTGGGCTTGACTCTATTTACATGAATGATATATTTGCTTATGTTTCCCCCCATATCTACATGTTCCCCTTCCTCATATGTATCCCATGCTTATGCTTATGTTCACACACTTGTAGAAAATTCTCCATGTACACTTCACACCACGTGCACCTAGGATCACATGTATATCTCCATGTTGCACGCATCACCCATCCATACTTGGTGTACTTTTTGGGGTACTTATACTTTGCTCCCTGTTTGTCATAATCAAGAAAGGCATTCTCATCATAAGATACTAATAAGAGAATCATGCATGATTCACATGACATCCCCAAAGAGCATTGATATTGACCAAATTTTACCCAGTAACTGGAGGGTCACTTCGTGATGGGCGCTGGTCCAGCAGGTCGCAGTTAGCCTAAGCGATATGACTCTCACCTTCCATTGGCCAAGTACCTTCGACGTACATCGAACGGTTCCCTCGCATCGTACCACGTGACCGAAGTCATGATGGGAGGTATATCGCAGGGAATTCGTTCACGTATGTCGAGTATATCGAATTCTCTCTCACACGTACTGTCCCCACGAGGTATATGGTGAGGCAATTCACGTACACTCAAGTATATCAAATGGCTTATCCACATGTATCGATTGCCCGCAAGAGCATGACGTATATCGTGGAAGTCACGCCAAAGGGGGGAACCCATGCCAATTCACCCAACCAACTGCATACCCGCATATAGTTATCAAACCTAGGACACGCACTTTATATTATCGGTTTCAACCCAAAACTCTGTCGAAATTCCGAGTCGATCTGCCGCCCAATTTTCGCGCATTTTTAAAATGGGACCCTGTCCGTGATCCTGGTTACAAGTCCAAACCGTAGCTTTGCATATATTAAGACCCCCACTTTTCCAGGCTCGGGTCCCGTCCGGCATTGCATTTAGGAGAATTAAATACAAGTGAAAACATAATAATCATGCTGAGTTTCGTCTCCAAAATACATTTCTCCATTCTTTATTAAAAAATCCAAAAACATTCCTCCCTTCTTTATCAAAAATCTAAAAATAGCTCTTCTTTTTTTTTCTCAAAAAAATCTCTCATCCTACGCCTTCTCAGGTCGATCGCAAGCCCTTGGCCTGGCTCCCTATTGGCTTCGGTCTTCAGTCAAATCACCCCAGAGTTTCATCCGTTCTTCTACTACTTCTTTCGAGTCCGGAATCCTTCCATCTTCCATGGAGAATGAAGATCAAGCACCAGTCATACAGTCGGATCTGATGACAGTCTTAGCTCAACTCGTGTCCAAGATTGATAACCTCCAAACTGAGGTTCAAGAGATGCAATGAAACCAAGTTCTTATTCCTCAAGAACCCGAGGCCCTATTCCCTCATGCTATGGGTCCACCCGAGCCTATCTGGGTTTTGAAAGAATATCATCATGCTCCACGTGCCCCTCCTGCCAATGGATCGCCACTTGCCCAGCTTCCCATGCCAAATATTGCCCAGCCTATGGCTAACCTTCACGTGGTCGTTGATCCAAAGGAGGAGGAGTTGAATAAAGTCAAAGAGGATCTCAAGATGCTCACCAAGAAGTTTGACCAAGTCAGGATCTCTAGGAATTACATGGACTACACCAACATGTCTCCTTATCCTAAAGTAAGGTTACCCGAGAAGTTCAAGATGCCAAATATCGAGAAGTTCGGAGGGAGTGGACCCCCAATTGTTCATCTTCACAGTTATCATCGTTCCATGACTCTACTAGCGGCTTCTGAAGAAGTGATGGCCCAATTATTTCAGCAAACTTTGAAGGATAGTGCCCTCTGATGGTTTTTATCTCTTGAGGAATCTAGAATCCGTAGCTGTGAGGATGTAGCCCGAGAATTCATGTCGCAGTACAAATACAACGAAGAGCTTGAGGTCACCCGTCGTGATTTAGACCTTCTCAAACAAAATTCTGGAGAATCAGTCAGTAACTTCATAACTGGGTGGAGAGAGCAAGAAGCTACCATGACTAATCGGCCATCCGAGGAAGAACAGGTCAACATAGTGAAGAAGAACTTCTTGCCCCATGTCCGAGCAACGATGCGAGGACAATACTATCCCCACTTTCGAGATCTCAGAGAGGCTGGAGTGGAAATTGAGGAAAGCCTCGTTAAAACAGAGGTTGAACCAAAGAAGGTGTCCGGACAATTCACCCCTAGAAAGTATGACAAGCCTGCCAGTGCTATCGTTTCGACCATCAACAACATCTCTCAACCAACCACATCATGGGCACCAGAAAGTCGCCATGCCCCTATCAGAAGGGAATACACTGAGCTCCATGCTCCCCTCTATAAAGTTTACCAAGCCCTGTTAAGACAAAACCTCATCAAACCCTTGGATCCCCGTCCATTGCCAAATCCACTCCCAAGAAACTTCAAGGTCGATGCTCATTGCGCCTTTCACCAAACTACCGGCTATACTACCGACCAATGCTTCCACCTTCGGAACATAATCCAAGATCTCATTGACCGGGGTACCATCGCCCCACCAGCCAATCCTAAGCTAAACACAACTCACAATCCACTTTCGAATCACACCAATGCCATCTTCTTAGAAGAAAACCCAGATTTCGATCCCTTAACTCAAATCACACCCATATACTCTCCTAAAGCTCTTCAAACTTGCCCATATTTCCTCCTATACCCTACTAGACTCGTAGATCAGGCACTGTCACTCCTTACCAGAGCATGCATCGATGTCCGTACCCGTTCTGAAAATAGAAGTATGGAATTATCAGAGGTGTTAAACCAACTCCTAGAGTTAGGGAAGAAATTGCCCTCACAGATGGTCATCGATTGCCGGGATTCAGACAAGTGGGTGGTACCAACTGAAGAAGTCAGCCTAGATGATGTTGTCCAGACTATGGTAGAATTATTCGGGCAAATCAACAACATTTTTAGTATCATCGGGTTACTTGACACTTTGAAGCTACAAGGGCGCTTGGTCCCTTCAATCAAACATATCCCCACAGAATGGGAGAATTTCTATGAAGAAGTCGTTGAAGTTGTGGAATGCATCGACTTTACGTGGAAAGACAGAATTATTGCCACTGGATGGCGGGAAGAATTCGAAGACTCGAGTGAAGAATAAGCTTCAGGAAGAGCTGGCCCAGTAGCCGACATATGTGGGATGATATCATTTGAAGAACTCCTCGGAGAAATAAATAGGGTGGAGGAACCACCTGAGATTGACGAGGAAATGGGATTTATGTTCTTCCCTTATTCAGTAAATCACATGACCAGATCAGGGAGACATTACCAGGTTCCAAGCTCACTACCAGCAAATGACAAGGGGAAGGGTGAGAGTAAGATTCTCGATCAACTAAAGAAAACCCAAGCTAACATCACTCTATGGGGCCTTTTTATGTCTTCCCAGCTACACAGAAATGCTTTAATCAAATTGCTCACTGGACCCATAGTTCCTCCATCTACCACACCAGAAGAAGCCGTAAATCAGGTCGGATCCTTAACCTCTACCCGAATGCTGTCATGTTCTGAAGAAGAAATCCCTAGAATTGGGTTGAATCACAAACATGCACTCAATATCTCCGTCAAAGTTATGGGAAAGGCCGTGCCACTCTCCCTTGTCGATAACGGATCCGCCTTGAATGTTTGCCCTCTGAGAACTTTCAAGTGTTTAGGCCTGAAAGAAAGAGACCTCACTCCAACCTCCGTCGCTGTGTGTGCTTATGATAATACCCGTCGTGAGGTGATGGGGTCCATAAAACTTGTAATAGGGGTTGGCCCTATAAACCTTATCATCGAATTCCAAGTCACATCCCAGCCTGTTTCAACTTATTGCTCGGACGACCCTGGCTCCACAATATGAAGGGTGTGTCTTCCTCACTCCATCAGAAATTGAAGTTCTTTACTGACGGGTGAGTCATCACCATTTTGGGCGACGACGAAAATGTCGGGGGTGCAAGCACCAACAGTCCAATTCTCGAGATACATCACGGGTCAAATGATATGCTCCTATCAGGATTCTCAGTCGAGCCACTCCTACTCTCGGCAGGCGACGGTTTCAAAGAAAGAGTTTGTCCAGAATATGACCCTCATGGCAATGTCAATGTGATTCAGATGTTCGAAAACATGCACTTCATGCTCGGACTGGGGCTGGGGAAAATGTAGCAAGGGATACTTGAGCCCATCGAACTGAAGAAAGATTTCCCTCCTTGTGGCTTGGGGTATTAACCATCAGAACAAGAGCTCAGAATAATCCGTCAGTCTCGACCAAAGAGAAGATTAGACTGTATCCGAACTGTTTCAGGAGACTCCTTGAATGGACGATTCATCAAAGAAGGTGAGGACTTCCCCTTTTACGGTTTCCAAAACCCTGGTATGACCACACAGACAAGAAGATGAGGCCGAGAATGGAGATCTTTTTCCAAGACAGCTACCCATGGGCCAAAAGTTTCCCACACCAAGTACAACCGTTCATCAAAGATACCAAAGAGACTGAAGAAAGAGATTCTGGAGATTACTTCAACTTACAGACACTGGGGCTGACACTCTGCATGGTTCATTCAGGCACTACATCAATAGACCCATCCCATCTGATTAAAGCTGCTGATACTCCTCTCCTCAACTGGCATGCTGCGCCAGTTCTACCTCTCGAAATCTCCCTTAACCCCAATGTTTACCCTATTTCTTCTTATGTTGTCTATCCTTGTTCAAATGTAATCGAGACCTCTTTTGATGAGGTTCTCAATGTTTTTTTTCCTATCAATGAAATAAACAAAGATTTTGAGTATCTTGTTGTGCCTTACCTTAACTGCTTTAATTCTAATCAAACTTTTGATGATGATGATTTTGCAAATGAACAATTCTTAACTGATCTAAATAAGGTTAATAATAAACAACATAACCGTGTTCAAGTTAATGAAGAAGAGACTGTTGTTATTAATCTCGGTTTTAGTAGCCAACTTCACGAGATTAGGATAGGGGCCACCCTTGACAAGCATGAGCGCGCACAACTCGAAGCATTGCTAAAGGAGTTCGTAGATGTCTTCGCATGGTCTTATGATGATATGCCCGTCATTGATCCTGAAATAGCTCAACACGAGATCCCCACTCTCCCAGATTACAAGATGGTTAAACAAAAATTGAGAAAACTCCGCACCGAATGGTCGCTCAAGGTCAAAGAAGAGGTGGTCAAACAGTTACATGTGGGTTTCATTCGGGTGATCGAATATCCCACATGGCTAGCCAACATTGTACCTGTGTCGAAATCCGGAGGGAAGGTTCGAATGTGTGTAAATTATCGAGATTTAAACAAAGCTTCTCCGAAGGATGATTATCCGCTACCCAATATCGACATGATCGTGGACAACACAACCAGTCATGCTCTCAAGTCTTTTGTCGATGGGTTTGCCAAATACAACCAAATTAAGATGCACCCCGACCACTAAGAAAAAAATGCATTCATCACCTCATGGGGAACCTTTTGCTACACCGTCATGCCATTTGGTCTCAAGAATGCTGGGGCTACCTACCAAAGGGCTGCCACAATCATCCTGCACGATCTGATCCACAAGGAGGTCGAGGTTTATGTGGATGATATGATTATCAAGTCCAAAACTAGAGAAGGTCATGTTCCTGCTCTCCGAAAGTTCTTCGAACGACTGCGACGGTATCAGATGCGACTTAATCCACAAAAGTGTGTCTTCGGCGTTACAAAGGGAAAACTCTTGGGATTCACGATCGGCGAAAAAGGGATAGAAGCAGATCCTGCAAAGCTGAAGGCCATACTTGAGATGCCACCGCCTCGAACAGAGAAAGAAGTCCGAGGTTTTCTTGGGAAATTGCAATATATCAGTCGGTTTATCAGCCAACTAACTTCCATCTGTAAACCGATCTTCAAGCTCCTCCAAAAAGTTTCAACCAAGGTTTGGAATGAGGCCTGACAAGAAGCTTTTGACCGAATCAAACAATACCTGACCCAACCTCTAGTGCTCATGCCACCACAGTCTGGTCTCCCTTTGATCCTATACCTAACCATAACCGACACTACAGTTGGGGCTTTGCTAGCCCAATATCTTGAAGACTCCCTCAAAGAAAGAGATATATATTACGCCAGTCGTAAATTGGTCGGGTACGAGGTCAAATACACTGCTTTAGAAAAGTCATGTGTCGCACTTGTCTAGGTCACCCAAAAGTTGCGACACTACATGCTCTCCTTCCCATCAAACTTGTATCCCAAAATGGATCCCATCAAATACCTGCTTGAGAAACCCACCTTATCCAGTCGAATGGCCCGATGGTTGATGCTCCTAACTGAGTTCGATATCGTGTACGTCACGCAGAAAGCCATTAAAGGAAGAGCCATCTCTGACTACCTCGCGGATTACACCATAGAGGAAGTAGATGTCCAGATCTCCGAATTCCCAGATGAAAATATCCTCTGCACCACTCAAGACCGCCTTCGATGGAAAATGTTCTTTGATGGAGCTGCCAACAAAAAGGGATATGGCATTGGGATACTCCTGATCGCCCCAGATGACTCCCACACTCCCATTGCCATAAAATTAGATTTCCCTTGCACCAATAACATGACGGAATACGAAGTATGCACAGTGGGCCTCAAGGTTGCTCTCGAGAAAGGTATTCAATACCTTGATATCTACGGGGATTCTGCCCTCATCATCGGTCAAGTGCTCAGAAAGTGGAAAGTCAAGGACAAAAAGAATAACCTACCCCGAGCAAAGAGTTAGCCTCTCGATTCCGAGATATCACCTTCCATTACCTACCCGATTCTGAGATATCACCTTTCGAGATATCACCTTTCATGCCCAATTAGAAGAGTTAGCCTCCCGATTCCGAGATATCACCTTCCATTACCTACCCGAGCAAAGAATAACCTAGCCGATGCTCTCGCCACCTTGGCCTCCATGGTCGACATTCCCGAAGGAATAACAATGACCCCCTTCCTGGTTCAAAAGCAAGACAAACTGACCCATTGCTCCCATATTGAGCTTGTCTCCGCTGAAGATCCCGAACTAGCTAATTGCTGGTACTATGATATCTGGTGCCTCCTAAAATATGGTAGGTATCCCAAGGGTTCCAACAAGAAAGATCGAACGACCCTCCGAAGACTGGTCGCCCAGTACATCATCTGTCATAAAGCTCTACTCAAGAGGAATTTCGATGAAACTCATCTACATTGCATCGCAGGGGCTGAGATTGAGAAAATAATGCAGAAAATCCACAGCGGGGAATGCGGACCCCACATGAATGGTCACATGCTCACCAAGAAGATCATCCAGCAGGGCTACTACTGGACCACCATGATCCAGGATTGCACCGCCTATGTCCGGAGGTGCCTCAAATGCCAATAATTATCCAACCTTCAACATTTGCCTCCACGAGAATTATACAACATGACCTCTCCCTGGTCGTTCTCCACCTGGGGTATCGACATCATAGGGAAGGTTACACCAAAGGCTTCAAACGGACATGAGTTCATCATGTTTGCCATCGATTACTTCACCAAATGGGTCGAGGCTGAGTCATACGCAGTATTGAATGCCAAGAAAGTTGCCAAATTCATCAAGAAAAATATCATCTGCCGATATGGGGTTCCGCACGAGCTGGTATCAGATAATGGGTTGCATTTCAAAGCAGAAGTCACAGAAGTAGTCAACGAGTATGGGATTCAGAGAAACAAATCTTCTCCCTACCGACCTCAGACCAATGGTGCAGTTGAAGCCGCCAACAAAAACCTCAAAGCCATCATCAGCAAGATGACCAAAAGTTGTAGGGATTGGGCCGACCGGATCCCGTATGCCCTCTAGGGCTATCAAACCTCAATCCGAACCTCTACTGGGGCTACCCCTTACTCCCTGGTCTACGGCATGGAGGCAGTCCTACTTGTGGAGATTGAAATACCTTCGCTACGCGTCATGCTCGAAAGCAAGGTTACTGAAGAAGACTGGTGCCAAAGCCGTATTGATGAGCTAGCCCTCCTAGATGAAAGAAGATTAAAAGCTCTTTACCACATACAGGGGTACCATCGCCGAATAGCGCAATCATTCAACATAAACGTCAAGGATCGCAGTGTCCGGGAGGGGGATTTATCCCTCAAATAGATAATAGAACCCATCTGGGACCCCAGAGGGAAATTTAAGCCCAATTGGAGCGGCACCTACATTGTGAAGAAAATCTTATTCGGCGGTGCCGCCATGCTCACTGACCTAGATGGGGAGGAGATGGCTCGTCTAGTCAATATGGACCGTCTCAAGAAATTCTAGCCCTAGTCCGAAATCTCGGTGCGCTATGACTCTTCTCATCCCCCTGTTATTCTAAAAAAAAAAATCTTAATTTCCCTCTACCCAGAACTACGTGGGCTTGATCCTCTACAAAAACTATTTTAAAACATTTTCAAAAAAAAAAAACCAGAGGTACATAGGCAACTCATGCACCTCACATGAGTGTGGCCCCCTTTCTTTTTCACATAATACTATTCTTTTCTTACCTCCGAGAACGGCGGCTCATTCTAAAATTATTTGAACAAAAGGATTATGTATGCCTTAGCGATCAGTATAGATAATTCAAAATACAAAATTCATCGAAAGGCATAGCTAGATGATCAGAAACTTATTTATTTCATTAATAGGAAATTACAGTACGGATTACATAAGAAAAAGGAACGGATAACTCCCTTCCCCACTACCATAAAAAGCCAAATAAAATCCCCACACCTATGACACAAATAAACTCCCCAGAAGTCCTACCCAAAGCTACCAGACGAGCCTGCACCCTCATCATCTACATCCTCAGGACCCCAAGTTTCCCCTGCCTGAATAGAGTGCCTTAAACATTCCATGGATCGATGAGCCTTAACCATCTTCGAAAAAATCACAACACCCCCTTCCATGGAGTCAGATAAAACAAACCATCTTTGTCCAGTCTCCACTGCCAACATCTTGCTGACTAGTTTCCTCCACAACCACTTCATATATTCTTTGGGGACATGGCAAACCTTCCCGACAGACTGAGAGGGACGGGTCGACAGATGTCGATTTTCCCACAAAGACCCCAGCAACAGACGTAGGCGCTCAGTCAAATCCTCTACCGAAAAGAAATTTGAGATTCGAGGTGGCACGACCTGCGTCCAGCCGAATTAGCACAGAAGCCACCAAGGGAAATAAAAAGAGGTCTGTCTAAGACCAACCAGCCGCACATATGAATACTCTCCTAGCTCCAGAACAGGCTGTAACTATCCCCACCAAGGCAGTGACTAATACAGACCACGATACCCATGCTCCACAAGTCAATACTCTCAGTTCTCAACATACAGGCCAACGCGGATGAAGTAGCACGAAAAGAAGTTGGGTACGACCGATAAGGGATATTCTGGAGGAGTTGACAAGTGGAATCTTTCAGACAACCACATGAACAGCATCACAGGGATACCCCTTAAAAAGTCAGAACGGCCTTCTCTCCAAGCATCCAGGCCATTCAGAGTCTCCTCCAATATCACCGTCGTGGGATTGCGACGGTATGACATCCATGAAGTAATGGCTGCAAGTTGTGGGTCTACCTGCAATTTCCCAATCACCAGCAATAATTTGGAAACCAGAACCAGAACAATGGCTCCAGTAAAGCTAGCATCACCTACTTCCCGCAAATGCATGGACTGCAGCACCGCCAGGAGGGAGATCATTCCTCCAAATCTGGTCGCCGAAGGCGAAATATGAAGAAGCCCGACCAATAAATCCCTAGGAGAACTGGAAAATTTGGGCAAAGCTGCAGCAACACTGGGATTTACACCCAGTATGGCAGAAAATTCCTCGTAGGTAGGACAAACTTTTTCCAACCCAAAGCGGAATACATGGTCTTCGGGGTACCAGAATTGTACCGCCGCCATCAGCATATTCCACTCAATAGGCCGATTGCGCCACAAGAAGACTCGACGTATGTTGAAAGCATCGTAGTCGATATTATAAGAGCACATAGCTTCCAAGGCTTCGAGGTAGTTGGCAAACTCGGTGCTACCAGGGAGGGCCATCTTGCAAGGCTAAGAGATGGTGGGCAAGTAGGTAAGAATGCCAAGGTATGATGAAAACACTCCAACCTTACCCCTTTTTATACTTGAAAATCCTCACAAGGGACATAATCCCTGCAAAAATCGGTGGGAATCCTACCCCACAAGGTACCAAAGGTTGAAGAGGGTACCATTCAAAGCTTTGAATTGATGGGACTGGACTGAACTGCCGATAGGCAGGTCAGAGTGCTTGCCGATCGGCAACCCCTCCATTTTTAGAAATTTCCCTTTTTTCCTCTTTTGTCAAATCAGAAAACTCAAATAAAAATAAATTGATATTCTCAACAGAATTTCAAAGTCCTTTTAATTCTCCCCTTTTAATAAAAAACTTTACTTCAAAAAATTCCCAAAAATATTTCCTTTTTACGGTTTCAGCAGCAAAGTAAAAAGCGCATATGCATACATTCATCATTAAATAAAAGATAACAAAAAAACTCCATTGCATTGCATATATCTGTTTTCTGTGTTACATCATCTTTGCAGGAAATAAAAAGAAAAAGCAAAAACAACGAGACTCAGCCCAAACCCACATCATTTCTCTCTATCTCTCTCTCTCTCTCAAGAGCTTCCACCCCTGCGGCGTGCTCTCTTCCCCCTATGGAGAGACGCTGCGCCACCACTACCCGAGCCCGTGTCCTCTCCGGAAGAAGCAGATGGAACCAAGCAAGAAGGGACAGGAACCGCGTCTCGAACGTGGGCAGTCGCAGAAGATATCTAGTCTCTAATGTCCCTTAGGCAAGTGGTCGACACCCGAACTTGCTGCAAGGAAAGGCCAAATCAGTATCAAAGCAGAAATGACCAAAATAAAAAGAAAGTAAGAGAGGAACAGAAAGGTATACGGCAGGTCGAAGGACCTCCTCTGTCAAACCCAACTCTCTGGATCCATCACATGAGGACGGTGCAGCATAGGCACCATCCCTCCATCTGCCCTCCGAATATTGTATGAAGGAATGTGCAACCGCACGAAAGGGACCTCCGAGGTCACCGCCGCCGCAGATGCCGACGGACCACCACCGCTGTGGAAAGATCCCACCGCCCGACTCGAACCCGCCAGAGGGAAGGGCAGCGCATCATATATGATGGTTGCCATCAACCAGCTCATCACAAAATCCATAGAGTCATACGGCGCAGCCGTATCGGTGTACAGCAAGTAGGACTCACCGATCATCGCCGTGATCCTCTCATCCTCCAACAACAGTCGCTCCTGCCTCATAGACGAAGGAGGCTGTGCGGGTGGAACCACCACCTCCTCCTCAGCAATCTGACGAACCACCCTCTCCCCTAGGTACCAAAAGTGGCCGAACTCATGCGCCAGAAAATGCCTCATCTGTGCGTTCACTCCGGTCGCCTATGCATCCTGAATGGCTGTCCCCCACGGGTAAAAGGTCACCTAAAAATCTCCGAGCAAGCATAAATCAATACAAGACCAAAAGGAATAAAAACCAAGACTGAAATGGAAAGAGTCTTACCCTACCACTGGTCAGGTCATTCAAGACCTGACGCACCGCCTCCCGGGAAAGAGATCCCTTCAACTGTCGATGGCCTTATGCCATCAATACAATCGACAGGAGCCCCAACAGTTTCATCCTTCAAAGCAATCAACGGGGTATTGCACCCAATCACCTCATAGAACCACGTATGAATTCACAAGCAAAAAGAGACGCATAAGGAAAATGCGAATGCATGAAAGGAAAATGCGAATGCATGAAAAGAAATGCACAAACTGAAGAATACCTCAAGAAGGTACGTGGCCCCAGTAAAGGTCTGTCGGAAGCACCGGCTGAATGCATCCAGAGAAAAGAAAAGGGTCGCCAAGGTCAGACTCCCCCAATCATAGAAAGGGATGTTCGAAAATATCCTCAAGTACGGCAGAAAACCTAAAAAATCCTCAAAAAATTCCTAAAAATCCTAAGAAGGATTTAAAGCCTTTTTACCAAGAAAACTTCGTGTTCCCTCAAGTGGAACCCCTCTTCCCCAGCGAAATCCTCAAAAAACCAAGTGAAAAATCCTCCCGACAAAGCTCCGGAGGATCGCTAAGGATCACCTGATCACTTCCCCAGTGAAATTTTCTTACAGCACCCAAAATAGGTTATTCCCCCTGCGAGGTCTCCTAAAAGTTTCCCTAGCTGTCAGCTCCCCAGCTCAGATCAAAATCATAAAGCTCTTTCTCCAGCAGAATCAGAATCCAATCTTTATCCACTCTTGGGTCAGAATTGGCCCCGGTCTTGGATCGTCACCTGATTTAGGTCAGAATTGACCCCGGTCCTCCGTCGTCACCACTCTTGGGTCAGAATTGGCCCCGGTCTTGGATCGTCACCTGAGTTAGGTCAGAATTGACCTCGGTCCTCGGTCGTCACCACTCTTGGGTCAGAATTAGCCTCGGTCTTGGATCGTTACCTAAGTTAGGTCAAAATTGACCTCGGTCCACGGTCGTCACCACTCTTGGGTCAGAATTGTCCCCGGTCTTGGATTGTCACCTGAGTTAGGTTAGAATTGATCTCGGTCCTCGATCGTCACCACTCTTGGGTTAGAATTGTCCCCGATCTTGGATCATCACCTGAGTTAGATCAGAATTGACCTCGGTCCTCGGTCGTCATCACTCTTAGGTCAAAATTGGCCCCGGTCTTGGATCGTTACCTGAGTTAGGTCAGAATAGACCTCGGTCCTCGGTCGTCGCCACTCTTGGATCAATTTGGCCTCGGTCTTGGATCGTCACCTGAGTTAGGTCAGAATTGACCTCAGTCCTCGGTCGTCACCACTCTTGGGTCAGAATTGACCCCGGTCTTGGATCGTCACCTGAGTTAGGTCAGAATTGACCTCGGTCCTTGGTCGTCACCACTCTTGGGTCAGAATTGGCCCCGATCTTGGATCGTCACCTGAGTTAGGTCAGAATTGACCTCGGTCTTCGATCGTCACCACTCTTTAGGTCAGAATTGACCTCGATTATTAGACCTTTACCCTAAGCCCGCATATTTGGCTTTGACCCAAAGAATTGGTCACCCTACCCAAACACCACTTCAGGTCCTCAGAATCGACCTAAACCTCCGATCGTCATTCATCCCCAACACACTCTTTAGGTCAGGAGAATCGGCCTCGACCCTCTGAATCGGTCATACTCCCTCAAAAGCATCATGTGGTGTCTATTCGACGGTCATCATTTATTCCAAACTTACCCATAGAGGGGATTTATAGACACCTCATTCTGTTACCCCCTAACTTTCCTTAGGTCCCTAGTACCTCCCTTCATCACCATAAACCCACGTTATGTCCCGAGTACTGACCTGGAGGCCATCGGGCACTCCCCAGCTCAGTTTGACCCAAAAGTCAAAATCTTAATCTCGATTGAGACTAATTGAATCTTCGAAGGGAACTGAATACCCTTTCCAACGGTCTGCCCCGTGCGCGATTCTGGCTTACCATGCGAACAAATGATCCGTTTGCGTTCGAAACTTGACCTAGAGGCCACCGGGCGCTCCCGGGCTCTGTTTGACCTATGTCAACTCTTCAGCTTGACCGAGGCTGAATGAATCTTCAAAGGGAACTGAATACCCTTTCCAACGGTCCATCCCGTGTGCGATTTTGACTTACCATGCGGACGAACGATCCGTTTGACTCTAGGAGGTCACCGAATGCTTCTCGGGCCCGTTGACAAAATTCAACTCTCCAAACTGGTTCAAACTCTTTGGAATGTCGAAGTACACCAGCTAACCTTTCCAACGGTCCGCCCCGTATGCGATTCGGACTTACCATGCGGACGAACGATCCGTTTGCGTCCGAGCAATTCCCCGCCCAATGGACCGACAAATGATTCCGAGCCATATTTGTTCCAAAGTCAACTCCCGAACCAGGGAGTGGTCCAAGTACTTTCAAAGTTCTCTAAATTACCTTTCTAATGGTATGCCCCGTGCACGATTCTAACCAACAGTTTGCCCTCGGCGGCCGATTTTCCGAAAAAGCCTGAAGCGCACTGCCAAATGGCAGGTTCCAGACCTTGCCTATCGGCACCTGCCGATAGGTAGGAACAGGTCTATACCGATCGGCACCCACCTGGGCCTATAAAAGGAGGCCTTCACCTCATTTTCAAGGGGAGCCCAGATCTGATAAAAATCTCTCTGAACGAATCCCAGAAACCTCTCTCGAAGGCAGAGTGATTTCAACATCCAAATCCCCTTTTTACTTCCACTTTTCATCATCCTTTTCATCAAACTTGGTTAATTAGCCACTCTCCATCATCATCCAAGTGCAATGGCTGGTCTCCAACGTTCAGGATCAAGCTCAAGATCTTCAAAAAGGTCCAACTTTCTCTTCTCTCTCTTAAATTCTCAATAACTTGTCTTCTTGTTTAACACTTTTATTATCTCAGTTCACACATCCTAATATACTTTTTTATTTATTATTATTTCACATCTCCTATTTTCATATAAATAAAACCCAAAAAATAAGAAAAAGAGGGTTTGCTCATAAATTCCAAGTAGGGATTCTCACACTTTTTCCACACTTTTCTCACAATTTAAAATCCTTTTTCTACACACACACACGCACACACACATACAAATAAGATATTCCCCATTTGGATTTATGGGATAAACCTCACCCATCATTTTGTATGCGAACTACGTGGACTTTGATGCCTTTATAGGCTACGTAGGTGTCTCGGGGTAAAACCCGAGACTCGAGTCCTTTTTCTCACTTTTTCTCTCATTTTCTATCTTCTCTAAATCCATTTTTCTTATATTTTATATACTTGCCCTTAATAACGTATTGCTCCATATGCGTTATCGTTCCATTATAACGGTCAACGTAGGGGTAATCGCGTAAATCTTATTTTTCTAATATTACTTTTCTATCTTCCTACGGATGACTCGCTTTATCTTTTCCATGATACAAGTCGAGGATTCCTACCTCCATTCTATATATACACATGCACACATATCACGGGGGGAAACAAAAAGAAAATAGCAAATATTCATAAGAGACCGAAAGGGCGGAATGGGTGCCTAACACCTTCTCATTTCGTAACTAAGCCTCCGAACCCTTCTCGAATCGTCTTGGTTTCGCACGCACCAGTATGTCTTTGGATGCCAACCTTCGGGGTGGCTTCCCCTTTTTCTTTTATCTATTTTGAGTAAAATAGACTGGCGACTCTGAATCTCTCTACATTTTTAGACCACATCTCAAACGACGCCAGCCGAAGCGCTCCCGAGAGGGACGTGCGGGACCCGAAGGATCCTTTCCTCCAGGCCACCTGCCCGTGCGACGAGGATCGGGGATGGCCACACACATATTTAATTTAAAATTAATATTTTTCTTGTGTTGATTCTCAAATTTTAATAATGGTCTCAACATTAAACCCACTTTCTTCAATCTTAAAGGAAATAAATTAACTTCAATGAATTTTATTGACTGGAAAATGAATCTAGACATTGTCCTCATTAATGAGGATTATATATTTGTTTTGATTGAACCATACCCTGCCAATCCTAGTGAGGAGGCATCTGGGTCAGATGTTCGGTCTTAATAGATGTAGAAGAAAGATTACTAAATGAGTTATTGATATATATAGGCCTTTATGACCAACACTGTCATCAAAATATGTCAAGTGCATACGGAATGTTATGAACCTCAAAGACATGTTTGAGGATCAAAGAATCATGTCTCAAAACTATGCGTTATGGCAAGGAGGGTAAAGATAAAGATGTCTTATGGTACTCTCATGCATGACCACGTTAAGAATTTTATGTCCATCTAAGGGGAACTTTTAATGGTTGGATCGAAAACCTATGTGGAAATCTAGATCGATTTCATGCTTTAATCACTCTGAGAGTCCTTTATGAAGTTTTTCTTAAACTATTCAATGAATAAATTTGATTACTTCTTGGTGAAACTAATTAAAGAACTCTAGGTTGTGGATAATTTCATCAAGAAAAAAGGTGTTGTGTAGGATTTTGAGAGAGGACCTTCTTCTACTGTCCTGAAAGGTAAGAAAAAGAAGGTATTATGTATAACATGTGATGGTTAAAAGAGTGGTTATGCCTCGTGGAGAAGGGAAACAATTAAAAAGAAAGTGTTAAATCTACAAAAAGTCTAGACAGTGGAATAAGTATTATACAGTCTATTGAGACAAACAAACGAATGGAAACGATAATTCACTGAGACGTGTTTGCGGTCCAATTCTTTATAGGGGTTACAGATAACTAGGAAGCTCAGTTAAAAAGAAATATTTTTATTCATGAGTGGCCAAAACAAGGTATCATTATTAGCAATATGACATATATCTCTAGACTTCGATAGGGACAAAAAGATTATTTTTGAAGATTACTTTTATGTACCCACTGTTATAAAGCAATTTAATTTAAGTTTCTAAATTAGTGTTGAATGGATGTTCGTTTTATTTTAATAAATATGTTTTTTTATTAAAAATAGAAAACATCAAATTTGTTTTGGTGCATTGGAAAAAGATTTGTACGTTATAAAGCATGTGTCACCAATATTGCTAAATACTGAGATGAATAACTCGAATAGAAATAACCTTAAGAGAAAGAAACATTCTAAGTTGAACCAAATATATCTTTGGCACTTATAATTAAGTCATATTAATATAAAAACATGTTAAAGACTAGTTTTAAATGGTCAATTACACTCGTTAGAAGTGGAGTCACTTCCAGTCTATGTATCATGTTTAAAAAGTTAAATGGCCAAGAGGCTTTTTGTGACACCCCGTCTATTCAAATATACGGGTGGCCAGCCCTATACTAAAATACAACAGGAATCTCAAGTGTATCATTCTCAGCATCGACTGATGAAAATAAATATGACCGATTACCACCCTATATATATAAATAAACAGGTGCCAAAAAAATTTATTTTTTTAAAAGAATACCAACAATATAACATTCACATATGAAGAAGCATAAGTAATAATAGACCAAATAAAGGAATAGATCAATAACATGATAAGAGTGCACAAACAAAAGAATATTCCCAAATATGTTGTCGGGAAACAGACCATACAATATCAAAAGATAACTACAAAAGAGATCAACGTATATAAAAACTATAGGTACACACCCGATTTACAACTGTGAATTCTTAACTAGATTACAAAAAGAGTTGTGTCTATAACAAAAATCCGGTAACATCCCGCACATGCTACAGCTCCCAAAACTCTGGAACAGATAACCATCATGGGCGTCCTTGCGGAGGAACACCTATAATAAGCACAATATATACAAAGCAATGAAAAGATATAAATGGGTCAGAGCCCTGGGTTTGAAAAATAGTTGTAGCAAGTGAATTAATGCATAATAATTAAATATGCAAGATTTTATAATTTAAGTGGAGTCTCACTCCCTTGAGATTCGACCTCACCTCTCAGCTAAAGCGCGCACCTAAACGTACACAACTATACAGTTAAGCTACCACACTAAATCTATAAACCATGCCCCCTTAAGCCCATGCATAACTCCCATATGCGTAACTAAAACCTATTAATAGATAGATGGCATTTCCATATAATTATGTAAATTCAAATACCCCATGTACTGCTGACCAAATATTTCCCTACTTCCAACATAGCGCTAGGTTTCGTGCGTGGGACGTCTCGCAAGCGAAATCCAAACAAGAAAACCCCCCGATACACTACTACCTAACATGGTTAGTTGTGGGAATCTGTTCGGCCCTCAGTTCATAAAACATACTTCTAAATTCCAGTTTATAAACATCAAAGCAAACATAATTCAATCTCTTGCTAAAAAGGGGCAATACATGTCTCACATATCATACAAATAGTCCAATACACAACACACATCATACAGGTATACTAATAGTCTCAACAATGGTATCATCTTCCAGGGAATCACTCAATTATCATCCTGGGTTACCAGCGGTCGGACTCTCACACCGACTTGGTATAAAACCTATTCACAAGCAGATGGGAAGCGGCCATAGTTCCTCATCGAAAATAAGACGAGTCATACCCTAAACGTCTTACCCCTGATAAAAATATCACACAATATAAATAATGGATGACTATGACCTGGGGACCGTACTCTCCCTGCTCCTCGAGCCAGAGGAGTTGCCCACATTACGCTACTTCCCATGATAGCACTAGAGGGTTATGCACCACATAGTATATATAACACATCCAATATACATTCACATCATATATACAAACTATCCAACTTTAGAATGTATATACATATTTACTAATTCTAGCTATATGTAAATATCACACCATACGCTAGCTAATGATCCACACAATCATCTCAAGTTCATAATGTAATTTACGCGTTTTCTTGATTAATGATAACCAATCACACCTATGATTATTCCTCAATTTTTTTTTCTTATAAGGACCCATGTACTCTCTCTCATTAGCCCATAACCCTCCTCAAAATAATTCCCATTCTATGGAGGATTTACAAAAAGAAAGCAATATAATACCCTCTCAAATATGCTTCTACATTAGCCCCAAGGAAACCTCTCCATCGAGTCATAACATACCCCCATTATGTCCAATAAACATATTTAAACAATAACATAAAGGGGTTTCCTAAGTAATTAAATCATCTAGAGAGGAATAGCATCAAAATTCACAGTTACAGTAACCGGACCGGACCGGAGGTCCCCTAAACGAATCGGTACGGTTCCTAAAATCTTTACAGAAACTTTCAACCTCTGGACCGATCCGGTACCCCTTAAAAATGAATCGGTCTGGTTCCTAAAATCTTTACAGAAACTTTCAATCCTCTGGACCAATCCGGTACCCCTTAAAAATGAACTGGTCCAGATTGCACAGCAAAATTTTTACTAATTCTCTAATAGATCCTCCTTATACAAAAAATCACTTCATAATCTACCCAAAATATGAGTTCCAACATGTCTATACTTTCGAACCCACACACACAAAACAAGAATTAATCTTTCATACTAGATTTTAGGGTTTAACACATATATCTCTAATGTTACCAAATTCTTACCAAAAATTATGAAATAGGTCACACAATTAAGGATTTAGCAAGTTAATCCACTTGCCTCAAAGATTGTAGGGTATGATTCTTCCTCAAAGCCAAGGACTCTACAAGATTTTAAATATTCTCAAGCTTCCTCTTCTTTCTCTTCTTCTTACATTCTCTCTCTCAAAATGGGTTTTCTCTTAAAAGAGATTAATTAACCTTCTTAAGCCTAATAATCTCTTATTATTAGTAATCCCATCCTCAAATGATAATACACACATAAAATAACTAGTGTACACCAAACCGAGTCAAACTAGTCAAAAAGATTCTGGAACTCTAATAAAAACCCCAGGGTTGTCATTTTGACTTTCTCGGCCCTTCCAGAATAAATCGTGCCCTCCAAAATTTCATTCGAAACTCGAAATGTAAGAACCATCTCCCAACCTCATATAATTCACTAAACATACCACGATTGAGAAACAACTAATTTTCGCCACCAATACACGTATATACGACGAAATTGCATAAAACAAGATTATATTTACCATATCACTCTAATAAATGCGCAATTCTCATAAATATTAACTATTCTACCCAAATCAATATTTATTTTAAACCCTAATTTTAATTCTCAATTACATCAAATCACCTGCACCCGATAATTTAATATAAAAATATATACACAAAAGTAAGGGGTATTTCACTTTTCTTGACCAAAGGCTATAAAACCAAAGATGTGTTGGAGTTGGTTCATTATGATTTATATGTCCGTATAACTATTCAAGAAAGAGGTGGTTATGATTAGTTCATCACTTTCATAAATGATTACTCAAGTTATGGATATATTTACCTTATGCACCATAAGTCTGATGTCTTTAATAAGTTTAAAGTATATAAGGTTAAGGTGGAGTGTAGGCATGGTAAACTAATCCAAACATTATAATATGATCATGGGGGTGAGTACCTCTTAGGAGATATTAGGAATAAGTTATCTTAGGTGGGGATTACATAACAATTATTTGCACTAGTCACTCTATAGAAAAATGGTGTAACGGACAAAGGAGACTTTTGGACATGGTTATATATAATGATCTATTTGAATTTGTAGAAGTCTTTTTGAGGTTTTGACTTGTATATAACTACTCATATACTGATCTTAGTTCCTTCTAAATAGGTATCAACAACTCTCGTGGAACTATGGACTAGGCGCAAGCCTAGTCTATGACATGTTTGGATATAGGGTTACTAGCACATGTGATGAGGAAGGATTTAGCGAAGTTGGAATCAAGAAAAGATATATGTATCATTGTAGGTGACCCAAAAGGAACTAAGGTTGGTCAATTTTGTGATCCTAAGGAAAATAGGGTATTTGTTATCATAAATTCCCAAAACTTAAAAGGGAGATTGTATGACAAACCATAAACTCGGGAGTAATTTCATCTTACAAGAGGTAAGAGAAAAAAAAACAAGTAATTTACTCTAAATCACTTGTATATGATGAAATACAACCTAATATCGATTATACATTGCCTAATGGTAGTAGGAATATTATTAATAATCAAGATGCACTTGCTATTTATACTGGACCACAAGTGGAGCCACCACATCATAATAGGAGGTTTAGGAGCCAACCTGACAGGTTAATGTATTTAAGTGAATACTTTAGTGAAACTCTAGGGAACACGAACTAGATCCCAATAACTACAACAAGGCACTTCAAGACAAGGACTCTAAGCATTAGATTAAGGATTTGAATATCGAGATGGATTTAATGTGTTCAAATTAGGTGTGGGAGCTTATAGACTTTCTATACGGGATAAAATCCATAAGATCTAAGTGGATCTATAAGGAGAAAATAAGGGTAGATGGGAATGTAGAAATATTCAAGGGAAGGCATCTTGAAAAAGGTTTTACTCAGAAAGATGGGATTAACTATGCGGAAAATTTCTCATTGGTAGATATGTTAAACCCTACCTGGATTCCTTTATCCATTATGGCTCATCACGATCTCAAAATTTAGCAAATTGACGTCAAGACTTCATTGTTGAATAGTAATCTCGGAGAGTGCATCTATATGATGACACTCGAGGGATTCATAGAAAATGGCCATGAAAGTAAGGTGTGAAAGATTAAGAGATCCATTTATATATTTAAGCAAGCATTAAGGTCTTGGAACATCCAGTTTGATCACGAAATCAAACCTTACGATTTTGATCCATGTACAGATGAAACTTATAAGACCACAAGTATACTCAAAATATCCATAGGATTAGATTATCTTATCCCATTTCAAAACACATTTAGTCTATATTTAAGTTGTCCCCAAAAGTTTCATGTTCAAGACTACAAAACCAGACATCTGCATCTTTATCCAAAAAGCTACCTCATGACATAACTAATGAGATTATTTCTTTAATATAAAGGTAAAGGAATTAGAATGGCTTAGTTTTACCACCATCATTTTGACATAGCGTAAAATTAGACTTTCTTAAATTGGAAATGTGATCAAACTTGTATGTGAGTTAGTGTCGACAAACTTGAACAAATATATTATGCAATATACATTTCTTATAAAAAAACTATGGTCATAAAAAGTGCATTATGCGTGTATTGTATGAGTGTTCTTGATTATGAAAAAATATATTTGGAGTGTTAGCCAAAATATTTTCAAACTTTTGGATGGCAAACACTAGTTCAAAATCTCTCGACAAAGTTGTGACCTGCTTCGTTGCAGCGAAGAACTTATTCACTACATAGAAGTTTCTTCGTTGGTTCTTTCATTAAAGTTCAAATTGTTTGGACATAACCACGACCTAGTTTTCACAGCAGAATTGCTCCAGTGATGAATTTCCTCACCGCAACAAAGCTCTAGAAACAACTTCAGATCTGGCGTAAAATGGTAATCTTTCCAAAAGATTGCAGTGTAAAATGTAAAGATTCTACTTTACAACCATATCTTTTAATTCATGAAAAGATTGCAGTGTTCAAGAAGCAGCCTATTTTATGTGGACAATAATAACTTAGAGGGTTTGAGAGCTTATTTCCACAAGTTTGAAAACTCCTATTTAATTCATCTTCATCATCATCACAAAATAAGGTTAAAAATTTAATATTTTTTTAAGAAAGATTTTCATTTTATTTATCAAGATAAAGAGATTATATTTTCTTAAAGAGCAAAAGCCTCCTTTTTATTTTGAGATATCCATTGTTATAACTCTAGTCTAAAATTATTTTAAGTTTTATTACTTCTCTCAAGACTTGAACAAAATATTTAGTAAAATTTGTTCATGAAAAACTTTAAATATCTTTTTTATCTCAAAAATATTTTGTAATTTTTATTTTGATTAACTAAACACTTTTTGAAACTTCTTTCAATCTTTAGGACTCTCACATCCTATCAAGTTAGATCTACATTAGTGGCTTTTCACTTATTCCTTTGGAACAAAAAGTTTTTTTCAACTTTAAAGAAGATTTGAAGATTTAATGCAAATGCGGCATTTTCAACAGAAGTTGACACATGCGACGTGTCGAGTGATCGAAGAGAGTCTCGTTATTACATTTCCATTTAGAAGATGAAAAAAGTGTCTAGATTAGGTTGTACATTATTGATTCTAGAAAAAGTTTAATTTTGTAAGTAATTTCTCCCTTTTGTAAAATTATACCTATATAGTGGAAGGTTTCGATTTGGACTAAGGTTTTTCCTGCAAGGATGTTTCCTCGTATAAGTCTTCATCTTAAGTGCTTGATTTACTATTCAGCATTTTGATTTATCTTATATGCTTCATGCATGTATGTTTCTAAGTTAAATCAACTTGTAAACTATTCCTTTGTCACTTAGATGCTAATAATAACTTTTTTCCTAATTTGAATTAAAAATAAATATTACCTTCATTTTGGTAATAATTTTTAATTTGGGTAGTCCCTCTCTACACGCACATTCCTTCAATTGATATCAGAGCTAGACATCATTCTTGTTAGGTTTAATGACCTAGAGGTAGATTTTATATGGGTAGAAATGGCTTTTGAGTTTGAGATTTTTTAGGATTTTCCTAATAGTACGTCCAATACTTCTTATCCCAGACCTCATTCTCAGGGCAAATTTACATGTCATTCTTCACCCGAAAATGAATATGAATCTAGTGAGGATGTTAATTTGTTAACTCTTGAATCTAAACACGATAAATTGTATGAAGAGTCTTTGAAATTTTTTAAATAGAATGTTTTATTGTCCTCTAAACTCATAGAATATAAAAAGGAAAATAATGGTTTACAGCTTAAGGCATCTTTGGTTCATCAACTTCAAGTTGATCGTGCTCATATTTGTGACAAGATTAAGCTTTTAAAGTGAGAGCCTCACTTTGTTAATTGTAGTTCAACAAAAGTTTTAAAAGAAGAAAGTGGATCTCTTTCAAAAAAAGGTCAAATCTATCGCAAGAGAAAATTTAGAGTTTTGTAATGATATTTCACTTTTTAAATATCAAAATGTCTTTTTTCTTTTTGAATTTTGAAAGCTCAATGTCATATCCTCTTTGAATATCTTAAATGTGTTGATGTTTTTTGGGGTTTTTTTAGACTTTTTGGATATGTTAAAAGATAAGAGCATTTTTTTAAAAAGAAGAGGGTGAAAATTTTGTCAATTTTGAAAAAGAAATAATTTTTTTTCTACATCTCTTAAAAAAATATAAAATGGTTGTTCTTTTATGTGAAGAGTTCAAAATTATTTTGTAAAAGAACGTTGAAAGTCTTCAAAATGATTTGATCTCCTCAAAAAATATGAAAGTAAATCTAGCGGTAAGATCACAAAAATTTGAGGAAATTATTTTAATGATAACCCTAAGAGGAAATGAAAAGTGCGAGTTAGGTTTTGAGAAGTTTGATGTTTCATCTTCCACTAGTGAAATAATTTTTGTAAAGTATTCTTGTCAAAAGAAAACAACAAATATTGAAAAACTTCCATTGAAGACTCTAGATAAAAAGAAAAATGTTGTAAATGGTCTCGAAAAGAAAGATAAAATTGTTCATCCCAAATTTGATATCTAAAATCATGTGCTTAATCACAAAGGACTGTGACACCCCACCTAATTAAATACCGGGCGATCACTCCTTTATTAAATTAAAATCAAGGTGAACAGTTGGTTCATTCTTAGCATCACTGTCGAAAAATACTTTTCCAATTTAAACAACCTAAATAATTAAGCTAAGTGTCAAAACCATTTTTAGAATTTACTTTTCAAATTTTATTTTATATATACCAACATTTAAAACTTTGCATAATTCACAATTTAACAGTCACACAACAACTATCCTGGAACATACAATCCAAATAATCAAACATTCAACTAATTTAATCCAACATTTAATACTTTAAATGAAAACATCCTGGCAATAATAAATCCCAAAGAATAAAATACTGGAAAATAAATGAATCACAATGTCCAATAAAACAACTGGATAATGGAAACGGGCGACACATGCCCAACTAAATAAACATGCTAGGAGTGGAATCAGGGAGTAAGGTCGTCTAAGCAAGAGGCTTGCAACTCCCACCTAAGCTGCAGCACGTTCCTTCCAAAGGATCCTATGCAAGACGCCCCTGTGGCTGGGCACCTGTAATATATACATATATATATACAAGAGAGAAAGGAAAATAGAAACGGGTCAGAGCCCGATTGTGTAAATGATTTAAAATTTGTTTAGCAAGTATTTAAAATGTTTACAGGCCAATGCAACAACATATTAGTGCGACACTCTTTTGAGAAATTCTCACCTCTCTTCTAATGTGCACACCTATCGCACTAACCTTTCCAACGGTTTAACTCATCTTATCTTAGGTTACTCGTAAGATTTAAACTAAACAATTCAACTGTTTAAGAAGTAAATTTCATTTAGTAACAAAGCTCTCATTTTAACCTTATTTATTAATAAAGTTTTCCAGAAATATACTATTATGCTTTCCAAAACAAGCATTTCCAATTTGAAGTCATTATTCATTTCTTACTTACCATAAACACAATAGGAAGTTCCACATTTCAGAAATTCATATATATATATATATATATATATATATATATATATTAAATACTCGTATAATATATATATTCTAACAGCACCCCACATAAAAATTATGGTGCGGGCATACTCTTCTATCCAATCCCCTTATCACTCGTACTAAGGGAAATACAAGTTCGGAATCACTCTTGAACTGTATTAATACATACACAAACAATATTGAGGCGAAACATAGTTTCCAAGTCCAAGAGGTCGGCACATACCCTCGCGTCTCTTAGGATCGTGACTATCAATTCGATAGCCTGTACCTAGGATTCCTATCTTCTTGGGTACAAGTAAATATCCCCCATAAAGGTCCCATCGAGATAAGACTGTCCCAGCGCGGTAACCTCAAGGATAGCAAGCAGCGCGGGCATGATTTTCACACGTATATAGTATATGCATAAACACAGTCATATAAATATACTACTTTTTCTATATCAAATTTAGGTTCATCTCATAACCCATAATTATAATATATATCCTTATTTCTCATTATTTAGTTATCGCTTATAATGGTTCGTCTCTTACTTTAATTTGAGGGATTATTCCAACCCACTACGTAACACTCATGGACTCTATCCTCCCAAGTGTAGAATTTCAGTAGGTACTCATCTATTTTCCATCGTAACTATCTTACGCGTCTCTCCCTTTAATACGGGAATTCTATCGTCCCTTATATGTAAACATCCCAAAAATGCAAATCTCGTTTTACATTAAAGGTCTCATAATTATTAATAAGTCCTACTGGTCCTCTTTATCTCCGAAAATATTTTAATAAGGATGTCCGAATATTTTTACTCATTTAATTTAAATTTAACTATTTACGAAGGGAAAATATGAATCTGCCAGAAGGGGTCAATCGATCGATGGCAGGGGCTCGATCGATCGATGTGTCGATCGATTGACAATCCTGGTTCGATCGATCGATCAAACAGTTATGCGAATTCTGCAGATTAACAGTTACGGGTTCTATCATCCAACCTCAACCAAATTCATATTTTTAACACCCAAACTCCCAGAAATTCTTACTACAAACATTATAAACCCAAACTAACAATCTTCTACGTAAAGCATGTGAATTTTCATCAATAGCCATGGATTAAAAGGGGCAAAACTTATATAAACCTTATGAACCCAAGAAATTTATTTAACTTTGTTCTAATCAATCTTTTTCCAGAATTTCTTCTTCCAAAACATCATAAATCCTTGGTTCAATCTCTACATATGAAGGGGGATTTCCTGATTTCCATTTATATCATTACTACGTGCAATTTCCTATCTCCAACATGATTTTTCTTTGATGAAACTCATCCTAATCAACCCTAAACTAACATGAGTGATGCACTAACGAAAATAAGCAAGATAAACACTTGCCTAGAAATTTGTTAGTTCTGATTTGAGGACGAATTTGGTGTGGTCACGTTCCCCGTCGCGCAATCTACGCGTTGGTGGTGGTGGCGGTGCAACCGGATGAATTTTCGGCCTAGAACACCTTGGCAAACTCTCTCCTTCCCTCTCCTATGGCCGTCACTTGTCTTTGGTTGTGTTAACCCTAGAAGTCAACCTTAGACATTTGATATAACCCTTGAAAATTCGTGGGTTTAATTGCCCAAAATTACAAAATGTCCAAAATGCCCTCCCGGGGCGCTAAATAAGCCTAAAAACGCCCCGAGACCCAAACTAAACCCTCGGATACATTTTTCTAACTATCTCGACCCTTTCGAACACTTTGGCGCACTCAAAATGACCATACGAGCATCTTATAATTTATTCACTTTTATTAATCAATATTTAGTCCCGACGCGACACGGGCGCGTCCCGACTCAAATTTTCAAAGTTGTCATTTTATTCACTCTTGACATTTAATAGAGCCAATATTATATATTACTCTTCTGGTTAGTAATATTCAACAAGTTTCCCATAATTACTAACTCACATCACGTTAATAATTATAAAGTAATTAATTTCCGGATTTATATTAAATTAATAACTCACATTAAATTTAATAAATCCCCAAATTTATAAAGCATAAAAATACGGGGTATTACAAGGACTTAAAAAGAACTTTTCTTATTCTCATTGTCATATAAAAAGTTACACAAAATATTTTTGTTACAAGTTGATAAAAGTTCAACATTTAAAAAAGGTTGTTCCTAAGACCAAAATCCAAATGACTAGACAAACGTTTAAATGTGAGTAGTATCACAAAGTTTATCATTTGAGGAAATTTTACTTTTTATTCAAACCAAACTTCTCTTTGAACTTAGGTAAGAATGATAAGAATTTTGTATAGAACAACAAGGGTCAAAAAGTTTAAGATTTTAAGAAGTTTTCACCTAAACCCATTGAAAGACAAATATATACTGGTATAGGAAGAGTCAAATTGTTTTCTTATCAAATAGGTATAGGCAAGAGAGAAAAATATAAGAAAAATATGTATAATGCCCAATTTGAACTCGAGGCTCCCGTGTGAGTCATGCATGCGTTAGGAAGAACATTTGGGAATGAATTAAAATTGAGAATAACAAAATTCCAAAATTAATTTCCTCCAGCTCTAAACACTAAAGGTTGTTTTATTTTTTGTCACAGCCTTGTTAGAATTTAATCTTGTATTTCTTATGCTTGGCTATATACTTTTGTTTCATATATAAGTTCATATTTAATATTTATCATCCTTGATAAGTCATATGTAATTTGTTTGTCTTCTTAATTTACTCTTGATTAATTTCTTGAATGAATTGAAAGACTTTATTTTTCATAATACTTTGTTTTGGATTTCTAAAAATGTGTTCAGGATTGTCACGTCTAGTTGATCTCTTATTAATCCATGTATGTTATGTTCCCATGCATATTAAAGGTATTTTCTTTTTGCCTTGGAAACATACTATTTACTTGTATTTGTTATCCTTAGTTTTTTTCTAGTCTTGTACTTAGGTTTTACATGCTCTATTAACCTTAGCCTTATTTTTCTCTAGATTGATTGTCTTAGGATTTCATTGGTTATTTTCTCAGTAATTTGAACTTGTTGGAACATGTTTAGGGTAATGTACTTCATGTGTATATTTTGTTCCAATGTCATACTATTTTGGTTGTACATATCTTTCAACGAAAAATTCAAAAAAAAAATTGGTACAATCACATTTATATCTTTTAGATGGTATACTCCATTACATAGTTTCGTATATAAAAATGGCTTATTTCATCATTTTTCCGTTTGTTTGGGAATATGACATGTGCTTCATGAGATGAATTATATTTTCTTTTAAGTTTTATAAATTTTGAAAAAATGTATACTTAAGAATGTATTATCATATCCCGTTGCACTTTACACCGTACTACATATTTAGTTGATACCACTTTATGAGGAATACCATAGATATTAAATTTCAAAGCTTAAAAAGACTTGTAAAAGCATGTTTAACTCCTGTATATGTATGTGAGGATTTTTCGTTCATGATTCGGATAATGTTGAAAAAGCTTATACTGGATAAAAATTCATTAGTGAAGATATGGTTAGGGATACAACTTTGATTTGATGATTCTAACTTTTAAAATTGGAAATAGTGTCCTACCACATGTAAAGAAACTTGAACATAAAAATGTCTCAAAGACTTAACATCTATCTAAAACTGGGTAACATCAAAGATATGAGACAAGTGGTTTTAACCAATTGCTAGTTGAGAGGCAAAAAGTGGTAGTTGAAAATGATCATAAATAGAGTGTTGGAGATTTCACCGAGTTGAAGCTTTACGTTCTTTGTTTTATGATTCATTATCTCAATTGAACTTGCTCTTGGACATTTTTCTCAATAGTGTTCTTTTTTTTTTGCACAATCGAGGTATGATCTTATGTTATTGGTTAAAACTCCCATCATATCATTAGATTTTATGGATAATCTTTTCTTGATTATGAACGTTGGGCATATTCTCAAGTTTTTGGTATGTACGATAATATTGTCAATATTTTTACTTATCAAAAATGGGTCTTTGTGTTGTTCTCTTATTACATAAATATTGATTATGCCATATAAAACTCATTATTTGAGATAAGTTGCTAGAGGCAAAAATTTATAACATTTTATTTGCATCTTATTCTCTTTCCCTGTGCAGTATAATATTTATTTAAAAAGGCATGATTGGGAATATCACCTTTGTTGAGTGATAAATTTTGTTGATACATATGTGCACGTATATAGTCGTTGATTGGTTGTAGACTTAATGTTACTTATTCATGTTCTTAGTGTAAAATGTCTTGACATTGGCTTTGATATTGAAACAAAATTTATATATATGGTGATATCATATCTCTTTCATTAGGGTAAATATGCTACATTATCCAAATTTGTTTGATCTGCACTTGTGTTGACCTTATTTTATAGGATGCTAGATTAAAAAGATGTATATCATATATCCTTGATGGTAATTATCTATGTTTTTACCCATGCTTAACCCCTGGATTTTGTGAACACATTTCATCGATACTTATCTTGTCACATCTTTAGGTGTCTAGAAATCGTGTTTACATATTTTTAGTCTTAGAATTGATTGCTAATCGTTTGCTACCAACTTCTTGTGCTTTGTATACTCATAACTCATTTGTGCTTAACATTGTGTTTAGTACATAGTGAGTGTTCACTTCTAAATTCAAACTCAAATGAGTAGAATGATAATTAAATATTGGGTCCATTTTGGACTGGGATTATATGCATACGATATTTACGATTGTTTAGGTTGGGTTAATTTAAAAACAACTAGAGTATGGGAGGAAGATGCCGAGTTATTTATTATAGAACAAATTCAGTTAAATCTTTATTCTTCATAGACTTGCTATTGACGTGTTATTGATTCTGTTTTTCAGGTTCTAGGCCATTGTTGCCGCATCAGACCTGATTTCTCTATTCACATTCTCTCGAGTTGTTGATCTATTAGTATGTAGGTGTTAAGCATGCATGCTCATTCACTTTAGTTTACTTTACATTTCTGTCGTGTCAGTTTTGGTATTTAGTTTTATTGGAGACAGTATTAGTATTTCAGTTGGTGTGGGATTTATTTAAGATAATTGTATTTTCAGAGTTATGTTTATTACTGTTGGTTATGATGGTATCAGAAATTATGTGGTTCACCTTTATGTTGTTCAGTTATTTTTTTTATGCACTTTAGTTTTTAATTTAGTCATGCTTAGAATAATATTCAATTGTTTTAGAGTTTTGTATTATATTTTTTAGATTTAATCAATCTACCTTAGATTTTACGGGGTCTCACACCACTTCAATACAAGTCAATGATTTTTTTTTCTTTTGAGTGCTATATCCAACCCATGGTGGGTTGAGTTATCTTAGAGTGAATGATTGGATCAACTTTTGAGCTATCAATTCGCTTTGAAATTCTTAATCCAACCCTGGTGGATTAGGTAATTTTAGAATAATATCCAATGTTTTCAATGTCATGCAGCTAGGCACGACTACAAGATAATGATTATCTCTACGAACTCTCAAGCTTAATCTCTGATCTAAAGCCTCTTCTAGTTTTACCAGTTTATTTACCCATGTCTGATGTAGCTCGTTGGCCTTAATATCCACCAACCTATTACTGGGGCATGATCAACCCACATGTATCCATGTGTTATCCACGCAAATAATTACTCATGCTGAAATCTTCAGATGGAAGACTATAGGGGACTCGTAAAACTAAAATCTATTTTGAGTATTAGATTGTCAGTATCTCTCACTCTCAAAAGTTATCTCAAAACTAAATTAGGATTTCGTAAAATTGGATTACACACCTTAACATTCACATTTTCAAAGTAGTTTATACATTGTTTCACAAATGAGAACCACTCAAATACATTTACAAAGATTTGGACCCTCGTTCAAACCAAGGTGGGCCATATTTGAATGAGTTCTTTGTACAAGGAGTACTCGTGTAAAGATAATATCTTATGAGGTATTATAAAAGACAAAATAAAAACCTCATACTAATTTTTTACGTACAAGAAAATATCGGGTAAAGTTAGACTTCTTACGAGGTCTCTTGTTTCATAAAAATTCTCTCATACTAAAAGTCTATGTTCGAGAGGTTCCCTCATTCGAACAAGGCAATCTCTTCCAGAATCCCATGTAAAATTTAAAAAAAAAATTCCAAAACTCGATTTTTGTTGTGTCATTTTACAACGCTAAAATAGACTTAATTATTTTAAAAAATCTTTTTCAAAACTTGATTTTGTTATGTACCGTCTCAATGCTTTGTCTTTGTCTTAAAATCTTCAATTTCAACTGAAAGACTTAAAAATACACATAGACCTAGTGTTGTTATTTTAAATAATAAAGACAAAACCAAAACCTATCAGAAGTGTAAAATTATGTCCTTACGCATACCTTTATATAAATTCCTCTAACACTTTTTCCCACCTTATCTTTTGACTTGTGAAGGTGCCAACAATTGCACAACGTTACACAACGATTGATCGATGTTGGTTCGCAACCAATGTATTTAAACCCGACCAAAACTTAAAATCTTCTTTATAGTTGAAGAGAACTTGTTCCAATACAAAAGTAAACACGAAAACCCACAAAAACTACACTAGAATATGTGAGGATATCAAAATATTAAAAAGTGTAGATGAAAGTTTTTGGTCACTCAAAATCTCATAAAATGTTTTTCAACCTCAAAAGAAAGAAAATTTTACTCAAGGACAAATACTTATACAAATTGATTTATTTAAGTCATAAATAATGAAGGAATAAATATTCATAAAGCTTTTCTAACAATAACACATATATTTTTAAGAAAATAAAGTGAAGAGGGATATTTTTCTCTAAAAAATATGATTTGCCAAGATTGGACGCTAAAATAATTTCTCTATTTTTCACCCATTGGAACATCGTATTGTACACAAGATATATAAACCAAAGGGGAAGATTGGGGTGCATCAATATTGTGTTATAAACTCAAGTGGTGATAAGAACAATAATAGATGCAAAATGCTGAGATGAGACTTATTGTACAACTTCTAACAAAATCGTCAAAAAGATATCCTTTTGAAAAATTTTGCACAAAATTTTCTAGTCTACTTTGCACAAAATACGTGCTTCGCTGAGGCGAGATGTCAGTAAACCAAGTTACGATTCCATCTTGGGTGTTTTTTAAGGTATCCTAGTGAATATTTCATGACTAACGAAGGCATCTTTAACTTAACTGAAAGGTAAGCAAGTACATATCCAAGAAAGACAAAATTTCCACATATTTTTAAAAGTTGACAAAATTTCCACGGAGTGTCAAAAGATGACTTTTAAAATAAGATTTGTTGTTCAACTTATGAGTAAGTATTTTAAATACACAAGTGTTTTTTAAACATAAATATTTATGAAAATTATGTTGCAAATTCTATTTGGGAATTCAAAAGACACGAGGTTAAATTTAAAAGAATTTTTCAATTTAAAAAACATATTAATTAAGGGGGTAAATCTATATCCGATAGTCTAATATACACGTGTCATAAGTGGTATGCTAAAAAATGTCATGAATGATCCGATAGTGTGGAAGAAGCTTTTTGGTGACCTCAAGGACAAGATTCAAATAGATTTTTTGTCAGATAATTCTAGACCATCCTTACTCTGAAGGCACCATTAGCATACTAAATTCTTATAATACCTCCCTTTCAAATTCTAAGAAAAAACACCCAAAAAAATAAAATTACAATCAAGTAATTAAAATCTATCACCTATGACATGACTTTTCCAAAAAAAAAAAAGTATAAAAGATTAAAAAAATCCAGATATAACAAAACTACAAAAGGTTAAAAAAAATCCTTCAGAGTGCTCTTAGACTTTTTTTCTTGTCTCGCACTAGCAAACTCATCAAATACCAACATGTCGAGTAAAAAACTATGAGTAATAAAATGAATCATATAGATGGCATTATGTAAATATTCATCAAACAACTGAAGAATCCACCTTACTATACAATGTCTATCAATAAAAATGATATAGAATAAATGCACTCTTCCCCCTAAGGATAATAGATACAAAACTGCACAATAAGTTCTAAACATGATAAATCCACCACCCCACCACCCATAAGACAAATAAAAGAAATAGGCAACGTAGAGAGAATATAATTATAACATGAGAGTGTGTGGTCTCAATGGTAGCTACCCTAATAAAATTAATTACCTAGATTTAAAACAAAATTTACTTTTTTCGTCAAAAAGGGAAAATATATCATAAAGTCTTTGTGACAACAATGTTTTACTAAGTTTATAATACAAATTTTATCTTATTTAGTTAAGATAGTGATTCTAAAAATGCGGAAAGATAAAACAATATCACAAAAACGAAAGTACTAGGGAAAAGCCCACTAACGAAAAAAAAACTCAGGCTAATAAGAATGACACATGCACATGGTAGAGTTTTACAAATGAAACTCTGCAAAACTTACATAACGTTCCCTTGGCACTATTTCCCACCATATCTTCCGACAAAGGTGTCAACAACTGGAGCACACTAAATATCTCGCAACTAATGTCTTCAAATCCTTGGCCAGATAAAAACTTCTTTTAAGTTTAAGCAAACTATTGTACCAATGTTGGAACCTCAAGTAACCATAAAAACTATGCCTAGGATATGTGAGGTTGTCCTAAGGTTTAAATATCACAAAATGCTTTTCAATCTTTTTGGAAGAAAACTTAAACTCGAGAATAAAGTTTTTTTCAAAAAGATTTGTTCTAAAAAGTTTAGTTTTAAATTTATCTAGAGTTTTCAATAAAGGGAAAACTCAAAAATAAACTCGAAGAACACAAAGAAGAAACGTGAACATATGCTCTCATATTTCAATAGGTGTGATTTGTCAGATGATTTCCTTTTTCTCTTTCGAATCCTCAAATTTGAAGTGTATTGGGCACATGAGTTATATAGCCTAAGCGGGGGACACTGGGGTGGCTTATAGCTCATGTGTCAAACACAAGAATCTCCAAGGGTCAAGTTTATGGATGATAAACCAAAGATTTTCCTTGACACACGTTCCAACTAGATTGTATGTAAAGATCTAAAAATGAAAAACGAAAAAATATAACAGTTCGTTTGCTCCAAATTCACCGCATCAAATCTATGCTTTGATGTGGTGAAGCAAGTCACAGTATAAGGCAAAACAAAAATCACCCGGACCAATTTGGCATTTACAAGGCTTCGTTATATCAAAGCACATATTCTACGTGTACAGTTGAGAATTATAGATTTACTTCTAAAAGTTTGAAAAAGTATTTTAAAAAAAATTCGAAAATATGTTACACTCAACCAAGTGACACATATTTAATACAATAAACATGATTTTTCTAAGAAATAGAGTTGTATAAGAAAAATATATTTCATCACGTATTTGACTTTCAACAAAAACATACCCACAGATAAATTTTAAAAGTACATTTATTTTATGAAAACTTTTAATTATGGAGGTGATTCTAAGTCTGCTAGTTAAATTATATATTTTTATTAAGTGGTGTACTTGAGGTGTTAGCATGAATGATTCGGGATAAAGTTGATGAATACTTCCCGAGATCTCTCGCATAAAGAATAAAACAATGTTTTGATCGATAAATTTAGACAATCAAATCATATGGGGAACATTGAGTATAAGATTTATGGTACACCCGGTATATAATAAATATATAAATTAATAGGATGAAATAAAATTGGATTAACCAAAAAAGTTAATCATTTTGGCATTATAAATAAAATATTAAAATAACTTTGTATTGCTTGTGTGTTTTCTTTATGCTTTGTTTTATTAGGTAAAATAATAATTTTCTAGGACAAATAACTTAACAAATAGTTGATAAAAATAATGACATGTTAGTTGTGCCTAAAAATATTTTTGGGAGGGTGTTTTAACTTTTTAATGGCCTAAATAAGGTAAAGACAATGGAAAGTGTACCCATGATGGGGTTAACCATCGGGTGAGTTTAGACATGCTTGATTTGGGTTTTATGTTCCATGGACCCACTTAAATTAGGGTTAATTAGAATATAATATTTAAAATATAAATGGAAAGTGAAGATATCCCTTCACTAAACTCTAAAGCTAAACCTAAACTTAAAGAGGATTCTTGAGAGAGAAAGGGGAAAATTGAGGAAGAGTATTGAGGAGAAATCTTGAGGAAGAAATAAGAAAAAAGTGCTTAAAGAAAATTCAAATTCTAATTGAGGAAGAATCATCACCAACTTACACTATCTTCTATAATTTAAAGGGGGCATTTTTTTCGAAATCAAAGGCAAGAACTTGTCTTAATCTTATTCTTTGAATCTATTCTATAATGATAAAACCTTGCCTAGAAAATATACATATTCCTAATTGACCTAATTGAGTTAGTTAAATTGAAATCTTAAAAGTATTATTAAATTTGAATAATTTATACTTATTAATGATGATAATTGAAATTGAACCACCGTGCATTCTAATTTCATCTTTAAGTTTGGATTGACCCTCATATCACTTTAAAATTTGAATTGAGCCGATAAAGAATTAGAATTTCATATATTAGTTAGAATTCTCTTATAATAAAACTTATGTTTAAATTGTGCTAAATTGGATGTTTAACCATTCATATGTTATAATGAAAATTAGTAGGATTGTATATCGATAGTGAAATTAGAAACTTAACAATGTTAGGGTATTGAAATGTATATGAATTTCCTACTAAAATTATGTCACTAGAATCAACAAACAAATTTACTTTCTTCGTATTATATGTTGTTCTTATGCTTAATTTGGTTAGTGAATGTTATTTAGTTCTTAAATCCATTATTTAGACTCATATAAATGTTAAGAGTAAAGTCCCTAAATAATTACTAGATGGAAAAAATTCAAGTTGATTGGGTTGGAATTTGGTTAGAATTTTATGTAAAACTTGTAAAAAACAAGATTATGACTAGGCAAAGTCCCAAAGCCAGATCGGGTTGGCCTTGTCACTCTTCCAAGGGTTAGTTCGGTGACGGTTTTGGTCCTGATTAGTTTGAGGCTTATTCGTGGAGGTCATTGAATGTTTTCAATCTAGATTATAAATATAAACAAAGGTTTTAGATACTAGATAGGTTTGGTAACCTAAATTGTAAATTTAGTTATATCTAGAGAATAATTGGAAATGAGTTAACGTGAAATTCCAATACGATGAAGTAATTGAACCTAAAGTTAGAACTTTAATAATAATAAATTTATAAGTAGATGAAATCTTATGCGAATAGTTTGAGACAATTGATATGAGTTTTCTCTATTGATGAGTGAGGATACGCTACATAATGTATGCATGTGAGTACACTTTATATTGAAATGTTGTATTTTGAGGACTGTGTGGATGTCCTTGCATACTATGTATTGATGTGTGTAGATTCTCTCTGCAATGTATTGATGTGAGTACGCACTTTAGACGTAGGAGGATGCTCTACTGAATGTGTGGATGCGAGTTCATTCTATTGACACATGACGATGCTCTACATAATGTATGGGTCTAAGTATAATATATATACTGTACAACCTATGTGGATGCTCAATGGTTGAGTGTTGTCAGGATACCCTTTGTATATTGTACATGAGTCGTGAGTGAAATTAGGTATAATATATGTGAACTCTTTAGATATTTGATAGTTACGTGGGCTATGAGTGATTCCTTACATAATTTATGTGGACTTACTTTTATATATTTAGCCCCTTATACACTTTAGTAATTGAATAAGTTAAGTTAAAATGGAAATAAATTTATAATCATAATAATCCATGAAAGAAGTTAGGAAGGTATAATTATATTTAGGTTGGGGTAATTACCTAATTAATATAAATCAGGTTATCATTATTATATTATTATGGTATATATTCCCTATTTTGAATTATGAAGGAAAGTTCATGTTGGATCCTGGCTCTATTTATGTTGAAAAAATCTCAACTCCATGGCAACAACATTTTAGAGATTGATTTTAGATTTGACTTTTATCCATTTGGTCATCCATCCAGATTATGTAGGTGTCGAGGGTTACATTCCTGCGTATTTATTAAATTTCAATTATTTATTTTATCCAGATATTATGTACGGACATTATGTAGTGCCTAGTTATCATTTACTTTCTAGTATTTACTCTTGGGTTGGATTCTAGTATTGTGGAGTTTATATTAGCAGTATAATACTCTTAGTTGTCTATTTTTATTTACTGGATTGATGAACCTTTTCTTAGCTATATAGAATTTATTAACCATGCATGGGTTGGCAACTTTATGTGTTATTTGGGTATTGATGTAAGTGGAATACATTTGAAAACTTTACTGCCTAAAAACTTTGAGTGATCATGCAATCGAAAGATAAAACAATAACTATGTTTGAGGCATAAACTTAGGGTTTTGAATCACGATAATTTAGAGGATCTTATAGGTGATCAGAATAAAGAGAAAGGAGTTTGAACAAGATGAAAGGGTTGGATTTTATTTTCCTCTAGAACCTTCCTACAACTACAACACACTAAAAAACTCAAATCTTATAGTATATGATCCTCCCAAAATATACTATGTGTGTGCGCATTCTTGGAGGTAAATATATGGTGTTTTGAGTGACATATGGTCTTATCTATATACACCCCTTTGAAAACATGTGAATATTACTTTTCCTCTCCCTCTTTAACCCTGAATAATTAGTATGTAGCTTAAAACCCTCAATATAGGTATTAGTCATGGTCTCGGGCTAAACTGATTTTTAGATTAGTTTGGGTCAGCTATTTGGGTAAATGGACAATACTAGGGACCCAATAATTAATAATTAAATTGTCTCCTAAATAGGTACTCGAAAATCCTAAACGACATACCCGTAATTTATTTACCTTCTCCATTTAATCTCCATTAATTTCACTATATAATAACAATGGCACTCTAATTTAATTATCTCAAAATCACTCGAATGATGAGGTCTTGTTTGCAATTTTTTTATGGTACATAATATGATTCCCCAGATTAAGCATACAATACCTATTTGTGAAATTAATGTGTCGGTAAACCATTTTAACCAACCTCTTCCTTGAATCTCAGATTTTTAACTTATTTGATAATCACCCGAATTGTAAAATAATCCACTTACTAGGTTTATAAGCAGAATCAACTTATAAGCCTATCAATGGGGTATCACAATCCAAGATCTTTTTTGGACGTGGATACCTTCGAATTATGATCTCAGGCCTACTTACACAAAAATTGCCCAACTTGTGAAAATTTAGATCCAGTAAGATTGAATTGCACCCATAATAATCAAAAAAATAATTATGAATACATTTCATTCCTCATAACCCTTGGGATTAAGAACCTATGACCACTTTGAAAATTAGTGAGATTGTGCAAATCTAATCTTGTCATCACCTAGACTTCACCCATGATCATATTCAATACATTCCTAAATGTACTGATCACAACCCTCTTTGAACTATCAGACAAGTTCCCAAATCATTAGATAAGTTCTCATAGTTTAAAATATCCTACTACGATTTCACTCCTAGCTTTATAGATAAGATACCAAATTTTTTATTTAAGTTATGAACTATCCAATTGTACTAGAACCAGAATTTCAATCTTTCATGATCAGGCTGAACCCAACTCACTGGATTTCCTACTAAGTTCAATTGACTAAGATTGCATACATGACATTTAAAACATAAATATAAACATTCTGACAAACTTGATTCTCATTTCAAATGAACCTGACACACTTTTTATTAAAAAAATAAATGTCACACATGGTTTTAAGAATAAAACCCCAATAATCTCCCACTTAGTCTTAAAGGTGTTGGCGTATGCATCTAAAACCTATTCCATCTACATGTATTTCAAAAGACTTAAGTTGTAAGATATTTGTAAAAGGATCCGCCAGATTATGTTGCTCATGATGATGTCATCTATTTGCATGATCTCCCGTATCAAGTGATACTTGCTCTCAATGTGTTTTCCCTTTTATTAGTCCTTGGTTCTTTTGAATTTGTATCTACATTGCTATTATCCCAATAAAGTATAAGAGGTTACCTCACGAAAGGAACCATACCCATATCACTAGGAAGTTTCGAAACCAAATCACCTACTTTGCTACTTCTGAAGCTGTAACATATTTAGCTTCCACGATGCAATCAACAATTCATAATTTATTGATACTCCTCCAATTTATGGATCCAAATCCTAGGGTAAATACATATCTCAAGGTCGACTTCATTGCATCTGAATATATGAGTTTTTTTACCTAATAGCTTTCTAAGTAAACCAACACAGAATCTCTAATACTTTTCATGTAATTGAGAATATGCTTTACTACAGTCTATTTCTCCTCGCTCGGGTTAGAATAAAATTTATTAACCCTGCCAATGGCAAAGCATATGTTCGGTCTTTTAAATAACAAAACAAACACGAGACTGACCATCATCGAATCATAAGGTATATTCCTCATCCTCTCTATCCGATCATGTGTATTTAAACACTGATCCTTTGATAAATATATTTCATGTCTGAAAATAAAGAACCCTTGCATGCAAAACTTTGTGAGCATATCATCGATATAAGTGGCTCGGGATAAGACGAACATCATCTTTTTTTTATCACGCATCACCTTGATATGAAGGATGTGATTGCTTATCCTAAGTCCTTCATATCAAATCAAATAGACAACCACACTCTTACACTAGATAATTCACCCACATCTTTCCCTTTTCAGAGAATACAATTCACATATATTACTAAAAATCCTATCACATTTTTTTAATGATTCTTAAACACACGAGTTTCATTCGGGCATTGATTAAAACCATAAGATTTTATTTCTGGAACAAATCGGATGTTCCAAGACCTTGACGTTTGGTTAGGTCCATAAATAGATCTCTTAAGGTTTCACACCTTGCCTTCATATCCATTTATTATGAGTTCCTCAGGCTGCATAATATAGATGAACTCATCAAGACTATCATTCAAAGAATTTGGATATACTTTATCATGGCTACAGGTGAGAAGGTTTCCTCATAGTCAATCCCTTTTTTTCTGAGTAAACCCTTTCGCTACAAGGGGATTGAACTTATTGGAATAAACCCAATCCATCTCGTTATTCGTATCCTTTATCCAAAGCTCGGAGTCCTTGTCTTGGAGTTCCTTATCGTAGTTAATGGATTTTGGTTAGTATATTCCTAGGATCTCAGTGAAATGTTTGCCCAAATAAACTAACATATCATGTTGATGCTTGACTCTCCCACTACAACGTGGTTCTACTTATAGTATAGTATAAGTGACATGTGTATCCTAATCATTAGTAATACTCCCACTACACTATCTAGTGTATTATCGATATTAGGTTATATTTCACCCAATACGCATGGTTCAGAAGAAATTACTTGGTCTTGACCTCTTAGCTCCTTTAAAATCAACTTACTCTTGGGTTTTTGGTCCATTATATAATATTCCTCTAAGAAATTTGCATTTGTGCTAACAAACACCCTCTGCTCCTTAGGATCATAAAATTGGCCACCCTTTATTCGTGGGTAACCTACAAAATGACACATATTTATCCTTGATTCCAACTTTACTAACTCCTTCCTCAACACATATGTTGGACAACCCATATTTGATCATAGCATGGACTAGGCTTATGCCTAGTCCAAAGTTTTGTGGGAGTCATTGACATTGTTTTAGATGGAACTAAGTTCAGTATTTATGTAACCATCTCTATTACAAAACCCCCAAAAGAATATCGAAGATTCGAATAACTCATCATGGATCTAACCATGTACAAAATAGTCATGTTTAAAAAATAGCTACCTCATTTTTCTATGGGGTGACCGGTGCAGACATTTTGGATGTAATCCCCACCTTCGATAAATGATTTCTAAATTATCCCGCAAGGTACTGACCTCTTCGTTTAGATCGTAGAGTTTCAATTATTTTGCACTACCTACTCTCCACCTCAGCCTTATACATTTTGAACTTATCATAGGATTCAGACTTATGATGCATAAGGTAAATATATCCAAATATCGAGTAATCATCAATGAAAATAATGAAGTACTCATAGCCACCTATTTATTGGATTGTCATAGGGCCACACAAAGTAATATAAACAAATTCTAACACATCTTTAGCTCTATAGCCTTTGGTCGTAAAGGGTCTCTTGATCATTTTACCTTCTAAACAGGATTCACATACTAGATGTGCTTCTACTTCAAATTAACTCAATTGTACATTTGAGACCAGCCATGGAATTCTTTTTAGATTAATGTGACATAAGCGTAAATGCCAAAGATACATTTTGTTCAACTTTGAAGGCTTCTTTCTCTTTATGTTGTTTCTATTTAAGTTACACATTTCAGTATTTAGCAAAAAAGGTTGAGACAGACTTTATAAAATAAATATCATTTTCTAATGTTCCAGAATAGATAAAAGATTTGCCAAATTTAAATAAAAATATCATTTATTAAAATAAACCAAATATCCATTCATAACTAACTTAAAAATCAAAATTAAATTTCTTATAATAGTTGGAGCATAAAACTAATCTACTAATATTAAATTTTTTTCTTCACTAAAATTTCAAACTAAATTTACTACCGTTAATACGGTTCCCTTGGTGTGGTCCCCTTTGAATAGAAACATTTCTCTTTCACTCAGCTCCCTGGTTACCTATAGCCCCTACAAAGAATTACAAAGATGATTAGTGTCACCTGAATCTACACACTAGGTACTGGTATATTGAACCACAAAACATGTCTTAATGAATAAGGAGAAGTTACCATTTCCATTATTCTTTGCTAAGAAGACCGAGCACTTCTTGTCCCAATGTCTTGATTGGTTGGAGATATAATACATGCCTTTCAGTTGTTTACCTGCTACCTAAGCCTTAAACATAGTTTTAACTACTAAAGGTTGTTCTCGAGACGTTACAATCTTCTTTTTCGTACCTTTAGGGACAGAAGAATGCGATCTTGTCTCAATAACCTAAATAATATCCTTTTGCTTTATTATATTGTCCATGTCCTGGAGTTCTTTAAGCAGTTGTGCTAGTAATAATCAAACTTGTCCAAAGAATAATTTAGGCGAAACTTTTTAACGGAATCCAATAGTGATTGGATCACGAAATCAATATGGGTTTCTTCATAGGTTTATGATCTATGGTCTTCTAGTTTTACCAAGATGGACATCATTTAAAGAACATGGTCATAGCGGGAGTACCATCTAGCATCTTTGTATTTACCAGCCTTACCATAGCACCCAACCTTGTGATACAGTTTTGATCCTCAAATATATCCTTGACGTTCAATATCATGTCGAAAATACTTTACATATTCTAATGTTGGGGTTGTAGAACATTGGACATAGACGCTAATATGTATCAATAAGACACCGGGTCATCTTTTTACCACTTATGATAAGTATGGACATCCTCTTCGGATACATCCACATCTGGGTGTGGTTCAGTTAAAATAAATTTGTAATCCTTAACAGTTAAGACAATGTCTAAGTTTATTTTCCACACAATATAGTCCATACTAGTTAATTTGTTATCCTTTTAAATTGAACAAGAGGGTTGAATATTGAGCCCATTTTGAAATATGAGAATCATCTGAAAAAGGAAGTAATTTCAAACTAAATATGTGGTAATTAACTTTGATTAAATTTTAATTTGGCTTCCCTCTACCTCCTATTAGAACGAATCGCATCAAGTATCCTTGTTCTCTTGTGAAATGTGATTTATCATTAGGAGCTTAAATCATCCCATCTAGAACGAGATAGATTTTCATCTATAAATTATGTTCTCTAGATAGTTTAAGAACATTTTGTCCTATATAATTTAATAGATGACTTTTTACTCCAACAATTAATGACAGTGACTTTGTTGAGGTGGATATCATTAATTATGTTTAAGTGTGTCTCATCGGCTCATTCTTCAAATTCGAATACGTTCTTATAGAATTTACCCATTGAGGGGATCAAACTCACTCACATTAAAATTCTAGGAACTATCACTTAAGAGTTATGAGAATACCAAATGTTATGCTTAAGCCTATTCGTTGGGGGGACAAACAAAGCTAACGCGAGAAATTAATCACACTATGTTCTTAAAACACTAATGGAGACACTAAACCTCTCTCCCACTTAATATTTTAAACTTGCGGGTTTTAGGAAAAATAATTTATTCAATTTTAAATGCCCAAATTAATTTCTTGGTAATTTTTAATTTACTTGTACAAATTAAATTTTCCAGTATCACTATTTCAATTTTCCAAGAACAAAACTATGTTTAAATTAAAAAAGTAGGAGATGAAAATTTAATTTATTCCTTTAAATTAATAACATGATTAAATTCAATTCAGAAAAGAATAAATAAAATGGATTTTTAAGCAAAATTATGATCTAGGCGGGTCTTAAATTTAAAAACTATATTGTCCATAAAATTAGGTGTCCCTAATTAATAAATTAATTAATTAATTAGCACACAAAATTATGCAATAAAAATTTAAGAGGCATAAGTAGATATAAACTCATGCAAAGAGATATAAAAAAGGACTCAAAGTATCTTTCCATTATGGCCTAAACATCTTCCTTGAATAGAGTCCCAAGGGGTCCAAACTGCCTAGAAGATAAGAAACCCCGAGATTAATTATGGAGAGATATGAGTCCTTATCAAAAAGGACTAAAGAGTTACTTGATCCCAACTACCGCTACCCTTACTCGCGGACTTGACCCCCACGATCTTGGTTGTGAACCTCGCGATTGTGTCCTTGGAACCTATGGTTATGCCATGTGTCGCAAGGTGTTTCTTCTCAAATCTTAGGTTTTTTGCAACTTTGTCAAAACTACGTTGTTTTGACCTTCTAACACGTGTAAAACTGTATTAATGCAGCTTTGTTCTTGATCAAAATCAACCGAAACCCATGCATCTTCCACCAATGTCCAAATCCTATACAAAAAAAGGATCCTAACATATAATTATTACATCCCTTAACAATGTCCTCCAAATACATCAATTAAATGCAATAATTTAAAGCCTTCATTATATTATAACCAAATCGATGTAATACCTCGTATTTATATGGAATTTATTTAATTTTTACATTGAAATGAGTTGATATTTCTTATGACATTCGGTATATCACTTTTTGGTTTGTGATGTTAGACATTTGGTATGTCATATTGTAGATTAAGATGTTATTGAGATGTTACATATGCAGTGTTACATAGTTTAATTGTGCATTATTTGGATACATATATTGTTATAACTATTGACGGTCTCATAATACTTTATTTAGATAAATATTTAAGCAACTTAGTATCATGGGCGGCTATGGAACGGTCAGGGGATAGGTGTCGGGGATTTCCTTGATTGGATTATTCCCTCAATACTGAGTTCCAGTGATCATGAAGTAGATTTTTATAATACCGAGTGACAATTTAATTAATTAATAATTAATATTTAAACTTCAGCTACGCATATTGGCTAATTAATAGAGCTTAATAGAAAACTGACTTATAAAATATGTTAACTTTCGGGTTGGCTCGTGATATGTCTAGAAATTATGGCTTGAGTTAATTATTATAGAATCTTGGTCCAAATTGGTTGGTATATGGGTTGGCCCAAGCTTTAGACCATTTGGGACTTGTTTGGGGCCATTTTGGCTGAGGATATTTGGGGGCCTAAGCCAAATTTCAGGTCAAATTAATATATTAACCTAAATAACTTAACCTAATTCACATAACACAACTTAGAGAATATCTAAATGCTAAGAAATAAGAGTATAATACCCTAGCTTGGTGATTTAGGGATTGATTTCATGCATTCATCATAAGGCAAGTTTACACTGCGTAGAATTATAATTGCATTTATATTGCGATGATAATTATATATAAGAATGTATGAATATAATTATGTGATATGATTCTAGTTCATATCCATACATAAATTTTTAATTAGAATTAATCAAATTAAGAACCTTTGTTTATGTTATTGATGATCACTTGAAATTGGTTAATAAAACAACTAATTAACTAGTGAATCCTTGAAATGTGACTTCGAAATAATTAGACATTTATAATACATGTTGTAATCTGTAAAAGCCTTAAGTTTATTATGATAATTGACTAGAATTTTTAGGTCAAATGAATCATTATCATGAAGAAAATGAAGTTAAGGTTACTTTTATAATTTCTCTAACTAGACCTTTAATTGTATTATACATCTTTTAAATCTGATAAAAATAGTTTCTTACACTTATAAGGTCCTTATAGGTTGAGGTGATGGGCTATTTTTATGATGAGAGGTTGTGGGATTTGAAGTTTTTTTGTTATGGAATCCATAGGAGAAACAAATAGGGGAACTAAGCAGTGGGCACGTAGAATCGATCTGTCCCTAAGTGTTGGTTCGGATCAGGTTGAGTCATTTTACGGGAATTTTGACTTGGGTTTTAAATTGGGTTAAGTTTGAGGACTTTAAGTAAATTAAAATATTTGCTAAGCCAGTTTGTTTAGGGGATAATACCTAGTTTTTACTGTTAGAATTTAATGATTACGTAGATCATAAAAAAGGAATGTATTCATAACTCATCAAGTAGGGTAGTTGTTGGTTTAAAATAAGTATATATATGATAGGTGTAGAACGGTACCAATACTTAGGAACCTTAGGGTTTGAGCCAAAGTTTTTATATACAGTTAATGTCAAATATGAGTAATAACATAAAATAATATAGATTAACTTTGTAACCCAATGAGTTAGGTGTGATGTTGATTTTCTTTGCTTATATGGATGCATCGGGGGTGTGTATGTACTTGTGGCAGCCTACTAGTAAGGATTTAATAGATCGAATATGACATTAATCGCATGTGTTATCCCAATGATTGATATGGGATCTAACTAGGTCCTATTTACACCAACCCTACGTGTTAAAGTACCTATCTTCTGAGTTGGGACATTCGGGTTTGATCCTCTCGTATACCCTTGGGTATGGGATCGTACATTTGGTGTGATGGAGTATTGATTTCCCTTTGATGGTGTTTTAAGGTTATATAGTTAGGACTCCCAATAGATATAACTAGTAGTGTCACGATTGAACCCCGAAAGCATAAAGATATGCTTATAACTTTGGATTTTATCGTTTCGTAGGTATAAATGATTTTATGTGAGTTGGGCATACTCACAAGTATTTTAGATTGTGTGATTTTCCATTAGTTGGTACATTGTGATGATTATACTAAAGATGTATAAACTTTAAATTATGACTCGGGAATGTTGAAATAAAATATTCTATTAATGTATCTATGGAACTATGACTTTGAAATATTAAATTATGGAACCCTTGATATGCTTGTCTAGAAATATAAGTTGAGAATATGCAAGTAATGAGATACTGCCAAAGTAAGAGAATATTATTAAAGCAAGAACATACTGTTATAATAATAGTTGGTTAATTAATAAACAAACATGGAATTGCTAAAGTAAATAATACTTTATTAAAGATGGACTCGGGGAATATGAATATGTTTCAGAACTGGGATTAGTACAATATGATTATTTAGGTTATTTGGGTTGGGATAACTTGAAATCAACTTAATATTTAAGGAAGATGTACGGCCATTATTGTGACCCAAATGTAATCATATTTTTATCCATTGTATACTTTATAGGTTTAATCCTCTTTGTGGAACTATTTTCACAGGTTCCAAGTTGCAGTTGTTATCGTAGACTTGAGTTATTCGTGAAAAACAGTGTAGAGAATTATATATAATTACTTGTATATTAGGCCAAACACACAAATTTACTTTTTACCAAATTTTATTTTAATTTAATTTAGAGTGAACATGAAAGATTAATGGAAGACAAATTCCAAACTGAACGTCAAGAAGAAATATTTAAGGAAAAATCACTTTCTGGAAAAATCTGGATTTTAGCATTGTTAAAATTTTTGATAGACTCAATACCTTACAGAATAATTAGATCTCCATTAAATATAATACACAGGTCTTCAAGTCTTCAACGGATACATCACAATCAAGCACCATCCATAGTAATAAGCTCTTGCCTAGATATCCACCGATCAATCTTAGAGATCGCAATTCCTTTCTTCTTCAGTAGTATAGCCTTAACTCCATAATTTAGCCGTAGAAAAAATCACTACATAGGTTTTTGAACTTTGAATGTATTATTCTTGATTTGGAAAAGTGATCCTTAAGAATCCAAAGGGTTTCGATGAAAAAGAATTGAGGTTGATCACAAACAGAACTCTAAAAATGGTTGGAGAAAAGTCTAATCCTTTATCTCTACTTATAAGGAAAGTAGTTGCCAAGAGATAGGCATTAGATATTTGCAAAGATATATTTTAAAAATTCAAAACTCGGGCACTCGTTCAAACGAACTAGTACCTCTCTCAAATGTGGTACCTCATCTCGGCCGAACATGTTTCCAATGAAACGTCAAACGACATTCCAGAGCCTACCCAAAAGGCGATGTTGTCGATCTCGTTCGAATGTGGAAACTCATTCTAACGACATTCACAATCTCGTTCGAACGATATATCTATCTCTTTCTAACGAATTACAAAATTACAAAAATTCTTTTAAAAGTCATTTTAAAATATTTTGAAAACTTTTCAATGCAAACTCTTTTTTAAAATAACCCCTGGTTAATTAAAGTCATTACCAAATCATCTTATAATAATTTTGAATGATGTTGTGATGAACGATCTTCAATCTTCCAAATGTCATAAACTCCTTCATTTGAATACGTGGAAGTAGTTATGCAGGTGCAGTGGGCTATAACGGGATAAGGCAAATAAAAATGAGCTATTATAAGACTTGTTATTATAAATTTCCCCATTCGTCTATTTCGGTACAAAACACAAATCGAGTAAAAATTGACCTCTAAGACTAATACAACTCATGCCCTCCCAAATAAAAAACGAAAAAGCATAAATGTACATGTCATCAAATGAAAAAATTTTCATCTTGTGTGGTCCATGAAATCATCATCAAGACGAAATGACGTACACACATGAGACAAAAGAAATACTGTGACGCGTAAAAATATAAAAAATAAATAAACTCCACCTCAATTTCTTCTCCCCCTTTTTGTCCATAATAGACAAATGGTAAGAAACTAATCACGAAAGCTTTAGCATCACCCAAAGAAGAAAAGATAGCATCACAAAGATAATCATTAAAGCACATGCAATGAAATTTCAAATGGCATACCATCTATTTTTTACATTTTTAAAGAAAATCAAGTATAAAATGTATAAAAAGTACAAATACAACACACCATAAAATAACACTAAAATATCTGAAATGTGAACACAAAATGTAATTGTGTGAACATTATCGATGGACAAATTAATAAAGGCATTCATAACATAGGTGGATAAATTCATGATATACTTCTGAAGAAAGAACTCAATTTCAACTTCATATGTAAAAGTTGTGAACTTAAACGAATTTGACTTAACTTATGCAACATGCCATGAATTTAAATGATTCTCAACTTAATAACGCCAAATTATTTAATGCTTTTTAAGAGTCCGCTGTACAAACCCATTGATCTTTGTATTTTGCAAAACCCTCAAAATCTCACATATATAAGAATTCTCTCTCAGATATTTTGTAAGATATCATAATGCTCATATGTATCGAAGCATCAATGAAATATAAAATTATGCTTGGCACTTCTGTTTTTGTGTGTCGTTAATCTTTTTAGGCTCTTTTGGCTAATGGTGGCTTTTAACGCAAAGAGAATTTTGCTCTTTCATAGCCCCTTTCCATTGCATAATATATAACAATCTTTTTCGGGAAACAAAATCTGGGCAATGGTTCTTACAAGCACAAATTATATCTTTTTACATTTGGTTCGCTATTAAGCACGATTGAGATGGAAAAACCGTATTCGACATATGATAAGCAAGTACAATGTTCAAAAAGTTTGTGCAAGTGTGCAATAAAGGTCACAAAGAGTCTAGCATGGAGAATATTGTAAGAAAATATTTTATAAGTCATGTTTATATTAGTGTATGTCGTATACCGCTACAAACCGTCGAAGAAAAGTTCAAGTTTGAAGATATATGAAGAAGGACCCAAATATTGAAGTTTTTCAACATTCAAGCCTCCCCGAGATGAATTTGGGTAAGGTTGTATTTTGGTTACTTTACGGTTCATTTAAAAGTGTTGGGATAATTTTTTTAAAATATTTTCTAAGTGTTGAAATGGAGATTTTTGTCAAAGAATTTTTTCTAAATGTTGGGGCAGATTTTTAAAGAAAAAAATTAAAAAAAATATATTTTTGCTCAGTCGTTCAAGCGACTTGAGCTTCTCCTTCGAAGCAACAAGCTGAAGTCTCACGAAGCCCATTCGAGCGACACTTGTTCTAGTTCTAGCAATAGCCTGACTTCGTTCAAGTGAGACCCCAACTTAATTTTTTATATAAAGCATGTTAAACTACTTCATTTTCGTTAAGAAGACCTGACGAATTCCATTCTACATAAACTGCTAACAACAGATTAGTTTTGTCTTCTTCATTTAGGATTCAAACCCTTTTGTTTTCAATTCATAAAAATATTAATCTTTTAGTGAATTATTTTAGAACCCAAGAAATTATTTTTGCTGGAGTTTCTCTTGTAGGGAGAATAACCAACTGATGATCTAGGTGCCACTGAAGAGAGGTACTGGGTTGACATTGACTTCGTGTCAAAGGGAGTACTCATGGGTGTTCCTGGGCTAACTGAATTGTGTGTCTTTATGGATCCTCTAAGGTTGATTCATTGCTTATTTAGGTTGCATCTTGTGAGAGTTTGTTGCGGTAAATTCTTTGCAGATTTCGCTTGTAATCATTGTGAGTATTATTAGTGAAATAAAAAGTTTTGCCATTTGGAGATTTTTCCTGAAATCTGTGAGTCAAAAATTATTATTTGTGTTGGAATGATCCACTACACCTAGATGTTTGTTTAGGGTTGCAATAAAATTGGGTTTAATTAATTTGACTTAGAATTGACAATTGATTAAATAAGTCTAAACTAGAAATTTGCGAATTTGATTAAATCAGTATCACACAGCATTTACAAATCGGTATCAAAGTTTTTTAAAGAGATCACCACTTTTACAAATTGGTATCAGAGCAGGTTGCACTAACTTATCATGTATTCCTATTTTCGCATAATTTGTGTGATATAGATTTTTTTTTTCGAAAAATTTGTTTTGTGAAAAATCGCAATTTTTTCGATAGAGAACTTATATAATCGGATACCAATTTTTACGGGTCTAATTATGCTTACTGTAAAGCACATATAAAATAGCATTTAAAAGCAATCGATGAGCGTGTTTGGTTAGTTTGTGAAAGAGGCGGGACTCCTTCCAATGTCACCGCAAATAATATAACTAATTTAAAACACATAGCAGACTGGACTGAGGCCGAATTTAAGTGGAGCACTTTTAATTCACATGACCTGAGTGCAATTTCTGGTGTTGTCACTCCTGAGGAGTTTCGATGTATTATGACCTCCACCATATAAAAATAAGCGTGGGACATTTTATAACTTATCCACGAAGGCACAACTGCGGTCAAAGAGTCTAAATTCAAAATTTAACTACTCAATTTGAAACAATTATCATGCTTGAGACTGAGTGTTTTGATGAGTTTATTGCACATTTGTCTGATATTTTAAACACTTGTTTCAATCTTGGTGAGCACATTCCTAATATACGGGTAGTTAAAAAGATTATGAGATCGTTGCCTAAACGTTTTATCCCTAAAGTAACTGTTTTGAATTCCTTAGGTAATTAAAGAAACTTAAAATTAGAAGAGCTAGTAGGAGACCTCCAGACATATGAGATTGACATATTCTCTCACACTGTCACACCTATGGATACAGGGATAGCACTTGGAGCCCAGTATAGGAAGGGAAAGGAAGTGTACCAGAGTGATAAGAAAAAGAAAGTGAGAGTTTATGAGTCCAAGTCTGAGGACGAATCTGAATTTTCTATGGCCATGCTTGCAAAAAAAAATTAAAAAAATTCTCAAATTTTTAAAACAAAATTCTTTGAATAAAATGTTTTTTGAGAAAAAAAAAAAGATGAGGCCAAATAGAGTTGTGAGAAAGAGGGTGAGAAAGAGAAAGAGTAGGAAAAGAGATGTTTTGAGTGCAAGGGCAAGGGGCATAGAGCATTTAAGTGTCCCACTAGGCTAAAGATAAAGGGTAAAAATATTGCCATGCCGATCACTCTTAGCGATAGTGAGGAAGATGTGAAAGATTCCTAGGATGAGTCTTCACAAGGGAAGTTTGTTGCCTTTTTATCTAGTCACATGAGCACACCTATTTTGTCCCACGACGATGAGGATACTTTTACACTTGAGACCTCCGAGGATGATGGTTTGAGTGTTTCTAGTGAAGGTCAGAGTGAGTGCGCAAGTGAGGGTGATAGTGAGCTCCAGATCGTGTTTAGAGATTTATACGCCGAGACCTTAAAAAGGAAAAAATTGAATAAATAATTTGGTCTTAGGGTTATTGATTTGGAGAGATAGAGAGATTGAAAGTTCGAGGGGATTTGAGGCTTCGGCGAGTCAACTCGAGAAGGTGAAGGTATCTTTGAGTGAGTAGTTGATCATCATGAATCAGGAGAAGAGTGAACTTATAGCTCGTATGTCACAATTAGAGAGAGATATTGAACGTGCCTGGGAGGTAACGGTCACTTTAAAGGATACATCTAAGAAGGTAGGAAATATGCTCCTCGGTCCCGCTTAGGGTAATATTTAGAGACTAGAAACAGGTCATGACAGTGCATCCACTTCCCACGTTGCATCCAAGCCAGTTCCCAAGTTTATGATTGATCCATATGGCTCTCAACCTAACCCACCTAGGCATCCCGTGCCATATAGGAGAGTGTGTCATAAACGTTTTGAGAGAGTTGTCCCTAGTCCCGTGTATGTTTGCACCCATTGTAAGAAGAGAGGACACCTTAAGGAGTTTTATTTTAAGTTGGGTATGTGTTACGTTTTTCTACTACATGTATTTTCACGCACGCACCCACACATAATGCTCCAGATGATTGCATGAAAGAGTTTGCACATATTAGGGAGCAAGTAAAGTTTTTGGTCAAGACTTCACATGATTTGATGGAGGTTTTTCATAGGATGTCACCATCTTTGGAAAACTCCACTGCACCTAATGGTTGAGGTTTAGACTTATTTGCTAGCATAGGATGATTTTCATGATGATTTTATATGCCTATTGCTAGTATGTACTATTTTTGTATTTATATTTTCCATTTTTGATATATTTTTCGAAAAGCCAAAAAGATTTTTGTTTTTGAAAAATACAAAAAGATTTTCTATTTTTTTGAGAAAAAATTTGAAAAAGCTAAAAAGATTTTATTTTGATAAAAGTTTTGGAAAAAGACAAAAGGAGTTTTGTATTTTTTTTATGCTATATATGAATGGACGTTTAGGATGACCGATTCACAATTTCATTCCATATCCATGTGACTGTTTGATAGTGTTTTGAAATGTGTCATCTTTTTTCTTTTTTTTTGCTTTATAATGTTTGGAGTCATTAAGATGTAATTTGAGATTACTACCTATATATTTGACTCTTAGTTTCCTTTAATGCACATTTGTGCGAATTTGTTTAATTATTGTACTCATCAAATCATATGTTAGTCGAAGTGTTTCCATCTCAATCATGTCTTTAAAGCGAACCAAATGCAATAAAATTTGACAATGAAAGTAGTGCATGTAATAACCGTTTACCAAGAGGAATTAAATTGAAAAAAATCATGAGTGCTCATGAAAAAGGGCTGCGAGAGTACAAAATTAACTCATTGTGAAAGACACCATTTTAAAAGATCCCAAAGAAAAAATTAAGGCAATGAAAAGATAAATGTACCAAAAATGGGGTCAATAGGTTTCGATCACCACAAAAGAAAAAAAATACATTATTATTTATGAGGGTGTTTGGATGGATAAATATAAAAAATGGGTTTGCACGTCTTAAGAAAGTCTTGAAAAAGCGTTACATAGTTTTAGATGTTATTGGTGTGAAAATCACTTCAGACTTTGATGTGTTTGTTAGATTTAGTCGATATCATATAAATTCACCTTTTTTACACCTAAGGACGATTTTGAGATCATTCATTCAGAGTATCCGTATTTATCATGCACATATGTTATGTTTGATTGCATTGATTTTCCTATTGAATTTGTTCACACACAATCTTTCCGTTTCCATGATTTGGTTATCTTAGTGTAAATTCATAGTGTGTAATTTTGTAAAATTATTTTTGCATTTTTTGTGTGAAAAAATTAAAAACAATTTGTGGAATGCTTTCGAGTATCTCTTGATGATCGTAGTTGTTTGTTTTGCTTATCGTGAAAACTCCAAGTTTATTTTGTTTATTCTTTTCCTTGTCTATTTCGGACAAATAAAAAGGCCCAGAGCGAATTATGATTTTATGGGGAAATTTGCATTATGGGGAAGATTTTAGATTTGATATTTTGTTTGATGTTATATTTATCTAATTTTAAACTCGATATGTCACGAAGGTATTTTCTTTGTCTCATGTATGTAGGTACAAAGTTTGATAATCATAAGTTGCACACCCTAATGAGGAAAGCTTGAAGATTTGACGTTGAAGATTTTTGAAGAAAAGTTTTTATCTTGCATTTTTAGTACCCTTTCAGTTTTGGGATTATGGGAGGGTATTAGATTTGTATAGGTATTTTGATTTGATAATTCCGATATTTTTATTTTGTACTGGCATAGACATATGGGGAGATTTCTAAGGACATATTTTATAAGTCCTGTTTATATTAGTATATGTCATATACCGCTACGAATCGTCGAAGAAAAGTTTAAGTTTGAAGATACATGAAGACGGACCCTAATATCAAAGTTCTTCAACATTCAAGCCTCCACGAGATGAATTTTGGTATTGTGTTTTGGTTACTTTAGGGTTCATTTAAAAGTGTTGGGGTAATTTTTCTAAAATATTTTCTAAGTGTTCAAGCAGAGTTTTTCTTCAAAGATTTTTTTTAAGTGTTGAGGCAGATTTTTAAAAAAATAAAAAATTTATTTTTTCTCAGTCGTTTGAGCGATTTGAGCTTCTCGTTCGAGCAACTTGAGCTTCTCGTTCAAGCAGCAGTTGAAGCCACGTGAAGCTCATTCGAGCGACACGTGTCCTTGTTCGAGCGATAACTTGACTTCATTTGAGTGACGCATCAACTTAAGTTTTTTATTTAAATCATGTTAAACTACTCCGTTTTCGTTAAGAAGACCTGCAGAATTCCTTTCAGCATAAATTGTTAACAGTAGATTACTTTTGTCTTCTTCATTTAGGGTTCAAATCCTTTTATTTTCGATTCACAAAAATCCCAATCTTTTAATGAATTGTTTTGGAACCCAAGATACGATTTTTGTTGGAGTTTCTCTTGTAGGAAGGACAACCTATTATTGATCTAGGTGGCACTTGAGGAGGTAGTACGCTAACGTTGACTGCGTGTCAAAGGGAGTACTCATGGGTGTTCCTCGGCAGATTGGATTGTGTGTTGTTGTGGATCTTTTGAGGTTGATTAATTGCTGATTTAGGTTGCAGCCTATGAGAGTTTACTGTGGAAATTCTTCACAAATTTTGCTTGTAATCATTGTGAGTATTACTAGTGAAATAAAAGGTTTTTCCCTTCGGGGATTTTCCTAAAATCTGTGAGTCAACAATTATTATTTATGTTGGCATGATCCACTTCTAACACACCGCTGCATTAAATACCGGGTGATTAGTCCCATGCCAAATTAAAACAAAATTTACAGTTGGTTCATTCTTAGCATCACTATCGAAAAACCTTTTCTTTTTATTAATCACCTAATACCCAACTAAGCAGGTGTTAAAAAAATTTCCAATTTCTTTTATTTAATGAAATTCCATTTTTAACAACAAAAACAGTTTAACATAATGGTCATACCATAACAATGAGTAATGACTAGATAACATCACCACTGAATGTATATAACTGTAATAAAACTCCCCGATTTAAATGTCACAATACAATAAACTCTCCAATTTAAATGTCTCTGATATGCATCTGATGATAACCATACCTCAAATCTATCTTTAAGAAGTATATTGCTCCTCTCAGCTGGTCAAACAAGTCATCAATCCTAGGCAACGGATACTTATTCTGCATCTTTACTTTGTAAGCTCCCGATAATCCATGCACTGCCATAAAGAACTATCTCGTTTCTTTATAAATAACACAGGGTCACCCTAAGGCGACGTACTCCTGCGGATATACCCCTGACCCAATAACTACTCTATCTGATCTCTTAGCTCCCTCATCTCTATTGGAGCCATACGATAAGGTTTACGAGTAATATGTCGTGTGTCTAATGCTAAATCTATCACAAACTTTATCTCCCTGCTAGGAGTTAACCCCGGTATCTCCTGGAATACATCTGTAAACTGACAAACTACTCGTATTGAATCAAGGGATATCACTAGTACCCTAGAGGTCTCCTCCTCCATATAATATAAATGTGCAGATGATCCTCCTCCCTCAGAACAAGGCATCGCCGCTAGGAACGTCTCATGTCCCTAATTAGCAAAAATAACTGGCTATAACAGTCAATCATGGCCCGATATGCAACAAGCCAATCCATGCTAATAATCACATCATACTCGAATATGTCCAATACAAGTAAGTTTGCCGGTAAAATCAAACTCTCAATCTCTATACTCACACTACGACATATAAAGATAATAGGTGTCCCACTACCCATCGGTGAGTCTACAAAAGTAATAGTATTGTCGGCCATATTTAGTAACCCTGTGGCTCGTGCAAATCTAGTGGCTACAAATGAATGTGAGAACCCTTTGTCAAACAGAATGCGCTCCATATCTCCATAGATAGAAAATATACCCTCAATCGCGAGAGGTGGGTGCTTAATTACATCATGATGGACGTTATACACACGCCCATTATGTCCATGTTGTGCTGAAGCTGCTGGAATGGTAGGTAATGTTGGCACCTGAGCTGGTTTTGGGAGAGAATATAGTGGAAACACTGGTCTCTGTGGATCCTGAAGAGCACCCTACTCCTTAGGAAATTTTCCCATATCAGGGCAATCCCGTCGTTTGTGGTCATTTTTTCCACACACGAAATATCTTCCAGTAAACTTTCCCCCATTTTGTGCCTGCTGTCCTCGACCCTACTAGCCATTACCACCTCTTCCTTGGCCCTCTTGCTGAGTCTGGTCTGGTCTGGTTGAGTCTGGTCTGGTCTGGTCTGGTTGCGTTCCGCTAGAACTACATCCACCAGTCTTGCCCTCCTAGCTCGACTTAATCCCCTGCTTTACACCCTTAGCATGTAAGCGGTTATCCTGGCAGTGAAGCATCGCATCATTAAGAACATCTTCATAACTATCTAATGAAAGATTTCCAAATCAGTGTTGGCGAATCTTCCAATTAAGTCCATCTGTGAACATTTGAATTCGCTTCTCTTCAGTAGGTACCTCCCCTGGTACCAAATTTTTCAGTCGAGTCAATTCCTCCTCATATTCTGCCACTGTCCTTCCCTCCTGGGTCAAGTCGATTAGTTTTTTCCTCATCTCAGTTTGTTCAGCGGAAGGAAAGAACTTGCTGTCAAACCGCACCCATAAGTCCTGAATAGTCACCGTGTCGCTCTCCTTGACAATGGTAATAGCTTCCCACCACTGTAGAGCTTCCTCAACTAGCTTAAATGTAGCTATTATCTGATGTTGTACCTCCGTGCATTCAAACATTCTCAAGTGCCTCTGGATGTCCTTCTTCCATTGGCTAGCAGTAACAACATCAGAACCCCTTTGAAACTCTGGTAGATGTGACTTCTCAAAGGCATCCCTAACACGTTTCCAAGTAGTAGGAAACACCTGTCCTGTTATGGATGGCACAGCTAGTGCCTGTGCTGGTGCTTACTGTACAACTGCTAAAGCCGCATTCACCGCTTGAGCAACAATGGCAGCAACCTCTGCAGCATTCATTGTACCTTGAGCTGGGGCGAGCTGAGGTGCATGTCAAGGAGGCATCTAAAATGAGATAGAACATTTTCATCAGTATTCAATATCACGGAATAACTTAAGAACGTATGTGCATAAATAACAATGCAATAGTCCTAATAATAGGGCTCTATATTAAAGAATGTTAAGCTGAAAGCATAATAAACCGTTCAAATCCTAAAAGACTCTAGAATCTGATGCTCTAATACCACCTGTAACACCCCTCTTAATTAAATACTGGGTGATCAGTCCCATACCAAATTAAAATAGAATTTACAGTTGGTTCATTCTTATCATCACTATCGAAAAACCTTTTCTTTTTATTAATCACCTAATATCCAACTAAACAGGTGTTAAAAAATTTCTAATTTCTTTTATTTAATGAAATTCCATTTTTAAGAACAAAAACAGTTTAACATAATGGTCATACCATAACAATGAATAATGACTAGATAACATCACCACTGAATGTATATAACTGGAATAAAACTCTTCGATTTAAATGTCTCAATACAATAAACTCCAATGAAGCCAAATGTATCAAAACTGACATAACACATTAACTTACTAGAATAGAATCGAAATACTTAAATCCTCTTGGGCGACATGCCCTAAATGAAAGATCAACTATAGAGTATGAATCAATGAATATGAAAGTGTCTAAACAAGATCCAAAACTCCATAGCATCCATAGCTCATCAAAATCTTACTCATCTATGGTGTGCATCCCTGAGGCTGGACACCTGTTATAGGAAATACAAGAGAGAAGAGAATATGTAATAAAACGGGTCAGAGCCCGATGTGAAAATAGTTTAGAAAACAGCAAGCCAATAAATTCTATATTCATCAATTATTATATACATGTTAGATTATCGAATTCTCTCTTGAGATTCTCACCTCTCATCTAGGGTGCGCACCTAACGTACCTAAAAACTATACTAGTTAGTGTTCCCATGCTAACTAGTTCATATCAGTGACAACGAACTACAGTCCATATCATTCCCACGTATTTCTCTCATAATGCAGGTTATATATATATATATCCAATTTCTCTTTAACATGGATAATCCCTTTTTCAATTCAATATAATTAAGTATTCACTAACTTAATTCATTTCAGATTTCATTATATTTCATGTCTACATAATTCACGCAGTAAACACTATCACAAGTATATATATGCATTCACTCTATTATATATATACAATACTGCGCCTCGAAGCTAAACTGCGGTGCGCACATACTCTCCTATCATGTTCGGGTACATCTCATCACTGTACAAAGGACTAGAGGTTTGATGTATCCCTCGAACCATTTATATCAAAATACACATATTGTAGGCGAACATAGTCCTAAGCCTTTGGGATATGCACATACCTACGCACCCAAATGATCGGTCACAACCTTATTCACAAAAGTGGTGCCCAATCCCTAAGTTCTATGTTCTGAGGCAACAAGTTAAAAATCCCCCCATAAGTCTCATCAGGATATGACTACCCTCAACGCACAAACCTCATGTCGATAGTAAGTAGGCTAGGTATGTCATACACATTATTCATCAATCAGTAGGTATACACATCAACCTATATAAAATTTGGTATGCACTCGACTAATATCATATTAGGATTTCATCCTACCCCAAGTACCCATCGTATTTCTTGAATACCACCCGTGCCTGTTAATCACGATTATAATCATATATTTATTATGTAGTTATCACTCAATTAATCTTTTCTTCAACCCAAGTACCCGCATATACATCCTCAATATTACCCATATTTGTTATAACGATTCTTCTTCTCTAAATTGTATAATAATTATGTAGATATCTCTCACATAATTTTTACTTCTCAATTTCATATAATTTTTCAACATTCACCCAAGTCTCTCACTCCTTGTTAATGTACCAAAATTAATCAAATCTCACCGTGGGCCAAATTACCAATTTCCAAACTTTTCTGGGCTAAAATAGGATTTTTTGAAATCTTGTTAGATGTCCAGAATTCTCGTTCGAGCGAGGCTATTCGAGCGATGTCTTTTGAATGACGTTTATTTTGAATTCTTTTTTAAATATCGTTATTAATCTCTTTCGAACCATGTTGTTCGAACGAGTTCCCCAGGTCGTTCGAACGACTTTTCTACAGATCGAGAACAACCCCCAAATTTCTGCATTTTTCTTAGTTTCTCACACCCAAATACCTACGGATTCTATTCTAACTAAAACCCAGATATTCCACCATTATTTAAACATGTTCAAGGGTGATTTTCATATAAGATAAACGTCAATTTCATAATGTTCATATGAATATCATCATCAAACCCATTAAATCCTTAACATTTCCATTAATCTAAATTCTTCATTTTTATACCTCTTAAAAACCCAAAATTTAGAACTTATGATTTCTTATCTAAATCATCAATTTACATATTCAACATGAGTAGTATTCATCTACGTACAATACCTATCATCAATTTCATATTCTCAATAAACATATATCTCCTCTACATATAAAACCTATCTATTTTCATGTTCACAGCCTCTACATGTACAAATCTCCAACTGCATGAATTTGCCTATCCATTTAACTTGATTTATCAATTATTTTAATCCCAAATTCATAAGTTCATCAATCCAAAATAAATCCTATTCTAACATGGATATCATAAGCACTAAAATAATGCAAGAATTACACTTGCCTCTTGTGTAATTTTGATCCTTTGTATAAGACAAGTGTAAGATTCCTTCCTCTTTATTCGACGACTATCAGATGGTGGTGCACGGTGGTAGAGATGGTGGTTGTCTCCTTATTTCCCTAGAAGTCTCTTCCTTTCCAAGCAAATATTCCTCTTCCTAAGAGAACATTTCCTCTCCTCAAAAGTCTTTTCACTCTCTCCTAAAAGACCTCACTTTTGGTTTGGTAAAGAATTGAACTTACGTTCATTCTCATCCCACATATATAATAAGTCCCAAAGCTTAGCTAATAAGACAAAAAATGGAATTACTATCCGTCTCCCAAGAAAAATGACTAAAATGCCCCTTCAGGGTGTCCTTTCATCTTCGAATTGACCCGAGACCCAAATTAAACTCCCGGGTAGACTTTACTGCCTATTTCGACCCTTTCGGACTCAACGGTGCACTCGAAATTATCATCCGAATGACTTAAAATAAATCTCATTTTATTCATTTAATATTAGTCCCGACACGATTCATGTGCGCATCCCAACTTAATTTTCATTATTGTCGTATTTGTTGCTCTCGACAATACTTATTGTATTCACATATTACTTTTATATCACTAAGTAATATTCAAAATCATATATTACGTTAATCTCTAGTAATAATCAATTCGGATTAATCCCAATTAACTTTTCACACATAATTAATTCCAATTAATCCCATTAATTTGGCTCATTACCATTTAATTTACATCATTTTAAAAGTCATTAAAATTACGGGGTATTACATACTCCCCCCTTATAACGGAATTTCGTCTTGAAATTCAAAAAAATAATGCATACCTGGTAAAAACAACTTCGGGTATCTGTTGCGCATCTTTTCCTCATGCTCCCAAGTAGACTCCTCAACGTTATTGTGCTCCCACTGGACACTCACTAACGGAACTACTTTCGAACTCAACCGTCTCTCGCAATGGTCCAAGACCGCTATCGGTCTCTCTTCATAAGAACTATCTGGCTACAAATAAATCACCTTCAATACAATGTGAGTGTGAGCCAACTCATCTCGAAGATACCGCCTCATCAAAGAAATATGGAACACATCATGTATCCTATGCAAGTGCTCCGGTAGTCCCAATCTATAAGCAACCGGTTCAACTCTGTCAATAATAGGAAAAGGTCCTACATATCTGGGCGCCAATTTCCCCTTCTTTCCAAATCTCATTATCCCCTTCATAGGAGATACCCACAATAATACCTAGTCCCCCACACTAAACTCTCGTAAGAATAGCTTTGCATCAGTATAGCTTTTATGTCTGTCTTGGGCTACTCGAATACGATTACGAATCATCTCAATTCTAGCAGACGTGTCCGGTATCACCTCTATCCTAAGTAACTTATTTTCTCCTACCACTAACCAACACATAGGAGAACGACAAGGTCTATTATATAATGCCTAAAATGGAGCCATACCGATGGTGAACTAGTAGGAGTTATTATACGCGAACTCCACTAGTGGAAGGTATTGCTCCCAACCTCCCCCAAAACTTAGGATACACATGCGTAACATATCCTCCAACATCGGGTTAGTACACTCCGTCTTCCCATCAGCCTGTGGGCGATAGGTCGTACTCAATCGCGCCTTAGTACCCATGGCCTCTTGAAAACCCTCCTGAAATCGGGATACAAATATCTTACCCCGATCAAATACAATATTAAGCAGTACCCCATGTAACCTCACTATCTTTGCTATCAAAATCTGGGTGTACTGCCCCGTAGAGTAATCAATCCGAACTGGCAAAAAGTGATCTACCTTAGTCAGTCGATCCACAATCACCCATATAGAATCGTGACCCCTCTGAGAAGTAGGTAACCCCGTGATGAAGTCCATGGAAATGGTCTCCCATTTCCACATTGGGATTTCTAATGGCTGAAGAAACCTAACAGGCTTCTGATGATCCACTTTCACTAACTGATAAGTGGCGCACTTAGAGATAAACTCAGCAATGTCCCTCTTCATTCCACTTCACCAATACTGCCGTGGCATATCTTGGTACATCTTATCACCATCGGGATGTACCATAAATCTGGATCCGTGCGACTTGGTCATCACCGCACACCGCAAATCCACACCCTCTGGAATAATTAATCTACCGTTGAAGTGCAAGCCCCCATCTAAACTCACTGAATTATACTCTGAACCCCTAGCTAAAAGTTATCTAATTTTATCCTGACAAAACGGATCCGTTGCCTGAGCCTGAACTACCCTCGTTATAATTTGAGGTGTAACATTCATGACTGATATAAGTGATCGGGAACTGCATCCGAATGTCCCAATTCCTTCCATTTCGCCTTCCACACCGCGGCCAACTCACTTACCAGCCTTCGGCTTAACACATCTGCTACCATGTTAGCCTAACCTGGGTGGTAATGTATCTCAAACTGATAATTCTTCACGAACTCAAGCCACCTGCATTGATGCATGTTCAACTCCCACTGAGTGAACAAATACTGAAGTGACTTATGATTTGTGAATAGGCAAAATTTCTCCCCCAATAAATAATGTCTCCAGAATCGAAGATCAAACACGACTGCTGCAAGCTCCAAGTCATGGGTGGGGTAATTCTTCTCATGAGGCTTAAGCTTTGTAAAGGCATAAGCTATAGCCTTCTCTTCCTGTTGTAATACGCCACCAAGACCCTGTAATGATGCGCCAGTATAAACAAAATACTCCACTATTGGCCTGGGTAGTGTTAGTTTCGGTGCGCAAGTCAACTTATCTTTCAGCTCATCGATTTCTAACTGACACGCATCATCCCATGTAAATGGTACGCCCTTATGGGTTAGGTTAATCAATGGCCCCGCTATATTTGAGAAATCCTGAATAAAACGTCTTTAATAACTGGTCAATCCCAAGAAACTGCGCACCTCTATCGGTGTCGTGGGCTGCCCCACTCTCTCATTGCTGATACCATGCTAGGATCCATAGATATTCCCATCTCAGATGTAATATGCCCCAGAAATTGAACTTCCCGAAGCCAAAATCCACACTTCTCATATTTCACACACAACTGATGCTCACGTAGTGTTTGTAGGACCCATCACAAATGCTCGGCATGCTCCTCCTCAGTCTGAGAATAAATCAGGATATCATCTATAAAGATAATTACAAACAGATCTAGAAACTCTTTGAATACCCTGTTCATCAAGTCCATAAATACCATCGGTGCATTAGTTAGCCCAAATGGCATAACTCGAAACTCAAACGATTCATATCTAGACAAGAAGGCAGTTTTACAAACGTCCTACTCCTTGATATGAAGATGATGATAACCAGACCTCAAATCTATCTTTAAGAAGTAGGTTTATCCTCTCATCTAATCAAACAAGTCATCAATCCTAGGCATCGGATACTTATTGCGTATCGCGACTTTATTAACCTCCCGATAATCCATGCACATCCGTAAAGAACCATCTCATTTCTTTACAAATAACACAAGGACACCCCAAGGCGACCTACTCCTCCGGATAAACCCCTAATCCAATAACTGCTTTATCTGATCTCTTAGCTCCCTCATCTCTGTTGGATCCATATGGTAAGGCGCACAAGCAATAGGCCGAGTGCCTAGTGTTAAATCAATCACAAACTTTATCTCCCTGCTGGGAGGTAACCCCGGTATCTCCTGGAATACATTTACAAACTCACAAACTATCGATATCGAATCAAGGGATATCACTACTCCCGTAGAGGTTTCCTCCTCCATATAATATAATGTGTAGACGCCTCCCTCAGAACAACGTATCGCCACTAGGAACATCTCATGTCCCGAAATAGCAAAATAATCAACTATAACAGTCAATCATTTCCCTATATGCAACAAGAAAATCCATGCTAATAATCACATCATACTCGGACATGTCCAATACATGTAAATCCGTCGATAAAATCAAACTCCCAATCTCAATACTCACACTACGACATATAAAGAAAGGTGTCCCACTACCAATCGGTGAGTCTACATAAGTAACAGTGTTGTCGACCATGTTTAGTAACCCTGTGGCTCGTGAAAATCTAGTTGCTACAAATGAATATGAGACCCTTGTGTCAAAAAGAATGCTCCCCATAGATAGAAAACATACCCTCAATCGCGAGCGATGGTAGCTGAATCGCTCCCTAATGGACGTTATACACAGACCCATTCTACCCATGCTGTGCTGGAACTGCTGGAATGGCAGGTAATGTTAGCGCTTGAACTGGTGTTATGAGAAAGGATGGTGGAAACACTGGTCTTGGTTACTCCTGATGAGCACCCTGTTGTTGAGGAAATTTTCCCTTATCAGGGCAATCCTGTCATTTGTGGCCATTTTTGCCACACGCGAAACATCTCCCAATAAACTTTCCCCTATTCTTCCCCTGTTGTCCCCAACCCTGCTGTTGGCCCTGATGCTAGCCCTGATGGCTCTACTGCCCCTGCATGTTGCCTCCCTTCCCAAATCAAAAACCTCCAGATCGTTAATATTTTACATAGTCCCCAGACTGGTAACCCTGGTCCCCCTGGCGCTGGTGACTCTGGCCTGGCTGTGTCCCGTTAAAACTGCATCCACCAGTCTTGCCCTTCTGGCTCGATGCAGTCCCCTGCTTGCCACCCTTATCACGTAAGCAGTTATCCTGGAAGTGAATCATCGTAGCATTAAGAACATCTGCGTAAGTATGTAATTAAAGATTGCCTAATAAGTGCTAGCGAATCTTCCAATTAAGGCCATCTGTGAACATTTGAATTTTCTTCTCTTCAATAGGTACCTCCCCTGGCACCAAATTTGTCAGTCGAGTGAATTCCTCCTCATATTCTGCCACTATCCTTCCCTCCTAGGTTAAGTCGAGTAGTTTTCGCCTTATCTCAGTTTGTACAGTGGAAGGAAAGTACTTACGGTCAAACTGCACCCAAAAGTTCTGGATAGTATTTGTGTCTCTCTTCTCGGCAGTGGTAATACCTTCCCACCATTGTAGAGCTGACCCAACTAGCTTAATGTATCTATAATCTGACACTGAACCTCCGTGCATTCAAACATTCTTAAGTGCCTCTAGATGTCCTTCTACTATTGGCTAGTAGTAACAACATTAGAACCCCCCTGAAACTCTAGTGGATGCGCCTTTTGAAAGGCATCCATAACACGTTCCTAAGCAGTAGGAAACACCTGTCTTGGTTCTGGTGGCATAGCTGGTGCCTGTGTTGGTGCTTGCGGTAAAACTGCCAAAGTCATGTTGACCGCCTGAGCAACAATGGCAGTAACCTTTGCAGAATTCATTGTACCTTGTGCTGGGGTAAGCTGAGGTACACATCAAGGAGGCATCTAAAATGGGAGAGAAGATTTTAATCAGTATTCAATATCATAGAATAACTGAAGAACATATATGCATAAATAAGAATGCAACAATCCTAATAATAGGGCTTTATATCAAAGAACGCTAAGCTGGAAGTATAATAAACCATTCAGATCCTAAAAGACTCTAGAACCTGATGTTTTGATACCACCTATAACACCCCGCTTAATTAAATATTGGGTGATCAGTCCCATACCAAATTAAAATAGAATTTACAGTTGGTTCATTCTTAGCATCACTATCAAAAAACCTTTTCCTTTTATTAATCACACAATATCCAACTAAGCAGGTGTTAAAAACTTTTCCAAATTCTTTTATTTAACAGCAATAACAATTTAACATTATTAATCACCTAATATCCAACTAAGCAGGTGTTGGTTCGGTGTATCCCTCGAACCATTTATATCAAAATACACATATTGGAGGTGAACATAATCTAAGCCTTTGGGCTATGCACATACCTACGCACCCAAATGACCAGTCACACCTTTATTCACAAAAGTGGTGCTCAATCCCTAAGTTCTATATTCTAAGGCAACAAGTCAAAAATCCCCCCATGAGGCTCATCAGGAGATGATTGCCCTCAACATGAAAACCTCCCGTCGATAGCAAGTTGGCTAGGTATGTCATACACATAATTCATCAATCAATAGTTATACACATCAACCTAAATAAAATTTGGTACGCACTTGACCAATATCATATTAGGATTTCATCCTACCCCAAGTGCCCCATGTATTTCTCGAATACCACTCATACTTGTTAATCACGATTATCATCGTATATTTATTATGTAGTTATCACTCATATAATCTTTTAATCAACCTGTACTTGTTATAACAATTATTCTTCTCTAAATCATATAATAATTATGTAGATATCTCTCACATAATTTTTAATTCTCAATTCCATATAATTTTCCAACATTCACCAAAGTCTCTCACTCCTTGTTAATGTACCAAAATTAATCAAATCTTACCGTGGGACAAATTACCAATTTCCAAACTTTTCTGGGCTAAAATAGAATTTTCTAAAATGTCGTTAGTAGTCCAGAATTCTCGTTCGAACGACGTTGTTTGAACGACATTTCTTCTAAATTATCATTTGAAATATCGTTATTAATCTCGTTCAACGATGTCATTCGAACGAGTTCCCCAGGTCGTTCGAACAACTTTTCAGCAAATCGAGAACAACCCCCACATTTATGCATTTTACTTAGTTTCTCACACCCAAATACTTACGGATTCTATTCTAACTACAACCCACATATTCTAAAATTATTTAAACATGTTCAAGGGTGATTTTCATGTAATAGAAACATCAAATTCATAATGTTCAATATGAATATCATCATCAAACCCATTAAATCCTTAACATTTTCGTTTATCTAAATTCTTCAATTTTATACCTCTTAAAAACCCATAATTTACAACTTATGATTTCTTATCTAAATCATCAATTTACATATTCAACATGAGTAGTATTCAGCTACGTACAATACCCATCATCACTTTCATATTCTCAATAAACATATATCTCCTCTACATGTAAAACCTATCTATTTTCATGTTCATAGCCTTTACATGTATAAATATCCAACTACATGAATTTTCCTATCCATTTAACTTGATTTATCAATCATTTTAATCCCAAATTCATAAGTTCATCAATCCAAAATAAATCATATTCTAACATGCATATCATAATCACTGAAATAATGCAAGAATTACACTTGCCTCTTGTGTAGGTCTAAACCTTTGAAGAAGACAAGTGTAGGATTCCTTCCACTTTTTCGAGGACTCTCCGGTGGTGGTGAAAGGTGGTAGAGATGGTGGTTGTCTCCTTGTTTTTCCTAGAAGTCTCTTCCTTTCCAAGCAACTCTTCCTCTTCCTAAGAGAACATTTCCTCTCCTCAAAAGTCTTTTCACTCTCTCCCAAAATACCTCACTTTTAGTTCGGTAAAGAAGTGAACTTACCTTCATTCTCATACCACATATATAATAAATCCCAAAGCTTAGATAGTAAGACAAAAAATGGAATTACTATTCATCTCCCAAGAAAAATGACTAAAATGCCCCCTTCGGGGTGTCCTTTCATCTTTCAATTGACCCGAGATCCAAATTAAACCCCTAGGTAGACTTTTCTGCCTATTTCGACCCTTTCAGACTCAACGGCGCACTCGAAATGATCATCTGAATGACTTAAAAAAATATCTCATTTTATTCCTTTAATTTTAGTCCCAACACGACTCATGTGCACATCCCGACTTAATTTCCATTATTTCTGTATTTGTAGCTCCCGACAATACTTATTATATTCACATATTACTTTTATATCACTAAATAATATTTAAAATCATATATTACTTTAATTTCTAGTAATAATCCATCCGAATTAATCCCAATTAATTTTTCTCACATAATTAATTCCAATTATTCCCATAATTTAGCCCATCAACTTTTAATTTATCTCATTTTAAAAGTCATTAAAATTACATGGTATTACACCACTACACCTAAATGTTTGTTTAGGGTTGAAATAAAATTGGGTTTAATTAATTTAGCTTAGAATTGATATATTATTAAATAAGTCTAAATTGAAAATTTGCGAATTTGATTAAATCAGTATCATGCGGCATTTACATATTGGTATCAGAGCTTTTTAAAGCGATCACCACTTTATAAAATTAATCGTAAATGATCAACGAAATGTAATCTATGCATTATTAATGACACTAGCGAAATAAATTCATGTCTCAAAACATCAAGAAAGAGTCACATGACTAGATGGAATGTAGGGGTGATCCAAAAATCTTGAATGCACATCCATATACAGTGTAAAATGAAAATAAAAAAAGATTTTTCTCATTTTCAAAAAAATTATCAAAATAAAATCTTTTTAGACTTTTCAAAAATATATCAAAAAGATAAAGAAAGTATATAAATACATAGAAATACAATCGAGCAATAGGGATAAAAGATATGAATATGATAATCACCACGTACTAGATAAAGGGAACGAACTCAATTAACGGAGCAAATACCCAAAGACTTCTTGAGATTATCTAATCTAAGTGCATCTAAAGTTTTTATAAAATTATCGGCTAATTGACGTTTGGGGCTCACAAAGCTCAAGTACACGACCTTCCCCTCTACGAGATCATGAATAAAATGCTCACATGTCCTAATGTGATTTGTGTCGGAATGGTTGATCGAATTATGGGATATATGAATTGCACTCTTATTATCATATGAAATAGTCATTATGCCTTGAAAGATCCTATAATCTTTCAACATTTGCTTCATCCATAAGAGTTCTGTGCAACAACCCCGTGTCTATATACTTGGCCTCCCCCGTGGATAAAGATATTGAGTTTTGATTCTTTCTCAACCACTCCTAAAATAAAAACACCCACCCGAGGTGCTCCTACAACCATCAACATTCCCTGGTTAATCGGCATCTGAATAGGCGGACAAATGGTCATCAGTATCACAGGAAAAAAATACCGTAGGAAAGAGTTCCACTCACGTATTTGTTGATACTTTTAAGTATAAACAAGTGAGACTCTTTTGGGGATGCTTGGTATCACGTACAAATCCCAACGCTAAAGGTAATATCGAAACGACTAGCGACGAAGTAGAGTAGACTACCTAGCATGCTCATATAAAGGGTTTGCTTTACATCATTTCCTAAAGTGTCGTTGTTAAGCTTAGTCTATGTGCTTATAGGGGTGCGTGAGTGATTAACGAAGTCTAAACCAAACTTCTTCACTATGTCCATAGCATATTTAGATTAAGATATGAATATGTAGTACCCCGTATTTCTGAGTAATTGGAATTTAATTAATTCAATAATTATTTGGGTTTAATTTTACATTACATGTGTGTCGTAATTTAATGGATTAAATATTTTTAGGAGAGATAAGAATTTATTATTAATGGAATAATTTGTGTGACAATTATTATACATTGTAGCAAGTAATATCGACGGGACTGCGTGAAATCTCTCAGGGAGTCGCGTGTAGAATATTTGAGGACTAGATGGAAAATTATTGTAGAGTGACTTGAATGTCGATTTCGAGGTCACGATTCACTCTGAATGGGTCGAGATAGTCGGAATAGTGTACCCGAGAGTTGTATTTGGGTTTCGCATCCTTTTAGTCATAACCGAGCCCACACGGGAGTGTTTAGGTCACTTGATCTTATCCCATAAGCCTAATTTTGAGAATTTGGATTTAAAATCCAATAATAACCATTTGGGGCACCAGCATATCATATCTAAACCCAAAGAATCAAAGTATAAGAGAGGAGAGTTCATTAGAGGGGAAGAAAAGAAAGTTTTCATTTACAAAAGTTGTCGAAATCATAATCAGAACGAGGGGAATCGACTCCATCATTTTAAAAACAAATTCAGACCTACATATTATAAGGCAATTGTTTCACTTGCTTGTTTCAAAAAGTTTATAATACCTATGTGTAGTGTATGGTTATTATTTTATGATTTGAAATGAGATTCTTAAAAAATTGATAATCTAAACACATGATCTTGGAAGGATTGCATGTAGATTGAACCTATTTATATAAGTAATAAGAAATCAATATATACGTGATGATAAAACTGGGAGAAATATGAGTTTTGATTGAAAGAGGTGAAGAACAATGAAAAGTAGGGTTTTAAGGATTTTTAAGAGAAAATCGGACCTTGAATTGAATTCGTGATGTTTTAATGATAGATTTACGTAAGAAATCATCCATATACACTTATATAATGATTGGGTAAGCTGGAAAGAAATTTGGTGCAGTTTCATGGAAGTATGAGAAATCTTTAATGGTGAAAATTCGTAAAAATGCAAGGAATGAGACAACGTTCTTGTAGAGAATCGATTCAGCTCCTTGGTCGAATCGATTCGGCTACCCAGATTTGCACAATTTTGCCTATTTGTTATAATTTCCTCATGAAGTGAATTGGGGGAAACTTGGAAGAATAATTTGGTAATTAAATAAAGACTTTAAAAAGACCTGTAGAAATATAGTCAATGCATGGGTGATCTTTAATGTGAGTGAACTTGGGGGTGTGTGCCGACGATGATAAAACGATCGAGACGTGTATCGGGAAATTTAGTTATTGAATTACGGGAAGGGTAAGCCATGACCTATGATTTATACCTGTAGTATATTAGTGTAGTAACTACTGAAACAACTTAAGGGGTAACTAGGGCCCTTCAGGTAGAGAATAATACTCGAAAAAATGCGATAGAGAGTTATATTCGTATAATGAGTAGTATGTGAGTATTCAAGAGATGTTTTATGTACGAATTATATTTATAGATTGAGTAAATACCCATACGGATTATATTTATAGGTTGAGTGGATACCTATACGGATTATACTTATATGGTGAGTGCATACATATACGGATTATATTCATAGGGTGACATTCCTATATGGATGATATATATAGGGTGAGGGTATACATATATGGATGATATGTATAGGGTGAGTTCATAACTATACGGATTATATTTATATAATGGGTGTATACTTTTAAGAATTTTATTATAGGTCGTGTGTACTCCTATATACGACATATGGATAGGTTGTGGGTATTCATATTATGTGATTTTGATGTATGTTAACATACCTATGTTACCTGCTATCATGGAGGTTCCTACGCAGTGGACGATCCCACCTTGCCAGTTCTAGGGAGGTCTGGATTTGTGCCCAGGACATAGAACCTAGGGCAGCTCAATATGTGTCGTGTATTAGTGAGACTGGCAGGTAGGACTCTAAACGGATATTCGAAAATCCGCGTTCGTCTGATATCTGAATCCGAATTTGCAGATATTTATTCGAAAATATGGAAACGGATACGAATATGGATACTCTATAAAATTATTCGAGAAAACGGATATGGATAACAATAGTACTAGTATCCGACATGGATAATCCGTATCCGACGCGGAGTATTCATTTTATCGAATATTCGTTTTACCGGATATCCGTATCCGTTAAACATATGTTTAAAATATTACTAATAATATTCGTATTAGTATTACTAGTAAATAAATATTTAAAAAAACTTAATCGTTTATTCCCCAAAACAAAATAAACACATACTCCACTCCAAACAAAAACACCCTAAAGTTATTATTTTATTGGGTATATTATAAAATGTCATGTATTATTATTTTATTGGGTATATTATCATAGAGTTACACTAAAGTTACAATACACCCTATCACACACAACATACACCGACTAAAGAACATATACTTCACTAAAAAAAAACTAACTTCGTTTCATTTCTCTTTCGTACAAAACAAGAGAAAAGAAACTCTCATGTGGTTGTTCGTTAGTTTTCTTAATTATAAATAAATGTAAGTGAGAAATAGAAAAGAATATAAGAGAGAAACATAATAGAATGCAAGAGAGAAATAGAAAAGTAAAGAGATGGTTTTGATTATGATGAGAACTGAAGTTAACAATATGTATATTATATACAAAATAAAAATATATACTTATTAAAATAAAAATATTAGTATGTTTTGAAGACAAAAGGTCCATGAGGTTATCATTCTCAATAAATTTGATTAATCTAAAAGGTGCATATTTATTTCTACTGTCATGGCATGCGACTGTTATTTTTATTTTGGGGGATGGCTTTAAACTTATATGGTTGTAAAGTATGGATGACTTTAAGTCATATTATCATTATGGAATGATACTATTATTATAGAATCCATAATTGTTGATATTAGGAGGCAGTAATTTTGTTATATATTTATTTGGATTGGATTGGATTGGATTTCATTGGATTGGATATTTTAATTGTTATTTTTTACGATGGTTAAATAATGTAAACGGATACGGATGTTATCCGAATCTGAGGTATCTGAGCGGATACGGATATGGATAGTTGTTTTAACTATGTGGGCGAATACGGATACAGATAGTACATTCAGATAGCAGATACGGATCCGTCCGTTTACCACCCCTACTGGCAGGTCATTTGGGTATGTTATGTATGTGCATGTCCCAAAGGCTTAGAACTATGTTCTCCTCCATTATTTATTATTTGATTTTCGGTTCGAGGAGACATACCAAACCAATAGTCCCTATTTTAGTACGAGAGGGCCGTGGACCTAATAGCAGAGTATGCCACATCACGAAGGCCATTCCGTAGATGCTATAGTTGTATATATGATGTGTGTGAAATGTATATATATAAGTGTTATTTATCCTACTTGTGTGTAACGTAGGAAGGATAGATCATGTATATCTAAAAGCGATAAAATTATGAGATAAGCTACTTAGTATGTGATAGTAGTAAAGTTAGATAGCGTATTTCTAAAGATGAATTATGTAGAGCAATTTAATGAAATGTTTTATTAATAACATACGTGAGATGTTAATTGTGGGTGAATGATAACATACGTGAGATGTTTATTACGGGTTAATGATAGCATAAGTGAAAATGTTAACTATGATTGAATCATAACCTACAGGTAAGGTTAAGCATTAAAATTACGCTAGCGTACTATATGGGTTGCACGGGATAGTTAAAGAGAAATTTAACTAAGGACATAATAAGGATTAAGGAAACATTGGGGAAGACTGTACGAGCAATATAGGGCAGCTAAATAGGTAGTCTTAGTTAGTTATTGATGAGACCTAGTGGGGCTGGGTAGCATGGCTAGGTAGATGACATTAGGCGTGCACATTAGTTGAGACGTGAGGAACTCAAGAGAGTTTACTTTGAACTAACATGTGTAATCAATAATTGATTTTGAACTAAAATTTAAATACTTGCTACATATTTTCAAAAATGGTTTTACTTGGGCTCTGACCTGTACTTGCAAAAATAATTTCAAAACCTTTTAGGTGTCCAGCCCGAGGGACGCCCATCTTGATGATCTATTCCGGGATGCGAAGCTATAGAACTTGTAGATGCTCGTAGAATTTGGATTAGACGCTTAAGTCACTTTATTTCTAGAGTAGGATGCAGTTCATTACTCTATTTAGGCGTGTTGGCCCTTCAGTCATTTCTTTTATTTCAGTTTGGACTTTGTACTCAGGTTCATATTCTTCTAATGTACTTTATATTAAACTTGGGAACCGGTGGTTTATTAGGTATTATTTTTATGTAGTATTTACCTTGTGATGGATTTATATTATTAATACATGGATGGTTAGTGATTATAATTATTTTTCCACATGTTGTTGTGTTAATAAAAGATAAAAATTTAGAACCGGTTTATTTAAAGCGTAGGTGGTTAGTAATTTTAAAAAGTTTTTGACAACGATGCTAAGAATGAACCAGATGAGACTCTTATTTTATTTTTATAAAGGACTAATCAACCTGTATTTACATAGGCAGGGTGTCACAAATTGTATCGGAGCATCAGGTTCTAGTGTCTTTAGGATATGTGCGACTTTTTACAGTTTAACTTAGCGTCCTTTGATATAGAGCCTTATTATAGGATTGTTGTATTCCTCTATGTATACAACTTACTTTTGAAACCCTTATACTTTTGACTCACTTGAGTCTATATTGTATAAGTGCTCATCTAGTTTGGAAATTGTGATAAAATTATGTCCTACCTAGAATCCAAAGAGCCTCGGAAGTTGGTTTGCTACTTCATCTCTCTATCTTGCTTTGATCAAGAACCTATTGCCAACACTCACACACAGTAGAATTCATTTTTGCATATCATATTGCATAATTATGTGTGTACATGTGTTGAGTGTGTTTAAATCCCTAAATTGGAATTTTAATAATTTTTTGGGATTTTTTAAGCATTTTTAAAATAAGGTTTTCTTAATTAAAACTTGTTTTAAAAGTTTCTGGGGTTAATTTGTAAATATCATTTGTTGATTATATTAGCCTAATGTTACCTTGGGTAGAATTCGAAAGCGGAGTAAACTTGAGGGTGTGGTTTTAATTAACTTTGGACGCGCGTTTGTTATCCTGTTATTGACCAACACTTGTCCTCGTTTGATTGGCTGAAGTTGTGTTTCTTTACTGAGTTATAACTGCGTTCGTTCCTAGCCCTTGGATCATTAGCTATCAATGCTCTGCATGTTATCTTGGTGAATCCCAGTACAACTCTTTAGACCAATCAGAATTCGTTTAATCACCGCCTTATTAGAATCCTTAGATCTAAGTCAACTTGGCTTGACATAATCCAGGCCCTTGGTTTTGAGCCAGCCTCTCGAACCTTCTCCTTACCCTATAAAAGGGACCCTTCTCTCAGACTTCGAAGACTTTTGCCATTTTCATTTCCTCTGAGAAATTGAAAGAGTAGAGAGAGAAGAGAGAGAAAAGAGAAAACAGAGAGAAGAGAGAGAGTTAGAAACCCTAACCATGTTCGTCAAACCTCTTCCATCCAAACTCAAACACTTATTCAAATACCTCCATATCCAAAACACTTCTCTGAGTGTTCTTGAGAGTTTGAGTTGAGATTGTTTTTGTTGCTGTAACCTCCTGTTCTCTTGATCTTGTTTTCAACTTAAACGTTTTACTCAGATCTAATTTATGATTTCATAAAAATTTCAGATCTGAGTTATTCATGTTACATTACACTTAGTTTCATTCTTTATTTCTCATCTTGAGAAATATATTGTTGATTTTTTTTTATAAAAAGTTTTCTTACTTTGAAATCAACAATAAATGTTTTTTATTTCTAGTTCTTGTAAAACTAAACCTTTGACCTAGTTTGGAATATCACTTGGAGGTTTTCAATCTCGAAAAGTTTCTCTAAATTCTGAGATTGATTAAGACCTTGTCTGTCTTCCTAGCAAGGTATCCGTAGATTCTGGGAATGATTTAAAGGTCAAATAAGGTGAAAATTTTTGTAAGAAGAAAGAAAAAAAAAGATCACAGCATATAGTGTTATTGTAATTTGTTAGGAATGTTTGTACTTAATAAGTGTGTGTGTGTGTGTGTGTGTGTGTGTGTGTGTGTGTGTGTGTGTGCATGCATGTGTTAGAAAAAACTTACACAAACACTTTCACCCTACAACATGAAAAATGTTGGTAATAAGATTTTGAGAACAAAAAGTCGACGTAAAGTGCTGAAACAAATCAGAAGTTAACAAACTGTGAGAACTACATCTACAATCAGAAGTGCAGAGAAGTTTATGGACACCAGAGGGTATATTCCTAAACTTATATAGGACTAAGTTGTTTGCAAGTTAGTTATATAGTTTGTAACTCATATATTTATTTTAGTGGATTTTTCATTTTACTCCGTAGAGGGAGTCGTGGATGTTTCCTCAATTGGTGAGGTTTTACCACGTAAAAAATATTGTGAACATAATCTTTCTACATCTCCTCATCTCACTCTTGGTTGTGCTGAGTTTAAGATTTTTAAACTACTTTATAAACCTGTTATTCAATTCTTGAATATATCTCGTACATACTGATTTGTGAAACATATCTTGTGTTCAAATAGTTTGCTTTTCACGAAAAGAGTTTCTTAAAAAAAATATCGGAGTTACTTAAATAGTTTATTTTTAATAAACGACTTTAGTAACATTTTTCAACTTTCTCCTACTATTAAGTATAGTTGACATGATTCGTATATGACTTCGGTTGGTTTTCGTACATTAAACAATATGGGATGACCACCGAGGGCCGTTAGAAGGACTGTAGGAGGAGAGGCTCAGGAAAAACATTGAGTATTTTGTAAACGGTAATTGCGATATAAGTCACCACGATTATTGTTCAAGTAGGTGATAATAGGATAATAACTCAGGACCGTAATTTCCTCCAAGCACCATCATAGATAACGGTGGTGCAAGTTTAGACTCACACATCATGGACGAAAAGGGGAGGGAGTTTGAAAGACGATTTGAACATCCATCTATAAGGATTCGGGGCAGAAAATAAGTGTAATTGGGTCGTGGAAGGAGAAAATTCAAAAGTAACTGTACAGGGTGGAATGCAACGACACCCAGGATTAAATTTTGAGCAAACTTTTTAGCTCATAGGAGCAGCGTTGAGTGATAAGAGTCAGTCACCACATATAGAGAAGTATATATGGAATTAAAAGAGGAATTTGGATACAGATTGACCGTAAGACCATCCATTTGCTGTTCGAACGAAGATGCGAATGAATTTTGGGAAACTTATAAAAAGGGGCAAGATAGAGACCGAACGTGAGAGAGAAGTTGACTCGTTTAGCAAACTTTGTACCCGACGAAGGGGAGATGGAGAATGTAAAAAGGGTCTATAAGTCGGTAATAGACTCATTAGTAGAATACTCAATCATGGATGGAAAATTCATCCGAGATAAGTAGTGCCAATATCGCTAAGGTCGTACATTTACAAGTTTATATAATTTCTTCCATGAGAAGGGAGCCAAAGGGGTTGGAGAATCTAGTCGAAGAAGAGGACTGGATTATACGGTGATAGTGAATCACCAAAAGGGGGTATACCCATTTAAAGGATTAAGATCAATGTAAGTCTTACCAAGTAACAGTGAATTTAGTTAGGGCCTTTAAGTCTAGCATAGATTTCTATAGGGCTAACGGATCCAAAGGGACAACGGGGGTAGCAATTGAAGCCAAGACTACCTGGTCTGAGAGAAGAACACCCCAAAATGGACAGTGGGCCTAGAGACAGGGGATGGCATAGAGAGATGTCCAATATGGGAGAGTAGGGCCAGCGGTATTAAACTTATCCACAGCAAGAAAGTGAGACCAGTCAGATTGAGAAACTAGATGAGAACAGTGCCAGTGGGGCACAACAGCAGAAGGAGGGAGATTTTCAATGGGTGAATCAGGCTATAAGATTTATGCCTATAGGTTATCAAGCCGAGAATAAGTGGGTTCAGGCAGTACCAGTAGGGTCCTCAGCAGTAGTAATATTTCATTCCTTAGAGTCGTTAGGGCCAAGGGAATAATGATGGAGGCCAATAGGGTCGTGATAAGAGGCGGAGGGATTTCGAACCGGTGTTTCACTTGTGGGTGTATAGGTAATAAAAGAAGGGATTTTCTAAGGCGAGATAGAGGTCAAGTACAGGAGGACATCCTGGATATAGAACCATTGCAACTGATTGTGGGTCAGTTTGGGGGTGAGAGTTATGTTCAGGGATCAGGCGAGATATATGGAAAATAGAGGTAATATTTAGTTTTGTCCTTGCGAGTACGAGATTATTTGGTTGAAAGTTGTGCATCACAATATATGATAGTTAACACTACAATTGGAGTATGAGTCAAGTTTAGTGGGAGCGTTGGCAGTTTTAGCCTTAGTATGAATGTATTTACCAATGGGTAATGGGACTTTTCGGTGTCACCTGTAGGGGAGCGGGTGTGGAAACTAAGACAATTCTTATGTTATGATTTGATACTTTTGAGAGTTAGTAAAGTAAGACTTATCATGAGCAGGAATGGTAATAGAGTGTGTGATAAGACTATCGTGCCTGTTATTCCAAGGTAAGTTATATTATTTTACGAGGCATAACCTGAAAGAGGGTTGGCTTATATATATGTATATATAAATTGTATTGTACCATAGACTTCTGTGAGTATGTTATCAATGTATTGTTGATCCTGGTTCATAGGGGCTTTTTACTGATGTAATTCAGGATGTGTTGTGTTCCTTATTGAGCGGGGAGATATATTACATTATTTATATAGCGCTGAGAACTTGAGATAGTAAGAGCGTCGTGTTGTATGTCGCCTTTAGCGACATGAGAGTGGAGGAATAGAATTTTTATGTCAGCAGACAAAAATTTAGGGGTACGTGTTATGGGCTGAAGGCCTAACGGATCTCGACGACTGATAATGTTAGATAGTAGTGTATCTGGAGTTCCTTATTTGAATATCGCTTTGCGAGACATCCCACGCATGAAACTTAGTGAACGGTAAAAGTTGGGAGAAGTTTGGTCTTTAGGACATGGGTTTAGTACCTTAGTTATTGTGGATATACATGATTATAACTGAGAGTTGATAGTTATATTATAACTTAAGGCCGATAGAGCCGTAAAATCCTTATGTGAGAATCCGTGTAGTGCGTTTACACCACAAGTAGATCGGTGGGACAACCTAAAGAATAATTAAGTTGCAATTAGTAGGGTGGTTGAGTATAACCTTACTGTACGATCATGACAAATATGCGAGGATTTACTTAAAACAAGGATATTATGTTCAGTTAGTTTATACGGTGATGCACGGGTATAGGGTGTATGTTTACCCTAGTAAATTGGATTTTTAGTATCGTCCACAGTCGAAAGATGTGGGACTGTAAGTATAATAACAGTAAATGAATAAAAGAGTTAACACATGGGGATGCTGATTTTTTCCCGGTAGAGGAAATACTTTAGCCATGAGTAGATAGGCTCATAGTAGTGACCAAAAAGGGGAGGAAATTACAAAATGTCGGGTAAGTGCTAAGGTATATTGGTTGATTAAATGATGGAGTATTTTTGTATGAGATGGCTAAAGCAAATTAGCCGCTATAATGAACGGAAAGTGGGGGCCATTGGATTATTCTGAGGATAATTAACAGGATAGTAGACGATAGTCCATACCGTACTGTGGGAAGTACTGCTATGAGATCGTAGGTAATGATTACATTATTGAGATATAGCATAGATCTAGAAGGAACAAAAGAACGATTTAGATTTTTGGAAAGGATAGATGATATGTGAGAATATATCTGAAACTTTTGAGTACTGGACTTATCCTAATTTCGAGGACGAAATTCCTTTGTAGGGGGGGAAGTATGTAATACCCTGTATTTCTGAGTAATTGGAATTTAATTAATTCAATAATTATTTAGGTTTAATTTTATATTACACGTGTATCGTAATTTGATGGAACTAAATATTTTTGGGAGAGATAGGAATTTATTATTGATGGAATAATTTGCATGATAATTATTATACATTGTAGCGAGTAACAACGACGAAACTACGTGAAATCTCTTCAGGGAGTCGTGTGTAGAATATTTGATCACTAGATGGGAAATTATTGTAGAGTTACATGGATGTCAATTTTGAGGTCACGGTTGACTCCTAATGGGTCAAGATAGTCGGGACAGTGTGCTCGATAGTTATATTTGGGTTAAGGGACCTTTTTAGTCATAATCGAGCCCACATGGTAGTGTTTGGGTCACTTGGGCTTAGCCCATAAGCCTAATTTTGAGAATTGAAATTTAAAACCCAAGAATAACCATTTGGGGCACCCGCGCATCATATCTAAAACCCTAAGACAAAGGAGAAGAGATGAGAGGCCATTAGAGGGGAAGAAAAGAGAGTTTGGAGGTGTAGCACCTTGATTCATCCACAAAAGTTTTCAGAACCGTGATTGGAGCGAGGAGGGATCAACTCCATCATCTCAGGAATGAATTCAGACCTGCATATTATGAGGCAAGTGTTTAAACTGCTTGTTTACAAAAGGTTATAATACCCATATGTAGTGTAGGGTTATTATTTTGTGAATTGAAATGAGATTCTTGGAAAATTGATAATCCAAACAAATGATCTTGGGTAGGATTGCATGTATATTGAACCTATGTATATGAGTAATACGAAATCAGTATATACCGTAAAGATAAAAATGGGAGAAGTTTGAGTTTCAATCGAAAAGGATGAAGAACAATGAAAACTAGGGTTTCAAGGATTTTTAAGAGAAAATTGATCCTTGAATTGAATTCGTGATGTTTTAATGATATATTTACGTAAGAAATGATCCATATACACTTATATAATGATTAGGTATGTTGGAAAGAAATTTGGTGAAGTTTCATGGAAGCATGAGAAATATTTAATGGTGAAAATTCGTAAAAACACAAGGAAGGAGACGACCTTCTTGTGGCGAATAGATTCGTCTCCTTAACAAAATCGATTCGCTAGGTGAATCGATTCAGACAAAGGCTGAATCGATTCGGCTGCCCAGATTTGCACAATTTTGCCTATTTGTTGTAATTTCCTCATGAAGTGAATTGGGGGAATAATTTGGTAATAAATGAAGAGTTTGAAAAGACCCGTAGGAATATAGTCAATGCGTGGGTGATCTTTAATATGATTGAACTTGGAGGTGTGAACCGACAATGATAAAACAATCGAGATGCATATCGAGAAATTTAGTAATTGGATTACGGGAAGGGTGAGCCATTACCTATGATTTAGACCGGTAGTATATGAGTGTAGTAACTATTGAAATAACTTAAGGGGTAACTAGGGCCCTTTCGGATAGAGAATAATACTCAGAAAAATGCAATAGACAGTTACATTCGTATAATGAATAGTACGTGAGTATTCGAGAGATTTTTTATGTATGAATTATATTTATAGGTTGAGTGTATTATGTTTTACATGCGAATTATATTTATAGGATGAGTGAATACCTATACGGATTTTATTTATAGGTTGAGTGGATACTTTTACATATTATACTTATATAGTGAGTGCAGACATATAGGGATTATATTTATAGGGTGAGTGCATACCTATATGGATGATATATATAGGGTGAGGGTATACATATATATATGATATGTATAGGGTGAGTGCATACCTATACGGATTATATTTATAGGATGGGTGTATGCCTATACGAATTTCATTATAGGTTGTGTGTATGCCTATATGCGACTTATGGATAGGTTGTGTGTATGCCTATTATATGCTTTTGATGCATGTTAACATACCTACGGTGCCTACTATCACGGAGGTTCCCGCGCAGTGGGAGATCTCACCTTGACAATTCCAGAGAGGTCTGGATTTATTCCCCGGGACATAGAACTTAGGGAGGCTCACTATGTGCCTTGTATTAGTGAGACTGGCAGGTCATTTGGGTACGTTATGTATGTGCGTAGCCCAAAGGCTAATAACTATATTCGCCTCCATTCTTTGTTATTTGATTTTGGGTTCGAGGATACATACCGAACCAATAGTCCCTATTTTAGTACGAGAGGTATATGGACTTGATAGCAGAGCATGCCGCATCACGAGGCACCATTCCGTAAATTTTATAGTTGTATATATGATATGTTTGAAATGTATATATACAAGTGTGATTTATCCTACTTATGTGTAATGTAGGAAGGATCAATAGTGTATATCTAAAAGCGATAAAATTATGAGATAAGCTACTTAGTGTGTGATAGTAGGAAAGTTAGGTAGTGTATATCTAAAGATGAATTAGTAGATAAATTTAATGAAATGTTTTAATAATAACATATGTGAGATGTCAATTATGGGTGAATGATAACATACGTCAGATGTTTATTATGGGTTAATGGTAGCATACGTGAAAATGTTAACTATGATTGAATAATAATTTACGGGTAAGGTTAAGCATTAGAATTGCGATAGTATATTGTATGGGCGGTATGGGAGAGTTAAAGAGAAATTTAACTAAGGACTTAATAAGGATTAAAGATACACTGTGGCCTACTGTAGGGGCATTACAGGGGAGCTAAACCTGTAGGCTGTGACACCCCGCCTAATTAAATACCGGGCGATCACTCCTTTATTAAATTAAAATCAAGGGGAACAGTTGGTTCATTCTTAGCATTACTGTCGTGAAAATAAATTTTTCCAAATTAACACCCTACTTAATTAAGCTAAGTGTCAAAACCATTTTTCAACATTACTAACCAATTTTATTTTTTTAAAGGAAAATTATTTATTTAATTAGTAATAACATTTTCAATAAGTAAGAATCATACAACAATTATCCTGGAACATAATCCAATTACTTTAAACATTCAATATTCAAAATCTCCACATTTAAAACTTAATGTAAAACATACATGCTGAATAAATCCCAAAGTAACAATACTAGAAATAACTTAAATACAAATGTCCCAGCAAAACAGATAAATAGTGGAAAGGGCGACACATGCCCCAATAACTGAGAATCATAGGAGTGGAATCAAGTAAATAAAATCGTCTAAGCAAGTGGCCTGCAACTCCCACCTAAGCTGCAGTACGTTCCTTCCAAGGGATCCTAAGCAAGACGCCCCTGTGGCTGGGCACCTGTAGTACATACATATATATATACAAGAGAGAGAGAGAGAGAAAAAACGGATCAGAGCCCGATAGTTTATATGATTTAAAAATTTGTTTAGCAAGTATTTAAATTGATACATGCCAATGCAACAACATATTAGTGCGACACTCTCTTGAGAAATTCTCACCTCTCTTCTAATGTGCACACCTATCGCACTAACCTTCCCAATGGTTTATCTCTTCATATCTCACACTATCTTTCCCCAAGGATTTAACATATCTTAGGTTATTCGTAGGATTTAAAAGAATATTTCAATTAGTATCCAAAATTCTCATTTTAACTTTATTAATTTATAAAGTTTTCCAGTTTCATATTATACTTTCTCAAAACAAGTATTTACAATTTGAGTCATCAACCATGTCCTACATATCAAATCACAGTAGGCAGTTCCAGATTTCAGAATTTCATATATATATTAACTACTCATAAAATATATATATCATAACATCACCCCACATAAAAAACTAAAGTGCGGGCATACTCTACTATCCAAAGCCCCGTATCACTCGTATTAAGGGGAATACATTCAGAATCACTCTCGAATTGCATTAACACATTCACAAACAATATTGAGGCGAAGTATAGATTCCAAGTCTCTAAGAGGATGGCACATGCCTGCATCTCTTAGGACCGTATGAACTATCACATCGATAGCCTGTACCAAGGATATATATCTTCTAGGGTACAAGTCAATATCCCCCATAAAGGTCCCAGCGCGGTAACCTCAGGGATAGCAAGTAGTGTGGGCATGATTTTCACACATAGATAGCATATGCATACATAATCATATAACTATACTAATATTACCATATCAATGTTAGGTATATTTCAAATCCCATAGTTACGACTCTTATCCTTATTTTCACATTTTTAGTAAACACATATAACGGTTTGTTTCTAACCTTGATTCGGTATTATTCCAACTTACCACATAACTCTCATGGCTTTATCCTCCCAACTATAAAATTCAGTAGGTATTCACCTATTCTCTATCGTAACTATTTGACGTAATCTCTCACTTTATATACTTAGTTTCATCGTTCCTTATATAATTATCCCAAAAATACAATTCTCGTCATATATTAGAGGTCCCAAAATTTATTCATATACCCTACTGGTCCTCTTTATCTCTCAAAACATATTTATAAGGGTGACCATGAATTATTCATCCTTAAAGTGAATTTTAACTAATTAAGAAGGGAAAACATGAGTCTTCCAGGATGGGTCGATCGATCGAGGTCTGGGGATCGATCGATCGAACCTTCGATCGATCGAAGCTCTGGGCTCGATCGATCGATCAAGCAGATATTGCGATTTCTGCAGTTTTGCAGTTACGGGTTCTAACACATAACTTCATCCAAATTCAAGTTTTTCATTCCCAAACGTCCACAGATTCATACTACTAACATTATATCATCATACTAGGTATTTCCAATGTAAAGCATGTGGATTTCTATCACTAAACATGGATTAATAGCCCAAAAATTATTATAATTATCAAGAACCCTAGAATTCTCTTAAACATGGTTCTAACAAGTATTTCCAAAAATTTCTTCGTATAAACATCATAATTTCGTGGGTAATTTCCTCTACATGGCAAGGGTTTCCAGAATTATCATTTAAACCATAACTACATGCGATTCCTATCTCAAATCTTTGGTTTTCTTCCATAAAACTCATTCTAATTACTCCTAAACTAATATTAAAGATGCACCAACGAAATAAGCAAGATAAAAACTTGCCTGATATTTTTGGTGTTCTGATTTGCAGATGATTTTGGTGTGGTTGCGTAGCCCGTCGCGCGATCTACGCATTGGTGGTGGTTGCGGTGCAAATGGATAGATTTGGGCCTTGGATTGCCTTAGAAGCTCTCTCCTTCCCTCTCCTATGGCCGTCACTTGTCTTTGGTTGTTCTAACCCTAGAATACAACCTTGGACATCTGATATAACCCTTAGAATTTCGTGGGTTTAATTACCCATAATTGTGAAATGTCCAAAACGCCCTCCCAGGGTACTAATTAGGCCTAAAAATGCCCCGAGACCCAAACTAAACCCCCGGGTACACTTTTCTGACTATCTCGACCCTTCCGGACATGTTGATGCACTCAAAACGACCATACGAACAAATTATAAAATATTCACTTTTATTTATCAATATTTAGTCCCGACGCGACACGGGCGCGTCCCGACTCAAATTTCCAAAATTGTCATTTTATTCACTCGTGACATTCGATATAACCAATATTACATATTACTTTGCTCAATAGTAATATTCAATAAATTTCCCTTAATTACTAACTCTCGTCACGTTAATAATTATAACATAATTAATTTCTGGATTTTTATTAAATAATTAACTCCCATTAAATTTAATAAATCCCCAAATTAATATAGCATAAAAATACGGGGTATTACATAGGCTTAGTTAGTTAATGATGAGACCTAGTGGGGTTGGGTAGCATGGATAGGTAGATGAAGTTAGGTGTGCACATTAGTTAAAAGGTGAGGAACTCAAGAGAGTGTACGTTGAACTAACATGTGTAATCAATAACTAATTTTTAACTGCAATTTAAATACTTGCTAAATATTTTCAAACGGTTTTACTTGGGCTCTAACCCGGACTTGCAAAAATATTTTCAAATCCTTTTAGGTGTCCAGCCACAGGGATGCCCAACTTGACGATCTGTTCCCGGGATACGAAGCTGTGGCACTTGTGTATGCTCGTAGGATTTGGATTAGACACTTCAGTCACTTCATTCCTAGTGTAGGATCCAGTTAGGTTACTCCATTTGGGTGTGTTGTCCCTTCAGTCATTTCTTTTATTTCATTTTGGACTTTTTACTCTGGTTTATATTCTTCTGGTGTACTTTATATTAGACTTGGGAACCGATGGTTTATTCGGTATTGTTTTTATGTAGTATTTACCTTATGATGGATTTATATTATTAATTCCTGGATGGTTATTGATTGCAATTTTTCCTTCACACGTTATTGTGTTAAGAAAAGATCAAATTTTGGCACCAGTTTATTTAAAACGTAGGTGGTTAATAATTTAAAAAGGTTTTGATAGTGATGCTAAGAATAAACCAAATGAGACTCCTGTTTTATTTTTACGAAGGACTGATCAATCGATATTTAAATAGACGGGGTGTCACAGTTATCCCATCCTCTAATTGATGCACCTAGAGGCCTAAGAAGAACGTATCTCACTAACCATGCTCATTTTAAACATGCTATTCATATCCTCCTCAAATGTGTGAGATTGTCAAGAGCCTATGGATCTAAATATTATGTCATCCACATAGACTTGGGCAACCAATATAGCATCACTTTCTCTCCTCACAAATAACGTCTTATCCAATCCTCCTCTCTTGAAGACATGGCCTAAGAGATAGTAAATGAGCCTCTTATACCAAGCACGGGGTGCTTTCTTCAAACCATACAGGTCCTTCTTAAGATAAAAGACGTGTCCCGAGTGCTTTGGTTCTTCGCACCCCTATGGTTGTTCCACAAAAAATTCAACCTGTAGAATATCGTTAAGGCACTCTTGACATCCATCTGATATAAATTGAAGCGCAGATGATATGCTTTGGTGAGTTATAAATGTAAAGATTCAATACTAGCAATAGGAGATAATGTCTTGTCAAATTCTACACCCCTAATCTTTGTATAGCCTTGAGCGAACAACCTAGACTTATTGCAAATTATAGTACCATTCTTATCCATCTTATTCGTGTAAATACATTTGGTATCGATCAGAGTAGTCTCGATAGGTTGGGGGACTAACTCCATGACATAATTTTTTTTGAAACTGAAGCAACTCCTCTTGCATATATAGAGGATATCGAATGCTCTTCCTTCAGTGCTTATTTCACATTCTTGGGCTCGATTAAGGAGGTGTAGAAAAAATTAGCTAACCACATTCTTAAGTTTATAACGAGTCTTGGACACTAGTGTGGGATCACCAAGTATAGTGGAATGGCCATGATTTTTTTGACGCAAAAGGGCGTATCCTCTAAATCAATATTGGGTTCTACCGAGGTAGTACGAGGAATGATGGGGTCATTACGGGGGTGTACATTGTCCTCACACTCATGGTCAGGGTAAACAAACATCGGTGGCTCTTTGTCTTTAATAGTGACGTTTATTGACTCCATAACCTTAGACTTTAAAAGGTTAAATACCCTATAATACCTACTCGATGATGAATACCCTAAAAAATCCCCTCGTCACTTCAGGAGTTGAACTTTCCTAACTGCTCTCTATCTCTTAAAATGTAACAGGGATTCCCAAAAACACGAAAATATGACAGGTTGGCTTTTTCCCCTATCCATAACTCATATGGTGTGTATAACTTGTGTGGATGAAGATATACCATATTCACCATAAGGCATGTGTTATTAACCACCTCTGTCCAAAAATGTTTAGGCTCATTTCTCCCAAAAATAATGGATTTAGCCATTTCTTGTATCATCTGGTTCTTTTTCTCAACTATCCCATTTTGTTGAGGAGTACGAACCGCCAAAAACTTGTGTTTGATGCCCATTCCATTAATATAGCAATCCAACTGGCTTTTTAAATTCAATTTCGTTGTCACTACACATCCGAATAATATTGACACTGTGTTGGTTTTGTAGGACATGACACTTCGTTGTTAGGAACTCAACCGCATAGAATCTTTCTCTAAGAAACCCCACAATAGAGTATCTCGAAAAGTTATTGACCATCCCGAGAATGTATCTCTTACCACCTATACTCTCCGTACAACTAGGACCCATAAGATCCATATGTATCAACTCTAACACACGAGAAGAGGTAATGGTATTCAACTTTCAATGGGGACTTCAAATTTGTTTTCCTTATTGACAAGGACCACAAATCGAGTAAGTTGGTTTTCCAAGTGATGGTAAGATACGAACTAGGTATTTATTCACTAATCTCTCAAGATCTTTAAAGTTCATGTGACCTAGTCATTGATGCCAAAGGTTTATGTAGGACACCGTGGCATTATTGCACACAGAGGAGAACCTGGGAATGATCCCATAGAAATTATCGTTGGCCCTCACTCCTTGTATTAATAGTTCATCAGATTGATCATATACTTTACACTCGGATCGATCAAACTTTATCGTAAAGTTTTCATTATAAAGTTGGCTTATGCTAATCAAGTTCGCTTTCAATTATTCGATGTACAACACATTGTCTAAAGTAAATTATCTCAATATAATCCATTCCTAAAATACTAGACCTACTCCCATATCTAAAGGTGACTTTGCCTTCCTTGCGATCCACAAGGTCGGTAAAATACGACTTATCACCAGTCTTGTGCCTAGATCAACCACCAAAATACCATTGGGAGTATTTTTTACCTAAATAACAACATGAACAACAAGGGCTTTTTCATTTTGCATAGGCACCCAAGTGGAGATAACCTTTTGTTTGCCCTTATCGTTATTGGCTCTAGTCGTAGCGTTGGAAGTTTTCTCAAGAGGCATAAACATCCTTTGAAATTCTTCCATTAAGATTTGAGAAGTCGTGACTACGAACTCAACCTTCTCCCTAAGACCAGAAAAGTCACTATAGTTGTGCACGGGAGTATGTGTACGTTTTGTTTTCCCTAACTTGTAGTAAAATTCCCTAAGGTGACCTCTCGTTTTAAATTAGGTGCAAACATGGACTTATTTTGGTGTAAAATTTTTCTCTCATGTAGGTTAAACTTTCTTTTGTTATTTAGATCGAGGCCCAAAAATATCTACTATAAATTTAGGAACCGGTTCTGGTACGACATGGGAAGTGAATGCACCCTTATAACCTATTCATTTACTCACCCCAAATCCTAAAGCAGGACCTAAGAACATCTTTCCAACTGTAGTTGATGTATCCTCTATAGTGACGTTGACATCTTAGGCACGTTCGATATCTTTCTCGAGTTGGGATACAAAGGCTTCAAGTTTCTTAATAGTCTCCAATAAAGCTTGAAGATCCCTCCTAAGACTAGCCACTTTATTTGTTAAGTCACCATTTTCCGTGTCCACCAAAACTACTCACTCTCCCAAAGACACTCTCATCGAGGACTCTTTCTCTCTCTTGACTCTCTCAAATCCTTATCTAAAACTTATACCCTAAGTGCAAAACTATTTATTTTTCATTTTAAATGTCTTAACGTACAGTTCGGTGTAAGCGCGTTGAAGGTCGCTCTCTTCCTCACTCAAAACTTTATTTCCCTCACTCTTTTCGGAATGACTAGACTCACTTTCGAGGTCATCATGTTTGGACACGTCCTCATCAGTGTGAGATCGTACTCGAAGTACCAACATGACTGTCCATGAACACGATGAAGTTACGTCCATGTGATGATTCGTCCCCATAATCCACCGACTCGACTTCACTATCACTAAGCGTGGCATTGAAGGCAGCTTTGCCTTTGCCTTTATCTTTTTAATCTCGTAGAACAATCATGAGCTTTGAAACCCTTACCCTCACACTCATATTATCTCCCCTCATATTTCTTAGGGTACTCTCCTTTTGCTTTTTCAAAATTTCTCTTGATCGATTTAAACTTTTTATCTTTCTCAAAACTGTCGTTTTCTTTTAAATTATTCTCTTTTCTTAGCTTGAGAAATATTTTGAATTTTTTTGCAAAAAGGGCAAAATCATATAAATCAAAATCATACTCGGAGTCATAAGAAACCTCTTTCTTTCTAGATTTAACTTTCAAAGCAATTCTCTTTTCCTTTGGTTTAACAGTTTTGGGAAACATATTGATTTTATACGTTTGAATGTCTCCTACGAGTTCTTCTAACCTAAGCGCATCTAAAATTCCCAACGAATTCAAGGCAGTTACCTTAGGAATAAAGCGGGATGGAAGGGATCTCAAAATCTTTTTTAAAATGCGCATCTCAGGGCATCTCTCACCTAAATTAAAACTAGAGTTGACGGTATCAGACAACCGTGCATAAAATTCATCGAATGACTCAATTTTTAGCATAGTAATGTGCAATGATATTTTGAAGCTTGGAAGCTTTCACAGCGTTGGTACCTTCGTGAGTGAGTTGGAGGATATCCTATGCTTTCTTAGACGTGGTACATGTCATGATGTGACGGAACTCGTCAGGGGTGATAGCTCCATAAATAGCACTTATATCGCGTGAGTTAAAATTACTCCATTTTAGTTCATCCTCGTCAAAGTAACGATGGGCTTAGGACTTATAACATCACCATTAGTCACAGTGGATGGTGTCCACACTATTTTACAAACATGTAATACACACTCGTCAATCGCTTTCAAACCTAACCTCATTCGAGCTTTCTAATAAGAAAAATTAGACCTATCAAAAGCAGGTAGCCTATCATACAAATTATCCATAATAACTCGAATTTAAAAGATCATATAAAAACTTAGTAAAACCTTCTATGATACCAATTTGAGAAAGCAGTGTGTAGAATTATACAAAATTACTTGTCTGTTAGGCCAAACACACAAATTCACTTTTTACCAAATTTTATCTTGATTTAATTTAGAGCGAACATGCAAGATTAATTGAAGCCAAATTCCAAACAAAATAACAAGAAGAAGAATTTAAGGAAAAATCCCTTTCGAGCAAAACCTAGATTTTAGCACTGTTAAAAAGTTTAACAGACTCAATGACTTACACATTACTTAGAGATATATTAAATATAATGCACAGGTCTTCAAATCTTCAACATATACAACACAGTCCAGCACCGTCCACAAGAAGCAGCTCTTACCTCAATATCCACCGATCAACCCTAGGAATCGCGAATCCTTTCTTTTTTTAGTAGTAGAGCCTCGACTCTACAATTCAGGTGGAAAGAAAATCTCAACAGGGTTTTTGAACTTTAAACGTGTTCTTCTTGATTTGAAAAGGTGATCCTCAAAGATCCAAGGGGTTTGGATGAAAAATAGAGAGTTTGATCACAAAAAAAACTCTAAAAGGTTTGAAGAAAAGTCCCATATCACTATTTATAGGTAAAGTAGTTGCAAAGAGATAGGCATTAGATATTTTCAAAGATATGTTTTAAAAAAAATAAAACTCACATTCTCGTTCAAACGACATGGTACCTCGTTCGAACAACGAAACTTCGAACGACATTCAGAATGTACTCAAAAGGCGACATTCCAGATCTCGTTCGAATGTGGGAACTCGTTCTAACGACATGTGTAATCTCGTTCCAACGAAATATCCATCTCGTTCCAACGAGTTAGTGAAATTTCAAAAATTATTTTAAAAATAATTTTAAAATACTTTGAAAACTTTTTAATGCAAACTCTTCTTTAAAATAACCTCTAGATAATTAAAGTCTATATCAAACCACCTTATAACTCTTATGAATGTTGTTGTGATGAACGATCTTCAATCTTTCAAATGTCATCAACTTTTTCTCTTTGAATACGTGGAAGTAGTCATAAATATGCAATGGGGTGTAACAAGATAAGCCAAATATAAATGAGCAGTTATAAAACTTGCTCTTGCAATTCGTTGGAGGAGTTTCTCCAATATTAATTAAATTTATCATTTCCTAGGATGTAGGAAAATCGCAACAGGGACCTATAAAAATAGTTTTAAAAGAAAATGTAAACATAAAGCTTATGTAGAATAGGATTATAATTTAATCTGGGCCACATCATAACTACACATCTTCCTCTCATATTTTAACATAAGTTATTATTTACCCAACCCTAACCCAAAAAATATCATGCGATTCTAACTCCCGAATCCATATGTTGCCCATATGATTAAATATTTACATCTTCATTCTTTAATCTTTAGTTTCTCATCTTTAGGTATATCTCTCTCATTATAAAACATAAGTTGTGTTGTAGTCTTAAACCTACAATATGACTCACCAAATAACCAACCTACCAATAACATACTTATATTTAGGCAATGCACATTGGACTATCTCATGACAAAAATACAATATACAACTCTCTAGTATATGTAATACATAAATCCGAATGATAAGTATGTAGGTAGTCATCCCTACTATAGGTTATTACAACTCTAGTATAGTAAATACGCAAGTCTTAAACATAAGCAAGTAGGTGGTTACCCTTACTATAAGTCATATACGTCTCTAGCATAGCATATAAATCGGTAAACACAATCCCTGCTACCTCCACACAATAATCACATATTGCAATAAAAAGAATCTACTCGCGTATAACTTCCAAACAAATATATAACTTTCGGCTTGTACAAATGGAGGAGCATCTCTCGCGCCCACACATAATGAAAGACTACTCTTATTGCCTTCCAGGATCTCTCGTGCGTACTAGGTATAGTCTTAGGTCATCCTAAACCTAAGATATCATCAGGGCAAAGGATAAATAACTACGTCTACCTATCACTCATATAACCTACCATATCTATGGCCATATGAAACTAATATCCCCGTGGACACTCTCAGTGAATAGGTACCTAGACACGGAACCCTAGGGTAAAAACACCATTTGTGAATAGTGAACGTGTCTACTCACCAAGATGTCACTGCTGTCCCCATCTCACGTGTCCCCATAATGGAATCCATCCCCTAACATGATACCTCACGAGAACTCACACATGGTATGCATTTTATATAAATCCCATAAGTAATTTCCACACTCACTAACGGGCTAAAGCATACACATACATAACCCTCATAAATAGATTAAGGTAAATCACGTACACATACTGACCCTACGTTATAGGGCCATACTAGAATCGCTATCATAAAAAGGTATATCACGTCCATAACCTTATATACATCCCATAATACATTAACCCTAATCTCCCAGGTTCCAATTCTAGGTGTAGTCTCACCATATCATACATTAAAAACCATATATCGACTATACTCAATCTTGATTAGACCAAGACTATTCTTCCAACGCATCATGCTTAGGTATAATCGCACGCCTAATTTAAAAGAAATCATAGGACATAATAACGACCCCACTAGGAGAAGTTATAACCCAAACAATATCTCACCCAAAAGATATTCACACTATTCGTACATCACAGCGATTCAAATCAATCCCACCCAAAAAGCCCAATCCTCTAACCTCCCAATCAACAAACCCATTCTACACTTAAGTGACCTCGAATGCCAAATCCTCAATTTAACCCCTTTAAATCAATAATTTTCCCAAATATTCAAATACTTAAAAATCAATTTCCAAATATCTAAATCATAAGAGCTTATCTTTATTCTATGAGTACATAAAAACTATAGGCCAACCAATTCTAGTCCTAGGCTTAAAACCTAAAATTCCTAACCAATGTCACAAAGGCCTAAATAGGCTATACATGTTACCGCTGGTCGATCGGGGCCCTGGGACCGGTCGATCGGTCAACATAAACCCACCCCGGTTTTCCTCATTACAGGTTTCTTTATCTTCAACCCTAATTTTTATATTTTCAAACTACATTAATGAATACAAAATCCTCCTCTAAGAACACAGTTAACATCCAAATGATAAAAACATATCAAAATAATAATTGGAATAAAATCCCATCAACAAATGCCAAATCTACATCAAGATTCAAATGAAAACCCAATTTACTAATCCATAACCCTAGATTATCCAATTTTATAATTCTCATGGATTGATTCAATTAAACAAATGTTTTGTATGAGATTAACACTATAAAATAGTTTCAAATAATCATCTATTAGTTTTGATCCAATTTCATGAAGGAATTAATTAAATATATCAACCTTATATATAACAATGTTAAAGGGAAAGATTGAGAATTCGATAAACCTTGTTGAAGAAACTCTTATTTGTAAATTTTAATGTGGTAAAGCCCAAAGTTAGGGAAAACATCCACATTAACCTCTATACCACAAAACAAGAATAAGGTTACAAATTATAAACATGTAACAAGACCAAACGTAAAAAAGAAATATACTTAAACCTCTTAGCTCCACCTCTAGGTAATCTTTCTGATCCAGCAAGCCTTGTTGAAACCTCAAATCTAATAGGGTCTTTACGGCGACTTATCAGTCAAGTTATTAAGAGAACAACAACACACAAACTATGTGAAGTGTGTGAAAATAGTGTAAGTGTGACGTAAATTAGTGTAAATGAATATGCAAGATAACGCACACATACTTAGGTTACAAACAATCCTAATAGATTACAGCCAAAGTCTAAATGACCAGATCTAAACAACTTATATCAAGAACTTTTCCAAAGGATCTTAGACCTAGTCAGATCTATAAAAATAGAAATAATAGGATATATTGAAGAAAACAAATTTTAGAAAATATAAAATCAGGTTTTCTAAAAATTCCAGATCGAAAATCGAAAAGTCAAATGCTGATATATTTTGTCTTTGATCTAGAAAAGTATAGATGTAAAGAAATAAACAACATGCAAAGCGATATCCACAATGAAATTTCAGAGTATATCAAAGATGTTTAGAAAATGGTTTTAAAACTGATATTTCTAATAAGACTGAACTTTAGTGTGTGAAAAATGTATCAAAGTGTTAAACTCTTGATTGTATAAACAAAATCAAGAACTATATAAATGAGTGCAGGGTTTTTAGGGAGAACTAGACTTCAAAGGATTTTAAACTTTTTAACTCAAAACTCTTAACACTCACACATATTTGGAAAGAATTAGAAACTGTATCACTCAAAAATATTTTTTCTCTCTATTTCTCTCAATGTTTTTCTCACATAAAAGTATTTTCTATTAAAGATTTTCTTGTTGATTTTATCAAAAAATATTTTCTCTCGAAGACCTTCTCTTTCTAACCTCTATTCTCTCTTTTTTATTCTATCTCTAAACTGAGCCAAAAGTTTAAGAAATAAAGACGAAGAAGGCTTTCATAGAACTAAGGAAGGATCTGGAAGGCTTAAATAATATAAATGGTTGAGATTAAAAGAATCGGTTGAGTTTTAATCCAACGCAACTCAAAGAAGCGTACAAGGTGAGCTTAAGGGTGATAATCGGTTAACAAGCCATGCGTTCTGATTGATGGAATAGGATATCACATGGATCCTATCTCATTTCACTTGCAACCTTATATAGACAAGTTCTAACATTGATAATGTGCGCAAATACATATGGCGTACATAATATCAGGTCTGGATGTTATTAAATATAGCAGGCTACCTATCATGCTTTTATATAGAGTAGGAACAATTTTTTTTCATTTTCATCTTTTGATATTTTAGACGTGGTACTCATGTGGGTTCATTCTATTTTGCATTGTATAAACTAAATTTCGTAACCAAATCATTCGCATCTTTATTTGAGTTATAAAAAGACCATCACTTGTATGTTTCATTTGTAAACCAAGAAAGTATTGCAACTCCTCCATAAGCGATATTTAAACTCCTCGTGCATAATTTTTTAAAAATCTTTAATTTATTGATGAGAAGTACATCCATAAACAATGTCATCTATATATATTTGTGTAATTAGAACCTCTTTTTTAATTTTGCGAACAAATAATGTCTGGTCATTTCTGCCACGCTTAAACTCTTTATTGACTAAAAGTTTGAGAGGCATTTGTATCTGGACCGAGGGGCTTACTTTAAGCTATATAAACCCTTCTTCAATTGGAAGACATGATTCGGGTGAGAGGGATCAATGAAAACCTTAGGTTGTTCTACATATACTTCCTTAGTTAGAATGTCATTCAAAAAGGTGAACTTAACATCCATTTTAAAAAGTTTCAATTATAAATGACATGCTACAGTGAGGAGAAAGCGAACAGACTCAACCCTTATTACCAGAACAAAAGTCTCTTCAAAGTCTATTCCCTGAATTTGAGAGTATCCTTGCACGACCAATCTGGCCTTATTTCTAATGATTACCCCTTATTCATCCGTTTTGTTTTTAAAAATCCAACGGTTACAGATAACCTTCTTATCATTTGGTCGAGGTACAAGATACCAAGCATCATGACTCCTAAATTGGGTCAGTTCTTCTTGCATGGCATCAATCTAGTAAGAGTTATTTAAGGCACCATTTATACTCTTTTGTTATACTTGAGAAATAAATCATGCAAAGTTAGCCATGTTTTGAAGTTGAACAACGTTTTCGATCACGAAATCGTGCTATGATATCATTTGATACTTTAGCATGAATGAGTGTTCTATCAATCGCACCCACGCAATCCTAACATGTAATAGAAAGTAATAAATATCTTTCTTTAATAAATGACATTTGAGTAGCTTATGAATGGAAATATAGTCACAAAATTACCTTAAAATACGGCATAAACCTTGGGTTATCTCGTATTTCATCTGGTACTTCTTCTCCAGGTGGTTTGATGAAATCGTCATGTAATGAGATAATAGCATACAAAACTTCATTAAAATAACAACTAATAGTTTCCCCCGAACGTCTAAAATAACACTTACAAACTCTTCGAGGATACTGACTACCTTTTTAATGGGATGGTCTTTAAAAATCCAAGTTGGTAACACAGGAACTTCAGTTGGCAGTGGGTCAGTTATTTGAGGTGAGTCAATTTTAAAAATATTTTCTAAGTCATCCACAACAATTGATCCAATTCCAGCATTCTCAGTGGCATTGTCATTAACAACTACATTAATTAACTTCATATGAGCTTTGATATAAAAATTGTAGATGCAATAAGATCTACTATTTTGAGAATATCCAAGAAAAATAACCTTATCATATATGAAGTCAAATTTAGAAAGGTTTTATATCTTTACAAATGAAACAAATACTCCTAAAGGTTCCAGAGTATTTAAGTTGGGTTTTTTGTTATACCAAAGTTCGTATAAAGTCTATTTAGCATTCTTCCTAAGGTATACACGATTAATAATGTAACACATTATTTAGACTGCCTCAACCCAAAAGTATATTGGCAGATCCTTAGCATGTAACATCACCCAAGCCAATTCTTTGATTGTTCGATTTTTCCTTTCAACAATACCATTTTAATGTGGAATCTTAGGAGCACTAAACTCATGTTGATACCCATTACCAAAATAATATTCTACTATACCAGTTTCCTTAAATTCTCCATCTCTTTCAATTTTGATGCCTAATACATGGGTATCCTTTTTATTTTCTATTATTAAAAGGATTTTGAGAAATCCTCAAAATGTATTCGATTTATTTTTCATAAAAGTTACCCAAGTATAATGTGTAAAATCATCCACAATAATAAGGATGTAAATGTTGCCACATAAGCTAACAATACGGGAAGGACCCATAAGGTCCATGCAAGAAGTTATAGGGGCTTTGAATTCATAATATCCTTAACTTTCTTATGAGGTTCCTTACTTATTTTCCCAACCTGGCAAGGGCCACAATAATGTTTCGAGAATTTTTTATTTTAGGTAAACCTTTAATCAATTCTTGGGAGCTCAATCTGCTTAACTTTTCAAAATTAGTATGACCCAATTGATTGTGCAACTAATCAGAGTCATCTAATCTTTTTAACTTATAAGACTCAGCGCTAGGAATAACTATGTAACGATTATCTTGAGTTCTATTTCCCATAAGAATACAATTATCATCTTTATTTAAAATCTTACATTCTATTTTTGAAAATGTGACCGTATGATCATAATAACAAATTTGAGATATACTTAGCAGATTTGCCTTTACTCCTTTCACTAGTAAAACGTCATTAAGGATAAGTAAACCCTATATTTGAAGTGTCCCTTTACTAATAATCTGGGATGATACTCTATCACCAAAGAGGGCATTACCTTCTATGAAATTTGTTCGATTTATCAGTTTAGTCTCATCCCCAGTCGTGTATGTAGAAAACCCAGAATCAAGGTAGATAACAAAGGCACATTCATCTTTTAACGAAGTTATGACAATGTTACACCTCAGTTGGGGTATCAATTCATCTTTTCTAACCCAAATAACCCTTGTTCTTAAAGATTTTTTGGCCTTTGATTTAGAAAAGGACTGGGGTCTCACATTAATGGATTTTTCTTGGTGTGAGACTTATTCTTATTTTTATTGGTTTATCTGGGGAGAATAAAATTATTGTGTCTCACTCTAGAATAATTAAAGTTACTATCCACTGGTGTATATAGCCATTTTTGAAAACATTCAACAAGAGTATGTCCATAAACATCACGGTATTTACAGTAAAAATGTAAGGACGACTTGACACTATTTTCTAAACCCTTAAAAATAGGTTTAAACTCATTTCGTAAATGAGGTTTGACTGTAATAAATATAAAGTTTTTCCCAAATTCCCTAATGGTAGGGCACACATACTTAGATTTATTGTCGGGTTTCTACTTAGGACTACACGAAGTCTTTCCGTCTTCTGAGCCTGATTTTTTAAAAAAGCTTTCTGAGATTTTTCAAAGTCCTGGCTTAATGAATTTGGTAAATTTTTAGAGGAAACAAAAATAATTTTAGATTCATTTTGGCAACAGCCTTTGTTCTTATGTTTTTTTTTTCAAAACCAAGGCTAATTTTGTCTTCAGCATTGATTTTTCTATGGCTAATAATTTTATCATATGTTTTTCCATTTGTCTCGAAATGAAGATATCTCTTGAAAACGTTTGAGACCTTTCCTTTTGACTCTTCTAGCTCAGTCAATCTGGATTTGTATCTTTGTTCCAAAATATAATTTTTCTCAGAATTTTGAAAATGAAGTTTTTATTTCAGTCTCATGAACCACGCACTAACTACTATTGTCCTCGCAATTCTGCCAAACTGTTTTACTTAGGCTTTTCAGGTGTTCAATCAAGTGTTTTACCCTTTTTTCAAGTTTATAACTTTTTTTCAAAGTTTTATCATATAATTCTTGAAAATCAGGTAGACTATAATCTGCGAACTCACTAAGTGTATTACGTGAATTGCTCCCTAACGATTAATTTTGCAGTTTGAACTCACACACTCATTCAATTCTTCAGAGTTATTATCGCTTTGAATCACGCACCGAATTGACTCTTCAACATATTAACAGTTGTGAGGACAAATTTACAATTGAGTCAATTTGTATATAATTAGCTTCATTCTGAACAAAACATGTTTGAGTCATAGGATAGTCTTTTCTTATCATGATTCCATTAAGTCTATAATGTTGTGTTGAAGATGTAGTGGTCAAGCTTCAAAGGTAGATCATGTCGTAGTTTATGGTGCACATTTCACGTCTTCACATTATTTTTTGAGATTCTCTCCGGTATGGATGGTTTATGGATACTCGATAAATATTTTCTAAGGATGTTAATTTATTTAAATCCAATTTTAAAATGATTTTTTGAAATAATTTTTGTTTAGAGTCATATAAAACACTTCCTTGTGTTTACCTGGTTTAAACGACTTTAAAACTCGTTCAAACACTGGCTTATCGTTCCAAGGACATGTCTTTCTCATTCTGACGAGATGCCTAGTTCATTCTAACGATATGTTGATTTCATTCTAACGACATGCCGACTCAAAATTTTTATTTAAGGCAATTTTTCTCATAAAAATGAGTATGCAAAATATAATATACTGAACAGAACCTATACGTTTTCTGTAGTTTCTTTACATAGTTTTCCAAAGATAAAAACATCCTTACAAGTTTCAATATCCGAGTTTACATAACCATATGCCATAAACATCTTATATTTGCACCAACTAGAGTTTGTTCATCCTTATTGCACAATTGGTTATGTCTTCGTATGCGATGAAGAAATGGTGGACTCCTTGTTCCAAATCTTAACCGGTTGCCGAAGTTATATCGGTGGATACCGAGGTACGCGTGAAATTGTGTGTTGTGGACGATTACGTGGATGGACTCCTATGTGGCACTATGGAGGAGCGATAGAAGAGAAAAAGAGGCATCAAGGCTTGTGGAGTTTAGTCGTTGAGTAAGACTATATTCTTTATTTATAAATTTTGTATCATAGTGTTTTCCTCGTACATCATCATTATGGACATGATTTATTTTACTTTCTTAATCACACTAGATGCATGTTTAGGATTAAGAAGATAAAATTGGGTTAAGTAAAATTGGTTCACGTAATTGGTGTTTAATAAAATTGGAAATTTTTGGAGATTGAATTTGCCTAAAGCACATATAAAAATGGACCCTACAAATTGGTATCAAAGATACAAACACTATTTTATTATGTGAGCGATCTCGTGTCTTAGGTATGAATTTTAGGGTGCTTAATGGCTTTATAAATCCTATGTTTGATGGGACTAATTATGCTTACTGGAAAATGCGTATGAAGTCTGCACTTAAGTCTATAAATGAGCATATTTGGTTAGTGATTGAAAAGGGATGGCGTCCACCAGTCACGAAAGAGGGAAACATCATTAGTTTAAAACATGTTGAGTCGTGGATTGATGCCGAGTACATACTTGCACACAATACTTATAAAGGGTCAATGTAATACCGCGTAATTTTAATGCCTTTTAAAATGGGTTATATTTTTAAATTAATGGATTAATTAGATTTTATTATTAATTCATTCATTTGGGTTTTATCCAGACTGTGGATATTAAGATGGATGATTCTGAATATTACTTAAAGATATTTAGGTAATATATGAATGTAATGTCATTGAGATGACCGTATGTTATAAATTCGGTAATTTATATTTTTAGTCAGACGCGGTATGGGACGTGTCGGGACTAGTATATTAAATTAAAAAGGAAATTTATTTTTCCATCGATCTATTAGTCATTTAGACTGCGTCATTGCGTCCGGAAGATTCGAAATAGTCAGAAAAGTCTATTTGGATGTCAATTTTGAGTCTCGGGTCATTTGGGAATGAATAGACAACCCGAAAGGTCATTTTGGTCATTTTTCTAGGGGGGATGAATAGTGTTACGGATTTGGCACTATTATAAGAATTTGTAGATTAAGTGAATGGGAGTTATTCATCTCATCTTCACAAATAAGAGCAGCCATCTTCCTAGAGAGAGTGTGAGAGGGCTTGGGAAAGGAAAAGTCACTTGGGAAGGAGAAGAACAAGAACAAAGGTTCACCACCACCGGAGTTTGACCGGAGAAGGGACATCCAACTGAGATAAACTACACCAAAGGATCAGACCTACAAGAAATGCAAGTGTTTAATAATGGCAAATTCAGTTTGTATATTGTCCATGTTAGAATAATATGAAAAGAGAAGATTATTATTTTTTAGAAGAAATAATGGATCATTAAATGGATTTCTGGAAAACTGAAATGATATAGGAATTTAACTCATGTGTTAGGATGTTAATAATCCACGAATTAGTCATGAATCTGTTGAAGAAAAGATGGAAACCATTGTTATGTTCTTGAAGAGGTTATGTTAATAAATTTCTGGGATTAAAGATATAAACAAGCTTTTTAATCCAATCCTTTGATGATTCTAGGATGTTTAGAGTATTGGAAATCGTTCATATATGATGTTATATCATGAAGTAAAGTTTATAAGACATTTGGTATGTTTAGATGAAGGTTTAAATGATCAAAAGTTGTTAAACCCGTAGTTGCAGAAATGCAGAAAATGCAGGCCTGGACCTGAGGGATCGATCGATCGACCCCTGCCTTCGATCGATCGACCTCCCCAGTTTAGGTAAAGTTGTTTCTTTTTAAATGATGATTCTTATCCCAAACCTTTTATGGATCTTTGGTGATTATTATTTGGAGATTATGGAACCTAGAAAATATCAGTAAACCCTTGATAATAGTTGAATTAAATTTGATTTGGATTCGGGTGATTTAAATGTTGAAAATTATATTGAATGTTATTTCGGTTGATAGATTCATTTGTTAAATTCTAAATGGAGTTGTATGAGGATTAAAGTTAGGACCAGTAGGGGTGATTGAATATAACACCTGGGTATCCTTAAGTTTAGAAGAGGGTTTAATCCTAAGCGAAAGAATATGTGTTTATAAGAGATTTGAAACTATCGACTTTAACCTTATTAAAAAGGAGAAATAAACTCGTAGTAGTTCGGGGTAAATGATTTTATGGACCAGTAGGATATTAGTGACTTCTTACTGAATATATGTTGAGGAAAATCCTATTTGAATCTTATGAGATGGGAGCTTAGAATACATTTGGTTGAAAGAGGTTATGAGGTTATCCCGATCGCATAGTTTAAGATTTCGGACCTCCTCGATTGACAAAGTTAAGTAGTAGTGTATTGGAGGGGTTCCTTGTTTGGATTTCTCTTTGCGAGATGCTCCGCGCATGAACCTTAACGGCGTCGGTAGTGGAGAGATGTTATAGAGTGCGAGGATAATTAATTTATGAAGTAAAGATATGAAATTTTAAAAAGAGATATAATGATACGTATGGGAATTATCTTAGGGTAGTGATATTACCTTATTGATATTATATTATAGGTATGATAATACCTGTTTGATTGATTGATGATTTATGTGTATGACATACCTAGCTTACTTGCTATCGGTGGGAGGTTTACGCGTGAGGGCAGTCATATCCTGATGAATCCATGGGATCTTTGATTTGTCGCTCGAGAACATAGGTCTTTGAAAGACTTATCGGGGAGTTGATAAGTCCGCTGACTGTGGGTGCGTAGGTATGTGCGTGACCCATGGATACGAGAACTATGTTCGCCTCCAATTTGTTTGTTGATGTTTGTGGTTCGTGGAATCTTACCAAACCTTTAATCCCCTATTCGGCGACCTGCGATGATGGGACATGATAGCAGAGTAATGCATTGCACCACAGCTGTGACTCGGGGTGCCGTATTATATATTAATATATATATATATATATATATATATATATATAATGGATTAAATGATTAAATGAATATATTGTGGTTAGATCTATCTACGGTGATAATTGTAGATAACGGTAAATAAAATAAGTTAATGGAATTAAGTTAATAAATGAAAAGCTTAACTCATGATAATGAGTAACAATTCATATTAATGAGTAATGATTCATGTTAATGAGAAATGATTCAGATTAATGAATAATGATTCATGTTAATGAGAAACTAGTCATAATGGAGAAATGTAAATGAATAATAATGTGACGTATGGTATGGGACATACGGGGATTATGATAGGGGAAATGGAATTATAATATGGAGACTAGAAAAGAGGAACCATTAACTAGGAGGTTAATAGGAAACGTTAAGTGTGCACTCTAGTTGAGAGGTGAGTATTGCAAGTGAGAGTTGGATCTAACATGTACATAATAAATGCTTTATTGCACTTGTTAAATACTTGCTGTTTTAAAAATACTCTACACATTCGGGCTCTGACCCGTTTCCTTGCATATTTTCTCTTCTATTGTAATTCTATATCAGGTGTCCGACAACAGGGACGCCAACCATAGTTGATTGTGACGAGCTAGGGAGCTATGGGAGTTTTGCTTAGACGCTTATCATCTTTTTGATTCACAGTATTCTTAGTTAGGGCATGTCGCCCAAAGGATTCCGTTATCATTTCTATTGAGGTCAAATTCTATTGTACTCGGGACTTTTTAATACATTTAACATTGTTGGGATTATTGTAAAGGATTTATATTATTTGGAAATGTTTATTCCAGTTGCATTTAAATTCTTTTGAGTTATTTATATAGTGATCTGTGTTGTAGAATAAGATGTGTTGTGTTATTCTTAAATTGTAAAAATGTTTTTTGTTAATTTAAAATTTGGAAAGTTTTAACACTAGATTAATTGAGTTTTGGGTGAGTTGTAAATGTTTTCGACAGTGATGCTAAGAATGAGCCAACTGTATATTCTGTTTTAATTTGGTATGGGACTGGCCACCCAGTATTTAATTAGGCGGGGTGTTACAGTCAAATGATATTTCCTTATTTTTTTACCCCTGGGGAGTATAGCCGTATTATGATGTGTAAGATGTCAAAAGAGGCTTGGGGTGTACTTACTCTTACTCATGAGGGAACTAGCATTGTTAGGGCGTCTAAACATCAAAACCTCACCACACAGTTTGAGACTATTAAGATGTTAGAAAGCGGGATCTTTGGTGAGTTTTATGCAGGTTGTTCAATATTGTCAACTTGTTGCTTGACTTAGGAGAGAAAATACCCAACAATCGAGTTATAAAGTAAATCTTAAGGTTGTTTCTTGCTAGATTTGATCCAAAGGTGACCGTTTTAAATTCTTTTGGTTTAATTGAGTCCATAAAAATAGAAGAGCTTGTAGGTGACTTATAAACTTATGAACTTGACATGTTTACCTCCAACTAAGTGCCAAAGAAAGGAAAGGGTATTGCTTTGAAATCCCTGAAGGAGGAAACTAAAGTTTCGGATGGTGATTCGGACACCAAATTCGAGGAAGTGTCCTTATTGGCAAAGAAGTTCAAAGCCTTTCTTAAGTTCCAAAAGCAATCGAAAGATGCAAAAAAAATTTAGAAAAATAAGAACAACAAGGTTGATCAATTCCCTAATAATCATAGTGAGAATGTTAAAAGGGATGAGTCTGGTTATGAGGGTTATGGCCATAGAGTAGCAGAGTGCCCCACTAGACTTAAGAAGGAGGGTAAGAAACCGATAGAATCTAATTCCACGCTTAGTGATAGTGAACCGAAAGAGGGAGGGGACTCCCCTATTAAGCGCAGCTACATCGCGTTTGTGGTGTGTCATGTGAGCGAAAATAATAAATCTTCTCATGAAGATACTCATGTGAATGACACTTCTGAGGTTGTTATGAGTGAAACCCAAGTAAGTGAGGGTGAAGCGAGTGAGTATGAAGAAATAGATGAGAATAAGTTGTAAATTGCCTTTCATGAATTATATGATGAAACGGTGAAAGTTAAAAAGGTAAATATGAAGTTTCCAGCTAAGTTGAAAGAACGTGCAGCAGAAAATAATAATGCATTGATTAAGGATGGATCTTAGGGCACGTGAGAAGACTCTTCGGGAGAAACTAGAATATTTTGAGGGTGAGAGGGATAGTCTTCATGGTTTAATGGAGACTTTGAAAAAGGACATTTTAGAGTTTAAGAAGTCTAGGAATTTACTTGAGTCTAAGATTAGTGAGCTTGAGGAGAGATTGAGAGACTCGAGTAGAGTTAAATTTAATTTGGAGTCTACATTGGAAAAGTTAGATACGATGTTAGGCACCGTCCAAATCAAGGAGGATAAGGGTGGTATAGGGTTCGATCATCGTAATTCTCCCATTCCTAAAGCTAACACCACACGAGTGAAACAGCCAACTAGGAGCATTAGGAGAGGTCCACATTTAGGTAACATTCCTTGTCGTCGCTATACTTGCACTTTTTGCAATAGGAAGGTTCACCTTAGATGTTATTGTTATGACCTTAAAATGCTCCTAGGAAGTTTAGGAATAAATTTATTTCGGTTCTCAAAACTCATATGCATCATTACACACCTACTTGGGTTAGGAAATTGAACTTAGAGGCTTTAGAAATTAAACTTCATGACTCTCATTTGGTTTCACTTGATTCTTCCCACGCTAGATCTAATGGGTAATTATGTTAGCCATTTTTGTTATATTGCTATATGATATATATGTGTATATATATATATATATATATATATATATATATATATATATGTGTGTGTGTGTGTGTGTGTGTGTGTGTGTGTGTGTGTGTGTGTGTGTATCATTTGTATTTTTTTATTAAGTCTTATCAGAAAAATACAAAAAAAATTTGCTTTTTGATATTTTTTGAAAAATACAAAAAGATTTTGGTTTTATATATTTTTCAAAAATACAAAAAGATTTTTTTTTATTCAAAAATATTGTTGAAAAACTCAAAAAAGATTTTCATTTTTTTTTGTGTCGTGAGTTTACGTTTGACGTGGCATATTAATGTGTTTGAACCCCCATCACTTCATTGTTTCCATATAGCTAGGACATTTGGTCATGATTATAGATATATAGATTGATCTTAACCATTTGTTTAATGGGGTTGTTTCGAATTTGATTTGCATTTTGATTCGACTATGCATATTCCATCGCATACAAGCACGAACTTATACGAATGTTTGACTTCTCGTGCCTATTTGAGTTTGATGAGATGTTCTCCTCTCAATTTTGTCATCTACATACATATTTGACTTAGGGGAAGTTGTGCATGTAACAACTGTTGACCGTGAGAGTTTACTTATTAAATTTGAAAAAATTATGAGTGTGCATGGGAAAGGGCTCTGAGAGACAGGTTTACTTGTCGTGAAAGCCACGGTTTAAAAAAGCCCAAGAAAAATTTAAGGCATTAAAATGATCATATGTATGCCAAATAGGGCCAATACGAAATCTCTTTAAAGAGAAATTTTGAACCTTAAAATAATTGAAACAGAAAAAGAATTATCTATTATGAGGGAGTTTGGTTGAAAAATACAACGGATTTGCATAACAAGTCGTGTCATGGCGCTATTCTTTATAGAATCGTCAAAATTCTAGGCTTGTGTGCGCGATGTTTATTTAGTTCATTAAGTTGAAAGTTTAATTATCACATATGTCTAAAACTTAGTTTGATGATATTTAGCAGTCAATTAGAGATTCTTGAATGTATGTTTGTGTTTGGAGTATGATTTATTTATGTTAGTTACACCCATTCATTCGATTTCATGTTTAAGCAAAGTAATACTATGTTAACGTGTAATTCATAATTTTTTTTGAGTCTGTTTTACTACTGTTTTCATACTTCCAATTATTGTTATAAAATAATTTTTTTGTTGGGCAGATGTTGCATGTTTGTTTAGCTGGAATTAAGAGTTTGTTAAGTCGTTAGAATGACTTTGAGTTATCATTCGATTGACATGTACTTGTCGTTAGATGAGTGGACAAACAATGTATAAATTGAGCTAAGTCAATGTACAGGTATGGTCGTTAGATGGGTCATTAGAAATGTGTTTCGAACGACATGCTACTGTTTTGGGTCTAAAAATACATGGATCAAATGACATGATTCAGTAATTTGAACGACCTTGCATTGTCATTTGAATGACCTTTTTAGATTTTTGGCTCTTTGATCTGATTTTGTACCTGCTTGATCTATATTTTGATATTACACTAATTTGGTACTTTTGGATTGTTTTGGACAGTTTATATGCAGTTGATTTTGATTATTTATGTTTGATTATAACACTGCACAGTTGTTTGAGATTTGGTTTAGTCACATCATTCCTGAAATTGATGATTACTCTATGTGATTGTTTACTAGCTGTGCATTATCATATATTGATTCTTTTTAGCTAATTCATATTGTTTATTTAGATATATTTCTCATGATATATTCATGCTAGATACGATTATGTTTCTTTATTTGTTCCACTTGTTGTCTATTCGATACAAAAAGAGGGAGAGATAGATATGTGATGTAGGGAGAAATTTGTTCATAATTTCAAATTGATCATGTTACTCATATATCATATATGAGATTTTATTGTATAATCAAATTGGTATCATATTTTATATCATTTATTCCTTTGTACTTTACTTGGTATTTGTCTGTTTCATAAGTGTAGGGATTATTCAGCAATTCAAAATTTTGCGACTACATCACATTTAGACAGCTCAAGCTTGTCGATCCTACATGTACTAGTCGATGTCCTATAATTTTGATTTTGGTCTTATGGGATGGGATTTAGGTGTCATTCGGCTTGATGGCCCGGCTTAGCATTTCTCTATTTTGGTTTTTTTCGGAATAGCCAAAGGGGGATATTTGTAAGGACAAATTTCCAATTGAGTCAATTTGTTTGTAATTGACTTAATTCTAGACATAACATGTATGAGTCATAGGATAGACTTTTCTTGTCACGATTTCATTAAGTCTATGATGTTGTGTTGAAGACATAGTGGACAAGACTCAAAGATAGATCATGTCATAGTTTATGGTGCACGTTCCACGTCTTCACATTATTTTTTGAGATTCTCTCAGGTATGGATACATAATGGTTAATAAATACTCGGTAAATATTTTCTAAGGATGTTATTGTATTTAAATCTGATTTTAATATGTCTTTAAAATGATTTTTCTGAGATAATTATTATTTAAAGTCGGACGAAACACTTCCTTGTGTTTACGTGGTTCAAACGACTTTCACAATCGTTCAAATGACATTGGTTTGTCGTTCTACCGAAATGGATTTCTCATTCTAACGAGATGCCTAGTTCGTTCTAAAGATATTTTAATTTTGTTCTAACGACGTGTCGACTCAAAGTTTTTATTTAAGGTGTATTTTTCTCAGAAAAATGAGTGTGCAGAACATAATATACAGAAAATAATCTATACATTTTTTTTAGTTTGTTTATGTAGTTTTCCAAAGCTAAAAACATCCTTCCAAGTTTCAAGATTCGAGTTTACATAACCATATGTCATAGACATTTTGTGTTTGCACCAACTAGAGTTTGTCCATCCTCATTAAACAATTGGTTACGTCTTGGTTTGCGGTGAAGAAAAGGTGGACTCCGTGTTTCGAATCGTAGATTTTTATTGAAGTTGTATCGGTGGATACCGAGGTACACATGTACTCGTGTGCTATAGATGATTGCATGGGTGGACTCCTACATGGCACTGTAGAGGAGCAGTAGAAGAGAAGAAGAGGAGTCCAGGCTTATGGAGTCAAGTCATTGAGTAAAAGTATATTCTTTCCTTATAAATTTCGTATCATACTGATTATATCTCTTGGGTCGTCCGAGGTTTTTTTTCCTTAATGGTTTCCTCGTACATCGGTGTTGTGGACTTTATTTATTTTACTTGCTTAATCACACTAGATGCATGTTTAGGATTAAAAAGATAAAATTGGGTTAAGTAAAATTGGTTCACATAATTGGTGTTTTATAAAATTGGAATTTTTTAGAGATGTTGAATTTGCCTCAATCACATATAAAAAAGGACCCTACAACAGTAACATCACTGGACACACAATTCATCACAAACATGCTAACAGGTAGAATCAATAACATAATCAAGAGGGAGGCATGATTTATCATCAGTACATACAATTTTTTCATAGAAAGACATGAAAGATTCATTTATTTCATATGACTCTGACTCATCATCTTTTGAGTCACTTTAGTTGTCCCAAGTTTTACATATATGGTCCTTAGGTGTGGTTCTAACCTTAGACTTTGATCGATTAGCATAATAAACCATATTTCCACACTTGTGGCATTTAATATCACTAAGGACTTTCTTGGGCCTCTGACTGCTATTGTTATTATGTCTATCACTATTTCGTTCATGAGGATTTAAACCTTGAAAGTTTTGATAAATAGTTTTCCCTTGTTTAGTAGCCATACATTTCTAAACTTGATTATCTTTTCAAACTATTTTCTCAGAAAAGATATTTGGTTATCTTAACTTTCAAGATCACAGTCTTCACCTAACTGTATGTCAAGGTCAGGGACATTTAAATTAGGAACAATCATTTGAGAGGAGAAAACTAAATTTGACTGAGATGATCTGTTAGCAGTAGAGGTCATTTGTTTCTTATATTCTAATTCCATTTCTACACTCCTAAACTTTTTAATCAAAAGTTCAAGGGTTGAATTCGGATCATCCATTTCTTGAATGGAATAACATTTATTGTCAAACTTAGAGGGCAGAGACCTGAGGATTTTCTGAATTATTTCTCTCCTATCATACATAATTCCATTTACATGCAGTTTAGTGAGTATATCAGTCAGTTCGATATGAAAGCCATCATAAGTTTCAGTATTACCATCATAAGGGTATTATATTGTTAAATAATCATTTGAGTCTCTCTATCCTTAATACACTCATCACCTTCATGGGCAGTGACAAATGTGTCCCAGACTTCTATAGAGGTAGTATATATAGAGATTATATTGAACTCAATTTCATTCACAGACATGAAAACCCAATTTTTTCCCTTATTGTTATAGAGATATAGTTGTTTCTCTTTCTTAGTGAACTCACTCAGCATTTTCTGAATTCTTATTGTGCTTTCTTCACTGATAGGTCTAATAGGGTAAGAATAACCATTTTCAATAGTTTTCCAAACCTCATACCCCGGATGAAAGCAATCATCCTTACTTTCTAGTCAGGAAAATTATGTCCATCGAAGACAGGAGGTCTAGACAGGTTACCAAGTTTTTCAAAAAATTTATCCATTTTAAAAAAAATAAAAATAGTTTTAGAAGCTCAGGATCAAAAACAATTAAACCGCATTGATACCACTTGAAATAACTCAACCTTATATATAATAAAGTTAAAGGTCAAGTTTGATAAAACGATAAAGCTTGTTGAAGAAACTCTTATTTGTAAAATAAATATTTAACCCAAGATGTGTTAAATCACACAAAAGTACAGATTTGATATTTACAACCCTTGGTAATAAAAACTTTATCAGAACAAACCCTATTAAACGTATTTCAAGTTAGGAATCAAGTAAGAGTTAAGATCATACAAAGTTATTTGACACACGGATTTTAACGCGGTAAAACCCCAAAGTTAGGTAAAACATTCACTTGACCTCTATTCCACAACCTTAAAAATCAACTAAAAACAGGAATAAGGTTAAAAATTACAAGCATGCAAAAGTTCTGAACATAAGAAAGTAATATACCTAAACCTCTTAGCTCCACCTTTAGGTAATCATTTTGATTCAGCAAGCCTTATTGATACCTCTAATCCAGTAGGGTCTTTACATGGACTTATCAATCAAGTTATCCAGAGAAAAACCACACACAAACTATGTGTGAAGTGTCTGAAAATAGTGTATGTGTGATGTAAACTAGTCTAAATGAACATGAAAGATAACTAAAACACACTTAGGTTATAAACATTCCTAAAAAATTGCAGTCAAAGTCTAAATGACCAGACCTAAACAACTTATATCAAGACTTTTCCTAAAAGATCTTAGCTCTAGTAATATCAATAAAAATAGATCTAATAGAATATATATAAGAAAATATTTTTCGAAAGTTATAAAATCGGGTTTTTTAAAAATTCGAGTCAATTTATGATATATGTTGTCTTTTATCTAGAAAAATATAGATCTAAAAAATAAACAACACGCAAAGCAAGATCCATAACGAAATATCAGAGTATATAAAAAATGTTTATAAAATGGTTTTGAAACTGATATTTCTAACAAGACTCAACTCTAGTGTGTGAAAAATATATCACAGTGTTAAACTCTTGATTTTATAAACAAAATCAAGAAACACACGAGTGAAGGTTGTTTTAGGGAGAACTAGACTTCAAAGGAGTTTAAACTACCAAACTCACAACTCCTGACACTCAGACATGTTTAGGAAAAACCTATAAACTATATCACTCAAAAATATTTTTCTCCTCTATTTCTCTCAAGGTTTTTCTCACTGAAAAGTATTTTCTCCCTAAGATTTTCTCGTTGATTTTCTCAGAAAATATTTTCACTCGAAGACTTTATCTTTCTATCCTCTTTTCTTTTTATTTTATTCTTTCTCTAAACTAAGCCAAAAGTATCGACGAAGAAGACTTTTATAGAAGCCAAAGAAGGATCTTAAAGGCTTTAATGAAATCAACGGTTGAGATTAAAATGTCCGATTGAGTTTTAATCCAACGCTCTATAAACAAGCATACAAGGTAAGCTTAAGGGTCACAATCGATTGACAAGTCATGTGTTTTGATTGGTTGAAAAGAAAATCACTTGGATCGTGTCTCAATTCACTCACAACCTTCAATAGACAAGATCTAAGAGAGCAAATTGTGTCTCAATTATGTGAGATGAAACAAACATAACTCTGGAGTGTAACACATGTTTGACCCACTAACAATTAAACATAAATGTCAATTAAATATTGTACCAATTTAAAGAAGCTACCTCAAAACTTTTAAGACTCAATTAAAAAAAGTTTTAATTAATGAAATTTTTTTATTTTAAATCTAAAATAATTTTAAAACTTTATTTAAAAATTCTATAAAATCTTGAAAAATTATATTAACGCCAAATATGCAATATGTGCAATTAGTGTCCTATTTGTATGGATTTTATACCTTTATACCTTATTTGGATAGGGATAAATTGTTGAGGATGCCTTTTTTAAAGTAGACTACAATCTTGAATTTGCCAATTACCCATAGAAGAGCCCAATTCTAAAAAAATAAACTTTTGTCTTAATATCCTAACTAGAAGAAAGACCTATGTAGTATAGACTCCTAGTAAGTCAATTGTATAGGGTGTGTCAATTAATCATTATAAAGGCAAAATCAACCTAATTAACATCTAGATTATGTTAATTAAGAAAATTACTAAAAAATAAAATCTAAATTAGATTAATAAAATAATAGGATTTAGATTTGCGATGAATAAATACAATATTTTTGCACATAGAATCATAATCAAATTCTATATAGAACTTGCCTTATGGATTGAGAAATCAATCCCTAATTTCCCAAAATCTTCCTTTCCTCTTGGCGCTTTCTCTCTCTAGCCCCTCTAGTGCTTCCTCATTGTGTTCGTAATAAAATGAGATCCCTAACAACCTCTTACAACCCTTTAATCCTGAAATTGAATTTGGGTCCTAAATGGACCTCACCTAAAAGATCCCAAAAATAACTCTAAATGACTTAAAACCATGCATGTGCCTTATAATAACCCGATAGGCCTTTAAATCATTGTTTTAAACTATAAACGGTCATTCTACGCATCCCAAAAGTCAATTACCAAATATACCCCATACAAATAACTAATGACTTGATTATTTAATAATTTTTCAATACAATTCCGAATATTAATCAATTCAAATAATTAATTACCGTGTCTTAAGTTCAAATTCCAATATAACTTAAACAATACATAACAATATAAATGGTGACATCTCTAGTCACAACAAGCAAACATAATTAATATTCACAATTTAATTACTTAAACAATATGCATAAAAAATACAAAGTATTTATAGTTGGTATTAGAGATCCATTTTCTATCACTGCTATTATATAGCATTATCTTTATTTATTGTTTATCTCATTCATGCTTAGAATGTTATTAATTGTTCGACTCCCATAATTTTTACATTAGAACTGATCACTCTATTAATGGATTTTATAGGTTGTAACAAAATTTAAGTGAATCTTCCACAGAGAGAGAGCCTGAGGTTTTCGTTCGCCGCTGCAGCAAATTTCTGTAATCAGAATTTTTGCAGTAGTGTTCGATTTCTCTCATCATCTTTCTCCAACACTAAACTTCTCTCTATTTTTCCAACTGATAGATTCTCCCTTGTTGTGATCAGCCATGTATACGCGGAGGTGTCATAGTGTGGTGTGTCGAGTAATGTAAATGGAGGAATAAGAAGCTATGTGATGATGACGAAAATAGGGGAAGATTCAATAAAGAACACTTCATAGGTTCCAGATCCGGTTAGTGGATACTACAAGCTCGAGAATCAAGCTAAGGAGATGGACGGTGTCAAGCTTCGTGAGTTATTACAAAATTAGACGAAACTGTTATATGAGACATTGTTTTTTCTCCTTTATATAAAAACCCTAGAAGATTGTTATGATATGATTATTGAGGAGAATTGGTTGATATAGGGTCATGTTTTAGTTCGTTTGTTCTACGTTGTGAGGGGCTAGGACCACAATTACTTCGCGTGAGGTCATTTTTCTCTATCCGTTGTTTGAAGTTATTAATAAAACAATCTTTAATTAAAAAAATTATCTAAGTGAAAATTTAACTACAAAATAGTAGGATCCATTCACATAACATACATCTATGGGATCTAATGGAAGGAATAAAATCATTATAATCCTACAAAAACAATGTTATTACAAATAATACATATCCATGCACAATATCTAGCATGTAAACTTAGGAGCTTCACTGATGGACAACATGGATCTTTCTAAAATATGACCAATCTATAATTGGGTTCTAATACCAATTGTTGGTGATTGATATAAGTGAAAAAATTTAAAAGCTTTGTTGTCCCAAAACTTTAATTGATCATGCAGAAGAAAGATAAAACAATAACAATTCTTAAAGCATAAACCTAAGGTTTCAAAACACGATACCTTAGCGAATATTATAGATGATCTTAATGAGGAGAAAAATATTTTGAAGAAGATGAAGGTGCTAACATTTCTTGTCCTCCAAAACTTTTCTAAAACACATCAAAAACCTCTAATCTTCGAGTATATGATCCTCCAAAAGTAGACTATGTGTGTGGTTACTCTTAGACATGAATACTTGGTGTTTTGAGTGAGATGTGACCTTCTCTCTCTCTCTATCTCTACAAACTTCACAAAAATGTGAATAGTGATTTTACTCTCCCTATCTAACCCTTAATAATGAGTATGAAGTTTAAAACCCTAGTTTACACCAATATATATATAGTTATATGTCATGGGCATGGACTAAATTGGGTTTTCTGAAAGTATGTGCCTATTACTTATGTAAATGAACTATAATAGGGACTCAAGAATAAATAATTAAATTATTTTCAAAATAGGTACTTAAAAATCCCAAATTACATCCCCGTTTTTTATTTCATTTCTTGATTTAATCATAATCATTTCACTAAATAATCACAACTGCATTCAAATTTGACTATCTCAAAATCACTCAAATGATGAGGTCTTATTTGCAAAGTTGCTATGATATATAATATGATTGTAATAACCCGTATGTTTGTGTATTTTTATTTAATTAATTTGAAGAATTAATTAGGAAAAATACATTTTAATTAAATTACGCGAGTGAAGTAATTTAATACGATTAGATAATAATTGTGACTATTAAATATTAATCATGAGATAGATACGGATTAATATTGCATTATGATATTAACTAAGTGTGAATAGTAAATAAGTGATAATTTTGGTTATACGGCATAGCGAGTGATATGTGTGAATTTTATCAATTGTGGTTATACGGCATAGCGAGAGATATGTGCGTATTTTTTTATCTCACCAAAAGTCGCGTGTAGACTATTTTGAGGTGAGAAATGAGAAATATATTTTAAGTGATTTGAATGATAATTTAGAGGGAGGTCACGAATGAATCCGGATCGATTCAAATAGTCCGAATAGGATACCTGGGGGTATAGTTTGGGTCCCGAGTCAATTTGGGATCAAACCGGCACCTACTAAGGGCGTTACGATCATTTTACAAAAAGAGGTGAAGGGACCTATGAAATTTAGAGCCATATCTGATATTTAGATATTGGTTTTAGGGCTCATAACACAAAAAGGTTAGAGGGTCCATTAAAGAGAACAGAGAGAACATATTTTCAAAACTTAAATAGGGATTTTGAAGATGGTGAAGAAATCCTGTAACCCATGGAAATTGGAAAGGAAGATTGGAGAAGGAAACAATCAATCATCAATAAAAAACCAAGAAATACGATCAATCAATCTAAGATAAGTGTTTATTGAAAATTAAATTGATGTCATAATACCCATGTATAGCGTTTTCATGAATAGATTGATTCTATTGAAAAATTTTTGATGAAAAGTAACTATTGATTACATGTTTGGGTAGAATTGCATATAGTCTGTGTTTACATCTGTAGAGAATGAAAAATCAGAAGAATTATGATTTTCGCTAAGGATCTAAATCTGGGTTCTAGATTGAATGATAGAGAAGAAAACAAAACTAGAATTATGAAAGAGTTTTGAGAATTGATTCATTATTGATTGATTCTAGCTGTTTTTGAGTGTCGTTACACTCAGTCATACTCAAGTGGCGTTGCATGTCCTTATTCCATTAACTGAATGGCCACTATTATATCTGAATTACCTTGAAACTTTGGTAGGCGACCCTTATGAAATGTTTCTCTTGCCCTGTGATAATCAAACGTCCCTGGTGGTCCTGAACGTCAGGTGCCACTAACGGTTGTGGCTAATTCTATGAAAAATATCATGCCATTGCAGCCATCAGCATGTTAACTGCTTATGCCACGATCTCAGCCACATGTGCGATAGTCATCACTCCTAATGGTAGTTGTGGATGAGGTACCTCCTGCTCCTACTGAGCCTCTCTTACCTCATCTCTCGCTGTCGCTCTAGCCTGGCGTCCTCTCTTAAGCGGCATCTAAAAATTTAAAAATGAGTTGTATGAGATCATAGTTCATATCTCTATAATAGCCAAAGAACCTAAATACGCGTACGTAAAAGAATACAACAATCCTATCATAAGGTTCTACATCAAAGGACACCAAGATGAAATGTGAAAAGCCGCACGGATCCTATAGACACTAGAACCTCATGCTCTAATAATATCTGTGATACCCCGCCTAATTAAATATGAGGTGATCAGTCCTTCATCCAATTAAAGCAGTAACCCCATCTAGACCATTATTAGCATCGTTGTCAAAAACTTTTTAAAATTTAACTAACCACCTAGTATTCAAAAACTGATGCCAAATTTTATCTTCTTATTAAATAACAACACAAGTGAAATAATCATCATAACCAAACCATCCATGCAGTAAAATAATCTGAACTAAACACCAGATAAATAATTGAAATAAAATGGTACCGAATAAACTATCGATTCTCAAAATAAAATCCATCTAAATATATAATGAAATCAAACTGAGTACATAAATACAAAGTCTGATAAACTGAATAAAATAAATAGCTATAAAGGGGCGACATGCCCAACTGAAATAACTGAACTACATCCAACTCTAGGAATGAAGTAACTGAAGCGTCTAAGTCCAAATCCTGCAAGCATCCACACATGCAGCAGCTATGCATCCCTGGAACAGATCATTAAACTGGGTGTTCCTATGGCTGGACACCTAAAAAGTTTTGGAAAAAGTTTTGCAAGTCCAGGTCAAAGCCCAAGAAAAAAACATTTGAAAACATTTAGCAAGTATTTAAACTGCAGTTATTAGATACACATATCAAGCTGCGTACACTCCCTTAAGTTTCTCACTTCTCATCTATAGTGCGCACTTAACGTCCCACCTAGTCAAGATACCCAATCTAAATAGGTCTCAAGCATGTAATTAACCATACACCAGTCTAGCTCTCCCATACCGCTCATACAGTACGCTACAGTATACCCTTAATAATCTTTAAGCCTTTAGTTAAGTTTCTCCTTAACTTACCTCGTACCGCCCATACAATACGTTACCAAACAACTAATATTTAACGTTTCTCTTATGTTTTTATTATGATCCTCGTGTTAAGTTCTCACACTTAATTTCCTTTAGATTTGCACTATCTATCTTTTCTACTATTTACACTTAAGTAGATTAAGCATCGTTGTATATATAGCCTATCTATTATCACAACTATCACACATAAGTAGATTAAGCATTGTTTATATGTACACTATTTAGTCTCCTTACTATCACAATAAGTAGATTAAGCATTGTTTAGATGTACACTATTTAGTCTCCTTACTATCACACATAAGTAAGAGTAAACATATATGAGTGTGTGTGTGTGTGTGTGTGTGTGTGTATATACATATATATAATAATGTCGCATCTCCCGTATAGGTAATAACGATGCGCACTCACGTACTCTACTATCAGTCCAAGTACCTCTGGTACCTAATCGTGGACTACCGGTTCAGAATGTCTTCTCGAACCATCAATCCAATCACACATATGGGACGCGAACATAACACTAAATTTTTGGTGATGTGCACATACCTAACATACCCAAACGACTTGTCGGCATTACTATTTCTCTCACATACTTATCCACTATCAGCACTATGCTCTCAGGCACATATTCAGACCTTCTTGGAATCGTCAAGGTGGGATCGCCCACTGCGCGGGACCTCTGTGATAGTAAGAAACGTAGGTATGTTAACATACACAAAAGCACATAATAGGCATACACACAACCTAACCATATATATATTTAATAATAAATTTGTATATGTATACATTCAACCTATAATTATATTTCATATAGGTATACACTCAACCTATAAACATAATTCGTACGTAGTATTTATCTCTAGAATACTCACCGTACCATCATCTTACAATTATCCTCACTATAGTATTAACCGAGTATTACTCTCTACTTTAAGGGCCCTAGTTACCCCTTTATTGAATTCAGTAGCTAGCTCTATCATATACTACTGGTCTCTATCATAAATCCACTTAAATTCCCTGTAATTTATTATCCTTATCTCGAATTAATTACACCTTAATTTAAGTATATTAAATCTCGACTTAATATTTTCATTAAGACTAAATCATGATCTAATCACAAGCCTACTGTAATATAACAAATCTCTCATTATATTTTAACAAAATCCTAAAAGTTTTCCCGACAAGGCCTTAGGAGTTCTAGGATTAAAAAGGAAATTTCACTTTTTTTCTGGGAAAACGAATCGATTTACGAGGAGACCGAATCGATTTGATTTCTGAATCGATTTGGCTCTGAACCAGACCGATTTGAAAATCTGCAGGCCATCTTCTTCCTCAGTATGCAAGTGCATTTTTCATCATTTTTCCATGATTATTTACCAAACTTCAAACCAGTTGTCCTATACACCGTCGACATGTATTATGATGATTTCCAATGTAAATTAATCATTAATTCATCACAAATTCAATCCAAGAATCAATTATCTTCTAAAAGTACATAAAAACCTTAGTTTCTCAAGTTCTTTATCACTCTTAATCAAGAACCCGGATTTTGTTCATATAAATCATCCCAAACCCTATAATTTTGTGTCACCCACATTAATAAATATAACTACATGCAATCCTAATTCCATTCATGGATTATATCCACCCAAGTTCATATTAAATCTTCCGAAAACATGTAAATCAAACCCTATTCAACATGGGTATTATAACATGCTTAATATAAACGCAAGATAAATACTTGCATCTTAATTGAAGGTATGATTTCGTGTGTTGATGATGGATTTGTTGGTCTTCCCCTTCAATCCACTCTCCTATGATGTTTGTGGTGCAAGAATCTTGAATCTCTCAAGAATCCTTCCTAAAACTTCAAAAATGGCCTCTCATTCGTCTCTAGTGTCCTCTCTTAGTTTTCTAACCTTTAAACCCTAGCCTCTCCCATCTATATACTGATAAAGGCTTTGTAAACTTGTAGGTCTCTTTACCCTATTTTACCAAATGACCAAAATGCCCTCCTACGGTGCCATTTTTGCCTAAAATTTCCCCAGGACCGAAGTTATACCCCCAAGTGTAATATTTTGACTATTTTGACCCTTCTGAAATCAACCGGACCTCTAAATCTTCATCCAAGTCACTTTATAAAATCATCTTATCTCCACCTCAAAATACGACATACGTAAAATTAAAATGAACTGAATTAATTTAAACTCTAAATCACCAAATAAAAAATTTCTCCAAATTAAATAAATCCCAAATCATCGATTTTAATAATTACTAAATCACCAATTTAATTTAATCCTATATCCTCATAAATATGGGGTGTTACAGCTTCCCGACTAATAATGACATATAAATTACCAGTAAAAGAAGGAATCTCTCCTGAAACATTTCTATGCTACAGGAAAAAAAGGGGGAAAAAAAGAGGAAATAACCAATAATGGAAAACAAGATTGAACATTGACAAAATCTTTCATTATAACAAAAATGGGTAAGGCTCTTATAAATGAGAACAAAGGGAAAATAAAAGTTCACAAGCTTACTACTCTAACTAGCTTTGGGCTTCATTTTCCTTCACCTGCTCTTCCGTTTCTCAATCTTTGCCCCCAGCATCCTCAGAAGATCCCTGATCGACCTGAACATCCTCATCTTCCCTTGGTGGGGAACACGAATGGTGCTCACCAAAAAGATCAGATTTAGTCAGGGCATTAGCTCTTGTCAGAGCACCATGCCAACCTTTCTTAAAGTTGGACCTTTTGATAATGACCAACTGACATTTGGCATCGGCATATGCCTCATTAAAGACACTGTCATAACCTACATCCTTGGCAGTAGCCGGAGCTTCTATCCAATCCTTCTTCAACTGATCGCACTTGACCACCACGTAGTCATAATCAATCTTCAGCTTATTTAAGTTCTCCTGAAGAAGATTAAGCTCATCCTTTAGGGTAGTCATCACCAAGTTGGTGGATGACCTCTCAGCCTCATAATCTTTATGTTCAGCGATCAGGGCAAATTTGAGAGTTCTTCGTGGTAATGTTGAGGTCATATAACTTGGGTTGCTCAAATCACTTTTCCAAAATGGCGATAAAATCCACTATAAACTGTAAAAAAGATAACAAAGATTATGTTAGGATTATGAAGGGTTCAATAACCCGGGCACAGTAGAAAAAAATCACTTTACCAGAGACAACGCCTGAGCATCGTGGGTATAAAGTTGATTGTGCATCAGCTGATTAACGCGTTCGCGATTAAGTGGGAGCACTCCACCCTTCAGCAAACCAAAAGCCAAAGAAGGGTTATTTAACACTGAAATTACTTGGTGAGTCCAACCTAAATTATAGGGGTCACCCTTCTTGGAAGGCACCATAGGCATTGAAGATGAATGAGTCTTCTCCTTCCTGCTCTTCTCCCGGACTGATGAGTCCAACGTAGATATAGGGGCAGAAGGACCCTCAAGCTCAGTCATTTTGGGAACCTCAGCCTTGAGGAAAGCGGGAGTCATGTCATTATCATCAACTAATAAAATTATCTTCCCAAGAACCATTATCTCTTCCTCAACAATGGGATTGGACTCAACTTTCAGGGACTCAAAGGAGGAAGAAGTATAAGGAGCCTCACTTGTAAAAGGGAGAGGAACCTCAAGTATTGTTTCCACTGGATGGGTTGTGAAGCTTCTAGTAGAATTCTTATACTCTAAAAGAAAAAATATCGACCTTAGGTGATCCCCACTAGCGACCAGAAGCATTCTCAAATTCCAAACCTTAAATAGATCCTCCCTATTGAAGTACGAAGGGCAGGGACTTTTCTTCTTTGATCGAGCTGGACAAGAAAAAGAGAAAATCCATTAGTAACAGCTTAGTTAAATAAAGATTAGTACAAGGAAAATAATGTTTAACCAATATCGTTTCCCCTATCCGGGCATAGAAATCTCCTATACTATTCTCCCTCCGGAAGAGGCTGGTGTTGCGAATTTTTAGAAATAAAACCTTTATCCCAATAGCCTTTATTGGGATCAGGAAGGTGGACAACTAATAGTCTGTCAGCCTTTTTCAATTTCAGATATAAAATTCCATCCATGGTGTGAGCAGTGTCTGATTTCTAGAATCCAATCTTGGTCCCATCTAACTCATTAATTCGCTGAACTTCGATGACAATACGCCATGTATTTGGGGCACATTGGGTGGGAACCACCTCAAAAACTCACAGAATTCCAAAAATAGTTAATTAGGAGGAAATATAATTCCCCATTCAGCACTGAGAGTGTGTGAATTCAATTACCACCCTCAATAGCAGCGTAATTTTTTGGAACGAGGGTGTACTCAATCGTTACCTAGAAGGAATCGAATATACTTTCCTAAAATTTCCCACCTTCCTCTCATTAATAGTGTAAACCATTTTTAATAAAAGGAAGGACTACTCAATAAGAATAAAGAAGACAAAAATAAGTTACTCAAAACATTCACAAGAAAAATAAGCAAGAGCAAGGAGAACTTACAAGAAGATTATAATAACGAACTCTCTGAATGATATTTTTGAATGAATAAAGGTATACAAACGATGGTATAAAGTCTCTTTGAGTAAAAAAAAGTAAAATTTTAGAAGTCTAATCATATGAATAAGAGTCTAAAGCCATTAATGCAATTGGCGGTTCATTTTTGGACTAAGGACCAACGTGCTCCTTGCCACAACTTGTTAATTATAAAATAGCCCTCGTAAAAACTCAAATATTGAATCTTCATGAACCAATCTTTTGGGCTAAGGAAGCATAAAAAATCCTTCATCCCATTATTGCCAAAAAAAATTAGGGACAATTGTGGGGTGAAAATCGCAATGGCTTAATCCAAAATTACAAAGCATTCTACTCAAGTAAGATTTAATGTTACATAGGATAAATGTGGAAAGCTCAATATTGTTATTTATAATCTTGGAGGAGATCAAAATGAATCAGCAAAAGAGCTAGCCAACAGCTGGGAGAGTTTGAATGTAACTCAACTACTCATATCACTATAATTAAGACTCGTACCCCAGGGCAAAGGGCATGTAATTCTTTTTTTATGAAATTTCTAAAGGATTAATATACACAGGAAACACCTCGTGTACATAGGTAGTTGTCGAACTACATAAATCCTTTGTGTCGTGATATTATTTTAATCCTTGTTTGTTTTTCGATTGCTTAGAATCATTAATTGTGATTATTTGGACTCATAATTTCCCTAAAAGATCTGAAATTGGAGGCATTGGGAGGTGATGTTCCACAGTATAAATCTCTAAAAATTAGGAAGTTTTCCCACCATGGATCTACCTATTCTATAAGGGTAGATTTTTTTGAAATTAAAGCAAGCCAAAGTGGAGCTTTAGTTGTTATTAAAAGGCTACAAGTGAATCATTGATCTATCAATATTTAGACCCCTAAGCATGTTAATTAGAGATTCAAAGGTCTTATTACTACGCTCAGTGCGATAATAAGCATAAATATAGTTTAACTCAGAGCTACCTTTAACATGACTAATTTTTGGGAAATAATCATGGAGCCACATTTGAAGGACCCGCATTGGGCCACTCTGATTGGCATTAAACTAGTTATCAGAAGCTCAGAATAACTCCTACAAAGAGATCCCGAAGGGTAAGGAGCGAGGAAAACTTATCTAGCCTTCAAAAGAATGGAAGCTAAAAATGAATATTCCAACATAACTCTCTATAACTTAACATAAAAGTTGTGTCTTGACAACTAGAACAAAAGAAAGCAAATATACTCCTTTTCACTCATACTCATGGTTATTTTCATATGTTAGTTCATGAAAGCGGAGTATGATAGTTGGAAATTTGCACGTCTTATCTTTAAAATGATGCTAGTTGATGGTATATGGGATGAACATCTTCCCTAATATCTTTGAAGCCATTCGATTGGAAAATATCCATAACAGTGGGACTTGTAATTTTAAAATTGAACTCGAAGTAGTTGAATGATGAGTTCCAAAAGTGGTTATAACTAGAGATAGCTAAGGGGTCATGTTCGATGTCCTTTAAACGGAGTTTAACGGCATCATAAATACTAATCTTGTCCATTCTCTTGCCTTGCCAATGCGCAACTGATTCACCCATTTGGTCCGTGTGCTACTATCCAATCTTTTGGGATAAGCCCTAAACTTGAATAAGGAGAATGATTTGAGGAAGGTGGATTCTTCTATGATGAGGGTTTGATCCCCAAACCTAGGATAAAAAATAGATATGGGAAATAAAAGCTCATCCTTAAAGAAGAGGCAAATAATTGAGCAAACGACTTCATAAGAAGTTTTGATAGGAAAAACTATAAGAGCAAGATTTTATAATTGCTCATAGCTTTGGCTTTTTGCTATTTTTGTGTATCCCGTTACAAAGCAATGTTTCAAACCGAACACTAAATTCGCATTGCCTCCATAATCATTCGAAGATATGTTAGTGACCGAGCATAGTTTTCGGATTTCAAGCGATCAGATTTATCACTGACACTTTAATGGAGGTATATAACTTGTGATTTTGATTTCTCATATATACTATATTCTGGGATGTCTATTTTTTGAATCGAGGTTTTTGATAAAATGGATTATAAAAATAATTTTTTTTATTTTTAATCTCATTCGAATGAGATTATGATGTCGTTAGAACGAAAGCTCCTTTTCGTTGGAATGAGCTTTGTAAGACCATCGAATGACAATCCTCTGTTTAACAGGCCCAATGTCGTTGTAAGGTCGTTATAAGCCTGATCGAACGAGAATGGCGAGACACCCCGCCTATTAAAATATGGGTAATTTATAATAAGGTCCCTTGTTGATAATTTTTAAACATTTAAGAACAATTTACTATTAGGTCCACTTATTATCCCACTAACGTGGACTTTTATAAAGAAGATAATTAGTGGACATAAAATTTGTCAAAATTCCTTTGGAGTTTAAAATTAGTTTGTTAGTTACCTAAGAGTACTGTGCCCTTAAAATAATGGGTGTCCAACCCTCTACCAAAATAAAACATTGATCTCATATGGCTCATTCTTAGCATCACTATCGAAACATAATTTATTTATTAACCACCTAACTACTTTAACAACCAGTGTCAAATTTTATCTTTCATTAATGATATTACGCCTTTTGTGTATATGAAGTAAAAAATCCCTTTTGTTACTTACAAACACACTAAAAATGTATATTAGCAAGTAAGGGGTCAATCCGCGCTCCTTAATGTGAACAAAAGCAAGTTGAAGACAATGTATGATTTAAAAAAAATAACTATGAGATAATTCAAGGGATAAAAATTCACCACTTAACCTAGTTATTTTCATTAATTAGTTTGTCTATTTGAAATACCCCAAAACATATATAAATTCACAAATCAACTCCCGTTGCAAATGTAAATTTACACATAGTCTTTTTCGAAGATTAATATTTAAATTTCACATACTCACAAAAATTACATTTAAACATTTTCTAACAAATCACCTTCTAGGGAAATTTTATTAAAAGCATTTTAAATCATAAAAAAATAAGTTTTGGAGTTGAGAAATTCAAACTATAATATCATTCAAAAATTGCTTATCTCTAGTTCAATTACTGAATAAATATTATAATATGAATTTATGATTTTCTCTCGAAAATAATTCACCCTCTCTCAAGGCGTAAATATAGATTTAAAATTTTAATTTTAATATTCAAAGGGGCATAATAAATAAACAAACTGAAAATAAAAATAATTAAGTTAAGGGTTTCATCTCACCCCTTGAATGGGGTATTTAGCCTCTCATTTTGATATTATTACATATAAAATGTAATAATGATACAATAAGAGGTATAAAAAAAATAAAATGGAATGAGAATAAATAAATAAACCAAGAGTCCTTGAGTTTGATTAACTTCCCAAACTTGATATGAATAGTAACCCACAAATTTGAGTTTCACAACACTAAAAATAATGCCACTCAACTAACAATTTGTATCTTACAAAAATAAATTACCTAACACTCAAGTCACTATATAAAAAAATATAAAATAAAGAAATAAAAACCGAACCAAAAATGGAGCTCCAAAAATGGAGCTCCTAAACTAAAAATTAAGCTACTCTCTCCCACTTGCACTCTTCTATCTTTCCTGTCTCAAATGAAGTCTTCTTTTATAAGATGAATGTGGGTCTAGGGGTGAGGGTAATTTAGGGAAAAGGGGGTAAAAGTTTACATGGGACTTTTATTTTGAGATTAGGAAAAAGTTTGGGTTTAGCAAGAATTGATTTTTGTCGGATTGGGTAAGATTCGGGCTGAGGTGTCAGAGATGGCATCGGGTATTGCAATTTGGGATGTGAACATGTTAAGGTGAGTTGATCAAAGTTGACATGGGTCATCCAGGTTCATGGGTTTGTTGATGTCTGGTTTTGTGGATTTAGAGTTTGAGGAGTGTTGGTATGGTGGTGTAGCCGGTGGGTAGAAGCAGACGGGTTACGGGGTTTGAACTGCCAAATGGAACACGGGTTCGGTCAGATTTGGTTCCGGGTTAAGAAATAGTGGGGATGCCGGATTTGTTGTTGGGTTCGTGAGGACACAGGTAGGAGCAGGTTGGGCTGGGGTTGCGCCGTCCGAAAATAGTTGGTGTAAGGGTTGCTCCGGGATGGACTCCGACGGGTAGAGGGTCGGGCATTTGAGGGGTTGGCAAGAGTTTATGGTGAAGTTTTTCTTTTGTTAATGGAGGAGAGAGAACGTGGGGGTTTGGTGGGGAAGATGATGGGGGTTGATTTGGATGTGTGTGGTGTAGGATAGTGAGGTGTGGGTTAGGGATGTGTTTGAGTGGGTAGTAGGGTGTATGGTAGCTAGTGTGTGTGTAGTTTGTGACCCTATTTAAAAGAACACTACTTAACTAAAAAAAACTAATGAAACTAAAAATTAAAATCTACTAAAAAAATAAAATCTTAATCTATTAATAAAAAAGACTCAAAATAAAATAAAACAAAAATAATAAAACTAATCTAATAAAATTAAAACAAATAAGATAAAATAAAATAATAATAAAACTAAACTAAGAAAAACTAAAAATTAAAATAAATAAATGAAAACCTAATAAAATATATACACCTGGTGTTCAGAAAAATATAAAAACACATGACTCAAATTGACGAACCCTAATATTTATAACTAAATGCACACAAATAAATATAAAAATCCTAAAAATTATGTACGACTCAAAATAAAATATAAAACAAATTCTAAAATTTAAAAACGACACAAATAAAAGTCTAAAAATATCTACAAAGTACAAACTAAACACACACGAGGCTCGGAACGGAATAGGGATGGTATGGGCTCGTTGCAGGGTATGTTTAGGCTATGGGACTAGGTAATTGGAGTTTTAGCACATTTTAAAATGCATTTGCCTCGAATTAAGCTTGTTTGACACCGCAAATGCTTATTAACCTATAAAACAAGCAGATATCAACATAAATCCGATTTTATCGAGAACTAGCAAGCAAAATACGCCTATTTGAGGTATAAATATAACACTTTTGGGTGCTTATCACACCACCCCCAAATAGAACATTGCCAGTCCTCGAGCAAAAATAGAAAGAAAGAAAAAAGATAAGACACAAAAAGTGTGCCACTTTCGCGTGTACAAGCGATTGCACTTAGCATGTGCAAGAAGACGTTAAACCTATAGGTTGCCCTATAGGACGAGTTTTGTCTCGTGGGGGTTTGCGGTGAATAGACCCACAAAATTCTTTATTTGAAAAGAAAAGTTAATCTCATCTTGAGACAAAGAAATATCATACAATTCATCATTTAAGGAATACGAGAAATGAACTATAAAGTATAATAAAGTAAACTCACATAATACCCAAGGAAAATCCTTTATAGAACTCAACGTGAGTAGTGTGAATCACTTAAAACGGTTTTAAGTATCATAAGAGCAATTTGTAGATCACCTTTTAAAATCAATGCTTTGACTTCCAAATCTCACCGAATATATCTCTCTAAAATGATCTATCGAGAATTGAGTAAGTGTATCTCTCTTATGTGTAAGGATGTGAGTAAATTTAAACAAGTTCAAACGTCTAACACACATATAAGAAAGAATGGATACAAGAATGAATTTGATCTCAAGGAAAAAATGCAAATCACTATATCAAGAATGTCAAGTTATTCACCACGTAGAATTTTTATTCGCCCAAACACTTCACCGAGGGTACATGGATGTTAAGGGATGAGAGGGAATGATATGGTAATATGTGTGATATGATGATTTTTAGGATTTTGAGAAGAGTGCATAACTTGAACAATTAATGTCTCAATTTCACAAAATTTTGATCACATGTTTTTCTTTTTTCGATATATCGTATTTTCTTCTTTTCTCTTTTTTTTAGATGCTTTTGTTTTATGCGATACAATTCGTATTTTAGAGCACGAATGAAGACATTTTACATATATAACTTCAGACACTCTTTTTCTCAAGAACCAAGGGTGATGATGGAATTATGATATATGGATGGTATGAAAAATGTGGTAATATGGAAAATGGATGGTGGGACATGGAAAATGAGGTAAATGATTAGTGTTCGGGACAAATTAGAAGACACGTGATTCTTATAACTCAAAATTGATGTCATCCTCAACGATTATGCCAAAATTTGAAGACTAGTGAGATTATGCAACAACTTAAAGTACGGTATCCAAAGGAAGTTGAGTCAACTTGTGACTCGGAGATTGCATAAAATTTCTCAAAAATGTTGAAAAGCTCAAATCTCATGGGTTTTAAGTTTCCACAAATAATTTTTAAGGTTTTCATGAAAAGTATTTTCACTCTTCAACTTTAGACTGTAATGACGTGATAGGTTTGCAAGAATTATTGAGTCTAGAAATTCATGGTGCAATATGACTTATGAAGTATTACTTACGCTTATAAATTTGAAATCGACTTCATGCTCAGCTTAGAGTATTCTACACTTTTAATGGTGGATGACAGATAAATCACTTCAAAGGTAAGAAAAATGTGTAAAAAGTGAAAAATATAACTTGTTTCTGACAAAAAATTTCAAAATAGGTACGATTTTGAGAAATACCCCACCCCCAAACAAATAAGAACATCGTCCTCGATGTTTAAAAATATATTTTGAACTTTTTAAATAGCGGGGAATGAAAGAATATACCAAAATCGACCGATAATGAAGTTGCACTGCACGTATCCAAGATGAAACCTGAATAAGTGATGAGACCAAATGTGTACAATTCTATAAACATGGTAAAGCATTGGGTGGTGAGAAGCACCACCCCCAAACAGGATAAGACACGTACTCAAAAACAAGAAAAGACAGGCTGCCTCCCGGTAGCGCTAAGTTTAACGTCTTCATCCAGACGTAAGCGGGCTCACCCCTAAAGATATGAACTATGATAACACAGGGTGGCAAAAGGTGTGGGTGACGAAAGTCACCCCCAAACAAGACTGAAAAATCAAGTTTGTTTGAACATAGGCTACCCGAGTTAATGCACTTGTATGGAAAAGTGTTTCACGTAATGCAAAGCATCGGTGAACTACGGGTGGGTGGGAAGGATGGGATATGAAAGTATGGAAAGGCGGATAGTAAGGAGGCACCAATCAAGGGCCTTATTGAGCTTAAAGGTGAGGTCAACAAGGTCCCGATAAGAATAATTCTTAATTAGGTGGGGAAGGAGAAAAGGTGTAGCAGTTTGGATGTGATGGGGCTAATGGGTATCATGTGACCATTCTATAAATGGTCGATGATAACGATCACGTCGTGACACATCGATGGGCTGACGATAGTAATAAGGACCACAAGGGCGGGTGCGCAAGGATGCACAAGTTTGATGTCACATAGCGGAGAGTAGCACCACAAATACTCTCATGGATAGTGGGGTGGATAAAGAACTCATAAGATGGCTTGTGGAGTTCAACAATGGAAGGTGGGTGCAAGTAAGGACCTAAAGAAATAAGTGGAAATGGTAAAGGTATAAGGTCCAACCATGGTGGCGGGGCGGGATGGACGATGGGTGGATCGGGTGGGATAATAGGCGGAGGAAGATGATCTAATTCGAGAGTAGGGGATACACAATCATCTTGAGGGTCGAAATAGTCCTCAAGGTCTTCCTGAAGAGGAAGTGTGGTATCAAGTGATGATGAGATCAACTTATCCACTAATGTGTCACCATCCGTAATGGTGTAAAGTCTTAACGAGGCATTAAGAATCGACATATATAAATCAACATCAATATCAAACTCAAAGTGAGCCAAACATCTCAGGAGATGGTCCATAGCAAGGGAGGTGGGAGCCATCTCTGATTCAATCTCAATGCATTGGGGAGCACTCGTAGCCGGAGCTAACCTAGAAGGAATTGACGTCTCGAGGACACACTCCATGGGTGCAACAGGTATAAACTCAGGCATGTTTTCGAATATAATGTGTGGGAGAACCTCAAATGTGGGTTCTTTTGATTTTTCGAAAGTGGTAACTTCAAGGGTGGGTTCCTTTTGGATATGGCAAGGAAGAGAGAACCTCGGTGTTAGGTTCTTTTGGATTATTAGGGTATGGATAAGTCAACACAATTTTCAACTTGGGGCTCGGACCACGGGGTGGTCTCAACTTCAAGATTCTCGAGGTGGTAGGGTTGATCACACTCAACATCGATTGTATAAGAGGAGACATCATCATCCCACACGGGATCAACAATGGGTGAAGATAAGGGAATATTCGACTCGATCGCACACTCAAATTCATTTAAGTCGTTGAATAGATTGATTTTGAATTTAAGTTGCTTGCTCTTGCTCGAGGATGAACTGTTGTAATAGGTTTTTGAGAGCGAAGGTGGATGATGGTGGGGAAGTGATGGTTGGTGGGGGGACAATGGTGGATGGGTGAGGTGGACACAACACACTAGTATTAAGACTAAACGGAGAATACTCATAGGAAGTGTGTAGAGAGTGATCAAGTTCATCATACACTAGAGGATGACCTTCGTGAGAGACAAAAAGTTGATAATTATGGATAGCATAATGAGGGGACTGATCAGGAAAGGATGCACTAGGCTGTCATAATGACTGTTGGAACTCGTGAGGATCCACAACAAGGGGTTGAGAGTCATATTGCGTGGAAGGGTGATCAATCCGCCACGAATAGCTTGGTTGCTCACCCCACTCGGTATTAGATATGTTAGGATAATAAGCCAAGTAGGTTTCGAAATAGTGTCATATGGATACACATGTTTTATGGTGGGTTCGGATGGATAAGGAAGGTAAGGGCACTCATGGAACAAGCGATTGGCGTGATAACAGTAGGTGCACGATGAATATGAAAGTGGCTGAAGTCCTCCCATAAGGGATGTTCTTCGACCATGACGGGATGGATAAGGGAGAAAAAGGTTTCTCCAAAAATATTTTTGGCTTTTTAATTTATTTATTTTAAAGAAGAAAATCTTTTTGGGGTTTTGAATTTTTTGAAAAAGAAGGAGAATATTTTTGGTTTTTTGTTAATAGAAGAAAAATGATGAAAAAAATCTTTTTGAATTTTTGAGAAGTAAGGAGAAAAAAAATATTTTTGTTTTTTTTTAAAAAAAAGGGATAAAAGTGGACTCGGTATGAAACATACACTAACGGAGCACATAAAATCGACTACCAAAGGATTTGAATTAGAAACATACAAGAAAAGGAAAATCATAACTAGCAAATAACCAATCATCACTACATTAAAACTGTCGGATTGTCACGGTCATTGACCGTGACAAGTCTCGAGGTGACAATTATTTTTGTCATGGACTTGTCACGGTCAAAGATCGAGACATGTTCATTAGACTTGTCACGGTCCTATCACGGTCTTTAACCGTGACAAGTTTTATCACGGTTAAAGACCATGACAAACAGGTAACAAACTCTAAAAATGATCACGGTCAATGACTTGAAAAATCTGGGCAGAATTTAAAAAAAAAAATATGCTGGGCAGTTTGGCCACTACCACTACCACTGCCACTGCCCAGCAGTATATTTGTACCTGTTATGCAAAATTGTACCTGTTCAAATAACATATATCCAAATAAAATAGAAATAATGCACCAAATCATTGCATATATAATTCCATATCCAAATAAAATAAAAATACAATCCATATCCAAACCAAAAAGTAAAAAATCAAAATAATTCAAATATAATCCAAGTATCCAAATAAAAGTAGATACAAATAATGGCACGCTATAGAGTCTGAGGTAGGTTCGAGGAGGAAGGAATTCCACACGATATACGCATTGAGACACCTCTTAATATGCGTCACGCTGCATTGTTCGTGCAACTACAATGAGGAGTTCTCCTTCTTGGTTATCACATGCGTGACAAACACCTTGGCCTCGATGTTTTGAAGGATGCGTCCATGAACCGTCATACTCGGGACGTTATTCGGGTCCCTCAACCGGCATACTCAATTAATTCAACATTAATAATTTCAAACCTAAATAAAAATATATAAACAATATTTGCAATGTCAAATTAATTTTATTCTCTAAACAATAAGATTCAATCAATATTAACATTACCTATTAATTTCAATCCCAACTTACATCGCCCAATCAACATTAACAATTAATTTCAAGTCCTAAACTAAACATTAATTTCAAATCCTAAACTAAACATTAATTTCAAGTTCTAAACATTAACAATTAATTTCAACACACACACACCCCTCCCCCCCCACCCACCCACCCCACCACACACACCTACAAACACACACACCCCACCCCCATACCCCCTGCCCCCTCCCCCCACCACACACACCTGTACGCGCGCGCGCACACCACCCACATACACACACATATATACAAAGGAAAAAGAAAGAGAGGAAAAAACTAACCTGAAAATCACTTAGAGAGAGAGAGAGTTGTCGCTTAGAGAGAGAAAAAAAGAGGGAAGTGAAGACAGTGGGAAAAAATAATAGAGAAGGATTTTTTTACTGACAAAGTTATCACGGACCTGTCATGGTCTTTGACCGTGACAAGCCTTTGTCACGGACTTATCACGGTCTTTTTTTGTCACTGTTATTAATAGTGACAAGGGTGGCCGACTGAAAGGTGACGAATTTGCCTTTTTGGTGTAGTGTATTATCTTCAATTAAGTGATTGGGTAGTCAAATTTTTATTAATCCGCGGGCGAGAAAATCACGGAGTCTTATACGTCGCCTTTAGAAAATGCGCTCCTACTTGGCTTGCTAGTTGGTTAATTTTAATTATATGATGGCACGGGTTAACAAGAAAGTGGAATCAAGTGATTGAGTTGGGTGATGAAATGCCTTCTCGTTTCAATGACCGGGATTAGGTCTTAAGTCAATTTAATTCCTCAAACCAGTCAAAGTAAGACTATGAAAAAAATAAAGTCACATAAGATCATACAGTCAAATAATAAATGGACTTGCTAACAGGAGATGCACGAGTGGTAAAGAAATATACCTCCTACGACTTTTATACACGTAGGGTGAAGACCGAGCTGAGTCAACCGGGGGGAAGTTCGCTTAACTTCAGTTGTCCCCGGGAGTTATACGGACCCAAAATATTGAGGCTTATAATCCACTCCAATGACGCTCTCTTTCTATTTTGTCCCATTTTCCTTTGACTTTTTCTTTAATTATTAGAAATAATTGGTGTCCAAATCACCACGAATAAATGTACAACACCTCAATATCCTATTACAAAAAATATATGAAAAATAAAAAAATATATGCAATGAACAAATGTACAAGTCTTCAAAACACTCCTCAACTCGAAAAAATCGGCAACGGTACTTCGTGAAAAGTCAATCGCCAAAGTTTGAGCAAAGTCAAATGCATAAAAAGCCGGCAACGGCGCGATTTGTTAACACGCCCTTTGCGTATATGTCATTGTAGAGTAAAGACGGTCAATCGAAAATCCCTTTTAGTACCTACAAACACACTAAAAATGTATATTAGCAAGTAAAGAGTCAATCCGTGCTCCTTAATGTGGACAACAACAAGTTGAAGACAATGTATGATTTCTAAAACAATTTTGAAGGGATATTTATACTACTAATTGTGGGGGCAAAATATATGCCTACGGAATAGCATGACGTGTGGGGAGCACCCCGGTGAAGATGGCGACGTGCCAGCAATATAGGGACGACTAAAGTCCTTAATAAACGAGAAGAACAAGGAGCAGTATCTGATTGGAATGAAACTCCACGAAGATAGGGCTCATCCATATTTGTTACTCATCCATATATGTAATCCTAATTTAACCCCTAACTCTATATAAAGGGGACACCCCCCATTGTGAAAGGGGGCTTAGAAGTTAGAGAAACACTCTCATGTAAAACTCTCTGATCATTCTAAGGAAACACACCAGCAGCCCCGTGGACGTAGGTCGTTCATGGTCGAACCACGTAAATCTTTGTATCTCTCGTATTTATTTTTAAACTTGTATCGTGATGAATTGGGACCCCCGACGGGTGAGATTTTTTGCACCTACAATTGGCGCCGTGTGTGGGAAACGACACGAAAAGTCTTTTCTTGTGTCGAGACGAAGATCTACGTTGCGACGCAATGGTTTACACGCACTTAATCAAGAGATAAGTTTTCCTTTTTAATCTGTGCACGAGCAGTTATCTGTATTATATATAATTATTTGTTTTGAACAAATATCATTTCATTGATACATGATTTTGCGTACAATTATATTTATAAATTTTGTATTCAATTTTTATCTGCAAATCTGTATAACAGCTTTGATTGTAGACAACTTTCATTGTTTATCTCAGATGAAATTCACTATCGGAGATGTATATGAAGACTCTCCAAATATTTAGACTCTTTTAAGATCTTTCTGGGTTACATCGTATCTTGATTCCAATATCCCTAATTTTCTGGCATGGGGTAACTGAAAAAAGAGTTTCTCTCTCATGGGAGATCTTGAAAACATCTTTACACAACAGAAGGATATTTTTTCACAAAGAAATAATACTACTGCGTAGATTTGCATATGAATAAATTTCACTGGCGGAGGTCTTTGAGGACTCCCCAAATATTCGAAGTCTCTTGAGAAACTCCTTGTTACACGCCTCTATTTGCTAGGCTACATGATATATTGAATATCCCAAATTTTCTGGCACGGGTTTACCGTCTAAAGGTTTCTCTCATGAGATATCTTAATTACATCTTTACAAACGTACCAACAGAGATTCTTGAAAAAAGAGGCATATTCTTACAAAGAGGTACAGATTCTGGGCACGCTAACAGTTTACACAATTTGTTCTGGACGCAAACAAAAAATCAATGGAAGATCGAACAAGAATCCCTCCACCAACCTATAGGTTATTAAAATTCCTCCAAACATTCATCAAGACCAAATAATATTTCGGTCATCTCTGAGCAAGTGACTTGAAGTTGCCTCCGATCTGAGATTTGGGGTTGTCATCCGCTCAAGCACTCCCAATAGGTGATCTACAAATATGCTACTCGTCACCTGTCAGCAGATGCATAGCGATGCCGAACTAAGAACCCTCCTCCGACCACCTTTGCAATCAGGTTCGACGACGGCAGATAAATCAATATCTACCAGCTCTAGACACAAAGTCCCCCGGGCCGAACAAGACCTGGTGACCAAAAGAGTACAGGGCGACCTCTGTATAAAAACAAATCATCAAGCATCAGCGAGCTCACCTCCGGTGATTCTTCGACCTGTAACCTTCCTGGTCGCGCAACCCTATGTGGTCGGCGACCTATCTGCGACCGAAAGGCGACTTGGCGCAATTTTTCTTTGATTTTCTTTTCGGCCACGCCGACCAGTAAGAAAACCACAATTTCTGGTCATCTACAGCATCTCTTCGATCAAACAGTAGAAACGAATTTACCCTGGTGGTTGGCGACCAATTTGCAACTCTGCCATCTAGTCGGCGGCAGCGACGAGTAAAAAGGAGCACACCTTCAGCGGGTCGGCAGAAAGGATGAGCAAGACCTTCAGTAGGTCGACGGCAGTGACGAGCACGGCGCGCTTCTCTTTCAGCTGGTCGGCACTCCTCCTCAACCTCGAGCCTCCATCAGCTCACACACCTTTATGTGTTTCCATGAGCACATTTGAAAACTGTTTGGGGCACGAATTCGTCTTAAGCCCTTTGGAAATTGTTAAAATTAACATTTTCCTAATTCACATTTTCATGTGAAGATAAAACCAGCTTATAATTAGATATTTGCTTCGAGTCCAAATATATTTGCAAAAAATTATAAATTAGCCCTATGTCTTACACTTGAGAAATATTTGACTAATTTTTTGCATTGTTCGGTTCCCTCTAAAAAAAAATTTAAGGGACCATGTGACTAAATTACAATTGTTACAACGATTTTAGTTGGCAGTTTTTTATGCAACCTTATTACAAATTATTTTGCTCACATAAATAAGTGGGGCTCACTTATATAGCACTCATGTCATTTATTCGAACATTTTAATTTTCAATATTGTCATCCAGCTACAACAATTTAATCTCACCAGAGCGAGATTATTAGTTATTTAGCTCAGCCCTGACGAATGCTTGGGCACAGTTATCTCAGTGAGATTTTTATGATAAAAATCATTGGATCTTTATTGCATTCATACGCGACTATGAATTTTTTCCTCGACAAATGGCCGAGCGGATGCATATCTTATATACTTTTTTGAACATATCATTTTCATAATAACTTATATATTTATTTAGCCTCAACAGATGGTCGGGGAATTTACTAACTTCCACAGATACAAGATTCAGTCCCGACGGATGCTCGGCAATAATCTTAAGTCCTTGGAAATCTCATCGATGTTTCGACGAATGCTCGAGCACGAATTGCTCACTATATCTACTTGGTATTCTACAACTTTTCCACGGCGGACTATTCAGGCATCATTCATTTTATTAATGCTCCGACAGATAGTCGATCACACTATAGCACCTTATACCCAAAGAAACGCTTGGGAAAAATTATCATTACTCTGACTGAAGCTCGGATTCTATGATTCGGTAACCTGAAGGGATGTCAGGCACATTCGAGATTCATCTTGGCAAATAATCGGCAAAATATTTCTATATATTTAGTCTCGAAGATATTTGCCTCGCATGTCGCATTTTATCCCCAGTGGATAGCTGGTGAGGATAATTCTTGTATTTAGCACAATCCCACTTGATGGATACACACATTTATTTGTACATTGTTCATTTCCATCTCATAATACTTTATTTTCTCACAAATTATGCTCACGATTTTTATCATCATAAATTTGTTACCAGGGGGCTATTTATACTCTATACTTCACATGAGAAAAACAATTGATTGCCACTACACAAATTTTCTGTGAAAACAATTTTTTGAAACCGAACTTGTATTTTAAGTATTTGCTTAAATCTATTTGCACAAATTCCAAATTAACTCCTGTGCCATACATTTGGATATATTTGATAAATTTTGCATCTTTCATTCGACTTTATTATAATTATTTTGTCCACATAAATATTGGGGCGCACTTAGAAGAGCACTCATGTCATTTATCCGGTCATTTAATTTTCAATATTGTCGTCTAGCTATTATTGGTTTACCAATGAATGGTCGGTGTAATATCTTTACTCATACTTAGCGTAGCCCCGACGGATGCTCGGGCACGGCCATCCTCGTGAGATTTTATCACAAAAATTATGGGATCATTCATGTCATTCATTTAATACTATGAATATTTTCCTCGGCACATGCTCGAACAGATGCACATCATATTGCATGATAAATTCTATTTGAATTAGCCTCGACAAATGGTAGAGAAACTTAATAACTTCCACAGGTACAAGATTCAGTTCTGACGAATGCTCGGCCATAATCTTAAGCTCTTGGAAATCTTATTAATACACCGATAGATGCTCGAGCGCGGATCGCTCTCTATATCTACTCGGACCTGTACAACTTCGCCCCGGCAGATCAGTCTGGCACCACTTATTTTGTTAATGCTCCGACGGATGGTTGAGCATTTTACACCACTTTGGACCCAACACATGCTTGGGAAATATTATTTATAACAGACAGATGCTCGGATGTTGATATTTCTTGAATTTCAAAATTGATTGTCTGGCTCTATGATTCTTGACCTGAAAGACGATCAGGCATATTCAAGGTTCATCTCAGCAAATGCACGGCAAAATATTTCTATATATTTAGTCCCGAGGATATTTGCCACACATATCGCATTTTATCCCCAACAAATGGTTGGTAAGGATAATTCTTATATTCAGTCCCAACAGATGGTTGGCACAGTCGATTAATAATCAACATTATATTTATTGGAAGGTTAGTTTTCACTAACAATACAGGATCATTCGTAATACTTGCTCGGCCCTTTTTGCTTCGACGGATGCTTGAGCAAGGTTCACCTGCAATATCTACCAGATCCTCTATAGTTTTTGCCTCGACAGGCATCCAAGCATCATTTATCTTATAAAATCTCCGGCAGATGCTCGAGCATGGATCGTTCACAACATCTACTAGGTCCTTTGCAATTTTGCCTCGACGGACCCTCAGCTTCAATGGATAGTTGACATTGTGTGATCACGTCTCAAGCTCCATTAAACAGTTGGGCAATATAGTTCTTATTTAATTCAACCTCGTCGAATGAAAATATTGGGCGATCTGTACCACAAAGATCCAATAACACATAAAGTAGCATGAAGAGCAACGATCAACTGTATTTATCAACAAGGACAGATCCAACCTATAAGAAGCCACATATCCAGCAAAATCACAGTCAACGAGCAAGACATGTTGATAACAACACCAGACCACCCTGAATATATCGAGCAACATCATCAGACAACCCACGGTGATCGACGATCACCAAGCAATGAATTAACGCATCGTCAAAACTAAGATATCCACTCCAGAGGAATAACGTTTCTTGAACGCCATATCAGATCAACGGATTTCTGCAGAGGGACATTTTGAACTCATATCAATTTCTTTAGGTGCACGAGCTATATGGAGTCTTCAACAGCCTCCCAAAACCACCATGCATGGTCGACGAACAAGTGCGCCCCGAGGAATGATACATTACATGGAACTATATGAGAAAGATAATCTTTAATTATATCCAGCTCGACGAACGATCAACGTGACATTCTTTGACACAACAAAGCCCGAGGAACGATAGGGCACAATTATCATCTCAATTATACAGATCAAATGACCCGATGGACGGTCGGGTAGCCTTCTCTTCACAGCCCGATTAGGGGCTCCATAGCAGCGATGACACGTGAATAGACTCACTACAACATTTAAAGCAAAATAAAAGAGGTCAGCTCAGGACAGATGCCAACATGGTTAACACCGGAATTAGTCTTTCAAATGACAATCATGATCAAGCTTGATTTAATTACAACGGCCTTCTTGCTCATTCCCACTAAACTAAGTACGTCTACAGGCCTTTGTTATCTCCAAACACAAATGGTCTCACGAGTTGCCCAGGCAACAATAAAAGCCCTACGGGGGATCCCTGGGCAAAAAGCCAACTCAGGTTGGTTGCTAACTATGTTGGTCGATTAAAATCCTGAACGGGTGGATGACCCTTAAACCAGGTGCATTTCTTCCATCGCCTTTTAGGCCTAAGGAAGTGTGACGGCACAACCTAAAAGGTAAAATAGGTAGATATTTACATGCGAGGCATTAGAAAATGGAAAAATGCAAACGTAATGGGTACTAAATTAAATTAAGGGAAAACCTAATATAGGGTTTTACCCCCACTAGGTACATGCTCGATCAAGGCTCGACGCATAGGCTTCTAGTCGGCCTCTCCAATTGGACCATATGAAAAACCTAAGGCAGGGTCTGACCCCTACTAGGTACATGCTCGAGCAAGGCTCGACGCATAGGCTTCTGGTCGGCCTCTACAATTGGATCATATGAAAAACCTAACGCAGGGTCTTATCCCTACTAGGTACATGCTCGAGCAAGGCTCGACGCATAGGCTTCTGGTCGACCTCTCCAATTGGACCATATGAAAAAACTAAGGTAGGGTCTTACCCCTACTAGGTACATGCTCGAGCAAGGCTCGACCCATAGGCTTCTGGTCGGCCTCTCCAATTGGACCATATAAAAAACCTAAGGCAGGGTCTTACCCCTACTAGGTACATGCTCGAGCAAGGCTCGACGCATAGGCTTCTGGTCGGCCTATCCAATTGGACCATAGGAAAAACCTAAGGCAGGGTCTTACCCATACTAGGTACATGCTCGAGCAAGGCTCAACGCATAGGCTTCTGGTTGGCCTCTCCAATTGGATCATATAAAAAACCTAAGGCAGGGTCTTACCCCTACTAGGTACATGCTCGAGCAAGGCTCGATGCATAGGCTTCTGGTCGACCTCTCCAATTGGACCATATGAAAAACCTAAGGCAGGGTCTGATCCCTACTAGGTACATGCTCGAGCAAGGCTCGACACATAGGCTTCTGGTCGGCCTCTCTAATTAGACCATATGAAAAACCTAAGGCAGGTTCTTACCCCTACTAGGTACATGCTTGAGCAAGGCTCGACGCATAGGCTTCTGGTCGGCCTCTCCAATTGTACCATATGAAAAACCTAAGGCATGGTCTTACCCCTACTAGGTACATGCTCGAGCAAGGCTCGACGCATAGGCCTGTGGTCGGTGTGACACCCCGACTAATTAAATACCGGGTAGCTACTCTTTTATTAAATTAATACAAAATGCCAAGTTGGTCCAGTTAATAGCATCACTGTCGAAAATATTTTTAATGATTACTAACCACCTAGTATTTAAAAAGTAAGTTGCCAAATTTTAAGTTAAGTCTGATTAACATGTAATAAAAGAATAATGGAAGAACAACATGAATCCATTCACCATAACGAAGTAATGAAATAACTACAAATAGTAATAAGTCAGGAGGAAAACTCCTCACAACAATCCCACAACTGAAAATAATATGACAAGTCTGAATCCTGAATTAATTACATGTCAGAAGTCTGAATAAGTGAAATAAATGAAATGTCTCTAAAAGAAATGGGCGACATGCCCTACAACTGATAAATGTTGAATATAGAGTCAAGATAGATGAAGCGTCTACAAGAGAAGTCCTATAACTTCCATAAATAGCTACAGCTCGTCACCTGAATGAGGATCCTAAGCATGGTGTCCTTGTGGCTAGGCACCTAAAATGGTTTTTTACAAAAAAATAGATTTGAAAGCAAACGGGTCAGAGCCCGAAAGTGGAGAGTATTTTGAAAACAGCAAGTGCTTTAATAACATTTAAAACAATATATGCAAAATACATGTTAGGACGTGCTCTCACATGAAATACTCACCTCTCGTCTAACTGTGCACTCCTAACGTTCCTGTACCCATTCATGTGTTTTCTCATAACTATCTAATCCAAAAGAGTTTCTAACACTTCTACTCGGTTCACGTTTTAATTCCAACCTTAACAATTAAATAGAGAGTTCTACTATAATTCTCGAATTCCCAATTATTAACAAAACCATTTATTGATATCTGTCCCCTTTTATCTTTTCATGACGTTACAATAACTATACTCACAATTTGACATAGCAAATTCCTTTTCATTTAACCGTATATTATTCACATCATAAATATACAATACAAGCACCCCGAGGCTAAGCTGCGGTGCACACATACCCTGCTATCCATCCCGGTACATCACGTACATAAGGATCACGCATTTTGAATCTCTCAGGAATCGTTCTCAGATAACAACATCACAAACAATGGAGGCGAACACAGTCACATCACATGGGTCACGCACATACCTACGCTCCCACGATCAGCAGACTTATTAACATCCCAATAAGTCCTTCTCTGACCTATGTTCATCGAAGTACCAATCTAAATCCGGGCAACACAAGGATAAGAAGGCCCTAAGCGAACGTAAACCTCCCGTGATAGCAAGTATGGTAGGTATGTTATACACATAAAATTATATGCTAAGCATTCACACATCTTAAATATCTTAATATTAATAAAGGTATACTCTACATCCTTATACCATTATTCCAAATTTATATATTTTAAGTCTCCCGATAATATATAAAATTTAAACTGTCGACACGTCTCACGTCGTAGTTCCCTATACTTAAAACCTATCTCAAAGGGATTATTAAGTTCCTATTATTCCCACATATAACATCTTTATTCCTAAGGTCCTTACTTCTGCCCCAAACCTCATTTCGTTAAATTATTCAATATTTACACTTTTTTACCCAAATATTATCTCACACATCGAATTTCATTAGCTATAGAATAATTCCTCAAATTGGATTCTAATTAAGGTCCAAATTTTATATCCATGCCTACTGGTCTTCCTTAAGTTTAAGGGTATACATAAGGTCTCCAATAATATTTTCCAAGGGTTAACATCATTACAACATAAATAGGGAAAACTTTACTCATTCTGGGAAGGTCGATCGATCGACCTTTACCTTCGATCGATCGACTGATGAACATCGATCGATCGAACGCACCAGGTATGGCTACGGACTGCTTCGTTTCGCAGTTTTCAAATCATCACCAAACATCCTTTTAATGCATGAAACTCTAATATAACGTTATAGTATCATCATACAACCATCCTACAACATTGTTAACATTCTAAAACTAATAATTCATCAACCAAGGGCTTTGTTTGGATCAAAACTTCATCAAGAACCCTAGTTTCCTATTTCTTTCAAGAACATTAATAAATCTCTTTTTAAATCCATTTTTAGATCATCAAGGGTCATAATTTTGAATTCATAATTCGTCCAGAATGTTTATACATGCAGTCCCTAACATAATTCATAGTTTTAAATCCTCAAATTCATGGGTCTAATCAATCTTCCAAGACAAATTTGATAATTTTCCTAAACATGGAAAAGCATAGCATTGAATCAATTGTAATTAAACCACTTGCCTTAATTGTTCTTCAGATTTGTTGTAGATTGAAGGTGGTTGAATTCCTCTCTCTCTCTTTCTGCAGAATTCTTCTCTTTCTCTCCCTCTCTACAAGTTCTTCTCAAGGTGTTAATGGAGGTGGGGTTGGTTTTTGCCAAGTTAAGGGTTTCTAAACCTCTCCCGTAGCCCACTACCTAAATTGGGGTTGGAAATGGCTTATTGGGTTAAGACTTAGTCAGATTTTTAACTCTAATTTTCGTGGGTTTTAATTACCCAATTTCCGAAATTACCAAAATGCCCTTATAAGTTACCGGTATGGCCCAATAATGCCCCGGGACCCAAACTTAACCCCCGGCTAGTATTTTCTGACTATTTCGACCCCTCCGGACGCATTGGCGCACTCAAAACGACCATACAGTTAACAAAAATAAAATTCACTTTTATAATTAACATAATTATATTCCTGACGCGACTGTCACACGTGTTCCAACAAAATTCTCAAATTGTCGTATTTCAATCTCACGACAAGTTTCACAGTTCAGTATTCATATATAACCATATATACTCATTAATATCAAATACCAACTCGCATCTCGCTAGTATTTTTATCCGGATTAATTTCCAATTAATACTCATTTAATTCAATTAATCCCATAAATAAATATCATAAAAATACGGGGTATTACAGTCGGCCTCTCCAATTGGACCATATGAAAAACCTAAGGCAGGGTATTACCCCTACTAGGTCCATGGTCGAGCAAGGCTCGATGCATAGGCATGTGGTCGGCCTCAACAAATGGACCATACGAGACCAAAATACAGGGAGACGCCCTAAACTTGATGCACGCTCGATAAAGCCTCAACAAACAAATTCTGAACAGGCCTGTGGTCAGCCTCACAAATTGGGCCATACAATAAAACATACAATAAACTACGTTCGACCTGATCCCAAGAGGGTACATAGGCAGCTCGACACTCTCGAGTCCAGTTCCCATATCGATTGAACGCCTCTCAACTCAAGCCAATCATTCATCTAAAAACCTATCAAGGCGAGAAGATCAACCAAAGAAGGCTTAAAAGTTGAACGACAGATCAAAGAATGTCAGTCCAGTTCACACCACTAACCGCATATGTTTAAAGAGATTGTGGACCATCTCCCAGCTCATCTCAGAATCAACTCAGTTGAACTGCGACCTATGGGGCTATTGTGGGGGCAAAATATATGCCTACGGAATATCATGACGTGTGAAGAGAACCCCGGTGAAGATGGCGACGTGCCAGCAATATAGGGACGACTAAAGTCCTTAATAAACGAGAAGATCGAGGAGCAGTATCTGATTGGAATGAAACTCCACGAAGATAGGGCTCATCCGTATTTGTTACTCATCCATATTTGTAACCATAATGTAACCCCTAACTCTATATAAAGGGGACACCCCCTCATTGTGAAAGGGGGCTTAGAAGTTAGAGAAACACTCTCATGTAAAACTCTCTGATCATTCTAAGGAAACACACCAGCAGCCCCGTGGACGTATGCCATTCATGGTCGAACCACGTAAATCTTTGACTCTCTCGTATTTATTTTTATACTTGTATCGTGATGAATTGGCACCCCCCGATGGGTGAGATTTTTTGCACCTACACTAATTATGAAATACAATTAAAACTATACTAATAAATAAAGAAAATGATAAAGTGAGCTAAATATGAGGAGAAAAACAATTATGAGATAAGTCGGGGATAAAAATTCACCATTTAACCTCGTTATTTTCAATAATTAGTTTGTCTATTTAAAATACCCCAAAACATATATAAATTCATAAATCAACTCTTGCTGCAAATGTAAATTTACATATAGTCTTTTTAGAATATTAATATTTAAATTTCACATACTCATAAAAATTAGATTTAAACATTTTCTAACAAATCACCCCCTAGGAAAAATTTATTAAAAGCATTTTAAATCATAAAAAAAATAAGTTTTAGAGTTGAAAAATTCAAACTACAATATCATTCAAAAATTGCCTATCTCTAGTTTGATTAATGAATAAATATTATAATATGAATTTACGATTTTCTCTCGAAAATAATTCACCCTCACTCGAGGCATAAATATAGATTGTGAAATTTTAATATTAATATTCAAAGGGGCGTAATAAATAAACAAACTGAAAATAAAAATAATTAAGTTAAGAGTTTCGTCTCACCCCTTGAATGGGGTATTTAGCCTCTCATTTTGATATTATTACATATAAAATATAATAATGACACAATAAAAGGCATGCAAAAATAAAATGGAATGAGAATATATAAATAAATCAAGTCGCCTTGAGTTTGATATTAACTTCCCAAACTACATGAATAGTAATTCAAAAATTTGAGTTTCACAACACTAAAAATAATGCCACCCAACTCACAATTTGTATCTTACAAAACTAATCTACCTCGCACTCAAGTCACTATGTAAAAAAAATAGAAAATAAAAATAGAACCAAAAATGGAGCTCCTAAACTAAGAACTATGCTACTCTATCGCTCATGCACTGTTCCGTCTTTCCTGTCTGAAATAAAGTCTTCTTTTATAAGATGCATGTGGGTCTAGGGGTGAGGGTAATTTAGGGAAAATGGGGTAAAAGTTAACATGTGACTTTTATTTTGAGATTGGGCAAAGTTTGGGTTTGGCAGACATTGATTTTTACCGGATTGGGTAAGATTTGGGAAGAGGTGGCATCGGGGCATTCGGGTTCGTGGGTTTGTTGATGTTGGGTTGTGTGGATTTTGAGATTGAGGAGTGTTGGTATAATGGTGTAGCAGGTGGGTAGAAGCATATGGGTTACAGGGGTTTGGACCACCTGATTGAACAAGGGTTCGGTCGGATTTGGTTTTGGGTTAAGAAGCAGTGGGGCTTCCGAATTTGTTGTCGAGTTCATGAGGACACGGGTAAGAGCGTGTTGGGCTTGGGTCTCACCGATCGAAAATTCCTGGTGTAAGGGTTGGTCCGGGGTGGACGCCGACGGGTAGAGGGACAGGCGTTTGATGGGTTAGTAAGAGTTTGTGTTGAGGTTTTTTTCTTTTGTTAATAGAGGAGAGGGAACGTGGGTGCTTGGTGGGGAAGATGACTAGGGTTGATTTGGGTGGGTGTGGTATAGGATAGTGAGGTGTGGGTTAGGTATCTGTTTGAGTATGTAGTAGGGTGTATGGTAGCTAGTGTGTGTGTAGTTTGTGCTCCTATTTATAAGAACACTACTTAACTAAAAAAATAAAACTAACAAAACTAAAAATTAAAATCTACTAGAAAGAAATCCTAATCTATTAATAAAAAAATACTTAAAATAAAAGAAAACAATAATAATAAAACTAATCTAGTAAAATTAAAACAAATAAGGTGAAATAAAATAATAATAAAACTAAACTAAGAAAAACTAAAAATTAAAATAAATAAATGAAATCCTAATAAAATATATACACCTACTGTTCACAAAAATATAAAAACACATGACGCAAACTAACGGACCCTAATATTTACAACTAAATTCAAACAAATAAATATAAAAATCGTAAAAATTATGTACGACTCAAAATAAAATACAAAACAAATTCTAAACATTAAAAACGACACAAATAAAAGTCTAAAAAATCTAAAAAGTACAAACTAAACACACACGAGGCTCGGGACGGAATAAGGATGGTATGGGCTCGGTGTGGGGTAGGTTTAGGATATAGGAATAGGTAATTGGGGTTTTAGCTCCTTTCAATATGCATTTGCCTCAAATTAAGCTTGTTTGACACTGCAAATGCTTATTGGCCTACAAAACAAACAAATACCAACATAAGTCCGATTTTACCGAGAACTAGCAAGTAAAATGTGTCTATTTGAGGTATAAATATAATACTTTTGGGTGCTTATCAATTAACATATAAAAAGATTAAACAATACACAATAAGTCCATACACGGTGACTATCTAAATGAAACACCAGATAAAATCTAAAGTTGAGATAAATAATTAAGGTTCTCGAACAAATCATCAGGTAAGAATCCAATACAATAAATCCAACCAACTAAGAAAAGTCTGAATAAAAAGGGCGACATGCCCAATAATATAATAATAAATAACCTAATCTAGAATATCAAGAATGTAATCGGCTACTCAAAAATCCAGCAAGCTTCCACATCAGTTGTAGCTACATTTACCGGGAAAGGACAATTATCCTTGGCGTCCCTGTGGATGGACACCTGAAAATTTTGAAAGTAGATTTGAAATAGGTCAAAGCCCAAAAACCTTTTAAAAACATTTAGCAAGTAATTAAGATGTAGTAAATAAATATGCAGTTAAATTGTCCATACTTAAGTCGGTGTCACACTCCCATGAGATCACCCCTCACTAGGCCGAAATCTCACCACCGGACCAGAAAATCACAAACTAAAATTGGAGGTGATCATGTGGTTATAACCACACCATATTACTCCACAGTACTCTAACCCTACATCACATGGGTGTGCACATCACCAATGACCCTTGGGAACGGTACTACCTCTGCTAGGATTCGCCAGAGTGACCTCTCACGGCGAGCAACCTCCCTGATAGCATAACGGCTAGGATACGTATGTTTCATATAAAAATCGTACACACAGATATTATTCACATTCGTATATATACTGTCAATATACTTGTATATATAAATTTAATCACAAAACTCAGCTAACTCGTGTTTATCGCTCAAAGCACTAACCTACAAATCCTGAGTTTATCTCACGACTCTTAATTAATTAAATTCTCATCCTCTAATCAAAATACAATACTGTCACCATGCTAAATTGCCCAAACTTAACCATCCAGACCGTTGCATAATCATTCAAGCTTATCAAGTAAGATCACTCCAATAAAACACCCGGACTTAACCCAATCAGCCCGTTCATTATTCCCGAATTTATCTCACCAATTCGATATTTAACTTTATCATCAATTATCTCTCTCATGATATGTAATTCGAATTTAATTATTTACTCACCCACAGGCAGTAAAATCTCTATAAATCACTCCACTAAACTCTCTATAACCTTTAGAGCTTATAAATTTTATTTGGAACTCTTGAAAATTTACCCAATAATCAAACTGTAAAAATCTACAAAAATTAGCTTTCATCAATCGATAGATAATACCAAACTAATCAAGTTATGGTTACAATAATTTTTTTCAAGTTTTACACCTAAACTAACAAAATTGTCATTTTCTAAGCAACCGAATCGGGTCGTAATTAAATTTTCTAGCAGATTAAACATCCTGTAGTAAAATTGCAATTTTTCCGTCTACGAAACTCCAAATGACCTCATGCAAAGCTCACTAGATATATAAGACATAGAACTTTCCATATATATATGTCAAGAAATATAATTCTAATTACAATTAAGATGGCATAAGTTTAAAGTAACGTAAAAAATTCTGGCAGATTGATATGTTGGCAGATTAAACACCCCGTAGTAAAATTGCGATTTATCCATCTACAGAACTCCAAATGACCTCATTCAAAGATTATTGAAAAGATAAGACCTAGACCTTTACATAAATCTATGGCGTGCAATATAATTCTAAGTACAATTAAAATGTAATAAGTTTAAAGTAACGTAAAAAATTATGATAGATTGTCATTTTAAGTTCATTTATTAAACCCTAAATTATTTAAGATTCATGTTCTTCAACCAAGAACCCAATAAGATTCCATACTTATATGCCTTAAAAATAAAATTTAGAAATATAATTTAATTCTAGTAATTAAATGGTTTTACTTCATCGATTGATCATCTAAACTACCCATGATATCAATTTCATAAAAAAAATCCCATTTACATGTGAGAACCCTTCCCAAATTTTTTTATTCTAAACCTACCATAATATATATGTGAATACACCTCAATTTGATCTAAAGAAAGTTAATTACTTGCCTTGGATTGTTTGTAGGTTCTGATCTCTCTCTCTTGTGTGTGTTGATTTGATGTAATAATCCTTGAATCTCCTCTCAAATTAGCCTCTTCTAGCTTTCTCCTTTGATTCCTCTTCTTACTCCTCTCTCCCTTCTCTTTTACGATTTAGAATAAATGTTATGGTTGCCTTACACCTGTAACCCTCATATTTTAATTCACTAATCTCAAAATTTATTAGCCTATATTAAAATTCTCAAATGCCCCTTGAGCCCTAGCTAGTCTAAAAAGCCCCGGGAACTTAATTAGTACCCCCCGAATATATAATTATGACGATTTCGACCTATTTCGGATCAACAGTGCACTCGAAATTACCTTTCGAGTCACTAAACCTAATTATCCTATTTCATCCCAAGAATAGCTCGCACAAAGGCCCTGATTGTAATATTTGCGATTCCCACTGATTTTACTTACATACGACGCACTACAATTGATTTAATTAAATTTACTTAAACACGCTAGTAAATTTACCAAACATATATTAATCTTATTTTCACAAATTAATATTTACAAATTTCACATTATTTTTCATTTAAATTAAATTACGTCACACATGCAATTTAACTGCTAAAATAAATTACTCAAAATTATGGGGTATTATATAGTTCTCCCCTCAAATTAAATTTTGATAAGTTTGGTACTAATAGCTCTGGATATTTTCTCACACAACATCCATATCTTCCCAACGTCAAAACCATTATGATGTTCTCTTTATGCCTCCATTAATTGTACTTTTCAATCGGTCGTCTATACACCACTGTTAAAACTAGTAACCAATCCACTTCAGTCACCTTACATCAAAATTCCCACTAATTTATTTACCATTTTACTTTGGTCACCTAATTTTTTTTCTAATTTTGCTTCTAACATACCCATAAGTATACGTTTAACCCATACATTTCCACGTCTTCTTGTCATGGACGATACTGAAAAATCTAACTAATTATGGCGCTCATACACCCTATATCCCGTGCCTATATGCACAAATACCACCCAACTCCACCGGCCTTAAATCATTGAATAACTATCAACTCACAATTTTATCCACTTACACGTGCAATAACTAAAGTACTAAATCCATGCCCTAATGACCACACATCTCTCAACTCTCGACGCTCACTAAGATTCATGCGTGGGATGTCTCGCAAGCGAAATCCAAGTAAGGAACCCCCTGGCCCCGATACACTACTACCTAGCACTGTCGGTCATCGAGATTTGTAGGCCCAAAGCACATAACTAGGGTATCCGAAATCCTTTCCCCATACGTATAAATCTAATCGTTCACTCCCTCATCACTAAATAAGTCAAATACTACAGCGCTCTCATTATCACTAAGCTTTCAGCGCTAAATTCATAACAAGTTAAATTTTTTCGCTCGACAGTAAACCTAATATACCCTGAATCACATCAGTAAAAGTCCCTACACATTGGGATCAAATGTAACAAGACAATTATACTCTCTGAAGTCTATATATAATATAATGTATACAGGCTCGACCCTCTACTCTCATAACTCTCAAAAGGGGCAAAACTAACACAAAATATAAACATTCTCTTAGTGTCCACACCCCTCCCATGCAAGCGGCACTAAAGAGCCTCGCTACCCCACGATAAATATATTCATGATAAGGCCAATACTGACAACACACCCACTAAACCCGACTCACACGCGAATATTAGTGTTAATAATCATATATTGTGGTGCGCCCATATCACCCAAAATATACCCCATACTCATAAGGATAAAAAAAAATTTAACTCTAGTTACTTACTACTTTGCCTGGTTAATGGGTTCCTGGACGTGATTCTCGCATCGGAACTAACCAAAGATTTGTTGTAATGGTTGTACCTCTAGGATACCATCTTGTAGTTTCCCCCGCCTCACTTTGGACAATCCCTCTTCCTGTGGCTCATATCTCTACACTGAAACAACTGCTAGAAAAACCTTCCTGCCTCTGACCCTGGCCCTACTGGCCTCCCCCGCCATTCCCTTGGCCGTGGTGGCCCTGAGGAATGGGATGCTACTACTGTGGTGAATGAGGACCCCGTTGGCCCTGTCTGAACCCTTCTCTCTCGAGTCTGAAACCTCCTGATCTGAATCTCTTAGCCAGATCCCCTTACAAGGAGCCCCAACCCTACTGTTGTTGTGCCCCACTGGCACCATTCCCACCTACCTTCCCAGCATTTTCTCTCATCTGTCGAGTTCTTTTTTGGCGGAATTTAAAACGAGATTGAAGTTTATATAAGCTCATAGTCAAATACAAAATAATCAGCAGAAGAACATGGATGCTTGTACATAAGGAGGAATGCAATAATCCTACAATAAGGCTTTATTTCAAATAGCTCTACGCTGAAACGTTAAAAATAGCACAGATCCTATGGACACTAGAACCTGATGCTCTGATTCCATCTATGACACACTGCTTATTAAAATAATGTGTGGCCAACCCTCTACCAAAATAAAACATTGGTCTCATATGGCTCCTTCTTAGCATCATTGTCGAAACATAATTTGTTTACTAACCACCTAATTACTTTAACTAACAGTGTCAAATTTTATCTTTCATGAACATATAAAAAGATTAAACAATACACAATAAGTCCATACACAATGAAAATATAAATAAAACACCAGATAAAATCTAAGCTTGAGATAAATAATTAAGGTTCTCGAATAAACCATCAGGTAAGAATCAAATACAATAACTCCAACCAACTAACAAAAGTCCGAATAAAAAGGGCGACATGCCCAACAATACTAGAATAGAGAACCTAATCTATAATATCAAGAATGAAATCGGCTACTAAAAAATCCTGCCAACTTCCACATCAGCAGTATCTACATGTACCTGGAAAGAATAATTATCCTTGGAGTCCTTGTGGTTGGGCACCTAAAAGTTTTAAAAATAGATATGAAAGGGGTCAAAGCCCAAAACCTTTTAATGACATTTAACAAACAATTAAGATGTAGTAAATAAATATGCAGTTAAACTTTCCATATTTAAGCCGGTGTCGCACTCTCATGAGATTACCCCTCACTTATCAACTATTGTACGCACCTAGCGCCTACATATTAATCCACCTTGTTACATTACCCTGCTTAACTACTCTCATACAAAACTCACTAGCACGCTACCCTGACTGGAGTACTGCATACTTTCATTTCTTAATTAACTATGCCTCTCATTAACTCAGTAAATTATTAATCAATTTATAACTTTACTCCAGCTATTTATTCACGTTCATCATTAACATAATAAGCATGTATATAATTTATTTCACTATTATATACATTTATAAGACAAGTCACACCAAGAATCTATATACATATATATCACTCATAATATATGTAACTGCATTTTTGAATATCCTCCACATTTTGAAAGTGAGCTCATTAGCATGATATTGTGCTCGAGGAATGTCCACCACATTTTGGGCAACTATACTAGAATCTCACCACCGAACCCAAAAATCACAAACGAACATTGGAGGTGGTTATGGACCTAAGTTCGTGGTCATAACCATACCACATTATTCCACGGTACTCGAACACTGCATCATACGGATGTGCATAACACCTATGAACCTCGGGAACTGTACTATCTCTATAGTGACCTCCCACGACACACAACCTCATTGATATCATAGAGGTTAGGATAGTTATGTTTTATATAAATATCATACACATATATATTATTCACATTTGTATATATACTATCTCTATACTCGTATATATAAATTCGATCACAAAACCCGGCTAACCGTGCATATCGCTCAAAGCACTAGCCTACAAATTATGAGTCTATCTCACGACTCTTAATTAATTAAATTCTCATCCTATAATTAAAATACAATAGTGTCACCCTGCTAAAATGACCGAACTTACCCAACTATATCGTCGTATAATCATTAAAGTTTATCAAGTAATATCATTCTGATAAAACACCCGGACTTAACCCAATCTGCCCGTTCATTACGAATTCATCTCAACAACTCGATATTTAAACTTTATCGTTAATTATCTCTCTTACTATTTATAATTCAAATTTAATTATTCACTCATCCTTAGTCAATAAAATCTCTTTAAATCACTCCACTAAACTCTCTCTAACCTTTAGGCTTATAAATTTTATTTGGAACTCCCCGAATTTTAACCAATAACCAAACCCCAAAATTCTGCAAAAATTTGATTTCATCGATCGATCGATAATATCAAACTACTCAAGTTATGTTTCCAATAATTTATTTCAAGTTTTACACCTAAGCTAACAAAATTTCCATTTTCTAAGCAACTGAATCGCCGAATTGGGGTGTAAATTTCTTGGCAGATTAAACACCCTTTAGTAAAATTACGATTTCTCCCCCTACATGACTCCAAATGACCTCATTCAATGCTCATTAAAAAGTTAAGACATGGAACTTTTCATATATCTATGTCACGCAATCTAATTCAAATTACAATTAAAATGTCATAAGTTTAAAATAATGTTAAAAATTCTGGCATATTGATATGCTAGCAGATTAAACACCCTGTAATAAAATTACTACTTATTCCTCTATAGAAGTGAAAATGACCTCATTCAAAGCTCATTGAAAATTTAAGACCTAGAAATTTCCAGATATCTATGGCACACAATATAATTCCAAGTATAATTAAAATGGCATAACTTTAAAGTAATGTCAAAAATTCTGGTAGATTGTCATCTTATGTTCATCAATTAAATCCTAAATTATTCAAGATTCATACTTGTCAATAAATAACCTAATAAGATTTCATCTTTATGTTTCTTAAAAATCAAATTTCGAAATATAATCTAATTCCAGCAATCATAAATGGTTTTACTTCATCAATTGATCATTTAAATTACCCATGATACCAATTTCATAAAAAAACATTTACATGTGAGAAACCTTCCCAAAACTTCTTTTTTTCTACACCTTCCATGATATGAACATGAATGCACCTCAATTTGTTTTAAAGAAATTTAATTACTTACCTTGGATCATTTGTAGGGTCTAATCTCTCTCTTATGTGTAATGTTATAATCCTTGAATCTCCTCCCAAATTAGTCTCTTCTAGCTTTCTCCTTTGATTCCTCTTCCTTCTCCTCCCTCCCTTCTCTCTTACGATTTGGAATAAATGTTATGGCTGACTCACATCTCTAATCCTTATATTTTAATTCATTAATCCAAAAATTGGTTATTAGTCTACATTAAAATGACTCAAATACCCCTACGTGAGCCCGAACTAGTCTAAAAGTCCGTAAAACTCAATTACTACTCCCGGGTATATAATTTTGACTATTTTGACCTATTCTGGATCAACCGTGCACTCAAAATCACCATCTGAGCCACTATACCTAATTATCCTATTTAATTCAAAAAAATAGCCCGGACAAATGCCACGATTGCGATATTGTCAATTTTTGCCATTTTTTCTCACATACGACGCACTACAATTGACTTAATTCAATTTACTTAAACACGCTAGTAAATTTACCCCGTATATATATTAATCTTATTTTTTTACTAATTTCACATTATATTCCATTTAAATTAAATTACGTCACACATGCAATTTGACCGCTAAAATAAATTACTCAAAATTACGGGGTGTTACAAAGGGATTGTCGTTTGGATGAGAATTGATATTATTATAATGAAACTATATTTTCATTCGAACGAGATTCCATTATCATTCGAACGACTCTATCACCTCGAAATTCATGATTTTTTTATGAAAACTTGTTTTGTTGAGTCTTTCTCAAAACTTTTGGCAAAACGAATTCCCAATATGTTCTTAAAAAATTCTCATCTTTGTGTTTTATAAAAATACTTTTATTTTCTAGATCATTCATCACATATGTGATTTGTTGAGTTTGTTCAAACCAAAGTTTCCATTCACTTGCATCAATTCTTATAGAGTCATATTGTACTACTGATTTTTAGAAACTAGGCTCTACGGCTGACGAAGATTGGATTGTGTATCCTAAGGAGAATCAATGAATACCGTAGGAATATCTCTTTCTGTGGGTTTTCTGGACTGCATCACATTCTGCAGAAGATTTGAAGAACCTACGCCTTATGCTTAGTGTAGCTAAGTAATCTATAAGTCGATATGTCCAACTCTTTACAGTGCTGAACATTAGGTTTTGCTCGAAAGAGATTTTTTCTTACTTTCTTCACATGCTTGGTTTGGTTGTGTGATTAGATAATTTAGTTTAGATACTTTATTACATGCACACCTAGTTGCTAATCAAGATAAAATTTTGGTAAATTTTGAATTATGCATGATATATTTACGATTTTTTTTGGATACCAATATCACAGTTGGTTACAATAAGTTTTTGTGCGATCCTTTAAAATTTTGGGTTTTATAAATAATTTGTATAATAAGCTACTTGTTTATGATTGGTCTAATTATGCTTATTGGATAGCTCGAATGAGGTGGGATTTGAAAGCAATTGATGAGCGTAGCTGGATTGTTTGTGAAAGAAGGTGGACACCACATATAGTAAACAATGGCGATGTCATGGGTCCTAAGCATGTCACCTCTTACATGGAGGAGGAACTGAAATGGACTCAATTTAACTCATGCGGTTTAAGTACTATTTCTAGAGCCGTCACCCCTTACGAGTTCAGTCACATCATGATGTGCACCACGTCTAAGGAAGCATGGGATACCCTCCAGCTTACTCACGAGGATACCAATATTATGAAATCTTCTAAGCTTTAAAACCTCACAATGCAATTTGAAACAATTAACATGCTAGAGTCCGAGTCTTTTGATGAATTTTACGCATGGATGTCTAATATCATTAACTTTATTTTTAATTTGGGTGAGAAAATTCTTGAGATGTGCGCAATGAAAAAGATTTTGAGATCCCTTACATCCTAATTTATTCCTAAGGTTTTTGTCCTTAATTTGTTGGGAATTTAAGATACATTTAGGTTAGAAGAATTCGACCTTTAAGATTATAAGATCAACATGTTTTCCAAAACTGTTAAACCTAAAGAAAAGGAAATTGCTTTAAAAACTCAATCTAAAAAGAAATAAGAGGTTTGTTCAAACTCTGGGTATGATTTTAATCTCGATGAACTTGACCTTTTTGGGAAAAAAATCAAACTTAGAAAAGAAAATACTTCCAAAGAAAATAAAAGTTTTAAGAAAGACAAAACGGGCAGTAAAAAATTTAAAAAAGAAAGAAAATAGTACCCTAAGAAAGAGGAGGAAAGATTCTATGAGTGCGAGGATAAGAGTCACAAAGCTCACTAGTGTGCTACGAGGTTAAAGAGACAATGCAAAGGCAAGCAACCTTCATGCTTAGTGATAGCTAAGTCGATTCAGTGGATTTCGGAAATGAATCACCGCATGGACATAACTTCACCTCGTTTATGGCTAGTCATGTTGGTACATTGAGTATGTCCACACCGATGCGGATGTTTCCAAATATAATGACCTTGACAGTGAGTTTAGTCATGTCGGGGAGAGTGAGGGGGAAGACATTTTGAGTGAGGGAAAGAGTGAACTTCAACGCACTTATACCCAGCTTTACGCCGAGTCTTTTAAAATGAAAAGGCAAAATTAAAGTTTATCGCTTAGGGTTTTAGGTTTAGAAGGAGTTACAAGAATCAAGAGAGAGAGAGTCCTTAGTGAGAGTTTTTTTTAAAGAGAGAGTCGTTCTAGTGGAGAGAAAAAATAATGACTTGACCAATAAAATGGCTAATATTATGAGAGATCTTGAAGCATCATTGGAGACTCGTGAGAAATTTGAAACCCTTGTATTTCTACTCGAGAGAGATCTCGAATTCACCTATAGGTTAAGGTTACTACAGAGGATACATCGAAGAAGGTTGGAAAGATGATCCTCGATCTCGCATTAGGTAATGTTGAGAGGTAATGAATAGTTTATGACTATGCATCCACTTCCAAAGTCACACCTGAATCGATTCTCGAGATTGTGATGGATTCTTATGGGCCTCAACCTAACTTACCAAGGATAGATCTTCGTAGGCATTTTGAGCAAGGTAGACCCAAGCCGATTTATGTTTGTTTCCATTGCAAATAAAGAGGTCACCTTAGAGAGTTTTGTTTTAAACTAGGGAAATTATCTCATATGCATGTTCCCCGCTATGCTCCCACAAGAGTTCCTACCAATATTCCCACATGCACTCCCACACACATTGCTCCATATGCTCCTGCACATTACCATAGAGATTTTGAGAGTTTTCGAGAGAAAGTAGAGTATTTAGTCAAGACTTCACAATGTTTGATGGAGGAATTTCAAAGGATGTCTTTTCCCTTTGAGAACTCCTTCAAGCCTAATGATTGAGGTCAAGATTTGATTATAAAATAGGGTTCGCATGTTCATATCTTATGTCCCTGTTACTAGATTGTATTTCTATTGAATTCATATAATTTTCTTTTTGATATATTTTGAAAAAAAATCAAAAAAAAATAGTTTTTATGAAAAGGTTGAAAAATTAAAAAAGATTTTATTTTTAATAAATTTTCTAGAAAAAGACAAAAAGATTTGTGTATTTTCGTTTTTCACCGTATATAAATGAACACTTAAGATATTCGGATCACTCCTAAATTCCATTCATTCCCTGACTTTTTCATAGTGTTTTAAGATATGGCTTTGTTTCATTAGTGTGCTTAATAATATGTGGATAATATTTCGTTGATCATTGATGATTACTTTTGACATGTTAGACTCTTTGCCATATTTATTGTACATGTGCACGAACTTTTTGAACATCCTACTTGCTTATGTTGTGCTGAATACGGTGTTCTCATATCAATCCTAATTAATAATGAACCAAATATAAAAAAGAGATAAGTTGTGCTTGTAAGAACCATTTTTCGGATTTTGTTTCTCGAAAAATATTTATATATGTTAAGAAATGGAAAGGGACTACAAAATAGAAAAATTATCTTTGCGTTAAAAGCCATCATTTATAAAAAGAGACTAAAAAGATTAACGGCACATAAAAAGAGAAGTTCCAAGGCCATTTATTTTATATTCATTAATGTTTTCCTACATATGAGCATTATGATATCTTCAAAATATTTGAGAGTGAATTTTTATATGTGTGAGATTTTGATGGTGTTATAAAGTAGAAGATCAATGGGTTTGCACAACGGGCTCTCTTGAAAAGCATTAAATAGTTTAGCATTTTTTATTTGAGAATCATTAAAATCCATAATACATTGCACAAGTCGAGTAAACTTCATTTAAGTTCAACATTTTATACCTAAGGTTGAAATTGAGTTATTTCTTTATAAGAATCTCATGACTTCGTGCACCTATGTTATGAATATTTATGTTGATTTACCTATAGAAAATGGTCACACAATTACATTCCATTTTCACAATTCAGGTATTTTAGTGTTATTCCATGGTGACTATGTATTTTTGTACCTATATCTATCTTTTATATATGTATAATAGTTATAATTGAAAACGTTGAAAAACTTCAAAAATAGTTGTTTGGCAGGGGGAGAACACATTATTCTTTTTGGATATTCATTGCATGTGATTTATTTATTATATTATTGATGATACTTTTAGTTCTTCAGGTGATGTTTATTATTCATGCCTAATTTCTAGCCCTTTGTCTATAACGGACAAAAAGGGGGAGAACAAATTGAGGGAGAGCTTATTTTTTCTATAAACTTATACGGCTCACGGTATTTCTTTTGTTTCATGTGTGTAGGACTCTTCTGGTTTGATGATGATTTCGCGGACTACACAAGATGAAGAAAAAGTTGGCCAAGGGAAAAACAAATTCAGTTAAAGACAAAGTTTTAAATGTCGTTCCATTTTTAGGTTAGGGAGGACATTATGATACATTGTCTTAGGGGTTTTATTATAATTTGGTTATCTCAGGGGTTTTATTATAATTTAGTTTTCAATTTTTATTTTGTACGGGAATATCCAAAGGGGGAGATTTGTAAGAGCAATATTTTATAATTACTCATAGCTTAGGTTTTTTGCTATTTTTTACATATCCCATTATAACCCGGAGTTTCAAATCGAACACTACATCCACATCGCCTCTGCAATCATTCGAAGATATGTTAGTGACCGAGCAAATTTTTTGGATTTCTAGCCACTGGATTTGTTACCGACATTTTAATGGAGGTATATGACTTGTGATTTTGATTTCTCTTATAAATTATATTATAGGATGTCTATTTCTTAAATCGAGGCTTTTTGATAAAAAAACGATTTTAAATATATTTTTTTATTTATTTTTAATCTCATTCGAATGAGATAATGTTCTCGTTAGAACGAAAGCTCATTTTTGTTGGAACGAGCTTCGAACGACCATAACGACTTTCCATTGTTTAACAGACCCAGTGTCATCGAAAGGTTGTTAGAAGCCTGATCGAACGAGAATGGGTTATCGTTAGAACGAAATTGTATTTTTGGTCGAATGAGATTCCATTTTCCTTCGATGACTTCGTTGTCTCAAAATTCATGATTTTTCTATAGAAACTCATTTTGATGAGTTTTTCTTAAGATTTTTGGTGAAAACGAATTTTCAATATATGATCCAAAAGTTCTCATCTTTGTGTTTTAGAAAAAAAAAATATTTTCCAAATAATTCATCCCATATATGATTTTTTGAGTTTGTTTAAACTCAAGTTTCCATACACTTGCATCAACCCTTATAGATTCGTACTCTACTAATGATTTGTGAAGTCGAGGCTCTACGACTGAAGAAGATAGGACCGTGCATCCTGAGGCTGATCGATGGATACCGAGGGAAGATCGCTTTCTGTGGGTGGTGTTGGACTACATCACAGTTTGTAGAATATTTAAAGTCCCTACACTTTATACTTAGTGGAGCTAAGTAGTTTGTAAGTTGATTGTGTCTGTCAAACTCTTTACAGTGCTGAATACTAGGTTTTATCGAAAGGGATTTGTGACACCCCGCCTAATAAAATACCGGGTGATCAATCCTATACCAAATTAAAATAGGAATACCAGTTGGTTCATCCTTAGCATCACTGTCGAAAACTTTTTAAAACTTACTAACCACCTAGTATTCCAAAAACTGGTGCCAAATTTTAACTTTTTAATTAGACAAAATAGTACATACGGAATTAAATAAAAACCATTCACACAACTTAATTTAAATCAACTGAATAATTATTTAAAAAATTTGCCGAATAAACCATCGTACACCAAAGTGAAAATAATTCAATACAAACATCTAACACCTGAATAAATACATCTGAAAACTGTACTGAGAAGTCTGGGCGACAAGCCCTAAATAAAACTGAAACTGATAAATGATTCCTACTCTAGGAATGAATGAACGATGCGTCTAATCCAACTCCTGTTAGCATCCACATATGTCGCAGCTCCGTGTCCCTAGAATAGAATATCAATTGTGGCGTCCCTGTGGTTGGACACCTAAAAGGTTATGAAAATAGTTTTATAGCAAGGGTTAGAACTCAAAACATTTTGAAAATATTTATCAAGTGAATTAACTGCAGTAATTTAAAATGCATGAATGCGCTTCATATATAAGTTAGTGTCTCACTCCCTTGTGACATTTTCACCCCTCCACTAATGTGCACACCTAACGGTTACCTTAACCGCCACCTAGTTGTACTACCTCGTCCAACTAATTCTGGCATAACCTCCCCTTGCCATTCTACTCTAACCCGAGTATAATTATTCAAGAATTATAAGTTATTTCACCAATTAACTCAATTAATTCATTCTTAAATAATAGCATATAACTGTGACACAAGTTATATAAAGTAAGTACATCACACATTGTATTATTAACCGCATATAATATTTAATACCATTATATACGTACATTTACTAAAACATCCACACATATATCATACGTATGTCCATCCTTCCGAGTATACTCTCAACGAATGATTCCCTCTAAAGTGCCATCTCACTAGGTGTGCTCACATAACCAAGTTACCCAGGTGGGGATCGCTCACCAACCTGGCCCAAAACATAAACGAAGGGGAGGCGGTCATATTACTTCCCTGAAAGTGAGATAATCCCCTCACCCATATACCGGACGCTATGACCTGAGGATATACTCACCATACTCCTCAAGCTAGGGGATTCACCTACATCGTGCAACCTCCCTTAATAGCACTAGAGTATAATTAAATAAATATCTAATCACTGATATTTAATAGCACACACAATATATACACAAATAAATATACTATCACTACACCCTATATATATATATATATATATATAAATAAACTCCGGCATCACCGCGTACTCACAACCCGTAACACTAGCCTGAAATTTCCTGAGTCTCTAGCTTGACTCGACTAAATAAATTTTCTCACTGATTAAATTATCATTGTATCGAGTCTGTGGTCCGACTCTAATTTATTTAATTCACACATTAATTAATATGATATTTTTTTCCCGAGTCTATAGCCCGGATCTAATATAAATACTTTACACATTAATTTATATAATAATTGCCTGAGTCTATGATTCGACTCTAGTTTAATTAATTTACACATTAATTAATTTCTTACCTTCCCGAGTCTGCAGTCCGATTCTAATTTAATTAATTACACATTAATTAATTTAATACTTTCCCGAGTCTATAATTCGACTCTAATTTAATTAATTACACATTAATTAATTTAATACTTTCCCGAGTCTATGGTCCGACTCTAATTTAATTAATTACACATTAATTAATTTAATCCTTTCCCAAGTCTACAGTCCGACTCTAATTTAATTAATTATAATTAATTAATTTAATACTTTCCCGGGTCTATGGTCCAACTCTAATTTAATTAATTATACATTAATTAATTTAATAATTTTCCAAGTCTACAGTCCGACTCTAATTTAATTAATTAACACATCAATTAATCTAATACTTGGTGTCGCCCAACCATTATACCCGGACTCGCTCACTTGTCCTGTAACTTAATATTTCCTGAGTCTATGTTCCGACTCTAAATTAATTTACTCTCTCAATGATTAGTTTAATACTTTAAAATCAAGTTCTCATACTTAATCAAATTTTAGGTAAATACTACATACCTTCTCTACTAATCACACTCAAGTAGATTTTATATATATTCTAGCTGTCCACTTATGTTCCAGCCACTCTTACCCATATGTAGTTTATACAATTTTAGTTATGCACTAATAGTTCTCACTACTAATACGCCAGAGTATATATTGAAAACAATAATTCGGTATACCCCACCTAATCTTACTCCTATCACACATAAGTAGGTTATTCACATGGTATATCTTTCACACACATATATACCTAGTACAACATATCCTGGTGTCGGTCCTATTTCACACATTAAGGACAAATGATTCGGAATGTCTCCTCGAACCTTGCTCGGAATGTCTCCTCGAGTAATGTTCGGAATGTCTCCACGAACCTTGTTCGGAATGTCTTCTCGAGTAATGTTCGGAATGTGTCCTCGAACCTTGCTCGAAATGTCTCCTCGAGTAAAGTTCGGAATGTCTCCTCGAACCTTACCAATCCGATCACAAGAAAACACACAATAGGCATTCACAACCCAAGTAATCCTATAAAATAGTAGGCATTTACACAACCTAATTATTCATACTTGTACGTAATATATTTCTCTCTAATATTCACCGTACTTGTTTGCTTTACGAATTTATTCTAACTTTCGTATTAATTCGAGTATTCACACAAATCTCAGGGTCCTAGTTACCCCTTGTTATATCAATTCATTAGTTACCCTTGTTAACCCACTGACCTAACGAATTTAAGCTCGCTCACGCTTTTCCGTAATTATATTCTTATCATCTCGAATTAGAGTACGTCACAATCAAGCCTATGAATCTCCACTCTAACTCTCTCACAAAATTAAAGTCCGACACTCAATCATAGACCTACTGCCATATCATTATTCCATCAATATATTTCATCGATGTCCCAAACACTTCCCCGATAAAATGACATTTGAGGCTTAAAAAGAAAAATCTCAAAATTTCTAGCAGATTAAACACCCTCTAGTAAAATTTCAATTTCTCCCTCTAAAAAACTCCGATTGACCTGATTCCAAGTTCATTAAATAGCTAAGAGAAATACCTTTCCAAGCGTATATGGTTCACACTCTAATTTGAAGAAAAATTCAAATCACACACGTTTAAAGTCACGTCAAAATTCTGGTAGATTACTATGTTGACAAATCAAACACCCTGTAGTAAAATGTCGGTTACTCACTCTACAGAACTCCGATTGACCTGATTCCAAGTTCATTGGATATCTAAGAGAAATACCTTTCCAGGCATGTATGGTTAACACTCTAATTCGAAGTAAAACTCAAATGGAATACGTTTAAATTTGTGTCAAAAATTCTGGCAGATTGACATCTTGTGTTCATCAAATAAACCCTAAGTCATTCAAGATTCATGTTCTTCAACCAAGAACTCATAAAGATTCCATTTTAATCATCAAATATATTCAAATATAATTTTATCTTTACTTATGGATTCTTGCTACATGCAATCCTACCCAAACATGTGATCAATTCAAACATTTAATTCAAGGTTTTCAATAGAATCAACCAATTCTTAAAACTCCCTACACATGGGTAATATAACTTGAATTTGATTTGCAATAAACACTTGCCTTATGTCTAGTAGGTCTGATTTCATGATTGTGGTTGGTGATTGATGATCTTTCTCCTTCAATCTTTCTTCCCAATGAATTTGTGGAGAAAGTCTCCTTTGAATCCTTCCCACTTCTTCATTTTTGCCTTGGAATTGTATCTCTCTTCTCTCTAATGGCTATAGTGTATTTTTCTTCTCCCTAACCCTAGCCTCCAACTCTTATAATCTGACTTAGAGTTCTAAAATTCGTGGGTCTCCTCACCCTAAAATGTAAAAAGGCTAGAATGCCCTCGTTTGGGCCCGATTTAGCCCAAAAATGCCCCGAGACTCAATTTCTATCCCCAGGTACTCTTTTTTTACTATCTCGATTCATCTGGACTCAACCTCACACTCAGAATTGTCATCCGAAATACTTTTGACAGTTCCAAATTTCGACCTCAAGATGCGACACACATTTAATTCGGACAATTAAACTTAAAAGTCGCCAAAATAAATAATTCTTTCCATTCAAATAATTTCTCCAAATCATAAATTTAAGTTTCTCCAATTTAATTACTTTTATAACTCCTAAAATAATTAAATATTAAATACTCAAAATTACGAAGTGTTACGGGATTTTTCCTCATCTTCTTGTATGTTTGGTTTGGTTGTGTGATTGGAGAATTTAATATGGATACTTTATTGCAAGCACACCTAATTGCTAATAAAGGAATAATTTGGGTAAAATTTAAATTTTTGTGTGCGTAACCTGATATACAAACTTTCCATATGAACTCGCTTTCTCACAAACAATACTCCCAACATAAACTTAGTTATTTACCTAGAGCTCATTGAAAGTTTCATCAAATTAGAAGTAAACATCAGAGGTTGTAGAACTAGGCGCCATTGATGGTGAAGAGTTTGAAGAAAGAGAAAGCAATTTTGAAAACTGAGAATGTGCTTGAAGAGCGAATGTAAATGGCAAAAAAGGAGAAAAAACAAAAAAAATATCTTAAATAGCTTAGTGGTGTTGTTTGAAATGCAAAAGAATGTCAAGAAAATGTTGAAACGTGTCTCCAAGAACGTTCCTCCAAAAAGTGAATTCATTGGGAATCAAGTAGATAAAAAGGCAACTTTAGTGGCTATATCAATCAAAATACTTTCATGGTTATATATTTGGGTTATTAACATACCAAAGGATAAAAATTAAATATTTGGAGTTCCAAGGCAGCTAAATATATTGGTTGAACATAATTTCAAAAATTGCCCATTTTCTAAGAATTAATTATTCCATTTGGCAACAAAAAGTTATCATTTGGACACTTTTGCACATGCAGTGAGATTTGGTGGGACTACTGCAAATAATAAAACATGCATGCATGAAAATTCTATAATTCCCTAGGGTTTAAGGATTATCAAACAAGCACTAATTTTTTTTTATCTTTGCACCAATTTAAACTACGGTGTTATCTAATCAATTAAACAATTTTAATCTTAACATAAGCATGCCATCTGGGTGAATATAAGTAAGAATAAAGTAGCAAACCATAATACGGTTAAGTATTAGGAGAACCCACAATGGAAAAAATCTCGGACTTCCCAGCCACACAAGTCTAGTACGATGTGGGTACTTTTACAAGAACAACTTAGACTTACTCACAGACTTGCCGCCTTCAAGCCTTGATGCACTTTATTGTTCCTTGTAATCTTCTCTATAGCCACTGTTAAAGACCTTCTAGTATCCACAAAATGTAATTGATTTCCCACATCTTGGTATCTCACCGATCTTACTTGTCTTGTGACCAATTCAATCACCGCACAACACAAACATGGTCTTCACTGCTTGAAACACTCTCAATAAGTAGATCGAACAATCTTAGTGCAACCCGTACGAGAGATCAAACGTACATATGTATGTAACGATTGGATCTCAAAATAATATGTGTAAAATAAGGTTTGGAAGGCTTTAGATTTGCCTCTAAAATTTATTTTTGCAAAACCCCTAATAAATATTGATTTCAGCCCTAAGTATTTATTAAGAATACATGAATTTCGAGGCGGGATAAATTTTAAAAAAACTCGTTCGAACAAAATACGTAGGTTCATTCAAATGAATTATACAATCCCATTTGAATGAAACTAGATCTTGTTAAAGATATCGTGAATCTGGTTTGAACAAACATCAAACGAACTTCGAACGATATTTTTGTGCAAGACAGGAAAATTTTATTTGATCCTCATTTGAAGGTCATTTGAACTAGTTTCCCAAACTCATTTGAACGAACTTAATGACCTCATTCGAATGACTTTCAAAATAAAAATTATTTTCTCTTTTAAATTATTTTATACGAAAAATTCCTCAAAACATTTTATAAAATAAAACACTCTAAACTCAAATCCACAGATCAAACATAAATATGCATTCATACCTTGATGATATTCCTCGAATATTGGAGACGAAAGATGTCACTTTAACGAGCCGCTATGGTCTTCAATCACTCATACGCTTGAAGGACAAACTACTCAAATCCTAACCTATGACTCAAATAAGTTTTGTCCAAATGGAATTAAGCTAATTACATACAAATTGACTCGATTAAAAATTTATCCTTACAAATCTCCCCATGTGGCTATTCTGGGAAAAAACTAAAAACTAAAAATCTATTGGACCGTCAAGCTTACTAAGACTCAATCCCAACCCCAAAAGGAAAAAGTACAGACACTTGACAAAAACAAAATTTGAGTAACTTTGCTCTTCTGAAACTTTCTTGTATTGTTGTCAAACCTATATTCTTAACACACCTTTAAAATGCAAAGAGAATATAACAATATATAAATCCACATATAAAAAAACCACCCCCTTTATCTAACAATCTCCACCTAAGGTAAGACGTCTCCTCAGAAGGTAAAAATTTCTCCCTCTGAGTTAAAGAGTTATATACTATTTATCTCCCTTTTTATTCAGGGATAGAAAATAATAAATGTGCACAATATAAACAACTTATCTCCCTAAATGTAACATGTGCAAGCTTAAAGGAATGCAAGTAATATCATGTGATGATGTCAAGTGAAACACAACGACAAACAAATTTCGCAACATAAGCACAAATAATTAAAATAATGAAACAAATGATACCAAATGGTTATGTGGGTGATGATTTAAGCGATGTGATCATATTGTGACAAACAACTAATTTTAATATCGGGTGGCCAATCCTCTATTAAAATAAAGTAGGAATCTCAGTATGGTTCATTCTCAACATCATTGTCACAACGATAATCTAATATAAACATCATGAAAATTATACAACACTAGGAATAGAATAATCCTCATGCACAGTCAAATAATAAGTGTGAACCGATTAAAACATCGGTCACTAAATAATAACATCCATTGTGTGAAACTGAATAATAAAAATGAGTGCTAAAATAAAATCTCTTATGGATATATAAAACCCTATCCATTTATGGACAACATGCCCTAAACTAAACTGAACTGAAATGATCCTAACTAGATAGAATAATCTGAGGCGTCTAGAACAATCCTGTAGTGTCCATAACTACTATAACGGTAAGAATGGATTTATTCCTACGGTCCCAACTGCTACTGCTGAACACCTGGGGTGTAAAAAGAAAAATAAGAAAAAACAAAAGCTTACGGGTTAAAGACCGAAAAGTAAAAAATATTTTGCAAGTTGATAATTGTTTTAAATCAATTAAAAAAGCAGAGTATCACCATCACAATTAACCGGTCACACTCACTTAAGATAAACTTCATCTCTCAACTATAGTGCGCACCTAACGTGTTCATTTATTATCCTAATTAAACTATCCGGTCTAACTAGGACATGTAATCACTATTTAAGCCCAATCTCGCTAATACCCTATATTAGCTAAGTATAACTACCTTCATTAGGTATACGTACATGAATAATATTGTAGCGACACACTTGCTATAAATTAACATTCACACAATCAACATAACATAGCTACGCTCATGCTATAAATAGATACATACACGTAATCATATATATATATATATATATATATATATATATATATGTGTGTGTGTGTGTGTGTGTGTGTGTGTGTGTGTGTATAACCACATACTCAGAGCTAAGACCTCGTGAATGCATCCCTCATGTGTTATCTGACTCCAGGCATCACGCTTCACATCGAGCCACCGGGTCAGAATCTCACCATCGATCCCAAACAAAAATACATACAATGGTGGCGATCATAGACATACGACCAGGAGTCGCAACCATACCACATTGCGCCCAACCGGTCGAGAAATTAATACCTATCCTCACACATGAATAGTGGCCATGCAATAGTACTATGGCTGGGAGAATCAATCTAACACCTACTCGTTAACGCCATGGTGGACTGCCCACTATGCACAACCTCCTACGATAGCACTCACGAGTAGTTATGTTTAATAAAAACAAATAACATACACACATACATATATGTACATATAATAAGTACCGAACTCGTGCGCACGTCCCACATCACACGGTTCACCTAATCTCGAAGCTCAACCCAAATTCCCAATTAATTAATCAATTTATCGCTCAGTTATATCCTCGGATCTCACCCTTGTCCCAAGAATTAACACCCTAGTTAACAAATAAATTCCCACAAAAATGAATAGAGACACAAAACTCTTTTTAATTAAATATCCGTTCACATGGATAGCCTCCCACATACTCGCTTGGGTTCATATATATCCTCTGAATATTTCCACGATCTAACCTTTACCCAGCCCAAGAGTTAAATTGATTCACCCTTGGAGCTGAATCGATTCGCACCGGGCCGAACCGATTAGCTTCGAGCAACAAGCCCAAATTTGCAAATTTTCAATTCGGGTTTCTTCCCCATAATTCCATAATTAGTTTTCCTAATATCCATTAACGACTTCTAAGCTTTGTAAACTTAAATTTCATCAACTATGAATTCATATTAACCAAGAGAATATATCCACAAGGTTTTATAATCATTCTAAACATAATCATGACTAAAATAAAGTCCATCACAAAATCATCAAGTAACGATTTCAGTCTCGCACACCTTCCGCAGAAAATACATAACTTATTCAAACAAAATCAGAAAAATACGAAACTAGCGGCTACCCATTCGTAACAAAAAGATCTAAAATTTCATGACCGGAATTAATTCACCACTAAGATGAATCTATTTTGTTCTGGACACAAACTAAAACGTCTTAAGGACAAAAGAGAGCCCTCCAAAAACTCCATTAATACCCAAACCAAGCTCCAAAACAGTACCCAATAGATACCTTAACCCAATATAAGTATATGAATATGTTTTTAAGCCTTTTCACACCATATTATGGTTCCAAGAAAATCAAATCCAAGATTAAAACTTAAGGATATAAACTATGTAATATAACTCATCTTTAAAATAACTCAGGGTTTGTTCGTCATCAATTAATCAAGTTTCAATCTTTCATGATTTAAATCTCATATTTTTATTTATAATCATGAAATTAACAAACTGCACTTAATTTGCAATATAAAGCAAGTAACTACTTGCCTTGGTGGATTAAAATCTGAAGTCCTCTATGAATTTGATGACGGGTTGAGTCCTCTTTCTTTTTCTCTTCAATCTTTCTCTTTTTCTTCTTCCTTTTCTCTTTTTTTTCAGATTCTTTCTCTCAATCTCTTGTGTAAAATATGAAAGGTGGGCTTCTATCCACCTTACCGACCTCTTAAATATCATTTTAATTAACTTAATCCATTTTTCTTCTCCATCCTAAGTGTAAAATGGCCCTCCTACACTCGTACGAGGTCCGTTATGTCAAAAAAGTCTTCGGAACCAAAACATAACACTCGGGTACCTATTTCATACTATTTCAACCCTTCCCGGATCACCGATGCACTTGAAAAGGTCATCTGAGTCATCCAACTCCAAATGTGCTAACCTCTCAATAATGGGGCCCGGCACGTGCGTTCCCTATGCGTCGCCATAAATTATACTAATCCGTCGATGTAACACTCTATCGACATATAATAATAAACCGTCGCTATCACTCATACGCAACATATAATAAATCACATAACTATTTACTTATCACACACAAGTAAATAATAATTATAATAAATATTAATCCTTTATCTCGCTAATTAATATATACTAAAATTCAACTTAATTTTCTCCCATTAAATTAATTATCAAACACACAGAAAATAAATAATTATAAATGTACGGGGTATTACATTCTTTCCCCCTAACAATGGAATTTCTTCCTTGAAATTCGCACATAACTTCCACAAAGAGCTCTGGATACTTTTCTCGCATGTCATCCCCATGCTCTTATGCCCGACACGACAACATTGTAGTATCCCCACTGTACACACACAAATGGTGCTACCTTTTACCGAAGCTTTCGCTCGCTACAACCTAAAATGGCCACAAGTCTCTCCTCATAAAAAATATTTAGCTGAAAGTCTATCTCCTCCAACGTTATAAGTCGATAAGCCACATCATCCCTGAGATACCTCCTTAACGACGACATATGAAACACCTCATGAATCTACTGAAAATGTTCTAGTAATGTGATATTATACAAAACTAACCCTACCCTCTCAATGATGGAAAAAGGCCTCACATACCTAGGCACCAATTTCCCTTTCTTCCCAAATTACATCACTCATTTCATGGGAGATGCTCGCATAAACACCTAATCCCCACGTTAAATTCCAGGTGTCTTTGGTCGCATTGGTATAACCCTTCTGACAATCCTGCACCACCCGAATACAAATCCTGATCAACTCAATCCTTGCGAGGTATCCTGAATCACGTCCGGTCTAAGAAGCTTGTTGTCCCCCACCTCTAACTAACAAGAGGGCGAATGACATGATCTCCCTTATAATGACTTAAAAGGTGCCATGCCGGTGGAAAACTGGCACGAGTTATTACACGCCACTCTACCATCGATAATTACCACTCATTGATACCTTTTAAAGTCTAAAAAAATCACATCCTTAGCATATCCTCTAACATCTAATTCACCCTTCCCGTCTGCTCATCAGTCTGCAGGTGAGACGACGTGCTCAAATGCAATTTCGTCTCCATCGCCTCCTGAAAACTTTACCGGAGGTAGGACATAAAGATATTATCTCGATCTGAAATAATGTTGAGATGCACCCCGTGAAATTTCACTATCTCTCAATTGAAAATTTGGGCATACTGCCCTGTTATGTAATCCACCTGAACTGGTGAGCAATTCTCCACCCCGGTCAACCGATCCCAATAGCCTAAATGGAATCGTGATCGCTCTACAACGTCGATAACTTTGGAATTAAATACATCGATACATACTCCCATTCCCACACTGTAATTTTCAACGACTGTTGAACCCCGTCTAGTCTCTGATGATTAACCTTCACCATCTGACAAGTGGTGCCTAGAGACAAACTCTGTTATGTCTCACTCCACACTGACCCACCAGTACTGGTTACTCAATATCTCGTACATTTTATCCCCCTCAGGGATACACCCAAAACTATGACCCATGTGTCTCATTTATAATCGCGAGCTGTAGGTCCTCATTCTCTGGGATTATCAACCTCCCAGTGAAACGTAAGCTATCCTCAGAAGTTCCTGAATAAGACTCAATTCCACTTGCCAATAACCGTCGAATCCTATCCTGACCAGACGGATCCCCTACTTGTGCCTTCACAACCCTCAAAATGATATCGAGTGTGATGGTCATCACCGCCATATAGGTCTGAACTACTTCCTTCTCTTAACGAAGCTTAGCCCGCTTTGCCTTCCAAACTGCTGCCAACTCCCCTGTAGGTATACGACTCAACACATCTACTCACAAGTTACCCTTTCCCGGATGATACTGAATATCGAAATAATTAGGGCGCTTATACACCCTACACCAAGTGTACACATGCATAAAGTTTACCAGTGTAGTATGCATAAATCCAAAAATTAACCATATATGAACATACAGTAAAGGTACACATAATCACCCTACCAATCGCGACTCAACTCTTCTTAATATTGCCCCACTTATTTAACTAGTGGTGCAGACATCCCTGAGTGCTCTCGACATTATAATTTTTGGCTCCGTTAGCCTTAAATAATAGTTTAATTCTTAATGCGTTACATCGTTACACATGTAATGTCTAACGCAAATAAACTAACGTCATAGAGTCTAATGTCTCTCAACTCCCGACACTTACAAAACCTTATGTATGGGACGTCTTACAAGAGAAATCTAAATAAGGACCCCCCCAATACACTATAGCCTAGCTCTATCGATTATCGAGATTTTTTGGCCTAAGACATAGTACTAGGGCACCTAAGGTGATGTACTCCTATGGACAAAGACTTGCCTCAAAAGCTATGAAATTTGAACCCTCGACTCCTGCCTTTCTAAAGGAGTTATATGATAAGACGCATGCATTATCGCCTAGTCTCTAATGCCAAGTCAATCACAAGCTCAATCTCATGACTCGGCGATAGCCCCTGGTATCTCCTAAATCACATCAGTAAAGTCCCTAAACACAGGGATTGAATCTAACGAGACAATTATACTCCTGAAGTCTCATCCTTGATATAATATTTATGTGTTCTCGACCCTCTCTTCGGGCGAGGTATCACCATAAGAAACATATCCTGCCCTAGAATAGTAACCACGATAGTTCTACTATAACAGTCCACCATTGCTCTAACCATCGCTAACTAGTCCATACCTAGGATAATAACATCATACTTACACATCACTAAAATGAGCAGATCCTCTAAAAACATAACCTCCTGAAGTTCAGGCATGCTCCTCTACGAATGGAAAAAATGAGAGACTCGCTGTCCAATGGTGAATCTACCTTCATAAAAATGTCTAACATTGTATTAATAAAACTTGTCTCATGTACGAATCTAGTGCAACCAAAAGAATGTGACGCACTCGTGTCCACCAATACCCGCCTTAAATGCACATGAATAAAAAATATACCCTAAATCGCTAAGAATGTTGGCGATAAAATTGGTCCACGTACATGATAGACACGCCCAAGTGCTATTGGAACTACCACTGCCCCTAAGGAGGCATCAATGCTTAAACTGTGGGTGAGGTTGGAAGTTGTTGTGACTGCTGCCTCGGTTGGGCATCCTGATGCTAACCCCTAGTCCTATTTGGGCATGCATGTCGTATGTGGCCCTGCTCCCCATATGTGAAACATTTCCTTGTGAAACCTATCGAACTCTGGCCTCCTAGCCCTACCAAGGTTATCCCTATTTTCAGCCCAATTGGCCCTAAAATCTAGGTCTGTCAATCGGGCTCTATGAGCCAAGCTTATGGTTGATCAGGCTCGACCCAATTTTTATTTACTTGGCTCAAGCTCAAGCTCGGCCCGAATGAGCTTGAGAGTGCTCGGCTCAAGCTCGGCTCACAAAGTAAATCGGGCTTCGGGGCCAATTTGAGCAGGCCCGAAATGAATATTCCAATACATGTTTACTTAATTTAATAATAAATATTCATATTTCAACAATAAAAAAACACATTTTAGCAATAAAAAATAGATTTCAGCGCTAAAAAAACATAATTCAGCACTAATATTGACATTTCAGCATTAGTAAAATACATTTCAGCACTAAAAAAACATATTTCAACACTAAAAAAACACATTTTAGAACTAAAAAATATATATTTCTGCACTAATATTAACATTTCAGCATTAAAAAACCATATTTCAGTACTAAAATAACAGATTTCAAAACTAAAAAAATAGATTTCAGCACTAATATTGGCATTTCATCATTAAAAAAAATAGATTACGTAAAGTAAATTAATAAATGACCCACCTTATTTTTGTTTCTTTAATATTAAGTCCAATAGTTTATTTGCATAAGGATAAAATTATAAAAATTATTTTTTTTTAAAATATTTTTTACATATCATAGAAAATAAAATAATTTTGTATATATATATATATATAGAAATAAATAATTAGATATATTATTTCGGGCCGAGCCTAGTTCGGGCTTGAAAGTGCTTTTCCATCGCTCGGCTCATATTGAATTCGGGCTTAATATCTCGGCTCAAACTCAATAAAAGCTCGGCCCAAATTTAGCAGGCCGAGCAAGCGGGCTTCGGGCCTGCTCGGCTCAATTGACAGGCCTATTAATATCCATAGCCTTACCGACCTCCAGTTTGGTCCCCTGGCCCTGCTGACCTGAGGGGTATACTGTTGGCCCTGATGTCCCTGCCTGTAATTACCATTGCCCAGACTAAATATCTTAATCGACTCCCCCTGCTAAGAACCCCGCTCTGCTGCTTACTCCCTGGTACTATTGACCCCAGTCTTGCCCTGTTGGCTCGACTCTCCTATCCTCTTCGCCCCCTTTAATGGAAGTGATGATCCTGGCAGTGAAGCAACGTGGCAGTAATAGCAACATTAACCGCTTGTGCTACTATAACTGTAACCTGTGCAGCGATTACAATCATTTGAGCAGCCTATGACTCCGATTGAGCCTCCCCTTATACGGCCCTCCTCGCTGCACGAGTTGGTCACACTCTCCTATTACTTGGCATCTGAAACCAAACCAAAATTAAATGACATACACTTTAACCATCTATAATAGCAGAAGAACGTAAATACGCAATATGAAACAACAATCCTAAGTATAGGGCTCGATATCAAAGAAACGCGATGCAGACAACGTAGCAAGTTTGTACAGATCCTGCGATGCAGACATTAGAACTTGATGCTCTGATACCAACTAGGACAACCCGTCTATTTTAATACCAGGTGGATAATCCTCTACTAAAATCAAATAGGAATCTCAGTATGGTTCATTCTCAGCATCACTATCGCAACAACAATATAATATAAACATCATAATAAAATCATACTACACTATGAATAGAATAATCCTCATGCATAGATAGATAATAAATGTGAAACAAATAAACCATTGATCACCAAATAATAACATCCACAGTGTGAAACTGAATAATAAAACTGAGTGCTGAAATAAAATCTTTAACAGAAATATAAAACCCTATCCATCTATGGGCGATACACCCTAAACTGAACTGAACTGAACTGATCCTAACTAGATATAATAATCTGAGGTGTTTAGAACAATCTTGTAGCGTCCATGGCAAAGGCAAGAATGGATCTATTCCTGCGATCTCGGCTGCTGCTGTTGCTGCACATTTTGGGTGTAAAAAAAATAAACAAAGAAAAACAAAAGCCTGCGGGTCAAAGCTCGAAAAGTAAAAAATATTTTTATTTTAAATTGATTAAAACATTAGTGTATTACTTTCATAATTAACCGGTATCACTCACTTGAGATATACCTCACCTCTCAATTATAGTGCGCACCTAAAGTGTTCATTTAGTATCCTAATTAAACTAATCGATCTAATTAGGACACGTAACCGCTATCTAAGCCCTATCCCTCTAATACCCTCCATTAACTAAGTATAATTACCTTCACTAGGTATACGTTATCGAATAATATTGTAGTGAGACACTTGCTGTAAATAAATATTCACGTAATAAACATAACATAGCGACGCTCGTGCTATATATATATATATATATATATATATATATATACGTATAACCGCATCCTCAGAGTTGAGACCTCGCGAATGCATCCCTCGCGTGTTATTCGGCTCCAGGCATCACGCTCACACTGAACCACCAGGTCGGAATCTCACCACCGATCCTAAACGAAAACACATACGGTGGAGATATTCATAGACATACGACCGGGAGTCGCAACCATGATGCATCGCGCTCAACTGTCCTCACACATGGATAGTGGCCATACAACAGTACTATAACCTGAGAAATCAATCCAACACTTGTTGGTCAACTCTAGGGTGAACTGCCCACTACACGCAACCTGATACGATAGCACTCATGAGTAGGTATGTCTAATAAAACAAATAGCACGCATACACATACACACACACACACATCACTCTCTTATGTATATATAATAAGTACCAAACTCGTGTGCATATCCCACATCATATGGTTCACCCAATCTCGAAGTTCAACCCAACATATCGATTAATTAATCAATTCATCACTCACTTGTATCCTCAAATCTCACCATTGTCCCAAGAATTAACACCCTAGTTAACTAATAAATTCCCCAGATAATGAATAGCGACACAAAACTATTTTTAATTAAATATCCTTTCACTTGGATAGCCTCCAACATACTCGCTTGGGTTCATAAAAATCCCCTAAACGTTTCCACGATCTAGGCTTAACCCAGCCTAGGAGCCAAATTGATTCCTCATTGGAGACGAATCGATTCTCCCCGAGCCAAATCAATTCGCCCTGGAGGCCGAATCAATTCTCTTCGGGCAGCAAGCTCAGATTTGCAAATTCAATACGGGTTTTCTCCCTCTTGATACAAAAATTAGTCAGTTGACATGTACCGATCATATGAAGACATGTGTCACCTTATGTGGCAAATTATTATACGCACCGAGCTACTCATCACCCCGAGCTACGTAGCGTGCCGAGCTGCTCAACGTGCAGAGCATCTAGTCAGGAAGATCAAGCGATAATTGCACATTCAGTGAACATCGAATTTAATGAACATTCTTATTTTACAGATGTATATGTCTATTAAATAACGGTATATCATCTATTCATATGGACAGCCCCAAGGCTATAAATACATTATAACACCCTCAATAATGGGGTAATTGATCACTAGCAATTGTGATCAAGATTAAAGCAAAGACAACCAACAATACAAATCAGTGGACGTAGGCCATTTTCATAAGGCTGAACCACTTTAAAAATCCTGTGTCTTATTTCTTATTTCATATTTATCTATGATTAATTAATTAGATCAAATCTAGTTTTTTACATCAACAGATTTGCGCCGTCTGTGGGAACGACTATACGTAGCATTTTCACTAATATATTCATCACAAATGACTGAGATCCCTGAATCCAGTAACAGGAAAAACGATCGAGTTCCCTTCAATCCATCTGCTCCTCCAACTCTTCAAGATCTCACTGACATGGTAGCCAATTTAGCCCAGGGGCAAATAGATATGCAAGAGACCATGCGTTAACTCATTTAAATCGTTCGTAATGGCGCGCTTGCCCAGTCAGGGCAACGAAGCGTCCAGAGGCCCACTCATTTATCGTCTTCAAGAACTAGACGTATATTATTCCTAGATGTTCCTCAGTCCCGACACATTGGGTCTCATCATACCTAGGGGACCAATGATCCCTCTTATCAACCTGGTCGGACCTCTTCTATAAGAGCTACAAATTCTCAATGAAATGTTATGTTAGCCCCAGAACGAATAAGCGCTCTGGAAAGGTTGAGCAGAGCTTCTCCCTTTGGCCGTTTGGTCCCTAAGAGGAAAATAAACCCTCCTAGGATTGCATCGAGAAATTCTCAATGACCAAATGATCTACGAGAAGGTTCTGCCTAGTCACTACCAGCAACTCATAATGAAGGATCCCAAGAGGAGAATTTAGCGTGATCTGTTGCTCAGAAAAATAAGTCCAAGGCTGGAAACAACGCATGGAAGGGCTCCATTCAAAGGTTGGAGGATAGGTTAGGGGAAATATCTAAGGCCAAGAACCCTCTCCAAAGAACTTTCATCAAGGGATCACCCTTTGTACAGGCAATCGTGGATTTTTTCACACCATCAAAATTTAAAGCTCCTATAGTAATGCCTAAGTACGATGGAAAAACCGATCCCGTCCTTCACATAGAGCAGTAAACCAAGCTGCTACTGATATCTATGCCGTTCCTGATGAGATGAAGTGCAGAGCATTTTCAGGAACTATCACCGGGTCAGCTAAAATATGGTACAACAAACTTCCTCGGGGGGCAGATTGCTACATTCCATCAGTTGGCAGAGCTCTTCATAGGGAAATTCTATTTTGGAGCAAAGTCAGTAAAGAGAGTAGCACATCTACTAAGTGTAAGGTAGAAAATAGGAGAGAGCACCAGCGATTATATCACTCGTTTTAATAATAAAAAACTTGAGGTAATCGACTACGAGGAGAAGACAACCATTATGACTCTGATGAGTGGTCTGTTACCCAATAAATTATACAATATACTGACCAAATATCTCCCCAAGACTATGGAGGAACTTATGGCAAAGGAAACTAAGATCATGAACGACGAAGAGGCCATGGATGCGAAGAAGAATACTGACGCTAAAGCAGAGACGAATGTTGCAGTTAAAACTGATAGGAAATATTCGAAGCACAATGGGGGCAGTAAGCAGTCGAAAGGCAAGGAAATACTATAGCAGTTGAAGAAGTATGGGAATTATACTCCCTTAAAGGTGGATATCAACCATATTCTGGAGGAGATTAAGAACAGAGAGGAATTCAATTGGCCGGAGAAAATGAGGACAGCCCCTGACAAGAGGGATAAGTCCAAATACTGCGAGTTCCACAAAGATCATGGCCATACGACCAAACGTTGTATAGCTCTCCAAAATAAGATCGAATCACTTATTCGATGAGGAAAATTGAGCAAGTTTGTTGATCGTCAAAATGATGAAAAGGTTAACGAAAATAGAAGGCAAAGATCCAAATCTCCTCGTCGAGCTAAAGATCATAAGAAAAGGGACCATGAAGATGATCCAGAAGATGATCCTGGCCTTCCCAAAAGACCAAGGCAACCCGAACGCGAGGTATTTTTAATCCATTTCGGATCATTTAAATGTAATGTAATTAAAGGTGGAGATGCAGGAGGTGGGGATCACATTGCTGAAAGGAAATATTACCTCAATGAGTCCCAAGCTTGTTCTTATATACAACGCATAAATCTGACTGAAGATAATCGCCCGAGGAAGGTGAACAAGAATAAATTGGTCATCGATTTTTCCAAAAATGATCTGAAAGGTGTCTTATATCCTCATGATGATCCCTTGGTTGTCCAGATGAGGATGAAGGATGTAGTGATCTCACGAGTATTAATAGATAATGGTAGCTCTGTAGATATCATATTCTACCCATGCTTTGACAACTTGAATTTGAAGTTAGCCCAATTGGAGCCATATCACAGGCCCCTCCTTGGCTTCACTGGCGAGAAAGTCTTTCCACTTGGGATGATCAAGTTGGATATGCTAATTAGTACCTGGTTTACTTGTAGAATAGAAAAAGTACACTTTTTGTAATGGATAAAAACATCCAATCAGCCTATAATATAATCATGGGGAGGGTAGGCTTGAAAAAGCTCAAGGTAGTGCCATCCACGGTACATCAATGTCTGAAGTTTCTGACTAATTTTGGGGTTGGAGTTGTGAAGGGAGAGTAGAAAGTAGCTCGGGAATGCTACTATCCATCTGCCGAGCAGGAAGAGTTGGAGGAAGCTAAGAAAAAAACCACCACGTACTAAGTGGAGGAGTCTGAAGATGCAGAGGTCGAGACTCTGGACCCCAGAGTAGAGTCCAAGCTTGTGAAGGGTTAGGTTATGGAGACCACGAAGAATATCATTCTGGACGACGAACATCCAGAGCGAACAACTCAAATTGGCGCCTCACTGGACCCGTCAATAAAGCAGGAATTAGTGGCATTTTTAAGACATAGAAAGCAATCTTTTGCGCGGAGTCATGAAGATATGCCAGGGATAGATCCAACTTTATTATGCCACGAGTTAAATGTTAATAAAGAGATCAATCCGGTGAAACAACGAAGAAGAGTATTTAGCCCAGAGAAGAACCAAGCTATATAGGAGGAAGTCAAAAACTACAAAAGGCCTCTTTCATTGAGGATGTCAAATATCCAGATTGGTTAACCAACGTGGTGATGGTGAAAAAGAAGAACAATAAATGGAGGATGTGTGTAGATTTCACAGATCTCAACAAAGCCTTCCCAAAAGACCCTTTTCCTTGCCCCGAATTGATCGGTCGGTGGATGCTACTTCGGGGTATGAATTGCTGAGCTTCATGGATGCTTATTCCGGCTACAACCAGATTAAGATAAAACCAGAAGACAGGAAGAGTACTTCTTTTATAACCCCAAGGGGTACATACTGTTATAATGTTATGCCATTTGGTCTAAAAAATGCAGGTGCAACGGACCAGCGATTGATAAATAAGGTGTTCGCGGAACAAATCGACAATAACATGGAGGTTTATGTCGATGATATGCTGACGAAGAGTAAGAAAGCCACATACCACATAGCTAATCTAAGCCAAACTATTGATCAACTGGAGAAATATCAGATGAAGCTAAACCCGACTAAGTGTGTTTTTGGTGTACGAGAAGGCATGTTCCTTGGGTATATTATAAATCAACGAGGTATCAAAGCAAATTCGGATAAAATTGAGGCTTTGTTAGAACTAAAATCTCCAACCACTAAGAGGGAAGTGCAAAGCCTTATGGGGCGTATTGTATCTCTAAACTGGTTCGTCTCCAGAGCGACGGATAAATGTCTCCCATTCTTCAAGGTGCTTAGAAAGACTTTTGAGTGGAATGACGAGTGTGAGCAGGCATTTTTAGCTCTGAATAAATACTTAGGGACGCCACCTATGCTTTCCCGGCCAGTGATGGGAAAAAGATTATACTTATATCTGGCTGTCTTTGAGGGCGCAGTCAGTTCAGCGTTAATAAGAGTTGAAGATGGAGTATAAAAACCTGTGTATTATACGAGCAAGGCTTTCCGAGGAGCAGAGGTAAGATATCCTAGATTGGAGAAGCTATCCCTAGCATTGATAGAGGCAAGTAGGAGGATGAAACCTCATTTCTAGGCCTATACCATAGTGGTGTACACTGATATGCCGCTCAAACAGGCCTTGCACAAGCCAGAAAAATTTGGAAGACTGATGTATTGGGCAGTCAAACTGGGAGAGTATAATATTGTTTATGAGCCAAGAATCTCACTCAAAGGGCAGGCGATAGCAGATTTCATTGTAGAATTCACTTGCCCTAATACTGCCAACCAACAAGGGCCTAATGCAGAACAACTTGTGGATGTTAAGGAATCATCGGAGACTACTCCCGATCAAATCTTATCAACAGATGTAATGAAGGGAACAAACACCAAGCAGCAAGAACCATCAGATAACAACCCAGTGTTAGGATATAATAAAAAGAAGTATCAAATATTTCATTAAGGAATTTTTTTAGATCAAGAATTTGATAAGGGCATCCATATATGGAATTTGTTTGTTGATGGCTCTTTGTGTGCCACAGGCAGCGGAGCCAGTATAATTCTTCACAGCCCGGATGGATTGGATATGGAATATACGTTGCATTTCCGGTTCAAAGCTTTTAATAATAAAGCTAAATATGAAGTTATGATCGTGGGCCTCAGTTTAGCTAAAACAATGAATGCAGAGCAAGTTGTTGTGTTTAGTGACTCACAGTTAATCGTAAATCAGATTCTTGGATTGTATGCAGCGAAGGGAGACTTGATATCAAGGTATCACTCCAAAGATATGGAGATTGCGTCCACTCTTGATGCGGTCCAATTAATCAGAATACCGAGATTAAAAAATATGAGAGCTGATGCACTAGCTCGGTTAGCCTCAGCTACTCGTACCGAGCTACAAAGAACGATTCATATTGAGATTCTGATAGACCGAAGCATAGATGAAGATTTAATGGTGAGATTCATCACCCTAGATATGGGACCATCTTGGATGGACCCTATCAAGGCATATATCGAAGAAGGAATTATACCAACTGACCACCTTACATCCAAGAGCCTAAAGTTTAAAGTTGCTCGATATGTACTGAACAATGGTGTTTTGTATAGAAGGGGTATCATAGCAGGTCTACAGAGATATGTGCATCCTTAAGAAGTTAAAGATTTAATAGAAGAAATTCACGAAGCCTCTTGTGTAGCTCATGTAGTAGGTAGGACTCTCCTGCAGAGGATAACGACGTAGGGATACTATTAGCCAATGATGAGAGCTGATTGTACAGCTTATGCGAAGAAGTGTGATAAGTGCCAACATTTCTCTTCCATTCGAAGAACTACCCAGGCATTGTTAACACCCATCACTTCCCCTTAGCCATTTTCCATGTGGGGTATAGATTTGGTCGGGCCTCTGTCGACTACCAAAGGGAGATTCAAATATTTAGTATTCGTTGTTGATTATTTCACCAAGTGGATTGAAGCTGAGCCTCTCATTGACATGTCATATGAAAGAGTTTACTAGTCTATTTGGAAGAATATTATCTGCAGATATGGTCTGAGACATGCTTTCATTACTGATCATGGTACTCAATTTGATAATGAGGAGTTCGCTGCATATTGTCATCAATCCAATGTCCAAAAAATCCATTCTGCACCAGGTCATCCCCAGATCAATGGACAAACTGAAGTGACAAACCGAACTCTGCTGAACGGGTTAAAAAAATGACCGGATAATGCAAAAGGAAATTGTATTAACGAACTACATTCTGTGTTATGGGCTTATCGCACAACACCCCGAACAATAACTGGGGAATCTCCCTATATGTTAGCCTTTGGAAGTGAAGCAGTCATACCAACTGAAATGGGCTTACCCACACACAGGGTGCTTAATTTTAACTCTCTTGTAAGCGATTTAATGAGACATTTAGACTTGGATATGCTCAAAGAAGTAAGAGAAGATGCAGCACTCAGGAACGCAGCTTACCAACAACGAACTGCCATGTTCTACAACAAAAGAGTCAAGAAATGTGATCTTAAAGAAGGAGATTACGTTCTCAAGAAGGTGATTCAGAATCATAATAAGTTAAAGGCCAAATGTATGGAATGCGGAGCATCTGCGCAAATATTATCAGTAACACAGATTCATATGTACTTCAGTTCTTTTAGTGTGAATAAAGATGATATTTTCTCCATATTCCTTTTGTTAATTTTTTTTTAGTACTAGTGCTACACACAACACCAAATAAGGTTGGTCATATCAGCAACCACCAACCACGGTTGGTCGGCACCAATAAATTTAACCAATAATGTTGGCATAACAATCATACAAGGAAAAACCTATTTGATCACGGGTAACCTAAAGGGGCATCCCAAACTAGGCAAGAAGATGGGAGACCTCACGGGGCATCCACTGTCTAGGCACCAAGGTAATCTTGAAAAGATTACTACAACTAAGAAAGATCATGGGATGAAAATCATTCCATTGGTTAGGCATTAATGGGTGACAAGACACTAAAACTAGGCAGCATATGGGGCAAGCTCCATTGTCTAGGCAAACAAAATAAATATGACAAATTATCCCCCCATAGATATATATATGCATTCATACGTTATAAGAAAGACATCTTAAACACTATTTCTAAGGAAATAAGAGTGCATAAAGATAACATTTTTCTTTATTAAATACAAGAAAACAAATTACAAAAGATGAAGTTTTCTTTATTCAATACAAATTTCCTATTCTATTAGTTTTTTTCTTCTAATTTGGGCACAGGTTCAATTCCAGCAGGAGGGTCATCCAAAGCATAAAGAGAATTGATGAAATTCATATCTCGTAGCATCCTAGTGTTTCTCGAACCTGGCCGTTTAAGCAGATGAGGAGGTCGGGATATTTCATAATCTTCATGAAGATTGTAATCACCAAGGTACTTGGAGATCAAACATTGAGGTATGACACGAGCTGGAATCCAACTAACGTTTAAGTTAAAAGGAGGTACTGGTAAGTCGAAAAACCCAGGTTCATACCAATCCCACAAGGAATTTCCTTCCTCAAGACGCATCACACCAAGAGCATTCAACCATCCTTGCTTCTACCCCTCATTGTTTGATTATCTCAATCGAGCATCGAGATGGCACAGATCTTCATTGTATCCCGCATTCCAAAACTCCCTAAGCTGTTTGTGGAATTGATATGTCAATCTCTCAATGTTTTGATAAAGCTTCTTCACAAAATTCTCTTTACTCTCCAAGGCAGAGCTTTGCTTGGAAAGTTGATCGGTAAGACTTTGAATTTTTCTGGACATTTTTTCCAGGGTTTGATATTTTGTCGTCAGTTGAACGACTTGATTTTCTAAAGCTAGTTGGGTCCTCGCCTCTTTAATATTAATCCGACCAGCCCTTACTCGACCATGGGTAGAAGGCCTTGCTCTACCACGAGCAGACGAGGTAGGTCCGATTCGTTTCAAAGTCTCCAGCTCTTCTCTTAAGGCAGCATTTTCAGTTTCCAAAAAGGAAAAACCTTCATCATTAATTGGGACTAAAGCTCCCGAAGAGGTTGAGGCAGCAGATTTGAGTTGTTTCACTTTTTCTCGTAAGGCAATATTCTCTTCCTCCAACAACTTGGAAATATTCCTATGTTCCTCTATCTCAAGTTTCAGCACACTTTCCCTCTTTTCATGGGCCGAGATATATTTGTCATATCCATGATCAACACTCAACTTTTGGTACTTTTTCTTAAAACCTTCATGTAGGAGTGCAGTGATTTCTTTATGTTGAAGTTGGAGTTCCTCGATCATTCCTTGGAGGTCTTCAATCATTTCATAATAGGCCACATTATTTGCTACAGCACGATCAAGTAAACACTTTAAATATTGGTATGCATCCACTGCTCACTGAGAAGAGTGCGCTTGCGTTCAAATGAGGAAGTTATTTAATTAAATTCAATTTTTATCAATTAAGTCCTACACATGCATCTAGGTATGATTGATGATAATAAAATCAAGCAAGAACTCAAACACACACAAATGAGGAAAAATCCCCCAAAGGGGCAAAACCTTTTATTTTCACTATAATTTTGTAAGAGAACGGCTTACATTGATTACAATGAAAATATGAGATGCAGAAATACCCTCGGGTGTCGGTTATGTTGTCGGCGGCTGGAAATATCCCTTTCCAGTAGGCAATCAATGAAGAAGAGGACGGCTTCCTCACAAATCACTCCAGATAAGTAAATGATCCTCTTGAAGGTTTAAAGATTCACACACATATATGGGAATGGTTTTGTGAATCAAAAAGGTTTAGAAAACCTTAAAAAGATGAAGCCTTATTCTAGACAGTTTTCATAGAATTTTGAGATTGCAGAAAGACTTAAAAAACGTGTAGAAGGAGAACGGATATTTATACGAAAATCGAGGCGGTGGCTCGTTCAAACGAGATAACCATGTTGCTCGAACGAAGGACAGAAGTCGTTCGAACGAGATCGCGCGACATGCTTATCTCACGCGAACGACATTCAAAGTCGTTTGAGCGAGATCGTCGTTCAAGGCACTTCGCTTCTACACTTAGAAAAAAATTTCTTTTGATAAAAAATTAATCCAGACTTCAAAAATAATTTTCAAAAAATTTCTCCAATAAAACATTTTACCGATAAAGCGTAGTGGAGTAGTGGGAATGAGCTAAGAAGCACATCGCATGTAGCATGATGCACGTGAAGATACTGGATGCATTGAATTCGGATAGAGGCCGTCGAGGTTGATCGTGTTGACGTGCCAAATGTGTCGGTATCAGACATACAAACTGTGATCTAGAAGAAAATAGAAAATTCTTAGATTCTACCCCGGATATTTATAAAATTATGTCCTTACAAATCTCCCCCTATGTCTATGCCGGTACATACATAAAAATCCGAATTATGCAATCAAATGACATACAAGATAATATCCCCATTAAACCCTCAAACTGAGAATACTAAATGACATGTCTTTCAAATCTTCATCTCTTCATAAACTTTCAAAGCTTTTCTCATCAGGGTGTGCAATAATGAACAATGTTGTACCTACACACATGAGATAAAGAAAATACCCGTGACAAGCAACAGTTTGAAATATAATGATATGCAAAAATTGATGATCAAATTAAGCTTAAGTAAATAATTCATAAATCAACCAAACACCAAAATAAATAATTCTCCCCCATAATTCTTCTCCCCCTTTATGATGTCCCTAAATAGACAGATATGAGAAGCATAAATGAATGTACATGGAGAATGACACACGAGAATAAACTGCTATTTTTGTATTTTTCAAAATTTTACACACAAAATGTACAACAAAGAATCACACCATGAAAGAACACAAAAACAACCAAGTCGATGATAGCATAAATGTAGGGGTGTGATCAAATTCGATAGGAAAATCAAAGCATACAAACATGACATATGTGCACGATGAATATCGGATACTCCTAACGAATGAACTCAAAATCTTCCATTAGTATAAAAAGGTGGTAATATGAGACATTGACTCAATCAAATCAACAAATCAAAGCTCAAAGTGATTTCTACACCAATAACGTCCAAAACTATTTTATGCTTTTTCAGGATTTTCAAGGAAGTGCAAACCCGTTTATAGTCTCCAACCAAACTCCCTCAGATTTATATTTTGAATAGAGGCGTTCTAAATTCTCAAACTTTGGAGAATTGATGGTGAAACCTAATGGCCCATATTTGGCATATATTTTTTTTATTGCCTTTAAATTTTTTTGGGGCTCTTTTAACATCTTTGGACCCCGGATAAGAAAATTCCTTAATTTTTTAGGTTCTTTTTAACGGTGGCTTAAAATCACAAAGGCTAAATGAACCTTTCGCAGTCCTTCCCCGTTTTCAAATAAACACACGGTCTCACCAAAACGGTTTTTACATGCATTCCAATCTTGTCAAGTTTTATCGCATATTATTAGTTGTATAGAAATAATTGAGATGAAAACACTCAAGACAATATGCGATAGAAAAGTACAATAATCAAATATAGCCGTGCATGTGTGCAATAAAGAAAATAGGATTCAAACATGTAGAAAGATATCACTAATCACATCTCAAAGACTCCAAACAATGTAAAGCACATGGACGAAATGTTGTAGTGTCTCAAATCTGTATCAAACAGTCACATGAATAAATGGAATGAAGTTGTGACTCGGCTATCTTAAATGCTCATCCATAAAAGGTGCAAATACAATACAAAAATCTTTTTGTGTTTTTCTAAAAAAATTTATAAAACGAAAATCTTTTTGGATTTTTCAAAAGAATAAATAAATAGTTGTACAATAAAGCAATAATACATATAAAACAAACTAGCAATAGGAAGTATATGATATGAACATAAAAAAGCATCATATCTTAAACATAGACCAACCCCTCGGTCAACTGTGCAAATCCCCAAAGACTTCCTAAGACTCTCAAATATAAGGGCATCTAAAGGTTTCGTGAATATATCAGCTAACTGACGATCGGTGGGTACGAAACTCAGGGATCCAACTTTCTCCTCAACTAACTGACGTATAAAGTGCTCGCGTATCCTGATGTGCTTTGTGCGTGAATGTTGGACTGGATTGTGGGATATGTGTATCGCACTCGTGTTATCACAGGAAATAGTCATGGTGTCCTGTGAAATCCCATAATCCTCCAACATTTGTTTCATCCACAAGAGTTGCGTGAAACAACTCCCGATGGCGATGTACTCAGCCTCCGCGATGGACAAAGAGATGGAATTTTGCTTCTTTCTCATCCAGAATATAAGAGCATAACTAAAATAGAAACACCCACCAGAAGTGCTCCTACAACCATCTACATCCCCGGCCCAATCGGCATCCGAATAGGCGAACAAATGGTCATCGGTATCAAAGGAATACCAAATACCATATGAGAGAGTCCCACTCACATATTTAATAATACGTTTTAGAGCAATTAAATATGACTCTTTTGGGGACGCCTGATATCACGCACAGACTCCAACACTAAAGGCTATGTCGGGAAATTTTGGGTCCGAAAGACTGGAGAGCTGTCACCCATGACATTTGGCGAATCTTAAGGAAAATTAAGGCATCTCACGGTTCGGTGGATCTCTCTAAAGGAGAATAAAGCGGCATATTTTAGATGGCTGTAAGCAATTTAAAGATATTAATAGGTAATAACATATGTGTACTAAATAAGTTTATAAAGAAATATAAGGATTATAATTATGTTAGATCATAAGATGTAAGCATACTACCTATCATACTCCAATGCAAGGTTTGCTCTACGTCCTTGCCTGAAGTGTCCTTACTAAGCTTGGTAGTGGTACTCATAGGCGTACGTGCATGCTTAGTGGAGTCTAACCCAAATTTCTTCACTAGGTCTCTAGCATATTTAGATTGGGAAATGAACATCCCATCCTCTAGCTAACGAACCTGGAGACCAAGGAAGAAAGTAAGATCACCAACAATGCTCATCTCAAACTCACTTTTCATATCCTCCTCAAAGTGATGAGCATATTGGGAGCACATGGATCCAAAGACTATGTCATCTACATAGACCTGGGCAACCAAAATAGCACCGTCATCTCTCCTGACGAACAACGTCATATCAACTCCCCCTCTCTTGAAGCCACGGGATAAGAGATAGGAAGTAAGCCTCTCGTACTAAGCACGGGGTGCTTGCTTCAAACCATACAAGGCTTTCCTCAGATAGTAGACGTGCTTCGAGTGCTTAGGGTCTTCAAACCCTTTCAGTTATTCCACGTAAACCTCCTCCTAAGAATGCCATTTCGAAAGGCACTCTTGACATCCATTTGATATAATTTGAAGCGCAGATGACATGCGATGGCGAGTAGTAAGCAAGCAGACTCAAGCCTCGCAATAGTAGCAAATGTCTCCCCAAAGTCTACACCTTCTGTCTGTGTGTAGCCTTGAGCGACCAACCGAGCCTTGTTTCTGATTATAGTACCATTTTCATCCATTTTATTCTTGAAAATTCATCTGGTACCTATCACATTAGTCTCACTAGGTCGGGGGACAAGTTCCCAGACATTATTCTTTTTAAACTGAAGCAACTCATCCTGCATAGCAAATATCCAGTGTTCACCCTTCAGTGCTTCTTTGTGGTTTTTGGGCTCGACTTTGGACGTGTAGCAAAAATGGCTAACAACTTTCTTGAGCTGAGCATGAGTCTTGACCCCTAAAGTGGGATCACCAACAATAGAAGAAGGGTCATGACTCTTACGAATCCAAGCAGGTGTGTCCCCTAATACAGGAGTAGGGTCCACAGAGTGTGGGTGAGGTACAAGTAAATTACTGCCAGAAACATACTCATCCTCACACTGAAGGCTAGAATCAATAAACGCCGAAGGTTCGTTATCTTGCACGGTGACATTTATTGACTTCATAACCTTAGAGCTCTTCAGGTTAAAAACTCAGTACGCTCTACTATTCGATGAATATCCTAACAATATTCCCTCGTCGCTTCGGGAGTCAAACTTTCCTAATTGCTCTCTATCCCGTAAGATGTAGCATTTACTCCTCAAAACACGGAAATATGCAAGGTTGGGTTTCTTGCCAGTCCATAATTCACAAGGCTTCTTAAGATTGGGTGGATGCAGGTAAATCCTATTCACCGTATGGCATGCAGTAGACACTGCCTCTGCCCAAAATCTCCTAGAAACCTTACGACCTAGAAGCATAGATCTAGCCATTTCCTGGATAGTTATATTCTTTCTCTCAACAATCCCATTTTGCTGAGGAGTCTTCACAACAAAAAACTCATGTTTGATCCTAATGTTATCACAGTAAAGATCTACCTTTGCTTACTTAAATTCAGTGCCGTTGTCACTACGTATCCTGTTAATAGTGACTCCGTGCTGATTTTGCAGGATACGGCACTTGGTCATTAAAAACTCCACAGCATCGGATTTCTCCCTCTGAAAACCTACAATCGAGTATCTGGAGAAATCATCCACCATCACGAGGATATACCTCTTACCACTCAGACTCTCAAAACGAGTAGGACCCATAAGATCCATGTGAATAAGCTCAATTACACGAGAGGTGGCAATGGAATGCAACTTCCTATGGGGGCTATGAATTTGTTTTCCCAACTAACAGGGTCCACAAACCGTCAAAGTTGGCTTTCCAAGTGATGGTAAGCCACGTACTAGGTCCTTTTTAGCTAAACGATTTAAGTCTCTAACGTTCACGTGACCTAGACGTTGGTGCCATAAATCCATAGGAGTGATCGTGGCGCTGTTGCAGACAAGTGAGGAAGTGGGCACAGTCCCATAGCAATTATCCTCGGTCCTCACCCTTTGCACTAGAAGTTTATCGGCTTGATTGTAGACATTAAACGCATCCCGGTCAAACTTTACTGCAAAGTCAGCGTTGCACAACTGGCTAATGCTGAGAAGGTTTGCTTTCAAACCTTTGACGTACAGAACATTATCTAGCTTAGGAAATCCTGGTAACTCTACTGTACCTCGTCCTATAATACTAGACTTGCTCCCATCTCCAAAGGTGACTCTACCATCCTGATAATCCTCAAGAGAAGTAAAAAATTAGGCATCACCTGTCATGTGTCTGGAGCACCCACTATCAAAATACCACTGTGAGGTATTATGTGCTTTGAGAGAAACATGAACAATAAGGTCTTTCTTAGGCACCCAAGTAGTGGTAACCTTTTGTTTACCCTTGTTGTTGTTGGTTTTAGCCGGGATGTGAGAAGCATTCACAGACGGCACAGACATCCGTCGAAATTCCTCCATCAAGCTCTGTGATGTGGCAGCTAAAAACTTAACTCGCTCTCTCAGACTGGTAAAATCATCAGTATGCTATGGTGGAGCAGTAGTACGTCGTGTCCGACCCATACTATAGCAAAACTCCCTGAGTTGGCCTTTTCTTTTGCAATATGTACAAAAGAACACAGTCAAAGGAGGACCTTGGTTTGCTTTTCTTGGTCGAACTCTCCTTTGAGGTTTTTGACGATGGCCATAAGGAGTCATAGTAAACTCAGGAACTGGTCCAGATGCAATTTGGGACGTAGCGGCACCATCATAACCTATTCCCTACCTATCACCCAAACCTAAAACGGGGCCGAGGAGCATTTTTCCCATCTTCCCAGATCTGTCCTTGATTTGAACCTTGACTTCCCGTGCTCTCTATAGATCATGAGTAAGTTGGGATACAAGAGCTTCAAGTTTCTTTCGAGTCTCCACGGAGGAATGGAGCTCACTCGTAATACTAGTCACTTGATTAGTCAAGTCCCCTCTCTCTTTCTCAAAATAACTCTCTCTATCTCTAAACAAACTCTCTTTCTCAACACAGACAGACTCTCTCTCTCTTAAGGTAGTGCAGGTGGAGGACCCTCTCTCTCTCTCGCTTTTCTTAAATCTTCCTCTAATGCGGTGATCCTAAGAACTAACGCTTTGTTACGCTTTTTAGTTTTAAAAGACTCAGAATAAAGCTCGGCGTAGGCGCGTTGAAGATCACTCTCGCTCTCACTTGTGTCATCATCCCCCTCACTCACATCGCTCTCACTGTCGAGGTGTCCCTGTGAAGCAGCATCCTCGTCGTCGTGAGGAGCACTGGATGTACTCACATGACTAGCCATGAATGCGGTGAAGTTACACTCATGTGGTGACTCATCTTCAGAATCCACCGACTCGACCTCACTGTCGTCACTAAGGGTAGCATTAAGGACAGCTTTGCCCTTTTCTCTGTTCAGCCTAGTAGCACACTCAAAAGCTCTATGACCCTTACCGTCGCACTCAAAGCATCTCTCACTTTCTTTCTTAGGAGGATCTTTAAAAATCTTTTTCATTTTTCTTTTCAAACTTATTTTTCTCAAACTTCTTTTTATCTTTAAAATTACCATTTTTCTTGAATTTGAGAATTCTCTTGAAATTTTTAGCAAATAGGGCCAAATCATCTAAGTCAAAATCACACTCAGAATCTGACGTATCTGACTCTCTTTTTCTAGATGACTCTCACCTCTTTCTTGCCGACCCCTCACTCTTTCTCTCTTGGGCATTAAGTGCAATTCTCTTATCTTTAGACTTGATCGATTTAGAAAACATATCAATTTCATACGTTTGCAAGTCTCCTACAAGTTCTTCCAATTTAAGCGTATTTAAATTACCCATAGAATTTAACACAGTGACTTTAGGGATAAAACGCTTAGGCAGTGATCTAAGAATCTTTTTAACAACTCTAGCATTAGGAATGTGTTCACCAAGATTAAAGCTAGTGTTAACAATATCAAACAGTCTAGCATAAAATTCATCAAAACATTCACATTCAAGCATGGTGATTGTTTCAAATTGAGTTGTTAAATTTTTCAATTTAGACTCTTTCACAGCATTGGTTCCTTCATGGGTAAGTTGCAAAACATCTCATGCCTCTTTTGACGTGGTGCACGTCATTATGCGTTTGAACTCACCAGGTGTGACAGACCCAGAAATAGCACTTAAACCCTTGGAATTAAAAGATGACCATTTAAACTCTTCTTCAGTCCATGTAGTGACAGGTTTTAAATTGGTCACGTTTTTACGAGTGACGGAGGGAGGTGTCCACCCTCTTTCAACCAAAATCCAAACACGTTCATCAATGGCTTTTAATGCAGATCTCATGCGGGCTTTCCAATATGCATAGTTTGTTCCGTAAAAAATTGGCATTTTATTATATAACTTCTCCATTATGAACATACTCATTTTCAAAAATCAAATTTTGAGAAAATTTATCTTAGAAAAATTTTGCGGAAAATTAGGAATACGCAATAGATTAGCGTAACCTGCTCTGATACCAATTTGAGAAGAGTGCGCTTGCGTTCAAATAAGGAAGTATTTAATTAAATTCATTTTTTATCAATTAAGTCCTACACATGCATCTAGGTGTGATTGATGATGATAAAATCAAGCAAGAACAATCAAACACACACAAATGAGGAAAAATCCCCCAAAGGGGCAAAACCTTTTATTTTCACTATAATTTTGTAAGAGAACGTCTTACATGGATTACAATGAAAATATGAGACACAGAAATACCCTCGGGTGTCGATTCTGTTGTCAGTGACTGGAACTATCCCTTTCCAGTAGGGCAGCAATGAAGAAGAGAACGGCTTCCACACAAATTACTCCAGATGAGTAAATGATCCTCTTGAAGGTTTAAAGATTCACACACATATATGGGAATGGTTTTGTGAATAAAAAAGGTTTAGAAAACCTTAAAAAGATGAAGTCTTATCATGACACTCCGCGGATTGAGCTGACGACCAACCTTTTATAGCTCGGCCTCATCCAGGCCGAGGCCATTCACCAACATGACTGCCGAGCATCTGTTGACATTTGGATAAGGACACCTGGGCATAAATCAGTTATAACAATATTATTCTCCACATGTGGGGGAATATTTCATCATCATTACCTACATGTGGCCATGACAGATGGCACACCCCCATTGGTGAGGAAACTACACCCATGCACATTACATGCATAGGGGGCACATTACACCCCCTAGACACTATATATAGGGGTCATCCCCTACCTTGCAAAAGGATCCATACATAAAAACCCTAGCTGAAACTCTGTCTAAATATACACAATAGAGAGAGAGAGAGCTGGAGAGATTGTATCCATGGCCATTAGTGCCTTCTTACAGTGATATTACTCACACACGCTCACGGTGGACGTAGGCCAAATTGGCTGAACCACTTATATTCAGGTGTCACTCCTCTTATCCTCACCTCGTTCTTATCTTATTTATACAGTTGCGATGCCATTGTTATACCTATATTGAGCTTGCAAACACTTCACCTGGTGGTGCTGGTTCTCAGCATCATCATTTTGGCGCCGTCTGTGGGAATCGAGAAGATATCTCTTCCTCTTTTTCTGCTTAGCCTCACCGGAGACTCTGGTGGTGAACCAGAAACCACCCCTTACGTGGAGCTGTTTCACCATTGAAAGAGGTCCTTTAAGGTATTAAGCTCAGCTGCTACTCAAAGCTCTATAGTGATAACACATGGCACCAGACTTGCCACCGCCTCTTCCACCACCAGTGGGTGGAGGGGCAAGTTCCAGTCAGGCTCCTCCCCAGTAGGAAATGGCGGAGGTGGCAGCAGCCTTGAAATCTCTGGCTGCAATGCAGCAGGCCATGAAGGAGCAGTTTGCCCAGCTTAGTCAAACCATGATGATGAGGCCACCTGGAGTCTCACCGGACATGATAACTCAGGCGGCAGTCCAGTCCCAACTGGACGCCAAGGGACCACCCCAGGCACCGATGAAGGACCAGCCTGTACCCCAGCGGAGGAGGGACATTGCTCATCCTAGGCGCTTACGCCTGGGGAGGCAAGGGAACCCTTGCCCGGGGGATAGGTACGACGACCGGGAGGCTGAAGAGGCCCCAGAAGATTGTTGGGAGCCGTATGAGGTGTCAGATAACACTGTATGGCCTCTTAGGCAGATTCAGGGATGTGTTGGATGAAGAAGAGAAGAGGCCCAACCAAGAGGGTCCGCTTTTGACAGATTGAGCAGAGGCTCAGTCTTCGAGAGGCTGGGTCCGGTTAATGACCCAAGACAAAGGCTATCAAGGTCAAGGAGTGCAGCAGGCTCCCAAAGAGGGGATAGGCAGGCTCGGCCAGACCAAGGCCGACCCATTGAGAGAAGAGCCAGGGAGCAGGAAGAGGTCAACAGTCAGCGGGTCGCGACTGGGGAACCCTCTGTCCACCGCATAGAGGTGGCAGGGGATAACCTCGGCCAAGTTGATGAGAGAAGACCCTGGAATGACTCAATCCAACGTCTCGAGGAGAAGATAGGGGACCTCATAAAGAGCAGGGACCCATTACCGAGAGTCTACTCAGAGGGCTCACCGTTTGTAGCTAGGATAGTGGGGTTCCCAACCCCCGCTAAATTCAAGCCTCCTACGGTGACTCCTAAGTATGATGGCAGCACTAACCCTGTGCACCATATCGAGATGTCAGTCAGCCGCAGATATTTACTCAATACCTGATGAGATGAAGTGCAGGGCCTTCTCAGGAACCTTGACAGGGGCCGCGCATAGCTGGTTCACCTCTCTTCCAAAGAATTCAATCGAAAACTTCAAGGGGTTGGCCGAGCAGTTCATCCATAACTTCTGCTTTGGGGTAAGGCCTCAAAAGAAGATTACCCACCTCCTATATGTCAAACAGGCTAAGGGTGAAAGCCTAAGAGACTACATAGCAAGGTTCAACAAGGAGAAATTAGAGGTGGAGGACTATGAAGAGAGCATAGCCATGACCTCCCTTATAGGAGGCCTCCAGAAGGGAAAGCTGCTATGGAAGTTGGCGGAAGACCCCCCCCCCCCAAGTCTATGGCAGAGCTGTTGTCCACTGCAGGGAAAGTAATGAATGCGGAAGAGGCGATGGCCGCCAAATACGAGGAGGAGAACCGTGGTAGTGCGGGGAGGTCCCAGGGCAAGAAAAAAGGGAAGAAGCGGTCAGCAGATGACAAGTTCGCTCATTACACTCCTCTGACTGTGAGCTGTGAACACATTCTTAATGAGATCAAGACTGACCGGGCTCTGAGGTGGCCAGAGAAATTGAAGGCTCTGCCACATAAGAGGAATAAAAACCTCTGGTGTGAGTTCCATCAGGATCACGGCCATGTCACAGACAGATGCTTTGCCCTGAAGGACGAGATTGAGAAGATGCTGAAATCCGGGAAGCTAAGAAAGTGTGTGGATAGCAAGATCTCGAAAGGTGGAAGAGAAGACCCTAAGAAGAAAAGAGATGACAGGTGCCGTGGCGATGTCCCGGCTAGGAGGCATGATGATTCAGAGGGTGATGATGGAGATGACCCGGATCTTCCACCTAGGGATGACAACACCCCAGTGAAGAGGGTAGGAATGATCTCCTTTGGTGTTAGCACCATATGTGGTGGATTCGCAGGAGGTGGCTCTGAGGTAGCCGATAGAAAGGCTCATGTAGCGGAGGCCAAGTCGGTGGTCAGGCCTGAGGTTGTGAACCTGACGTCTTCTGACGCTGTGCCGAAGAGAACGAAGGTGGACATGGACACCCTAGTGGTGGGGTTCTCCCGGCTCGACTTCAAGGGCATCTTAGCCCCCCATGATGACCCTTTGGTCATAACGACAAGAGTGCATGGGTGCGATGTAGGGAGAATCCTCATAGTTGGGGGAAGCTCAACAGATGTAATGTTCTGGCCTTGTTTCAAAAGCTTGGGTCTTAGCAGATCAAGGCTAGTGCCATACCACCACCCCTTGATAGGCTTCAGTGGTGAGAAAGTGCACCCATTGGGCATGTATGAGATGGATGTACGCATGGGGGATGAGTGGCCTAAGAGGCTGACTAAGAAGATAAACTTTTTTGTTATGGACGAGAATATCTTCTCGGCCTACAACCTCATCATCGGAAGAGTAGCCCTCAAGGAGTTTGAAGCCGTGCCGTCAACGGTCCATCAAATGCTAAAATTCCCTACTCCTTATGGGGTAGGGGAAGTGAAGGGGGATCAGACCACGGCACGGGAGTGTTACTTCAACTCAGCTGAAGAGAGGGAGGCCCATAAGAGAGCAATCGTCACCTACAGCATAGACACTCTTGACCCGAGAGATGAAACAAAGCTAAAGAAGGGCGAGGCCGCGGAAGAGGTAGAATCCATCGTCCTCAATGAGGACGAGCCAGAAAAAACCGTCCAGGTTGGCAAGGCCCTAGAACCAAAGATTGAGGAAGAGCTGGTAAGCCTTATCTGGAAGAGGCAGAGTGTCTTCGCCTGGAGCCACACTGATATGCCTGGTATAGATCCTGAGGTCATGACCCACAAACTCAACGTGAACAGGGATGCCAGGCCAATCAAGCAGAGGAGAAGAATTTACTCCAGAGAGAAGTATGAGGTCATTCGGGAAGAGGTAAAAAAGTTGGAAAAGGCCGAGTTCATACGAGAGGTCACCTATCCAGAGTGGCTCTCAAATGCAGTGATCGTGCCTAAGGCCAATGAAAAGTGGCGGATGTGTGTAGATTTCACAGACCTGAATAGGCCTTGCCCGAAGGACAGCTATCCCCTACCTAGGATAGACCAGATGGTGGACGCAACAGCAGGGCACGAGCTCATGAGCTTCATGGATGCTTATTCAGGTTATAACCAAATCTTCATGGACGTCGAAGACTCTGAGAAGACAGCCTTCATCACTGACAAGGAGACGTACTGTTACAAGGTGATGCCTTTTGGTCTGAAAAATGCAGGGGCAACATATCAGCGTCTCGTCAATAGGATATTTGAGGAACAGATAGGTAAGACCATGGAGGTGTACGTGGACGATATGCTAACGAAGAGCCTGAAGGCATGTACTCACGTGGCAGACCTTGAGAAGACCTTTGATGTCATGGACTCGTACAGAATGAAGCTCAACCCGGCGAAATGTGTCTTCCGGGTAGGAGCGGGGAAGTTCCTGGGGTTCATCGTTAATCAAAGGGGGATTGAGGCAAACCCTGAGAAAATCAAGGCATTGCTCGATATGAAGACTCCTAGGAGTATCAAGGATGTCCAAAGACTCACCGAAAGAGTGGCAGCCCTGAACAGGTTTGTTTCCAGGGCAACGGATAAGTGTCTTCCATTCTTCAAGGTTCTAAGGAAGGCCTTCCAGTGGTATGAAGAGTGTGAAAAAGCTTTTGATCAACTCAAGTCCTACTTGGGGTCTCCCTTGCTGCTGTCCTGGCCCATTGCGGGAGAAAGGTTGTTTGTGTATTTAGCAGTCTCTGAGTCGGCAATTAGCGCGTCCATCATACGAGAGGAAGGTGGGGTTCAGAGACCTGTGTACTTCAATAGTAAGGCCCTTCAAGGGTCTGAACAAAACTATCCACGGATGGAGAAGCTGGCTTATGCCCTTATCCATGCTTCAAGAAAAATAAAGCCTTACTTTCAAGCTCACTCTATGATAGTCCTTACGGACTCACCACTAAGGCAGGTTCTGCACAAGCCTGAGAAGTCCGACTGATTGATGGCCTGGGCCATTGAGCTAGGAGAGTATGATCTTACTTACCAGCCCAGAACAGCCATTAAGGGGCAGGCCCTTGCAGATTTTGTCGCAGAATTCACTTGGGAAGAGACTGAGTCAGAGAGGAGCTTGGATGGCGGTAAAGAAAAGAGCCGAGGTGTCTTTCGAGATTCAGAAGAGACAGACCCGTACGTCTTCCGGGGCCGAGAGGAGATAGTCTCAGGCAAGGCTAGGGGAAGAGTAGGAGAAAACGAAGAGGATCGATATCTCTTCGAAAAAGGAGTAATGAGAGAAGGGGTCTTCTCTTCAGATGAAGACGTATGGAGCCTCTTCGTGGATGGATCATCATGTGACGGTGGAAGTGGCGCGGGGCTAGTACTCTCGGCTCCAGATGGCGCCCACATTGAATATGCCTTGAGATTCAACTTCCAGGCTTCAAACAACGAGTCAGAGTATGAGGCCATGATAGCAGGTCTCTTGTTGGCAACAACTCTTCGAGTAAAGCGGCTTCTACTCCATAGCGACTCAAGGTTGGTTGTTAACCAAGTGTTGGGGGCATATGAGGCCAAAGATGAAAGGATGGCCAGGTACTTAAAAAAGGTAAGAGGGTTGCTAGAGTTTTTCAAAGAGGCCAAACTGAGGAGAGTGCCTAGACTGAGCAATAACCACGCTGATGCATTGGCAAGACTGGCCTCAGCAATGAAGACAGATTTGGGAAGAACCATCCCAATTGAAGTCTTAGGAAAAGCAAGTATCGAGGAGGACAAGGTATGTAACCCTTGTCACAATGTAAACCCGGAAAACTCGTGGATCGACCCGATTGTCAGATACCTAAGAGAGGGGGAGCTACCTGAGTCCAAATTGGAAAGAAAAAAATTGAGGTACAGAGCTGCTAAGTTTTCATTGGTAGGTGATGTCTTGTATAAAAAGGGGTTCCTCTTGCCCCTCCTCAGATGTGTGCATCCCACGGAGGTACCCCGGGTCTTGCAGGAGGTTCATGAGGGATCTTGCTCTAGCCACATAGGGGGAAGGCCCTTAGCCAAAAGGATCATCACTCAGGGGTACTGGTGGCCTACCTTGTCTAGGGACGCTGCTGACTATGTGAAGAGGTGCGACAAATGTCAGAGGTTCGCCACTATCCCTCATCTACCCCATTAGCCTATGACGTCAATCTCTTCTCCATGGCCGTTTGCGATATGGGGAATTGACCTGGTAGGACCTTTGCCAAGAGCAGTCAACAACTATAGATTCTTGATAGTTGCTATTGACGACTTTTCAAAGTGGGTAGAGGCGGAACCAATGATAACAATTACGGAGCAGAAGACCTTTCAGTTCATCTGGAAAAACATCATATGTAGGTATGGCCTCCCAAACACGCTCATCTCGGATAATGGGACCCAGTTCAGGAATGCCTCCTTGGAGAAATATTACCGAAGTGTGGGGATCAGACAGTTCTTCTCATCCCCCGGTCGACCTCAAGCAAACGGCCAGACCGAGGTCACGAACAGAACCATCTTGGATGGAATCAAGAAGAGGTTAGAAGACGCGAAGGGGAGATGGATAGAAGAGGTCAACGCTGTGCTGTGGGCTTACAGGACTACAGCAAGGACACCTACAGGAGAAACCCCATTCATGCTGGCACATGGCTCGAAGGCAGTCATACCAACGGAGGTAGGACTACCAACTCATCGGATTCAGACCTACGACCCTGACAGCAATGGGGAGAAGAGAAGGCTAAACCTGGATCTCATTGAAGAAAGAAGAGAAGACGCAGAGGTCAGGAAAGCAGCCTATCAGCAGAGGGCAGCAATATTCTACAATCAAAGGGTGAAGTCAAGGCCTATTGCGGTAGGAGACCTAGTGCTTAAGAAAACCCTATAGAAGGCAAATAAGCTACACCCGAACTGGCATGGCCCCTACAGAGTAACAGAAGAGGTTGTGCCTGGCACGTATAGGCTAGAGAACCTAGAAGGAGAACCCTTCACCAACCCGTGGAATGCCGACCATCTAAAGAGATATTTCATATGATGTTGCATCTAGTTTGTAAATTGTAAATGTACCATCTTATCACGAAGAGGTTGTTAATAAAGATCAGTTTCCATGGCAAATTTTTGTTCCATTCTTAACATCATTTGGTGATATTCATTATGAGGCTTACCTCGGCCCAGGTGATGACTTCAGACCCTCATAACATCACTTGGTGGTGACGAGGTCTGAGCTCAGACACCTTGGCCAGAGGTCCTCAGACCCTTAACATCATTCATTTGGTGATATTCATTATGAGGCTTACCTCGGCCCAGGTGATGACTTCAGACCCTCATAACATCACTTGGTGGTGACGAGGTCCGAGCTCAGACACCTTGGCTAGAGGACCTCAGACCCTTAACATCATTAATTTGGTGATTCACTATGAGGCTTACCTCGGCCCAGGTGATGACTTCAGACCCTCATAACATCACTTGGTGGTGACGAGGTCTGAGCTCAGACACCTTGGCCAGAGGTCCTCAAACCCTTAACATCATTCATTTGGTGATATTTATTATGAGGCTAACCTCTTAGGTGATGACCTCAAACCCTCATAACATCACTCAATGGTGACGAGGTCTGAGCTCAGACACCTTAGCTAGAGGACCTCAGACTCTTAACATCATTAATTTGGTGATTCACTATGAGGCTTACCTCGGCCCAGGTGATGACTTCAGACCCTCATAACATCACTTGGTGGTGACGAGGTCTGAGCTCAGACACCTTAGTTAGAGGACCTCAGACCCTTAACATCATTAATTTGGTGATTCATTATGAGGCTAACCTCGGCTCAGGTGATGACCTCAGACTCTCATAACATCACTTGGTGGTGACGAGGTATGAGCTCAGACACCTTGGCCAGAGGTCCTCGGACCCTTAACATCATGTTTTGGTGATTTACTATGAGGCTAACCTCGGCTCAGGTGATGACCTCAGACCCTCATAACATCACTCGATGGTGACGAGGTCTGAGCTCAGACACCTTAGTTAGAGGACCTCAGACCCTTAACATCATTAATTTGGTGATTCATTATGAGGCTAACCTCGGCTCAGGTGATGACCTCAGACTCTCATAACATCACTTGGTGGTGACGAGGTCTGAGCTCAGACACCTTGGCTAGAGGTCCTCTGACCCTTAACATCATGTTTTGGTGATTTACTATGGGGCTAACCTCTTAGACGAGGATCTCAGACTCTTAAGTAATGGTTATGGCGTCGTATTCAGTAATGACTTCAGAGAGTGCATAGCATTCATATACATTCACAAATCAAGATGAAGAAAAAACCTTGGCATTGAATAGAAGAAATTACATAATTGGTTAATGTCACAGAGAAAACAGAGGTACAGCATTTAGAAATACAAGATTACAAGTCAAAAAGTTGAGAAAAATAAAGGCCAAGTCAAGCATCGGAGGGAGGAACATTGGAGGTCTCGTCTATGTGGGCCTGCTCAGTGTTGGTCACCTCAGCCACTTCATTTGCAGGGTCAGTCCCTTCTAGATCAGTCCCTCCCAGAGTGACAGTCTGACCAGGAGCAGCAGCCTCGTCCTCTATCTCCTACAAGGCCTGGGCAAACTGGGCGTCGGCAAGGCCGAGGCCCATAAAGTCTGAGGCCTTAATGGTGCCAACCTCGGCCTCCTTTACCTCGGCCCATTTGGTGGTGGCCTTGATACCCCTCTCAAGGTATTCAAGACCAAAGCCTACAAACTCCTCGGAGACCTTGTAATCAGCAATTATTTTCTCCGAGGCATCTGCAAGAGAGGCCTTCACGGCAGCATTAACCTTCCTCTGCAGGACATCATCTTTGTCCTTCAGGGCCTTGGTATGGCTCTGGACGAGTGCAGAGATGTCCTTTTCTAGGCCTTGGGCCTTGTTTTCAGAATTTTGGGCCTTGGTTTCAGCATTTTGTAACTCTGTCCTCAGACGTTCGACCTCGGCCTTCAGAGTGGTCTCAACTTTCTCAGCCCCCTGCCCCTTCTGAATGAGAGGCAATTTCCTCAAGGCCCAGTTAGATAGCTGGTACATGGCAGCTGCACCCTGCACAGTAAATGAAGAAGTTAGATGAGAGCAAAATTAGACGTTGCACTTTGAATAAAGGAACAAGTTATACCTGGACTACTCTGTGAAGGCCGAATTCAACCATCGTAGGGGTTTCCATGGCCCTGAAAAAACGCTTGTCGGCCTCGGTCATCATGTTGTTAAGAGCATCCATGGCCTGTCGGCTGTGGCCGAGCACGCTATCGAAAAGTTTTAACTGGTCCAAACGAGCTGATAATGTGTCGGCTGTGATAGGGATCGCAGCGTCTGAAGTCCTCTTTGTCCTGGAGCTCGGCCTCTGATCCTCAAGAGGATGGACCTCAGGTGCCCTCTTCTTAGACTTGGATGTTGAGGGAGCAGGTGGAGGAGCATTCATGCCAGTCTTCTTGACAAGTCTAGACAAGCTTGGAGCTGCCATCTCCCACAACTCGTCTGAAATATCTAGTGGTCTCTCTGCAAAAGTGAAAAGATAAGACTCAGAAATAAAGTATGTATGATAAGAGGATACACTTGGAATAAAAATAAAATCCTTACCAAAATCAGCTAGGGGACTTCCACCCAAGCTCGTCCCCGAGAGATACTGGGGGGTCAGTAGATGCTCGAACTTGACAAACATACCATGGGCCCCTTGGTCCTGCAGGGCCTTCACCTTTTTAGCATTTTGAACACTTAGTCCGGATCGGCCCTGGCAGACATGGTGACTTTACCCCATTTCATGGGTATTCTCGGCTCATAGATAGAAGAGGGAATGGAAGAACCAAATTCCCACGGCCCTGAGGCAAAAAAGTACCTGGGTTTCCAATTATGATTGGAGGTCTGAGTAACCAGGAGCATCTTTTTCTCAGGCCTCCGAGCCACAAAGTGATAGTAGCTCGGATGATTCTTGGCCGAGGTGGGGACGTAACACCCAGCAAAAACCTGAACTGGGAGGTCAGAGTGGTGGACTGCCCTCCACAAGATGATGGACCCTATAATAACTCTCCAAGCATTGGGAGAGAGCTGTGAGGGGGCTAAGTTAATAAAAGAAAGGATGGACCTGATGATAGGGTGAAAGGGAAGACGAAAACCTAACTTGAACATCTGCTCATACAAGAAGATCTCTCCATCTTGACCGTGGTAGGCCCTCTCTTCCCTCAGAGGTCTCCTTAAATGGATAGAGGGACTGATGGAATATAGGTACCTGAAGTGCAATAGGTCCACCTCAGTAACTGTGCTCTCAAACTTGTCCACCTCAGATGTGTCAACTTCACTTTCGGCATCATCATCGTCAGACTCAACGTCGGCTGGAGCAGACGTGGACGGGTGACCGGGGAACCTCTGAGCAAACTCGGCCCCGGAAACGGCCGATAGTGGGATGGCATCTAGAACGGGTGGCACAACCACGTTTGGCTCAACGAGTTCCACCTCGGAGGAAGAATTGGAGGTGCTAGAGCCGTGTTGGGAGGAGGCACGACTGGACACCTCGACCTGGCCAGGGTCCTGACCGGCCCGAGGGGTGAAGTCCATGGCCTCTTGGAAAGAGTCCACAGACATCGGGTCGGAGGTGGAAGACTCAGACATCGGCAAGTTGTTGGCAGAGACGTCTGTCTGATAAAAATTCTCAGGTGGACGAGGGTATACCACCTTGAGAGGTGGAGGAAAGAGAGGTCTGACAGGGAACTCCTGTGACCTACGAGCTTCTTCCTGAGCTCTCTCTATTTGCCTAATTTTCTCTAAGGTTTTTTCACTAAGAGATGGGAACTCTTCAAGAAGTTGGTACAGGGGTCTGAGCATCTGGGGATGACCCAAGGCTTTGGGAGACCCTAAACTTGAGGAAAAGTCTTAAAAACTACAAACAAATCTGGCTTAGAAAGTTAAGGGAACCAAAGATCAAACCAAGGAATCTATGCAGGAAACCTGGCTCGCCGGAAAACTCAAGTGCTCACCGAAAAACTCAAGTGCTCGCCGGAAAATTCAAATTAAAAAGCACCAAAAATGAAGGAAATGGAGAGGAAGGATACCTGAGGGTGAGTTGATGAATAAGGTGGAAGAAATCGCGCAGGAAATAAGGTATTCCCCAGCAAGAACAAGCACTGGAACAAGGGCTAGCTTCGGAGCGAAAAAGGTTGCAGAAAACAGTTAGGCGCTTGAACTGGAGAGAAATGAGGAAGAAGAAGAAAAAGAAAGGTTTTTAACCTTTAAATACTTGGGCGCGATTCCCAAGGCTCATCATTGCCTTGGGAAGCCCAAGAGACAACTGACAGCATGTGCCAACCAAATGGGCACGCCTTGGCTTAGGACAAGTGTCATGCAGGTGTTAGCCTTGGGGTGAATAGACCTCGGAAGCAAGAATCCCCTAGCCACCTGCTCTCGCAAATGACTAAGGGCTGGGGGGTGATTGATATACCCAAATATGACCTAGGCCTAGGGACACCTACCTCGGCCGAAATAAGAGCCGAGACAATGACCGACCCACCAGTGGGTGGGGGCCCGCGATATCATCCCTCGGTCGGGACTACCTCGGCCTCGGCCGACACTACTGTACGCACCTCCCCAAGGACACTTCACACGTCGCAGATATCAACATCGACCTCATGTACCAAGGAATAGTAACCTCGGCCAACAGTAGGCCGAGATAACAAGAAGCTCTACGCGTTCATCTTCAACATGGACCCTACCTCGGCTTAGGCCGAGATTGCCAGAGGTGTTAATAATCATCAGCATACCCAGCCTCGGCTCAGGCCGACACCGACATATACCTCGGCTGATATCAGGCCGAGACTCCTCATGACACTCCGCGGATTGAGTGGACGACCAACCTTTTATAGCTCGGCCTCATCCAGGTCGAGGCCATTCACCAACATGACTGCCGAGCATCTGTTGACATTTGGATAAGGACACCTGGGCATAAATCAGTTATAATAATATTATTCTCCACATGTGGGGGAATATTTCATCATCATTACCTACATGTGGCCATGACAGGTGGCACACCCCCATTGGTGAGGAAACTACACCCATGCACATTACATGCATAGGGGGCACATTACACCACCTAGACACTATATATAGGGGTCATCCCCTACCTTGCAAAAGGATCCATACATAAAAACCCTAGCTGAAACTCTGTCTAAATATACACAGTAGAGAGAGAGAGAGCTGGAGAGATTGTATCCATGGCCATTAGTGCCTTCTTACAGTGATATTACTCACACACGCTCACGGTGGACGTAGGCCAGATTGGCTGAACCACTTATATTCAGGTGTCACTCCTCTTATCCTCACCTCGTTCTTATCTTATTTATACAGTTGCGATGCCATTGTTATACCTATATTGAGCTTGCAAACACTTCACCTGGTGGTGCTGGTTCTCAGCATCATCAGTTTTGTGAATAAAAAAGGTTTAGAAAACCTTAAAAAGATGAAGTCTTATTATGGACAGTTTTTGCAGAATTTTGAGGTTGCAGAAAGACTTAAAAAACGTGTAGAAGGAGAACGGATATTTATACGAAAATTGAGGCGGTGGCTCGTTCGAACGAGATAGCCATGTCGCTCGAACGAAGGACAGAAGTCATTCGAACGAGATCGCGTGACATGCTTATCTCGCACGAATGACATTCAAAGTCGTTTAAGCGAGCTCGTCGTTCAAGGCACTTTGCTTCTACACATAGAAATTATTTTGCTTTTGATAAAAAATTAATCAGACTTCAAAAATAATTTTCAAAAAAATTCCCAAATATTTATGCAAATATTTAAAGCTCCGATAAAACATTTTACCGATAAAGCGTAGTGGAGTAGTGGGAATGAGCTGAGCAGCACGTCGCATGTAGCATGATGCATGTGAAGATACTGGATGCATTAAATTCGGATAAAGGCCGTCGAGGTTGATCGTGTTGACGTCCCAAATGTAGCGGTATCAGACATACAAACTGTGATCTAGGAGAAAATAGAAAATTCCTAGATTCTATACCGGACATTTATAAAATTATGTCCTTACACTCGCTCAAAAGCATCAGGCACGAGGATATCAATTATTTGAGCTTCAGTAAAATCTGTGTGACCAACTTTGAAATAATCATTACATTTTTTCATTAACTCTGTATCATGAGCTGACTAGAGTTCCATCCTGGAAACAAACTAGCAAGGAAAAAACAAAATGCATCAACAATGATACATACAGAGCAATTAAAGGAGAAACTCAGAATAAATAACAAAGTCCTTTTTATTAATCAACGGGAGAAGTAAGTGCAACCAAAGTTACAACAACAAAGGGAAAAGCAAAAGAACAACATAATTAAAGAGCCAAACAACTCTACACCTTCTCCTTATTCCCTATAATGTCATCAGCCGTTTTGGACGAAGATGTTGGCTGCTCGGAGGGCAGTTTGTGTTGCTCGGTAGAAGTTTTCACCTGCTGAACTTGGTCAGAGGGCTGAGGAACGGTAACAGTAAGTACTTATTCTACTATCACCATAGAAGATTCATCAGATGCAGTTTTATCTTCCTCTTCTTCGTCAATAGTAGGAGGAGGTCCATGAGTATGTTTCTGAAATAATTCAGAATCATCTGCAACACTCAACTCTTTCAGTACTGCGACCCATCCATCTCTAAAGTACTTCAAACTTTCATACTCCATCTAGCAAGTAATAGTAGTTAAGGCTTTGTTCCATCCTTTGTCCTAACCAGAGCGAAAGGACTTCTTCACATCAGTTTTTCTCTTCACTTTCTCAGAAAAAGCATATCCCTCAACAAGATTCACTTTTTCCTCCAGGTCTTTCATATGCCATTGAGCTTCTTCAAGCTTGCCATCAGCTTCTTCCTTACTGGAAACGGCGCCCTTCAATTTTTCCTCTAACTCCTTAGAGGCATTTACAACTTGGTCTCGAGCTGTATCAGCTTGTCGATGAGTTGTCTCTATAGATAGAAGTTTCTTCTCCCAAGCAGCTCTATCTTCCTCGTACTTGTGCCGAGAGTCCTTCAAAGATTGTGACAACCCAACAAAAGCTTCTTCCACCCCACTGGAGTAAGTTGAAGCCTTGATAGCCTCATCTTTCTCCAGGATACTATTAAAACACGTCATAAACTGCAGAAGAAAAGGAGCTCGGATCAGAATATGAGCACGGTACATGAAGATGAAATAGTAAGGATGATGATACTTACTGACGGAATATGTTGAGAGGCTAAATTAGTGACCTTCTCCCGAGAAAGGGAGCCCTCAACAGCTCGATATTCAAGAATAGTCCAAGACTTTATCAAACTTTTTACCGAGCTCGAAGTAATGAGAGTTGAAGTGTTAACTCTCAAAGAAGGATCCTCAACATCAGAAGGTTGAGCAGCAGTTTCTATAGGTCTTTCTGCAAAACCTCTCCTCAATCTCCTTAAAAGAACACCTTTAATAAAAGGTGCTACCTCTTCTAGTGTAATAACAACACCTCAATCAAAGGTGCTGCCTCTTTTGGGACAGCATGTGATTTCCTGCCGACCTCCTTGACAGTTGGAATTGTTCCTTTGGATGGAGTACTATCCATTTTCTTCATCCCTTCAGCTGAGACATCCCCTTTGCTCTTATTTGCCCCATCAGCGCCAAGAGCATCTTTGGCAAAGAATTCAGGTATTCTCCTCTTCCTCGTCATCCAATCAGCAATAGAGGTACCCAAATCAGAAGAAGATTCTTCTACGCCGGCTTGAGATGAAGGAATTTGATCAAATTAATTATCACAGGAGGGGCAAGAGGACAAGAAATAAAAGAGGAAGTAGTATTTTTGTATCTCAACAAATAAGAAGCAGCTCTAACGTGCTCCCTAGCAACTGATTAATGCAAATCCCATATGAGTTTCAAATCTTTTATATTAATGTCACTCTCTTTTGGGGGCTTTCTTTTGCTATCAACTGCAAAAAAAAATGAATATCAGTGATGCATTTCATCAAATACAAACGGAGCTAAACCGAAAAATTAAAAACAACCTATCCCATTGCCATATAGTGGACATCTGGGACCTTGGTAATGTAACATCCCGCCTAATTAAATACCGGGTGGACAGCCCCATACCAAATTAAAACAGAACATACAGTTGGCTCATTCTTAGCACCACTGTCGAAAACATTTACAACTCACCCAATACTCAATTAAGTTGGTGTTAAAAACTTTCCAAATTTTTAATTTAAGAAAATCCATTTCCAGTTTAAGAATAACACAACACATTTTATTCTATAACACTGATAACCAATTAGATAACACAAAATAATTTGAATGCAATTGGAATAAACATTCCCAAATAATATTAATCCATTACAGAAATCCGAACAATATTAACTGTATTAAAAAGACCCGAATACAATAGTATCAGACTCCGATAGAAAAGAGATAACTGAATCCTTTGGGCGACATGCCCTACTAAGAGAATACTGTGAATCAAATGATGATAGGCGTCTAAGAAAAACTCCATAAATCCATAGCCTGTCATAATCCGCTAAGGTTGGCGTCCCTGTTGCTGGACACTTGATATAGAAGATACAATAGAAAAGAAAATATGCAAGGAAACGGGTCAGAGCCCGATTGTGAAAATGATTTTTAAAACAACAAGTATTTAACAAGTGCAATAAATCTTTTATTATTTAACAAGTATTTAACAAGTACTTTTAAAACACAACTCTCACTTTCCATTCTCACCTCTCAACTAGAATGCACACTTAACGTTTCCTATTAACCTCCTAGTTAATGGTTCCTCTTTTCTAGTCTCCATATTATAATTCCATCCCAATATCATAATCCCCGTATGTCCTATACCATACGTCACATTATTATTCATTTACATTTCTCATTTATATGATTAGTTTCTCATTAACATGAATCATTTCTCATTAATATGAATTAAGCTTTTCAATTCTATAAGAATAAACATTCATTAACTTAATTCCATTCTTTTCTCAATTCACCGTTATCTACAAGTATCACCGTAGATAGATTTAACCATAATAAATATCCATTCATTCATTTAATCCATTATATATATATATATATATATATATATTACGGCACCCCGAGTCACAGCTGCGATGCAATGCATTACTCTGCTATCATGTCCCATCATCACAGGTCGTCGAATAGTGGACAAAAGGTTCGGTAAAGATTCCTCGAACCACAAACATCAACAAATAAATTGGAGGCGAACATAGTTCTCGTATCCATGAGTCACGCACATACCAACGTACCCACAGTCAGCGGACTTATCAACTCCCCGATGAGTCTTTCATAGACTTATGTTCTCGAGCGACAAATCAAAGATCCCATGGATTCATCAGGATATGACTGCCCTCACGCGCAAACCTCCCACCGATAGCAAGTAAGCTAGGTATGTCATACACATAAATCATCAATCAATCAAATGGGTATTATCATACCTATAGTATACTAACAACAAGGTACTCACATTAACCTTAGATTATTCCCTTACGTAACATTATATCTCTTTAAATCCTACGTATTAAAATGTCATATCTTTACTTCATAATTTAATTATCCTCGCATCCTATAACATCTCTCCACTCCCGACGTCGTTAAGGTTCATGCGCGGAGCGTCTCGCAAAGAGAAATCCAAACAAGGAACCCCTCCAATACACTACTACTTAACTTTGTCGATCGAGGAGGTTCGTTAACTTCAACTATGCGATCGGTATAACCTCATACCCTCTTTCAACCAAATGTGTTCTAAACTCCCATCTCTATCCAGGAGCCATACCACTACACGCTCGTATTACACTTAGTCCTTGAACAATCAATAATGAGCTTAAACTCAGTCCTTGATGTTCATATTATAATCCTAAGGCTACTCAGGTGTTACATTCAATCACCACTACTGGACCTATCCTTAATCCTCAAGCAAACCAATTATAATCCAACAAATGAATCTAGCAACCAAAATTTCTTTAATTTAATTATCATCATACTAATTCAATTTAAATCCCAATCAAATTAATTCAAATCTTATCAAGGGTCTACTGATCTTTTCTAAGTCCCATAATATCCAATTAATAATCACCAAAGATCTACAAAAGTTTTAGGATAAGAACCAACATTAAAAAGAAACAACATCATGAATTCTCATATTTTAAATACTCAGAAAAATCAGATCTAAAAATTTTTCAAATCATCAATCTGACTTCAGATTTGGATTCTACACGAAAAATTGAGTCAGGTATGTATTTTGAGTTTTTCTTAAATCTCATCCAAATGCACTCAAAAAGAAGATCTAAACATTTCAAATTGGCTCTTCTCATTCCACTCGTTTTTGCCTCTTTTTCAGAAAATTATTAACATATTATCTTCAAAAACACTAAATTATTTTCAAAATTTCTTCCACAAATTGATGAATATTTATTGGATTACTAACTACCTACAACATGAGTTTAATTCCTATATATTTTTAGATTCCAAAAATCCATTAACAACTATATCCTTTCATCTTCCAAGCATGAAAATCATCTCTTTTTATAACTATCCTAACATGGACAATATACGAACTTAAATTGCAAATATCAAACACTTGCCTCTAATGAAGATCTGATCGTTTGGAGTTGAATAACACAGGTGGTGATGGTGGTGGTGACCTTTGACCTTTGGTTCTCCTCCTTCCCAAGCAAACTTCTTTATCTTTCCAAGCAACCTTTCACTTTCTCTAAGAAGATGACCTTTCAATTTTGTGTAGAAGAGATGAATGAACCCACATTCAACTAATCTCCAAATACTTATAATAAGACAAAACCCAAAATCACTATTCATCCCCCTTGTAAAATAACCAAAATGCCCTTTTGGGTTGTCTTTTCATTTTCAAATGACCCGAGACTCAAAATTAACATCCAAATAGACTTTTCTGACTATTTCAAACCTTCCGGACGCAATGACGTAGTCAAAATGACTATAAGGTCGATAGAAAATAAATTTCCTTTTTAATTTAATCAATTAGTCCTGACACGTCCCATACCGCGTCTGACTAAAAATTCAAATTACCGAATTTATATTATACCGTCATATCAATGACATCACATTCATATATTACCTAAATATCTTTAAGTAATATTCAGAATCATCCATTTTAATATCCATAATTCGGATAAAACCTAAATGAATTAATTTATAATAAGATCCAATTAATCCATTAATTTAAAATATATCCCATTTTAAAAGTCATTAAAATTACGGGGTATTACAGGTAAACATTATTTCCTTTTAATGGGGGTGTTGCCAATTTTTCATCACAACTCCATGATCAAAATAGTCCCTATTAGCATCGGGTAGATTGACCACTAAAGCTCTATTGGAAAAACTAGTTTTTAAATAAAAAGTGGTATCACTGGTATCCCATTTATAACAAAACATAATTTCAAGGATCCCTAAATGATTCCCATAAATCTGGTTTAACCTATGTACGCCATTAACTATCCTCCATGTATTTGGAGCTACTCTTGCAGGAACAATATCGAAATATTGGAAAAACTCCAAACATAAGGGATTAGGCGGAAAATAAAAGCCACACTCTGCTACAAAAAGGGAGGGAAACCAATGTCCCTCAACCAGAGAAAATTAATCAGAGGGGAAAGGAGGTTCTTCTAGAATAACCCAAGAGGGAATCGTAAAATCAACTCGGAACTTATCCAACGATTTTATAAGATAAACCGTGGTGGCTAAAACAAAGAAAGAAGAAAGAAGAAGTTCTTACAGAGGGATTGAGAAATCTGCTAAGGCGGATGACAGAAAGAACGACAATACAAGGATAGAATGAGAAGACAAAGAGTTTAGAAATCTAGAAGTAAAAAGTAGATGACGATCTGTTTCTATCTCTTTTAAATGCCTTGCATCGGGAAGTAGGAAAATAAATGATTACTAGAAAAGATGATTGCATTTCCGGCGGCTAAATGATGAAAAAGACGCAAATACCCAAGCGTCTATCGCATATTCAAAATATTTACAAGTTTGCCATTTTGCGCTCAATTGACAAGATCAAGGAGAAAATTCCTAAATGTTTAAGACCTGTAATTAATCAAGACGTAAAAAGGTACCCGAGCAACGTTCGAGTAAAATATTCCATAATCTCATATTAAAACACAACTGTGAAACATTTGGGGCTTCTATTGATACGAAAATTAGTCAGTTGAGATGTACCAATCATATGAAAATATGTGTCACCTTATGTGGCAAATTCTTAGACGCACTGAGCTACTCATCACCCCGAGCTACGTAGTGTGCCGAGTTGCTCAACGTGCAGAGCATCTAGTCAGGAAGATCAAGCGACAATTGCACATTCAGTGAACATCAAATTTAATGAGCATTCTTATTGTACAGATGTATATGTCTATTAAATAACGGCATATCGTCTATTCATATGGACAGCCCCAAGGCCATAAATACATTGTACCACCCTCAATAACGGGGTAATTGATCACTAGCAATTGTGATCAAGATTAAAGCAAAGACATCCAGCAATACAAAACAGTGGACGTAGGCCATTTTCATAAGGCTGAACCACTTTAAAAATTCGGTGTTTTATTTCATATTTCATATTTATCTGTGATTCATTAATTAGACCAAATCTAGTTTTTTATATCAACACTCCCCATAATTCCATAATCAGTTTTTCTAATCTCCATTATCGACTTCTAATCTTTATAAACCCCAATTTTATGAATTGTGAATTCATACTAACCAAGAGAATATATCTACAAGATTTTATAATTATTCTAAATATAATCGTGCCAAAAATAAAGTCCATCCCAAAATAAAAACTAACGATTTCGGTCTCGCGCACCCTTTCGTAGAAAATTCGTAACTAATTCCAAAAAATACAAAAAAATACAAAACTGGCAGCCACACATTCGTAACAAAAGATCTAAAATTTCATGACCTGAAACGATTCGCCACTAGATCAAATCTATTATGGTCTGGTCACAAACTAAAACAGCCTAAGGATGAAAGTGAGGCCTCCAAAACCTCAATTAATACCTAAACCAGGCTCCAAAACAGTACCAATCTGTACCTAAATTTGATATAAGTATAAAAACATATTTTAAAACCTTTTTACACCATATTATGGGTCCAAGAACATCAAATCCAAGATTAAAACTTAAGGATTCAAACTTTGTAACATAATTCATCTTTAAAATAACTTAGGGTCTGTTCGCCATCGTTTAATCAAGTTTCAATCTTTCATGCTTTAAATCTCATATTTCTATTTGCAATTATGAAAATAATTAACTACACTTGATTTGCTACATAGAGTAAGTAACTTTCAAACCTCTTAAATATTCCTTTAATTAACTTAATCCCTTATTTCTTCTTAACCCTAAGTGTAAAATAACCTTTTTAACCTCATACGAGTCCCATTATGTATAAAAACATCTCGAAGCCAAACATAATACTAAGATACATATTTTAGACGATTTCGACCCTTTTCAGATCACCGATGCACTCGAAAAAGTCATTCGAGTCACCTAACTCCAAATATGCTAACCGCTCATTACCCAGGCCCGACACATGCGGTTCTTATGCATTGCCCATACATTATACCAATCTGCCGATATAACACTCTATCGGCATGTAATAATAAATTGTCGCTATCACTCATACGCGACATATAATAAATCACATGACTATTTACTTATCACATATAAGTAAATAATAATTGTAATAAATATTAATCATTTATCTTTCTAATTAATATTTATTAAAATCTAATTTAATTTTTCCCAATTAAATTAGTTATCAAACACACACAAAAATTAAATAATCATAAAAGTATGGGGTATTACACATATATGATCATGTTGTATATATGTGTGGTTCATTATGTCAGTATGTGTAAAGTATGAATGTCGGATGACTCTGATACTAGCTTATTACGGTGAAAAGGCAATTATCTATGTGGATTATTTCATGGTGTGTGTAATATATGTGTGTATGTTTGGACGCGAATGAGTCTATACTTTATATATTTGTGTGTTGAGCATGTGTGAGCCAAAGTTATATATTGCAAGACGAGTTAGATGCATGAAGTCCTTTGAGCTATACATTATCATTGGTTGGGTGTGTGAGAGGTGATAGTATTCTATATAATTGTTGATACATCCCATGAAAGTAGGGGAATGTAGTGGGACTTGTGATATTATGGACTTTTATTTATTAACTATCTTAGTGTTTGAGATATCCATATATATTATTGACACTTTTTATGTTACTCTACGTTCTTAGAATGATTATTATTTATTTGATGTTTGCAATTTTGGTATTTAAGACTAGCCTCCATAGACATGGAAACTATGGGCTGTCACACTTCGTCAAAATATGGATGTTAATTGCAATCATGTAACCCAATTATACACTCACAAATAGTGATCTTAGCACCCAAGAATCTTCAATTTAGTAGACTTATCACCTTTCTTTCCCTCGTGGATGTAGGCATGACCCTCTTGCTCATCCACACTAAAATCTACGTCCTTTATTTTTTTTAGTATTTTATTTTACATTCATTGTTATGCTGGGATGACTTATTTTTTAAAGATTTTCCCACATACATAATCAAAAGAAAAATAATTATAATTTTTTTCTAAGATTTAGAATATTCTGGGCGATAGGGACTCACTTTCCATCCAATTGTTTAAAATGGTAACATCTCATTCCACTTGTTGCAGCGAACTTGAAGGGGCATTTGCACTGTGGGCTAAGTTCTCGTTTTAAGCTTTCTTTGTTCATGCTAGTACAATACATGAAACACCTATATCCATTTTGTTGGGCCTATATGAAACACCCAACAAAGTACACTGGGTTAGGTCTATAAACGGGTCGGTCTAGATTAGGTATACCTATATCCATACCCGACCCGAGTAATTTTTAGTGGGTTAAGTCTTACTTGATTACATGTCGGGTCTCAAAAAATTTGTCCAAACACGAACCAGTTAAGGATTCAAAAACTTGACCCGAATACAAGAATAACTAGAACTCAAAAATGGACCCAAAAAAATCCAATTTAAATAATATTTCATGTTTTGATCAATATATATATATATTGATGATGCTGGAAAATAGTACCACCAGGTAAGGTATTGACAAGCTCAAACAGGAGGTAACAATGGCATATTGATGATGCTGGAAAATAGTACCACCAGGTAAGGTATTGACAAGCTCAAACAGGTGGTAACAATGGCAACACAAGAGTATATGTATATATTATAGAATGAGGTGAGGAGAAGGGGGTGAACACTTGAATGTAAGTGGTTCAGCCAATCTGGCCTACGTCCATTGTGTGTGTGTGAGTAATATCACTGCAAGAAGGCACTAATGGCCATGGATACAATCTCTCAAGCTCTCTCTCTATTGTGTAAAATGACAGAGTTTCAGCTAGGGTTGTAATTATGGATCCCCTTACAAGATTTAGGATGACCTCTATATATAGTGCTTGGGGGTGTAATGTACCCCCCAGGCATGTAATGAGCATGTGCATGAGGACCAAACCAGTATAATGACGACACCTGGTTGGTCCCAAGTAGGTAATGATGACCTCAATATTCCCTCACGTGGAGGGAATGATTCGGTTATAACAGATTTATCCACGTGTTCCAAACCATACATGTGCTTGTAAATGCTCGACCCTATTTTTTACTGGTACAACCTCAGCCTGGAAGAATACGAGGTTGGTGGGGTTCGACCATTGCCTTATTCGAGGTAAATATTCGTGATGATATCGACCAGGTGGGCTGGCCGAGGTTAGGTATGGAGGTTGTAACGTCAGCTTGGGACGATGATGACATTGCCAGATGATTGATCCCGTAATGATTGCAATGTAGGCTAGGGCCGATGATAGTGTTAAAAGGTGGTTGAACCCATGAGTCTTTGCTGACCTCGGCTGATGCCTCGTCGAGGTTGTTGTATGAGGTAGATGCAATATTGACTGGAGCCGACCTTTTGGGTGACGACCTTGCTGATGGTTGTCATTGGCTTCTGATCACCTCAGGCGTGAGACTGACCGAGGTTAGTTGCTCTGGGTAAGAGGGTGCACTTTGGGCATATCAATCATCCTTAGCCCTTAGTCTTCTATGTGATTAGATGACTAAGGGGTATGAAGTTTAGGCCGAGGCTGAATTTCCATACGTGCGTGCTTACCAAGGCATATCAATTTTGTTTTGCCCTTTCAGTTCCCTAGGCAATGATGGGCCTTAGGACTTGCGCCAAAATTATTAGGTGGGTTTAAAACCATTTTCTCTTTTTCTTCTTCATTTTTTCCTTCTATTTTCCCTCCTGATTTCACTCTGCAACTGCAACTATAAATTTTCATCGTTGGTTGTCGCTCTGGGCTTTCCTTGCCTCCAAAACTTCTTCTCTTCCATTCTACAATTAGTCAGGTACCATTTTCATCCTTTTTCTTTCATTTTTAGTTACAATCGTCATTTCTCAGTTTTTAACTTATTTTATGCATTTTTCTGCAATGGGCTTTTGTATCTTTCGGTGAGTCTTTGCATTTTTCGGCGACCTTTTTCTTAAGTGTTCTTGATGTTATTGGTTTGGAAACCTTTCACCTTCCAAGTTTGATCCTTAATTTAGATTGCCTAAGTTGTTTGCCTGATTATGATTTTTAGTCACAAGTGTTGTGTCGTCTGCCTTATGCTTAGACCTCTGTACCATCTCATAGAAGAGTTCCCTTCCCTTCGCGAGAAGAACTTTAAGAAAATAAGGCAAATAGAGCTAGCCCGAGAAGAAGATCAAAGGGCTGAGGCCTTTTCTGTTAGACCCATATTTCCTCCACCTCTGAAGGTTATCTACCCTGAGCCAGCCGAGCTTGCTGAGCCAGTAGAGGCTCCTGTAGACCCAACACCCATGTCTGAGTCTGAGTCATCTTCCTCAGACCCCATATCTGGAGACTCTTTCCAAGAGGTTATGGATTACTCTATTGGGCAAGATGAGGTCCCTGAGAAGGCCGAGGTTCTGAGTCGTACCTCGTCTCACCATGGTGCTAGAGCCTCACAACCTTCTTCTGATGTTGAAATTACAGGGCCAAGTGTGGCCATTCCTCCCATCATTGATGTTATTCCTCTGTTGGCCGCCACCGGAGCTGAGTTTACTCAGAGGTTTCCTGATGGTGTCCCTGAACCTGTCCAGGCCGATGTTGCTAGGGATGAACATGATGGGCAGAAGAGTGATATTGATACATCTGAGGAAGCTAAGATTGAGAGCTTCGTCAGTGAGTACGACCTTCTAGCTTTTAGGCACCTTTATTCGATAAACTCTTCCATTAACCTTAGGAGACCTCTGAGGGGCGAAAGGGCCTTTGATGGCCGAGATGAGGATATCTACTTTTATGAGCAGATGTTCAAGTTGGGCTTCTGTCTTCCTATCCACCCTTTTATCAGAGCCATATTATCCCCTATAAATCGAGCCCCTTCATAATTATCCCCCAACACCTGGAGGGTGATGATTGGGGCCATCGTCCTTTGGAGGGTTGTCCACCACTCAGACCTTCAAATTAGGTTCTTCACAGGTTGTTACGTCCCTTCCTTTGTGAAAAACCACCCTAGATATTACCACTTCTTAGCTAGGAAGTCAGAGAAGAAAATATTGTTGGTTACCCAGAACTCAAACCACAACTGGAAACCTTAGTATTTCTTTGCATCCGGGGCCTGGGAATTTAGTCCCTATGAGGCTTTTGGAACGTCGGTACCAAGGACCCTTATTAGATGGGGGAAGGTCTTACTTGCTGCTAAAGCTGACCCTGGACTTAGCCAGAATAATTTTCAAAAAGTCAAGGATCTTTAAGATCAGGGGGAGAAGGGTTAGATAGTTAAATATGAACATTTGATGACCCCATACTACCTCTCTCATACAAACCTGGGGGTGGTTCTTTGATAGAGCTTCGTAAGTCATTATTAACAAGTTATACTTCTTACTTTTCATGCCTCTAATTTACTAACTCAGATACATCTTTTGCAGAGCGCCTTGAAGGTATATCGGATGACCTTTGGGAAATATCTGCTCCCAGTCTAGTAAAGCTAATGAATAAGAAGACTGGAAAAAATGTGCCCCCTGCTACCACCCAAAAGAACGTCGGCGCATCAAAGGCCGACGTTATCAAGAAGAGGAAGAGCACATTTGACCTCGAGCCTCAGAGGTCGGGCAAGACTCAAAGGGGGGATCGCGCGATTCCCATCTCAACATAAGACGCCCTGGTTGCTCGTCTTTCTCAGTTGAACATTAATGACAGTCTTATTGGTCATAGTTTGAAGGCCGCTGATGCTATCGGCTATGTGGTGACTGAAGAGGATAAGCGTTTCTTACGCTCCTTGGACGTCCCTCTGCTCTCCGAGTTCACTCTTCACAGATCAATTCAGGTATTAGTTTTTATTCACATTTTCTAGCTCATTGCTTATACATCTGATATTCTACTATGGGGTATCTTGTCCATGCATCATTTTGTTGGCTGAACCCTGAAGAAGTTGCCCCTCATAGAGAAGGGTCAAGAGGTTGAGAGGGTCCAAGCCTCTTTGAACGCAGAGGTTGAACGTCTGAAGGATGAGCTGAAGGAGGCTAACAAGATAAAGAAAGTTGTTCAATAGAGAGAGAGGGATATAGCCAAGCTCAAGAAGGACCATAATTTAGCTCTGAAGGCTAAGGATGATGCTCTGCGAGCTAAGGTGGCTACTACAGTTAAGGCTGCTTTAGAGGACACTTCAGGGAAAATCATCGAAGACTATAAAGTCTCTGATGAATTTATTATCTTTGGCTTTGAATACCTTAAAAGGGGTATCAAAGCAACTAGCAAATGGGAAGCTTCTAAAGAAAAGGAGTCAGGGAGTCTGACTACCTCGAATTTTAAAGGTTTGGGCTTTGTTAACCCCCGGTTTGCTCAAGCCTTGTAAGGGTTGAGGAGGCCGATGGTACTTCGGCTGAGACTGCTCTCTTGGAGGAACTGAGACTGAAGATGTCGTCCATCAAGATGACGGTGCCGAGGTAACCAACATCGGCCATGATGATACGACTGTACGTGCAGAGGCTTAAGTTTATTTTCTTGTGAAGCTCGAAAAGTTATAATTTTGGTTTCCCTTCTGTACCCCTTAGCTTTTATAAACTTTGATAGCCTTTTGGCACATCTGATTTGTAACCCTTGAATGTTCATTGATAGATCATTAATCTCATCTTCTTCAGATTGTATTATTTTTCTTCCAATGTTATGCTTGAATGCCTTGCCTCTTGAATGTTGCTTAAGGTCCGAGACTACCCTCTTACAATGTTTACCCTCACAATTTTCACCAAATTAATGATGTTTAAGGTCCGAGGTAACCATATACTGATGTTCACCCTTACAATCTTCATCAAATTAATAATGTTTAAGGTCTGAGGTCAATATAATATGATGTTTAACCTCATAATTTTTACCAAATTAATGATGTTTAAGGTCTAAGGTCACCATATACCGATGTTCACCCTCACAATTTTTACCAAATTGATGATGTTTAAGGTCCGAGGTCAAAGTATACTAATGTTTCACCTCATAATTTTCACCAAATTAATGATGTTTAAGGTCTGAGGTCACCATAATATGATGTTTCACCTCGTAATTTTTACCAAATTGATGATGTTTAAGGTCTGAGGTCACTATAATATGATGTTTCACCTCATAATTTTCACCAAATTAATAATGTTTAAGATCTGAGATGACCATAATATGATGTTTCACCTCATAATTTTCACCAAATTGATGATGTTTAAGGTCTAAGGTCACCACATATTAATGTTCAACCTCACAATTTTCACCAAATTAATGATGTTTAAGGTCCGAGGTCAAAATATACTGATGATTCACCTCATAATTTTCAAGTCGAAGGTCGTCCACATGAGTGTCGAAAGTTCTTTCAAGGTCGGCCACGTGAGTATCTCTTCGTCAGCATGTCGTCCACATACACCTCTATGGACTTGCCTATCTGATCTTCGAACATCTTGTTTACAAGACGTTGGTAGGTAGCCCCTGCATTCTTCAAGTTGAAGGGCATGACCTTGTAGCAATATTTCCCCTTATTTGTGATGAACGTTGTCTTCTCCGAGTCCTCCGGGTTCATGAAGATCTAATTATACCCGGAATAGGCATTTATGAAGCTCGTGAGCTTATGTCCAACTGTGACATCCACCATCTGATCAATACGAGGCAGGGGAAACTGTCTTTTGGATAAGACTTATTCAAATCAGTGAAGTCTACGCATATTCTCCATTTCTCATTGGCCTTTGGCACTATGACTGCGTTGGACAACCACTCAGGGTATATGACCTCCCTGATGAACTTGGCTTCTTCAAGCTTTTTGACCTTTTCTCTGATGACGTCATACTTCTCTTTTGAGTATACTCTCCTCCTTTGCTTGATGGGCTTAGCGTCTTCCGTAACATTGAGTTTGTGGCACATGATCTCGGGGTCAATACCTGGCATGTCTGCATGGCTCCAGGCAAAAATGCTTTGTCTCTTCCTCAAAAGCTTCACCAGCTATTCCTTGATCTCAGGTCTTAGGGCCTTGCCAATTTGGATGGTTTTTTCTGGCTCGTCCTCATTGAGGACGATGGATTCTACCTCTTTCGTGACCTCTCCCTTCTTGAGCTTTATCTCGTCTCTAGGATCAAGTGTATCGCTGTTGTACATGGTTATTGCCTTCTTATGAGCCTCTCTCTCTTCTGCAAAGTTGAAGTAGCATTCACGTACCGACGTTAGGTCACCTTGCACTTCCTCCACTCCATAGGGAGTCGAGAATTTTAGCATTTGGTGGACCATTGAAGCACTACAAGAAAAATGAGTATTAGGGACGGTAAAAAATCGTCCCTAAAAGTACAAAAACAGTCCCTAAAGAGTATTAGGGATGGTTTTTGCAACGGCAAAAATCCGTCCCTTATACTAGGCGTCCTAAATATTTTAGGGACGAATTTTACCGTCCTAAATTTTAATTCATGGACACTCTGCATTTGACATTAGGGACGGATTTTACCGTCCCAGATGGTGTTCCCGCGAAAAAATCCCCGCTGTATTAGGGACGGATAAACCGTCCCTAATACTACTGAGATTCTGGCAACCCAATTAGGGACGGTAAAAACCGTCCCTAAAGGTAATTTCAATTGATGCAAAAATGGGTATTAGGGACGGTAAAAACCGTCCCAAAAGGTATTCTCAATTAGTACAAATAAGTATTAGGGACGGTTTATAACCGTCCCAATTAATAAATAAAAAATTATCATAAATAGTTATATTATTATATGTTTTATGTTGCAATAATAATTGACGTCTAATATGCATTATAAATCAAATCATCCTATCAAAAACACAATATATCAACCACATTCATTGAAGCACGTATCCAATAACAATTTCTTCCATTAAACTACATTCAAGTCGAAATATTTAAATGAGTACAAAATCATACTAACTAACAAGATATACAATTGTCAAAAAAATATCATCCCTAAATTAAGATGATAAATATGGTTGTGACGCTTCAAAAACTTCTCTTAGTGTCGCATATAGTAGACACACTCAAAATCCCATCTCTTCAACTTCTTGTGCACAACCTGCAATCAATAAATAATCATTATATCAAAATAATATTATAGTAAAATAAAATATCCAAATATATTAACGATTCTTTACAATTTTTAAAAAAATTCGACAAAGTCTCCTTTGTTTATACATGAAAACCAACCTCTTTAATGAACACAAAAGCCCGCACGGCAATAAAAAAATTAAAAAATCTCCTAAATCAACAACTCATTACAATTTTTAAAACAATTCGGCAGAGTCTCCTTTGTTTATACATGAAAACCAACCTGTTTAATCAGCACAAAAGCCCGCACACCCAGTAAAAAATAAAACAACAATCTCGCATATTAACAACAATAATAAATAATAAATTTACCTGTCACAAACCATTGCTTCATTCATGTGTTCCACGCGAATAAAATATCCCCCTAAAATGTTATCCTGTAAAACACTATAAGAAACAAAACAAAAAAGATATCAGTATTCAAATAATGTTTAAACATAAAAGTCTAAATATGCATATAGTATATTATATAATAGTACTAGCGGAATGCCCGTGCCTGAAGGCACGACGAAAATTTTGAAAACACGTAATTACAAAATGGTGAAAATTTTCGAAATATGTAATTGCAAAACGGCAAAAAAAGAGTAATTTATAACAATTGGCCATAATCTCTTTTATTTATAAACTATTCACCCTGCTTAACAAACAATAAATGGTCCAACAACATTCAAATAATCTAAATCCATCAAACAAATTCACATATAATATGAAATATACAATATTCATCAAATAAATTCTCATTGCGTCTCAAAAAAACAAAGTGTCAAAGTTTTAAAAAAATTGGACAGAATCTCATTTGTTTATTGGACTATCCACCCTTCTCAAGGTATAACAACAAATTCAATAATATAAAAAAAAATCGCCTAACAAAAGCTTGAATGAAACAAACATCTTAAAAAAATAAATATATATATATCACCCCCACCCCCACCCCACCTATCACCCCCTCTCCTTCCACCCCTCATCCCCCACGCATCACCCCCTACCTGCTCCCCCCCCCCCCCACCTATCACCCCCTCTCCTGCCACCCCAACCCGTCACCACTCATCCCCCGCGCATCACCCCTATTTGCTCCCCCCCACACACACCTGCCGCTGCCCCCCCACCCCACTTGCTGCTGCCCCCCTCCCCTACCTACTGCTGCTGCCCCCCTCCCCCCCCCCCACCACCACCACACCCCCTACCTGTTGCTACTGCCCCCACCCCCACCCCCACCCCTACCTGCTGCCCCCCACGCCTACCTGCTGCTGCTGCCCCCACCCCCTACCTGCTGCTGCTGCCCCCCACCCCCACCCCTACCTGCTACTGATGCCCCCCACCCTACCCCACTTGCGATTAAATCCGAGGTACAAAATGCAACAAATTCGGGAATGCCCTGTTCATGAATAGAGAAATAAATTCAATTTTGTAAATCCCAAGCAAAACATTTAAACAGATTAAAATTGATCTTTACCCATAGTTCCACTCGACACAATCGCAAAATGAATTAAACCGAACGTATACCTATTGCATATCTACAAATCAACGAAAGAAAAAAGAACGATAATTAGGAATATTCAACCCAATACTCTAAAAATGAATTTAACTGCTTATAAACACATGTCAAGGGTATAACAATAGTAGAGCAATGTTTGTTGTCGAATTTAATTGCTTATAAACACGTGCTAAGGGATAGAGAGAGAGAGAGAGATCAAGATGTTATAAACAATAGCAAAAGAAACTTTTAGAAAGAGCATAATGATATTAATAACAACATCTTGGATCGAAAATAAAGCTTGATGCAAAATCAACAATTCAATTGATATCTTCATGTACGATAATCCGTGATTAATCATCAAGAGCTCACTTTTTTATGTAAAGTGTGGTCAAATCCTACTATTCCCAAAATGCATAAACTAAAATGCAGAAATTTAAAGCAAAACCAAGTTGACTACTATTCCCAAAGCAATAGCTGAATATGCAATAATATTTTTCACAAATGGCACACAAGAGGCCACCACACCCAGTTCAATAATTATCTCATGAAATGCAGCATATATAGTATATATATAACTGCATATACTGCATATACTGCATATATACACAGTTATATATATACTATATATGCAGCATATATAGTATATATAAAACTATATATGCATGTATATAACTGCATATATATATACAGTTATATATATACAGTATATACACTAGTATATATGCATGTACATAACTGCATATACATGCATATATATACAGTTATATATATGCATGTATATAACTGCATATACATGCATATATATACAGTTATATATACGCATATATACCAGTATATATATGCATGTATATAACTGCATATACACGCATATATATGCAGTTATATATATGCATATATACCAGTATATATACTGCATATATATGCATATATATAACTGCATATACATGCAGTATATATACAGTTATACATATGCATATTTATGCATATATATGCAGTATATATATGCATACTGGTTGGAGTGAGGGAACTCCTCCGGTTTTAGGTTGACGAGAAACTTTTGTGTTCGAAAAAAGCATAAAGCTCGGTATTTTCATAAAGAAGGGACGACCGACAAGTGCCTCGACCTAATTGCTATTTTCGCAAGTTTACGTCATACACTCCAACCGGGAGCCTCGGGACTACGCCGTGTGTTCCTACGAGTCACATTGGTCCCATGCGAGGTATTCATGACTCTTACGGGACCGTTTTAAGGCTGTTTTACTTTTTCACCATTCGATGGCATGTTTTTATGCTTAAGTTTATTTTTTTGAAAATTTATGTCGTACACTCCAACCGGGAACCTCGAGACTAGGCCGTCTGTTCCTACGAGTCACATTGGTCCCGTGCGAGGTGTTCGTGACTCTTACGGTACTGTTTTAAGGCTGTTTTGCATTTTCACCCTTCAATGGCATGTTTTTATGCTTAAGTTTATTTTTTTGCAAGTTTACATCGTACACTCCAATCGGGATCCGCGGGACTACGCCGTCTGTTCCTACGAGTCACATTGGTTCCGTGCGAGGTGTTCGTGACTCTTACGGGACCGCTTTAAGGCTATTTTGCATTTTCCCTTGGATGGCATATTTTTATGCTCAAGTTTATTTTTTTGCAAATTTACGTCGTACACTCCAACTGGGAGCCTCGGGACTACGCCGTTTGTTCCTACGAGTCACATTGGTCCCGTGCGAGGTGTTCATGACTCTTACGGGACCGTTTTGTGGTTGTTTTATATTTTCACCCTTAGATGGCATGTTTTTATGCTTAAGTTTATTTTTTTGCAAATTTACGTCGTACACTCCAACCGGGAGCCCCGTGACTACGCGTTTGGTTCCTACGAGTCACATTGGACCCATACGAGGTGTTCGTGACTCTTACAGGACCGTTTTAAGGCTGTTTTGTATTTTCACCCTTCGATGGCTTGTTTTTATGCTTAAGTTTATTTTTTTGCAAATTTACGTTGTACACTCCAATCGGGAGCCGCGAGACTACGATGTTTGTTCCTACGAGTCACATTGGTCCCATGCGAGGTATTCGTGACTCTTATGGGACCGTTTTAAGGTTGTTTTGCATTTTCACCCTTCGATGGCATGTTTTTATGCTCAAGTTTATTTTTTTGTAAATTTACGTCGTACACTCCAATCGGAGGCCTTGGGACTACGCCGTGTGTTCCTACGTGTCACATTGGTCCCGTGCGAGGTATTCGTGACTCTTACGAGACCGTTTTAAGGTTGTTTTACGTTTTCACCCTTCGATGGCATGTTTTTATGCTTAAATTTATTTTTTTACAAATTTACGTCGTACACTCCAATCGGGAACCTCGAGACTAGGTCGTCTGTTCCTACGAGTCACATTTGCCCCGTGCGAGGTGTTCGTGACTCTTACGGGACCGTTTTAAGGTTGTTTTGCATTTTTACCCTTCGATGACATGTTTTTGTGATTAAGTTTATTTTTATGTGAATTTACGTCGTACACTCCAATCGGGAGCCGCGGGACTACGCCGTCTGTTCCTACGAGTCACATTGGTCCCGTGCGAAGTGTTCGTGACTCTTACGGGACCGCGTTAAGGCTATTTTGCATTTTCCCTTGGATGGCATATTTTTATGCTCAAGTTTATTTTTTTGCAAATTTACGTCGTACACTCTAATCGGGAGCCTCGGGACTATACCGTCTGTTCCTATGAGTCACATTGGCCCCGTGCGAGGTGTTCGTGACTCTTACGGGACCGTTTTAAGGCTGTTTAATATTTTCACCCTTCGATGGCATGTTTTTAAGCTTAAATTTATTTTTTTGCAAATTTACGTCGCACACTCCAACCGGGAACCTCGAGACTAGGCCGTCTGTTCCTACGAGTCACATTGGTCCCGTGCGAGGTGTTCGTGACTCTTACGGGACCGTTTTAAGGTTGTTTTGCATTTTCACCCTACGATGGCATGTTTTTATGCTTAAGTTTATTTTTTTGCAAATTTACGTCGTACACTCCAATCGGGAGCTGCGGGACTACGCCGTATGTTCCTTCGAGTCACATTGGTCCCGTTCGAGGTGTTCGTGACTCTTACGGGACCGTTTTAAGGGTGTTTTACATTTTTACCCTTTGATGGCATGTTTTTATGCTTAAGTTTATTTTTCTGTAAATTTAAGTCGTACACTCAAACCGGGAACCTGGGGACTAGGTCGTCTGTTCCTACGAGTCACATTGGTCCCGTGCGAGGTGTTCGTGACTCTTACGGGACCGTTTTAAGGCTGTTTTGCATTTTCACCCTTCGATGGCATGCTTTTATTGTTAAGTTTATTTTTTTGCAATTTTACGTCGTACACTGCAACCGGGAGCCCCGTGACTACGCGGTCGGTTCCTACGAGTCACATTGGTCCCGTACGAGGTGTTCATGACTCTTACGGGACCGTTTTAAGGCTGTTTTATGTTTTCACCCTTCGATGGCTTATTTTTATGCTTAAGTTTATTTTTTGACAAATTTACGTCGTACACTCAAACCGGGAACCTCGGGACTAGGCCGTTTGTTCCTACGAGTCGCATTGGTCCCGTGCGAGGTGTTCGTGACTCTTACGGGACCGTTTTAAGGTTGTTTTGCATTTTCACCCTTCGATGGCATGCTTTTATTGTTAAGTTTTTTTTTGCAATTTTACGTCGTACACTGCAACCGGGAGCCCCGTGACTACGCGGTCAGTTCCTACGAGTCACATTGGTCCCGTACGAGGTGTTCGTGACTCTTACGGGACCATTTTAAGGCTGATTTACGTTTTCACCCTTCGATGGCTTGTTTTTATGCTTAAGTTTATTTTTTTGCAAATATACGTCGTACACTCCAACCGGGAGCATCAGGACTACGTCATTGGTTCCTACGTGTCACATTGGTCCTGTGCGAGGTGTTCGTGACTCTTACGGGACCGTTTTAAGGCTGTTTTACGTTTTCCCCCTTCGATTGCATGTTTTTATGCTTATGTTTTTTTTTACAAATTTACGTCGTACACTTCAACTGGGAACCTCGGGACTAGGTTGTCTGTTCCTACGAGTCACATTGGTCCCATGCGAGGTGTTCGTGACTCTTACGGGACCGTTTTAAGGTTGTTTTGCATTTTCACCCTTCGATGGCATGTTTTTATGCTTAAGTTTATTTTTTTCAAGTTTACATCGTACACTCCAATCGAGAGCCGCGGGACTACGCCGTCTGTTTCTACGAGTCACATTGGTCCCGTGAGAGGTGTTCGTGACTCTTACGGGACCGCTTTAAGGTTATTTTGCATTTTCCCTTCGATGGCATGTTTTTATGCTCATGTTTATTTTTTTGCAAAGTTACGTCGTACACTCCAACCGGGAACCTCGGGACTACGCCGTCTGTTCCTACTAGTCACATTGGTCCCGTGCGAGGTGTTCGTGACTCTTACGGGACCGTTTTAAGGCTGTTTTATGTTTTCACCCTTCGATGGCATGTTTTTATGCTTAAATTTCTTTTTTTGCAAATTTACGTCGCACACTCCAATCGGGAACCTCGAGATTAGGCCGTCTGTTCCTACGAGTCACATTGGTCCCGTGCGAGGTGTTGGTGACTCTTATGGGACCGTTTTAAGGTTGTTTTGCATTTTCACCCTACGATGGCATGTTTTTATGATTAAGTTTATTTTTTTGCAAATTTACGTCGTACACTCCAACCGGGAGCCGCGGGACTACGCCGTTTGTTCCTACGAGTCACATTGGTCCCGTTCGAGGTGTTCGTGACTCTTATGGGACCGTTTTAAGGCTGTTTTGGATTTTCACCCTTCGATGACATGTTTTTATGCTCAAGTTTATTTTTTTACAAATTTACATCGTACACTCTAATCGGGAGCCTCGGGACTATGCCGTCTGTTCCTATGAGTCACATTGACCCTGTGCGAGGTGTTCGTGACTCTTACGGGACCGTTTTAAGGCTGTTTTATGTTTTCACCCTTCGATGGCATGTTTTTATGCTTAAGTTTATTACTTTGCAAATTTACGTCGTACACTCCAACCGAAAACCTTGAGACTAGGCCGTCTGTTCATACGAGTCACATTGGTCCTGTGCGAGGTGTTCGTGACTCTTACGAGACCGTTTTAAGGTTGTTTTGTATTTTCACCATTCGATGGCATGTTTTTATGATTAAGTTTATTTTTTTGCAAATTTATGTCGTACACTCCAATCGGGAGCCGCGGGACTACGCCGTATGTTCCTACGAGTCACATTGGTCCCGTTCGAGGTGTTCATGACTCTTACGGGACCGTTTTAAGGCTGTTTTGCATTTTCACCCTTCGATGGCATGTTTTAATGCTCAAGTTTATTTTTTGCAAATTTACGTCGTACACTCGAACCGGGATCCCCGTGACTACGCCGTCTGTTGCTACGAGTCACATTGGTCCCATATGAGTTGTTCGTAACACTTACGGGACCGTTTTAAGGTTGTTTTACAGTTTCACCCTTCGATGACATGTTTTTATGCTTAAGTTTATTTTTTAGCAAATTTACGTCGTACACTCCAATCGGGAACCTCGGGACTAGGTCGTCTGTTCCTACGAGTCACATTGGTCCCGTGCGAGGTGTTCATGACTCTTACGGGACCATTTTAAGGTTGTTTTGCATTTTCACCCTTCGATGGCATGTTTTTATGCTTAAGTTTATTTTTTTGCAAGTTTACATCGTACACTCCAATCGGGAGCCGCGGAACTACGCCATCTATTCCTACGAGTCACATTGGTCCCGTGCGAGGTGTTCGTGACTCTTACGGGACCGCTTTAAGGCTATTTTGCATTTTCCCTTCGATGGCATGTTTTTATGCTCAAGTTTATTTTTTTGCAAAGTTACGTCGTACACTCCAACCGGGAGCCTCGAGACTAAGTCGTCTGTTCCTACGGGTCACATTGGTCCCGTGCGAGGTGTTCGTGACTCTTACAGGACCGTTTTAAGGTTGTTTTATGTTTTCACCCTTCGATGGCATGTTTTTATACTTAAATTTATTTTTTTGCAAATTTAAGTCACACACTCCAACCGAAAACGTCGAGACTAGGCCGTCTGTTCCTACGAGTCACATTGGTCCCGTGCGAGGTGTTCGTGACTCTTATGGGACCGTTTTAAGGTTGTTTTGCATTTTCACCCTACGATGGCATGTTTTTATGATTAAGTTTATTTTTTTGCAAATTTACGTCGTACACTCCAACCGGGAGCCGCGGGACTACGCTGTCTGTTCCTACGAGTCACATTAGTCCCGTTCTAGGTGTTCGTGACTCTAATGGGACCGTTTTAAGGCTGTTTTGGATTTTCACCCTTCGATGGCGTGTTTTTAAGCTCAAGTTTTTTTTTTGCAAATTTACGTCGTACACTCTAATCGGGAGCCTCGAGACTATGCCGTCTGTTCCTACGAGTCACATTCGCCCTGTGCGAGGTGTTCGTGACTCTTACGGGACCATTTTAAGGCTATTTTATGTTTTCACCCTTCGATGGTATGTTTTTAAGCTTAAGTTTATTTTTTTGAAAATTTACGTCGTACATTCCAACCGGAAACCTCGAGACTACGACGTCTGTTCCTACGAGTCACATTGGTCCCGTGCGAGGTGTTCGTGACTCTTACGGGACCGTTTTAAGGTTGTTTTGCGTTTTCACCCTTCTATGGCATGTTTTTATGATTAAGTTTATTTTTTTGCAAATTTATGTCGTACACTCCAATCGGGAGCCGCGGGACTACGCCGTATGTTCCTTCGAGTCACATTGGTCCCGTTCGAGGTGTTCGTGACTCTTATGGGACCGTTTTAAGGCTGTTTTGCATTTTCACCCTACGATGGATTATTTTTATGCTTAAATTCATTTTTTTGCAAATTTACGTCGTACACTCCAACCGGGAGCATCGGGATTACGTCGTTGATTCTTACGTGTCACATTGGTCCCGTGCGAGGTGTTCGTGACTCTTACAGGACCGTTTTAAGGCTGTTTTACGTTTTCACCCTTCGATGGCATGTTTTATGCTTAAGTTTATTTTTTTGCAAGTTTACGTCGTACACTCCAACCGAGAACCTCGGGACTAGGTCGTCTGTTCCTACGAGTCACATTCGTCCCGTGCGAGGTGTTCGTGACTCTTACGGTACTGTTTTAAGGCTGTTTTGCATTTTCACCCTTCGATGGCATGTTTTTATGCTTAAGTTTATTTTTTTGCAAGTTTACATCGTACACTCCAATCGGGAGCCGCGGGACTACGCCGTCTGTTCCTACGAGTCACATTGGTCCCGTGCGAGGTGTTTGTGACTCTTACGGGACCGCTTTAAGGCTATTTTGCATTTTCCCTTGGATGGCATGTTTTTATGCTCAAGTTTATTTTTTTGCAAATTTACGTCGTACACTCTAATCGGGAGCCTCGGGACTATACCGTCTGTTCCTATGAGTCACATTGGCCCCGTGCGAGGTGTTCGCGACTCTTACGGGACCGTTTTAAGGCTGTTTTATATTTTCACCCTTCGATGGCATGTTTTTAAGCTTAAATTTATTTTTTTGCAAATTTACGTCGCACACTCCAACCGGGAACCTCGAGACTAGGCCGTCTGTTCCTACGAGTCACATTGGTCCCGTGCGAGGTGTTCGTGACTCTTACGGGACCGTTTTAAGGTTGTTTTGCATTTTCACCCTACAATGGCATGTTTTTATGATTAAGTTTATTTTTTGGCAAATTTACGTCGTACACTCCAACTGGGAGCCGCGGACTACGCCGTCTGTTCCTACGAGTCACATTGGTCCCGTTCGAGGTGTTCGTGACTCTTATGGGATCGTTTTAAGGCTGTTTTGGATTTTCACCCATCGATGGTATGTTTTTATGCTCAAGTTTTTTTTTTTGAAAATTTACGTCGTACACTCTAATCGGGAGCCTCGGGACTATGCCGTCTGTTCCTATGAGTCACATTGGCCATGTGCGAGGTGTTCATGACTCTTACGGGACCGTTTTAAGGCTGTTTTATGTTTTCACCCTTAGATGGCATGTTTTTAGGCTTAAGTTTATTTTTTTGCAAATTTACGTCGTACACTCCAACCGGGAATCTCAAGACTAGGCCGTATGTTCCTACGAGTCACATTGGTCCCGTGCGAGGTGTTCGTGACTCTTACGGGACTGTTTTAAGGTTGTTTTGCATTTTCACCCTGCGATGGCATGTTTTTATGATTAGGTTTATTTTTTTGCAAATTTATGTCGTACACTCCAATCGGGAGCCGCGGGACTACGCCGTATGTTCCTACGAGTCACATTGGTCCCGTTCGAGGTGTTCGTGACTCTTACGGATCCGTTTTAAGGCTGTTTTGCATTTTCACCCTTCGATGGCATGTTTTAATGCTCAAGTTTATTTTTTAACAAATTTACGTCGTACACTCCAACCAAAAATCCCCGTGACTACGCCGTCTGTTGCTACGAGTCACATTGATCCCGTACGAGGTGTTCGTAACACTTATGGGACCGTTTTAAGGCTATTTTACATTTTCACCCTTCGATGGCATGTTTTTATGCTTAATTTTATTTTTTGCAAATTTACGTCGTACACTCCAACTGGGAGCATCGGGACTACGTCGTTTGTTCCTACGTGTCACATTGGTCCCGTGAGAGGTGTTCGTGACTCTTACGGGACCGTTTTTTGGCTGTTTTATATTTCCACCCTTTGATGGCTTGTTTTTATGCTTAAGTTTATTTTTTTGCAAATTTACGTCGTACACTCCAACCGAGAGCCCCGTGACTACGCGTTTGGTTCCTACGAGTAACATTGGACCCGTACGAGGTGTTCGTGACTCTTACGGGACCGGTTTAAGGCTATTTACGTTTTCACCCTTTGATTACTTTTTTTTATGCTTAGGTTTATTTTTTTTGCAAATTTACGTCGTACACTCCAACCGGATCCCCGTGACTATGTCGTTTGTTCCTACGAGTCACATTGGTCACCGTAGGAGGTGTTCGTAACTCTTACGTGACCATTTTAAGGCTGTTTTACATTTTCACCCATTGATGGCCTGTTTTTATGCTTAAGTTTATTTTTTTGCAAATTTACGTCGTACATTCCAACCGGGAACCTCGGGACTAGGCCGTCTGTTCCTACGAGTCACATTGGTCCCGTGCGAGGTGTGTTCGTGACTTGTAAGAGACCGTTTTGTGGCTGTTTTACATATTCACCCTTCGATGGCATGTTTTTATGCTTAAGTTTATTTTTTTTACAAATTTACGTCGTACCACTCCAACCAGGAGCCCCGTGACTACGCGGTGGGTTCCTACGAGTCACATTGTCCCGTACGAGGTGTTCATGACTCTTACGGGACCGTTTTAAAGCTGTTTTACGTTTTCACCCTTCGATGGCTTATTTTTATACTTAAGTTTATTTTTTTGCAAATTTACGTCCTACACTCCAACCGGGGAGCCTCGGGACTACGCCGTGTGTTCCAACGAGTCACATTGGTCCCGTGCGAGGTGTTCGTGACTCTTATGGGACCGTTTTGTGGCCGTATTATATTTTCACCCTTCGATGGCATGTTTTTATACTTTAATTATTTTTTTACAAATTTACGTCGTACACTCCAATCGGGAACCTCGAGACGAGGTCGTCTGTTCCTACGAGTCACATTTGTCCCGCGCGAGGTGTTTGTGACTCTTACGGGACCATTTTAGGTTGTTTTACATTTTTACCCTTCGATGGCATATTTTTGTGATTAAGTTTATTTTTTTGTAAATTTATGTCGTACACTCCAATCGTGAGCCGCGGGACTACGCCGTCTGTTCCTATGAGTCGCATTGGTCCTGTTCGAGGTGTTCGTGCCTCTTACGGGACCGTTTTAAGGCTGTTTTGCATTTTCACCCTTCGATGGCATATTTTTATGCTCAAGTTTATTTTTTTCCAAATTTACGTCTTACATTCCCAACCGGAGCCTCGGGACTACGCCGTCTGTTCCTACGAGTCACATTGGTCCCGTGAGAGGTGTTCGTGACTCTTATGGGACCGTTTGTGGCCGTATTATATTTTCACCCTTCGATGGCATGTTTTTATGCTCAAGTTTATTTTTTTGCAAATTTACATCGTACACTCCTACCGGGAACCTCGAGACTAGGCCATCTGTTCCTACGAGTCACATTGGTTTCGTACGAGGTGTTCGTGACTCTTACGGGACCATTTTTAAGTTGTTTTGTATTTTCACCCTTCTATGGCTTGTTTTTATGCTTAAGTTTATTTTTTTACAAATTTACGTCGTACACTCCAATCGGGAGCCACGGGACTACGCTGACTGTTCCTACGAGTCACATTGGTCCCATGCGAGGTATTCGTGACTCTTACGGGACTGTTTTAAGGCTGTTTTTCATTTTTACCCTTCGATGGCCTGTTTTTATGCTCAAATTTATTTTTTTGCAAATTTACGTTGTACACTCCAACCGGGAGCCTCGGGACTACGCCGTCTGTTCCTACGAGTCACATTGATCCCGTGTGAGGTGTTCGTGACTGCTTACGTGACTGTTTTAAGGCGGTTTTACATTTTCACCCTTTGATGGCATGTTTTTATGCTTAAGTTTTTTTTTGTAAATTAACGTCGTACACTCCAACTGGGATCCTCGTGACTACGCCGTCTGTTCCTACGAGTCACATTGGTCCCGTACGAGGTGTTCGTAACACTTACAGGACCGTTTTAAGGCTGTTTTACATTTTCACCCTTCGATGGCATGTGTTCATGCTTAAGTTTATTTTTTTGCAAATTTACGTCGTACACTCCAACCGGGAGCATCGGGACTACGTCATTTGTTCCTACGTGTCACATTGGTCCCGTGCGAGGTGTTCGTGACTCTTACGTGACTGTTTTAAGGTTGTTATACATTTTCACCCTTTGATGGCATGTTTTTATGCTAAAGTTTTTTTTTGTAAATTTACGTCGTACACTCCAACTGGGATCCCCGTGACTACGCCGTCTGTTCCTACGAGTCACATTGGTCCCGTACGAGGTGTTCGTAACACTTACAGGACCGTTTTAAGGCTGTTTTTTATTTTCACCCTTTGATGACTTTTTTTATGCTTAGGTTTATTTTTTTACAAATTTACGTCGTACACTCCAATCGGGAGCATCGGGACTACGTCGTTTGTTCCTTCGTGTCACATTGGTCCCGTGAGAGGTGCTCGTGACTCGTATGGGACCATTTTAAGGCTGTTTTATATTTTCACCCTTCGATGGCAAGTTTTTATGCTTAAGTTTATTTTTTGCAAATTTACGTCGTACACTCCAACCGGTAACCTCGGGACTAGGCCGTCTGTTCCTACGAGTCACATTGGTCCCATGCGAGGTGTTCGTGACTTTTAAGGGACCTTTTTGTGGCTGTTTACATTTTCACCCTTCGATGGTATGTTTTTATGCTTAAGTTTATTTTTTTGCAAATTTAAGTCGTACACTGCAACCGGGAGCCCCGTGACTACGCGGTCGGTTTCTACGAGTCACATTGGTCCCGTACGAGGTGTTCGAGACTCTTACGGGACCATTTTAAGGTTGTTTTATGTTTTCACCCTTCGATGGCTTATTTTTATGCTTAAGTTTATTTTTTTGCAAATTTACGTCGTACACTCCAACCAGGAGCATCGGGACTATGTCGTTGGTTTCTACGTGTCACATTGGTCCTGTGCGAGGTGTTCGTGACTCTTACGGGACCGTTTTAAGGCTATTTTACGTTTTCCCCCTTCGATGGTATGTTTTTATGATTAAGTTTATTTTTTTACAAATTTACGTCGTACACTCCAATCGGGAACCTCGGGACAAGGTCGTCTGTTCCTACGAGTCACATTGGTCCCGTGCGAGGTGTTCGTGACTCTTACGGGACCGTTTTAAGGCTGTTTTGCATTTTCACCCTTCGATGGCATGTTTTTATGCTTAAGTTTATTTTTTTGCAAGTTTACATCGTACACTCCAATCGAGAGCCGCGGGACTACGCCGTCTGTTCCTACGAGTCACATTGTTCCCGTGCGAGGTGTTCGTGACTCTTACGGGACCGCTTTAAGGTTATTTTGCATTTTCCCTTCGATGGCATGTTTTTATGCTTAAGTTTATTTTTTTGCAAATTGACGTCGTACACTCCAATCGGGAGACGCGGGACTACGCCGTTTGTTCTTAAGAGTCACATTGGTCCCGTGCGAGGTGTTCATTACTCTTACGGGACCGTTTTAAGGTTGTTTTACGTTTTTACCATTCGATGGCATGTTTTTATGCTTAAGTTTATTTTTCTTCAAATTTACGTCGTACACTCAAACCGGGAACCTCGGGACTAGGCCGTCTGTTCCTACGAGTCACATTGGTCCCGTGCGAGGTGTTCGTGACTCTTACGGGACTGTTTTAAGGTTATTTTGCATTTTCACCCTTCGATGGCATGCTTTTATTGTTAAGTTTATTTTTTTGCAATTTTACGTCGTACACTGCAACCGGGAGCCCCGTGACTACGCGGTCGGTTCCTACGAGTCACATTGGTCCCGTACGAGGTGTTCGTGACTCTTACGGGACCATTTTAAGGTTGTTTTATGTTTTCACCCTTCGATGGCTTATTTTTATGCTTAAGTTTATTTTTTTGCAAATTTACGTCGTACACTCCAACCGGGAGCATCGGGACTATGTCGTTGGTTCCTACGTGTCACATTGGTCCTGTGCGAGGTGTTCGTGACTCTTATGGGACCGTTTTAAGGTTGTTTTACGTTTTCCCCCTTCGATGGTATGTTTTTACGCTTAAGTTTATTTTTTTACAAATTTACATCGTACACTCTAATCGGGAACCTCGGGACTAGGTCGTCTGTTTCTACGAGTCACATTGGTCCCGTGCGAGGTGTTCGTGACTCTTACAGGACCGTTTTAAGGCTGTTTTGCATTTTCACCCTTCGATGGCATTTTTTTATGCTTAAGTTTATTTGTTTGCAAGTTTACATCGTGCACTCCAATCGAGAGCCGCGGGACTACGCCGTCTGTTCCTACGAGTCACATTGGTCCCGTGCGAGGTGTTCGTGACTCTTACATGATCGCTTTAAGGTTATTTTGCATTTTCCCTTCGATGGCATGTTTTTATGCTCAAGTTTATTTTTTGCAAAGTTACGTCGTACACTCCAACCGGGAGCCTCGGGACTACGCCGTCTGTTCCTACGAGTCACATTGGTCCCGTGCAAGGTGTTCGTGACTCTTACGGGACCGTTTTAAGGCTGTTTTATGTTTTCACCCTTCGATGGCTTGTTTTTATGCTTAAATTTCTTTTTTTGCGAATTTACGTCGCACACTCCACTCGGGAACCTCGAGATTAGGCCGTCTGTTCCTACGAGTCACATTGGTCCCGTGCAAGGTGTTCGTGACTCTTACGGGACCGTTTTAAGGTTGTTTTGCATTTTCACCCTACGATGGCATGTTTTTATGATGAAGTTTATTTTTTTGCAAATTTACGTCGTACACTACAACCGGGAGCCGTGGGACTACGCCGTCTGTTCCTACGAGTCACATTAGTCCCGTTCGAGGTGTTCGTGACTCTTATGGGACCGTTTTCAGGCTATTTTGGATTTTCACCCTTCGATGACATGTTTTTATGCTTAAGTTTATTTTTTTACAAATTTACGTCGTACACTCTAATCGGGAGCATCGGGACTATGTCGTCTGTTCCTATGAGTCACATTGGCCCTGTGTGAGGTGTTCGTGACTCTTACGGGACCGTTTTAAGGCTGTTTTATGTTTTCACCCTTCGATGGCATGTTTTTATGCTTAAGTTTATTTTTTTGCAAATTTACGTCGTACACTCCAATCGGGAACCTCGAGACTAGGCCATCTGTTCATACGAGTCACATTGGTCCCGTGCGAGGTGTTCGTGACTCTTAGGAGACCGTTTTAAGGTTGTTTTGTATTTTCACCCTTCGATGGCATGTTTTTATGATTAAGTTTATTTTTTTACAAATTTATGTTGTACACTCCAATCGGGAGCCGCGAGACTACGCCGTATGTTCCTACGAGTCACATTGATCCCGTTCGAGGTGTTCGTGACTCTTACGGGACCGTTTTAAGGCTGTTTTGCATTTTCACCCTACGATGGCTTGTTTTGATGCTCAAGTTTATTTTTTTGCAAATTTACGTCGTACCGTGACTACGTCGTCTATTGCTACGAGTCACATTGGTCCCGTACGAGGTGTTCTTAACACTTACGGGACCGTTTTAAGGTTGTTTTACAGTTTCACCCTTCGATGGCATGTTTTTATGCTTAAGTTTGTTTTTTTGCAAATTTACGTCGTACACTCCAATCGGGAACCTCAGGACTAGGTCGTATGTTCCTACGAGTCACATTGGTCCCGTGCGAGGTGTTCGTGACTCTTACGGGACCGTTTTAAGGCTGTTTTGCATTTTCACCCTTCGATGACATGTTTTTATGCCTAAGTTTATTTTTTTGCAGGTTTACATCGTACACTCCAATCGGGAGCCGCGGGACTACGCCGTCTATTCCTACGAGTCACATTGGTCACGTGCGAGGTGTTCGTGACTCTTACGGGACCGCTTTAAGGCTATTTTGCATTTTCCTTTCGATGGCATGTTTTTATGCTCAAGTTTATTTTTTTGCAAAGTTACGTCGTACACTCCAACCGGGAGCCTCGGGACTACGCCATCTGTTCCTACGAGTCACATTGGTCCCGTGCAAGGTGTTCGTGACTCTTACAGGACCGTTTTAAGGTTGTTTTATGTTTTTACCCTTCGATGGCATGTTCTTATGCTTAAATTTATTTTTTTGCAAATTTACGTCACACACTCCAACCGGGAACCTCGAGACTAGGTCGTCTGTTCCTACGAGTCACATTGGTCCCGTGCGAGGTGTTCGTGACTCTTACGGGACCGTTTTAAGGTTGTTTTGCATTTTCACCGTACGATGGCATGTTTTTATGATTAAGTTTATTTTTTTTGCAAATTTATGTCGTACACTCCAATCGGGAGCCGCGGGACTACGCCATATGTTACTTCGAGTCACGGGAGCCGCGGGACAACGCCGTCTGTTCCTACGAGTCACATTAGTCCCGTTCGAGGTGTTCGTGACTCTTATGGGACCGTTTAAAGGCTGTTTTGGATTTTCACCCTTCGATGGCATGTTTTTAAGCTCAAGTTTATTTTTTTGCAAATTTATGTCGTACACTCTAATCGGGAGCCTCAGGACTATGCCGTCTGTTCCTACGAGTCACCTTGGCCCTGTGCGAGGTGTTCGTGACTCTTACGGGACTATTTTAAGGCTATTTTATCTTTTCACCCTTCGATGGCATGTTTTTATGCTTAAGTTTATTTTTTCGCAAATTTACGTCATACACTCTAGCCGGGAACCTCGAGACTAGGCCGTCTGTTCCTACGAGTCACATTGGTCCCGTGCGAGGTGTTCGTGACTCTTACGGGACCGTTTTAAGGTTGTTTTTCATTTTCACCCTTCTATGGCATGTTTTTATGATTAAGTTTATTATTTTGCAAATTTATGTCGTACACTCCAATCGGGAGCCGCGAGACTACGCCGTATGTTACTTCGAGTCACATTGGTCCCGTTCGAGGTGTTCGTGACTCTTACGGGACCGTTTTAAGGCTGTTTTGCATTTTCACCCTACGATGGCTTGTTTTTATGCTTAAGTTCATTTTTTTGCAAATTTACGTCGTACACTCCAACCGGGAGCATCGGGACTACGTCGTTGGTTCTTACGTGTCACATTGGTCCCGTGCGAGGTGTTCGTGACTCTTACGGGACCGTTTTAAGGTTGTTTTACGTTTTCCCCCTTCGATGGCATGTTTTTATGCTTAAGTTTATTTTTTTTCAAATTTACGTCGTACACTCCAACCGGGAACGTCGGGACTAGGTCGTCTGTTCCTACGAGTCACATTGGTCCCGTGCGAGGTGTTCGTGACTCTTACGGTACCGTTTTAAGGTTGTTTTTCATTTTCACCCTTCGATGCCATGTTTTTATGCTTAAGTTTATTTTTTTGCAAGTTTACATCGTACACTCCAATCGGGAGCAGCGGGACTACGCCGTCTGTTCCTACGAGTCACATTGGTCCCGTGCGAGGTGTTCGTGACTCTTACGGGACCGCTTTAAGGCTATTTTGCATTTTCCCTTGGATGGCATGTTTTTATGCTCAAGTTTTTTTTTTTTTGCAAAGTTACGTCATACACTCCAACCTGGAGCCTCGGGACTACGCCGTATGTTCCTACGAGTCACATTGGCCCCGTGCGAGGTGTTCGTGACTCTTACGGGACCGTTTTAAGGCTGTTTTATATTTTTGCCCTTCGATTGCATGTTTTTATGCTTAAATTTATTTTTTTGCAAATTTACGTCGCACACTCCCACCGGGAACCTCGAGACTAGGCCGTCTGTTCCTACGAGTCACATTGGTCCCGTGCGAGGTGTTCGTGACTCTTACGGGATCGTTGTAAGGTTGTTTTGCATTTTCACCCTACGATGGCATGTTTTTATGATTAAGTTTATTTTTTTTGCAAATTTATGTCATACACTCCAATCGGGAGCCGCGGGACTACGCCGTATGTTACTTCGAGTCACGGGAGCCGCGGGACAACGCCGTATGTTCCTACGAGTCACATTGGTCCCGTTCGAGGTATTCGTGACTCTTACGGGACCGTTTTTAGGCTGTTTTGCTTTTTCACCCTTCGATGGCATGTTTTAATGCTCAAGTTTATTTTTTTACAAATTTATGTCGTACACTCCAACCGGGATCCCCCGTGACTACGCCGTCTGTTGCTACGAGTCACATTGGTCCCGTACGAGGTGTTCGTAACACTTATGGGACCGTTTTAAGGCTATTTTATATTTTCACCCTTCGATGGCATGTTTTTATGCTTAGTTTTATTTTTTTATAAATTTACGTCGTACACTCCAACTGGGAGCATCGGGACTACGTCGTTTGTTCCTACATGTCACATTGGTCCGTGAGAGGTATTCGTGACTCTTACGGGACCGTTTTGTGGCTGTTTTATATTTCCGCCCTTCGATGGCTTGTTTTTATGCTTAAGTTTATTTTTTTGCAAATTTACGTCGTACACTCCAACCGAGAGCCCCGTGACTACGCGTTTGGTTCCTACGAGTCACATTGGACCCGTACGAGGTGTTCGTGGCTCTTACGGGACCGTTTTAAGGCTATTTACGTTTTCACCCTTTGATTACTTTTTTTTATGCTTAGGTTTATTTTTTTGCAAATTTACGTCGTACACTCCAACCGGGATCCCCGTGACTATGTCGTTTGTTCCTACGAGTCACATTGGTCCCGTAGGAGGTGTTCGTAACTCTTACGGGACCATTTTAAGGTTGTTTTACATTTTCACCCTTCGATGGCATGTTTTTATGCTTAAGTTTATTTTTTTGCAAATTTACGTCGTACATTCCAACCGGGAACCTCGGGACTAGGCCGTCTATTCCTACGAGTCACATTGGTCATGTGCGAGGTGTTCGTGACTTTTAAGAGATCGTTTTGTGGCTGTTTTACATTTTCACCCTTCGACGGCATGTTTTTATGCTTAAGTTTATTTTTTTGTAAATTTACGTCGTACACTCCAACCAGGAGCCCCGTGACTACGCGGTCGGTTCCTACGAGTCACATTGGTCCCGTACGAGGTGTTCATGACTCTTACGGGACCGTTTTAAGGCTGTTTTATGTTTTCACCCTTCGATGGCTTATTTTTATGCTTAAGTTTATTTTTTTACAAATTTACGTCGTACACTCAAACCGGGAACCTCGGGACTAGGCCGTTTGTTCCTACGAGTCGCATTGGTCCCGTCCGAGGTGTTCGTGACTCTTACGGGACCGTTTTAAGGCTGTTTTGCATTTTCACCCGTCGATGGCATGCTTTTATGCTTAAGTTTATTTTTTTGCAAATTTACATCATACACTCCAATTGGGAGCCGCGGGGCTACGCCTTCTGTTCCTACGAGTGACATTGGTCCCGTGCGAGGTGTTCGTGACTCTTACGGGGCCGTTCTAAGGCTGTTTTACGTTTTCACCCTTCGATGGCATGTTTTTATGCTTAAGATTATTTTTTTGCAAATTTACGTCGTACACTCAAACCGAAAACCTCGGGACTAGGCCGTCTGTTCCTACGAGTCACATTGGTCCCGTGCGAGGTGTTCGTGACTCTTACGGGACCGTTCTAAGGTTGTTTTGCATTTTCACCCTTCGATGGCATGCTTTTATGCTTAAGTTTATTTTTTGTAAATTTACGTCGTACACTTCAATCGGGAGCCGCGGGACTACGCCGTTTGTTCCTACGAGTGACATTGGTCCCGTGCGAGGTGTTCGTGACTCTTACGCGACCGTTTAAAGGTTGGTTTGCATATTCAGCCTTCGATGGCATGTTTTTATGCTCAAGTTTATTTTTTGCAAATTTACGTCGTACACTCCAACCGGGAGCCTCGGGACTACGCCGTCTGTTCCTACGAGTCACATTGGTCCCATACGAGGTGTTCGTGACTCTTACGGGACTGTTTTAAGGTTGTTTTACGTTTTCACGCTTTGATGTCCTGTTTTTATGCTTAAGTCTAATTTTTTGTAAATTTACATCGTAAACTCAAACCGGGAGCCCCGTGACTACGTGGTCGGTTCCTACGAGTCACATTGGTCCCGTACGAGATGTTCGTGACTTTTAACATCTTCTCAATCTCATCCTTCAAGGCAAAACACTTATCGATCAAGTGACCGTGATCTTGGTGGAACTCGCACCATAGGTTCTTGTTCCTCTTATGTGAAGGAGCCTTCAACTTCTCTGGACATCTCAAGGACCTGTCATTCTTTATTTCATTGAGGATATGTTCGCAGCTCACAGTTAGAGGAGTGTAGTGCACAAACTTGTTGTCTGCAGACCTTTTCTTTCTATCCTTATTCTTTTGGAATTTCCCACTGCTACTTTCGTTCTCATCCTCATACTTTGCAGCCATTGATTCTTCAGAATTCATGACCCTACCAGCTATTGCTAATAGCTCGGACATAGACCTAGGGGGTCTTCAGCAAGCTTCCAAAGTATCTTTCCCTTCTGAAGTCTTCCAATGAGGGTTGTCATAGCTATATTCTCTTTGTAATCTTCAACCTTCGATTTTTCCTTGTTGAATCTTGCAATGTAGTCTATGAGGCTCTCATTCTTGCCTTACTTTACGTAGAGGAGATGGTTGTATTCTTCTGAGGTCTTACCCCAAAACAGAAGTTGTGTATAAATTATTCTGCCAACCCCTTAAAGTTATCAACAGAATTTTTAGGAAGTGAAGTGAACCCAATATGCGCAGCTCCCGTCAAAGTGCTTGAAAAAGCTCAGCATCTCATCTTATCAGGGATTGAATAAATGTCTGCTGCAGACTGATACATCTCAATATGATGTACATGATTGGTACTCCCATCATACTTGGGAGACATCATTGGTGGTTTGAATTTGGCCGGGGTTGGGAAGTTGATAATCCTTACTGAAAATGGAGAGTACCAATCATGTACATCCCCCTCTCAGAATCCTCTTTGTAGTGGGTCTCAGCTTTTGATGAGGTTACCTATCTTCTCTTATGGCCGTTGGATTGAATCATTCCATGGTTTTGCAACATCATCCTGGCCGAGGTTGTCCCCAACCACTTCCAAGGGGTGGACTGAGGGTTCCCCAGCTGCTCCACAACGTCGGCTATTGACTTCCTGACTATAATCTCGACCTTGGTGAGGTCGGCCCTGATGAGGTTGATGTTCACCATCTCCCCTTTGGGAGCCTGCTACGCTTCTCGATCTGGACAACCTCTGCCTCAAATCATTAACTGGGCCGAGCCTTTCAAAGGCCGACCCTCTACTCAAGCAATCAAAAGCTGATCCTTTTGGTTGGGCATCACCAACCTCGGCCCTTCTTGCTCCGCAACCTCGGCTCTGCTGTATAGGACGTACTGTGTTATTTGAAACCTCATATGGCTCCCAGCAGTCAGCGGGAGCATCCTCTGCCTCGATATCATCATACCTATCCTTAGGACAGGGGTTTCTTTGCCTCCCCAGGCGTAAACGCCTAGGGTCAACAACGTTCCTCCTCCGTTGAGGAGTAGGTTGGTCTTTTCGTGGTGCATAGGGTGGTCCCCTGGCCTCAGGATGAGGTTAAGAAGCCGCCGGAGTAATCATCTCCGGTGAGATCCCAGGTGGTCTTATTATGTTTTGGCTTAGCTGGGCGAACTGCTCCTGCATAATTCGCTATGATACGACTAAGGACTTCAAGGCTGCCGCTACCTCAGCCATTTCAGACTGGGGTGGCGCATGGCTGGAACTGGGTCCCTCAATACCAGATGGTGGAGGAGGAGGTGGTAACTCCGGTGCCATATGTTAAGACTAAAGAGCTTGTAATGGGAATATTGGAGAGCTTGATACCTTAAGGGGACTCTTTCAATAGTGAAATAGCTCCACACAAAGGGTGGTGCCTGGGTCATTACCAGAGTCTCCGATGAGGTCAAGCTGTAAAAGGGAAGAGATAGTTTCTCGTTCCTACAGACGGCGCCAGAATGATGATGTTGGAAAATAGCACCAACAGGTAAGGTGTTGACAAGATCAAACATGTGGTAATAATGGCAACACAAGAGTATATGTATAAATTATAGAATGAGGTGAGGAGAAGGGGATGAACACTTGAATGTAAGTGGTTCAGTCAATCTGTCCTACGTTTACTGTGTGTGTGTGAGTAATATCACTGCAAGAAGGCACTAATGGCCATGGATACAATCTCTCAAGCTCTCTCTCTACTGTGTAAAATGACAGAGTTTCAGCTAGGGTTGTAATTATGGATCCCTTTACAAAGTTGATGATGGCCTCTATATATAGTGCTTAGGGGGTGTAATGTACCCCCCAGGCATGTAATGAGCATGTGCATGAGGACCAAACTAGTATAATGACGACACCCGACTGGTCCCAAGTAGGTAATGATGACCTCAATATTCCCTCACGTGGAGGGAATGATTCGGTGATAACAAATTTGTCCACGTGTTCCAAACCATACATGTGCTTGTAAATGCTCGACCCTGTCTTTGACTGGTACAACCTCGGCCTGAAAGAATACGAGGTTGGTGGGGTCCGACCATTGCCTTGTCTGAGGTAAATATCTGTGATGACCTCGGCCAGGTAGGCTGGCTAAGGTTAGGTATGGAGGTTGTAACGTCGGCTTAGGCAGATGATGACATTGCCAGATGATTGATCCCATGATGATTGCAACATAGGCTGGGCCCGATGATGGTATTGAAGGGTAGTTGAACCCATGAGTCTTTACTGACCTCGGCTGATGCCTCGCCGAGGTTGTTGTATGAGGTAGATGCAATGTCGGTTGGAGCCGACCTTCTTGGTGACGACCTTGCTGATGGTTGTCATTGGCTTCTGGTCACCTCGGCCGTGAGACTGGCCGATGTTAGTTGCTCTGGGTAAGAGGGTGCACTTTGGGCACACACACACACACATACACACACACATACACACAAACACACACACACACACACACACACACACACACACACACACACACACATATATATATATATATATATATATATATATATATATATATATATATATATATATATATATATATATATATATATATATATATATATTATAAAAGTGCTCAGACCCGAGTTTAATGGATTGTGTCTGGGTCCAGACTCAACCAATTGACATGCCTACCCTGGGTAGCTTATTGACCCACTTTCCTTTACTTTTCCTAACATTTTCTTGATTCCTCCTTAAATGGTCTCATATATCTTTCCCTATCCATTGTTTTGATATTATTTTATACTTAAGTCTAGAGAAACGAGTAGAGAAACATGTGACACCCTGACTAATTAAATACCAGGTAGCTACTCCTTTATTAAATCAATACAAAATGCCAAGTTGGTTCAGTTAATAGCATCACTAACGAAAGCATTTTAATAATTACTAACCACCTAGTATTTAAAAAGTAAGTTGCCAAATTTTAAGTTAAGTCTGATTAACATGCAATAAAAGAATAATGGAAGAACAACATAATCCATTCACCATAATTAAGTAATGAAACAACCAACAAATAGTAATAAGTCCGGAGGAAAACTCCTCACAACAATCCCACAACTGAAAATAAAATGACAAGTCTGAATCCTGAATTAATTGCATGCCCGAAATCTGAATAACTGAAATAAATGAAATGTATAAAAGAAATGGGCGACATGCCCTACAACTGATAAATTCTGAATATAGAGTCAAGATAGATGAAGCGTCTACAAGCGAAGTCCTGTAACTTCCACAAACAGCTACAGCTCGTCACCTGAATGAGGATCCTAAGCATGGTGTCCTTGTGGCTGGGCACCTAAAATGGTTTTTACAAAAAATGGATTTGAAAGCAAATGGGTCAGAGCCCGAAAGTGGAAATCATTTTAAAAACAGCAAGTGTTTTAATATCATTAAAACATTAAATGCAAAATACATGTTAGGACATGCACTCACATGAAATTCTCACCTCTCGACTACATGTGCACTCCAAACGTACCGTACCCATCTAAATGTCATACACATCTAACCAAACCGTAATAAGTTCTACCCCTTACTACTCGATTCCCAAATTACCTTCTAGCGTTATAAAATCAATAAAGGGTTTTACTTAAACTCATATTCTCAATTTGTAATACAATTCACTATCAGTTAACCCGTTATGTATCTCAAAACATTACCATAAATATGTTCACAACATCAACATGAAGGTTCCCATTAATTAAGTGTATATTATTCACGTCATAAATATACAATATAAGCACCCCGAGACTAAGCTGCAGTGCACACATACTCTGCTATCCATCCCGGTACATCACGTACATAAGGATCACGTTTTCCGAATCTCTCAGGAATCGTTCTCAGATAACAACGCAAATAATGGAGGCGAACACAGTCACATCACATGGGTCACGTACATACCTACGCTCCCACGATCAGCAGGCTTATTAACATACCAATAAGTCCTTCTCTGACCTATGTTCATCGAGGTAACCAATCTAAATCCCCCCCGTAGGCAACACAAGGATAGATGGCCCTAAGCGAACGCAAACCTCCCGTGATAGCAAGTATGGTAGGTATGTCATACACATAAAGTCATATACATATACATATACATATACTAAGTATGCACATATCTTAGTAATCACCATAATTTTACTTGGTACACTTCTCATTCTCGTACTAACTTATAATGCCACACAATTACGTATGTTCCCGATTAATATAAACATCATCAAATCTTCAAATCCCTTCATTTATCCCCAAATTATATGAACATGAACCCTAACATTTATAAATCATCAATGAACCTAATTAAATCCGTTTTTGTTTCATCCAAGATATTATTATTATCAGAATAATCGCCTACATACAATTCTACATGCAATTCCTCATCAATATGCAAGATTCTAATTCCAAATTTAATGGGTTTTCATCTAACTCCCAAACAAATATGATTATACCAAATTCCTACGCATGGAAGAAGCATTCTCTGAAATTAATTGAAATTAAACCACTTGCCTTATTTGAATCTCTGATTTTGATGACGGATTGAGAAACTTGTGTGCTCGCGTTCAAATGATCAAATTATATATAAAACCCTTTTAATCCAAACAAACCCTAAACATGCAGCAGTATGTGATTGAATAAATTGATAATCTACGCAAGAACATTCAAACACATGCAATTAAGGAAAAATCTCCGTCATGGGCAAAACCATTTATTTTCACTATAATTTGTAAGAAAACGGCTTACAATCGGATTACAATGAAAATACAAGTTGACTAAGAATTAACCTCGGGTATCGGATTCTGTAGTCGCGGCTGGAATTATCCCTTTCCAGTAGGGATGCAATGAAGAAGAAGAACGGTCTCCTCCACAAGGGTTGAACAAACCAAAGTTGTGTTCTTGGGTTGCAAAAAGGATTCACAAAGGTTTGGCAATGATGTGTGAATCAAAACATGAGTCTTGAGACTCAAAAATATGAAGACTAGATGTATTTGGACTCTCAAATTCGTCTCCTAAAGTCTTGCAAAACAACTCCCCCGAAGTTGGTATTTATAGGAAAAAATATGAAGAGTCCCACGTTCTTAAAACTCTAAAATTCTATCCAGCGTACAAAAAAAACAGCATTCTTTAAGGAATTTTCTCTATCTTCAAAAGGTCATAACTCCTTCACCGTAGCTCGGATTGAGGTGCCGTTTTTTCCAGTATCTTCATTGCGGCGAGCTCTTCAACTTTCTAGTTGACCAGACCTCCGAACTATGGATGTGAAATTACGAAAATGTCCTTGAACTCTCCTATTGTGCCTTTTTTTTCACTGTTTTGACTTCCCTTGCATACCACTTGCATTAAGTCCCTAAAATCTTGGAACGTGAAGTCATTGAGGCAGATGTGGGACATATTAGTGGAGATAATGCATGCTTGATTCCCGAAATTCGGATAGAGGCCGTCATGTGAGATCGTGAGGAGACGTGCCAAATGTAGCGGCGTATGACATAAATAAATGAAACATTTCGGACATGTGAAAAATGTCCTTACAAATCTCCCCCTATGTCTATGCCGGTACATACATAAAAAATCCGAATTATCAAATATGAAATTGCCTATACAAATCTACCCTCCCATGAACCCAAAACTGGAAAAGGTACAAATGAATAGTCTTCATCGTTTGTTCTTTAATTCTTCGGGAATCTCAAAACTTTTCTCATCAGGGTGTGCAACATATAGATCTGCAATCTTCATACCTACACACATGAGACAAAGCAAATACCACGTGACATATCGAGTTTGAAATGAGATAACATGGATATCAATATATGATAAAAATATAAGCAACATCTCAAAAACTCCCCCATAATATGATAATTCTTTCTCCCCCTTTTTATGATGTCCCCAAATAGACAAATTAGAGAAATAAATCAAATAAGCAAGTGCTGGGTGTCACTAGGATAAAAACACACCATGAATAAACAGAAAGCAACCAAGTCAATGATAGCGTAAATGAAGTGGTGTGATCAAATTCGATTGGAAAATCAATGCATACAAACATGACATATGTGCACGATGAATATTGGATATTCCTAGTGAATGAACTCAAATGCTTCCTTTGGTGTAAAAGAGTGAAAGTATAAGATATTGACTCAATCAAATCAACAAATCAAAGCTCAAAATGATTTTCACACCAATAACGTCCAAAATGATTTTATGCTTTTTCAGGACTTTCAAGGAAGTGAAAACCCGTTTAGATTCTCCAACCAAACTCCTTCAGATATTGTATTGAATAGAGGCATTCTAAATTCTCAAACTTTGGAGAATTGATGGTGAAACCTAAGTGGCCCATATTTGGCATGAATTGCTTTTTATTGCCTTTAAATTTTTTCGGGCTCTTTTAACCTCTTTGGACCTCGGATATTAAAATTCCTCCATTTTTTAGGTCCTTTTTAACGGTGGCTTTTGCGCAAAGGATAGATGATTACCTTTCGCAGCCCCTCCCCGTTATACAAAAACACACAGTCTCACCAAAACGATTTTTACATGCATTCCAATCTTGTCAAGTTTTATCGCATATTGTACATTGTATAGACATGATTGAGATGAAAACACGCAAGCCAACATGTGATAGACAAGTGCAATAATCAAATATAGTCGTGCATGTGTGCAATAAAGGATATATGAGTCAAACATGTAGGAAGATATCACTAATTACATCTCAAAGACTCCAATTAATGTAAAGCACATGGATGAAATGATGTAGCCTCTCAAATCTCTATCAAACAGTCACATGGATAAATGGAATGAAGTTGTGACTTGGCTATCTTACATGCTCATCCATAAAAGAAGCAAAATACAAAAATCTTTTTGGATTTTTTCAAAAATTTGGAAAAATAAAATCTTTTTGTGCTTTTCTCAAAATTTTTCTTAAAGGAAAATCTTTTTGTATTTTTTTCAAAAGAAATATAAAAAGCAAAAAGAATAAAACAAAGTTGTACAACAAAGTAATGGTACATATAAAACAGACTAGCAATAGGAAGCATATGATATGAACATGAAGAAGCATCCTATTCTAGACATAGACCAACCCCTCAGTCAACTGTGCAAATCCCTAAAGATTTCCTAAGACTCTCAAATCTAAGGGCATCTAAAGGTTTCGTGAAAATATCGGCTAACTGACGGTCGGTAGGAACAAAACTCAGGGATACAACTTTCTCTTCAACTAACTGACGAATAAAGTGCTCACGTATCCTGATGTGTTTTGTGCGCGAATGCTGAACTGGATTGCGGGATATGTGTATTGCGCTCGTGTTATCACAGGAAATGGTCATGGTGTCCTGTGATATCCCATAAGCCTCCAGCATTTGCTTCATCCACAAGAGTTGTGTGCAATAACTCCCGGCGGCTATGTATTCAGCCTCCGCAGTGGACAAAGAGATGGAATTTTGCTTCTTGCTCAGCCAGGAGACAAGAGCAGAACCAAAATAGAAACACCCACCATAAGTTCTCCTACATCCGAGTAGGCGGACAGACGGTCATCGGTATCAAAGGAATACCAAATCCCGTATGAGAGAGTCCCACTTACGTATTTAATAATACGTTTTAGAGCAAGTAAATGTGACTCTTTTGGGGATGCCTGATAACGCGTACAGACTCCAACACTAAAGGCGATGTCGGGACGACTGGCAGTCAAGTAGAGGAGACTACCTATCATACTTCGATATAAGGTTTGCTCTACGTCCTTGCCTGAAGTATCCTTACTAAGCTTGGTAGTGGTACTCATAGGTGTACGTGCATGCTTAGCGGAGTCTAAACCAAATTTCTTCACTAGGTTTCTAGCATACTTGGATTGGGAGATGAACATCCCATCCTCTAGCTGACGAACTTGGAGACCAAGGAAGAATGTAAGCTCACCAACCATGCTCATCTCAAACTCACTTTTCATCTCCTCCTCAAAGTGGTGAGCATGCTGGGAGCATGTGGATCCAAAGACTATGTCGTCCACATAGACCTGGGCAACCAAAATAGCACCGTCATCTCTCCTGACAAACAACGTCATATCTACTCCCCCTCTCTTGAAGCCACGAGCTAAGAGATAAGAAGTAAGCCTCTCGTACCAAGCACGGGGTGCCTGCTTCAAACCATACAAGGCTTTCCTCAGATAGTAGACGTGCTCAGGGTGCTGAGGGTCTTCAAACCCTTTTGGTTGTTCCACATAAACCTCCTCCTGTAGAATGCCATTCAAAAAGGCACTCTTGACATCCATCTGATACACCTTGAAGCGCAGATGACATGCGATGGCGAGCAGAAGACGGACGGACTCAAGCCTCTCAACAGGAGCAAATGTCTCCCCAAATTCTACACCCTCTATCTGTGTGTGGCCTTGAGCGACCAACCTAGCCTTATTTCGGATTATGGTACCATTTTCATCCATTTTGTTCTTAAAAATCCACCGGGTACCTATCACATTAATCTCACTAGGTCGGGGGACAAGTTCCCAGACATCATTCTTTTTAAACTGAAGTAACTCATCCTGCATAGCAGATATCCAGTGTTCATCCTTGAGTGCTTCTTTATGGTTCATGGGCTCGACTTTGGACGTGTAGCAAAGATGGCTAACAACGTTCTCTAGCTGAGCACGAGTCTTGACCTCTAGAGTGGGATCACCAACAATGGCAGAAGGGTCATGACTCTTGCGAACCCAAGCAGGTGTGTCCCCTAACACAGGAGTAGGGTCCACAGAGTGTGAGAGAGGAACAGGTAAATCACTGTCAGAACAATCCTCATCCTCACACTGAAGGTTAGGATCAATAACCGTCGGAGGTTCGTCATCTTGCACGGTGACGTTTATTGATTCTATAATCTTAGAGCTCTTCAGGTTAAAAACCCAGTACGCTCTGCTATTCGATGAATATCCTAGAAATATTCCCTCGTCGCTTCGGGAGTCGAACTTTCCTAATTGCTCTTTATCCCGTAGGATGTAGCATTTACTCCCAAAGACACGGAAATATGCCAGGTTGGGCTTCTTGCCAGTCCACAACTCATAAGGAGTGTGAAGTGTGTGTGGACGCAGATACACCCTATTCACCTTGTGGCATGCAGTAGACACTGCCTCTGCCCAAATCTCCTAGAAACTTTACGACCTACAAGCATAGATCTAGCCATCTCTTAGATTGTTCTATTCTTTCTCTCAACAATCCCATTTTGCTGAGGAGTTCTCACAGCAGAAAACTCATGTTTGATCCCAAGGCTATCACAGTACAAATCAACCTTTGCTTCCTTGAATTCAGTGCCGTTGTCACTACGTATTCTGTTAATAGTGACACCGTGTTGATTTTGCAGGACACGGCACTTGGTCGTTAAGAAATCTACAGCATCGGATTTCTCTCTCAGAAAACCTACAATGGAGTATCTGGAGAAATCATCTACCATCACGAGGATGTACCTCTTACCACCTAGACTCTCAGTACGAGTGGGACCCATAAGATCCATGTGAATCAACTCCAGAACACGAGAGGTGGTAATGGAATGTAACTTCCTATGAGGACTACGAATTTGTTTTCCCAACTGACAGGGTCCACAAATGGTCGAAGTTGACTTTCCAAGAGATGGTAAGCCACGTACTAGGTCCTTTTTAGGTAAACGATTGAGATCTCTAACGTTCACGTGACCTAGACGTTGGTGCCACAGATCCATAGGAGTGATCGTGGCGCTGCTGCAGACAAGTGAGGATGTGGGCTCAGTCCCATAACAATTATCCTCGGTCCTCACCCCTTGCATCAAAAGTTTATCGGCTTGATTATAGACTTTACACGCGTCCCGGTCAAACTTTACTGCAAAGTTAGTGTCGCACAGCTGGCTAATGCTGAGAAGGTTTGCTTTCAAACCTTTGACGTACAAAATATTTTCTAGCTTAGGAAAACCAGGTAACTCGATAGTACCTCGTCCTATAATGCTAGACTTACTCCCATCTCCAAAGGTGACTCTGCCATCTTGATAATCCTCAAGAGTAGTAAAAAATGAGGCATCACCTGTCATGTGTCTGGAGCACCCACTATCAAAATACCACTGTGAGGTATTATGTGCTTTGAGAGCAACATGAACAACAAAGGCCTTTTTATCTTTCTTAGGCACCCAAGCAGAGATGACCTTTTGTTTGCCTTTGTTGGTTTTAGCTAGAATGTAAGAAGCATTCACTAACGGCGAAGACATCCGTCGGAATTCTTTCATCAAACTCTGAGTCGTGGCAGCTAAGAACTCAACTCGCTCTCTCAGACTAGAAAACTCATCAGTATGTCGTGGTGGAGCAGTAGTACGTCGTGTCCGACCCATGCTATAGCAAGTTTCCCTAAGGTGTCCTTTTCTTTTGCAATAAGTACAAAAGAGCTCAGTCAAAGGCGGACCTTGGTTTGCTTTTCTTGGTCGAACTCTCCTTCGAGGTTTTTTACGGTGACCATAAGGAGTTATAGTAAACTCAGGAACTGGTCCAGGTGCAATTTGCGACGTGGAGGCACCATCATATCCAATTCCTTGACGATCACCAAAACCTAAAGCGGGGCCGAGGAGCATCTTTCCCATCTTCCCAGATCTGTCCTCGATTTGTACCTTGACTTCCCGTGCTTTCTCAAGATCATGAGTCAGCTGGGCAACAAGGGCTTCAAGTTTCTTCCGAGTCTCCACGGAGGAATGGAGCTGACTCGTAAGACTAGCCACTTGCTTGATCAAGTCCCCTCTCTCTTTCTCTAGAGTACTCTCTCTCTCTCTAAACAAATTCTCATTCTCGACACAGGTAGATTCTCTCTCTCTCAGGGCGGTGCAGGTGGAGAACTCTCTTTCTCTCGCTTTCCTTAAATCTTCCTCTAGGCAAGTGATCTTAAGAACTAACGCTTTGTTACGCTTTTTAGTTTTAAAAGACTCAGAATATAACTCAGCGTAGGCGCGTTGTATATCACTCTCGCTCTCAGTTGTGTCATCCTCCCCCTCACTCACATCGATCTCACTGTCGAGGTGTCCCTGTGAAGCATCATCCTCATCGTCGTGAGGAGAACTAAGAGTGCTCACTTGGCTGGCCATGAATGCGGTGAAGTTACACTCATGCGGTGACTCATCTCTAGAATCCACCGTCTCGACCTCACTGTCGTCACTAAAGGTAGCATTAAGGACAGCTTTCCCTTTCTCTCTATTCAGACGATTGGCACACTCAAAAGCTCTATGACCCCTACCATCACACTCAAAACATCTCTCACTTTCTTTCAAAGAAGGATTTTTGGAAACTTTTTCATTTTTCTTTTCAAACTTATTTTTCTCAAATTTCTTTTTATCTTTAAAATTGCCATTTTTCTTAAATTTGAGAATCCTCTTGAATTTTTTTGCGAAAATAGCCAAATCATCTAAGTCAAAATCGCACTCAGAATCTAACGTGTCAGTCTCTCTCTTTCTAGATGACTCTACCCTCTTTCTAGATGACCCCTCGCTCCTTCTCTCTTGGGCTTTAAGAGCAATTCCCTTATCTTTAGATTTAGAATTTTTAGGGAACATATCAATTTCATAAGTTTGCAAATCTCCTACAAGTTCTTCCAATTTTAGCGTATTTAAATTACCCATAGAATTTAGCACAGTGACTTTAGGGATAAAACGCTTAGGCAAAGAACGAAGAATCTTTTTAACAACTCTAGCATTCGGAATATGTTCACCAAGATTAAAACTAGTATTCACAATGTCAGAAAGTCTAGCATAAAATTCATCAAAGCATTCAGAATCATGCATGGTGATTGTTTCAAATTGAGTTGTCAAGTTTTGCAACTTAGACTCTTTCACAGCATTAGTTCCTTCATGGGTGAGTTGTAAAACATCCCATGCCTCTTTTGAGGTGGTACACGTCATTATGCGTTTGAACTCATCAGGTGTGATAGACCCAGAAATAGCACTTAGACCCTTAGAATTAAAAGATGACCATTTAATTTCTTCATCAGACCAAGAAATGTCAGGTTTCAAGTTGGTCACATTATCAACAGTCACGGTGGGAGGAGTCCACCCTCATTCAACCAAAATCCAGACACGTTCATCAATGGCTTTTAAAGCCGACCTCATACGGGCTTTCCAATAAGCATAATTTGTCCCGTCAAAAATAGGCATTTTATAATATGACTTCTCCATTTGAACACGCACTTTTTCAAAAATCAATTTTTTCAGAAAATTGATATCTTAGAAAAATTTTGTGGAAAAAAAAAAGGAATACGCGATAGATTAGCGTAACCTGCTCTGATACCAATTTAAGAAACGTGTGTGCTCGCGTTCAAATGATCAAATTATATATAAAACCCTTTTAATCCAAACAAACCCTAAACATGCAGCAGTATGTGATTGAATAAATTGATAATCTACGCAAGAACATTCAAACACATGCAATTAAGGAAAAATCCCCCTCAGGGGCAAAACCATTTATTTTCATCCATTTTATTCTTGAAAATTCATCTGGTACCTATCACATTAGTCTCACTAGGTCGGGGGACAAGTTCCCAGACATTATTCTTTTTAAACTGAAGCAACTCATCCTGCATAGCAAATATCCAGTGTTCACCCTTCAGTGCTTCTTTGTGGTTTTTGGGCTCGACTTTGGACGTGTAGCAAAAATGGCTAACAACTTTCTTGAGCTGAGCATGAGTCTTGACCCCTAAAGTGGGATCACCAACAATAGAAGAAGGGTCATGACTCTTACGAATCCAAGCAGGTGTGTCCCCTAACACAGGAGTAGGGTCCACAGAGTGTGGGTGAGGTACAAGTAAATTACTGCCAGAAACATACTCATCCTCACACTGAAGGCTAGAATCAATAAACGCCGAAGGTTCGTTATCTTGCACGGTGACATTTATTGACTTCATAACCTTAGAGCTCTTCAGGTTAAAAACTCAGTACGCTCTACTATTCGATGAATATCCTAACAGTATTCCCTCGTCGCTTCGGGAGTCAAACTTTCCTAATTGCTCTTTATCCCGTAAGATGTAGCATTTACTCCTCAAAACACGAAAATATGCAAGGTTGGGTTTCTTGTCAGTCCATAATTCACAAGGCTTCTTAAGATTGGGTGGATGCAGGTAAATCCTATTCACCGTATGGCATGCAGTAGACACTGCCTCTGCCCAAAATCTCCTAGAAACCTTACGACCTAGAAGCATAGATCTAGCCATTTCCTGGATAGTTATATTCTTTCTCTCAACAATCCTATTTTGCTGAGGAGTCTTCACAACAGAAAACTCATGTTTGATCCTAATGTTATCACAGTAAAGATCTACCTTTGCTTACTTAAATTCAGTACCGTTGTCACTACGTATCCTGTTAATAGTGACTCCGTGCTGATTTTGCAGGATACGGCACTTGGTCATTAAAAACTCCACAGCATCGGATTTCTCCCTCTGAAAACCTACAATCGAGTATCTGGAGAAATCATCCACCATCACGAGGATATACCTCTTACCACTCAGACTCTCAAAACGAGTAGGACCCATAAGATCCATGTGAATAAGCTCAATTACACGAGAGGTGGCAATGGAATGCAACTTCCTATGGGGGCTATGAATTTGTTTTCCTAACTAACAGGGTCCACAAACCGTCAAAGTTGGCTTTCCAAGTGATGGTAAGCCACGTACTAGGTCCTTTTTAGCTAAACGATTTAAGTCTCTAACGTTCACATGACCTAGACGTTGGTGCCATAAATCCATAGGAGTGATCGTGGCGCTGTTGCAGACAAGTGAGGAAGTGGGCACAGTCCCATAGCAATTATCCTCGGTCCTCACCCTTTGCACTAGAAGTTTATCGGCTTTATTGTAGACATTAAACGCATCCCGGTCAAACTTTACTGCAAAGTCAGCGTTGCACAACTGGCTAATGCTGAGAAGGTTTGCTTTCAAACCTTTGACGTACAGAACATTATCTAGCTTAGGAAATCCTGGTAACTCTACTGTACCTCGTCCTATAATACTAGACTTGCTCCCATCTCCAAAGGTGACTCTACCATCCTGATAATCCTCAAGAGAAGTAAAAAATTAGGCATCACCTGTCATGTGTCTAGAGCACCCACTATCAAAATACCACTGTGAGGTATTATGTGCTTTGAGAGAAATATGAACAATAAGGTCTTTCTTAGGCACCCAAGTAGTGGTAACCTTTTGTTTACCCTTGTTGTTGTTGGTTTTAGCCGGGATGTGAGAAGCATTCACAGACGGCACAGACATCCGTCGAAATTCCTCCATCAAGCTCTGTGATGTGGCAGCTAAAAACTTAACTCGCTCTCTCAGACTGGTAAAATCATCAGTATGCTGTGGTGGAGCAGTAGTACGTCGTGTCCGACCCATACTATAGCAAAACTCCCTGAGTTGGCCTTTTCTTTTGCAATATGTACAAAAGAACACAGTCAAAGGAGGACCTTGGTTTGCTTTTCTTGGTCGAACTCTCCTTTGAGGTTTTTGACGATGGCCATAAGGAGTCATAGTAAACTCAGGAACTGGTCCAGATGCAATTTGGGACGTAGCGGCACCATCATAACCTATTCCCTACCTATCACCCAAACCTAAAACGGGGCCGAGGAGCATTTTTCCCATCTTCCCAGATCTGTCCTTGATTTGAACCTTGACTTCCCGTGCTCTCTATAGATCATGAGTAAGTTGGGATACAAGAGCTTCAAGTTTCTTTCGAGTCTCCACGGAGGAATGGAGCTCACTCGTAATACTAGTCACTTGATTAGTCAAGTCCCCTCTCTCTTTCTCAAAATAACTCTCTCTATCTCTAAACAAACTCTCTTTCTCAACACAGACAGACTCTCTCTCTCTTAAGGTAGTGCAGGTGGAGGACTCTCTCTCTCTCTCGCTTTTCTTAAATCTTCCTCTAATGCGGTGATCCTAAGAACTAACGCTTTGTTACGCTTTTTAGTTTTAAAAGACTCAGAATAAAGCTCGGCGTAGGCGCGTTGAAGATCACTCTCGCTCTCACTTGTGTCATCATCCCCCTCACTCACATCGCTCTCACTGTCGAGGTGTCCCTGTGAAGCAGCATCCTCATCGTCGTGAGGAGCACTAGATGTACTCACATGACTAGCCATGAATGCGGTGAAGTTACACTCATGTGGTGACTCATCTTCAGAATCCACCGACTCGACCTCACTGTCGTCACTAAGGGTAGCATTAAGGACAGCTTTGCCCTTTTCTCTGTTCAGCCTAGTAGCACACTCAAAAGCTCTATGACCCCTACCGTCGCACTCAAAGCATCTCTCACTTTCTTTCTTAGGAGGATCTTTAAAAATCTTTTTCATTTTTCTTTTCAAACTTATTTTTCTCAAACTTCTTTTTATCTTTAAAATTACCATTTTTCTTGAATTTGAGAATTCTCTTGAAATTTTTAGCAAATAGGGCCAAATCATCTAAGTCAAAATCACACTCAGAATCTGACGTATCTGACTCTCTTTTTCTAGATGACTCTCACCTCTTTCTTGCCGACCCCTCACTCTTTCTCTCTTGGCCATTAAGTGCAATTCTCTTATCTTTAGACTTGATCGATTTAGAAAACATATCAATTTCATACGTTTGCAAGTCTCCTACAAGTTCTTCCAATTTAAGCGTATTTAAATTACCCATAGAATTTAACACAGTGACTTTAGGGATAAAACGCTTAGGCAGTGATCTAAGAATCTTTTTAACAACTCTAGCATTGGGAATGTGTTCACCAAGATTAAAGCTAGTGTTAACAATATCAAACAGTCTAGCATAAAATTCATCAAAACATTCACATTCAAGCATGGTGATTGTTTCAAATTGAGTTGTTAAATTTTTCAATTTAGACTCTTTCACAGCATTGGTTCCTTCATGGGTAAGTTGCAAAACATCTCATGCCTCTTTTGACGTGGTGCACGTCATTATGCGTTTGAACTCACCAGGTGTGACAGACCCAGAAATAGCACTTAAACCCTTGGAATTAAAAGATGACCATTTAAACTCTTCTTCAGTCCATGTAGTGACAGGTTTTAAATTGGTCACGTTTTTACGAGTGACGGAGGGAGGTGTCCACCCTCTTTCAACCAAAATCCAAACACGTTCATCAATGGCTTTTAATGCAGATCTCATGCGGGCTTTCCAATATGCATAGTTTGTTCCGTAAAAAATTGGCATTTTATTATATAACTTCTCCATTATGAACATACTCATTTTCAAAAATCAAATTTTGAGAAAATTTATCTTAGAAAAATTTTGCGGAAAATTAGGAATACGCAATAGATTAGCGTAACCTGCTCTGATACCAATTTGAGAAGAGTGCGCTTGCGTTCAAATAAGGAAGTATTTAATTAAATTCAATTTTTATCAATTAAGTCCTACACATGCATCTAGGTGTGATTGATGATGATAAAATCAAGCAAGAACAATCAAACACACACAAATGAGGAAAAATCCCCCAAAGGGGCAAAACCTTTTATTTTCACTATAATTTTGTAAGAGAACGTCTTACATGGATTACAATGAAAATATGAGACACAGAAATACCCTCGGGTGTCGATTCTGTTGTCAGTGGCTGGAACTATCCCTTTCCAGTAGGGCAGCAATGAAGAAGAGAACGGCTTCCACACAAATTACTCCAGATGAGTAAATGATCCTCTTGAAGGTTTAAAGATTCACACACATATATGGGAATGGTTTTGTGAATAAAAAAGGTTTAGAAAACCTTAAAAAGATGAAGTCTTATCATGACACTCCGCGGATTGAGCTGACGACCAACCTTTTATAGCTCGGCCTCATCCAGGCCGAGGCCATTCACCAACATGACTGCCGAGCATCTGTTGACATTTGGATAAGGACACCTGGGCATAAATCAGTTATAACAATATTATTCTCCACATGTGGGGGAATATTTCATCATCATTACCTACATGTGGCCATGACAGGTGGCACACCCCCATTGGTGAGGAAACTACACCCATGCACATTACATGCATAGGGGGCACATTACACCCCCTAGACACTATATATAGGGGTCATCCCCTACCTTGCAAAAGGATCCATACATAAAAACCCTAGCTGAAACTCTGTCTAAATATACACAGTAGAGAGAGAGAGAGCTGGAGAGATTGTATCCATGGCCATTAGGGCCTTCTTACAGTGATATTACTCACACACGCTCACGGTGGACGTAGGCCAGATTGGCTGAACCACTTATATTCAGGTGTCACTCCTCTTATCCTCACCTCGTTCTTATCTTATTTATACAGTTGCGATGCCATTGTTATACCTATATTGAGCTTGCAAACACTTCACCTGGTGGTGCTGGTTCTCAGCATCATCATTTTGGCGCCGTCTGTGGGAATCGAGAAGATATCTCTTCCTCTTTTTCTGCTTAGCCTCACCGGAGACTCTGGTGGTGAACCAAAAACCACCCCTTGCGTGGAGCTGTTTCACCATTGAAAGAGGTCCTTTAAGGTATTAAGCTCAGCTGCTACTCAAAGCTCTATAGTGATAACACATGGCACCAGACTTGCCACCGCCTCTTCCACCACCAGTGGGTGGAGGGGCAAGTTCCAGTCAGGCTCCTCCCCAGTCGGAAATGGCGGAGGTGGCAGCAGCCTTGAAATCTCTGGCTGCAATGCAGCAGGCCATGAAGGAGCAGTTTGCCCAGCTTAGTCAAACCATGATGATGAGGCCACCTGGAGTCTCACCGGACATGATAACTCCGGCGGCAGTCCAGTCCCAACTGGACGCCAGGGGACCACCCCAGGCACCGATGAAGGACCAGCCTGTACCCCAGCGGAGGAGGGACATTGCTGACCCTAGGCGCTTACGCCTGGGGAGGCAAGGGAACCCTTGCCCGGGGGATAGGTACGACGACCGGGAGGCTGAAGAGGCCCCAGAAGATTGTTGGGAGCCGTATGAGGTGTGAGATAACACTGTACGGCCTCTTAGGCAGAGTCAGGGATGTGTCGGACGAAGAAGAGAAGAGGCCCAACCAAGAGGGTCCGCTTTTGACAGATTGAGCAGAGGCTCAGCCTTCGAGAGGCTGGGTCCGGTTAATGACCCAAGACAAAGGCTATCAAGGTCAAGGAGTGCAGCAGGATCCCAAAGAGGGGATAGGCAGGCTCGGCCAGACCAGGGAGCAGGAAGAGGTCAACAGTCAGCGGGTCGCGACTGGGGAACCCTCTGTCCACCGCAGAGAGGTGGCAGGGGATAACCTCGGCCAAGTTGATGAGAGAAGACCCTGGAATGACTCAATCCAACGTCTCGAGGAGAAGATAGGGGACCTCATAAAGAGCAGGGACCCATTACCGAGAGTCTACTCAGAGGGCTCACCGTTTGTAGCTAGGATAGTGGGGTTCCCAACCCCCGCTAAATTCAAGCCTCCCACGGTGACTCGTAAGTATGATGGCAGCACTAACCCTGTGCACCATATCGAGATGTATCAGTCAGCCGCAGATATTTACTCGATACCTGATGAGATGAAGTGCAGGGCCTTCTCAGGAACCTTGACAGGGGCCGCGCATAGCTGGTTCACCTCTCTTCCAAAGAATTCAATCGAAAACTTCAAGGGGTTGGCCGAGCAGTTCATCCATAACTTCTGCTTTGGGGTAAGGCCTCAAAAGAAGACTACCCACCTCCTATATGTCAAACAGGCTAAGGGTGAAAGCCTAAGAGACTACATAGCAAGGTTCAACAAGGAGAAATTAGAGGTGGAGGACTATGAAGAGAGCATAGCCATGACCGCCCTTATAGGAGGCCTCCAGAAGGGAAAGCTGCTATGGAAGTTGGCGGAAGACCCCCCCCCCAAGTCTATGGCAGAGCTGTTGTCCACTGCAGGGAAAGTAATGAATGCGGAAGAGGCGATGGCCGCCAAATACGAGGAGGAGAACCGTGGTAGTGCGGGGAGGTCCCAGGGCAAGAAAGAAGGGAAGAAGCGGTCAGCAGATGACAAGTTCGCTCATTACACTCCTCTGACTGTGAGCTGTGAACACATTCTTAATGAGATCAAGACTGACCGGGCTCTGAGGTGGCCAGAGAAATTGAAGGCTCTGCCACATAAGAGGAATAAAAACCTCTGGTGTGAGTTCCATCAGGATCACAGCCATGTCACAGACAGATGCTTTGCCCTGAAGGACGAGATTGAGAAGATGCTGAAATCCGGGAAGCTAAGAAAGTGTGTGGATAGCAAGACCTCGAAAGGTGGAAGAGAAGACCCTAAGAAGAAAAGAGACGACAGGTGCCGTGGCGATGTCCCGGCTAGGAGGCATGATGATTCAGAGAGTGATGATGGAGATGACCCGGATCTTCCACCTAGGGATGACAACACCCCAGTGAAGAGGGTAGGAATGATCTCCTTTGGTGTTAGCACCATATGTGGGGGATTCGCAGGAGGTGGCTCTGAGGTAGCCGATAGAAAGGCTCATGTAGCGGAGGCCAAGTCGGTGGTCAGGCCTGAGGTTGTGAACCTGACGTCTTCTGACGCTGTGCCGAAGAGAACGAAGGTGGACATGGACACCCTAGTGGTGGGGTTCTCCCGGCTCGACTTCAAGGGCATCTTAGCCCCCCATGATGACCCTTTGGTCATAACGACAAGAGTGCATGGGTGCGATGTAGGGAGAATCCTCATAGATGGGGGAAGCTCAACAGATGTAATGTTCTGGCCTTGTTTCAAAAGCTTGGGTCTTAGCAGATCAAGGCTAGTGCCATACCACCACCCCTTGATAGGCTTCAGTGGTGAGAAAGTGCACCCATTGGGCATGTATGAGATGGATGTGCGCATGGGGGATGAGTGGCCTAAGAGGCTGACTAAGAAGATAAACTTTTTTGTTATGGACGAGAATGTCTTCTCGGCCTACAACCTCATCATCGGAAGAGTAGCCCTCAAGGAGTTTGAAGACGTGCCGTCAACGGTCCATCAAATGCTAAAACTCCCTACTCCTTATGGGGTAGGGGAAGTGAAGGGGGATCAGACCACGGCACGGGAGTGTTACTTCAACTCAGCTGAAGAGAGGGAGGCCCATAAGAGAGCAATCGTCACCTACAGCATAGACACTCTTGACCCGAGAGATGAAACAAAGCTAAAGAAGGGCGAGGCCGCGGAAGAGGTAGAATCCATCGTCCTCAATGAGGACGAGCCAGAAAAAACCGTCCAGGTCGGCAAGGACCTAGAACCAAAGATTGAGGAAGAGCTGGTAAGCCTTGTTTGGAAGAGGCAGAGTGTCTTCGCCTGGAGCCACACTGATATGCCTGGTATAGACCCTGAGGTCATGACCCACAAACTCAACGTGGACAGGGATGCTAGGCCAATTAAGCAGAGGAGAAGAATTTACTCCAGAGAGAAGTATGAGGTCATTCGGGAAGAGGTAAAAAAGTTGGAAAAGGCCGAGTTCATACGAGAGGTCACCTATCCAGAGTGGCTCTCAAATGCAGTGATCGTGCCTAAGGCCAATGGAAAGTGGCGGATGTGTGTAGATTTCACAGACCTGAATAGGCCTTGCCCGAAGGACAGCTATCCCCTACCTAGGATAGACCAGATGGTGGACGCAACAGCAGGGCACGAGCTCATGAGCTTCATGGATGCTTATTCAGGTTATAACCAAATCTTCATGGACGCCGAAGACTCTGAGAAGACAACCTTCATCACTGACAAGGAGACGTACTGTTACAAGGTGATGCCTTTTGGTCTGAAAAATGCAGGGGCAACATATCAGCGTCTCGTCAATAGGATATTTGAGGAACAGATAGGTAAGACCATGGAGGTGTACGTGGACGATATGCTAACGAAGAGCCTGAAGGCATGTACTCACGTGGCAGACCTTGAGAAGACCTTTGATGTCATGGACTCGTACAGAATGAAGCTCAACCCGGCGAAATGTGTCTTCCGGGTAGGAGCGGGGAAGTTCCTGGGGTTCATCGTTAATCAAAAGGGGATTGAGGCAAACCCTGAGAAAACCAAGGCATTGCTCGATATGAAGACTCCTAGGAGTATCAAGGATGTCCAAAGACTCACCGGAAGAGTGGCAGCCCTGAACAGGTTTGTTTCCAGGGCAACGGATAAGTGTCTTCCATTCTTCAAGGTTCTAAGGAAGGCCTTCCAGTGGTATGAAGAGTGTGAAAAAGCTTTTGATCAACTCAAGTCCTACTTGGGGTCTCCCTTGCTGCTGTCCTGGACCATTGCGGGAGAAAGGTTGTTTGTGTATTTAGCAGTCTCTGAGTCGGCAATTAGCGCGTCCATCATACGAGAGGAAGGTGGGGTTCAGAGACCTGTGTACTTCAATAGTAAGGCCCTTCAAGGGTCTGAACAAAACTATCCACGGATGGAGAAGCTGGCTTATGCCCTTATCCATGCTTCAAGAAAAATAAAGCCTTACTTTCAAGCTCACTCTATGATAGTCCTTACGGACTCACCACTAAGGCAGGTTCTGCACAAGCCTGAGAAGTCCGACTGATTGATGGCCTGGGCCATTGAGCTAGGAGAGTATGATCTTACTTACCAGCCCAGAACAGCCATTAAGGGGCAGGCCCTTGCAGATTTTGTCGCAGAATTCACTTGGGAAGAGACTGAGTCAGAGAGGAGCTTGGATGGCGGTAAAGAAAAGAGCCGAGGTGTCTTTCGAGATTCGGAAGAGACAGACCCGTACGTCTTTCGGGGCCGAGAGGAGATAGTCTCAGGCAAGGCTAGCGGAAGAGTCTGAGAAAATGAAGAGGATCGATATCTCTTCGAAAAAGGAGTAATGAGAGAAGGGGTCTTCTCTTCAGATAAAGACGTATGGAGCCTCTTCGTGGATGGATCATCATGTGACGGTGGAAGTGGCGCGGGGCTAGTACTCTCGGCTCCAGATGGCGCCCACATTGAATATGCCTTGAGATTCAACTTCCAGGCTTCAAACAACGAGTCAGAGTATGAGGCCATGATAGCAGGTCTCTTGTTGGCAACAACTCTTCGAGTAAAGCGGCTTCTACTCCATAGAGACTCAAGGTTGGTTGTTAACCAAGTGTTGGGGGCATATGAGGCCAAAGACGAAAGGATGGCCAGGTACTTAAAAAAGGTAAGAGGGTTGCTAGAGTTTTTCAAAGAGGCCAAACTGAGGAGAGTGCCTAGACTGAGCAATAACCACGCTGATGCATTGGCAAGACTGGCCTCAGCAATGAAGACAGATTTGGGAAGAACCATCCCAATTGAAGTCTTAGGAAAAGCAAGTATCGAGGAGGACAAGGTATGTAACCCTTGTCACAATGTAAACCCGAAAAACTCGTGGATCGACCCGATTGTCAGATACCTAAGAGAGGGGGAGCTACCTGAGTCCAAATTGGAAAGAAAAAAGTTGAGGTACAGAGCTGCTAAGTTTTCATTGGTAGGTGATGTCTTGTATAAAAAGGGGTTCCTCTTGCCCCTCCTCAGATGTGTGCATCCCACGGAGGTACCCCGGGTCTTGCAGGAGGTTCATGAGGGATCTTGCTCTAGCCACATAGGGGGAAGGCCCTTAGCCAAAAGGATCATCACTCAGGGGTACTGGTGGCCTACCTTGTCTAGGGACGCTGCTGACTATGTGAAGAGGTGCGACAAATGTCAGAGGTTCGCCACTATCCCTCATCTACCCCATCAGCCTATGACGTCAATCTCTTCTCCATGGCCGTTTGCGATATGGGGAATTGACCTGGTAGGACCTTTGCCAAGAGCAGTCAACAACTATAGATTCTTGATAGTTGCTATTGACTACTTTTCAAAGTGGGTAGAGGCGGAACCAATGATAACAATTACGGAGCAGAAGACCTTTCAGTTCATCTGGAAAAACATCATATGTAGGTATGGCCTCCCAAACACGCTCATCTCGGATAATGGGACCCAGTTCAGGAATGCCTCCTTGGAGAAATATTACCGAAGTGTGGGGATCAGACAGTTCTTCTCATCCCCCGGTCGACCTCAAGCAAACGGCCAGACCGAGGTCACGAACAGAACCATCTTGGATGGAATCAAGAAGAGGTTAGAAGACGCGAAGGGGAGATGGATAGAAGAGGTCAACGCTGTGCTGTGGGCTTACAGGACTACAGCAAGGACACCTACAGGAGAAACCCCATTCATGCTGGCACATGGCTCGAAGGCAGTCATACCAACGGAGGTAGGACTACCAACTCATCGGATTCAGACCTACGACCCTGACAGCAATGGGGAGAAGAGAAGGCTAAACCTGGATCTCATTGAAGAAAGAAGAGAAGACGCAGAGGTCAGGAAAGCAGCCTATCAGCAGAGGGCAGCAAGATTCTACAATCAAAGGGTGAAGTCAAGGCCCATTGCGGTAGGAGACCTAGTGCTTAAGAAAACCCTACAGAAGGCAAATAAGCTACACCCGAACTGGCATGGCCCCTACAGAGTAACAGAAGAGGTTGTGCCTGGCACGTATAGGCTAGAGAACCTAGAAGGAGAACCCTTCACCAACCCGTGGAATGCCGACCATCTAAAGAGATATTTCATATGATGTTGCATCTAGTTTGTAAATTGTAAATGTACCATCTTATCACGAAGAGGTTGTTAATAAAGATCAGTTTCCATGGCAAATTTTTGTTCCATTCTTAACATCATTTGGTGATATTCATTATGAGGCTTACCTCGGCCCAGGTGATGACTTCAGACCCTCATAACATCACTTGGTGGTGACGAGGTCTGAGCTCAGACACCTTGGCCAGAGGTCCTCAGACCCTTAACATCATTCATTTGGTGATATTCATTATGAGGCTTACCTCGGCCCAGGTGATGACTTCAGACCCTCATAACATCACTTGGTGGTGACGAGGTCCGAGCTCAGACACCTTGGCTAGAGGACCTCAGACCCTTAACATCATTAATTTGGTGATTCACTATGAGGCTTACCTCGGCCCAGGTGATGACTTCAGACCCTCATAACATCACTTGGTGGTGACGAGGTCTGGGCTCAGACACCTTGGACAGAGGTCCTCAAACCCTTAACATCATTCATTTGGTGATATTTATTATGAGGCTAACCTCTTAGGTGATGACCTCAGACCCTCATAACATCACTCGATGGTGACGAGGTCTGAGCTCAGACACCTTAGCTAGAGGACCTCAGACTCTTAACATCATTAATTTGGTGATTCACTATGAGGCTTACCTCGGCCCAGGTGATGACTTCAGACCCTCATAACATCACTTGGTGGTGACGAGGTCTGAGCTCAGACACCTTAGTTAGAGGACCTCAGACCCTTAACATCATTAATTTGGTGATTCATTATGAGGCTAACCTCGGCTCAGGTGATGACCTCAGACTCTCATAACATCACTTGGTGGTGACGAGGTATGAGCTCAGACACCTTGGCCAGAGGTCCTCGGACCCTTAACATCATGTTTTGGTGATTTACTATGAGGCTAACCTCGGCTCAGGTGATGACCTCAGACCCTCATAACATCACTCGATGGTGACGAGGTCTGAGCTCAGACACCTTAGTTAGAGGACCTCAGACCCTTAACATCATTAATTTGGTGATTCATTATGAGGCTAACCTCGGCTCAGGTGATGACCTCAGACTCTCATAACATCACTTGGTGGTGACGAGGTCTGAGCTCAGACACCTTGGCTAGAGGTCCTCTGACCCTTAACATCATGTTTTGGTGATTTACTATGGGGCTAACCTCTTAGACGAGGACCTCAGACTCTTAAGTAATGGTTATGGCGTCGTATTCAGTAATGACTTCAGAGAGTGCATAGCATTCATATACATTCACAAATCAAGATGAAGAAAAAACCTTGGCATTCAATAGAAGAAATTACATAATTGGTTAATGTCACAGAGAAAACAGAGGTACTGCATTTAGAAATACAAGATTACAAGTCAAAAAGTAGAGAAAAACAAAGGCCAAGTCAAGCATCGGAGGGAGGAACATTGGAGGTCTCGTCTATGTGGGCCTGCTCAGTGTTGGTCACCTCAGCCACTTCATTTGCAGGGTCAGTCCCTTCTAGATCAGTCCCTCCCAGAGTGACAGTCTGACCAGGAGCAGCAGCCTCGTCCTCTATCTCCTGCAAGGCCTGGGCAAACTGGGCGTCGGCAAGGCCGAGGCCCATAAAGTCTGAGGCCTTAATGGTGCCAACCTCGGCCTCCTTTACCTCGGCCCATTTGGTGGTGGCCTTGATACCCCTCTCAAGGTATTCAAGACCAAAGCCTACAAACTCCTCGGAGACCTTGTAATCAGCAATTATTTTCTCCGAGGCATCTGCAAGAGAGGCCTTCACGGCAGCATTAACCTTCCTCTGCAGGACATCATCTTTGTCCTTCAGGGCCTTGGTATGGCTCTGGACGAGTGCAGAGATGTCCTTTTCTAGGCCTTGGGCCTTGTTTTCAGAATTTTGGGCCTTGGTTTCAGCATTTTGTAACTCTGTCCTCAGACGTTCGACCTCGGCCTTCAGAGTGGTCTCAACTTTCTCAGCCCCCTGCCCCTTCTGAATGAGAGGCAATTTCCTCAGGGCCCAGTTAGATAGCTGGTACATGGCAGCTGCACCCTGCACAATAAATGAAGAAGTTAGATAAGAGCAAAATTAGACGTTGCACTTTGAATAAAGGAACAAGTTATACCTGGACTACTCTGTGAAGGCCGAATTCAACCATCGTAGGGGTTTCCATGGCCCTGAAAAAACGCTTGTCGGCCTCGGTCATCATGTTGTTAAGAGCATCCATGGCCTGTCGGATGTGGCCGAGCACGCTATCGAAAAGTTTTAACTGGTCCAAACGAGCTGATAATGTGTCGGCTGTGATAGGGATCGCAGCGTCTGAAGTCCTCTTTGTCCTGGAGCTCGGCCTCTGATCCTCAAGAGGATGGACCTCAGGTGCCCTCTTCTTAGACTTGGATGTTGAGGGAGCAGGTGGAGGAGCATTCATGCCAGTCTTCTTGACAAGTCTAGACAAGCTTGGAGCTTCTATCTCCCACAACTCGTCTGAAATATCTGGTAGTCTCTCTGCAAAAGTGAAAAGATAAGACTCAGAAATAAAGTATGTATGATAAGAGGATACACTTGGAATAAAAATAAAATCCTTACCAAAATCAGCTAGGGGACTTCCACCCAAGCTCGTCCCCGAGAGATACTGGGGGGTCAGTAGATGCTCGAACTTGACAAACATCCCATGGGCCCCTTGGTCCTGCAGGGCCTTCACCTTTTTACCATTTTGAACACTTAGTCCAGGATCGGCCCTGGCAGACATGGTGACTTTACCCCATTTCATGGGTATTCTCGGCTCATAGATAGAAGAGGGAATGGAAGAACCAAATTCCCACGGCCCTGAGGCAAAAAAGTACCTGGGTTTCCAATTATGATTGGAGGTCTGAGTAACCAGGAGCATCTTTTTCTCAGGCCTCCGAGCCACAAAGTGATAGTAGCTCGGATGATTCTTGGCCGAGGTGGGGACGTAACACCCAGCAAAAACCTGAACTGGGAGGTCAGAGTGGTGGACTGCCCTCTACAAGATGATGGACCCTATAATAACTCTCCAAGCATTGGGAGAGCACTGTGAGGGGGCTAAGTTAATAAAAGAAAGGATGGACCTGATGACAGGGTTAAAGGGAAGACGAAAACCTAACTTGAACATCTGCTCATACAAGAAGATCTCTCCATCTTGACCGTGGTAGGCCCTCTCTTCCCTCAGAGGTCTCCTTAAATGGATAGAGGGACTGATGGAATATAGGTACCTGAAGTGCAATAGGTCAACCTCAGTAACTGTGCTCTCAAACTTGTCCACCTCAGATGTGTCAACTTCACTTTCGGCATCATCGTCGTCAGACTCAACGTCGGCTGGAGCAGACGTGGACGGGTGACCGGGGAACCTCTGAGGAAACTCGGCCCCGGAAACGGCCGATAGTGGGATGGCATCTAGAACGGGTGGCACATCCACGTTTGGCTCAACGAGTTCCACCTCGGAGGAAGAATTGGAGGTGCTAGAGCCGTGTTGGGAGGAGGCACGACTGGACACCTCGACCTGGCCAGGGTCCTGACCGGCCCGAGGGGTGAAGTCCATGGCCTCTTGGAAAGAGTCCACAGACATCGGGTCGGAGGTGGAAGACTCAGACATCGGCAAGTTGTTGGCAGAGACGTCTGTCTGATAAAAATTCTCAGGTGGACGAGGGTATACCACCTTGAGAGGTGGAGGAAAGAGAGGTCTGACAGGGAACTCCTGTGACCTACGAGCTTCTTCCTGAGCTCTCTCTATTTGCCTAATTTTCTCTAAGGTTTTTTCACTAAGAGATGGGAACTCTTCAAGAAGTTGGTACAGGGGTCTGAGCATCTGGGGATGACCCAAGGCTTTGGGAGACCCTAAACTTGAGGAAAAGTCTTAAAAACTACAAACAAATCTGGCTTAGAAAGTTAAGGGAACCAAAGATCAAACCAAGGAATCTATGCAGGAAACCTGGCTCACCGAAAAACTCAAGTGCTCACCGGAAAACTCAAGTGCTCGCCGGAAAATTCAAATTAAAAAGCACCAAAAATGAAGGAAATGGAGAGGAAGGATACCTGAGGGTGAGTTGATGAATAAGGTGGAAGAAATCGCGCAGGAAATAAGGTATTCCCCAGCAAGAACAAGCACTGGAACAAGGGCTAGCTTCGGAGCGAAAAAGGTTGCAGAAAACAGTTAGGCGCTTGAACTGGAGAGAAATGAGGAAGAAGAAGAAAAAGAAAGGTTTTTAACCTTTAAATACTTGGGCGCGATTCCCAAGGCTCATCATTGCCTTGGGAAGCCCAAGAGACAACTGACAGCATGTGCCAACCAAATGGGCACGCCTTGGCTTAGGACAAGTGTCATGCAGGTGTTAGCCTTGGGGTGAATAGACCTCGGAAGCAAGAATCCCCTAGCCACCTGCTCTCGCAAATGACTAAGGGCTGGGGGGTGATTGATATACCCAAATATGACCTCGGCCTAGGGACACCTACCTCGGCCGAAATAAGAGCCGAGACAATGACCGACCCACCAGTGGGTGGGGGCCCGCGATATCATCCCTCGGTCGGGACTACCTCGGCCTCGGCCGACACTACTGTACGCACCTCCCCAAGGACACTTCACACGTCGCAGATATCAACATCGACCTCATGTACCAAGGAATAGTAACCTCGGCCAACAGTAGGCCGAGATAACAAGAAGCTCTACGCGTTCATCTTCAACATGGACCCTACCTCGGCTTAGGCCGAGATTGCCAGAGGTGTTAATAATCATCAGCATACCCAGCCTCGGCTCAGGCCGACACCGACATATACCTCGGCTGATATCAGGCCGAGACTCCTCATGACACTCCGCGGATTGAGCGGACGACCAACCTTTTATAGCTCGGCCTCATCCAGGCCGAGGCCATTCACCAACATGACTGCCGAGCATCTGTTGACATTTGGATAAGGACACCTGGGCATAAATCAGTTATAACAATATTATTCTCCACATGTGGGGGGATATTTCATCATCATTACCTACATGTGGCCATGACAGGTGGCACACCCCCATTGGTGAGGAAACTACACCCATGCACATTACATGCATAGGGGGCACATTACACCCCCTAGACACTATATATAGGGGTCATCCCCTACCTTGCAAAAGGATCCATACATAAAAACCCTAGCTGAAACTCTGTCTAAATATACACAGTAGAGAGAGAGAGAGCTGGAGAGATTGTATCCATGGCCATTAGTGCCTTCTTACAGTGATATTACTCACACACGCTCACGGTGGACGTAGGCCAGATTGGCTAAACCACTTATATTCAGGTGTCACTCCTCTTATCCTCACCTCGTTCTTATCTTATTTATACAGTTGCGATGCCATTGTTATACCTATATTGAGCTTGCAAACACTTCACCTGGTGGTGCTGGTTCTCAGCATCATCAGTTTTGTGAATAAAAAAGGTTTAGAAAACCTTAAAAAGATGAAGTCTTATTATGGACAGTTTTTGCAGAATTTTGAGATTGCAGAAAGACTTAAAAAACGTGTAGAAGGAGAACGGATATTTATACGAAAATTGAGGCGGTGGCTCGTTCGAATGAGATAGCCATGTCGCTCGAACGAAGGACAGAAGTCGTTCGAACGAGATCGCGTGACATGCTTATCTCGCACGAATGACATTCAAAGTCGTTTAAGCGAGCTCGTCGTTCAAGGCACTTTGCTTCTACACATAGAAATTATTTTGCTTTTGATAAAAAATTAATCAGACTTCAAAAATAATTTTCAAAAAAATTCCCAAATATTTATGCAAATATTTAAAGCTCCAATAAAACATTTTACCGATAAAGCGTAGTGGAGTAGTGGGAATGAGATGAGCAGCACGTCGCATGTAGCATGATGCATGTGAAGATACTGGATGCATTAAATTCGGATAAAGGCCGTCGAGGTTGATCGTGTTGACGTCCCAAATGTAGCGGTATCAGACATACAAACTGTGATCTAGGAGAAAATAGAAAATTCCTAGATTCTATACCGGACATTTATAAAATTATGTCCTTACACTCGCTCAAAAGCATCAGGCCCGAGGATATCAATTATTTGAGCTTCAGTAAAATCTGTGTGACCAACTTTGAAATAATCATTACATTTTTTCATTAACTCTGTATCATGAGCTGACTAGAGTTCCATCCTGGAAACAAACTATCAAGGAAAAAACAAAATGCATCAACAACGATACATACAGAGCAATTAAAGGAGAAACTCAGAATAAATAACAAAGTCCTTTTTATTAATCAACGGGAGAAGTAAGTGCAACCAAAGTTACAACAACAAAGGGAAAAGCAAAAGAACAACATAATTAAAGAGCCAAACAACTCTACACCTTCTCCTTATTCCCTATAATGTCATCAGCCGTTTTGGACGAAGATGTTGGCTGCTCGGAGGGCAGTTTGTGCTGCTCGGTAGAAGTTTTCACCTGCTGAACTTGGTCAGAGGGCTGAGGAACGGTAACAGTAAGTACTTATTCTACTATCACCATAGAAGATTCATCAGATGCAGTTTTATCTTCCTCTTCTTCGTCAATAGTAGGAGGAGGTCCATGAGTATGTTTCTGAAATAATTCAGAATCATCTGCAACACTCAACTCTTTCAGTACTGCGACCCATCCATCTCTAAAGTACTTCAAACTTTCATACTCCATCTAGCAAGTAATAGTAGTTAAGGCTTTGTTCCATCATTTGTCCTAACCAAAGCGAAAGGACTTCTTCACATCAGTTTTTCTCTTCACTTTCTCAGAAAAAGCATATCCCTCAACAAGATTCACTTTTTCCTCCAGGTCTTTCTTATGCCATTGAGCTTCTTCAAGCTTGCCATCAGCTTCTTCCTTACTGGAAACGGCGCCCTTCAATTTTTCCTCTAACTCCTTAGAGGCATTTACAACTTGGTCTCGAGCTGTATCAGCTTGTCGATGAGTTGTCTCTATAGATAGAAGTTTCTTCTCCCAAGCAGCTCTATCTTCCTCGTACTTGTGCCGAGAGTCCTTCAAAGATTGTGACAACCCAACAAAAGCTTCTTCCACCCCACTGGAGTAAGTTGAAGCCTTGATAGCCTCATCTTTCTCCAGGATACTATTAAAACACGTCATAAACTGCAGAAGAAAAGGAGCTCGGATCAGAATATGAGCACGGTACATGAAGATGAAATAGTAAGGATGATGATACTTACTGACGGAATATGTTGAGAGGCTAAATTAGTGACCTTCTCCCGAGAAAGGGAGCCCTCAACAGCTCGATATTCAAGAATAGTCCAAGACTTGATCAAACTTTTTACCGAGCTCGAAGTAATGAGAGTTGAAGTGTTAACTCTCAAAGAAGGATCCTCAACATCAGAAGGTTGAGCAGCAGTTTCTATAGGTCTTTCTGCAAAACCTCTCCTCAATCTCCTTAAAAGAACAACTTTAATCAAAGGTGCCACCTCTTCTAGTGTAATAACAACACCTCAATCAAAGGTGCTGCCTCTTTTGGGACAGCATGTGATTTCCTGCCGACCTCCTTGACAGTTGGAATTGTTCCTTTGGATGGAGTACTATCCATTTTCTTCATCCCTTCAGCTGAGACATCCCCTTTGCTCTTCTTTGCCCCATCAGCGCCAAGAGCATCTTTGGCAAAGAATTCAGGTATTCTCCTCTTCCTCGTCATCCAATCAGCAATAGAGGTACCCAAATCAGAAGAAGATTCTTCTACGCCGGATTGAGATGAAGGAATTTGATCAAATTAGTTATCACAGGAGGGGCAAGAGGACAAGAAATAAAAGAGGAAGTAGTATTTTTGTATCTCAACAAATAAGAAGCAGCTCTAACGTGCTCCCTAGCAACTGATTAATGTAAATCCCATATGAGTTTCAAATCTTTTATATTAATGTCACTCTCTTTTGGGGGCTTTATTTTGCTATCAACTACAAAAAAAAAATGAATATCAGTGATGCATTTCATCAAATACAAACGGAGCTAAACCGAAAAATTAAAAACAACCTATCCTATTGCCATATAGTGGACATCTGGGACCTTGGTAATGTAACATCCCGCCTAATTAAATACCGGGTGGACAGCCCCATACCAAATTAAAACAGAACATACTGTTAGCTCATTCTTAGCACCACTGTCGAAAACATTTACAACTCACCCAATACTCAATTAAGCTGGTGTTAAAAACTTTCCAAATTTTTAATTTAAGAAAATCCATTTCCAGTTTAAGAATAACACAACACATTTTATTCTATAACACTGATAACCAATTAGATAACACAAAATAATTTGAATGCAATTGGAATAAACATTCCCAAATAATATTAATCCATTACAGAAATCCGAACAATATTAACTGTATTAAAAAGACCCGAATACAATAGTATCAGACTCCGATAGAAAAGAGATAACTGAATCCTTTGGGCGACATGCCCTACTAAGAGAATACTGTGAATCAAATGATGATAGGCGTCTAAGAAAAACTCCATAAATCCATAGCCTGTCATAATCCGCTAAGGTTGGCGTCCCTGTTGCTGGACACCTGATATAGAAGATACAATAGAAAAGAAAATATGCAAGGAAACGGGTCAGAGCCCGATTGTGAAAATGATTTTTAAAACAACAAGTATTTAACAAGTGCAATAAATCTTTTATTATTTAACAAGTATTTAACAAGTACTTTTAAAACACAACTCTCACTTTCCATTCTCACCTCTCAACTAGAATGCACACTTAACGTTTCCTATTAACCTCCTAGTTAATGGTTCCTCTTTTCTAGTCTCCATATTATAATTCCATCCCAATATCATAATCTCCGTATGTCCTATACCATACGTCACATTATTATTCATTTACATTTCTCATTTATATGATTAGTTTCTCATTAACATGAATCATTTCTCATTAATATGAATTAAGCTTTTCAATTCTATAAGAATAAACATTCATTAACTTAATTCCATTCTTTTCTCAATTCACCGTTATCTACAAGTATCACCGTAGATAGATTTAACCATAATAAATATCCATTCATTCATTTAATCCATTATATATATATATATATATATATATATATATTACGGCACCCCGAGTCACAGTTGCGATGCAATGCATTACTCTGCTATCATGTCCCATCATCACAGGTCGTCGAATAGTGGACAAAAGGTTCGGTAAAGATTCCTCGAACCACAAACATCAACAAATAAATTGGAGGCGAACATAGTGCTCGTATCCATGGGTCACGCACATACCAACGTACCCACAGTCAGCGGACTTATCAACTCCCCGATAAGTCTTTCATAGACTTATGTTCTCGAGCGACAAATCAAAGATCCCATGGATTCATCAGGATATGACTGCCCTCACGCGCAAACCTCCCACCGATAGCAAGTAAGCTAGGTATGTCATACACATAAATCATCAATCAATCAAATGGGTATTATCATACCTATAGTATACTAACAACAAGGTACTCACATTAACCTTAGATTATTCCCTTACGTAGCATTATATCTCTTTAAATCCTACGTATTAAAATGTCATATCTTTACTTCATAATTTAATTATCCTCGCACCCTATAACATCTCTCCACTCCCGACGTCGTTAAGGTTCATGCGCGGAGCGTCTCGCAAAGAGAAATCCAAACAAGGAACCCCTCCAATACACTACTACTTAACTTTGTCGATCGAGGAGGTTCGTTAACTTCAACTATGCGATCGGTATAACCTCATACCCTCTTTCAACCAAATGTGTTCTAAACTCCCATATCTATCCAGGAGCCATACCACTACACGCTCGTATTACACTTAGTCCTTGAACAATCAATAATGAGCTTAAACTCAGTCCTTGATGTTCATATTATAATCCTAAGGCTACTCAGGTGTTACATTCAATCACCACTACTGGACCTATCCTTAATCCTCAAGCAAACCAATTATAATCCAACAAATGAATCTAGCAACCAAAATTTCTTTAATTTAATTATCATCATACTAATCAATTTAAATCCCAATCAAATTAATTCAAATCTTATCAAGGGTCTACTGATCTTTTCTAAGTCCCATAATATCCAATTAATAATCACCAAAGATCTACAAAAGTTTTAGGATAAGAACCAACATTAAAAAGAAACAACATCATGAATTCTCATATTTTAAATACTCAGAAAAATCAGATCTAAAAATTTTTCAAATCATCAATCTGACTTCAGATTTGGATTCTACACGAAAAATTGAGTCATGTATGTATTTTGAGTTTTTCTTAAATCTCATCCAAATGCACTCAAAAAGAAGATCTAAACATTTCAAATTGGCTCTTCTCATTCCACTCGTTTTTGCCTCTTTTTTCAGAAAATTATTAACATATTATCTTCAAATACACTAAATTATTTTCAAAATTTCTTCCACAAATTGATGAATATTTATTGGATTACTAACTACCTACAACATGAGTTTAATTCCTATATATTTTTAGATTCCAAAAATCCATTAACAACTATATCCTTTCATCTTCCAAGCATGAAAATCATCTCTTTTTATAACTATCCTAACATGGACAATATACGAACTTAAATTGCAAATATCAAACACTTGCCTCTAATGAAGATCTGATCGTTTGGAGTTGAATAACACAGGTGGTGATGGTGGTGGTGACCTTTGACCTTTGGTTCTCCTCCTTCCCAAGCAAACTTCTTTATCTTTCCAAGCAACCTTTCACTTTCTCTAAGAAGATGACCTTTCAATTTTGTGTAGAAGAGATGAATGAACCCACATTCAACTAATCTCCAAATACTTATAATAAGACAAAACCCAAAATCACTATTCATCCCCCTTGTAAAATAACCAAAATGCCCTTTTGGGTTGTCTTTTCATTTTCAAATGACCCGAGACTCAAAATTAACATCCAAATAGACTTTTCTGACTATTTCAAACCTTCCGGACGCAATGACGTAGTCAAAATGACTATAAGGTCGATAGAAAATAAATTTCCTTTTTAATTTAATCAATTAGTCCTGACACGTCCCATACCGCGTCTGACTAAAAATTCAAATTACCGAATTTATATTATACCGTCATATCAATGACATCACATTCATATATTACCTAAATATCTTTAAGTAATATTCAGAATCATCCATTTTAATATCCATAATTCGGATAAAACCTAAATGAATTAATTTATAATAAGATCCAATTAATCCATTAATTTAAAATATATCCCATTTTAAAAGTCATTAAAATTACGGGGTATTACAGGTAAACATTATTTCCTTTTAATGGGGGTGTTGCCAATTTTTCATTACAACTCCATGATCAAAATAGTCCCTATTAGCATCGGGTAGATTGACCACTAAAGCTCTATTGGAAAAACTAGTTTTTAAATAAAAAGTGGTATCACTGGTATCCCATTTATAACAAAACATAATTTCAAGGATCCCTAAATGATTCCCATAAATCTGGTTTAACCTATGTACGCCATTAACTATCCTCCATGTATTTGGAGCTACTCTTGCAGGAACAATATCGAAATATTGGAAAAACTCCAAACATAAGGGATTAGGCGGAAAATAAAAGCCACACTCTGCTACAAAAAGGGAGGGAAACCAATGTCCCTCAACCAGAGAAAATAAATCAGAGGGGAAAGGAGGTTCTTCTAGAATAACCCAAGAGGGAATCGTAAAATCAGCTCGGAACTTATCCAACGATTTTATAAGATAAACCGTGGTGGCTAAAACAAAGAAAGAAGAAAGAAGAAGTTCTTACAGAGGGATTGAGAAATCTGCTAAGGCGGATGACAGAAAGAACGACAATACAAGGATAGAATGAGAAGACAAAGAGTTTAGAAATCTAGAAGTAAAAAGTAGATGACGATCTGTTTCTATCTCTTTTAAATGCCTTGCATCGGGAAGTAGGAAAATAAATGATTACTAGAAAAGATGATTGCATTTCCGGCGGCTAAATGATGAAAAAGACGCAAATACCCAAGCGTCTATCGCATATTCAAAATATTTACAAGTTTGCCATTTTGCGCTCAATTGACAAGATCAAGGAGAAAATTCCTAAATGTTTAAGACCTGTAATTAATCAAGACGTAAAAAGGTACCCGAGCAACGTTCGAGTAAAATATTCCATAATCTCATATTAAAACACAACTGTGAAACATTTGGGGCTTCTATTGATACGAAAATTAGTCAGTTGAGATGTACCAATCATATGAAAATATGTGTCACCTTATGTGGCAAATTCTTAGACGCACTGAGCTACTCATCACCCCGAGCTACGTAGTGTGCCGAGTTGCTCAACGTGCAGAGCATCTAGTCAGGAAGATCAAGCGACAATTGCACATTCAGTGAACATCAAATTTAATGAACATTCTTATTGTACAGATGTATATGTCTATTAAATAACGGCATATCGTCTATTCATATGGACAGCCCCAAGGCCATAAATACATTGTAACACCCTCAATAACGGGGTAATTGATCACTAGCAATTGTGATCAAGATTAAAGCAAAGACATCCAGCAATACAAAACAGTGGACGTAGGCCATTTTCATAAGGCTGAACCACTTTAAAAATTCGGTGTTTTATTTCATATTTCATATTTATCTGTGATTCATTAATTAGACCAAATCTAGTTTTTTATATCAACACCCCCCATAATTCCATAATCAGTTTTTCTAATCTCCATTATCGACTTCTAATCTTTATAAACCCCAATTTTATGAATTGTGAATTCATACTAACCAAGAGAATATATCTACAAGATTTTATAATTATTCTAAATATAATCGTGCCAAAAATAAAGTCCATCCCAAAATAAAAACTAACGATTTCGGTCTCGCGCACCCTTTCGTAGAAAATTCGTAACTAATTCCAAAAAATACAAAAAAATACAAAACTGGCAGCCACACATTCGTAACAAAAGATCTAAAATTTCATGACCTGAAACGATTCGCCACTAGATCAAATCTATTATGGTCTGGTCACAAACTAAAACGGCCTAAGGATGAAAGTGAGGCCTCCAAAACCTCAATTAATACCTAAACCAGGCTCCAAAACAGTACCAATCTGTACCTAAATTTGATATAAGTATAAAAACATATTTTAAAACCTTTTTACACCATATTATGGGTCCAAGAACATCAAATCCAAGATTAAAACTTAAGGATTCAAACTTTGTAACATAATTCATCTTTAAAATAACTTAGGGTCTGTTCGCCATCGTTTAATCAAGTTTCAATCTTTCATGCTTTAAATCTCATATTTCTATTTGCAATTATGAAAATAATTAACTACACTTGATTTGCTACATAGAGTAAGTAACTACTTGCCTTGGTGGATTAGAATTCGAAGTTTTCTACGAATTTGATGACGGGTTGAGTCCTCTCTTTTCTCTTCTCCAAGCTTTCTATTATTTCTTCATCTTTTTCTCTTCTCTAGGGTTCTTTTTCTCCATATCTTGTATTAAATTTGAAAGGTGGGTTGCCATCTACCTTTCAAACCTCTTAAATATTCCTTTAATTAACTTAATCCCTTATTTCTTCTTAACCCTAAGTGTAAAATAACCTTTTTAACCTCATACGAGTCCCATTATGTATAAAAAGCATCTCGAAGCCAAACATAATACTAAGATACATATTTTAGACGATTTCGACCCTTTTCAGATCACCGATGCACTCGAAAAAGTCATTCGAGTCACCTAACTCCAAATATGCTAACCGCTCATTACCCAGGCCCGACACATGCGGTTCTTATGCATTGCCCATACATTATACCAATCTGCCGATATAACACTCTATCGGCATGTAATAATAAATTGTCGCTATCACTCATACGCGACATATAATAAATCACATGACTATTTACTTATCACATATAAGTAAATAATAATTGTAATAAATATTAATCATTTATCTTTCTAATTAATATTTATTAAAATCTAATTTAATTTTTCCCAATTAAATTAGTTATCAAACACACACAAAAATTAAATAATCATAAAAGTATAGGGTATTACACATATATGATCATGTTGTATATATGTGTGGCTCATTATGTCAGTATGTGTAAAGTATGAATGTCGGATGACTCTGATACTAGCTTATTACGGTGAAAAGGCAATTATCTATGTGGATTATTTCATGGTGTGTGTAATATATGTGTGTATGTTTGGACGCGAATGAGTCTATACTTTATATATTTGTGTGTTGAGCATGTGTGAGCCAAAGTTATATATTGCAAGACGAGTTAGATGCATGAAGTCCTTTGAGCTATACATTATCATTGGTTGGGTGTGTGAGAGGCGATAGTATTGTATATGATTGTTGATACATCCCATGAAAGTAGGGGAATGTAGTGGGACTTGTGATATTATGGACTTTTATTTATTAACTATCTTAGTGTTTGAGATATCCATATATATTATTGACACTTTTTATGTTACTCTACGTTCTTAGAATGATTATTATTTATTTGATGTTTGCAATTTTGGTATTTAAGACTAGCCTCCATAGACATGGAAACTATGGGCTGTCACACTTCGTCAAAATATGGATGTTAATTGCAATCATGTAACCCAATTATACACTCACAAATAGTGATCTTAGCACCCAAGAATCTTCAATTTAGTAGACTTATCACCTTTCTTTCCCTCGTGGATGTAGGCATGACCCTCTTGCTCATCCACACTAAAATCTACGTCCTTTATTTTTTTTAGTATTTTATTTTACATTCATTGTTATGCTGGGATGACTTATTTTTTAAAGATTTTCCCACATACATAATCAAAAGAAAAATAATTATAATTTTTTTCTAAGATTTAGAATATTCTGGGCGATAGGGACTCACTTTCCATCCAATTGTTTAAAATGGTAACATCTCATTCCACTTGTTGCAGCGAACTTGAAGGGGCATTTGCACTGTGGGCTAAGTTCTCGTTTTAAGCTTTCTTTGTTCATGCTAGTACAATACATGAAACACCTATATCCATTTTGTTGGGCCTATATGAAACACCCAACAAAGTACACTGGGTTAGGTCTATAAACGGGTCGGTCTAGATTAGGTATACCTATATCCATACCCGACCCGAGTAATTTTTAGTGGGTTAAGTCTTACTTGATTACATGTCGGGTCTCAAAAAATTTGTCCAAACACGAACCAGTTAAGGATTCAAAAACTTGACCCGAATACAAGAATAACTAGAACTCAAAAATGGACCCAAAAAAATCCAATTTAAATAATATTTCATATTTTGATCAATATATATATATATATATATATATATATTGATGATGCTGGAAAATAGTACCACCAGGTAAGGTATTGACAAGCTCAAACAGGTGGTAACAATGGCAACACAAGAGTATATGTATATATTATAGAATGAGGTGAGGAGAAGGGGGTGAACACTTGAATGTAAGTGGTTCAGCCAATCTGGCCTACGTCCATTGTGTGTGTGTGAGTAATATCACTGCAAGAAGGCACTAATGGCCATGGATACAATCTCTCAAGCTCTCTCTCTATTGTGTAAAATGACAGAGTTTCAGCTAGGGTTGTAATTATGGATCCCCTTACAAGATTTAGGATGACCTCTATATATAGTGCTTGGGGGTGTAATGTACCCCCCAGGCATGTAATGAGCATGTGCATGAGGACCAAACTAGTATAATGACGACACCTGGTTGGTCCCAAGTAGGTAATGATGACCTCAATATTCCCTCACGTGGAGGGAATGATTCGGTTATAACAGATTTATCCACGTGTTCCAAACCATACATGTGCTTGTAAATGCTCGACCCTATTTTTTACTGGTACAACCTCAGCCTGGAAGAATACGAGGTTGGTGGGGTTCGACCATTGCCTTATTCGAGGTAAATATTCGTGATGATCTCGACCAGGTGGGCTGGACGAGGTTAGGTATGGAGGTTGTAACGTCAGCTTGGGACGATGATGACATTGCCAGATGATTGATCCCGTAATGATTGCAATGTAGGCTAGGGCCGATGATAGTGTTAAAAGGTGGTTGAACCCATGAGTCTTTGCTGACCTCAGCTGATGCCTCGTCGAGGTTGTTGTATGAGGTAGATGCAATATTGACTGGAGCCGACCTTTTGGGTGACGACCTTGCTGATGGTTGTCATTGGCTTCTGATCACCTCAGGCGTGAGACTGACCGAGGTTAGTTGCTCTGGGTAAGAGGGTGCACTTTGGGCATATCAATCATCCTTAGCCCTTAGTCTTCTATGTGATTAGATGACTAAGGGGTATGAAGTTTAGGCCGAGGCTGAATTTCCATACGTGCGTGCTTACCAAGGCATATCAATTTTGTTTTGCCCTTTCAGTTCCCTAGGCAATGATGGGCCTTAGGACTTGCGCCAAAATTATTAGGTGGGTTTAAAACCATTTTCTCTTTTTCTTCTTCATTTTTTCCTTCTATTTTCCCTCCTGATTTCACTCTGCAACTGCAACTATAAATTTTCATCGTTGGTTGTCGCTCTGGGCTTTCCTTGCCTCCAAAACTTCTTCTCTTCCATTCTACAATTAGTCAGGTACCATTTTCATCCTTTTTCTTTCATTTTTAGTTACAATCGTCATTTCTCAGTTTTTAACTTATTTTATGCATTTTTCGGCAATGGGCTTTTGTATCTTTCGGTGAGTCTTTGCATTTTTCGGCGACCTTTTTCTTAAGTGTTCTTGATGTTATTGGTTTGGAAACCTTTCACCTTCCAAGTTTGATCCTTAATTTAGATTGCCTAAGTTGTTTGCCTGATTATGATTTTTAGTCACAAGTGTTGTGTCGTCTGCCTTATGCTTAGACCTCTGTACCATCTCATAGAAGAGTTCCCTTCCCTTCGCGAGAAGAACTTTAAGAAAATAAGGCAAATAGAGCTAGCCCGAGAAGAAGATCGTAGGGCTGAGGCCTTTTCTGTTAGACCCATATTTCCTCCACCTCTGAAGGTTATCTACCCTGAGCCAGCCGAGCTTGCTAAGCCAGTAGAGGCTCCTGTAGACCCAACACCCATGTCTGAGTCTGAGTCATCTTCCTCAGACCCCATATCTGGAGACTCTTTCCAAGAGGTTATGGATTACTCTATTGGGCAAGATGAGGTCCCTGAGAAGGCCGAGGTTCTGAGTCGTACCTCGTCTCACCATGGTGCTAGAGCCTCACAACCTTCTTCTGATGTTGAAATTACAGGGCCAAGTGTGGCCATTCCTCCCATCATTGATGTTATTCCTCTGTTGGCCGCCACCGGGGCTGAGTTTACTCAGAGGTTTCCTGATGGTGTCCCTGAACCTGTCCAGGCCGATGTTGCTAGGGATGAACATGATGGGCAGAAGAGTGATATTGATACATCTGAGGAAGCTAAGATTGAGAGCTTCGTCAGTGAGTACGACCTTCTAGCTTTTAGGCACCTTTATTCGATAAACTCTTCCATTAACCTTAGGAGACCTCTGAGGGGCGAAAGGGCCTTTGATGGCCGAGATGAGGATATCTACTTTTATGAGCAGATGTTCAAGTTGGGCTTCTGTCTTCCTATCCACCCTTTTATCAGAGCCATATTATCCCCTATAAATCGAGCCCTTTCATAATTATCCCCCAACACCTGGAGGGTGATGATTGGGGCCATCGTCCTTTGGAGGGTTGTCCACCACTCAGACCTTCAAATTAGGTTCTTCACAGGTTGTTACGTCCCTTCCTTTGCGAAAAACCACCCTAGATATTACCACTTCTTAGCTAGGAAGTCAGAGAAGAAAATATTGTTGGTTACCCAGAACTCAAACCACAACTGGAAACCTTAGTATTTCTTTGCATCCGGGGCCTGGGAATTTAGTCCCTATGGGGCTTTTGGAACGTCGGTACCAAGGACCCTTATTAGATGGGGGAAGGTCTTACTTGCTGCTAAAGCTGACCCTGGACTTAGCCAGAATAATTTTCAAAAAGTCAAGGATCTTTAAGATCAGGGGGAGCAGGGTTAGATAGTTAAATATGAACATTTGATGACCCCATACTACCTCTCTCATACAAACCTGGGGGTGGTTCTTTGATAGAGCTTCGTAAGTCATTATTAACAAGTTATACTTCTTACTTTTCATGCCTCTAATTTACTAACTCAGATACATCTTTTGCAGAGCGCCTTGAAGGTATATCGGATGACCTTTGGGAAATATCTGCTCCCAGTCTAGTAAAGCTAATGAATAAGAAGACTGGAAAAAATGTGCCCCCTGCTACCACCCAAAAGAACGTCGGCGCATCAAAGGCCGACGTTATCAAGAAGAGGAAGAGCACATTTGACCTCGAGCCTCAGAGGTCGGGCAAGACTCAAAGGGGGGATCGCGCGATTCCCATCTCAACATAAGACGCCCTGGTTGCTCGTCTTTCTCAGTTGAACATTAATGACAGTCTTATTGGTCATAGTTTGAAGGCCGCTGATGCTATCGGCTATGTGGTGACTGAAGAGGATAAACGTTTCTTACGCTCCTTGGACGTCCCTCTGCTCTCCGAGTTCACTCTTCACAGATCAATTCAGGTATTAGTTTTTATTCACATTTTCTAGCTCATTGCTTATACATCTGATATTCTACTATGGGGTATCTTGTCCATGCATCATTTTGTTGGCTGAACCCTGAAGAAGTTGCCCCTCATAGAGAAGGGTCAAGAGGTTGAGAGGGTCCAAGCCTCTTTGAACGCAGAGGTTGAACGTCTGAAGGATGAGCTGAAGGAGGCTAACAAGATAAAGGAAGTTGTTCAATAGAGAGAGAGGGATATAGCCAAGCTCAAGAAGGACCATAATTTAGCTCTGAAGGCTAAGGATGATGCTCTGCGAGCTAAGGTGGCTACTACAGTTAAGGCTGCTTTAGAGGACACTTCAGGGAAAATCATCGAAGACTATAAAGTCTCTGATGAATTTATTATCTTTGGCTTTGAATACCTTAAAAGGGGTATCAAAGCAACTAGCAAATGGGAAGCTTCTAAAGAAAAGGAGTCAGGGAGTCTGACTACCTCGAATTTTAAAGGTTTGGGCTTTGTTAACCCCCGGTTTGCTCAAGCCTTGTAAGGGTTGAGGAGGCCGATGGTACTTCGGCTGAGACTGCTCTCTTGGAGGAACTGAGACTGAAGATGTCGTCCATCAAGATGACGGTGCCGAGGTAACCAACATCGGCCATGATGATACGACTGTACGTGCAGAGGCTTAAGTTTATTTTCTTGTGAAGCTCGAAAAGTTATAATTTTGGTTTCCCTTCTGTACCCCTTAGCTTTTATAAACTTTGATAGCCTTTTGGCACATCTGATTTGTAACCCTTGAATGTTCATTGATAGATCATTAATCTCATCTTCTTCAGATTGTATTATTTTTCTTCCAATGTTATGCTTGAATGCCTTGCCTCTTGAATGTTGCTTAAGGTCCGAGACTACCCTCTTACAATGTTTACCCTCACAATTTTCACCAAATTAATGATGTTTAAGGTCCGAGGTAACCATATACTGATGTTCACCCTTACAATCTTCATCAAATTAATAATGTTTAAGGTCTGAGGTCAATATAATATGATGTTTAACCTCATAATTTTTACCAAATTAATGATGTTTAAGGTCTAAGGTCACCATATACCGATGTTCACCCTCACAATTTTTACCAAATTGATGATGTTTAAGGTCCGAGGTCAAAGTATACTAATGTTTCACCTCATAATTTTCACCAAATTAATGATGTTTAAGGTCTGAGGTCACCATAATATGATGTTTCACCTCGTAATTTTTACCAAATTGATGATGTTTAAGGTCTGAGGTCACTATAATATGATGTTTCACCTCATAATTTTCACCAAATTAATAATGTTTAAGATCTGAGATCACCATAATATGATGTTTCACCTCATAATTTTCACCAAATTGATGATGTTTAAGGTCTAAGGTCACCACATATTAATGTTCAACCTCACAATTTTCACCAAATTAATGATGTTTAAGGTCCGAGGTCAAAATATACTGATGATTCACCTCATAATTTTCAAGTCGAAGGTCGTCCACATGAGTGTCGAAAGTTCTTTCAAGGTCGGCCACGTGAGTATCTCTTCGTCAGCATGTCGTCCACATACACCTCTATGGACTTGCCTATCTGATCTTCGAACATCTTGTTTACAAGACGTTGGTAGGTAGCCCCTGCATTCTTCAAGTTGAAGGGCATGACCTTGTAGCAATATTTCCCCTTATTTGTGATGAACGTTGTCTTCTCCGAGTCCTCCGGGTTCATGAAGATCTAATTATACCCGGAATAGGCATTTATGAAGCTCGTGAGCTTATGTCCAACTGTGACATCCACCATCTGATCAATACGAGGCAGGGGAAACTGTCTTTTGGATAAGACTTATTCAAATCAGTGAAGTCTACGCATATTCTCCATTTCTCATTGGCCTTTGGCACTATGACTGCGTTGGACAACCACTCAGGGTATATGACCTCCCTGATGAACTTGGCTTCTTCAAGCTTTTTGACCTTTTCTCTGATGACGTCATACTTCTCTCTTGAGTATACTCTCCTCCTTTGCTTGATGGGCTTAGCGTCTTCCGTAACATTGAGTTTGTGGCACATGATCTCGGGGTCAATACCTGGCATGTCTGCATGGCTCCAGGCAAAAATGCTTTGTCTCTTCCTCAAAAGCTTCACCAGCTATTCCTTGATCTCAGGTCTTAGGGCCTTGCCAATTTGGATGGTTTTTTCTGGCTCGTCCTCATTGAGGACGATGGATTCTACCTCTTTCGTGACCTCTCCCTTCTTGAGCTTTATCTCATCTCTAGGATCAAGTGTATCGATGTTGTACATGGTTATTGCCTTCTTATGAGCCTCTCTCTCTTCTGCAAAGTTGAAGTAGCATTCACGTACCGACGTTAGGTCACCTTGCACTTCCTCCACTCCATAGGGAGTCGAGAATTTTAGCATTTGGTGGACCATTGAAGCACTACAAGAAAAATGAGTATTAGGGACGGTAAAAAATCGTCCCTAAAAGTACAAAAACCGTCCCTAAAGAGTATTAGGGATGGTTTTTGCAACGGCAAAAATCCGTCCCTTATACTAGGCGTCCTAAATATTTTAGGGACGAATTTTACCGTCCTAAATTTTAATTCATGGACACTCTGCATTTGACATTAGGGACGGATTTTACCGTCCCAGATGGTGTTCCCGCGAAAAAATCCCCGCTGTATTAGGGACGGATAAACCGTCCCTAATACTACTGAGATTCTGGCAACCCAATTAGGGACGGTAAAAACCGTCCCTAAAGGTAATTTCAATTGATGCAAAAATGGGTATTAGGGACGGTAAAAATCGTCCCAAAAGGTATTCTCAATTAGTACAAATAAGTATTAGGGACGGTTTATAACCGTCCCAATTAATAAATAAAAAATTATCATAAATAGTTATATTATTATATGTTTTATGTTGCAATAATAATTGACGTCTAATATGCATTATAAATCAAATCATCCTATCAAAAACACAATATATCAACCACATTCATTGAAGCACGTATCCAATAACAATTTCTTCCATTAAACTACATTCAAGTCGAAATATTTAAATGAGTACAAAATCATACTAACTAATAAGATATACAATTGTCAAAAAAATATCATCCCTAAATTAAGATGATAAATATGGTTGTGACGCTTCAAAAACTTCTCTTAGTGTCGCATATAGTAGACACACTCAAAATCCCATCTCTTCAACTTCTTGTGCACAACCTGCAATCAATAAATAATCATTATATCAAAATAATATTATAGTAAAATAAAATATCCAAATATATTAACGATTCTTTACAATTTTTAAAAAAATTCGACAAAGTCTCCTTTGTTTATACATGAAAACCAACCTCTTTAATGAACACAAAAGCCCGCACGGCAATAAAAAAATTAAAAAATCTCCTAAATCAACAACTCATTACAATTTTTAAAACAATTCGGCAGAGTCTCCTTTGTTTATACATGAAAACCAACCTGTTTAATCAGCACAAAAGCCCGCACACCCAGTAAAAAATAAAACAACAATCTCGCATATTAACAACAATAATAAATAATAAATTTACCTGTCACAAACCATTGCTTCATTCATGTGTTCCACGCGAATAAAATATCCCCCTAAAATGTTATCCTGTAAAACACTATAAGAAACAAAACAAAAAAGATATCAGTATTCAAATAATGTTTAAACATAAAAGTCTAAATATGCATATAGTATATTATATAATAGTACTAGCGGAATGCCCGTGCCTGAAGGCACGACGAAAATTTTGAAAACACGTAATTACAAAATGGTGAAAATTTTCGAAATATGTAATTGCAAAACGGCAAAAAAAGAGTAATTTATAACAATTGACCATAATCTCTTTTATTTATAAACTATTCACCCTGCTTAACAAACAATAAATGGTCCAACAACATTCAAATAATCTAAATCCATCAAACAAATTCACATATAATATGAAATATACAATATTCATCAAATAAATTCTCATTGCGTCTCAAAAAAACAAAGTGTCAAAGTTTTAAAAAAATTGGACAGAATCTCATTTGTTTATTGGACTATCCACCCTTCTCAAGGTATAACAACAAATTCAATAATATAAAAAAAAATCGCCTAACAAAAGCTTGAATGAAACAAACATCTTAAAAAAATAAATATATATATATCACCCCCACCCCCACCCCACCTATCACCCCCTCTCCTTCCACCCCTCATCCCCCACGCATCACCCCCTACATGCTCCCCCCCCCCCCCCACCTATCACCCCCTCTCCTGCCACCCCAACCCGTCACCACTCATCCCCCGCGCATCACCCCTACTTGCTCCCCCCCACACACACCTGCCGCTGCCCCCCACCCCCTACCTACTGCTGCTGCCCCCCTCCCCCCCCCCCCCCCACCACCACACCCCCTACCTGTTGCTACTGCCCCCACCCCCACCCTCTACCTGCTGCTGCTGCCCCCCACCCCCACCCCTACCTGCTGCTGCTGCCCCCACCCCCTACCTGCTGCTGCTGCCCCCCACCCCCACCCCTACCTGCTACTGATGCCCCCCACCCTACCCCACTTGCGATTAAATCCGAGGTACAAAATGCAACAAATTCGGGAATCCCCTGTTCATGAATAGAGAAATAAATTCAATTTTGTAAATCCCAAGCAAAACATTTAACACAGATTAAAATTGATCTTTACCCGTAGTTCCACTCGACACAATCGCAAAATGAATCAAACCGAACGTATACCTATTGCATATCTACAAATCAACGAAAGAAAAAAGAACGATAATTAGGAATATTCAACCCAATACTCTAAAAATGAATTTAACTGCTTATAAACACATGTCAAGGATATAACAATAGTAGAGCAATGTTTGTTGTCGAATTTAATTGCTTATAAATACGTGCTAAGGGATAGAGAGAGAGAGATCAAGATGTTATAAACAATAGCAAAAGAAACTTTTAGAAAGAGCATAATGATATTAATAACAACATCTTGGATCGAAAATAAAGCTTGATGCAAAATCAACAATTCAATTGATATCTTCATGTACGATAATCCGTGATTAATCATCAAGAGCTCACTTTTTTATGTAAAGTGTGGTCAAATCCTACTATTCCCAAAATGCATAAACTAAAATGCAGAAATTTAAAGCAAAACCAAGTTGACTACTATTCCCAAAGCAATAGCTGAATATGCAATAATATTTTTCACAAATGGCACAAAAGAGGCCACCACACCCAGTTCAATAATTATCTCATGAAATGCAGCATATATAGTATATATATAACTGCATATACTGCATATACTGCATATATACACAGTTATATATATACTATATATGCAGCATATATAGTATATATAAAACTATATATGCATGTATATAACTGCATATATATATACAGTTATATATATACAGTATATACACTAGTATATATGCATGTACATAACTGCATATACATGCATATATATACAGTTATATATATGCATGTATATAACTACATATACATGCATATATATACAGTTATATATATGCATATATACCAGTATATATATGCATGTATATAACTGCATATACACGCATATATATGCAGTTATATATATGCATATATACCAGTATATATACTGCATATATATGCATATATATAACTGCATATACATGCAGTATATATACAGTTATACATATGCATATTTATGCATATATATGCAGTATATATATGCATACTGGTTGGAGTGAGGGAACTCCTCCGGTTTTAGGTTGACGAGAAACTTTTGTGTTCGAAAAAAGCATAAAGCTCAGTATTTTCATAAAGAAGGGACGACCGACAAGTGCCTCGACCTAATTGCTATTTTCGCAAGTTTACGTCATACACTCCAACCGGGAGCCTCGGGACTACGCCGTGTGTTCCTACGAGTCACATTGGTCCCATGCGAGGTATTCATGACTCTTACGGGACCGTTTTAAGACTGTTTTACGTTTTCACCATTCGATGGCATGTTTTTATGCTTAAGTTTATTTTTTTGAAAATTTATGTCGTACACTCCAACCGGGAACCTCGAGACTAGGCCGTCTGTTCCTACGAGTCACATTGGTCCCGTGCGAGGTGTTCGTGACTCTTACGGTACTGTTTTAAGGCTGTTTTGCATTTTCACCCTTCGATGGCATGTTTTTATGCTTAAGTTTATTTTTTTGCAAGTTTACATCGTACACTCCAATCAGGAGCCGCGGGACTACGCCGTCTGTTCCTACGAGTCACATTGGTTCCGTGCGAGGTGTTCGTGACTCTTACGGGACCGCTTTAAGGCTATTTTGCATTTTCCCTTGGATGGCATATTTTTATGCTCAAGTTTATTTTTTTGCAAATTTACGTCGTACACTCCAACTGGGAGCCTCGGGACTACGCCGTTTGTTCCTACGAGTCACATTGGTCCCGTGCGAGGTGTTCATGACTCTTACGGGACCGTTTTGTGGTTGTTTTATATTTTCACCCTTAGATGGCATGTTTTTATGCTTAAGTTTATTTTTTTGCAAATTTACGTCGTACACTCCAACCGGGAGCCCCGTGACTACGCGTTTGGTTCCTACGAGTCACATTGGACCCATACGAGGTGTTCGTGACTCTTACGGGACCGTTTTAAGGCTGTTTTGTATTTTCACCCTTCGATGGCTTGTTTTTATGCTTAAGTTTATTTTTTTGCAAATTTACGTTGTACACTCCAATCGGGAGCCGCGAGACTACGCTGTCTGTTCCTACGAGTCACATTGGTCCCATGCGAGGTATTCGTGACTCTTATGGGACCGTTTTAAGGTTGTTTTGCATTTTCACCCTTCGATGGCATGTTTTTATGCTCAAGTTTATTTTTTTGTAAATTTACGTCGTACACTCCAATCGGAGGCCTTGGGACTACGCCGTGTGTTCCTACGAGTCACATTGGTCCCGTGCGAGGTATTCGTGACTCTTACGAGACCGTTTTATTGTTGTTTTACGTTTTCACCCTTCGATGGCATGTTTTTATGCTTAAATTTATTTTTTTACAAATTTACGTCGTACACTCCAATCGGGAACCTCGAGACTAGGTCGTCTGTTCCTACGAGTCACATTTGCCCCGTGCGAGGTGTTCGTGACTCTTATGGGACCGTTTTAAGGTTGTTTTGCATTTTTACCCTTCGATGACATGTTTTTGTGATTAAGTTTATTTTTATGTGAATTTACGTCGTACACTCCAATCGGGAGCCGCGGGACTACGCCGTCTGTTCCTACGAGTCACATTGGTCCCGTGCGAGGTGTTCGTGACTCTTACGGGACCGCTTTAAGGCTATTTTGCATTTTCCCTTGGATGGCATATTTTTATGCTCAAGTTTATTTTTTTGCAAATTTACGTCGTACACTCTAATCGGGAGCCTCGGGACTATACCGTCTGTTCCTATGAGTCACATTGGCCCCGTGCGAGGTGTTCGTGACTCTTACGGGACCGTTTTAAGGCTGTTTAATATTTTCACCCTTCGATGGCATATTTTTAAGCTTAAATTTATTTTTTTGCAAATTTACGTCGCACACTCCAACCGGGAACCTCGAGACTTGGCCGTCTGTTCCTACGAGTCACATTGGTCCCGTGCGAGGTGTTCGTGACTCTTACGGGACTGTTTTAAGGTTGTTTTGCATTTTCACCCTACGATGGCATGTTTTTATGATTAAGTTTATTTTTTTGCAAATTTACGTCGTACACTCCAATCGGGAGCCGCGGGACTACGCTAACTGTTCCTACGAGTCACATTGGTCCCATACGAGGTGTTCGTGACTCTTACGGGACTGTTTTAAGGTTGTTTTGCATTTTCACCCTTCAATGGCCTGTTTTTATGCTCAAATTTATTTTTTTATAAATTTACGTCGTACACTCCAACCGGGAGCCTCGGGACTACGCCGTCTGTTCCTACGAGTCACATTGATCCCGTGTGAGGTGTTCGTGACTCTTACGTCACTGTTTTAAGGCGGTTTTACATTTTCACCCTTTGATGGCATGTTTTTATGCTTAAGTTTTTTTTTGTAAATTTACGTCGTACACTCCAACTGGGATCCCCGTGACTACGCCGTCTGTTCCTACGAGTCACATTGGTCCCGTACGAGGTGTTCGTAACACTTACAGGACCGTTTTAAGGTTGTTTTACATTTTCACCCTTCGATGGCATGTTTTCATGCTTAAGTTTATTTTTTTGCAAATTTACGTCGTACACTCCAACCGGGAGCATCGGGACTACGTTGTTTGTTCCTACGTGTCACATTGGTCCCGTGCGAGATGTTCGTGACTCTTACGTGACTGTTTTAAGGCTGTTATACATTTTCACCCTTTGATGGCATGTTTTTATGCTTAAGTTTTTTTTTGTAAATTTACGTCGTACACTCCAACTGGAATCCCCGTGACTACGCCATCTGTTCCTACGAGTCACATTGGTCCCGTACGAGGTGTTCGTAATACTTACAGGACCGTTTTAAGACTGTTTTATATTTTCACCCTTTGATGACTTTTTTTTATGCTTAGGTTTATTTTTTTACTAATTTACGTCGTACACTCCAACCGGGAGCATCGGGACTACGTCGTTTGTTCCTTCGTGTCACATTGGTCCCGTGAGAGGTGTTCGTGACTCGTATGGGACCATTTTGAGGCTGTTTTATATTTTCACCCTTCGATGGCATGTTTTTATGCTTAAGTTTATTTTTTTGCAAATTTACGTCGTACACTCCAACCGGGAACCTCGGGACTAGGCCGTCTGTTCCTACGAGTCACATTGGTCCCATGCGAGGTGTTCGTGACTTTTAAGGGGCCGTTTTGTAGCTGTTTTACATTTTCGCCCTTCGATGGTATGTTTTTATGCATAAGTTTATTTTTTTGCAAATTTACGTCGTACACTCCAGCCGGAAGCCCCGTGACTACGCGGTCGGTTCCTACGAGTCACATTGGTCCCGTACGAGGTGTTCGTGACTCTTACGGGACCGTTTTAAGGCTGTTTTACGTTTTCACCCTTCGATGGCTTATTTTTATGCTTAAGTTTAGTTTTTTGCAAATTGACGTCGTACACTCCAATCGGGAGACGCGGGACTACGCCGTTTGTTCTTAAGAGTCACATTGGTCCCGTGCGAGGTGTTCGTTACTCTTACGGGACCGTTTTAAGGGTGTTTTACATTTTTACCCTTCGATGGCATGTTTTTATGCTTAAGTTTATTTTTCTGTAAATTTAAGTCGTACACTCAAACCGGGAACCTGGGGACTAGGTCGTCTGTTCCTACGAGTCACATTGGTCCCGTGCGAGGTGTTCGTGACTCTTACAGGACCGTTTTAAGGTTGTTTTGCATTTTCACCCTTCGATGGCATGCTTTTATTGTTAAGTTTTTTTTTGCAATTTTACGTCGTACACTGCAACCGGGAGCCCCGTGACTACGCGGTCAGTTCCTACGAGTCACATTGGTCCCGTACGAGGTGTTCGTGACTCTTACGGGACCATTTTAAGGATGATTTACGTTTTCACCCTTCGATGGCTTGTTTTTATGCTTAAGTTTATTTTTTTGCAAATATACGTCGTACACTCCAACCGGGAGCATCAGGACTACGTCATTGGTTCCTACGTGTCACATTGGTCCTGTGCGAGGTGTTCGTGACTCTTACGGGACCGTTTTAAGGCTGTTTTACGTTTTCCCCCTTCGATGGCATGTTTTTATGCTTATGTTTTTTTTTTACAAATTTACGTCGTACACTTCAACCGGGAACCTCGGGACTAGGTTGTCTGTTCCTACGAGTCACATTGGTCCCATGCGAGGTGTTCGTGACTCTTACGGGACCGTTTTAAGGTTGTTTTGCATTTTCACCCTTCGATGGCATGTTTTTATGCTTAAGTTTATTTTTTTGCAAGTTTACATCGTACACTCCAATCGAGAGCCGCGGGACTACGCCGTCTGTTCCTACGAGTCACATTGGTCCCGTGAGAGGTGTTCGTGACTCTTACGGGACCGCTTTAAGGTTATTTTGCATTTTCCCTTCGATGGCATGTTTTTATGCTCATGTTTATTTTTTTGCAAAGTTACGTCGTACACTCCAACCGGGAACCTCGGGACTACGCCGTCTGTTCCTACTAGTCACATTGGTCCCGTGCGAGGTGTTCGTGACTCTTACGGGACCGTTTTAAGGCTGTTTTATGTTTTCACCCTTCGATGGCATGTTTTTATGCTTAAATTTCTTTTTTTGCAAATTTACGTTGCACACTCCAATCGGGAACCTCGAGATTAGGCCGTCTGTTCCTACGAGTCACATTGGTCCCGTGCGAGGTGTTCGTGACTCTTACGGGACCGTTTTAAGGTTGTTTTGCATTTTCACCCTACGATGGCATGTTTTTATGATTAAGTTTATTTTTTTGCAAATTTACGTCGTACACTCCAACCGGGAGCCGCGGGACTACGCCGTTTGTTCCTACGAGTCACATTGGTCCCGTTCGAGGTGTTCGTGACTCTTATGGGACCGTTTTAAGGCTGTTTTGGATTTTCACCCTTCGATGACATGTTTTTATGCTCAAGTTTATTTTTTTACAAATTTACATCGTACACTCTAATCGGGAGCCTCGGGACTATGCCGTCTGTTCCTATGAGTCACATTGACCCTGTGCGAGGTGTTCGTGACTCTTACGGGACCGTTTTAAGGCTGTTTTATGTTTTCACCCTTCGATGGCATGTTTTTATGCTTAAGTTTATTACTTTGCAAATTTACGTCGTACACTCCAATCGAAAACCTTGAGACTAGGCCGTCTGTTCATACGAGTCACATTGGTCCTGTGTGAGGTGTTCGTGACTCTTACGAGACCGTTTTAAGGTTGTTTTGTATTTTCACCATTCGATGGCATGTTTTTATGATTAAGTTTATTTTTTTGCAAATTTATGTCGTACACTCCAATCGGGAGCCGCGGGACTACGCCGTATGTTCCTACGAGTCACATTGGTCCCGTTCGAGGTGTTCATGACTCTTACGGGACCGTTTTAAGGCTGTTTTGCATTTTCACCCTTCGATGGCATGTTTTAATGCTCAAGTTTATTTTTTGCAAATTTACGTCGTACACTCGAACCGGGATCCCCGTGACTACGCCGTCTGTTGCTACGAGTCACATTGGTCCCATATGAGTTGTTCGTAACACTTACGGGACCGTTTTAAGGTTATTTTACAGTTTCACCCTTCGATGACATGTTTTTATGCTTAAGTTTATTTTTTTGCAAATTTCGTCGTACACTCCAATCGGGAACCTCGGGACTAGGTCGTCTGTTCCTACGAGTCACATTGGTCCCGTGCGAGGTGTTCATGACTCTTACGGGACCATTTTAAGGCTGTTTTGCATTTTCACCCTTCGATGGCATGTTTTTATGCTTAAGTTTATTTTTTTGCAAGTTTACATCGTACACTCCAATCGGGAGCCGCGGAACTACGCCATCTATTCCTACGAGTCACATTGGTCCCGTGCGAGGCGTTCGTGACTCTTACGGGACCGCTTTAAGGCTATTTTGCATTTTCCCTTCGATGGCATGTTTTTATGCTCAAGTTTATTTTTTTGCAAAGTTACGTCGTACACTCCAACCGGGAGCCTCGAGACTAAGCCGTCTGTTCCTACGAGTCACATTGGTCCCGTGCGAGGTGTTCGTGACTCTTACAGGACCGTTTTAAGGTTGTTTTATGTTTTCACCCTTCGATGGCATGTTTTTATGCTTAAATTTATTTTTTTGCAAATTTAAGTCACACACTCCAACCGAAAACGTCGAGACTAGGCCGTCTGTTCCTACGAGTCACATTGGTCCCGTGCGAGGTGTTCGTGACTCTTATGGGACCGTTTTAAGGTTGTTTTGCATTTTCACCCTACGATGGCATGTTTTTATGATTAAGTTTATTTTTTTGCAAATTTACGTCGTACACTCCAACCGGGAGCCGCGGGACTACGCCGTCTGTTCCTACGAGTCACATTAGTCCCGTTCGAGGTGTTCGTGACTCTAATGGGACCGTTTTAAGGCTGTTTTGGATTTTCACCCTTCGATGGCGTGTTTTTAAGCTCAAGTTTTTTTTTTTACAAATTTACGTCGTACACTCTAATCGGGAGCCTCGAGACTATGCCGTCTGTTCCTACGAGTCACATTCGCCCTGTGCGAGGTGTTCGTGACTCTTACGGGACCATTTTAAGGCTATTTTATGTTTTCACCCTTCGATGGCATGTTTTTAAGCTTAAGTTTATTTTTTTGCAAATTTACGTCGTACATTCCAACCGGAAACCTCGAGACTACGCCGTCTGTTCCTACGAGTCACATTGGTCCCGTGCGAGGTGTTCGTGACTCTTACGGGACCGTTTTAAGGTTGTTTTGCGTTTTCACCCTTCTATGGCATGTTTTTATGATTAAGTTTATTTTTTTGCAAATTTATGTCGTACACTCCAATCGGGAGCCGCGGGACTACGCCGTATGTTCCTTCGAGTCACATTGGTCCCGTTCGAGGTGTTCGTGACTCTTACGGGACTGTTTTAAGGCTGTTTTGCATTTTCACCCTACGATGGATTATTTTTATGCTTAAGTTCATTTTTTTGCAAATTTACGTCGTACACTCCAACCGGGAGCATCGGGATTACGTCGTTGATTCTTACGTGTCACATTGGTCCCGTGCGAGGTGTTCGTGACTCTTACAGGACCGTTTTAAGGCTGTTTTACGTTTTCACCCTTCGATGGCATGTTTTATGCTTAAGTTTATTTTTTTGCAAATTTACGTTGTACACTCCAACCGGGAACCTCGGGACTATGTCGTCTGTTCCTACGAGTCACATTGGTCCCGTGCGAGGTGTTCGTGACTCTTACGGTACTGTTTTAAGGCTGTTTTGCATTTTCACCCTTCGATGGCATGTTTTTATGATAAAGTTTATTTTTTTGCAAGTTTACATCGTACACTCCAATCGGGAGCCGCGGGACTACGCCGTCTGTTCCTACGAGTCACATTGGTCCCGTGCGAGGTGTTTGTGACTCTTACGGGACCGCTTTAAGGCTATTTTGCATTTTCCCTTGGATGGCATGTTTTTATGCTCAAGTTTATTTTTTTGCAAATTTACGTCGTACACTCTAATCGGGAGCCTCGAGACTATACCGTCTATTCCTATAAGTCACATTGGCCCCGTGCGAGGTGTTCGCGACTCTTACGGGACCGTTTTAAGGCTGTTTTATATTTTCACCCTTCGATGGCATGTTTTTATGCTTAAATTTATTTTTTTGCAAATTTACGTCGCACACTCCAACCGGGAACCTCGAGACTAGGCCGTCTGTTCCTACGAGTCACATTGGTCCCGTGCGAGGTGTTTGTGACTCTTACGGGACCGCTTTAAGGCTATTTTGCATTTTCCCTTGGATGGCATGTTTTTATGCTCATGTTTATTTTTTTGCAAAGTTACGTCGTACACTCCAACCGGGAACCTCGGGACTACGCCGTCTGTTCCTACTAGTCACATTGGTCCCGTGCGAGGTGTTCGTGACTCTTACGGGACCGTTTTAAGGCTGTTTTATGTTTTCACCCTTCGATGGCATGTTTTTATGCTTAAATTTCTTTTTTTGCAAATTTACGTTGCACACTCCAATCGGGAACCTCGAGATTAGGCCGTCTGTTCCTACGAGTCACATTGGTCCCGTGCGAGGTGTTCGTGACTCTTACGGGACCGTTTTAAGGTTGTTTTGCATTTTCACCCTACGATGGCATGTTTTTATGATTAAGTTTATTTTTTTGCAAATTTACGTCGTACACTCCAACCGGGAGCCGCGGGACTACGCCGTTTGTTCCTACGAGTCACATTGGTCCCGTTCGAGGTGTTCGTGACTCTTATGGGATCGTTTTAAGGCTGTTTTGGATTTTCACCCATCGATGGTATGTTTTTATGCTCAAGTTTATTTTTTTGAAAATTTACGTCGTACACTCTAATCGGGAGCCTCGGGACTATGCCGTCTGTTCCTATGAGTCACATTGGCCCTGTGCGAGGTGTTCATGACTCTTACGGGACCGTTTTAAGGCTGTTTTATGTTTTCACCCTTCGATGGCATGTTTTTAGGCTTAAGTTTATTTTTTTGCAAATTTACGTCGTACACTCCAACCGGGAATCTCAAGACTAGGCCGTATGTTCCTACGAGTCACATTGGTCCCGTGCGAGGTGTTCGTGACTCTTACGGGACTGTTTTAAGGTTGTTTTGCATTTTCACCCTGCGATGGCATGTTTTTATGATTAGGTTTATTTTTTTGCAAATTTATGTCGTACACTCCAATCGGGAGCCGCGGGACTACGCCGTATGTTCCTACGAGTCACATTGGTCCCGTTCGAGGTGTTCGTGACTCTTACGGGTCCGTTTTAAGGCTGTTTTGCATTTTCACCCTTCGATGGCATGTTTTAATGCTCAAGTTTATTTTTTAACAAATTTACGTCGTACACTCCAACCAAAAATCCCCGTGTCTACGCCGTCTGTTGCTACGAGTCACATTGATCCCGTACGAGGTGTTCGTAACACTTATGGGACCGTTTTAAGGCTATTTTACATTTTCACCCTTCGATGGCATGTTTTTATGCTTAATTTTATTTTTTGCAAATTTACGTCGTACACTCCAACTGGGAGCATCGGGACTACGTCGTTTGTTCCTACGTGTCACATTGGTCCCGTGAGAGGTGTTCGTGACTCTTACGGGACCGTTTTGTGGCTATTTTATATTTCCACCCTTTGATGGCTTGTTTTTATGCTTAAGTTTATTTTTTTGCAAATTTACATCGTACACTCCAACCGAGAGCCCCGTGACTACGCGTTTGGTTCCTACGAGTAACATTGGACCCGTACGAGGTGTTAGTGACTCTTACGGGACCGGTTTAAGGCTATTTACGTTTTCACCCTTTGATTACTTTTTTTTATGCTTAGGTTTATTTTTTTGCAAATTTACGTCGTACACTCCAACCGGGATCCCCGTGACTATGTCGTTTGTTCCTACGAGTCACATTGGTCCCGTAGGAGGTGTTCGTAACTCTTACGTGACCATTTTAAGGCTGTTTTACATTTTCACCCATTGATGGCATGTTTTTATGCTTAAGTTTATTTTTTTGCAAATTTACATCTTACATTCCAACCGGGAACCTCGGGACTAGGCCGTCTGTTCCTACGAGTCACATTGGTCCCGTGCGAGGTGTTCGTGACTTTTAAGAGACCGTTTTGTGGCTGTTTTACATATTCACCCTTCGATGGCATGTTTTTATGCTTAATTTTATTTTTTTGCAAATTTACGTCGTACACTCCAACCACGAGCCCCGTGACTACGCGGTGGGTTCCTACGAGTCACATTGGTCCCGTACGAGGTGTTCATGACTCTTACGGGACCGTTTTAAGGCTGTTTTACGTTTTCACCCTTCGATGGCTTATTTTTATACTTAAGTTTATTTTTTTGCAAATTTACGTCCTACACTCCAACCGGGAGCCTCGGGACTACGCCGTGTGTTCCTACGAGTCACATTGGTCCCGTGCGAGGTGTTCGTGACTCTTATGGGACCGTTTTGTGGTCGTATTATATTTTCACCCTTCGATGGCATGTTTTTATACTTTAATTTATTTTTTTACAAATTTACGTCGTACACTCCAATCGGGAACCTCGAGACGAGGTCGTCTGTTCCTACGAGTCACATTTGTCCCGCGCGAGGTGTTTGTGACTCTTACGGGACCATTTTAAGGTTGTTTTACATTTTTACCCTTCGATGGCATGTTTTTGTGATTAAGTTTATTTTTTTGTAAATTTACGTCGTACACTCCAATCGTGAGCCGCGGGACTACGTCGTCTATTCCTATGAGTCACATTGGTCCTGTTCGAGGTGTTCGTGCCTCTTACGGGACCGTTTTAAGGCTGTTTTGCATTTTCACCCTTCGATGGCATATTTTTATGCTCAAGTTTATTTTTTTCCAAATTTACGTCTTACATTCCAACCGGGAGCCTCGGGACTACGCCGTCTGTTCCTACGAGGCACATTGGTCCCGTGCGAGGTGTTCGTGACTCTTATGGGACCGTTTTGTGGCCGTATTATATTTTCACCCTTCGATGGCATGTTTTTATGCTCAAGTTTATTTTTTTGCAAATTTACATCGTACACTCCAACCGGGAACCTCGAGACTAGGCCATCTGTTCCTACGAGTCACATTGGTTTCGTACGAGGTGTTCGTGACTCTTACGGGACCATTTTTAAGTTGTTTTGTATTTTCACCCTTCTATGGCTTGTTTTTATGCTTAAGTTTATTTTTTTACAAATTTACGTCGTACACTCCAATCGGGAGCCACGGGACTACGCTGACTGTTCCTACGAGTCACATTGGTCCCATGCGAGGTATTCGTGACTCTTACGGGACTGTTTTAAGGCTGTTTTTCATTTTCACCCTTCGATGGCCTGTTTTTATGCTCAAATTTATTTTTTTGCAAATTTACGTTGTACACTCCAAGCGGGAGCCTCGGGACTACGCCGTCTGTTCCTACGAGTCACATTGATCCCGTGTGAGGTGTTCGTGACTGCTTACGTGACTGTTTTAAGGCGGTTTTACATTTTCACCCTTTGATGGCATGTTTTTATGCTTAAGTTTTTTTTTTGTAAATTAACGTCGTACACTCCAACTGGGATCCTCGTGACTACGCCGTCTGTTCCTACGAGTCACATTGGTCCCGTACGAGGTGTTCGTAACACTTACAGGACCGTTTTAAGGCTGTTTTACATTTTCACCCTTCGATGGCATGTTTTCATGCTTAAGTTTATTTTTTTGCAAATTTACGTCGTACACTCCAACCGGGAGCATCGGGACTACGTCATTTGTTCCTACGTGTCACATTGGTCCCGTGCGAGGTGTTCGTGACTCTTACGTGACTGTTTTAAGGTTGTTATACATTTTCACCATTTGATGGCATGTTTTTATGCTAAAGTTTTTTTTTGTAAATTTACGTCGTACACTCCAACTGGGATCCCCGTGACTACGCCGTCTGTTCCTACGAGTCACATTGGTCCCGTACGAGGTGTTCGTAACACTTACAGGACCGTTTTAAGGCTGTTTTTTATTTTCACCCTTTGATGGCATGTTTTCATGCTTAAGTTTATTTTTTTGCAAATTTACGTCGTACACTCCAACCGGGAGCATCGAGACTACGTCGTTTGTTCCTTCGTGTCACATTGGTCCCGTGAGAGGTGTTCGTGACTCGTATGGGACCATTTTAAGGCTGTTTTATATTTTCACCCTTCGATGGCAAGTTTTTATGCTTAAGTTTATTTTTTGCAAATTTACGTCGTACACTCCAACCGGTAACCTCGGGACTAGGTCGTCTGTTCCTACGAGTCACATTGGTCCCATGCGAGGTGTTCGTGACTTTTAAGGGACCTTTTTGTGGCTGTTTACATTTTCACCCTTCGATGGTATGTTTTTATGCTTAAGTTTATTTTTTTGCAAATTTAAGTCGTACACTGCAACCGGGAGCCCCGTGACTACGCGGTCGGTTTCTACGAGTCACATTGGTCCCGTACGAGGTGTTCGAGACTCTTACGGGACCATTTTAAGGTTGTTTTATGTTTTCACCCTTCGATGGCTTATTTTTATGCTTAAGTTTATTTTTTTGCAAATTTACGTCGTACACTCCAACCAGGAGCATCGGGACTATGTCGTTGGTTTCTACGTGTCACATTGGTCCTGTGCGAGGTGTTCGTGACTCTTACGGGACCGTTTTAAGGCTATTTTACGTTTTCCCCCTTCGATGGTATGTTTTTATGCTTAAGTTTATTTTTTTACAAATTTACGTCGTACACTCCAATCGGGAACCTCGGGACAAGGTCGTCTGTTCCTACGAGTCACATTGGTCCCGTGCCAGGTGTTCGTGACTCTTACGGGACCGTTTTAAGGCTGTTTTGCATTTTCACCCTTCGATGGCATGTTTTTATGCTTAAGTTTATTTTTTTGCAAGTTTACATCGTACACTCCAATCGAGAGCCGCGGGACTACGCCGTCTGTTCCTACGAGTCACATTGTTCCCGTTCGAGGTGTTCGTGACTCTTACGGGACCGCTTTAAGGTTATTTTGCATTTTCCCTTCGATGGCATGTTTTTATGCTTAAGTTTATTTTTTTGCAAATTGACGTCGTACACTTTAATCGGGAGACGCGGGACTACGCCGTTTGTTCTTAAGAGTCACATTGGTCCCGTGCGAGGTGTTCATTACTCTTACGGGACTGTTTTAAGGCTGTTTTACGTTTTTACCATTCGATGGCATGTTTTTATGCTTAAGTTTATTTTTCTTCAAATTTACGTCGTACACTCAAACCGGGAACCTCGGGACTAGGCCGTCTGTTCCTACGAGTCACATTGGTCCCGTGTGAGGTGTTCGTGACTCTTACGGGACTGTTTTAAGGTTGTTTTGCATTTTCACCCTTCGATGGCATGCTTTTATTGTTAAGTTTATTTTTTTGCAATTTTACGTCGTACACTGCAACCGGGAGCCCCGTGACTACGCGGTCGGTTCCTACGAGTCACATTGGTCCCGTACGAGGTGTTCGTGACTCTTACGGGACCATTTTAAGGTTGTTTTATGTTTTCACCCTTCGATGGCTTATTTTTATGCTTAAGTTTATTTTTTTGCAAATTTACGTCGTACACTCCAACCGGGAGCATCGGGACTATGTCGTTGGTTCCTACGTGTCACATTGGTCCTGTGCGAGGTGTTCGTGACTCTTATGGGACCGTTTTAAGGTTGTTTTACGTTTTCCCCCTTCGATGGTATGTTTTTATGCTTAAGTTTATTTTTTTACAAATTTACATCGTACACTCCAATCGGGAACCTCGGGACTAGGTCGTCTGTTTCTACGAGTCACATTGGTCCCGTGCGAGGTGTTCGTGACTCTTACAGGACCGTTTTAAGGCTGTTTTGCATTTTCACCCTTCGATGGCATGTTTTTATGCTTAAGTTTATTTGTTTGCAAGTTTACATCGTGCACTCCAATCGAGAGCCGCGGGACTACGCCGTCTGTTCCTACGAGTCACATTGGTCCCGTGCGAGGTGTTCGTGACTCTTACATGATCGCTTTAAGGTTATTTTGCATTTTCCCTTCGATGGCATGTTTTTATGCTCAAGTTTATTTTTTGCAAAGTTACGTCGTACACTCCAACCGGGAGCCTCGGGACTACGCCGTCTGTTCCTACGAGTCACATTGGTCCCGTGCAAGGTGTTCGTGACTCTTACGGGACCGTTTTAAGGCTGTTTTATGTTTTCACCCTTCGATGGCATGTTTTTATGCTTAAATTTCTTTTTTTGCGAATTTACGTCGCACACTCCACTCGGGAACCTCGAGATTAGGCCGTCTGTTCCTACGAGTCACATTGGTCCCGTGCAAGGTGTTCGTGACTCTTACGGGACCGTTTTAAGGTTGTTTTGCATTTTCACCCTACGATGGCATGTTTTTATGATGAAGTTTATTTTTTTGCAAATTTACGTCGTACACTCCAACCGGGAGCCGCGGGACTACGCCGTCTGTTCCTACGAGTCACATTAGTCCCGTTCGAGGTGTTCGTGACTCTTATGGGACCATTTTCAGGCTGTTTTGGATTTTCACCCTTCGATGACATGTTTTTATGCTCAAGTTTATTTTTTTACAAATTTACGTCGTACACTCTAATCGGGAGCATCGGGACTATGTCGTCTGTTCCTATGAGTCACATTGGCCCTGTGTGAGGTGTTCGTGACTCTTACGGGACCGTTTAAAGGCTGTTTTATGTTTTCACCCTTCGATGGCATGTTTTTATGCTTAAGTTTATTTTTTTGCAAATTTACGTCGTACACTCCAATCGGGAACCTCGAGACTAGGCCATCTGTTCATACGAGTCACATTGGTCCCGTGCGAGGTGTTCGTGACTCTTAGGAGACCGTTTTAAGGTTGTTTTGTATTTTCACCCTTCGATGGCATGTTTTTATGATTAAGTTTATTTTTTTACAAATTTATGTTGTACACTCCAATCGGGAGCCGCGGGACTACGCCGTATGTTCCTACGAGTCACATTGATCCCGTTCGAGGTGTTCATGACTCTTACTGGACCGTTTTAAGGTTGTTTTGCATTTTCACCCTTCGATGGCATGTTTTAATGCTCAAGTTTATTTTTTTGCAAATTTACGTCGTACCGTGACTACGTCGCCTATTGCTACGAGTCACATTGGTCCCGTACAAGGTGTTCTTAACACTTACGGGGCCGTTTTAAGGTTGTTTTACAGTTTCACCCTTCGATGGCATGTTTTTATGCTTAAGTTTATTTTTTTGCAAATTTACGTCGTACACTCCAATCGGGAACCTCAGGACTAAGTCGTATGTTCCTACGAGTCACATTGGTCCCGTGCGAGGTGTTCGTGACTCTTACGGGACCGTTTTAAGGCTGTTTTGCATTTTCACCCTTCGATGACATGTTTTTATGCTTAAGTTTATTTTTTTGCAGGTTTACATCGTACACTCCAATCGGGAGCCGCGGGACTACGCCGTCTATTCCTACGAGTCACATTGGTCACGTGCGAGGTGTTCGTGACTCTTACGGGACCGCTTTAAGGCTATTTTGCATTTTCCTTTCGATGGCATGTTTTTATGCTCAAGTTTATTTTTTTGCAAAGTTACGTCGTACACTCCAACCGGGAGCCTCGGGACTACGCCATCTGTTCCTACGAGTCACATTGGTCCCGTGCGAGGTGTTCGTGACTCTTACAGGACCGTTTTAAGGCTGTTTTATGTTTTTATCCTTCGATGGCATGTTCTTATGCTTAAATTTATTTTTTTGCAAATTTACGTCACACACTCCAACCGGGAACCTCGAGACTAGGTCGTCTGTTCCTACGAGTCACATTGGTCCCGTGCGAGGTGTTCGTGACTCTTACGGGACCGTTTTAAGGTTGTTTTGCATTTTCACCGTACGATGGCATGTTTTTATGATTAAGTTTATTTTTTTTGCAAATTTATGTCGTACACTCCAATCGGGAGCCGCGGGACTACGCCATATGTTACTTCGAGTCACGGGAGCCGCGGGACAACGCCGTCTGTTCCTACGAGTCACATTAGTCCCGTTCGAGGTGTTCGTGACTCTTATGGGACCGTTTAAAGGCTGTTTTGGATTTTCACCCTTCGATGGCATGTTTTTAAGCTCAAGTTTATTTTTTTGCAAATTTATGTCGTACACTCTAATCGGGAGCCTCAGGACTATGCCGTCTGTTCCTACGAGTCACCTTGGCCCTGTGCGAGGTGTTCGTGACTCTTACGGGACTATTTTAAGGCTATTTTATGTTTTCACCCTTCGATGGCATGTTTTTATGCTTAAGTTTATTTTTTCGCAAATTTACGTCGTACACTCCAACCGGGAACCTCGAGACTAGGCCGTCTGTTCCTACGAGTCACATTGGTCCCGTGCGAGGTGTTCGTGACTCTTACGGGACCGTTTTAAGGTTGTTTTTCATTTTCACCCTTCTATGGCATGTTTTTATGATTAAGTTTATTATTTTGCAAATTTATGTCGTACACTCCAATCGGGAGCCGCGAGACTACGCCGTATGTTACTTCAAGTCACATTGGTCCCGTTCGAGCTGTTCGTGACTCTTACGGGACCGTTTTAAGGCTGTTTTGCATTTTCACCCTACGATGGCTTGTTTTTATGCTTAAGTTCATTTTTTTGTAAATTTACGTCGTACACTCCAACCGGGAGCATCGGGACTACGTCGTTGGTTCTTACGTGTCACATTGGTCCCGTGCGAGGTGTTCGTGACTCTTACGGGACCGTTTTAAGGTTGTTTTACGTTTTCCCCCTTCGATGGCATGTTTTTATGCTTAAGTTTATTTTTTTGCAAATTTACGTCGTACACTCCAACCGGGAACGTCGGGACTAGGTCGTCTGTTCCTACGAGTCACATTGGTCCCGTGCGAGGTGTTCGTGACTCTTACGGTACCGTTTTAAGGTTGTTTTGCATTTTCACCCTTCGATGCCATGTTTTTATGCTTAAGTTTATTTTTTTGCAAGTTTACATCGTACACTCCAATCGGGAGCAGCGGGACTACGCCGTCTGTTCCTACGAGTCACATTGGTCCCGTGCGAGGTGTTCGTGACTCTTACGGGACCGCTTTAAGGCTATTTTGCATTTTCCCTTGGATGGCATGTTTTTATGCTCAAGTTTTTTTTTTTGCAAAGTTACGTCATACACTCCAACCTGGAGCCTCGGGACTACGCCGTATGTTCCTACGAGTCACATTGGCCCCGTGCGAGGTGTTCGTGACTCTTACGGGACCGTTTTAAGGCTGTTTTATATTTTTACCCTTCGATTGCATGTTTTTATGCTTAAATTTATTTTTTTGCAAATTTACGTCGCACACTCCCACCGGGAACCTCGAGACTAGGCCGTCAGTTCCTACGAGTCACATTGGTCCCGTGCGAGGTGTTCGTGACTCTTACGGGATCGTTGTAAGGTTGTTTTGCATTTTCACCCTACGATGGCATGTTTTTATGATTAAGTTTATTTTTTTTCAAATTTACGTCGTACACTCCAATCGGGAGCCGCGGGACTACGTCGTCTGTTCCTACGAGTCACATTGGTCCCGTTCGAGGTGTTCGTGACTCTTATGGGACCGTTTTAAGGCTGTTTTGGATTTTCACCCTTCGATGGCATGTTTTTATGCTCAAGTTTATTTTTTTGCAAATTTACGTCGTACACTCTAATCGGAAGCCTCGGGACTATGCCGTCTGTTCCTATGAGTCACATTGGCCCTGTGCGAGGTGTTCTTGACTCTTACACGACCGTTTTAAGGCTGTTTTATGTTTTCACCCTTCGATGGCATGTTTTTGTGCTTAAGTTTATTTTTTTGCAAATTTACGTCGTACACTCCAACCGGGAATCTCAAGACTAGGCCGTCTGTTCCTACGAGTCACATTGGTCCCGTGCGAGGTGTTCGTGACTCTTACGGGACCGTTTTAAGGTTGTTTTGCCTTTTCACCCTTCGATGGCATGTTTTTATGATTAGGTTTATTTTTTTGCAAACTTATGTCGTACACTCCAATCGGGAGCCGCGGGAGTACGCCGTATGTTCCTACGAGTCACATTGGTCCCGTTCGAGGTATTCGTGACTCTTACGGGACTGTTTTAAGGCTGTTTTGCTTTTTCACCCTTCGATGGCATGTTTTAATGCTCAAGTTTATTTTTTTACAAATTTATGTCGTACACTCCAACCGGGATCCCCCGTGACTACGCCGTCTGTTGCTACGAGTCACATTGGTCCCGTACGAGGTGTTCGTAACACTTATGGGACCGTTTTAAGGATATTTTACATTTTCACCCTTCGATGGCATGTTTTTATTCTTAGTTTTATTTTTTTATAAATTTACGTCGCACACTCCAACTGGGAGCATCGGGACTACGTCGTTTGTTCCTACATGTCACATTGGTCCGTGAGAGGTATTCGTGACTCTTACGGGACCGTTTTGTGGCTGTTTTATATTTCCGCCCTTCGATGGCTTGTTTTTATGCTTAAGTTTATTTTTTTGCAAATTTACGTCGTACACTCCAACCGAGAGCCCCGTGACTATGCGTTTGGTTCCTACGAGTCACATTGGACCCGTACGAGGTGTTCGTGGCTCTTACGGGACCCTTTTAAGGCTATTTACGTTTTCACCCTTTGATTACTTTTTTTTATGCTTAGGTTTATTTTTTTGCAAATTTACGTCGTACACTCCAACCGGGATCCCCGTGACTATGTCGTTTGTTTCTACGAGTCACATTGGTCCCGTAGGAGGTGTTCGTAACTCTTACGGGACCATTTTAAGGTTGTTTTACATTTTCACCCTTCGATGGCATGTTTTTATGCTTAAGTTTATTTTTTTGCAAATTTACGTTGTACATTCCAACCGGGAACCTCGGGACTAGGCCGTCTATTCCTACGAGTCACATTGGTCATGTGCGAGGTGTTCGTGACTTTTAAGAGATCGTTTTGTGGCTGTTTTACATTTTCACCCTTCGACGGCATGTTTTTATGCTTAAGTTTATTTTTTTGTAAATTTACGTCGTACACTCCAACCAGGAGCCCCGTGACTACGCGGTCGGTTCCTACGAGTCACATTGGTCCCGTACGAGGTGTTCATGACTCTTACGGGACCGTTTTAAGGCTGTTTTATGTTTTCACCCTTCGATGGATTATTTTTATGCTTAAGTTTATTTTTTTACAAATTTACGTCGTACAATCAAACCGGGAACCTCGGGACTAGGCCGTTTGTTCCTACGAGTCACATTGGTCCCGTCCGAGGTGTTCGTGACTCTTACGGGACCGTTTTAAGGCTGTTTTGCATTTTCACCCGTCGATGGCATGCTTTTATGCTTAAATTTATTTTTTTGCAAATTTACATCGTACACTCCAATTGGGAGCCGCGGGGCTACGCCTTCTGTTCCTACTAGTGACATTGGTCCCGTGCGAGGTGTTCGTGACTCTTACGGGGCCGTTCTAAGGTTGTTTTACGTTTTCACCCTTCGATGGCATGTTTTTATGCTTAAGATTATTTTTTTGCAAATTTACGTCGTACACTCAAACCGAAAACCTCGGGACTAGGCCGTCTGTTCCTACGAGTCACATTGGTCCCGTGCGAGGTGTTCGTGACTCTTACGGGACCGTTCTAAGGCTGTTTTGCATTTTCACCCTTCGATGGCATGCTTTTATGCTTAAGTTTATTTTTTTGTAAATTTACGTCGTACACTTCAATCAGGAGCCGCGGGACTACGCCGTTTGTTCCTACGAGTGACATTGGTCCCGTGCGAGGTGTTCGTGACTCTTACGCGACCGTTTAAAGGTTGGTTTGCATATTCAGCCTTCGATGGCATGTTTTTATGCTCAAGTTTATTTTTTGCAAATTTACGTCGTACACTCCAACCGGGAGCCTCGGGACTACGCCGTCTGTTCCTACGAGTCACATTGGTCCCGTACGAGGTGTTCGTGACTCTTACGGGACTGTTTTAAGGTTGTTTTACGTTTTCACGCTTCGATGTCCTGTTTTTATGCTTAAGTCTAATTTTTTGTAAATTTACATCGTAAACTCAAACCGGGAGCCCCGTGACTACGTGGTCGGTTCCTACGAGTCACATTGGTCCCGTACGAGATGTTCGTGACTTTTAACATCTTCTCAATCTCATCCTTCAAGGCAAAACACTTATCGATCAAGTGACCGTGATCTTGGTGGAACTCGCACCATAGGTTCTTGTTCCTCTTATGTGAAGGAGCCTTCAACTTCTCTGGACATCTCAAGGACCTGTCATTCTTTATTTCATTGAGGATATGTTCGCAGCTCACAGTTAGAGGAGTGTAGTGCACAAACTTGTTGTCTGCAGACCTTTTCTTTCTATCCTTATTCTTTTGGAATTTCCCACTGCTACTTTCGTTCTCATCCTCATACTTTGCAGCCATTGATTCTTCAGAATTCATGACCCTACCAGCTATTGCTAATAGCTCGGCCATAGACCTAGGGGGTCTTCAGCAAGCTTCCAAAGTATCTTTCCCTTCTGAAGTCTTCCAATGAGGGTTGTCATAGCTATATTCTCTTTGTAATCTTCAACCTTCGATTTTTCCTTGTTGAATCTTGCAATGTAGTCTATGAGGCTCTCATTCTTGCCTTACTTTACGTAGAGGAGATGGTTGTATTCTTCTGAGGTCTTACCCCAAAACAGAAGTTGTGTATAAATTATTCTGCCAACCCCTTAAAGTTATCAACATAATTTTTAGGAAGTGAAGTGAACCCAATATGCGCAGTTCCCGTCAAAGTGCTTGAAAAAGCTCAGCATCTCATCTTATCAGGGATTGAATAAATGTCTGCTGCAGACTGATACATCTCAATATGATGTACATGATTGGTACTCCCATCATACTTGGGAGACATCATTGGTGGTTTGAATTTGGCCGGGGTTGGGAAGTTGATAATCCTTGCCGAAAATGGAGAGTACCAATCATGTACATCCCCCTCTCAGAATCCTCTTTGTAGTGGGTCTCAGCTTTTGATGAGGTTACCTATCTTCTCTTATGGCCGTTGGATTGAATCATTCCATGGTTTTGCAACATCATCCTGGCCGAGGTTGTCCCCAACCACTTCTAAGGGGTGGACTGAGGGTTCCCCAGCTGCTGCACAACGTCGGCTATTGACTTCCTGACTATAATCTCGACCTTGGTGAGGTCGGCCCTGATGAGGTTGATGTTCACCATCTCCCCTTTGGGAGCCTGCTACGCTTCTCGATCTGGACAACCTCTGCCTCAAATCATTAACTGGGCCGAGCCTTTCAAAGGCCGACCCTCTACTCAAGCAATCAAAAGCTGATCCTTTTGGTTGGGCATCACCAACCTCGGCCCTTCTTGCTCCGCAACCTCGGCTCTGCTGTATAGGACGTACTGTGTTATTTGAAACCTCATATGGCTCCCAGCAGTCAGCGGGAGCATCCTCTGCCTCGATATCATCATACCTATCCTTAGGACATGGGTTTCTTTGCCTCCCCAGGCGTAAACGCCTAGGGTCAACAACGTTCCTCCTCCGTTGAGGAGTAGGTTGGTCTTTTCGTGGTGCATAGGGTGGTCCCCTGGCCTCAGGATGAGGTTAAGAAGCCGCCGGAGTAATCATCTCCGGTGAGATCCCAGGTGGTCTTATTATGTTTTGGCTTAGCTGGGCGAACTGCTCCTGCATAATTCGCTATGATACGACTAAGGACTTCAAGGCTGCCGCTACCTCAGCCATTTCAGACTGGGGTGGCGCATGGCTGGAACTGGGTCCCTCAATACCAGATGGTGGAGGAGGAGGTGGTAACTCCGGTGCCATATGTTAAGACTAAAGAGCTTGTAATGGGAATATTGGAGAGCTTGATACCTTAAGGGGCCTCTTTCAATAGTGAAATAGCTCCACACAAAGGGTGGTGCCTGGGTCATTACCAGAGTCTCCGATGAGGTCAAGCTGTAAAAGGGAAGAGATAGTTTCTCGTTCCTACAGACGGCGCCAGAATGATGATGTTGGAAAATAGCACCAACAGGTAAGGTGTTGACAAGATCAAACATGTGGTAATAATGGCAACACAAGAGTATATGTATAAATTATAGAATGAGGTGAGGAGAAGGGGATGAACACTTGAATGTAAGTGGTTCAGTCAATCTGTCCTACGTTCACTGTGTGTGTGTGAGTAATATCACTGCAAGAAGGCACTAATGGCCATGGATACAATCTCTCAAGCTCTCTCTCTACTGTGTAAAATGACAGAGTTTCAGCTAGGGTTGTAATTATGGATCCCTTTACAAAGTTGATGATGGCCTCTATATATAGTGCTTAGGGGGTGTAATGTACCCCCCAGGCATGTAATGAGCATGTGCATGAGGACCAAACTAGTATAATGACGACACCCGACTGGTCCCAAGTAGGTAATGATGACCTCAATATTCCCTCACGTGGAGGGAATGATTCGGTGATAACAAATTTGTCCACGTGTTCCAAACCATACATGTGCTTGTAAATGCTCGACCCTGTCTTTGACTGGTACAACCTCGGCCTGAAAGAATACGAGGTTGGTGGGGTCCGACCATTGCCTTGTCTGAGGTAAATATCTGTGATGACCTCGGCCAGGTAGGCTGGCTAAGGTTAGGTATGGAGGTTGTAACGTCGGCTTAGGCAGATGATGACATTGCCAGATGATTGATCCCATGATGATTGCAACATAGGCTGGGCCCGATGATGGTATTGAAGGGTAGTTGAACCCATGAGTCTTTACTGACCTCGGCTGATGCCTCGCCGAGGTTGTTGTATGAGGTAGATGCAATGTCGGTTGGAGCCGACCTTCTTGGTGACGACCTTGCTGATGGTTGTCATTGGCTTCTGGTCACCTCGGCCGTGAGACTGGCCGATGTTAGTTGCTCTGGGTAAGAGGGTGCACTTTGGGCACACACACACACACACACACACACACACACATATATATATATATATATATATATATATTATAAAAGTGCTCAGACCCGAGTTTAATGGATTGTGTCTGGGTCCAGACTCAACCAATTGACATGCCTACCCTGGGTAGCTTATTGACCCACTTTCCTTTACTTTTCCTAACATTTTCTTGATTCCTCCTTAAATGGTCTCATATATCTTTCCCTATCCATTGTTTTGATATTGTATTTTATACTTAAGTCTAGAGAAACGAGTAGAGAAATATGTGACACCCTGACTAATTAAATACCAGGTAGCTACTCCTTTATTAAATCAATACAAAATGCCAAGTTGGTTCAGTTAATAGCATCACTAACGAAAGCATTTTAATAATTACTAACCACCTAGTATTTAAAAAGTAAGTTGCCAAATTTTAAGTTAAGTCTGATTAACATGCAATAAAAGAATAATGGAAGAACAACATAATCCATTCACCATAACGAAGTAATGAAACAACCAACAAATAGTAATAAGTCCGGAGTAAAACTCCTCACAACAATCCCACAACTGAAAATAAAATGACAAGTCTGAATCCTGAATTAATTGCATGCCCGAAATCTGAATAACTGAAATAAATGAAATGTCTAAAAGAAATGGGCGACATGCCCTACAACTGATAAATTCTGAATATAGAGTCAAGATAGATGAAGCGTCTACAAGCGAAGTCCTGTAACTTCCACAAACAGCTACAGCTCGTCACCTGAATGAGGATCCTAAGCATGGTGTCCTTGTGGCTGGGCACCTAAAATGGTTTTTACAAAAAAATGGATTTGAAAGCAAATGGGTCAGAGCTCGAAAGTGGAAATCATTTTAAAAACAGCAAGTGTTTTAATATCATTAAAACATTAAATGCAAAATACATGTTAGGACATGCACTCACATGAAATTCTCACCTCTCGACTACATGTGCACTCCTAACGTACCGTACCCATCTAAATGTCATACACATCTAACCAAACCGTAATAAGTTCTACCCCTTACTACTCGATTCCCAAATTACCTTCTAGCGTTATAAAATCAATAAAGGGTTTTACTTAAACTCAGATTCTCAATTTGTAATACAATTCACTATCAGTTAACCCGTTATGTATCTCAAAACATTACCATAAATATGTTCACAACATCAACATGAAGGTTCCCATTAATTAAGTGTATATTATTCACGTCATAAATATACAATATAAGCACCCCGAGACTAAGCTGCAGTGCACACATACTCTGCTATCCATCCCGGTACATCACGTACATAAGGATCACGTTTTCCGAATCTCTCAGGAATCGTTCTCAGATAACAACGCAAATAATGGAGGCGAACACAGTCACATCACATGGCTCACGTACATACCTACGCTCCCACGATCAGCAGGCTTATTAACATACCAATAAGTCCTTCTCTGACCTATGTTCATCGAGGTAACCAATCTAAATCCCCCCCGTAGGCAACACAAGGATAGATGGCCCTAAGCGAACGCAAACCTCCCGTGATAGCAAGTATGGTAGGTATGTCATACACATAAAGTCATATACATATACATATACATATACTAAGTATGCACATATCTTAGTAATCACCATAATTTTACTTGGTACACTTCTCATTCTCGTACTAACTTATAATGCCACACAATTACGTATGTTCCCGATTAATATAAACATCATCAAATCTTCAAATCCCTTCATTTATCCCCAAATTATATGAACATGAACCCTAACATTTATAAATCATCAATGAACCTAATTAAATCCGTTTTTGTTTCATCCAAGATATTATTATTATCAGAATAATCGCCTACATACAATTCTACATGCAATTCCTCATCAATATGCAAGATTCTAATTCCAAATTTAATGGGTTTTCATCTAACTCCCAAACAAATATGATTATACCAAATTCCTACGCATGGAAGAAGCATTCTCTGAAATTAATTGAAATTAAACCACTTGCCTTATTTGAATCTCTGATTTTGATGACGGATTGAGAAACTTGTGTGCTCGCGTTCAAATGATCAAATTATATATAAAACCCTTTTAATCCAAACAAACCCTAAACATGCAGCAGTATGTGATTGAATAAATTAATAATCTACGCAAGAACATTCAAACACATGCAATTAAGGAAAAATCCCCGTCATGGGCAAAACCATTTATTTTCACTATAATTTGTAAGAAAACGGCTTACAATCGGATTACAATGAAAATACAAGTTGACTAAGAATTACCCTCGGGTATCGGATTCTGTAGTCGCGGCTGGAATTATCCCTTTCTAGTAGGGATGCAATGAAGAAGAAGAACGGTCTCTTCCACAAGGGTTGAACAAACCAAAGTTGTGTTCTTGGGTTGCAAAAAGGATTCACAAAGGTTTGGCAATGATGTGTGAATCAAAACATGAGTCTTGAGACTCAAAAATATGAAGACTAGATGTATTTGGACTCTCAAATTCGTCTCCTAAAGTCTTGCAAAACAACTCCCCCGAAGTTGGTATTTATAGGAAAAAATATGAAGAGTCCCACGTTCTTAAAACTCTAAAATTCTATCCAGCGTACAAAAAAAACAGCATTCTTTAAGGAATTTTCTCTATCTTCAAAAGGTCATAACTCCTTCACCGTAGCTCGGATTGAGGTGCCGTTTTTTCCAGTATCTTCGTTGCGGCGAGCTCTTCAACTTTCTAGTTGACCAGACCTCCGAACTATGGATGTGAAATTACGAAAATGTCCTTGAACTCTCCTATTGTGCCTTTTTTTTCACTGTTTTGACTTCCCTTGCATACCACTTGCATTAAGTCCCTAAAATCTTGGAACGTGAAGTCATTGAGGCAGATGTGGGACATATTAGTGGAGATAATGCATGCTTGATTCCCGAAATTCGGATAGAGGCCGTCATGTGAGATCGTGAGGAGACGTGCCAAATGTAGCGGCGTATGACATAAATAAATGAAACATTTCGGACATGTGAAAAATGTCCTTACAAATCTCCCCCTATGTCTATGCCGGTACATACATAAAAAATCCGAATTATCAAATATGAAATTGCCTATACAAATCTACCCTCCCATGAACCCAAAACTGGAAAATGTACAAATGAATAGTCTTCATCGTTTGTTCTTTAATTCTTCAGGAATCTCAAAACTTTTCTCATCAGGGTGTGCAACATATAGATCTGCAATCTTCATACCTACACACATGAGACAAAGCAAATACCACGTGACATATCGAGTTTGAAATGAGATAACATGGATATCAATATATGATAAAAATATAAGCAACATCTCAAAAACTCCCCCAGAATTCAAACTCCCCCATAATATGATAATTCTTTCTCCCCCTTTTTATGATGTCCCCAAATAGACAAATTAGATAAATAAATCAAATAAGCAAGTGTGGGGTGTCACTAGGATAAAAACACACCATGAATAAACAGAAAGCAACCAAGTCAATGATAGTGTAAATGAAGTGGTGTGATCAAATTCGATAGGAAAATCAATGCATACAAACATGACATATGTGCACGATGAATATTGGATATTCCTAGCGAATGAACTCAAATGCTTCCTTTGGTGTAAAAGAGTGAAAGTATAAGATATTGACTCAATCAAATCAACAAATCAAAGCTCAAAATGATTTTCACACCAATAACGTCCAAAATGATTTTATGCTTTTTCAGGACTTTCAAGGAAGTGAAAACCCGTTTAGATTCTCCAACCAAACTCCTTCAGATATTGTATTGAATAGAGGCATTCTAAATTCTCAAACTTTGGAGAATTGATGGTGAAACCTAAGTGGCCCATATTTGGCATGAATTGCTTTTTATTGCCTTTAAATTTTTTCGGTCTCTTTTAACCTCTTTGGACCTCGGATATTAAAATTCCTCCATTTTTTAGGTCCTTTTTAACGGTGGCTTTTGCGCAAAGGATAGATGATTACCTTTCGCAGCCCCTCCCCGTTATACAAAAACACACAGTCTCACCAAAACGATTTTTACATGCATTCCAATCTTGTCAAGTTTTATCGCATATTGTACATTGTATAGACATGATTGAGATGAAAACACGCAAGCCAACATGTGATAGACAAGTGCAATAATCAAATATAGTCGTGCATGTGTGCAATAAAGGATATATGAGTCAAACATGTAGGAAGATATCACTAATTACATCTCAAAGACTCCAATTAATGTAAAGCACATGGATGAAATGATGTAGCCTCTCAAATCTCTATCAAACAGTCACATGGATAAATGGAATGAAGTTGTGACTTGGCTATCTTACATGCTCATCCATAAAAGAAGCAAAATACAAAAATCTTTTTGGATTTTTTCAAAAATTTGGAAAAATAAAATCTTTTTGTGCTTTTCTCAAAATTTTTCTTAAAGGAAAATCTTTTTGTATTTTTTTCAAAAGAAATATAAAAAGCAAAAAGAATAAAACAAAGTTGTACAACAAAGTAATGGTACATATAAAACAGACTAGCAATAGGAAGCATATGATATGAACATGAAGAAGCATCCTATTCTAGACATAGACCAACCCCTCAGTCAACTGTGCAAGTCCCTAAAGATTTCCTAAGACTCTAAAATCTAAGGGCATCTAAAGGTTTCGTGAAAATATCGGCTAACTGACGGTCGGTAGGAACAAAACTCAGGGATACAACTTTCTCTTCAACTAACTGACGAATAAAGTGCTCACGTATCCTGATGTGTTTTGTGCGCGAATGCTGAACTGGATTGCGGGATATGTGTATCGCGCTCGTGTTATCACAGGAAATGGTCATGGTGTCCTGTGATATCCCATAAGCCTCCAGCATTTGCTTCATCCACAAGAGTTGTGTGCAATAACTCCCGGCGGCTATGTACTCAGCCTCCGCAGTGGACAAAGAGATGGAATTTTGCTTCTTGCTCAGCCAGGAGACAAGAGCAGAACCAAAATAGAAACACCCACCAGAAGTTCTCCTACATCCATCTACATCCCCAGCCCAATCGGCATCCGAGTAGGCGGACAAACGGTCATCGGTATCAAAGGAATACCAAATCCCGTATGAGAGAGTCCCACTTACGTATTTAATAATACGTTTTAGAGCAAGTAAATGTGACTCTTTTGGGGATGCCTGATAACGCGTACAGACTCCAACACTAAAGGCGATGTCGGGACGACTGGCAGTCAAGTAGAGGGGACTACCTATCATACTCCGATATAAGGTTTGCTCTACGTCCTTGCCTGAAGTATCCTTACTAAGCTTGGTAGTGGTACTCATAGGTGTACGTGCATGCTTAGCGGAGTCTAAACCAAATTTCTTCACTAGGTTTCTAGCATACTTGGATTGGGAGATGAACATCCCATCCTCTAGTTGACGAACCTGGAGACCAAGGAAGAATGTAAGCTCACCAACCATGCTCATCTCAAACTCACTTTTCATCTCCTCCTCAAAGTGGTGAGCATGCTGGGAGCATGTGGATCCAAAGACTATGTCGTCCACATAGACCTGGGCAACCAAAATAGCACCGTCATCTCTCCTAACAAACAACGTCATATCTACTCCCCCTCTCTTGAAGCCACGAGCTAAGAGATAAGAAGTAAGCCTCTCGTACCAAGCACGGGGTGCCTGCTTCAAACCATACAAGGCTTTCCTCAGATAGTAGACGTGCTCAGGGTGCTGAGGGTCTTCAAACCCTTTTGGTTGTTCCACATAAACCTCCTCCTGTAGAATGCCATTCAAAAAGGCACTCTTGACATCCATCTGATACACCTTGAAGCGCAGATGACATGCGATGGCGAGCAGAAGACGGACGGACTCAAGCCTCTCAACAGGAGCAAATGTCTCCCCAAATTCTACACCCTCTATCTGTGTGTGGCCTTGAGCGACCAACCTAGCCTTATTTCGGATTATGGTACCATTTTCATCCATTTTGTTCTTAAAAATCCACCGGGTACCTATCACATTAATCTCATTAGGTCGGGGGACAAGTTCCCAGACATCATTCTTTTTAAACTGAAGTAACTCATCCTGCATAGCAGATATCCAGTGTTCATCCTTGAGTGCTTCTTTATGGTTCCTGGGCTCGACTTTGGACGTGTAGCAAAGATGGCTAACAACGTTCTCTAGCTGAGCACGAGTCTTGACCCCTAGAGTGGGATCACCAACAATGGCAGAAGGGTCATGACTATTGCGAACCCAAGCAGGTGTGTCCCCTAACACAGGAGTAGGGTCCACAGAGTGTGAGAGAGGAACAGGTAAATCACTGTCAGAACAATCCTCATCCTCACACTGAAGGTTAGGATCAATAACCGTCGAAGGTTCGTCATCTTGCACGGTGACGTTTATTGATTCCATAATCTTAGAGCTCTTCAGGTTAAAAACCTAGTACGCTCTGCTATTCGATGAATATCCTAGAAATATTCCCTCGTCGCTTCGGGAGTCGAACTTTCCTAATTGCTCTTTATCCCGTAGGATGTAGCATTTACTCCCAAAGACACGGAAATATGCCAGGTTGGGCTTCTTGCCAGTCCACAACTCATAAGGAGTGTGAAGTGTGTGTGGACGCAGATACACCCTATTCACCGTGTGGCATGCAGTAGACACTGCCTCTGCCCAAATCTCCTAGAAACTTTACGACCTACAAGCATAGATCTAGCCATCTCTTAGATTGTTCTATTCTTTCTCTCAACAATCCCATTTTGCTGAGGAGTTCTCACAGCAGAAAACTCATGTTTGATCCCAAGGCTATCACAGTACAAATCAACCTTTGCTTCCTTGAATTCAGTGCCGTTGTCACTACGTATTCTGTTAATAGTGACACCGTGTTGATTTTGCAGGACACGGCACTTGGTCATTAAGAAATCTACAGCATCGGATTTCTCTCTCAGAAAACCTACAATGGAGTATCTGGAGAAATCATCTACCATCACGAGGATGTACCTCTTACCACATAGACTCTCAGTACGAGTGGGACCCATAAGATCCATGTGAATCAACTCCAGAACACGAGAGGTGGTAATGGAATGTAACTTCCTATGAGGACTACGAATTTGTTTTCCCAACTGACAGGGTCCACAAATGGTCGAAGTTGACTTTCCAAGAGATGGTAAGCCACGTACTAGGTCCTTTTTAGGTAAACGATTGAGATCTCTAACGTTCACGTGACCTAGACGTTGGTGCCACAGATCCATAGGAGTGATCGTGGCGCTGCTGCAGACAAGTGAGGATGTGGGCTCAGTCCCATAACAATTATCCTCGGTCCTCACCCCTTGCATCAAAAGTTTATTGGCTTGATTATAGACTTTACACGCGTCCCGGTCAAACTTTACTGCAAAGTTAGTGTCGCACATCTGGCTAATGCTGAGAAGGTTTGCTTTCAAACCTTTGACGTACAAAACATTTTCTAGCTTAGGAAAACCAGGTAACTCGATAGTACCTCGTCCTATAATGCTAGACTTACTCCCATCTCCAAAGGTGACTCTGCCATCTTGATAATCCTCAAGAGTAGTAAAAAATGAGGCATCACCTGTCATGTGTCTGGAGCACCCACTATCAAAATACCACTGTGAGGTATTATGTGCTTTGAGAGCAACATGAACAACAAAGGCCTTTTTATCTTTCTTAGGCACCCAAGCAGAGATGACCTTTTGTTTGCCTTTGTTGGTTTTAGCTGGAATGTAAGAAGCATTCACTAACGGCGAAGACATCCGTCGGAATTCTTTCATCAAACTCTGAGTCGTGGCAGCTAAGAACTCAACTCGCTCTCTCAGACTAGAAAACTCATCAGTATGTCATGGTGGAGCAGTAGTACGTCGTGTCCAACCCATGCTATAGCAAGTTTCCCTAAGGTGGCCTTTTCTTTTGCAATAAGTACAAAAGAGCTCAGTCAAAGGCGGACCTTGGTTTGCTTTTCTTGGTCGAACTCTCCTTCGAGGTTTTTTACGGTGACCATAAGGAGTTGTAGTAAACTCAGGAACTGGTCCAGGTGCAATTTGCGACGTGGAGGCACCATCATATCCAATTCCTTGACGATCACCAAAACCTAAAGCGGGGCCGAGGAGCATCTTTCCCATCTTCCCAGATCTGTCCTCGATTTGTACCTTGACTTCCCATGCTTTCTCAAGATCATGAGTCAGCTGGGCAACAAGGGCTTCAAGTTTCTTCCGAGTCTCCACGGAGGAATGGAGCTGACTCGTAAGACTAGCCACTTGCTTGATCAAGTCCCCTCTCTCTTTCTCTAGAGTACTCTCTCTCTCTCTAAACAAATTCTCATTCTCGACACAGGTAGATTCTCTCTCTCTCAGGGCGGTGCAGGTGGAGAACTCTCTTTCTCTCGCTTTCCTTAAATCTTCCTCTAGGCAAGTGATCTTAAGAACTAACGCTTTGTTACGCTTTTTAGTTTTAAAAGACTCAGAATATAACTCAGCGTAGGCGCGTTGTATATCACTCTCTCTCTCAGTTGTGTCATCCTCCCCCTCACTCACATCGATCTCACTGTCGAGGTGTCCCTGTGAAGCATCATCCTCATCGTCGTGAGGAGAACTAAGAGTGCTCACTTGGCTGGCCATGAATGCGGTGAAGTTACACTCATGCGGTGACTCATCTCCAGAATCCACCGTCTCGACCTCACTGTCGTCACTAAAGGTAGCATTAAGGACATCTTTCCCTTTCTCTCTATTCAGACGATTGGCACACTCAAAAGCTCTATGACCCCTACCATCACACTCAAAACATCTCTCACTTTCTTTCAGAGAAGGATTTTTGGAAACTTTTTCATTTTTCTTTTCAAACTTATTTTTCTCAAATTTCTTTTTATCTTTAAAATTGCCATTTTTCTTAAATTTGAGAATCCTCTTGAAATTTTTTGCGAAAATAGCCAAATCATCTAAGTCAAAATCGCACTCAGAATCTGACGTGTCAGTCTCTCTCTTTCTAGATGACTCTACCCTATTTCTAGATGACCCCTCACTCCTTCTCTCTTGGGCTTTAAGAGCAATTCCCTTATCTTTAGATTTAGAATTTTTAGGGAACATATCAATTTCATAAGTTTGCAAATCTCCTACAAGTTCTTCCAATTTTAGTGTATTTAAATTACCCATAGAATTTAGCACAGTGACTTTAGGGATAAAACGCTTAGGCAAAGAACGAATAATCTTTTTAACAACTCTAGCATTCGGAATATGTTCACCAAGATTAAAACTAGTATTCACAATGTCAGAAAGTCTAGCATAAAATTCATCAAAGCATTCAGAATCATGCATGGTGATTGTTTCAAATTGAGTTGTCAAGTTTTGCAACTTAGACTCTTTCACAGCATTAGTTCCTTCATGGGTGAGTTGTAAAACATCCCATGCCTCTTTTGAGGTGGTACACGTCATTATGCGTTTGAACTCATCAGGTGTGATAGACCCAGAAATAGCACTTAGACCCTTAGAATTAAAAGATGACCATTTAATTTCTTCATCAGACCAAGAAATGTCAGGTTTCAAGTTGGTCACATTATCAACAGTCACGGTGGGAGGAGTCCACCCTCGTTCAACCAAAATCCAGACACGTTCATCAATGGCTTTTAAAGCCGACCTCATACGGGCTTTCCAATAAGCATAATTTGTCCCGTCAAAAATAGGCATTTTATAATATGACTTCTCCATTTGAACACGCACTTTTTCAAAAATCAATTTTTTCAGAAAATTGATATCTTAGAAAAATTTTGTGGAAAAAAAAAAGGAATACGCGATAGATTAGCGTAACCTGCTCTGATACCAATTTAAGAAACGTGTGTGCTCGCGTTCAAATGATCAAATTATATATAAAACCCTTTTAATCCAAACAAACCCTAAACATGCAGCAGTATGTGATTGAATAAATTGATAATCTACGCAAGAACATTCAAACACATGCAATTAAGGAAAAATCCCCCTCAGGGGCAAAACCATTTATTTTCACTATAATTTGTAAGAAAACGGCTTACAATCGGATTACAATGAAACTACCCTTATACGTTGCTGGTATGGCCTAAAAATACCCCGGGACCCAAACTAAACCCCCGGCTAGTGTTTTCTGACTATTTCGACCCTTTCGGACGCGTTGGCGCACTCAAAACGACCATACGGTTAATAGAAATAAAATTCACTTTTTAATTAACATAATTATATTCCTGACGCGACTGTCACACGCGTCTCAACAAAATTTCCAAATTGTCGTATTTAAATCTCACGACAATTTTCATAATTCAATATCCATATATAGCCATATACACACATTATATTCAAATACCAACTCACATCTCGTTAGTATTTTATCCGGATTAATTTCCAACTAATTCATATTTAATTTAATTAATCCCAAAAATAAATATCACGAAAATACGGGGTATTACATACTTCCCCCCTAATAACTGAATTTCGTCCCGAAATTCGGAACTAGGAAGTACCTGGTATGAATAACTCCGGATAACGTTCGCGCATCTCATCCTCGCGCTCCCAGGTGGACTCCTCGACATTATGATGTCGCCACTGAACACGTACTAACGGAACTATCTTTGACCGTAGTTTTCGATCACTTCGGTCCAGAATAGCAATAGGCCCCTCCTCGTAAGAGCTATCAGGCTGGAGATCGATGTCCTCCAAAGCAATATGTGAATGAGCGAAATCGTCTCTAAGATATTTCCTTAGCGAGGAAATATGAAACACGTCGTGAATCCGATGCAAATGCTCCGGTAACCCAAGTCTATATGCAACCGGTCCAATCCGCTCAATAATAGGAAATGGCCCCACATATCTCGGTGCCAACTTCCCCTTCTTCCCAAATCGCATAATCCCCTTCATAGGAGATACTCTGAGCAAAACCTGGTCCCCCACTTCAAATTTCCTGAAGGATCTCTTCGCATCAGCATAGCTCTTCTGCCGATCCTGAGCTACCCGAATGCGACTCCGAATCAATTCTACCCTTGCCGAAGTATCCTGAATCACTTTCGGCCCAAGTAGTTTGTTGTCCCCCACCTCTAACCAACATGCTGGGGAACGACAAGGTCTACCATACAACGCCTCAAATGGAGCCATGCCAATGGTGAATTGGTAGGAGTTGTTGTAAGCAAACTCCACCAGTGGAAGATACTGCTCCCATCCACCCCCGAAGTCAATGATGCACATACGTAACATGTCCTCCAACATCTGATTTGTACGCTCGGTTTGCCCATCAGTCTGCAGATGATAAGCCGTACTCAACCGCAATTCTGTGCCCATGGCCTCCTGAAAACTCTCCCCAAACCGTGAAACAAATATCTTGTCTCTGTCAGACACGATATTTAGGGGCACACCGTGAAGTCTCACTATCTCTGCGATAAAAAGCTGGGCATACTGTCCCGTAGTATAGTCAGTCCTTACGGGTAGAAAATGAGCGACTTTGGACAACCTGTCCACAATTACCCAAACGGAGTCGTGACCCCTCTGTGATGTAGGCAACCCCGTGATAAAATCCATGGGTATGCTCTCCCACATCCACATCGGAACCTCCAACGGCTGTAGAAGTCCTGTCGGTCTCTGATGGTCCACTTTTATCAGCTGACACGTGGCGCATCTAGAAACAAATACGGCAATATCTCTCTTCATACCGCTCCACTAATACTGTCGTCTCATGTCTTGATACATTTTGTCCCCTTCGGGATGTACCGCGAACCGTGAGCCGTGCGACTCTGCCATCACCTCATGCCGCAATTCCTCCCCTTCCGGAACCACCAATCTCCCATTGAAGCGTAATCCCCCGTCTGAGCTAACGGTATAGGGCTCGACTTCCTCTGCTAGTAATCGAACTATCTGCTCCTAACAGAACGAGTCATTTGCCTGTGCACTTACTACCTTCGTGACAATCTGCGGTGTAACAGTCATCACAGACATGAATGATCGGGCCACTGCATCCTGGTATTCCAACTCCTTCCATTTGGCCTTCCACACCCCTGCCACCTCATCTACTGGCCTATGGCTCAATGCGTCTGCTACTACGTTAGCCTTCCCCAGGTGATACTGGATATCAAACTGATAGTCCTTTATAAACTCAAGCCACCTTCGCTGTCGCATATTCAACTCCTTCTGCGTGAATAGGTACTGTAGGGACTTGTGGTCCGTGAACAATCGAAACTTTTCCCCCAAAAGGTAATGTCTCCAAATACGAAGGGCAAATACAACTGCCGCCAACTCCAAGTCACGAGTGGGGTAATTCTTTTCGTGAGGCTTAAGCTTACGGGAAGCATAAGCTATGGCCTGACTCTCCTGCTGTAATACACCTCCAAGTCCTTGTAAGGATGCATCGGTGTAGACTAGATACTCAACTCCCGGTCTCGGCAATGCTAACACAGGTGCTGAGGTAAACTTATCCTTCAACTCGTCAAATGCCAACTGACATGCATCACTCCAGATGAATGGCACACCCTTGCGAGTCAGATGTGTCAAAGGACCCGCGATCTTCGAAAATCCCCGAATAAACCTCCTGTAGTATCCTGCTAGGCTCAAGAAACTATGGATCTCTATCGGTGTCGTGGGCTGTCCCCACTCCCTCACCGCGGATACATTCCCCGGATCAACAGATATCCCCCAGTCGGAAATAATGTATCCCAAAAACTGGACCTCCTTTAGCCAAAACCCACACTTCTCATACTTTGCATACAGCTCGTTCTGGCGTAGCGTCTGCAAAACTTGCCTCAAATGCTCGGCGTGCTCCTCCTCTGTCTGAGAGTAAACCAGAATGTCATCAATGAATACAATGACAAACTGATCTAGGAAATCTCTGAACACCCTATTCATCAAGTCCATAAACACTGCTGGAGCGTTGGTCAAACCAAAAGGCATAACACGAAACTCGTAAGAACCATATCTCGTTAAGAACGCAGTCTTCGAGACATCCTCTTCCCTGATACGCAACTGATGGTATCCCGACCGCAAATTAATCTTCGAGAAGAAATAAACTCCTCTCAACTGGTCGAATAGGTCATCGATTCGAGGCAACGGATACTTATTCCGTATCGTGACCTTGTTCAACTCTCGGTAGTACACACACAATCTTAGTGAACCATCTCTCTTTTTCACGAACAACACAGGGGCACCCCACGCGAGAAGTACTCCTCCGTATAAACCCCTGACCCAACAACTGCTCAATCTGATCTCGTAGCTCTCGCATCTCTGCCGGAGCCATACGGTACGGTGTGCGTGCTATAGGTCTTGTATCTGGCAACAAGTCTATGACAAAGTCTATCTCTCGACTGGGGGGTAGGCCTGGTATCTCCTGAAACACATCGGAATACTCCCGAACGACTGGGATCGAATTTAAAGGAATCACAACCTCCTTAGAGGTATCCTCCTCTATGTAATATAAATGAGCGGTCGAGCCTCCCTCTGGGCGAGGCATCGCCACTACAAACATCTCTTGCCCCGGAATGGTAAAAATAATGCTCCCACCGAAGCAATCAATCGTGGCTCTATAGTCTGCGAGCCAATCCATACCGATAATCACATCATGTACATGCATATCTAATATCAACATGTCTGCGGGTAATACCAAACCACCAATCTCTACCCCCACTCCCCGGCATATAAAGAAAATAAGTGACCCACCCCCCAATGGTGAGTCTACACACGTCATTGTGCTCTCTGCTGTGGCTAACAACCCTAAGGCTTTCGCAAAATGTGTAGCTATAAAACAATGCGTTGCCCCCGTATCAAACAAAAACCGACCCATAGTACCATGGATAGGAAACATACCCTCAATCGCGGGTGGTGCCTATGGAGGTGCTGCCTGGTGGACGTTATAGACACGTCCATACTGTAACTGCCCCTGCTGCACCGGAACTGCTGGAATGGCTGGTAGTGCTGGCACCTGGGCTGGAGCTGGGAGAGCAGGTGGAAAAAGTGGCCTCTGTGGCTCATGTCGAGCACCCTGCTGCTGCTGCAGGACCCTACCCCTATCAGGACAGTCCTGGCGTTTATGGCCAGTCTTGCCACAAACGAAACACTTCCCCGGGAAGTTCCCCCCTCTCTGTCCCTGCTACCCCCGGCCCTGGTGGCCGTTACCGTTCCTCCACTGGCCCTGCTGGCCCTGCTGAAACTGCTGATGTTGGCCATTCTGATCCTGCTGGTTTTGATGGCCGTTCGGACCCTGATGGCCCTGCCGGAAACCTCCCTGTCCGTGCCTGAAATTTCCTGATCTGAACCTCTTGTGATCCCCCTGCTGGGTACCCTGATCACCCTGTCTCTGCTCCTGAACAGATTGTGCCCCACTGGCACCATTTCCCCCGGTCCTGCCCTGATGGCTGGACTCTCCCGATCGCTTGCCCTCAGCCATGTGAAAGCGATGATCCTGGCAATGGAGCAATGCAGCATTAACCACATCAGAATAAGTGGCAAACGAGAGGTTCCCTAACAAGTGCTGACGAATCCTCCATGTCAACCCGTTTGTGAATTTCTGTATCTTCTTCTCCTCTGTCGGTATCTCATCCGGAACAATGTTCAGAAGATCAGTGAATTCGGCCTCATACTCGGACACAGTCTTACCTTCCTGTTTGAGGCTCATTAACTTCCTCCTTATCTCCGTATGAACAGCTGACGGAAAGTACTTGCGGTCAAACCGCACCCAAAACTCCTGGATGGTGAGAGTATCTCTCTCCTCCACGGTGGTAATAGACTCCCACCACTGCAGTGCAGACCCCACTAGCTTAAAGGTAGCTAGTATCTGCTTCTGGACATCGGTGCACTCATACATCCTCAGGTGCCGCTGAATGCCCTTCCTCCACTGACTCGAGACCACCACATCGGAGCTACCTGCGAACTCCGGAGGGTGTGCTTTCTGGAAAGCATTACGTACACGTTCCCAAGCAGACGGGAATGCATGTGCCTGAACTGGCGTGGCTACTGGCGCTTGAGGTGGTGCCTGCTGAACTACGGCAAGTGCGGCATTTACCGCCTGGGCCACAATGGCTGCAACCTCGGCGGCATTCATCGTGCCCTGAACTGGTGCGGACTGTGGTTCTGGCGTTGCATCCCTGGGAATCCTTTGTGCACGTCGTGGAGGCATTCTGAAACAAGAATAAAGTTTATAAGTTCGCAGTTATAAACTCAAAATAGCTGAAGGACGTAGCATAAACAAGAGAATACAACAGTCCTAAAATATAGGGCTCTACATCAAAGAAAGCTCAGCGGAAAACATAATAAGCCGTACAGATCCTAAAGGACACTAGAACCTGATGCTCTGATACCACCTGTGACACCCCGACTAATTAAATACCGGGTAGCTACTCCTTTATTAAATCAATACAAAATGCCAAGTTGGTTCAGTTAATAGCATCACTAACGAAAGCATTTTAATAATTACTAACCACCTAGTATTTAAAAAGTAAGTTGCCAAATTTTAAGTTAAGTCTGATTAACATGCAATAAAAGAATAATGGAAGAACAACATAATCCATTCACCATAACGAAGTAATGAAACAACCAACAAATAGTAATAAGTCCGGAGGAAAACTCCTCACAACAATCCCACAACTGAAAATAAAATGACAAGTCTGAATCCTGAATTAATTACATGCCCGAAATCTGAATAACTGAAATAAATGAAATGTCTAAAAGAAATGGGCGACATGCCCTACAACTGATAAATTCTGAATATAGAGTCAAGATAGATGAAGCGTCTACAAGCGAAGTCATGTAACTTCCACAAACAGCTACAGCTCATCACCTGAATGAGGATCCTAAGCATGGTGTCCTTGTGGCTGGGCACCTAAAATAGTTTTTACAAAAAAATGGATTTGAAAGCAAATGGGTCAGAGCCCGAAAGTGGAAATCATTTTAAAAACAGCAAGTGTTTTAATATCATTAAAACATTAAATGCAAAATACATGTTAGGACGTGCACTCACATGAAATTCTCACCTCTCGACTACATATGCACTCCTAACGTACCGTACCCATCTAAATGTCATACACAGCTAACCAAACCGTAATAAGTTCTACCCCTTACTACTCGATTCCCAAATTACCTTCTAGCGTTATAAAATCAATAAAAGGGTTTTACTTAAACTCAGATTCTCAATTTGTAATACAATTCACTATCAGTTAACCCGTTATGTATCTCAAAACATTACCATAAATATGTTCACAACATCAACATGAAGGTTCCCATTAATTAAGTGTATATAATTCACGTCATAAATATACAATACAAGCACCCCGAGACTAAGCTGCGGTGCACACATACTCTGCTATCCATCCCGGTACATCACATACATAAGGATCACGTATTCCGAATCTCTCAGGAATCGTTCTCAGATAACAACACAAATAATAGAGGCGAACACAGTCACATCACATGGGTCACGTACATACCTACGATCAACGGACTTATTAACATCCCAATAAGTCCTTCTCTGACCTATGTTCATCGAGGTAACCAATCTAAATCCCCCCCGTAGGCAACACAAGGATAGATGGCCCTAAGCGAACGCAAACCTCCCGTGATAGCAAGTATGGTAGGTATGTCATACACATAAAGTCATATACATATACTAAGTATGCACATATCTTAGTAATCACCATAATTTTACTTGGTACACTTCTCATTCTCGTACCAACTTATAATGCTACACAATTACGTATGTTCCCGATTAATATAATCATTTTGGTCGTCAATAATACTCGCATCGTAATAGGCACTCCCGTCCTAATCCAAAAATCTCCTGTTGGTTCGAACTACACTTCTAGATTTCACTCTTCATTATACCCCAAATGTCTCAAATATATCAATTAGTCATCAAGGTAAAGTTATCTCTACATAAAATCAAGGTTACGGGACACACGGGATCAAAACAGGCTAAAAAGCCTAAACTGTCAACTCGTTAGAAGTCTCGTTCGAACGAGGCTGTTCGAACGAGAGTTCATTCGAAAGAAGTGGGCTATCTAACGAGGTCTCGTTCGAATGAAGTTATCGAACGAACTTCACCCTCGTTAGAAGTCAATGGTCAACTCGTTAGAAGCTCGTTCGAACGACCAGGGCAGGTCTTCTAACGAGTGGCCAGATTCGAGCCCAGATTTCCCTTTTTCGTTTTTCCAATTTTCTTCACTCCTAATCCCACATAAAAATCGTCCCAACATCATTTTAAGGTTCCTAATTCGTACTAAACATTCATAGGTCATAATCAAACGTTTATATAGGGCCAATTCATCTTAAACATCATCAAATCTTCAAATCCCTTCATTTATCCCCAAATTATATGAACATGAACCCTAACATTTATAAATCATCAATGAACCTAATTAAATCCGTTTTTGTTTCATCCAAGATATTATTATTATCAGAATAATTGCCTACATACAATTCTACATGCAATTCCTCATCAATATGCAAGATTCTAATTCCAAATTTAATGGGTTTTCATCTAACTCCCAAACAAATATGATTATACCAAATTCCTACGCATGGAAGAAGCATTCTCTGAAATTAATTGAAATTAAACCACTTGCCTTATTTGAATCTCTGATTTTGATGATGGATTGATGGATGGTTCTCTCTCTCTGCAGAATTCTCCTCTCTTCTCTCTCAACAAGTTTTTCTTCTCCAAAGTCAATGGTGGCTAGGGTTTGTGCTTTAGGAACTCTTTGGAACAACTTTCAATAACCTCCGTAGTCTATTTGGTTATTAGTGGGCTTAGTGGGTTATTGCCAAATCAGATATTAATTCCCAATTTTCGTAGGTTTTAATTCCCAGAAATCCAAAATTACCAAACTACCCTTATATACGTTGCTGGTATGGCCTAAAAATGCCCCGGGACCCAAACTAAACCCCCGGCTAGTGTTTTCTGACTATTTCGACCCTTTCGGACGCGTTGGCGCACTCAAAACGACCATACGGTTAATAGAAATAAAATTCACTTTTTAATTAACATAATTATATTCCTGACGCGACTGTCACACGCGTCTCAACAAAATTTTCAAATTATCGTATTTAAATCTCACGACAATTTTCATAATTCAATATCCATATATAGCCATATACACACATTATATTCAAATACCAACTCACATCTCGTTAGTATTTTATCCGGATTAATTTCCAATTAATTCACATTTAATTTAATTAATCCCAAAAATAAATATCATGAAAATACGGGGTATTACAAAACAATCGTTCTTTATCCATGTATTCAACTTATTTATATATCCATACTCCCTTAATAACGTAAATCTATATAACTATATAAAAATTATTCCCCCAAATCGTGTGAGACTGACACGTGGCAGATGCATTAAATATCATTAAGTCATACGCCTTCATAAATATCGATACTGTTGAGCTTTTTCCCAAAAAAAACAAAGGAAAGAAAAACCAAACGTTTCAACCTTTTGCTTTCTCAATTCCTAAAAAAAGAGGCCATCGGGCATCGTTTCAGTTGCCACTTTACCCGACTTTTTAAATCCCCTAAGAGTTTTGGGAGCCCATGTGTCTCTAACTCATTTATTTGTTTGATGGTTCACCAGCCTCTCCATTAAATCTCTCTCTATCTCTCTCTCAAATGATGAACTTCTTCCCATACCCTCTTATCTTCATCGACAACACTAGAAATATCAGCTATCATCAATTACCTCAACTGTCCTCAAACTCTCGCCAACTACGACACAACCACAATCAGCCACGCTATTTTTTTACGTCTGGTCACTCCATCGAACACATTGTCAGGCCATCGAACATGTTAAATCCTACCATTTTCATATTTTTCTTCTCAAGTTTTTGATTGATTACGACATCGGCGTTAGATTTGGAGATCTAACTTACGAAAACTCAAATTAGGGGTTATGGGTTTCTTTTTATGTTTTGCATATATAATTTTAGTGCTACATTAAGGAGTTGGTGGTAAATTCAAGATTTTTTGTTTGATTATTGACACGAGCTTAGTGTTTGCTTATTACAAGGAGGGTGCAACTGACCCAACATTTTTGTACTTTGCTTATGGATTGAAGGAGGCCCACTGTTAAACAAAGATAAATTGGTTGTAGCTGGGCTTGGGGGTTTTGAGAATGCTTAGCTTTAGTTCTATTTTATGTTTTTTTACCCAAAGTTTTAGTTATTATTATCGCCAATTGTCCATTTGAATTTTGTTGTTTTGTTCGACTTAAGTTTTTTTCTTGCATGCTATTTGATGACATATTTGGATCGTAATATGAATGGATTATTATTTAAGTTTTGTTCTTGGCTTGGGTGAGTCGATTGATTCAAAAAAATAATATTTCATCACATGGGCCACAAATAGTAGCAAGGACCAGGTGTGTCAACAATCATCAGCTCCGGTAAGAATTATACAAGAACATTTCAAAAAAGAGGATGAGGGGTTATGAGTCATGTGTAGATGATGTTGATGGTTGAGATGATGATGATGATGATGGTGGTGGTGATATGGTGCCTCCACATGAATAATTGCCAGAAGGCTTGTTAGGACTCAAATTTCTTCTTTTGTGTGTGAAGGTGCCTGAAGGGCACTTAAGGGGAGATACCTCAGTAAGTTGAGAAATGACATTTTTACCAAAACTGATTTTTTTGAATAATTTATATCTGTCAAAATGTTTAATCATTTATGGCATCATCGTAATTATCGTGTTTTTTATAAATGGTTTTTTACCCTTCTTATATTTTATGAAATGGGAATGGGTGTCTTTGTAGTCACTTAGAGGTATTTTTGTTTTGTTGAATTTTTTTCAGAAGAGAAAGTGAAACAAGAATAGATACGAAAGTAAAGTAAATGTGTAATAATACTCACATTTCACCAAAAAAAAAACATATATGTTATGTGTGTTTTTGAATAAATTTGGTCGTGGTTGGAAGAAAATAATTTGTGCTAGAGATTGTTTATGAAAAAAAATTCAAGACTAGACGAAGAGCATAAGACCCCGAGATCGAATAATACTGCCTTCAATTCCCTTATAATTTTTTAGATTTTTTTAGAGAAACAAAGAAGGACATAGTCATTTAACTTGAAAATGACATTTATAAATGTAAAGTAAGGTAAATAAATTCGTCTATGTCATTTTTTTTTTTCTGTTTGATATCTAAAATAAAAGCTGAGTATTTGGCTATCAATTTATTAATTAGGATCCTTTTGCATAATTTGGTTTAATTTAATTTAATTTAATTTCTATTTGGAGTTTGCTCTTTTTGTTGTTGTTTGAGAAAATGGAATTGTATTGTTTAATTACTGAAATTCATATATAAGTAGAAAGAAGTAAAAACCCTATTTGTAAGGCTTAGCAAAATTATAGGGTTACGTTTGGTTTAGATTTGAGTTTGTTTTAATTTAAATAGCTTAAAATTTAAGACTTTACTTTTTTCCCAATAGTTTTAATTTCATTTCATAGCTCAATGTAGTTTTCAGTTAAATAGGGAGAATTAATTGGTGAAACTGAAAAGTTTAGATAAAAATCAATTATATTTTGAAGCAACCTTCCCTTGGCCGGGGTGTAGGGATGAGGCAACTGCCTATATGTTATATGTAATTTCTTCAAAATTGACTTGAAACGAAAAATTATGCAAAATAAATAATTTTAGGAGGGATTATTTGTCTATAAGAAAAGGAATTTTACAAAAATAATAATGATTATTTGCCTCAATAAAGTCATTTTGAGAGTGACAAGATATAATCCATTTTTATAATTCTTAAATTGATTTAACATTGAAGCAATGTTTTTATAGTTATATTTATATTTATATTTTATGATTCTATAAAAACTGACATAATATAAGTAGGCTTACATTACATTGTTGATATTGTATATTTTTCAACTATTACATATTCTTGATTTTAATCATCTTTTTCCTTATTTTGTTATTTTATTCCCTTCACCCTTCGATATTTCCTTCTTACTTAAAACAATACACTGTATATAAAGTCGGTCACACATCGCGTGGCCTACATACTATTATATTAACTATAACTATAAGTAATAGTTCAAACTTGACACAAACTCGACCCGAATCTAAAAACTCGACCACGTTAAACATTAAATATTTAAGTTTAACTTGAAGGGCTTAATTGACCAAAATGGGACATTTGAGGGACTCTCCCCACGTATTTAAAACCACTCTAGTGAGATATAGCCACTCTCTCACTCCCATATTTATACTCCCCCACACCTCACTTCATTATTTCCCACATCAGTTAGGGTTTGAAATTTCAATCAAACAAAATCCATCCGCCATGTCTCTCAGACCCAACGCCAGAACTGAGGTTCGCCGGAGCCGATACAAGGTCGCCGTGGACGCCGATGAAGGCCGCCGCCGGAGAGAAGACAACATGGTTGAGATCCGGAAGAACAAAAGAGAGGAGAGTTTGTTGAAAAAGCGGCGTGAGGGCCTTCAGGCTCAGCAATTACCTACGGCTACTAATGTTTCTCAACTCGAGAAGAAGGTTTATGTTTCGATTTCAATTTCGATCTTAACCCTAACTTCAATTCCAGTGTTAAATTTAGGTTTGTTGAATTGGTTTTAGATCATTTATTGGGGATCCATTGCATGTTTGATCTTATATAACTATAAATGTTTAATATGAAACTATAAATATGTGATTTGTAAGGATGCATTCAATTACACTCGAAAAAGTAAAAAAGGAGTTATTCGATGTTGATATGTATAGATATACGAGTAGTGATACACTTACATGTAACTTCAAAGTAAAATGGAGTTATTTGCCGTTGATATGTATAGATATATGAGTAGTGATACACTTGCATATAACTCGTACTGAAAATTACCAAAAATGTTTTATATGTATTGAACTAGGGGGCAACATCATAGTACAATATATAAAGTACTTGTGGTAAATATTCGGTACTATTTGTTGGTTCTTAGAACATTAATATATATATATATATATATATATAGATAGATAGATAGATAGATAGATAGATAGATAGATAGATAGATAGATAGATAGATAGATAGATAGATAGATAGATAGAGAGAGAGAGAGAGAGAGAGAGAGAGAGAGAGAGAGAATCAAATAAGGACCAACTTAAGGATCACTCCATGTGGACCATTTTTTTAAAATAGTAAAAAAAGAAATTTCGAGTTGATTTTTTTTTTTGTGTAGTATTTAAATATTTTAGGGAACCTAAAATAAAATTCAGCTCAAAATGATTTTTTTTTATTATTAAAAAAATCGGTCAAAACGTGCGAGTTTTTGAAAGTGTAAAAACTTGCATATTTTATTCTAAAAACTGGTTTTTAGACTAAAATATGCAAGTTTTTACACTTTTAATTACCACACAAAAAAATCATCTCAATATATATATATATAGCAAAGCCGTTCAAGTACGGTCCTAAAGAATTGACCAATCTTTAAAGTAGTAAAAAGAAGATTTTTCAACCAAACATGGTAGATATGATTACCATAGTAAGGAGATTATCTACAAATAATTTTATCAAAAAATTCAATTGGTTTAATTGTGAGCGAGTGATATGCGGAAAAAGGTGTTCTCCTCATTATGGATATCTTATTTACCAAGTTTGGTTGAATTTTTCTTTTTGTTTCACTATTTTAAACAATTTTTCTTTTAGTCCTTTCTTTAAGGTTCACTGCCTCGTGTGTATATATATATGGAGTGACTAAATGAGAGTTTGAGTGGTGCAGTGTCAGAACTTTATGGAAGTAGTCCATTTAAGACTTGTGTTATTAATTTTTAACTGCAATTTTATGTTTTGGTGAAGTTGGCTAAATTTAGTTTTTATGAATCAACTTAAATTGTCTATTTTTGAATATGCATTCTTACAACCAAACAATAGCAATAAGGCAATCTGTGAAAGAGCTTATTTTTAATGGGCTAATTTACAATTTTGGGGACAACCAAATAGTGCTTAGTTCAGTCGTTGATTACCTTCAAAACAAGATATTTTGGGACCACCTGAGGGCCTTTAGTGACCTTTACTGCAACCTAAAGACCAAAAAGTCGATGAACCGCATTCAAGTGCTACGGACTAACAGATAATGGACAATGTTAACTTTCCTTGTTTGTTTTCTTGTTTTATGCTTTTATGCGTGTATCAAAAAGGGTATTAACTCATTCTTTGTCGTTATAACGCTGTTGTTCGTATGCACCATAAAGAGTGTTTCAGCATATCGTACATATTGTCTGCTATTGTTCATTGATTTCATTGGTCTGATAGAAGTATCTCTTTTTTAATCTTCTTTTCAAATGTAATATATCTGCGAATTGTTTGTCTACTTCTGAAACGAACCTTTTATATCAATTTGACTAAATTTTCTTTTATATCCGTAAGAGTGTCCACCCTATCAGTATCTCAATTTTCATACGTTGGTTTTTTTAGTAATAGCTTCAGAAACCCTGTCGTTGAACTGCTTTTAAGTGCTCAGGACCAACATATAATGGACAACATTAATCTTCCTTGTTTTTTTTTTATTTTATATTTTTTATTTTTATGCTTTTATGCGTGTATCAAATAGGGTATCAACTGATTCTTTGTCGTTAAGTGAATAATGCTGTTGTTTGTATGCACCATAAATAATGTTTCAGCTATCATACAAATTATTTATAATGTTCTTTGATTTTAATGGTTCTGATAGAAGTACTTTTTTACGAATCTTCTATTCAAATTTAATGTATAACCGGGAATTGCTTGTCTACTTCTGAAACGAACTGTTATCTCAGTTTGCCTAAATTGGCTTATATGCCCATAATAATGTCCAACCTATCAGTATCTCAATATTGCCCGGTGTTCTAAAAAGCTTGTCTAAGCTTGAGGCTTAGGAGGAAAAAAGGCTTAAGGCGCGCTTTAAAAAAAAATAAAAACGCTTTAGTGAAACGATATCGCCTTTTAAAGACTTTTTTTAAAAAACCGGACCAATATCTCATTCAAAACAATCAAAAGACAAATGGTATTCCAAACCTCTCTGCGTCTCATTCAAAAAAACGCTTTTTTTTGTGTGTGTGTTTTCTTATTATTTTAAAAAAATAGAATTTTAGTTTGCATATATTTAGACATATTTTAAGGTATGTACCACTTTAGTATTTTTAATAGTCTTGTTATAGTTAAAAATGTTAAAATATATTAAAAAGATCTAAACGCCTTTTTACGCCTAAGGCCTGCGTAGGCTTCTAAGGCTTAAGACTTGGTCTCGACTCCTCGGTTACGCCCGCGTTCTTTAGAACCTTTTCAGAAACCTGTACGTAACAACAATCAAAGTACAACATCATATATAGTCTCAGAGGTTTAACACCTCAAACTTAGAAATCAGAGTTGTGACAATAGATTATGATTATTTTTTGGGGAAAGTACTCTTAGGTCCCTAACAAACAAATTTAAACACTAAAGGAACTTTGACAAATTTTAAACACTTAGGTCCACTAATTCCCTTCTTGTAGAAGTCCACGCTAGTGGCATAACAAGTGGACCTAATAGTAAATTGTCTTTAAATGTTTAAAAATTGTTACCAAGTGACCTAATTGTAAATTACCCTTATTTTTTTAAGGTAACAAGCATGAAAGAGATAGGCTTGTAATGTCCATTCCACATTCTCTAATGATCGTGAAAGTTTTAGGTTGTATATATGTATTTAAATTTTCACAGACTGGGCGGAATTGTGTGCTTGTGTTAGGCAAGAGGCTTTGGCTACAGTCGTGTCTAATAACTCATTCTGTCATGGGGATATTCATTTCTTAGGATAGAGAACATGTGGTTGGAAATTGAAGATTATAGAAATTGCTTCAAGAAATGGTGGGAGTAATAAGATGTTCAGTAGGTGGGAAGATATAAAATGATGAAAAAGGTAGAAGGTGAAAGAAGATATTAAAAAATGGAACATAAAACTCCTTGCGGATCTTAGAAAGGAAAAAAGTACCATTTTAGGTAAGAGTAAGGACATTGAATACATTGGGGCTGAAGGTAGGTTGAATGATGCAGGTTATGGAAGAAGTAGCTTTAAAAAACAAAATGGAGTAGGTAATTCTAAAAGAAGAGATATCATGGAATCCAAAGGTGAGAATTAAAGGAGTGAAAGAATGTAATAACTGAAGAACTTCAAAATTATTTCATAGAATTACAAGCGCATTGAAGCTAATAAATTGAAGACCTCATTTACCTTTCATTTTTAGGGTGGTCACGTTGAAATTTTTTGGAGTGATTCTTGAAAAGGGAAGATGAATGGTGCAAGTAGTAGTTAGGTTCTTTGATAGCATTTCCAGAAGTAGGAGGTGGAGAGGCTTATATTTGCAACAGTTGGATTGGAGTCTGGTTAAGGCACTTTGAGGGAGGGTTTTGTTAGATTATAAATTAGATGAATTCTTTTGTTTGATAATTTGTGAATGCATGTAACAATCAATAATTGTTGTGATAAGAATTTTTTTCCTGTGGATACATGGTTTATTTTAGATTGCAAAATTAGATAAAAGAACCATTTAAGTTTTGGGGACAACCAAACAGGTTCTCAGAAAAAAAATACTATTTGAGATTGAGAGATTTTAGGCCCATTAGTCTTGTAGTAAGTGTACTAATTGTTGCTAAAGATGTTTTTTTTTTTTTGGAGAACTATAGAATTGTTGGAAAATACAATCCAGAAGACGACACAAGTAGCTTTTGTTAGGGGAAGACTAATTTTGGAAGAAAATAAAAGCTTAAAAAGGAAGAAGTTATTTTTATAATTGATTTAGAGAAACTGAGAAAACATATGACCTCATGGAATGAGATTTTCATAATTACGTGACTAGTAAAAACAAAGTTCTTGATGACTTTGTTTCCCCTTATGCTTCGACTCATGGGTTTCTTTTGACTTGAGAGTTGGAGGATAGAAGTGGTGGTTTGGCAGTTTCTCTTGGAAGTCATACTTCAAAGTTATAACTGATTCATCCTTTTTTGGTTGTTGGAACGCTATCACATGGCTTTGGAAAACAGGATCCCTCTCAACAATCCAAATTTTTACTGGAAGTATGAATTGGGATAAAATAAAAAAAAATAAACGTATATATATGCCTATACCCGGATCCGATCCGACCCGATCTTATACAGATCCGGATCCAACAGTCTAGATCTGATTAAGGCCCGATCCGGATTCGAATCCGATTGAGTTCTAACTAAGCGGATCTGGATCAGCATAGATCTGGTCTGGACCCGACCCGTTGACAGGCCTACCGTATAGTACCAATAACAAATGATAAAAAGATGTGAGATTGGATGCAAACAATTGTGTTCATATGGGACCAACTGCTTCCTAAAATTAATTGTTTCCAATAAAAAATACAGTACGTACATACTATGTTAACCAATAAGTTAGCTACATAAAATAATTGAGACATCTAAAAGACTAATTAACTTCGAAAATAAGAACATTCATTTTCCAATTAGAAGATGGATAATTAAAATTGATATGCATATGATATTTTGTGATTAATATTATGCTTGTTATAGTCTTTGCTAGTCATTGAGAGAGAGGGAGAGAGAGAACTTATGGCCAAGTTTTACTATTTGGTTGTAAACCAATCAGTGTGGGTTCTCACTGGATTTCTTTGCCACGTTTTAACACTTGCAGTTAGAAAGTCTTCCGGCAATGGTAAGTGGTGTATTGTCAAATGACAACAGCTTGCAACTCGAGGCTACGACTCAATTTCGAAAGCTGCTTTCGATAGGTTTTTTCCTGTTTCATTTCTCCCTTAAATCTGGTATTTGTTTTCTACCTTTGTGCATCTGGTTAATTTTGTTATTGCTCTTCTTCCAACAGAACGCACTCCTCCCATTGAGGAAGTGATTCAAGCTGGTGTCGTTCCTCGCTTTGTTGAGTTTCTTGCCAGAGATGACTACCCACAACTACAAGTATGGTTTCAACTTATGCTTATACATGTTTTTTTGGGTATGATTCATTTTACCTGCTTTTCTTTACTAACGTTGTGAATTTTCTAAAGTTTGAGGCAGCCTGGGCTCTCACAAATATTGCATCCGGTACATCAGAAAATACCAAGGTTGTGATTGACCACGGTGCTATTCCAATTTTTGTGAGACTTCTTGGTTCTCCAAGCGATGACGTTCGTGAACAGGTATATATGGCAGAGGTTGCAACTCCATGCAGAGTTTGTTATGGATTTTTCTTCTCTTTTTGTACCTTCTAATAAGCATTATGATCGTAGTTGTCAAAATCGTACAATTGGCCATTCGAATCTGTTCACAACAGAACAGATATGTATGGTTGAGGGAATCACTTGGTTACCATGAATCGTAAATGAGAATCGTGAAGCACTATCCTGAATCGAATTGTATCCTGAATTGAATTGTATATGAGAATAGTGAATCGGCCTGAATCGGTAGAGATACTGTTATGTTATTTTTTGGAGGCTTTTTATCGTACCGAAGGTATAAAAAATGTTGAGTTTTGTTGCATTTATCTATTTCTAGAAATTAAGAGAACTCCATAAAGATCGTTAAAAGATGAGTAGCTAACTCATTATCCTAGAAATGAAATGGGTGATTTTTTTTTTTAATTGCATACTTCCTTTAGTACTCTATTAAAATATTCCCAGGATTAGTTGTAGGTCATAAAATGTTTTATTATATATTTTATTGCGTTCTGTATACATTTATCTATCCATTACCACAATTTTTACAGGCTTTTACGATTCGATTTATGATACGATTCATGATTCATAGGGTTTCCGATTCACAATACGATTTGAGAGCAATGATTATAATAATATAGTGTAGTTTATGGTTTTGTATATAATGAACACAACTAACTCTAATTTCTCAAATTTTATAGGCTGTTTGGGCATTAGGAAATGTTGCTGGTGACTCACCAAAATGTCGTGATCTTGTTCTTGGCCATGGGGCTTTGATGCCATTGCTGGCACAATTTAATGAGAACGCAAAGCTTTCTATGTTAAGGAATGCCACCTGGACGTTGTCAAACTTCTGTAGGGGAAAGCCACAGCCTCAGTTTGAGCAGGTTAGGTTCTTAAAATAACCAATATTGGAGTTCGACGCATTCCGTTATAGTTATTTTTCTACTGATGCTATTGAAAAATCATTGAACAGACAAAGTCTGCCCTTCCCACGCTTGCTCGTCTTATACATTCAACTGACGAAGAAGTCCTCACCGATGCATGCTGGGCATTATCATATCTTTCTGATGGCACCAATGACAAAATCCAAGCCGTTATTGAGGCTGGCGTTTGTCCCCGTCTCGTTGAGCTTTTACTGTGAGTACTTGGCTTTTAATTATTTACTTATTTCTGTGGCATACGCCGTGGATTTTTTATTTCCACATCTTGTACTTAAAAAGCTGAACGATAAATTCTTGTTTTTGTTTTCATTTTCAGTCATCCATCACCGTCAGTTCTCATTCCTGCCCTGCGCACAGTTGGTAATATTGTAACGGGGGATGATATCCAAACTCAGGTATTCAATACCTTATATTTTCAGGATGCTACTTTTTTGTGCGTCTTCACTCTCTCTATATACATGGAAATAACTGATCTTTCAATTAGCTGGAGTTGGACTATGAAGCACAGTGGAGTGCGGAGAGTTGGAAACAGCAACATAAATAAGACATAGGCGTGGGGGACAATAATTTGGAATTATAAAATATTCTATACCATTCGGTACATTCCTTGACAATTATATATACAAATACATAGTTTTTAAAATTATAATTATTGTCTGGTTCTGTTTGGTTCACCAATGTGAGATCTGAACCGTTTGGGGACCATATACCCAACAAACCCTGGGTTGGTCTGGTTTGGTTCACCAAATTGACCAGATTTGATAAACACCCCTAATTAGATTAAAGATGTACCGAGCAATCACGTGGTAATTTAGGAGGTATCACAAGCTAGTACATTAGCCTAGCTACCTGATCATTAAAAGATAAGGTGTATGCATCATGCAAAGGCATTGAAAGTTACTGCACTCTGATTAGAGAAGTCAGTCACTCAAGGAACTACAATTCGCAAAATAGTTCTGTAGCGGATCCCAAGTAGCTGGGGAGGATTATGTTGTGTGTTTGTATTGGTTTAAAATGTAATACGTACTTAAGTAAGGCGCAAGGTGTGCCAAGGCGTCAAGTTACCAACTAATTTGGTAGCGGGTGCAGTCTGTAAAACATACGATGGTGTACATTTGTAATAATAAGATTATTTTATCATCCAAAATATGAAATATATTATATAGATCACTATTATACAGGTTATAAAGACAGATCTTGTACCACCATATGGAAAAAATATTGTTAACTATTGAACATTTCAACTCAAAACCAATTGGCGGTGGGTGTCGGCTTCCCAAGTATATACTGTGGTGCCAGTCTTTAGTTTTCCCATGTGGGACCTGTATTTTCAACACGCCCCCTCACTCCCCCTCACTTATGCAGGGACTTGAGCCTATAGTTATATTGATTGACACGGAGCAATTTGGTCGTTGGGCCAGCTATTATTATACCATGTTAACTATTGGAGCGTCCACCATTTTGACAATGGGTGGAGGGGTCTGCAGGGCTTTAATTTTCTCATGCGGGACATAATATTCCCAACAATTATATATTTAGATATTAAAATTTATTTATCAATTTAATAATCCAGTAATCAACAAAGGCAAAGCATTGGCAACAATACTTTAAATTCTAAATATACTTTACTAAGGCAACATGACACGGCCGCACCAATCAATTAAATCCTAAATATGCAAGGCACAGACGTGAAGGATATGTTAGTGAAGAAATACAATTTTATTATATGTAAATCATAAAACAATGTTCTTATGACAAATAAATATAATCTATAACCAATGTTTAAAAAGGCGTTTGATGCACCTTGACCTCGAGGCTAGACGGGCAAAAAAGGCCTTGGGGCTTAAGCCTCGGGGTTGAATTTGATGCTTACGCCTCAATGCGCCTCGAGGCTTAAGCCTCAGGGTTGAATTTCATGCTTACGCCTCAATGCGCCTCAAGGCTTATGCCTCAGGCCTTTTTGGTGAGGCGCGGAAAAAAAATAATCTTCATCCATCACGTAGTGTAAATTTTTTAAGTTTAAGTTTTTAATTTTTCTAAAATTGCACTTAACTTAAAAAAATGTTTAAATCTATCAACGCTTATTCTTTTTTTGTTTTAAAATTGCACTTAATTTATACTATTTACTATTGTAACTTGAAAGAAATTTTTAAAAAATAACCAATATATGAATGGAACTTAAAAAACAAATTTTGTCAATTTGATTTTGCATTGATTAATTTACTGTCATATTGTAAAATAACCAATGTCAATGAAACTAAAAAAATGATTTGGTCAATTTGATTTTGCATCGATTAATTTATTGTCATATTATAAAATTAACAATATGTAAAAAAGTCATCTCGGGGGAACAAAAAATTATGTGAGAAAGTCCTCGAAGATGTTTTTTTATAACCATTGTCTATAACTTCTGTGCTTTTCAATTTTCAGTTTAATAACTATTCTTCCAAGATCTGCTTTCTTTTAGAAACGCACATGATAGCACAAATATATTTTGACTTATGGTTTTTAATGTATCTCTTCATCAAATTTTAGGTGCAGTGTCAATATGTAACTTTAAAGGTTGTGGTACTAACGGTTTTTCTTTTTAATATGTTCATATATCTTGCGAAGAGTTTACTGTCATTGAATGTGCTCAAACCTCTGTTCTAAAAGGCCCGCCTAGGCTCCGCCTAGGCTTGAGGCTTGAGAGAAACGCATCGCCTACGCCTTATTACCCCCTATTCTTAGTAAAAGGCTTAAGGCACACTTTTTTTAAACAAAACAAAGGATTGGTTGACAAATATTGGTTACGGAGCATGAATGTGAGAAAGATGGCTACCAAACATATGGATATATTTTCAAAATTCAAGCTATGTATTATTTTATTATATTACTAGCCTTGGAATAATTAAAATAATAAAAAAAGGACAAACGCCTTTTTACGACTAGATTCGCCTAGGCGCGCCTAGGCTACCACGCCTCGCGCCTTTTAGAACTCAAACCTTTCATGGAAAAAAGAAAAAGCTGTGGAAGTTATTTTTATTTTTATAACTAGTACGCCACACATCTCTTGATTGGGTCTTGGATTTGTAAGACTTTAGGGTAGGGTAAAGATACCACTGAAGTTAGTGGTTGGAGGCATTGGTATCCATTTATAGGTGATGCATAATGTTCATATCTTATACGTGATATAGTTGCCTCTAGAGCCCCAAAGCTAATGTTTTGATTTTTCGCAGGTTATCATAGAGCACCAATCTCTTCCTTGCCTTTTGAACCTCTTGACAAACAATTATAAGAAGAGTATTAAGAAAGAAGCTTGCTGGACTATCTCAAACATCACAGCTGGAAACAAGAATCAAATACAGGTGAGCATATCTGAGGACAAGGGTACCATGCTGTAAAATATCCAATTTAACTATGGTTGTTGAGTATTGCATCTATTTACCCTTCACTACTCACTTTATGTATTATAACCATATTATACTTGTATTATGGTATCAACAATTGTGGCCCACCAAAAGAAAAAGACAAATATATTTTATCTCCTGACAATATATGCCCAGTTTTAATTTAAAAGACTCGGCACATCAAAAGAATGTTGTAATTTGTGTTATTCATGATGCTAAGAGGTGATGGCATTTTCCAAATACACAGGCTGTGATTGAAGCTGGTATCTTTGCGCCTCTTATCCAATTGCTTCAAAATGCTGAGTTTGAGATCAAGAAAGAGGCTGCTTGGGCAATTTCGAATGCCACATCTGGTGGAACCCACGACCAAATCAAGTATAATTTCCTTTTGACAATCTTAGGGTGTGTTTGGCAACTCCGATTCCATGCTTTGGAATGGGATGGGGGCCTTGAATTCAAATTCCATTGTTTGGTTAGAAAACTTAGTTTGGAAATGTCGTGGATTTTAATTCCAAGATTTCCAAATTCATAAATTGATTTTCCAAGTAAAAGTGGTTTATTACAAACTAATATTTTATGGAATTGATTATACATGCACACAAGTGCACGTGCCCACACACAGTTTCACGTATATATCTCAGTTACACATGCTGCACACTTTCGCGCCCACTGCAGACACACGCACACACCGCACAGTGCACAGTTACACATACTGCACACACTATTTGCACAACACACTGTACATACTAAGTCAAACATGAATTTCGTTTTTTTATAAAATGCCGCATGAATTCCACATCAGAACCGAACGACTGCATTCTAACGTCACGTGGAACATTGAATTCAAATGCTTCAGAATTAGAATTTCTAATTGAATTCCAATTATAGGCATCCAAACATACCCGTGTAGATCTTATTATTGTTTTCTCGTACATCACTCTGATTTTTGGGTTTTGTGTACTGGATAATGTGTCAGGTTCTTGGTGAGCCAGGGCTGTATAAAGCCATTGTGTGATCTCCTAGTTTGCCCCGACCCAAGAATCGTCACCGTCTGCTTGGAAGGGCTTGAGAACATTCTGAAGGTTGGGGAAGTCGAGAAGAACATGGGTAGCACAGGCGATGTAAATGTGTATGCCCAGTTGATTGACGAAGCCGAGGGGTTAGAGAAGATTGAAAACCTTCAGAGTCATGACAACAATGAAATATATGAGAAGGCAGTTAAGATTCTTGAAACATATTGGTTGGAGGAGGACGATGAGCAGTTGCCACCTGGTGATGCTTCTCAACCTGGGTTCAACTTTGGAGGGAGTGAACCTCCAGTCCCATCGGGTGGATTCAATTTCAATTGAAAGGTATCCATTTCACCCGCCTCATTTGTGAATTTGTTTATTTGGTTTAATGTCTTGCACAACAATTTCCTCTAACATGCACTTTATTATTTTTAAGGGTGACCAAATCATGTTGTAGTTTGTGTTTTGAAATGACACCACGAACACGACACAACTTTGTGATTTTTTTTACTTAAAACACGAACAAGACCCATTCAAAAGATTAAACACATTTTATGATTTTTCTCACCCAATTAAACCCCAAATAGCACGACTTGAAAACACGTTATTACACAACTCGAGTCACGAGCACGACGCGGCCCCAAAAAATTCAAACATGAGCATGATTTATCGTGTCAATTTCATATCGTGTTGTTTCAAAATTGCCACCCCTTGTTTAGCACGTGTGACTATCGTTTTACCGTATTGTACTGGAAATAAAGCACATGAAGATAATATTTGATTAAAAAAGAAGAATCAATCACACAAAACCTAACAGCTCTGAGGGACAGTTTGATAGAAAAGGTGGGAGATAAATTTTACCCAGCAAAAGTTTTCCATTGATTTTTTTCAAGCTGAAATTTCATCTTTTTTGCGTCTCTGATTGTAGTGTAAAAGAGATATTTTGTCTAAACCAATCAGAATTTGTCCCCCCAAAAATTATTTAAGTAAAGGGGAAAGAGCATAGAAGTTGGAAAATGGATGCTTTAGCAAGTTGTATATTTAGGGTTGAGTGGAACTTTTTCGAGGGCAAATGAGTGCCATCAGTCAAACACACCCAAAAGTTGAAAAATATGGTTGGTAACTGTGGTCTGGGAAGCAGGCCCTAAAAAGATAAAAAAAAAAGATGACGGGCCTTATTAAAACGACCCCTGCCATAAAACAAATAGAATTAGCGGATTTTTGCTTTAGACCTAGCAGCTGGGGGGCTGAGGTTGTATCTTTCATTCCTTATCTCTACTGATTCTATTCCTTTCATCTGCATAATTTTCTTTAGATTATTAACCTAATTTAGTGACCAGATTAAACACATTCCCTATCATTATAGAACCTTTGTGTTCATTTAACAATCATCAATGATTGTAAATGGTAAAACTAATTGGTTTTGGAAAATTCGTAGGACGTTCTGATCGTGTTGGAATGAAACTTGAGTGATATTTGTTGTGGCCCAGCGAGGTAGGTCCTGTCTTCTCACCGTCTTAATGTCATATTGTTTTGGTATGGTTGAGGAGATTCCGCCAAAATATATTCTCAATGGCTGAATAATAGTGTTTTTATTTTTTTTTTTATGTCGCGGAAGAAGTTATATTGTAATCATGGTTTCGGATGTCCTTTTTATGTTTTTGTCCTTGTTCATTTATATCCGTCATCTAGTTATTGGGAATATGCAATGATGGGTACATGTCTGCCAGAATTCACAGTTACCCCATGGTTATAGCTATAGGGGAAAATTTGTATTTTTTTACTTAGCTTTATGTTCACATTGTTAGTTTTGGGAGATGAAATGAAAAATCTATGTATTTGTTATGTATTATTTAATGTTTAAAACCTCAATTATTGAATGAAACATAGGGGATGGTAGTTTTTTTGCTAGTGCTGTCATTATGTGACCGCCTCTCGTTCCTCTTCCCCCATTTGACAACCGTATCTCGTTCGGATGATTCTTTGGAACCCCCTTAACTAATAGATGCTTCAATACTAAAGAATGGGGATATCTCGTTGGGAAAAAGCAGAAGAAAAGGATTTCACGGGCAGAAAAGGTGAAGGGAAGTTCGGAAAAGCATAGCAGGCGGGACTATCAATCCCTTTCTATTAAGAATATTAATTAAGTTGACTGATCAACAATTTTCATAATATTTTCGGCTTCATACATTGAAGTGAAAAAATTAATGATACAAGAGAAATGCTCTATAAATTATTCTTAAATTAATCAAATCGTAAATGTATGTATGTATGTATTAGATGAAATATCGGAAGGCGGGACTATCAATCCCTTTCTATTAAGAATATTAATTAAGTTGACTGATCAACAATTTTCATAATATTTTCGGCTTCATACATTGAAGTGAAAAAATTAATGATACAAGAGAAATGCTCTATAAATTATTCTTAAATTAATCAAATCGTAAATGTATGTACGTATGTATCAGATGAAATATCGAAAAATCCCCATTCCAGTCGTCATCTGTACTGTTACCAAATTGGCGGGTTTCGGGGTGCAACCGGTACGAGTTTTTACCGTACCGTACCATTTTGGTCCCGAAAAAAATGGTTTTGGTTTCATATTATGAAATACCGAAAATCGATTTTACCAAAATCGAAAATACCGTCAAAAATTTGGTTGGTTTTGGTTTTTAGATACAAAAAATCGATTTACTGAATTTACCGTACGGATATCGTACCAAAATTACCGTACCGAAATACAGTACCAAATTTTTTGTGCAGTGTCAAATTATTTTGGGTATCATACTACTTCTATTTATTTTATTTCACATGAGTGAGTTTTTATATTCTCTTTGAATTTAAATTTATTTATTTGAGTATTTGGTTTAAGTGTTAAATAATCAAGTTAGTTAAACATATATTTTGTTTAATTAATCAAATATTTAACACGAAATGAATTAGGCAGCATTTTGTTAAAATAAAAAGAGACGTTTGTTTGGTTGGCTATATTTTCGTTTTGTCTTATTTCATTCGGGCGTTATATTGTGGTTGGTGTAGAGATCTTTTTTTAGGGTTTTCATTTCCTTTTTTTACCCTTCTCTCTCAAAAAGTGTGGCCGTCATTTTTGTTTGAGTGCTCTCTCTCTCATTTTTTTTTCTTCTTCAACCTTGGGTTGATTTTGAGAAATAATTTTTTGGGGACTTTTATTTGAGAACACCATTTTTTTTGTTTTGAGATTTGGCTTTCGATTTGGTGTGGTTACTTCGTTTTGAGATCGGGTTTTCGGTGATAATTTTTTCGGCGCTAGCTGTATTTGGATCTGAGTTCCCTCCGTGTTTTTCGGTGATTTTTTTTCCTGATGAGTTGGCTTTTCCGGCGAAAGTTTGTTTTTCCGGTGTTGGAGGTGTGGATGATTTTGATTTTCCGGCGAACATTTTTTGAGGTAACAGCTCCCTCATTTTTTTAGGCTCATCATCTTGGCCACTCTCCTCAGGCACCAGCTCCCTCATTTCGTCTCACTCTCCTCCGACTCCGACAAAAGCAAACAGGGTATTTTGGTCTCATATCTGTTTAAATCTATTGTTCCAAATGCTACAAATGCTAGAAATTGTACCTGTTTGTGTATGTTTCTAATTGTTCCAAACAACTAAAAATGCTAGAAATGGGTATATCGAAATATATACCAGATTTACCGAATGCATAAACCGATTTGAAATTCTGGTATTTATCGGGAAAAAACCGAATTGAAACCGAAATTACTGAAACCAAAAAAACCCGAAAATACCGAAAAAACCGAAAAATCGGTCGGTTTGGTTTTGGTTTTTGTTTTGATGTACCGGTCAGTAAATTGGTACGGTACGGTTTTACCATATAGAATGTGGTTTTGGTATTGGTAAGGGGTTGTTACCGACCATACCGTACCGGTTGCACCTCTAGGCGGGTTTGATTTTTTCGGCCTTTCTGATTTTAAACTTGCGGGCCAGACCAGTTTAATTGGGTTTATACCGTTTGGGGATGTACAGTACCGGTTTGCAACAATGCATGCATTTTTTGAACAGACCAGTTGAATCCCTTTTTTGGTCTGTTGGCCTTCTGCGCACCCCTGGTGTTCATTACTAGTAAAACTGTATTCTATATAATTTGTGCATTCTATCAAAACTTTCAGTAACTTTTTCATTCTTCTAAATTATGTATTAGTATAAATTAAGAAAAAGTGGAAATCCCAAATGGTTTGAAAAATCGTATTTTACTTTTTATGGAAATACCACAAATTGAGAATTTTGCAATTTAAAACCTGTATACACAGCATACCAAATTAGAAATAAATAAATTATATTTCACATTTTTGTGAAGAAAATAAATTGAGATTTATTTTTTCGTAATCTGTTTAAAGTAAGATTTATTTTAGATCAAGGGAATAAAAGACAAGTGCTATTAGCCCATTTTTATTGGGTACTTTTATTTGGACTCCATTTTCCCTTTATAGAAACCACAACCCCACATATATGGGTGAAAATACAACCTATACACCGTATCTTCTTGTGTGTAAAGAAGAAAATGTCAAAATGGGATTTTACCCATCTAAACCCATTTCAAACATTATCCTGTCAAACCATGCTCTTAGTTCGTTCAATTTTACAAATATCCAGTCCATCTATAACTATTTAAAGCATAATCAAACCCTTTTTAGAGATCGTTCCAAACGCTTTAGCAATTAATTGTGTGCTTTTCTGAAGGAGGAACATGTTTGAAAATTCAGTAAAGCAAAAAATTGTTGGGTGTTGGTTTATGAAAGGTGTCTTTATTTTTTGAACTCTTTTTTGTTGACTTGTACTTGTTCCCATTTGTATATCATTCACCAAGTGGAACTTTTTTCTTACAATTTGTGTGAACTACCGTAAGTAAAGAACCAAATATGAGTTCAATTGAGGAACTTCTCAAAGATATTTCACAGATTTAATATTATATAACCTCTTGAAAATAAGAATTTTCGTCTCTTTTTTATTTAAAAAAAGTTCAGCATTAGAGTCGTGTAAATTGTGTTGGACAACATCCAATACAAGTTACTATTTTTGTTCTGTTGTTGTTTTGCGTCCTGTGTAATCTTGTTGACATATATTTTTGTTCAGAGTTCTATTCGAATAGAACTCTTTCAGTTGTCTCCTGCCCTAGGTCTTTCATTTTTATCTGATGCATGGGTTTTAAAAAAGGGTTATAACAGTCATTTTCTTTTTGGTTTACTTCAGTAGCGGCAAATATTAACGGAGGGGCTATAGACAGAATTAATGGGTTCATTCAAAAACACCCTTTTTATTTGACAGAAAAGATTACCATGGATTTGGGGTTTATGAATATATCCATGCTATTTTCTAATCTTCATATGGGGACGACTTTGTTTTTTCATGTGGAAGTGTAGATGGACCGATTTTTCATATACATTTTTGTGTTAATAACACTTCCGTCTTGAACTTTATTCTATTTTTTACTTTGTCATCGTTTCATTTTTTGAATTTAACTCCTTGACGTTAGCACCATTAATTATTTAGACAGAAAATGACACGTAGTTATCGTCTGAGCCTTAATTTAAGGGGTATTGTTATCTTTTAACATCTTAGGGTTAAAAATAACTTATCCGTCTCTTCCTCCGTCACTCTCTCTTCTTCCCTCTCTTTTACTCATGCACACGCACTCGTGGAGTTTTGATGACTGTATTTTCTTCTCTCCCCTGACACAACACACACAAAAAACATCCACACACATGAACACACACCCACAGACATTAACACACACAAATTTAACCCCCCCTCCCCACTCACACCCAGTCACACACGCATCTAGATGGATTTTTGTGGGTTCAAAATGCGTATTGGATTTTCTTTCTTTGATATTTTGTGGGTTGGTTGGAATAGGTATTGTTTTTTCTTCTTCTTGGATTTGTTGTGGGTTCGATGAGGATGGAAGGGTAGGATAAAGGTATTTTTTTCTCTTGCATTTGTTGGATTGAGATTTTAAATTTTTTTTTGAGCTTGTTGACTTTTTTTTTCAAATTTTTTCAGCTTTAATTTTTTTTTTTCCAGTTTTTCTTTTTAATTTTTTCCTGGATTTTTGTTTTGTTGTTGGAAATCATTTTTTTTGGTGTAAAACAAATTTGTTGCTGAAAATCATTTTGTTCGGTCTAAAACAGTTTTTTTGGAAATTATATTAACAGAAATCATTTTTTTCCTTTCTGAAATCAGTTTTGTTTGCTGGAAATTATTATTTTTTTGTTGGAAATAATTTTTTTGTGAAAACAACTTTTTTTGGTGAAAATCATTTTTTTCGTGGAAAATTGTTTTTTTCACTGGATTTGAACAGAAATTAGTTTTTTTCAAATAAGTTTTTTACTTTTTCTGAAATTATTTTTTTCTTGTTGGAAATCAATTTTTTGGGTCTAAAATATTTTTTTTTGCTGTAAAAGAGTTTTTCTCCCTGGAAATAATTTTTTCTGTCATATTTTGAGTTTTGAATATATTTTTTGTCATTTTAATATTTTAACGTATTTTTTGATTTTTGATATGTATCGAGTTGTTTCCAGATTTTTAAAGTAACTTTTCTGTAATTTTTATGAATTTTAAATTTATTTTTGTCACATTCCAGATTTTGAAATAATTTTATGTAATTTTTCAGTGTTTTTAAATTATTTTCTACTATTTACGGATTTATTAGAGTTTTTTTTTCCTCTCAATATTTTTCATACTTTGTAAATGTTTCCCTATTATTTTTCAGATTTTTACAAGTTTTTAGATAAATTGCCGGATTTCATTGAAAAAATATTTTTGCTATTAATTTTTTTTGTAATTTATATTTATTTTCATGATTTTTAGATTTTTAAAATAGTTTCTCTCATTTCTAAATTTGTAACCCTTTTTTTATAATAATTTTCAGATTTTAAAATATTTTTTAAATGATTTATTATGTATTTTTTTATTTATTTAAAACTTTTATATTGTCTTGGACAAAAATACTCTTGTGCATGATACATGATCCACTTTTTCATCCAAAATTTAATGGTGTTTAGTGTCACGGGGTTACTTATAGTTGTTTAGGAATTTTAGGGAATTAAATGCCAAAAATAAAATTTTTGACGATAAAGTGAAAAATGGGGTAAAGTTTAGGAGAGAAAAGTGTAAATAATTCTATATATTTTTTTCTTTCATAGAATCATTTTATGATTGGTTCAAAATATGTTAATACTGAGCTACTAAGATCTTTCCTACAAGGGGTAATATTCAAGAATTTTTTTTAATAATAATTTGAGGAAAAAATGGTCATTAACATTACCATTTGAGTTCACTCTTCAGAACGTTTCAAGTTCTTTTGAGTATTTGGATAATTGCATTTTTTTTAGGTTACAATCTGTTTTAACACTTTTTTTTTGTTGATAAAATCAGTTTTTTGTTCTATTTAATGACAATCAAATTGTGTTAGGTAAGGCACGTGACGTTTTTTTTTTTGATAAAATCGATTTTAATAAAAAAAAACCTGTTTAATTTGACGTCTTATATTCACGATTGATTGTGCCGCTAACGCAGATTCACATTCAACAAAAATGATGTGGGTCCGAGAATGTAGGTTCGAGTCAGCGGCACTAATCAATCGCGAATCTAAGCATAAGTTTTTTTTAATTATTATTTTTTTATAAATAAAAAAACCATGTTTACTATTTTTTAATACAAGTTTAGTTAAAGTTTTTTTTTTATTTTGTTTCAAAAACTCGCTCGCCACATAAAAATACTCAATGTGTGTCGCTGGCGCGGAGCTTTAAAAATAAGAGAATATTGGTTAAATGAGTGTTGGGAACTTTATGAACAAAATAAAAGTGATTGGATTAAATGTGTAATAAAAAATATTTGAGGAACTTTTTGATAATTGATCAATTAAATATTAATTTAATATAAAGTTTATTTAACTTTAAAATAAATCATAACTCTAGTTATTTATCAATCTAAAATAAATTAAAAAAAATTAAAATAATGTCTATCATCATTAAATATAATGCATTATTTTTTAAAAATAGATTAAGGGTCAGGATTGTTTTGACATTTAATGAGATTAAAGGTGAGGATTAGATTGGATATTGGTTCGATAGCTCCCATTCGAGAAGTCTATCATCATTCCATGTTTAATTATGAGAAAGTTATGGGTTGACTTTTCAATGTACTCCATGTGAATTTTATCTATCAACAAATATTTGTTTGACAACTAAGTAGGGTATGGTTTGAGAATTCATGTATAATTACTCTATGTTTAAATAACTAAAAGACTATAACGTATTTGTAAATGTGAATTTAGCGAAAGGTCATTCTCATAAAACTAGGGTAAAAACCAAAAAAATAAGTTGAATAACGTACTTTCCATGAAAGGGGTCCGACAATCACCCTTTTAAGCTATGTTTACTCGCATGTACAATCCATGCAAGGGACACATTGCTATATCATAAAATTAATTATACTCTTAATGAGTTGTTTACTCAATGAGGTATAATTGTAGTTCGATTAACGATTTTGATTCAATTTTTGTGTCACGTTGACATGTCAAACTGTATTAGTTGGTCTTTAATATGGTAACCAGGAAACCTCTAAGACCAACCAATATGGTTCGATATGTAGTCACAACAAATGAGTTGGAGACGGAGACTTATCGAGTTGGCCTAAAATTACTGGTATCGTTAATGTATTGATCGCTGTATGAAGTAGTTGTGACTAACAAAGTTTTACTTAAAAAAAGACTAACAAAGTTTGAATAAGTTATGTGTCATTTTAATTGTGTTAATAAGCCGTCACCCTAGAATTATCGGTATCATAAAGAAAAATGATACGAGTTCTAAGTTCTCTCTCAATAAAGTGTCGTAGCTTTAAAGAATCCCTAATGGTATATCATGTGACATGACATTTAAAGATTCAATTCTCACACGTTACATGATGTGAAGCTTGAGATTTTTTTAGATGATAAGGAAATCATTTATAGAAAAAATCAGCAAATAATTCAATCAAAATCCCAGTAAAATGATGATAAAAAATTTCATCAGTCGAAAACAAAGGCCTTTTTGAACTATGCATTTTACCAATTTCCCAATTGAATTTGTTGCCAATATGAAGATCATCTAAAAAACAAATTCAGCCAAAAAACTAGGTTTTTAATCATTTAAAAAATGGTCCGTATGACATTGTTTGTCTAATGCAATATAGTATCGTTGCAAATGAATAGGGTTCTGTTACATCTTATGCTCTAACTCAAGCAGTGTATAAGTAATTGCTCATATTATACGGGGACCTCCGAAGAAAAACGTTCGAGATTGGGAAGAGATCCTATTGTGTTGGGTTATGTGCTTTTTATCAGCGCGACCTTTGCTTTCCTCGCGCATATTTTTTTCTTTCAAACTCGGCCAAATTGAAATTGCAAAGTAAAGATGAAATGTAGTTGTACACTAAGTTAACTCAAGTAGTTGGTTTTTTGAAAACTAGGTAAATTTAGACTTGTTTGGAAGTTCTAACTGATTTTTGTTTATAAGTGTATGTCTGAAAACTCCATTTTTATGTTTTGGGATTGGAAATCGGATGATATTTGAATTTCATTTCCAAGCTATTCCGAAACACGTCTTAAGGGTTGTTAATTATTTGGCTTTGCTACCACTACGAGACATGAATTGTTACGGGTACCTCTATAGTAGTTAAATTTGACAAAAGAGCTCTTTAGCCTAGCAAGAAACAATATATGAATATTACTTTGTGTGTGGAGCCATTTTGAGATTTGTACCTTGCAAAAAATGCAAAGTTCTACAAAAATTAGTTGTAAAAGCTACCTCAGGCAATTTTATTAAGAGATCTCATTGCTCAAGTGTATTCAAATATGTAAATGATAAATACACAAAATATTAATAAGTGATATACTAATAACATATTATTAAAAAATACCACCCGAAAGCCGAGATTCCAGGGGAGCAAAAATGATAAACATAATTATATTCATAAACTAAATTAATTTATTAAAACAATAATGTAACCTAATTGGCGATAGCGATATTGAAATTTAATAACTACATTATTGAGTTATATTGCCTTAGGTCTGGCCGACTACAAGTCATGTTAACCATCACTAAATGTCAAATAAATAAATTTAGGTATACCAGTTAGGAAAATAATAACATATGTAATTAGATTAATGTATTGAATCTCAAAATATTTATTATAAGAGAATTGCATGAGTGTTTGTGCCTCTTATTAATTGTATATCGAAATTACGCATTTAATATTGTTGAGTTCTTAATTAGTGTTCTTCGCGCAGAGATTACAAATGTAATTTTGAAGAAGTCCAAAAGTTGGGAGTCAAGCGAAAAGTGTAGCAAAAGTGACTTTTTTTTCTAAATTTTATTTTCATGAGAACTTTTCCGATCATTGCCACTTTGTGAATACTGTCGGGTATCTAACTCATGAGCGCTGTTTTTTTCGATCCCATGGTCAGGGGCGGATCCACCCCAGGACGAAGCGGGGCGGCCGCCCCAGTTCATTTATAAAAAAAAAAAAAAAAAAAAAAAAATTTTTTTAGGGGTTTTCTAGTAAAGAATTAAACCTGGAGGTTACTTGTATTTATTTGCATAGTTTAGGGGAAAACTTTGTAATAAACAAAAAATAAAAATCTAACTTAAGTTTGGCAGCTCTCTCTCTCTCGAACCAAAGCTAAAAATTCAAACCTAATTTAAAAAAAGAAAAGGTTTGGCATCTCTCTCTCTCTCTCTCTCTCTCTCTCTCTCTCTCACGGGCGGTGCTCTCTCTTATCCGCCGCCGCACCGCTCCCCTCTCTCTTCTCTCTCCGGCTGCTGCTCTCTTCTCTCTCCGGCGGCGGCTGCTCTCCAGACTCTTCGCTCCGTTGCTCTCTCCAGCGTCAGATTAACAGGTATATGTCAATTTTATTTGTGTATATCTGTTTATTAAATTATTTATTTGTGTATATCTGTTTATAAATTTATACTAAAATTATACTAAATTTATACTAATATTATTTATTTGTGTATATCTGTATATTAATACTAAAATGAAATGAAATTTATAAATTTATTTTGTGTATATCTGTTTATATGTGTAAATTTATATAAATTTTTATGTTAATTTATATGTTGTTTATATGTAAATTTATATGTGAAATTAAATTAAATTTGTAAATATAGGGAATTAATGGAGAAATTTTTTAAACGAAAAAGAGGAGACAATGCACCAACCGTATCCGAAGCTGAGGTTCAATCATCTCCCATTCCAATTAGTGTTCAAAATGAATATTATGCCCAAAAAAGTAAAAACAACCCAAAAAATATCCGAAAAAACTCGAAATAACACCCAAAGAAATCGCCTTGGGGGCTCCCGCTCCCGAACCCCGGGCAACTATCGAAACTTTCGCCCCAATTCACATAAAATCCTGGATCCGCCACTGTCCACGGTACTAGGGCAATTTAAGTTAAGAACTCATTTTCTGGCTATAGATATCAATCCCAGCACGAGTGAGTTTTTAAGCACACTCAAGGTGACACTTAATAAAGGGTGGGGGTGCTTGGTTTCAATATCTTCCAAAGTATTATTTATGATTTGATTAATGCCTTATATTTCTAATCTTCCACTTTGTAGCCTTCACGAGGGCCAGATGAAGCAATCCCAAAGTGGATTCATTTAACATTTCCGTAATGTCATATGTGATGTCTGGTAAAGTGAATTGCGCATAAAGAATACAAACAAAACCAAGCAATAATGTTGCTATAATTGGTGTGTCCTTGTGCCCTTTTCAACAAAACATTATTTTTCTAAGACATGGTAAAATAACGCATGACACGATAATATGACACAAATCAACACGAAGATATAAGTTAATGGGTGAATTCTTAATGGGTTCGGGTTATATGAGTGCCAACCCGATAAGACACAATAGTTAATGGATTATGTTAAGGTTTGACCTCCTTCACCCGTTAATACCCGATAAAACCCATTATGGCTCATTAATTTAAGTAAATAAGATATATTTTTGGAACTTATAAATAATTTATGTAGCATAATGTTAATTTAATTATAGTGAATTTTACTAAACGAGAGATTTAGTAATGTCAATGAATTAATTAGTCTATTTGGGTTAAAAAATAAGATAATATGTCAACTTGTATACAATTCAAAATAATTCATTATCTTAATGGGTATTAACGAGTGAACACGACACGACACGACAACATAACGGGTCAGGTTAGGATATAATTTTTTCACATTATAAAAAATCACCTGTTTAGATACGAACCCAATAAGATTCGAACACAATAAAAAATAATACGAACATCGCTCGACACGACTCATTGACTGGTCTAATTTCTTCCACATAATTTGTGGTATTTCTTTTTGGCTTGGTGGGATTTAAACTAACAAAACTTTGCATTTCTTTTTCGTGAGTGGAAATTTTTAATACATATTTTTAAGACGCTTTAATTAAACTAAACATATCAAATTCAATGGACAGACCATAACTATTATCCTTGTCGAGCCTACTTATCTTTGCCATTTATGTTATGAACATGTAACAATCATCATAATTTTATGTCGGTTTGTTTGTAAAGGTACATACCAGTAATATTAAAATAAAAAAGAATAGGATCGTGTTCATATCTGTTAGGTGTAAAAATAAAAGTAATGTTTTGTTATATTACAAAGTTGGAAAATAAATGACAACTATTTCAATTTTCTTTAAAAGTTGGAAAATAGGTGAAAAAAGATAAGAGTAATAAGGTGTTGTTTTTAGAGTTTTTCATGAAAATTAATTCTTTGGAATTGAGGCAAAAAATGTTTTTAATGAAAAATGATAAAACTATGAAACGCATTTTGTATCTATGACCATTGTTGTTATAAAACGTATTTGAAATTGAGCCCTAGAAAAATAAAGAATGAACTAAATGTGTGTTTGATTGCAAACAGGAAAAGTGCATGAATAATAGTTCATTTGGCTGAACAGTTGAAAAATAAGTGAAAAAAGATATAAGTTTTTGATCTAACTTTTTTTTCCCATGAAAACCAATTTTTTGGTGGGTTGATAAAAAATATTTTCTAATAAAAACAACACCTTAAAAGAGTATTGGACCTACAACCACCAATTTTTTTTGGGCTAAGTCACCGAATCTTCGAGCACCCGAGCTTTGGTTGACAAACGACTTACTATAATGTGTGAAAAACGCTAGTGCTAGGGTTACGACGAAATTTAAATTTTCTCTAAACCAAATAAACAATTAAACCCAATTTTAATCGGTGCACCAATTTTAAATCAAAGTAGTGTGCAAATGGTTTACCAATTTTATCTAGACCTAAGTATACATCTAGGTGATATAAGCAAGAATAAAATAGGGCAAACCACAATACGGTGATGTACGAGAAAAATCCACAACGGAAATCTCTGTAAGGACATTATCCGTCACAATTAATTATGTCATATACCACTACAAGTTGCTACGAGTCATCGAAGGATTGAGAAGCTTACATCTACAAAGACGAATTCGAATTTCAAGACGTCTTCAACATTCAAGCCCAACAAGGATGAATTTGGTAAAATGTGTTTAAGTTCCATTTACATTTTACATTAAAACTGTTGAGATATTTTTATAAAAGTTTAAATGATTTTAAATGGTTTTTAATTTTTCAAAATCATAAAAGTTTTGGATAAATATTTCTGATCTCAAAAACAGTCTTAAGTTTTGAGATTTCCAAGATATTTAAAAGACTGAAGTTTTCTGGGATACATGTATGCTGTTGTTTGAACGATACTGTACATGGTTCGAACGAGATCGTATCTCGCTCAAACGACAGCGTATGTCGTTCGAACGAGATGTGTTTTAAGCTGACACGTCACCGCCTTGATTTTTATTATAAATAAGGGTGTCAGGCTTCTGATTTTCGTGTGCAAAAAGTTTTAAACAGAATACGTTTTTGAGTGTTTTGGTTTATTCTCCAACATTTTTGAGGGTATTCAATCTTTGTTTTACAATTCATAAATCCCAATATCTTTTGTGTGAGTTGTTTTGTGGAACCCAAGGCATACTTTGCTATAGTTCAACCTCTGTGGAAAGGCATCTCCATATCTGATCGGTGGATACCGAGCGTAGTTATTTTGTGTGTGGACGAACCGAAGACGATGAACCGATACCTGAAGGGTATTTTCCCGTCTCTCGTAGCTTTGAAGGTTTGACGAAGACACCGTGCATTACACTTGTGGGCGATTATCAGGTTGTATGTAAGTCAATGGTCTTGTAAACTTTTCAAAGTGTTGAAAAAAAGATTTTTACCTGAAAGGTTTTTTTTCCTAAATTTGTTGTCTTTGTTTCACGTGCATGGTTTGAATGATTTATGACACTTAGATGCATGTTTAGGGGCTGATCTAAAATTGAATTTGTTTGATCAAATTTAAACACCTAATTAAATAAGTGTTCAAATAAATAATTTAATTGGTATCACACATCATTTTTTACAAATTGGTATCAGAGCCTGTTATACTAATTTACTTTGTAGATCCTGTAGTGCAATTTTTTTGGTGGTTATTTGTGTTCCTATCCTGATTTGTTTTCTCGATGGGTTCTCGTACCGTTGATGTTGTTAGTCGAGATGTGTTTGATAAAGTTCATGACCGTGCGGAAAATTAACTCTTTTGAATTTGAAACTTTGCAAAAAGAATTAAAATTTTGGAAGAAGAAAATTCTCTTTTTAAAAATAAGTTTGAATATTTGCAAACGTTTCAAACTCAAAGAGATATTTTTCGTGAACACTTTGGTAATTTGTGTATTGAATTTGATTCTTTAAAAGTTGTCAAAAATGAAAGTGATGATAAAGTCTTAGTTTTAGAAAAAGAATTGGAGGACTTAAAAAATTCTAGGGTTCCTGTTTGTGCCATCGAGGATAAAAAATTAATCGATGATTTTACGCCACGTGAAAAGACTCTTAGGGATACGTTTGTTTTAATTAAGGGTGAGCACAATAAACTGTTAAGTTTAATTAATAATTCGAAAAAGAAATCCCTATCTTTGGAAGAGTCTAATTTGTTGCTTGAATAAAATATTTTGAAGTTGAAAAATGATTTAAATGATTCAAGTAGGTTTGATAGTGATGGTAATGGCTCGTCAGTGGACCCGCTATTTTGGAGAATCCCCGAATGAATCTCCTGTAGTAACCAGCTAATCCCAAGAAACTACGCACTTCAGTCGGTGTCGTGGGCTGTCCCCACTCCCTCACCGCTGACACTTTACTCGGGTCAACTGCTATCCCCTGCTCAGAAATAACATGGCCCAAGAACTGTACCTCTCACAACCAGAATCCGCACTTCTCATACTTAGCATACAACTGATGCTCTCGTAGAGTCTGAAGAACCTGCCTCAAGCGCTCGGCATGCTCCTCCTCGGAGTGTGAATATATCAAAATGTCATATATGAAGACGACGACAAACTGATCCAAGAACTCTCTGAATACTCGGTTCATCAAGTCCATGAAAGCGGCTGGAGCATTTGTGAGTCCGAACGGAATCACCCTGAACTTATAGGACCCATATCTCGTCAAGAAGGCAGTCTTTGAAACATCCTGCTCTCTAATACGCAACTGATGGTACCCCGACCTTAGATCTATCTTCGAAAAGAAAGTTGCTCCCCTTAGCTGGTCGAACAGATCATCGATTCGAGGCAACGGATACTTCTTCCGTATCGTGACCTTGTTCAACTCCCGGTAGTCCACACATAACCTCAGTGAACCATCTCTCTTCTTCAAAAACAAGACTTGAGCGCCCCAGGGTGAGGTACTCCTGCGAATGAAACCCTGTCCTAACAGCTGCTCTATCTGATCTCGTAACTCTCGCATCTCTGTCGGAGCCATACGGTAGGGTGCGCGTGCTATGACAAAGTCTATCTCTCGACTGGGGGGTAGGCCTGGTATCTCCTGAAACACATCGGAATACTCACTGACAACTGGAATCGAGTCTAACGGAATCATAACCTCCTTAGAGGTATCCTCCTCTATATAATACATATGAGCGGTCGAGCCTCCCTCTGGGCGAGGCATCGCCACTACAAACATCTCTTGCCCCGGAATGGCAAAAACAATTCTCCCACCGAAGCAATCAATCATGGCTCTATAAGCTGCGAGCCAATCCATACCAATAATCACATTGTGCTCATGCATGTCTAAGACTAACATGTCTGCAGGTAATACCAAGCTACCAATCTCTACCCGCACTCCCCGGTATATAAAGAAAATAAGCGACCCACTCCCCAGTGGTGAGTCTACACACGTCACTGTGCTCTCTGCTGTGGCTAACAATCCTAAGGTCTTCGCAAAATATGTAGCTATAAAACAATGTGTCGCCCCAGTATCAAACAAAACTCGACCCATAGTACCATGGATAGGAAACATACCCTCAATCGCGGGTGGTGCCTGTGGAGCTGCTGCCTGGTGGACGTTATATACACGTCCATACTGTAACTTCCCCTGCTGGAACGGCTCGTAGAGCTGGCACCTGGGATGGAGCTGGGAGGGCAGGTGGAAAAAGTGGCCTCTGTGGCTCATTACGGGCTCCCTGCTGCTGTGGGGCCCTATCAACCTCTGGGAAATCCTGACGCTTATGGACGTGCTTGCCTCACACGAAACATCGGTCTCTGAAGTTACTGACCGCGGCCCTGCTGGCCGTTACCTCCCCGCCACTGGCCCTGTTGGCCCTGATGATTACGCTGTTGGCCGTGTTGGCTCTGTTGCTGACCCTGCTGTCGATGTTGGCCTTGCTGGCCCTGCTGATTAGGCTGGCCCTGCCTATAACCCCCGAATCCCTGCCTGGAATCACCTGAACGGAATTGCTTAGCAGGGTCCCCCTGATGGGAACTCTGCTCGTGCTGACGAGTCTGTCCATGAGATGGTGCCCTACTGGCACTATTACTCCCGGTCCTGCCCTGCTGGCTGGACTCTCCTGCTCTCTTGCTTCCCTGAAGATGGAAGCGGTGATCCTGGTAATGTAGCAGCGCAACATTGAGTACATCAGTGAAAGTACTCAGGGATAAATTCCCAATAAGGTGCTGACGGATCCTCCAAGCTAACCCGTCGATAAACAACATAATCTTCTTGCTCTCAGTGGGTGCCTCATCTGGCACGATGGTGAGAAGTCTCGTGAACTCCTCCTCATACTCGGCTACGGTGGAATTTTCCTGTTTCAAATTCAGTAGTTTTCGCCTCATCTCAGTCTGCACGGTGGGTGAAAAATACTTGCGGTCGAATCGCTCCCAAAATGTCTGAATCGGGATTGTGTTCCTCTCCTCCAAGGTGGTAGTGGAATCCCACCACTGCAGAGCGGCTCCCACCAGTTTAAAGGAAGCCAACAACTGATTTTGCACGTCGGTTCACTCATACATACGGAGATCCCGCTGGATGTCTTTCTTCCATTGGCTGACCGTGACAATATCGGAGCTACCAGAGAACTCAGGGGGATGCGCTTTCTGAAAAGCATCCCTAACCCTCTCCCATGCAGATGGGAGCTGTGCTGGTACTGACGCCACTGCCTGAACCTGGGGTGGAGCCTGGTGAACCACCGCTAGTGCATCATTCACCGCCTGAGCAACAATAGCGGCTACCTCGTTTGCATTCATAGTGCCTTGTGCCGGGGCTACTGGCTGCTCGGCCTGGGCACGCCTATCTTTCGGTGCACGTCTTGGAGGCATCTGAAACGTGAAGAAGTTTATTAGTCTACAGTCATTATCAAATCTCAAATAGCTGAAGACGTAAACGTAAAAACAAGAGTATAACAATCCTATAAATAGGACTCTATAGCAATAACGTTAAGCTGAAAGCGAAATAAGCCGTACAGATCCTATGGACACTAGAACCTGATGCTCTGATACCACCTGTGACACCCCGCCTAATTAAATACCGGGCGATCACTCCTTTATTAAATTAAATCAAGGTGAACAGTTGGTTCATTCTCAGCATCACTGTCGAAAATAAAATTTTCCAATTAAACACCCTAATTAATTAAGCTAAGTGTCAAAACCATTTAATAACATTACTTCCAAATTTTATTTAAAGAAAAATTAATTATTTATTTATTAACAACATTTCAATAAGTAAGAGTTGCAACACAATAATCCTGGAACATGATCCAATTAATTTAAACATTCGTCAATCGAATCCCAACAAGTAAAATTTAAAGTAACACATCCATACTGAATAAATCCCATAGTAATAGAACTAGAAATAACTGAAATACAAATGTCCCAAATAAAACAGATCAATAAAGGAAGGGGCGACACATGCCCAATAAATGAGAATGATAGAAGTGGAATCAATAAATGAAGCCGTCTACGCAAGTGGCCTGCAACTCCCACCTAAGCTGCAACACGTTCCTTTCAAGGGATCCTAAGCAAGACACCCTTGTGGCTGGGCACCTGTAATATATACATATATATACAAAAGAGAAAAGAGAAATAAAAACGGGTCAGAGCCTGATAGTGTGTAGGATTTAAAATTCGTTTAGCAAGTATTTAAATTGATACAGGCCAATGCAACAACATATTAGAGCGACACTCTCTTGAGAAATTCTCACATCTCTTCTAATGTGCACGCCTATCGTACTAACCTTCCCAACGGTTTATCCTGTCATTTATCGCACTAATCTTCCCAATGATTCTACTTATCTTAGATTACCCGTAAGATTTCAAAACCGAACAATATAATTGTTTAAAAAGAATACTTCCAATTAGTAACACAACTCTCGTTTTAGCTTCATTGATTTATAAAGTTTCCCAGTGACATATTATACTTTTCAAACAAGTATTTCCTATTTATAGTCAAGATTCATTTCTCACTTGCCATAACATAGTAAACAATTTCAATTTCCCAGCTTTCATACATATATTAAATACTCGTATAATATATATATATATTCTAACAACACCCCACATAAGAACTATGGTGCGGGCATACTCTGCTATCCAATCCCCGTATCGCTCACACTAAGGGAAATACAAGTTCGGAATCACTCTCGAACTGTATCAACATATACACAAACAATATCGAGGCGAAGCATAGATTCCAAGTCTCTAAGAGGTCAGTACATACCCTCATGCCTCTTAGGACCGTCTGAACTATCGATTCGATAGCCTGTACCAATGATATCTATCTTCTAGGGTACGAATCAATATCCCCCATAAGGCAACACAGGATAAGATCGTCCCAGCGCGGTAACCTCAGGGATAGCAAGTAGCGCGGGCATGGTTTTCACATGTATATAATATATGCATACACAATCATATAAATATACCACTTTTATCATATTAATATAGGTTCCTCTCATCACCCATAATTACAACATTTATCCTTAATTTTCACATTATTAGTATTATGTATAAGGGCTCGTCTCTAACCTTAACTCGAAGGATTTTCCCACTTATTACGTGACACTCGTGGACTCTATCCTCCCAAGTATAAAATTCAGTAAGTGTCCTTTTCATATTCCAACGTAACTCTCTCACGCATCTTTTCCTTTAATACATAAATCCATCAACCTTTAAGTAATTATCCCAAAAATACAATTCTCGTCTGTCATTAAAGGTCCCAACATTATTCATATGTCCTACTGGTCTTCCATATCTCCCAAAACATTTTATTAAGTATGCCCAGAATTATTTCAAAATAAATTGAATTTAACTAATTTAATAAGGGAAATAGGAGTCTGCCAGGAGGGGTCGATCGATCGAGATTTGGGGCTCGATCGATCGAACCTTCGATCGATCGATCAAGCAGGTCTGCGAAATCTGCAGAATTGCAGTTACGGGTTTCATCTTCTAACTCACACCAAATCCATATTTCACTATCCCAAACATCTCAAAATTTGTACTACTAACATCCTAATATGATATTATACATTTTCTACGTAAAGCATGTCAATTTACGTCACTAAACACGGATTAATCATGCCAAAATTCATTTAATATTCAAGAACCCTAGAAATCTCTAAATCATGGTTCCAATCTATTTTTCCCAGAAATTTCCTTCTTATACTACATTAAAATTTCGTGGATTATTCTTCTACATCACCAATAATTTCCATAATAAGGTTTAAGTCATCACTACATGCAAATTCCTATCACAATTTAGGTTTTCTTCCATGTAATTCATCCCTAATCATTCCTAAAATAATATGAAAGATGAACCAACGAAATAAGAAAGATAAACACTTGCCTGGGATTTTCGGTAATCTGGTTTGGTGTCGAATTCGGTGTGGTTGCATTCCCCGTCTCGTGATCTACGCGTTGGTGGTGGCGGCGGTGCAAACCGTTGAGTTTTGAGCCTTGGAATGCTTTGAGAGCTCTCTCCTCTCTTCTCCAATGGCCGTTCTAGAGTTTTGAGCTTTCTAACCCTAGAAGGTAACCTAGGTATCTGATATAACTCCTCTAATTTTCGTGGGTTTAATTACCCAAAAATGTAAAATGACCAAAATGCCCTCCCGGGTTACTATTTAGGCCTAAAAACGCCCCGAGACCCAAACTAAACCCCCGGGTACACTTTTCTGACTATCTCGACCCTTCCGGACGCGTTGGCCCACTCAAAATGACCATACAAAAAACTTATAAAATATTCACTTTTATTTATCATTAATTAGTCCCGACGCGACACGAGCACGTCCCGACTTAAATTTTCGAAATTGTCATTTTATTCACTCGTGACATTCAACATAATCAATATTATATATTACTTGCTCATTAGTAATATATTCAACAAATTTCATATAATTACTAACTCTCGTCACGTTAATAATTATAATATAATTAATTTCCGGATTTTTATTAAATAATTAACTCACATTAAATTTAATAAATCCCCAAATTAATATAGCCTGAAAATACGGGGTATTACAGTAGTGACATTAGAAAAACATTCCATGTCACTAGAATGACCTTCTAACAACATGTATGTTTGAATTCTTTGGAAGTTTGATTGATAACCTCTTTCAACGAGGTCATTATAAAGACATAAGTAATGGATGTGACTTCATTCAAACGACCTTTTTTTGTTAGAACTACTCCCTACAAATTTATTTTTTCAATGAGAATATATATTTTAAAATCTTATGAGCCATATCCAATTCCATATTTGAATATGAAAATTGTATATTGTGTTAAAAGCAAGGTTATCCCATGGTTATGGTTACTTATAATTGAAAACACACACTTAGGTAGAAAACAGTGTTTCTTAAAACCGCAAGTTAGTTGGGGAAACCCTTCTACACAAAAATGGATTCGTAGAAGAGAACACAAGATGTGTGACCTAAATATCAACACTGATTTTATTTATGAAGGTCTTTATAAAGTTTTAATGAAAAACTATTTCACCAACCAGCAAGAGAAGACATCCATTCAAATAAGTAAAGCAACAAGAAACCACAACACAGGAACTTTAATGTGGTAAAACCTCCCCAGAGAAAACATCCACGAGGGCCTCTACGTCCTAAAATAAAATAAATCATTAATAATAAAAAACAATTACAAATACAGAAAATATTAAAATAATGGCAAAACAAAAAATACCTAACTGAGATACCCATTCAGATGCAAGTAAAATGCCTCTGAATGTTGATGCAACGGTTCCCAGTTAAATAGATCAGTCAACGCCTCTAAATATCAACAGATTATAGTGAATTTGGTGAAATGTGTAGTGAAGTGAAATACACACTCAAAATACCCACAAAAAAAAAGTTTTTATACAGTTTTTTGAAATAAGAACAGATCTCAACATGTAGGTATGCAGTTTCAAAGATCTTAGAATCAAATCTTGGATTTTAACAAACAAACTTCAGATCTATGTTTAATAGACTGGATATATAGAAAATAACCTTAGGTTTTAAACTTTTATGAAAAATAAAATGTTTTCCTCTTAAATAGTTATTCACGAGATATACATAAGAATAGAACCAAAATGTTTAAGAAATTCTCAGATCTGATCTAATGATATGAAATAGAAATAAAAAAGGTTTCAAGAGATGTTGAGAGTGAAGTTGAACTAATAGATTGATTTGTATAATTAAATTCCACACACAAATCCAATTGTTACCAAATTTTAATCTTTGATTAAATTAGGTTTGCATACAAGATGTGTTTAAATTAATATTAATAAACTATGTATGTAATCAACACGGTAAGATAAGGAAAAATTGCTAAAAAAGACAAAACCTTTTATTTATCACTATTGTACGTTTTGACAGACAATCGACATACAATTACCTAGACAGTCTAAGTGGGACAAGTGGAGTTTTTAAAACCTCCAATAGAATACGATTCAGTCCAGAGCAATCCACAGGTAGCGATCTACCCTCGGTATCCACTGATCAACCTTCTTCCTTATTTAGTAGTAAACCCTCGATTCACAGGTCAGTCGTAGAGTATAAATTCCATAAGGTGTATTAATGATATTTAAACTTAGGGTTTCACAAAAGTTCACAAATTATATGGGAGTGAAAGGATTGTGAATCTAAACTTGTTTTGTGAAATAAAACATGACAACCTTTGGAATAAGTATGGAGTTTTGTTTTTTCAAAGTCCCATGAAAAAAAGTTCAAAACATGTAGGATAACACAAAATTCGAGGCGACATAACTCGTTCAAATGAAAATTAAGATCGTTCGAACGAATGTACGGTTTCGTAATGTCGTTCGAAGCCAACATCAAATGAGCTTATAACGAGAATGTTTTGTCAAGCTGAACCAACCTCGTTCGAAGTTCATTAGAATAGGAATCTAATGAAACCTCACTCTCATTCTAATCAGATGGAATATCATTTGAACGAGGCAAAATATAAAAAATTGTTTTTAAATCCTTTAAAAAAGTAGCCTCAATTTTATAAAAAATAAAATCCCAAATGTGATTTAGAAAATCGATGAACACCCAAAGTTTAATACCTTCATGAGTTGTAAGGGTGTTTTCGATATTGGAGATGTATGAGTTCAATTCGATGAGTCAATTTGTAACGGGATATGCCAAAATATAAAATAAAGACTAAGCTATGAGCAATTATAAATATTTTCTCATAGAAATCTCTCGCTTTGTCTATTCTGGTACAAAACAAAACTGAAACCCGAATTATAATAAAAACCCCTTTATGACAATGATTCCTAATGCCCTCCTAAACCCTAGAAACGAAACAACATAAAAGAAATTTTGTTTTCAAACTCAACTTGTTCTTCCATTTAGCGACTTTGTCTTCATCCGGTGTAGTCCACGAATTCATCATCGAACGCAAAAAAAACTACCCATATGAAATAAAGAGATGCCGTGACGCATAGAGTTTTAAACAGAAAAAATAAAAACTCCCCCTCAATTTGTTCTTTCCCTTTTTGTCCGTAATAGATAAAGGAGTGGAAACTTAACATGAATTATAAAGCATCTTATCATGAAGTACGATATCAACACAAGTATAATCAAGGAAGCTTAGGTGATGATAATCTCAAAAGGCAATGCATCAAAACCAACTATTTTTGAAAATTTTCATTTTTCTTTTAAAAATAAAGTATAAAATGGCAAATACATCACAATATGGAATAACAATAAAATATTCGAATTGTGAATGTGAAAACGAAAGATCTCAAAATCTATCTCAGGTGTAAAATTAGTGAACTCGAGTGAAATTGACTCAACTTAATCAACATGTCATGAACATAAATGATTTTCACACCAATGACGCCAAACTATGTAATATTTTTTTGAGACATTTCATCTTTTGTAGCCTCTTTCCACTACTTAACATTTTAATAATATTTTTTGAAAAAGTAAATTAAATCTGGGCAACGGTTCTTACATTATCACCTTTATTTCTTTTTACATTTGATTTGTTACAAAGAAAAATTAAGATGAGAACATCGTATTCGACAAGTAACAAGTAAGTGCAATGTTCAAACAATTTCGTGCATGTGAGCGTTAAAGGTGACTAGGAGTCAAACATGTAAAAATGAGTCATCAAATAGTAATGTAATGACTCCACATATTATTACGCACACTATAGAAACGACGCCATGTGTCAAAACACTACGAAAATCTCATGTGAAAATATGAGATGAATGGGTGATCCGGACATCTTAAATGTTTCATCCATATATGTTGATAAAAAAAAAAAAATACAAAACTCTTTTTAAATTTTTTTTTTATCTAAAATATAAAGTCTTTTTACCTTTTTCTTAAAAACTGAAAATCTTTTTTTATTTTTCATTTTTTTCGAAACGCAAAATCTTTCTGGATTTTTTGAAAAAATATATCAAAAAATAAAAATATATAAATATACAATTATAATACAATGATAATACAATCTAGCAATAGGAATATAAGATATGAACATGATAATTTTTCTATTCTAGAAATAAGACTCAACCTCAATCATTAGGCTCATCGAAATTCTCAAAGGAAATGACATCCTAAGAAATTCCTTCATCAAATTTTGTGAAGTCTTGACTAAATACTCTACTTGTTATTGAAAACTCTCAAAATATCTATGGTGATGTGCGGGAGCATGCAGAGTAACACATGTGGGAGTGCATGCAAGAACATGCGCAGGAACTCATGTGGAAGCATATCAAGGAACACAGATATGAGAAACTCTCCCTAGCTTAAAACATAGCTCTATAAGGTGACCTCTTTGTTTGCAATGGGTACACACATAGATGGGCTTGGGTACACCTCTCTCAAAACTTCAAGGATGATCTCTCCTAGGTGGGTTAGGTTGCTTTGATAAATTTCGTTGAGGGCCATAAGGATCCATCACAAACTTGAGAAACGACTTAGGTGCGTCTTTAGAAGTGGATGCACTGTCATAGCCTATTCCTTGCCTCTCAACATACCTAACACAGGACCGAGGAACATCTTTCAAACCTTATGAGATGTGTCCTCTAAAGTGATCTTGACCTTCCGGGCACGTTCGAGATCAATCTTGAGTTAGGATATGTAGGCCTCAAGTTTCTCATGAGTCTTCAATGAATATTGAAAATCTTTCGTAAGACTAACCACAATGTTGGTTAAATCGGTCTTCTTCATACCTATAATAATCAACTGTTCATGTCACCTTCTAGAGTTGATTCTAACACCCTCTCAATACTTTCACCTCCTACCTATAATAATCAACCGGCGCCTCACACTCTCTCAATACTTTCACCTCGTTCTTCAACTCTAACACCCTTAGAGACGAATATTTATTAAGATTTTTAGTTTTTAAAGTCTCGGTGTAAAGATCACTAAAAGCTTTTTGAAGACAACCTCCTCCCTCACTTAAATTCTCTTCCTCCTTCTCACTTTCTCCAGAATGGTATGAAACATCAAGGCTTTCACTTTTAGATTTGTCCTCATCGTCAAGGGATAAACTAGAAATGCTAACGTGACTTTCCATTAATGCACATAAATTTCGTTCGCGTGGTGATTCACCGTCGGAATCCATCGACTTGACTTCACTATCGCTACGAGTGGCCTTATTTGCAACTTTCTTGCCTTGTGTCTTAAGTCTAGTGGGACACTCTTGTGCCTTGTGCCCGTTTTCTCACATTCATAGCATCTTATATCACCTTTCTCACAATCCTTTTCACCCTCATTCTTATTTTTATTTTTCTCAAAGGTCTTTTCTTAGGAAGAATTTTCTTTTAAAATGTTGAGAAATTTTTTGATTTTTTTTTTGTAAAAACGGCTAAATCATCCGGTTCAAAATTAAAGTCAAACTCTGTAAGGAAATTTCTGTCCATTATCAATTTGTATGTCGTACGCCGTTACACCGTTGAAGAAACTTAAGATCGCATCTACATCAACGGATTCGAATATCAAAGCATCTTCAACATCATAGCCTCTGCGAGAATGAACTTGGTAAAATTTTGTTTTTACGTTCCTTAAAGTTCATATTTAGTATTGGGAAATTTTTATAAAATGTTTTTTAAAAAAAATAAGAAGTAAGTTTTTTCAAGCAAAATGAGGCTTTTAAAAGTTTTTTATTTTTCTGGGAAGCCGGACCGGTCCGCCTCCCTTTCGGACCGATCCGCCTGCTAACCGGTCCGCCTCATACCAGGACCGGTCCGCCTACTGAAAAGCCAGTATATCCCAGACCGCTTGCGAACCGATGCTGCCAAAATTTAAAAGAATCGGTCCGAGGTCGGACCGATCCGCCCCCAAGTCGGACCGGTCCGCCTGGGATAAATTCGGCCAGATCTGTTCGAGATTTTTTAGGCTCAAAGTTTTCTTATTTAAACCAACTTCGGGTAGTTATTTTTTCTAAGACTTTTCAAGACGATTTTCAGAGTCCTAAATACTCTAAGTCTTCACCTTTTTGAGTCCCAAAACTTTTTTTGATTCACACACAAAAAATCCCAATTACTTTTGTGAATCTTTTGGAACCCTAGAACACAAGCTTTGTGTATTTTCATCTTTGTGGGGATATCTTTGCAACCGAGGGCTGCGTGTCATTGCTGAGGGAGTCTCTACAAAGATCTATGACTGCGTGTCATTCAGGAGTGTTGCGGTTCTTCCTTTGTTGATTGGACTGAGGTTCATGTGGGTTCGCTGCGTGTGGATTCATTGCTGTATTTCATTGTAAATCTTGTAAGTTGCGATTTACTGTTTATAGTGAAATAAAAGGTTTTGCCCTTGCGGGGGATTTTTCCTTATATTTGTGTCGCATAATTTAATTGCTTATGGGTTGACACACACACGCACTTTTAGATGCATGTTTAGGGGCTGGAATTAAATAAGTTTGCCAAAGTTGATTTTTGCGATGTTTACTTAATATCACGCATTCTCAGACTCGGGCTCAGAGACTTTTTCTTTATTCTTTTTCTCTATTTGAGTTTTTAAAGCAATCCCTATTTTCTCAGTTTTTACTGTTTTGGGAAACATATTTATCTCATATGTTTGAAGGTCTCCTACGAGTTATTCTAACCTAAAAGTATATAAAAATCCTAACGAATTTAACACGATAACCTTAAGAATAAAATGGGCAGGGAGAGATCTCAAAATTTTCTTAATGATGCACAACTTAAGTATTCTCTCACCTAGATTGAAACTTGGGTTTACTATACTGGAAATTCGTGCGTAAAAATCGTCAAAAGATTAAGATTCAAGCATAGTGATGGGTTCAAATTGTGTGGTGAGATTTTTCAACTTAGAAGCTTTAAAAACATTGGTTCCCTCATGAGTAATATGTAGGGCATCCCAAGCTTCTTTAGACATGGTGCACGTCATAATGCGACGGAATTGCTCAGTGGTGATGGCTCCAGAAATAACACTTAAGCTGTGAGAGTTATAAGTGCTCCATTTAAATTCATCCTCCGTCCAGGAAGTGATGGGTTTAAGACTTTCAACATTGTCGACAATCACTGTGGATAGAGTTCACCCTCTTTCACTAACCAACTAGACACGTTCGTCAATTGATTTTAAAGCATACCTCATTCTTGCTTTCCAATATGCATGGTTTTAACCGTAAAAAATGGGCATTCAATTATACCGATTATCCATTAAATTCAGGATTTTTAAAGATCAACAATTTAAAAAAAAATTGATATCAATTTTTTTTTTGCAAAAAAAGAGTCACATGATATTTTGGTGTAACTTGCTCTGATACCAATTTGAGAGTGCACTTGAACTAATGGATTGATTTGTATAATTAAATACCACACACAAATCCAATTGTTACTAAATTTTAATCTTTGATTAAATTAGGCTTGCATACAAGATGTGTTCCAATCACAATTAATAAACTACGCATGCAATCAACACAGTAAGATAAGAAAATATCCCTAAAAGGAGAAAAACCTTTTATTCAGCACTATTCTACATTTTGATAGACAATCCACTTACAATTACTTATACAATCTAAGTGGAACACATAGAGTCTTCAAAACCTCCAATAGAACACGACTCAGTGCAGAGCCATTCACATGTAGTGATCTACCCTCGGTATCCATCAATCAACATTCTTCATTATTCAACAGTGAACCCTTAGTTCACAAGTCAAGCATAAAGTATAGAATCCACAAGGTGTATGAATGATATTCAAACTTAGGGTTTCATAAAATTTCAAAAATCATATGAGGAATAAAAGAATTGTGAATTTAAACTTGTTTTGTGAAATAAAATATCACAAAATTTAGAATAGATATGCGGTTTTTATTTTTTCCAAAGTCCTCTAAAAAAGTTCAAACCAGGTATTTATAGGGCTGGCACAAAATTCGAGGCGGCACAACTCATTTGAATGAAAATTAAGATCATTAAAACGAAAAATCGAGTTTCATTTGAATGAAATGTAGAATTGTTCCAACGAAAAGTAAATGTCGTTCGAAGCCAACATCAAACGAGCTTCTAACGAGAATGTTATGTCAAGCAGAACCAACCTCGTTCAAAGTTCATTGGAAGAGGGATATAACGAAACCTCATTCTCGTTCTAATAAGATGGAATCCCATTTGAACATGGCCAAATAAAAAAAATTATTTTTAAATCCCTTCGAAAAGCAGCCTCAGTTTTATAAAAGAACAACATCCTGAATATGATTTAGAAAATATATAAACACCCAAAGTTCTATACCTTTATGAGTCTTAGGGGTGTCTTCAATCTTAGAGATGTTGGATTTCGGTTCGACGAGTCAGCTTGTAACGGGATATGCCAAAATATAAAATAAATCCTAAGCTATGAGCAATTATAAATATTTTCTCTTACAAATGTTAAAACCTAGTTTTTCAAATGTTTGGTTTTGTAAAACATAAATTAAAACTAGAAAACCAAAGTTACCTATAAAATAATTTATATGTGAGAATATATTCTAGGTTTAAATCTTAGTTTCTTTTATTTGAAACAAGATCTGAAAAAACACAAAATCACAAATGACAAAACCAAAAAGCCCATTGTTTTCTTCTCAATTTAACTCCAGAACTCTCTCTTTTCTTTATGGACATTTCTTTTTCTCTCTCTAACTCTCAATTTTTCTCTTCTCTATCTCTCTCTCTCTCTCTCTTAAAATCCTAACCAAAAATGACCAAATGGTTTTCAAAACAACAAAGTTGTGGTTTATATAGGAGAGATAATAAGTAAGTTACAATCGGATGAGATGAAAGACTAGGATTAGATTGGTTAAGGCGGTGGAAATCGAACGGTTATAATCAAAGCTTACAAGGTACGCTAAACCAGTCAAAGAGGTTAATAGGTAAATATCCCTGCTTCGATCCATGTAACAAACCCTAATCAATTTAAACCTTTGATAGAACATGATCTGATGGTTGTAAGATGATCGTTCAATATATAGACACAGAGAAAGCACATAGTAAGGGAACATTATTCCGCCAAATCCAACCTTAATTAAAATGTTTAGAATGTTATTTTAAATAATTATAAATGTTTAAAAACTCAATTGAAATACTAAAAAATAATTTTAAATTCTGGAAAATTTTTTAAATCATTTTCACACACTTTTATGCAAGAAATCATTTTTCTCACAATTTTAGCATAAAAGGCAAAGATTTAAAAATTGATTAATTTCTAAACTAATTTTAATGAAATCTAATTATATCAATTTTGATTCTAAAAAAATGTTTTAATGATTTTTAATTATTTTATTTTATTGCATGCAAATATGTGTAGCCAGTGTCTTTTTCATTATTCTCTGTTGACTTCATTACATATAAGAATCTTGATGCAAATAGTAGTCCTTTAAAGGTCTTCAATCTAAAAAGGAAATGAGAGGAATCTTTTCTAAATATTTATTTTGGCACAATCTCCAAACTAGTTTAACATTAGATAGTTTAGACTCTGTAAATCCAAATGAGTTTTCGATTTAGAGTGTTTCAATCTCCCCCTTTGGATATTTCTGGCAAAACTCCATCGAGTACATACATATTTCGTGAGATAATTTTGAACTCTTTGGAGAAAAATAAAGCCTAGTCCTATAAAAAACTAATCTATCCCACCTAGAACTGAAAATAAGAAGAAAGGTGTAAAGTACAACTCAACTAACGACATTTGATCCTAGACTCAAAGAAAATAAAATCTGATCAAATCTCCACAACAAAATCACACTTCTATCAAGTGAGTAATGTTAAGAAAAGAATGAAGAAGATAATGTGCCGTAATATGGATGTACTCTACTCCCCCATTTTGGCTCAAATATGCAAGGGATAAAGTAATGAACAAGCAAACAAGTCTTAACCAAGTGATGATCTTACATTGACAAGTTATGAGAGTTGCTTTTATCATTCACAAGCATCCATTCCTTATAACCTCACATATAAAATTATTAACATGATAAAGACAGGTATGTAGGTTCATGTATAAAAGATTAATCAATCAAATATAACCATCCCTATTACTCTTCTTATACTTTTTAAATGAATATTATCTAGAGGCTTAGTTAAAAAGTCATCAAGTTGCTTTTCAGTGCTAACATACTCAATTAGAAGTTCTTTGAATTCTACTATGTCTCTAATAAAATGATGACGTATTTTTATGTGTTTGGTTCGAGAATGCTGAACATGATTCTTTGTTATGTTATAACGCTCTCTTTATCACACAATAAAGTCGCTTGAGTTTCCATAATGCCATAGTCACTTAACATCTATTTGATCCACATTAATTGGGCACAACAACTTCCAGCTGCTATATATCTGCTTCAGTAGTAGATAAGGAAATATAATTCATTTTTTGCAGCTCCAACCAACCAAGTTATTATCAATATAGTAAAAAGTACTAGAGGTACTCTTACTATCATGCGAACAACTTGCTCAGTCAGCATCACTGTACCCTAAAATACTACTATTTTTATTTTGGTGTACCACAATCCTAACTCTAGAGTCCCTTTAACATATTTCAAAATTCTTTTAACACTTTAAAGGTGACTTTTATTTCGAGTGGACTGATAACGGGCGCACACACAAGCATAGATAAAACATGATATCGGGTCGAAAAGCAGTTAAATATAATAAACTACCAATCTTGCTTCAATATAAAGTAGGATCTATGCACTTACCAACTTTATCTTTAGATAATTTTGTATTTGTACTCATTGGTGTTCGTGCTATTTCCGCATCATTTAGATAAAACTTCTTTATTAAGTCTTTAGCACATTTAGAGTGACATATAAACAAGCCATCATGAAATTGTTTCACTTGAAATTCGAAAAAATATTGTAACTCCTCCATAAAGGACATTTGGAACTCCCTATTCTTTAATTTTTTTGACTTCTTGAGGAGAGGTTAAACTAACGATAATATCATCAAAACAACCTTGTAAAATTCGAATATCATTTTTAAATTTTCATACAAATAATTTCTGCTCATTGCCACCGCGATTGAACCCTTTGTTGAGTAAAAAGGTCAAAAGGCAACCGTATCATGCTCTGGGGGCTTGCTTTAAACCATATAATGTCTTTTTGAGTCTAAAGACATGATTAGGGTATTTTGGATCAACAAAACCTTTTAGCTACTCTACATAAACTTCCTCAAATAAAATACCATTCAAAAAATACTAACTTAACATCCATTTGAAAAAGTTTAAACAATAAATGGATTGAAACAGCCAAGAGAAGACATACATAATCCATCCTTATAATCGGGGCGAATGTATCATCTATATCTATTCCTTCTATCCGATCGTAACCTTGATCAGCCTGCCTAGCTTTATTCCTAATTATCATCCTTATTTTATCGTTCTTATTTTTAAAAACCCATTTAGTACCGATTACTTTAGTATTAGATGGCCTAGGAACGAGATACTAAACACCGTGTATTTTAAATTGTGCCAACCCTTCTTGCATAACATTTATCCAAAAAGAAACTTGCAAAGCTTTTTTTACATTTTTAGGTTTCACAAGGGAAATAAAACATGCAAAGTTTACAAAATTATGAACTTGTGATCTCGATCTAACCGGCTCTAATACTTCACCAGTAATATTAGTGGTAGGATGATTATGGCCATCCCTCCCCCCGAGCTTCTTTCAGGGTTTCATTTTTTGTCTCCTTCTCCTTCTGGGGATTGGCGCTCGAGATCCTGGTGGAGAGAGAGCGACAGAGGTGTCGCACCCTCTTTTAGGAATGCTTCGGCAGTCGCCGATGTGGGGTGATATAAAGAGATAGAGTCACTAACCTATTTTGCACAAAACAGGCAAAAGAACATGTTGTCGCCTCAAGAGAATGGTATTAAAGACAAACTGATGCCTACCAAACCATTTAGAATCAAAGGTTCGGGTCCCTAATTTACGAAATGGGAAGGTGTTAGTCACCCATCTCTCCCTTTCGGTCTCTTATGGGCTCATGTTATCATTTTTCTTAATTTCTTCATGAAATGTATGTGCGTGTATATATAAGTGGAGATCGAAATCACTCGACTCGCATCATGGAAAAGACGGAGTGAGGTCATCCATAGGAATGTTCCCAAAATAATAATTAAAAATATGATGTGTACTCTTATCGAGAAATTGATCATTATGGTGAAACAATAATCTGTATTAGATAAGACGCAAGTATGAATAACAAGTATGATATATATGAATAATATATGGATAAAATAGGAAAAAGATGAAAAATATTAAAATGGGACTCGAGTCTCGGGTTTTAGTATGAGACGCCTACGTAGCCTATAAAGGCATCAAAGTCCATGTAGTGCACATGCGGCATAAGGGTGGAGTTTATCCCGTAAATTCAAATGGGGATTTTATTATATGTGTGTGTAAGAAAAATGTGATTTTAGTTTTAAGAAAATGTGGTTAAAAATCCGTTGGAATTTATGGGTGTAACTCTCTTTTCGTTATTTTGGTTCTTTTTATAGAAAATATATTATGTGCAATATAACTAATAAATGATTTAATATTAATATGTGTATGATCTAAAGTAAAAGATAAATTGAGAATTTATATAACTAATGCAAAAATGAAGAAATTTAAAGAGAGAGAAGAATGTTTGGACACTCTTTGGAGACTTAGAGATTGATCTTTATTGATGATGAACTTCCTTGCAAGTGAATGAAGAATGTAGGAGGATTTTTGCTAAATTGGGTGTGAAACTGGTGGGAATCAAAGGTGGAGAATGGTTTGAAACAAGGAAACCTCGCTGACTTAAGAAGAATGTTGCTGAAATCACTAAAGTTGATGTTTTCGGGTGCCCTCGAAGGTGAGCTGATGATCTCCTTATAAAGGGTTGGGGGACTTCCAATCGACCTTGTCCTTGACCTGCCTGTCAGCAAGTAACCCTATACAAACTATCGATAGGCAGGGAAATGGACCTGCCAATTGAATATATCGTGCAGATTTTTTAGAAAAAGGTTGTAAAAAGCAATTCATAAGTCCAAATCGCGCACGAGGCATACTATTGGGAATGTTGTTTAGTGACCTTTGAGAATCCTTTGGGCATCTTTCAGGTCTAGGAGTTGACTTTGGGTCAAACGGGGTTCGAAAGCACTGATCGAGCATTTGGATAGGAGATCGTCAGATGACGGTGGATCGTTAGCCCAAACCATAAGTTCGAATTGCACATAGGATAGACCGTGGGAAATTTTATGTGAGGAAATTTTGTGTTCCAAAGATCGTCACTGGTTCGGAGAGTTGACATTGGTCAAACGGGGTCCGAAAGCGCTCGATGACTGTTTGGAGTAACACGGGTCATTCCTCCATACAGTAAAGTTGATTCATGCACGGGATAGACAGTTGAAAAGGGTATTTATTGCCCTTTGAATATTCATTCATTCTCGTTCGATATGAAGAGTCGATTTGGTTCAAACGGAGATCAGGAGCGCCCGACGGCCTCCGAATTATTTTTCGGAGGAAAATGGATCGTTTGTCTGAATCGTTATGCTATTTTACACATGGGGTGTACCGTTAGAAAGGGGTTTTAGTGCCCTTCTAAGATTCAATGAGATTTTGTTCTACGATGAAGTTGATTGGGATCAAATCAGAGCCCGAAAGCACCCAGTGGCCTCTAGATCGATTTTTGATAGTAAAATGGTTTGTTCATCCGAATCGTTATGCCATTACGCACACGGGGTAGACCATTAGAAAGGGGTTTTAGTTCCCTTTGAGTTTTCACTTTGAGTATGAAGTTGATCTGATTCAAATGGGGCTCGGGAGTGCCCGATGGCCTCTAGATCAGTACTCTAAGTATGAACTAGGGTTTGTAGTGAATTAGGGAGGTTTTAGGGACCTAAGGAGAGACTTAGGGTGGTATTAGAATGTGATGTCTACAGATCCCCTTTACGGGTACAATTAGAACAAGTGGAAACATCGAATAAACATCGCATGATGTTTTGGGAAAGAGGTCAATTGTGCGAACCAAAAGGATGAGGATGACCTTTTTAAAGGGTCAAGATCGATCTTGAGGACCAGGTAATGTTGGAAAATGGCTAATTTTGAGGACCTAAAGTTGTGGTGACTAATTCTGTGGGTCGAGGCCAATTCTGAGGACCTAAAGAGGGGTTACCAATTCTACGGGTCGAGGTCAATTCTGAGGACCTAATGTTGAGGTGATCGATTATGCGGATCGAGGCCAATTCTATGGACCTAAAATTGTGGTGACTGATTCTATAGGTTGAGGTGAATTCTGCGTACCTAAGGTAAAGACGACAAATTCTGCAAAACTAAAGTTGTGGCAACCAATTTTACAGGTCGAGGTCAATTCTGCGGACCTAAGGTAGAGGTGACCAATTTTGCGGGTCCAGATCAATTCTGCAGACCTAAGGTAGAGGTGACCAATTCTGTGAGTCGAGGTCAATTCTAAGGACCTGATATTAAGGCAACTTATTCTGCGTGTCGAGGTCAATTCTGCGAGTCGAGGTTAATTTTGCAGACCTAAGGTAGAGGCAACTAATTCTACAGGTCGAGGATAGTTCTGCGGACCTAAGGTAGAGGCGACCAATTCTGCAGGTCAAGGCCAATTCTGAGGACCTAAAGTTGATATGACCAATTCTACGGGTCGAGGTCAATTCTATGGACCTAAGGTAAAGGCGACCAATTCAGCGGGTCGAGGTCAATTGTGCGAACCTAAAGTTGAGGCGATAAATTCTACGAGTCGAGGCCAATTCTACGGACCTAAAGTTGAGGTTGCTCTTCTAGGGACTCTTTTGTACTAGCAATTTTATTGAGGACTGTGTATTTTTGAGATTCTATTGTGGGAAGATATCTCTGCCTGGGGATTATGTCTTTTAAGAGGAGATAGCCCTAGTCTGGAAAATTCCACTGGGGATTTGGGAAGGTACTATGTAATCCTTATAGGGGAGCATTTGATTTTAAGTCTTGCTGGGAATTGTGTTTCTCTGAGATGCTGCTGGAGAGATAACCAATTGTCTTATAGTTCCATTGGTGAAGTTGGATTTGGAAGTTTTGTTGGGGAAACATTTGATGACTTGAGGTTTTGAGATTCCACTGGGGAATTCTAATAGACTCCGGGGATGCGGGCATGTCATTTAGGGTTTAAATGGGGATAGAAATGTAATTTTAATCCGACGGGGGATTTGGGACTTGAAAAAAAAGGCTTTCTTGGTGAAGAAATGTTCAAATATTTATTTGGCATCTTTTGGAGGATTTTTTGGAAATTTCTCTCATTTTCTAGGATTTTTTATTCCAAATTTCAAGGGGTTGTCGGTCGGGATGGTGTGAGGATTGCCGTTTGGCAATTGCACGGTCTTTTGATCTACCATGGTAAGGGGAAGAGGCAGATGCCAATCAGTGGGTGTCAAGGGACTATCGATCGGCATGCCCCTTGGCCTCTTATAAATAAGGACGAGTTCTCCTCATTTTTCAGTTCTTCTAGAATTCAGATCTTCTGCCCTTTTTTCTTAAGATTTGTTCCCAAGCCTTTTTTTCTTCTTTGAGTCTTAGAAATGGTAGATCTTTTAGGTAGCGTGACCCTTGTGTCGTGGTTGGGTGTAGAGAATTAGGCGAACCTAGAGTGGCAAGCTAGGGTTCCCCTGGCATTGGGAAATGAAAATACATTTAAGTTATTAGAGCCAGTTGTTGATGATCGTACTCTTCTACATGAGCCTGCGTGCCACCGTTCGTCTCGAGTGAGGAACCCTAGCGGCTATGTAAGTACGATGACCTTTGGCATTCTTTTTCTTCTTTTCTTCTTTTTTTCCTTGAGTTGACAAAAGGTTTCTTTATTTCTAAAGACTCACATAGATTTGGTGAGCTTGCGTTCCTAGGGGATGACGGGGTTTAAGGATGTGTGGGAGCACCTTTCGGCGGTGGTGCATTGGGTAGTTTCTTCTACAAGTTTTGGGTGCTTGGCCTCTGCTTTGGATGAGACGCCACGCTCTACGGCTATTTTATGAGCTCTGGGGGAGAGGTGTTGGGATACTCCCCATACCATTCATTTTGGATTTGGGGAGATGACGGTGACTCCCATTGACGTTTAACAACTACTGGGGATTGTCATTTTTGAGAGTATTTTCGAATATCCTTCTCTATGACTGGAGGAGCCTGACTTTGGCAACCCTATATTCTTCTCTTGATGCTTTCAGCCGGTGCTACTGACAGACTTTTACTAGGGCCACATATCTTCTAGAGGTAGTTCTTGCATTTTTCCTTTATGTATTTTCTTGCATTTCCTTTTTGATTTTTTTTCTGACTGTCGACTATTGACTCAATGCATACGTGGTTTTATGAGGTGATTGGGCTTAATGGATGTTTGATCGGTTTACATGATGAGGAGGTGGTGGACTTCTGCCGGACGTACTAGTGACAGAAGTCCAATCAGCGATCGAAGCAGTCTCCTACTTTGTCAGCAGTGTGTCAGGTCTTGAACACCCTGATGAGAAATCAGGTTATTCCTTTATTTTTCTTGAAACCATTTTTGTCATTTTCTCTTTTTTGTGAAATTAATGATCTTTATTGGAAATTACAAGTGACCTTCTATCCCTTGGGGATGGCTATCCAGTGCATGGGGTTGACTGGGGTGCATGTGCGTATGCTCCAGCTATTGGCGCACGAGGTTGGCTACTCCTGGTATTTGGGGGATAGAGTGTTTTAATAGATCATGGAGGATGAGGTGGTGGTCCCACTGATGGCGCCCCTGATGTACATGGGGTGAGTGAGGGACTTGTTGGAGGAGGCTAGGGAAATGGCGATGGTTGGGGAGACACATTTGTCATACACAGATACGGGGGTGACATATGACTACCTTGATTTTACGACGAGCTGGCTGATGCCTCCTTATATCTATGATGTGGTGAACATGCCTCTATAGCCAGTGGAGTCTTCCTACAACACAAGTGGTGCATTATTGTTAGCAGTGGCAATAGAGGTTCCATTCATTTAGCTCGCCCCACTTTCGTATAACTTCCGATTGGTTTGAGGGCGATTGTTACGCAAGTAGCACCGCCCAAATGCGGTGGATCCGAGAGTGTCGGGGATGAGGTAAGATGTTCTTCAGCCAGAGGTATATCTATTTCCTTTTTTATCCTTATCTGTACTTTTCTGACTTATTCTCCTTTTGTTTCTATTATTTTTTCTTACAGCATCTCCGGGTGTCAACTACTTGGCTGAGTGACATTTCGACGACTGCCTACATCAAGGACTCGGTCCTAGTTCCTTCTTGTCTAGTATCATATGCTTCTTCGAAAGAGGTATTGGGATCAGGGAGTGGAGGCTCCACAACTCGTCGTCGTGGGAAATTCCCTTACCGTAGGGGAGGGGGGTTAAAGAGAGTGATGAGAGATTGGGGTTTTTGGGCTGAGTCCCGCTGTCTTTTTTGTTTTTTCTATTTTTCTTATTTTTTACTGAATAAATGTCACGAAGCAAGTGGCAATATATATAAAGTGAATGATATTTTTATTTATTTATCTTTGCTTTAAATGACTTAATCAACATGCACTTTTTATTTTGTTGCTAAGACCGTAAGTCTATTAGAATAACTTAAGAATTTTTTTTTAGAAAGGATGATTAAAAATGGTTAATATAAAAAGAAACAACCCGAATTTTTTGAAATAAAGATTTGTTTATTATTTTTTTTCGTTTGACAAAAAAGGAAAGATAGAATTTTATAAAATAAGGGGGTTCCGATCGGCATACCCCTTGTCCTGCCCATCGGTAGATAAGTCCAGTCAAATCTTCCTAAGGCTTTGATTGTTTTTTCTACAACTTTAAAGTACTTGGCGGGGTAGGCATTTATTCGAGTTTTTCATATTTCTTGTTGTTTAGCCAAGATTGTCATGCATAAAAGGAAATAAGGTGGTGTGGTTTTTCACCCATTCACATTTTCTCATCTTTTTTATTTATTTCTTGCCTTTTGTCTTATTATATCCCAAATGGCTCTTTTCATGATGCAGATTTCCCTTCATATCTCGAGAATTTGGAAGCTTTATGTTTGTACAATGTAGACTACGATGCTTTCAACTTTCGTCGGGTCTCTTTATGGTGCAATCGGCCCATAGACTGGAACATGCTAGTGACGACAACATAATTTTGGTATCCCGAGGATCATGTTTTTTGCTTTGTCTTGGACGAGGCCTGTCCAAAGTATGAGGAGTTTTTCGCTATGTTGGGGGTTAATCCGAGTGTGGCGTTGGCCATGCCTGAATTCTCTTGGTATCCTTGGGAACTTCGGTGGATCGACCATTGGTCACCGGAGGAATGATCTCTCTCCTAGCTGTACTGCATTCTGTGCGTCTACGGGATTTCAAATGATGTGGGTCATGTTGGATCTGTTGCCCTGGGCTTAACTTCGAAGCTACCACTAGTGATCGGGGACCTGATGGTGAACCCTCATCTTGCTGCCATTACAACGTTGATGTCATATCATCCCAACCCTGCGATGGTGATACTAACAGAGACCCTGAATGATCTAGATGCATAGTGGGAAGGCCGTTCCAATTTTTTTTGAGTGGATGCTCGAATATGCTGTTCATGTAGCTAGCTGAGAGATTCCATTTTGCTGTCCACAATTTCTTCACTCATTATTTCATCATCTTTGGTCCATCCATAGAGAACTGGGTAAATTGGTTCGTGGAGCACGGAGCTTGATGTCTATGCTGGAAAGTTCCGTGATGGGGATAGTTGCATCCCATTCTGGAACTGGGGGGATACCAGTACGTTCGATTAGTTGGCCTTCGACATACCTCATCCTATTTACCCTGGCGGCTCCTGTGTTAAGTCGGATGGGAGAAAATTATGCCTTATCGTACCCTAGATTTCTTTCCTATAGATTATTTGACTGAAGGTTTGCGCATGCAATTGGGATCTGTGTGGGAGAATCGTCCACCGTCAACCCATCCTTCTCAATCTTTTGGCAGGGTTTGGCATGTTTCTAGAGATTATATGAAATGGTTGTGGAAGAGGGTAGTGGTTAATATCTTGGCAGAGGAGACCGAACAAATATGGTTCGTCATGTTTGACACTATAGAGGGGGCATAGTGGTTTATTCTAGGCTGGTCTGGGTGTATCGTTCCATGGAGAGCCTTCGATATACCAATCAGGCAGGGAAAGTTTGGAGGCTTCAAGGAGCAGATGATGATGGGGGTGGGTCTTTTAGCAGCTACGAATAAGATCAATTGTACCGAATTCTCCCATTTATGGAATAAAAAAGGATTTTAATTATTTATTGTGCCTCTTGATGAATTTTGCATTTGAATCATCTATACCAATCACTAATGCATACATAATCTTTTTGCTCATGTAAATAATAAAATGAACTGTGATTCTCATAGGTAAGAAAATAATAGCATTTGCTGAAAAAGAATGGGACCGTGCCCATGTAAAGCGTATGAGCTGCCTATGTACCCCTGGAGTTTTTGAGAATTTTCATAGTTTTTATTTTGAAAGCGAAAACTTTAGAGGATCAGGCCCCACATAGTTCTGAGTAAATGGAAATGAAGATTTTTTTTCGAATAGAAGGGGGAAGAGAGGAGTCATAATGCGCCGAAATTTCGGACTAAGGGTGAAATTTCTTAAGACAGTCCAGGTTGACGGTACGCTGCATTTTTTTTCCATCAAGGTCAGAGAGCATAACAGTGCCATCGGATATGATCTTCTTCACGATGTAGGGACCCCTTTAGTTTATCTTGAATTTCCTTCTGGGTCCCAGACGGGTTCTATGATTTCTTTGAGGGATAATTCCACTTCTCAAACACCACGATCATTGACTCTCATGTTGAATGATTGTGCTATTCGGTGATGGTACCCTTGTATGTGATGTAGAGCCTTTAGCCTCCTTTTATCTAAGAGAGGCAACTCGTCACAACGACTTTGATGCCAGTCTTCCTTGTTGACTTTGCTCTCAAGCATGGTGCGTAATGAAGGTATTTCTAGTTCAACGGTCACGACTTCTTCCATGACATATACGAGAGAGTAAAGGGTAGCCCCAGTAGATGCCCGAACTGAAATACGGTAGCCCCAGAGGGCAAAGGGGATTCGAACAAAGAGCCCAATCTCTGCAACTCCTGGTCATCTTATTGATGATTTCTCTAAGGCTCTTATTAGCGGCTTCAACTGCACTGTTGGTTTGTGGTCAGTAGGAAGAAGATTCGTGTCTTTGAATCCCATACTGGTAAACCAATTTTGTGATTTATGCATCAAATTGTTGGCTGTTATCTAACACTAGCTCATGTGGAACCCCGTATCGGCAGATGATGTTCTTTTGGATGAATTTAGCTACCTTTTTGACATTCAGTATTGCATATAACTTGGCTTCGACCCATTTGGTGAATTAATCAATGGCAACCAAGATGAACTCGTGCCCATTAGAGTCTTTGGGTGTGACTTTCCCAATGATATCGGTGCCCTATATGGAGAACGACCAAGGAAAAGTTATATTGTACAATTCTCGTGGAGGCAAGTGCTGGAGATTAGAAAATAATTGGCATCTAAGGCATCTACGGACATAAGAGGTGCAATCTTGAACCATGGATTTCTAATAGTACCCTTGTCTGATAATATTCTTGGCGAGCATATAGCCATTCATGTGGGGTTCGCATTCCCCACTGTGGATCTTATGCATCAATTCTTCAATGTCTGCCCCTACGATGCGTGTAAGTGGTTTCCATAGAAGTTTCTTTTGAATAGTGTCTTATCACAGACAATGTATTGGGCAGCTAGTTTGCGGAGGGTTGCTTGGTCTTTCTTGTTGGATCTTGGGGGTTCCTACCATGCTTGAGGAGGCACCAAATGTCGTAATACTAGCACTCGGACATATCAGCATCCTCTTCTATGATGACCTCAATGTGGTAGTAGTGGGTTGGTTTAGCTTATTTTTGGACTAGAAAAGGGGCCATCATTATTCCCTCAGGCATGTCGACCATATAGGCCAAGGTATCCAGGGAATCGGCTAAGCTGTTCCTTATTTGGGGTAAGTAGTGAAATGTGATATCTTGGAATTGGATGTCCAACTCTTCTAGTTGGGCATGGAAGGGTTATAGTTCTTCATCTTTGACTTTCCATCTTCTAAGAACCTGATTGATGATGTGAACAGAGTCCTCGTAGACATCTAGGCATTAAATACCTTTCTCGAGAGTGACTTTGAGGCCTAGGGTGCATGCCTCGTATTCGGTCATGTTGTTGGTGCAAGGAAAATATAGGTTGATGGCAATGAGAGTGTGAGAGTCATCAGGGGCTATCAGGAGTATCCCAATGCTGTATCCTTTTTTGTTGGCAACGCGATCAAAGAACATTTTCCATCGAAGGTCTTCCTGAGATGTGAAAATGATATCTTCATCCAGGAACTCGAAGATCAAAACATCGTCTTCTTCTATGGGGTAGTCAATAAGGTAGTCAGAAATGGCTCTTCCTTTTACGGCTTTCTACGTGACATACATAATATCAAACTCGACTAGCATCATCAACCATCAGGCCATTTAGCTAGACATGGCAGGTTTCTTAAGCAGGTACTTGATAAGATCCATTAGGGACATAAGTCTGATGGGAAAAGCGAGCATGTAGTGACGTAATTTTTGAATGACCCAGACAAGGGCAACAAATGATTTATCTAAGGAAGTGTTGTTGACTTCTTACCCGACTAATTTGTGACTGGTGTAGTAGATGGCAATTTCTTTGTGGGATTCTTAAAGGTATTGGGCTAGAAAATCCCCAGTTACAGTATCTGTTACGGTCAGGTATAAGAGTAGAGGGAGACCAGGCTGTGGTGGCATGATTACCAAAGGTCAAGTAAGGTACAACTTGATTCTATCAAATGCTTCTTAATGAGTCTCATTCCACATTTTGTGGAATCCTTTTGGAGGAGTTTGAAGATGGGTTCACAAATAGAAGTCAACTGGCTGATGAATTGATGGATATACTATAATTTACACATGAATCCTCGTTCTTTTTTCTCCATTCAAGGTGGTGGCATTTCGAGTGCGGCGTTCAGTTTGGCAGATCTGCTTCAATCCTCTTATCTCTAACCATGAATCCTAAAAGCTTTCCTTTGGTGACACCAAAAATTCATTTTGGTAGGTTAAGTCGCATTTGGTATCATCGTAGCCATTCGAAGAACTTTTAAAGAACAGGAACATGACCTTCTCGAGTCTTAGACTTAATGATCATATCATCCACTTAGACCTCGACCTCTTTGTGTATCTGATTATGCAAGATGGTTATGGCAAACCTTTAGTAGGTAGACCCTACATTTTTAAGACCGAATAGCATGACTATGTAATAAAGGTTCCCCATGGGGTGATTAATGCATTTTTTTTCTTAATGATCAGGTTGCATCTTAATCTGATTATATTCGATAAATCCATCAATGAATGAATTTAGAGAGTGACTAGCCGTGTTATACACAATCATGTCGATATTGGGTAGTGGGTAATCATCCTTCGGAGACGCCTTATTCAAATCCCAGTAGTCGATGAACATGCAAACTTTTCCTCCTAATTTTGGCAGGGGTACAATATTAGCCATCCATGTGGGATATTCGATCACCCAGATAAAGTCTACGTTCAACTGTTTGACCACTTCTTCTTTAACCTTAAGAGACAATTCGGTACAGAGCTTTCATAATTTATGTTTGATCGGTTTGCATTCTGGGAGAGTTAGAATCTCGTGCTGAGCTATCTCAGGATTAATGTCGATCATGTCGTCATAGGACCATGCAAAGACGTCCACAAATTCCTTGAGAAATTATTCAAGTTGTGCGCGCTCATGCTCATCAAGGGTGGAACCTATCCTAATCTTGCGCAGTTGGCTATTCGAATCAAGATTGATTACAAAAGTTTCGTCCTCATTAATTTGAATGCGATTATGTTGTTTGTTATTAAATTTATTAAGATCAGTTAAGAATTGTTCATTTGCAAAATCATCACCATCAAGAGTTTGATTAGAATCAAGATAATTAATATAAGGCACAACAAGATACTCAAAATCTTCATTTTTTCATTCTTAGGAAAAACAACATGCCTCGTTAAAGGAGGAATCGATTACATTATTATTAGAAAAATGAGGAAAAAAAGAGAGGAAGACATAGGATAAACATCTGGGTTGGGTTGCATTTCAGTAGGTGGAATTGGTATAGATTCCAGTTGAGGAGAGGTTCATCAGCGGCCTTAATTAGGATAGATGGATCTGATGATGTAGCTCTTGAGTGGATCATGCAGAGTGTCAGCCCCAATGTTTGCAGATTGAACAAGTCCTCAGAGTCACTTTCCTCAAAAACCTCGGTAACAGCCGTAGCTTTCTCAATGGGCGATTGCACATGATGCTGGGAGTCCTCAGCCTAGGAGTAACTGTCTTGAAAGAAGATCTCCATCCCTGGCATGATATTCTTGTACACATAATCGTACCATGGTTTGGAAAATCCATAAAAGGGAATATCTTCACCCTCTTTGACGAATCTTCCATTTAAGGAATCTCCTAAAAAAGTCTTGGTATTCTCTAATCTTCGCTTCAACCAGGGTTGGCGGAGCATTCTGAGTTCCTCTGATGATGTTTGATAATTCAGGCCGCATGGAGGAAAGGAATTCTTCAGGACTACGGGTTCCAATATCCCCTGTTGTCTTCATCGTCCTAACCCTAGTTTGAGCACGAAGTGCATATTCTTGAACATATGTATCACGTTGACATTACCGTGAGGGCTGTGCTCTGGACAAACTCGACCTTTGAAATCATCCCTTGCTTGGAGTGGAAAAGGTTCGGCTCGAAAGCCGAAAAAAAGCAAGTCATTCACCCCATATTGTATTTCTAGTAACGAATTATTGGTGCTTGCATTCTTAGTTTTATCATCATCATCGAAGATGGTAATGACTTGCCCCTTAGCGAAGAAATTCAATTTTTGATGGAGAGAGGAAGATACCACCTTGATGCTATGAAGCCATGGTCGACCAAGCAATAGATTAAAATAAGCAGGTATGCCAATAACTTGGAACTTAATAACGGGATTTATAGGGCTATCCCCTACTGTGAGTGTTATAAATCCCATCACCTCTCGACGGGTGTTTTCATAGGCACGAACCGCGATGGAAGTTGGATCAAGGTCGCTGTAATACCCCGTATTTTTATGGGTTTTAATTATTGGGATTAATTGAATTAAATGGGATAATTAATTGGAAATTAATCCGGATTTAAATACTAACGAGACGAGAGTTAGTATTTGATTATGATAATAATGTTGAATATTACTGAGTGAATATGGTAATATATGATTATTGAATTTATTAATATTATCGCGAGTTATAAATACGACAATTTCGAAAATAAAGTTGGGACGCGTGTGCCAGTCGTGTCAGGATGAAATTTAATGGATTAAAAAGTAAATTATTTTTATATCTTTCGTATGGTCATTCTGAGTGTGCCAACGTATTTGGAAGGGTCCAGATAGTTAGAAAATACTAGCCAGGGGTTTAGTTTGGGTCCTGGGGCATTTTAGGCATAACCGGTAACCCGGGAGGGTATTTCAATCATTTTGACTTTTGAGGAATTGTAACCCACGAATTTGAGACTGATTATATCAGACAACACTTAGGTACCTTAGGTTTTCACAACCAAAAATCACAATCGACCATTAGAGAGGAAGAGAGGGAAGTTTCCATAGGAGAACCACCACTTGGAGGCTTTTGCACCACCGTCACCACCACCAGATAGATCGGGAAGAGAGGAACACTTCCATATCATCTGCTTCAAAGGATTAGAATCTCTAATTTAAGGCAAGTGATTTATCTTGTAATGATTTAAGGAATATATTTTACATGATAGTTTAGATTTGAAGACAAATTATGAATAATTGTAATAGTGTGAAATTGGAGACTAAATTATTGAACTTGGATAGGTTTGCATGTAGTGGATCTTTTGGAAAAACTAAATGAACAAATTTACAAACTAAGAGTTAGGAAATCACGAAATTAAATTGATATTTATGATGATTATCGAAGATATATGGAAGAATTAGGGTTGTAGTAACATTCATGACTTTTGATCCAAGAAATCGAGATTCTGTGATGGTTTGATGAATCTTAAACGTTAAAACTAGTGTAGATATGTTGGTTTAATGTTTAGTATACTTATATGGGAGTTTGGTACGTTGTAATTGAGAATTGGATTTGTAAAATGGGAGAAACTGTAACTGTTAAAGGAATTCTGGGCAGATAACTGCTCGATTGATCCATCGACGCAAGAATGTCGATCGATCGACCCATTTCTTCGATCGATCGATCCCTTTGGAAAATGTGATTATTTACCTTTAAATAATTGAGTAACTTCCAACCTTTGTAACTCTTTAGTGATGATTTATTGAACACATTGGTATTAAGGGAAGACCAGTAGGGATGTATTTGAATCCAAAAAATTATTAGATTAATTTGAGGATATGTGGTAAACTTACGAATATTCGACAAGTGAGATAGGATTGGAAGTTAGAAAAATATGAATATATTTTGCGCCAACAATAACATAAGGTTAAAGACTGAAAAAGGAGAACTTTAATTATTGACATAACCTTAGAGACTAGCGGGAGACTTAGTAATCTATGGGGTTAGGGTTAAGCACTCGGAATGATACGACGAGAATTATTACGCTAAACATATTTCGTGGAATAATCAGGATGATACTAGGATATGAATGAGACTTATGGTATAGGGATGGAATATACCTATATTAATATGATGATTACTTAAGTGTGTGTGAATACTTAGCAGATGGATGATTATATGTATGGCATACCTACCATACTTGCTATCACGAGAGGTTGATTTTCGAGAAATGACCATCTTATCTTTATGTGCCTTCGGGGGGGATTTAGATGGGCACCTTAAACGTATAGGAATGTGAATGACTTATTTGTGAATTGATAAGTCAGCTCACTATAACACCCCACGCACCTGAAAGGAGACACGCGACGTGCTACTACGATAAAACTAAACTAAATCCATCAATCAACAAGTATAGAGCATCTAAACGTCCCCAGTTTAAATGAAATAAATCCACAATTTCTATTCCCACAGAAATATTACAATAAAGTCTCTCGAATATAAAATTCTCCAACTAAAAATTTCACCACTAATTATTACATCAAAAATAAATCTTCCAATCCAAGCTCTAAAACAATTCTCCAAAATAGTCCATAGCGTCCCAATCCACACTAACCTACCAACAGAAAGAAAATACGAGGAAGTATATAATATGACATGAATAGATGCTCAAAATTAATTAGCACGATGAATAAATCGCAACAATATGAATCCACGCATACAAATCAAATGCAACACTCAAGCATTATGTCAATATTAATTTCTCAACAACACATCAATGAGTCACCAGGACTCACCTCACCACGCCTATGCATTCTTAAGCATATCTGAATTTTAAACTATTGACGAGTGACCATTCTCCGTGCGATATTAAAATCTCATGACACGATGATCAAATCACAATATAATATATTACAATGAATCAAATTTAGATTCCAACAATTTTCTCAGATTTCAAAGAATATTTCAATTCAATATGAGTGCAATCGATACAGAAATCAAAATGGAATACTCTCGAGAGAATTTAGGAGCATATTATGTAAGTCCCGTACCTCAAAATCATCACATGATTTCAACCTCAAAATCGGATCGCACCATCACGTTCCTCTTGCAAAAATAATCAAATCTCGTTCTGTCCCAAACTCGAGAAAAACCCAAATAAGCCTTCTAATATAAGGTTGAAATCTTGAATAAGTTTGGGGCTATGGTTTGTAGATGAAAGGGAGTAATTTTGGAGAGGTCTTCTGGTTGAAAAGTTTGAGAAAAAGCGATTTGAAAAGTCCATCCACGAATTAGTTGTGATATATAAAGGATTAAGAATTTGATTAAGAAAATAGTTCTAATCAGATACAAACACTTGAAAAATCATTACGGATGATTGTACCGTCAGAATGGCTTGAAATTTTAGTATACTGTAACGAATGGAGAGACAAGATTGCTGTGAAAAATTCAGCTCGATCAGACGTTCGAAATTCTAAAAATATTATTTTTATCCTCTTTAGCTCGGATCCTCCCCCGATTTTTACACAAAAAGTTATAATTTCCAGATTTTAACCCCGATTTAAATTCTGCTTAAAACCTTATTTTTATATATAAAAACCAACATATTCAATTATTAAAAATAATTAAATCCAAAATTTTATTTTTTTCAAAAATTTTTCAAAATTAGTTTAAAAATGCCTATTTAAAAAATCGGGGTTGTTACACTGACCTTGGGAGCGTAGGTATGTGCATGACCCATGTGTATATGAAATATGTTCACCTCCAATATGTGTGACTTTTATTGAAATGGTTCTTGAGAGATTTGAAACACGTGATCCTTATGTACGTGATGTACCGGGATTCGATAACAGGGTATGCGTGCACCGCAGCTTAGCCTAGGGGTGCCATATATGTATATATGTAATGAGAGTGACTTATATATGTACTTGTGACTGATTTACTCTTACTTAGTAGATGCGAATAACAAAGAGATTTAAATGAGTTAAGAATAATGTGAACTTAAATAATGCTTGAGCTAAGTAATTTGATTAATGAATGTGTGAGTTATGAATATAATTTATTTGAATAATACGGGTGGCATCTAAAGTAAGACCGTCTGAATGGGAGTAGAATAGACTAATCAAGCAGTAATATAATTAGATGGGATATAGAAGATGCGTTAGGCATGCACAATAGACAAGGGGTGAGGATCTCAAGTGAGGGTACGTGAGTAACATGTTTCATATATTTGTTATTTAATATTATAATTTAAACACTTGCTGTTTTTAAAATATTTTCACCTCGGGCTCTGAACCGTTTCCTTCCAAATATATATTTTTTTGTAAAAACCTTTTAGGTGCCCAGCCACAGGGACGCCAAGCATAGGAGTTCCATTCTGTTGACGTGCTGTAGCTGCTGTGGAAGTTACATGATTTCGTTACTAGACGCCTCCACATCTATCCTTGCTTCTTTAGGAGTCATTTATTTCAGCTAGGGTCTGTTGCCCACTTTTATTCAAAGACAACAAATTTAGACCTTCATTTTATTTCAGTCTTGGAATTTATTTATTTCATTTAGACATTTGTATTGGATTTATTTACATTGCTACTATTATTGGAGAGTTTACTCCAGACACCAGTTATTTCATTCCGTTGATTACCTTATGAGATTGTTCACTTGATTGTTGGATGATGATTTAAATTATTTAGTTGATGGTTAATTTAAATATTAAAATTTGATACTTCACTATTTTAAATATTAGGTGGTTAGTAATTAATTAAATATTTTCAACAGTGATGCTATGAACTGAACCAACTCGACATTTTGTATTAATTTAAATAAAGGGGTAACTATTCAGTACTTAATTAGTTGGGGTGTCACCGGTGGTATCAGAGCATCAGGTTCTAGAGTCCTTAGGATCTGTACGTCTTGTTATATTTTCGCATAACATCCTCCGATATAGAGCCCTATATTTTAGGATTATTGTACTCTTTTATATATCATACGTTCTTCAGCTATTTTGAGATGTTAACTGTGGACTTACCAAAACTTCTCTCTCATTTTAGAAGACTCCTCGACGTGCACAACGAGTTCCCAGGGGTGCCCAAACCGAGCCTCAGCCTGCACCAGTATAGGGTTCTATGAACGCTAATGGAAGTTGCTGCCATTATAGCACAGGCGGTAAATGCCGCGTTAGCAATAGTGCAGCAGACACCACCTCAGGCACCGATGGTTGACCCAGTCCAGGCTCATGCATTCTTGTCTGCTTGGGAACGTGTTGGTGATGCCTTTCAAAAGGCACATGCTCCAGAGTTTATAGGGAGCTACGATGTCATAGTGGCGAGCCAATAGAAGAAGGACATCCAAAGGCACTTGAGGATGTATGAGTGCACATATGTGAAGAGGTATATACTGGCTATGTTTAAGCTGGTAGGAGCAATATTGCTATGGTGGGAGTCCATTACCATCACCGAGGAGAGAGATGTTCTTTCTATTCAGGAGTTCTGGGTGCGATTCGACCGCAAATATTTCCCCTCTGCAGTTTAGACAGAGATGAGGCGGAAATTGATGAACCTTAAGTAGGAAGGGAGGACAATGGCAGAGTATGAGGCCGAGTTCTCCAACCTTCTGAACATAGTTCCTGATGAGATCCCAACTGAAGAGAAGAAGATCCAGAAGTTCATGGATGGGTTGACGTAGAGGATTTGCCAGCACCTTCTAGGGAATCTCTCGTTGTCCACCTATTCAGATGTGATTAACGCAACATTACTTCACTTCCAGGACCATCTCTTTCATCTGTTAGAGGGTAAGTGAGTAAAGGAGTCCAGCCAGCAAGGCAGGACATGAGGTAATGGTGCCACTGGGGCACAACCAGCTCAGGGTCAGCACAGGCAGGTTGATCAGAGTTCCCAGTAGGAGGATTCTAAGAGATTCAGATCAGGAGGTTTCTGACATGGCCAGGGAGGTTTTAGGCATGGCCAACAGGGTCAGCACGGCCGTCAGGGCCAGCAGCAGTTTTAGTAGGGTTAGTATGGCCAAGGTAGATGTGGTAACGGTCATCAGGGCTATGGGCAATAGGGTCAGAGAGGGGTAAACTTTAAGGGAAAATGTTTCATATGTGGCAAGATTGTCCATAAATGCCAGGACTGTCGTAAGAGGGTAGGTCCCTGCAGCTGCAGCCGTAGAGTGCTCGTCCGGAGCCCTAGAGACCGATATTTCTCGTTGCCCTCCCAGCACCACGACAGATGCCAACAGTGCCACCTATTCCAGCGCTCCCAGTTCAGCAGGGGCAACTTCAGTATGGTCGGGTTTATAACCTTCATTAGGCCACAGTCCCGTAGGATCCACCCGCGATTGAGGGTATGCTTTCTATTCAGGGGACTATGGGGCGTATTTTATTTGACACGGGGGCCACACACTATTTTATTACCACGAGATTTGCACGCGTTATGGGGTTATTAGATATTGCGAAGACCACTGTCACTTGTGTAGATTCACCGTTAAGTAGAGGTTTTGTGATTTCCTTTATATATAGAGGTGTGGGTGTAGAGATTGGGAGATTTACTTTACCTGCTGACATGCTCATATTAGATATGTTCGAGTATGATGGGATTATCGGTATGGATTGGATAGTTATGTATAGAGCCATGAATGATTGTTTTAATAGGAGTATTATTTTTTCCATAACTGGTCAGGAGATATTCCTAGTGGCGATGCCTCGTCTTGAGGGAGGATCGTTCGCTCATTTATACTACATAGAGGAGGAGACCTCTAAGGAGGTGGTGATACCACTTGATTCGATTCCAGTTGTTAGGGAGTTTGTTGAGGTATTCCAGGATATTTCAAGATTACCTCCTAGTAGAGAGATAGACTTTGTTATAGATTTAGCACCCGGAACTCGGCCAATATCCCGCGTACCTTACCGTATGGATCCAACGGAGATGAGGGAGCGACGGGATCAAATAGATCAACTGTTGGGTCAGGGGTTTATCCATAGGAGTACTTCACCGTGGGGTGCTCCTGTGCTGTTTGTCAAGAAGAGAAATGGATACTTAAGGTTGTGTGTCGATTACCGGGAGTTGAATAAAGTCACGATACGAAATAAGTATCCGTTGCCCCGAATCGATGACTTATTCGTCCAGTTGTGAGGAACTGCCTTCTTCTCAAAGATTGACTTGAGATCGGGATACCATCAGTTGCATATTAGGGAGCAGGATGTATCGAAGACTGCACTCTTGACGAGATATGGTTCCTACGAGTTCAGGGTTATGCCTTTTGGTCTGACCAATGCCCCAATCGTGTTTACAGACTGATGAACAGGGTGTTCAGAGCGTTCCTGGACTAGTTTGTCATTATCTTCATAGATGACAGTCTGGTTTACTCCCAGATCGAGGAGGAACATGCCAAGCACTCGAGGCAGGTTTTGCAGACACTACGTCAACACGAGGTGTATTCAAAATATGAGAAATGGGGGTTTTCGCTGAAGGAGGTTCAGTTTTTGGGGCACATCATTTCTGACAAGGGGATATCTGTAGATCCGGGGAAGGTATCAGCAGTGAGGGAGTGGGGATAACCCATGACACTGACATAAATACATAGTTTCTTGGGCCTAGCAGGATACTATAGGAGGTTTATTCGGGGTGTTTCAAAGATAGCGGGTTCATTGACACATCTGACTCGCAAAGGGGTACAATTTATCTGAAGTGATGCCTGACAGTTGGCTTTTGATGAGTTGAAGGACAAGATGACCTCAACACCCGTGTTAGCATTGCCCAGACTAGGAGTGGAATATCTAGTCTACACTAATGCGTCCCCTTACTAGGACTTGGGGGTGTACTTCAGCAGGAGAGTTAGGCTATAGCCTATGCTTTCCATAAGCTTAAGACTCACGAGAGGAATTACCCACCCATGACTTGGAGTTAGAAGCAGTCGTATTTGCACTTTGGATTTTGAGACATTATCTCATGGGGGAGAAATTTTACTTATTCACAGACCACAAGTCCCTACAGTACCTCTTCACTCACAAGGAACAGAATATGCGTTAACGTCGGTGGCTCGAGTTTGTTAAGGATTATTAGTTCAATATCCAATACCACCCAGGGAAGGCTAACGTGGTAGCAGACGTGTTGAGCCATAGGCTAGTAGGTGAGGTGTGGAAAACGAAGTGGAAGGAGTTGGGACACCAAGCCGCAGTGGCCCGATCATTCATGTCTGTGATGACAGTTATGCCCCAGATCGTTATGAGAGTAGTACATGCTCAGGCAACGAATCCGTTCTGTCAGAGCCATATAGTATAACTTCTAGCAAAGGGAGCTGAATCTTATACTGTTAGTTTAGACGGGGGCTTACGCTTCAATGGGAGATTAGTTGTTCCTAAGGGATAAAACTTGCGACACGAGGTAATTATAGAGTCGCACGGTTCACGATTCACAGTACATCCTGGTGGGGATAAGATGTACTAGGATATGAGGCGACAGTACTGGTGGAGCGGGATGAAGATGGATATTGCCGAGTTCATTTTGAAATGTGCCACTTGTCAGCTAGTAAAGGCGGACCATTAAAGACTGACAGGACTTCTACCGCAATTAGAGGTTCCTGTGTGAAAATGGGAGAGCATTTCCATGGACTTCATCACGGGATTACCTACATCATAGAGGGGTCACGATTCCATATAGGTGATTATGGATCGGTTGACCAAGGTTGCTCTCTTTCTGCCAGACCGAACATACTACATTATCGGATAGTACGCCCAGATCTTCATAGCTAAGATAGTGAGACTCCTCGGGGTGCCTCTCAATATTGTGTCTGACAGGGATAAGATATTTGTGTTTCAGTTTTGGGAGAGTTTTTAGGAAGCTATGGGTACAGAGTTGTGGATGAGTACAACCTACCACCCACAGATATATGGGCAGACCAAGTGGATTAATCAAATGTTGGAGGATATGTTACGTACGTGCATCCTCGACTTTAGCAAAGGTTGGGAGTAGTATCTTCCACCGGTGGAGTTTACCTATAATTACTCCTACCAGTTTACTATCGGTATGGCCCCATTCGAGGCGTTGTATGGTAGGCCTTGTTGTTCCCCAACATGTTGGTTAGAGATGGGGAACAACAAACTACTTGGGCCGGAGGTAATTCAAGATACTTCGACGAGGATTGAGATAAAACAGAACCGTATTCGGGTTGCTCAGGACCTACATAAGAGTAACGCTGATGCCAAGGGGTTCTTTCCAGAGTTCAATGTGGGGGACCAAGTGCTGCTACGAGTGTCTCCCATGAAGGGGATAATGCATTTTGGGAAGAAGGGGAAGTTGGAGCCAAGGTATGTGGGGCCATTCCCTATCATCGAGCAGATTGGCCAGTTATGTATAAGCTTGGATTATAGGAACACTTGCATAGGATCCATGACGTGTTACACATTTCTTCACTAAGGAGATAACTTCGAGATGATTTAGCCCATACTCACATTGCTTTAGAGGAGATTGATCTGCAGCCTGATAGTTCCTAGGAGGAGGGGCAAATTGCTATCCTAGACCGTAGTGAGAGGAATTTGAGATAAAAAATAGTACCGCTAGTACGTGTTTAGTGGCGGAATCATAATTGCGAGGATTCTACCTGGGAGTGCGAGGATGAGATGAGCGAGCGTTATCCAGATTTATTCTTATCAGGTATATTTTTATTTCTGAATTTCGGGATGAAATTCTGTTATTAGGGGGGAAGTATGTAATACCCCATATTTTTATGGGTTTTAATTATTGGGATTAATTGAATTAAATGGGATTATTAATTGGAAACTAATCCGGATATAAATACTAGAGAGACGAGAGTTAGTATTTGATTATGATAATAATGTTGAATATTACTGAGTGAATATGGTAATATATGATTATGAAATTTATTAATATTATCCCGAGTTGTAAATACGACAATTTGGAAAAAAAGTTGGGACGCACGTGTCAGTCATGCCAGGAACAAATTTAATGGATTTAAAATTACATTATTTTTATATCATTCGTATGGTCATCCTGAGTGCGCCAACGTGTTCGGAACGGCTGAGATAGTCAAAAAACACGCCAGAGGTTTAGTTTGGGTCCCGGGGCATTTAAGGCTGGCAACTCAGGAGGGTATTTTAGTCATTTTTACTTTTGAGGAATAGTAACCCACTATTTTAGATTGATTATATGAGCAAAAACTTAGGTCCCTTAGGGTTCACAACCAAAAATCACAAACGACCATTAGAGAGGAAGAGAGGGAAGTTCCCAAAGGAGAATCACCACTTAGAGGCTTTTGCACCATCGTCACCACCACCGGATAGATCGTGAGGAGAGGAACACTTCCATATCATCTGTTTCAAAGGATCAGAATCTATAATTCAAGGCAAGTGATTTATCTTGCAATGATTTAAGGAATATATTTATATGATAGTTTAGATTTGAAGACAAATTATGAATAATTGTAATAATGTAAAATTGGAGACTAAATTATTGAACTTGGTTAGGTTTGCATGTAGAGGATCTTTTGGAAAAACTAAATGAATGAATTTACAAACTAAGAGTTAGGAAATCACGAAATTAAATTGATATCTATGATGATTATCGAAGATATATGGAAGAATTAGGGTTGTAGTAACATTCATGACTTTTGATCCAAGAAATCGACATTCTGTGATGGTTTGATGAATCTTAAACGTTAAAACTAGTGTAGATATGTTGGTTTAATGTTTAGTATACTTATATGGGAGTTTGGGACGTTGTAATGGAGAATTGGAGGTGTAAAATGGGAGAAACCGTAACTGTTAAAGGAATTCTGGGCAGATAACTGCTCGATTGATCGATCGACGCAAGAATGTCGATCGATCGACTGTTCGATCGATCGACCCATTTCTTCGATCGATCGATCCCTTTGGAAAATGTGATTATTTCCCTTTAAATAATTGAGTAACTTCCAACCTTTGTAACTTTTTAGTGATGATTTATTGAACACATTGGTATTGAGGGAAGACCAGTGGGGACGTATTTGAATCTCAAAAATTATTAGATTAATTTGAGGATATGTGGTAAACTTACGAATATTTGACTAGTGAGATACGATTGGAAGTTAGGAAAATATGAATATATTTTGCACTAACAATAGCATAAGGTTAAATACTGAAAAAGGGGAACTTTAATTACTGAGATAACCTTAGAGACTAGCGGGATACTTATTAACCCGTGGGGCTAGGGTTAAGCACTTGGAATGATACGGCGAGAATTATCGCGCTAAACATATTTCGTGGAATAATCAGGATAATACTAGGATATGTATGAGACTTATGGTATAGGGTTGGAATATACCTATACTAATACGATGATTACCTAAGTGTGTGTGAATACTTATTATATGGATGATTACATGTATGACATACCTACCATACTTGCTATCACGGGAGGTTGATTTTCGGGAAAGGACCATCTTATCTTTGTGTGCCTTCGGGGGGATTTAGATTGGTACCTTAAGGACATAGGACTGAGAATGATTTATTTGTGAGTTTATAAGTCAGCTGGCTATGGGAGCGTAGGTATGTGCGTGACCCATGGGTATGTGAACTATGTTCGCCTCCAATATGTGTGACTTTTATTGAAACGGTTCTTGAGCGATTCGAAACACGTGATCCTTTTGTACGTGATGTACCGGGATTCGATAGCAGGGTATGCGTGCATCGTAACTTAGACTAGGGGTGCCATATATGTATATAGCTAATGAGAGTCACCTATATATGTACTTGTGACTGATTCACTATTACTTAGTAGATGCGAATGACTAAGAGATTTAAATGAGTTAAGAATAATGTGAACTTAACTAATACTTGAGCTAAGTAATTTGATTAATGAATGTGTGAGTTATGAATATAATTTATTTGAATAATACGGGTGGCATCTAAAGTAAGAACGCCTGGATGGGAGTAGAATAGACTAGTTAAGCAGTAATATAACTAAATGGGATATATAAGATGCGTTAGGCGTGCACAATAGATGAGGGATGAGAATCTCAAGTGAGGGTACGTGACTAATGTGTTTAATATATGTTTTGTTTAATATTGTAATTTAAACACTTGCTATTTTTAAAATATTTTCACCTCGGGCTCTGATCCATTTGCTTCAAATTTATTTTTTTGTAAAAACCTTTTAGGTCCCTAGCCACAGGGACGCCAAACATAGGAGTTCCATTTTGTTGACGTGCTATAGCTGCTGTGGAAGTTACATGATCTCGTTACTAGATGCCTCCACATCTATCCTTGCTTCTTTCAGAGTCATTTATTTCAGTTAGGGTCTGTTTCCCACTTTTATTCAGAGACAACAGATTTAGACCTTCATTTTATTTCAGTCTTTGGATTTATTTATTTCATTTAGACATTTGTATTGGGTTTATTTACATTGCTACTATTATTGGAGAGCTTACTCTAAACATCAGTTTTTTCATTCCGTTTATTACCTTATGAGATTGTTCATGTGATTGTTGGATGATGGGTAATTTAAATATTAAAATTTGACACATCACTATTTTAAATTTTAGGTGGTTAGTAATTAATTAAATGTTTTCGACAATGATGTTATGAACTGAACTTACTTGACATTTTGTTTTAATTTAAAATAAGGAGTAGTTACCCGGTATTTAATTAGACGGGGTGTCACAGTCGCTTAGTTTCAAACCTAGGCAATTCGAAGGTTCTTAACGGGAAAACATTGAGGGCTAATCCGTTGTTGACGAGTGAGAGCGGGACTGTCTTCCCATTAGCTCAACGGAGATGTTGAGAGCATAGTTATGATTTGGACTAAATTTTAGGATTTCTTCTTTAGAGAAAAAAAGCATTCTAGTAGAGGTTAAGGACCCAACCAGGTTCACGACTTCTTCTGGAGTGGTGTAAGGAGGGTGTGGGCCCGATAAGCAATTTTATTATAGCGCTTTGGTGTAGTTGGGAAGACATAAAGAGTCCTCATAAGGTGATGTTGGCCTGAGTTTTCTTGAGCTGGTCGAGGATATTACGTTCCTCAATGGACATTTATGGCATGGGTAGTTCCGCGACAAATCCTTTTCCTTTATCTATCCCTTCCGACTGAGGATTCAGACTCTGGTAGTGCCTCCTAGATCTTGTCATATGGTTCACGGAGGAGGGGAAGAATAGAAACCCAGTTTCTTCATCTATTTCGAGCTGCTCGACCACTTTGTTGATTTTCCCTAGCGGATCTTCAAAAGATATCATCCCCCCCTCACTGATTAATGGACTAACATTTTCTTAACTTGGTTCTTTATCTAAGTTATCAAACTCATCCCCCCATCTGGTGGTTGTAGTGTCGTCTTGCCATGAGAAGTCAATGCATTCCATAATCTCAACGACTTCTTCATATAGATCCTCCCATTCAATGGGGAATTACAAAAGTGAAGGGATCAACCGCCCTTGTAGCTTTAAGGCATTAAGTAACTCGGATATACTACAAACCTCATTAGTCCGTCATAACAAATCTGCCATAATTTGTACTGCATCATCCAAACTAACTTCATCAACGAGTACCACCGAATTATCTGACTCTCGGGCCCACTTTTAGGCCTCTATGAACAAGGTGATGAACTCCTAACAGTCAATGCTCATTTCAAAAGGAAATTTTAACCCAAACTCTAGAAGATGGTTCAGTATTGCTGGCAATTCCATATCTTTTTGTCCAGACCGGGTACAAACGATAATATGTGTTTTTGTGAGAAGCGACAGAGCTTTATTGGAAAAATAGGTAGGCTGTAGGAGAAAATATGGGTCGAATTTAAGGGTTTGGGTGAAAATATGGGTGCTTTACTGGTACAATCTGGGTAGAAGGATCAAATTCAGGCAATTCTCTAGGAAAATGGCGTTTGTATGGTTTGGAAGTCGATTGTGAGTGGTGTTTAATTTGGGATTGGCCGGAGGGGCGATGATAACCCGATTAATAAAACCTTGGATTACGTTCCGGAGATGGAAGCACTAATCAGTGGTGTGGTCAGCAGTTTGGTGAAAATTACAATGGGCATCGGGTTTAAAATTTTTGGGAAGTGGGTTTGGTAGTGGAAGAGGGTCTAAAAGTTTGATGAGATTTTGGCTCAACATGGCTTGGTAGAATTTTGAGAGGGGAGCATGAAGCTCGGTGTACTCTAGTCTATATGGATTAGCATGGTTTTGGGCACCCAAGAGGTAGTGAGCTGTAAGATATTATTGATAGTCGAGACTATAAGAGGCTTTTCATATTTTCTTGGAGTGAACTCTTCGGATACGTTTTTTGGCTCAACTTTTGTCTTGGAAATATTTTCTTCAATCTCCACTCCTGCTTCCCGAAGGGCTAAAAAATTTGGGTAATACTGTCCTCCTATCATTTCTCAAATATGGGGTAAGAAGTTTCTCTTCATAATAGTAACCTGCTCCTCTTCGAAAGGCCGGTTGGTCGTAATGACCGCTTTCTCCCTCCATCTTACTATGAAATTACTGACGGTTTCTTCATGATTCTGCTTGAGAAGTTTTAAATCCCGGTGTGTAACCTCCAACTCCTCGTTTTATTTGTACTGCGACATGAATTCACGAGAAACATCCTCCCAACTACGAATTTTGGATTCCTCGAGGGATATGAACCATTGAAGAGCAATTTCTTTCAAAGTCTGTTGGAATATTTGGGCCATTATCTCCTTAAAGTCACCTAGGAGAGTCATAGATCGTTGGTAGCTTCGGAGATGAATAATAAAGGGTCCACTACCCCCAAACTTCTCAATGTTAGGTATCTTGAATTTTTTCGACATGCTTTGTTTTAGGGTAGGGAGACATATGGGTGTAATCCATATGTAGTTCCCAAAGATTCGGACTTGTTTAAACTTCTTGCTTAATAACTTAAGGTCTTTTTTGACCTTGTTTAATTATTTTTCCTTCGGATCGATAGGTACTGGTAGGTTAGCCCTTGGCTGGTCAAGATTCGACGTAGGGAGCTAAGATGGTGGTGGCTTATTGACAGGAGGAGCACTTAGGACATGCTGATATTCTTTTGAGACCCAAATAGGCTGAGGTTCCAGTGGACCTATAGAAAGAGGGAGGAGGACCTTGGTTTCTCCGAGAATAGGTCCCCGATTTTACTTTATCTGATGAACCTATGTTTGAAAGTTGTCGATCTTGGCAGTAAGTTGGACTAGGGCCTCCATCAAATCAGGCAAATTCAGTACTTAGTCTGCATTTTCCATAGAGAGTTGGTGAAGGTGGATTCCAAACTTGAAGGAATTAGTGGGAGAACTGACGGAGGTTCAGGATAGTTCGACGGAAGACCGAAGCCAATAGGGTGGCAGGACAAGGGTCGGGTATGCGATCGATCTGAGATGGAAAAATATTCGAATTTATTTTTTTAAAATAGAAAAGGAAGAGTTATTGGGAAAGAGGAAAATATTTTTTGGAAAGGGGAGGACAAAATATTTTTGACACATTTTTTTTATAAAAGGAAGAAAAATATTTTTGGTATTTTGATAAAAGGAGGGGAATAGTTTTATCACTTTTGGTAAGGAAGGAGGAAAATGAGAGAAGAGTCTCAGCATGATTATTATTACTACTATGTTTTCACTTGTATTAGGTTTACCTAAATGCAGAATGAAATGACGAACGAGACCCGAGCCTGAGAATAATTGGGTTTGAAAAATATGTAAAACATGGTTTGACTTATTGTCAGGCTCATGGATAGGGTCCTGTTTTGAAAAAAGACGAAATTGCATGAAAATTTGGGAGGCATTGCTGACCCGACGTTTCGGTAGAGCTTTATGTAGTTCTCGATAAACTAAATATGAATGCCCTAGGTTTGATGCCTATATGAGGGTATGAATTTTTTGGGTTAGTGAAAAGGTTCCCCCCTTTGGCATGACTTCCACGATATACGTCTTGTTTTTTTAGGACAATTGATACGCGTGGACAATCCATTTGATATACCTGAATGTACGTGAATTGCCTCACTATATACCTCGTGGGGACAATATGTGTGAGAGAGAATTTGATATATTCGATGTACGTGAATGAGTTAACTTTTATATACCTCCCGTCATGAGTTTGGTTAAGCAGTACGATATGGGGGGAACCGTTCGATATACGTCGAAGATAATAGGCCAATGGAAGGTGAGAGTCATATTTCTTAGGCTAATTGCGACCTGCCAGACCAACGCTCATCACAAAGCGATCCCCCCAGTAAGGGATAAAATTTTGGTCGATAGCCATGCTCTTGGTGATGTAGTGTGCAAAATGCAAGATTCTTGAATAGTACATTATGGAGATAGTATTTTATTTGGCATGATGAGCACTATACTAATAATGAAGAATGTACAAGTATCATGAAAAGTAAATTTTGCATGGAGAATAAAGATTACACTAAGCATGGATACTTGAGAGCGAGTGGTGTGTGAATATCTATAAGTGAGTTTGTGGTAGTGAATTTATGCATGGATCAACTACGGGTGGTGCGTGATAAATACAAGTGAGCGTGGATATGTAAAAGTGAGATAAGTATAGGTGTGTGCTAGTGACACCTAACACTACACCCAAACGCGCCTTTAGTAACGGTATTTTACCGTTACGAAAAATATTAGTAACGGAATTTTTTCGTTAGAAAAAAGGCGTGGGGCACAAAATTAGTAACAGAATTTTACTGTTACTAATAGTAACGGTAAAATTTTGTAGCTAATTCTAAATTTACTAACAATATTTTACCGTTACTAATCTGATTTAGTAACAAACTTTTTTGTTACTATTTTAATATTATTACACCCTTTTAATAACACTTTTGTCTTAATTTGTAATGATAAAATTCCGTTAGTAATATTAATACATATTTAGAAAAATATATGTTTTTTCAAGATCCAATAACCTAAATTTAAACAAATTCAATTATTCTTACAACATTATTCAAATCCTAAGAACATATACAAAAATAGTCCACATAAACAAGGGTATTATATTCAACATTTATATTTTATACAAGCCTCCACCCTTTATTTACGAAAGAAACTTAAACCAAACAAATGAAACATCGTAATACAATCATCCCGAAAGTTATATTATTTTCATAAATGCATCCAATATAACATCCTAATATAGTCATCCCGAAATGAGATAGTTTAATATTATAGCCAATCAAATTAAATATATAAAAGAAGTCTGTTGTTATTGACTATCAACTTTCGTTCTGTTATCATCGCTATCAACGCCAAAACCCACAACACTGGAAACTTGACGAGGATCCAAAAATGACATTCTGTCAAACAAAAGAAAATTATCATATTAGTTATAATATCATCATTTAGTCATACAAAATTAATTTAGTATATAAAATTATCCACCAGCAAAATTAATTGCATAAACACTGTAAGAAAAATTGCACAACACTCGGTAAAAAAAAAGGGTGAAGTAACCCCCCCAAAATTGCTAATTGTCGACATGCCTATCATTAAAGGTTATAAAAAAATTAATATAATCTATCTTGGAATAGGCAACAAAGTTAATGAGAAAACTAATATAGTCACGTAATAGGCAACAACCTAGTAACATCTAATCATTGAACGTTACTTAAAAAAAACATCTGCTCTTCTTGGAAGTTGAAGAGATTTGAATATATAATTGAAAAAAAAACACAAAAAAGGGTAAGTTACCTGAAAATAATTGCAAATTTCCATGAACCACGTAAACCTGAAATTAACATAATGACTTTGGTGTTAACTATAAAAAAATCCAACCTGAAAATAGAAAGCATAGGCAGGGCATAACGGGGTCCAAAGACATACGATATGAGATGGCCAATCCTCAAATATATGTGTTACATATATAATTGTAGCACCTCTCTCATCACATTCTTTTTTTAGAAACTTCAGAAGGTCAGCCCTGGTCAATCGTAATCTCATCAATATTATTCTCTTTTTAACTTTTTGATAGGTATAACTCAAGAATTTAATCAAGGTAATCTTCAGACTTGGTCTAGTGGTAGCGCACTAGTACTAAAGTTCCAGGCTCGACTGGGTTTGCTCCCCAGTTCGAGTCTCGGCAGCTGCAAATAATCTGGGGGCCAGCGGCTGGCCACTGATCCGCTAGTGGGGATTAGTCGAGGTGAGCGTAAGCTGTCCGGACACCTCATGGTACCTCTAAAATGGGGGAATAAACCAAAAAAAAAAAATTCACGGAAAAGAGGCAGCTACCTTGGATGGCTTTAAAAGACCCATACATATTTGCACTCTTCTTCTCTCACCATCATATATATATGTATATATATATATATAGAGAGAGAGAGAGAGAGAGAGAGAGAGAGAGAATTTATGGGAAGGAAGTCACATTTGATGGATTTGCAACAAAAATATGAGAAAGAAGGTTTCGACAAATTGCAGAAACTCGCACATAATCGGGTATTGAGTAATGAACACTCATTATACTCGTTAAGAACATGATTTATCAAAGTGTTAAGTTAATTAATTAAGATTTAATTTGATGATTGTGTTAAGTTACTATGGTCGTGTTGAATGACTGTCACCTGTTAAATGTGTGCTCATTTTATGTTTAAAGGCAATATTTGAACGGTAAACTGGATTCATGAAATAATATTCAGCATTGTTCAACGGATTAATTAAGAACTGTAGTATATGGAAATGATTGAAACACAATATGGTTAAGAATTGAACAAATGAAATATTGAGAGAGAGAGAGAGACCGATGATGCAGACAAAATTTTTGCAGTATTTCCAAAAATAGGTGAATGGACCATTTGGTGGGGCCTCCTCTGCATCCTTCAACACCAACTCTCTTTCGGAGAGGCAATAGATATTTATCGTAGTATAGTGTAGCAACACGGTGGGACACGTCAAAATCTGCAGAGAAAAAACAAATAAAACATCAAGAGACCCAAAAATGGGGTATTTGCAAGACTACAAGAACAAGCAATGAAATCAGAAGTCTCTTCAAATGTCATAATATTCACATTCATAGAATCTAAAAATAAGACAATCACCTAATTTAACTAGTAAATTCTTGGGAGGCATTTCATCAAACAATATATTTATATTTTATCAAATAGTGTGTAGTCATTTTCAATATCTACACAACCGTTGCACAAAAAAAGCTAAGTTGTGCTTATAATTGAGTTGAGTTAAAAACTAGCGACCGTAATTTTAAATTTCACCCAAAGTTGTGTGTGTAAATCCCATAACCCTAAATATTAAAAAATGAATAAGAACTACGTTCGGCTCTGTGGTATATAACTCTTGTTATATATATATAACTCTTGTTATATAAATTTTACATTCCTCTTGTCAAAACAACCAAAAATATCTAGTGATGAATATGTTTTTATAGGACCACAAAATCTGTGTATATGATATGATAAGAAAGAGAAAAGTAAACCTAAAATAAAATATGGTTAAGCATTAGTAGTCACCAAGCCAAGACAACTGCTGAGACAAAAAAATGAATGAAAAAAGGGAGAAGTAATGATGGAACCAAAAATGAGAAATATGCACTGTAATATTGCACAACCTATCCTAAATATGCACAACCTAGAAGGGCGTCCCTGAATTCTCCATTTACCATGGCAACAATCCACATAACCACCCTACAAAGTAATATTGCACAACCTATAAAAAATATGCACTGGAAAATTAATATACACATATATTTAGATTGAGGAGCTGCTTACCAGCTTTTCAATTCTATCATTTTCTCCTTCCCTAGAAGGGTGGTGATCAAATGTGAGGGCCTCCATGATTCTTCCTCTGCTAAGAATTTTTAAATTACTATTTCATTCATTTAGTTATGATAAATTTTTTAAAGTACGCCTTTAAAAGCATTTTTTGTGTTTCATCAATAGAAAGCCCATAATAATTTTTTCTTCTGAAATTTGTGGCATAATACTTGCCAAAATAACATTCAATAAAGCTGAGTCGAAAATTTGTGGCATAATGATTATGGATCTCGTATCATCCAATTATTCAGGCCTATTTCCCTACCATGTCAGTATCAGCAGGATTTTATTCAGATTCATAGTAAAATGCACAATTAACTAAAAACATCTGCAGGCATATGCAGAACATGATACCATGACATACCTTTCTATATTTTCACCAATATCAATAACAACTACATCTTGTATAGAATTTTGACAAACAAACACCGTCGAGCATGCCATGAGATCTTCAATAACATTACGTGCAATAAATTTTGTTGTAATTATTTTCATATAAAATTTCATTAAGTCATTACATTACAAAGAAAAATCTTGATTAATAAAGGAGCACAATACTACCAGAGATCATTGGTTTATTACTCAAAATGAGCCATACTTGTATTCAATAGAGCAAAGAACACTAATTTTAAACTGACATAGTTTAATCTTTTCAGATCCATATAAACACTTGTTCAGTTTATCTTTGCCATTGTACTAAACTTGGAGCCAATGGAAAACATTTTGAAAACAGATGTACAGGAGAGGCACAAAAAATATGTGTCTGAGATGCATCTTACAAAATTGTCTCTTCTGTAGAAATTTGATCCTTTGTTTAGCTATTATAGGTATGCATAATTTAACAAATATCACTACACCAAAAACAACAATCTGACACAATTTTGAACTGTGCCAGAATTAGGTGTTCCAAAATGACCAGTTTTTTCTGACACAACTTAAAAGTGTTCCAGATTTGACCAAACAGGAACACTTCTGACACACTTTAAAACTGTGCCAGAATTTGATATTTCTGACAAACTTTATAACGGTACCAGATCGAATACATTTTGATACTCTTTTGACACAGTTAAAAATCATACAAAAAATTGAAACACTCTTGACACGGTTCTGAACTGTGCAAAATTTTTTGGATCAAAGAAAAAAAATTAATTATTTGAAAACAAGAAAGTTCAAAAGTTGTGAATCTCGAAAGTTGTTGATAAACTAATGTACATACAAACTTCAAAATATTACAAGTAATAATAGTTCACAGACCAAAAAAATTGGGCAGAATTTTCTCTATTTTCTAGACGTTCTAAAACCTGCTAATATAATACATGCGTAATGTAAAGCCCGCACGGCCATAAAATATAACAATAAAATTACAAAAGCCCGCACAACCATAAAAACTAACAATTAAACTACAAAAGTCTGAACGACCATAACACAAAAAAATAGAATCCTGAATATTAACGACATTAAGTAAATAATCCCCTTATTGTAGACCATTGACTTCATGTGTTCCACGTGGATAAAAGCTAACGACAAAATGCTATCCTGCAATAAAATAAGATACAAAAGGAGATGATACTAGATACCTCGTCATTTAAAAACAAAATCTTATTCAAGCTGAAAATTTGCATATACGAATTAAAATCATTATTGTATTCACAAACAAAAATTCTTGTGACTACGTGGTCAGCTCCTACGAGTTACATTAGTCCCACAAGAGGTATTAGTACCTCTTATGGGGCCATTTGGGGACTGGTTTAAGTTTTCACCCTTTAACGTCTTGTTTTTAAGCTTAATCTAGATATTTTCAAATTATTGTCATATTCTCAAACCGAGAGACCCGTGACTACGTGGCCAATTCCTATGAGTTACATTAGTCATGTGCAAGGTGTTCGTGCCACTTACGGGGCCATTTGGAAAAAAGTTTAGGTTTTCACCCACTAACGGCATGTTTTTAAGCGAAAGTCTAGATATTTTCAAATTGTCATCATATTCTCAAACCATATGTCCCGTGAATACATGATCAATTCCTACGAGTTACATTGGTCCCGTGCGAAGTGTTAGTGCCTTTTACGAGGATGTTTGGGTGCTAGTTTGAGTTTTCACCCTCAAATGGCATGTTTTTAAGAATCATCTAAATATTTTTAAATTATCGTCATATTCTCAAATCGGGATACCCGTGACTACACGGTCAGTTCCTAGAAGTTAGATTGGTCCCGTGCGAGGTGTTCGTGCCTCTTACGGGGCCGTTTGAGAGTTGATTTGGGTTTTCACCCTTTAACGGCTTATTTTTAAGCCTAATCTAAATATTTTTAAATTATCATCATATTCTCAAACTGGAATAACCGTGACTACGCGGTCAGTTTCTACAAGTTACATTGGTCTCGTGCGAGGTGTTCATGCCTCTTACGGGGCAGTTTAGGGGCCGGTTTGTGTTTTCATACTTTAACGACTTATTTTTAAGCCTAATATAGATATTTTAAAATTATCATCATATTCTCAAACTGGGAGAACCGTGACTACGCGGTTAGTTCCTACTAGTTACATTGGTCCCGCACGAGGTGTTCGTACCTCTTACGAGGCCATTTGGGGGCTCGTTTGGGTTTTATCCTTTAACGGCTTGTTTTTAAGCCTAATCTAAATATTTTCAAATTATCATCATATTCTCAAACTGAGAGACCTGTGATTACGCGGTCAATTCTTACGAGTTATATTGGTCCCGTACGAGATGTTCGTGCCTCTTACGGGGCCATTTGGGCACTAGTTTAGGTTTTCACCCACTAACGACATACTTTAAGCGAAAGTCTAGATATTTTCAAATTATCATCGTATTCTCAAACCATATGTCCCGTGACAACACGGTCAGTTCCTACGAGTTACATTGGCCCCGTGCGAAGTGTTAGTAGCTTTTACGAGGCCGTTTGGGGGCTAGTTTGAGTTTTCACCCTCAAATGGCGTGTTTTTAAGAATTATCTAAATATTTTAAAATTATATTCATATTCTTAAACCAGGAGACCCGTGACTACACGGTCAGAGCCTACAAGTTACATTGGTCCCGTGCGAAGTGTTCGTGCCTCTTACAAGGCCGTTTGGGAGCTAATTTAGTTTTTCACCCTTTAACGACTTGTTTTAAGCCTAATTTAAATATTTTCAAATTATTGTCATATTCTTAAATCGGGAGAACCATGACTATGCGATCAGTTTCTACAAGTTACATTGGTCTCGTGCGAGGTGTTCGTGCCTTTTATGGGGGACATTTAGGGTTTTCACCCTATAAAGGCTTGTTTTTGTGGATCATCACCACGAAAAAGGTAGGTGGAAAATAAATTTCAAAGACATAAAGTTGCTCTACCAATGCATTTTTAGCCTTAAAAAAATGTTCCCTAGATATCACTTTGGCACACAACACATTAAAGAATATGCTTATCTGTTGTATAGCTTTAAACAAAGGCTTATGATTCAAAAATGAATGCATAAGAAACGCAGGAAGAAGTCATTGCATAGTGACGTGATAATCGTGGGACTTGAGATTGATAAATCCAGGTGGATTGAGGTTAACATTTTTGCTGAAATTTGATAAAAATCCAATCGGTGCCTTGAATGTTTTTAGTGTATGAAAAAGGCTTCTTTCTCTTCCTTTCCTAATGCGAAAGGTGCCTTTGGCATCCTCCTTTTGTTACTGCCTTCAACATCTTTCATCCATAATTTCCTTTTAAGATTCAAATGATCTTTCAACTCTTCACGGGCTTTGATCGTATCTTTATTTGATAAACTTTTCACCGAGAGTATTATACCTAAAAGAGTCTCTGTGACATTCTTTTCAACATGCATAACATCTAAATTATATTTAATATCATGATCCTTCCAGTACTCTAAGTCAAAGAAAATTGACCTCCTTGAAAAATCCTCGGTACCCATTATATTCTCATCATCACCCTCACTTGGATAATATTCATCTTTCATTACGACATCCTCCTTCCTTCTCCTTCTCCTTCCCCTTCTCCTTCCCCTTCCCTTTTCCCTTTCCCTTTTTGTCTCCCTCTCCCTCTCTTTGAACACCTTCTCGAGCGATAAGTGACACTATCTGCTTAACTTCTACACTTGCTAACTTTATTGGAGACCAACGGTTGGAGGAAGACATCAATATTAGTTGATGGTGACTTTGGTCCAGGAATCAATACAGACAATATTGAAAACTTAATTTTCTACCAAAAATTGATTCACTTTTGACACGGTTTTGAACTGTGCCAAATTTTTTAGATCAAAGAAAAAAAATCAATTATTTGAAAACAAGAAAGTTCAAAAATTGCGAATCTCAAAAGTTGTTGATTAACTAATGTACATACAAACTTCAAAATATTATAAGTAATAATAGTTCACAGACCAAAAATAATTGGGTAGAGTTTCCTCTATTTTTTAGAAATTCTAAAGCCTGCTAATATAATACCTGCGTAATATAAAGCCCGCATGATCATAACATAAAACAATAAAATTACAAAAGCCCGCACGACCATAAAAGCTAACAATAAAACTACAAAAGCCTGCACGACCATAACACAAAAAAATAGAATCCTTAATATTAATGACATTAAGTAAATAATCTCCTTGTTGTAGACCATTAACTTCATGTGTTCCACATGGATAAAAGCTAATGACAAAATGTTATCCTGCAATAAAATAAGATACAAAAGGAGATGATATTAGTAACCGAGTAATTTAAAAAAAAATCTTATTCAAGCTGAAAATTTGCATATACGAATAAAAATCATTGTTATATTCACAAATAAAAAATTTTGTGACCACGTGGTCAGCTCCTACGAGTAACATTAGTCCCATGCGAGGTGTTAGTGCCTCTTATGGGGCCGTTTGGGGACTTGTTTAAGTTTTCACCCTTTAACGTCTTATTTTTAAGCCTAATCTAGATATTTTCAAATTATTTATAAATTCTCAAATCGAGAGACCCGTGACTACGTGGTCGATTCTTATGAGCTACATTAGTCAAGTGCAAGGTGTTCGTCCTCTTACGGGTCCGTTTGGGAGATGGTTTAGGTTTTCACCCTTCAACGACTTATTTTTAAGCCTAATCTAGATATTTTCAAATTATCATCATATTCTCAAACTGGGAGAACCGTGACTATGCGGTCAGTTCCTACAAGTTACATTAGTCCCGTGCGAGGTGTTCGTGCCTCTTATGGAGTCATTTGGGGTCTGGTTTGGGTTTTTGCCCTTAAACGGCTTGTTTTTAAGCCTAATTTAAATATTTTTAAATTATCATCATATTCTCAAATTGAGAGACTCGCGATTATGCGATCAATTCTTACGAGTTATATTGGTCCCATACGAGGTGTTCGTGCCTCTTACGGGGCCATTTGGGGACTAGTTTAGGTTTTCACCCACTAACGACATATTTTTAAGTGAAAGTCTAGATATTTTCAAATTATCATCGTATTCTCAAACCATATGTCTCATGAACACACGATCAGTTTCTACGAGTTACATTGACCCCGTGTGAAGTGTTAGTGCCTTTTACGAGGCCGTTTGGGGGATAGTTTGACTTTTTACCCTCAAATGGCATGTTTTTAAGAATCATTTAAATATTTTTAAATTATCATCATATTCTCAGACCGAGAGATCCGTGACTACACGGTCAGTTCCTACAAGTTAGATTGATCCCGTACGAGGTGTTCGTGCCTCTTATAGGGCCGTTTGGGAGTTAGTTTGGGTTTTCACCCTTTAACGACTTGTTTTTAAGCCTAATCTAAATATTTTTCAAATTATCGTCATATTCTCAAACCAGGAGAACCGTGACTAAGCGATCAGTTCCTATAAGTTACATTGGTCTCGTGGGAGGTGTTTGTGCCTCTTACGGGCCGTTTAGGGGCTGGTTTGGATTTTTACCCTTTAACGGCTTCTTTTTAGGCCTAATATAGATATTTTCAAATTATCATCATATTCTCAAATTGGGAGAACCGTGACTACGCGGTCAGTTCCTACAAGTTACATTGGTCCCTATGAGGTGTTCGTACCTCTTACGGGGCCGTTTGAGGACTGGTTTGGGTTTTCACCCTTTAATGGCTTGTTTTTAAGCCTAATCTAAATATTTTCAAATTATCATCATATTCTCACACCGAGAGACTCGTGATTACGCGATCATTTATTATGAGTTACATTGGTCCCGTACGAGGTGTTCGTGCCTCTTATGGGGCCATTTGGGAACTAGTTTAGGTTTTCACCCACTAACGACATGTTTTTAAGAGAAAGTCTAGATATCTTCAAATTATCATCGTATTCTCTAACCATATGTCCCTTGACTATACGGTCAGTTCCGACGAGTTACATTGGCCCCGTGCGAAGTGTTAGTGCCTTTTACGAGGCCGTTTGGGGGCTAGTTTGAGTTTTCACCCTCAAATGGCATGTTTTTAAGAATTATCTAAATATTTTTAAATTATCTTCATATTATTAAATTAGGAGACCCGTGACTACACGGTCAGATCCTACAAGTTACATTGTACCGTGCGAGGTGTTCGTACCTCTTACGAGGCCGTTACGGAGGTGGTTTGGGTTTTCACCCTTTAACGACTTATTTTTAAGCCTAATCTAAATATTTTCAAATTATCGTCTTATTCTCAAACCAGAAGAACTGTGACTACGCGGTCAGTTTCTATGAGTTACATTGGTCTCGTTCGAGGTGTTTATGCCTTTTATGGGGACGTTTAGGGGCTGGTTTGGGTTTTCACCCTTTAACGGCTTGTTTTTCGTGGATCATCACCACAAAAAAGGCAGGTGAAAAATAAATTTCAAAGACATAAAGTACCTCTGCCAATGCATTTTTAGACTTCAAAAGATGTTCCCTAGATATGACGTTAACACACAACACATTAAAGAATATGCTTATCTGTTGTATAGCTTTAAACAAAGGCTTATGATTAGAAAATGAATGCAAAACCAACGCAGGAAGAAGCTAATAAAAAGAACTTTTTGGTATCGTCATTGCTTGAAAAGCTCCTCTAATAAAAACCTCAAATACCTACAAAATATAACAATATAAAGTTTAGAGGTAAGTAAGGGTATCAATCCACATCAAGGGGGTAAGCTAGAGACAAACTCAATTATAATTCAATTTTATTTTATTTTTGGGCTTTTGCTTTTTCTTATTTTTTTTAGCTTTTTCAAATATTAAAACAATTAGGTGAGGTGAGGTGAAATAACACTAAACTATATGGAAAATTACAAACTAAAAAGTGACTAAAATGGAAAATAAAGTCTAACACTAAAATATGAGATAAATGAGGTAAGTAATAGTGAGAACAATCAAGGAGTGGGAATACACCACAAATTTTAGCTATTCTAATTAATTAATTGAATTCTCCCAAATTAATATCAAAATTACAAATCAACTCTCGTTGCAAATGTAATTTTAATAGGAACTTTTTAGAATATTAAGTTTAACACCCCACAACTCTAGAAAAATAGATCTATACTCCTTTTAATTAATCACCCGTTAGGATCGATCGATTAAAATTTATGTAAATCTTAGAAAATAAATTTAGAGTTGAAATTCAAGTAATAATAACCCACTTAAGAAACCCCTATCTCTAGTTCGAATCTAAAATAAGTATTATAACAAGAATTTCGATTTTCTCTCGAAAATCATTTAGCCTCTCTCGAGGCGTAAATTTAAGGGTGAGGGATCAAAATTATTATTCAAAGGGAATTTTCAAATAATCAAACTAATTAAATTAATATAACATCAAATAAGGGTTCACCCCACCCCTTGAAAGGGAATTTAGCCTAACATGGTATGAAAATTTAAAAATTAATAATCAAAGGCATAAAATAAATGAGAAGAGAAGAGAACAATCAAACCCAATCTCTTGAAGTGAAATTGAACTCTTATTTCCTTGAAATCAAGCACTATCCATCCAAATTGAGCATCCAACAATAATCAATTTAATATAATACTCAATTGAATTACTCACAATTTATCACTCAATAATCTCTAAAAAGAAAAATAAAAACTATTTACAAAAATAATTTTCTAATTTATTTTCTAATCTAACCTATCTCTCTCTAGAATTCTCTCTACAAATTGATATCTAAAAGCTCCTTTTCAAATTGGGTCTTCCATTCTTTAAATAGTAGGTATGGAGCATGGGGGTAATTTGGGTCGGTTTAATGTGTAAGAGGTGTGTAAGGTGTTGAGGTGAGGGTGTTTAGGGAATTATGCACACATGTGCATGGGAAAGGTGTGAGGTAAGGAAGGTACATGGGTGAGGGAATTTGGGTGAATCTGATATGGTTATGGGGTATTTTGGGAAAGTGGGTTAAATGAGTTAGTTGGGGGTAGTTTGGGAAAATGGGTTTAAATGGTTAGTTGGGATTATTTTTGGAAAAGGGGGGTTTAAAACACATGTGGGAAATGGGTTTTTATTTGGCTTGGACTTGGCACATTTAGCAGCTCATGATTTAAGAGATAAAGGGGAAATGGGTTTTAATAAGGTAGATAATGGGTTTTTGGTATGGGAAATGGGTGACATGGGTTAAAACTTGAAATGGAGGTCGAATTGGATCGGGTAGGTGGCAGCAAGGGTCGGGCTCACCAGTTTCGCGGGTCTCATCGACGCAGGAAGAATGGAGGAGGGGCGATATAGGAGGTCGCCCACGGGTTGGAGATCGGTTGGGAGAAATGGGTAATGAAATGGTGTTAACAGGAGTTAGTCGCCGACGACAAGGGCTGGAAGAGCTGGAGGATGGGGTTGAGTCAAAGGCGGTTTCGGAGTTGGTTAGAGGTTCTGACCAGGGGCTGACCGTGGTGGAAGGGGTAGGGGCTGTCCCGGGTTTGGTATAGATCGGCGGCGATGGGGTTCAACGGAGAGGGGGGCTTAGGTCTGTGTGCCGGTACGGGTTCAAGGCTGGGGGGGGATCCGGAGGGGGATAGGGTTGAGGCGCAAGGGGATGATGGTTTGGGGTTTGGGGTTTGTTGTATTTTGGTTTTAGAGATTGGATGATAATTGTGGATTAGGAGGGAGGAGAGAGAAATGGGGTATGGTTTGTTGGAGAAGATGGAGTGGGGGGTGATAGGGTGTGTGAGGTGTAGGAAATTATAGTGTGAGGGTAAGGGGCTAGTTGGGTGTATTGGAGTATAGGATAGATGGGTGTGAGTGAGTTTATGTGTGTTTGAGTTATGGGTTATGTGTGTGTGTTTAATTTGGACACCTAAAAATATAATACTAACTAATTAAAAATTAAAATCTAAAAATAAAATCCTACTCTAAAAATAAAATAAAGACTCAATTAAAAATGAAACTAAAAAGAAATAAAAATAAAAATAAAATCTATTAAAACTAAAACTAAAATCCTAAATAAATGTAAAATCAAATAAAACTAAAAAAAAATGAAATACTAAAAAAATCTAATCCTAATACAAACTAAAAACTAATAAAAATAAAAATAAAATAAAATTATACTAATAATGATAATATAGAAAAATAGAAAACAAAACCTAGAAAATACTAAATAAATCAAAATAAATACTAAAAATAAAACGACTCAAACTAAAAATCTAAAAAATATTAAAAAGGGACAAACTAAACGCACATAAGGCTCAGGACAAAGTTTAGACTATGATAGGGTAGGCTAGGGTTACGGGATTGGTAATTTAGCTCCATTCAATGTGCATTTGCCTTGATATATAACTTTTGACACCGCAAATGGACATTAGACCTACAAGATAAAGATTTAAGCACATAAGACCCATATTTTCGATAATTAGCAACTAAAGTACGTCTATTCGGGGTATAAAATGTACTGTTTTGGGTCCTTATCAGCAGCCGTTGCATAATGACGTGATAATCGTGGGACTTGAGATTGGTAAATCCAGGTGGATCGAGGTTAACATTTTTGCTGAAATTTGATAAAAATCCAATCGGTACCTTTAATGTTTTTAGTGTACGAAAAAGGCTTCTTTCTCTTCCTTTCCTAATGCGAAGGGTGCCTTTGGCATCTGCCTTTTGTTACTGCCTTCAACATCCATAATCTCTTTTTAAGATTCATATGATCTTTCAACTCTTCATGGGCTCGTATCGTATCTTTATTTGATAAACCTTTCACTGAGAGTATTGTACCTAAAAGAGTCTATGTGACATTATTTTTAACCTGCATAACATCTAAATTATATCTAATATCATGATTCTTCGAGTACTCTAAGTCAAAGAAAATTGACCTCCTTGAAAAACCCTCGGTACCCGTTAGATTCTCATCGTCACCCTCACTTGCATAGTCATCATCTTCCATTACAACATCCTCCTTCCTTATCCTTCTCCTTCCCCTTCCCCTCCCCTTCCCCTTCCCCTTTCCCCTTCCCTTTACCTTTTTGTCTCCCTCTCCCTTTCTTTGAACACCTTTTCGAGCGATAAGTGACACTATCTGCTTAACTTCTACACTTGTTAACTTTCTTGGAGACAAATGGTTGGAGGAAGACATCAATATTACTTGATGGTGACTTTGGTTTGAGAATCAATACAAACAACATTGAAAACTCACTTTTCATACACAATGGAGGATGAGGGTTGAGAGGTTGAATTATCACTGGCCAACAACTATACTTAAGGCCAAACATGTTAGTCGGGTTGAAACTATTAGTTGCTATTGCAAGTCGAATATTTCACGGATCTTTCGCAAAATCTCTCCACATAATGTTTAATTTTTACCCATTCTGCTGAATCTCGGGGATGACGTAAGAATTCCATACAGGAGCTTACAGGAGCGTGCCAAGTCATTTTCTCTATTATCCATTTTATGGTATACAACCGTTTCAGCCTAGGTACAAGAGGGAAATGTCGCATTACCTTCTTAGGAACCCTAGAGTACTTTTTTTCCATTAGTATTATGAATTTCTACCCCGTCCTCGTCTACACAACTAAACTTGTAGCGTAAAGAACCACATTTTATACATGTATTATATTTTTCATGCTCTTTCCAAAATAGCTGACTGTTGTTAATGCATACGCCATACTTTACATAATCCATACCGATATCTCTAACGGTGTTTTTCATTTCTGTATAACTATTTGTCAAGTTGTTCCCTTCAGGAAGTAGTTCATTTAACAATCTAAGAATTCCACCTATAGCACCATCTGATAATTTGAATTGTGTTTTCAAATCATTCAACTTTAGAAGAGCATACATTGTGCTATGAAATGAAGAACCGGTAGCTGGGTGCAATGGCTCCTGTGTGAGTTGATGTAAATGATCATAGTTCTTTCCTTTGTATTTATGTGTGTGCGAATCATTGGGAACCTCAAAAGTTGGGGGGGGGGGGTCATCATTGCCTACAAAATTAAGTTCACTAGGCTCCGCTTCACCTATAAACATCTCACAAGCATTATTCACATGATCATTCAAAATTGCAATATTGTGCACATCAACGTGTTCTGTAGATGTCACAGATTGAGGTGGTGGTTGGAATTGATCAGCAACTAATGTCTCACCATAAAAGTGCCATAAGGTTTAGTTCATGTCCATACCATATATCATTAAATGAATGAATTTATCATCTATAACAACTTGTCCTTTCCCATTTCAACAACGTCTACAGGTACATGACTGGTTAGCATTCGAACTATTATTATGCACATAATGTAGAAACTGTAACACCCCATCTCTATATGTATCGGTCTCGATATTTTTCTTGTTTATCCACTCTTTGTTGATTCCCGACGACATCCTGATAAGTTTAAAGAACTCACATTATAATATAAACGCCTACTGTAAATATATTTAATTTTATTCAAGTGTAAATATGTATATATTTTAGCTCCTATATTTCCTCCATCTCCTCTACAGGGTAAGGGTCCTATCCCATTCGAAAATTCATATTTTATATTATTCTTAATGTCTCATGCCATGTCCTAATCTGAAAAATTTCGCCAGCATCTCCCTACAGTTCTTCAAGTACTCAACTTAAATTGGGAGTGTTCATGTGTCACTTAAGTTTTTCAACCAAGAAAACACAAAACACTACATCAATCTAGTATGCACCCAAAAAACATAAAGAGATACCACCGAATTTTTCAAAATAGGACATGCATAAACATTATGTACAATACAAACTTTTGCATTCCAAACTGTCCAAAAATGGGACAATTCAAGAGTTCTCACCACAGTCATAGTGAGACCTCTCGAACGGGTTTAAGATTTTTTTACATGTGTAACATAATTATTAAATGTTTAGTATTAATGTCTACCAACTATTTAAATAGTTTTTTGTTGTTATTTCTTAAGTTTTCAACACAAAATTTTATTTATCCATTTGATTAGTGGGGTGTCTACTTACTATTTCAATTTGTTATTTTTACATTATTATTGAATATTTAGCACTTAAATTTTCTTAAAACTCCCTAACCTATACGAATCAGAACAAATATTCATTTTAAATAGAAGGGTAAGAACATAAAAACATAGATTACCACTAAAAGTTCCCAAGCTCTGTCCAAAAACCAATGATATTTTTTCATTACCAACATTCAATTTACATGAAAAACTCACACATTTAAAAAAAATAATAAATTTTTAAAAATGTATATATAAAACCCTAAAAATGCAAACACGAATCAAATCACAGATTGCATAAACTCTAGTATCATATATGAAACCTAACTTAGGTAAAAAAAATACAGATGCTTTTAACAATTACCTCATTGGGATGAGTGGAGTGAGAGATCTGAGCGAAGAGAGATAGAGCTGGGAGGAGAGAGCACAATGGGCTGACCAAAGAAAGAAAGAGCGGGGCCATAGAGAGAGAGCGCACCGAAGAGAGAACCAACACAACCTGATTAACGTGTTGGAGAGAGAACCGCTGATCAGCGCCAGAGGAGAACAGGTCGGAGAGAGAATCAGCGCGTCGGAGGGGCAAGAGTGCGAATGAGGAGAGTGAGCGCGGGCCGAGAGTGGGAATCAATATGTTTCTCTAATTTTTTTGGGGTATTATATATTTTAGTAAGTGTACTCAATTTTGGCACACTTTAAAATAGTGCCAAATTTTGAGGTTTAAACTGTGCCAGATTAAACTGTGCCAATTTTGAAGTGTGCCAAATTTTGAGGGAGAGAGGAAGAGAGGGAGAGATTTTGAGGTTTTTTTAGGTTCTTTTTTAGAAAAGTAAGGGAGCGGTTTGAGGGATTTTTTTCCTTTATTTTTAAAATACTAAAGATATATTAGTAACACTTATATGTTATTACTAACACTAAAAGAATGTTACACTTACTAATGGTGTAATAGCGAAAAAAGTCTGTTACTATTAGTCTATTTTAGTGTAGGGTAAGCATGGATATTCTAAGTGGTGTATGTAACATGTGGATTAAGTGAACCTATATACAAGTGTAGGTAGTGTGAGGTGTACATGGAGATTATTTACAAGTGTGTGAAGTGAATAGTGAATGATTGGTGATCTAAACATGAGGTAGATATACAAAAAGTAAATAGATGGAAAATGGAACATACAGGTAGGTGCATACGCACACATGCAAAAAATTATAACACCCATGAAAACAGAGTCTTGCCCTCTTATGACAAGTAAGTCCCCAGCAGAGTCGCCACTGAGGCCCTCCCTCCCCCCGGGCTGCTTTCAGGGGTTTCCCTTTTTGTTTTCTTCTCCTTTTCGGGGATTGGCACTCACGCGCGCGGTGGAGAAAAAAAGAGAGGTCTCGTGACCTTTTTTAGGAATGCTTCAGTCGTCGTCGATGTGGGGTCATATACATAGATAGAGTTGTCAACCTTTTTTGCATTAAACATGTTGCCCCCTCAAGAGAACGACATCAAAGACAAATGTGAGAACCGGTATTTCTAAGTATTTATTATTTTAATTAATTCAGATATTTTAAATTACATGTGAGCCGTAATTTAATTGAATTAATTATTAAATAGTTATTAAAATATTAATCAAGAGAGATAATGATTAATATTATGCAATAAAATTACTAAGTGAATAGTAAATAATTATTGTACGTCATAGCGAGTGATAGTGACATGACAATATTATATCTCAACCGAATGTTGCATGTGTACTATATGAGGTCGAGATAGGAAAATTTTGTAAGGTGACTCATATGGAAATTTTGAAATCACGATTGGTTCCAAAAGGGTTGATATAGTCAAAATAGTGTATCCGGGGATAGTAATTAGGTCCCGAGCCTTTTTAGACATAAACGGGCCACACGGAGGTGTTCGAGTCATTTGGGCTTTTCCTATTAGCCTAATTTAGGGATTTGAGTAATAAAACTTAAATTAGAGAGTTTGGTGCACCAGTTAAACATAATCAAAACCCTAGAAATTGAGAGAGGATAGAAAGGAAGAAGGAAGAGAGCTTAAGGAGCCAAATTCGGGGCGGATTCAGGAACAATTCATCTCCTACAACATGTAATCAGACCCTATGAATCTAGAAAGGTAAGTAATTAACTTGGTTCTAATTTTAATTGCAAAAACTCATGTTCATATCATGGTAGCTATAGATAAATCTATTTTGGGGAGGGTTGTCACATGCTAAAATAGGTTTTGGGGGATTTAGGCATTAGATGTGAAACTAATGCTAATTCATGATGTGATGATATCATATGTTGTTGAAATATGAATTTTACTCAAATTTTGGTGGCTAATTTCATTAAATTTAGAGTATAGATATGGATTGAATGAGGAATTTGAATAAAAGTGAGAAAACCCAATTAACATATTAATTGATTAAAGTAGGAATTGTTAATGCGTAATGATGTATTTGATGATTAGAAAGTGTTGAGAAACTGTATTAACATTGAGTATGTTTTGATTGAGAATTGGGTGCAAGCTTGAAGCTTAGAGGGTTAAAAATGGAGAAAAAATAGATCGGGGAAAAAGGCTGTGCGTTAGTTGATCGATTGATCGATCAAGCCTGACTTTTGGCAGTTTCGTTTGTTTTAATTTTCGAGCCATAATTCTTTTGGGAGATGTTAAGGTGGATCCAATTAGTGCAAATTAAATTGAAACTAATGCCTAAGGTGTTACGGGTTTGTGCATAAGGGATTAAAGGGTGTAGAAAGCTATAAAACATCAGAGACGAATTGGGTGAATTAAATTCGTGAATATTTATATACGGGCCGATTGGGTGAGTCCGAGTACCTTAGCAAGTGAAACTACGTAGATTTATTCAACGGATGTGAAATTAAATAAAGTAAGAGTAGGGAAAATAGACTCGGGTATTATGTGCTAGTGATACGGGAGTTAGGCACGAGTTAGTCGGATTTAATTAATTATATATATACGGAAGATGTGATAGTATATATATATATATATATATATTTGTCTGCTTTGTAAATATCGGTGTTAGATATTTATGTGAATACATATCCCTTTAGTGCTATCATAGGAGGTTGCACGATGTGGGTGAATCCCCTGGCTAGTGAATGCAGGGAGAGTATAGTCCACAAGTCATATTGTCCGGTATTTTATTCTATGATTTATTTTTGAGGCAGGACATTTTGGGCATGATTTGGTCTCACTCTCGGGGTAATATGACCGCCTCCTCTACGTTTATGATTTTATTTACCTATTTCAGAGTGAGTCAACCAATTTATGGTAACCGGGTTAGAGTGAGCATACTTGAGATGATAGCATTTTAAAGACAAGCATCCAGTGAGTTAGTGTTCCGGAGGATGGTTATTATACGCGACATGTGTGCGATTGTTGTAGTATATTCATACGTAAATAATAGTGTAGATAAATTACATACGGCTTAAGACTACAAGGTGTGAATGTAGTATAATCCATGAAACTTTTATATAACTAGTGTGCGTGTCATATAATCAATGAAAGTGGCAAAGATTAACTAAGTTATAGGGTAAAGTAACTTAGGAAATAAAAATATGGAAATACTCATGATAGAGTAAAGGGATAGAAAGGTTATAGCGGGACTAGTTAAGTACGGTAGTATAACTAGTTGGGTTAGGAGGTAAGTGTTAGGTGTGCATAATAGATGAGGGGTGAGTAATATATCAAGAGAGTGCGACACCCACTTTAATATGAAAAGTGGTAAAGTATATTTAAATTGTTGCATTTTAATTACTTACAACATATTTTCAAATGGTTTTGGGCTCTAACTCGTGTCAAAATATTTTCTAAATTTTTTTTAAGTGTCCAGCCACAGGGAATAGGGACGACCAACTTGATGATTCCTTCCAGGAATGCGTAGTTGTAGCTTTGTGGAGGCTTGTCGAATTCGCTTTAGACACTTCAGTTATTCATTCTTTGTTTATGAACTTCATTCAGTAGTTTCATTTGGGCATGTCATCCCGTTTAGTTGATACATTTGAGTTTTATTTATCAGATGATGTACCTAGATTTATTTTGTTGCTGTAGACTTATGGTTTGGATTTGTTTTGGGAACTGATGATTTATTCGGTATTATTTATTTATCTATCTATCGTGGGATTTATTCAGACTATTATTGTGTGGATGCTTTGGTTATTTTAGTTTTATTTCCACATGTTGTTAAGTTAAATAAAAGATAAAGTTTGGCACCGACTTAATTTAACATTGGTGGTTGGTAATTTAAATGGTTTTCGACTGTGATGCTAAGAATGAACCAAATGCGATTCTTATTTATTTTGATAAAGGACTAATCACCCGTGATTAAAGTAGGCGGGGTGTCACAGAAGGTATCAAAGCATTAGGTCTAGTGTCCATAGGATTTTTACGACTTACTATGATTTAAGCATAGCGTTCCTTGAAATAGAGCCCTATTATTAGGATTGTTGCTTTCATGCTTTCGTATTTGAGAATACGTTCTTTTGTTATTATAATTGTATTAACAGTGGAATTATACAATTCGATCTGGTTTCAGATGTCACCCAAGAGAGGACGAGTGGCGAGAGATGCGGCTAGAGAAAATTTAAGGGAGTCACCGCAGCCACAGCCACCTCAGGGGACTATATCAGCAGCAGAGGTGACAACGATTGTGGCATAAGCAGTTAACGCCCCTGTGACTTCCATGGCCCTTCACTTTCCTCAAGCATAATAACCACCGCAACCAATGTCACCGGTTGTCCGAGCCCACCCCAGGCCCTCAGATTAGCAGAGAGTGAGGGAGGCATTTCAGAAGGTCCACCCACCAGAGTTTCAGGAGAGTTTTGATGTGATCCTAGCGTGCCAGAGGAAGAAAGATATTCAATACCACATGTGCATGGTCGACGACAAAAATATATAGAAACAGATGTTGGCCACTTTCAGACTTGTCAGGGAACCTTTATAGTGGTGGGAGTATATTAGCACTGCCAAGGAGAGGGATACGATGCCCATTGTCAAGTTTTGGGTGCAGTTTGATTGAAGTACTTTTCGCCAGCCGTGGAGACAGAGATGTGAAAGAGGTTCAACAAAGTAGTTCATGGGGACCATTCTTGAATACGAGGAGGACTTCACTCGTTTGGATAATTTTATTCCAGATAAAGTGAACAGTGAACAAAGGAAGAAACTGAGATTTGTGGATGGGCTAGCCTGGAGGATTAGGTAGCATTTGATTGGCAACCCTGCATTAGTGACTTATACAGACATCGTCAATACTGCACTTTTACACTGATGGGACCATTGCATCCATCTAAATGGAAATAAAAGGGGGAGTGATCCTTTATAGCAGGACAAGGGAGTTGGGAATGGTACTAGTGGATCACCGCATCAGCAGATAAGAAAATAGTAGGCGCATGATTCTCAATAGGGGAATCTAGCTAAGAGATTTAAATCTGAGGGTTAATAACCCAAGGGCAGCTATAAGAAGGGCCAAAAGGGTCCTCAGTAGCAGCAACAAGACGTTCCTTAGGGCCTCAGGGCTAAGGGAACAATGGGGGTGTCCAGTAGGGCCAAGGCCATCAGGGCTAATAGCAGGGACAACCTCAACATGGTTAGCAGGGACAAAGGAAAGATGAGTTCCAAGGACAATAATTTATGTGCGGGCAGACAAGTCACATGAAGAGAAAGTGTCCATAGAGGGGTAGAGGATCACATCTGCAGGGTTCTTAGTTGGGCAACATACATAGTTAGCCCCGATAATACCTGATCCACCAGCCCCACCATATCAGGGGCAACTACAGTACATATGTGTCTATAACATCCGAGATGCATCCATACAGCAGGACCCATAGGCACCTCTAGCAGTAGAGGGTACATATCCTATTCAAGGTCTTGAAGGTAGGATTCTATTTAACACGAGGGCATGACAGTCTTTCATGGCGATAAGATTTGCATGAGTTATCGATCTATGAGAGACAACCGAAAGTTTCCTTATGTGTGTAGAGTCACTGTTGGTAGTGTGTCTCTTATACACTCATGCGTAGGGGCGTGGATATTGATGTGGGAAGATAATGCTTAGCTAACGACCTCTTAGTGTTCGATATGGAGGATTACAATGTTATTTTGGGTATGGATTATTTAGCGGGATATCAAGTGATGATGGATTGTTTAGGGAGGAATATTGAGTTCTCTATCCCAGGGTAGGAGATGTTCTAGGTGGCAATGCCTCTTCCTTAGGGACAGTCGAGAACCCATCTATATTACATTGAGGAGGAGACCTCACAGAAGGTGGTTGTATCTTTAGACTGGATTTCATTAGTGAGGGAGTTTGAGGACGTGTTCCCAGAAGATACCCAGGCTGTCGCCTATTTAAGAAATTGAGTTTGTTATTAATCTAGCACCGGGTACAAAGCCTATCGCCCGAGCACCTTATCATATGGCCCCATCCAAGATGCAGGAGTTGAGGGATTAAATTTAACAGCTTCTGGGGTAGGGTTTCATCAGACGGAGTACATCACTATGGGGTGCGTCGGTGCTATTCGTCAATAAGAGAGATAGGTAACTTCAGTTATGTATTGATTACAGAGAGCTAAACCTCTGGTCGATGATCTGTTAGACTAGCTGAGGGGATCAACTTACTTCTCCAAGATAGAGTTGAGGTCTGGTTATCATTAGTTTCGCGTTAGGAAGGAGGATGTCCCTAAAACTTTTTTTTGTTGACACGATATGGGTCCTACGAGTTTAGGGTGATTCCATTTGGGCTCAACAATGCGCTAGGGGTGCTCATGGATCTGATGAATCGGGTTTTCAGAGAGTTCCTTGACTAGTTTGTGATCATGTTCATCAATGATATCCCAATTTACTCTCGTTCTGATGATGAACATGCTGAGCATTTGTGGATGGTTTTACAGATACTACGGGATCACCAATTGTACAAAAAGTTTGAGAAGTGTGGGTTTTGGGTTCGGGAGGTGCAATTTATGGGCCATATTGTGTCTGATAGGGGTATTGCAGTTGATTCGAGTAAGGTATTGGCGATGAGGGAGTGGGGACAACCCACGATACTGATCGAGGTTCTTAGTTTTTTGGGGCTTAAAGGATATTATATGCGGTTCATTAAGGGTTTCTTAAAGATTGGGAGTCCATTGATGAACTTGATTCTCAAGGAGGTGTCATTTGTTTGGGACGACCATTGTCAGTTAGCTTTCGATGAGCTAAATGAAAAATTGACCTCAGCACTTGTATTTGCATTGCTTAGGAGAGGAGGGGAGTACCGTGTTTACACCGATACTGGCTTGGACTTGAATGTGTACTGCAGCAGGAGGAGAGGGCTATATCTTATGCGTCTCACAAGCTTAAGTCCCACGATAGTAATTACCCTATGCATGACTTGGAGTTAGTCGTAATTGTGTTTGACTTGAGGATTTGGAGGCATTATCTTTTGGGGGAGCAATTTACATTATTCACGAACAATAAATCACTTCTGTATGTGTTCACACAGAAGAATCCGAACATAAGGCAGAGGAGATGGTTAGAGTTCATAAAGGATTACTAGTTTGATATTCAGTATCATCCTGGGAAGTCTAACATGGTGGAAGACGCATTTATCCACCGACCGACTGGGGAGATAACGAAGGTTTAGAAGGAAAAGTGGAGAGAGCTTCGACACGATGATGAGGTTGCCAAAGCCTGCATGTCCGTATTAGCTGTCACACCTGATATTATCATGAGCATGGTGAAAGCCCAAGAGGGGATCAATATTACCATGACAAAGTTCTTTAGTTGTTATATGATTGGACAGAGTCGTATTCGATCAGTTCAGAGGGAGGTCTGCTTGTTAATGGGTGACTCATGGTTCCAGTGGATGAGGATTTAAGGCATGCAGTGATGTCAGAGTCTCATGGGTCTAGGTTTACGATATATCCCGACAGGGGTAAGATGTACTAGGATAGGCGCAGACAATATTGGTTATCATGGATAAAGTGGGATATAGCGAATTTTGTCTTAAAGTGTTCTACCTGCCAGCTAGTGAAGGTAGGCCACCATAGACCGACGACGAAGTTGCACCCACTCGAGATTCCAGTGTTGAAGTGGGAGATTATCTCCATGGATTTGTTTATCGGGTTACCATTATCGCAGAGAGGTCACGACTCCATTTGGGTGATAGTGGATCGGTTAAGGTGGCCAACTTTTTACTAATTCGTACGAATTTTAAGATGAGGCAGTATGCACAGTTGTTTATTACTGAGGTAGTGTGATTGCACGGTAACATTGTGTCAGATCGGAATAAGATTTTTATGTCCCACTTTTGGCAGAGCTTTTAGGGGGCTATGGGCATGGATTTACTGTGGAGGACAACATATCACCGATAGACAAATGGGAAAACATAAACAGTTAATCATATGCTTGAGGATATGCTGAGGATGTGCATACTTGATTTTGGGGGAGGTTGGGAGAAGTATCTCCCATTGGTGGAGTTTGCGTATAATAACTCTTACCAGTTCACCATCGGTACGACACCATTTGAGGCACTGTATGGATGGACTCGTCATTCGCCTGCTTGATGGTTAAAGATGGGGGACAATAAGCTATTTGGGCCAGAGATGATTTAGGACACCAATACCAAGATTCAGCTGATCTGAGGGCGTATTCGGATAGCTCAGGACAGGCAGAAGAGCTACACCGATACAGACAGGAGGCATATAGATTTAGAGGTTGGTGACTATGTTTTGGTGGGGGGTCTTATATGAAGGGGATCATGAGGTTCAAAAAGAAGAGAAAGCTAGCGACGAGATATATGGGACCATTTTCAATTATAGAGAGGGTGGGACCAGTGGCATATAGAGTGGGACTACCAGAGAACTTATAGAAAATTCACAACGTGTTCCACGTGTCATCACTGAAGAGGTACCAGCGGAGTGAAAGGGCTTTTTGTCATGTTTTCCTTAGAGGAGATAGACTTTTAGCCAGATATCTCGTATGAGGAGAGACCTATGGCGATAATTGATCGTTGTGAGCATAAGCCGCGGTCTGAGGTGGTACTCTAGGTTTAAGTTCAATGGGGGCACCAAAATGTTGGCGAGTCGATGTGAGAGTGGGAGGATGACATGCGTGGTCCCTATCCATAATTATTCACAGCAGGTATGTCCTAATTTTGAGGAAGAAATTCCTTTGTAAGGGGAATGTATATAACACCCCGTATTTTTGAGTATTTATTGCTTAATTAATTCAGATATTTTAAATTACTCGTGTGCCATAATTTAATGAAATAATTAGTATGTGATTATTAAAATATTAATCGGGAGGGATAATGATTAATATTATGCAATAAAAATACTAAGTGGATAGAGAATAATTGTTTTACATCATAGCGAGTGATAGTGACGTGACTGTATTATATCTCAATTGGGAGTCGCGTCTGGATTATATGAGGTCGAGATAGGAAATTTTTATAAGCTAACTTGAATGGAGATTGTGAGGTCACGGTTGGTTACAAAAGGGTCGAGATAGTCAAAATAATGTACCGGGGGTAGTAATTGGTCCCGAGGCCTTTTTAGTCAAAATAATGACACCCGCTTAAATATAAAACACGTTAATGCATATTTAAATTGTTGCATTTTAATTACTTGCAAAAATATTTTCAAATGGTTTTGAGATCTAACCCGAGTCTAAATATTTTTCAAAACAATTTTAGGTGTCCAGCCACAGGGACGCCTAGCTTGATTATTCTTTCCATGGATGCGTAGCTGCAGCATTGTGGAGGTATGCACGATTTTCTATAGTTGCTTTAGTTATTCCTTCCTAATTTATGAACTTTATTCAACAATTTCAATTGGGCATGTCCCCCCTTTTTGTTGATACTTTTGAGTTTTATTTGTCAGATGATATACCTGTATTTATTTTGTTTCTTTAGATTTATGATTTGGATTTGTTTTGGGAACCGATGATTTTTTCGGTATTGTTTATTTATCTATATGTCGTGGGATTTATTCGGACTATTATTGTGTGGATTGTTTGGTTATTTTAGTTTTATTTTCTCATGTTGTTATGTTAATGAAAATATAAAATTTGGCACCGTCTTAATTAAACATGGGCGATTTGTAATTTAAATGGTTTTCAACAGTGATGATAAGAATGAACTAAATGAGATTCCTATTTATTTTGATAATGGACTAATCACCTGTGATTAAAGTAGGAGGGGTGTCACAGATGGTATCAGAGCATCAGGTTCTAGTCTCCAGAGGATCTGTACGGCTTACTACAATTTTAGCATAGCGTTCCTTGACATAGAGCACTATTATTATATGCCTATGATTTCGCTCTGACGATGAAGTTAACCAGAGTCAAACGGGGCGGGTAGCGACCTATGGCCTCTAGATCGGTACTCGGAGTGCGACCTTATTTTTTTTGTGAATTGGGGAACTGGTAGGAACCTAAGGAATGACTTAGGGTGATCCTAGAATGTGGCGTCTGCAATGATCTTTAGAAACCCAGTTTGGCACAACAGGGTCTTCAAGCGGTAAAGTATCAATTTCAATTGATGTGTCTATGTTCTTAAATTTTTTTGACTCACTATTAGAAATTGGTATTTTTCTAACAGAGTTGACTAAAGTGTCATCTACAATTACACTGATTGACTTCATGATATACTTTATTCTTAAATTGTAAACCCTATCGGCACGACTATTTTGAAAATAGCCTAGGAAAATGCCTTTATCACCTTGGGATTCAAATTTTAAAAGATTTTCTCTATCACAACAAACTTAACAAATGCTCCCATTGGTTCTAAATTATTTAACATTAGGATTTTTATAATACCAAAGTTAATATGGAGTCGTTTTGGTATTTTTACGGAGATATATTCTATTTATAATATGGCGAGCTGTTTGAATTGCTTCAACCCAAAAATATTTTGAAAGATTTTTAGTATGAATTAATATCCTTGCCATTCTTGAAGTATTGTATTTTTACGTTAAGCTATTCCATTCTATTTGGGGGGGGGGGGGGGGGGGGGGGAGGTATTAGGAGCACTAAACTCATGAACATACCCATTAATAAAACATTAGTCAATAATGTCAGTGACTTTAAATTCGCCTCCCATATAGCTTCTTATATGTAATACTTGGGTATCCTTTGCATTTTCAATTCTAATTTTTTTTTTAAAACTATCTAAAAGTTTCTAATTTTTATTTCATGAAAGCTATCCATGTAAAACATAAGAAGTCATCCAAAATGACTAATATATAACTATTACCGTAAAGGATAATAGTACGAGAAGGACCCATCAAGTTCATATGGATGAGGTCAAGGGGTTGTGAAGTTAAAACATCAGGTACTTTATTGTGAGGGGTTTAGTTACCTTTCCCTCTTGACAAAGCCCACAAATATTGTTGGAACTCCTTTTAATTTTAGGCAAACCTTTAACAATATCTTGGATGCTTAATGTGCTCAGGTTTTCAAAATTCCGTGACCTGGACTATTGTGCCAAAGATCAGTATCATCAAGTCTAGTCAAAAGACAAGAACTACGAATAGGAGGAACAATATAAAAATTCTCCTTGTTTCTGTTTCCTACTATGATGCAATTATCAGTATGGTAAAAAACTTTGCACTCATTTTTTTAAAAATTAACAGAGTAATTTGCATCACATAATTGACATATACTCACCAAATTAGCTTTGAACTCTTTAACTAAAAGAACATCATCAAACATAGGTAAACCTTCCTCAGAAAGCGTTCCTTTGCTTATGATTTTGGATGGAACTCCATCTTCAAACATGAATTTCCCAGCAAGGTAGTTAATCACGTTTTTTAACTTAGTTTTATCTCCCTTCATATAACTAGAACACCCTGAATCTAAATACCAGCTAGTTGAGTTGCTTATAACTTTGAGTGAAGAAATCATAATATTGCATCTCATATGTGGTAATATATCATCTTTCCTAACCCAAATAGCCCTTGTTTTAAAAGTCTTTTTGCCTTTTGAGCGACTGGAAGGTTGAGGGGTTCTGCATGGTGATTTTTTCTTAGTTCGAGATTTATTCTTGTTTTTGCCTCCAAAATGATTTTGATTTTTTTTATAGGGAGAATATAACTATTATGCTTCACACGAGAGTAATTAATTTTTTAATAAATAGGCATATAAACTCTTTTCTGAAAATAGTTATCTAACATGTGTCCATAGACATCGCAGTAGGAACAATATCTAGTTGCCGCTGATTTAACCCTAGTATCTAGTCCTTGAAAAATAGGTTTAGACTCACCCTGGTTTCCATATTTTACAGGAATAAACCCATTATTTTCTTTGCACCAGATAACGGACAAACATACTTAGGCTTGAGTTCAGCCTTTTGCTGGGGAATACACAAGTTCGTTGTAACTTGAGAGACTGAAACATTTTTAGAAGAACTTTCTTGAACAAAGGTATAACTTTCTTTGACAAATTTAGTCTCTTTTATTTTGGAAGAGATTTTTTTTCCAGTAAAGCCAATTCCACTTTTGTCATTCTCTTGTCTCATCTCATCCAACATAAGTTTTTATTGTTTGGTTGAGTTTTCAATGTTTTGCCACTTTCTAAAAACTTTGGAACATTTTGTCTTGAATTCCTCCAAATCAATCACAGTGGCCTTATATTTTTGTTCTAAAACAAAATTATTTTAAGAAATTTCTATTATTTTTTTAAAATGATTTAATCTTAGTCTCAGAAGTTAGTCGTTGAATCGTGTGTTTTTCGGCATTTAGCTTAATAGTCTTAGTCAAAGTCTCAAATTGACCAAGAAGTTTTTTTAGCAGTTTTCAAACTTAGAAAATTTCTTTAATGTTATAGCATATATGTCTTGAAAATTTGGAAATATAGTATATTTGTCGCTATCACTAAGTGATATGTGTGTTGGGACCCCTAACTATAGGCAATATAGGCATACACACACACACATATATAAACTCCACATAAAATAATAAGCTTCCCACACTCGTATGGCATAAATGTGTTTAAATAAACATGTGGTAAACAAAGTGAAGGGGTGTGGAGAGGATACAAAAGAATTATGACCCAATCACTTAAACATGTTTAAAGAGTTCTTATTTGACCATAAAACTTTATCGAACTTAGTTTAGCCTCAAGCGAGAAGATAAAGTGAAATCCATGAACAAATAAGCACAATGCACACAAATATAAAATATTGATGATTTTATAAATCAATAGCGTCATGACATTTTAAGCGTAACTAGGATTCATTGTACATCCACTGATCTTCAACTCTAAAACCCTAAAAAACTAATAATATATCATTTTTCAACTCAAATCTTTTGAAGATACCAATTTTCATGATCAATATTAAAAATATGGCCTTAGAAACTTATTCTTTTCTTTTGCCTCTTAATTTTTTAGGCTCTTACCAACCGCGGCTTTTCTACAAAGGAGATTTTCTCCTTCCGTGCACACTCAAAATTTTCAAATAAAAATCAAATGCACTGGCAATGGTTCTTACATGCACAAATCCCCCATAGTCAAAAGATGTGTAGATGACAACATTGATGGGAGAATATCCCACTTAGCTTAGATATAAAATGTGAAGTTAAAGTTCAAAAGCGCTCGCGTATGTATGTGAGGAGGTAAATAAAAAATGAATCCATTAAGCAAATCAAAATCAAATTACTCCATGAAAGCATGATTAAGAACAATTTAACCATTGAAAACCATAACCAAAAGTTCTAGATAAATGGATACATGGAACAATATGGATTCAAACACAAGGATATGCCACACAAAGTGTGTAAAATCAAACTACAAAAAAATATTTTTTTTTTAGTTTTAAAACTTTTTAACTTAATTTTAAAACAAAGAACACTCATAAGACAAAAAAAAATCTACTAAGCATTTTTCAATAGGACTCAATAAAAGAAAAATCAAAATATAAAAGTCTCAAAACATATACAACTAGCAAACATATATATCTCATAAAGTTTGTGTATGTAAACATGTGAACACAATTGATTTAGCATAGAATGTATCATGTGCAAGCATTCGAGAACCAAGAAGTGTATTATGGAAAGCCTCCAAATCATATTTCCTAACCCACATAGGTGAAACGTGATGCTCTCGGGCTTTAGGAACCTCAGTGACTCTAGAATTAATCTTCCTAGGAGAATTTTTAAGATAAAAGAAAAAATGCCTAAGGTGATCCTTTATATGACAATGTGTGTATGTAAAGACACGAGGAATGTTACTTAAGGGTTGACCTCTTATAAGATTCCTAGAAATGGTTGACTCTCTAAAAATCATGATCTTGACTTTAGTAGCATAAGCATTTTCAATATCGAAGACAATACCACTTGTCATCTTTGAATTTGACAGCGCCTAATATTTTATCCAACGTTTTGGCTGCCTCTCTTCAAGCACCACTATCTTAGACTCAAGTAAACTCCTAGGCTCTTTAAAATCAAGAAGTTTCTTCTTCACAGCCTCCATTAAACCTTAAAAACTCTCTCACTCACCCTCAACATAGTCTAGCTTCTCTCTAAGAGTCCTCTCACGTGCCCTAAGATCTTCAATTAAAGTACTCTCATCGTTTCCTACGGTATGTTCTTTCATCCTTGCTTGTAAATTCAAGTTTGCCTTTTTCAATTTCAACAATTTCACATATAACTCACGGAAGGAAATCCTCCTCCTCTTTTTCATCCACACTCTCTACCATCACAGACTTAGGATTCACAAACGATGGATTGGAAATGTCATGTGAACAATATATTCATGGAAATATTTCTCATCAAAACTAACATGACTAGACATGAATGCGATGAAGTTGCGCTCAATGAGGAAATCAAGTCCCTCTTCTAGTTTATTATCACTAAGGCTGGAATTATATGTAATTAGTTTCTTACCCTTCTTCCTTAGCTTAGTGGGACACTCAGCTTCCCTATGCCCATAACCTTCACAACCAAAGCATCTTTTTGATTTTTCCATTTTAAAGTTATCATCATGATCTAGAGAAGTGATCGACCTTGTTATGCTCATTTTTCTCGAACTTCTTCACATCTTTTGATATTTTTTAGAACTTGGGAAATTTTCCAAATTTCTAAGCAAACATGGCCACATTATTGTGCTTGATGTCAGACTCATCATTCGAGACTCATGTTCCCTCGTTTTGGGGTTTTAAAGGAATGCCCCCATCTTTTTTTTTCTTTAGAGGAAAACATGTCAAGCTCAAAGGTTTTAAGATCACATACAAGCTCTTTGAGTTTTGTGGAGTTCAAAGAATTCAGAATCGTCACTTTTAAATTAAATATTTCAGGCAATGGCCTGAAGATTTTCTTGATTAGTTGATTTTCGGGTACATTCTCTCGCAAGTTAAGAGATGAGTTAACTATGTCGGATAGTTTATCGTAAAACTCATCAAAGGTCTCATTCTCCAACATCTTAATGGTTTCAAAATGAGTGGTGAGGTTTTAGAGTTTGAAAGCCAACACTAGTTCCTTCATGGGTAAGTTGAAGTATGTACCAATCCTCTATTGACGTCTCACAAGTCATAATACAACAAAACTCCTCCGACACGACATAACAAAACAGAGCATTTAAATCTCGAGAGTTATAATTCGCCAATCTATGCTCAACTGTACTCCATGAGTCTACGAGTTTTTGTATCCTATTCTCTCCACCTAAGGTAGTAGGTGGAGTCTAATCATTAAATAATGCTTGCCATATCCTCTCATCTATAACCTTAAGTGCTGATTTTATACAAATTTTACAGTATGCATAGTTTGACCCATCAAATGTTGGGGCTCTAAGACCCTCAAATCCACCCAAATTCATGCTTAACAACACGGGACTTAAACAAGAAAACTTAGAGTTCTTGCCCACCAAAAAAGAAAGATCACCCAATAAATTAGTGTAACCCTCTCTAATACCAATATGAGAAAATAATATTTGATGGCATGGTTTCAAAATTTACACAAACTAATTTTTATCAAATTAACTTTTTCATAAACATAATTAATTCAAATTAATTAAGCAAAAATAATTCTTAAACAATACAAGTTAACCCAGTGTTAAACATTGAACCCATTAAATGGGTTATGAATAAATCGATTTTAACTTAGACCTAAGTATTCGTTTAGGTGAGTATATCAAGACAAAATAAAATAACCATAACGCCCGATGTACAAGAAAAACCCAAATGGGAAAAACCTCGAATGGACCATCCACACAAATTCCATTAAGTACAAAATTATAAAAGGACACGACATAATACTTACAACACAAACTCAATGCCCTCTCAAGCCTTGACGCTCTTCGTTCCTTCGACTTCTGCTCAGTGACACTCAGGAGTCCACTCGCGAAGATGTAATAACGTGTGAGTCCACACACTCTTCGAAATCCACTGATACAGCTCAACAAACGTTACACACATGGAGTCCCCCATATGTAAGCCAACGAGTATGGAATCCTCCATAAGAAATAATTCGAAATGGTATCTAAAGAATAAATAATGGTGACAAAATAATATCTCCAAGCATATCATGATCAATCTTGGATCTTAAACTCACTGGATGTAAACAAAGGTTTGTGTTTGGAACAATTAATCATAGTTGATTAAGAAAATATGGAGGACTTTTTGGAGTAGTTTTTTACTTCAAAAGGATGGAAAAATTCTCACCAATAACTGCTATCTTGTACTCCTTAAAATGGAGGGAAACCAAAAATCATGGGAGTAGTGGGGAAAGTGGGAAATACTCTTATTTTTTGAAAAATGCGCCGGTCCATTCGAATGACATGGTACCCTATTCGAACGATATAAATATTCTTATTCAAACAGGGATGTAACGAGAGTTCAAACGAGATTCTAGAGAGGGAAATCCTTTTAAAAATATACCTTGTTTGGAGATCGTTTGAATGGGGGTACTAATATTATTGGAATGACCTTCAAACTAGTTATCTATTGATATTTTAGAAAGGAGAAAAAAATGGGTCATTATAAGTTTAAATTTTCTCATTTGAACAAGGTAGAATCAACTTCTAACGAGATATCCAATGAGAAAACAATAAAGGCTAATTTTGACTCGTTTGAAGTTTCATTGGATTCGGGTTCTAACGACACTCAAAACGACTTGAAAAAAAATTCTAAAAACATTTTATAATTAGTTTAAAAATATCTTAACACCTAATAATAAAATATCCAAGGCTCAACATAAAATATGCATTCATACTTGATAGATCATTGGAACGTTGATGACGAAACATGGCACAAAACATGACACGATCATATGTTCTCTTTAGACTGGTCACTACTTCTTCAACAATCACGTTATAGGCTTGAAAGGTCACTAACTCAAGTCCTTACCTATGACTCAAAATATTTTGCTCAAAATTAACGCAAAATAACATATTGGCTCAATTGAAAATTTCTCGTTACAATTAATTAAGAAGATAAAACTTGAGAGATTTTAAAAATTAATAAACTATTTTGCCACGTACACTTTCGGATTACTAATCTCTTCAATAATAAATTAACAAACCTTTTTATTAAATTAGGTGAATGAATTTTTATTTGGGTAGATACCATTGAGAGGCATACTATCAACCATCGAGAGACACTCTCTCAACTGGTCTATAAGTTTTAGGTGTTAAAACCTAGGTTTATATCATTTTTATGTAAAATGGATGGGAGTTCAACCCTTTGACCTCCTGCATTTAATGGTAGCAATTATTCATATTGGAAAGCCCATATGACAACATATTTAATGTTCATTGATGATGATATATGTAATAGCATGTTTATGGGATGGATTTGTTGCAAAACTGTTGTTGATGACGTCTAAGTTGATGTGATTATATATAGTTGGGACAAAAATTATTCAAAAGAGAGTGGGTGGAACATGAAAGGACCTAACACTATTTTTTGTTACGTGATCCTAAATGGGTTTAGATGTATATATACATGTATGATGTCTAAGGAGGTGTGTGAAGTTTTACAAATTACCTATAAGTTAATCTCTGTTGTGAATCACTCCAAGTTTCAATGGATTACCACTCGTTTCAAGCTTCTTATCACAAAGGAGAACAAATTTTTTTATGATTTCTATGTTGAGCTGAACGACATTGTTACCTCTATCTTTGCTTTAAGGAAGAGTTTAAAATAGAATAAGATTGTTGATAAAATATCACGCTCTCTTCCCCTAGGTTTCATGTCAAAGTGGATGCCATTGAAAAGGTTACAACCTTGCTTTCAATGCCAATAAATGTAGACGAATTGATTGGCTCTCTCCAAACCTATAAGGAGAGTTTTTCTTATCACTAAGGACCTCCTCCTAAAGAAAAGGAGAAAAATATAGCTTTTAAGGCTAAGAATGCATCTCCCGATTTTATTTCCCATGATGTTAGTGAGGATGATCTGAAATTTTTCACTAAATTTGACAAGAAGTGGAAAAAATAATTTCAGTCTAGAGGCGCACCCAAAAACTATCCGCCTAGACTTGAGATTGGTTATGAAAGTGGAGAAAAATGAAGATGAATCTCTAAGGACCCTCATGTGTTTTATGTGTGTTGGTCATGGGCATATGTCAAAGCAATGTCCTTCAAATGTGAGTCAAGATGGTGACATAAATGATTATCAAGTCAGTTTTAGTGATGATGACTTAGAATCCAAAGATGGCTCTCAATAATGAAACTATGTCGCATTTGTGACAAGAGATAAATTTAATGAGTTAGATGATTTTGATGTTTCACTTCCACCTAGTGAATAAATGACTATTCCCAGCCCCTCTTTAAGCACTATTGAGGAATAAGATGCGGATGATCTTCAAGAGGATTACGTTAGGCTTTCATAAGGAATAACATGGAACTCTCCACAAAGTTAGATAATGCCAAGCAGCAAATATATATGGTGAGTGAGAGTTATGTGAGTGATTTTATTACTCCACATGTGGTGATTAGTGCACCATATTTTGAAGGAAGTTCCATTGACTTTCTTCACATGGAGATTGAGTTCCTTAGGAAGACCCTACATGAGAGTGGTTACTTTAAAGAAATCCTAGAGAAAAAAATCTCTTTGATTGAGACTAGGCTACTATCTGTGATCACTTTCAAGATAAATATGATAGGTAGGTATAAAAAGTTGGATATGATTCTTTTTCGTGCCAAGTTGTCCACTATGGATAAATGAGAAATTAATTTTCCAAATGATAGTCCTATATCTAATAAAGTTTTCATTGCATCCTAATATATTTTTCCATCTCCCATTGGTGAATATTTAACTCATTTTATATCCTAAGAAATCCAGCGGAAGGTGACCTTCACGTGTTCCTATTGCAACTAGGAAAGACACTTAAAGGAGTTTTTCTTTAGATTAGGAAGCAAAAACTCAAGCATCTCATCGACCCACAACCCTATAGGTGCACACATTGTCATAAATTAGGACATCTTAAGGAGTTTTGTGTGTTACTTAAACGCGAGTCACATTTAGGTAATTTTGATAAGGGTAGATTGGTTGATAGGAAAAGGGAAAGAAAAAATATTTGATCCTCCCACACTTCCCAACTTAGTTCCCAGATTTAACTATTTAAGACTTGATCCAGATTGGGTTACAAAACAAATTATCGATAGAGGAGAGATAATACACTAGAAAAACTAGCCAAGGCTTGGACCTTGTTTAAAAAGAAACTGGATTCTTGCGATTTAGGTGTGTTGGAGTGTTTGGTTTAATCTTTTTTGATAGTAATATTGATTTATCTCTATCACTACTTTAATTCTTAAGTTATGATCTTTGGTTTTTTCATACCTTTATATTTTGTCCTTGTACAATATTGGTCTTCTATTCTTGTTAGGTAATATCTGATCACATAAGCTTAAAAGCAAACCTAAATGCTTAGTTGTTGTACTAGTGGTTATATTTATGGATTTTTATACTCCATGTTTAGGAGTAAGCATCGAGGGGGTGTGAAACCTTTAGAGAAGGGATTCCTCGAGTGGAGGTCCCCAAGGGAAAAACAATAATATAAGTCCCAATGGTCATACATTCTTGTGTGAGAACTTGAAGGCAGAACTCGTGAGGGACCATGATAGGCAAATGGGCCTCACAACCAGATTCACAGTCCACAGGAGCATTATTCGCGGGAGCATTAGGAGCACGCTGAGTTTTCTTTTGTACAAGAGTGGGCTCCCTCGAAGCCTGCAGAGAATGAAATGGTAAGTAATCGGAGATTGAGTTGAAAAAAACTTAGCAAGCATTTTCTTTGCTAAGTCACCAAACATGCATGAGATTTTAAGTTAAAACCTTAGCAAGTGTTATCGTTGCTAAGTCACCAAGCAGTTGTTGAGGTAAAACATTAACAAGTGTTTTTGTTACTATGTCACCAAGTAGGTATGAGATTTTGAGCTAATAAAAATCTTAGAAAGTTTTATTAATAAGTCACCAAGCAGGTGTGAGTTGATTTTTGTTGTTGTTTTTGAGTGCAGGCATATTGCAACAAAGAAGAAAGAGACCTCAAGTGCTTGGACATTTTTATAAAGGGATAGGGGAATGCTACCATCCCCAGTCTCCTTAACAAGTTCAGATAGGAATACCTCCAAGGCGGACCCGTCTAGGGGAGTTGCCTCACTATATTACAAGGAAGTTCCACCGCCCATCAACACAAGAGCTACCTCAACAGTAAACTCTCTAGATGAACTAGGCAAACTAGAGGGGCCAGTTTTAATGGAGTCCAGAGGGACCTCAGTGTGGGTGACAAAGGAACCAGTCCCCAATAAGTCTTGAGGAACCTCAATGTTTATAGCAGAAGGACCACCTTTGGAGATCTGCATCAAAGAAAGAAGAATTTTTTTGTTTAAGTATTAGCAAAGAGAGGCAAATGGGACAAGGGAAAATAAAAAGTCAAAGATAAAGTCTTAGTTTATACCTCATCTAAAGATGCCCGTGGAATCCATTCCACGATGAGCCTCACCAAAGGGATTAGTGGCAAAGATTGGATGAGAGCCCTAACAATGGATAGAACATCCATATAAAAAAGTAAAAAAAAGTATAATACTTCATCCTACTTATAGAAGATTATAGTTGGAGAAATTTGAGGTTAGAAATAATTACCTTTGGTGGACTTGAAGAAGTAGGTATAACTACCAGAATAAGTACAGTCAAGATGGGAGATTGAGGAACGTCTAACTGAGCCTCTTTTAGTAATGAAGTGACCCCATTAATGTGAAAAACCCTCACCTAATGAAATCTTACGAGAAACCTTATATGCATGCTAAGAAGGATGACCTCGAGAATATGTAAGTCCAATCATAGAGGAACGAGGAGTAGGAGATATTTCATGAATATGTTCTTCAATGATTGGACTTGAGGGAGGAGAATACCTAGGAGATTGAAATTTTTAGAAAGCAAATGGAAAATTTTGGCGCCCTTTCTTTTGACTGAGGGGAGTGTTCATAAAGATGTCAAAAAAATTTCTCAACGAAGTTACCTTGCCAAGTTTGCTCGGTGTTAATTGGACTTGGGCACATAAGAGAAGATTTTGAAGAAGGAAGGTTTCTAGACTTGAGATGTTTTGTGATGACATTTCTTGGACACCCAACAAATATCTCCATGAAGGGGAAATATAGGGGATCTTAAAGGTAGTCTTTGGATTAGAGATAACTCCCCCTCCTAATTAAGGAAGGTGGAGAGCCCAGTGTGCAGGATCAGGAGTTAGTTTGGATGAAGAGGCCATAAGGAATCTCTTTGACGAAGCTCGACAAGGAAGCTCAGAGAGGAAGCTCAACGAGGAATCTCAGAGAGTAAGCTTACTAGAGTAAGCTTAGAGAGTAAGATTACTAGAGGATGCTCAGAGAGGAAGATGAGTAAGGAATCTCAACGAGGAATATTAAAGAGGAAACTCAAAGAGGAAGCTTATAAGAGGAAGCTTATAGAGGAAGCTCAACAAGGAAGGCCATAGAGTAAAATTACTAGAGGAATCTTATAGAGGAAGCTCAGAGAGAAAGTTTACCAGAGGAAGCTCAATGAGGGAGCTTAGAGAGGAAGCTCCACGAGAAACCTCAGCGAGAAAGCTCAGAGAGGAAGCTTACCAGAGGAAGCTCAGAGAGGAAGCTTTCTAGAGGAATCTCAGTGAGGAATCTTAGCAAGGAATCTCAAAAATGAAGGCTAGCGAGGAAGCTCAGAGAGAAATCTTACCAGCGGAAGCTTAAAGATGAAGCTGTGCAAGGAAGCTCAGAGAGGAATCTTACTAGAGGAAGCCCAGTTTTCACATTTTTTTGTACTTATTTAGTTCATGTATTTATAGAGATGTATTATAACATGTAAGTTGTAATAATTTGTAATATGAGGGAGAGTCCAAATGGTATCCGCGAGGGACCACGTCCGGTAGGGCTTGGGAGAGATTTCATGCTTTATCGAATGAAATCACCAAGGGAACCTTAGAGGGAACTAGTTTGGAGGATTGAGAAGTAAGGCAACATTAATGCTTGCCTTATCCATTCTAGATAAACCTGGTAAAACACTGAGGGACCATAACATGAGAGAGATTATCTAGACTAACCATGAGTTCTATCTCACATTAAGCCCAGTGTTAAATAACCCTTTACCAAATATCACATCTGATTTGACTAATTTCACACACCACCTACCCGTTGTAAAACAAAACTTGAGTAAACCACTATGGTTTAAGGGGTTGTCAGACGGTTTGGTGGATGACCACTGATGTGTGACAGTTGCTTGATATAGTTGGTATCCAAAAGGTGTCTGTTGACATTTAAGGCCTATGACATAGGCTATGCTGAAACATCAGAGCAGTTAATGTTAGTGATATAAAGGTATGAGGGGAAGGTATTTCACATGGATTCGGACTAAGACATCTTGGGAGTGGTCGATGGCTATTTAGAGAGCCCACCCACTTCAGAGAAAGGGGTTCATTTTTAAGATGCGAGAGAGAGGTATATTTTGGAGCCATAGTTATTGCAAAACTAGAGCATTTAACCACCCACCATTGGAGAGTTATTACCAAGCTTTTATTTCAAATTACAAGACACTTATTACTATAATCCCTATTTTGTGGCACCTTGGTGTTTGAGCTGCCTACCAGAGGTGTATCAAAGAGTGCTTATTTTTCACTCCCTCTGACTGATGTAGTTGGAACAAAGGACTCCGCAATTGGATCTATACAACAAAGCGGGGGAAAGCTGCTTCTATATTTTTAAAGAATCGACCTCTCTCACTATAACCTTTCCCCCGCCATTCTCCCTTGGTCCTCCTACTTATCCCCACGTGGTAATATTAGGGACTTTAGCTATTGTTCTAGAGAAATTACCCGATTTGGCCCATTCTTCAATTTTTTTTATGTGATTCCTATTTACTAAAATTTTGACTTCTGGTTCTGGTGAACGAATAATCATTGAGTCCTGAGTTGTTTTTGAGGTTCATTTATTGTTTATTCTGAGTTATACAACAGTGCTTTTATGAGTTCAATCTAAATATTTGATTCATAATATGTTGTGTTCATCTTGTCACTATTGATAACACATTGTTTAGTGATTTATCCCCATAATAATAGGGGTTACACCTTCGTTTATAATGTAACATCCCAGCCTCAAGAGGAATCCCCTCATACAAAGATCTGTTTACTATTATGCCGCACTAGCTTTCTCTTCATACTATGAGCATTCTGAGTGGTGGAAACCCTATTTGTGTTGAACGATGGCAGGTCTGGTCACAAGACAAGTAAGATCGGTAGGATATCGAGATGTGGGAATGTGCCTGCATTGTGTGGATATTGGAAGACATCTAATAGTGGCTACAAATAAGGTAACAAATGAGAAGAATGGCGTTAAGTCTTGAAGGCGTCAAGTCTCTGAGTAAGTTTAGTTTGTCCTTATAACTAGATTTATGTCATAGTGGACTTGTGTGGCTGGGCTGTCTAAGGTTTTTTCTGTTATGAATTTTACTCGTACATCATTGTGTTGTGATTTTCTTATTTTGTTCTTTCTTATACTCACCTAGATGCTTGCTTAGGTTACGACTAAATTTGCTAAAACTATTTATGTAAGCACATAATTTTATAAATGTCCGGGGTAGAATCTAGGAATTTTCTGTTTTGTCCTAGATCACAGTTTGTATGTCTGATACCACTACATCCAACACGTCAACACGATCAACCTCGACGACCTTTATCCGAATTCAATGCATCCATTATCTTCACGTGCATCATGCTACATGCGACGTGTTGCTCAGCTCATTCCCACTACTCCACTACGCTCTATCAGTAAAATGTTTTATTGGAGCTTTAAATATTTGCATAAATATTTGGGAAATTTTTTAAAAATTATTTTTGAAGTCTGGATTAATTTTTTAATCAAAAGAAGAATTTTTTCTAAGTGTAGAAGCGAATTGTATCGATCGACGAGCTTGCTCAAACGACTTTGAAAGTTGTTCGCGCGAGATAGGCATGTCGCGCGATCTCGTTCGAACGACTTCTGTCCTTTGTTCGAGCGACATGGCTATCTCGTTCAAATGAGCCGCCGCCTCGATTTTCGTATAAATATCTGATCTCCTTCTACACGTTTTTCAAGTCTTTCGGCAATCTCAAAATTCTGCAAAAATAGCCCAGAATAAGACTTCACTTTTTAAGGTTTTCTCAACCTTTTTGATTCACAAAACCATTCCCATATATGTGTGTGAATCTTTAAACCTTCAAGAGGATCATTTACTCATCTGGAGTAATTTGTGAGGAAGCCGTTCTCTTCTTCATTGCTTCCCTACTGGAAAGAGATAGTTCCAGCCGCCGACAACAGAATCGACACCCGAGGGTATTTCTGTGTCACTGTATTTTTACTGTAATCCCTGTAAGCCGTTTCTCTTACAAAATTATAGTGAAAATAAAAGGTTTTGCCCCTTTGAGGAATTTTTACTCATATGTGTGTTCTTGCATGTTTCATCATCTTATTTAAACACATATAGATGCAAGTTTAGGACTTAATTGATAAAAACTAAGTTTAATTAAATAACTTCCTTATCTGAACGCAAGCGCACTCTTCTCAAATTGGTATCAGAGCCAATTACACAATTTTACCGTGTAATTTTCCGCAAAATTTTCTAAGATATCAATTTTCTGAAAAATTGATTTTTGAAAACGAGTGTGTTCATAATGGAGAAGTTATATAATAAAATGCCAGTTTTTGACGGGACAAACTATGCCTATTGGAAAGCCCGTATGAGATCTGCATTAAAATCCATTGATGAACGTGTCTGGATTTTGTTTGAAAGAGGGTGGACACCTCCCTCCGTCACTCTTGAAAACGTGACCAATTTAAAACCTGTTACTACATGGGCTGAAGAAGAATTTAAATGGTCATCTTTTAATTCTAAGGGTTTAAGTGCTATTTCTGGGTCTGTCACTCCTGATGAGTTCAAACGCATAATGACGTGCACCACGTCAAAAGAGGCATGGGATGTTTTACAACTTACTCATATAGGAACTAATGCTGTGAAAGAGTCTAAATTGTAAAATTTAACAACTCAATTTGAAACAATCACTATGCTGGAATCTGAATGTTTTGATGAATTTTATGCTTGATTGTTTGATATTGTTAACACTAGCTTTAATCTTGGTGAACATATTCCTAATGCTAGAGTTGTTAAAAAGATTCTTAGATCATTACCTAAGTGTTTTATCCCTAAAGTCACTGTGTTAAATTCTATGGGTAATTTAAATATGCTTAAATTGGAGGAACTTGCAAACGTATGAAATTGATATGTTTCCTAAATCTGTCAAGTCTAAAGATAAGGGAATTGCACTTAATGCCTAGGAGATAAAGAGTGAGGGGTCGGCAAGAAAGAGGGAAAAGTCATCTAGAAAAAGAGAGACAAATACGTCAGATTCTGAGTGTGATTTTGACTTAGATGATTTGGCCCTATTTGCTAAAAATTTCAAGAGAATTCTCAAATTCAAGAAAAATCGAAATTTTAAAGATAAAAAGAAATTTGAGAAAAATAAGTTTGAAAATAAAAATGAAAAAGATTTTAAAGATCCTCCTAAGAAGGAAAGTGAGAGATGCTTTGAGTGCGACGGTAGGGGTCATAGAGCTTTTGAGTGTGCTACTAGGCTGAATAGAGAAAAGGGCAAAGTTGTCCTTAATGCTACCCTTAGTGACGACAGTGAGGTCGAGTCGGTGGATTCTGGAGATGAATCACCGCATGAGTGTAACTTCACCGCATGAGTGTAACTTCACCGCATTCATGGCTAGTCATGTGAGTAATTCTAGTGCTCCTCACGACGATGAGGATGCTTCTTCACAGGGACACCTTGACAGTGATATCGATGTGAGTGAGGGGGAGGATGACACAAGTGAGAGCGAGAGTGATCTTCAACGCGCCTACGTCGGGATTTATTCTAAGTCATTTAAAACTAAAAAGCGTAACAAAGCGTTAGTTCTTAGGATCACCGCTTTAGAGGAAGACTCAAGAAAAGCGAGAGAGAGAGAGAGAGAGAGTCCCCCACCTGCACTACCTTAAGAGAGAGAGAGTCTGCTTGTGTTGACAAAGGGAGTTTATTTAGGGAGAGAGAGAGTTGCTTTGAGAAAGAGAGAGGGGACTTGACTAAACAAGTGGCTAGTCTTACGAGTGAGCTTCATGCCTCCATGGAGACTTGAAAGAAACTTGAAGCCCTTGTTGCCCATCTTACTCATGATCTGGAGAGAGCACGGGAAGTCAAGGTACAAATTGAGGACATATCTGGGAAAATGGGAAAGATGCTCCTCGCCCCCGCTTTAGGTTTTGGTGATAGGCAGGGAATAGGTTATAATGGTGCCTCCACGTCCCAAATTGCACCTGGACCAGTTCCTGAGTTTACTACGACTCCTTATGGCCATCGTCAAAAACCTTGAAGGAGAGTTCGACCAAGAAAAGCAAACCAATGTCCGCCTTTGATTGTGTTCTTTTGTACTTATTGCAAAAGAAAAGGCCACCTTAGGGAGTTTTGCTATAGTATGGGTCAGACACGTCGTACTACTATTCCACCTCAGCATACTGATGATTTTACCAGTCTGAGAGAGCGAGTTGAGTTTTTAGCTGCCACGTCTCAGAGTTTGATGGAGGAATTTTGAAGGATGTCTTTGTCGTCAGTAAATGCTTCTCACATTCCGGCTAAAACCAATAACAAAAATGGTAAACAAAAGGTCACCACTTCTTGGGTACCTAAGATAGATAAAAAGGCCTTTGTTGTTCATGTCACTCTCAAAGCACATAATACCTCACAGTGGTATTTTGACGGTGGGTGCTCCAGACATATGACAAGTGATGCCTCATTATTTACATCTTTTGAGGATTATCAGGATGACAGAGTCACCTTTGGAGATGGGAGCAAGTCTAGCATTGTAGGACGTGGTACTGTAGAGTTACCAGGATTTCCTAAGCTAGAAAATGTTTTGTACGTCAAAGGTTTGAAAGCAAACCTTCTCAGCATTAGCCAACTATGTGACGCTGACTTTGTCATAAAGTTTGACCGGGACGCTTGTATGGTCTATAATCAATCCGGTAAACTTTTAATGCGAGGGGTGAGGATAAAGGATAATTGCTATGGGACTGATCCCACATCCTCACTTGTCTGCAACAGCGCCACAATCACTCCTATGGATCTGTGGCACTAACGTCTAGGTCACGTAAATGTTAGAGATCTAACTCGCTTAGCTAAAAAGGACCTAGTACGTGGCTTAACATCTCTTGGAAGGCCAACTTCGACGGTTTGTGGACCCTTTCAGTTGGGAAGACAAATTCGTAGCTCCCATAGGAAGTTGCATTCCATTACCACCTCTCGTGTACTTGAGCTTATTCACATGGATCTTATGGGTCCCACTCGTACTGAGAGTCTGGATGGTAAGAGGTATATCCTCGTGATGGTGGATGATTTCTCCAGATACTCGATTGTAGGTTTTCTGAGGGAGAAATCCGATGCTGTAGAGTTTTTAACGACCAAGTGCCGTGTCCTGTGAAATCAATACGGAGTCACTATTAATAGGACACATAGTGACAACGACACTGAATTTAAGAAAGCAAAGGTAGATCTTTATTGCGATAGCCTTGGGATCAAACATGAGTTTTCGACTGTGAAGACTCCTCAGCAAAATGGTATTGTTGAGAGAAAGAATAGAACGATCTAGGAAATGGCTAGATCTATGCTTCTAGGTCATAAGGTTTCTAGGAAATTTTGGGCAGAGGCAGTGTCTACTGCATGCCACACGGTGAATAGGGTTTACCTGCGTCCACACACACTCCAGAGGCCTTATGAGTTGTGGACTGGCAAGAAACCCAACCTTGTATATTTCCGTGTTTTGGGGAGTAAATGCTACATCCTACGGGATAGAGAGAAATTAGGAAAGTTTCACTCCCGAAGCGACGAGGGAATACTGTTGGGATATTCATCGAATAGTAGAGCGTATCGAGTTTTTAACCTGAAGAGCTCTCAGGTTTGGAGTCAATAAACGTCACCGTGCAAGATGACGAACCTTCGGCATTTATGGATTCTAAACTTCAGTGTGAGGAAGAGGATGTTTCTGGCAGTGATTTACTTGTACCTCACCCACACTCTGTGGACCCTACTCCTGTGTTAGGGGACACACATGCTTGGGTTCGCAAGAGTTATGACCCTTCTGCCATTGTTGGTGATCCCACTCTAGGGGTCAAGACTCGTGCTCAGCTAGAGAACGTTGTCAGCTATTTTTGCTACACGTCCAAAGTCGAGCCCAAGAATCATAAAGAAGCACTCAAGGATGAACACTAGATATCTTCTATGCAGGATGAGCTGCTTCAGTTTAAAAGAATAATGTCTGGGAACTTGTCCCCTGACCCAGTGAGACCAATGTGATAGGTACCAGATGGATTTTTAATAATAAAATGGATGAAAATGGTACCATAATCAGAAACAAGGCTAGGTTGGTCGCTCAAGGCTACACTCAGATAGAAGGTGTAGACTTTGGGGAGACATTTTCTCCTGTTGCGAGGCTTGAGTCCATCCGTTTACTACTCGCCATCGCATGTCATCTGCGCTTCAAGTTATATCAGATGGATGTCAAGAGTGCCTTTCTGAATGGTATTCTACAGGAAGAGGTTTACGTGGAACAACCGAAAGGGTTTGAAGACCCTCAGTACTCGAAGCACATCTACTATCTGAGGAAAGGCTTGTATGGTTTGAAGCAAGCACCCCGTGCTTGGTACGAGAGGATTACTTCCTATCTCTTAACCCGTGGCTTCAAGAGAGGGGGAATTGATATGACGTTGTTCATCAGGAGAGATGATGGTGCTATTTTGATTGCCCAGGTCTATGTGGACGACATAGTCTTTGGATCCACGTGCTCTCAACATGCTCATCACTTTGAAGAGGAGATGAAAAGTGAGTTTGAGATGAGCATGGTTGGTGAGATTACTTTCTTCCTTGGTCTCCAGGTTCGTCAGCTAGAGGATGGGATGTTCATCTCCCAATCCAAGTATGCTAGAGACCTAGTGAAGAAATTTGGGTTAGACTCCGCTAAGAATGCACATACACCTATGAGTACCACTACCAAGCTTCGTAAGGACATTTCAGGTAAGGATATAGAGCAAACCTTGTATCGGAGTATGATAGGTAGTCTTCTCTACTTGACCGCCAGTCGTCCCGACATCGCCTTTAGTGTTGGAGTCTGCGCGTGATATCAGGCGTCCCCGAAAGAGTCACATTTACTTGCTCTAAAACGTATTATTAAATACGTGAATATGACTCTCTCATATGGTATTTGGTATTCTTTTGATACCGATGACCGTTTGTTCGCCTATTCAAATGCCGATTGGGCCGGGGATGTAGATGGTTGTAGGAGCACTTCTAGTGGGTGTTTCTATTTTGGTTCTGCTCTCGTCTCCTGGCTGAGCAAGAAGTAAAACTCCATCTCTTTGTCCACTGCGGAGGCTGAGTACATCATCGCCGGGAGTTATTTCACGCAACTCTTGTGGATGAAGTAGATGCTGGAGGATTATGGGATTTCACAGGACATCATGACCATTTCATGTGATAACACGAGCACGATACACATATCCCGCAATCCAGTCCAGCATTCGCGCACAAAGTACATCAGGATACGTGAGCACTTTATACGTCAGTTAGTTGAGGAGAAAGTCGTATCCGTGAGTTTTATTCCCACCAACTATCAGTTAGTCGATATTTTCACGAAACCGTTAGATGCACTTAGATTTGTGAGTCTTAGGAAGTCTTTGGGGATTTTCACAGTTGACTGAGAGGTTGGTCTGTGTCTAGGATATGATGCTTTTTCATGTTCTTATCACAAGCTTCCTATTGCTAGTGTGTTTTATATGTATTATTACTTTGTTGTACAGATATTTATTTCTTTATTCTTCTGAAAAAATTCAAAAAGATTTTCTTTTATAATTTTTTTTTTTAAAAAACAAAAAAAAATGATTTATTTTATTTTATTTGCACCTTTTATGGATGAGCATTTAAGATAGCCAAGTCACAATTTCATTCCATTTATTTATGTGACTGTTTGATAGAGATTTGAGACGCTACATCATTTCATCCATGTGCTTTACATTGTTTGGAGTCTTTGAGATGTGATTAGTGATATTTTTCTACATGTTTGACTCCTATATCCTTTATTGCACACATGCACGACTTTATTTGATTATTGTACTTCTCTATCACAAATTGGCTTGAGTGTTTCCATCTCAATTCTATCTATACAACTTACAATATGTGATAAAACTTGACAAGATTGGAATGCATGTAAAAACCGTTTTGGTAAGATAGTGTGTTTAATTAAGAATGGGGAGGGGTTGCGAAAGATAATTATCTATTCTTTGCGCAAAAGCTACCGTTCAAAAGGACCTAAAAAATTGAGGAATTTTATTATCCGATGTCCAAAGAGGTTAAAAGATCCCGAAAAAAATTAAAGGCAATAAAAAGTAATGTATGCCAAATATGGGCCATTAAGTTTCACCATCAGTTCTCCAAAGTTTGAGAATTTAGAAAACCTCTATTCAAAATATATATCTGAGGGAGTTTGGTTGGAGAATTTAAACGGGTTTGCACTTCCTTGAAAGTCCTGAAAAAGCATAAAATAGTTTTGGACATTATTGGTGTGGAAATCATTCCGAGCTTTGATTTGTTGATTTGATTGAGTCAATGTCTCATATTCCCACCTTTTTACACCAAAGGAAGATTTTGAGTTCATTCGTTAGGAGTATCCGATATTCATCGTTCACATATGTCATGTTTGTATGCATTGATTTTCCTACCGAATTTGATCACACCCCTACATTTTCACTATCATAGACTTGGTTGTTTTTGTGTTCTTTCATGGTGTGATTCTTTGTTGTATAGTATGTGTGAAAAAAATTAAAAAGTACAAAAATAACAGTTTATTCCCATGTGTCATTCTCCACGTGCATTCATTTCTTCTTCTCATATCTGTCTATTTGGGGACATCATAAAAAGGGGGAGAAGAATTATGGGGGAGAATTGTTTTTGTGTTTGGTTTCTGCATGAATGATTTGCTTAAGCTTAATTGATCATCAATTTTTGCATATCATTATATTTCAATCTATTGTTTGTCACGGGTATTTGCTTTATCTCATATGTGTAGGTACAATATTGTTCATTATTGGATTGCACACTCTGATGAGAAAAGCTTTGAGGTTTCTGTAGAGCTGAAGATTGGAAAGACATGTCATTTAGTATTCTCAGTTCGAGGTTTTAATGGGGATATTATCTTGTATGTCATTTGATTGCATAATTTGGATTTTTTATGTATGTATCGGCATAGACATAGGGGGAGATTTGTAAGGACATAATTTTATAAATGTCCGGGGTAGAATCTAGGAATCTTCTATTTTCTTCTAGGTCATAGTTTATATGTCTGATACCGCTACATCCGGCACGTCAACACGATCAACCTCGACGGCCTTTATCCGAATTCAATGCATCCATTATATTCACGTGCATCATGCTATATGCGACGTGCTGCTCAGCTCATTCCCATTACTCCACTACGCTTTATCAGTAATATGCTCAGCCCAGAATACGACTTCACTTTTTAAGGTTTTCTAAATCTTTTTGATTCACAAAACCATTCCCATATATGTGTGTGAATCTTTAAACCTTCAAGAGGATCATTTACTCATCTGGAGTAATTTGTGAGGAAGTCGTTCTCTTCTTCATTGCTGCCCTACTGGAAAGGGATAGTTCCAGCCGCCGACAACAGAACTGACACCCGAGGGTATTTCTGTGTCACTGTATTTTTACTGTAATCCTTGTAAGCCATTTCTCTTACAAAATTATAGTGAAAATAAAAGGTTTTTCCCCTTTGGGGGATTTTTCCTCATATGTGTGTTCTTGCATGTTTCATCATCTTATTTAAACACATATAGATGCAAGTTTAGGACTTAATTGATAAAAACCGAGTTTAATTAATTAACTTCCTTATTTGAACGCAAGCGCACTCTTCTCAATTTAACACAACACTTGTGTTTTTTTGGGTGCAAAATTTATTAAAATTATGAAAATTAAAATTAGTGGTGTTTCTCATCAAATCCTAGGGCGCATTAGATTTATTAAATTGGTATCATAGTGGGAACACTAAGTTATCATATAGGTATGTCTTTTCATGTTGTTTTAGGGTAATTTGGGTCTCTCTCTCTAGTTTTATTTGTTACTCTCAACGAGTCATCAAAGTGATAAGTTGTCCAATGAGTTTAGCGATGAAGACAATTTTGATATTCGAGATGAGTTTAATGAACTTCATGCCCGTGCTAAAAAATTAGCTCTTTTTAATTTGAAGTTTGCAAAAAGAATTAAATTTCTTGACAAATTTTTTATTTTATTTTAAAGCTGAAGTTATTTTTTTGCAAATTGCTCAAACTCAAAGATATATCCTTTATGAGAAGCTCATGGACGCGGATCGTGATTTTAAAAATTTATAATAGTCAAAGAAAGAGAGTGACGATAGACTTTGAGTTTTAGAGAGTGAATTATAGGACTCTAAAATTTTTATGTTTAATGAACGTTCCATTATGGATAATGATAAATCGATAAATGTTTTAAGGGCACATGAGAAGACACTCAGGGATAAGTTCACTTATATTAAAGGGGAGTGAGATAACCACCTAAGAATGATAAAAAAAATTGAAGAAGTAGTCTCTAGAGTTTGAGGAGTCTAAGTTTTTGCTTGAGTCAAGATTTTTAATTTAAAAGATAATCTAAGAGCTTCAAGTGGTGATGGTACTGGCATTGTTAATTCTAATTCTTTTACTGCTAAAGCCAAGATCATCGTTTGTTTTAGTGGGTCAACCACAATCCAGGGTATTATAAAAGATCAACCCAAAGGTCCCATTCCACTTCGCATCTACATGTGCACATAATGTGGTAGGAAAGGTCACCTTAGACATTTTTGCTATGATCTTTGAAAAGGTCTTAGGAAGTAAGTCTAGTGTCCCTATGGTTTCCAAAACCCGACGCGCTAAGTATTCTTATGGGTTAGGAAATTGGTTTTGGAGGCACTAAATGTTAGATTAGTTGATTATCTCATGCTTTCACATGACTCTTCACATGATATGTCTTATGGGTGATTACTTGCATGTTTTTTATACACTAGATTTTATATTTCATGATAAATATGCTTGCTAGTTGTATGACGTTTATCCTTTTGTATATTTTGATTTTCCTTTCTGGGTATTATTGAAAAAATATAAAAAGATTTTATTTGTCTTTTGAGTCGTTTTAAAAACTCATTTTTTTTTATTTGTAGTTTAGTTTTACACATATTGTGTGGCTTATCGGTGTGTTTGAATCCCATTTCTTTCATGTATTCATGTGGCTATGACATTTGATTATCATTTTCAATGCATGTATTGTTCTTAATTATATTTGAATGAAGTAGTTTGAAATTTATTTGCATGATGGATTCACTTTGTACATGCCTTAGCACAAACATTGTACAAACTCTTTTGGATTTTAACTTCATATATAACATGAGCTAAGTGAGGTATTCTCCTGACAATCTTGTCATATTCATTTTTTTTTACTATGGGGGAATTTTGCATGTAAAAATCATTATCTGTGAGTTTGATGCTTTATTAAAAATTTGAGTATGTACGGGAAAGGACTATGAAAGGAGAAATCTCCTTTGCTAGAAAGGACACTGTTGGCAAGAGCCTAAAAGATTAAGACACAATAAAAAAAAAATTGTCAATGCCAATTTTTTTTACATTGATGCTTCAAAAATTGGATACCTTTAAGAGAGAGAGAGAGAGAGTGAGAGAAATAATATATTTTTTAGGGTGTTTAAGTTGAAGATCAATGGGTTTGCACAATGAGTCCTAGTTGAGCTTAATTTTTTTGACGCTATTGATTCGAGAATTATTAAATTATCCAGGCAAGTGTGCATTGTGTTCGTTTGTCCTTTTGAGTTCTTTATTTTCCACGTGAGGCTAAATTGAATGTTAATAAATTATTATAGACAAATAGACCTACTTGGACATTTTTGAGTGATTGGGTCATTTTCTCTTATTTCTAGTTCACGCCCTTTCACTTCATTCCACAATGTTTAGACCCATTGATTCTATATGAGCGCGTAAAGCTTTATGTCCTTCATGGTCTTTTATACCTATATATAGTTGTGCTTCACTGGTATATGTGAGGTTATATATATATATGGTATGCTCCATGTTTTGAGTCTGCGTTTCATTTAATCCTCCATTGCCTTACACTTAGTCTTTAGTTGAAAATGCCATGTGTTACAATCATCTTGGTATCTTATACTAAAATGCTTGCATCATAGTTGATATAATTTATTCGTAGTTTTGATTATGTGTACTTGTGTTTGTGACACCCCACCTATTCTAATCCTGGGTGATGAGTCCATTATTAAATTAAACAGGGATCTTTAATTGTTTCATTCTTCGCATCACTGTTGAAACATAATTATATTTACTAATACCCTAATGGCCAAGTGACAAAATTTTAATCTTTTTATTAACACACAATAAATTTTAGCTAATAAACCACATTCACCATTTCAGTTAACAATGCAATAAATACTAAAACAACTGAATAAATAGTCTGTTTAGAATAAACACGCCAACCTGAAATCCACATACAATAGTCCATAATTAAAACCAAATCCAACAACTGAAAATATAATAAAAATACAGTATCTCTGAAATAACCACTAACTAAATATCGACAACATGACCGACTGAGATAACTAAATGCAAAACATGAACTGATAAAAGTGGAAGCATCTACTACTGAGGTCCTGCAATGTCCACAGCAGTTGTAGCACATCAAATAATAATGGACTCCTAAGATTGGCATCCCTATGGCTGGACACCTAAAAGGTTTTTACAAAAATATATTTAAAACGGGTTTTGAAAAATATTTGCAATTTTAAAATGCATTTAGAGCAGATATTGTATACATTTTAACTTCACGTGCCCTCACTTGAGATCCTCACTTCTGAACTACGGTGCATGCCTAACGTACTCTCCAAACCCATCCTAGTTACGTAGACCCACCTAACTAGTTGAACTAAGTCTCTCCCTGCATACTAACTTGTTGTGACCTCACGTATTGCCCATACAATATGTTACCGAATTTCCAAGCCCTTTATCCAGTTAAAATTACCAAGCGAGTATTAAGTTTTCACATACTTAGGTTACTTTAGATATCAGTATTTATCTTATCTACTAATGCACACACAATAGAACAAATCACACGTATATATATATATATACCACCCTTGTCATATACACAAATAAGGCATCCCTAGGTGGAGACCTATGATGCGTGTATACCTTTTTATCGAGTCCTGGTACATCACGTACTAAGTAAAGGACTTCTGATTCGGAATCGCTCTCGAACCATAAATTTATGATTCACACAATTTGGAGGCGAACATAGTTTTAAGATTTTCGGCTGCCCACACATCTAACACACCCAAATGACCGGTCTCACTACCATACACACAAGTAGTTCTCAACCCTAAGTTCTATGTTCAGAGGCACAAGTAAAAAATTCTCCCAACTGGCACATCAGGATAAGACTTTCCACAACATGGAACCTCCCATGATAGCATGCAACGTAGGTATATTCACACACAATAAGTATTCACAAAACCTATATATATAGATATATTATCCGTATAGGTATACACACAACCTACAATATATCCCGTACGCAGTATATAACTCACGAATATCCTACGTATTATCAATTTACCATTATACTTCTCATCGTTTATTCATAAGTGTTTCCCACTACTCGAAGGGTCCCAATTACCTCTTAAATTATTTTCAGTAGTCATAACATCTCTCTACTACTGGTCTGGACGAAGGTTCACTCATGCTCTCCGTGACCTGTGCCAATTCTCGTGAATTCAATAAACATTAAAATATGCGTAATACTTCCTAGCCTTAATTCTCCTCAATTTGGGGAAACCTCAACCCTACCGCATGCTTAATGAAATTATTAAATCCCTAATTGAAGTTTAATAATGTCCCAAAAGTCTCCTCATAATTTATTCACAAGTTCTAGGCATAAATAGGGGAAATTTCCAAATTCAGGCAAATCGAATCTATTCACCCTTGGGCCGAAATGATTCGAAATGTAGTAGTTGTCTCCTTCGTTCAAATTTTGCATTTTTCATCATTTTTATAAGGACAAAATTTCCAACTGAGTCTTAATATAGTATTGACTTATTACCGGAATAAAACACGTTCGAGTCATAGGTCGATTTTTATTGTCATGATACCACACAAACTATGACGTATCGAAGTTTAATTAAAGACGTTGTGGCAAAGCTTCAAGGAATTTAATTATGCTGAAGTTTATTTGGTGCAGTTTATTCATCTTCAAAGTTTTATTGCATTCCGAGATCACTCAGGTATGAATGCATAATAGTAATGGGACTCGGAATTAATTTTCATAAAGATAAGGATGTTATTTTTATTAAATAAATATTTTTTTAAATGTCTTAAGCATTAAATAAATATTTTTTAAAACACTACACCAAATGGCCAAAATGTCACCTTTCAGCCGGCCACCCTTGTCACGGTGATTGACCGTGACAGGAAACATGAGTTTTGTGCCACGGTCATTGACCGTGACAAAGTATTGTCACGGTCATGGACTGTGACAATACTTAAAACAATTGTTACGGTCAAGGATCTTTACACGACCATGACAATATCTTCAGTAAAGAAAGCCCTAGGCTCTTTCTTTCCCACCATTTTTTGGTTTCCCTCTTTCTCTCTCTCTACAAGCGATTTCAGCGCTCTCTCTCTCTCTCTCTCTAAGGAATATTTTTTTCCTCTCTTTCTCTTTCATTTCTATATGTGTGTGTATGTGTGTATATGTATGTGTATATGTGTGTGTATGTGTGTATATATATGTGTGTAAAAGTTGTCCAGGATAATAATTTAAATATACCCCCTCCCTTGGAAAACTTCTTGTAGAGTAAAAAGCCCATGACAAAAAAATATATATATGTCACGATTATTGATTATGAAAATCTTGTTTGTCAACCCAAAATATGTCACATCATAAACCTTGAAAATTTTCATTTGTCACAATCTCTTGCTGTGATAAATGGACATTGGTGTACTTTAATTTAAATTAAGAATAGTTTGGATCCAATATTGGGATCAGTCGTTATCAAGTTTCACCTGCAAAGTTATTTGAGTACTTAGTGAGTTATATGAGAGAATGGTTTATTATTTTTTGAGTTAATTTAATATTACTGAATTGATTTTTTATATATATATATGGTTAGATTAAGAAATTTGTACAAACAGCTTAATTCGCGCTTCAAGAGTTATTACTTTCACATATTATTGGTTATAAGAAATTGAGGGATCTACTACCTAATCATTACAATTTTAATCATCAACATAAATTAAATTACCTTGTTAATCATTACTAAGCGAGTCTTAGTAACTTTGGATTCCCTCAAACCACGTCAAAGTTAAGACTTTCAAGTTAATAATAATTTGTAATAAGAGGAGAGAGGGGACTTTAGAGAGGACACTGACTATATGTGAAGCATTTGATATCTCATTAAAAATATACGAAATTAAGTTTAATTGGTGGGGGGCAGGGGGTGGTGTGTGTACGTGTACGTGTGCGTGTGTGGTGGGGGAGGGGGTGGGGGCAGGGATGGGAGAAGGCGGTGGGGCAAGGTAGTTTAATTGAGTAGATGAATTAGAAGGAGTACGGGATACACATTTGTTGTAGACATTGCTGTTGGATTATTTTTTTTAGTAAATGTTGGGTTGGTTAGTTTTAAAAGTGGCATGACCACTGGATTATTGTCCATATGGGGGTGGGATTTTTCAACTTTTGAATAATTGAATTTGAATATAAATAAGACATAATTAAATGAAACATACTATATATAATTATTAATCATTATTGGATTATTGTGTGTGGTGGGGGGTAGGTGGTGGTGTGTGTACGTGTACGTGTGCGTGTGTGTGGTGGGGGAGGGGGTGGGGGTGGGGGTAGGGTGGGGCAAGGTGGGGGGGGAGGGGGAAGGGATGGGAGAAGGGGGTGGGGCAAGGTAGTTTAATTGAGTAGATGAATTAGAAGGAGTACGGGATACACATTTGTTGTAGACATTGCTGTTGGATTATTTTGTTTAGTAAATGTTGGGTTGGTTAGTTTTTAAAGTGGCATGACCACTGGATTATTGTGCATATGGGGGTGTACGTGTGCGTGTGTGTGGTGGGGGTGGTTTGTAGTAATTTTACATATTTCCATGTCTTCTTCTAATTTTTTTTATCTGTACTAATAATATTTTTTTACAGCAAATGTCTCCTTCAGGTATTAAGGCGAGGATGATGATACTGGTTATGATGATGTCATCTGGGCTCGGTGGTAGCGGAGGCGACGTGGGCTCCTCGGCCCCTAGGCTCCCCAAATATGGAAAATTTGGGATTACCATCGAGAACAAGTCGAAGCTATTAGCGAGATCCCTCGAGTTGCTAAAGACGATCATCAGCCCGGGGTTTATGAGTTGGAAGGAGGTGCCATATGAGCTCAAGTTAGCTGTTTGGGCGGCACTACAGGTAATATATTTATATTTATATGAATATTTCAATTTCAATTTCGATTTCAATTTCAATTTCATTTTATATTTATATTTATATTTATTCGCAACTAACATTGTATTTGTTGGACAGGAACAATTCAACTTGGATCCAAAGCTACGCGATTCCGTCTTGGAGCAGTTGAGGGAGCAACACAAGACGTGAAAGAAAAATATGCAGACACGGTACTTTGGGAAAACACAAGAGTCCATTATCCAATGGCGTGAATCCGTCCCACCCAAGGAGCCGATCTCATTGGCACAATGGCAAAAGTTCATTAACAATGAGATCGAGGAGCGACAATTGGCATCTCGCCAATCGGGGAGGGAAAATCGGGCAAAAATGACGGACGTGCACTACTCCGGCCGGACGTCTTATGCCGAGGTGGAGCATAGGATGAAGGTAAGATTTAATTTTTCTATAACTACAGAAATATATTATTATTCATTATTTTACTTTGCGGGACCGATACTAATTTTACTTTATTTTATTTCAGGGGGTAGGGAGTGGCCCAGGGGGTAAGCCACATAGGCTCGATACTTATGTGGCTCTTCGGACGAAGAAGGGGAAGGACAAGGAGGTGTCCGCGAGCGTCACGGCCATGATTGTAAGTAATCCAACAGTTTACTTTTTGTTAATTACGTTATAATTTTTTAGTTTACTTATTTTACTAACCATGTGCTTTTTGTCGTTTCAGGCAAAGCTTAAGGAAGTGCATGAGTCGCAGTCTGATGTCGACAAGGCGTCTTTGTCCACAGACGCACTCAGCCAAGTGCTTGGCTCTGATCGCAAGGGGAGGACAAGGGGGTGAGCTCGCGGGTGGCCAAATCTAGGATCATCAGATTGGAGATGAGCGACACCGGGTTGGCTTGTACGGTGGATTCACATGACGCGAAGATGTCCCGTTTGGAGGAAACACTCCAAGATATGTACTCATTCATGAAGCGTACGTTGGGGGGAGACCGTAAGGGGAAAGGGAAGGAGAAGGCGGTGGAGGAGGAGGAGGTGCGGGAGAACGAGGCGCATGATGACGAGGATGTGGACCTCGCTGCTTCATCACCGATACGTGCATACTTCGATGATCCACTTCCTTATTTGGCTCCCTTCCCCAGATCGATATCAATAATTGGTTGGCCGAGCATGTTCATATTGGACGTATTTGATGGCCAGCGGATAGGGCGGGAGTTGAGGGACCCGAATATCGTCCAGGGTGAGATAGTTCATGGACGTGCGCTTCAAGAGATCGAGTCCAAAGTGCTCGTCATGCATGTGATTCCCAGGAAGGAGAACTCCCTATTGTGGTTGCGAGAACAATGCGGCATGATGTATATTAGTGGGTGTGTCAATTCGTATATCATGTGGCCTACTCACCTCCTCACATTTACCCCAGACATGTAGTGACATTATTTTTAAGTTGGTACATTTGAATTATATTTGGATTATATCGTCATGTATATTGTTTCTATTTTGAATATATATTTGCATTATCTTTAGCTTGTTTGGATATATGATGTTTGAACAGGTACAACGTTGCTATAACAGGTACAAATTTACTGATGGGCAGTGGCAGTGGCCATACTGCCCAGCAGATTTTTTTTAAATTTGCCCAGAATTATCACGGTCATTGACCGTGACAAGTCCTTGACAAATAAGGTTGTCACGGTCATTGACCTTGACAATGTTTTTAAAAAGGGCCAAGGCTTTGTCAAGATTATTAACCGTGACTAAACTTGTCACGGTCATAGCCCGTGACACGACCGTGACAATTCTAACGCACTTGTCGCAGTCATTGACCGTGACATATTCCTGACAAAAAAGGTTGTCTCGCCCCGAATTATCACGGTCATTGACCTTGACAAGTTGAACTTGTCAAGGTCAATGATCGTGACAATTAGGCAGATTTGGTGTAGTGAAATATGCTATTTATTTTTATTAAATAAATATTTTTTAAAATGTTTAAAAATATTTTTTAAAAGATAATAGGACTCGATATTAAATTGTTTAGAGTTCATTTTAATATGAGAAAGACGAATTAGAGTTGGTTTGAATTAGGACTCTAATCTCGCGTGTCGTTCAAATGACAGACTGCATCGTTTAAACAACATGCTATGTCATTTAAGCGAGATGCCACATCGTTCGAATGACGGGTCATCTCGTTTGCGCGACAAGGCTAGTCGTTCGACGAACCACCTCCTTCAGAAAAATATTTATAGGCGTGTCTCCTTCAGATTTTGTGGTGTGTGCATTCTGAAAAAAAAATAATAAACTAACCAGAGAGTATCTGCACGCATGTTTACAAAGGGTTTTCAAGTTTAAAACATCCTTAGAGTTTTAAAATATCCGAATATCATTAGTATATGTTCTTTGAATATGTTTGCACTAAGAAGAAGGTTTTAATTGAAGTAAAATTGTTGGTTTTGTGGTGAAGATTCGGTGGAGTTTGGTTTCAACATCGTAGACATTATAAGCCATATCGGTGGATACCGAGACATATGTGGATGCGTGTGTTGTGGACAAGCATCATGGAAGAAGGTTACTTTCTATGTGGGAACTGTGAGAGGAGTGCTTGAAGATCAGAGGAGCATCAAGTCTCGTGGGTGGATCGAGTCATTGAGTAAGACTACTGTAAGGACACAAATTTTCAATTGAGTCCTTTGTAGTTTTGGCTCAATTCCGGACAAAAATATTTGAGTCATAGGATAGAGTTAATTGATCATCTTTCAAGTCTATGACGAGTTTGTTGAAGACGTAGCAGCCAAGTGTATAAAGCTTCATCAAAATGCCGAGTTTAAGTGCCTCGTTTCTACGTCATCAACAATGGTTCCATGCTCCCAAGGTATGAATGCATTACATATATATATAGGAGCTTGGAACAGTATAATGGGTGTAGGTTTAATTAAAACTGTTGTTTATTTTCAGAAAGATTTAATTAAAACTTTAAATAAAGTTTATAAAGTTTATGGGTTAAAAATGAAAATTTCCAACTTTCTGAAAGTTCGTTCGGTATGTCGTTCGAATGAGTTTTCATTCGAACCAAATGTCGTTCGAACGGGTTTGCCAATGAGTTCCCCGTTTGGCCTCTGTAACTTCGTTCGAAATGTCATTTGAACGAGATGGATGTTCGAACGAGATTCCCAACGATATTTCTAACGAGTTCATTTTTTAAAGACACTGGAACTTCGTTAGAATGTTGTTAGAAGGCAGTTCGAATGAGACTTCGTTTGAACGACAAATCTCGTTCTAACGAGATTTGGCGGGAACATTTAAATGGAAGTTTTTGACATTTTTCACCCACTTTCCCATTATCTTTCCCCACTAAATTTTGACTGAATATCTACGTGCGGGAACCAATTTTGGAAAGTTAACTTTTTCATACACATCTATCTCAAAGAGAGAGTTTGAGAGCAAAAGGGAAAGTTCATGTTGTAAACTGTCTATTTTTCAAAGAAAAATTAATTTACACTTTAGTTTTCATCCATATTGTTTATCCAAGTTCATATATATATATATATATATATATTCATTGCTTGGAGTTTGGCACCGGTTTATCTCTACATATTAACGAAGATATTGTTTGGGTTTGCTTCTACATCCCACAAAGAAGAAGAAGTTTTTGTTGATTTACCCACTTAGAGAAAGGTTCCTAGTTCGGGTGACGGTGACCATATAAAGTCCGATCGATAGATTTCGAGACCGCGGTGGAGCTCCGTGGTTATTTTCTAGGCGGAGGTGGATACAAGAAGAAACTTCGGGGCTTGAGATGGATCGAATCGAGTGTTGTAAGTCTTACTGTCTTGTATTTGTAAAACCATATTTAGTGGATTTAAGGCTAGGTCCGTCCGAGATTTTTTCCCGTTGTGGGTTTTTCCTCGTATATCGCGGCGTAGTAATTTATTGTTTATTTTATCTTGCTATACTCACCTAGAATGCATGCTTAGGTAATTCAAGATAAAATTTGGTTTTAATCACTACATGTTTAATTTGGTGCTAAATTAAATATTGGGTAATGTTTAGGTAATTTAATTCAAGTCATTTAATTTAATTTGCTAAAATTGGTTTGGCCTAATTTGGTAAAATTGAGAAATATGACTTAGGCAAATTTTCTAGGACTTGGGTTAAATTAAATTGGTTTAAGTGAAATTTAAGTTGTGTGTGTGCTTAAGTTAATTTCACTTTGTTCAATTTTAATTTGAGAAAAATTAAAATTTGTTAAGTTGTTTTCATTTGAACCATCATCTCACACTTCCGCATATCTTAAAAGGAAATTATCTTTTTGAAGTATAAAATAATTTTATTTGTTTAAAAGATTTGGGGTTTTCAACTACCATACGCCTTTGTAAAACCATATTCATAGTGATTGTCTATCTTGGGGCGTCCGAGGTTTTTTTTCGTTTGTGGTTTTCCTCATACATCCGTAATTGTGAGTATTATGTACTTTATTTTACTCGCTATAATCACTAGATGGATGTTAAGGATTAATCAAGATAAAATTTTGTTAAGTTAGAAATTGTTCACAACTTGGTGGGAATTGAAAATTGGAAAAAGGTTTTCACCAAAATAGAATTTATTTTTCTGTCATCCTTAAAACACTTTCCGCATTAGAAATTAAAAGGGGCCATAAAATTGGTATCAGAGTAAGAAATATATTTTTATTGTGTTTGATCCCTAGTGTTTTTGGAATGAATTTTGGAGGTTTTGAAAGTTTTCGTGCTCTTATTTTTTATGGCACAAATTATGCCTTTTGGAAAATGCAAATGAGAAGTGCTTTAAAATCTATTGATTAGCATGTTTGGTTAGCTATTGAAAAGGGTTGGACTCCACCAGTCACACGAGAGGGTGAGGTCACTAGTTTGAAACCCGTTAAGTCATGGACTGATATTGAACATAGGCCTGCATTGTATAACTCTAAAGGTCTACACGTAATTTCCTCACATGTCACACCTGAAGAGTATAGTATAATTATGACTTGGGAAACTTCAAAAGAGTCTTGAGATACACTTGAACTTACTCTTGAGACCACTAGCACGGTTAGGGAATCAAAGTTATAAAACCTCACTACACAGTGTGAAACAATTAAAATGTTAGATAGTGAGTCGTTTGATGAGTTTTATGCTAGGTTGTCTAATATTGTCAACACGTTATTTAACTTAGGTGAGAGGGTTCTCGACAACCGTGTCATAAAGAAAATTTTGAGATCTTTACCGAGTAGGTTTGATGTAAAAGTGGCTGTTTTAAAATCCTTAGGAATTCTTGATTCAACGAAACTTGAAGAAATTATAAGTGACTAACAAACCTATGAACTCGATATGTTTACCTCCAAGCAAGTGCCTGAGAAAGAAAAGGGCTTTTCTTTGAAATCCCGGAAGGAGGAAACTAAAGTTTTAGATGACGATTTCGATTCCAATTTTGAGGATGTCGCCTTGTTGGCTAAAAAATTCAAAAAAATTCTTAAGTTTCAAAAGCAATCTAAAGATGCAAAAAAGCTTGAGAAATTCAAGAAGAACAAGGTTGAATATACCCCTAAAGACAAAAGTGAGAAACGTAATAGAGTTGAGCCGGATAGGTGTTTTGGTTGATAGGGGTATGGTCACAAAGTTTTCTAGTGTCCAACTAGCTTTAAGAAAAAGGGTAAGAAATCGATAGCTTATAATTCCACCTTAAGTGATAGTGATACAAAAGAGGGAGAGAGTTCCCCCAATGAGAGAAAGTTTGTTACTTTCTTGGCATGTCATGTGGCAGACAATGATAAATCTTTCGACGAAGATTCTCATGTGCATGACCCTTTCAAGGCCATTGGAATCCCAAGTGAGTGAAGGTTAATTAGGTGAGGATGAGGAGGTTGATGTGAAAGAGTTTCAAGTTGCATTTAATGAGTTGTAGGCCTAGGCAGTGAAAGTGAAAAAGGCTAATTCTAAATTGCAAGCTAGGTTGAATGATCGTGCCATAGAAAATAATGATGCTTTGATTGAGGATCTTAGGGCATGGGAGAAGAAGCTTAGGGAGAAGCTAGAGTACATTAAAAAATAGAGAGATAGTCTTCGTGGTTTGATGGACACTTTAAAAAAGGAGTTGCTAGAGTTTGAGGAGTCTAGGCATGAGCTTGTATCTAGGATTTGTGAAAAATTAAAAGACTCGAGTAAGGTTAAGTTTGAATTGGAATATAGGTCGGAGAAGTTGGATGGGATATTAGGCACCGTTTAAGTCAAAAGTGATAGGTGTGGTATATGCTACCACGATAGTGTTCCCATTCCCAAAGTCAATACCGGCGATGTGAGAGAGCCCACTAGGAATGTGAGGAAAGATCGATATTTTGGAAATCATTCCCGCCGTCTTTACACTTGCACACATTTTGGTAGGAAAGGTCACCTTGGACGTTTTTTCTATGACCTTAGGAATGCTCCTAGAAAGTTTATGAATAAAGTCGTGTCAGTTCCCAAAACCCCCGCCTGTTATGTCACACCTACTTGGGTTAGGAAATAGGACTTAGAGGCTTTAGGACTAAAAATTCATGGTTCTCATTCGGTTGCACTTAATTCTTCCCATGCTAAATCTAAAGGTTGGGTGTGTTACCATGCGTATCATTTTGTATTATATTTTTATTTATTGAGTTTTATTTGAAAAATACAAAAAGATTTTTTTTAACTGTTGAGAAAATACAAAAAGATTTTGCATTTACTTGAGTCAAAATATGTTGAAAAAGCCAGAAAGATTTTTGGTTTGTTTTTGTTTTTTGAGTTTACATGCTTGATGTGGAATATTGGTGTGCTTGGGACCCCCTTCCTTTTATAATCCATGTGGCTACGATATTTGGTCATAATTATTGATGCTTAGAATGATCTTAACCACTGTATTATGAGGTTGTTTCAAAGTTGATATGCATTTTGATTCGACTTTGTATATATGCCATCGTTGCATACATGCACGAGTTTATATGGGTGTTTAACATCTCTTGCATATTTGAGTTTGGTGAGACTTTCTTATCTCAAATTTGTCATCTATGCATAAGTAGACATAAGGAGGACGTGTTCATCTAAGAACCGTTTACCATGAGGATTAAAAGTGAAAAATGATGAGTGTTCACGGGAAAGGTCTGCAAAAGTGTAAAATTGACTCGTCATGAAAGCCACCATTTAAAAGAACCCTGAAAAAAAAATTAAAATCCAATAAAAAGATTCATGTGCCAAATTTGGGCCAAAGTAGTTTTTGTTCATTCAAAAGATAATAAGATATATTTGAGAAAGTTTGGATGGATAAATTAAACGAGTTTGCACCACAAATCATAACGTTAAAAAATCGTGTCATGATGCTATTGTTTGTAGAATCGTTAAAATTACAGATTTGTGTACATGTTTGACTTTTTAGTTTATTAAGCTCACACTTTATTTGTCACATATGGCTAAAATAAAGTTTGATGATTTATAGCTATCAATTAGATCTTCTTGATCGTTTCGATGTGCTAGAATTGTGATTCATTTGTTGTGGTTCATGCCCATACATTCCATGGTCCTGGTTGAGCACATTGATACTATGTTAGCATGTAACTTACTTTGTTTTTTAGTTGATTTTTCTGTTTTAAGATACTAAAAAGGCAGTGTTTTGGATCTGTTAGACCCTTCCTAGTAATGTTTTACGAATTTTTTTTTACTGGGCAAAACTATTGTATTTTTCTGGGCATTATGGGAAAGGTTCATTTTCTCGTTTGAACGAGAACATATTTCGTTCGAGCAACTTATTCGTGCCGTGCGAGGCTTTCGTTCTAACGACAATCCTTCTCTTTCGAATGACAAGGAGTTTCTTTTGAGCGGCCTTCTTGGTTTTCTGGTCCATTTGGTTTTCAGTACCCTGCTGCATATTGTTTACATTTTGGTACTGGGTTACTTCTGAACTATTTGTTTATATGCAGATTCATATTATCACATCTTTTATTTCATAGGGTCGTTTAATCACACCTATTTAGATTGTTGATTCTTATTGTGTGATTTGATTATTTGCTAGCGACGGATTCGATACTGTTCTTCATAATTAACTGACTGTTTATATTTACCTAGATACACTACATATTGGTATATCTCATGCTAGGTTGATTATCTTTTCACCAGATTGTCTATTCGAGACAAGAAAGGGGAGAGATGTCTGTGATTTAGGGGGAGTTTTTTTTGTGAGTTTCGTAATTGTATACAAAGTGGTGTCATTCTTTACTCACTTAAAAAAAGATTTGGATTTCAATTTACATATTGGTTTTTATCATTTGTTCCTCCATACTTCACTGGGCATTTGTTTGTCTCACGTGTGTAGGTATGCTTAAAGAGATTAGAGATTTCATGTCTACATCACATTCAGACATTCAGAGACAGTTCATGCTTGCCGGATCACACTGTACTAGTCTTGTCCTGTAATTTTTGTTTTGGGTTTATGGGATGGGATTCAGGAGTAATAGGGCTTGACGGTCCGACTTAGGCATTTCACTATTGGTTTTGTCCCGAAATAGTTAAAGGGGGTGATTTGTAAGGATAAAATTTCAAATTGAGTCTTAATGTAGTTTTGACTTATTCCCGGAATAAAACACGTTTGAGTCATAGGTCGATTTTTATTGTCAAGATCCCACACAGACTATGGTATGTCGAAGTTTAATTGAAGATGTTGTGACAAAGCTTCAAGGAATTTAATAATGTCGAAGTTTATTTGGTATGGTTTATTCGTCTTCAAAGTTAAATTTCATTCCAAGACCACTCATGTATGAATGCATAAAATTAATGGGACTAGGAATTAATTTTCACAAAGACAAGGATGTTATTTTTATTAAATAAATGTTTTCTAAATTATTTTTATGTGTTTGAAACTGTTTAGAGTTCTTTTTAATCTGAGAAGGAAGAATTAGAGTTGGTTTACATTAGGACTCTAATCTTGCACGTCGTTAAAATGACAGACTGCGTCGTTCAAACGACATGCTATGTCATTTAAGAGATGCCACATCATTCGAACGACAGGTCATCTCGTTCGCGAGACAAATCTAGTCGTTCGAATGAACCACCGCCTTAAGAAAAATATTTATAGGCGTGTTTCCTTCAGATTTCGTGGTGTGTGCATTCTGAAAAAAAAATAGTACACAAACCAGAGAGTTTCTGCACACATGTTTACAAAAGGTTTTCAACTTAAAAACATCCTTAGAGTTTCAAAAGATCCGAGTATCATTAGTATATGTTATGTGATCATGTTTGCACCAAGAAGAAGGTTTCAATTGATGTAAAATTGCTAGTTTTGCGGTAAAGATTCGGTGGAGTCCGGTTTCAAAATCGTAGATATTACAAGCCATAGCGGTGGACACTGAGACATACGTGGACACGTGTGTTGTGGACAGGCATCGTGAAAGAAGGTTACTTTTTGCGTGGGCTCTGTGTGAGGAGTGGTTGAAGATTAGAGCAGCATCAAGTCTCGTGGGTGGATCGAGTCGTTGAGTAAGACTACCGCCTGTCTTTGAAAAATCATATTCATAGTGATTGTCTGGCTTGGGCCGTTCGAGATTTTTCCTATTTGTGGTTTTCCTCGAATATCCGGAGTTGTGAGTATTATTTACTTTATTTTACACTCTTTAATCAGTAGGTGGATGTTTAGGATTAATCAAGATAAAATTTAGTTAAGTTAAAAATTGTTCTCAACTTGGTGGGAATTAAAAACTGGAAAAAGGTTTTCTCAAAAATAGAATTTGTTTTTCTATCATCCTTAAAATAGTTTCCGCATTAGAAATTAAAAGGGACCATCAATTTTTAACCCTTAAAACTCCATTATGCAGTTCCAAACTCCCAATCAAGTATACTAGACCATATAATAACATATATAAATGATTTCTAAAGTATCCAAATCATTAAATCATCAAGGGGAATCATTTAGATCGGATTAATTCTACACTTTAATCCCAAAGCCCTAGATTATTCTTTCTTGGTTCAAGAACATCAATAAAACCATATTTCTCCATATTCTTATGTTACTAATTATCAGATTCATACTAAATACATACATGGATTATATCTATCAAGATTTCTACCCAGAACATCAATTTAATTCCCAATATAAAACTATAATCATTTATTCATGAAATTTATTCAATCCGACACTAACATAAATAGTATATACAATCCAATTTTGCAAGATAAACACTTATCTAGAGTTTGTAGGTCTGATTTGTGTAGAAAAGTGGTGGAGTCGTCTTCCTCTCCTTCCGATATAAACTCCGATGGTGGCAGTGGTGCAAAAGTGATGTGGGGAGCCTTGGAAACCTTCACCTTCCTCCTATAATGGCCTCTCTCAGTTTTTCTAGCTATTAACCCTAACATCCTTAACACATATGCTGATATAACCTTACTAATTTCGTTGGTCCATTTTCATTAAAAAGTCAAAAGACCAAAATACCCTTCTCAGGTATCAGTTTGGCCTAAAAATGCCCCGGGACCCAATCCAAACCCCCGAGTACACTTTTATGATTATTTCAACCCTTTCGAACATAATGGTTCACTCGAAATGACCATTTGGATGACACATAAATAAATAATATTTTATTTTATAAATTTAAGTCGCAACATGACTGACACACGCGTCCCGACTAAATTACCGTAACTACCGTATTTCTCACTCATGACAATTATATTATATTCTTAGTAATTTATTACTCGTTCAATAAGATGACTCAATATAATTCATACAAATAAATATTAACCCTTATCTCACTAATTAATATCTATTTTAATCCGTATGAATTTCCTATTTTAATTTAATTAATCCTAATATAAAAATCATTAAAAATACGGGGTGTTACAGTATTGCCGACCTGTTCATCGTTGCATGATTTGGTTCACACCAGTGGATGATATTTATTTTTCCTTTATGATTACCCATGCATCACTTAAAGTGAGATTTGGTTTTCTTGGGGATAAATGTTTTATTATTGTGCATCTTATTCTTTGTCTATTCCTGAGGAAAAAGGGGAAGAAATGGTATCTAACTCTTTTCATGGGTGGGAGATATTTATTTTAGGGAGAAATGTCATTTCTTAGGCAGAGATAGTTAGACAAAGGGGATGGTTTTTCATATACAGTTATATGTTGTTATATTCTCTTTTCATTTGAAGGTATGTTTAAGTATGCAGGTTAGCAGCGATGTGACAAAGGTTTACACAAGATCATTGCTACTCAAGTTTTTGTCAGTCAAGCATCTGTAAATTATTTCCTTTTGGGGCTGGAAATTAAGTCTAAGTGAGCTTGACTACCCAATAGTTTTTCATTTTGAGTTTTGTCATGGAATCGCCAAAGGGGGAAATTTGTAAGGAGAAATTTTTTAATCAAGTCAATTTGTATGTAATAATTTATTATGTGTTTGAAAAAAACTTATTTTAGTCATAGGTTATGACTAGAGTTGTGTGTCCTTCAAGCCTATAATGTGTGATTGAATACCATGCAACAAAGTTAAAGCATCATCGAGGATACATTGGGTTACATGTCGGGTTTTCTTCCTCAATGTCCAAGGGATCTCAATGAAGGTATGAACACATATTTGTGTTTGATCCTTGGACTAGTTTTGGTATCGTTTTATAAAATTGTTTGAGGCATTTTTCGTGAAATGTTTTTCAAGGAAAAAATCATTCAATAAGTTTTTTGTTTCATTCAAACGAGATATTACTTTTGTTCGAACAAACTTCAAATGAGGTTCACTGTTCAGAGAGAAAAGTTCGTTAGATAGTCAGTCCATATTTATTTAAACGAGTTTGTTATTGTCATTCAAACAAGGTATAATTTGGTTCGAACGAGAATGCATACATCGTTTGAACGAACCATATGTTTTTATTGGAACGAGTTTGTTCAAAAAATGTCCAGCCTCAAAAAGCATGTTCTTATATAAATACTCGAGTTTGACATCAGTTTTCAAAGAGGGTTTTTGCCAAAACAATTTTCCAAGTTATATTTTGTTGATAAGGCATAAATATTTCCTATTTGTCTCATTAATTTCAGTCTTTTTATGATACCGTGCATTGTAATTAGCTTGGATTTACCTTATAATCATGATACTATTCATCCTTGGTGAATATTTCGTGTTTTGTGTATCTCTCATGTGTTATGCAGGTATTTCATGTGAGTTAGTGGTAGAGAGAACTCAAAACGATGAAAGAAACTAAGAGACAGGGAGTTGGAGGGTATTTTGGTAATTTTTTAGCCTTAGTCTGGAAGTTGATCCAACTAGAAAGTTGAAGAGCTTTAAATCGTAAGAACACTGGAAGAAACAATGTCCCATTCCAAACTACGGTGAAGAAGTTATGAACGATCGAAGTTGAGAAGAAAATCCAAAGTAAAGAAGAAGAAGAACAATGAAGGAAGTTTCCCCAAACTGAACCCCAAATCGATTCGAGTCCGAACCGATTCGCCTGCATGGCAAAACCAGTTCACCACACCTAATGCGCAAAATTTTGTTTATTGCAAATTTTTCTTAGAAGTTGTATTTGGTTAGGATTCCTGCAAAAATGACCTTATATTATTATAGTTCGACATTAGACCAAGTTTTAATTAGTTTTTACCTGATAATTAGAGAGGAGAAAAGGCAAGAACCCTAGTTTTAATTCATGCACTAAAGCTACATTATTGTGGATCAATTTTTAAGGTTTTAATATCAAGTTTGTCTTCTCTATCTTGTTCTTGCATATTCTTCATCTTTGCATGTTTTTTTTTATTCTAAGACTTCCATGCATGTTTAGAAATAGTTTCATCTTGATTTTTGACATATGCAACGTAGGATTTTGGTTCTTTCTCACATAACTATCTTTTGCTAAATTTTTAGCGGGTTGAGGTACATGAACCCAACCTAGGCGTTACAAATGGATCTAAAAGCGAATAAAACGTAACTAACAATTCAAAGGTTTGATTTTTATCCAAAATAAAGGTTGTCGGTCTTTTAATTCTGTTTGCCCTAGAGAATCAGAATGTTTAAGGATGCAATTGGTGTTTTAGTAATTTATCATTCTCGTCATATACAATTTTTTATTTGATATTGTGAGGAGTAAAATCCGCATATGTCAAATGCTTAAAGAGTATTTGGTGTTTCTTTGAATTGAGAATTAGGTTTTTGAAGTTTTTATACACAATCACCTACAGTTTGGGGGAGCGTACCCTAATTTTCCCATACTTGTTTAAAATCCACTTAGTTATTCTCGCATGCGTAGTTAAATTGCTAGTTTAATTACATTGCATTAGCTGACAGGAAGTTTCACAAAAAAATCATTTTTTAAGTAAATGGAAAGGTTAATCGTCCTTCCTATTCGTTGTAACGTTTTGCGTCATATTGCCTAAGTTCGAAACTCGATTGACAGGATTATTACTTGAGCGACTAACTTGCATGCTACATGCAAAATCATAATCCTAAAATCATAAAAAGCCAAAAAAAAAAATCATAAAATCAAACATTAAATAAAATTTAGAAAAATAAAAAGAAAACAAATATAAAGAATCTCTCTACTCCTTACATGCAAAATCCTCAACCAACTCCTTAATAGACTCCTACTAGAATTCACAAAAATCCTATAGTAGAGTACAGTCCTGATAGCACACATACTCCTCGCGTTCCATAATTTTGGGTTCCACCTCTTACAACGCTTCCATCCCGAGTCATACTTTGAGTCACACTTCTAGGGCGTCGAGTGAGGATATCGAGTCATTTGGAGAGAGCACGATGTCTGACAAGGATAGTTATGGTAGAGATGAGGGTGAGATACCGTATCACCCCATAAGAGACCTCTTATATCCCGAGCGAACCATCACTCCGGGATGCATAATATTCCTATATAATATGGGAAAATTCCGTTTTCACAATGGGATTATTCAGATTCTTTCCATACTCCATGGATTGGAGTAAAAAAAACCATACCTCCACATCTGCGAGTTCGAAGAGGCATGTGAAACCTTTAGCGATCAGGTGTGCCCCCAACATATCATTCGCCTCAAACTTTTTCCCTTCTCCATGGAGGATAAGGCCAAGAATTGTCTATGGTTTTTGGCACCAAAATTGATTAGAACATGGAGAGATATGCAAGCTCAGTTTCTCCTAAAATTCTTTCACCAATATTGAACCAATTCCATAAAAGCTCAAATTCAAATGTTTCAATAACAAGAAAATGAGACTTTCGATAAATCTTGGGAGAGGTTTAACGAGTTGCTTAATATGTACCCACATCACGAATTTTAGAAGTGGAGACTTATCTTCTTAATTCATCAAGGGATAAACTTAAGTTCCAAATAACTCGTGGAAACTATGTGCCAAGGGCAATTTTAACATTAGATGAGGATGATGTCGAGGATTACCTTAGGTATATCATCGAGACTACTCAAACGTGGGACACATTCGATCCAAATGCCCAAACCTGGGCTAGACAAATGTCCATAGCTCCTTCTACTTCTGGACTCTATTAATTGGATAAAGATGATGACTTGAAACTTCACAAATCAACCAACTTGCTAAAAGATTGTAAGACGCAATCGAATCACCAGGAAGAGAAACATCCGACTCTAGTCGAGCATTGAGAGAGAAGGTGTGTACGATTTATGAGGAGGGACATTCAACTAAGGAATGCACAAAGATACCCGCCTACAAAGCCAAGCTTCAAGAGAAAGTGGAAGCGGTAGGAGCATTTAAGGATAATTTTAATGCCCCTCACAGGAATTCTTACAACCCTTCGTTGATAAACCATCTTGATTTTAGTTATAGGCAATACCATGCTACGTTGAATATAAATTCGCACGTTGCCCCTCCTCCACCACCACCTCTACATTTTCAACAAGCTACACACATGCAAGCACCACCTCGTGCTCCTTATATCACCCCATCGTGGAGAAATCTCAAGGATACTTTGAACCAATTCATGCAAGCTCAATCGGAAACCAACGCCCAAAATTCCCTAATGTTTGCCAAAATAAATGCAAACATTTCTAGATTTCAATCTTCCTTAAGTGTCCAAGATAAGGGTAAGTTTTCGGCCCAAGGCTAAAGACCCCCCCAAGGTCAATCTAGTGTTAGCTCTACGTCCGACAATAAAAAATAGCAATGTCAAGCCGTTACCACTCTACGTAGTGGGAGAGTTGTTGATTTATCATCGCCCTAACACGACGAGCTTAAAGACAAGGAGGTTTCACCTGACACGAAAGAGGCCAAAGATGCCGCCTTGAATAAGAGTGATGACGATGACACTAGTAGGCCCGAAGTTGTAATAAAACCTCCCGCTGCTTCGCCTTTACGTCAACGATTGGTTTTTTCTCCTAAAGGGATTCCCGTGAAAATGTGCTAGATGTTCTAAAGCAAGTCAATCTTAATTTACCTTTTTTCAAGGAAATCAATTACGTTACCGCCTATGAAAAGTTACTTAAGAACTTACTGATGGTGAAACTTAGATTAAAGGTGAAACATAATGGTTCTTAGCACAAAATGTAAGCTTAGTTCTTTTAAGTGACCTTGCACCGAAGTTTAAAGATCCGGGTGCACCGGGCATCTTGTGCATAATTGGATAGAACCTCATCGAGATATCCTTATTAGATTTAGGGGCGAGTGTTAACATTCTCACTTACTCCATCCATAGGCAATTAGATTTGGGGGACCTCAAGCCCACTAAGATCACTCTCCAACTCGCGAACCGTTCCGTGATGATACCTCGGGGGATCATTGAGGACGTGATCTTTCAAGTTGACACTTTCTACTTCCCTATAGATTTTGTCATTTTGTACGAAGAGCCCTACGCTTTACTGAATAATCATGTTACCCTGATACTTGGCCGCCCATTCTTAGCGATGGCTAATGCATTGGTTTATACACGCAAAGTGCAAATGTAACTCACGTTCGAGAATATGACTCTCGAAACAAATATCTTCAACATCACCAAGCATGAGGGTGATGAGGGTGAATTTTGAGAGATGGATATTATGGAAGAAATAATACACGAGCACGTTTAGAGGAATCACACGAGAGAGTCGTTAGGAGAATGCATTGTTACATCAAGTGAGAGCGATAATTCTGACATTGAGCGAGACGTAGAGGAAGCGTGTTTAATCATGCACATTGATACTAAAAGTGAGCACATATATGTGAGTGGGAAAGAGAGGTTAGATGAGAGCGAGAGAGAGGCGAGAGAGAGAGAGTTAGGAGATATAAGCCTAGAAAATTTTGAGAAAGAATTTGGGCCTGTGAATGAGAACCGTAATGTTGAAGTCCAATCCCTATTAAAGTCTTTTAGTCACTTAGAAGAGAGTGGATGGAAGTATTGGATAGATAAATTCCTTTTTTGTGACCATCCACCCATGCCACGTGAGTTCTCGAATGCGATCGAGGAGAAGACTATTGTTTTGTCTGATTTTTAGCCCGATCCATGCATTCTCGATTATAAGGGAAATCTAGGTTTACCATGTCCATCCATTGTTCATCGAGATATTCTCTTCAGGACGGAAAAATGTTGTAGTGAGGTGATTGGGTACCCAGATGATTTTATACACATCATGCACCACGAGCCTCGAGGTGTCCCCCATACCTATGGGGATGATCCCCACTTTTTTTGATTATTGGTTTACGATGAGAGGAAGATGGAGACGAAGAGAGAATCGAATCCCGTTCATGGGGTTAGGTAAGTCTTAGGGGGGCGAGAGGCCGTCGCACTCTGATGCATATGGGGTATTTTTGTTGTATTTTTGAGTCGCGTGTTGGAGTTATATAATATCTTTTTACATTTTAAATCTTTTCTTGTTTTATTTTCGCACTTATTCTTTTTCTTCCTTAGATTATAGTCCTTTTGATTGAGGAAAATGCAAAAGTCTAAGTTGGGGGGGGGGGGGGGGGTGAAAAGTGCATATTTCTAAAACTTCACAAATTTTTAAAATGCCCCTAAAGAAATAAAAAAGTTAAAAAAAAATCCAAAAAAAATGAAATATTCGAAAAATCCAAAAAAACGAATCTCTTCAAAATAACTAAAAATTGGAATCTAAAATTTAAAAAAATATCGCTAAAATTTTGTTTAAAGTCTCAAATTGTACAAATTCAATTGCACAATGCCGAAATTGACCAAATGTGGAAATTGAGCAAAAATTGATGACTTTATGAATAAGTATGGAGATTAATTAACCCGATGAGATTTCGGGCCTATCATTTTTTTGAGTTTTTAAATCATTCCAGGTTAGTGGTTAACTCAACGTTCGTTTTAAAATTTTAAAAAGTCGATGAAGATCTCTATTCGTTTATTTTAATTGGTTATGGGAAACGAGTGGAATGTTGTCTTGAAAAATGCACTAAAATATCTCTAAACTAAATATATTCTCGAGACGCATATGGTAAAATAATGAGTAAATTGGACATATGAAGTTAGGCCATCGTTTGTTACCCAAAAATATGAGCCATAAAATGTAATGAAAAATTATCCTTTTGCTAGCCCAATTGCGCCAGATAAAATTCCCAATTCGTTTGTTTAACCCGAAAAAAACTCTTAGCTCGGAATTGCAAAAATTAAAACTGTAAAATTAAGTCCAACAAGTGCACAAAAAGGGACAAGAAAAAAAAGAAAAATTCTCAACAAAAATAGAAAGAAAAGGAAAAAAAGAGATAAATGGAAATATATATATATATATATATATATATATATATATATATATATATATATATATATATATATATATATATATATATATATTGAAAAAATAGGCAAAGTAGAGAAAAATAGCAAATGCCCGAAAAAGCACTAACGGACATTGTAAGCAAATTTTCCAACTCCAAAATTTCTCAAACATTTCCATATTACCCATTACACCTTGTTGCATACGCTAAATGCAATCTCTTACCTGCGAAAAAGGTATTCTATCCCAATAAAGTTTTTAAAGGGTCCTTAACTCATACTCTTATGCTTTTACATTGCTCGGGACATGCAACATTCTAAGTTAGGGGGATTTGATTAGGCGTAAATATTTCACATTAATCCCATTAATTTCAATTATTCTATGATCTCATGCATTGTAATTAACTTGGATTTACATCATATTTATGCAACTACCCATTCTTGGCAAGTATTTTATATTTTGCGTATCTCTCATGAGTTTCAGAGGTATTTCATGCGAGTTAGTGTGAGAGTGAACTCAAAACAGTGATGAAAACCAAGAAACGGGGAGTTAAAGAGAATTTGGTAATTTTGAGGCCTTAGTTCGGAAGCGAATTCAACTAGAAAGTTGAAGATCTTGAAATCACGAGAACACTGGTAGAAATGATGTCCCATTTTGAATTATGAATAAGTTATGAGAGATCTAAGTTGAGAAGGAAATCGAAAGAAGAAGAAGAAGAAGAACAGTGCAGGAAGTTTCCCCAAACGCCCCAAACCGGTCCGTGTTCGAATCGGTTCGCCTACATTACCGAACCAGTTCGGCCCAACTGATGCGTGAAAGAAAAAATATCATTTCATTATTGTAATTTGACATTATACCAAGTTTTAATTAGTTTTTACTTGAGAATTAGAGAGGATAAGAGGCAAGTACCCCAGTTTTAATTCATGCACTAAAGCTATATTATTATGGATCAATATTCATGGTTTTAGTATCAAGTTTGTCTTCTCTATCTTATTTTTGCATATTCTCTATCTTTGCATGTTATTTGGGGGTAATTCTAAGAGTTTCATGCATGTTTAGAAATAGTTTTGTCATGATTTATAACACATGCAACATTAGGATTTTGGTTCCTTCTCACGTAACTATGTTCGGCTAAATTTTTAGCTGATTGAGGTACACTAACCCAACCTAGGTGTTATGAATGGATTTAAAAGCGAATAAAATGTAATTAACAATTCAAAGGTTTGATTTTTATCAAAATAAAGGTTGTAGGTCTTTTAATTCCGTTTGCCCTAGGTAACCGGAATGATTAAGGTTGAATTTTGCATTTTGGTAATTTTTCATTCTCGTCAAATAAAAATTTTGATTTGATATTGTGAGGAGTAAAATCCCCATATGTCAAATGCTTAGAGAGTATTTGGTGTTTTTTTGAATTGAGAATTAGGTTTTTAAAATTTTTATATTCTACGTAATCAACAACGGTTCGGGGGAGTGTACCCTAACTCCATTTTCCCATATTGGTTTAAAACTCACTCTATCATTCTCACTTGCGTAGTTAAATTTCTACTCTAATTACATTGCATTAATTTATAGGAAGTTTCACAAATAATCATCTTTTCTTTTCTTTTTTTCTGAGTCGACCGAAATGTTAATCGTCCTTCCTATTCGTCGTCACGTTCTGTGTCCTATTCCCTGAGTTCAAAACCTGGTTTACCATATTATTACTTAAGTTTGAGATCCAAGAATCCAACATCTATATGTCTGTTTGAGACTTCTTTTATATTTCACCATACTAGTTTGCTCTTCATATTGTGTTGTAAGTCATTTGTGCTATAGTTATAGATCAATGGGGTTGCACAATAAATCCTTAAGCTTGACATGTCATGACATTATTGATTTGTAGAATCATCAAAATTTTATGCTTATGTGTATTATTCTTATTTGTTCTTTGAGTTCACTTTATCTAACACTTGAGGCTAAATCGTAGTTTGATAATGTTTTGAGGTCAAATAAAACTCCTTGGAAATTTTTGAGTGATTGGTTAATAATTCATTTGTATATAGGTCACGCCCCTTCAACCCATCCCACATGCTTAGACACATCCATATTATGCTAGTACATAAAGATTATGTGTTTTGTGTCATTGTGTGAGGTTTATACCTTTATATATGTGCCTGTGTATCATTAATATATTTTGCATACTTACATATACAGTATCACTTTTCTTTTGAGTCTTTGCATTTGTATTTAATGCATGTTTTCTATATGCTTTATCTTTGGATCAAATTGGCAATATATATAATTCTATTGGTATCTTTTATTTATTATTTACATTGATATCGCATGCTTTATTGTGTATTCAAGTTGGTATCATATTTGCATCAATATTGATCTTCATTAATAATTGTTTGGATCCTTTGTGCCTGTATTGCCATGTTGCGGTTGTGCACTTCAGACCATTACATGATATTGTGGTGACAAATATTTTCAACTCAAATAGATTAGAGAAAAACAATTCACCAAGCAAAATAAAGATGATAAAATGCCAATCACACAACAGGAGGTATACGTGGTTCAGCAAGAATACCTACGTCCACGGTGGTGCAGTCGATATTATTTCTATATACTCCGAGGAGTGATTACAGAGAATACAGTGCGTGTCCTCTGCCCCAGACTTAGGGTTTATTATATACATATTTGTCTTCGGGGAGTGGGGGTGTTGGACTCCCCCACGTTTACCATCTTCTCCTGAAACATCTTTAACGAGAATATGGGAGAAGACTCAGTCGTAATTCTATTCAGTTTAGGTAAGGGGTCTGGACTTTGGGCCTCTCTAATTGGGCTACTCGTCTGGGCCCGTAATGCCAAATTCGGGTACCCACAATTGCCCCTAATTTTTTTTGGGCCACAAGTTGGGCTCAATAAATTTAAATGATTTGTTATAGTGGCTCTTTTGCATATCACGTAACTCTTCCCAAAGTTTGAGGACTAATTTAGGCGGCAGTTGCTTCGTGTCCTGTGCGCGATGATTAGTAACATTCAAAAGTCATTTTGAGCAGCATTTCATAGTTGCCGTTTCAAGCTTCTTAGTGTATTTCCATCGGTTGCGAGTTTTAGCAATTTGTGCCCTCTTCTCTAGGTCTTATTTTTCTTCGCTTTCGATCTCCCTCGTCATTCGGGCTTGTGATCTTGCATTGTCCAAGTCAAACTTTCATCTCGTAAGTCTCCTTTTCTTTCTCTCTGTGCTTTCTTTGAATTTTTAGTTTAGGGTTTACAAATGGCAAAGATAGGTAATAGATCAGTGTCCGAGTTTAGGAAATTTTACAATATCCCAGAGTGGGTAGAGATTGAGTGCGCCTCTCTTCCTAAAAATGTTAGAGAGATAGAGGGCGTTCATTGAATTCACATCTTGTTGCTTTCCCAAGGGGGGCTTACTTTTTCTCCAAACGATTTATTCTTGCATTTCTTTGGTTATTTCAACATTGTTCTTGCACAGTGCTCGCCCAATGTATTGAAGATAATCAATGGCGTCCATAGAATAAATTAACTTTATGGCACCAAATTAGGGCTCGCCGAAGTCTATTTTTGCTATTCCTTTTCTCGAACTATCTTGGGTGTTCTTTATCTCAAGGACTGGAGTCCTGACAGGGTATTGATAGTAAATCTACCTGATTCCCACAAGGATTAATGGCAAGATGGCTTTCTTGCTAGAAATTGACAGTTCTCCCCCTAGACTGAGGGGTCGAGGTTTGATAGGTTTAATGCTCCCTTTTATAAGGAAGAGTACATAGGTAGTCTTTTCTCTGTCCTTTCAATTTCTTTGTTAATGTGTGATCTTTTTGACTCTTTCCTATTTTTTCTTCAGCGAGGTCGAAGAACTTGGAGCCTGCCCTCAGCAAGGTTCGACTTTCAGAGTTGGTTAAAGCTTGGATTATCATGGAGCCCTTAGCTGACGGTGAATATCCCTGGTCTACTGCTTTCTTTCTCGAGTACAAAAATACTGGGTTTAGTTTTATAGCGAGGTCGGTGGATAGCATTCCCGAGTTTGATACTTTTGAAGAAGTTGCTGCTGATCCCATTTAGTTGGACAAGGAGGAGAGCAGTTCTGAGAGTGATATCAAGGGAGGTGTTGAAGGTGGTCCCAGGGACGAGAGCTATAGAAGTGACAGATCTTCTAGCTCAGAAGAAGTTTCTGAAGCCCAAGATCCTTCAAGTACGTCTACCAACTCTAGCGAGGAAATGGTTCCTCCAAGGAAAAACCTGATTCATGATGATGATGATGATGATGATGTGCTCCTTGCTTAAAGGTCGAAGAAGTAGAAGTCGAGGAGTGGGGCTGTTGCTACTGGTTCTCGGTCTGCTGCTCAGGAGCAGGAGAAAAAGAGGAAAGAAGAAGAGAAGGTGAGAAAGAGAGAGAAGAATAGGGAAGAAGAGAAGAAGAAGATTGAGGAGAAGAAGAAGGTCGAGGAGAGGAGGAGGATAGAGAAGGAGAAGGAAAAGGAAGAGGAGAGGAGAAAAATGGAGGCTTCGAAAAAAGGTTGGGCAGGCCTTAGTGCCTGTGTCCGCGTTGCCGGAGGGGGCCTCGGTTGCCACTTCTCCCTAGTTGGCCCCTGCACTGCTTGAGCGAGCAGTCCTTCCTGCTGACAGCCAAAGGGCGGTGGGGACTGACCAGTTAGCTCTGCAAGCGATCCAGAGGCTAGACTTGGTAAGTCTATTTCTCTTCTCTAATGCTTCCTAATTTCTGTCTGTTTCCTTCTTCTAATATATTCCTCTACTTACAATTTGTGACTAATTTTGCTGTGCTCTATCGCTCTCGCGACAAGCTGATCAATAAGAACGACGAGCTGGTTAAGCAGAACGTTGCTTTGAGGGTGAGGAGTGTCGAGCTCGATGCTATCTTGAAGGCTGCTGATGCTTCTCGGACATCCTCTGATCTGGCCCTTGTCAAAGCTAATCAAGAGCGGGAGGCAGCAGTTAAAGAACTGAATGAACTGCGACAAGCCTACCATCTGGTCTGCTCGAGCAAGCTGGTTGTCATGGAGGAGAACAAAGTGCTGACTGAGCAGCTAAAGGAGAAAGAGTCTCAGGTAGCCACCGTTAAGGAAGATTCATATAACTCCGGGTGGGATACCGCATATGAAGATGATGAGGTTCAGATAGGCTACATCAGCCGTCGAAACTTCAAGAAGGGATGGAACAAGGCCCTTTTAGCTGCTGGTGTGGATGTTGCCTCTCCTCTGTTCGATGAGTATGATCCGGGCCCAAAGCCTATCGTGGATGAAGTTCCTACCCCATCCATAAAAGGTGTTGACTATATTTCTTAGTCAATTCTTATTGCTGTCCTTCCTGCTCGAGCGATAGATGCTGTCCCTACTGAGGGTGATGCTCCTTCCGCTGCTGATAAGGGGAAGCAGCCAACTTCTTTTGAGCAACCCGAGGTCGTCAGTTGATTAGTCCTTAGGATTATTTTTATATTTTTATTTGTAATGTTCCCTTCTGATTCTTTAATGTACTCTAATATTTTTCGTATGAATGAAATGAGAAGAATTTTTCCTTTAGTGTACTGAATAATTCTATCTTTCATTGCTCTTTTATTGCCTGTAGTTGATTGATGTTGATGACTATATACCAGCCACTTCTCAATTGGGAAGAATGCTTGGTCCTGATGTAAGTTCTGAAGTTCGTCATACCTTTGTGAGGATTTGCAAATCACTGCGATTAAACAATAAGTGTTACAAATCACTGAAAGACAGGCTCCAAGAGATAGAAGAAGTCGGTGCCTCAGTCCAAGAAGAGGTGAATACTCTGAGAGCAAGGCTTCTAGATGCTTCTGAGATCAACCAGGTTGGAGAAATTCTTCAGCAGGAGAATGAGGCTTTGTAGAGGGAAGTCTCGCGACTCAGGGAGCATGCGTCGAGCATCACTCCTGTAGTATTATGAGGTTCCTCCTCGTCACGAGCTGGAGCTAGACTAAGCGATATTCCTCTGGTGCTGTGAGTATCTATCCCGTCGACTGTTCCGCGAGCTGGTACAAACACAAGAAGTCCATCTAGGGAAATGGAAGAGCTTCGTGGTGATGTCCAACGAGCATATGTGATTGCTGTTGGGCTTCAAAGGGACGTCACTCGGCTGAGGCATCTGTTTAAGAGTGGACCTCAGTAATTATGGGTCGATGGTTACGACCAAGGTTGGCTAGATGCTCCGACGAGGCTGACAGAGTTTGAAGAAATCGCCTTCATCAGGGAATGATTGAGTGCCCTGAAGGAGCTGCAAGTCCCAAGGAACTCAATGCTCTGGTATCGTCATGATATCTCTCCTTTCGCTCTAATGCTTAATCCCTTTCGGAGAGATGATCAGTGGATCCCTATTGATGCCATCCCTCGGAAGCTATTGGAGTCGAATGCGAATGAAGTCAAGGAGGAGCTAGTTCCCCATCCTGACGACGGTCGAAGAGCTCAAGTGGCTGATTATCTCGTTCAGAGGCCTCGACCTCATTGAGATTTTTCCAGTAGTAACTCTGTATACTTTGTAATGAAGTAATGTAATGTTGATGTTTTGGTCTAGCTCGCCAACTAAACATGGGTTGTATTTGTTGTAAATGTGATGAAGTAATATAAAATTTATGTTATGGACGAATTTGTCGATTAAACAAGTGTTGTATATTTTCCACATCTTTTAGACTTTGCTTAATAATATTGGGCCTCTCTTGGCTGACTAGATTTATAAGTTTGCATTGTCAAGTGAGTGTCCCTCCAGTCCAGTATGCTTATGAGATACCATTCTGCCCCACTTTACCTTTTAGGTCTTGTCGTTACACTCCCTTAGGCCTAAGTGTGGCAATTGGCGAGGACACACCTGGTGTTGGATGCTCTATCTGATCAGGATTTTATTAACCAAACGTTGTTTGGCAACCAATTTTAACTTGGCCATATTGACTAAGGATCTCCTGTAGGGCTTCATATATTGCTAAGGGCAATGCTAAGAGGTTCTTTGTGTTTCATAACAAAGATCTGAGGAGGGTGATTTCCCTGCTATAGTGTAATGATTAGTGTACATGTCACTTGGAAAGGGTGTGTGAGGTATAAAGTTCATATACTGGGTAATTGACACTTCGTAGAATGCTACTGCTAAATAACTTTTATTAATGATAAGGAAATGAGCTTCCAGTTTCAGAAGTAAAGAGCAAAAGAAGAATCTAGAAATAGAATTTCTTAAGATTGGTTGCATTCCATGCTCGAGGTATCGCTCTGCCTTCCAGCGTTTCTAAGTGATAGGCTCCTCGCAGATCATCTCTTGTTATCTTGAATGGTCCTTCCTAGTTTGGCCCTAACTTTCCGTTTGATGGTTTTACTGCGCTGCCCAGAACTTTCCTTAGGACATAGTCCCCAACTCGGAATGCCCTTGGATTGACCCTCTTGTTATAGTGCTTTACGAGCTGTTGCTAATAGCTCGCTAGTTTCACTAAGGCAAGCTCTCGGCATTCGTCGGCTAGGTCAAGCTCAGGGAGAAATGCTCCATCATTTTGGCCCTGGTCGACAAGGGTGGACCTCATAGTGGGTAAGTCTGCTTTCAATGGGATGACTGCTTCTATTCCATACGTTAGTGAGAATGGGGTTTCCCCCGTTGCTCGACGTGGGGTAGTACGGTAGGCCTATAGAATATGCGGTGGTTCATTCACCCATGCGCCTTTGGCTCATTCTAATCATTTTTTTAACCCATCGATCATCGTCTTATTGGAAGCCTCGGCTTGGCCATTGCTCTGTGGATAAGCCATCGAACTGAAATGGTGTCTGATTCCGTGCTCATTACAGAAACTCTGAAAGGAACCGCTCTCGAACTGCATTCCATTGTCAGTGATGCTGATCCGGGGAATTCCAAAATGGGTGATTATATTTTTCCATATGAATCTTATCATATCTGCGTCTCGGATGTTTGCCAGGGGTTCTACCTCGATACATGTAGTGAAGTAGTCAGTTGCGACCAACAGATACTTACGATTATCGGCAGCGGTAGGAAGAGGTCCTACGATGTCCATTCCTCATTGGGCGAATGACCATAGGCTGGCAAGTGATCTAAGGTCGCTAGCAGGTTGATGGACCATAGGATCATAAAGTTGGCATTTCTCTCATTTGCGAACGTACACTTTAGAGTCTCTTTGCATATATGGCCACCAATAGCCTTCTTTCATTGCTCGGAAAGACAATGACCTTCCTCCAATATCGCCTCCACAGATTCCTTCGTGGAGTTCATATAGAATTTGTTCGACATCCCTCGGGTGAACACATTAAAGGTAGGGACTAGAGAACGATCTCTTATATAACTTTCCCTCAGGAGATAAGTGAAAGCGTGCATCTTTGACTCTTATCTGGTGAGCGGTCTTCTTATCATCTGGAAGTGCGCCATCCTTCAAATAGTCCCTTAGAGGATCCATCCAACTGGGTGCTGACTCAATTTGGAGCACATGCTCCACACTTGGTAGCTCTTTATTACGGTTAATGCTCGAATGAGCGAGGAAATCAATGGGGATTATTACTTTTAAGTCAGAATCGATTGCCGAACTCAGGGATGCTAGGGTATCAGCATGCCCGACAAATCCGCTTTCCTCACGATTGCTTTAAGGGGGTGTGACGTAAGGACAATGAAAGTGTGAGCTTCAAAGTAGTGCTTCAACTTCCTCGAAGCCACTACAAGTCCAAAGGCGAGCTTCTCTAGTGGTAGGTACCATTGCTCGGCCTCTAATAAGGTCTTGCTCAAGTAATAAACGGGGTGTTGGACTCTTGCTTTTTCTCACATCAAGGCAGAACTGACAGTGTGGTTGGAAACGGAGAGGTATAAGTATGAGGAATCTGTTTCCTGGGGTATGACGAGTAGTGGTGGTGAGCTAAGGTAAGCCTTGAGCTCATCCAATGCTCGTGAGAAATCTTGATTCCATTCTACTGTTTTGTTTCCTTTTCGGAGCTGGAAGAACGGTTTGCACTTCTCGGAGGAGTTTGAGATAAAACGATTCGAGGCAGCGAGCATGTCGGTGATCTTTTGGACGTCCTGTACTATACGAGGAGGTTGTATCCTTTTGACTGCATCAATCTCGTCTGGATTAGCCTCGATGCCTCTCTTACTAACGAAGTACCCAAGAAATTTTCCTGACTGGACGCCGAAAGAACACTTGATCGCGTTAAGCTTCATTCGGTACTTCCTGAGGATTTCGAAGGTTCTTGATTGGTCTTAGAGGTGGTCTTCCTTGTTCCTTATTTTCACGAGCATATCGTCGATGTAGACTTCCATGGTGTCCCCCATTTAGTCCTTGAACAAATTGGTTACCAGCCGCTGGTAGGTTGCCCCTGCGTTCTTGAGCCCGAAGGGCATGACCTTGTAATAGTATAATCCAGCAGTGGTGATGAACGTTGTCTTGTCTTGGTCTGGTGTGTATAGAGGGATCTGATGATACCCTGAGTATGTGTACAGAAAACTCATTCTCTCGTGAGCTGGTGTGGAATCCACTAATTGATCAATTTTTGGGAGAGGGAAACTGTCTTTAGGGCATGCCCTATTAAGGTTAGTGAATTCGATGCAGACTCTCTATTTCCCGTTACTCTTTGGAACTACTACGGGGTTGGATAACTATTTGGGGAATTGGACCTCCCGTATGGATCCTGCATCCAGCAATTTTTCAACTTCTTTTTCCACGGCCTTTGCCTTCTAGGGTGCAGTTCGCCGTGCCTTCTGCGTGATTGGTTTAAAGGTGGGGTCGACGTGAAGCTGATGACAAACCATACTAGGATCAATTCCAGGCAACTCGTATGGTTCCCATGCGAAAATGTCTACATTGCTTCTTAGCAGAATCGTCAAATTCTTCTTTTCCTGATCTGTGAGAGAAGCTCCAATTAAGAATATCACGTCATCATCGCTATCTCCAGCTGTAATTTCCTCCAGGTCCTCGATGACCCGTTCAGAGGGGAGGAGCCTAGTCTCCTCCACTCCGGGGCTTTTGTATTTTAACTGCTATTTCAAAGGTATCAGAAATTCTTGTTCTTCAACTTTTTTGCTGGGATTTTCGGCCTTCTTCTCTAGTCTTGGGTGGATGGCTGCTATGAATAACCTTTTTGCCATCACTTGATCGCCATGGATCTCCATTACGCCTCGCTCGGTCACATCTTTGAGTTTCTGATGGTAGGTCGAGGAGACTGCCTTCATTGCGTGCAGCCATCCTCTGTCGAGAATAGCATGGTATGGCGAGTTAATGTCTACTACCAGAAACTCAATCATCTTAGAGATATTTCCTACCCTTACTAGCAGCACAATCTTTCCCAAGGGCATAGTCACTTTTCCAGTGAAGCCAACCAAAGGGACAGTGGCTTCCTTTAGGACGGCAATGCTTAACTTCAATTTTCTGAACAGGTCGAGATACATTACCTCGGACGAGCTTCCTTGGTCGACGAGCCACTTGTCGACGTCATAGTTAGCTATCCTGAGAGTACTGATTAAAGCATCATGATGTGGGGTTCTCACTCCCACCAAATCTTCATCTGTTAATACGATATGCTTACTATAGTCGACGTCATCTGCTTGCCGACGCTTTCCTGATTGTGTCTTTACTAGATCGATCTGAAAAGCTTGCATCATCACTGTAAGCTTTTTTACCTCCATTCGAGCTAATTTCCTTGAATCTGCTTCACATCAGATGCCCCATGAATTACTGCGAATTCATGGTCGGCATCGTCTTCGAGTACGTTGTAAGGCCTTGCTTGTCTATTGGTAGCAACTTTCTCTGCCTTCTTTTCCACGAATTCGTTCAGATGCTCGGACTGGGCCAGCTCTTCGAGGTGGGACTTAATATCCTTGCAATGCTCAGTCTTATGTCCTCCTTCTTTATGAAAATCACACCTCAACGCGGTGTTTCTCTTTGAGGGATCTCCCCCCATCTTTCTAGGCCACTTAATAAATGGCTCGTCTTTGATTTTTTTGAGAATCTTATAAATTGGTTCTCTGAAGACAGTGTTGACCGCTTGAAATGCTTTTGCCACATCGTTGCTGCCTCTGTTCTTGGAGCCATTATTGCCCCCATTCTTTCCTCCTTTCTTCTGGTTCTCAGTTTTGTAACTTCCTTTGGCAGCGATCTTAGCTCGATCGTTCTCCCCCGTGCTGAGGCAGGTCACATCCTCCACCTTGGCATATTTCTCGATGCGAGCCATCAGGTCATCGATGGTCATGGCCTCTTTCTTTGTCAGGGACTGGCACATAAGGGAAGAGATGGGTAGCCTAATTTTGAAAGAGGCCACCGCTACCTGCTCCGAGTAGTCCTGAACTTCATTGAATAACTCCCAGTACCTCTTCGCGTAGTCTCGGAGGGTCTCTTGAGGTGTCTTTCTCATTGTTAGTAAGGCATCCATACTTTTGGTATGGGAACTACTAGTAATGAAGCGGGCTGTAAATAGCTCGATCAGGGACTCAAAGCTTCTGATGGACCTGTGGGGGAGCCTTTCGAACCACTTCTGTGCCACTTCATGCAAGTTCGAGGGAAAAATTTGGCACATCAGTGCGTCCCGATGGTTCCAGAGGGTCATGGCTTGCCTGTACTGCCTAACGTGATCAATGGGATCAGCTTTACCATCATAAATCTTGAACCTTGGAATAGAAAATTTCTTAGGGGCTTCCTCTTCTTCTATTTCCCTTGAGAAAGGTGATTTCATCTGAGTTTTGAGGGCTCACCTAGCGAGCTCTCGGGTCGATCTGGCACCCCGATGCTCAGGGTGTTGGTCCATCTCCCTTCGGACCAAATTTTGTATGTTCTCGTTGCTACGAGCTGGGCTCCTGTAATGGTGAGCTATCCGCAGTTGATCGAGCAGGTTGTCCTCTGACTCGTCTCCCTCAACTTTTTGGTACCCGCGTCTACGGCTCCTTCCTCGATTGCGAGACTTGCTCGCCTGAGGGCTAGGAGTGCGGTACGGACGTTTCCTGGTGCCACGATGGAGTTCTCTCTCCATTCTTTCTAACCTTCTTTTGAGGCGCTCATTCTCAGCTTCGTGCTTGCGAGAAGACTCCCTCTGATCTTAGAGCCTCGCCTAATATGCATCAATTAACCTGGATATTTGTGTGGACCTCGCTGGTCCTTGGCTTTCTTCTGAGGCTGGCCTCTCTAGGCGAGCCCTCTGATCTGAACGCCGAACTTCAGATCTGATCCTGTGAGGAGCAGGTTGTTCTTGGATATCTCCTGCCTGAGGAGCATTACTACTATGACCAGACATTTTAAACTTCTTTGTTGGTGTGGGCTTTCTCAGGGAAGATAAACGTTCCCACAGACGGTGCCAATTGTGGTGACAAATATTTTCAACACAAATAGATAAGAGAAAAATAATCACCAAGAAAAATAAAGATGATAAAATGCCAATCACACAACAGGAGATATACGTGGTTTAGCAAGAATGCCTACGTCCACGGTGGTGCAGTCGATATTATTTCTATATACTCCGGGGAGTGATTATAGAGAATACAGTGCGTGTCCTTTGCCCCAGACTTAGGGTTTATTATATACATGTTTGTCTTTGGGGAGTGGGGGTGTTGGACTCCACCACGTTTACCATATTCTCCTGAAACATCTCTTAACGAGAACATAGGAGAAGACTCAGTCGTAATTCTATTCAGTTTAGGTAAGGGGTCTGGACTTAGGGCCGCTCTAATTGGGCTACTCGTCCGGGCCCGTAATGACAAATTCGGGTACCCACAGATATATTACTTCCTTTATAGTTCTAATTGGTATCACATGTTCTCACATTTTGGGACAAATGGTTTATGGGGGATACTTAGTTTCTTATGCATTATGCCTTTGTCTATTCCTAAACAATAAGGGGGATAAATTGTATCTTTCACTTTAGTTTTACGAGGAGATCTTTATTTTAGGGGGAGACTTCTTTCGTAGGTGGGGATCATTAGACATTGGGGAGTTCTATTCTTAAGCAGTTTATATTATTATATATTCAAGTTACATTTGAAGGTGTGTTTAAATGTGTAGATTTTCAACATGTAACAAAGTTTACAAGTAATCAAAGCTACTCAAAGTATGTGTCTATCAAGTCTGAACTTTTTCCTTTTGGGGTTGGGGATTAAGTCTTTTAGTGAACTTGACAGTCCATAGGTTTTTGTTTTGTGTTTCTTTCCAGAATAGTCAAACGGGGAGATTTATAAGACACATTTTTCTATTGAGTCAATTTTTACGTATTTTCTTAATTCCAGGCAAAACATTTTGAGTCATGTATTAGGCTTTGCGTATGTTGACCTTTCAAGCCTATGACGTGTTTATTTGAAAATGTAATGGCGAAGCTTCAGAGGTTACATTCATCGTGTCGTGTTTTATACCACGTTTTGTCTTCACATTTTCGAGGATCTCTTAGGTATGAATGCATATACATTTTAATCCTTGAAACTTAATACTGGATGTTTATTTTTTATAAAATGTTTGAGGGTTATTTTTAAAATATTTTTTTTTTGGTTTTCAGTTGTTCGAACGGGTTTATGTTGTCTGTTTAAACGAGATGATGTTGTCGTTCAACTAACGAACATTAAACGAATTTTCTTTGTTCCTAGAACATATATCATTTGAGACTCGTTAGAAGCAAGTTCTAACGAGAATACCATGTTCGTTTGAATGAGTTGTTCAGTTGGTTTGAATGAGATAGTGCTTTCATTCGAACAAAATCTTATTTTCATTCGAATGAGTTTTCTTGAAAAATGTATCATCTTGAAAAACATGTTATATATATATATATATATAAGGGTCTTGGCATCTGTTTTTAGAGAGATTTTTAGAAAAAATTGTTTTCGTATACCAATCCAAAAGCTTCTAGACTCTAGTTTTAGCCAAACCTTTTAAGATCAAAGTTTAATTATCATATATGCTTTGAGATCTTATTTGTGGGAACCATAAGTTTATTCTCTTCATCTTGTTGAGGATCGTTTAGTGAATCGTATTTCATACTCGATCTGTTATTTACACATGGTGGACTCCGTGGTGTGATGTTCAGGTAAAAAAATGGTGAATTTGTTGTTCTAGATCCATAGATGTTTATTTAGCCTTATTGGTGGCTACTGAGGCATGTGTGGACTCACAAGTTGTGCAGTTACGCGGGTACACTTCTGCGTGTGGCTGTGGAGGATAGGTTTAAGATTGAAGATGAGTCAAGGCTTGCAAGGGCTTTAAGTCTATATTGTATGACATGTATGGATATTTATAATTTCTCATCATAGTGAATTTTTCAGACTGGGCGATCTGAGGTTTTACAAGAGTTCGTTCGAACAAATACACCGTCTAGTTCGAACAAACTAAAAGCTCGTTCGAAGAAACATGGTATTCTTATTATAACTAGCTTCAAATGAGATTCAAACGATATATTTTCTAGGAATATGGAAAACTCCTCCATGTTCGTTAGAAGGTCATTTGAATGACAACATCATCTCGTTCGAATGAACAACATAAACTCATTCGAACGACTAATAATTGAAAATTATTTTTCTTTTAAAATCTTTTAAAAACATCCCTTTAATATTTTATCAAAACAAACACCCACGATTAAGTTCCGAGAATCAAAATGTATATGCATTCTGAAATTGTTTGGCATCAAGGTTTTACTCATCATAATCCTTGTTGAGTATGTTTCATACGTTGGATTATGTATTTACTATTTACACATGGTGGATTTCGTGTTTGTGGTGTTGCGGTGAAGAAGTGGTATGTCCGTGTTCCATATCCATAGATGGTTGCTAAGCCTTATCTGTGGACACTGAGGTGTGTGTTGACTCACACGTTGCGACATTTTTACGGGTGGACTCCTGCATTTCACTATAGAGGAAAGATTGAATATTGAATATGAATTAAGGCTTGCGAGGGTATCGAGTCTGTGTTGTAAGTCATCATTTGATTTTTTTTTAATTCCTTATCATAGTGAATTTGTGTGGATGGGCCATTCGAGTTTTTTTTCTCATTGTTAGTTTTCCTCGTACTTCGGCGTGTTGTGTGATTGATCTATTTTATCTTGCTATCACTTAGATGCATGCTTTGGGATAAATATAAAATGGGTTAATCTGTTTTAACTTTCGTTTAAACTTGGTGCAAAATTTAATTTGGGTTTATTCTACTTAAGTTTAATATCTAATTTGGAAAAAATTAAAAATTCACTTTTGTTTAGACCATTTGGTATATCCTTTAACTTCAAATTGGTTTGTTTTCTATAAATACTCAGGTTTGGCATTAGTTGTCTAAGAGGGTTTTTTGCAAAAAATATTTTTCAAGTTATATCTTAGGCCTACCAAACCCTAGTTTATTATTAAGTTTGAGATCTATGAATCCAAAATCTATATGTCGATTCGAGATCTCTTGGGTGTTGCATCATACTAGTTTTTTCTTTATTCTGTGAGCATTTTGAGCAATGGAGATCGTGTTTGTGTTGAGCGGCGATTGGACTGGCCCCAAGACAAGTAAGATCGATGGGATATTGAGATGTGGGAACGCAACAATGTTGTATGGTTGTTGGAAGGCGTCTAACAGTGGCTGCAAAGAAGGTAACAAGGAATGAAGAAGTGAATCAATACTTGAAGGCATTGATACTGTGAGTAATTCTAATTTTTCCATATAACTAGACTTATATCATAGCGGACTTGTGTGGCAAGACCGTCCAAGGTCTTTTTCGTTATGGGTTTTCCTTGTACATCATCATGTTGTGGTTCGCTTATTTTATTCTTACTTATACTGACCTAAATGCATGCTTAGATCATTAATAAAATTGATAAAAATATTTAGCACAACACTTGATTTTTTTTTTGTGCAAAGTTTATTAAACTGTGAAAATTAGAATTGGCGGTGTTTCTCTACAAACCCAAGGGTGTACTAGCTTTATTAATTATGACACCTTATATATTCAATTGCGTTGGTAATAGATCTTGATATTTTAGATTATTTTTCACAACTCTCAAACTTTTACACCACACAATAAACTTGAGCATATACAATGAAGCAATTTGTTTTTACTTTTATTGAAAATTAAAAGTTTTGTGCAATGTTTTTATTAAAAGGGTGTCTTTGTTAATCCTTTTGTGTATGACATTTATTATCATCTCTGACACCCCGCCTAATTAAATACCGGGTGATCAGTCCTTTATTAAATTATAACCAAGGTGAACAGTTGGTTCATTCTTAGCATCACTGTCGCAAAAATAACTTTTCCAATTAAACACCCTAAATAATTAAGCTAAGTGACAAAACCATTTTAAGACGTTAATTTCCAAATTTATTTTAAAACCAACATTTAAAATCTTTCATAATCCATAGTTTAAGAATCACACAACAACTAGACTGGAAAAGATAATCCCAGCAATTTAAGCATTCAACTAAATAATTCCAACTTTAAAACTTCAAAGGAAAAACATCCTGATAGTAACAATCCCAAAGTATAAATACTGGAAGTAAACGAATTACAATCTCTAATAAAACCAACTGATTAATGGAAAAAGGGAGACACATGCCCAACTGGATGAAATAGAACTAGAAGTGGAATAAATAATGAGGTCGTCTAAGCAAAAGGCCTGCAACTCCCACCTAAGCTGCAGCACGTTCCTTCCAAAGGATCCTATGCAAGACGCCCCTGTGGTTGGGCACCTGCAATATATACGTATATATATACAAGAGAGAAGAGAAAATAGGAAACGGGTCAGAGCCCGATTGTGAAACAGTTTAAAATTAGTTTAGCAAGTATTTAAAATGCTTACCGGCTAATGCAACAATCATATTAGTGTGCGGTACTCTCTTGAGAAATTCTCACCTCTCTTCTAATGTGCACACCTACCGCACTACTAATCCCAACAGTTTATCTTATTTTAAGTTACTCACAAGGTTTCATGCCGACAATTTCTAGTGTTAAGAAAATTAATTTTATTTAAAAGCGAGGTTCTCACATAAGCCTCATTTGATTATATAGTTTCTCAGTATTGCCTCAAACTTTTCAAACACTTATATCCAAGTTGAAATAATTATTCATTACTTACCTACCTTTAGTCACAGTAGATAGTTCCCAAATTTCAACTTTATATAAATATATTAATCACTCATATAATATATATATACTATCAGCACCCCACATAAAATTTATGGTGCTGGCCATACGGGTGACTTATAATTTATTCACTTTTAATAGTTCGAATTTAATCCCGACACGACACAAGCGCGTCCCGATAAATTTCCAAAATTATCAAATTAGATTCTCGTGATAATTTTACTAAATACAATTACACCTCTTATTTTACCCATAAAGTAACTTACAAAAAAATTCCAATAATTACTAACTCTCATCACGCTAGTAAGTATTTAAATGATTTTTCAGATTAATATTAAATTAATATCTCTAATTAAATTTAATAAATCCCCAAAATTAAAAGTCATAAAAATACGGGGTATTACATACTTTCCCCCTAATAACGGAATTTTGTCTCGAAATTCGGAAAATAAGGCCTACCTGGTAAAACACATTTTGGATACCTTAATAGTATGCAACCTATCCACATAGTAAGGATCTCAATCGCTATAGCCCCCGCCTCACAGCAAGCTTGTTTAACACTCTTCATTAAAGATACTTCACATTGTGCTTCTATCCTACAACATTCACATAAGACACGCATATACACTATTAATTCCCATTATTTCAATATCATTGGGAGACCGAACCTCACTACATGACAACTACTCGTATTTGTCTAAACACAAAACTCCCATGTGAGAAACCATACGAACATCTGACCACTCTTGTTTGCCTAAAATAGTCGTGGAATTCCACCATAGTCATCGGATTATTCTCGGCCGATCCAAAATTATGATTATCCGCTCACCTCTAACATACGCAGAGGGAGAATAGTTAAGGTTTTTCCACACCAAAACTTCAATAAGCACCTTGTTCACGACAAACAGGTACGAGTTCTTCCACGAAAATCTACCATTATGTAATATCCCCCACCAATTACCGTATTGTCCCACTTGTTAGCTATAACCGTTGTGGAAATGAAATGATCACTAAGATTCTAAAATCACCTTCACGCGGCTCCACTACTCGTTAATCACCGTGCGCCTGTTCCTCGGCTATGGGTATACCTCCTACTCAAAACGAAACGTTATCTCCGTTGTTTCTTGAAATCCCATATTGAAGGTGGGATTAACAAATTTCATCCTGATTCAGAAAATAATACCGTGTAGGACCATGTACCGGGCCGATCCCTTCCTTTCAAAGGAAGACTGGGGCACCCTAGTTAATATTGTAAATCACCCCAAAGTAATGTCAATCAATTCCTTCTTGGGCGAATTACTCCACATATTCGGATGAACCCTTGATCTTACCTTGAAGATGTCAACCCATACAAGGACTTTACCGACTTTACCTCCCTCTTCCGTTACAGGAATTGTTGATAACCACAAAATTCTCCAGTTGATCCCCTTATTCCAACCGATCTCTATCTATGAGTGGTGCATGTAGAGACTACTCACTATGTCCCTCTCAACATCGACTTTCCTTGAAATGTCTTACATTAAGTGACACTTAATACTTCCCTTCCTTCCTTGGTGTATATCAAAAGTTCTGACCCGTGTACTTTTTTCCACGATGCGCACTTCTGGATCTTTTATACCATACTAACATTATCACTCTTTGTATGCACAACTCATTCTCAAAATTTGACTAATTACAACTCCTTCCTGAGTGTTCTCCATATAGTTAAATTCTACCCTTCTCAAGGAATACCCCTTTGTAAACAGCTTCCCACAGCCTTCCAACCAGATTCATTGTGCTACTCTGATTGCACACGTATATATGGATTTATCATCTTTCACACGGTGCTTAATCCACTCTACCACTTTTACTTCGTTATGTTAGTCCCACAAAAATATATTCCACACGTCTATTCCCACGTCCCTTCAACTCAGACGATTTTTAACTTCAACTAATTAGGATATCTACACACCCTATGAACCGTGCATACTAGCGTAAGTATCACATATGCTTCACACCTAATAACCAATTCTTTATTTTCCTAGTGATCACAACGTGATTGCAACACTTGGGTACTCTCACTCACCCTAAAAATTGAAATTCTAAATCCTCCTTATCATCATTCCACCCCTTAACTCGTGGTGGTAAAACAAAACTTTCAATGCTTTCTTACCACGCAACCGTCTCCACTGGTCTTAAATCATAATTCAACTACCAACTTACAGATATAATTATTTGCTCCTATTATGATCGAGGTACTGAACTCATGGACTAATGACCAAACATCTCTCTATTTCCAACCTTACGTTAAGTTTCATGCGTGGGATGTCTCGCAAAGCGAAATCCAAACAAGGAACCCCCCCCCCCCGATACACTACTACCTAGAATTGTCGGTTATCAAAATTCGTTAGGACCTTCGTCCATAGCATGTACCACTATTTTTCCCGTTTCCTGGAAGAAAATTACATCTCCTCACAAAACTACACTTAACAAAGAACATTTCGCCAATTGCACTATCGTACAGTATTGGTGGTGATTGCATTCCATAAACCTCAAATACATACAATCAGGATTCTCGAAATCCCTTTCCCCAATCAGAGGGGTATAAATCTTAACTCCCACATCTCTAAAGGATAGATATAACAATTCAATCTTTCTATCACCAAGTCCTAAACGCTAAACATAATTCTGAGTTAAATCTTTTCGCTCAACCGTAAACCCGATACATACTGAATCATAACAACAAAGTCCCTACACATCGGTATCGAATCTCTCGAACCCACTATCCCCTATGAAGTCTCTAGGGTAGATAATATGTAAGTGCGAGTCTAAGCCTCTTGCAGGTGAGGCCTCGCTAGAACAAAACATGCTGCACTAATGCAACTACTCCGATAGCCTTGCAATAACTGCCTACTATCGTACTGACCATTTCTATAAAGTTGTAATCAATACCATATTATACTCGTATATCACATCACTAAAACGAGTAACCTCAATAAAGTATATAACACTATTAATATACTCATTCATCCTCCACGGATAGCACTAAAGAAAATCCGGCTACACTAGGGAAAATATTCACATAATAATATCGTTTGTAGTTATACGCATTAAACTTGCCTCACATGCTAATCTGGCAATGGAAAAAATATAATAACTCGCTCGTGTCACATAAAACACGCCTCATCCTCTGAGGATAAAACTTATACTTCTACCTTGCCAATCTTCTTGATTGCACAAATGGTCTCCGGACGTAACACACATGCCCAACCAACACAAATCTACTTTAATCGTTGTCTGTTACTAGGCATCATATTCTTATCCCTTTAATTACTTTGGGAAAACATCAAAGCGTGCGATTTCACTCTCCACAAAATACCTCTACACATAATCCACTTATCACCTGTCATACCAACCATATTAGGATTGTTATTCTCTCGGACTTTGGTAGGCTCAATTCATGTTGGCTATCCCCCGTGGTTCCCTTAGCCTTGTTGGCCTTAAAGAACATGCTACTGGCTACAATAGTCCTTACTGAATTCGCCACTGCTTTGGTAAGAATTCATCTATTCGAATCATTTAAATGGGTCCCCTGACGTGTATCCCCACCCCCTTGGGGTGATACACTACCATTGTTGTATCCAGTATTATTCTTGACTAACTTCTTCGATTCTTTTAGATTCCCACACAAAGAAGCATTAACATCTGTATTGTCAAAGCACGACATTGATAACTTCTGAATCGACCGTCGAGCAGAATTCCCTTTTTGGTGTTATTAACTATTTTTACGAGTCGATTTCCCACTTGGAGTTCTCTCCTCCATTTGTATCTACATCCTCCGATACAAGATTCCCTAATGGATCCCCTGTGATGAGTTCAGAACAACGTTCACTTCTTATCCTGAACATCTGATGAAGGAACATGCAATCAAACTGTACCTAAGATTCTTCTATAGGCATAGCATTTAACTTCTAAAAATGGTGGGCTGACTCCCACCATTATAACTTCGTTCTAACAAGCCAAGAAAAATTTTCTCCAAACTTTCACTTTCAGTTAGCCACACTCTGTCCTATGTCCAAACCTTCGGATACTTTACCTCCTCTAGTTAATACACACAATTTTTGCATTTCTAAAATTCCCACTGACAGCTCTCTTTAATGTTTCATTTGACTTTTTCCTAGTTATACCACGTTTGGTGAGTTTACTTTTGCACCTCTTTCGACTATAGCAACACATGGAAATCATAGGCTGTGCCCTACCCGTCTTTAAATTCCTAGCTTCTCGCGCCATAACAGGGGTGACCTTAACTATGGTCATCATCCTCGAATATACTTTACAACCTCAACTAAGCCCTTTCTCCTGGTGTCTGCTTAACGGCCCTCGTCAGACATCCTTCATTGCTCGTCATACGCACACATCCAAACGCAATTAAAATTCACTAATATACATACGTTATAGCAGGAGAACGGAATCTCAGCATAGAAATCAACAAATCTAAACATAGGGCTCTATATCAAACAAGGCAACGTTGGAAGCATAACAAGCCGCACAGATCCTAAAGGTCACTAGAACCTGTGCTCTGATACCACCTGTGACACCCCGCCTAATTAAATACCGGGTGATCAGTCCTTTACTAAATTATAACCAAGTTGAACGGTTGGTTCATTCTTAGCATCACTGTCGCAAAAATAACTTTTCCAATAAAATACCCTAAATAATTAAGCTAAGTGACAAAACCATTTTAAGACATCAATTTCCAAATTTAATTTAAAACCAACATTTAAAATCTTTCATAATCCATAGTTTAAGAATCACACAATAACAAGACTGGAAAAGATAATCCCAACAATTTAAGCATTCAACTAAATAACTTTAAAACTTCAAAGGAAAAACATCTTGACAGTAACAATCCCAAAGTATAAATACTGGAAGTAAACGAATTACAATCTCTGATAAAACCAACTGAATAATGGAAAAAGGGCGACACATGCCCAACTGGATGAAATAGAACTAGAAGTGGAATAAATAATGAGGTCGTCTAAGCAAAAGGCCTGCAACTCCCACCTAAGCTGTAGCACGTTCCTTCCAAAGGATCCTATGCAAGACGCCCCTATGGCTGGGCACCGGTAATATATACGTATATATATACAAGAGTGAAGAGAAAATAGGAAACGGGTCAAAGCCCGATTGTGAAATAGTTTAAAATTAGTTTAGCAAGTATTTAAAATGCTTACCGGCTAATGCAACAATCATATTAGTGTGTGGCACTCTCTTGAGAAATTCTCACCTCTCTTCTAATCTGCACACCTACCGCACTACTAATCCCAACAGTTTAGCTTATCTTAAGTTACTCACAAGGTTTCATGCCGACAATTTCTAGTGTTAAGAAAATTAATTTTATTTAAAAGCAAGGTTCTCACATAAGCCTCATTTGATTATAAAGTTTCTCCGTATTTCTTCAAACTTTTCAAACACTTATATCCAAGTTGAAATAATTATTCATTACTTACCTACCTTTAGTCACAGATGATAGTTCCCAAATTTCGAGTTTATATATATATATATATATATATATACTATCGGCACCCCACATAAAATTTATAGTGTTGGTATACTCTGCTATCAAGTCCCTGTATCACTCGTACTAAGGGAAATACTAGTTCGAAATCACTCTCGAACTATATTAACACAAAACACATACAAATTGAGGCGAAGCATAGTTCCAAGTCACTAAGAGGTCAGCACATACCCTCACATCTCTTAGGACCTTCTGATTATCGATCCGATAACCTGTACCAAGGATTCCTATGTTCTAGAGTATAAGTCAATATCCCCCATAAAGGTCCCATCGAGATAAGACTATCCCAGTGCGGTAACGTCAGTGATAGCAAGTAGCACGGGCATGATTTTTTTACACGTATATAATATATGCACAAACACAGTCATATATGTATGCTACCATTCCCATTTCAAATTTAGGTACACCCACGACCCATACTTATGATATTTATTCTTATTGCACATTACTAGATTATCCCATATAACGGTTCGTCTCTTATTCTTATTTATGGGATTATTCCAAACCTTCTTCGTAACACTAGTGAAATCCTATCTCCCTAGTGTAATTTCAGTAAGTACTCTTTTACTTTACGACGTAACACTAGTGTAATTTCAGTAAGTACTCTTTTACTTTACGACGTAACTTCCTTACGAGTCTCACCCTTTAGACACACTTTCCCATTATTCCTTAAGTGTAAAACACCTCCGTTAAATGTTAATCTCATCTTACATTAAAGGTCCCATTTTTTATATAGTCCTTCTGGTCTTCTTTATATCTCAAAATGTTCTAACAATAATGTCCAAGAATTTCTATTCATTTAAGTTGGAACGACTTATTTAAAAAAGAGGAATTTGAGTTTTCCAGGAGGGTTCGATCGATCGATGGCAGGTGATCGATCGATCGATGCGTCGATCGATCGATGCTCTTGGGTCGATCGATCGATCAAGCAGGTATGGCGAAACTGCAGAATTTCCAGTTACGCGGATGCTATTCCAAAATCATTCAAATCATCATATTTGATTTCCAAACATCCAAGAAATTATAACACAAGTGTTATATTCCCAAATAATTAATATTCTACGTAAGACATGCAAGTTTTCATCAATTATAACGAATTAAAAGGGTTAAAATCTAGAAAAATTACAAGAACCATAATAGTTTCTTTAACTTAGTTCTTCCCATTCTTTTTCTAGATTTTCTACTCATAACTCAATGAATTTCGTGGTTCAACCTCTACATATGAATTAGATTTCCAGAACACGCCTTTTATCTATACATCATGCAAATTCGAGTCTCCAAAATATGTTTTCTTTCACAAAAACTAGTTCTAATCAATCCTAGGCTAATATCATTGAAGCATTAGCTAATATAGAGCAAGACATATACTTGCCTGGGAATTCTTGGTTCAGATTTGTGGAAAAGATTGGTGTGGTTGTGATCCTCATTGCGCGATCTAAAGTTTGGCGGCGACGGCGATGCAAACGGTGGAGTTCTTGGCCTAGAATTCCTTGGAAAGCTTCTCCTCTTCCCTTCCAATGGATGTCTTAGGTTTTTGGTTGTTCTAACCCTATAAGACAACTCCTATTATCTTATATATTCTTAGAAATTTCGTGGGTTTCCATGCCCAAAAATGTAAAATATCTAAAACGCCCTCCCGGGATGTTAATTAGGCCTAGAAACGCCCCGAGACCCAAACTAAACCCCCGGGTACATTATTTTGACTATATCGACCCTTCCGGACACATTGACGTACTCAAAATGACCATCGGGTGACTTATAATTTATTCACTTTTAACAGTTCGAATTTAATTCCGACACGACACAAGCGCGTCCTAATAAATTTCCAAAATTATCAACTTAGATTCTCGTGATAATTTTACTAAATACAATTACACCTCTTACTTTACCAATAAAGTCACTTACAACAAAATTCCAATAATTACTAACTCTCATCGCGCTAATAACTATTTAAATTATTTTTCGGATTAATATTTAATTAATATCTCTAATTAAATTTAATAAATACCCAAAATTAAAAGTCATAAAAATACGGGGTATTACATCGTCATGCTTGGAGTTGAAAATATATATGTTCAAAATCATGAGTGTGATGTGGTAAGGGCTGCAACTTTGGATCCTGAGAACTACCTTTCAAAAAGTAAAAATAGTTTCTTACCCTTCGTAAGAAGTGGGAGAAAGCCTCCACATGCAAAAATTTTATCAAAATCGATATATCTAAAAAATTGACTATCGTAAAGGATATGAGTCTAAAGAGGTTTTAATTATAAATCTCTATTTGAGGGAGAAAAATAATAGTTAAATTTTTTATTTGTTTTCAAGAAAAATGAGGCTTTCTTTTTGTTCCATAAAGTCAAAAGCTTTCAAAAGTGAGTTCAAACATTGATATTCATTTTTCAATTCTACAGGTTCATGTTTATTTTATTCAATTTCTATCACGAGTTATGTCGTTCAAATCACTCTATCTTTTATATGGCTTTAATTTGACATTATGCAATTAAATGCTAAAGTCATTATTTTTGTAGAGTATTTGGCATAACCAATAACCATTGTATGATCTTTTTATAGATTGTGTGGTAATTTCAAATGGTATTTTAGGGAGTAAAATGTATGTGATTTATAACTAAGAATCAATATGTACATTTACTTTTTGTTTGTGTTATTTTTACAAAGCTTTTGATCGCTGGAAGCTGGCGCTGCCTATGTCACCGGAGTTTCCCTGCAGTGATATTGGCGTGGCCTGCAAAAACTTACTCCCTATTGTGACAATGCCTGGTAACGATAAAAAAACTCCCAAATCGTGATTTTTTAATCTTTTACTATTTTTTTTCTCGAATCCTCTTTCACCTATTAGAGACACCACATATATTTCTCCCATTTTAACTCTTGGAAGACTTTTATATTATCTTTACCTCATTCTAGTGGATTAATCATCATCTTGATAAGTTTTTGTTCCAAAATTTTTGTAATTTAATCCTTTTTAGAATTAGGTCTTGGTGATAGTTGTTTTGATATATTTTGATGAAAACTTCTTTATGATTGATGAGTTTGTACTTATTTTGAGCTTAGATTGAATCTCTTGAGTAGCTTTTAGTGTGTATAGATTTTGCTTTATATTTTTGGGGTTTGTCTACTAATAGTGTTAGTATAGGATCCTTGATTTTCACTTTCATATCTCATAGGATTTCTATGATTGTGTGTTGGTGTGTGATTTCAGGATATCTTATGGCTTTAAAATCAAGCCACATGCTCGACTTCCACCAATCGCTTCAGATTTGATGAACTTTTCACCACATGTTCTATGCATTGGGAGAATTCAATTAATTTGGATTCTTTTTTCAACAACCATCTACACGAGTTCTTGGGTGGAAGAAGAATTTCGTTTGGTATTTTCTCTCAGACCGGACCATGTTAGCCCAATATGGTGAGAGAATTTTATTCGACTCTTGTGGTGGTAAGGATAACTTAGGCATTAGATTTCTATATGCCAAAGTAAAGGGAATTCAAGTGAAACTTTATTCTAAGTGGATAAGCTAGTACTTCCAAGTTCCAGAAGAAAAATGTCCAATATTTCCTTACAAGTCAATTTCGAGTGAACCTCATAATCAGGATGTGATCATTTGATTGAGTGACAACCATTTCAGTCCTAGAATGGAAAGACTCTTCCCCAACCATTTCTTACTAAGGATTTTTATATACATAACATGGTTGTTTCCCGCATACTACTCGCATGATGTATCGGTTAAACATGCACGACTATTGTACGCTATAGGTTCGTGTCATGTTATGTGTTTGTGTAGTTTAAACCATGGTACTGTGAAAAACTACTTTAATCTAGGCCCAACGAAAAAATATTTCAACACTTTTTGAGGCACTTTTGAGATTGTTCCTTCCTCTCCAGTAGATTGGATATATCTAGGTTCATTGCATACTAGACACCGATCGAGATTTTCATACTCCTTTCGATATTGTATACAGTCATACACACAAGCATGAATTGATTTATACTTCATTCCCAAACCTTTCAAACTATTTTTCGTAGTAGGATAACTATTTGGAAGCATTTTCTACTTAGTTAGCAAGCCCTTCAGTAAATTTAAAATTCCTATCATGCTATTACTAGACAAACCATATTGGGTCTTCAAACTATGCAAACCAACCATGGCATATAAAGTTATTTGATCTTTCTCACATCTAGAGTATAACGACTGGCTCGCCTTAAATTTTAAACTTTGGTAGTCATCGTCAAGGTTTATCCCGATATCTTCAAGAGCACATGAACCTTGTACATCATCAGTGACCTCATTCTCTTCCACTTTATGAACTCCATACGCATCATCAACTAAATCCTCTAGCATATTATGATCTACATTGTCATCATCTCCTTGTACATCTATCCTACATGTTGAAGCATGTTGTGAAGGTCGCTCGGGGATAAAAGGAACTTTCGATTCCCTGTAAAAAAATCCAAATTTGATAACTATCTTGCATACCCCATCTTAAAAAATCTAGTTCAACTATTTTCCACTCAAACACCTTACCATTCTTACACCTAGCACACGAACCCGAAAACTCATCATCATCATGACATCTCTTTGCATATTTCACAAATTCATTAGCACCTATGCGAAACACATCCTCTAATCTATTTGTCTCACTCATCCACTCTTTGTATTTAGGATATCCCATCATAACTACTACAAACAATCACCTATCAGGGGTAAGAAGCGTATATTCGTGGTTTAGCATAAACAAAAGTGTGAATATTTAGTTCCCATTAGTATAAACAATCACCTATTGAATGCGTACGCATAAGAACTAGAAGGCTAGTTTCTGTGCGTAAATTTATTTGTGCATTCAAATTCAAGTTTAATTTGAAATTGAAACTAAAATTTAATTTATAATATTAATTTATATTTCCTCCATCTCCTCTAAAGGGCGAGTGGTCCTATCCCATTCAATACCGCAGATTTTTGTAATATACTTAACGGTTAATTCACAATGTTTCAACTTGAGGAAAAATCGGCAACATATCCCCATAGTTCTCCAAGTACACGATATGGATTCGCAACTGTGAGTTTTATTTCAATTTATCAATTTAAATAACACTTAACATCGCATCATCTAGTATATAACTAGAGAACATTAAGATACGATTGTTGAACTTCCCCCAAAAGTAACAAGTTTAAGTTACTAAGAATATTATTATACAGAAACTATGCAGTCCCAAATTGTCCAAACGGGACAATTCGAGAGATTTCATTACAGGGGTAATGACTCTTGAATAGATCTAATGGCTATTGAATGTGTACGCATAAGAACTAGAAGGCTAGTATCTATGTGCACTATATGTAAATTAAAGTATATTTTATTTAATTATGTCTTACCACTTTCAAGAGATTTCATTTAATTATGTAATTTAAAGTATGTTTCATTTAATTTAAAGTACGCATAAGAGCTAAAACTTATACCAATTTATACCAATATCAATACAAATTCAAATTCAATTTTAGTTTATATCAATTTATACCAATACCAATTCAATTGCAATTTTGAGAAACGGATCCCATAGAATTACAATGTATACAAATTAAAAAGGTTATTAATGTTTAGAGCATTTCATATGTTTTAGTCCATTTCATAAGGATCTAGGGGGATGGTGATACCATGTGACTTCTCGTGAAATAAGATACTACATTAAAAGCATGTTAATTCTATTAAAGATTTGAATTGTCACTCTTGCCCATCACTAAACTTCGTGCGTGGGATGTCTAACCAAAATGAAATCCAAATAAGTACCCCCCCCCCCCCCCCCGGTGCACCCTTTCATTTAGATAAGGTAGTTGTTAAGACAATTTAATTAGGATTTAATATGAGGGAGTAAAGCAAGAATTTAAATATCTACGTGTGCACTTAATCCAAATTGTCCAATTCGAGTGTCAAACAATAAAACCATTAACCAAACTAAGAATCAACACATATCCCATACTCCTTATATCGTTTACGTGATAAAAAAGTATTAACAATAACAAGTTCTGAAGTAAGGGTTCATATTGTGTTCTTGCACAAAGAGGAACACGTAATTATTTTACAAGGGTGGGTTTCGTCATAACGACGTCCATCAATATATTTCAAATGTCCCCAGTCATTTATAATATTATTACACAACATAAATAAGGCCCGCGTGACAAATATTGACCCCCCCCCCCCCCCACACACACACCTTCACATGCACATCCTACCCCCACTGCCCCACCCTGCCTCCCCACCCCCACCCTCACACACCCAACCCCCACTGCCCCCTGCCTCCACCCCCACCCCCACCCCCATACACCTACACATACACACACACACACACCTACCCACCCACTACCTCCCCCCATCCCCATACACCTGCACACACACACACAAAGACCAACCTACCCTCCCCCCCCCCCCCCCCCCACACACACACTCCCCTACACACACACTCACATACACATATACACACATATATACAAAGGAAAGAGAGAAAAAGAAAAAAAAATCTTGAAACGTAGAGAGAGAGAGAGAGAGAGAGAACCTTCGCGGACCTGTCAAGGCCTTTGACTGTTACGGTCAATAACTGTGACAAGTCTGTGAAAACTATACTTGTCGCGATCAATGTCTGTAACAAGGCTGGCCAGCTCAAAGGTGACAATTTAGCCTTTTCGGTGTAGTGTTTGATCTTGGATTGGATATCACACTAAGGATAGTTTTAAAGCTCGTGCTTTGCCCTATAGTCGTTTGATCGTGTTGATACCAAAAATTATCTGACTACGTGGACCAATCAGAATCATCACATTCATTATGTATGGATGTAAAAGCTTAATTGTATAAAAGAATTCCTTCCCTTGACATTCCAACCCTTGACCTCTGAGTCACTATAAATACATTGTATCCCTTTCATCAAGGGCAAGGTAGGATGGATTCAGGGATATTCTTATTTACAAGAGTACCCAACTTTCTGTAACCTCTGAAATCAATATAATAATGGTGGATGTAGACTTCTTTACATAGCTGAACTACTTTAAAAATTTTCTCTCTGTCTTTATTTACCATTGTATATATATATATAGAGAGAGAGAGTCAGGCCCTCCAACATACCTCCTAGCAACATACCTAGAAACATACCTATTTTTTAAAATAGTAAAAAAATTAATTTTGAGATGATATTTTTTATATGGGTTCATGATATTTCAATGCGCCCCTGTAAACAAAATCAACTAAAAATAATATTTTTTGTTATTTTTAAAAAATAGGTAAAAAACTGACAGTTTTTACCCTATATAACTATCATATTTTTTACCTATTTTTTAAAAATAACAAAAAACATTATTTCGAGCTGAATATTTTTATAGAGGTAAATTGAAATACCATGAACCCATATAAAAAATATCAACTCAAAATTATATTTTTTACTATTTTAAAAAAATAGGTATGTTTAATGAGGTATGTTAGAGAGCATGACTCTCTCTCTCTCTCTCTATATATATATATATATTTTATAGATGGTTATAAAATTGGATCAAGTCTAGTTTTTTACATCAACAGATTGGCGTCGTCTGTGGAAATGTGTTTTTAATTACCGTTCTCACTCTCATATACTCTTGCTCAAGTCAAGATAAATGACCCTGAGTCGAGTGCCAGAAATGAAGGCAACCCACCTGTTCCATCTGCTCAGCGTATAGCGACAGACCTAATTGGGATCCTTACTAGCATTGCTAGAGGACAGGAAGCCATGCAAGACAAGGTAAGGCAATTAGCTCAATCACGACAAGCTAGGTCTCCATCCCTTTCCTAACAACAAATGTCTCCCTCATCTAGAAGATAAATACCGCCTCCACCCCTAAGATCCATCAGACATAGTTATTTCATATTTTCACGAGATACGTCTTATCGTCCAGGAGCAAGTTCATCACTCAGGTCCACGAAACCCTATGATATCCATTATTTTTCTCCTAAAAGTCAAAGTGACTTGGAAAGTCTAAGTAGAGCTTCGCCCTTTGACCATTTGGGACCCCGAGCAAATAAAAATCCTCCTAGAGCGTTGTCTAGGAATACTCAACATCCAGCCGACCAACATGAGGTTTCAATCAGATTTAGATCGAGCATCCGATGATCTGTACGCATTGGGTAGACCTCTCAAGAGGAGAGTTCAACGCAGACACATAGTTGGAATAGATGATCTGCTTCGCATAGATCTGATGCAGCGAATCCTTCATGGAAAGTCTTGATCCAAAGATTGGAAGATCGGCTAGGTGAAATGGCAAAAAGTAAAGAATCCTTTACAATGGAGCTTCATTAAAGAATCTCCTTTTATTCGGGAAATTGTGGATTTTCCTACTCCATCTAAGTTTAAAGCTCCTGTACTCACCCCCAAATATGATGGTAAAACTGACCCAATTCTCCACATCAAGCAATATCAAGCTGTAGTTGATATTTATTCAGTTCCTGATGAAATAACGTGCAGGGCATTTTCAAGTACCATCACGGGTTCAGCCCAAATATGGTACAATAACCTGTCCCGAGGACAAATTGCCATTTTTAATCAACTTGTCGAGCTATTCATTAGCAACTTTTGATTCAGAGCTAAGCTAGTGAAAAAAGTAGCTCATCTTTTGAGTGTAATGCAACAAGGTGAGGGAAATTACTAGGGAGTATATTACGCATTTTAACAATGAGAAATTGGAAGTAATTGATTATGAGGAGAAAACAACCATCATCGCTCTTATGAGTGGCTGGCTTCTCGAGAAACTATACTATACTCTGGCCAATAATCCTCCTAAAACTATGGCTGAACTCATGGCAAAAGTAAGAAAAATAATAAACCCCTAGGAAGCGATGGCTGCAAAATAGAGTCTAGTTACAAAGCATGATACGAATCTTGAGAAGGAGCAAAAGGAGCAGAAGCTAAAGAAAGAGGACAAGCTCAAAAAATACGTAATATATACTCCATTGAGTGTTAACATTCACCATATATTAGGGAAAATCAAGAACAATAAAGATTTGATATGGCCTGATAAGTTGAGGTCACTTCCTAACTAGAGGGATAGATCCAAATATTGTGAATTCCATAAGGATCATGGTCATACAATGGATAACTACATCGCTCTGTAAAATGAGATGGAATCCCTCAACTGTCGAGGAAAACTCAATAAATTTATTGATCATAGTAGAGAATCTAGAAGAAGTCGAATTCTTGATGCAATCCCAGAGATGACAGTAAGAGAAATAAAAAAGATGATTATTAAGATAACCCAGACCTTTCGAAGAAGACCAAGAAACCAGAATGTGAGGTAGCTACGATTAATTTTGGTTCATTTGCTTGTCATGTGATTACAAGTTGCGATGCAGGAGGAGGCAATCACACTGCTAAAAGGAAAGCTTACTTGAATGAAGACTAGGCTTGCTCTTGTATCCAGATAATTAATTTGAATGAAAATGATCGACCCAGGAAGGTCAACAGAGACAAACTAGTGATCAGCTTCTCTAAAAATGACCTCTCTGGGGTAATTTATCCCCATGATGATCCGTTGGTTGTCAAATTAAGAATCCAGGATATTATTATCGTCGGAGGTTTGATTGAAAATGTGAGTGAGATTGACATTATGTTTTATCCTTGCTTTCAGAGTTTGGACTTGAAGCTAAGCCAATTAGAGCCCTACCACAGGCGATTAACAACTTTTTTTGGTGAAAAAGTTTACCCTCTTGGAATGATCAATCTAGAAGTGTTGTTCGTCACCTGGACAACAAGTCTTATAGAGAAAATACGCTTCTTTGTGATGGATTAGAACGTTCAGTTGCTTATAATATGATCCTTGGTAGGGCAGGGTTGATGAAGTTTGAAGTTTTATCGTCAACAGTCCATCAATGCTTGAAGTTTCTATCTCATTTTGGGGTAGGTGTTATAAAAGGTGACCAGAATGTGGCCAGAGAATGTTACTACTCCTCAGCCGAGAAAGAGGATTTGATTGAATTGAAGAAGAAGAAGAAGAAGAAGAAGAAGAAGAAGAAGAAGAAGAAGAAGAAGAAGAAGAAGAAGAAGAAGAAGAAGAAGATTACAACTTATGAGGTGGATGCCATTGAGCCTAACAGTGAATCTAAAGTTGAAACCTTAGATCCCTGGGATGAAATAGAGTTAGTCAAGGGACGGACTGTGGAAGCTACTGAAATCATTGTCCTGGATAATGAAAAACTAGAGAGAACCACGCAGATCATCTTAATATTGGATCCAGTTCTAAAATAGGAATTGATTATGTTTCTAAAGCAGTGGAGAAATGTATTTGCTTGGAGACATGAGGATATGCCTGGGATTGATCCCAATTTCCTCTGTCATGAGCTCAACATTAGTAAGGATGCCAAGCCGATCAAGTAGAGACATAGGGCTTACAGTCCTGAGAAGAATCAAGCTATCCAAGAAGAGGTCGAGAAACTTCAAAAAGCCCGATTTATTGAAGATGTGAAGTATCCAGCCTACTTAGCCAACGTTGTAATGGTCAGGAAGAAAAATGAAAAATGGAGAATGTGCGTGGATTTCACTGATTTAAATAAAGCTTGCCCGAAAGACCATTTTCCCTTACCTATAATGAATCAATTGGTGGATGCTACGTCGGGGCATGATATTTTAAGCTTTATGGATGCCAATTCTGGGTATAATCAGATAAAAATGAAACTTGAAGACATGAAAACTATAACCTTTATCACAAGAGAGGAAATTATTGCTACAATATAATTCCCTTTGGGAAAAAAAATGCAAGAGTGACATATCAAAGGTTGGTGAATGAAGTCTTTGAAGAACAGATAGGCGAAAAAATAGAGGTTTATGTGGATGATACGTGGACAAAGAGTAAAAAAGCCTCAAATCATATCACGCACCTTAATTAAACTTTTGATTAGTTAGAAAAGCAACAGATGAAGCTGAACGACCAAGTGTATGTTCAGAGTACAAGAAGGGATGTTCCTAGGGTTTATAGCTAATCAAAGGGGAACTGAGGCTAATCCAGCAAAGATAAAAGCTTTGATCGACATGAAGCTACCAACCTGCAAGAAAGATGTATGAAGGCTCATGGGAAGAGTGGAAGCTTTAAACAGATTTGTTTCCTGAGCAACAGACATGTGCTTACCATTTTTAAGGTGTTGACAAAGACTTCTGAGTGGAATGCTTACCAGGAGTTATAGAAGTACCTAGGATCACCACCATTGCTCTCCCGACCATTTTTAGGAGAAAAGCTATACTTATAACTAGTTATTTATGAGTTAGTTGTGAGCTCGGCCTTGGTCAGACAGGATGATGGAATCTATAAAAAAAAGTTTACTACACTAGTAAAAAGTTCAGAGGAGCTAAAATGAGGTACCCACATTTGGAAAAATGAGCCCTAGATCTCATTAAGGCTTCTAGGCATATGAAACCTTATTTTTAAGCACATACTATAGTTGTGTATACTGATTTACCTTTTCGGAAAGAACTCCACAAGCCTGATAAGTCAGGAAGATTGATGTACTGGGCAATAGAATTGGCAGAATATGACATTGTCTACGAACCAATATCTTCATTGAAAGTCCAAGCTTTTGCAAATTTTATTGCTGAATGTACTTTTTTGAAGGTTCCCGACCAACAAAACTTACCAGATGAGCAGACTTTGAAAGAAGAGAGCTCTGCTCAAGAGTAAGCTAAAATTACTGTCGATCAACCCGGGTCATCCAGAATTCAAGAAATGGCCCAAAAATATGCGGAGGAGAGTAAGAAGATATTCCATCATGGGTCATTGACAGCAGAAAGTTTCAACAATGATGTCCCGTTATGGAATTTGTACGTGGATAGATCTTCATGTGCTACTAGCAGTGGATCAGGTATAATACATAATACTCCTGATGATATTGATATTGAGTATGATCTCAAATTTTAGTTTAAAGCATAAAAAACAAGGAAGAATACGAAGCCTTGATAGTTTGGCTAAATTTAGCTCATTCATTAGGCGCCGAGCAAGTAGTGGTGCATAGTGATTCACAGTTGGTCATTAATCAAGTGCTGAATTAATATGAGTTCAAAGGAGAATTGATGACTAAGTATCTTGTTAAGACCATGGAAGTTATTACCAAGTTTCGCGTCGTCAAGATGAATAGGATCCTAAGAATAGAAAATGCCTGAGCTGATGCCCTTGCTCGACTAGTGTCAGCAACAAGAATTGAGATCAGAAGAACAATCCCAATAGAAATTTTAGCTAATCGAAGTATTAATGAAGACCTGATAATTAATTTCATTGCTCTAGATCTAGGTCCTTCCTGGATAGATCCCATCAAAGCTTATATTGACAATAGAACCCTACCATCTGATCCTATAGAGGCTAAAAATCTCTGATATAAAGCAGCGAGATATGTGTTAGACAAAGGAGTTTTATACAGAAGGGGATTGACGATCTCGTTGCAGCATTGTGTTCATCCCATAGAAGTGGAAGATTTGATCAAAGAAGTGCATAAGGTTCCTATAGGGCTCATTTCGCTGATCGATCATTGCCCTAATAAATCAACACTCGGGGATACTACTAGTCGACTAGGAGAGAAGATTGTACCGCCTTTGTAAGAAAGTGTGATAAGTACCAAAAGTTCTCTGCCATTCATAAAGTACTCAATGCTTCTTTAACACCAATAACTTCACCTTGGTCGTTTGCTATATGGGGAATTGACTAGGTCGGCCCCCTGTTGACCACCAAAGGCAGGTTAAAATATTTAGTCTTTGTTGTTGATTATTTCACCAAATGGGTGGAGGCAGACCCATTGGTTGAGATGTCTTATAAGAAAATGTATCAGTTCATCTGAAAGAATATAATCTGTCGATATGGTTTACTATATGCTTTTATTATAGATCATGGCAGCCAGTTCAACAGTGAGGAGTTTGAATCATACTATATCCAGTTCAAAATCCAAAAATTGCATTCTGCACCAGGCCATCCGCAAAGTAATGGTCAAACAGTAGTAACAAATAAAACTTTATTGAACGGACTGAAGAAGAGGCTTGATGACTCTAAGGGAAACTGGATTAATGAGTTACATTATATTCTTTGGGTTTACAGAACAACGCCGATAACAGCAACTAGAGAGACACTATAGAAGCTTACGTTTAGGACTGAAGCCATGGTACCAGTCGAGCTCGACCTACCAACCCACAGGGTACTGAATTTTGATTCTCTAGTTAGTGATTTGATGAGGCGATTAGATCTCGACATGTTGAGGGAAGTATGAGAAGATGTTGATTTAAGGAACGATGCATACCAACACAAAACTTCCCCTTTTATAGTAAAAGAGCTACGCCAACCAACCTGAAAGATGGTGGTTATGTTCTTATGAAATTTATCTACGACAATAACAAGCTTGAAGCCAATTTGCATGGCTCATATCGCATATCAGCTATAATCCGACCAGGGACCAATCGAATAGAGACTTTGGATGGTGAGGAATTCAAAAATCCCTGGAAGGCCAAGCACCTCCAAAAGTATTATCAGTGATTTAAAGGATTGACATTATTGTATTTCTTTTGCTTTTATTTGAGTATCAATAAAATGTTGATTTCGATCCCTTTAATTTTTTAATTTTTTTCGAAGTACGGTAATGATATACATCCCCTAGAACAGAAATTGTATTTCTTTTGCTTTTATATGTCTGTTGGTTTTCAGATTCAACCAAGTCAAAATAGAATTACAATCCTCAGCACTACATTATTTCCAAAGTATACCTAAGTACACGTGAAAATTTTCAAAATATAAGTAAATGTAAAAATAATTCCACGTGTACTTTGGTGTGTATGCGTGTACATTATAAAATACAAGTGTACTTTATAAAATAACTTTTTGTACTCTATAGAATAATGATGTTTTCCATTTAAAAGTTAATCAAAAGTACCTGTTGACTTCTTTTCAATTCTGACTCCTGAAGATTCTGCCTCAATGTCCCCATTTCTATGTCACCATCTCTCACATTTTGCAATATGTCTTCATACTCTTTTTGAGATTTTCATTACTATATGACAGATATGCATTTGTTTGTTCCAACATTCATGATGATTCAACCTATTTTTTAATGATTCTTCCATTTGTTTAATTCTTTCTAAGTCACTCTGTCTTGCTTGAACAAGTTTTTTATTCAAAGAACCGTTTAACTCAACAAGTTGGGCATTTTTCACCTCCAACTAATTTAGTAACTCTTTTTCTTTTAAAAGTTGGGAATTTTCCACCTTCAACTTCTTGATTTTCTCTCGTGTTTCCAAAATTTCACTACTATCTACTTACAATTGTACATTCATAACAGTAAGGTTGGTACTCTCCACCTCAAAATAATTCACCTTCTTTAGTGCATAATCAAGGTCTTTAGCTGCTTTAGATAGTTTGTTATTTTTAAGGCAGCTATGTTTGATATTAATCCCTCTCCCTAAAATAGGGAAGGTTGGCATCTTTCCAAAGCTAGATTTAATAATGAGCTTAAATTTAAGGAGACTGATTGGAAGCAAAAAGCTAGAGTGAAATGGGTTATGGATGGAGACTACAACTCAAAATTGTTCCACACAGTGATTAAAAAAGGAAAAGCAAACGTCTAATACACCAAATCCAAAGAAAAGATGGTGTTACGGTTAGTAAATCAAATGGAGTGGAGAAAGAAATAGTATCTTCCTTTCAAGATTTACTTGGGGAACAATCAGTGTGTGATGAGGAGCACCATAGTTTTTGAACACATTCCAAAGTTGGTTAGTGGTGAGGATAATAAAATGCTCTCCTTGGTTCCTAATGAAGAAAAAATCAAAGATGTCATTTTTTCCATGGATAGACATAATGCAGCAGTGCCAAATGGATTCAATGGTTTTTTCTATCAAACTTGTTGGAATATTATTGCTAATGACATTTTTAATGCCATTCAATCATTTTTGTTGGTAAAGATATTAGTCTTTGTAATTTTTTGAATAAAACTATTTCAAAGATCTTAGCTAACCGAATTGGTTCATTGCTTCCAAAAATTATTTCTAATTCTCAAGAAGGTTTTATTAAAGGAAGATCAATCACGGACAACATTCTTATAGCTCAATAATTAATGTTACAACTCAACAAAAAGTCTAGAGAATCAAACTAGATATGACGAAGGCCTACAATCGTATTTCATGGATATTCATTCTCAAGGTGATTCGATCTTATGGTTTCTCAAAAATTTGGATAGATATGATATGGAAAATTATTTCAAACTGTTGGAATTCTATCTTACTTTAAGGGAAAACTTGTTTTTTTTTTAAATCTGGTTGTGGTGTATGCCAAGGGGATCCTCTATCTCCAGCTCATTTTGTTCGTGATGCTGAAGTCTTAAATCATGGCATTCATAACCACAAGACTACACGCAATATAGATCATTATTCAACTCTAAGAGGATGTCTTATAACCTCCTCTTTATCATTTGTGGATGACATTATCATGTTTCTCAATGGTTCCTCTAATTCTATTAGGAATTTCATGCACTGCTTATCATTTTATAAAACTCAGCTTGGGCAGCAAGTAAACATTAAAAAATTTTGTGTTTTATTCTCAGCTAATTGTAACCAGCGACAGCGCAAATGCATTTTGGAGATAACTGGGTTTAAAAAAACTGGTACTCCTCTAACCTACTTAGGTGTGCCACTATTTGTGGGAAGAAAAAAAATTCAATGGTATCTCTTCAAAAGCTGTTGATCGGATCAAAGGGTGGAGTACTGCCACTATGAATCATGCAGGTAGACTTGTTTTTATTAAAACAGTGCTACATTCTATGGGCTTGCATGTATTCTCTGCATTAAATCGTACCATATCTTTTTTTTTAAATTCCAGAAAATATGCTCTAATTTTTTCTGGGGAACATTGAAGAATCTCTCAAGCATCATTGGTTTTCATGGGAAATGATTACCCGTCCTAAGAATGAAGGAGGTCCTGGTGTTCAAAATTTATCTAAAATTTGTGTTGCCTATGCATGCAAAATTTGGATTCGATTATTACTAAACAACTCTCTATGGGTCAATTTTATGCATTGCAAATATAAAAAACCTGCTCATATTAATTTTAGGGGTGTGCCATCATTTGCTATTATCACATGGAAGCTTATGTAATAGGTTGGAGATATTATAGATGAGAATGTGTTCTCAGTGGATCAAAATTGGATCAGACATGGATTATCTCTTAAAAAAGCATGGGATTATATTTAGAAAAATTTTGCATTCAATTATCTTTTTCCATGATTTTGGACTCTAGGATTCTTCCCAAAGTTTCAATTTTCAAGTGGCGTATTCTTCATAATTCTCTCTCACTTGACAACAATATCAAGAACATTCATATCCCCATGGTGTCTAAATGTAGACGTTATTTGCCTCAAGAGGAAGGTAACGATCACTTATTTCTCCATAGCGACATTTCTCAAAAAGTGTGGAACCACTTTGATAATCTAATGGGCATTCGAGTTTATAATAGATCTTTGCAGAATCATATCATGTGGTGGGGGTTTAATAGTCGTGGAAAAAACATCCGAGCTATTCTATTCAAGATTCTTCCTTCGTACATATGTTGGCAGATTTGATGCTCCATAAATCAGGCTACTTTTGAGAATATCCATATGAAGGTCTACTCTATCATTCAGGAGATTCATAGTGATATTGTGATAACTTTTAAAGTAATACCTTACTCGGGTCCATCATCTAGTTATTTTAAATCATTTGTTGAGGATTTCAATATTTTTATCGCTTGATTGTATGCCACTAGAAAAAGGCTTTTTTTTCTCCCTGCTATTAATAAATATGGGGTATGATCCGCTTCTCTAGAAAAACAATTTACTTCAACTCCGACCAAGTCAAAAAAGGATTACAATCCCCAGCACTTAGTCGGCAATAACAATTTACCCCGGCTCCGACCAAGTAAAAATAGGATTACAATCCTCAGCACTTAGTTGGTAATAACAATTTACTTCATGTATGACTTCGTAAAAATAAATCACGAACAAGAGGTTGATTACTTCATGTATGATTTTGTATAAACAAGTCAAGAACAAGAAGATGGTAAAACTTCATATAAAAGTCAAATAGTTACAAACAAGATTTACTCGACCAAGTTAAATGCATGAAGACATGTCAAAATTCCTAAATACTGGAATATAAATATATATTCCTCATACACTTGGACACCACTGATAACTAATGATAAATTTGGATTAATATATCTAAGTGCATTAGTAGAATCAATGGCATTACAATACAATCACAAGTTAACTGATTGATTAAAAGAATCATAAGTTAACAAAACAAACATATGGATTTTCATTCATATAAACTGTATTACAGTCAAATAAATAACAAAATATAGGAAAATCATCCAACTGGATGCTTCCTTTTAGCTTTGGAAGATGGTTGTACTCTCTCCATTCAAGTAGGAGGATCATCCAAGGTATAAGGGGAATTAATAAAGTTGTAGTCTTCCAACATTCTTCTGTTATTGCTGCTTGTGGCATTAATCAATTATGAAGGGTGAACTATTTCCTTAACATCAAGAAGATCATAATACTCCAATTATTTAGTAATTAAACATTGAGAGATAGAGCTAGGAGGGATCCATGATTTATCTAACTTGAATGGAGGCTTATTACAATATAGCAGACCAGGTTCATTCCAATACCATAATTTGTTGTCCCGATCATGCTTCAGCAAAGTTAGACAATTGGTCCATCCCCACCTGTACCCTTCATCACGACTCTGGGAAAGATGATCATCAATATGACCCAAAACTTCTTTATAGCCTTCCATCAACACCTCCCGGGACTGTTTGTGAAATTGAAAGTTCAATTTTTCAACTTGTTATTGAAGTTTCTTCAAAACATTATCCTTTACCTTCAATTGTGTGGATTAGTCGGTAATGGCTTTATCTTTAGCTTCCTGCTTTGAGGACAATTCGATAATAGACTGGTTCTTTGATTTTAGATGGCCAGCCTGATCAGCCAAGGTTTTCTTAGTCCTAGCCTCCTCAACAGTTGTCCGTCTCACTCTTGATCATCTGGAGGATTTTTCAGGGTTGGATTTCTTTAGAATCTTAAGTTCCACCACAAGCTTATCATTCTCCTTCTCTAAAAGGAAGCCCCTTCATTAACATCAGTAGAAAAAGATTTCTTTGAAGTATCAAGCTCATTTCGAAGTCTATTGTTCTCTTTTTCCAGGAGCTTAGCAATTTCCTAGGCTTCATCTACTTCTCTGTTCAGCAAGAATTCCTTTTTTTTGTAGGTATAAGCATATTTTTCAAGTTTATCATCAAAACCTTTTTCTTTGCTTAATGCCTTGTATTTGGCTTCATAGCTAGTGTGAAATAACGCCTTGATTTCATTATGATATGCCTGTGTATCTTCATTTATCTCAAAGTAAGAAATATTATTGGCTACAGCCTGATCAAAAAGATATTTGATATAGGTATATGCATCCTTTACTTGATCAGAAGCGTCTTCACCGAGAAAGTCTATGAATTCTTCATCTGTCGCATCCAAGTGGCCAACTTTGAACAGATTATTACAGCATTTGATCAGGTCGGAGTCAGTGGAGGAAATTTGTTCCATCTTGGCAATAAACTAGAAAGATAAAGTAACACTTGATCAACAATAAAAGGAGACAAAATAGTAGCAAAGTGGCAAGTAATTGAAAAAGAAGTTCTTTCATTGATAAATGGCAACGTTACAAATACATCAAAACAATAAAAAAGAAAACAAAAGAAAGGTTCAAAATACAAAGACCAGAAGCTAAACAATTCTACACATTCTTCTTATCCTTCTCAGCTTCAAGATTTGTACCCTGGTCACCAAGAGGGGAAGTAGAATCAACAGGAGCTTTGTCTTGCTCGGCTGGAGGAGAAATGGACTCAATGGACATAGCGGATTCCCATGATCCTGCATCATCATCAATCTCATCATCAAGATTGGGGGGGGGGGGAGCCTGGATTGTGCCTTAAAAATAGATCCGAGTCTTCAGTAGTGCCAACTTCCTTCAAAGTTGTTGACCAACCTTCCTTAAAGAATTTCTTCTTGGCGTAAGATATTTGAGCAAAAGTGGTAGAGATGGACTTATCCCAACCCTTATTGAAGGAATCCTCTCTGGTTTTCTTTATCTTGTCCTTCTCAAGAGAGAGGTCAGTAGATAGCTTGAATACTTTCTCTTCAACTGCTTTTGCCCTGCGCTCAGCTTGTGCAGAGGCCAAAGTGGCCACAAATAAAGAACCATCAGTCTTTTCCCTCACTTCTTCGATAATTTTGGTATTTTCCTCCCAATCCTTCTGATTTGTCTCTAAATCTTATCGGGACTCATCCAAAGACTTTCTAAGACCTTCAAAGGCCTTATCTAGTTCTCCTAAAGAAGAGCGTAGTTGATCGTCCTTCTCATATATTTGGTTGTAATTAATCAAGAACTTCAAGAAAAGAACTAACTCGGTACAAAATCAAAGAAGACATGAACAATATCTTACCAACCTCTAATATTAAAATTTACCAAGGTCAAGCTCAGGGTAGCCCTCTCCGATAGTTTTTATCGGGACATTGAACCAGCAGCATCTCTATAGTCTAGGAGGGTGACAACCATGATCAACTTCCTAGCCAATCTATGACTAAAGGCTACATATAAGCCATAAACAGGTGGGACCATACCGACCAATCCCCGTTGTTCGGCATCAACAACCTTCTTAACCTGCTTATAAGCAGAACCTCTGCTTATTTTTTTGAGAGGAGACTCATCACCTTTGTTGGTTGGGGGCTTTTTGCCAGCCTCACATTTTTTCTTCTGGGCAGTAGTATCAATTGGTTTCTTGGCACCAGTAGTAGAGTCCTCTTCCATAAGATTGGGAATTTTTCTCTTTCCCATTCTGACGGATAAAGGCAGATCAGAATCAAAAAAGGAAGAAGTGCCAACTTCAGCACCAACACCAGTAGATTCAGTGGCCGAGAAGTAGACACTAGATCCCTCTCCAAATCAATTACAACTGAAGCCACAATAATTGTTGGTCGAGCTATAAAATAGGTGATGGAAGTTTTATATTCTACCAAAACAGAAGCTGATCGGGGATGGTCTTCTCCTGCCCTTTGGTTCAGACCCCACAAGAATTTGAGTTCTTTCAAATTCACTTCACCAGGCTTGGGGCACTTACTCTTACGTTCTTTTGTAAAAAGCAATAAGCAATAATTAGCATATATCAGAAAAGAAACCATTAAATAAAGGCGAAGTACTGAAATAACAACCTATCCCATTGCCTGACTGAGGGCACCTGGGACCATGATAGGCCACTTCATTCTCAAGTGGGGCATTTTGCCAATTCTTTCCTATTAAAGCATAATCCAAATAGTCCTTATTGGAATCAGGAAAATTCAACACTAAATCCTTATTAGCTTGTCTAGTTTTCAAGTTGTAATAGACCATTTATAGTAGAACATGGTCTATGGAATCCCAATATGGGTTCCATAGATTTCATTCAGTCTACTGACACCATTGACAACCCTCTAGGTGTTGGGGGTACTCTCGCTAGAACAATATCAAAATATTGGCATAAATGAAGAAGAAAAGGGTTTGATGGAAAGGTAAAACCACACTCAGCTATAAACAAGGTTAGGATCTATGACCCTCTCCTAAAGAATTTACATCAATAGGGTTAGGAGGAATTTCTAAATCAACCCAATAAGGAATTTTTTGTTCTTTCCTAAAGTCCTCTAGAAAATTAACATCAACTATGTAAACCATGGCTCAAAAAGAACAAAAAGAAGAAAAACGAAGATAAAGAAAGAGTTCTTACAGAAAATTAAGGATTCGGCAAGAACTATCGAAGGAAAAGACGAACGACGACAAACGATCGCTGTTACATTTTGAAAATTTAGGGTAAATAAAAATTTGTAAAAGCCTCCTGCCTTTTATAGATTTCCTCGAAAACAATGCAAATAATGATTAAACATACCATGATTGACATTCCGACGGCTGCGCGATACAGAGAGTATGATATACCCATTTATCCTTTGGCGGTTCACTAAAATTCAAATTATTTGCAAAAATGCCATCTTCAAATAATGCCAATGAAATTTTACAAGTGTGGGAGGTTAATTTTATACCAATCATTGTGAAAATACTTCGAGCTACTTCTAAGATCAAATGATCCATACTTCCATGCAAACATCAAGCATGGAACGTTGGGGGCTTCTGTTGATACCCAAAATTATCTGACTACGTGGATTAATCAGATGTGAATACTTGTTCTCCTAGGTGGCCAAAATCCTAGTCAGCAGACTATAGCCCAGCAGTCGTGCCGATCAACATTAGGAATGCTGACCAATATAAGGAAGGCCAACCATTAAGATCAATAAAGCATCACCATACCAAGGTTCATACTATACGTGGTTTATACAACCAATAATCACATTCATTATGTATGTATGTAAATTCTTAATTATATAAAAGCATTCAATCCCTTGACATTCTGACCCTTGACCTCGGGGTCACTATAAATACGTTGTATCCCTTTCATCAAGGGCAAGGTAGAACGAATTATGAGATATTCTTATTTATAAGAGTAACTAACTTTCTGTAACCTCTAAAATCAATACAATAACAGTGGACGTAAGCTTCCTTACATAGCTAAAACACTTTAAAAATTATCTCCCTCTCTCTTTAACTACCATTGCAAATATATATATTTTATGTGTGATTATAAAATTGGATCAAGTCCAGTTTTTTACATCAACAGTGCGTTTGGTTATAGAGTTTGGAGTTCCTGTTATTCTAAATGAAAAAGATAAAAATTCACAATTCGTCTTAAATACGGATTCATGTTTCAAGTTTATTTCTCAGGTTAGTGACCTTGATGACCCCACTATACCACCATGTGTCGCTCCTCCTCCACCTCCTCATTATGCCCCTACATCACGAGCATCTAGTTCATGATCTCTAGCTGAAAATGAGTTAGATTATACAGTATCTCAACTAGGTTCTAGTTTTCATTCATCATTTGGTTCGATGAAATATTCCTTCTACGAAGATTTCCAACACTACTTTAATACTCACATACATAATGTTTGGGATGCCTTGCATGATGCTAACAATGAGCTTATTGATTTATGTATCTTTAGGATGTTTAAGAGGAAGAAGTAGAAGTGATTCAATATGTTTTCTTTGTCTTAGGTTTAGTTTAGAGTAATATGGATTTTGGTTTATATTGATTATACTCATTGTAATACTTGTAAACTCTTTACTTTTGATTTCTTATCATCTTTTAGCATTCCGTATATATTTGTTTGATATATTTATCTTCCCATGTGTAGTTTAACTTGTTGATCTTAGGTATTTATTCTCATGATTCTATCTTGCCTACATTAACATGTTGATTATTCACACACTATATATTTATTCTATATATGTTAGTTTGATTAGCATGATTTAATCACTTAAAATTCTTCGAGAACTTGATCTTACTATGTGATTAGTTCTTTCCTTTGTCGTTTTCCATGATAAAAGTGGGAGAAGTTTGTAGATAGTGGGAATATAGTTATTATCGCATATTAGGTTGCTGAAAGTTGTTTGTTACTATATCATATTTATTGAGAGAGATTGCATATTTGAGGGGAAGTTATTTTAGATAGATATGATGATCCTGTTCACAATGTTATATTCATATGTTCATATTTATCATATTTCCTTGTCATATTTCTTCACATTAGTACCTTGATGATTTTGCTAGTGTATGACATGACAGTTTTGAACAAGATCTTCTTTTTTATCCATGAAGATTATTAAGTCTTTTATAGTTATTAGTTACTTGCAACAAATGTAATTTTCTATTTTTGTATTTATCCTTGGCTAGGCGAGTCGTAAAATGGTAGATTTCCTTCACTTGCTTGTAATTTTTTTTTTTTTTATATTTTGTCTGGGAATTCAACGAAGAGGGAGATCGTAAGAGTATAGTACACTCGATGTGCTCCATTGAATAGATTGTCTAAATTCCTTGCCAAAATATCCAAGAGTTCATTATAAAGCTTCATCAATTAACCAAATTCGCTTAATATCGAACTTTAAGTACGCCACTTAAGAAAGGGTACAAGACTTAGCACACTTAGATTCACCTCAGTTAAATCATTTTTCTAATTGAAAAATATTTTTAATTAACTTTGGTTTTTAATTTTATCAAATACACATGGAAATATACTTTTCATGTAGAGAATCTATTTTATAAATAATTTTCTTTTGTGTGCTTTAATTATGTGAGTTCATGAGAGAAATAAACATACTTGGAGTTTTCCTCAAAATATATTTTGAAAAATCTTCTAAGGAAAACTGGAAAAATTCTTAGGGACAAATACGCGACATGCCTCGCTTAAGGTTTTACACAGTGACGCCTTGCCTCATTGCAGCGATAGCTTATCGTCGGCATTTTCTTATCAATGATCAAAATCTTTGGAGAATGGTGTGACTTGATTCACAACATTTCGGTCGCAACGATGGTCTTCATCGTTACGGAGACTTTATCTCGCTGGTTGCTTGTATCATCATGAAAAATATCTGGATATGGGTGCAACCTGTTTCACTTCAGGTTCATCGCATCAACGCAATAACTCGTTGTTGCGACACTGCGGTGAACTTTTAACAGAGCCGAAAGTCACTTTTGCACAGGATCTTTCTTTAAGATTTTCTTATTTAGTGTGTCAAGTATAACTTTGTGGGTGACTTAGACCCTGATGTTCAACGTAAAAGTATAACTATTTGACGCCTTAAGAGCATCACACCTAGAATTTGAGCATTTAAACCTTTCTGAATCATAGGGCTATAAGTTAGTATGTTGTTTACTCTTCCAAACCAAAAGTTGGAGATTTGAAAAAATATTTTTGCTCACCAAAACATTTCATATATTTGAGAGCACATTTATTCACTCCCGTTCTTTCAATCCATTATTTTTAATAGAGGTGTATTTACACATCTTGTATTCAAAATCCAATATTTATTGGTGAGTATATATTTTCTCTTCCCCGGCTTGAAAAAAAATGTTTTGAGTTTTAAAGCACCACACCCTTTGAAAATACCCCAACACACACATATCTATTGGACTACGTCAAAGTTTCTCGGTATAGCCTTTTGGGTGCTTGAAGGGTGCGTCTCGAAACAACATAAGTCACTTTTACTTTGAAGAAACAAAATTTGGCCAGAGGATTTGAAGGCTTTGATTGCGGACCAAAACTGGTCCCGGTTGTGCAGCGTACTCTAGATATTGGTGCTCTCTACGAAGAATATGGTGGGAAAGAGCGTCTAGTCAGTTGTAGCGTTATAAGGATGTAAGTATATTTCTTATAATTATAAAACTCTATCATAGTTCATTTGTCCTTATCAGCCTGAGATTTTCCTGTTTGTGGGTTTTTCCCTCGTACATTTGGTATGGTGCTTATTTTACTCTTTTCGTATCTTTTAGAATCATTATCTTAATTAAGAAGATAATCTTGAAAGATTCTAAAACTTAGTAAAATATTTTGTCACATACACTTTTGCGTTGTTAAACACTTTTTAATAACATACTTCTTTCTTGAATTAGGTGAATTAATTTTTATTTACTTAGCTACCATCGAGAAACGCACTCTCATGTTCGTTGATTTCACTAACCTCAATAAGGAATGTCCTAAATATTGTTATCCTTTAAGTCGGATTGACACTTTGGTAGACTTCATGATAGCCATGAACTCCTCTATTCATGGATACATACTCCACATAAAACCAGATCAGGATGACCCCTGCTGATGAAGAGGAGAGGTCGGTTATTACAGATATAGTTATGTATTTGGACTAAAGAATTCAGTTGAAATTTATCAAAGGTGGGTGAACCCATCTTCAAGGACCTCATTGAAAAATCCATGTAGGTCTATGCTAATGAAATGTTGGTCAAAATCCTTGAAGCTCAAGAGTATGTGCAGAACCTCAAGGAGATCATCATATAAAATCCTTTTGGTTAAAAGCATTTGGTTTCACATACAATTCTTGTGTGCAACACTTGTATTAAAGTTCTTTTTAACTCATGTGCATTGCACTTTTCTATTACCACTTTAGTAGTTCATAAATGGGGGTTTGAATATGAATCCTCTTATACTCCTTTGTTAGTAAGTACTCTGATGGATTATGATATCGCTCTCAATTGTGTGGTTCATTCTTGTCCTCTTACCTTTGGTTATCTCATCTTAGACTTTGATGTGATCTTATGGAGATGTATGACTTCGATGTAATCTTGAGCATAAATAGGTTGAGCCCCTTCAACTCTATTCTCGATTGTTTTGGTCATAGAGTTTCTATTGTAGTGTCGACTGATTACCGTTATGTCTTTAATGTATTCTAGTGAGATGTGATACCTTATTTTTATGTATGACTAGGAGAAAAAAGGACTATGGTTTTTGGTTAGCTAGTCTAGTGGATCATGAACTTGTTGATCCTAGGCTTTAATTTTTATTTTATGGGTGAATATCCTTAAGTATTTCCAGAAGAGTTACATGGATTGCTTACACATTATGAAATTGAGTTTGCTATAGAAATTTATCCTGGTATATCACCCACTTTATTCTCACCATACTGTATGGCACCTGATGAGTTGAAAGAGCTTAAGCTATAGTTGGAAGACTTATTAAGTAAATGGTTTATACGTCTTAACTTATCTTCTTAGGGTGCACCTTCCTTATTTGCAAAGAAGTAGGATGATAGCCTCCATATTTCTATCGATTATATACAATTCAACAGGTTATAGTTAAGAATAAATATCCTCTGTCACACATTGACTATATAGCCGATTAAACTACAAGGTTCCCTAATTTTCTCAAAGATTTATTTGCATTTTGGGTACCATCATTTACATATTCGTGAAGCCAATATTCCAAAGTCAACTTTGCACTAGCGTTATGGTCCTCGTGATGCTATTTGTTTTGATAAACTTACCCATAACTTTTACAGATTCGATTAATTATATCCTTCACCCCTATTTAGATCAATTTTGGTTGTGTTTATTGAAGATATCCTCATATATATGAGAATTCTGATGAGAACTATAATCATCTTCGTATCGTTCACAAGTGTTTAAACAAAACCATTTATATGCCAAACTATCTAAATGTGCCTTCTGGATGCTAGAGGTCAAGTTCCTAGGTCATATATTTTCAAACCTAGGTGTTACCATAGATCCCTAAAAAGCGGATGCTTTAGTGATTTCGGATTAGCCTCATAATGTCATGGACATGCGTAGATTTCTTAGCTTGGATGGATATTTATGCCATTTCATTCATAGTATCTCTTTTATGGATTCTCGGCTTATATGTCTTACCCAAAATAGAGTCCCCTCTGTCTGGGACAAGAGTGCCAAGATGCCTTAGTGGAGTTGAATTTTTCCTTACATCTTCACTTGTTCTTATCTTACTATAGTGTGGAAAGGATTATAATATTTACTGCGATGCGTATCGTATTGGGCTAGGTTATGTCCTTATGAAATTGGGATGAGTAGTGGCCTATGCCTTACAATAATTGAAGTCGCGATAGAAGAATTATCCTACACACTATTTGGAACTTCCTATAGTTGTCTCTGCCTTGAAAATTTTACATCATTATCTAATGGATAACATTTTGAGGTTTATTCCAATCATAAAAGCCTTAAGTATATCTTCACATGAAAATATTTGAATCTTCATTAGCATTGTTGGGTTGAATATCTCGAGGACATGATTTTGAGTTGTTGTACCAACTGGGCAAGGCTAATGTGGTAGACTATGCTCCTAGTAGGAAGTCACAAGGGTTCTTATCATCTTTATGATGCCACTAGTGGAAGTTTATTACGAGCTTCAAAAGTTTGACCTTATGTTAAAGAGACAAGAGGACCAAGCATATATGTTCAATGTGGTAAGACAACACTTTATTGTAAGGTTATTTTAGATCAATGAAAAGATGGACACATTTATGGATTAGTTCAAGCCTTAGCTTCAAGTATTGAGGAATGTTAGTTTTCTCTTGGAAGTGATGGAATTTTCTCTTGTAATGGAAGTTTAGTAGCCTCTAATGTCCCAAAGTTAGTTGAAGCTCATTGCTCTTGATTTTCCATTCATCCAGGTAATACAAAGATGTACAAGGATCTTCAAAGTAATTTTTGGTTGAGAGGAATGAAATGTCATGTAACTGAGTATGTATCCCAATGTGAAACTTCTCAAAAAATGAAAGTCTAACATCGTAGACTTCCACGATTTCTTTTACCATTTCATATTCCCGAGTGGAAATGGTAAAACATTACTGTAGACTTTGTTACGAGCTTACCTCGATATTTTTTCAAGGAACGATACGATTTGGATTATTATAGATCGACTCACAAAATTCAATCATTTTGTTCCTATATATTATTGTGACTCCTTGAAGCGTCTCTTTCAACTTTATATTAAGGAAATGATTCAGTTGCATGGTGTTCCTATTTCTGTCGTTTAAGATGGTGATATTTGTTTTACCTCTTATTTTTGGAAGAGCCTTAATAAATCTATGGGAATTTTTCTAGACATGAGTACTTCTTTACATCCACTAATCGATGGTCAATCCTAGCACAGAATTCAAGTTTTGGAAGATCTGCTTAGTAGTTCTATTATTTATTTTCAAGGTAGTTACATCGAGCGCTATTGGTGGAGTTCTCGTACAATAATAATTATAATTCAAGAATTGACATGACTCCTTTCAAATCACTATATGGAATATTGCATTGATCCCCCGTATGTTGGGTCGAAGTGGGTGAAGCATCATTGTTAGGACTATAATTAGTTCAATAGACAACATAAAATGTTAAACTCATTCGAGAAAGATTGAAATCCTCACGAGGTCATTAGAAAAATAACGCGGATAAATGCCATCGTCCTCTAATATTTTAAGAAGGTGAACATGTGTTATTAAGAGTGAAGCCTTATTTTTGTGTCATTAGATTTGGTAAAAAAGGTAAGTTATCTCCACGATACATAGGATCATTTGAAATCATTGAGAAAATTGGTCCCATTTCATATCACTTAGTTTTGCCTCCCCTCATGGATCATGTCCAAAATGTATTTCACATCTCTATATTTCATAAGTTCATTCTCGATCCAACACAACATATTGAATTGCAAAATATGGAAGTTAATGAATATGTGTATTATAAGACTCAACCGCTGTATATAGCTGATCATCGTGAACATATTCTTCGAAATTGTGTGATCTATATGTTCAAAATGGTGTGGTTACATCATGGTGTTGAAGAAGCTACGTGGGAGCCTGAATCATAAATCTACACCAAACATCCATAGTTATTATCTTAAGATATATTCTTAGAAATTTTGAGGATAAAATGTTTTTAGTGGGTGAGAATGTAACGACCCACATTTTTATAAATTTCCTTTGTATGTGAATGTGTCCTTATTTCTTTGTGTAATATCTCTTGTAAAGTTCAGTTTCAAGCCGAAACCTAAAAAAAATATGGTTAAACCCGTGACCTAATTTGCAGCAACATCGACCATTTTCATTATAGGGTTTCAAGTGACCACAAGTTCGAAAAAAAGCGCGACGTCCTTCACCACAATGAAGAAATTTCTCATTGTAATGAAGATCCTGATACGCTGGTCACGACATTAGCCTAGTAAACTTTGCTTTTAACAAAATTGATCGGTATATAAAGGGATTTATTCATTAAAAGCCTATAAATATCCTCTTCGAACCAAACACCTCCCTCTCTCTCTCTCTCTAAAACTCATCTTCTTTCTAAAATTTGAGTTCAAAACCCTAATTAAAACCCATATGCTACTTGACAGTTAGGATCTAGAAGGGTAGTAGAACACCATAATTAGAGCTTGGATATTTTAAAACATTCCTTGCAGCATTTAAAAGGTTTAGTGTACCTTCTATTTCTAATTCCAAGCAAGGCAAGTATTCCTCCTCTATTCTGATTTCTCTTAGTTGATGTTTGTAGAGATACGAGTACTTCTTGAATCCTTTTCTTTTACTTGAAACTCCATTATTGACCTTTGAACTTTTGTGGACTCTTGACAATCACGCTTTGTAGAATATTGTTGGGTTAATTATACAGTAGGTATTGAACTCTATCACTTTTCAGTGTTAAGTTTCACATAAAACCCTCACTTGTTATTTTAAAGTTAAACATTATATAAAGATGGGTCATTTACATTATTGATAAAAAGATGTGATTTTCTTAGTGACCCTTTTGAATAAAAATTTGATATAAAGAGGAGAAGATAAAAATTTGAAGTGACAATAAACTTTGTGGTTATAAATTAAAATAATTCTTGATATAAAAATATTGAAAATGTTACTTATTTTAAAGTGTAAGTTAAACTGATGATTTCATTATGAATTTAACTTGAGTAATAATAAACCCTTCTTTTTGGACTTTTCATAATAAGTTTAGAATTGCCCTCGAGTAAGGATCAATGTTTAAATTGATTTACAACATCTGGCATTCTCGTTGGTGCGTACATCACCGATGGTTTTAAGGTGCGGATTTTATTTGTGGAAATATACGGGATGACGACATCCTGGGGTGAGGCGTTCCTGAATCTACGAAAGGTCTATAAAGTAAGATTGGGTAATTAGACAACACGTGGTGAGGATCCCATAGATGGTTTGAACTGCACTTGTTGTGCTCACGTGTGATAAGCACCTCCGATTATAATTCTAGGCAAACTAGAGGTTCTTCGTGGCGTAAAATGGTTTAACAAAATAAGTTTCTCGCTTAAATACCTTAATTGTTTTTTAAATTACTTTAATATTCATTGCCATTAGGTTTTGGTTGATATTTGTTATCTTTTTTACGGGCATTTGGATCACATCCTTGTCCTCTCCCCCGCCCCAAGTGTGCTTAAGGATTAGGGTACAAAGATAGCTGAGTAGAAGCTCTAGCGCAGCTATTAGATTCGTCTACGATTATCCTGCTTTTTTGGATTTTGTTTACATATTAATTTTAATTATGGATTTGTGGAGTATTTTTATTTTAATTCTATGTAATACCCCGTATTTTTATGCATATTTATTTTTATGAAAATGGGGATTAATTAAATTAAAGGGGGAAAATTTAAATTGTAATTAATCCGATTTTATGATAATAATTACTAACATTATGAGAGTTAGTAGTTATTGAAATAATATTATGGCCGGGAATGAGATACACGGCAGTTATGTTATAAATATTTGGGATGCGTATGAGTCGCATCACTAGTATGTATTTAGGGGTTTAAAAGGTAAATTATTTTTATATAACTCGGATGACTATTTTGAGTGTGCCAGAGTGTCCGAAAGGGTTAAAACAGTCAGAAAACACTACTCGGGTATTTAAATTGGAGTCCGGGACATTTTAGCCCAAAACGACACCCCGGAGGGGTATTTTGGTCTTTTGGAATTTTTGGGTAATTAAATGGACGAAAATTGGGTTTAATTAAAATCATTTAGGGTTAGTGGCCTGTTAGTTTCAACCTATGTGAGAAAGAGAGGAAAAGAGAGAGAGAACCAAGGAAGAAGAAGAAGACTCCATTAGAGCCCTAAGCCAAGAACTCAAGCTTTCACACCAAAAAGTACACCAGTGCGTAGATCGTGTCAAGAGGATCGTTCCCATACCAATTTCAACCTGCGAATCAGAAGTTCATTTTAATTTAAGTGATTATGTTTCTCTTCCTCTTAGCATTTATTATTCTTGTCAACATATGTTGAGGTTTTAGAACTATTAATACCAAAATTGGTTTACCTATGATGAGGTTGTGTAGGAATCTTAGAAATTTGATGGGGGTTTGTATGTAGAGGATTTTTTCCCTTAATAGGAATGTGAAATTTGGTTAATTATATGTTAATCACGAAATAAAAATGGGGTTTTTATAGATTAATAATTCTGGGTTTATGTTAATATGACTCATGGGAAAATTTAGGAAATTGTTGAATTTACTTGATGATTAGAAGGATTTGGCCCCTAAACTATGCTAAGAAGTGTTCTAGGGTGACTTAAAGTAGGTTGGAAACCTTTTACTTGGGTTGGAATGGGTTTAGGTTGAGATTGTAGAGGAGAAAATCTGGAAAAACGAACTTTGAAGATGAACTGGGCAACTGCAGAAATTTCGTTAGAATTCCAGCCCAGGTCGTTCGAACGAGACTTCTAATGAGATTCCAGTGGGTCTTCTAACGAGTTTGGTAGTTCGTAGTGAGGGGGACTTCATTCGAACGACCCTCGTTCGAACGACCTCGTTTGAACGAGATTTCCTGGGTCTTCTAACGAGATTCCAGATGACTCTTAAGGCCCGATTTTTGCTTCAAACTTCCCATAGGCTTATTTAAATGAGTGTTAGACCTGCATGAATGTCAAATGAATTAAAATTTATAATTATTAGTGAGCGGAGAATATGTCGACCCTCGAAAGGTATGAAAATTCATAGAATTAGAGAGATGCGAAAATACAAGGGAGATTATATACGAATAAGGTACAGGGTATAATAAGGGATATATTATACGTACTGCGAATACTAGGCTGCGGGAAAGCCAATGAATTTATATAAGTTATGTGTATTCTTATTGCTCAAAATATCACTACACCCAAATGGATAAATTGGCACCCTTTCAGCGGCTAGTCTTGTCACGATCATTGACCGTGATAAAAAAACACGAGTTTTTTATCACGGTCATTGACCATGACAAGCCCCCCGTGACAAGGTATTGTCACGGTCATTGACCGTGACAGTCCTTATAATATTGTCACGGTCAAGGACCATGACACGTCTGTGGCAAATGTCCCAGTAAAAAATCCTTTCCTCTTCTTTTTTCTCCCGCTGATTTCCCTCCTTCTTTCTCTCTCTCTCTACGATGCTCTCCCTCTCTCTCTCTCTACTTTCAGGTTACTCTCTCTCTCTCTCTCTCTCTCTCTCTCTCTTCCATTTATATATATGAGTGTGTGTGTGTGTGTATATATGTGCATGTGTGTGTATGTGTGTGTGTGTGTGTGTGGTGGGTGGGAGGGGGTGGGGGGCAGGGGGAGGGAGCAAGGATTGGGGGGTTGTTTGTGTGTGTGTGTGTGTGTAGTGGTGTGTGTGTGGTGGGGGAAGGGGTGGGGGGGAGGGAGCAGGGATGGGTGGGTGGGTGGGTGGTGGGGTAGGGGTGGGGGGTTGTGTGTGTGTGTGTGTGTGTGTGTGTGTGAATGTGCGCGGGTGTGGGTGAGTATGTGGGTGTTTGTGTATATGTGTGTGTAGTGTGCATGTTTGTGCGTAATGTCCCTTGTAAACGAATTGATTGGTTATTAATTTTTTTAGTAAATTAATATATGATTGCCCCCCATTGTAAATTAGTAAATTAATATATGATTAATTATGAAAGCAGGATTGCCCCTCATTGTAAATTAGTAAATTAATAATTGTGTACTTTAATTATTAGTTTAATTGATGAAAATAATTAATTGAGTAGATGAATTAGAAGGAGTACAGGATACACATTTGTTGTTGACATTGCTGTTGGATTATAGTGGATCGATGTTGGGTTGGTTAGTTTTAACAGTGGCATGACCACTGGATTATTATCAATATGGGGGTGAGATTTTTCAACTTTTTTTGAAATTTACTTTGTATATCAAACAATATATATATAGTATGATAATTAAATGAAACATACTTGAAATTACATATAGTGCGCATAGATTGGACAGTTTGGGTACATAATAAATTGACAAGTGTGACTGTTATTTCAATTGATCAATTGAAATAACACTCACACTTGCCAATCTACGTCGTGTACTTAGAGAACTACGGGGATATGCTGTCGAATTTTTTTCAAATCGTAACAATGTGCATGAGTTGTTAAGTATATTACAGAAAAATGCGATCTTGAATGGGATAGGACCACTCACCCTTTAGAGGAGATGGAGGAAATAGAAATTTCTATTATAAATTGAATTTGAATATAAATAAGACATAATGCTTTTAATTGATTTGATGATAACCTGAATTTTAAACAATTTTTCAATTTGTAATAAATATTCCAATTTGTACCGAAACATCCAATTTTAATACTTTTAATTGATTTGCACTTTATCATTTTCACTCTTGTGTAGTGTGCGTGTGTGTGGGCAGTAGGGGTGGGGGTGGGGATGTTTCAGATTTTTAGTAATTGTACATATTATGAGCTAGATGTTGTTGTTTTGGAATTCAGAATTGAGGTGTTTGACAGTAACAATTCATTTTTATTTGTAGTAATTGTACATATTTGCATGTCTTATTTTAATTCATTTTGATATGTACTAATAACATTTTTTACGAAAAATGTCTCTTTCAGGTATTAAGGCGAGAATGATGATGGTTGTTATGATGATGTCGTCTGGGCTCGGTGGTAGCGGAGGCAACGAGGGTTCCTCAGCCCCTAGGCTCCCCAAATATGGAAAATTGAGGATGGCCATCAAGAACAAATCGGGTCAATTAGCGAGATCCCTCGAGATGGTAAAGACGATCATCGACCCGGGGTACATTAGTTAGAAGGAGGTGCCATATGATCTCAAGTTAGCTGTTTGGGTGACACTACAGGTAATGTATTTATATTTATATTTATATTCATATGAATATTTCAATTTCGATTTCAATTTCATTTTATATTTATTTGCAACTAACATTGTATTTGTTGGACATGAACAATTCAACATGGATCCAAAGCTACGCGATTCCGTCTTGGAGCAGTTGAGGGAGAAACACAAGATGTGAAAGAAAAATATGCGGACCCGGTACTTTGGGAAGACACGAGAGTCCATTAGCCAAAGGCGTGAATTCGTCCCGTCGAATGAGCCGATCTCATTGGCACAATGGCAAAAGTTCTTTGACAATGAGATCGGGGAGTGACAATTGGCATATCGTCAATCAGGGAGGGAAAACCGGGCAAAAAAGACGGACGTGCACTACTCCGACCGGACATCTTACGCCTAGGTGGAGCATAGGATGATGGTAAGATTTAATTTTTCTATAACTACAAAAATATATTATTCTGCATTATTTTACTTTGCGGGGCCGATACTAATTTTACTTCATTTTATTTCAGGGGATAGGGAGTGGCCTTGGGGGATAGGCCACATAGGCTCGATACTTATGTGGCTCTTCGGACGAAGAAGGGGAAGGACAAGGAGGTGTCCCCGAGCGTCGCGACCACGATTGTAAGTAATCCGACAGTTTACTTTTTGTTAATTACGTTATAGTTTTTTAATTTAATTATTTTACTAATCATATGATTTTTCTCATTTCAGGCAAAGCTTAAGGAAGTGCATGAGTCGCAGTCTGATGCCGATAAGGCATCTTTGTCTACAGACGCACTCAGCCAAATGCTTGGCTCTGATCGCAAGGGGAGGACAATGGGGTGAGCTCGCGGGTGGCCAAATCTAGGATCATCGAATTGGAGACGAGCGACATCGGGTTGGCTCGAATGGTGGACTCGCATGATGCGAAGCTGTCCCGTTTGGAGGCGACGGTTTAAGATATGTTCTCATTCATGAAGCGTTCGTTGGGCGATAGAAAACGCAAGGGGAAATGGAAGGAAAAGATGGTGGGGGAGGATGAGGATGTGGACCTCGCTGCTTCATCGCCGACACGTGCGGATTTTGATGATCCACTTACCTATTTGGCTCCCTTCGATCGACCGATGTTGACACTTGGTTGGCCGAGCGTGTTTATACTGGACATATTTGATGTCCAGTGGATAGGGCGGGGGTTGAGGGACCCGAATATTGTCCAGGGTGGCCTAGTTCATAGACGTGAGCTTCAAGACATCGAGTCCAAGGTGCTCATCACGCATGTGATACCCAGGAAGGAGAACTCACCGTTGTGGTTGCGCGAACAATGCGGCACGATGTATATCAGTGTGTGTGTCAATTCGTATATCGTGTGGCCTACTCACCTCCTCGGATTTAACCTTACCCAAAACATGTAGTGACATTATTTAAATTGAATTGTATTATTTTTAAGTTGGTACATTTGAATTATAATTGGATTATATCGTGATGCATATGGTCTCTATTTTGAATGTATATTTACACTATCTCTATTTTATTTGGATATATAATGTTTGAACAGGTACAACAGTGCTATAACTGGTACAAATATACTGCTAGATAGTGGCAGTGGTCATATTGCCCAACATATTATTTTTCAATTCTGCCCAGAATTGTCACGGTCATTGACCGTGACAAGTCCTTGACAAAGAAACTTGTCACGGTCAATGACCGTGATAATTTTTTATTAAATGTCACGGGTTTGTCATGGTCCTTAACCGTGATAAATCTTGTCACGGTCAAGGACCGTGACATGACCGTGACAAGTCCGTGATAAAAAAAGTTATCTCCCCCAGCATTGTCACGGTCATTAACCTTGACAAGTTCAATGACCGTGAAAATTCTGCAGATTTGGTATAGAGTATTATGTGTATGACATACCTAGCTACTGGCTATCGAACGTAGGTTAACGCATTGTGGACGATCGAATCTTGTGTGCCTTCGGGGGATTTAGAGTCATACCCCTAGAGCATGGAACCTAGGTACGGGCTATCCGTGAGAATGATAATGATGACGGTCGTATGGGTGCGTAAGTATGTGCATAGCCCATCGGCTTGGGACTATGTTCGCCTCCAATAGGTGTTTATGTTTTTATTGGTTCTCGAGAGATTGAACCTGTTGTCCTCTATGCGTGAGCGTTGCAATGGGTCTAGATAGCCGAGTATGCGTAGCACTAAGGGTTTCTCAACCAGGGGTGAAATATTGCTATATTTATATATAAATTGATATGTATACATAAGAGAATAATGTGTGTATACCGAAATCCTGTTTGGTGTCTAATGTTGCTGATTCTATTTTTAAATGTGTACTTATGGTATTATTAGCTGGACATTTAGAAGAATATGAGAATAAAATAAAGTAATTCTAAACCTATATCGAAATCTTAAGTACGTCGGATTTGAGTTATTTAGGGAGTCTTTCTAGCATAATAATATGTACCTTGTGGCCAGTCAGGGTATCATGACTAGTATGGGTAGTTAGGCCCGTTAGGTGTGCACACTAGATCGAGGGGTGAGTATCTCAAGTGAGTATGCTAAGTTAACTTGATTAATAATTGTGCTAATTGAATCAATTTAAGCACTTTCTATTTTAAACTGTTTTCGAGTCGGGCTCTGACCCGCTTTTCTAAATATCTTTCTATTGTTCCATCATTTTTAGGTGCCCAGCCACAAGGACACCAGTCTTAGGAGACTCTATTCAGTTGTCGTGTTGTAGCTGCTGTGGAAGCTGCAGGACAATTGCTAGTATACGACTCAGCCTATTCTTCCTTTTTCAGTTATCTATTTTGTTGGATATGCCGTCCTTTCTTCTGTTTACATTCAAAGATTTAGTTGTTTTAAATTCTCTCTTAGATTTGATTTCGTTTTATTGGATTTATTGTATGGGATTGTATCTGGATGTGTTTTACCCCAGTCATTTATTTTACTTCAGTTAGACTTTATTTGTATTACTGTGATGCATGGCATTTGTTAGTATTATTTTTTATATTGGTTAGTAACAAGATAAAATTTGGACATCACCCTTTTTAAATACTAGGTGGTTAGTTTTTATTAAATTAAAATTTGAGTTTTCGACACTGATGCATTATCTGGACCAACTTGATATTCTGAAATTAATTAATTAAGGACTGATCACCCGGTAATTAATTAGGTGGGGTGTCACATTTTAATTCTCTCATTTCTAATAACTATTAATACTTGAAGTTTGTTATTGTAATATTATAAGACTATGGTTTGCCCGTGCAGGTTGGCGACTGCTTAATTCCTAAAATTTCATAACATGTACTGGAGTTTGGTGGACACTTAATTATTGTTAAGCTTTGATTTATGAACTCCTAAAAATTTTAAATTGGTGGATGATATTTGTTGCTAAATGTTGATGTTTCCTTAACTAATAAAACATGTTAATTTGATGTATAAACATAGGAAAATTTTCTAAAATTTTCTAAAATTGCAATGAGTTTTTGATAATGTAAAATCAACGAGATGGCGAGTTTAAATGACTCAATTGGTTTTCTTCAGGGTGCGCAACACCTCTATGTCCTACCGGGCATACCCAGTGAAGCTTATGATTTTTATTTTTCTTGCTTTTTTGTACCCTTTGGCCTTAAACGAAAGCTTAGGTTTTCCTAATCCGAAAATTTGGGTTAGGGAGGCACAAGGTAGTTGTGATAAGGGTGTGTGTGTGTATATATATATAATACTTCTCAACATCATCCTCATCCTCATTATCATCTCAATCAATCATTATCTTGCTAAGTGTTATTAATTAAAGCCCTCAATTTGTAAGTTTGAGTTGAGAATAAACAACTATAACATATATGGGTCCACACTTTACCAATTTTTATTTAAATCCAGTCATCTCTACAAAGTTTCCAACTATGATCACACACAATAATCCTTAAATATAAATTATCTCAAGGAAAACTCCAACATCAAGGATTTACTTAATTAATTAGACTAAAATCAAATTACGTAATTATATTCTTGCATATGTAGTGAAAAATTATCATCATCATTATGTAATCAACATTTGAATTTACACAACTAAATATATGAATTCTCACAATTATATCATTAACATAATCATAGTCATACAAAATTTTACTCAATCTCAAATAACCCTTATTAATTTGTAATCCATATGTGCCTTGTACAACTTAAAATTTAAATATAAAAAACTAAAAATATATGGTAAAAACACTCCCAAATCATCCCCAAAACGACATTTTTGAGAAAAAAAACTAAAAATACAAAAAGTTTTAAAATATCGTTTTATGCCAGGTTACGAGAAACATAAAAAAATGTGCAATTGTAAGATCTCAAAATCAGGTTTCATGAAAACACCGATTACAATTACTATATTTATTTAATCCAAACATTAAATAGGGACCATTCTAAATTTTTGGGTTTTTATTTGACCTATATACCCTTTTATAACCACTTGCTCGTAAATATTGGGATGGCATCTTTCAAACGATTCAACTGTTTTTGTCTTCCTTTTTAAGCTTCAAAAAGTTATAACTTTCGATTTACAAACCTGATTTTCTAAAAATTGATATATTTCTAACCTACTCAGCGAGATAACAAGATCCATAACTACTATAAAATTTTGAAAAAATAATATGAATACAACAAATATTTATCGTATGTTTAAGATTACTCTGACGATAAACATTAATTTGATTGTAAATATTTACACTAATAGTAAAATATTTATTGTCTTATTAATATTTAGGTTGCTATTAAGATATAAGGAATAAAATTATATGAAGGTGGTGACAAAATAAATTGAAAAGTAAAAATTTATGATTAGAAAAATTAACAATCAATGCTTTGATAGGAAATATTTACATTAGTAGTAGAATATTTATTGTTAGAATAAGTATTTACTTCACAATACTAAATAGAGTGTGAGATGAAAAGAATACGAATTAATCCCCAACAATCGATATTTACGCTACTATTAAATACTTATCTGTAAAGAAGATATATTTACTTTACTATTAATATACAAATAAGAAAAATAAAAGGAAAGTATCAAATTGAAAAATATTATTTACCAAGAGACTCCTTAAGAAATTAAGTAAACATTCACCGTGACCGTAAATATTTACGGTGAATGTAAAATTTTACATCAAAAGATGAATAGACAATAGATATTTACTGCCTAGGGAACAAAATAGTTAACCAAGCTATTGTTAAATGAAAGACAATTTATTGTTTGAAGGCACGGTTAACAATGAACATACAATACATATTTACTATATTAGCAAAATATTAGTTACCCCCTCCCCCCAACCAACACACACACACACACCAACCATACACAAAAAAAAGATCGCAAACCCACCAACCCACCCAAACCCTAAAGTCCTAGATTCGCCATTAGGCCTGTCAATGGGTCGGATCCGGGTCGGGTTTAGGGAGATCCAGATCCGTGTAATCGGGTCTTCATCAAGTTCGGGTTCGGGTTTGGGTCCGGATCTTCATCAGGTCTACAATATTGGATCCATACCCGGATCCGTTCAGGTCTTCGGGTCTCGGGTTCGGGTCCGGGTCTCGTCAAATGTGTACATTTATTTTATATTATCCCCCTTCTTTATTTTTTAATCATAAATTAAAATATTTTATAATGTATTATAGAATATTATTAGTATAAATAAAACATATGTTATTTATATTTATTATATAAACAAATATATATATATATATATATATATATTACTTACATGTTATATTGATAAGATGTATTTATAAATATATATAAATTTATAATATATGAATATATATTTAAAAAATAATAATGTATAATCTGGGTCGGGTCTTCGGGTCCGGGTCTTGTATAAGATCCAGACCCTACCCATTTAATAAACAGGTCTTCGTGTATTCGGATCTTCGGGTCTCAGGTCCAAAAAAATATGCTCAGACCCTATTATACGTATCGAGTCCGGGTCCAAACCCGACCCATTAACAGGCCTATTCGCCATCATCAACCCACATCACCCCGTGCCTGCTCAAAACCATCTATCAACCCACCCACCACTTCGTAATCACACCATATTGTTGAAACAATCACGAATAGTCGATGAAAAGAAAATCCATAGATGTATAGAATGAGGCAGTGCATCGTTATGTATGTAAGAAAGAGACGTCATCAACAATGGCGATGTCCGAAAATTATGGTTGTGCCATTGATAAGAGATGAAGACGAGGGATATTTTCGTCAATGGTATGGAGAGAGAGAGAGAGAGAGAGAGAGAGAACGTGATATGTGGAAGTGTTTTTTTTTTGTGTGTGTGTGTGGGGGGGGGGGGGGGGGGAGCCTCATTTATTTTTATAATTGAGTTTAACCCCCATTTTTTCTTTCTTGGGGTCTAGCCTCCAAAATGACTTTTAGTGATACCAAAACTCTCACAACAAGTTTTAGCAACTTTTTTTCATGACATTTTATACGTCACTAAAAGTCAAATTTTGGGTCAAATCCCAAGAAGTAAAAATATTGAGGTAGGAGCAAATTCAATATAACAAAATTAATGGGGAGGAAATACGAAATAACCCTATTTTAAATATAGGACCTTATTAATGGTTGACTAGTAATTGAGGCTTCGATAAAATAAATCTCTTCAAATAAAACTCACATATAATAAACTCTTAAATCTTATAATTTTCTGAGGCCATTAACTATTTAAAAAATGAAGACTAAATTTGATTGTTAACTCGACATTTAGGGTTCAAACATCCAAAAACTTTAGGGCCCGTTTGGTTTTCTATTCAGAAAACTCGATTTAAATGTTGTTTTTAAATACAGTTTTAAAATTCAGCCTTTTGTTTTTATAATTATTAGTGCATGCTTGGTAAACTTGTTTTTAAATATACTTTTTCGAAAATTTGACAAAATTGACAAACATGTGTATTTATATTATACATATAATTATGTGTGTGTGTGTGTGTGTGTGTGTGTGTGTGTGTGTGTAATGATATTGCATATATAATTCACATTAAAATTATATACATACATGAATTGATAATATATTTTAATACATATGTATTTTATATATATTTTATATTATTCCATACATTAACAATACATGCATAAAACTATATATTAGTATCATGTATATATTGATAATATTATTCATCATATGGATCTTAGTATATTATATAATTTTATAATATAAGTATACGTAATTCGTGTACAAGTACATATATATTTTTTATTTATAAGAATTACACATATATTAATGTATTATGTATGGATATTATATATTAAGGTACAAATGCATTAAAATATTAAGAGTTGAAAAATAAAATATATAAGTTATAAAACATCATTTTCCTGTTTTCTAAACAACTTGATTATAACACAGAAATATTATAATTCAGTGTTTAAAAATAGGTTGTCAAACGCAATTTTTAATCAGAAATGTATGTAAACACATAAAACAGAATTATAATATCAAACCAAACTGGTCCTTAATTTCTGATAACAATCCTAAAAAAAGTTATAGACATAACCATATGTAATAATATCAATAAGATTATCAACATATACTAATCTTTAAAGCCCAAATTAAAATTAGGTTTGCTCTTTAAGATAATAACATCAAAGGAGACAAGTAAGAGATTCACTTGACTTTATTAATTTGTAGATGAAGACCTAACTTGATAAAATTCTTCATTCTCCCATGAAAGTTTGTTTTACTTTTTCTCTCTAAGGTGTCTACTTTTCTTCTCCCTCTTAGCATAGAACACTCAAATGCAGGTTAGGGGTTAAAATACTCAAATGGAGGCTAGGTTATTAAATATATACAACACATCCCTTTATTTCATTTTGAACATCATAAAACAAATCATATAAACTTGAAATGCCACACAATATATAAAATAAGCCCTGAATGGGTTTATAGCACCTGATATAAATTTTAGTCATTAAATTTACATTTTTACGCTTATATGTGTCAAAAAATAGCCCATACTGAAAATACATAATTTAAATAAATAAAACCATTAACATAACGCAAGTATGAACTCATACAAAATTAATTAATAAATAAATATAAGAACATGAAATTTTTATTGAAAAGCATGTCCACACAATTCAAATCACCTTTGTACTTAAATTACAAAATTAAATCTATACCTATTCCACTAAAAAAAATTATTTGTCTTAATAATTCTTTTAAATTACCAATATTACAATTTCTCTACATTATTCTTTTTTTTTCAAGTTCCGTTTTACAATTGTTTTTCCACGACATCATTTACTTAGGTATTTTGAAATATATCCACGTCATTGGCCAAATGAGATGTCACATTCTATTTTCGTCAAATTTAAATTGGAGTATTAAACCCAGAGTTACAACTGCCTAACTTTATATACTTTAGAATTTAGGGGCATTTACGTTTAGATCCTATTAGACGTTCTTATAGACATTCTAGTCCCATCATGTTTTTCTCTTACAAATAAGTCCTATTCCTAATTTTTTGGAACTTTTTTTTCACTTTTACCCTTTTAAAACCAACAATCCGTAACTTCCTTGAGGAAGTTACATAAGTGGTTGAACTTTTTTTTTTAATCTTCAAATGATCATAACTTTTGATTCACAAATCCGTTTTTCACAAAATTACTATTTTTGAAATCTGCTCGACGAGATCTATCAAACAAGATCCATGAAGGCTATAAAATTCCAAAGAAAAAAATTTACACAAACAGTAAACTTTACTGTATGCACTAGAATATGAAATAGTTTTATATATGTGACATTTTCACAAATAGACAGTAACATTATGTGCTAATACCACACAGCATATATATATATATATATATATATATATATATATATATATATATATATATATATATATATATATATATATATATATATATACACGGTGGATCCAAACCCTTTTTTTTTCAAAATTACCTTATATTTGAAGGTTCGCGCTAGCGGTATCCAATCCTTACCACCATTATTGGAGCTTCAACGACCTTCGTCAGAGCTCTGATTTGGGGTGGGTAAGGGTGGCATGTGGTGCCGCTGGCGCGGACCTTTGAAAATAAGAGATTATTGAATAAATGAGTTTTGGATCCACCGAAGTATCATGGGGGCAGCTGGCGCAGAGCTTTGAAAATAAGATTGGATAAATGGGATCGGGATCATCTGGAGCGCCAATTTGGGGTGAATAGGGGTGGCACATAACTTTAAAAATAGGAGCATATTGGATATATATATATATATATATATATATATATATATATATATATATATATATATATAGTTTGTAAAAATGTCATAGATATTAAACTTTATTGTATATACCAGAAAATGAAATAGTTTTATATTTCTGACATTTTCACAAACAATAACATTTACTGTGATAATATATTTATGAAATAGTTTTATATATATAACATTTTCACAAACAGTAACATTTACTGAGTTAATATTACACAATATATATATAACATTTTCACAAAAACAGTAACATTTACTGAGTTAATATATATATACACGGTATATCCAAACCTCTTTTTTTTTTTAAATTACCATATTTTTAAAGGTTTACGCTAGCGACATTCAATCCCCACCACTACCCACCCCAATTGTCGACGCTTCAACGACTTTCATCAGTGCTATGATTTAGGTGGGTAGTAGTGGCATAGGGTGCCGCTGGCGCGGACCTCTGAAATTAAAAGAATATTAGATAAATGGAGTTTGGATCCACTGGCGCTTCGATTTGGGGTGAGTAGGGGTGACAGTGGGTTAGGTTTATATCTATAACATTTTTACAAACGTTAACATTTACTGTGTTATAACACAGTATATATATATATATATATATATATATATATATATATATATATATATATATATATATATATATATACATACATATACGGTGGATCCAAACCTCTTTTTTCTGATATTGCCTTATTTTTAACGACCCGCGCTAGCGGTATCTAATCCCGACCATCACCAACCGCAATTGTCGGAGCTCGAACAATCTTCATCAGAGTTCTGATTTGGGGTGACATGGAGTGCCGCTGGCGCGGACCTTAGGAAATAAGGGAATATTGGATAAATGGGGTTTGGATACACCGGCGCACCAGTTTGAGGTGGGTAGCCATTGGATTAGGTTTATATCTGTAATATTTTCACAAATAATAAATGTTACTGTTTGTGAAAATGTTACATCGGCATCCCATGCCACCTCAAATCAGAGCTCTGATGAAGGTTGTTGGAGCTCCGATAAAGGGGGTGGGGATTGGATGCCGCTGGCGCGGACCGTTAAAAATAAGATAATATATGAAAAAAGAGGTTTGGATCCATCGTATATATATATATATATATACTGTGTTATAACACAGTAAATGTTAACGTTTGTAAAAATGTTATAGATATAAACCTAAACCACTGTCACCCCTACTCACCCCAAATCGGAGCGCCAGTGGATCCAAACTCCATTTATCTAATATTCTTTTAATTTTAGAGGTCCGCGCCAGCGGCACCCTATGCCACTACTACCCACCTAAATCATAGCTCTGATGAAAGTCGTTGAAGCGTCGACAATTGGGGTGGGTAGTGGTGGGGATTGAATGTCGCTAGCGTAAACCTTTAAAAATATGGCAATTAAAAAAAAAAAGTTTTGGATCTACCGTGTATATATATATATATATATATATATATATATATATATATATATATATATATATATATATATATATATATATATATATATATATTAACTCAGTAAATGTTACTGTTTGTGAAAATGTTATATATATATTGTGTAATATTAACTCAGTAAATGTTACTGTTTGTGAAAATGTTATATATATAAAACTATTTCATAAATATATTATCACAGTAAATGTTATTATTTGTGAAAATGTCAGAAATATAAAACTATTTCATTTTCTGGTGTATACAATAAAGTTTAATATCTATGACATTTTTACAAACAATATATATATATATATATATATATATATATATATATATTATATATATATATATCCAATATGCTCCTATTTTTAAAGTTATGTGCCACCCCTATTCACCCCAAATTGGCGCTCCAGATGATCTTGATCCCATTTATCCAATCTTATTTTCAAAGGTTCGCGCCAGCGGCCCCCCATGATACTTCGGTGGATCAAAAGCCCTTTTATTCAATAGTCTCTTATTTTCAAAGGTCCGCGCCAGCGGCACTACATGCCACCCTTACCCACCCAAATCGGAGCTCTAACGAAGGTCGTTGAAGCTCCAATAATGGTGGTAAGGATTGGATACCGCAAGCGCGAACCTTCAAATATAAGGTAATTTTGAAAAAATAGGGTTTGGATCCACCATATATATATATATATATATATATATATATATATATATATATATATATATATATATATATATAGAGAGAGAGAGAGAGAGAGAGAGAGAGAGAGAGAGAGAGAGCGGTTCTCATGCATACCCCAGTTTGCATACCGCTGGGGCGAACCAATTTTGATAAAATAGTAAAAAAAATATTTTTGATGTAATTTTTTTTTTATAGTTTCTAAACATTTCAATAGGACCATAAAAAAAATTCAACTCAAAATGAATTTTTTTACTATTTTAAAAAAATCGGTCAAACTTTGTGAGTTTTTAACAACTTAAAAACTCACAAAGGTTGACCGATTTTTTTAAAATAGCAAAAAAATTCATTTTGAGTTGAATTTTTTTTTATGGTCCTATTGAAATGTTTAGAAATTATAAAAAAAAAATCAGCCCGAAATTATTTTTTTTACTATTTTAAAAAATGGGTCCGCACGGAGGGTATGCAAACTGGGTATGCATGAGATCCTTTCTGTATATATATATATATATATATATATATATATATATATATATATATATATATATATATATATATATATATATATATATATATATAAATATATATATATACTGTGTAGTCTTAACTCAGTAAATGTCTGTTTGTGAAAATGTTATATATATATTGTGTAATATTAACTCAATAAATGTTACTGTTTGTGAAAATGTTATATATATAAAACTATTTCATAAATATATTATCACAGTAAATGTTGTTGTTTGTGAAAATGTCACAAATATAAAACTATTTCATTTTCTGGTGTATACAATAAAGTTTAATATCTATGACATTTTTACAAAATATATATATATATATATCCAATATGCTCGTAAATTTTTAAAGTTCTGTGCCACCCTTATTCACCTCAAATTGGCGCTCCAGATGATCCCGATCCCATTGATACAATCTTATTTTCAAAGGTCCGCGCCAGCGGCACCCTATAATACTCCGATGGATCCAAAACCCATTTATCCAAAAGTCTCTTATTTTCAAAGGTCCGCGCCAGCGGCACCACATGCCACCCTTACCCACCCCAAATCGGAGCTCTGACGAAGGTCGTTGAAGCTCCAACAATGGTGGTAAGGATTGGATGCCGTTAGCGCGGAGCTTTAAATATAAGGTATTTTTGAAAAAAGAGGGTTTGGATCCACCGGATGTGTGTGTATATATATTTACTGTGTGGTATTACCACAGTAAATGTTACTGTCTGTTTATGAAATGTCACATATATAAAACTATTTCATATTCTAGTGCATACAGTAAAGTTTACTGTTTGTGTAAATTTTTTTCTTTGAAATTTTATAGTCTTCATGGATCTTGTTTGATAGATCTCGTCGAGCAGATTTCAAAAATAGTAATTTTGCGAAAAACGAATTTGTGAATCAAAAGTTATGATCATTTAAAGATTAAAAAAAAAAGTCCAACCACTTATGTAACTTCCTCAAGGAAGTTACGGATGGTTGGTTTGAAAAGGGTAAAATTGTGAAAAAATTTCCTAAAAAGTTGGAATAGGACCTATGGGATTATGAAAAAGTCAATAGGACTTATAAGCTTATTGACCTAATAAATGGGACCTAGATATAATTTGCTCTAGAATTTAACATGCGAAATTAAAATAGGAAAATAAAAAATGTAAATAAGCCTAAACTTTATAGGGTGTCTTCTTCACGGTTTTATACTTAAAACTTGGACCACTTTTGGGTGGGTGTTAATTTATATATACCCATGTGTCTGTTGTTAAGACAGCTGAATATAATGGTCGAATTTTGTCTTGTCTTCCAACAGTTTCTCTTTGGTACATAATAAATGCTTTCTGGATTGTGTGTTTTGAAATGTTAGGTGAGGTCAACGTCGTTCAAACTGAAACTATTTAATATATATAAAAAATCAAAAAAAATTCCAAATTTAAGTTTAGTTTAAAGTCGGTGTTCCTCACGGCGTTCCTAAATTGTTCATAGGCACGCTTAAATTTGAGGTCTGAAAAAAAAATATCTGGTTTTAAGTTTTTTATGTTTTATTTTTGATAAAAGAGTTAATGTGCATTTTTTTTTTAAATAATTTTTTTTTAGTAAAACGATATCATCTTTTAAAGATTTTTTTTTATAAATCGAACCAATACCTCGTTTAAAACAATCAAAAGACAAACATTATTCCAAATCTCTCTGCGTCTCGTAAAAAAAAAATCCCAACACGAATATTTAAAAATATTTAAAAAACGAAAAGGGAAATAGTATCCCAAACCGCATTTTTCTAATATTTAAAAAAATATATTTTAATTTGCAAATATTCAGACATATTTTTATTGTATGTACAATTTTAGTATTTTTAATACCCTTGTATGATTAAAAAATATCTAAACGCCTTTTTACATCTTTTTACGCCTAAGACCGGCCTAAACTTCTAAACTTTAAGACTTGACATCTACGCCTCGATCACCCCGCATTTTGTAGAGTCTTGTTTAAAACATTCACTTAGTTAACTTTGTAGTAGTTTTCTTGGGGCAATTTAAAAAAGTTACATTATTTTGTAATTTAAATATTTAATAATTTTAGAAACAAAATAATACAAGAACCTTACCAAGAGCCTCTACATATTATACATCTCTTTAAAAAACAAAAATACAAAATAGGAGAATTGATTCGAATTAATGCCCTCAATCTGATGGCTAATATTTTAGAAAAATGTTATGGGTTTTAAAAAAGTACACAAAAGTTAAACCAAATAATGTGAAAGTGCATTATATTATTGTTACAAAATTTATAATAATTAATAAAATTTAACTTATCCCTGCGTTATATGTGTATCACCATGACACCTAAATGGGGCAATTTGTAAAATTTTCCTCGTAAGACAAGAAAAAAGTGGTAAACAATTAAGTATATAATCTTCTATTTACAAATGGAAGTCATAATCAAAAACAAAATTATTTTTAATCTTAATAACTTATTTCATGATTGGACTAGTCCAATCAATTTGCAAAAAATTATATATACTAAACAAAAATTATCATCATTAAAGGGTGGAATGTAACTTAAAAAAGAGGGGAAATTTCTACCGAAATAAAATTTATGATATATAAAGATACCGTTAGGACAATTTATATTTTACTTTTCTTTGGAAGGTAAGGTTTTAATGCCCCCTTCTATTTTTGTCAGCCACGTGGAAGACTTTTCTCTATTTTTTCTTTTTTCTAATAAAACTTGTGGAGGTACTATCCCTGTTGTGCCAAAAAAAAAATAATATCATGTTTTTTAGGCGCATATATTATAAACACGGTATATGATTAAATTAAAAAAAAAAAATTTGTTATTGGTCATGACATGTTTGTTTTTATTGAAGCAATTAATTCAAATCATAGTCCATGCTTCCGAGACTCCTTTCACGTGTGATTATATTATATTTTATATGAGTAAAAAGTGATTGTTCGACTCATATACTCATTTTACAAAATGTTATTGAATTAAAAAATTGAAATTTAATATGCTTTTTCTAAATCGATTAATAATTTGGAATTAATTTAAAAAATTGTTTACATTTTATTAAAACATCTGTAGAGTGGATCCAAATCGATCATCTAATGTTGATCGTTTTAGAAAAGCTTTTGGATGTTATGTTTATTTCTATTTTTGCAAATATCCGTGGTAGAAGAGGAACATTTTGATAGTTACTTTATATTTAATGTAAAATATTGAATATAAGAATTTTATTTATGTTTTACCTAAATGAAATCATTACATATAAAAACTTTTTAAGTGTTAAAATTCTCTTTTAGTGGGATTCCATATATATAATTTGCTAATGAGATTCAGATACGATAGATCTTATAAAAATACTTTAAAAAAATAATATTTAATAGTTTTGAATTCTGAATGGATTGTGATTGGAGTTAAGAGTATAAACATTGATTTTAAGTGAAATATCACAAAGAATATTTAATTTTATAAAGTTAGCAGGCTCGTAGTTCATATTGATGAGTTTTCAATTGTGAAATTTTTCATTGCAAAACTTCACACTACAAATTTCTTAGTTTAAAATTTTGTTGTGAAAATTTTCATGTGCAATTTTACATTGAGGATATTGTAGTGTGTGCCAAGTTGGGATTAAATCACCATCCAGTTCTTTTTTGATGAATTCTTTTTTTAAAGAAAATGCATTTCTCATTAGTTAAATAATAAGAGATACAAAATACGTGACACAACCGGCTAAATAAAGATACAACAGAAAAGTCCTCAAAAAAGAGGCACCACAAATGCAATGCCTAAAAATAAACAAAGTCTTCTCAATACTAACAAGTGCTACAACGGTCAATAATCTGGTAAAACGGACTCTCCCATTACCCAAAAAATGGGGTATGAAAAATATACACCGTACATTTGGGAGAAAATGACCATTCAGTATAATAACCTTTTGAAAAGCGGGGGTCATCCTGGATAAGTTCCACTTAAGCTCGTCCCTATGAAAGGAGGAACATCAATACAGATAGAGAAGACATCCAATCTTAGATCTGAAAATGGCACGGAATCTCGACGCAAACCGATCGGGGGCGACACCAGAAATGACAACGTTGGTGGCAACTCTGACAGAGATGAAGAGACACATCACGAATTCTCTGGCAAGAGCAGAAAATACACAAAAGAAGAAAAACTTGTAAAATCATTCTTACTAACACCCTAATATTAATCACGAATACATTAATATTATTAAACTTTGGCATGCAATTGTTCTTAATAAAAAGATCTTGGATCTTCATGTTTTCATAAAATTAATTGTTCTATATAACTATGAACGAAAAACCAACCTTTGTCCATTGTAGTTGATTGGAATAAAGTGACTTGAATGCTCCTATTAATTTCTTCTTTAAATCCCTTGAAGAACAACCCAGAAATTGTCTTCTTGTGTTCCCAGAATTTTTATGAGAAAATATGAATAAAGGGAATTTTGGATTTTCTCTTTCACCTTAGAAATAGTGTGTTACGAGATAACCCTAGATGGTGTAGGGATCCTCTATTTATAAGGGGAAGATGATCGAAATCCTAGTCAAGATAGGACTCTATTTCAAGTCTCCCACTAATCTCATTAACCATCAACTAACTAACAGATAGGAACAACCCAATCCTTTAATATTTGTATTTATCACATGCCTAATTAATTATCCAATATTTATCAAGACCACATAAATGGGAAATTCATAATTTTGAAATTTAATATATATATCAAATTAATAAATTAATTTTAGACTTTAATTATTAAGTTCCAACAATCTCCCATTTGGTCTTAATAATCCTTATAATTATATTAGGTATCATAAGGTGCACAATAAATGATAAATATAGTTTTCTAAATTAAACGATTCACGGATGTGAGTCATGGTGATTCCATACTATTCAAGAGCATGGTCCCTTCCATGTACCACAACACCAATGTTTCATTCAACTAATCCTTTAATATTGGATATCATAATGGCCTCATAATATCCTTTTGAATAAGGAATATTTCTGTCAAACAATAATTCATAATTATATGTATGCATTCACAAAAGATAGAAATAATAGAAATCAAAAACAATTTTATTGAATTCAAGTAATAGTGTCAAACAACTAAGCCAAATAGCAATCACAATTTAACTATTTGAGACCCATATCTTTGACATGTTCCATAAAGGTCTTTAGCGATAGCCCTTTTGTAAGAGGATCTGTTATGTTATCACTCGTACTAATGTGATTAATTGACACTCTTTGTTTCTAAACCTCTTCTTTCACTGATATGTATTTCATCTCAATATGTTTAGCTGCCTTAGTATACCTATCGTTCTTCCAGAAGAAGACTGTTGTGATATTATCACAATAAATCTTTAGTGGCTTCGATATCGATCCCATAATTCAAAGTCTTGAAATAAAGTTTCGCATCCATAATCCATGATTTGTAGCTTCGAAGCAAGCTACGTATTCAGCTTCCATAGTAAACGATGCAATGATGCTCTGCTTAGCACTTTTTTATGAAACGTCTCCTCCATCCATAAGGAAAACATAACCCGAAGTGATCTTCCTACTGTCAAGGCATCCCCCAAAATTTGAGTTTGAATAACCAATCACCTAAAGGTGATCATCCTTCCTATTTGTGAGCATGTAATCCTTGGTCCCTTACAGGTACGTCAGTACTTTCTTTACATCTTTCCAATGGTAAATCCCTAGATTGCTTTGATATATGCCTAGCATCCCAACGGCAAAAGTGATGTTCGGCCTAGTGCAGACTTGTGCATACAACAAGCTCCCAACGAGCGAAGTATAAGGCATGCCTTTCATGTGTTCCCTTTTTAAATTACTTCTGAAGCATTGACTTAAGCTGAAATTATAGAAGTGGAATATTAACGGGATTGCAACTTTGCATGTTGAATCTTTTTAAAACTTTGCTAATGTAAGCTTTCTGAGACAATCCCAACATTCCTCGTGATCAATCCCGATATATTTCTATCCCAATCACGAAGGATGCCTCACCTAAATCTTTCATTTCAAAGTTTTTAGAAAGGTGTCTCTTGGTTTCACGAATAAACCAATATCACTGTTGGCGATAAGCAAGTCGTCAACATATAGTACTAAAAACACAAACTTGTTCCCACTGATCTTCAGGTATATACACCGATCAACAGTGTTTTTCTTAAACCCAAAAGATTTAACAGTATCGTGGAACTTAATGTACCATTGATAAGAAGCTTGCTTTAGACCATATATTGACTTCTTTAACATACAGACCATATTTTTTCCCCTTCCTTTATGAAGCCTTATGTCTGTACTATATAGACTTCCTCTTCTAAACTCTCATTTAGAAAAGTTATTTTCACATCCATTTGGTGCAACTCCAAATCATAATAATCCACCAATGCTAATATGATTCTTAATGAGTCCTTCTTAGAAACTGGAAATAAGGTGTCATTATAATCAATGCCTTCTCTTTGATTAAAACCTTTGGCAACAAGTATAGCTTTATATCATTTGATATTACCTTTCGAGTCAAGTTTGGTTTTAAAAATCCACTTACACCCAATTCGTTTTTGCCTTCTGGCAATTCGAACAACTCACAAACTTTGTTGTCATTCATAGATTTTATTTCTTCCTTTATGGCATTAATCCATATATATAAATCATCACTATTTACAGTTTTTTAATAAGAAACTGGATCATTAATATTCCCTATGTTAAATTCGGTCTCTTGAAGGTATACCACATAATCATCCGAAATTGACAATCTTCTTTCCCTTTGAGATCTTCTTAATGGCATTTCCTGGGGTGCTTCAATAGGTTCTTTAGTTACAGTCTCATTATGTGGTTGTTCAGTTGGTTGATCATTCACTTATTATTCATTGTTATTATTTGGGTCAATGACTGGTTCAACAACTACATAAGGAACAATATGTATGCTATGAACTCGCGGTATAGGAATTTTTACCCTGACTTCTTGAACGATTACATCCCTTTTTTCATACTCCCATTGACTTATCCTTCTTCTATGAATTTAACACCTCCAGTTTTTATTATTCTAATTGCATGATTAAGACAATAGAATTTATATCCCTTAGACTTTTTTGGATACCCAATGAAATGATAAGATAATGTCCTAGGATCCAATTTATTTCCAGGAGAGTTATAAATTCTGGCTACCGTTGGGCAACCCCACACATGTAAATATCTTAAATTGGGTTTCCATCCTTTGCAAAGTTCAAAAGGGTTTTTTGAAACTGACTTACTAGGAACCCAATTTAAGATGTGTAGAGCAGTCAATAAAGCACGTGTCCACAAAAATGGAAGCAATTGAGTCCTTCTTATCATACTTCTAACCATTTCGATAAGGGTACGATTATGCCTTTCAGCTACACCAATCTGCCAAGGTGATCCTGGCATTATGTATTAGGCGCTAATACCTAATTTTTGAAGGAGTTTAGCAAATGGACCAGGGTGTTGCCCTGACTCATCGTATCTACCATAATATTCACTACCTCTATGAGATCTAATAATTTTCACCCTTTTGCTTAGTTGCCTCTCAACCTCATTTATGTATATTTCAAAAATATTCACAGACTGAGATTTATCATGCAACAGATACAACATGAATTAACGTGAAAAGTCATCTATAAAAGTGATGAAATATTTTTCTCCACCAATGGAGGGAATAGAAAATGGTCCACATATATTTGTGTGTATTATTTCAAGTAATTGGGTGCTTCGTATGGCTCCTTTCTTTGTATGTTTGGTCTGTTTTCCTTTAATACAGTCCACACATACATCATAATTGGCCTAATCCAGATTATGGAGTATTCCATCTTTAATAAGACTTTCAATTCTTGGCCTGGATATATGCCCCAATCTTTTATGACACAAATAATCAGATATTTCATCAATAAGTGTACGTTTCGTACCAACATTAGGATGAAAGGTTACAAGGGTTTCAAAAAAATTATTTTCAAGATTCAATTGATATAAACCATCACTACACCAAAATGGGCAAATTGTCACCTTTCAGTCAGCCAGCCTTGTCAAGGTCATTGACCGTGACAAAAAACACGCGTTTTGTGTCACGGTCATTGACCTTGACACGACCGTGACAAGAAATTGTCACGGTCACTGACCGTGATAATTCTTTAAATAATTGTCACGGTCAATGACCTTGACACGACCGTGACAATGTTTACAGCAAAAACCCTTTCCCCCTTCTTTTTTCCCTCCCGCGCCGTTCCCTCCCTCTCTCGACGCTGCTCCCTCTCTCTCTCTCTCTCTCTCTCTCTCTCCCTCTCTCTACTTTCAGGTTTAATTCTCTCTCTTTCTCTCTCTCTCTTCCATTTATATATATATGTTTGTGTGTATATATATGTGTGTATGTGTGTATATATATGCGTGTGTATGTGTGCGTGTGTGGGGGGTGGGGCAGGGTGGGGGCAAGGTGGGAGGTAGGGGGTGGGGCAGGGTGGGGGTAGGGTGGTGGCAGGGTGGGGGTAGGGGGTAGGGGGTTAAAAATGTAAATAAATAAGTAATTTTCTATAAATTTCCAAAAATAATATCCAAAAATGTAAATGTAAATAATATCCAAAAATAATATCCAAAAATGTAAATTTGTAGTAATTGTCATCCGAAGTTGCTAAAAGCATCCGAAGTTAAAAAGGCATGAAAAATAAAATATTTTTTAAGATTTGTGGTGAATAACTAAAGTTAAAAAAAGTATTACTTTAGTCATTAAATTACTTTTTGAATTCGGGCGATGCGCGTAAATTTGTAGTAATTGTCTTATAATAAAGATCAATTAGTCTATGTTGTTGAAAAATTTGATTAAATTGGTGAGCCCTTCATATTTTAAAAATGTTGTTTTTATTCCTATTTAACTTTTCTTTATATACACCCTTAATTATATTTAAAGTTTAATAAAATAGGAGTTATAGAAAGAAAAGTGGGGTTTAAATAAAAACACTTTTTTTAAATTTTAGGTTCTGGTGCATAATCTTACTTTGTCACAATTAATTTATATGCCTCAAAGTTATTTTATCACTCTTAGTTTATATTTGTGATAATACTTTATGAACCACAACTTTAGGTTGATTATTTTAGAACCTAACCCATGAATTTATTTTTGTATTTGAATTAACCCATTATATGAAACATACTTGAAATTAAATATAGTGCGCATAGATACTAGCATTCTAGTTCTTATGCGTACGCATTCAATAGCCCTTAGACCCGTTCGAGAGTCATTACCCCTGTAATGAGATCTTTCGAATTGTCCCGTTTGGATAGTTTGAGACTGTATAATTTCTGTATAATATTCTTATTGGCTTAAAGTTGTTACTTTTGGAGGAAGTTCTGCAGTCGTATCTTAATGTTCTCTGGGTACATACTAGATTGACAAGTGTGACTGTTATTTCAATTGACCAATTGAAATAACACTCACACCTGCCAATCTACGTCGTGTACTTGGAAAACTAAGGGGATATGCTGTCAAATTTTTTTCAAATCGTAACAATGTGCATGAGCTGTTAAGTATATTACAGAAAAATGCAGTCTTGAATGGGATAGGACCACTTACCCTTTAATAGGATAATTAAATGATGGGATAATTAAATAAAACATACTATAAATCTAATTTTTGTTTACCTTTAATAGGTGTTTAGTTGTGGTAGCTGTGATGGGATATCCGAAATACAAAGAGTGGATGGGTGAGACTAATAGAATGGGGATGTGTTTCGCAGAGGTGCTAACGAATTTGTGAAATATGCAAAGAGATGTCGTAATGATGAAGAGTTTTCGTGTCCGTGTGCTAGGTGTAAGAATGGTAAGGTGTTTGAGTGGAAAAAAGTTGAACTACATTTGTTAAGATCGGGTATGCAAGATAGTTATTGATTTTGGAGTTTTCACGGTGAATTGAAAGTTACTTTTGTCCCCGACCAATCTTCACAACAACCTTCAACAAGTAGAATAGATGTAGAAGGGGACGACGTATATCATAATATGTTAGAGTATTTAGTTGATGATGCATACGGAGTTTATGAAGCTAAGGAGAATAAGGTTACTGATGATGTAGAAGATTCAAGTGCTCGTGAAGATAACACGATAAAACTTGACGATGACTACCAAAGTTTAAAATTTAAGGCGACCCAACCGTTATACTCTGGATGTGAGAAAGATCAAACAACTTTACATGCCATGGTTGGTTTGCACAATTTGAAGACGCAATACGATTTGTCTGGCAATAGCATGACGGGAATTCTGAAATGGGTGAAGGGCTTATTACCCAAGGTGAATACACTTCAAAATAGCTATCCTGTTATGAAGAACAGTTTGAAAGGTTTGGGAATGAAGTATAAATCTATTCATGCTTGTGTGTATGACTGCATACTATACCGAAAGGAGTATGAAAATCTCGATCGTTGTCCGGTATGCGATGAACCTAGATATGTCCAATCTACTAGTATGGAAGGCACAAGCTCAAAAGTGCCTCCAAAAGTATTGAAATATTTTCCCGTTGGGCCTAGATTAAAGCGATTTTTCACAGTACCATGGATTTCAGAGGCAATGACTTGGCATGCTAGGGCAGAAGTAGGGTTAATATCATGCGTCATCCTATTGATTCTACTGCCTGGCGGAGGATGAATTTTGAGTACCCCGATTTTGCTCGAGAACAACGCAACATTCGTTTGGCTATATCAACAGATGGTTTCAATCCATTTGGAAATCTAAGCACCAATCAGAGTGTATGGCCAGTGATCCTAGCCCCACTCAACCTCGCTCCTTCACAGTGTATGAGACCTGAATTTTCGATGATGGCTTTATTGATACCTGTGCCAAAGGCACCAAGTGATGACATTGATATCTACCTGGCTCCTTTGGTAGAAGAATTAAATGAGTTGTGGGAAGAGGGTGTGAAATCATTTGACTCTTTTAGAAAAGAAGAGTTTACGCTGAAAGCTATGTTGATGTGGGCAATTCATGATTTTCCAGCTTATGGGACATTATCCGGATGTGTAGTACATGGTTATTTGGGGTGTCCTATTTATGGAGAGGAGACTGAATCTCTTCGTCTATCCTCTAGCTTAAAAAATGTATACCATTGCCACAGGAGATTTTTACCTCCAGCTCATAGTTTCAGATTTGAGAAAGGTTCCAATATTTTATTGGGCGGTGTTGAACATAGGCTACCGCCGAGACAACTTTCGGGTTCAGAAATTGAAAGTAAATCTTCTGAATGTGGCCCAAATATACCAGGTAAGAATCCCAAATTTAAGAATGTCAAGCATATGAAGACCCCAACTGGAAATGAAACTGAGATAAGAAAGGCATGGTCTCGGAGGTCAATTTTATTTGACTTGCCTTATTGGAAGAAAAACCCGGTGCGCCATGTATTGGATGTGATGCATGCAGAGAAGAACTACGTTGAAAATATTGTGGGTACTTGCCTTGGGGGGAGTCATTCGAAGGATGGAGAAAATGCACTAAAAGACCTTAAAACGTTAAAACTTAAGCCACAACTATGGTTGAAAGAAGATAGTAGGGGAAGGACAATAATTCCCCCTGATGCGTTTACTTTGACGAGTGAGGAAAAGAAGGTGCTTCTAGACACAATATATAATTTGAAGGGCCCATCTACTTTTTCGTCCAACTTGCAAAGGATTGTGAATTATGTTACTCATGATTTACATAAGTGTAAGTCCCACGATTGGCATGTGATCATGCAATTGGTTCCTCTATTGTTTAAGCACTATTTCTCCAAGCACAAGGATTTGCGTAGGGCTATTATGCAAATTAGTATTACCTTCTACCTCTTGTGTGAGAAGGTAGTGAATCGAGAACACATAGTGGTCGCAAAATTGGCTGTGAACGAAGCGATTTGTGTATTGGAGAAGTACTTTCCCCCAGCATTCTTTGACATAAGTGTTCACTTGTTGGTACACCTATGCGACGAGGCACTTCTTTGTGGTCCAGTTAGATATCGGTGGATGTATCCGTTTGAAAGATTGATGAAAGTTTTTAAAGATTACGTCAAGAATACGCGATATATTGCAGGATCAAATGCAGAGGAATACATCACCGTGGAGTCATCAATATATACTCGGGAATGTATGCCTGACTCGACCAGCGTTGATGACACAGATGAATTCCTCGATGATGGTGGTAATGTGATGGGAAAACGAGTGAAATTAACGAGTTTGCAACATGAACAAGTAGCTCGTTATCTATTTGACACACATGAAGATGTCGAAGAATGGAAAAAGTAAGTTTAGAATATTATAATGTTTAACATTATTTTAGATTATTTTATACATGATTAATTTTATAATATGCAGTAAATATGAAGCCTGTGAGAACAATAAAATACGAAAAACAATGGTACAATCAGACCGCGAATTTAGGCTATGGTTGACACAAGAGGTAATTATAATGAAAACAGTCGTTATATAACGTTACATTACACTCAAATTTTACCACTAATATAATTAATTTATCTATATTCTCAGCTCCTAAAGATGGGTGATGCGACATCAAGGCTTGCTCGTCTAGCCACTGGACCCTTGTTCGTGGCACAAGAGTACAAAAAGTATCGATTGAACGGTTACATTTTCGGCGCTAAAGTGTACGAGGAAAGTACAAATGTACAGAACTCGGGAATTTCATACAAGGCTCTTACTTTCTTTCGAGCGAGCGCAAAAGATTAAAACCTCGTTGAAGCTGAAATGACTTACTATGGTGTAATCCAAAATATATTTGAATTGGATTATATAAGCTTCAAAGAGGTTGTATTTTACTGTGAATGGGTAAGATGTGAGGATAAAAATGCTTGTAAAGTTGATCCTGTCACCAATTTGATCATGGTTGACTTGTCCAAGTTGAAGAGCAACGACCACGTGAGCGATGAGCCGTTTGTTTGTGCATTTCAAAAGGTTAAGCAAGTGTTTTACTCGGAGTATATCAACAACGATCCGTGGTCAATTGTCCAACACGCGCCAAGGCGTCTAAATAGTAGTGTGGATGACTTGGCTGCTCCTACCGAATATCAATCAATTTTTGATGATAACCCGAATTTGAAACAATTTTTCAATTTGTAATAAATATTTCAATTTGTACCGAAACATCCATTTTTAATGCTTTTACTTGATCTGCACTTTATCATTTTCACTCTTGTGTAGTGTGTGTGTGTGGAGAGGAGGTTAATACATAAATATTCCAACTACATCTAAGTTTTGTTTATACTAATCCACGAATATACGCTTCTTACCTTTAATAGGTGATTAGTACATAGTTATTTGGGGTGTCCTATTTGTGGAGAGGAGACTGAATCTCTTCGTCTATCCGAACACTAAGAAATGTCATAATCCTATGGAGCGATGCTCTGCAAATTCCTCCCAACCGTTATGTAGCCAAACATCACCAGTTGAAGTTGTCAATTCCACTTTCCATACCCCACCACTTGGAACTTCTAGCAAAACATGGGAGACCATTGAAAGGTGGAATTGACAACTTCAACTGTTGATTTTTGGCTACACAACGGTTGGAAGGAATTTGCAACGCATAACTCCATAGGATTATGGTATTTCTTAGTGTTTAGATATGAAGAGAATTATATTTGACACGATTGCCCGGGGTACATTAGTTGGAAGGAGGTGCCATATGAGCTCAAATTAGCTATTTGAGTGACACTACAGGTAATGTATTTATATTTATATGTCAATTTCGATTTCGATTTCAATTACGATTTATATTTATCTATATTTGAGGGGCGGATACTAATTTTTCTTTATTTCAATTCAGGGGACAGGGAGTGGCCCTAAGGGTAGGACACATATGCTCTATACTTATGTGGCTATTCGGACGAGAAGGGAAGGATAAGGAGGTGTTCCCGAGCGTCGCGGTACAAAATATCTTTTCCATGGAAATAATTTGTAGATTTGAGATAATTGATGGTGATGTTATTTCTTCTTAAATAGTTTCTTATTTGAATATATATTTTCATTATCTTTAGTTTGTTCGGATATATGATGTTTGGAACAGGTACAACGTTGCTATAACAGGTACAAATATACTGCTGGGCAGTGGCAGTGGCCATACTGCCCAGCAGATTTTTTTTAAATTCTGCCCAGAATTGTCACGGTCATTGACCGTGACAAGTTCGTGGCAAAAAGTTATCACGGTCGTGTCACGGTCATTGACCGTGCCAATTTTTTTAAAAAGGGTCACGTCTTTGTCACGGTTTATAACCGTGACAAACGTGTCACGGTCATTGACCGCGACACGACCGTGACACAAAACGCGAGTTGTGTCAAGGTCAATGACCGTGACACGACCGTGACAAAAAAAGTTGTCTCGCCTCAAAATGTCACTGTCATTGACCTTGACAAGTTGGATTTGTCAAGGTCAATGACCTTGACAAATGGGCAGATTTGGTGTAGTGCATCTAATAAAAATCCAGAACCAACATTAATAATATTTTTAATTAAACCAAAATCATTATCCTTAAATTTAATCGTAAGTCCATCTGAAGTAAGTTTAGAAATAGAAATTAAATTCTTAGAAATTGCGGGAACATAAAAAGTCTCTTGCATATCTAAAATAAATCCATAGCTTAAAATCAGGCGAAAGACTCCAATAGCTTCTATTTTAGTCTTCGCTTTATTGCCTATATAGAGAAAATGATAATTTGGATTTATTTTGCGGATCAACCGTGCATCAAATTAGAAACGTGACACATAGAACCATAATGAATCCACCAAGTGTTAGAAGGAACATTAATAAGGTTTGATTCGAAACAAACATAAATAAAAGGCTTACCTTTTTTTCGAACCAGGCCTTTCGTTTATTACAATCCTATTGGAAATGGACCATTCTTTTTTAAAAAGTGACACTCGTCGTTCTTTTCCTTCTTCATAGTAGATGATGCTTTAGCATGATGAGACAGCCCATGACCATTCTTAATGCCCTTTTTGAACTTCTTCTTAAAACCAGTTGCTTTGACTGTGAAATTTGCCACATGTCCTTTTGTCACACGGCCATTATGTTGCTTGAGTCTGCCTTTTTCCTGTACTTACATGCTTTTCAAATCATTTACATTCAACTTATCTTTAATAGTGTTGTAATTGATTTGAGAAGGCCCATACTCAAGAGGTAGGGAGTTTAGGACGAATTGGATAAGAAAATACTCATCCACTGTCATGCCCAAAACTCAAAGTCTAGCAGCCAGATTGGTCATCTCTATAATGTTCTCGTTCATGGTTCGAGTACCCTCGAACCTCATAGTGGTTATGTCAACCATTAATTTCCTAGCAAGGGATTTATCAGCATTGCGAAAATGTTCCTTAATGTTATTCAAATACTCTCACTTTCGTAGTTTTAGGTAAGGAGGTATTAATGTTAGCAGCAATGCACATTCGCATAAATATAAGAGCCATCCTATTGGATCGAGACCATGCTTCATGGATAACAATTTCATCCTCGCTACTGGTATTAGTAATAACAGTGGGTTCATCACACATAATTGCCATGTCCAGATTAAGAACCCCCAGGCTAAACTCAATTTGCTCATTCCATTTAAAAAAATTGGTTCCATCAAATTTGGAATAGGACTGAGCATGCGAATACAGTAAGGGGAACTGCAAATTAATAACAATGTTCACAAATTAAATTTTACACACAATAATAATTGCAAGGATTGAATATTAAATTGTTGACTAAATAGATTTTGGCAGATTTCTTAAATAGTCCAAATATTACAAAAGTTGTATTAGTCATCACATAATATACAGATTATAAAGATATACTACCCTTTAATTCATTTATCATGGTCTTACAATTTTGGCATCTATGTTTGTTGCCAAAATATTTCATGCCATGATTAATGGACTTAATGTCAACCATTCAATTTTTACAAAATAGTTATAACGTTGTTTAATTAAGATATTAGCATGTGTTGCGCGTCAATCTAATTTTATAATGAACATTAGAATAAACTTTAATGAATGTAAGTGTAATATTCGTACATATAGTCTCAGCCTGTGTTTGGCCTTTGACTTAATCCAATTGAATAATTTATTACATGTCTTAACTTAAATATAATTAATCATCCATTAGTATCAACTATAATATGTAATCTACAATTAATCATCAAAATACGATAGTAGCTTAAATGCCTCAAAACAGAGTTGCCCAGGTATAGAGAAAATCACATAATACATGAATTTTGTCAAAATGGCAAAAATAAGTTTTCAGTATAGAATTGAAGTAAAACACGCTCGAAAACCAAAACTTTTTGCGGAATTTAAATGTTAATTTTCAGGAGTGAAATATTGATGTTAATATTATAACCAAAAGCGGTAAAAACATAATTTTAAGGGTCTAAACGACGTCAAAACACAAAAGTAAGGCGGTGCCCATTATTTTCAATGGGTTTTGTTTATTTTGATGTTTCCAATTAACCATGTGAGTTTCGTAAAATTCCGAGCAAATTTTGACCTTTCATTCCAACTAGTGAGTATTGACAACAGAAGAAAAATGCACAGAAAGTTTCAGACATACTTTAAGAGCAAATTTAATGACATAAATTAAAACGTCACAAAAAGTCTCAGGTACATAAAAGAAATTTAATGTAGATTTCATTATAGACAAACATCAATAAGGAAAATCGTGAGATCTTAAACTTTGGCTCTAAGACCACATGTAAAATCATTCTTAAGAACACCCTAATATTAATCGCAAATACATTAATATGATTAAACTTTAGCATACAATTGTTCTTAATAAAAAGGATCTTGGATCTTCATATTTTCACAAAATTAATTATTTTATATAACTATGAACGAAAAACTAACCTTTGTCCATTGCAGTTGATTGGAATAAAGTGACTTGAATGCACATATTAATTTCTTCTTTGAATCCCTTGAAGAACAATCCATAAATTGTCTTCTTTTGTTCCCATAATTTTTATGAGAAAATACGAATAAAGAAAATTTTGAATTTTCTCTCCCACCTTAAAAATAGTGTTTTATGAGATAACCCTAGATGGTGTAGGGCTCCTCTATTTTTAAGGGGAAGAGGACCGACAACCTAGTCAAGATAGGACTCTATTTCAAGTTCCCCACTAATCCCACTAACCATCAAGTGACTAATAGATAGGAACAACCCAATCCTTTAATATTTGTATTTATCACGTGACAAATTAATTATCCAATATTTATCAAGCCCAAAAAAATGGGAAATTCATAATTTCGGAATTTAATATATATGAAATTAATAAATTAACTTAAGACTTTAATTATTAATTTCCAACAAAACTTTTACACACAACCGGAGGGACAAAAACATCATAAACGAGAGACATAAACTTTCATAAAAGAGAGACATCAAACTCTCACAAAGGAGAGAGAATTTATTGGAGAGAAAATGGAGAAATTAGGTATTCCTTTGCAACCTTCTTTAACGAAGGCAAGTCTTTTGTTGAACTGTTACTACGAATAGATTCTACAGGTCGAATAGGATAACACAAATTATTCTTTAGATCATAATTTTAAACTCAAACTTATTTTAAATTATACGTAACAATAACCACATCCCCTTAGGGTTTTACATATATTATATGGAAGTCTACATTCAACATCAATTGAAAAATAAATAGAAAGAATGAGAGAAGTTTAATTTAAAAAGGTGTTGTTACCTCAAATTTTGGATTTTCACGACAAGGTCTCCCACGTCGGATGGAATGCCCAGGAGACATTTCTTTACCTATTTTGGTGTTAGCTTATATGTTAATAACATACCAACATTTTTTTTAGATTTCTTGCATTTTAATTGTTTACCAATGCTTTCTTGTACATATTTTTCTAATCCCATTATACAAAATGTCATTTGTGTATTTGTTAGAAAGATGGTCCAAGTCTCTATGTACTTATAAATCGCTATATATTTCATAAATTATATTATTAAGTTTATTTAGAATAAATAATTTTACATCAAAGTGAGTAATTTATGATGTGCCAAGTTACTGAATTAGTGAGTACTTTTTTTCAATAAAATTTATAATTGATCACATTATCATTGATCTATAATAATCGTATTATTTTCTCAAGACATATTTACTCCTCGTGCTAAATATTTATAATCAATTTTCTCCCGAAATAAATCATATTTTCATCCCTAATTAAATAATACTATAATCAATTGACATTCAAATGAACTCTAATTCTCTATTGTATGTTGATAAAAGATGAATCGACTAAAAAAGACTGAACAGAAAATGATAGGTATGTATTAAATGAGATGAATGTTTTATTTTTAGATCATAGGAAATCCTTTTCAAATGGACATGTAATCAATAAAAAGACGTGTCCAGCCTATATGGGAGCATTCTCTTTGAACAAAGTAGGGGTGTGCATGGTTAGGGTTGGTTCGGTTCCATTACAGAACAAGAACCAGAAACGAAATGGTTCGGTTCTATGGTTTTGGAACTAGAACCGAACCGAAATATGTATAGAACCGAACCAAACCGAACCGATGGTTCTTGGTTTGGTTTGGGTCGGTTCACGGTTCCTGTTTATTTTCATCTGACTAAATCCAAACGAAATCGATAAACACTTTCTTCAGTAAACCCAAACGAAATCAGTAAACCCAAAAAGAATGTGGACAACTGAGATGTTGTCCTCAGTAAACCCCAACTGAAATCGATTTTATCCCACTCACTAGCACATAAGTCCCATTTTAAAAAATAATAATAAATGGCCAAATACCCACAAAAATGACTGTTGAATAGCTGAGATGTTAGTTGGGTGAAAATGGCCAAATACCCACACGCCATTTCTCTAACAGATTCTGTAAGTTATAACAACTACTTTTATAACAGATTGTAATAGCTGTAGAAGAGCTGTAAGTTGTTACCATAAAAATTTGGAAAAATGAGAAGAGAAGAGGTTATCGAAGAAGACGAGAAGAGCTGTAGAAGAGTTGTAGAATAGTTGTTGCCTTCTGTTGCCGGAACCCGGAGAAGACGAGAGAGAGAGAGACGAAAATGTTGCCGGAGAATACGAGAAACTCGAGAGAGAGAGAGAGAGAGAGACGGCTTCTTTAGTATGAGTAAAATGAAATGAACCCTAGTAGGTTCTAAAATGTATTGTCGTGGCTGGAGATAAAAAAAGTTAAAGGACTAAAATGTCCGGGTCTAACTTTGGTTCTAAATATCGGTTTTTGGTTCGATTTTTCGGTTCGGGTCGGTTTGGTTTACATACTAAACCGAGAACCAAACCGACTATATCGGGTTTTTTTTGGGGAACCAGAACCAACCCATAATTAAAAAAACCGAACCAACCCGAACCATAGAGGTCGGTTTGGTTCGGTTCTTCGGGTTTACGGTTTTTATGCACAGTCCTAGAACAAACGTGATATTTTATTAATGGACACGACCTTTGTGAATGGCCTCATGTCTATTCATAAGAGACAGACTTTAAAATATAAAAACCATGTCTCTCGTAAAAGAAACTTCAAAATCCACTAAAAATATACAACATAATTTAAACAATATTTTCATCCAATAAAAATTCATTAATAACTCCACAGTTGTTGAGCATTTTAAATATAGAGTTACCAAGGTCTCAATATATTATTAGTCATGTAACTTTTAAATATTAACATAAATTTTATAAATTTAAGATATTAAAATTCTTTAATATCTTAATTAAAAGGGTCATGAAATTATGATTCTATCTGTGTCAATTTTTCACATACGTACGAAACCTGCACGAAGTTTTTTAATTTTATATTGATAAAGAAAACTTTTCGGTGTATATTTTTCGTCGTTTCTTGAAAATATCTTCTAATCAAAAACCTCAAATACCTAAAAAATAATATAATCTCAAGTGTAGAGGTAAGTAAGGGTATCAATCCACATCAAGGGGCGTAAGCTAGAGACAAACTCAATTGTAATTCAATTTTATTTTCTTTTTTTTTGGGCTTTTGCTTTTTCTATTTTTTTTTAGCTTTTTCAAATATTAAAACAATTGGGTGAGGTGAGGTGAAATAACACTAAACTAAAACATGAGATGAAAACAACTAACTAGAAAGTGACTAAAAGTGAAAAATAAAGTCTAACACTAAAATAAGAGATAAAGTGAGGTAAATAATTGTGAGAACAATCAAGGAGTGGGATTACACCACAAATTTTAGCTATTCTAAGTAATTAATTTAATTAATTGAATTCTCCCAAATTAATATCAAAACTAAAAATCAACTCTCGTTATAAATGTAATTTTAATAGTAACCTATTAGAAAATTAAGTTTAATACCCCACAACTCTAGAAAAATAGATCTACACTCCTGTTAACGCAAAAATTCTCCATCTACGAGGACCAATCAGAAAAGGACACATGTCATCCTACGTGGCAATATTCGACACCCGAGGAGAGTTGGTTGGCCCCCGAGGAGAGTTGGTCGGCACCCGAGGAGAGTTAGTCGGCACCCGAGGAGAGTTGGTCAGCATACCAACCAGGAAGATCAAAGGATAACTATGCATTTAATGTGCATTAATGAAGATGAAAGCGCATTTAATGAGCCTTAATGTACATTTATACTGTATTAATAGATGACAACACATAGCATACCAAGCAATTCAACAATTAGATTCGTTGAATGTAGACATAAATGTCTACATACAATGAATCTCTTTATCTCCCATCACTATAAATACATGTATCCCCTTAGCCAAAAGGAGGAGATCCGAGAGAGATCTAAGAGAACCTAGAAACCCCATACACAAGATACACATCCTCTCTCTCTCTACACCACATTGTGCTATTGTAAACCCCTGGGAATAAAATAACAATGGATGTAGGCTTTATTCATAGCCGAACCACTTTAAAAATATGTCTCTTATGTGCTGGATTGGATTTCTTTCATCTATTTATCTGTGATCATAAAAATAGGATTCGGTCCAGTTTTTTGCATCAACAGATTGGCGTTGTCTGTGGTAACGTGTTACAAGCATTGTTCTCCATCAAAAGATAAGTTTTTATTTTCTCTACGTATAATCAATTATACATACATCTTTTGATTCAATCATGATTTTTATGTTTATATACATAAATTAATTGTCCAATTTTTATCTGCAAAATGTTGCATATCATGATTTTTAAATCATAACTGTTATTAATTCTTATTTAGAAATCTGAAAAATAGTGGATTTCATAAATCATAACTTTTTGCTTGATTCTCAAGTTTCAATTTTATATCATGGAATAAATATTTTAAATGATTATATATACCAATATATATGACGGTGGTAAGATTTGGTAATTTTCATTAGAAATTTTGTAAGATCTTTGATGTCTATTCAAATTCCCATTATATTTTTAATCAGAGAATGGGAAAAGGTTAAAGACAATAAAAAGTTTCTCATGGAAATCATGGCCCAGATCTACTTTCTCTCTCTTCAAGTTTGAGTCTCTTTGTATTCATCTTTATGAACTATATACTTAATGTGGTTCATCTTCCATCCATGTCAATAAAGTCTCATTGATTATTTTTGAGATAAATTTGGTAATAACTTCGATCATTCAGCATATTTTTATCTCTCCAAATAGGGAATAAGAAGGGATCAATATAAGAAATAATTTTCTCTCACCTGAAAAATCATTACCCACCTCTTGTAAAAAAGGATCAGTAAAACAATCATGATCATATCAAGACTCTTTGGCACAAATTTGATATGTTTTCCCCTCGTTCATCACATCACATGGTTTCTTTATCGGAATCACACGATATAGTGGATTAGATAATTATTCATTTAATTAACATTCTTAATTCTTAAATTTTACATCGAATGTTATTTTTCTGATCTAAGGATTCGAGATATTCTGGCCAGTCACACATATTATTGGTCGGCATCATCTTGGGCCATATTTTATTAAAGAGAACGTTAACCAGACCATTTTTGCTTGTCGGAGATAAGATTTGAAGATCCATCAGCAATGTTGAAATAATTTTATCCAACTACGAGGTATCTTATTATTGGTCGGAGCCCCATATTGTAGCTCGGTGGAACCAATTGCAGGTCGACGATCATCTATTTCTTGTTCGGCAACATCTCAGTCTTGTTCGGAGGGTTCAATTTACTGGTCGGCAACTATCCAACCATCCACTTTTTGGCCGGTGACATCTAATGTTGTTCGGTGCTGTCAATGCACCATTTTTGTTGATCGACGAAATTGCTCAGCTGGTCGGGGACCATTTGCTTCTTGGTCGGCACCATATATTCTATAACTTGAGATATCCTTAAATGTTGGTCGGCAACATCCATGCCATTTGTCGGCAGCAATAGAATTTTGGGGTATTAAAAAATGCGAAGCACCCCAGATATTTCTTTAAACACGAGTTCAGCTTGGGGACAAACAGGGGGCTTAAGTCCTTTTTAACTTGTGATCACCCCAAAAATATTTTTAAAACCAAGTGATAAATAATTTTCAAACAACAAATTATACCTGATTAGTTGTTGGAGATTAAATAACTTTACAAAAAACTCTACGTCTTATTTATGGCGCATATCTAATAATAATTTGTCCATCTCTCACACATTTGGCATAAAACATATTATTTCATATTTTAAAATTTTTATTGCCTTATACTGATACACATCACATATTGTTTGGCTGAATAATTATTCTCATGACAATAATTATTTGATCTAGTCTCGACAGGTGCTCGGGCAGCTTATTAAGATTTCATAGGGACGATATTAAATCCCGACGAAAGCTCAGCCACAATCCTAAACCTCTGGAAACTATTATTGCTCGACATCAGGCAGTTTTACCTCGACATATCAGCCAACATATATTATTTCATTTTTTGAAATTAATATTTTTATTTCTCAAGCATATACATATCATATATTGATTGGATGAGTAAATTATTCTCATGACTAATCAATTCAGCGTACACATATGGTAGAGCAAATTATTAATTTTTACAGGTACAAGATTCAACGCCGACGAATGCTCGGAAATAATCTAGAAACGATTATTATTTCACTCGGAGATATCGGCTCAAGCACAAATTATTCTATATCCGTTCGGATTCATATTTTATATTTATCTCAGCATGGAGCTCGAAAAATTTCTTCTCTCTCTATATATTCAGCTCCGAGGAAAAGCTACAACAGTTATTATATTTCACCCCCAACGGATAGTTGGTCGGGGCAATTCTTATTTATATTCAGGACCAGATATCGACTCAAGCACAAATTATTCTATATATCCCTTGGGATTCATATTCTATATTCATCTCAACATGGAACTCGGCAAGATACTTATTATCATATTCAACTCCGAGGAGAACTATAACATTTATTATATGTCACCCCCAACAGATAGTTGGTCGGGGTAATTCTTATTTATATGCAGGCCCGGCAAAGTTCTCGGCCATATTCTTATGTTCTGGAAAATATTATTCTTATTCGGCATTATGCAATTGTGCCTCGACAAGATACTTATTCAGCTTTAAGGAGAATTACAACATTCGTTGTATTTCACCCCCAACGGATAGTTGGTCGGATAATTCTTATTTATATTCAGGCCTGACAACGCTCTCGGCCATATTCTTATGTTCTGGAAGATCTTATTCTTGTTCGGCATTATATAATTCTACCTCGACAGATCAACGAGGCACATTATTATTATTATTCTTTATATTTATTTGGATGCATATTCTATTCTTATTTCAGCATGGAGCTCGACAAATATTTATAATCATATATTCAGCTCCAAGGAGGTCTCCAGCATATATTATTCCCAACTTCGGTGGCACATTCTTATAACATCATGTAGTCGAGCATCAAATTCAACTCCACAAACTCGCACGGTCGGGGCCCCGACTAATTATCATTCAGGAGTTATTTTTCTTGCTCATGAATTATTTTTTATATTGAAGTTCAGGAGGTATATTGAAGTTCAGGAGGCTATTGAAGTTGAGGAGGAATATTGAAGTTCAGGAGGCAGATTCAGAAGTTCAGGAAGCACATTCAGAAGTTCATGAGGCATATTCAGGAGTTATTATGCACATACTATTGAAGTTCAGAAGTCAAATTTAGCATCTACATCACTGAGATCTTTACTACTACTGTCCCGACCAACATTAAAGAAGAAGTTGTATGAAAATGTTTTGAAGTCCACCACTAGCTTGGTACTAATCAGATTGAAGAGTTGGGTTCAAAAGCTAGTATGTTACTCGACAAAGTATTCAGAGGATCATAAATCAGAAGAATCAAGCACGTGAAGTTAGTACTCAGCTGCTCGGCACAGGAGGCAGTTGGTCGGCTAGCAAACCAATCAACATACTTGAAAATTATGACAAGATACAAGCTGCATACTATGGCATGGCTGCATCCAAATTCCCAGGGGTGATAAATAGCACACGGAGTTCCTTAAAAGAAATATTAGCAACCATCGATCAGCCTGCATCATATGTAGTCCAGGAGATAATGCACTTTATGTTGAACAAATCAAGAAGGTAGATCAAGAATTTGATGAGCACCGAGCAACACTGCAGAATAAATACTCCATCCTTTCAAGTAAACCATCAAGCATGGAGCATTGGGGGCTTCTGTTAACGCAAAAATTCTCCATCTACGAGGACCAATCAGAAAAGGACACATGTCATCCTACGTGGCAATATTTGGCACCCGAGAAGAGTTGGTCGGCCCCCGAGGAGAGTTGGTCGGCACCCGAGGAGAGTTGGTCGGCATACCAACCAGGAAGATCAAAGGATAACTATGCATTTAATGTGCATTAATGAAGATGACAACGCATGTAATGAGCCTTAATGTACATTTATACTGTATTAATAGATGACAACACATAGCATACCAAGCAATTCAACAATTAGATTCGTTGAATGTAGACATAAATGTCTACATACAATGAATCTCTTTGTCTCCCATCACTATAAATACATGTATCCCCTTAGCCAAAAGGGGGAGATCCGAGAGAGATCCAAGAGAACCTAGAAACCCCATACACAAGATACACATCCTGTCTCTCTCTACACCACATTGTGCTATTGTAAACCCCTGGGAATAAAATAACAGTGGACGTAGGCTTTATTCATAGCCGAACCACTTTAAAAATCTTTGTCTCTTATGTGCTTGATTGGATTGCTTTCTTCTATTTATCTGTGATCATAAAAATGGGATTCAGTCCAGTTTTTTGCATCAACAACTCCTTTTAATTAATCACCCGCTAGGATTGATCAATTAAAATTTATGTAAATCTCAAAAAATAAAAATAGAGTTGAAATTCAAGTAATAATACCCCACTTAAGAAACCCCTATTTCTTGTTCGAATATAAAATGAGTATTATAACTTAGAATTTCAATTTTCTCTCGAAAATCATTTACCCTCTCTAGAGACGTAAATTTAAGGGTGAGGGATCAAAAATAACATTCAAACGGAATTTTCAAGTAATTAAACTAATTAAACTAAAATAACATCAAATAAGGGTTTTCCCCACCCCTTGAAAGGGGATTTAGCCTAACCTAATATAAAGCATGATAATCAAATAATCAATAGGAATTTAATAGAAAAGAGAAAAGAGAAGAACAATCAAACCAATCTCTTGAATTTAATTGACTCCAATCCTCCAAGTTGAAATTTACATCCCTCCAATTGAGCATCCAAGTGATTTGCAATTAAATAATCACTCAATTAAATCTCTTACAAAATTTAACCTCACACATATCTAACAAAAATAAAAATAATAAAACTATTTACAAAATGGTGTTTATCCTAATTTATTTTCTACACTAATCTGTCTCTAGAATTCTCTTCTCTATTTCATGATATATCATCAAATGGGGTCTTTCATCCTTTAAATATTAAGCATGGAGCATGGGAGTAAAAATGGGAGGACAAGGGTGTACAGGATATGGAAGGTATTTGGTTGAGGGTATCTAGGGAATTATGCACACATGTGCATGGGTAAGAGGTGAGGTCATGTGGGAAGTGTGGTGGTGAGGATAAAATCAGATTTGGTTTGAGGGGTATTTTGGGCATTGGGTAAAAAAGAGTAGTTGGGATTTTTTAAGGGTATGTTGGGAAAAGTGTTTTAAATTGGTTTAGTTGGCACATGTGGGATTTGTTTTGTGTTTGTTTGGTCTTTGGCATTAGCTTTTGGCATAGCAGGGGATAAATCGTGGCTTGGGAGGAAAATGGGTTTGGGTTGAAATTGGGACATGGGGCTCCATGAAATCGGGTTTGGGGAAACGGGGTTGGATCGAGGTTCGTTTGGGTTTCGAACCGCCGGAGGAAGTGGATGGGTGTCGTCGGGTTTGTATGGCAACTGGGCTATGCAGCCCGCCGAAAATGGGACCGGATCTGAGGAGGTCACACAGGGGGGTATGGAGGTCCGATTGGGTGGCGTCGGGGTAGACCACGGGTCGACGGTTCGGGTGAGGTTGGATAGCCTCCTGAAGGAAGGGGGGTCGCCAGCCTGCGGGTTAGCGCCGCCAGAGGTGATCGCGGCTGGAGGTTTGGGCTTGTTGATATGGGTTGATTTTGCAAGGGTAGCAAGTAAGGGGTTTGGTTGGTTGTTAATGGAGGAGAGAGAGTAGATATTTTTGTGGGTGAAGAAGATGATGGGGGGGTGAATGTATGGTGTTATGGTGGGGTTAAAGATGAGTGTGGTGTGTTAGGGTGTAGGTGTGTGTAGGAATGTTAGGTGAGGGTTAGGGGTTGGTTGGGTATATTTAAGTAGGGTGTGTATGTTTAATTTGAACACCTACAAATAACACAACTAAATAAATCTAATAAAATAACTAAAATAATAAAATCAAACTAAACTAATAATAAAAATCAACTAAAATAAAAATGACACAACACACTATACAAACTCTAAAAAAAACTAAACACGACTAAAATAAAAACTATAAAAAAACTAACTAAAGAAAATAAAATAAAATAAAAACAAAATGAAATAATAATAAACTAACTAAAAATTAAGAAAATAAAAGAAAATATAAAAACTAATACACGACGCGCTAAAAATTAAAATATAAAAATCCTAAAAATATATACATGACTCAATAAAATAAAATAATAAAATGAACCTAAAAAATAAAATAAAATGGGACAAACTAAACACACACGGTTCCGGACAGGCTTAGGGTAGGCTAGGGTACGGGATAAGGGTATTTAGCTCCATAATATCCACAATTGCTTTGAAATACGCATTTGAACACCACAACGTGCATTCGACCTACAAAATACACAATAAAGCGCATAAGACTCAAATTGTCGAGAATTAGCAACTAAAGTACGTCTATTCGGGGTACAAAATGTATAGTTTTGGGTGATTATCACACCACCCCCAAACAGAGCGTTGCTATTCCTCGAGAAATAAGATAGAGAGAAAGAGAAAGATAAGTAACCAAAAGTGTACCACTTTCGCGGGCACTTGCGATTGCACTTAGCATGTGCAACAAGCCTTTAAACCTATAGGTTGCCCTACAGGACGAGTTGTATCTCGTGAGGGTTTGGAGGGAATATACCCAAAAAATTCTTTATTTTGCAAAATTTTATTGTAAGGCAATCAATCTCTTATTAGACATAGAATAATCGTACAATCCATCACATGAGAAATATTTGATTTCTTAAATACAAGCTAGAATATGTAAAAAGATTAAGCTAAGTAAATACTCAAGGCACATCCTTCCTAGAACTCAACGTGTGTAGTGTGAATCATTCAAAACGGGTCGAGTATACAAGAGTAATTCCTAGATTGCCTTGTCTAAATCAACGCTTCAACATCTAATCTCACTAAATATAACTCTCTCAAACTAACTCTCAAGATTAGGGTAAGTGTATCGCTCTTGTGTGTGAGGAGGTGAGTAAATGTAAGAAAGTTCAAATGTCTCACACACACATCAGAAAGAACGAACAATTAAAAAGAAAAATGATCTCATGAAAGAAATGCTAATCACTATAGTGATAACATCGAGTTATTCACCACGTCAACTTTCATTTGCCCGAACGCCTAGGGGAAAATGGATGATAATGGGTGAGGGGAAAATGAAATGGGAAATATGGAATGAGATGAGGTAGGTATGATGGATGTTTGGATGATGGATGGATATGTGAGAAGAGTGTTCTATACACTTTAGGCTCAAAATGTCTTTATTTCACAACCAACAACCAACAACCAACTACTAACTACTAACTACTAACTCTCTTTCTTTTATTTTCTCTCTTTTCTTTTTTCTTTTTTTTTCTTTTTCTCTATATTCTTTTTTTTTCTATTTTGCTTTTCTCTCTCTCTCTCTCTCTCTCTCTCTCTCTCTCTTTCTTTTAATACCAACACTGAAGACATTTTACATTTGGAATCAACACTCTTTCTCAACATGATGATGGATGATATATGAATGGAGTGGGGAGTGTGTATGGATGATGAGGGAAATAAATGGGAAGGTAATGGGCAAGTGAATGGAAATGTGATATGCAAAAGTGGTAAGTGTATGGATGAAAATCTAGTATACGGGACAAATTTCAAGACACGCATTTCTTACAACTCGAAAAAGATGTCATTCTCAGTGATCAAGCCAAATTTTAATGAAGGATAATGAGATCATACAACAATTAAAGTGCGGACCCAAAGAAAGTTGAATCAACTTGTGACTTGGAGATTGAGTAAAACTCTCTGAAAGGGTGAAAGGCACAAATTTCATAAGTTAAAGTCTCCACTAGTGATCCTTAAGGTTCTCTTTAGAATTGTAATACTCTTCAACTCTAAACCATAGTGACGTGATAAGTGCGCAAATTTTGTTGAGTCTAGAAATTCATGGTGCAACATGCCTTGTTACGTATTACATAAGCTATTTAGAAAAAATATTCTCTAGCTTGATTCCTAGACTTAAAAGATGGGTGATTGAAAATTCACATCAATGAGTGAGATGAAAGAAACTGCACGGAATTTTAAAAATCAGGTTCAAAAATCAAAAAATTTCAAAAGAGGTACAATTTTGATAAAATTCCCCACCCCCAAACAAAAAGGAACATCGTCCTCGATGTTAAGTAAAATGATTTTTAAAATTGAGAGCATAAGGTAGGAAAGATATTATCAGAATCAACCGCTAATGAAGTGGACAGATGAAGCCAAGAAGAAACGTGAATGAAATGAGAGAAAAAAAATGTACAAGTCTATAAACATGACAAAATATAGGGTGATATGAAACGCCACCCCCAAACAGGATGAGACTAGTACCAGAAATGCGGGCTGCCTCCCGGTAGCGCTAAGTTTAATGTCTTCAGTCAGACCAATGAAATCTCACCCTAAGGATAGGATCTATGAAAATGCGGGGCAGCAAAAGAATTGGGGTGATGAGAATCACCCCCAAACAAGACTGAAGCGTCAGTCTTGTTGGATAGAGGCTAAAGTGGTCAATGCACCTGTATGGCAAAGTGCATCACGCGATGCAAGGCATCGGTGGACCATGGGCGTGTGGGTATTAGGGTAAGAGTGATAAAGGCATGGGTAAAGAGGTATCTGCCACCGGCCCTATTGAGCTTAAAGGTGAGGGCAACTAGGGCCCTATACTCATGGTGCTCAAGTTGGTGAGGGAGGCGAAATGGTGTGAAAATAGTTATGGGGTGGGTCTCATAGAAATGACATGACCGATGATAGTGGTCGCGTCGTGACACACCAGGGAACTGTTGAGAAGAAAAATCAACACCACAAGGAAGTGGTGTGCATAGGGTAACAAGCTCGATGTCACAGAAGTGGAGAGTATCACCACATATATTCTCATAGATGGTGGAGGATGGTTTTAGGTTAGGATCCAAAAATTTAGATGGAAACATGAAATGTGTAAAATCAAGATCTAAACCAGGTGATGGGATAGACGGGATAATGGGTGGGTCGGGTGGGATAAATGGTGGAGGAAGATGATCCAACTCCAGAGTGGGAGACACACACTCACTGGTAGGAGTAAATGAATACTCACAATGGAGTGTGGTTTCTAAATATGGAGTGGTCAATTTCTCCATAAGAGTGGCATCGGTTATGTGGTGGATGGGTAAGACGAGGCACCAAGATCAGATATAGAGGGCTCACTAGAAATATCGGGCTCAAAAGGAGTCATGCATGGAGGAACAGGATCCATATCCGAATAGGTAGGAACTATCTCGAATTATATCTCGGGAAATTTGTGAGCACTCGTAGACGGAGCTAACCTAGGAGATATGGGCATGTCAGAGACATATGCAATTGGGGCATAAGGTAAAAGCTCAGACATATTTTTGGATATCTCGGGAGTGGAAACCTTAAGTGTGGGTTCCTTTGGATTTGACGGGATTTGATCAGTCTCACTAATGAAAGGTAAGTCAACACAATTGTCGACTTGGGGCCTGGACCATGGAATGATCTCAACTTCAAGATTCTCGGGATGGTAGGGTTGGTCACACTCAAAATCCGTGTCACAAGAGGACACATCATCGTCACACTCCGTTGCAACGATGGGTGGAGCCATGGGAATGTTCGACTCTCTCGTACACTCAAATTCTTTTAAACGTTGTTCAAGACTTTGGAGAGATTCATTTTGAAGTTGAGTGGCTTGTTCTTGCTCAAGTGTGAACTTTTTCAAGAGGCTTTCGAGAGCAGAGGTGGATGATGGTGGTGATGGAGTGACGGGTGGTGGAGGTGGACACAACTCGCTATGGTCAGGACTATACGGAGAATACTCAAATGAAGTGTGTGGAGATGGGCCAAGTTCATTATACACGAAAGGATCGCTTTCGTGATGGACAAATAGTTGATACTCATGGGGCGCGTAGTGAGGGAGCTGATCGTGAACGGGTGCACAAGGTTGCCATGACGACTGTTGGAATGCGTGAGCATCCACAATATCGGGTTGGGATTCGTATTGCGTGGAAGGGTGATCAGGCCTCCACGAATAGCTCGGGTACTCACACAACTCGGGATGAGATACATCGGGATAGTAAGCCAAGGTGGGTTCCGCAACAGTGTCATATGGATACACATGATCCACGGTGGGTTCGTATGGATATGCAATGTAAAGGACCTCATGGGACATGTGATCGGCATAATAACAATCAGTGCACAACAAAGTATGAGACACGACGACACTTGACACCGAGGGTGATGGAAAATGAGGTGCGTTCATGGACGGGTCAAGAGTATCTACGGTACTCGTGAGAAAGGTTAGACCACTAAGGATATCATAAAGAGACGGCTCAGGATCACTCTCACACGTGTCTCATGATAATGGAAAAGGACCAAAGTAGTCATGTAAAGGACGTTCTTCGGCCATAACGAGAGAAATATATATATATATATATATATTTTTTTGTACTTTTTTAAATTTTTTCAAAATGAAAGAAAATATTTTTGGATTTTTCTAAAATGAAAGAAAGGAAATATTTTGGGATTTTTTTTTTGGGTGAAAAAAAGGTGGGGAAAAATATGGACTCAGAAATTTGGGACGAACTAACTAAAACTGACTACCAAAAAATGAAATTGGATACACACACAAGTTAAGGAGAATTCCTAACTAGCAGATAGCCAATTTTTATCTTTGAATTTAGTGAAAGGGGTAGTCAAATTTTAATTAAGTCCGCGGGCGATAAAAATTCACGAAATTCCTTGTGGTCGCCTTTGCAAAAATGCTCTCCTATTGGGCTACCTAGTTAATTGACTTGAAATTTAGTGATGGCTAGGGTAGCACACAATTGGTAAGTGAGTGAGTTGGGTGGTGAAATCCCTTCTCGTGAGTGACCGGGTGTAGGTCTTAGTAATTTAATTCATCACACCATTCAAAAAAAATAAATGCGAGAATAAAATCACACAAGAGCACACAAGAACACACAAAATAATTGTCTCGCTAACAGAAGAGGCGCGAGGGTATAAGAAATGTACCTCCCATAGTTTTTAGGTCGTGGGGTGCTGAAAAATTTAAGTCGACCGGGGGGAGATTACGCCTATCTCAATCGGTCCCGGGAGTCCTACCGACCCAAGTTAGAGAGGCTTCTAAATCCTCGTCGTGGACGCCCTCTCTCTACCTTGTCTAGTTTCCCAATCACACTTTCTTCGATTATTACAAATTTAAATGAAAAATAAATTGTGTCTCTATGCACCGCAATACAAGCCAAGAATATAATAATCCTAATACAAGCCTTCTAAAAATATAAAAATGGTACAAGTGCGAAAAATAAATGAACAACAAGTTGAAATCCACTCCGAGCTTCACGATTCCAAGAATGGCAACAGCGCCATTTGATAACCTTGCTTTTTTATATCCCTGGCAACGACGTCATTTGATAGAAAGAACTTTTCGGTGTATATTTTTCGCCATGGCTTGAAAAGCTCTTATAATAAAAAAAACCTCAAATACCTACAAAATAATATACTCTCAAGTGTGGAGGTAAGTAAGGGTATCAATCCACATCAAGGGGGTAAGCTAAAGACAAACTCAATTGTAATTCAATTTTATTTTCTTTTTTTTTTGGGCTTTTTCTTTTTTTATTCTTTTTAGCTTTTTCAAATATTAAAACAATTGGGTGAGGTGAGGTGAAATAACATTAAACTAAAATGTGAGATAAAAACAACTAACTAGAAAGTGACTAAAAGTGAAAATAAAGTCTAACACTAAAATATGAGATAAAGTGAGGTAAATAATTGTGAGAACAATCAAGGAGTGGGATTACACCATAAATTTTAGCTATTTTAAGTAATTAATTTAATTAATTGAATTCTCCCAAAGTAGTATCAAAATTACAAATAAACTCTCGTTGCAAATGTAATTTTAATAGTAACGTTTTAGAAAATAAAGTTTAATACCCCACAACTCTAAAAAAATAGATCTACACTCCTTTTAATTAATCACCCGCTAGGATCGATCAATTAAAATTTATGTAAATCTTAGAAAATAAAAAAAATAACATTCAAAGGGAATTTTCAGGTAATCATATATGAAGGGTGATCCATCTCGGGTCAACTTATTTGTACCTCAGACTATCCCTACACCAGGAACAACTCTTGCAAAATAGATAATACTTCATACGGTCTATGACCTTAAGTTTTTGTTTGCGAGGGAAATCGAACACATGACCTTGGAGAGTAAGCCCATTCGTTGGGACTGATCAACCCCTCCACCAAACCCTAGGGTTAGAAGGTTAGAGTTTTTCATTTCTTGGCATGAATCTCTAATGACTCAATACTCTAATACATATAATAAACTGATTTGATTAGTAATGCCAAACACAAATTATCTGAAAATGACACGAAATGACATGTTAACTTATTTTTTTTTAGAGAATATATTATTTTTTTAACTTGATATGCCCTCGTATAAACTTCTTCTTGAACCATACGATATTTTCATATTTTTTGTTACTACTCACGCCAAGTAAATACCATCAAGAAAGTTAAGTGACATTAATTTAAGTAAATTTATAAATTTTAGATGTTTTTCAAGAATTAATCAATATTATGAAATAAAGTAATGTTATACTTATCGAAATTTCTTGCCAGATTTTCTTACTGGGTTCTTTTAATATGCTTGCACATTTGACTTTTAGTTAATTGTACTAACTAAAAAATGACATTAAGAATATCATTTTTGTATAAAATATAGTTTATACCTAGAAATTCACTTGTCATATTAAACAACACATAAAAAATTCAAAATGATTAACGTGAAAACATGACATGCGCCTCATAAAAATGGACATGAATTCGATAATACTCAAATAGGGTCGACCCTAAAATGTCATAATATCTAAGGGGACCTAGGCTTACCCTTTCCTCGAGGCCTTTTCATATAGTAACAAATACAGAACGAAAGTTTTAAAAATAATCAGATCGGAAATTCTGTCCTTTTATTTCATGACATAAACACAATCGGGCATTGTACACATAACAAAATATAATAATAATAATTTTTTTATTTTGGGCCCTAGGCATTTGGGGTCCTTAGGAGACTGCTAGGTCGTTTATGCCCAAGATCGACTCTATATCTGAACCTCATAAAAAATTATATACACGCGACTTAATACGAGCCATTACCAAATTTATATACATATATATCAACCTAAACATAACTTAAATTCGTGTTAAATTATTCAAGGCAATACAATGTAACACCCCGCCCACTCGGGGAGAGCGGAGCAGAGCGTCACTATCGATAAAACTAATCAAATCCGCAAATAACAAGGTATATAGCATCTAAAAACCCATAATAATATAAATCCACTAATCTCAATCTCTTCAATTACAACAACTCTCTCGAATAAATACAACATCTAACTCGAAAAATAAATACAAATCTCCAATGCTCTATACATCAAAATAATACAATTCTTCCAACTTGTATTAAAAATTCTCCCCAATATAATCCACGCTAAAATAAATCTCCACATTGGTCCATGGCGCTCCAAATCCACGCTAACCTTCCACTAAAAGAAAATATGGGGAAGTACACAATACGACAGGAAAGATGCTCAACAAATATACGTTAGCGATGAATAAAGCGTAACAACACGAGTACGAATATTCAAATCAAAATTCAAATCTCAATAGCATTTTATCAATAAATTTCTCAACAACACTTTAACTGGGTCACCAGGCCTCACCCCATTCGGATATGCTTTATCAAGCCATAGGTGAGAATAGGTATTTTGGCGGGTTCACAACATCCGTGCCATATTAAAATCTCATGACAACGTGCTCAATAACAATATAATGATACCACATGAATCAAAATAATTTCAACAATTATTTTTCATATTTCAATGAATTTATCAATTCAAATATGAGTTCAATTAAACAAGAATTCAAAGAGAATGACACTCGCGAGATTTAAGGAGCATATTGTGTAAAACCCCATACCTCAAACCATGATGAGAAACCAATGATCACATCCTCACAAAAGATACAAAAGCTCCTCCAAGAACCTCCTCAAACATAGCCCAAAAAACACCTCTAATCTAAGGTTGGAACTCACAAATCTCAAGGGTCAATGTGTATATAAAAAGAAGAGGAATATAAAATATATTTGCTGCCAAAATTTGTGTCAAAAGTAGGTTAAAAGGGTTGCCCACGACTTCCTTTTATAATGCAAAGAAATGAAGAGATGGAATCCAAAAGACTCCTTTAAATAAGGCAAAGAAATGAAGAGTTGGAATTCAAAACAACTCTTGAAAATTACTTAATGTTCGCCGATTTAGAATTCCAAGAGTTAAAATCATTTTAAAATCCGTTTTAATTCCGATTTCGAAACCGTTTGAAATTCTCGCCTTTAAAAATAATAACCAACATATTTGAGCAATAAAAATAATTTTATCTAAAACTTTATTTTTCCTCTTTATTTTGAAAATACCCCAAAAATTACATGGGTTATTACATACAAATAGACCTATCGACAATTCGTGTCCAGTCATTTTCGGATCTTATAAATTTTTTGTTTAAATAAGTGATTTTCTTATCATTTAAAAATTGGAAAACATGTTGATAAATCCTTAGACTCTTTAGAAATTAACAATAAGGACAAGCTAAAAATAGTTTTTCAATAAGTCCACAGTGTTATAATTATTAATGTAAAAAAATCAACATGGATACAATTACACTAATTAATATAAATATTGTTACACTTATTAATGTAGATTTAGTTACAATTAAAATTGTATCAACATTAGTAATTATAATTGTATCTACATTAATAAGTGTAACTGTATCGTTTGGACTAATCATTAACTAATTAAAAAGTTTATGAGTTGAAGATACGAACACGATTATCGCTTGGACTGATCATTTATAAATATACTTTGAAGGGATTTATTAACGAATACCCCTTAAAAATTATATTCAATACAAACTCATTATCTTAATATGTTTAACTACATTTGTCAATTAGGAAGCACAATTGTACCCATTAATAATCACATTATTATACAATTAAAAATAGTGGAGGAAAATATGTCTTAAGATTGAGACTAATATAATCCAAAAGAGTAACAATACACTTACCGAAAAAATGCTTTTTGAATTTACCCAATGTGCTTTAATGTTAGTGTACCATTTGGTAAATTGGGCATGCAATTTTTGGTTGTCTATCATTTTTCAATCCAAAATAATTAAAGATGTATTCTTGATTCCACCGTTTTATTTAGTGCAAGTACGTTTGACAAGATTCCTCAACAAACATCATAGTTGATTTTTGGAATCCGAGTGCAATTTAGTAATTTCCTATGAGTTGTTAACTAGGATTTCTTATAGCATTGAGGAGTGTCCAAAAATCCCTCTCAATATTTTTCCTCTCCTTTATACACCTCACCCCTCTCATCTATATAACTATATAAAAATTATAGACCCAAATCATCTAAGGATGACACGTGGCAATAATAAATGCTTGCTATTACAACTTACACACTATTAAAATCTTCCTAATGCTCCACGTGTACAACCTTAATTAATACATTTATTCAAACATTTCCCAAAACAGAGAAGAGAACAAAATGGACATTAATCATATAGTCCCTTTCTCTTCCCAAATGAGTCCATTCCTATAACCTAGGTGACTTTATGCATGCACACTGTCTTTTAATATCCCAATGCCAAAAGGTCATCCTAAACTCACAATATAATGACATGTGGATGTTATAACTCCTTTTCCATTACAAAACAAAACATTTAGTTATTATCTCCAATCCAATTCTTACGCTTTTTTCCTAAAGGTGTGTACTATTCATCTTGCAATTAGTTCATATTCCACACAGGAAAGCTATCACTTTATGATTATATCTCTTTGAAGAACAAACGAACACAACTTTGGAAGACAAAGCATTAGAGATTTTCAAGACCAAATGATTATAAAACCCAATTAGGTTTTCCTTCCCCACGGTTAATATAGCAGACGTTTAAATGGATAAAAGTTTTTTGTATTATCTCATTTCAGCATCATGGGCTAACGTCGGCAGGGTATTCAATCATCCCTCCCTCTCTCATTAACCCACGGAACCACAGGTAATTTGAAAAATATTATGGGTTAAGTCTAGATTTCAACATTAGGGGTTTTAATTCGGATATTGTATTTGAGTTGTTGTTTTTTTTAATTTTGGGGTTTTGTTTTTTATTCAATTTTGAATATCGTGTTTTTTAGTTTTTGATCTTATAATGGTTTCGTTTTTATTTTCGAGATTAGTTTAATGGTTTTCAATAACCATTATTGCCAATAGTAGATCAGGATACTTTCAATATTTTTTTTCCATTTCTATTAGATTGTTTTTCTTCCTTTTTGTTGATGTAGATTTTTGTTTTATTTTCAGTAATCTCCATATTTTTAAATATTATTTAAATAATTTTGAGATTTTTAAAGTATTTTTCTACAATTTTTTTTTTACTTCCAATTTTTTTCATATTTTTGTTGTAATTTATACTTCAAAATGGTTGCTCTATTTCTCCTTTGTTTATCTTATCTCATGGTGTGCTATCAAAGCTAAAATGAAAATTTTATAAAGAGTAGTTTGATGGAAATACTATGGGATTTTATCATTTATTTCAAATAATATTACCACAATTAACTTAGTCAACATATTTTTTTATAAAAGCTATCAAAATGAAAAAAAAAACAATTTCTCTAACTACGGCCACGCATCGCGTGTCATAGGAAGATGACACATGGCAGTAATAAATGATTCCTATTAATATTAACACACCATTAACATATCCACGTGTCAAAAACAATTAACTTTACTCACCCCACATTCACCCCCCCTACCCACCGTATCTAAGATTACTTCCAAGAGTTTATTCACTTTCCAAGGCAAGACTTAACTAATTTGGTTTTCACTTCCCCAAACAATAATTAATTACAGCAGTCCATCAGTCCACATTATTTTTACAACTCAACATGTCCTCTAAAAAAATGCATCTCCTCCTTCTTTATAGAAAAAAAATGCTTTATTCCTCATCAAGCCTACCGGTGACAACAAGCGAACCATCAACGACGACGGTCAAGACAGAAAACAAACGAATCTCCTCCCTTTCTATATAAAAAAAATACTTTCCTACTCTTCAAGTCTATCGGGGACAACCAGCGAACCATCAACGGCGACGGCCAAGACACAAAACAATTCCGATGGTGACAAAATAAGGAAGAGAGAAACGTAAGATTATTGTTCCTCCTTGTTGTTCTAGATCTGTCTTTCTAAAGATTTTGAAAATTGTGAGCGTTCTAAATATATATGGAGCCTATGAAATTATATTTAGAGTTTATTTTTTCCTCCCAAAAATTTATTACCTAAAATAAGTTTCCATTAAATCAGTTTTATTTTTTATTTTTATGCTCGAATTTATTTAATTTTGTTTATGGAAATCTTTTTTTTTTTTTTGGGGGGGGGGGGGGGGGGGAATGTTGTTTTGTTGAAAATTATTTAATTTATATATATAAAGTGTATATGTAAAGGAGGGAAAAAGTGCATTTGATAGAAAATAATTTTATTTTTTGTTTAATTGCAAAACTTTATTTTTTTATTATTCTGTCTTTTTTCACATAATATACCAAAGATCTTCATGCTAGTTTTTTCTAATCGTCAGTCATTGTTGATTGCATTAATGGGGAAAAACTAACATGTGTTACACTATAGGAGTGAGATGGCTACGTGTAAGGCTCAACATCCGAGCTGCCTACACGTAGCCAGCCACGAAATGAAATTACAAAACAACTAGATAAAACCAAAGAGAGAGAAAGTTGCTTAACCAAAAAAATTCCAATTGTTTCCAAACAGAAAAGGGAGAGGATGAAACCCTAATCAGATCTACCACAAAATACACCAAAATCAACAACCCATTCATCTTTTAGAGAGAGAAAATAAACAATGCAATCCGAGAAAATTTACCCAACTCCCTCTAGGGGAACTCCGATCCGAGAATGACCATAAGAGTAGGTGCTCAGTCTGAGGTAGATCCAGGACTGTGCATCTCTTTACCACCCAGACAGCAATAAAGTTGGCGATCCTTGGGACATTCAAGAATGAAATCTCCCTATAATGGCCGATAAGCTATTTTATTTGAAGCTTTGTACTTCTTAACTCCCATCTAGGCCAATCTTCACTCTGATGAATTGCATTAGGACGTTAGAGTCAGAAACTAGGATAATGTTGTTAAGGCCATTTTCACTTATAAATTTAGGAGCTAAGCTTAGGGTTTGGGCCTCCAAGTCAAGGGATGTAGATGCACGAGGACTAAAGCTTGCTTTCCCCGAGATTAACTCCCCTCCTTAACTTCTCAGAATAAAACCATATGAACCAATATTTGAATCTTCTTTAAAATATCCATCACAATTTATTTTGACCCAGTTTTAGGGAGGGGGCACCATTTTCTTACTCTCCTAGATGGTAAGGGAGAGTTTAGGCATGTGATAGCACTAAAAACCTTGTAACTTTTACTCTATTAAGAGATAAGTACAGGGTCTTATATAAAACATTTGAGATATGGATATTTGTTTTTCTGAATATTGCCGCATTTCTAGTTTTCGAGATCTCCCAACATATACAGACCATGAGAGATTTTAGGTCCAAATCATGACTTGGATTTTTCTCCAAACTAATCAAAGATTTCGTTACCCAATCTTCAATCCTATCAGAAGGGCCACACAAAAAAGGGCTAAGGTGTGAAGATATCTCCTAAATCTTTATAACCCAGTGACATTTGATTAATAAGTGTTAAATGGTCTCCTTTTTTCCCACAAACAGAACAATTAGGGTTTTTTCTTAGATTCTTTTTTCAAAGAGAAAATTAATGCGAAGCCCTCATTACAACAGGGTAAATAAGAGGGATAACCATGATTGAAGAAGCAATATGGATATGGAAAAGGGAAGAAATAAGGACTTAGTAACCTGGGCTGCAAAGAGGGGGAGGGGAGAAACTCTCCATTTACCCACTTATCTTCCCAGATCCTAATATCCTTACCATTCCCTACTTGCCAACACACATGTTCCTTTAAAATCTTCCTTTTAAAGATGAGGTTATTCCACATCCAAGACTCCTTTTTAGAATTAAGGACCTCCCAGATGGTGAATTGATTAAAATAAAGGCTTTTAAGTATCTTACCCCACACTGACTCAGGGTTTGTGAGAAGCCTCCAAGATTGGTTAGCTAAGAGAGCTTGGTTTTGCCTACAGAATTCCCTCAACCCTAAACCCCCTTCCTTCTTAGCCTTAGAGATTTACTCCTAAGCCTTCCAATGAATCCCCTTCCTATTTTTACTAATTTTCCACTAGAAATTTGCTATTTTTGAGGATAGGTCTCAACAAAACCCCTTAGGGAACTGAAAAATAAACATAGCATGGGATGGGGAGACCTGGGGGATATCCTTAATAAGGACATATTTCCTTGATTGACTTAGGAAAGTCTCTTTCCAACCCTCAATTTTGTGCAAAATTCTCTCCTTAAGCTAGACAAGGGTTACTTTCTTTGATCTACCCCACTCAGATGGCAGCCCTAGATACTTTCCTGGGTTGTCTAAAAGGGGAATATTCAACCTATGGGAAATGGCTAGTTTAGAAGAATTGGGCATGTTACTACTACAAACAATACTAGACTTGGATATGTTAATAAATATGTCTGACACCTCACAATAACTATTAAGGCAATCAAGGAGAGCAACACTTTCAACATCATTCCCTTTAAAGAAGAAAAGGGAATCATAAAAAAACAACAAGTGAGAGATGGGGGGCTAAATGGATTGACTTTAATACCCTTGAAAAAATTATCAATCATAGCTTCAGAGATGAGAAGGGAGATGCTATTAGATACTATGATGAATAAATATGGGCAGATGGTCCTCTTGCCTAAGCCCTCTAGTAGGATTGAAGGAAGAATGGTTATCCCCATTGATGAGAATCCTAAAAGAGACAGTTGAATCATAATCTATAACCATGTTTTCCCAATTAGACTTAAAACCAAAATCCAATAGAGACTTTTCCAGAAAACTCCATTCCACTCTATCATAAGCCTTGTTCATATCTAAATTAAGAGCACAATTAAAATCTTTCCTTCTCCTTTTTCTTCTGAGAAAAGCAAACATCTCTTGGGCCACTATAATAGTTATCTTGATTCAATATCCCAGGAATGAAAGCACTTTATTGAGGATCATTAATTATTCCAATTATAGGTTTAATCCTTGAGGCTAAAATTTTTAAAATGATTTTTGTGAAGAAATTTATGAGACTAATAGGTATAAAAAGGATAAATTTTTTGGGTTGGGATTTTTTGGAGCTAAGATCACATTAGTTTCATTCATTTTCCTAACGATATGCCCTAAACTTAAAAAAAATTCACTGCTTTGAGTAAATCCCATTTAATGTCCTCCCAAAATGTTTGATAGAAAAATCCTGGCATCCCATCAGGACGAAGGGATTTTGATGGACCCAAATCAAAAACTGCTTTTTTAAGTTCTTCCAGAGATAACAATGAAATTAAAGATTCATTCAATTCTTAAGTTACAAGCTTAGGGATAATAGATGTAATCCTAGTTGACTCCCTATTACCTATTGAAGAGTATAAAGACTTGAAATAGCTGGTAGCTAGGCTCTCCAACTGAGACTTCCCCTCCACCTATAGCCCTTCCTATTTCATGAGCCTAATAAGTTAATTCCTCTAACTTCTTTGGATGGTTGAGTCATGAAAGAACTTAGAGTTCTTGTACCCCCACTTCAGCCAGTTCACTTTTGATCTCACAACCTAATATTTCTCCTCTCTGACCCAAAGAGCTTTGATATTATTTGAGGCAGACCTTACTGCACCATTGCTATAATCCTACCTAGAACAAGATTGTAGCTCTGAGAGCTTACCCTGAAGCCTTTTGATTTCCACCCTAGAGTTACAAAACTTCTTAGGACTCCAGAAGAATAAAGATGACTTAGTCCAGAAACTTTTTAAGCACGGAGAGAACATGTCAGACCCAGGGACCTCTTTCCTCCATTATGTTTTAACAATATCATAACACTCCTTATTTTCAAACAAAAAATCTCAAATTTAAACTTCCTCTTATGGGGGAACAGTCTTTACCAAAAGAGGGTTGTGATTAAACCCCAAAGCAGGGAATCTAACTGACCTACTACTAGAAAATTTTAAAGCGCATTCAACATTTATGAACACTCTATCCAACTTTTCCCTAATATTTGCCTCCTTTTCTTTCCTGTTATTCCAAGTAAGCATGTACTCTTTAGAATGAAGTTAAAAAATATGGCAAATGTTAACCATCCCTTTAAAGCATTCAATCTCCCTATTAGCCTTATCCAATTTTCCTTCTTTGTCTTTTTGACCTCAAATGTCATTGAAGTCTCTTAGACACATCCATGGGGTAGGGGACTGGAGTTGAGATCTAACCAATATACCCCATTGAGCTCTCCTAAAATCAAAAGAAGGGTTTCCATAAACAAAAGTAACCCTAATATTACCCAACATCCCCTTCCAATCTTTAATAATCACATTAATAAAATCCTTTGAATTTTCTAAGATTTGAAGACTTACAGGCTCTTTCCAAAGCAGATAAGAGCCTCCAGATAACCCCACAGGGGTCCACCTTGATGTCATGATCAAATTTAATGAGTTTATGTACATATTTTACAATCTCCTCCATAGATTTTATTTGAAGCAGAAAAATTAGCACTATGTCATTCAAAACACAAAGGTTTTGAAGAGCTTATATTGTCAAGGTTTTATTCAGACGTTGATAATTCCAAGACAGGATACTCATTGGATGGGAGGGATCCTTTTGGGGAACCCCTCTAACTTATCTAGCTCTTAGTCAGAGCTTGATTTTATGATCACTTGCATCAGATTTTCTTCACAGTATTCTTACATTTCCTCTTCTATGATAGATTGTTTGATGGTTCTTCTGGTGATTATCCTCTTGTGACTTTAATTTTTTTCTTTGTTTGATAGTTTTTCCTTTTGATCCTTTATTAACTCTTCTACCACATTTTCCTCTTGTGCAGGTTGTTGTATACCTCCAAAATCAAGGTACCCTCCATGATGTTTATGTAAGGTTAATTTATTAAAGGCTAGGGGGAGTTTTATTTTATTGATATGGAGCTTGATGAAATTTGATACCAACTTATGGTTTCCAACATCTAGCTTTCTTTGATAATTTTCATAGTAGGTTCTATTAAGAATTCCTCTGTATGACCACACTTCATTTGCCCCTGGATCCCATAATTTATGTTTTCCTTTCTCTTCAAAACTGGGCATTGTTGGCTCTTGGGTTTCCTCTACTATTTTTGGGGTGGGGTGGGTATTGAGAATGGGGACCACCTGGGAAGGTGAGTTCTGAGGAAAAGGCATTATTTAGGAGTTTTGGTTTATGGGTAGCTTTGTTTTGAATTTTGAGTAGTTGAGGGGAATGTGTCTGACCTGAGCTTTTTTAGACTAGGGATACTTTTGGTACTTTATTTTTATGTTTATTCTGGGGGTTTTTGGTGGCCGAGACAAAATATGAGGGGTTATTATATCTTTAATTCTAAACTTGTCAGAAATAAGTATGGTGTGGTGGGACCCTTCATCAGAGTTGGGCAGGGGAAAATAATTTAGGATATTTTGAGAACTTGAGTCTTTATTTGGGTAGTCGAGGCTATGATTAATGGTGAGGAGACATTTGGGGGCTTATATCCAAGCCTTGTCTGAGATAATAAATGGGGGAGGTGATTGGTTTTTCGCAAGCGTCACATCAAACTTGGAGTTGTTGGGTTCTTAATTGAGTGGGGTTTGTTTAGTTTGTATAGTATCTGAAGATGAAGTCAGTACGGGGCTTTTTATGAGCGGACTTGGGATTATAGCGGTGACTAATATTTCTATATTGACTGGACTGATTAGGTTAGTTTGGTTAACTATGGGGTCCATATAGGTAGTTTGGCTTGGGTTTGGATTATGGTTTGGGGAAAAGCATGAAATGTTCCTAAGAAAATCTTTCGAGGCATCTTTGAACGATGGGGAAGCATACATCCAAGGGCCAAAGCCTATGGAGTTTCCCTCTTGTTCCCACTCTTCTACTTCTCTTTCAAATTCACTTGAGATGTGATTCAATCTACCTCATTTAAATAAGAATCTCTTCACTTTTTCATAAGTAATAAAGATCCATTTATCCTCCTTTTCTCTTTTAAGATTAAACCCTTTAGATAACGGAGCATCAATAGGTAGATTTACCTTTAACCTCATGCAGGAGTAATGGCTTGGCCTAATGTCGAACTTCACATTTGACCCAAGCATCTGGCCTACCAATAATCTGCTAGGTTTATGGAATCTGTCTTTTTGTATCCATGCACTCTGATTCAAAGCTCAATGGTTTTGAAACTAACTTCTTTTAGAACAAAACGTCCATTTGATAGTGTCCACTGGGATTATTCAAGAATCCTGATCATCTCCTCCTCTCGAAAAAAATCAAAAGAGAAAATATTAAACTTATTTTTTGTTGTCTTTAAATTCCCTTTAACTCTCCGACTTTTTTGAGATAGACCTTCTATTTGGGCTAAATTGGAATTTTTATATGAAATAATCTTGCCAATCATTGAATAAAGACTCACTGTTGTGCCTTCTAATGCAGGTGGAAGATACAAGTAGGGAGTATTTTTTGAGGTTTGCTGAAACATAGATGGACCTTCTAAGTGCAAATAAAACATGGATATATGATGAATAAAAGATTTGGTGGGGGGGGGGGGGGAGAGGATAGAGGGAGATGGGTTGGAGATGAAGAAGTAAAAGAGAGGTGATGGAATAGAGAATGGGAGAGAAACAAGAAACAAGAAAAGAGAAAGGCTTACAGGGGTGAAAAGGAGGATCATTGGAGGGAGAAAAAGTTAGAGAGAAGAAAGAGATAAAAACTACCAAGGGTAAGCATATCCACCCCTCTCATTCACTTCATTATCACCACCACCAAATACGATTGATAATTTTTTTTTGAAAACCCAATCTCTCACTATCACTTCTCTATCCTCGTGTATTAATTTGAGGGAATGTTTGCAACATATTGAGTGCTTCATCATCACTTCACTCTTTGCTTATAAAAGGCTGGTGATCACTAGGGGTCTGTGACACCCCGCCTAATTAAATTCCGGGTGATCAGTCCTTTATTAAATTATAACCAAGGTGAACGGTTGGTTCATTCTTAGCATCACTGTCGCAAAAATAACTTTTCAAATTAAACACCCTAAATAATTAAGCTAAGTGACAAACCATTTCTTTAAGACATAAACTTAAGATTTTAATTTAAAACCAACATTTAAAACCTTCCATAATCCATAGTTTAAGAATCACACAACAACTATACTGGAAAAATATAATCCAAGCAATATAAGCATCCAACAAATAAATTCCAACATTTAAAACTTTAAAGGAAAAACATCCTGATAGTAAAAATCCCAAAGTACAAATACTAGAAATAAATGAATCACAATCCATGGTACAACCAACTGAATAATGGAAATAGGGCGACACATGCCCAACTGGATAAAATAAACTAGAAGTGGAATCAATAATGAGGTCGTCTAATCAAGAGGCCTGCAACTCCCACCAAAGCTGCAGCATGTACCTTCCAAAGGGTCCTATGCAAGACGCCCCTGTGACTGGGCACCTATAATATATACATATATGCACAAGAGAAGAGAAAATAGGAAACGGGTCAGAGCCCGATTGTAAAACAATTTAAAATTTAGTTTAGCAAGTATTTAAAATGCTTACCGGCTAATGCAACATTCATATTAGTATGCGGCACTCTCTTGAGAAATTCTCACCTCTCTTCTAATGTGCACACCTACCGCACTACTAATCCCAACAGTTTATCTTATTTTAAGTTACTCACAAGGTTCCATCTCAACAATTTCTAGTGTTAAGGAAATTGATTTTAAAAGCAAAGTTCCCACATAACCTTATTCAATTATAAAGTTTCTCAGTTTTTCTTCAAACTTTTCAAACACCTATATTCAAGTTGAAATAATTATTCATTATTTACCTATCTTTACTCACAGTAGATAATTCCCAATTTCAAATATATATATATATTAATCACTCATATAATATATATACTATCGGCACCCCACATAAATTTATGGTGCTGGCATACTCTGCTATCAAGTCCCCGTATAACTCGTACTAAGGGAATACTAGTTCAGAATAACTCTCTAACTGTATTAACACAAAACTCATACAAATTGAGGCGAAGCATAGTTCCAAGTCACTAAGAGGTCAACACATACCCTCACGTCTCTTAGAACCATCTGACTATCGATCCGATAGCCTGTACCAAGGATTCCTATGTTCTAGGGTACAAGTCAATATCCCCCATAAAGGTCCCATCGAGATAAGAATGTCCCAGCGCGATAACCTCAGTGATAGCAAGTAGCGCGGGCATGATTTCCACACGTATATAGTATATACACAAACACAGTCATATATGTATACTACTATTCCCATTTCAAATTTAGGTACACCCACTACCCATACTTATGATATTTATTCTTATTACACATTACTAGATTATTCCGTATAACGGTTCATCTCTTATTCATTATTAAAGGGAATCATTCCAAACCTTCTTCGCAACACTAATGAAATCCTATTCCTCTAAGTGTAATTTCAGTAGGTACTCTTTTACTTTACGACGTAACTTCCTTACGAGTCTAACTCTTTAGACACACGTTCCCATTGTTCCTTAAGTGTAATCCCTCCGTTAAATGTTAATCTTATTTTACATTAAAGATTTCATATTTATAAAGTCCTACTGGTCTTCCTTATATCCCAAAATACTCTAACCATAATGTCCAAGAATTTTATTCATTTAAATTGGAACAACCTATTTAAAAAAGGGAATTTGAGTTTTCCAGGAGGGGTCGATTGATCGATGGCAGGTGCCTGATCGATCGATTCGTCGATCGATCGATCGATCAAACAGGTATGGCGAAACTGCAGAATTTCCAGATACGGGAATGCTATACCAAAATCATTCAAATCATCATGTTTGATTTCCCAACTTCCAGCAAATTACACCACAAGTGTTATATTCCCAAATAATGATTATTCTACGTAAGGCATGCGAGTTTTCATCAATTATAATGGATTAAACGGGTTAAAATCCAGAAAATTACAAGAACCTTCTTCCCATTCTTTTTCAAGATTTTCTACTCCTAATTCAATGAATTTCGTGGTTCAACCTCTACATGTGATTTATATTTCCTGAATACATCTTTTTATCTCTACAACATGCAATTTAGAGTCTCACATACAAGCTTTCTTTCAAAAGAACTAGTCCTAATCAACCCTAAGCATTAACTGAAATAGATCAAGATAGTTACTTGCTTGGGATTTCTTGATTTAGATTTGTGGAAAATATTGGCGTGGTTGTGATCCTCGTTGTGCGATCTAACGTTTGGCGGCGACGGCGGTGCAAACGGTGGAGTTCTTGGCCTAAAACTCCTTGGAAAGCTCTTCCTCTCCAATGGCCGTCTAAGATTTATGGTTCTTCTAACCCTAGAAGATGACTCCTACCATCTGATATAACCTTAGAAATTTCGTGGGTTTCCATGCCCAAAAATGTAAAATGTCCAAAATGCCCTCCCGGGATGTTAATTAGGCCTAAAAACGCCCCGAGACCCAAACTAAACCCCCGGGTACATTATTTTGACTATCTCGACCCTTCCGGACACATTGACGCACTCAAAATGACCATATGGGTGACTATAATTTATTCACTTTTAATAGTTCGAATTTAATCTCGACACGACACAAGCGCGTCCCGATAAATTTCCAAAATTATCAAATTAGATTCTCGTGATAATTTTACTAAATTCAAATACACCACTTACTTTACCCATAAAGTAACTCACAACAAAATTCCAATAATTACTTACTCTTATCACGCTAGTAAGTATTTAAATGATTTTTTGGATTAATATTAAATTAATATCTCTAATTAAATTTAATAAATCCCCAAAATTAAAAATCATAAAATACGGGGTCTTACATACTTCCCCCCTAATAACGAAATTTCGTCCCGAAATTCGAAAATAAGGTATACCTGGTAAGAATAACTCTAGGTACTTTTCACGCATGTCCGCTTTATGCTCCCAAGTGGATTCCTCTACATTATGATGCTCCCACTGGACTCGTACAAGTGGGACTACCTTCGACCTCAATCTCCTTTCGTTATGGTCTAGGATAGCCACTATCCTCTCCTTGTAAGATCTGTCGGGCTGTAATTCAATCTCATCTATCTCTATGTGGGTGTGAGCCATGTCATCCAGAAGGTATTGTCTCAATGACGAGATGTGGAATACATCGTGAATGCGGTGTAAGTGCTCTGGCAGTCCCAATCGGTATGCTACCGACCCAACCCTCTTGATAATGGGAAATGGTCCCACGTACCTCGGGGCTAGTTTCCCTTTCTTCCCAAACCTCATCACTCCTTTCATAGGAGATACACGTAGTAATAATTGATCCCCCATATTAAATTCTTGGAAGAACCATTTTGCATCGACATAGATTTTCTGCCTGTCCTAGGCTACCCGAATGCGACTCCTGATAATCTCAATCCTAGCAGAGGTTTCCTGAATCACCTCTGGTCCGAGCAACTTGTTATCCCCCACCTCTAGCCAATAAGTTGGGGAACGACAAGGCCTACCATACAATGCCTCAAATGGAGCCATGCCAATCCGGAAGTGATAAGAGTTATTATAAGCAAACTCCACCAGTGGAAGATGTGGCTCCCAACCTCTCCCAAAATCAAGGACACACATGCGTAGCATATCTTCCAACATCTGATTGGTCAGCTCTATTTGTCCATCTGTCTGTGGGTGATAAGCTGAACTCAATCTCAACTCTGTACCCATGGCCTCCTAAAAACTCTCCAAGAAATGCGACATGAAAATCTTGTCTCTATCTGACACAATATCTAGGGGCACCCCATGTAGTCTAACAATCTCAGTAATGAAAAACTGAGCATACTGGCCCGTGGTATAGTCTGTCCGTACCGGCAGAAAATGAGCCACCTTGGTCAAACGGTCCACAATCACCCAGATGAAGTCGTTGCCCCGCTGTGATGTAGGCAACCCAGTAATAAAATCCATGGAAATACTCTCCCACTTCCATGTGGGTATTTCCAATGGCTGAAGCAACCCTGACGGTTTCTGGTGATCCATTTTTACCAATTGGCAAGTATAACACTTGGATACTAACTCCACAATATCCTTCTTCATCCCACTCCACCAGTATTGCCGCCTCATATCCTGGTACATCTTATCTCCCCCAGGATGCACCGCAAATCGGGAGCCATGAGATTGGGTCATCACTTCATGACGTAAGTCTGCTCCTTCTGGGACCACCAATATCCCATTAAACCTTAACCCTCCATCAGAACTAACAGAATAGGATTCAGCACCCTCAGCTAAAAGCCGTACAATCTGCTCCTGGCAAAATGGGTCTGCTGTCTGTGCCTGTATTACCCTCGTAACAATCTCGGGTGTCATTGTCATGACAGATATGAAGGAACGGGCTACCGCATCCTGGTGACCCAACTCTTTCCACTTTTCTTTCCAGATGTTCGCTACATCGTCTACCGGTCTACTGCTCAACGCATCAGAAACTACGTTGGCCTTCCTTAGATGGTACTGTATTTCGAACAGATAATCCTTCACAAACTCTAACCACCTGCGCTAACGAATATTCAGCTCCCGCTGAGTGAACATGTACTGCAGTGACTTGTGGTCTATGAATAAGCGAAACTTCTCCCCTAATAAGTAATGTCTCCATATCCTCAATGTGAAGACGACCGCTGCTAACTCTAGGTCATGACTAGGGAATTTCTCTCATGTGGCTTAAGCTTGCGGGAAGCAAAATCTATATCCTTCTCCTCCTGTTAAAGTACTCCCCCGAGTCCCCGTAAGGAGGCGTCGTTGTAAACCAGATACTCCACGCCCGGCTTAGGTAAAGCAAGGACTGGTGATGAAGTAAGCTTGTCTTTCAACTCGTCAAAAGCCAATTGATAAGTATCGTCCCAAACGTATGGTACCCCTTTGCGAGTCAGGTTCGTCAATGGACCCACTATCTTGGAGAACCCTCGGATGAACCTCCTGTAGTACCCGGCTAACCCAAAGAAACTACGCACTTTCATCGGTGTCATGGGCTGTCCCCACTACCTCACCGCTGACACTTTACTCGGGTCAACCGCTATCCCTATTTCAGAAATAATATGTCCCAAGAACTGCACTTCCCATAGTCAGAATCCGCACGTCTCGTACTTAGCGTACAGCTGATGCTCTCATAGAGTCTGAAGAACCTGTCTCAAGTGCTCAGCATGCTCTTCCTCAGTGTGTGAATATATCAGAATGTCATCTATGAAGACGATAACAAACTGATCCAGGAACTCTCTGAACACTCGATTCATCAAGTCCATGAATATGGCTAGAGCATTTATGAGTCCAAATGACATCACTTTGAACTCATAGGACCCATATCTCATCAAGAAGGCAGTCTTCGAAACATCCTTCTCCCTAATATGTAGTTGATGGTATCCTGACCTCAAATCTATCTTCGAAAATAAAGTTGCTCCCCTCAGCTGGTCGAACAGATCATCGATTCGAGGCAATGAATATTTATTCCGTATCATGACCTTGTTAATCTCTCGGTAGTCCACACATAGTCTCAGTGAACCATCTCTCTTTTTCACAAACAAAACTGGAGCTCCCCAAGGTGAGGTACTCCTACAAATAATGCCCTAACCTAACAGCCGCTCTATCTGATCTCATAACTCTCGCATTTCCGTCGGAGCCATACGGTATGGAGCACGTGCTATCGATCGAGTATCCGGTAACAAATCTATGACAAAATATATCTCTCGACTGGAGGGTAGGCCTGTTATCTCCTGAAATACATCAGAATACTCACGAACAACTGGGATCGAGTCTAAGGGAATCACGACCTCCTTAGAGGTATCCTCCTCTATGTAATATAAATAAGCGGTAGAGCCTCCCTCTTGGCGAGGCATCGCCACTACAAACATCTCCTACCCCGGAATGGCAAAGACAATACTCCCACCGAAATAATCTATCATGGCTTTGTATGCTGTGAGCTAATCCATAGCAATAATAACGTCGTGCTCATGCATATCTAAGACTAACATGTCTGCTGGTAAAATCAAGCAACCAATCTCTACTCCCACGCCTCGACATATAAATAAAATTAACGATCCATTTCCCAGTGGTGAGTCCACACACGTCACAGTGCTCTCTGCTGTGGCTAATAACCCTAAGGCTTTCGCAAAATGAGTAGCTTTAAAACAATGTGTCGCTCCAGTATCAAATAAAACTCGACCCATAGTACCATGGATAGGAAACGTACCCTCAATCGTGGGTGGTGCCTGAGGAGCTGTTGCCTGGTGGAAGTTATAGACATATCCGTACTGTAACTACCCCTGCTGCACTGGAGCTACTGGAATGGCTGGTAGGGCTGGTGCCTGAGCTGGTGCTGGGAGGGCGGCTGAAAAAACTGGCCTCTGTGGCTCGTTACGGGCACCCTGCTGCTGTGGGGCCCTATCTCCTTCTGGACAATCATGGCGCCTATGGTCATTTTTACCACACCCGAAGCATTGGCCCCTTAAATTTCCTCCCCTCTGTCCCTGCTGATTACGGACCTACTGGCCGTTACCACTCCGCCATTAACCCTGCTTGCCCTGTTGAAAACGTTGTTGGCCCTGCTGCTGACCTTATGGCTGTTGATTAGACTGGCCCTGCTGGCCCTGCCTACATCCCCCAAATCCCTGCCTGGAGTCACCTGATCGAAACCGCTTGGTAGGGTCCCCCTGATGGGAACTCTGCTCATGCTGACGAGTTTTTCCCTGAGATGTCAGTGCTCCACTAGCACCACTACCCCTTGTCCTGCCCTGCTGGTTGGACTCTCCTGCTCGCTTGCTTCCCTGCAGGTGGAAGCGGTGATTCTGGCAGTGTAGCAAAGCAGCATTGAGTACATCCGTGTAGGTACTCAGTGAAAGATTGCCTATGAGATGCTGACGGATCCTCCAAGCCAACCCGTCTACAAACAACAGTATCTTCTTCCCCTCAATGGGTGCCTCATTTGGCACTATAGTGAGAAGTCTTGTGAACTCCTCTTCGTACTCAGCAACAGTCGAATTCTCCTGTTTTAAACTCTGGGGGATGCGCCTTCTGGAAGGCATCCCTAACTCGTTCCCATGCAGATGGAAGCTGTGCTGGTACTGGCGCCACTGCCTGAACCTGGGGTGGATCCTGCTGTGCTACCGCTAGCGCGGCATTCACCGCCTGAGCAACGATAGCGGCTACCTCGGTTGCATTCATCGTTCCCTGAGCCGGAGCTACTGGCTACTCAGCTTGGGCACGCCTATCCTTGGGTGCGCGTCTAGGAGGCATCTCAAATGTAAAGAAATTTATTAGTCTACAGTTATTATCAAATCTCAAATAGCTGAAGACGTAAACGTAAAAGCAAGAATTCAACAATCCTAAAATAGGGCTCTATAGAAAGAACGCTAAGCTGAAAATGAAGTAAGCCGTACAGATCCTAAAGGACACTAGAACCTGATGCTCTAATACCACCTGTGACACCCCACCTAATTAAATTCCGGGTGATCAATCCTTTATCAAATTTTAACCAAGGTGAACGGTTGGTTCATTCTTAGCATCACAGTCGCAAAAATAACTTTTCAAATTAAACACCCTAAATAATTAAGCTAAGTGACAAACCATTTCTTTAAGACATAAATTTAAGATTTTAATTTAAAACCAACATTTAAAACCTTTCATAATCCATAGTTTAAGAATCACACAACAACTATACTGGAAAAATATAATCCAAGCAATTTAAGCATCCAACAAATAAATTCCAACATTTAAAACTTTAAAGGAAAAACATCCCGACAGTAAAAATCCCAAAGTATAAATACTGGAAATAAATAAATCACAATCCATTGTACAACCAACTGAATGATGGAAATAGGGCGACACATGCCCAACTGGATAAAATAAACTAGAAGTGGAATCAATAATGAGGTCGTCTAATCAAGAGGCCTGCAACTCCCACCTAAGCTGCAACACGTTCCTTCCAAAGGGTCTTATGCAATACACCTCTGTGGCTGGGCTCCTTTAATATATACGTATATATATATACAAGAGAAGAGAAAATAGGCAACGGATCAGAGTCCGATTGTAAAAAAGTTTAAAATTTAGTTTGGCAAGTATTTAAAATGCTTACCGGCTAATGCAACAATCATATTAGTATGCGGCACTCTCTTGAGAAATTCTCACCTCTCTTCTAATGTGCACACCTACCGCACTACTAATCCCAACTGTTAGCTTATCTTAAGTTACTCATAAGGTTTCATGTCGACAATTTCTAGTGTTAAGTAAATTAATTTTAAAAGCAAAGTTCTCACATAACCTCATTCAATTATAAAGTTTCTCAGTATTTCTTCAAACTTTTCAAACACCTATATTCAAGTTGAAATAATATTCATTATTTACCTATCTTTAGTTACAGTAGATAATTCCCAATTTCAAGTTTCTATATATATATATATATATATATATATATTAATCACTCATATAATATATATAAACTATCGGCACCCCACATAAATTTATGGTGCTGGCATACTCTGCTATCAAGTCCCCGTATCACTTGTACTAAGGGAATACTAGTTCGGAATCACTCTCGAACTGTATTAATACAAAACACATACAAATTGAGGCGAAGCATAGTTCCAAGTCACCTAGAGGTCAACACATACCCTCGCGTCTCTTAGAACCGTCTGACTATCGATCCGATAGCTTGTACCAAGGATTCCTATGTTCTAGGGTACAAGTCAATATCCCCCATAAAGGTCCCATCGAGATAAGACTGTCCCAGCGCGGTAACCTCGGTGATAGCAAGTAGCGCGAGCATGATTTCCACACGTATATAGTATATACACAAACACAGTCATATATGTATACAATTATTCCCATTTCAAATTTAGGTACACCCACTACCCATACTTATGATATTTATTGTTATTATACATTACTAGATTATTCCGTATAACGGTTCGTCTCTTATTAATTATTAAAGGGAATCATTCCAAACCTTCTTCGCAACGCTAATGTAATCCTATTCCCCTAAGTGTAATTTTAGTAGGTACTCTTTTACTTTACGACGTAACTTCCTTACGAGTCTCACTTTTTAGACACACGTTCCCATTATTCCTTAAGTGTAATCCCTCCGTTAAATGTTAATCTCATTTTACATTACAGTTTTCATATTTATAAAGTCCTACTGGTCTTCCTTATATCCCAAAATACTCTAACCATAATGTCCAAGAATTTTATTCATTTAAATTGGAACAACCTATTTAAAAAAGGGAATTTGAGTTTTCCAGGAGGGGTCGATTGATCGATGGCAGGTGCCTGGTCGATCGATTCGTCGATCGATCGATCGATCAAACAGGTATGGCGAAACTGCAGAATTTCCAGATACGGGAATGCTATACCAAAATCATTCAAATCATCATGTTTGATTTCCCAACTTCCAGTAAATTACACCACAAGTTTTATATTCCTAAATAATGATTATTCTACGTAAGGCATGCGAGTTTTCATCAATTATAACGGATTAAACGGGTTAAAATCCAGAAAATTACAAGAACCCTAATAATTCCTTTAACTTAGTTCATCCCATTCTTTTTCCATATTTTCTACTCCTAATTCAATGAATTTCATGGTTCAACCTCTACATGTGTTTTATATTTCCAGAATACATCTTTTTATCTCTACAACATGCAATTTAGAGTCTCTCATACAAGCTTTCTTTCACAAGAACTAGTCCTAATCAACCCTAAACTAATATTATTGAAGCATTAACTGAAATAGAGCAAGATAGATACTTGCCTGGAATTTCTTGATTCAGATTTGTGAAAAAGATTAGCGTGGTTGTGATCCTCGTTGTGCGATCTAATGTTTGGCGGCGACGGCGGTGCAAACGGTGGAGTTCTTAGCCTAGAACTCCTTGGAAAGATCTTCATCTTCCTCTCCAATGGCCGTCTATGGTTTACACCACTTACTTTACCCATAAAGTAACTCAAAACAAAATTCCAATAATTACTAACTCTTATCACGCTAGTAAGTATTTAAATGATTTTCCGGATTAATATTAAATTAATATCTCTAATTAAATTTAATAAATCCCCAAAATTAAAAATCATAAAAATACGGGGTTCTGATGCGACACCACCCAATACAAAACTTATATAAAATTAACACAATTAGTCGTGTTCTAACCAGAATATTTTCGTTCGATAACGGATCGTTGTAACACCCCCCTATTTTAACCGCGGGTGATCAGTCATTGATCAAAATAAATAGGAATCTCTTTTGGTACATTCTTAGCATCACTGTAGAAACTTTTTAAATTACTAACCACCTATGTTAAATTAAGCCGGTGTTAAATTTTTATCTTTCATTAACATATAACAACATGTGGAAATTATAGTAATATAACTTAACCATCCACATAATTAATAGAAGTTTGAATCATCACAGGTTAAATAAATAAATGATAAATACCAAATAAGCCATCGATTCTAAAAATAATATCCAAACCATAATTCTATGGAAATAAATATGAATCCAAATACATAGTCTGATAAATAAAACTGAGTAAATGTATCAACTCAAGGGGTAACATACCCAAATGAAATACGAAATCATAATCTAGGAATGAATAACTGAAGTGTCTACACAAATCCTACAAGCCTCCACAAGTGCTGCAGATACGCATCCCTGAAATGAGTCATCAAGCTTGGCGTCCCTGTGGCTAGACACCTAAAAGGTTTTTTAAAATAAATTTGACACAGGTCAGAGCCCAAAACCTTTGAAAATTTTTAGCAAGTATTTAAATTGCAGTTATAAAAGCAGTTATTAGATAAAAACGTTAATTTCACGTACACACCTTGAGTTCCTCCCCTCTCAAATATTGTACATACCTAATGTCTCCCATTAAACCCACCTAGATATGCTACCCAACCCAACTAGCCATAAGTATCTAACTAACCATAACATGTTTAGCTGTCCCTTACTACTCATATGATACGCTACAGTCAAACCAATAATTCCTATTAACCGAATATTATTATTGCACTGTTAATGAAGTTTCTCACACATAAATTACTTTTAGATATACTCTGTCTATCTTTTCTACCATCACACATAAGTAGAAAAATCACACTTGTATATATAGTTATAACACTATAATATAAACAACTACAAAATCCCCCAAAATGTCCACCACGATGCAAGTACCAAATTAGGGACTATCGGTTCGGAATGTCTCCTCGAACCATATATCAAACAACACACAATAGAGCTGGACATAGTTCTAAAACTTTAGACTACGCACATACTTAACGTACCCAAATAACCTGTCAGCCCCACTAATACACTGTACATTGTGAGCCTCCCTAAGTTCTATATTTTGGGGCACACATGCGGACATCGCTGGAATTCCAAATTGGGGATCGCCCTCTGTGCAGAATCTCCCGTGATAGCAGGCAACATAGGTATGTTATATATATATATATATATATATATATATATATATATATACAATTTAGGTATACACATAACCTATAATATATCCCGTTCATAGTATTTATATTTCTCGAATACTCGACGTACTGATGATTCTCACATCGTATTATTTTCATATATTCCGAGTATTGCTCATTACCTGAGGGGTCCTAAATATCCCTTAAGTAAATTTCAGTGGTTAACACATCACTATACTATTATTTACTCTTTCTGTAACACAACTTGTAAATTCTCGATACGCAACACAATCGGTTAACTATCATTGGTCCTAATCCTAATTTTACACACATTACGATTTAGATAGGTCTTAACTATATATCTATTGATATTCTCTAAGTCTTTATATTATGAAATAACCATCACCAAAGTTCCCCATTGTTTGTTACCTGCGAAAGTATAACATAAATAACCAAGCCTAGAAAAACTAGGCAGCAAAATTGATTGGGCATAGGATCTGAATCGGTTCGCCCTTTCGAATCAATTCGGTCATGGATTCGAATCGATTCACACCTGACAGATTGTCGCCTTCGTTGCTGTTACGAGTTTTCATCACTTATACTATCTCAAACCTCAATGAAACCTTCCCAAACTCCCACACAACATACCCAATTATCAAGTATATGTATAAGGACTATTTCTAACGTGAATAAATCATCAAATCTAAAAGAAATCTATCCAAGAAGCGATTAAATCTTAAAATTTATAAAACCCAGGTTTTAAGGTGTTCTTCATGCAGATTCATCAATATACCCAGTTTTCTTTCAAGTTATTCATCACATATTTTCTGATTTTGTATCATCTACATATAGGGATTTATTCTACATGAATTCCTGCCTCTAATCATAAATTTCACCCATCCAAATCCCAAGAAATCATTTAAATCATGAAATTAAAACCCTACACTACATGGGTATTATAAAATGCTTAAAATAATGTAAGATAAATACTTGCCTTGATAAAGCAGGTCTAATTTTTGTTCTAAGATGATGGGGTTGATATTTTCTTACTCTGATCGCAAATCTAACAACATTGGTGATGCGAAAATGTGTGGAATGGACTAGGTTTCTTCTCCTCTTATTCTCCTATGGCCTCCTCTCTATCCCAAGCCCATAACTCAAAGGGGCTGATATAATTCTAATTTTCGAAGTTCCTTCTACCCTAGGCGCCTAAATGATTGAAACGCCCTTACATGGTGCCAGTTCTGTCTAAAATCGCCCCGGGACCCATTCAGTACACCTGGATACACTATTCCACCTATTTTGACCCATTCGAAATCAACTGTGATGTCAAAATCGTCATCCGAGTCATTCTACATATATTTTCAATCTCAATATAGTCTATAACATAGTCACGTCGATATCAACCGCTACGACGTTTAATAATTATCACAAATTATTTACTACTCACTTAGTAAATTTATTTCGTAAATATTTATCATTATCTCTCCCGATTAGTATTTTAATAAACACATAACATTTAATTAAATTAAATTATGGCACACATGTAATTTAAAATTAATTGAATTAATTAAATTATATATACTCGAAAATACAGGGTATTACATACTTACCCCCTTACAAAGCCATTACCTCGGCTGCTAAAACAAGTCTCTACATCTAGATAATCAACTTATCTTCCTTCCAAGCGATCGTGACTCTAAGTCACATACAAACCACAACCAACGATACTACGGGTTATGGAAGTATACATTATGTCGCCTACAGCCTATAAATCTCAAGGTCTACCCCACCTAATCCTCAATGAATGCTCAAGCGTGACAACTAAATTGCTTTAATATGTCAACATCACACCATGGGTTAACCTATAAGTTAACACAACTAGACAAATCTTGGTAGGATATGGGACGTCAGGTGTTGCCTATAAGTACCGAGGCCTAAACCACAGACTCCACACGAGATCCAATTCCTTAACACCACATTGTGATAAAGGTACATGAAATTCAAGTTCCCAACCAAGGGGACTATTAAGTTCTCACCACATAATCAATACTTATGAATGCCACTCAGTCATCTAACCTCCTAAAGTGGAACATACAACCTTTACAATTAGGCCGTAACAAGCACTACTCATTCTTGGCACTATCATGGCTACTCTCACCACGAACGTCATCACACAAAATATTAGGGCATTGCCACTACTATCCTACACAACATCATGTGTTCACCAAATTACCACCAACAACAATATCACCTGAGAATCAAGCCTGTATAATTACGTCACCGACGTTAATTACCCGTAAGTGCCACACCTAAGGGTTATAAAGTTTTCAAACACCAATCATTTGTGCCTAGTCGAGATACCATAACCATCATTCTCTATCGCTGACTATATGCAACTTGTGTCACTTTCCCAATGGGCGTCATTTCATTCTATCAACACCTTAGATGATTCTATGCCACCAAGAATTTAACATAAGCACTCCACACTAACAACCACGGTGTCACCCTTATAGGCTTGCATAGACGCCTGTAAATTACAAAATTCTAATAAAAAATGCAAAAGTGATTAATAACTATCAACTTAATTGTGTGCCACTTAGCACTAACTCACTTATCGTTCTAACCTTTTTTACTTTACCATCGAGGACACGAACTAAACCATCATCAAATTGGCAAGACCATCCCAAACCACACCGACATTGAAAGATCTAATACCGACTCGCCACTTCACTTTCTAAAGAAACCTTGAACCTAGAGCTCTGATACCATTTGTAACGCCCCGACCCAGATTTATGTGTTACCCATAGGTAACCCGGTCAAACCCATGCTTTAGGTGTGAAGTGCAATGAAAGAACCTATATAATGTTTCTAGTACAGTTTTATTTTAATTAACGATTCACTTGTTTAGCATGTTATTATATTATCAAAATAAACTACACGAGGGGCCCATGGGGAGCACCCCGAAGTCCAAGTATACAGAGCTACTAACTTAAAAATAAAGAAAGTACTTGCATGTATAATGCCCTTAAAATAAGAAACCGCTCCCAACTTGATGTAACAAAACGAGGGTGTGAGCCTATGCCCAGTGAAAAATATACAAATAAAGTATAGAATCGAACGACAAAAAGGAGACTCAACACATTAAGTCTATGTGCACATGCAACTACATAGTATATATATTTATATACACTTACATATATTCAATGCATGAAATTGATTTTACTTCCGAAAACCTTATTTATCCAAATTAATTTACATTAATCTTGTAAAAGACTTCCTTTTAATCATTCTTAGCATTTTTGACTTTATTTAACACATCCGGTTCAACACTTGAAATTACTAGATATGATTTATCCGAACACATTCTTTTACCGAAATCATCTTTTTTCTTTTTATCCGACACACTTTAATATGTTCGTTGAAACTCACCCTTTCAACACACGTGAACCCCGTGTAAGAAAATACTTATTTAATCTTTGAAAACCTTTTTACAACATATTCTTGTGTTAATTATGAGTTTGTAAGGACAATATTTTACATTGTCCGTTCACAATTGAGTATGTCATATACCGCTACAACCGTCGAAGAATTATTCAAGATCATTTAAGCGTCAAGACGAATCCGAATATCAATGTTCTTCAAGAGTCCAGCCTCCACGAGATCAATTTTGATAAGGTTGAGTACCTTAACGGTTCACTTAGAGTGTTGGGATATTTTTTACAAAATATTTTCTAAGTGTTGGAGCGGAGTTTTTCGTCAAAGAATTTTTTCTTATTGTTGAGGCGGACTATTTTCTAACAAAAAAATATTTAATTTATTAATATCTCATCCGAGCGATAGAGGGACTTCTTTCGAGCGACATCCTTATGTCGCGAGAAGTCGTTTGAACGACACTTGTCATCATCCGAGCGATACTGACATTTCGTTCGAGCGACGCGCCGCCTTAAATTTTTTATACATATCGTATTAAACAACTCCGTTTTTCTTAAGAAGACGTGAGTTTTTATTAGATATGAAAACTACTTTGGCAGAATCATTGTCTTCTCACTTTTAAAGTTTTAATCCTTTTTGTTTTCAATTCACAAGATCCCAATAGTTTATGTGAATTATTTTGGAACCCAAGAATACATCTTTGTTAAAGTTTATCTTGTAGAGAAGATCTCTACTGCTGATTAGGTGCCACTTGAGGGAGGTACTGGGCTGACTGACTGCGCGTCAATAGGGAGTACTCGTGGGTGTTCTTGGGCTGACTGAACTGCGGTTCGTATAGAGTTGCTGCGGAATTCCATTGCTGATTTAGGTTGCAACCTATGTGGGTTTTCTGAGGTTAATCAATTGCAGATTTCATTGTAAGTATTATAGTGAAATAAAAGGTTTTACTCAAAAGTTTTTTTTCCCTGAAATCTATGTCTGAGAAATTATTTTTGTTGGTTTGATTTATCCACACGTAGTTGCATGTTTAAGGGCGGAATAAAATTGGATTAAAAATTGGCACCGATTAAATAAGGTTAACTTGGAAACTTGCAAATTCGGTTTAATCAGTATCACACACTATTTTATAAGGTTTAACCATTTAGGTTGCTTAATCACCCATTTACCCACTCACTTTACCTTTTTCCTTACTTTATGGACATTTATCAATTATACATTTACTTGTCCATATTTAACTTTTATCGGAACACTTATTTATTCATTTAAGTTAAATTGTATTAAAATATTTTACTACACAACCCACTTCTTGACATGTTCATTATTCTTTTTATCTTTTCTCGGAATCTTCCAATACCGCATACTTTAACGGGCTCCACACTGTTGGCTATGCGCACCATATGCTCGGACCAGTGATTTTGGGCTTTTCACCTTAGGGATCCGGGCCCTTCTTGCTCATCACAGTGTCATTTGAGTTCCTTTAATGTGTTTTAATATTTTATAAATGTCTACATTACCCACTTTTTCTTTTTACCCGATCGAAGCCAAAACCCGGGGTTACACCCCAATTTGTGTTACACTTTGAAATTTTACCATTTCATGTCCTTTACACTTTAACCTAAATTTTATTCTAAAGATCATATTCACTTAGGACCACTTGTGTAACACCTTTCCAATATTTTTATTTCATAAAAATATTCCACTTTAAGTTAAATTACCATTTTACCCATTTATTTCTCAAATCATGCTTTACTCTATTTTTACAAGTGTTAATTTTTCAAAAAATACTATTAAGTCATCAACACTAATTTCTTAAGTGTTCTAGCGCATTAACACCCCTTTTCAACTGATGATGCTGAAATCCAGCACCACTGGATAAGTGATGATGAGCTCAAATAATAGTAACCATGGCAGCCATAGTGATGTAAGTGTATAAGTGTGTAAGTGTGTAGAAGGAGATGAGTATAAGAGGAATAAGACAATGATGTATAGTGGTTCAGCCAATTTGGCCTACATCCACTGTGAGTGTGTGATACACTAAGTATGGGCACTAATGGCCTTGGATACAATGCACATCAGCTCATTCTCTCTCTCTCTACTATGCGTATAAGCAGAGTTTTGCTAGGGTTATGATTATTGATTGATTCCTCTCTCTGTAGGGTTGTAGGTGACAAGTATATATAGGTCTTGGGAGGTGTAGTGTACCCCCCAAGTATGCATGGTGCATGTGAATGATGATTTAGACAATCCCCCGTTGATACCTGTAGATGCCACCTGTGGCTAATGATGACATAATATTCCCTCACGTGAGGGGGTGATATTGTTATAATGGTCTTCCACGTGCCGTGGGAGCCTCATGCGCACTGTTCCACGCGTCTCCCAAACCACGCGCTGTGATAACGTCACCCTTGGCCTGTAACATGAGGCCGAGGGCAAAGTTCTTTCTGATAGTGAGTCAGGCCCAATTTAGGCCTCGAACTGTCGGCCCCTCGGAGGGTCGTCTGGAGCCTGATGAAGGGTCGGCCCCTCGAAGGGTCGTCTGGAGCCTGATGAAGGGTCGGCTCCTCGAAGGGTCGTCTGGTGCCTGATGAAGGGTCGGCTCCTCGAAGGTTCGGCTAGAGTCTGATGAAGGGTCGGCCCCTCGAAGGGTCGTCTGGAGCCTGATGAAGGGTTGGCCCCTTGGAGGGTCGTCCAGGGCTGATGAAGGGTCGACCCCTGTGTATATATGGGTATATCAATCACCCCCAGCCCTTAGCCATAGATGTTGTTGAGATGGCTGAGGGATAGCGTTGTAATTGAGATAGGTGTGTAATCATTTGGGTGAGTGAGACGTGTTAAGCTGATATGACACCTAGGGAGGTACTCATTGTCGTTTCAGTTTCCAAGGCGTGGCGGCTGCACACTTTACCTAAGGCTTTGTGCCCTAATGATGCCCTCCTCGTGGGCTATGCTCTGCATTGGTGAGTGGGCCCACTCATTGGCAAGATATTTAAACATATTTTTAAAGTCTCTTTATTTCTTCTTCTTTTTCACGCCCAAGCCCTCTCTCTCTTTAGATTTTCAGCAAACCACCATTTCTACAATTTTCAACATTTCGAGTTTGGCAGTCTCGCTCTTCTCTCTCAGGTAATCCCTCTGCCCTAGTGTCCTCTTTACCTTCATTTCTTGCTTTCTTTCTTATTTTAGGCTTATAGGGTTGGATTTTCCTTAGGGTGTTTTATAACTTTTCTGGCGTCTTCTCCGGCCACTGGTTCTCGAGTGTTCTTGATTAAAACACTTGATTTCTTTTGTTTCAATCCAAAAGTCTAGTTTGGTCAATTGCAAACTTGTTTGTAGTTAGCTTAGAAATTCATCTAAGTGTAGGGTCTCCCCCTTAATGCTTAGGAGGCTTTACAGCTTAGCTGAGGAATTCCCTTCCTAGAGAGAAGTTATTTGTTGAGATCAGACGAATAGAGGAAGAGGAGGAGAGAAGACGAGGGGCCGACCCTAATTGGGTACGACCCATCTTTCCCATTCATCTTGCCACAATAAAACCATTTGATCCATCTGAGTCTTGTGGGTCGTCCTATCGTCCAGCCGAGAGTTATTCCAGAGAGATGGATGAGAGAGCGTCGTCGCCAACTGGCGCTGGTTCTTCTAGGAGAAGAAAGATGCCTGATCTGATCCCAGGCCGACAGGCCGAGGGTATGGTTGCTTCCGAGGCCGTCCCTGTGACTACTCTATCTCCACATGCCTTCCAGATGGCTTTTCCTCAGAGGACTCTGACAGGTGATGAGGCCGAGGGAGAGGGAACAGAGGACGAGGGTGAGGACTTGGATGTTGAGCGGGTTGATCCCTCCCACGCCTCATCCTATATCTCCTCAGTCAAGGAACGTGACCTCTTATTGTGGAGGCATGCCTATGGAGTGTCCCCCAGTATAACTATGAGGGTTCCCTCTAAATCTGAGAGGGTCTTCGAGGGTGAAGAGGGAAAGGTTGCAGTATATGAACAAATGTTCAAGGTTGGTGTCAGATTCCCTCTGCATCCTGCTGTCGTGGATATCCTGTCAGCCCTCGGTGTTGCCCCCTCTCAGCTTCCTCCCAGCTCCTGGAGGACAATCCTTGGCTACATTTCCCTGTGGAAGAACGCTTTTACTGCTGAGCCCTTGGCCGACGTATTCTTGGCCTGTTACAACATCACCTCCTCGTCCAAGCAGCTTGGGTACTATCACCTGGGGACGAGGAGGTCTGACAAAAAACTTCTCCACGTGGCACAAACCTCCAACCACGATTGGAAGAAGAGATTCTTCTTTGTCTCCGGAGAGTGGGAGTTCTCTACCGAGGCATAACCTGTAGCCGATGGTCCGAAGGTTCTCAGAAGATAGTCTAACCCTTCAATGAAGGCCAGGTCAGACCCTGGACTTAGTCTGGAAGAGAAAGACATAGTTGAATATCTGAGAGGACGAGGGAGAGTAGGTGAACTTCCAAAGTTTAAAGATCTGATGACCTCTCGGTTCCTCAAGGAATCTGGTCTGAGGGTCGGACCCCTGACAGAACTATGTGAGTTATACTTAATGTTTCCCATTCTTTACTTTTTTCAAGTGTTTCATCATTGCCTCTGCATTTTTCTGACGTGTCGTCCTCCTTTCAGGTCGTCCTTCTGGCATATCGGATCAACTTTGGGAAATGACTGCTCCCAGCTTACTATCAGGTCTAGGCAAAAAGAAAGGCAAGGAGTCTCAGCAAGCTCCGAGGAAGACGAAGGCCGTGGGGACGACGGTTGTTGAGCCGACTGCTGATGGCCACAAAAGGAAAGAGCCTGAAACTCCTGTTGACCCTCGGCCGGACTCAAGGATGAGGCCGAGGGTAGAGTCGTCTGAGGGGGCTGGTTCATCTTCCAGCATGGGGGCCTTCTGGTCCTAGTACTTGGCGCTTCTAAAGGCTGAGCCATCATCCCTGATTGCCAATCTGAGGGCGGCCAAAGCCTCTATGTTCTCTGCCCCCTCGGCCATCGACTATGATTTCTTATCTAAAATGCCCCCGGCCAAGGTGTATGACTATGGTCTGCACACACTGGCTCAGGTATTTATTTTTACTTCATCTCCTTAGTTGAATTTTTCACTAACTGTTTCCTCAGCCTCTTAACAAGTATCTTTTTCTGTGCAATCTGTCTGTGCCTTTACCTCAGCCACTAAGTGGATGACTGAGAATCAATAGAAGTTTCATGAAGCCGAGAGGGCCATTCAGCATGAGGTCGACCTGCAGACAGAGCTCGAGACTACAAGGGATGAACTGGAGAGTGCCAGGACTGAGCATGCCAGGGTGTTGGATGAGCTGACGAGACAGCATGATGCCGACCAACAGGCTAAGGACCTGCTTATAAAGGAGAAGGATGAAGCCTTGATCAACTTGGAGGTTCAGCACAAGGCTGATCTTGAGGCGGCTGTCAAGTAAGCCGAGGCCGATGCTATGGAGGCCTACAAACTCTAGGACGAATTTCAAGGCTTCGGCCTTGAATACTTGAAGAGGGGAATTAGGACGGTCTATCGGTGGGTCGTCTTAAATTTCACTGATGCAGTGTCGTCTGTTCGACCTTCTCTTGAAGCAGTTCAGCTGGATGATCCCCTCATTGCTGAAGCCTTAGCTCAAGTGGAATCTCAACATATAGAAGGCATAGGCACATCTGAGGATCGGCCTGTCTTGGTCGTTGAGGATACTCATCTTATTGATGTTGAGACCCTGCCTTTTGATGCTGCTCAATAGGTTGGCTGTTTGTAGCCAATACCCTCTTTATGTACTCCATTTTTGTACTTTATTTTTGTAAAACAAACATCATTCTGTAATATAATGCCTCTTTTTGTCTTCCATACTTCTCTCTTATATAATTTGCACTGTGATGTTTTTGGATTGACAATATCACTAGCCCCCTCCCTCGTCTTTCTTGAGGGTGATGAAGGGGTCGTCCCCTACATTGACCCTCATTATAGCCAAGGGTGGTTTTTACCACCTTAATGATTTTTCAATTGAGTTCCCCCTCGTCTTTCTTGAGGGTGATGGAGGGGTCGTCCCCTACATTGACCCTCATTATAGCCGAGGGTGGTTTTTACCACCTTAATGGGTTTTCAATTAAGTTCCCCCTCGTCTTTCTTGAGGGTGATGGAGGGGTCGTCCCCTACATTGACCCTCATTATAGCCGAGGGTGGATTCCACCAAATTAATGATGTTTTCAATTAAGTTCCCCCCTCGTCTTTCTTGAGGGCGATGGAGGGGTCGTCCCTACATTGACTCTCATTATAGCCGAGGGTGGATTCCACCAAATTAATGATGTTTTCAATTAAGTTCCCCCTCGTCTTTCTTGAGGGTGATGGAGGGGTCGTCCCCTACATTGACCCTCGTTATAGCAGAGGGTGGTTTTTAACCAACTTAATGGTTTTTAATCAAGTCCCCCCTCTTATTTCTTGAGGGCGATGGAGGGGTCGTCCCCTACATTGACCTTGATTATAGCCGAGGGTGGTTTTTACCACCTTAATGGTTTTTCAATTAAGTTCCCCCTCGTCTTTCTTGAAGGTGATGGAGGGGTCGTCCCCTACATTGACCCTCATTATAGCCGAGGGTGGTTTTTACCACCTTAATGGGTTTTCAATTAAGTTCCCCCTCGTCTTTCTTGAGGGTGATGGAGGGGTCGTCCCTTACATTGACCCTCATTATAGCCGAGGGTGGATTCCACCAAATTAATGATGTTTTCAATTAAGTTCCCCCCTCGTCTTTCTTGAGGGCGATGGAGGGGTCATCCCTACATTGACTCTCATTATAGCCGAGGGTGGATTCCACCAAATTAATGATGTTTTCAATTAAGTTCCCCCTCATCTTTCTTGAGGGTGATGGAGGGGTCGTCCCCTACATTGACCCTCGTTATAGCCGAGGGTGGTTTTTAACCAACTTAATGGTTTTTAATCAAGTCCCCCCTCGTCTTTCTTGAGGGCGATGGAGGGGTCGTCCCCTCCATTGACCTTCATTATAGCCGAGGGTGGTTTTTACCACCTTAATGGTTTTTCAATGAAGTTCCCCCTCGTCTTTCTTGAGGGTGATGGAGGGGTCGTCCCCTACATTGACCCTCATTATAGCCGAGGGTGGTTTTTAACCAACTTAATGGTTTTTAATCAAGTCCCCCCTCGTCTTTCTTGAGGGCGATGGAGGGGTCGTCCCCTTCATTGACCCTCATTATAGCTGAGGGTGGTTTTTACCACCTTAATGGTTTTTCAATGAAGTTCCCCCCTCGTCTTTCTTGAGGGTGATGGAGGGGTCGTCCCCTACATTGACCCTCATTATATCCGAGAGTCGTTCTCTAAAGATGATCCCATGCGTACTAGAACTGATAAACATAAGATGAGAGGAAACACCGATATTTCTCATTAATTTTCAAAGTGTTCTGTTGGAGCAACACCTATTACAACTGTCGTCCGATAGGACTTTACAAAACTACTGATAGTATTTCTTCAAATGATCTGCATTCCAGGGGTTGGAAAAGGGTTCCCCCTCTAGGTTTTTTAGTCTATAGGTCCCAGGGATGACTTCATCGATGACCCAATATGGGCCATGCCAATTAGGATGGAGCTTGTTGGGCTTCTGCCAAGTCTTTTTGAGGACCAAGTCCCCTACTGCAATTGGTCTCTGCTTAACTCTCTGATTGTAAAACCTTGCAGTCCTCTGCTGGTAGGCAGCTTGCCTTATCTCAGCGTCTTCCCTCCTTTCCTCAATTAGGTCTAAGTCGAGTCTCCTCTCTTCTGTATTTCTTTGGGGGTCATACATTTGTACCTTATGAGTAGGAAACCCAATCTCGGTGGGGATGACGGCTTCTGAGCCATAAGCTAGCATGAATGGGGTCTCTCCGGTAGAGGTCCTCACTGTCGTCCTGTATGCCCACAACACGGCATATAACTCCTCGACCCATCTTCCTTTTGCCTCCTCAATCCTCTTCTTGATTCCATCAAGGATTGTCCTGTTTGTAACCTCTGTTTGGCCATTGGCTTGAGGTCGGCCCGGGGTAGAGAAGAATTATTTGATACTCACCCTTTCACAGTACTTCTGTAGAGAGGTATTCTTGAATTGAGTCCCGTTATCCGAGATGAGGGTGTTGGGGAGACCATATAACATTTTTCCAGATGAACTGGAAGGTCTTCTGCTCTGTAATCGTGACCATCGGTTCGGCCTCCACCCATTTTGAGAAATAGTCAATTGCTACGATGAGGAACCGATAGTTATTGACTGCCCTTGGTAAGGGTCCTACTAGGTCGATCCCCCATACTGCAAATGGCCATGGGGATGTAATGGAGGTAAGAGGCTGATGGGGTTGGTGAGGGATGGTGGCAAATCTTTGGCATTTATCACACTTTTTTACATATGCCACGGCATCTTTCCCCAAGGTCGGGCACCAGTACCCTTGGGTGATCACCCTCTTCGTTAAGGATCTGCCCCCAATGTGGCTTGAGCACGATCCTTCGTGCACATCTTGCAAAATGGAAGGGACTTCAGAGGGGTGCACACACCTAAGTACGGGGAGCAAAAACCCCTTTTTGTACAAAGTGTCTCCGATGATAGTGAATTTTGCAGCCCTGTATCTCAGCTTCCTCCTTTCTTGCCTTGCTTCTGGCATCTCTCCCTCTTTGATGTATCTGATCAGAGGGTCCATCCATGAAGCTTCCTGAGAAACATTTCAGGCAATTGCTAAGTGTTCCCCCAGCATCTTCGATAGTTGGTCGAAGCAGAATTTTCACCGGGACTGTCCTCCGGATATCCGCCCTAGTCGCCGAGGCCAACCTAGCAAGGGCATCAGCTCGACCATTATCGAGCCTCGGTATCCTCTTCAACTTTACTTCTCTCAAGCTCTTCAGTCATGATCGCACCTTCTCAAGGTACCTAGCCATCCCCTCGTTCTTGGCCTCGTAGGCTCTTAGTATCTGATTCACTTCTAGCCTCGAATCACTATGAACCAAAATATGCTCGGCACTAAGAGATCTGGCCAAGGAGAGGCCTGCTATCAAGGCCTCATATTCGGCCTCATTGTTGGAGGCCTTAAAGTTAAACCTTAGGGCGTACTCAATGTCTGTGCCGTCGGGTGCTGATACTATTAATCCAGCTCCGCTCTCGATTTCACAAGAGGACCCGTCGATGAAGAGACTCCACACGGTATGTTCTTCTGAGAAACTTCCCTCAGTGAGTGACCCCTGTCTAAAGAGATATCTTCCCTCTTCGTTTTCAGCCACTTTCCTTCTAGCGGTGCTTGTCTCAGCCTTATCTACAGGTGTGTCGATGAGCTCACCTTATCGGGTATCTATCTTCCCGAGGCTCTTACCCTCGGCTTCATTATCTTCCCAAGTAAACTCGGCCACGAAGTCTGCCAATGCTTGCCCCTTAATGGCCGTCCTAGGCTGATACACTATGTCAAACTCCCCCAGCTCTATAGCCCAGGCCATTAACCTCCCTGATTTTTCAGGCTTGTGCAAAACCTGCCTAAGGGGAGAGTCAGTGAGGATGACCATTGTATGGGACTGGTAGTATGGCTTCATTTTTCTCGATGCATGGATCAAGGCATAGGCTAACTTTTCCATCCTTGGATATCTTTACTCTGCCCCCTGGAGTGCCTTGTTGTTAAAATACACAAGCTTCTGTACTCCATCTTCGTCTCTCACAAAGGCTGCACTGATGGATGACTCTGAGACGGTGAGGTATACATAAAGTCGTTCACCTTGCACGGGCCGTGACAACAGCAAGGGAGACCCCAGGTATGATTTTAACTCCTTGAAGGCCTCATCACACTCTTCACTCCATTCGAAGGCTTGTCTGAGAATTTTGAAGAATGGTAGACACCTGTCTATGGCCCTAGATACGAACTTGTTCAAGGAAGCAACTCTCCCTGTGAGCCTCTGAACGTCTTTAATGGACTTGGGGGTCTTCATCTCAACAAGGGACTTTATCTTTTCAGGATTGGCCTCGATGCCTCTTTGGTTGACAATGAACCCCAAGAACTTCCCCGCTCCGACCCCGAAGACACACTTGGCCGGGTTGAGCTTCATCTGGTATTTGTCCATCGTATTAAAGGTCCTCTCCAAGTCTGCCACATGATCCTCTGCCTTCAAACTCTTAGTCAGCATGTCATCTACATAGACCTCCATGGACTTCCCAATTTGGTCTTTGAACATTTTATTTATGAGGCGCTGGTACGTTGCCCCCGCATTTTTTAGGCCAAAGGGCATGACCCTATAACAGTATGTCCCCTTGTCAGTAATGAAGGTTGTCTTCTCCGCGTCTTCAGGGTGCATGAAGATCTGGTTGTACCCTGAATAGGCATCCATAAAGCTCATGAGCTCGTGGCCTGTGGTAGCGTCTACCATCTGGTCAATGCGGGGGAGAGGGGAGATGTCTTTGGGACAGTGCTTGTTGAGGTCGGTGAAGTCCACACACATTCTCCACTTCCCGTTGGCCTTTGGGACAATGACTGCATTGGACAACCATTCAGGGTAGATGACCTCTCTGATAAATTCAGCATCTTCTAATTTTTTGACCTCATCCCTTATGACCTTATACTTTTCTCTAGAGTAAATTCTCCTCTTCTGCTTTATCGATTTTGCTCCCTCTACCACATTGAGCTTGTGGCACATGATTTCAGGTTCGATCCCCGGCATATCTACATGACTCCACGCAAAGGCGCTTCGTCTTCTCCTCAACAGTTTAATGAGGTCTTCCTTGATATTGGGCTTCAGATACTTGCCGACTTGGACGGTTTTTTTCGGGTCATCCTCATCGAGGATGATGGATTCTACCTCTTTCGCGACCTTTCTATTATTTAGCTTCATCTCATCCCTGGGGTCTAGGGTATCAATATTGTAAGTGGTTGTAGCCCTCTTGTGTACCTCTCTTTCTTCAGCGGAGTTGTAGTAACATTCTCGCGCTGTCGTCTGGTCTCCCTGAACTTCCCCCACCCCGTAAGGGGTAGGAAATTTAATCATCTGATGGACCGTAGACGACACAACTTCAAACCCCTTGAGGGCCACACGCCCCAGTATGATGTTGTAGGCCGAAAACACATGTTCATCCATCACAAAGAAACCGACCTTCTTGGTAAGCCATCTCGGCCACTCGTCCCCCATCCTGACATCGGCCTCATACACTCCAAGGGGATGAACCTTTTCCCCACTGAACCCAATCAATGGATGATGGTATGGGACGAGTCTTAGCACGGCTGAGACCTAAGGCTTTGAAGCACGTCCAAAACATTACATTTGCAGAACTGCCCCCGTCGACCAATATCCTCGGCACCTCACACCCTTGCACCCTAGTTGTGATGACGAGTGGGTCGTCGTGTGGGTCTAGGAGGCCTTTAAAGCCCATTCTTGAGAACCCCACTATTAGAGTGTCCATATCGACCTTCTTCCTCTTTTCTGACTTGACCTCCAGAGAGGTTGAGTGTACCATCTTCGTCACTGCCTTGGCCTCAGCCACATGGGCCTTCCTTTCAGCGACCTCAGACCCTCCTCCTGCTAGACCCCCGAAGATCATTCCCACCCCGAGCGAGATTATATTAAGCCTCTTGACAGGGCCTTGGTCGTCTCTCGGCGGGAGGTCAGGGTCGTCCTCATCATCAGAAGGGCCGTCCCCTCTTTTTTGAGGACCTTCTCTACATGCATCGCCTCGCTTCTTTCTGGGGTCGTCCCCTCGTCCCCTCTTGAAGGCACCTTTGTCGACGTACTTTCTGAGCTTCCCTTCTTTTAGCATCTTCTCAATATCATCTTTCAGAGAAAAGCATTTGTCTGTTATGTTGTCGTGGTCTTGGTGAAATTCGCACTACAGGTTCTTGTTCCTCTTGTTGGGGGCTTCCCTCAACTTCTCAGGCCACTTCAGGGATCGGTCACTCTTTATTTCATTAAGAATATGTTCACAGCTGACCGTTAGTGGGGTGTAACCAGCGAACTTGTCGTCCGTGGACCTCTTCTTCCCCTCTTTGTTCTTCTTAGGGTATTTACCCCCACTAGCGCCTCCTTTTTCGTCTTCGTACTTTGCGGCCATCGCCTCTTCGGCGTTCATCACCTTTCCTACTGTTGACAGTAATTCAGCCATTGTCCTAGGGGGGTCTTCAGCAAGCTTCCATAACAGCTTCCCCTTTTGGAGTCCTCCAATCATGGTTGTCATAGCTATGCTCTCCTCATAGTCTTCCACCTCCATCTTCTCTTTATTGAATCTGGCTATGTAGTCCCTCAGACTCTCATTCTTCCCCTGCTTAACATAGAGCAGGTGGGTGGTCTTCTTCTGTGGCCTCATCCCAAAGCAAAAGTTATGGTGAACCGGTCTGCCAACTGCTTAAAGTTTTCAATGGAATTTTTTGGAAGAGATGTGTACCAGACATGTGCAGCCCCAGTCAGGGTACCAGAGAAGGCACGGCACCTCATCTCATCTGAGATAGAGTATATGTCTACTTCTAATTGATACATCTCAATATGGTGTACAGGGTTGGTGCTCCCATCATATCTTGGGGTGACCACAGGTGGCTTGAACTTTGATGGCGTAGGGAAGTTGACTATCTTCGCCATAAAGGGTGAGCCTATGGTGTATCCCCTCTGAAGAGGGTCGCGGATTTTCAGTATATCGCCGATCTTATCCTCCAGTCGCTTGATCGAGTCATTCCAAGGCCTCGTAGGGTCGTCTTGGCCAATGTTATCCCCTGCCGCTTCTTTGAGATGGACTAAGGGTTCTGCCGTGGCTGGCCTGTGTCGGCTGAATACCTCCCCCTAACCGTTGTCCCGTCCTTGGGGTCGGCCCCCATGGGGTCGGCCATCAGCCGCCTCCATTCTGGAACTCGCATCACTCCTTGATCTAGACAATTTTTCCCTCAGGTCATTCACCGGGCCCAGCCTCTCAAAGGCCGATCTCCTGCTCAGGCGATCGAAAGCAGAGCCTCTCGGGCGATCGTCAGGATTTTGCCTTCCACACTTCCCTCTGCTCTCCTGGAGAGGTCGTACGGTATTATTGGAGACCTCATACGGCTCCCAGCATTCTATGGGGGTTTCCTCCCCCTCCAGATCATCATACCTGTCTTCAGGGCAAGGGTTTCCTTGCCTCCCCAGGCGTAGACGCCGGGGGTCAGCAACATCCCTACGCCGCTGAGGGGGTGGCAGGTCTTTGCGTGGTGCTTAGGGTGGTCCCCTGGCCTCATGCTGTCCTGGAGCTTCTGCCGGAGTAATCATCTCAGGTGAGACCCCTGGTGGTCTTAGTATATTCTGGCTCAGAGCTGTGAACTGCTCCTGCATGATCCACTGGCTTGCTGCCAGAGACTTCAAGGCTGCCGCCACATCAGCCATCTCAGATTGAGGTGGTGGCTGACTGGAACTGGGTTCTCCTCCATTATCCGGCGGGGGAAGTGGTGGTGGTGGTGGCATCTCTGGTGCCATGTGTTTGAGCTATGAAGAGCTTCACTGAAGAAGGTTTGTAAGCTTGAGAACCTTAATGGGTCTCTTTTAATGGTGAAACATCTCCACACAGGGGGAGGACTGTCTCACCACCAGAGTGCCCAGTGAGGTCAAGCTGTACAAAGGAAGAGATGTCTTCTCGTTCCCACAGACGGCGCCAAACTGATGATGCTGAAATCCAGCACCACCGGATAAGTGATGATGAGCTCAAACAATAGTAACCATGGCAGCCATAGTGATGTAAGTGTATAAGTGTGTAAGTGTGTAGAAGGAGATGCGTATAAGAGGAATAAGACAATGATGTATAGTGGTTCAGCCAATTTGGCCTACATCCACTGTGAGTGTGTTATCCACTAAGTATGGGCACTAATGGCCTTGAATACAATGCACATCAGCTCACTCTCTCTCCCTACTGTGTGTATAAGCAGAGTTTTGCTAGGGTTATGATTATTGATTGATTCCTCTCTGTGTAGGGTTGTAGGTGACAAGTATATATAGGTCTTGGGAGGTGTAGTGTACCCCCCAAGTATGCATGGTGCATGTGAATGATGATCTAGCCAATCCCCTGTTGACACCTGTAGATGCCACCTGTGGCTAATGATGACATAATATTCCCTCACGTGAGGGGGTGGTATTGTTATAACGGTCTTCCATGTGCCGTGGGAGCCTCACGAACACTGTTTCACGCGTCTCCCAAACCACGCGCTGTGATAACGTCACCCTCGGCCTGTAACACGAGGCCGAGGGCAAAGTTCCTTCTGATAGTGAGTTAGGCCCAATTTAGGCCTCGTACTGTCGGCCCCTCGGAGGGTCGTCTGGAGCCTGATGAAGGGTCGGCCCCTCGAAGGGTCGTTTGGAGCCTGATGAAGGGTCGGCTCCTCGAAGGGTCGTCTGGTGCCTGATAAAGGGTCGGCTCCTCGAAGGGTCGTCTGGTGCCTGATGAAGGGTCGGCTCCTGTGTATGATGAAGGGTCGGCTCTTGTGTATATATGGGTATATCATCAACCTTGAAGTAATATTGTTCTTATTTGGAAACACCTTTACCTCTTTTGTTCTTTTCTACTCATTAACACTTATTCAATAACTTTGTTATCAATTTTTCAAACCACTCATTTTTTTATTCAAGAAATCCATTTACACTTAAGACTACTTTTATAAGAAATTACCATTTTTTTTATTTTACATGAAGTCTTACACTTTATCCTTATCATATTTTTAACCCCTTTTTCATACAGCTTTAAGGACAAAAATTTCTACATTTCTTATTTCATGTTTAAAGCCAACAAAATCTTCTTTAAACTTATTTATACACTTAATGGCAAAATACTATAAGTTTATGTGCATGAGAAGATGGATTTTAAACTTTTAAATCCTATTAAATGGGTTAAACACAATTTTCATTCGAGAAATTCATTATACTTTCAAAAATACATTTCTAAGGGATGAGAGATATTTAATTTCTTCAAACACACAAAAGTCCATTTTTCATAAAATCTTCATTTTTTTGCAAGAAACTAAAAAAATTATTATTCCTCCAATGTTTATCAACATAAATCATTATTTTCAAACATTTTATTTAATAAAATGTTTAGCACCAATTTTTCTAAAAAATACATCATTTTCATAAAATATCAACTTTTAATAAATACTTACTTATTTATTCACCATTTTCAACAAAATATAATTTCTCCAATAGTTTTATTTCATAAAAATATTTGTCATTCATTAGGCATAATTTTATCATCTAATCATATGCATACTATCCATGTAATCTAACTTATAAGACTACAACAACACAAAATAAAGTCTTAATACTAAATATAGATTTTCCACCTCAAATGAAGTATAATAATGGTAGGCTTGGAATGTTAAAGAAGATGGCAGCCTTCCACCTCCTAAGGTGGCCTCAAGGAGGTTGCCCCACCTTCAAAAATATGCTCCACTAAGTATTCAAGGTAGGACCTTCATCAATCTCCTGTTTCAATCTTCAAAACCCCCTAAAAATCGCTCTAAATTTTGTAGTTCCTCTTTTTCAGTGGTGAAAATGGGTATAAAATATTCAAATGTAGTGGAATACACCAAGAAAATGGTGGAGGGGTGGTGGTTTGGTGGTGAATGGAGGTGAAAGACCACCCACCTCTCTCTCTCTCTCTCTCTTCTCCCCACTTAATCTAACCCCAAATAAACCAAACAACACCTTATAAAACCCTCCCAAAGGCCAAAAATCCCGTTTTCCCCTTCTGGGCTAATCTGAGGAGCTCGATAGTTAAAGACCCAACGCCCAAAATCGTGATAGCGCACAAGGCAACTCAGATTAAAAACTCGATCTGCGTCGTTCGAACGACTTACCCATCTCGTTCGAACCGTAGATCACGAGACCCTTCGCGCGACATGTCATTGTAAAGTAGTGGCATTTCGTTTGAAGCGTTATATCTCGCGACCTTCTAACGACCTCTCCTTATCGTTTGAACGACGTCCCCTTGTCGTTTGAACGAACCCCTTTTCTTTTTCTTTTATTTTTCTCCAATTTTTACCCATAATTCTTCTATAGTTACCATGAACTCCACTTCAGCATAATTCATATAAAATTTAATTCAATTATGGGGACATGGTATTACATTGTGAACACACATTGTAGACACACTCACTAAAAGGAAAAAATATTAAGGGGTCTTTGACTCAACAAAAATGATATAAAGAGAAAATGACTTTTCCACCAAATTTATAATCGAACTTCTCTCTATACCCATAGTCTCTTACCCAAATCAGACTTTATATTTTTTTCTATTTTTTCTCTTGATCTAATACTTATTTTTGCATCATTGAATCTTCGTCAAAGGTTGTCTCAGGTATTTTATTTTTATTACCTGCAATTGTTTTTAAGTGTCTAAAGTATAATTAATGTTATACTTAGCAGTGCATGATTTTTTTGTTTGTTTCTTGTGTTAATGCTATACATTGCAACTCATAATTTTTTAATGGAGTAATTTTGTTTATCAACTATATTTCATAGATGGTTAATGTTATACTTTGCAGTTTATGATTTTTTTTATTTGTTTCTTGTGTTAATGTTATAATTTGCAACTTATAATTTTTTAATGAAGTAATTTTATTTATCCACTATATTTCAGAGATGGATGTTAGAGATATGGATTATTCTAGTGAGGATTATGGTACAAATTATGAGACTTTTAATAATGAATTAGATGTTAACTTAAATGATGAATTTGGTGATGTCGAGGATGAAATGAGGTATGAATTTTTAGAGGAGAATGGTGATCCTGAAGTAGGAATGATTATCGACACCTATAATGATTTATTTTATTATTACCAAAATTATGGTAATAAAACGAATTTTTGGTGAAAAAACAATCATCTTCAAAGGGACCGGTTGGAGATATCAAATGGGGTAGTAATTTCATGTTCTTGGTCTGGCAAAGAGACAAGTACCGTAAAAAAAGCATTAAAAAACATTCTGTTTTCAAAACTGAATGTCAAGCTTGGGTAAGCGCTAAAATAGGTGACGATGGAAAGTTGTATGTTTCAAAAGCAATCATTGATCACATCCTAAGTTCGCTAAAATCTCGATTTTATAGGAAGAATTGATTGATGAGACATTATGTCAATAGGAGGCTAGTGTTGAATAATAAGGAGGGCATTCGACCAAATAAAAATTTAATACATTTGTTGCGGAATCGAGCGCCTAAGAGAACGTCACATTTTCCGAAAAGGATTGCTATAACTACATTGATAAGGTTAGGGGCTTAGGAATCGAAGAAGGAGATGCAATAGCAATTCAAAACTATTTCATGAAAATGCAAGTCAAAAATTCAAATTTATTTTATTTAATGGATTTAGTTAATGAGGGAAAGTTGAAAATTTTATTTTGGGCGTACATGCAAGGAGTTGGGCCGCGTATGAAGAGTTTGGAGATGCGGCCATTGACTAGTGAAGAGTTTGAAACAAGTTTGAATATATTCAAATTGTATAAGAGATTTATTCTGTAAAGTATTTTTGGATTTATAATTATTAGAAAATATGTCAAAGCAATGTGATTTACTAGTTTAAGACAAATTTAAGTTAAAGGCATATAGTAAGTAGTCACTCGAACATTTTTTAATACACATTTAGTTCAAACATTTTTATTTTATTCTCAAAAGTCCGTAACTACATAAAAACATTCAAAAAAGACGCTCCGATGAGGGTCACCGAAACTCCGGCAGTGGAGGCTGGGGGTGTGGCGAAAATGTCGCTAGTATTGATCTTTAAAAATAAAAAAATATTAATTAAACATGTATTTGAAGAAATAAAATAAAAAAATTAAACTCAATATGTATTAAAAATTCTCCGAGTGAACTTTTTATATCTGATCCTTTTTAAGCTATTAATTAGTTTGAAATTTGGTTGTTTATGCTGACTCGACTGGTTAAATCTTGAATTTGGTCCTCCGTTTGAAATTTCAGTCTTTAAGAGTGTCACATGTTTTTAAAACAGTGCAGATTCCTCAACAAACATCATATCATAGTTCCTGTTTGGAATCGAAGGGCAATTTGGTCATCAGCCATGAGTTGTAGAGTTAGCTAGGGTTTCGTGTCACATTGACGAGTGTCCAAAACCAAACTCCACTGTCTCACTCTTTATACACCTTACCCCTCTCTTTTCACTTCATCATCATCTCTCTCTCTCTCTCTCTCCAAATCTGATTCCTAAATTTCTATATATCTATATCACTCTCACACATGCATTTATTTAAAAGAAATGTTTAATGTTTGCAACACATCAAGTGCTTCATCATAACTTCACTCTCTCTCTATAAGGTAAACTCATCATTGATACCTTCGTATAGATAAATCAATCATTGATATATGGGTAACGTTGGTTTTATTTTTACAGAGATCTTAGTCTAATAGCTCTAGTACTTCACCAACCGTGACCCAAATCTGTAGTCATACTCGTAATGATGGATCTCAAAGAAAAGGTTGGTTATCAATAATATATCTTAATCATGTATGATGTTTAGTATTTTACTCTAGTCTAGTGGCTTTATGTCCAAACTTTAGTTAGGATATTAGACCCATTTTTTTAGATAAAATATCTAATGCTTTAGATTTGTTGTGTGTAGATTCGGTCGTCTTATAAGCCAGGCATGTGTTTGTTTTGGTCCGATTGAATAGGGAAAAGGGTGTTTGAGATATTTTTCAAATTTTGAGACTTTAAATATTTTTTTTGAAAGAATATCATATATTTATGTATTTGGTACGGAAGTTATTATACTATTAGAGAATTAAGTTTAAAGTCATATTTCTTTTTATATTTGAATTTAATATGATGGTTTTAAGTTTATAAATCGAATTTATGTGGTACAATAACATTTATTTGTGTGAGTCCTTTAAAGTTCGAGAGTACACAAAATAAGTAATTTTATTTCTTTTAGTTAAAGATATATTTATATTTATACCCTTAGTCATACTCATTTAAAACTCATTCTAAAAATAAAAACATAATCTCATTTCTACCCCACCCACTAGAATCCTCGTTTGAACGCCAAAATCTTCATTGAAGAGTGCCGGAATTCTCATCGAATTGTTTCTCTCTCCTCGTTTCACTCGCTCTTTATCTATTTCTTTCATTTTTTTGTCCGTTCTAGCAGCACTACTGTCAGCGCGGGAGAAAAAGGTTTTTAGCGGAAAAAAATGGAGTTTTCGCCAAAAAAAATAGAGGTTCAGTGAAATAGGAATTTTATCGGTTTCGATTTTTTGTCAAAAATATCAAATGTGTATTGTTGGATAGATCTCGATGAGTAGATTTCAAATATATAAATTTTGTGAATTTTGGATTTGTAAATTTAAAATTATAAACTTTTAAAAATTTGATGTTTTTTTTTTTGTATGAGTTGTCAAATGACATATTAGTCATTTTTTCATAGTGTTTTTAGTATAGGGACTAAATTTATAAATTTTCGTGGAACGTCCTATATTTATACATTTTGAGTTAGATTGACCCTTTCCCAAAAACTCCCTTAAACTAATTGGATTTAAAAAAAAAAGGGAGCGTGACAAATAAGTCATACTTATACAAGATATTTTCAAATAAGTCCTATCATAATATTTTTTCCCAATAGGTCCGATTTATAAATACAGTGATTCATTATATGTTTACAAATAGTACTTATTGAACAAAAAATCTTTTTTAATGGGACTTGTTGGAGGAAAAAAAAAGATGATAAGACCTATTGAAATACATACTTAGTAAACGACACTAATTGGTAAAAGACCCAAAAAATATCATATATATATATACAAGTGTTGTCACCTAATTTAGAGTGTTAAGTTGCATTTCACCAATGAACATAATCAAACCAAGCCAAGTAATCCAAGAACATAGTTGCGTAGCATTATTTGTTTGTGTCGTGCTTAACTTCTTATTTTTTTTTTACACTGCCGGTCCCAAGCCCGGAAAAAGGAGGAGGGTTGCGTTAGGTAGCTGACAGCCAGCGTAAAACTTTGTCAGATCCTTATGAACATGAATCCTATGAATATACGTGCTAATGCTAGGGCATTCCCCTTAAGCGATGCGTTGCGCCTGCCACCGGGTGTCTCGAAAAATAGGCAAGGGGCGTTGCGCCTGCCACCGGGTGTCTCGAAAAATAGGCAAGGGGCGTCGCATCGGCGCCCGGATGCGACGATAAATACGCAAGGGTTCCTGCAACAAGCTGGACGTGTGCGGGTAAAGAAGCTAGTCCAGGATACTAGACTTAGGTTAGCGACTTGGAACATAGGGACTATGACAGGAAAAGGGATGGAGTTAGTAGATACCATGAGAAGAAGAAAAGTTCACATAGCTTGTTTACAAGAAACTAAATGGGTCGGTGAGAAAGCTAGAGAAATAGAAAATACAGGATTTAAATTATATTATACAGGAAAACATAGAAATAAGAACGGAGTTGGAATAATAGTAGATAAAAACTTTAAGGACGATATCGTAACCGTTATTAGGAAAGGTGATAGGCTTATACTTGTAAAATTGGTATTAGGTGAAAACATTATTAATATTGTTAGTGCTTATGCACCTCAAGTAGGATTAGATGAGCACACTAAAGTACAATTTTGGGAACAAATGGATGAACTAATTCAAGAAATACCCCTAGGTGAGAAAATCTATATAGGTGGAGATTTTAATGGCCATGTAGGAGAAGATCGTGTAGGATATGAGATAGTGCATGGCGGACATGGTTTTGGAGATAGGAACGACGAGGGAGAGTCTATCTTAGATTTTGCGATGGCTTATGATTTTGTACTAGTAAATACATGTTTTAAAAAGAGGCTTGAACACTTAATAACTTATAAAAGTGGAACACATAAGAGCCAAATAGATTTTTTCATTACTAGGAAAGGAGACCGATTAACGTGTAAAGATTGTAAGGTTATCCCGGGAGAGAGCTTAACCTCACAACATAGGATAATGGTGTTGGATATAAATATTAAAAATCAATCACGAATGCGAAAAGTGAAGATTAACCCACGAACTAGGTGGTGGAATTTAAAAGGAGAGAAATTAGAACTATTTAAAGATAAAGTATTAAATGAAGCAACATGGAATTGTGAAGAAGAAACTAACATAATGTGGAATAAGATGGCCACATGCATTAGGAAAATATCAAAAGAAATTCTTGGAGAATCAAAAGGCAAAGGGCCACAGTCTAAAGAAACTTGGTGGTGGAATGAAGAAGTACAGAATATAGTAAAAATTAAAAGGGAGTGCTTTAAAACATGGCAAACAAATAGAAATGAAGAGAATTTTGAGAAATATAAATCGGCTAAAAAGGAAGTTAAGAAAGTGGTAAGAGATGCTAAGTTAAAAGCGTATGATGATCTTTATACAAAATTAGGAACACAAGAAGGGGAAAAAAGTATTTATAAGCTTGCTAAACTTAGGGATAGGAAAACAAAAGATTTCAATAACGTTAAGTGCATCAAAAGTGATGATTCGAGAGTCCTAGTCAAAGATGATGAAATTATGGAAAGATGGAAAAGCTACTTTGAGAGGTTATTAAATGGAGATAATGAGAGTAGATTAGATATAGAGGAACTTAGGGAGACTCGAGAAGATATATTTTTTCGTAGAATTAGGACAACAGAGGTCAGGATTGCTCTAAAAAAGATGAAAACAGGGAAGGCTTTAGGACTAGATGGTATCCCTATTGAGGTTTGGAAGTGCTTAGGGGAGGATGGAGTATCATGGCTTACCAAATTATTTAATAGAATTTTAATGACTAATAGGATGCCCGATGAATGGAGAAAAAGTATTTTAGTACCTATTTATAAAAATAAAGGGGACATACAAAGTTGTTCAAATTATCGTGGTATTAAGTTAATGAGTCATACAATGAAACTTTGGGAGAGAGTGATTGAATATAGATTGAGATTGAAGACAACAGTATCTGAGAATCAATTTGGGTTTATGCCTGGGAGGTCAACAATGGAAGCAATCTATTTATTGAGGAGATTAATGGAGAGGTATAGAGAGAAAAAGAAGGATCTTCATATGATTTTTATAGATTTGGAGAAGGCGTATGATAGGATACCCAGAGATATAATATGGTGGGTTCTACATAAAAGAGGAGTGACTCGCAGATATATTGACGTGATCAAGGATATGTATGATGGTGCGATGACTACAGTAAGAACATCAGCTGGAGAAAGTAGTGAATTTTCAATTACGGTAGGGCTACACCAAGGTTCAGCATTAAGTCCTTATCTCTTTGCTCTTGTTATGGATGAGTTGACTGGACAAATACAAGATGAGGTGCCATGGTGTATGCTATTTGCAGATGATATTGTTTTAGTCGATGAGACTAAGATGGGGATAAACGCTAGGTTGGAATTGTGGAGAGAAACTTTAGAAACAAGAGGATTTAAAATAAGCAGAACTAAAACAGAATATGTGGAGTGTAATTTTAGTAGTAATAGGAGGACAAATGGAGATGTGGTGAAATTGGAGGGTCAAGAAATACCTAGAAATGATCATTTTCGTTATTTAGGATCGATTATACAAAAAGATGGAGATATTAGTGATGATGTTACGCATAGGATTAGAGCAGGCTGGGTTAAGTGGAGAAGTGCGACCGGCGTTCTGTGTGATAGGCGTATACCTTTGAAGTTAAAAGGAAAATTTTATAGGACGGCCATTAGACCCGCCATGTTATATGGGACAGAGTGTTGGACAACCAAGAAACAAAATGTGCAGAAAATGAGTGTGGCGGAGATGCGAATGCTAAGATGGATTTGTGGTAAAACTCGAAAGGATAAAATTAAAAATGAACAAATTCGTAAAACGGTGAAAGTAGCTCCTATAGAAGATAAATTGAGAGAAAATCGACTTCGATGGTTTGGACACGTCAAGCGTAGACCAATGGATGCTCCTGTAAGGAAGAGTGATTTAGTTAGTATTGATGGTAACCCAAGGGGTAGAGGTAGGCCTAAATTAACTTGGTGGGATATTATAAAAAAGGACATGATATCATGTGGTGTAACCGAAGATATTGCACTGGACAGAATGGAATGGAAAAATAGGATTCATGTAGCCGACCCCAAATAATTGGGAAATGGCTTTGTTGAGTTGAGTTGAGTTAAATTGTAAATTAACGAATGTGATTGATCTATTTGGATGGTCATAGTTCATTCGATGAAAAAATGTTGGAACTTGGCATATCTTGAAAAATTAGGATCAACATGATTTCATGAAAATAATCAGAAATTTAAAAAATTCGTATATTTAAATCTTTTCCAATTCCATTCCTACTATTTTCAGAAATCGGAATTTTAATATATGATGCCAGATTGAAAATTGAAAATTTTGGAAACGGGCAAAATTGACACCCCAATATCAAACAAAATTGAAAATGGTTCTTGAAAATGCGCTTTCTAATCATTGATTTTTTTTTTTTACAGAGATGTGAGTCTACTAGTTGTATTTCATCAAGGGAGACAAAATCATGCAGTGATTGTTACACAACAAAAACGCCTCTATGGAGAGGAGGTCCAGCTGGTCCTAAGGTGACTCAAAATCTTCAACTAATAAATTAACTCATTTCTCGTTTATAATATGATTTCTTGTTATGTGTCTAATTATTTTTTGTTTTTGTTTTGTATTTTAGTCACTGTGTAATGCTTGTGGGATAAAATACAACAAGAAGAGGAGGATGCTACTGGGGTTGGGGAGAGAAAAATCAAATAAGAGTAAGAACAAAAGTAAGATAATGAGATTTAAGAGATCGGCAGAGTTGGGGGAAGAAGTACGGGCGGCTATTTTGTTGATGGCTTTATCCTGTGGATCTGTTTATGGTTAGAACAAATAAGATGGGAAAAGGGCTAACCAAGTTTTGATGTTTAACTGTTTTTTAACTTTGTTTGTAGTGTGTGTGTTATGTAAGAGATGGAAGGTGAAGAAGTTTTTTAGTATTAGAATTAGGGATCAATATTATCACTATTGGAATGTTATTATCAATGTTAAGATTGTTGTCTTATTGATTGGATTTGTTTATGGCTTTATGCATTTAGTTATGTATATATTGTTTTTGCCTTTTGTTGAACTCTAATATGGTTGGATGTTAGATAGTAGGGACAAAACTCTCTCTTGGGCCTAATGGGGAGGGGCCAAGGGTTTGGCTAATTTCGGGTTCGCCCAAATATGAATGGATTAAATATGGGTTGGATCAATCCATTTTTTTTTACTGTTCAAGTAAGTATTATAATTCTAAGTATACGTAAAAAAATTTATAATTTACTCGTGACTTTTAAAAATGAATTTTATATTTGATTTGTAACTTTTGAATATGGATTCCGTATTTCATTAATTGTTTTCAAATATTGACTACATATTTGACTCATAAATTTTAAATATGAGCTCCACATTTGATTTATAACGTCTAAAAATAAGCCTCATATTGAGATGAATGGGTTAACATGAATTGTTTTATTATTTGGAGCTTATTTTGTCACTACTATGTTAGATCATTATGAGGCTAGTTTTATTTTTCTTAATTAGTTTTTAAGTTTTTCGGGTGTGGAGCGTAAGAATACATTCACAAGGAGACATTAAACACAGTACTAAAATGCAAAGAGCCACTAATGGAACCAAAATAACTGAGTAAAAAGTACAAAACTATCAAATAGCTAAAAACAATCCACTGTTTTATATTTTATAATGGATAAAATATTAAGAACATTTACCTTCCCCACATGGCAGCAGCACAAAAAACCTTTATTTCTCAACAAATTATTAAGCTCCTTGCATGACAGATTTAGGAATTTGAATCAAGCGGGGCAAAAAATTCTTACGAAGCCCGAGGGTTCGGAGGTAGGAGTCCCTGAGTCAATTTTTTGGGTCGGTTTTACTTTTTTTTGACAATTTTTAACCTTAAAAATGTTTGAGGTAGTAATTCACTAAATTTGCAGTTTTTACTTTGTTCGTAGATTTTTTTATAATATCTCAACATTATATTTCTCCATGACTTGACTTCCTATATTTACAACAAATTTCAACACATATTTTAATAATTTTCAGCAAATTTCAAACTATTTTAAACACGAACTTCAACAAATTTCAACAAACTAATAGCACATATAAACTTTAATCCAAGAGACTAATAGCACACATTATAAAAATATGCACATATAAAATAAACACATATAAAAATTATACCTCTCTTTTTATTGATTGAAGTGAGATGAGGGTGGGAAGGGAGCCGTAGGAGGGAGCAGAGAGCTCTGGTAGACTGCTACTGATGTGCAATAGTGGTGAGGCAGTGAGTTGAGGCAGCGACGGTGAGGTGGTGGCTGATGAGGCAGCGGCGGTGAAGGGGAGATAAAGGGGCGAACGACCGAGGCAGTTTGAGAGAAGAGAGGAGAGAGAAGAGGTTAAATGTTATGAGATAAAAGAGCGGCGAACGTGTGTATAAACGTGTTTTTTTTTAATTTATTACACATTTACACCCTTATCTTTGTAAATAATAAGAAAGAACCTCATCTTTATCAGGTTTTTCAAAAAACTGAAATGTAATATTGCACTAGATCACATAAAGAAATTCTTTTCAACTAAAGTTGTTACTATGAAAAAAAAATAGAATAACACCTGCACCTCTGCCCATAACTATTGCTCCAGAAATATGAGAACTACCATCAAAGCTAGAAGAAAGCTGAAAAATGTAGCAACTCAATCCTATGACCATTGTTTGTGGGAGTTATTGAGGGAACGAACACTCTTTGCCGTTGAAATAAATTTTATTCAGAAAACCATCCCCACGAGCTACATCGATTTTTGGCGTTTTCTTCTTCATGAATGATATAACCGATTGTTGTGTACCGGGAAGGCGAGGATCCATCTTCGGATTCTTCCCATCCATTTCTATCACCAAATAATTTATCCCTTCAAGCCCTCACATAAATATAGTATTTTGCTAGAACTGCTAAAGGAACTCCCATTGAAAGAGTACATTTTTTCAAACTCGGGTGATGATGCCGGAATCAGCACCACCAGATAAGGTGTTTTCAAGCTCAATCTAAGAGCAACAATGGCAGCATAGTTATGTAAAGGTAATAGAATGGGATGAGGAGAAGAGGAGAGAGCGCCTGGATATAAGTGGCTCAGCCTAACTTGGCCTACGTCCACTGTGTGTGTGTTTAATCCCACTGCAATAAGGCACTAATGGCCATGAATGCAATCTCTCAAGCTTTCTCTCTCTACTGTGTATCTAGACAGAGTTTCAGCTAGGGTTGAATATCTGGGGGGATCCATTTGCAAGGTAGAGGATGACCTCTATATATAGTACCTAGGGGGTGTAATGTACCCTCCATGCATGCAATGAGCATGTGTGTGGTTACCTCACCAATATGGGAGTGCCATTTGTCACTGTCACATGTAGAGAATGATGATGCAATATTCTTCCCACGTGTGGGGAATAATCTTGTTATAACTGATTTATGTCCACGTGTCCTTATCTAAATGTCAACAGGTGCTCGGCTATTGCGTCTGGGGTATGACCTCGGCCTTGGTGAGGCCGAGGTTGGTGAGTCTTGATACCTGTTCAGTCCGAGGATTCCATGGAGGTCTCGGCCTAATCCTGGCCGAGACAATGGGCAAGGTCGGCCTGAGACGAGGTTGAACTGGTGGCTTGATGAGGTTGTTGGTGGCTTCCTGCGAGCTCGGCCTACGTCTGGCCGAGGTTGCCATTCCAAGGTATATGAGAATGCTGCCGGTCCTTGTGACGTCCCTTGGAGAGGCTCATGGTAGTGTCGGCCTGGGCCGACCTTGATATGGCCGAGGGGTGGTATCGCGTATCCAAGACATGCCCAACGTCAGCCATAATATCTACCGAGGTTGGTGTCTCTAGGCCGAGGTTACACTTGGGCATATTAATCACCCCCCAGCCCTTAGTCATATGTGAGAGAAAGTGACTAGGGGATTACTACACCTCCAAGGCCTGTCTGTTACAAGCCAATACTTGCTTGACACTTGTCCAACGCTGGAACATGCTTGCTTGGTAGGCGTGTGCTGTCAGCCGCCCTTTGGGGATCCCAAGGCAATGATGGGCCTTGGGAGTTGTGCCTGAGTATTTAAGGGTTTTGAACCCTTCTTTCCTTCTTTCTTCTTCATTTCTCCCATTTCAGCCGCTCTCGTTCCTGCAGCTTTCTCTCTCTAGAAAGATCTTGGTTCAATGCTTTTGGGTGGTGATTTCTTGCGTCTTCTCCTCTCTTCCTTACCATTTCATCCTCAGGTAAGGTCTACCATACTTTTTCCTTCATTTTTCCTGCAAGCACACTTATTTTCGTATTTTCCGACGAGTTTCTTAGTTTTCCGGCGAGACCACCATAATTTCAGGCAAGTTTTTCTTGCCAAATTTAAGTAGTTTGATCTTTAGATTCCTTTGCTTTATCAGCCAGTCTTGATTGTAATTTTTGGAGTTTAGGAAAATCCCTAAGTGTAGTGTCGTCCTCTGATGCTCAGACCCTTATATCAGCTTCTTGAGGAGTTCCCCTCTCTTAGAGAGAAGACTTTAGAAAAGATTAGGCAAATAGAAAGAGCACAGTAGGAGGCTCATAGATCACAAGAGTTTCCTATTAGACCCATATTTCCACCACCTCTGAAGGTGATATATCCTGACCCCCCGGAGAACTTCTATCAGACAGAGGTTCCTGCTGATCCCATACCTATGTCTGAGTCTGAATCTTCTACCTCAGACCCCATGTCTGTGGATTCCTTTCAAGAGGCCATGGACTTCACACCTAGGCCTGATCAGGCCCCTGATCAGTCCGAGGTCTCCAGCCGAGCCTCGTCCCATAATCACTCAAGCACCTCAGGGTCTTCCTCAGAGGTTGAGATTCTTGAGACTAGTGTGGCCATTCCACCACCAATTGACGCCATCCCTCTGTCGGCCGTCACCGGGGCAGAGTTCGCTCAGAGGTTCCCGAGTAATCCATCAACATCTGCTCCGACCGACGTTGAGTTGGATGATGATGAGGTTGAGAGCGATGTCGACGTCTCTGAGGCGGCCGAGATCGAGAGTACTATTACTGAGGTAGACCTTCTCTACTTCAGATATCTGTATTCTATCAGCCCCTCAATAAAACTTAGGAGACCTCTGAGGGAAGAGAGGGCTTATCATGGCCGAGACGGCGAGATCTGCTTGTACGAGCAGATGTTCAAGTTGGGGTTCTGTCTGCCCATTCACCCCATTATCAAATCCATCATTTCTTACATTAATTTGGCCCCCTCCCAACTCTCTCCTAATGCCTGGAGAATCCTAATAGGGGCCATAGTGTTATGGAAGGCTGTCCACCATTCAGACCTTCCAGTTCAGGTCTTCGTAGGTTGCTACGTCCCTTCCTCGGCCAAAAATCATCCGAGCTACTAACATTTTGTAGCTCGGAGGCCTGAGAAGAAATTGCTTCAGGTGACTCAGACTTCCAACCATAACTATAAGCCTCGGTACTTCTTTGCTTCAGGTCCATGGGAGTTTGGCCCATGTGTTCCCTCGTCCAATCTGGAGCAGAGGATGCCCCTGAGGTGGGGTAAAGTCACCATGTCTGCCTGGGCCGACCCTAGCCTAAGTCTACAAAACCTCCAGAAGGTGAAAGCCCTTCAAGTTCAGGGGGTAAATGGTCTATTTGTCAGGTTCGAACACTTGATGACTCCCTACTTCCTCTCTGGGACAGGTCTGAGTGGAAGTCCCCTTGCCGAGCTTGGTAAGCATTTTTGTTTTGTAAGTTTAACCTCTGAGTTTATTCATATCTGATTATCTAACTCGGGTCTACTAATTTTTTACAGAGCGACCAAAGGATATTCCAGACGAGCTTTGGGAGATGGTTGCACCAAGCTTGACAAGACTTGCCAAGAAAGCAGGTCTTAACGCTCCTCCCCCAGCTCCCTTTGCCTTTAAGCCCCCAGCCAAAAAGAAGAGGGTTGCCGAAGGTCATGCCCCTGAGGATCAGAGGCCGAAGAAGAAGACTACTGAAGCTGCCATCCCTATCTCTTCAGCTGACATCCTGTCGACTCGTTTGGATCAGTTGAAGTTAACTGACAGTGTAGTTGGCCACAGTATGCAGGCCCTGGATGCCATCGGCTCTGTAATGACCAAGGCTGACAAACGCTTCTACAAGTCTATGGACACCCCATTGCTGGTTGAGTTCGGCCTTCACGGAGCCGTTCAGGTATGATTTGATCCTCATTACAAATTCTTCTAAGTGTAACATCTGATTCTTCTTCAGCTTACTCATGATCACTAAATATGCAGGGCTTGACCGCTATGCACCATTTATCGAACTGGACTCTGAGGAAGTTGCCTCTCATCCAAAAGGGGCAAGAGGACGAGAAAGTCCAGAGTACTCTGAACGCAGAGATCGAGCGCCTCAAGTCTGAGCTGAAGGGCTCTGAGGAGAAGGTGAAGGGGTTGGAGAAGGAAATCTCCCAGCTCGGCAAGGATCATGCTGCTGCACTAAAGTCTAAGGACGACGTTCTGCAGCAAAAGGTCAACTCAGCTGTCAGGTCCGCCCTTGAGGATGCCTCTGAGAAGATAATTACTGACTACAAGGCCTCTGACGAGTTCATGGGCTTTGGCTTTGAATACCTTGAAAGAGGTATCAAAGCCACTATGAAATGGGCAGACGTCAGGGAGAGAGAGGCCGGCGCTTTGAAGGCCTCTCATTTCGTTGGTCTCGGCTTTGCTGATCCTCAATTTGCCCAAGCTCTTCAAGAGGTTGAGGAAGAGGCTGCCGAGACTGCTACATTAGAGGTCACCGAGGTTGGAGGTGCAGACCATTGTGATGATGCGGCCGAGGTGACTAACCAAGCCTAGGGTGTCAATGTTCCCCCCTCAGACTCTTTGGATATTTTGATCACTGTTTGTAACTTAACTGTATTGTGGAACTTTTGTCTGTAATCATTGAACATATAGTTTCTGAATATATATATCAACCTCTGATGAGGACCATCTTCACTTTCTTTTCATTGAATATCATGTGATGTTTTTCATTCTTAGTTCCATTGTGATGGTGTCTGCTAAAAATAAATTTGCAATGAGTTTCAACCTCTGAAGCCCTCTTTCTAAGCTTGTCTTTGCAATGGTCTTATTTAAACTCAACCAATGGTCCTGAGCTCAGACCTTGTCACCAATGAATGGTGTTATGAAGGTATGAGGTCATTATCTAAGAGGTTATCCTCATAATTTATCTCACCAAGTTAATGGTGTTAAGTGTCCGAGGTCATCTTATTATGGTGTCTGACCTCAGACCTTGTCACCAAATTATGATGTTATAAGGGACTGAGGTCATCACCAAAGATGTTATCCCCATAATAAATCTCACCAAATTAATGATGTTAAGGGTTTGAGGTCATCTCATTTTGGTGTCTGACCTCAGACCTTGTCACCAAATTATGATGTTATAAGGGTCTGAGGTCATCACCTAAGATGTTATCCTCATAATTAATCTCACCAAATTAATGATGTTAAGGGTCTGAGGTCATCTCATTATGGTGTCTGACCTCAGACCTTGTCACCAAATTATGATGTTATAAGGGTCTGAGGTCATCACCTAAGATGTTATCCTCATAATTAATCTCACCAAATTAATGATGTTAAAGGTCTGAGGTCATCTCATTATGGTGTCTGACCTCAGTCCTTGTCACCAAATTATGATGTTATAAGGGTCTGAGGTCATCACCTAAGATGTTATCCTCATAATTAATCTCACCAAATTAATGATGTTAAAGGTCTGAGGTCATCTCATTATGGTGTCCGACCTCAGACCTTGTCACCAAATTATGATGTTATAAGGGACTGAGGTCATCACCTAAGATGTTATCCCCATAATAAATCTCACCAAATTAATGATGTTAAGGGTCTGAGGTCATCTCATTATGGTGTCTGATCTCAGATCTTGTCACCAAATTATGATGTTATAAGGGTCTGAGGTCATCACCTAAGATGTTATCCTCATAATTAATCTCACCAAATTAATGATGTTAAGGGTCTGAGGTCATCTCATTATGGTGTCTGACCTCAGACCTTGTCACCAAATTATGATGTTATAAGGGTCTGAGGTCATCACCTAAGATGTTATCCTCATAATTAATCTCACCAAATTAATGATGTTAAAGGTCTGAGGTCATCTCATTATGGTGTCTGTCCTCAGACCTTGTCACCAAATTATGATGTTATGTGTCTGAGGTCATCTCATTTATAGTGTCTGACCTCAGACCTCATCACCATTGAATGGTGTTATGTGGGTCTGAGATCATCACCTAAGATGTTATCCTCATAATAAATCTCTGATCTAATAATGTAGCAAGAACTGTCATGGGAACTGATCTTTATTAATAACCTCTCCATAACAAGATGGTACATTTACATAAAACTCTATGCAACATCATATGTAATATCTCTTTAGGTGATCAGCATTCCATGGGTTAGTGAAAGGTTCTCCTTCTAGGTTTTCTAGCATGTAAGTTCCAGGCACAACCTCTTCTGTCACTTTGTAGGGGCCATGCCAGTTTGGGTGAAGCTTATTTGCTTTCTATAGGGACTTCTTCAGCACTAGGTCTCCTACTGCAATGGGTCTTGGCTTCACCCTCTGGTTGTAGAATTTCGCTGCCCTCTGTTGGTAGGCTGCTTGTCTGGCCTCTGCGTCCTCTCTTCTTTCTTCGATAAGATCTAGGTTTAACCTCCTCTCTTCTCCATTATTGTCAGGGTCGTAGGTCTGAATCCGATGAGTTGGGAGTCCTACTTTCGTTGGTATGAAGGCCTTTGAGCCATGTGCCAGCATGAACGGGGTTTCTCCTATTGGTGTCCTTGACGTGGTTCTGTAGGCCCATAACACAGCGTAGACCTCTTCAGTCCATCTCCCCTTCGCATCTTCTAACCTCTTCTTGATTCCGTCCAAGATAGTTCTATTTGTGACCTCGGTCTGACCATTTGCTTGAGGTCGACCAAGAGATGAGAAGAACTGCTTAATCCTTACTCTTAGACAATACTTTTCTAAGGAGGAGTTCTTGAACTGGGTCCCGTTATCCGAGATGAGAGTGTTTGGGAGGCCATATCTGCATATGATATTCCTCCAAATGAACTGGAAGGTCTTCTGCTCTGTGATTGTTATCATCGGATCTGCCTCCACCCACTTTGAGAAGTAGTCAATGGCAACTATCAAGAATTTATAGTTGTTGACAGCTCTTGGCAAAGGTCCTACTAAGTCAATTCCCCATACCGCAAATGGCCATGGAGAAGAGATTGACTTCATAGGCTGATGGGGTTGATGAGGGATAGTGGCGAACCTTTGACATTTGTCGCATCTCTTCACGTAGTCTGCAGCGTCCTTGGACAAGGTAGGCCACCAGTATCCCTGAGTGATAATCCTCTTGGCCAAGGGCCTTCCCCCTATGTGGCTAGAGCAATAACCCTCATGAACCTCCTATAAGACTCGGGGAACTTCCGTGGGATGCACACATCTGAGGAGTGGCAATAGAAACCCCTTTTTGTACAAGACGTCTCCTACCATTGAGAACTTGGCAACCCTATATCTCAACTTTCTCCTCTCTAGCTTGGACTCAGGTAGCTCTCCCTCTCTTAGGTATCTGACGAGCGGGTCGATCCATGAGTCTCCTAGGTTCAAATTGTGACAAGGGTTACATACCTCTTCTTCCTCGATGGTTGCCTTTCTCAGGACCTCGATCAGAATGGTCCTTTCCATATCTGTCTTCATTGTCGAGGCCATCCTTGCCAATGCATCAGCGTGATTGTTACTAATTCGAGGCACTCTCTTCAGTTTTGCTTCTTCAAAATATTCTAACAACTTTCTTACCCTCTTCAGGTACTTGGCCATCCTTTCGTCTTTGGCCTCGTATATCCCTAGTACTTAATTGACAACCAACCTTGATTCGCTATGGAGTAGGAGTCGCTTTACTCGAAGAGTTGTTGCCAATAAGAGACCTGCTATTATGGCCTCATACTCGGACTCGTTATTTGAGGCCTGGAAGTTGAATCTCAAGGCGTATTCAATGTTGGCACTATCTGTAGCCGAGAGTATTAGCCCCGCACCGCTTCCACTATCACAGGAAGAGCTATCAACAAAGAGACTCCAGATGTCTGTATCTGATGAGAAGACCCCTTCTGTCATAACTCCTTGATTGAAGAGGTATCGATCCTCTTCGTTCTCTTCTATTCTACAACGGGTTTGGCCTGAGATGACCTCTTCCCGATCTCGGAAGACGCTTGGTGCCGTCTCTTCTGAATTTTTTAAGACACTATGGTTTGTCTCTTCGCCGTCATCTAGGCCTTTCTCTATCTCGGCCTCTTCCCAGGTGAATTCTGCAACAAAGTCCGCGAGGGCCTGCCCTTTGATGACTGTCCTAGGCTGGTAGGTAAGATCATATTCTCCTAGTTCGATGGCCCAGGTCATCAATCTCCCGAACTTCTCAGGTTTATGCAGGACCTGCCTTAGTGGGGAGTCAGTGAGGACTACCATGGAGTGAGCTTGGAAGTAAGGCTTCATTTTTCTTGAGGCATGCATTAGGGCATAAGCCAACTTTTCCATACGGGGATAATTTTGTTCAGACCCTTGAAGGGCCTTACTATTGAAGTATACAGGCCTTTGGATCCTATCCTCTTCCCGTATGATGGTCGCGCTGATGGCTGATTCAGAGACTGCCAGATACACAAACAACTTTTCTCCTGCGATGGGCCGAGACAGCAATAAGGGAGACCCTAAGTAGGACTTGAGTTAGTTGAAGGCTTTTTCACACTCTTAGTCCCATTGGAAGGCCTTTCTTAGAACTTTAAAGAATGGAAGACACTTGTCCGTTGCCCTAGAAACAAACCTGTTAAGGGCAGCCACTCTTCCCGTGAGTCTTTGGACATCCTTGATACTCCTAGGAGTCTTCATGTCGAGTAATGCCTTGATTTTCTCAGGGTTCGCTTCAATTCCCCTCTGGTTAACGATGAATCCCAGGAACTTCTCAGCTCCTACTCCGAAGACACACTTTGCTGGGTTGAGTTTCATTCTGTACGAGTCCATAACATCGAAGGTCTTCTCAAGGTCCGTTACGTGAGTACAAGCTTTCAAGCTCTTTGTTAGCATATCGTCTACATACACCTCCATGGTCTTACCTATTTGCTCTTCGAACATCTTATTGACAAGATGTTGATACGTTACCCCTACATTTTTCAGACCGAAGGGCATCACTTTGTAGCAGTACGTCCCTTTGTCAGTAATGAAGGCTGTCTTCTTAGAGTCTTCAGCATCCATAAAGATTTGGTTATAGCCTAAATACGCGTCCATGAAGCTCATGAGCTCGTGTCCCGCCGTCGCGTCCACCATCTGATCTATCCGAGGTAAGGGATAGCTGTCTTTTGGACAAGATCTGTTCAGGTCAGTGAAGTCCACACACATTCGCCACTTCCCATTGGCCTTAGGCACGATGACTACATTTGAAAGCCACTTCGGATAGGTAACTTCCTTTATGAACTCGGCCTCTTCCAACTTTTTGACCTCTTCTCGGATGACGTCGTATTTCTCCCTAGAGTAGACTCTTCGTCTCTGTTTGATCGGCTTGGCATCTCTGTTCACGTTGAGCTTGTGGCTCATCACCTCAGGGTCAATGCCAGGCATGTCTGCGTGACTCCATACGAAGACACTCTGTCTCTTCCTGAGGAAGTTTATCAGCTCTTCCTTGATTTTCGGATCAAGGGCTTTGCCGACCTGGATGGTTTTTTCCGGCTCGTCCTCATTGAGGACGATGGATTCTACCTCTTCCGCGTCCTCTCCCTTCTTCAATTTTGTTTCATCTCTTGGATCAAGAGTATCAATGCTATAAGTGGTGGTGGACCTCTTATGGGCTTCTCTCTCTTCGGCCGAGTTGAAGTAACATTCTCGCGCTGTGGTCTGGTCACCTTGCACTTCCCCTTCTCCATAAGTAGTCGGGAATTTTAGCATCTGATGGACCGTTGATGGCACAGCCTCGAACTCCCTAAGGGCCACCCTTCCTATGATGAGGTTATAGGCCGAGAAGACACTCTCGTCCATCACGAAGAAATTAATCCTCTTGGTCAACCTCTTAGGACATTCGTCACCCATCCGTACGCCCATCTCATACATGCCCAAGGGGTGAACCTTTTCACCACTGAAGCCTATCAGGGGGTGGTTATATGGGACCAGTCTTGCTCTACTAAGGCCTAAGCTCTTGAAGCAAGGCCAAAACATCACATCTGCCGAGCTCCCTCCATCCACGAGGATCCTCTGCACCTCATATCCATGCACCCTTGTCGTTATGACCAAAGGGTCATCATGGGGGGCTAAGATACCTCTGAAGTCGAGTCTGGAGAACCCAACTACGAGGGTGTTCATGTTTACTTTCTTCCTCTTCTGTACTGTATCGGAAGACGTTAGATTCACAGCTTCAATCTTGGCCACTGATTTGGCCTCGGCCACATGAGCCTTCCTATCAGCTACTTCAGATCCACCGCCTGCAAATCCTCCGCATATTGTGCCAACACCGAAAGAGATCATACTAACCCTCTTCACCGGGGTGTTGTCATCCTTTGGTGGGAGATCCGGATCATCTTCATCATCACCTTCTGAATCATCGTCTCTTCGGGCCGGGACGTTATCACGACATCTGTCATTCCTCCTTTTCTTATGGTCATCTCTTCCATTCTTTGGAGCCTTACCGTCTATATATTTTCTCAATTTCCCAGATTTTAACATCTTCTCAATCTCATCCTTCAAAGCGAAGCATCTATCTGTGACGTGACCATGATCTTGGTGGAACTCACACCATAGGTTTTTGTTCCTCTTATGTGGTGGGGCTTTTAGCTTCTCTGGCCATCTCAGAGCCCTGTCATTCTTAATCTCATTGAGGATGTGCTCACAGCTCACAGTCAGAGGAGTATAGTGAGCGAACTTGTCATCACCCGATCTCTTCTTCCCATCTTTCTTGCTTTGGGATTTTCCACTGCCACCGTGGTTCTCATCCTCATACTTGGCGGCCATTGCCTCTTCCGCATTCATTACTCTTCCTGCGGTTGCTAGCAGCACCTCCAACTTTTCTTTGTTGAATCTTGCTATGTAGTCTCTTAGGCTCTCACCCTTGGCCTGCTTGACATACAGCAGGTGGGTAGTCTTCTTTTGAGGCCTCACCCCAAACCAGAAGTTGTGGATGAGTCGCTCAGCCAAGCCTTTGAAGTTCTCAATTGAGTTCTTCGGAAGGGAGGTGAACCAACTGTGCGCTGCCCCTGTTAAGGTCCCAGAGAAGGCCCTACACTTCATCTCATCGGGTATCGAGTAAATGTCTGCTGCCGACTGGTACATCTCGATATGATGTACAGGGTTAGTGCTGCCATCATACTTGGGAGACACTGTAGGAGCTGGGGTTAGGAACCCCACTATCCTAGCCATAAACGGGGATCCCTCTGAGTAACCCCTTTTGTAATGGGTCCCTGCTTTTAATGAGGTCTCATATCTTCTCCTCAAGGCGTTGGATAGAATCATTCCATGGTCTTCTGTCACCGACTTGGCCGAGGTTATCCCCTGCCACCTCCCTGGGATGGACCGAGGGTTCCTCTGCCACGACACGTTGGCTGTTGACCTCTTCCTGTTCCCTGCCTCTTCTTTCATAGTGTCGGCCTTGGTCTGGCCGACCCTGCCTGTTCCCTCTCTGAGAGCCTACTTGGCTCCTTGATCTCGACAGTTTCTGTCTTAGGTCATTTATCGGGCCCAGTCTCTCAAAGGACGACCCTCTGCTCAACCTATCAAAGGCTGACCCTCTTTGTTGGGCCTCTTCACCTCTTCGACCGACACAACCTTGACTCTGCCTAAGAGGCCGTACTGTATTATTCGACACTTCATACGACTCCCAGCAGTCTTACGGGGCTTCTTCCACCTCTATATCATCATACTTGTCCTTTGGACAAGGGTTTCCTTGCCTCCCTAGGCGCAAGAGCCTAGGGTCAGCAACGTCCCTTCTCCGTGGGGGTGCAGGCTGGTCCTTCATTGGTGCCTGGGGTGGTCCCCTGGCGTCAGGATGAGGCTGAATTGCTGCCAGAGTGATCATGTCCGGTGAGGCTCCAAGTGGCCTCATCATAGTTTGGCTGAGCTGTGCAAATTTCTCCTGCATGGCTGCTTGTGTTGCAGCTAAAGATCTCAAGGCTGCAGCTACCTCCGCCATTACGGACTGGGGGGGCGCCTGACTGGAACTAGGCCCTCCACCCCCGGGCGGCAGAAGAGGCGGTGGTAAGTCTGGTGCCATATGTTAACACTATGTAGCTTGAGTAGCAGATGAGCTTAGTACTTCACAGGACCTCTTTCAATGGTGAAACAGCTCCGCGCTAGGGGGAGGCCTGGTTCACCACCAGAGTCTCCGGTGAGGTTAAGCAGAAAAAGAGGAAGAGATAGCTTCTCATTCCCACAGACGGCGCCAAAATGATGATGCCGGAATCAGCACCACCAGATAAAGTGTTTTCAAGCTCAATCTAAGAGCAACAATGGCAGCATAGTTATGTAAAGGTAATAGAATGGGATGAGGAGAAGAGGAGAGAGCGCCTGGATATAAGTGGTTAAGCCTAACTTGGCCTACGTCCACTGTGTGTGTGTTTAATCCCACTGCAATAAGGCACTAATGGCCATGAATACAATCTCTCAAGCTTTCTCTCTCTACTGTGTATCTAGACAGAGTTTCAGCTAGGGTTGAATATCAAGGGGGATCCCTTTGCAAGGTAGAGGATGACCTCTATATATAGTACCTAGGGGGTGTAATGTACCCTCCATGCATGGAATGAGCATGTGTGTGGTAACCTCACCAATATGGGAGTGCCATCTGTCACTGTCACATGTAGAGAATGATGATGCAATATTCTCCCCACGTGTAGGGAATAATCTTGTTATAACTGATTTATGTCCACGTGTCCTTATCTAAATGTCAACAGGTGCTCGGCTATTGCGTCTGGGGTATGACCTCGGCCTTGGTGAGGCCGAGGTTGGTGAGTCTTGATATCTGTTCAATCCGAGGATTCCATGGAGGTCTCGGCCTAATCCTGGCCGAGACAATGGGCAAGGTCGGCCTGAGACGAGGTTGAACTGGTGGCTTGATGAGGTTGTTGGTGGCTTCCTGCGAGCTCGGCCTACGTCTGGCCGTGGTTGCCATTCCAAGGTATACGAGAATGCTGCCGGTCCTTGTGACGTCCCTTGGAGAGGCTCATGGTAGTGTCGGCCTGGGCCGACATTGATATGGCCGAGGGGTGGTATCGCGTATCCAAGACATGCCCAACGTCAACCATAATATCAGCCGAGGTTGGTGTCTCTAGGCCGAGGTTACACTTGGGCATATCACCGGGCAACACCCCTTCGTCCAACTTAACCGCGGCAAACCAATCTGCAAAATTTATTTTGCTAAAGTTGAATAGCTTCATTCTTGTTGTCCATCCGCCTCGGTAATCCGTGAGCAACTGCCAGTTTATGCTAATGCCGCAATTATCCCCGCAAGGCAATGGATTTGGCACGTTGCATTTTTACTCTATTGTGAAATAAATTGTTTCTTCGGTTCAGTTTTCAAAGGAATGAGATGGGCTTCTGGCGGTAAAAGGAGCGCTAGTGATATAGCACTACATATATTGTTTGGATTCGGATTGTAACCACATGCACATGTACTGCATGGGACCACCGATTCGTTGTGAAAAGCGAAAAACGATACACAACATTTTCGTGACTCTGATTTGGAATGTGTTAGGTTGCATACCACTTTCCAACTGGCAATCGCTGTCGATTCTGAAGGTAGCCTATTAGGGTCTGGGAACAAGTTCAGGGTGACCCGAACTGGGGGCCCACATTAATAGTCAGGGGAGGGTCCTATTGATCTTCCAGTTTTGGGGTGGGGTTAGTTGAGTCCAGTTCAAATCCGACGAAATTTTGTAAACTTCCATTTGGAAAATCGATTTAGACCTCACGGGGTCCACTAAAGGAGGCAAATTGTCCCCTTTTGGCAACAAAAGGGAAACATCCGAAGTTTGGTGTCATTTGTTAGTACAATTTAAATATTGTGATTAAAAAATCACATTAAAGAGTTTTATGGAGAATTCGAAAATTAAAATCATTATTTAATTTAAGTCTATTACTTAAAATTTAATTGTTCCCTCATATGATTATCAAAAGTATGAACCACATATGTTGAATCTAAATAAATACTGCACAATAAAAATAAACAACATTAACTCAATTGTTTATAAAATTTGTCGTAGATGATTCTTGGGTTGAGTAGCGGACTATGTCGCTCTCTTTAAGACGTTTCGCGGTTCTACCATCTTTATGCAGGTAGTTTACTGTCACGTCGTCCCCAGGATAAAAACAAGCCAAGAATCACCTCTGTATCATATAACCATGCATACTAACACCCTTTTCAAATTAATTGCTCAATATTCGAAAAACCTATTTTGGGGTATATCTATTTTCATGAAGAAAATATGTGCTATCGAAGACAAATTTGCAGAAAGAGAACTACATTTTTTTTCTGTTATGTATTCTCTCCTCTTTCTCCTTATTTTTCTGTAAAACCAAACTCAAGAAAAACCATGCTTGTCGAACCAAGTTCTTAAAATCTCTCTCCTTATTTTTTGTCGGATGATAGAGATATATTTATCTATCAATTAGGTTAGGAGTCGAAAGTAGGAAATAGTGGGGATAGTGGGTCAATTGAGTGGCTAAAAAATCGAGGTGAATAATGAACATTTAGGAGACACAAATCCCTTAAAATCTGCATTTCGTTTTTCTTTTGAAACTTTCTAACTTTGCACCGTTACAACAATTCCCCACTTATAAATTTTGAAAATTTATTGAGCAATAAGTATTAATAGAATTGTGCATAAGCAAACGTGTCTTTCAACTCAAACCTTTGCGTAGTAAAGATGATTCATATTATACTAGAGTAACTCGTAGTTTTGAACTCTATTTATGATAACATCCCACACACAACTCTACTTGGATGTAGTCCTCAAACCAACACGTTATGAACATGTGATTTTATCCCAGTATGTGAAAGCTCTAGGGAATTTGACCAAAATTACCATAGGAAGCAGCCACACTTCCATATCCACATAGGTGAGTCTATAAAGGATACTCCTATAGATAGGCACCCCCACTCAATATAGAGCTATAGATCATCATTAAGAGTTATAATTAACTCAACCTTAGCTCGCTTTAGGATATCATGCTCCATAGGGATGGACTCGGAGTAAAACCCCGTAAACAATAATTAGCATGATTCAACCCATATCGATGTGACTTGTTATTACCCTTTGAACCTATTTCTTGGGATCTCCAGTTTATAGGTTGGGTTACCACCACAAATGATTCAATATCAACGGGCTTTAGTCTGATCCCTTTATAGGTGTTGAACACCTTCTCCTACACTAGTCCTTTCGTCAAAGGATAAGTGAGGTTCTATTCTCATCAGTCCGAATATAATCCACACACACAACTCAATAGTTTTAAATTCTAAAACTATGTTGTGATTACTACATATTTTTCGTTCTTGACGTTACGATAACGGTTCCAAAATTTTACAATAGCCATGGTTCTATTTTTGTGGATAAAATGACTGGTATCAATCTTTACCATAAATGGTATCTTATAATAAGTCTTTCAACCTTTCATTTTTCACTAGCCATAGCTAATGGTATCACCATATACTCCATCATTAATTGTGTCAACAATTAATATTTCTTGGAGTTCCAAAAAATTGCATCGTAATGTGTTAGACACATATCTATTATTGATTTAGAATCAATTCCAGGTTCGTGATTTTTATCAAAACACATAACCTTTCACAATAGCATGAGAATGCGTTGTTTTTTTCAATTATAAACCTTCATAGCACTCCCACAAAAAATAATTCCAAGTCAACTGTATTTAGTAGCTCAGTTGAGACTACTTAAGATATTCGCATTTTCATCTTTTCTTATCACTATATATAGTGTTCTTATACTTGGATCATGTGGAGTATAAGATGGTTCATAATAAGCATATATCTAATAAATAGATATTCTTATATTTCAATGTACTCGATCAATTAATTTATCCATATGGCCTTGTAATATTGACAAGTAACATTCTTGTTTCATTGAAAATCTTTATGCCAACACTTTGACTTAACATGAATTGATTTTCTAGGCAATAAAATATTATAACCAAATATTAGCTAATCATTCTTGCATAATAAATAAGATTGCATTCATATTTCAACATGCTTAGTGATCAACATGATTCATATTATTCTCAATTCATTCTCATTTGATGATTTATGAAAATATCATGCCATTTATTGGTGCCTTCCATATTAATTTTTCAACTTCAAGTTGGTCCATGTAAGTTGCCTTACATAGGTCACCATTCGAAAAATAATAATATATATATTTAATTTTTAACTAAACATCATAAATAGTATCAATGGCATTCAAATTAAATGAAGCTTCTTCATTTTCATGAGAATAATTTAACTTGATGTATGTCAGTTATCATACTATCGATAAATTAAAGCTTATATTCATAAATGATAACAATCTCAATATTCCTTCAAATGATGTGTATACACCTCATTATCTTAAAGGTATAAGATAAGTTAATTATAGACTAATTTCTAGTTTATTCCGCGAAATTCAACCAATCATCTATGACATGACTTCTCTAAAGATTTTTCGAATTCTTTTCAAAAACATAAGCAAGCTTTTATTTATTAAAACAATTAGAAGTTCTCTTGAACACCAAAGTTTCTGATTCTATTAAATGTTCTTCAATTATAGTTGAGAGGTACTTGATTGAGTGCCCCCACTATTCTCTAGGTATAGCGTAGAGAAGCTACATGTAATGTTCCCCCCACTATATCCTATTCATAAAATGGAATCTAAACTTATAGAATTTCAACATTAAATAAGAACTATTCTTATTTCTCAAAATAATACTTGCTTAATGCTTTCATGTATAGTCGAATAAAAAAATACATGTCCATTCATTCTAGTCATTATTTCAGATTTTTAAGTGTCTAAAAGTCACATATAGATTACACAATCTATTTCATAAAAAATTATAATATAAAAATTGTAATATATTATTTTTCACAATGTATAAAATAATATTGCGTATTAAAGTTTAAACCTCTATTCCAAATCATTCAACTAGAATATTTTTACCAAAATAAAAATTGCAATTGCTCCAAACTCAATTATGATAAAATCCTCAAATTATTATCATTTCTACATATGATTTATATTTACTCAATATAAAGTCCGACATGTGAGATCTTTACTCGTAATAGTAGACTCTTGTATGTTTAAATCCATACATAGATCAAACAACCTATTAAAAGCATAACATGTTTGATTTCATATGCAAATACATAAGGTAAAATGTATGACTTATAGTTTTATACTCTATCCAAAATAAAGCATGCGGTCAAAATAATTTTACCCAACTAAATTATTTCTACACACGTGTGAAGCACACCAATTGATTCCAACATAGTACAATACAATTTTATTAATTACCTTTTTCAACTCATATAAATGAATAATACAAAAAATTATTCAAATCAAATTCTAGCGGTTGCGCTTCAAACTCAAAAGTCATATAAGACCTTATACAATTTCTATGAAATTCATCTTCCATAAATTTGAGTCCAAATTTTTCTAAGAGTCCGTTTGATTCATAAATTTGCTTTGGCAAATGTCAAATAAGTGGGCAAATATGACATCTGCTCACTTTTTGGTCTGTTTGATAACAAAATTTGCTTATAAGCCATTTGCATGTATACAACATCTCCAATTCATGAAAAGTGGGCAAATTTTGCCTTGCTATTTGGGTGAGAATTATTTGCCAAACAATTTGCCACTTCTAACAATTGTTTTTTTTTTTAGTTTTTTATGCTAAAATATTTTAAAAATTATTTTACAAACTGTTTTATAAAACTGTTTTTAAAAAAAACCTTTTATAAAAAAATGTTTTAAATTGTTTTAAAAATGTTAAAAACTGTTTAAAAAATAATTTAAAAATTGTTTAAAAAAATAATTTTTAAAACTATTTTAATAAAAAATCTGTTTTAAAACTATTTAAAACACCATTTTAAAAGGTTTAAAAACCGTTTAGAATAATTAAGAAAACTGTTTCGAATATTGTAAAAATTGTTTTATAAAAAAGTTGTAAAAAACTGCTTTAAAAATTATAATAAAAACTGTTTTAATAATGTTTTATAAAAACTGTTCTAGTGTTTAAAAAAAATGTTTTATAAATTGTTTTAAAAACTGTTATAAATAAAAAAAAAATACAGTTTAATAAAAAATTTTACAATTTTTTTTAAAATGTTTTAAAATTGTTTTTAAAATTGTTTAAAAAAGGTTTCAAAATTGTTTTTAAAACTGTTTAAAAAAGGTTTCAAAACTGTTTTAAAAACAATTTAAAAACGGTTTTAAAAAAAGGTTTTATAAAACTGTTTTATTAAAAACTTATTTTAAAACTATTAAAAACACTATTTTAAAAGGTTTAAAAATTGTTTTTAATAATTTAAAAAGTGTTTCGAATATTATAAAAATTATTAAAAAAAACTATTTTATCAAAAAACAATTTTAAAAAAAATTGTTTTAAAAATAGTTTAAAAACTTTTTAAAAAATATTTAAATAAACTGATTGGATTGACTTTAATTTCGCCTAATTGTTGTTTGATAGCTTTGTGTGAAAAAATTAAGTAAAATCTGTCATGGCAAATTTTACCCATGGAAAATTTTGCCATCTCCACTTTTGCCCACTTTTAAATCAAACGAACCCTAAGTTGTTCATAAATCCTTTAATAAGAGATTTATAAAGGTTTCAAAATATTTTGAATCCATTGGGAACATTACATGATACATTTTTCTAAGAAAATGTTGTCCAAAATATTTGTTCAAACGGAAAAACTTCAAGTTTGAAATATCACCACGAATAAACCGCTTATTGAAAATTTATGAATTTTTTTAAAATTCATCCTTTATGATTCTAATCTTATCTAAAATTGGAATAATTCAAAAATATTAAGTATAAGTTAAGATAAGCTTGTTTTACTACAAGTTGTCCAAAAAATTCAGCATTTCGCATCACATTTGCAAAAATCATAATAAAAGATATACAACTCTTTTTCCAAAGCCAAATATTCATAGTATCATCATACTACATACATGCCAAAATTCACGAAATTTCAATCTATATATCATCAAAAAAGTGAGATGATATTCCAACAAAATTCATAATAAAAATTTCAGATATTTATTTTTTCGTCATCGATCACTTTAGTGTGGTTGAAAAATACCAGCTACACTTTCATATAAACAGTTAAAAAAATATTTGAACAATTTTTTTTTATATATATAGTAAACATAGCGCAAGGCGCAAATGTTCATTATTTACCCTTCAAATCCATATAACAATTGTTCATTTATTTTCATATAACAAATTTTCATTTGTTTCCATATATCAAATTTCAATTTGATTCCACATAACAAATTTTAATTTGTTTTCTTAACCAAAAGTGGCACAAAATGAATTGTCTATAAAGGTATACATTTCCATTTCTATCAATAACATCTTATGTGAAATAATGTTTCACATTCATAACTAAAAAATAGGATTGGCCTATTTAAAAGTTTTCCATGAATGGGTTCATTATTATTCATATTCTAATTTCTTACGAAATTATTGATCGATCCCGAATTGACCAAAAATATTGAATTTATTTTTCTACTTCACAAAATATAATATTTAAGAAGTTTGGGGGCTAAACGGTAATTTTTAGAGGTAAAAGGTCAAATTATAATTTCTAAACATAGAAACTTTGTTGGCCTTTTTTCCATTTTAGGCATAAAAAAATAATCATATAGGCCCATAAAATTTATTTTTTGGTCTCCATGGTAGAGATAAAAACGTCTTAAAATTGTTGGTACAATTAAATATTGTGATTAAAAAATCACATCAAAGAGTTTTATGGAGAATTCAAAAAATAAAATCATTTTTTTAATTTAAGTCTATTACCCAAAATTAAATTGTTCCCTTATATGATTATCAAAAATATGAACTGCATATGTTGAATCCAAATAAATATCGCACAATAAAAATAAGCAATATTACCTCAATTATTTATAAAATCTATCGTAGACGATTCTTGGATTGAGTCGCGGACTAAGTTGCTCTCTTTAAGAGGTTTTGCAGCTCTACCCTCTTTGTGCAGATAGTCTACAGTCACGTCGTCCCCAGGATAAAACAAGCCCAGAATCACCTCTGTATCATATAACCATGCATACTAACACCCATTCCAAATTAATTGCTCAATATTCGAAAAAACTATTTTGGGGTATATCTATTTTCATGAAGAAAATATTTTCTATTGAAGACAAATTTGCATAAAGAGAACAATTTTTTTTTGTTATGTATTCTCTCCTCTTTCTCCTTATTTTTTTGTCAAACCAAACTCAAGAAAAACCATGCTTGTCAAACTAAGTTTTCAAAATCTCTCTCCTTATTTTTGGCCGGATGATATATATATATATATATATATATATATATATATATATATATATATATATATATATATATATATCAGTTAGGTTAGGAGCCGAAAGTAGGAAATAGTGAGGATAGTGGGTCAATTGAGTGACTAAAAAATCGAGGTGAATAATGAACATTTGGGAAATAAATAACTTAAAACCTGCATTCCATTTTTCTTTTGAAACTTTCAAACTTTACACTGTTACAACATCATTTGTTGTAATACCCTTAGATTTTTGGACTAATAATTTAATTATTTTTGGGAGAAATAAATATTATTTTAATTGGAGAATTATTAAATTGGCATTTGAGGTAAAAAATTTGAAGATATTAGAAAGTATTTCAAATGGCGATTCTGAGTGTGCGGTTGATCCCGAAAGGATCGAGATAGTCAAAATGACTGTACTAGGGTCTTATTTGGGTTCCGAAATATTTTAAGTTCGTTTGACTCGAATTAGAGTAACCGAGTCATTTAAAGTTGTGTATTTTGGGAATTAAGGCTTAAAAGCCTACAGGAGAGGAAAATCTCATTAGAGAGAAAGAGAAAGCCCTAGAGAGAAAGAGAGAAGAAGAAAAGAAGAAGAGAAAGAGAAGAAAAGCTTGGAAATTCCGGCAAATCCGTGATTTCGAGGAAGATTCAGACTCTACAACTTTGAGGCAAGTGATTAATCTGGCTAAATAATTATTGTGTATCATTTATTTCATGATTTGTGGATAGATTTATGGATTTTGGGTTAAATATGTTAAAACCTAGATTTTGGGTTAAATCTTACATTTGATGTGTATATGATGAATTTGAGGTTGTAAATTAGTTGGGTTTATACATTTGATGAGTTTTAACGTTGTGAATATGTTTGGGTTGAAGATTTGAGATTGAAAGTAGGTATTTTGGAGTTTTTGTAAAGTTGGAATTCTTCAAAAATGGAGTTTGGCCGAGGTATCTGGTAGGGCTGATCGACCGTGGCCAACGGACCGATTGACCGCGCCTCAAGAGAAAAACCCACTGTCTTCGTTTTTAGGCATAATTGAAAATCGCGGTTGACCGTGGCCCGGGGTCCGGTCTATCGGGCCTCTGTTTCTGGTTCAAGTTGGGATTTCAAGTTTATCCCCTTTATTTTGGGTTTATATTTATGGACCTTCTCAATTATTATATCATAGAGGGTTGAGTGATGATATCAGGGGATTGATGACCTTAGGAAGGCGAGGAGATGTTTGGGGTCTATTTTAGAATGGAATTGAGTGCGTAGTGCCCCTCTCATTAAGGAAATGAGAGTCGGATTATAGATGATTTGATGTATTGTGGGGTTGTATTGAGTTATTGTGAGAGAGTACGAGTTTGAGTTATCGTATCAATTTAGTGGGGAATCCTCTTAGTGTCGAGGTTAATATTTGAGGAATATTGAATGTTGATCGACGTGCATACATATATAGAGAGTATCCTTAATATTGGTTGAATTGGGAGACTAATCATACTAATAGGAGTGATGAATGAACTTCAAGTGAGGAGTCATAGTATGAAATTTACGGGATAGTATGCGAGTTAGCAACGATTAGTATATCGAGAGTAAAATATACTTATAAATGAAATTCTTTCATTCAATCATACGAGAGTAATAGAGTATGTATATCTATATGGGTGATATAAATACCTTGTGTGATGGTATGTATTTATATGATGTGATTGTATATGTATATCTAGTGTGAATGATATATGCATATTTATGTGAAGTATACCCCCTCTATGCTATCATGGGAAGTTGCGCGATGTGGGTGAGGCACCTGGCTTGAGGAGCAGGGACCGTATAGTCCCCAGGTCATAGCGTCCATTATTATTGTGTGATTTTTATTAGGGGTGAGACGTGGTGGATATGTTTCGTCTCATTTCTGGGGAGGAACTATGACCTCTTCCCATATGTTGTGATTTGGTTTTTACCAAGGCGGTGTGAGATCCCGACCGTTGGTACCCAGGATGATATGTGAGCGATTCCTTAGTAGATGATAGCGTTGAGAAACTGCATCCTCGAGTTATAGCTCGCTGGGATGGTTATTATTCTTGTGTGTATAGTATATTACCCGTATATGATTATGGGAGATCATATATCTTTATTTAGTGTAAAGAGATATAAGCCTAAAGATTGAATCTCATTCCGGGAGATTTTATTCGGACTCAAATTGTGATTGATATATTAAAGTGAGCATGATATGTATATATTTATATGAGTGTATATATTACGATGGGTATCGAGGGCACAATGGACCTCAACGACCAACATTGTCAAGGAGTAGTGTATCGGGGGAGTTCCTTGTTTGGATTTCGCTTTGCAAGACGTTCCATGAACGAAACGAAGTGAAATGTTGAGAATTGGGATAAGTTTAGTGTAATACCCCGTATTTTTGTGATATTTATTTATGGGATTAATTGAATTAAATGTGTATTAATTGAAAATTAATCCGGATAAAAATACAAGCGAGATGCGAGTTGGTATTTGATTTTAATGAGTATATATGGCTATATATGAATATGGAAATTATTAAATTTGTCGTGAGTTTGATATACGGCAATTTGGGAAACTTTGTTAAGACGCGTGTGACAGTCGCATCAGGAATATAATTATTTTAATTAAAAAGTGATTTTTATTTCTATTAATTGTATGGTTGTTTTGAGTGCACCAACACGTCCGGAAGGGTCGATATAGTCAGAAAACACTAGCCGGGGGTTTAGTTTGGGTCTCGGGGCATTTTTAGGCCATACCGGCAACGTAAAAGGGTAGTTTGGTAATTTTAAATTTTTGGGATTTAAAACCAACGAAAATTAGGAATTAAAATCTGACTTGGTAATTACCCATGAAACCCACTAACTACACCTTATGACCCTATGGGCTACGGGGGGTTATTAGAATTAGTTCCAAGAGTTTCCTAAGGAAAAACCCTAGCCACCATTGTCACCTTGGAGAAGAAGAGCTTGTAGAGAGAGGAGAATTCTGCAGAGAGAGAGAGAGAAACTCATCAATTCTCCATCAAAATCAGAGATACACATAAGGCAAGTGGTTTAATTTCGTTAATAGCATTGAATGTTTTCTCCATGCTTAGACATTTCTGAAATTTCATTGTTATTGGGAGATTGATAAAAACCCATTTAAAATTGGAGTTAGAACATACTTTATGATGAGGAATTGGATGTAGAATTGTATTTAGGTAATTATTCTGATGATAATATACCTGGTATGAAACAAAAACGGATTTGATTATACCCATTGGTGACTTTAAAATCTTAGGGTTCATGTTCAAGGGATTTGGGGATAAATGAAGGGAAATAATGATTTGATGATGTTTAGGAAGATTTGGCCCTATATAATTGTTTAATTATGAACTACGATTGTTTGGTATGGATTAGAAACCTTAAAATAATGTTGGGACGATTTTTATGTGGGATTAGATGTGAAGAAAAGATGGAAAAATGAAAAAAAGGAAAATCTGGGCTCGAAACTGGTCTCTCGTTAGAAGACCTACCCAGGTCGTTCGAACGAGCTTCTAGTTTGCCTTCTAACGAGAGGGATGTTCGTTCGATGCCTTTCGTTCTAACGAGATCTCGTTAGAAGCCCAGTTCGTTCGAACGAAATCTCGTTCGAACAACCTCGTTCGAACGAGACTTCTAACGAGAGGACAATTTAGGCTTTTTGGCCTGTTTTGATTTCGCATGTCCCGTAACCTTGTTTAATTATAGAGATAACATTCCCTCGATGATAGATTGATATAGTTGGGACATTTGGGTTATATTGAGGAGTAAAACATAGAAGTGTGACTCGAATTGAATGGAAATTGAGGAATGGGACGTGAGTGACTATTACGATGCGAGAATTATTGGCGGCTTAAATAATTATATTAACCGGGAATATGTAATTGTGTAGCATTATACGTCGGTATGAGAATGAGAAGTGTACCACAAATAAATTATGGTGATTACTAAGATGTGTGTATACTTAGTATATGAATATGATTTTATGTGTATGACATACCTATCATACTTGCTATCACGGGAGGTTTACGTTCTCTTAGGGCCCTCTAATCCTTGTGTTGCCCGGATTTAGATTGGTACCTCGAGAACATAGGTCAGAGAAGGACTTATTGGGATGTTAATAAGTCTGCTGATCGTGGGAGCGTAGGTATGTGCATGACCCATGTGATGTGACTGTGTTCGCCTCCATTGTTTGTGATTTGCTATTATCTGAGAACGATTCCTGAGAGATTCGGAATGCGTGATCCTTATGTACGTGATGTACCGGGATGGATAGCAGAGTATGTGTGCACCGCAGCTTAGTCTCGGGGTGCTTGTATTGTATATTTATGATGTGAATAATATACACTTAAATAATGGGAACTTTCATGTCAGTATTGTGAATATAATTATGGTAATGTTTTGAGAAATTATAACGGGTTAACCGATAGTGAATTGTATTGCTAATAATTGAGACCCTGAGTTCAGTGAGCCCTCTATTTATTTGATAACGCTAGAACGTATAATGGAAATTTAGTAGTAAGGGGTAGAACTTATTACGATTTGGTTAGACATGTATGTCACTTAGTTGGGTACGGTACGTTAGGAGTGCACAAATTAGTCGAGAGGTGAGTACTTCATGTGAGTGTACGTCCTAACATGTATTTTGCATTCATTGTTTTAATGTTATTAAAACACTTGCTGTTTTTAAAATAATCCCCACTTTCGGGCTCTGACCCGTTTGCTTTCAAATCTATTTTTGTAAAAACCATTTTAGGTGCCCAGCCACAAGGACACCATGCTTAGGATTGTCATTCAGGTGACGAGCTGTAGCTGTTTGTGGAAGTTACAGAACCTTGCTAGTATACGCTTCTTTCATCTTGACTCCATATTCAGGATTCATCAGTTGTGGGTTATGTTGCCCATTTCTATTCGAAACATTTCCTATTTCAGTTTTTCAGACTATTTGGCATGTAATTAATTCAGAATACTTTGTTTTATTTAGTTCAGTTGTGGGATTGTTTTGAGGAGTTTTTCCTCCAGACTTATTATTATGTTGTTGGCTATTCTATTGTTTCGTTATGGTGAATGTTGTTATTCTATCATTATCCTTTTATTTGCATGTTAATCAGAGTTAACTTAAAATTTGGCAACTCACTTTTTAAATACTAGGTGGTTAGTAATCATTAAAATATTTTCGACAGTGATGCTACTAACTGGACCAACTTGGCATTTTGTATTAATTTAATAAAGGGGTAGCTACCCGGTATTTAATTAGTCGGGGTGTCACATTTAGTCCTGAGTACTCATATTTATATATTAGTACATCTCGACAATCGACAGTGCCAAAGAGTAGTGTATCGGGGGGGTTCTTTATTTCGATTTCGCTTGCGAGACATCCCACGCACGAAACGCAGTACACTGTTGAGAGTTGGGAATAGTTTAATTATATATTATTTAAGTAACTGGGGTTATATGCGTCGTGCATTGAGGGCATAATGAATCTCGACAATCAATACTGTCAAGGAGTAGTGTATCGGGGGAGGGTTACTTGTTTGGATTTCGCTTGTGAGACGTCCCACGCACGAAACGCAGTGCGGTATTGAAAATTGGGAGAAGTTTAGTCCTTAGAATTTAGATGTTAATAACTCATTTATGTCAATAACTAGAATCTGAGAAATTCTAGTAAGAGAATATGTATATGTATAATTGTATGTTAAGTAAGTGACGCACATTTGGGGATTATGGTAGAATTGGAAGTTGATGGTTAGGTTAGATAGGAGTTTAAATGAGTATAAATTTCGGGGTGTAGGCCAGATTACTTTTGCCCCTAGATAGTGTTGGGCAGATATTTGAGGATCATGTGCATACGTTTAGGTGCGCGCTTTAGTTGAGAGGTGAGTTAGATTTTTCTGGAGAGTGCGACTCCACTTAAGTCATGTCTTAATGCATTTATAATTATTATGCAATTTAATGCACTTGCTAAAATATTTTCACACCTCGGGCTCTGACCCGTTTATATTTTCTCTTGCTATGTATATATTGTATTATTTTAGGTGTTCCTCCGCAAGGGCGCAATTGATGTTTTCTATCTAGAGTATTCGTGGAGCCGTAGCAGATGCGGACTGTTGCGGGATTTTGATGTAGCCGTTTCCTATCTTTTGTGTATCTAGATTAGGATTCAGTTTGTATATCGGGTTTATACCCAAGTGTCATAGATGTAGCACTTTTATATTTCTTTCTCAGATTTTTGTATTTTCTGTGACCCGACAGTATATTCGAGTATTTCCTTTTTGTATATTTGGTTGTAATATGATACTCTTCTCTTTTATATAGCATGTGTGTGTGCTTTATCATATTCAGTAGTGTTATGCGGTTAGTTGGGTATTTCTTTGTATGTTTAAATTTTTTTTTGGCACCCACTTTTTGTGTTAATGGGCAGTTATCCGTGTTTAGTTTAGTATCGTTAGTGGATGCTGAGAATGATCCACTTGAGAGTCATGATTATTTTAGTATAGGTTGACCACCCGTTATTATTTTAAGCAGGGTGTCACATTTGCCTTCTGAAGAGGAAGGTCGATGATCGTTGGCTTTCTCTCGCAATTTAAGACGTTAGCGAAATCAAGATCCTTGTAAAACTATCCCTGCCAGTCAATTATGCAATCATTTGTATTAACAACATACGAATAAGCTCCCCTCATAGTATTGATAAATTCATCTCTCATCCAATCCCAACTTTAGTGCCAATTATCCAGACGGCCAATGGTGTTGTGGTTTGAGATTGTGACTTGTGACAAGTAACTTGTTTCGTATGTGATCTGATCACGTCGTACATTATGGTCAAATCGCCATCTTGGCGCGGTAGGAATTCTTCATCTATCGTGATGTTGGATTTCGTAGATAGGTCTTTTATGCAATACACACGTGTCTCATTGTTCCTTAAAGAATCGTATAATCAACCAAACAAGGCATAATATTAGTGTAGAAGGATATGCATAATTCAAATGAGATTAAAGTTCAACTCAAGATTTGTTATTCATAGTTCATTTTTTTCATGTGTGCGCGCGTGTTTGTTGGGGGTGGTGGGGGGTGTTCTTTCTTGTCAATATCGTACACAGAACTGTATAATGTATAGATCAAGAGAAAAGTAACAGTATTTTATTTGTTCCTTGTCTATATACTTATTGAATTTAGTATCCATTGTCATCATATGGAAGAGATATGTGATAGTGTGAAATTAAGAAAGAGACAACGAGGTTTGATAGATTGAAGAAGTTAGCAAACAACTATTAATACTTGATAATATCAATAGAAGCCTAAGCAATAAAAATGCCAAAAACCTCACAAATTTTTTAATTATATCAAGAGTAATGATAAGGAGACCCAGTTTTTGGACTCAATTTTGAAATCCAGTGATGTGTTGTTATCATATTGGGTGATGTGTGTGGGCTCATGGATTCCACTAAAAACATCACTCAATGTGATGATGACAAATAACTGGGTTTCAAAATTGGGTCAAAAAACTAAGTCTCCTTATCATTACATAACCCTCTAAACTTGCTTTTTGTTAAAAAACCATCACTTTCCGGTAATGTTTTAAAAAGCGCACTATTGCGTTTTGCGGGCCAAAAACTCAACATTGAGATCAATGTATTACGAAATGCTTAAAAAGCGTGCGCTATTTTGCCTTATTGTGCGCTATTTTGCACTAGTTGGCACAACATCAACGCTATTCATATTTTTTTAAGAAATCTCAGTTTAGTTAAGGAGGGGGAAAAAGTGTTACCTTATTTCACGTACGGACTTTGTTTGGGTGAGGTATTCTTTGTTCCAAACCCTCAATTTACTTATTTACGAAGGTCTCAATGATGTTATTTGCTTATTTTAAAAAGTTTAGATTAAAAGGTTACTTTTCTTTAATATTTTTTTATTCCAAACTCTCGGTTTACTTATTTGACATTTTTCAGTAAATAATATTTTTTATTTTATAATTTCCAGTTTAAATGTTACTAATTTTTCAAATCTCAGTTCAATTTTTTTTTATAATAATTATCAGTTTAAAATGCTACATGTGTCATAAATATCTGTTTAAATTATTTTTTATTTTATAATTTTCAGCGTTAAATGTTACTTATTTTTTTAGATTTCTGTTTAAAATGTTATTATTATTAATATTATTATTATTATTATTATTTTATATTTCTCAACTTAAAATACTACTAATTTTTATAAATTTATGTTTAAAATGTTATTATATTATAATTTTAAGTTTAAACTTTACTTATTTTACAAATTTCATATTAAAATTTTATTTATTTTATTATTTTTAGCTTTGAATGTTACTTATTTTTAGAATTCTGTTTAAAATGTTATTGTAAGGACATTTTTGTCCGTTATCAATTTATATGTCGTATACTGCTACACCGTCGAAGAAGATCAAGATCACATTCACATCAAGACGGATTCGAATAACCAAGGTTCTTCAACAAACAGTCTCCACAAGGTTAACTTTGGTAAAGTTACATTTTAGAGTACCTTAATAATGCACTTAGAGTACTAGAATTATTTTTTATAAAATATTTTCTAAGTGTTGGAGCGGAGCTTTGAAAATTTTTATTAAATTTTTTTTTTAATTCATACTATCTAAAGATTTTATTTTTGGATACCTTTCCGTAGAAAAATCATAACTAATTCATAAAAAGCAGAAAAATACGAAACAAGTGGCCACGCATTCGTATCGAAGTTATCTACAATCATGGCCTGAGTTGTATGTCGTTTGAACGAGAAGAGTTATTTTCTAATACATCACCGCCTTGATTTTTAGTATTTAAAGGGTGTCAGGCTTCTGATTTTGGGTAGAGAAACACTGGTTTTATACAGAATACGATTTTGAGTGTTTTACTTTATTCTCCAACCTTATGAGAGTTCAATCTCTTGTTTTACAATTCACAAAATCCCAATATCTTTTTGTGTGAATTGTTTTGGAACCCAAGAATAAAACTTTACTATTGTTTATACTTTGTGAGGAGATCTCTACAACTGGAGGGCTGCGTGTTATTTTGGAGGGAGTCTCTATAAAGTTTTTTGACTGCGTGTCATTGGGAGTGCTTGCGAGTATTCCTCGGTTAATCAGACTGCGTGTCCTTATGATATAGCTGCACGTAAACCACTGTAGATTTCTAGTCGACACTTTGAAGGTTTGACGAAGGCACTATGCGTTACATTTGAGGGAAGTTGAATGTAAGTCAATGGTATTATAAATTTTTTCAAAGTTCTAGAAGTAAAAGGTTTTGCCCTTGTGGGGGATTTTTTTGGAAATTTGGTTTCCTTTGCGTGCTTATTACGTTATGATTCCATATCACTTAGATGCATATTTTTAAGACTGAATTAAAACTTGGGTTTTCATTAAAACTGCTTTGGTTGACACATAATTAAAATTGGTTTTATTTGAGAAGTCGCATTTATTCTGCTGTAGCGGCACTTTCAAATTGGTACCAGAGAGGGTATCGCTAATTTATCGCATTTGATCCTGTTTTCCAAACAATTGTGTTTGAACCCGTTTTTCTTAAAAATGGCTTTTGGACGTTTTGATGATTTTCGATGTCTAACTTTTTGAAAAATCTAATTGAAAAATTCACACGAACTCCTGTTTTATATCTTTTATTGAAAAGTTTTCTGACAGGTGTTCGAGTTGTGAGTAAATTGGTCACACGATAGATGGGTGTCCCACAAATTTAATGAAACAATTGAAAAAATTAACGTCTCATGTTTCTACCCTTAGTGAGAGTGATTCGAAAAAAGAAGTTTTTTATGCTTCTAGGCGAGAGCTTCCCACTTGTGTGATTAGTGATGATAGAGAGGGTGATGGGAGTGAGGATACGCGCGACTTGCAAATGGATTTTAATGAACCTTATGCTGAAGCTTCAAAAATAAAGAAAGAAAATTTGAAATTGAAAGCTCAATTGCAAAAGAGTGGCTTCAAAAATGATAATGATGTTTTGGTTGAAGAACTTAGGGCACGAGAGAAAATTTTGAAAGAGAAGATAGGATATGTCGAGGGACAGAAAGATAGTCATCGAGGGGTGATGGAGGCTATGAAAAAGGAACTTTTAGAGTTTGAGGATTCTAAACGCTTACTCGAGTTAAGGATATGTGAGCTTAAAAAGAGTTTGAAAGAATCAAGCAAGGTGAAATTTGATTTGGAGTCTCGGTCCGAAAAGTTAGATAAAATTTTAGGGACTCTCAAAATTAAGGAGGATAGGGGTGGTATTAACTTCGGTGAGAGTGTCGCACCCATTCCCAAAGCCAACCCCACTCGTGTGAGAGAGCCTCCTAGGGTTGTTAGGAGATAGGCACTGATGGTTGTCAAGCGAGAGCCACATAATAACATCGTGCGAGAAGCACAAGGAATTTAAGAAGAGCGCCACCTAGGAATTTGAGGAAATGACCACCTTTAGGTAATATTCACTGTCCGGTTTACACTTGCACACATTGCGGTAAGAAATGTCATCTTAGACGTTTCTGTTATAAACTTTTGAATGGACCTAGGAAGTTTAAAGAGAGAGTCACACCGATTCCTAAAACCCCACACCTCGTTACACATCGATTTGGGTTAGGAAATCGGATTTAGAGGTTTATGGTCTAATTATTCAGGACTCTCGTTTGATTGCACGTGATTCACCCCATGTGAAATCTTTTGGTTGATTGTGTTGATATTTATCATACACTAGTTGTGCGTCTTGATATACTTCTTCTAGTGTTATGACTCACTTTTTTGTAGTTTAAATTATTTTTTTATGATATCTACTGTTTTGAATCTGTCAGCATCTTTCAGGCATCATTTTCTGGAAATTTTTCACCGGGCATCACTGCATGACTTTTTAGGCAAACTATGAAAATTTGAAATCTCGTTCGAACGATATTTCTCGCGAGATGCCTTATCGTTCGAACGACAGGCTGTCTCCTTCGAGTGACCTCTGAAGATTTTTTTTCCTCTCTTTGCAGTGCCCTGTATTTATTGGTTACATTATTGATACTGCTGGTTGCTTCTGATCAGTTTATATGTAGTTATTCTTAATTTTCATGCTTAATTACTTACACTGCATATTTTCATTTAATCACACCTGCTTTGACTGATGATCCATTTGTGTGATTTTTGTTTGCTAGCATAGGATGACTTTCATGCTGTTATAAAATGCCTATTGCTAATTGTACTACTTTTGTCATATACTTTTCGAAAAACCAAAAAGATTTTCGGTTTTAAAATTTTTGAAAAAGATAAAAAGATTTTTGTTTTTTGGTTTACCCCGTATATGAATGGACACTTAGGATGACCGAGTCACAATTTCATTCCATTTATCCATGTGACAATTTGATAGTGTTTTGAGACAATATATCATGTCATCCATGTGATTTATAATGTTTGGAGTCATTAAGATGTTATTAGATGATACTTCCTACATGTTTGACTCAATATGTCCTTTACTGCACACTTGCACGAATTTGCCTGATTATTGTACTTGTCTATCACATGTTGGTCGAGTGTTTTCATCTCAATTCTATCCTTAAAATGAATCAAGTGAAATAATACGAGAGTAATAAAAGTAGTGAATGTAAAAATTATTGCTCGTGAGGAATTTGTTTAAATTTGAAAAAATGATGAGTGACAGGGGAAAGGGTTGCGAGTGACTATCACGTCGTGAAAGCCACCGTCTGAAAAGAGCCTGCACAAAAATTAAGGCAATAAAAAAATGAAATATGCCAAAATTTAGGCCAATATGTTTTCTCTAAGTTGAGAATTTAGTACCTCGTTAGATAAAAAATTACATTATTTATTATGAGGGAGTTTGGTTGGAAAGTAATAAATGGGTTTGCACGTCCTTTAAAAAGTTCTCGAAAAGACACTAATTAGTTTTGGACGTTACTGGTGTGAAAATAACTTATGCTTTGATTTGTTGATTTGATTTAGTCGATATCATCTAAATTCAACAACTTTACACCTAAGGATGCTTTTTGATGTTCATTAGATAGGAGTACACGTATGCATCGCGCACATATGCTTGATTGAGTTTTATTACCTATTGAATTTATTCACACAGATTCATTCCATATCCCGGATTTGGTTATCTTAGTAAAAATTCAAGGTGTGTGTTTTTTGTAAAATTATTTTTACATTTTGGTAAGAAAATATTGAAAAATTCAAAAATAGTTTGTTTGCTTTGTTTCCCGTGATACCCCAATTTGCTTTATTGTATTTATTCTTTCGTTGTCTATTTCAGACAAATAAAAAGGGAGAGAACGAATTATGACTTTATGGGCGGAGTTTTTGAGTTATGGGGGAGATTTGAGATTTTATATATGTTTTGATTTGACTTTATATTTATCTCATTTCAAACTCGATATGTCATGAAGGTATTTGATTTGTCTCATGTATGTAGGTACAAAGTTAGAAATTATTGGATTGCACACCCTGATGAGAAAAGTTTTGAGGTTTGAAGTTTGTTGAAGATTGAAAAAGTTTGAAGACTTGTCATTTACCTTTTTAGTTTTGGGTTCATGGGAGGGTAGATTTGTATAGATCATATTTTGATTGATAATTCGAATATTTTTATTTTGTACCGGCATAGACATAGAGGAAGATTTGTAAGGGCATTTTTGTTCGTTATCAATTTATTTGTCGTATACCGCTACACCATCAAAGAAGATCAAGATCACATTCACATCAAGACGAATCCGAATAATCAAGGTTCTACAACAAACAGTCTCCGCAAGGTTAACTTTGGTAAGGTTACGTTTTATAGTACCTTAATAATGCACTTAGAGTATTGGAATTATTTTTCATAAAATAATTTCTAAGTGTTGGAGCGGAGCTTTAAAAGTTTTTTTTTTTTTTTTTTGAATTCATACTATCTAAAGATTTTGTTCTCGGATACCTTTCTGTAAAAAAATCATAACTAATTCATAAAAAAACAGAAAAATACGAAACTCGCGGCCACGCATTCGTATCGAAATTATCTACAATCATGGCCTAATTTGATAGGTCGTTCAAAAGAGATTGGATCTCGTTCGAACGAGCTAAGTTATTTTCAATACGTCACCGCTTTGATTTTTAGTATTTAAAGGATGTCAGACTTATGAGAAATACTGATTTTGAACAGAATATGATTTTGAGTGTTTTACTTTATTCTCCAACCTTTTGAGAGTTCAATATCTTGTTTTACAATGCACAAAATCCCAATATCTTTTTGTGTGAATTGTTTTGGAACCCAAGAACATAACTTTTCTATTATTCATACTTTGTGGGGAGATCTCTACAACTAGAGGGCTGCGTGCTATTGTGGAGGGAGTATCTATAAAACTTTTTGACTGCGTGTCATAGGGAGTGTTTGCGGGTATTCCTGGGTGGATCAGACGGCGTGTCCTTATGGTATAGCTGCGCGTGAACCACTGCAGATTTCTAGTTGATGCTTTGAAGGTTTGACGAAGGCACCGTGCGTTACACTTGAGAAAAGTTGTATATAAGTCAATGGTCTTGTAAATTTTTTCAAAGTTCTAGAAATAAATGGTTTTACCCCTGTGGGGGATTTTTCCTGAAATTTGGTTTCCTTTGCATGCTTGTTACGTTATGATTCCATATCACTTAGATGCATGCTTTTATGACTGAATTAAAACTTGGATTTTCTTTAAAACTGCTTTGGTTGACACACAATTAAAATTGGTTTTATTTGAGAAGCCGCATTTATTTCACTGTAGCGGCTCTTTCAGTTATAATTGTTATTTTTTTAATCGCCAATTTAAAAAGTAACTTTAGAAAAAAAAAAAAATCAGTTTCAAATATAACTTTTTTTTACCAATTTCAGTTTAAAATGTTACTTTCTTACAAATTTCATTTTAATATGTTAGTTATTTTTTTATTTATATTTTATTTATAAGTTTTTTAATTAAAAAGCGGGAATGCATGAATTGCTTGCGCGATGCGCGACGCTACTTCGAAGCCAGAACGCGGCACCCTGCACGATCGCGATTTAAAACATTGCTTTCCGAGCATATTGGCCACTTTTTTAGTAGCATATAGGGGCTATTTAGAACAAAAAGCTTAGCTAAGGGGGTTTGTTGCATCGTACATAGTTCATGAATGTTCTTGCAAAAATTGGAAGTTCATGGGTTATTTGCATTTCAGCCTATATAGATCTACAAAGAAACCTATGAAGTAGAGTATTTGTAATTCTGTGTTTCAAAAAACAGAGGTTCTCTTGTACACAATTGTAATTTCTAATTTTATGCTCTCTTCACATCACACTTGTCAATGGTTGTCAAATACACCCATTCACAAAAGATGGCCATCTATAGCCCTTAATGTGCTTTTCAGTGTTTAAATTAAAATTTAGATATTAAGAAAATTAGCAATTTAAACCTGAAAAACCTTCTCTCATGACATAATTGTTGGAAAAATTGGACTTAAAGTTGTCCAGAATTCTTTGGACATAATTTTGAGCAACTTTAAACTCAAATTTAGGTGGGACCCACACCACGATAATTGTGGGACCATATACGAATGCGTTCTCCTTCGCGAGGAGATTAACATAGTATATTCACATGTCCAATTTCATTAAGTTAGGAATGATAAATATATCCTCAAAGTGTCTCATAAAGCAATGAAAGTTAATGAATTGAGTATGTTTTAACTCTTATCTCACATTGAAAGAGCATTGAAAAATTGATGAGTTAATAAAATCCAAATGATAGACTAGGACTTAGATGCTTTGGGATATTCTAACTCTTTGAAGGGGAGATGACCTACACTATGCATGTGTTGGGCTTGGGCTCCGCTTGGGTGGGGATTGAGCTTAGACAAATCTCTTAAATTTTTAGGCCGAATTTAATTAACTTTCTGGGTTTTTATTAATTAATTACGAAATTATTTAATTAACTGTTTGTCAGCTATTTACCAAGAGTCAATAGTTAACGAAATTAACTGTTTTGACAGTTATTTTCCAAAAGTCACTCATGTTTGCTATAGATACAAAGTCTTCCTCAATATTTTGGTTAATGAAAAAATTCCCTCTCCTATTTTCTTCCAACTCGAAATGTTGCTATTTTCAGAAGAAAAAAAAAATCTGCATAACTGCATTCATATCATTCACTTATGTTATGCTCTTTGGTTGAGTAAAAACATAGAAATTGTGTTCGTTGAAATTAATTATTGTCGTGCTACATAATTAATTTGAAAAATTCATTCTATCTTGGGAGACAATATTCATCAACCTTAAAGCACATAGTAGGGAATAAATTATCTTAAGGACACTGTGAAATTTCATAGGGCTCGAATTCTTTTCTATTTCTATTATTATTTCTACAAATTCAAATAAATTTTATTTTCTGTAATTATAATAATAATTCATAATTTTGTACTATTGTATTTATTAAATGGTAGACATAACAATAATCAAGATACCAATACTTGATTATGTGTACCCCAACAATCATTCTTAATAAACAAGTTACTCAAGTTCAACAATCATTCTTAATAATCAAAACAGTGTACCCCAACCACCTTTTATAGAAAATAAAAACAAAAATCTTTATAATTTAAAATAACATTTCCCTTCATCATTTTACTTTACCTTTCTTTCTTGATGCTAACCATAATAATATTTTATGTGTATGTGTTGTCTTCTAATTATTCACAATATATAAGCAACTATGGTAAAGTAATACGTTAATTTTAATAATCTGTTAAAATGAATAAAAGTTTAGTTACTGTAAAGTAATAGGTTGTTACTATTAAAATGAATAAGTTTTTTTTCTACATAAGAACATTTCATTATGGGTTTGTTGTAGACCATAGTAACTGTCACTAATGTTTATTTATTTTAGTACATTTTCCATTATTTTCCATCGAAATTAATGATAAAGCGAAAAAACTTGACTTTTTTAAAAAAAAGAATTTTAAAAGACCACAAAAGTTATTTAGGAGTTGATCTTTTATTATTTTATATATTTGCTTTAAAATTATTTTTTGTTCATAAGTTTGTAAACACACAAACAACTTGAATAGGACATTACAAAAAAAATGTATCAAAGTAAAGAAAAGCTCATATTTAAGTTCAAAAACTTAATTGTGGGATTTTTAGACTTCAGAAATATGTTGGGCTTTTGGCAAAAAGATCATGATTTTTTTTATGGGTCCTAATAAATATTCCAAAAAAATATCTTCAAAATACCATTTTGTTTAAAACATGGCATAAGTACCCAATATTTATACAAAATACCAAACAAATCCAACACCACATGAACCTTGACCCATATAAAAATTTAATTTTTTTTACCTCATTTTTTCTATTTTCTATTCTCTCTCTCTCTCTCTCTCTAACTTCTCTCCCAAAGTTCCCTCTCAACCTTATAAACCCAAATATAGACCCATGCAACAAATCCTACCATGGTAATATATTGAATGAAAAAGGAAATGGACTAACTAGGATTTTAAAACAAACAAAAAAAAAATTCAGCGAACCTTGTACCTACGGTTGCACGTCGCCATAGGTGTTGGTGTAACTCAGTCCAAGTTCACCATATATGGCTTCATAACGGTTGCATTATACCGTGGTTTATTTTTTTGGCTGCTTTCCACCGTAATCCAATTACCACGACCACTTGCTATCGTAACAACTGTTTTCACCCCACTTCCAACCGTGGAAAAAATAGGTTACAGTTATCTTTCACCGAAAAGACTCATCACTTACGGCGACGGGGGGCCATAAGTACAGTGAACTGAGTTTTTTTTTTAATCTGATCTTTGTTTTATTAATAGTTTTAGACATTATATATTTTATAGAGGTATTTTGAGAACTATTGCAAGGTATTTTTGGGGTTGGGGGACAAATGGATAAGGCAAATAGATAGGTTATTTTGGAGTTTGAAGATTTTTGCGATTTTGTATTATGTGATGTTGAGTTTGTGGTATTAGCATGTGTGTAATTTTATTTATTTATTTTGGGGTATATTTGACATTTTGAAAGGAAAAAAAGATACAAAACTTTTGGATGTGCTTGGTAAAATTTGTATTTAATTTTTTTGTGGTGTTTTGAAGTAAAATTTTTAATGTGTTTATCATGACCCTTTTTTTATTAACTTTTCCTTCAACATATTTTAAAAATATTTTATAATGGATATATCAACATTATCTTGAAATTGTGACATGAAATGACATAGTGTGGTTGAAATTAAAAAGTTGTACTTGACACGTAACCATCAACTTGATGGTGTAAGTATCACATCGGCATTTTCGGAGAGAGTAATGTTAGGTATATCTTTTTTTGTGTTCCTTTTTTGTTATTCGATTTATGTATCAAATGCACATTGATTAATGTTTGTAATGTGATCATTTGAATTATAAAAACCGATCAATGTGTATTAAACACATCAATCGGGTAACAAAAAAAGGTTACAAAAATGGGTCTATGTGGTATTACTCTTTTCGAGGTTCAACAAATTTTGTCACCTCATATCCATTGCAATAATTTTAGAGCATTTTTTGCGACAGAGCGACATGACGTGTTGTGTCCGTATTGATTGATTTTTTGAATGATAACTAATTACGAAAAACATGATTCAATGTTATATCATGTTGTTTCGTTCTATGTCTTTATGCGTGCACAAATTTAACCAAAAATTACGAATTGTCACCTCTAATAAAAATGACATAATAAGACATTTCCAATGCACAGGGTAAAATTAATGGTTGGTAGCGTATTAATGGAGTTGCAATCCAAAAAAAGAATTACGATGCACATATGGTATAAAGAGTTATAAGAGCTTCATATTGAGTACAAAATCTCATACATAAAACAATTTTTCAGCTCAAATTAATTAATATTCTCAAACGGAAAAAATGTTTTCCATGGGCAATTATGGGTGCAAATACGTTGTCGTTTAAACTTGATAAGCCTTGTTTTCCGTCCTAGTAAAAATTACCCTGTTGGTTTATATACAAGACCTATATCATATCAACCATCAATTTTACCATTTTAACATGAGGGTTGCAAACAGTGGCGGAGCCATGATTCGGAGTTAGTGGGTGCGAAACTGTCTGATGTACCCCGGGGGTTCGGGGGCGGGAGGCCCCGAGGCGATTTTTTTTGGGTTATTTGTACTATTTTGGGCATAAATCTAGTACTAAAGAAAATTTCAACAAAAAAAAAATATGCATTAATATTCAATTTCAACACTTAAAACCATTATCAAAATGAAATAGGATAGTTATTACATTGCAACTCTCCTAGACTTCATTTTCTGAAAAAATTGAATGATATGTTCAGTGTTAATATCATTCAACACATCTCTTTCGATATATTAATCAAACAGAATTAATCTAACTTAAATAAGTTATTTAAAATTAATAGAATTAATGGAAAAGGATTAATCTAACTTAAAAATCAGAATTAATCTAACATAAAATTTGTTGGAAAAAGATTAACCCATTGATGTTGAAATTTATTATTGAATTTATTTAATAAATTTATTCAGTAAAATTTTAATCACTTTGTATCATTAATCACTTTGTAAATTTTAGTAATAAATTTAGTAATAATTTCAGTAATAAAATCAATGTAATGGAGGAGAAAATTTTCAATAATAATTTGTATCTTGAACTAGGGTCCGTAATAATTTTCAGAAATAATTTCAGTATACTAGGGCCGTTCACATTCAAGAATTTTTTATCTTGAACCCGTTAATGTGCTGTGGACTAACAAATATGTAAATGGAGGAGAGAAATGGGACTTACCTTTTATTTTGTTCTTGAATGTAGAGAGAAGACAAAACTTTGGTTGGGTTGAAAAACTAGGGCCGGCTACTGTTATATATATATATTGACTTAAGTTTCAAAAATTACCAATTTTAACATTTATGTTATTACAAACATGTATATATATATAAAAAATCTCAGAAATCCAGTGCATGCGCCCGCACCCTCTCGGTTGTATGTGGCTCCGCCCATGGTTGCAAATATACCAGTGGGAATGCTCTAACATGACATGAGATCATATGAAATTGACTTGAACCGTGTCACTTTATTGTTGGTCATATTTTTTACATAAAGATTGGGTTGAATCTCCAGATCCGCATCTTAAATTGTCAAACATATAAAATTCTTTAAATTGACTATTTTTCTTTTGATAATCTAGGGTGGCCTATGAACTTTTTTTTTCCCAAGAAGAAACTAATATTAAAACAATGATATTTTACAAGAGATGTTTGTAGTAGAAGACCTAATCACACCAACAGGATTCTGATCAAACTGCAAAGTAGGAAATAAAAATTGAGGAATAGACTGAAAAAAATGAAAAGAAAAAGGAATATTTATAGTCGCATCAGCTAAGAGATCCGCGCAGTAGTTCGCTTCTCTGAATTCAAGGCTGAGGGTGATGTGGTGGAACTGGTGGAAGCTTTCAGTGATGAGTTTGGTGAGGTCCTCGAGAGCTAGAGGCCTGGCTGTATTCCTGGTAATCATGTGGAAGGCAATTTGGCAATCTGTTTCTAGTTCAATACATTTGAGGCTCGCATGAAAAGCCAAATTTAGCACTCTGTAAATTGCCCAGAGTTCGGCATAGAGGGATGACACGTAACCGATATTGGAAGAGAATCCTAAAAAGAAATTGCCATGAGAATTCTAGATTATCCCGCCTATAGATGCTAAACCCGTGACATGGGAATGCGCCCCATCCGTGTTGCATTTAAAAAATGGGTGGGTAGGGGGCTTCCAGGTAACGAGGAAGTGTTGGAGAGGGGAAGAGACGGGTGAGTGATGGGAGGAAGGTAATTGAGAAAATTGAATAGCCTGGTCAGATGCTGCGTGCCGGATGTTAGTGGGAAGAATAGGTTTGTGTTGAAACAATGCCTCATTTCGGTCTAGCCAAATGGATCGAAGCAGGAAAAACTGTTTTGTGACCAAGGGTGGCAGCAAAGGGCACGATTGTGTGTGTGTGGTGAGAGTACGAAGGATGGAAATCGGAGAGGGATTTATGAAAGCAGATGGATTTATGAAGTCAGTTGAAAGGCGAAGTTGATAGAAGGCGGGACAATCCGTGGAGATATGAGTATTTGAATCTGGGAGCCCACAGAGAGGACAATCCGGGGAAGGAAGTTTGTGGTAGTAATGCAATCGATCTGTTGTAGGCAGGCTTTGGTGGATGAAGAACCGTAAAAAATATTTCAACTTTGGTGGCAAGTGTCTGTACCAAAGCCAATTCCATGGCAAAGCAGGCATATGTTGTCTAATGGAAGCGTGGTTCAGCCACTGGTATGTTGCTTTAATTGTGAGAGCGTGGGAATTACTGGGCCACTAATACGGAGTCCACAGTTGGGGAAGGAGAGATAGGAATAGATGGTATGTAGAGCAGAAAATCCCGTGGAATATACAGGGCCAGAGAATTCATATCCTACTGATGTTGGATGATGAAGTGAGAGAGTGGTAAGTCAGTGACTTCAAGAGGGATGTGGGGGAATCGGAAGGCGAGTGGTTCCTGGAGAACCCAAATGTGATGCCCGAAAGAGAGAGAACCAGAACCAATACTCCATTTAATCCCACGTTGAAAGGTGGGGACGAGTTTTACGAGGCATTTCCAGAACCAGGAAGCGTTGGTAGTTTGTGGCGCTGCCAGAACGGAAGAGTGTGGGTAATATTTGTGATAAAGAACACGCGTCCAAAGAGAATGAGGGTTAGTGAAGAGCTTCCATAGAAGTTTGAGCATAAAGGCTGTGTTAAGATCATGTAAATTTTTTATTCCTAGCCCGCCTAAATGTTTGGGTAAAGTAATAATGGACCAAGGAATAGTACGTCTCTTGTGTGAGGACTCGGAAGCATTCCAGAAGAAGAGCTTGATTTTTTGTATGAGTGAAGCAAGGATTCCGGTGGGCAGCGGGAAAGCAGCCATGCTGTAAGATGGAAGGGAAGTGCAGACAGCATTGATAAGAGTGGCTCTACCGGCGTAAGAAAGTAAATGTGTGTACCAGGTCTGGAGACGTGCATCCAAATCTGTGATAAGATATTGAAATAGGTCTCGCGTGACCCGACCCGTGATAAGGGGGAGCCCAAGATACTTGTCTTGGCTAGTGTGACAGCGAATCCCAAGCATGCGACATGACGAACGCTTAACCTGAGGAGGAGTGGATTTTCCAAAAGTGATCATAGATTTGTCCCGGTTAATTTCCTGACCAGGTATAAGAAAAAAAATTTCTAGGGTGACTCTGAAGTGGGTTAAGGTAGCATGGGTTGGTTGAAGGAAGAAAACACAGTCATCAGCAAAAGCCAATCCTGGGATACGAGGCCCAGATTTGGAGGAACGGAGGGCAGTCATGTGTTTGTTGCTACAGTCAGAGTCTATTGTCCGAAGAAGGACATCTAGCCCGAGGATGAAGAGAAGGGGGGATAAAGGATCTCCCTGACGAAGCCCGCGGGAAGGAGTGAATACTGGCCCTAGATGGCCATTAATTAAGGTTTGAAAGGAAGTGGTTGATATGCAAGCGTGGATGTAAGATATCCAAACGGGAGGGAAGTCATGTTGCTAAAGAACCCACAGAATAAAGGACCTTTCCATTTGGTTGAAGGCTCTGGTGAGGTCAATCTTGATAGCGCAGCTGCCCTTGCGCGCTTTGGATTTGCGCATTGAATTAAGCATTTCATGAGCAATGAGGATATTGTCCTGGATGTGCTGCTGAGTGATAAAGGCGCCCTGATAGGGCGAAATAAGCGAGGACAAAAGAGGCCTAATGCGCGCCACTATGATGGAAGATATGATTTTATAGATGACGTTGCATAGGCTAATGGGACGAAAATGCGGAATCTGAGTCGGATGTGGGCGTTTAGGAATAAATATGAGGAGTGTATGGTTAATCCGAGGAGGCAAGTTACCTGATGTGAAAAAGTCTAGTATTAAGGGGAAGATGGTGGTACGAATATCCGACCAGTGGTTTAGATAGAATTAAGTGGTGAGACCATCTGGCCAGGCGATTTATTCCGTCCCATGCGCTGAATTGTCTGGAGGATCTCATGTTCTGTGATAGGTTGAAGGAGAGGTATCTGGTCAGAAGTCTTTAGGCGAGCGAAAGGACATGTGACTGTAGGAGGAGGAGGAGGGGAAGAGGTTTGGAAAAGGGTGGTATAAAAGATGCGAAATTGGGTGTTAATGGCTTCAGGGGTCTTGCATCTCTTATACATCGAGTTAAAATAGCAAATAATTAACCATTAAGTGTCACACCGTCTGTGTAGACTGTTGTTATTAATCAGTTAAGAGAGATCACGCTAAAAAATACAAGGTTAAAACAAAAACAATTATTTATCAATCAAAGAACAAAATTTTAGAAACAGATGGAAAAACTTAGGATATAGTGCTTATGCAAACAATTTAAATCAGTTCAATTTTATACAAAAGTAATGTTATGAGTACCAAATATATTTATTAAATCATCCTCTATATAGAACGTGACATAACAATAAAGTATTGTATTGTCATTATTATAGTACAGTGTATAACATTTATTGCAATGACACATCATTTGAAAATGATGAACGTATATGAGACTCATATCTTTGGAAAATGCTATGGATAAAACAAATTACACAAATTGAGGTGACAATGCAATAGTGTTATACACTATCTTGGTGTGAGTAATGTACAATGCTCCGCTATAATGCAACATCAACTTACGTAACTTTTTATGTATTTGTTTTTATCCATAACATTGTTCTTTTTCTTTAGGGTTAATTATACTTGGCCCTGAACTTTGACCCCCCTCACTTTACCACTTAAACCCCTAGTTTTTGTACTTCAACCCCGAAACTTCCAAAGACGCTACAAGCTGACCTAAAAAGCTGACGACGTGAGTTTTTTGGACGGAGACTTAACCACGTATATGACACCTGAGAAAAAATTAGGACATTTTTCCATTCGTAATTTTTTTTTTTAAAATTAAGAAATATTTAAAACATTTGAAAATTACCAAAACATTGATTAAGATTTTAAAAATTACCAAAAATAATTTTAAAATATGAAAATTTCTAAAAAAAATAATTCAAAAAATATATTTAAACATACTAATTATTACAGCAAAAAAATAAAAAATGCACAAAAAAATATTTTAAAATATGGAAAATACTAAAAAATATATAAAAATCAGGAAAATACTAAAAAAAAACTATAAAAAAAAGTATGAAATGGAATGAATAGTTATAAGGAAAATATATTTAAAACTATTGAATATTGCCAAAAATCATTTAAAATTAGGAAAATACTAAAAACTATTTAAAAAACCAAAAAATATATTTAAAAATATGAAAAACTCTCAAAAAATTTGGGAAACATTAAATTGTTTTTTTGTAAATTATAAAAAAATCTAGAAAATAATCTGAATTACTGAAAATTAAAAATACATAAAACTGAATAAAAAACTCGAAGTGCGATTCAATGGTTTGTTAGAAAAGTGGTATCCTCGAGTTTTGAAAAATTAATAATGGTGGAAAGCAACAAATGGCTTGCCGATTCCCACAAACAAAGCCATTCTGTTATGTCTAAAACTGGTATATTAATTTAGTCGTAGCAAGAGCATATAAGGCATAAAAAATAACAAATAAATTATATAAACCACATATATGCTTATTTAGAGGGAACTACAAAGAGGGATGAATGAAACATGATTTACGTGATTCAGTCCGAGGTGGTGTCTACGTTCACATGTGCAGGTATAGATAGTATTGATTTAGTAGCCAAAATCCATGAACTAATGTTGAATACACGCTATCAAGTTCATTATCTCCTTTGTAACCTCTCCGTATGGGTAAAAATCCCCCCTCTGTAAGGACACAATTCTCCAATAGAGTCTTAATGTAGTTTTGGCTCAATTTCGGACAAAAACGTTTATGTTATAAGATAGTGTTCAAGTGTACCTTTCAAGCCTATGATGTGTTCAGTTGAAGACGTAGCGGCAAAGAGTATAAAGATTCATCAAATGCCGTGTTTATATGTCTCGTTTCAACGTCATCAACAGTGGTTCCATGCTCCCAAGGTATGAATGCATTTTACATATATATATAGGAGCTTGGAACAAGTTTATTGGGTGTTAGGTTTAAAACTGTGTTTTTTTTAGAAAGATTTCAATTAAACACTTTAAAATAAAGTATATAAAGTTTCTGGGTAAAAATATAATTTTCCAAACTTTTTGGAAGTTCGTTCGATATGTCGTTCGAACTAGTTTTTCATTTGAACCAGATGTCTTTCGAATGAGTTTGCCAACGAGTTCCCATTTTGGCTACTGGAACTTCGTTCGAAATGTCGTTCGAACGAGATTTCCAACGAGTTTCTAACGAGTTAACACTGGAACTTCGTTAGAAGCCTCGTTCGAACAAGACTTCGTTCAAACGAAAATGTCGTTCGAACGAGATGCCAGGCGGAAAACTTTTTGGCAGTTTTTAGCAGTTTTTTAGCACTAACTTTTTGTTGAATATCTATGGGAAACCAACTTTTTCTATTAACTTTTTCATACCATACTAACTCATAGAGCGATTTTTGAGAGTTCATCTTTTACAAGAAAAGGTTCATGTTTTGAGTGTTAATTTTCAAAGAGAAAATCATTTACCACTCTAGTTTTCACCCATAGTTTTGTTTATCCAAGTTCATATATATACATTTTGCTTGGAGTTTGGCACCGGGTTTATCTCTACACCGAATTGAAGAGATTGTTTGGGTTTTCTTCTAAATCCCTCAAAGAAGAAGAATTGTTTAGCTGCGGCTTTCTCACTTGGTGAAAGGCACCATGTGTGGGTGATGGTGTACCTATTGTTCGATCGGTGAGTCCGAGATCGCGGTGGAACTCCGTGGTTATCCGCTAGGAATATGTGGTTACAAAAAGACGCATCAAGGCTTGAGATGGTTCGAGTTGAGGAAGTAAGTCATTTGTCTTATAAATGTAAATTCTGTACTTAGTGGATTTGAGGCTAAGGTCGTCCGAGATTTTTTTCCGTTGTGTATTTTTGCTCGTACATCGCGGCGTAGTGTGGTTGATTTACTTTTATCTTGCATAATAACTTAGAACGCATGCTTAGGATAATTCAAGATAAAATTGGTTTTAATTGTCACACTTAATTTAATTTGGTGCTAATTTAATTTGGGTAATGTTTATTTAATTCAAGTCTATTATTAAAACTGGTTTGGCCTAATTTGAAATTATTGATAAATATGACTTAGGCAAATTCTAGGACTTGGATTAATTAATTGTGTTTAAGTGAAAATATTTTAATGGATTAATCTAATTTCACTTGGTGTTTAATTTTAATTTTGAACTAAATTAAAATTTGTTGTTTTTATTGAACCATCACCTTTACGCTTCCGCATATCCATCTATTTAACAAGGAAATTGATTTAAAAGTCAAAGGATTTTAAAATCGGGGGCTTTCACCCTCATTATAGAGAGAGCGATCTCATTAAATATGGGTGTTTGTGTGTTATTTTATAGGTTGCTCTAGAAGATCCAATAAAGTGTGTCAGGTGCCCTGTCTTTATAGATTAAACAAGTTCCCTTACACGATGTTGGGTGAATAATTATCAAGTTAGTTATGGGCGTACATGGAGAGGAGAGAATATTTATTTGTTCCCACATGTGGGCGCACGTCTAACGTCATCTCATTACCTGACATATGCATGTGGTAAGGGAGCTATTTGACAGTGATAACCTGATGTTAACTAATGGAGTCAAATATTTTGACTGGAGTACTAAGGTCGATCGGAGTTTCTGGGCCAACCTAATGTTATATATAAGCTGATCTTATTATTAGATGAGCCGGCTTCATTTTGTAGGTAATGAGTCCAAGTGTCCTCTTCTGGTTGGTTCACATATCATATCATATTTACGATACAAGAAAAGCCTCTAAGACTTTGCTCACGATTGAAGCTTGCAACAAAATTTCTGAAACGTTGTGTCTTCTGGGTATGTACTGAGTAGATCTGAGATGTCATCGACACGTGTTTTAGTCAAGTTATGAGGATCTCCTCGATTGAAGAAAAAATCTACTTGTCTTACGTCGAGCAGAAAAATTCTCGATCTTTAGTTGTGAACTTCCACATGTCAACCATTTGTGATAGCTTTAGTTTTATAATTATGTGCATGCGTTTGGCACTGTGCGCTCTGTTCCTAAGCGTTAGTTTGCTTTTTCCAGGCATGACTTCAACACTACCTTAATAGGGGTAATGATTACCTCCTAACAGGTATAAATCCCGATTTCCAAATCATTTCAAACTAATTTACGTCATACGAGAGTTTTCTAGAGAGAGAAATTGATTTCCTGCTTCAAAAGTCCTTCTCCTCTGACTAACCTTTCTTCGTTTATGCCAGTTTCGATTTGCTTTAACTAGTTTAACTATTTCTGACAGAGTTTCTTCCTTTCTATTACTAAAAGAGTTAGAGTTTCCATTGTCTTTTAATATTTTAGGGTTCCAGGTACGATTAGGATTTTTCTCTGTAATATCTTCAGTTTTTGCTTCGATTTCTTGTTGTTTGTTAATTGATGTGGTTGAATTGACTTTTGCTTGGAGAGATACCCCTTATAGGTCACCATTGAGTTAATTGGCCTAGGGTTTCTTAAGTTTTGATCTTTTAGGTGATTTAGGGTTTCTTTTCACCCAAACTCTTTGCTTATGAACCCAAACAACCCCCAAGTCTTTATTTCTCCACAACTTTCATCTCTCTCGTCAGTGATTTATACCTCAAATTCGACGTATCCTTTGTGAGTGAATATTCCAGGGTCAATAGGTGGATAGAATAGTCCCGTTAGTTATTTCTCCTATCATCATACCTCTTACCAAGGAGAGCACTTTTTGGAGTTCCTTCGACTCATATGACCCTGCGAAACACTGAAGCCAAATACCATGTGAGTTAGAAAATCGGAGGTATCGATACTTCCTGATTATGATGAGAGGTTTTATGGTTACCCTAACACAAATGAGATTTTTTCCCACAGTGTACCCTCCATGCACCCTATTTTAAGGTCAATATTAAAGGGCTATGGGGTCGCTCCTTCCCAACTTACCCCAAATTCTTATTGGGAAATAATTTTAGGGGCCATGGTGTTTTGGCATGATAACACTGACTTCAATCCCTTTAGAGATATTTTTAGGTTCGTATATAGCATAAAAGATAATGCCAAGGATCCTCGGTATTACTATTTTACTCCCAAGAATTCTCATTTGAGGATGGTGAAGGTTATTTTAGTGAGCAATTACAATTAGAAAAACCAATTTGTATTCTTAAAAGGTGTGTGGAATTCCAACCACATAAGACTAGTCGGTCTTGTCGTATTCCACATGAGTGGTGTGGTTCAAAGGAAATTGGTAACACTCTTCCTTCATTGCATTATGGTTCCTTTTGAATAACTGGATGTTGACTTTTGTCTGACTTTTTTAATGAAGAAGGCTCCTGAGTTTCTCTGTATATTAAGAGAATTTGTGGAGACCACTTGTAAGCCTAATCCTCCCAAGTTCTAGGACATCTCTCTGTCTAAGTTCAACGGAATTCGGTATCACACTCCTTCAGTCGATGTTCCTCCTCAGGACACATTGGTACCACTGGTAGTAGAAGGTTCAGTTGAGGATGATCAAGGGGTTGAGTTTGAGGCCGAAGAAGGTAAGGAATTTTTTACGAATGGTTGTCATTCATCCTCCAATATGCCTCGTAATGTGACTAAATATTGAGTTTTTGTACAACTTCTACACTCAATGCTACATATTTTAGAGTTGAGCCTTTCAGTGGTATGTCTCCTCTACTAGTTGATCGCACTTCTTATGCAAATAATCGCAAGAATAAAATGGAGCAGGAGGATAAGAGAAAGGCTAAGGCTGAGGACAAAACTAAACAAAAGGGCAATGTTGATGCTAAAAAAAGAGCCGCCCGAAAGAAGAATAACGTTGATGCTAAGGCTAAAGGCCAAGGAAAAGTCGTTGCCTTAGATGATCACCCTCGTACTGGTACCAATAGGCCCTTGGAGCGTGTAAATATTGATGGACGACCTGTTCGTAGTTTTTTTAAGAGGGTAGAGTCGTCCAATTGCTACACCATGGTGAAGGAGTACAAGTTCGATCCTGAATACCGTGTGACCGTGGATCAAATTAAGCACGATAAAGACTCCATCTTTCGACATATGTGTAACGTTGTAGATGTGCTTGACTACTATGGTTGCAACCCAGACTTTGACTTCTTTAGGAGTACGGATGGTAACATGTTATAGGGGTTCTTCAACATAGGGCCTATATGGTAAGTTATTTGCATTTTGTATATTTTTTTGCTTTGTCTTCTTTCCATACTATCTCCTCACCTCGTTATCTTCCTTCTCATAGCTCCATTTTCGATAATATTCTTCAAGAGAACGATATATCCCACCACGTTGCCTATGATGAGCAAAAAGAGGCCAATCAGAAGCTACATAAAGAGATGGATGACCTAAAGAAGAAGTGTAATTAGCCGGAGGAGAAGGATAACCATCTTGTTTAGAAAATTAAGGCTCTTAGCTCTATTGAGGAAGAGACTAAGCAGTTCAAGGAGTAAGTTGCCATTTATGCTGTAAAAGGCAAACTCTTCTTGTCTACAACCTTAAAATCGTGAACTTCTTTTTAGAGGGTTATAACAAGTTGAAGAAAAAGTATCGTGAATCATTATATCCGGATATAACAGGAGTTGTTCGTAATTGGGAGGGCAACGACGGAGTGGCTACAGGTATGGCCGCCACAAGGAAAATGGAGGTGGATGAGCCTACGTGAGAGGATGAGACTGGTCAGTCCGATCAGACTAATACTGAGGAGATCACTCTTCCCATAGCTCTAGGGGCTACCTAAGACACTTTCATGACCGACACTACTGTTGTTGGTGCCCCTTAAGCCATCCCAAAAAATGAATATGCTCATACGACTTCAGTTCTCTACTTCGTTACCCCTTATTATGCTTTTGTTTATTTTTGTAACTTATCCTTTTATTTGAGCGTTATTGTTAATTATTTGAACAACCATTTTGTAATGATCGTCTAACTTTTTCATCTAACATCAATTAGAAGTCAAATTGTCAATTCAACTTCTTATCTGAATGCATGTATGTGTTCCTCATTGTGTTTAACTTTCTGCAAGTTATTTTGCTCGACTATGTTTTTAGCCATCACTTGTAGTTAAGTGATTGTGTAAAAAAAATTTGACAAGTAAATGTGGTCAGATCTCTTTGATTTCCCAATTAGTTCTAGTCTTATGGTCTCATGGTGCGATCTTATCCACCTGCTATGTCGACTTACTAGTTATTTAATGTTGAGATAAACCAACTAATAGTTTAGTCTTATGATCATGTGGTCAGATCTGTTCGACCTTATCTACCTTACTAGCTACCAGTTTGGGACGTGCTTAAGTTGTCTTGATTCAGGACTTACCATTCTTGTGTAATCTTACTAGTCGTATGGATGGATCTTGTCATTCTGACCATGTGTCAACATTGATTTCCAAAGTGAACCAAACGTACTAGGATCTATCCTTACATTAATCAGTTATTGTTGAATCTAGTCGACCATATGGTTGCACTGGATTTCTTAAATTTAGCTTAATATACCAGGATCTATCCTTGTGTTAGTCATCTACGTGGATGCACTCGATTTTTTAGTTTTAGCTAAACTTCTTGATCGTGTTCCTATCTAAGACGAGGCCATTAATGAAGTGTTACTTGATTAGTTATTCTGATATGTTCAACTTTGAGATGTCTTTGGCCTGAGCTTCTTGCACATCTCTTTCGCTGTCGAGTCAGGTAAAAATAGCGAAAAAAAGTTGAAATGATATCACATGTATAAGAGGAGTTTGATTATCATTGATCATTAAAGCTTGATTAAAAAAGGATGAAAAACTATTTATATTGATTTTTTTCTCTTCTGGGATGTAATCACTTATATAGTATCTCCTCGGATGTTCTGCATTCCACGATTTCTTAAAGTGTTCGCCTTCTAAGGTCTTGATTTTGTAAGTTCCAGGTCTCCCGGCTGTAGATGCTCTGTACGGGCCATACAAATTTAGTTGTAGTTTATTTCCTTTATGTACGACCTTCTTTAGCACACTATCTCCTTCCTTTACCATTCTCGACTTTAACCTTTTATTATAAAATCGAGAAGTCTTCAGTTGATAGGCTTCCACTTAAAGTGCTACGTGTTCCCTAACATCCTTTACCAAGTCCAAATCGAGTCTTCTTATTTGGTTGCTCTTAGGTGAGTCGAAGTTTAATACCCTGTGACTAGGAAAAATCGAGCTCGATGGTCGCTACCGCTTCCCTACCAAATGTCAACATAGATGGGATCTCGCCAGTCGCCATTCTTAGCATCGTTTTGTATACCTAAAGTACGTTGTGCAACTCATTAATACTATTCCTTTTGGTATCATCCAACCTTCTCTTTATTTTTTCCAACAAGGTTATGTTCGTGATCTCTGTTTACTCATTGCACTGAGGGTTAGTTGTCATACGGTGCAACTTCTTGATTCCTGACCGAACATAATAGTCTTCACATTTATTATTATCAAATTGCGTGTCGTGATCAGCGATAAATGCGTGAGGAATACCGTATCTGGAAATGGTATTATTTCAAATGAATTGAAAGACCTTCTCGTATGGAATTTTAACCATAGGCTCAGCTTCCACCCATATGGTGAAGTAATCTGCTGCTATAACTAGATATCTAAATCTTCCTCTTTTCTTTGACAATGATCCGACCGATTAATACCCCACATCACAAAAATCCAAGGGGATGTGAATGGCATAAGTACAACTCCAGGCTTATTATCTATCACGGCGTACCTCTGGCACTTATCTCATTTTTTTGCATAACTGGTACGATCTTCCTTCATGGTGGGCCAGTAATATCCCTGGGTAATGACCCATTTTATTAATGATCAACCTACCGCATGGCCTCAGTACGATTCCCCATGTACTTCCTTTATTAGTCCATTGACTTCAGTGAGATGAAGGCATTTAAGTAATGACATAACAAATCCTCTCCTGACCATAATTCCTCCTTTAAGTACATACCTCACCACTTTATAACGGAGTCTCCTTGCCTCTTTTGAATCTTTTAATACTGTGTCGGTCTTTAAGTATGCACAGATGGGGTCCATCCAAGATGGCCCCACGTTTAAGTCCAATACAAGAACATGTTCTCCTTTTGTATTGGGTTACGATAAGATTTCCATGGGCACTATTCTCTTGAGTTCGACCCATGTCGCTGATGCCACATGAGCAAGGGTGTCTACTTGGGCATTCTCAGCCAAATGAGTAAAGGGCGTCTAATTGAACATTCTGAGCCCTAGTTATTCGAACCATCTGTATAGCCGATAACCTCAACAACAAAGCTTTCACTTTAGCCAAGTAATTTACCATTAATTCCTCTCTGGCCTCCTAAATTTTGAGGAATCGATTCACGACCAGTTAAGAGTCACTATGAGCTGGTAACTGTCCCTTGCCCGAGGTCGAATTATTATTTTTAAAATTTCCATAAGTCTTACAACAACCTACGGACCTTTTACAATTTATAATTTCTAAAAAGCCCCTCGAATTATATTAAAAAACTAACTGCCCCTCACAGTAGGTCCGAATCGATTCGATTTCATAGACGAATCGATTCTCCCACTGAATAGATTCCCCTATGAAGGCTGAATCGATTCGATTCTGGGCAGGAGCCCAGTTCTTGAATTAAAGTGATGGGTTTTCCAAACTACCAACATTCGATTCCAAAAATTTCACAACTTTAACAATATTTTTAGTCTTCCAAGGGTTCTTATATATAAAACCTAATCTAAATCCATCCTAAGATTCACAAATCTCATAATCATCATTCAAATTTCATCAATTTAACGTATCAAATGATTTCATCCCCAATTTCAGATTTCTTCCTCTTTTAATTTCTTATCTAATTACGTTATTTTCCAAATTCTTTTTCACACAATTTATATTATCATAAGTATATAATCTCAAAGAAATTAAGATAATTTCCACCGAAATCAAGATTTATTCTTAAGAAGCCAAGATTAATATCATCACATGAGTCATATGTAAATATTTTCCCCAAAATAGATTTTACATGTTGAATCCCCATCCCAAAAATCAGTTTTTACTCTGCCAATTTTGATATGAATCTAAACAATGAAAAATCAACGAGTAAGTTATACACTTGCCTTGAATGGTGGTTGAATATTAGTCTCCTCCTTATTAAATCTAGCCAAGAATAGCCTTTTTCCCCCCTTCCTTGTGTTCCTCCTCTTTCTTTTCTTACCAAACGACTCCCAGAGGTTTAGAATGTATAAAGTGACTACCTAGTAACCCTAATTCCCCATTTAAACCTCTTAATCCCGTATTTAGGTTAACTCCTTAAGAAAAAAAATACTTAAATGCTCCCGAATGGGCCTTGACTAGTCTAAAAAGCTACCAATAATCAATCTCCATCCCCGGGTACTTGATTTTGACTATTTCGATCCATTCCGGACCAACCGTACACTTGAAATCACTATTAGAGTCACCAAACATAAATATCCTATCATAATTCACAAATAGCCTACCCGTATGTCCCGATTGAGATGCCATCAATCCCCATCGTTATTACCCACTACGACGTACTAACAATTTGCTGAATTTAGTTTACATAATCATAATTAGTAAATTTTATTTTCACATAAATATTATGCAATATTATTATGAGCACGCGTGTAATTAAAATGTTGAAATTAATTATTCAAAAATATGGGGTGTTACAAGGATATGGTGCATGCCTACGTTAAGTGAGGTTTATTCATCGAATCTCTTTAACTTGTCCGCTTTCTTTTCCTAAGGATTTTCATTCTTTTTACAACTTTTGTAAGACTCAAATTTAGCGTGGTTGGATTGCTTTGGTTCCACTGCCTCCTCGGCATTCATAACTTTTTTTACCTTCTCCAGGAGCTCGACCATCGTGCTCGGCGGTACCTTAGCTAAAGCTTAGTATAGCTTCCTAGTTAGTAAATATAACACCCCATATTTTTAGGAATATTTTAAATTACATGTGTGCTCATAATTTAAAAAATAAAATGAATTGAATTAATGTTAATTAACAAACATTTGGATTAATATTTATGTGTTATTATATTTACTTGTGTGATAAGTAAATGAAAACTTGTTGTTTTTCATTACGTTGTAAGTGAGTAAAATTAACCAGTTGACATTATCTCATTCGGGATGTGTGTGTGGGGTCGTGCTGGGAATGAGATGGAAAATTTAAGTTAGGTGACTCGAATGGTGATTTTGAGTGTGCCGATGATCCCGAATGTGTCAAAATAGTCAGAATTAGGACCCGAGGGTAGTAATCGGGTTGCAGGTACTTTTTAAAGTAAATATGACCCGTATAGGGGCATTTAGGTCATTTTTCTGTTAACACTGAGTATAATTTCGAGATTTGTGATATATGTAGGGAAGGTGGATGGAATGGGCATCCATTCCACCATTCCAGATGATCTAGACTTAAGAGAGAGGAGAAAAGAGAAGGTAGAACCAAAGAGAAAGTGAAGAAGAACACCCAAGAAGAGAATTGGGGCAATTTCGGGCCTTGAATCATTATGTGAAGAGGATTGAAAGAGGAAAAATCAGAATCTATATTTATTAAATACAAATTTTGGGTTAGGATTCACATGTAATACGAGCTTTCGGGAATGAAATCATTTGAGAAATAAGTTGGTTATGATCCCATATTAAATTTGAGATTGATTCATATTAAAAAGGTGTGATCTTTAATGGTTAAAATGATAAATAGTATAATCTTGAATTAGAACTAAAAAGAGAATTAATTCTTGATAAATTATGTTAAATCCCATGAATCGAAGTGTCGTTGGATGAATATAGACGTATAAACTAGTATTATTACATTTCAGATTGATTGGGAGATGTTAATTTGGGTTTGAATGAGGATGGGTAAGCATATGGTGTAAAGGGAATTAAGGAATCCCATCAAAACTGAACTGAAGCATTGCCCATAATTAAAACCATTCGGGTCTAGAGGTGCGAATCGATTCGCAGGGCGAACCAGTTCAGTTATGCAGTTTGGCCTAGGTTGTTTGTTTGGATACTTCGTGGATCGTTTAGGGCTCGGATTAATTCAGGAAGTTCCATGAGAGACTTAGGATTCTAAAAAGTATGTGGGACTTTATAATTACCTTGGGTTAGTCGGGATTAAAATCCCGGTATGAGAATATGGGAATATAGGTGTTTTAGTGTGAATGACACTCAGAATATGAATAATGAAATTGGTTTGGGATTTTGGATAGAATTTGGTTGTGGGTTAGAGTAGAATAGCTTAGTACCCATAGTAAAAATATCTATTAATTTATTCTAAGTAAGTGACTACTTAATTATTCAGTAGTCGAGGATAAACTCGGGAATTGTAGGCTAATACTATGAGAGATTTATACACGTTTAACCGGTTATATATATATATATATATATATATATATATATATATATATATATATATATATATATATATAGATAGAGAGAGAGAGAGAGAGAGAGAGAGAGATAAAGATAGAGAGAGAGAGAGAGAGAGAGAGAGAGAGAGAGAGGCAAGTTCCTATGCACACTAAGTTTGCACACGTGCTGAAGCACACCAATTTTTTTAAAATATTAAAAAATATTTTTGAGTTGATTATTTTTATGTGATATTTAAACATTTCAACAGCTCTATGTAAAAAAATTAGCTCAAAGAAATGTTTTTTCTATTTTTTAAAAATCGGTCAAACTTTTGCAACTTTCAAAGTGCTTAAAAGCAACGAAAGTTTGACCAATTTTTTAAAAATAGCAAAAAATATTTTTTTAAAATGATATTTTTTATATGGGTCCCTTGAAATATTCAAATATCACACAAAACAAATCATCTCAAAAATAGTTTTTTTACTATTTTAAAAAAATGACATGCAAACTTAGTGTGCACAGGAGCCAGTATATATATATATATATATATATATATATATATATATATATATATATATATATAATGAGAGAGATAGTATATATATTGATATGTGAATGCTTCGATGGTTCGAATAAACACAAGTTATTTTTCCTATTTTAATGATTAAACCTTTAAAAAAAATTCTCCCAAGTAAACTTAGCACCAATTAAACCATTCTTCTGAAAATCGATTTACCAAATTTTATCTTTTTAGCCTAAACATGCATCTAGGTGATAGCACATAAATTAAATAAATCAAATCACAAGACGCCGATATACGAGGAAACCACGAAGGAAAAAAACCTTGGATGTCCCAGCCAGATAATCATTATGATATGGCTTTACAAGACATAGACAGTAGTCTTACACAACAACTCGATCCCCCGCAAGTCTTGATGCTATTCTATCTTGAACCGCTCCTCCACAATGTAATGTAGGAGTCCACCTACCCAAGTGATCACAACACACGAGTTCACGTGCACCTTGGTATCCACTGATGCAACTCAGCAACCGTCTACGATTAAGAACATGGAATCCACTTCTTCTTCATCGCAATCAGTATGTATGAATCCCACCGCATAAAAATAAGTTCTCTTAAGATGAAAGAAACAAAATTGGTGACCAAAAAAGATCTCAAAGTCTAAGATTTATGAATCTTAGATCTTATAAACAAAAGGTTGAAACTTTGGGAGTTGGAACTTTTGAAAACAGGTCTGCCTTTTGTTTTCATCAGAAGTCATTTGAAAAATAGAGTCTAAAAATCCTTTTATAGAAAAACACGAATTCTAAGGCGGCGGTATCATTCGAACGAGAATAAGCAATCGTCTTAAAGAGATAGAGATCTCGTTCAAATGATAATTTATCTCGTATATAACGACTTAGAAAAATCAATACAGTAAGGTCTGTCTTGATGTATGTTCAAAGCAGTCTTTTAACGACCCTTAGATATCGTTTTAACGAGATGGAGATCTCGTTTGAATGAGGTCAACGAGACTTATAACTTCGCCTATAGAAAACCTCAAGAAAAATATTTTTGAAAGAATAAATTCGAAACTATTTTCAACAAAAGCACCCTTTATAAAAATTCCAAGGACTCATAATCTATATACTGTAACAACCCGCCTAATGGGATACCGGGCGATCACTCCTATATCAAATTAAAACAGGAGTCACATATGGATCATCCTTAGCATCACTGTCGAAAATCCATTTAATTACTAATATCCTATTAGGCGAGCGTTAAAAACCTTTACTTAACTACTCTTTTTACGATTAAAATAAAACATCCACAAGTTAATGCGTAAATGAAACTGAAATAAATTAAAATAACCGAACACTCGGTTCAAATATACAACCATGTCGAATGCTGTACTGAAAGAATAAATAAATGCAATTGAGCCATTGGCTCGAATGTTTATACAGTACCTCCTATCTAGAGTACAACGATGGAAGCGGCTATCAAAAACCTGCACGCATCCACAGCTGCTGCAGCTGACGTCTGACTCGAAAGAATTTTCATCCAGGCGTCCCTGTGTCTGGACACCTATGTATATATATAATATAGCAAGAAAGGAAAAGTAGGTAAACGGGTCAGAGCACGAGTTTTTGAAAATATTTTGCAAGTGCATAAATGCCTTATTATTTTGAAAAAGGTTTTAACTCATATTTAAGTTTGGTATCGCACTCCCATGAGATACCCCTCACCTCTCCGCTAATAGTGCACTCCTAGCGCATCTATCTAGAACATTCTAGTCAAGCTACCCTGCTAAACTAGTCTATCACCCCACCACTATCTACCCTAGATATTCCAAGTAATGTACTAAGGGCTAAGCTTCACCCCAATCTCAACGCTATGCCATGTTCGTGCGTGGGGTGTCTCGCAAAGCGAAATCCAAACAAGGAACCCCCCCGATACACTACTACGCGGCACGGTCGATAGTCGAGATCCGCCAGTCCCTAAGTACAGAAAGATATATAATAATATATATACCATAAGAATTAATAATATAAGAGCACTAAGGATTAAACTTCTCCCCAGTCTCAACACACTGCCATTTTCGTGCGTGGGGTGTCTCGCGAAGCGAAATCCAAACAAGGAACCCCCCGATACACTACTATGCGGCAAGGTCGATCGTCGGGATCCATTAGACCCTCGATACTCGATTCATCCATATATACATATTCATATTACAATATACATCCGGATCTATCTCACGGACTGAGGATTTATATACAAGTATTTATTAATACTATTCATTTTCTCAAAACTTCCCATTTCCCTTTTTATATTCAGGAAATGTAAATATAAAAGCCAATTCATTATCATGAATTGCTTTAACAAATCTTATACTTTTAAAAGCCAGTTTTATTATCATAAAAATGCTTTTCCTTTATATCATCCCATTTCCTTTTTTATACTCAGGAAATGTACCCAAAGCCATTTCCATTATCATGAAAATGCTTTGATCAAATCATGCTTCCACATCCCTTCTTCCATCCGGGAGTGTTACCGAAGCTAAACCTTTATCCCATTTCCCTTTTTATACTCAGGAAATGTAAATTGAAGCCAATCCATTATCATGAAATGCTTCAATAAATCTAAGACCTCCCCTCCGGGTTTCCCCACTGGACGCGCCCCTAAATGGCTATCATCTTCCAGGGCCTATCTATACAAGACAACCTGGGAACCTACCAACGTCGGGAAGCGGCCATATTGCCTGCGGGAAAGTCAGGACCACACCCGGAATCCCCTAACCAGCGCAGTAATACAAATGCCCATATGGCCTAGGGACTATATCCAACCTGCTCAACAGCCAGGAAGGCTTCACCACAACGCGCGCAACTTCCCTTATGATAGTGATTTAGGGAGGTGTGTAACCATAATTTATCAATTATGAAAATCATTTATCTTTCCATTTTGAAAATATTCATTTTTATATTTTCAAAATCATTTCCCTCATATCATATATATATACTTTATTCACATAATATATATACATACCATATAGTCCTCCTAGAATATATATACGGCCATAATGGCCTATATCATCTAGCGATGACCAATAATCCCAAAGATTCCCTCCAGGAATCATAATCATGCATTCATATAAGCATGATACTAAACTCAAAATATTTTCTTACTTTAACAAGTAATATATACCAAAATCCCATCTATGGATTCATTTGGATATCTCCAATTATGCTAATTCACTCTAAGTGAACATACACATATATACACTCCAAATTCCTCAAGTCCTTTAGGACATAACCCTCCATAATTTCTAATTTGGAAGGGCCTTAAACATTAAACTCAAAAAGGAGAAATAATCCTAATCTCCAAAATCTTGGGCTGAAAACAGGGCACCGGTCGACCGGTGCTAGACCCCCAGTCGACCGCGGGTTGTAAATAAGCCAACGAAACAAAGCAGTAGGCCCTTTCTCCTTGACGCGGTCGACCGGCCATAGGGGCGCGGTCGACCGGTCACACCAGGTCTCCCAAATTATTTTTCCTCAAATCCTTTTATCCGACAACCCAAATTCATTTTCGGGGTTTCTAAGCTACCCCAAAAATTATCCCAAACATCTACGTAATTAATCCTAGCCGTAATTTTTCCAATTCCCGATTTGATTTCCGAGTTGATGATTTCAACCCGGAGCTGTCATCTTGTAAAAATCATATCAAATCGTAGAGAAATCAGAAAAATACGCGGTCAGCGCTCACGCGACCGTATCGAAAAGATCTACAACTTTCGTGTTTTGGACGAAAGCTAAATCAATTCTTTTCCTGGCAAAAAATGCCCCCTAAGGTGACGGGTTTACTATTCATCGTCTCCTTCGAGACGATTTCGGCCATTAAAGCTTCTCCCAAGCTTTTGTCGCCTCACCCAACGTCCTACAACCTCAACCAACTACAAATACACATATATTAAGGGTTCTAAATATCCTAGAACCCAAAACCACCAATTAATTTAGGTTAAAACCCAAGTTCCATAAATTGAAATATTATTTGGGGTTTAATTGTTTTAACTCCCAAAAACCCGTTTTATCCACGATAACCCACCCCAAAACCATTAGGGTTTGTTTATACCAAACTACGGTATGAGATATTTATGCAAAAAGATAAATAAAGCAAGTAAACACTTGCCTCGTGGATAAAATCCGACAACCTCGAGTCGAATCCGGCGGAGTTTGGCCCGAATCTCCATTTCTCCTCCTCTTTCTCCTTCCTCTCTCTCTTCTCTCTCTTTTCTTTCTTTCCTTTCTCTCTTTCTTCTCTTCTTCCCCTTTCTCCCTCTTTAAATAAGAAGAAAAGGGTTTTAAATCCTTAAAACCCAAAAACGACTCGTTTACCCAATTACGAGTTACTTTTACCTCTAAAATTACCCGAAACTCATTTTCGACAATCGGACACTCTTTTCCGACTATCTCGGACATTCCGAGACTCACGGCGCAGTCGAAATTCCCATCCGAGGTACTTGACCGCAAATCACTATTCCAACCCAAAATAAATAAATGCGGGTTTTCCAATTAAAAATCTTACCTCGTGTCGCTTTACTCAACGACGACATATAATTAAAATATTTCGACCTATATAGTCCCAAAAATAATTTCAGCACCCATCGAAAAACATTCAATCCTCGAAAATCCCAAAAATTACTATTTAGGAAAATTCCTCAAATGTCCAATTTATAATTAATTATGGAATTTAATCGTCTCCAAAAAGGACGGGTTGTTACATATACATTCATACCTGCGACATCCTCGGTATATGTGAAGAAAAATTTGGCACGATAAACACGTCTTAGAATATCCACTCTTTGAAGCTTGGCCGCTATGTCTTCATCAAACAACGTTATAGGCTCATGGGATCATCAACTCAAAGTCTATCTCGGACTCAAAGATTTTGTCCAGAATTATGCCAATTACATACAATTTGACTCGATTGGAAATTTTCCTTACAAATATCCTCCTTTGGCTATTTTGGAAAATAAAAATCCTATGGGCCATCAAGCTGTCTGAAAAGACTCATTCCCCACCCCCCAAAAGGAAAAAGTACAGATGCTCGACAAACACACAAACATGAGTAGCTTTGCTTTGCTTGAAAACTTTGTTGCATTATTTCAACTTGTAATCCTGCACACTTAAATACACCTTCAAATGTAAAGAGAATATAACAGTGTAAATCCGCAAATGAATAAACATCTAACCCTTTTTGTTCAGGAATAGACAAAGTAAGATATGACAAGTGTAAATTGTAAGAAACATATAACCTGACAACTTAGCATAAATAATCCAAAAGATCAAGCATGTGATAAACATGGACTAAATATAAATCGTAAAGACTCAAAACACCGTATATAATATATGAAAAATATATCATATAAAATCTGACACACATATATAGGTATAAACAATCACAAAACACATAAGCTTTACACACCAGCGTAGTATCAATGTGTCTAAACATGTGGGATGGAATGAATGGGCATGAACTATAACAAAGGAATTATAACTCAAACACTCAAATATGTTCAAGAAGTTCTAATTGACCGCAAAACTTTATCAAACTAAACTTTGGCCTCAAATGACAAATAAAGTGAACTTAAATGAACAAAATAAGTACAATGCACACAAGCATAAATTATTGATGATTCTACAAATCAATAGCGTCATGACAAAATAAGCATATTAGGATTCATTGTGCAAACCCGTTGATCTTCAGCAAAACTCCCTCAAAAGATAAACATGATCATATTTTCATTCTTCTCTTTTGAAGATATTTCTTTGCAAGATCACATAAACTAAATTATTTTGGCTCCTTTTTGGCAAGTTTTGTTCTTTTTATTGCCTTTATTTTTTCTTGGGCTCTTTTTCAAAGTGGTGGATTTCACGACGAGTCAACCTGTCGCTCGCAGCCCTTTTTTGTGTACACTCATATTTTTTCAATACAAAACAAACTCTCACGGGCAATTGTTCTTACATGCACAAATCCCCCATAGTTACTTAAATAAGTAGATGAAAAAATTAACGGGGGAACATCTCAGCAAGCTCAAATGTAGATGTAAAGTCAAGATCCAATAATCTCTTGCATGTGTGTGCGGAGGCATAGACAAAGTCGAATCCATTAAGAAAATTAAGTTTGAAATAACTCCATGTAATCATGATTAAGAACAATCTAAGTACCTAAAGTCATAACCAAATGTCCTAGCCACATGAAAATTACGTAGTGAATTAGATTCAAGCACACTAATATGCCATACCAAATGTGTAAAACTAAAATACACACAAACCAAAAATCTTTTTGTATTTTTCAAAAAATATCAAATGAAAATCTTTTTATATTTTTCAATATGACTCAATAAAAGGAAAAATTAATTCAAAAAGTACACATGTCATAACACTAGCAAACATATATCATAAAGTGCAACTAGAGTATGACAAACAAAATCATGCCAGTAATCAACAATAAGAGATAGCATGTGAAGCATCATGGTCAAGCATGTGAGAATCAACTAACTTAACACTTAGCATCTCCAAAATGGATTTCCTAACCCAAATAGGTGTATATATAATGCGAGGGGTTTTGGGAACTGATGGGACACTCAAATTCTACTTCCTAGGATTTTTTTTAAGATCATATCAAAAGCACCCCTTTACTACCTCAATGTGTGCACGTATAAACAAGACGAGGAATGGGACCTTCGGGTTGACCATTTTTAACACCCTGGGATGTGGTTGACCCTCTAAAATAAATTATGATTTTGGCTTTAGCAACGAAAGCATTAAAATCAGAGATGCCAAAACCATCACTACTTGAGTCTTTTAAATCATCTTTTAACTTTAAAATTTTAGATTCAAGAAAAAAATTAGACTCCTCAAGCTTTAGGGACTCCTTATTCAAATTTTTAATTACCTCTAGAAGGTTATCTCGCTCCCCCTCAATGTGAGAAAACTTATCCCTAGGAGTCTTTTCTCGTGTCTTAAAATCATTAATTACTTTATCATTATCCTCAAAGGCACAAACACACACCCTAGAATTTTTAAAGCCCTCTAATTCTTTCTCCAAAATAAGGACTCTATTATCAATCTCTTTCTAGGAAAATTAGAAATCTCTAAAGTCATGGTTCAATGCAACAAACTTCTTAGGAAAGATATCTTTTAGATTTTGAATAGTTTGCAAATGTTCCATAACAGATTTAAAACGATTATTTTCTTTTCCAAGAATTTCAATTCTTTTTACAAACTTCAAATTTAAAAGATTTAATTTTTCAGAACGGTCAAGAAGCTTATTAAACTCATCTCGATTAACAACGTCATCACTATGGGAATCCATCGAGAATAAAAACAAATAACCACAAAAAAAAAAACTAAATAGGATCTATACGGTAAGTTAGTGTATCAGGCTCTTATACCAAATTGTGAATGCTTGGATGGTTCGAATAAACACAAGTTCAATATTTTTATGTTTTTCCAATTGTAATGATTGAACCTTTAAAAAAAATTCTCCCAATTAAACTTATCACTAATTAAACCATTCTTGTGAAAACCAATTTACCAAATTTTATCGTTTACCCTAAACATGCATTTAGTTGATAGCAAGTGAATTAAATAAATCAAACCACAAGATGCCGATGTAAGGGGAAACCATAAAGGGAAAAAACTTCGGACGGTCCAACCAGACAATCATTATGATACGGTTTTATAAAGCATAGACAGTAGACTTACACAACAACTCGATCCCCTATAAGTTTTGACGCTCTTATATCTTTATCCACTCCTTGACAGTACAATACATGAGTCCACCTACGCAAGTGTCCACATCACATGAGTCCACGTGCATCTCGATATCCATTGATGTAGCTCAACTATCATCTCCGATTCAGAACATAGAATCCATCGCTTCTTCACCACAATAAGTACGTATGGAGTCCACTGCACGAAAATAAGTGCTCAATAGATGAAATATATAAACTTGGTGACTAAACAAGATCTCAAAGTATAGGATGTATGAGTCTTAGATCTTGCAAATAAAAGGGTGAAACTATGGGAGTTAGATGTTTTGAAAACAAGTTTGCTTTTTATTTTCACTAAAAGTCATATAAAAAATTGAGTTTAGAATGTGTGTGGACTTCACTGATTTGAACAAGTCTTGCCCCAAGTACTGTTTCCCTCTCCCTCGTATTGATTAGATGGTAGTTGCTACAACAGGGCATTAATTGATGAGCTTCATGGATGCATACTCCGGCTACAATCAAATTTTTATGAACCCGATCGACACAGAGAAAATTACCATCATCACCGATAAGGGGACATACTCTTATAAGGTTATGCCCTTTGAATTGAAGAGCGTCGGGGTAACCTATCAGCGGTTGGTGAACAAGATGTTTAAAAACTAGATTGGAGAGTCTATGGAAGTTTATGTAGATGATATGTTGATAAAAAGTCTGAAGGCCGACACTCACACGGCTAACCTTGAAAGAACCTTCGACACCATGGATAAATACAAGGTGAGGCTCAATCCAGTAAAAAGAGTCTTTAGTGTAGGAGCTGGAAAATTCTCGAGTTTTATCGTCAATCAAAGGGGAATAGAGGCCAGCCCATAGAAGATTAAAGCCTTGTTATAAATGAAGACCCCAAAGGCCATCAAGGACGTTTAGAGGCTCACTGGACGAGTGGCTTCTCTAAACAGGTTTGTCTCTAGATCCACTAATAAGTGTCTTCCATTTTTTAAGATTCTTACAAAAGCTTTTGAGTGGGACGAGGAATGTGAGAAAGCCTTTTTAGAGCTAAAGTCGTATCTCGGCTCTCCACTCTTACTATCTCGTCCTGTCCAAGGAGAGAAGCTTTACCTTTACTTAGTCGTATCCGAGTCGGCTATTAGCACAATGATAGTATAAGATGATGAGGGTATACAAATACCAGTGTATTTTAATAGTAAGGCCCTACAAGGGGCTGAGTAGAGGTATCCTAGGATGAAAAAATTGGCTTATGCCCTCATCCATGCTTAAAGAATGATGAAGCCTTATTTCCAAGCTCATAAAATGGTTGTATTAACAGACTCTTCCCTTAGGCAAGTCATTCATAAACTTGAGAAATCAGGTAGATTGATAACCTGGGCCATTGAGATAAGAGAGTATGACATAGTCTACCAACCGAGGGTTGCAGTCAAGGGGAAAGCCTTAGCTGACTTTGTGACAGAGTTCACTTGGGAAGATATTGATAGTGAAAAAGTAGACGACCACAAAGGGTCGATCGAAACCTGTACTGAGGCATCAATGGCCAAGACTATGGTGGAGAGACATCCAACGGTCGAGACTAACAAGTTTTTACTCGGAAACGATGTTATTTAAGAAGGGCCATTCTCAGAAGGGGCAGTATGGAACTTGTTCATTGATGGTTCATCCTGTGAAAACGCACTAAAAAAAAATTGCTTTTTACTACGGGGGCTTTTGAGACGGTAAAAATTTGGCTCTCTAAAACTCACCTTTTGAGATGGCAAAAATTACCAATCTTAAAAACTACTCTTTTTAAGACGCTTTTTATTACCCGTCTCAAAAGATACTATGAAAAGAGACAGAAAATTAATAGCCGTCTCAAAAAGTACACCTTATGAGATGGCTGAAAATTTTGGATTCCCTCTAAGTGAATTTTTAGTCTCCCGCGCGGTTCTTGTTTCAGCAAAGTTTAATAGAATTAAAGAAAAAGACCAAAAGAAGAACAAAACAAAACCCCCTCTCCATCGTATTTTCTAAGCCCCGCCCTCCCTAAGCCCGTTATTCTCTTTCTTCAACCCCCGCCTGCCCTAAGCCCCGCACACACTCGCCTCCCTAGCCCTAGCACCATCCCTCTCCATCGCAATCGTCGCAGGGGAAGTTGAGGTAAGTAGCATTATTTCATTTCTCTTGGTTATTTTTTATGTTTTATGCCATTCTTACATGTTAAAGGGTTCATGTTCTTAATTGAATTAGTTGAAAGATTGTATAGGTTGTGAAGAGTAGTGTCATACTGATTTAAGCAGTGGACCAATTACTAATTTATGAAATATTTTGAATCAGTGGATATGCTATTGGTTTCAGAAATTTTATTTCAAATATGTGTTTGATAGTTGGGATTTAGTTTAGTATATATGTGTTTCAACTGCTGCTATCAGAGATACATGGTTGACCTTAAAATTTGTAATATAATTTTTGGATGTAGGAAGACAATTTGATCGACTAAGCTAATCACATTCAAGTTATAGTATCGTCGAATTGATATGGATAAAAGGTAATTTTAATTATTGGTTATTGATTAATATCATTAGTTTTTATACTGGATTTATTTGTAGTGGTGTTAGGAGGTTGAGGGTGAGCCAATTAAAAACTCGAATTGCCAATTGGTTGTTGCAATATAGTTTTAGGATTAATTTATGAGAAAATATGTATACTTGTTTACATGAATTTTAGTTAAATTATTGATATGTTTGTTTGTGTTAATTAATTCATGTCCTTTGGAAGTATTTTATGCCATTAATTTGATTTACTATTCGATTATGATTTTATTTTGTGATATATGTAACAGACCCAATTAATTTAAACATGTATAACCATTGAAAAAATCGCCAATGTTATCCAAGTATATCTCATGGGAATATAAAGAATGAACACGGATGTCGTGTCCGACACGACACAGACACGCCGACATAACAAACATAGAAAAACAAGGACACGCCACCGCAAAGACACGACGTATATATATATATATATATATATATATATATATATATATATACTTTCATCTACTTTGCATTTTAAAAACAAAAAATAGTTGTGAAACTAATTTATTAAAATTAACATGGTTGAGTATTTCATAATGACACTTAAATCGTAAGTCAAAGATATGCATTAAAAGCGAGATAATAACTTCATTTTTTTAACATTTCTTATTATTATTCATATAGACTTAAACGATTTAAGTTTACAAGATGACACTAGAATTTCTTAGTGTAATTGTGTCCACGAAATGTCCGAGCCATGTGCGTGAAGCGTTCGCTTTTTTTTAAATGCCAAACAAGCTTGATAAGAAGAGAAAAGTGTTGTACGAATGTCGGAGTGTCCGACATGGGTACGACACCTTCAGAGAAGTGTCCGTACTTCTTAGGTGGGAAATGTCCATTTTCTCATTGGACTCGATTTTTAAATTTACTAGTAAACGTTCGTTTTGTGTGATGATAAACACAAATGAAGTGGCATGGAAAGAGTCACGAATAACTCCAATGGTATCAAAGTAACCTGAGGGAAGGATCGAGTCCTCACTGGGTTCCTGGCTGCTGAAGACAACTAGTATACGCTTGCTATAGGGTTAAAAATGAAATTTAGGGGTAAAAAACTCAAAATAGGAACTTGGTGGCCTAATAAGTGACACGAACTCCTCATGAGGTATTAATGTATCCTGTGGTAAGAGACGGTTTCATCATTGGACATCTGGTTTTAGAAATTGACTAGTAGATGTTTTTTGCATCTTAAAAATGGGCTTTTGGAGGCAAAAACTCAAAACATTAATCAAGTGTCCTTAAAAGAGGCACGGACAATATGGAAGCAACGTATATTAGGCAACGTTGTAGCCATTTGATTTTTTTGGTGGCCCAATTGGGTTAGAAACACAAAGTACTTGGAATCTCAGTGTTAGTTTGTTTTTGGTTTGTAAGGTTATTCTTTGGTGTTTCAGGTATTAATTATCACACACATAAGGTGGTTATCCCTTTCGGGTGTCCCAAATGGGTCAAATTCATCATCCTCAGCATTATAAAGGGCAACATGTGGAGGATGAGGGGGGCTGGCTACTGGTGTAGAGGTCTCACAAGTGGTGGAAAGTTTAGGTCCTCCTCTCTAGGCCTGGTTGGGCACTCATCCATTAGGTGCCTTTGCTCTAGGATAGAAAATAAGGAGCTTGAGGGACATAGGGAGTGACATTCTAGCCCAAAGGAGTCGACGAGGATACATCGGACCACCATTTGTGACAAACCAGGTTGTAACAGTTCATATACGCCATCATACATGTTGGATCGTTGGTGGGTTGATTTCTAGAGTAGTGTTTGGACTGAATGGGCTGTAGCAATAGCGGAGGATGCTGAGCCCAATTATGTATGCCACAATTATAGTCATGGTCAAACTCATGGAGGATTGTGGGGGCTGAGACTGTATATTGGACATCTAGCGGAACTCATGGTAACTTCACAGGGGGATAATCCCTCGATGAGAAGGACATCAGTGATCTCTGCTCGGGGCATTCGATGTGTGGATTATTTAGAGATCCAGCAAATATATCACAAAAATCATATTTAATTCCTCATAATCTGTTTATGTGAAAATCAAAGATGATACCTCTAAAACCAAGAGATCATTTTCCAAATTTATAGATCAAATCTAAGTAACTGAAATTAATCCAAGTTTTATGAATACTATCCCACGATGCTCAGTGTGAGTGACATGAATAATGACTACCGAGAGTAACACTGCATAATAAAGGGAACATGTGGAAAAAAATAAAAGAGATTACTTTTGGATAGTCTGGTCGAGGTGAAAAATCAGTGAGGAATTTGGTTAAGAGGTCATGAGTTCCAACCCACCCATGCCTACTTAAGATAATATAATATTAACTGTACATATTAATAAAATATAAAAGAATATACAATCCCAACTATTTTGATTATAATACAACTAGAAGTTATATCATAAAATTGAGTGTATGACAACTGGTTTTTAACATTCAAGCAAAGCAATGAGTTCGCACAATAGAATTTAGTGAAGCATGCTTCTGTGTGTATGACTTACTGAAGTTATATAGGAGGCCGCATGACTTACTGAAATTAATCTCATTTTAGAACCTCACTTGCTCCTGTCTATATATATATATAAAGTTATTTGATCGTGCACTTGATGTTTTTCTTCTTCAAACACTCGATATGCATCAGAAACACTTGCACAGTTGAAATACATTGTAAGCAGTGCATTTATGACCGAAGATTTAATCAAATACCTGGTTTTAATTAGCAGTGAGTGCAGTTCCCTCCTAAAATAAAAAAGTTGTGGTTAACACAAGGACAAAATAGGAGCAAACGAGTAATTATCAATCTTACCATGATTTCCTTCTTCTAACCATGGAATTAATCAGTTATCACACATGATTAATTTATGTGTACTTTGTATCTATGTTTATAAGTGTCCTTGTACTTTGTTGGCTCAGTTAGCACACCTTCTATTGGCTTTATGTTCATACTTATACTTTGCATCTCATATATCTGTTTAAGTGGTATTGTTTTGTTGAGCCATTGTACGAAAATACCATATATGCTGAAAGGGTTAGTTAATTGATACGAGTCTCGTATATCTGTTGGTATATAACACGGTAATTGATATATGGAATTACCTATTCTTTTTTTTTTCCATCCTCCAAAAATGGGCAGCTTTGCTCTAATATATATGTACTAAGTTCATCAATCTCCAAAAGAGAATATACAAAAATTATAACCCACGAAAGAGCTATATATAATATTAGGATTTCCAACATACTTTAAAGATACCTTCTCAATATACTGATCAAATGGCTCCTCAATAAACTTAGATAGCTTCTCAACATTTTTCTCAAGCTGCTGCTACTGGTCCGTTTGTAACTTGCGCCTTGATCTGAAGAGTTTGTAAAGTCCATTTGTAATCGAGCTGAAATCCCTCAATCTAGAATCCTTCTCTTCCAAATTTGTCACCTTCTCCGTTATAGTCTCTATCAGTCTAGATTCCTTCTTAAAGGAATCCATGTGACCTTTGTAACAATTGTGGTAATGCATGTAGCAAGGTTCTAAAAACACGGGGCGTGATTGAGGCGTGGAGGCCAAGCCTTAAGCCTTAGAAGCCTAGGCGTGAAAAAATGTGAAAAGGCGTTTAGGCCTTCTTAATATATTTTAATATTTTTTAACCATAACAAGGCTATTAAAATACAAAAATTGCACATATCATGAAAATATGTCTGAATATATGCAAATTAAAATACTATTTTGATTATTTTGGATGAGATAATGGTCCGGTTTGTAAACAAATTCTTTAAAAGCCGACATCGTTTCACTAAAACATTGTTGTTTTTAGAAAAAAGTGCGCCTTAAGGGTTTTACAAAGAATAAGGCGTGAAAAGCGTAAGGCGAGGCGTTTCTCCCAAGCCTTAAGCCTAGGCGTGCCTAGGCGGAGCCTAGGCGGGTTTTTTAGAACAGTGGCATGTAGCAATAGAGATCACGCTTTGCATGTTCAGACGTTTTCTCTCGGTCTTCCTTGTATTGACCACAACTGTGACCTGCGATCGATGACCAAGTATGATCCTGGCCAGTTGCCCCACCACACAGCTAACAAAATGCTTGCCCACAGATATAGATCACAAGATAGCAGCCATCATTCTTCTCGACTGGCTTGTGACACTTTGGGCAAGGTTTTATATGAACAGTAATCCAATTAGCCATTTCTGATTCATCTCGATATTTCTTAATCCACAACTCCCACATCGAACATGAATAAGGGGAATGTGCTTCAGATAAACAACTGAAACATAACTGTAAACCACATGAACACTCTACCTCACAAAATTCATCATCCTCGACACGTATTGCATTCTTACAATGAGGAGTACTTGGGCACCATCTTACCATTTTGTTGTCCTCAATATATGACTCAAGAAGAAATCGCTCAAATTTCTCCACTAAATCAGGGTGCTTTTTACTAACTAAGCGTCTGATGATAGCTTCATCACAAATGGCAAAGCATGTTAAAATATAATTCGGATTGATGACATGGTAAGTTTTTTTATTCTTAGATCTTTGTCCCAACAAATCCTCGCGGTGTAGAGTTGTTACCTGTAGGAATTAAAGTGACGGAGTCCGATTTATATATGTGGAGATTATGGGGTGAACCAAGTGAGGTATGGTTTTATAAAAAATATTTGTATTGTGCTACTGGAGATTGATAAGGTCGCTTGCCGTGAGATCAAATGTAGAATCCTCAGTACTTGGACTTGTGTATTATAGAATTTCTTCCTCGCTTCATCAGTTTCTTGGACTTGTGCTTTCGATGAATTCAAACTAGTTTTCTTCGAGAAATCTCTATTGTCCATCTCATAATCTGAAAAGAAACCAGTAGACTTTGGTGAGGATGCATGGCTAAGCACATGCGTTCCTCCAACACCCATCTCAGCAGTTTGGACACTATCTACGTATTCAAAACGGGATGGAAAAGATGATCCAACTGTTGTCGCACTAGTTTCTGAGGTGGAAACTTGTACAGGCAGCTCTTCAGGCTTCTGGTCATAAAGACTTTCATTTGTCTTAGTACTGATGTTTCGAGCACCAAGCCCCCCAGTTTTCCCAGTTTTCTTTACCCCAAAAGGCTTCTTGGTAACAACATAATGAGTTGCTCTTGGGGAAGCGGATGTATTAGCAATTTAAGAACTTTCATTGGGGGCTTCTTGGATGTTGATATCAGAAAGTCTATCGGAAGTTTGTACTAACTGAGAAGTGACAGGAGAAGCTAGCAAGCCTACCTCTTCCGTGACACTTTTAGTTTTAGCAACTTCTTTTGAAAGTAATTGCCTATATAATTCGACAGTCCTGGAGGTATACTTAGCCTCAATCTTGCCTCCATCAGTCCATCCATGCTGCTTAAAGAAAACTTGAGCACGATTATTTCCCCCAAAGCTCATCATCTTTAATTGCTCTGGGGTCCATGAATCCAAATCGATTGACCTAACGAAGCTGACGTGTACACCGTGACTGCGATGAACGATGGAACAATCAATACAAAGAAGGATCCCATACATGACGGATGCCCAAGTTGGATTCTTAGCGTTGCCATTGAAACACATCTTATTTTCTGATTTGGCTTTCAACTTTTTAAAAAGGGCATTCTTGTCGCTCAAACTCTCGGACGCCATGGGGGTACACTCAGAGAGAAAATAGAGAGTTCAAAGATGCTTTGGAAATAAATACAAAACATGTATTGGAGTCATACACGCCTATTGAGTGTAAATTATCTAACCCCTCTTTAACATAAATAGGTCAGCAACCAAAGTGAAGAATAGTTGGACATAACAGAAGAAACAGGTATGCTGAAAATGACAGGTCAATGTCTTATACTGCAGGTAGAGGAAGCCACGATGCTTAAAATATCACTACACCAAATCCTGCGAATGGTCACACCCAGTGGGTCACGGCCCAAGTTGGCGACCAGCTGGTCGCGGACTTGGGCCGTGACCCACTCAATATTTTGCGTGACTATATTTATTATCACACTAAATTATCGATGATCTAGAATGGTCGCGGACTTGGGCCGTGACCAGGTCGTGACTAACTTGGCGCCAAACTCGCACCAAAATTCCCTCCGAGCTTGGTCGCAGAAGGGTTACGGCCCAAGTCCGTGACCCATGGCATGACGAAGAAGATAATACACATTTTGGGGGTCACGGCTTAGGGCAGTGATAATTTCTTGGTGTGGGTCACGGCTATGGTCCGTGACCATACCTCATTCAAGCAATAGGGTTGACGAAAAAAGGTTACGCATCACTGATTGAGGGTCACGGCTCTGGGCCGTGACCATTTCTTGGTGTGGGTCATGGCTATGGGTCGTGACCATGCTTTAATTCAAGGTCTGAAACTAGTCGCGCATGGGGGTCACGACTATGGGCCGTGACCATCCTTCAATTTAAGGTCTGATATTGGTCGCGTATGGGGGTCAAGGCTGTAGGCCGTGACCATTGGCCATTCATGTAGCAGCAGCAAGGAGGTTATGGGTTGCGAGGTGGGTCGCGGCTGATGGCCGTGACCATGTAATTCCTAAAAAAAATGCACTTTAAAATTTGACCCCTTTCATTTTCATTTACCTGCTTCTCTCTCTCTCTCTCGTAAAAAACAAAGCTGTGGCTTCTCTCTCTCGTCAAACACTGGTGGGTTTTCTCTCTCTCTGCTGCCGACCCCTGCTGCCACCGATAAGGTTAGCTTACTTTAATTTCTATTTTGATTTGTTTGATGAGATATATATATTTGAATGAGGGTTATTGGTTTTTTGATTTCGGTTTCATGAGATACAATCATACATATCTGTTTTGATTTTTGTTTGATGAGATACAAATACAGATACTTTTATTTCTGTTTTGTTCTTTTATGTGTGTAATTGTATGTGTATGTATGTATGTATAGATTTATGTCAAAAAAATATTAGGGTTTAAGTAAACCCTAGATTGTATGTGCGTATGTATAGGTTATGTCAATAAACCCTAGATTGTATGTATGTATTTTTTTGGCAAAACATTATTCAAAACTCTAGACATTATATTTTTTTTGACAAAATATAATTAGATGGATTTATAATAAGTAAAAAAAAATTACATCTGCCTTTTTGTGGGTTATATATATGCATAGATTTATGTCAAAAAAATATTAGGGTTTAAGTAAACCCTAGATTGTATGTGTGTATGTATAGGTTATGTCAATAAACCCTAGATTGTATGTATGTATTTTTTTGGCAAAATATTATTCAAAACTCTAGACATTATATTTTTTTGGACAAAATATAATTAAATGGATTTATAATAAAGAAAAAAAATTACATCCGCCTTTTTGTGGGTTATATATATGCTTAGATTTATGTCAAAAAAATATTAGGGTCTAAGTAAACCCTAGATTGTATGTGTGTATGTATAGATTATGTCAATAAATCCTAGATTGTATGTGTATGTATTTTTTTGACAAAATATGCTTGTCGTTTTTTTTTTTTGACAAAATATAATTAAATGATTATTTTGGCATACGAGTCGCAAACACGTGTGCACATTACTATAGTGAGATATTTTTGGCTTGGTTGTTGGATACTATAGTGCTCTTGATTTGCCGATGAAAAAGTATATCACGTATCTTGCGATTAATGTGCAATTTTTTACGTTTACGTCAAGATATTAAGAGGCTACAACTTGACATCGAACAAATACAACTTGATTCCGTTCATTCATATTTTAACTTGACATGTATGTCATAATTCTGTTGATTTCATACAGTTCTGTTTTAGTTTGAGATTTGTTGTGATCAACTTGATTGGATATGTATTTTAAAACCTTAAAATGGCGGCGTTATAATCACAACTACATTGATATTAAGGCGAGTCAATTTCTCTGCAATGGTCCACATTAAACTAATTGGTAACCGAAGGGTGAAAACGTAAAATAACCACAAAACGGTCCGATAAGAGTGACGAACACCTCGCACGGGACCAATGTGATTCGTAGGACCCGACCGGGTAGTCACACGGATCCCGGTTTGAGTATACGATATAAATTTTCAAAAAGTTAGACTTGAGAATAAAAAAGATGCCATTGAAGGGTGAAAATGTAAAACAAACACCAAAGGGTCCCGTAAGAGTCACGAACACGTCGCACGTGACCAATGTAACTCGTAGGAACCGACCGGATAGTCACGAGGCTCCCAGTTGGAGTGTACGACGTTAATTTGAAAAAAATTAGACTTAAAGCATAAAAATATGCCATCGAAGGGTGAAAACGTAAAACAAACACAAAACGGTCCCGTAAGAGTCACGAACACCTCGCATGGGACTAATGTGACTCATAGGAACCGAGCGCGTAGTCACGACGCGCCCGGTTGGTGTGTACGACGTAAATTTGAAAAAAATTAGACTTAAGCATGAAAACATGCCATCGAATGGTGAAAACGTAAAACAACCTTAAAACGGTCCCATAAGAGTCACAAACCCCTCGCACGGGACCAATGTGACTCCTAGGAACCGATCGCGTAGTCACGGGGCTCCTGGTTTGAGTGTACGACGGAAATTTGATAAAAAATAGACTTAAGTATGAAAACATGCCATCGAAGGGTGAAAATGTAAAACAGCCTTAAAACGGTCCCGTAAGAGTTACAAATCCCTCGCACGGGACCAATGTGGCTCGTAGGAACCGACCGCGTAGTCACGGGGCTCCCGATTTGAGTGTCCGATGTGAATTTGCAAAAAAATAGATAATCATAAAAATATGCCATCAAAGGGTGAAAATAAAAAACAACCTTAAAAACAGTCCCGTAAGAGTCACGAGCACCTCGCACGGGACCAATATAACCCATAGGAACAGACGGCGTAATCACGGGGCTGCCGGTTTGAGTGTACGACGTAAATTTATAAAAAGTTAGACTTAAGCATAAAAACATGCCATCGAAGGGTAAAAACATAAAAAAGCCACAAAATGGTCCCGTAAGAGTCACGAACATCCCGCACGGGGCCAATGTAAGTCATAGGAACCGGCCGTATAGTCACGGCGCTCCCGGTTTGAGTGTAGGACATAAATTTGCGAAAAGTTAGACTTAAGCATCAAAACTTGCCATCGAAGGCTGAAAACATAAAACAAGCACCAAACGGACATGTAAGAGTCTCGAACACCTCGCACGGGGCCAATGTGACTCGTAAGAACCGACCGCTTAGTCACGAGGCGCCCGGTAGGAGTGTACGACGTAAATTTGAAAAAAAATAGACTTAAGCATGAAAATATGCCATCGAAGGGTGAAAACATAAAATAACCTTAAAACGGTCCCGTAAGAGTCACAAAGCCCTCGCACGGGACAAATGTGACTCGTAGGAACCGACCGCGTAGTCACGCGGCTCCCGGTTCGAGTGTACGACAGAAATTTGATAAAAAATAGACTTAAGCATGAAAACAAGCCATCAAAGGGTGAAAATGTAAGAGAACTTTAAAACGATCCCCTGAGAGTCACAAACCCCTCACACGGGACCAATGTGACTCGTAGGAATCGACCGCTTAGTCACGAGGCGCCCGGTAGGAGTGTACGACGTAAATTTGAAAAATATTAGACATAAGCATAAAAACATGCCATCGAAAGGTGAAAACGTAAAACAGCCTTAAAATGGTCCCGTAAGAGTCATAAACCCCTCGCACGGGACCAATGAGACTCGTAGGAACCGACCGCGTAGTCATGGGGCTCTCGTTTTGAGTGGACGATAGAAATTTGATAAAAAATAGACTTAAGTATGAAAACATGCCATCGAACGGTGAAAATGTAAAACAGCCTTAAAACAGTCCCGTAAAAGTCACAAACCCCTCTCTCGGGACCAATGTGACTCGTAGGAACCGACCGCGTAGTCACGGGGCTTCCAGTTTGAGTGTACGACGTGAATTTGCAAAAAAATAGACTTAAGCATAAAAACATGCCATCAAAAGGTGAAAATATAAAACAGCCTTAAAAACAGTCCCATAAGAGTCACGAACACCTCGCACGGGACCAATGTAACTCATAGGAACAGACGGCGTAGTCACGGGGCTGCCGATTTGAGTGTACGACGTAAATTTATAAAAAGTTAGACTTAAGCATTAAAAACATGCCATCGAAGGGTAAAAACGTAAAATAACCACAAACTGGTCCCGTAAGAGTCACGAACATCTCGCACGGGACCAATAAAAGTCATAGGAACCGGCCGTGTAGTCACGGCACTCCCGGTTTGAGTGTAGGACATAAATTTGTGAAAAGTTAGACTTCAGCACCAAAACTTGCCATCGAAGGGTGAAAATATAAAATAAGCACAAAACGGTCCCGTAAGAGTCACGAACACCTCGCACGGGACTAATGCTACTCGTAGGAACCGACCGCGTAGTCACGACGCGCCCGATTGGAGTGTACGATGTAGATTTGAAAAAAAATAGACTTAAGCATGAAAACATGCCATCGAAGGGTGAAAACGTAAAACATCCTTAAAACGGTCCCGTAAGAGTCACAAACCCCTGGCACGGGACCAATGTGATTCGTAGGAACCGACCGCGTAGTCACAGGGCTCCCGATTTGAGTGTACGATGGAAATTTGATAAAATATGGACTTAAGCATGAAAACTTGCCATCGAATGGTGAAAACATAAAACAGCCTTAAAACGGTAGACTAAGAGTAAAAAACCCTCGCACGGGAAAAATGTGACTCGTAGGAACCGACCGTGTAGTCACGGGGCTCCCGGTTTGAATGTACGATGGAAATTTGATAATAAATAGACTTAAGCATGAAAATATGTCATCGAATGGTGAAAACGTAAAACAGCCTTAAAACGGTCCCGTAAGAGTCACAAACCCCTCGCACGGGATCAATGTGACTCGTAGGAACCGACCGCGGAGTCACGAGGCTCCCGGTTTTTAGTGTACGACGGAAATTTGATTTAAAATAGACTTAAGCATGAAAACATGCCATCGAATGGTCAAAACATAAAACAGTCTTAAAATGGTCCAGTATGAGTCACAAACCCCTCGCACGGGACCAATGTGACTCGTAGGAACCAACCGCGTAGTCACGGGGCTCCCGGTTTGAGTGTACGATGTGAATTTGCAAAAAATTAGACTTAAGCATAAAAATAAGTCATCGAAGGCTGAAAATATAAACCAGCCTTAAAAAAAGTCCTGTAAGAGTCACGAACACCTCGCACGGGACCAATGTAACTCATAGGAACAAACGGCGTAGTCACGGGGCTGCCGGTTTGAGTGTACGACGAAAATTTATAAAAAGTTAGACTTAAGCATTCAAAACATGCCATCGTAGGGTAAAAATGTAAAACAACCATAAAACGGTCCCGTAAGCGTCACGAACATCTCACACGGAACCAATGTAAGTCATAGGAACCGGACGTGTAGTCATGGGGCTCCCGGTTCGAGTGTATGACAGAAATTTACGAAAAGTAAGACTTAAGCATCAAAACTTGCCATCGAAGGGTGAAAACATTAAATAAGCACAAAACGGTCCCGTAAGAGTCACGAACACCTCACACGGGACCAATGTGACTCGTAGGAACCGATCGCGTAGTCACGAGGGGCCCAGTTGGAGCGTCCGACATAAATTTAAAAAAAATTAGACTTAAGCATGAAAACATGCCATCGAAAGGTGAAAACATAAAACCACCTTAAAACGGTCCCGTAAGAGTCACAAGCCCCTCGCACGGGACCAATGTGACTTGTAGGAATCGACCGCGTAGTCACGAGGCTCTCGATTTGAGTGGACGAAAGAAATTTGATAAAAAATAGACTTAAGTATGAAAACACGCCATCGAAGGGTGAAAACGTAAAACAACCTTAAAACGGTCCCGTAAGAGTCACAAACCCCTCGCACGAGACCAATGTGACTCGTAGGAACCGACCGCGTAGTCACGGGGCTTCTGATTTGAGTGTATGACGTGAATTTGCAAAAAAATAGACTTAAGCATAAAAACAAGTCATCGAAAGGTGAAAATATAAGCATCCTTAAAAACAGTCCCGTAAGAGTCACGAACACCTCACACGAGACAATTGTAACTCATAGGAACAGACGGCGTAGTCACGGGGCTGCCGGTTTGAGTGTACGAAGTAAATTTATAAAAAGTTAGGCTTAAGCAAAAAAAAACAAGCCATCCAAGGGTAAGAACATAAAACAGCCACAAAACGGTCCCGTAAGAGTCACGAATATCTCGCACGGGACCAATGTAAGTCATAGGAACCGGCCGTGTAGTCACAGGGCTTCCGGTTCGAGTGTACGACAAATATTTGATAAAAAAATAGACTTAAGCATGAAAACAAGCCATCGAAGGGTGAAAACGTAAAACAGCTTTAAAACGATCCCGTAAGAGTCACAAACGCCTCGCACGGGACCAATGTGACTCGTAGGAACCGACGACTTAGTCACGAGGCGCCCGATAGGAGTGTACGACGTAAATTTCAAAAAAATTAGACTTAAGCATGAAAACATGCCATCGAAAGGTGAAAACATAAAACAACCTTAAAACGGTACCATAAGAGTCACAAACCCCTCGCACGGGACCAATGTGACTCTTAGGAACCGACCGCATAGTCACGAGGCTATCGGTTTGAGTGGACGACATAAACTTGATAAAAAAAGACTTAAGTATGAAAACATGCCATCGAATGGAGAAAACGTAAAACAAACTTAAAACGGTCCTGTAAGAGTCACAAACCCCTCGCACGGGACCAATGTGACTCGTAGGAACCGACCGTGTAGTCACGGGACTTCCGGTTTGAGTGTACGACGTTAATTTGAAAAAAATAGACTTAAGCAAAAAAACTTGCCATCGAAAGGTGAAAATATAAAACAACGTTAAAAATAGTCCAATAAGAGTCACAAACACCTCGCACGGGACCAATGTAACTCATAGGAACAGACGGCGTAGTCACGGGGCTGCCGGTTTGAGTGTACGACGTAAATTTATAAAAAGTTAGACTTAAGAATAAAAAACATGCCATCGAAGGGTAAAAACGTAAAACAGCCACAAAATGGTCCCTTAAGAGTCTCGAACATCTCGCACGGGACCAGTGTAAGTCATAGGAACCGACCGTATAGTCACGGCGCGCCCGGTTTTAGTGTAGGACATAAATTTGCGAAAATTTAGACTAAAGCATCAAAACTTGACATCGAAGGGTGAAAACATAAAGCAAGCACAAAACGGTCCCGTAAGAGTCACGAACACCTCGCACGGGACCAATGCGACTCGTAGGAACCGACCGTGTAGTCACGAGGCGCTCGGTTGGAGTGTGCGACGTAAATTTGAAATAAATTAGACTTAAGCATGAAAACATGCCATCGTAGGGTGAAAACATAAAACATCCTTAAAACGGTCCCATAAGAGTCACAAACCCTTCGCACGGGACCAATGTGATTCGTAGGAACCGACCGCGTAGTCACGGGGCGCTCGGTTTGAGTGTACGACGAAAATTTGATAAAAAATAGACTTAAGCATGAAAACATGCCATCGAATGGTGAAAACGTAAAACAACATTAAAACGGTCCCGTAAGAGTCACAAACCCATCGCACGGGACCGATGTGACTCGTAGGAACCGATCGCGTAGTCACGGGGCTTCCGGTTTGAGTGTACGACGTGAATTTGCAAAAAAATAGACTTAAGCATAAAAACATGTCATCGAAGGGTGAAAATATAAAACAGCCTTAAAAACAGTCCCGTAAGAGTCACAAACCCCTCGCACGGGACCAATGTGACTCGTAGGAACCGACCGCGTAGTCACGGGGCTTCTGGTTTAAGTGTACGACGTGAATTTGCAAAAAAATAGACTTAACCATAAAAACATGCCATTGAAAATTGAAAATATAAAACAGCCTTAAAAATAGTCGTGTAAGAGTCACGAACACCTCGTACGGGACCAATGTAACTCATAGGAACAGACGGCGTAGTCACGGGGCTGCCGGTTTGAGTGTACGACGTAAATTTATAAAAAGTTAGACTTAAGAATAAAAAACATGGCATCGAAGGGTAAAAACATAAAACAACCACAAAACGGTCCCGTAAGAGTCACGAACATCTCGCACGGGACCAATGTAAGTCATAGGAACCGACCGTGTAGTCACAGGGCTCCCGGTTCGAGTGTACGATGGAAATTTGATAAAAAATAAACTTAAGCATGAAAACAAGCCATCGAAGGGTGAAAACGTAAAACATCTTTAAAACGGTCCTGTAAGAGTCACAAACCCCTCGCACAGGACCAATGTGACTCGTAGGAACCGACCGCATAGTCACGGGGCTCTCGGTTTGAGTGGACGACAGAAATTTAATAAAAAATAGACTTAAGTATGAAAACATGCCATCGAAGGGTGAAAACGTAAAACAACCTTAAAACGGTCCCGTAAGAGTCACAAACCACTCGCACAGGACCAATGTGACTCGTAGGAACCGACCGCGTAGTCACGGGGCTTCCGGTTTGAGTGTACGACGTGAATTTGCAAAAAAATAGGCCTAAGCATAAAAACATGCCATCGAAAGGTGAAAATATAAAACAGCCTTAAAAACAATCCCGTAAGAGTCACGAACACCTCGCACAGGACCAAGGTAACTCATAGGAACAGATGGCGTTGTCACGGGGTTGCCGGTTTGAGTGTACGACGAACATTTATAAAAAGTTAGACTTAAGCATAAAAAACATGCAATTGAAGGGTAAAAACGTAAAACAGCCACAAAATGGTCCCGTAAGAGTCACGAAAATCCTGCACGGGACAATGTCATAGGAACCGACCGTGTAGTCACGGCGCTCCCAGTTTGAGTGTATGACATAAATTTGCGAAAAGTTAGACTTAAGCATCAAAACTTTCCATCGAAGGGTGAAAACGTAAAACAAGCACAAAACGGTCCCGTAAGAGTCACGAACACCTCGCACGGGACCATTAAGACTCGAAGGAACCGACCGCGTAGTCACGAGGCGCCCGGTTGGAGTGTGCGACGTAAATTTGAAAAAAATTAGACTTAAGCATGAAAACATGCCATCGAAGGGTGAAAACATAAAACATCCTTAAAACGGTCCCGTAAGAGGCACAAACCCCTCGCACGGGACCAATGTGATTCGTAGGAATCGACCGCTTAGTCATGGGGCTCCCGATTTGAGTGTACGATGGAAATTTGATAAAAAATAGACTTAAGCATGAAAACATGCCATCGAATGGTGAAAACGTAAAACAGCCTTAAAACGGTCCCGTAAGAGTCACAAACCCCTCGCACGGGACCAATGTGACTTGTAGGAACCAATCGCGTAGTCACGGGGCTCCCGATTTGAGTGCACGACGAAAATTTGATTTAAAATAGACTTAAGCATGAAAACATGCCATCGAATGGTGAAAACATAAAACAGCCTTAAAACGATCCCGTAAGAGTCACAAACCCCTCGCACGGGACCAATGTGACTCGTAGGAACCGACCGTGTAGTCACGGGGCTCCCGGTTTGAGTGTACGACGTGAATTTACAAAAAATTAGAGTTAAGCATAAAAACATGCCATCGAAGGGTGAAAATATAAAACATCCTTAAAAATAGTCCCGTAAGAGTCACGAACACCTCGCACGGGACCAAGGTAACTCATAGGAACATATGGCGTAGTCATGGGGCTGCCGGTTTGAATGTACGACGTAAATTTATAAAAAGTTAGACTTAAGCATTAAAAACATGCCATCGTAGGGTAAAAACATAAAACAGCCACAAAACGGTCCCGTAAGAGTCACGAACATCTCACACGGGACCAATGTAAGTCATAGGAACCGGTCGTGTAGTCACGGGGCTCCCAGTTCGAGTGTACGATGGAAATTTGTGAAAAGTTAGACTTAAGCATTAAAACTTGCCATCGAAGGGTGAAAACATAAAACAAGCACAAAACGGCACCGTTAGAGTCATGAACACCTCGTACGGGAATAATGTGACTCGTACGAACCGACCGCGTAGTCACGAGGCGGCCGATTGGAGTGTACGACATAAATTTGAAAAAATCTAGACTTAAGAATGAAAACATGCCATCGAAAGGAGAAAACGTAAAACAGCCATAAAACGGTCCCGTAAGAGTCACAAACCCCTCGCACGGGACCAATGTGAATCGTAGGAACCGATCGCATAGTCACGGGGCTCTCGGTTTGAGTGGACGACATAAATTTGATAAAAAATAGACTTAAGTATGAAAACATGCCATCGAAGCGTGAAAATGTAAAACAACCTTAAAACGGTCCCGTAAGAGTCACAAACCCCTCGTACAGGACCAATGTGACTCGTAGGAACCGACCGCTTAGTCACGGGGCTTCCGGTTTGAGTGTACGACGTGAATTTGCAAAAAATTAGACTTTAGCATAAAAACATGCCATCGAAAGGTGAAAATATAAAACAGCCGTAAAAATAGTCACCTAAGAGTCACGGACACCTCGCACGGGACCAATGTAACTCATAGGAACAGACGGCGTAGTCACGGAGCTGCTGCTTTGAGTGTACGACGTAAATTTATAAAAAGTTAGACTTAAGCATAAAAAACATGCCATCGAAGGGTGGAAACGTAAAACAACCACAAAATGGTCCCGTAAGTGTCACGAGCATCTCGCACGGGACCAATGTAAGTCATAGGAACCGGCCGTGTAGTCACGGCGCTCCCGGTTTGAGTGTAGGACATAAATTTTGCGAAAAGTTAGACTTAAGCATCAAAACATGCCATCGAAGGGGAAAACATAAAACAAGCACAAAACGGTTCCGTAAGAGTCACGAACACCTCAAACGGGTCCAATGTGACTCGTATGAACCGACCGCATAGTCACGAGGCGCCCGGTTGGAGTGTACGACGTAAATTTGAAAAAAATTAGACTAAGCACGAAAACATGCCATCAAAGGGTGAAAACGTAAAACATCCTTAAAACGGTCCCGTAAGAGTCACAAACCCCTCGTACGGGACCAATGTGACTCGTAGGAACCGAACGCATAGTCACGGGGCTCCCGGTTTCAGTGTACGACGGAAATTTGATTTAAAATAGACTTAAGCATGAAAACATGCCATCGAATGGTAAAAACGTAAAACAACCTTAAAACGGTCCCGTAAGAGTCACAAACCCCTCGCACGGGACCAATGTGACTCGTAGGAACCGATCGCGTAGTCACGGGGCTCCCGGTTTGAGTGTACGACGGAAATTTGATTTAAAATAGACTTAAGCATGAAAGCATGCCATCGAATCGTGAAAACATAAAACAGCCTTAAAACGGTCGCGTAAGAGTCACAAACCCCTCGCACGGGACCAATGTGACTTGTAGAAACCGATCGCGTAGTCACGGAGCTCCCAGTTTGAGTGTACGACGTGAATTTACAAAAAATTAGACTTAAGCATAAAAACATGCCATTGAAGGGTGAAAATATAAAACAACCTTAAAAACAGTCCCGTAAGAGTCACAAACACCTCGCACGGGACCAATGTAACTCATAGGAAGAGACGGCGTAGTCACCGGGCTGCCGATTTGAGTGTACGACGTAAATTTATAAAAAGTTAGACTTAAGCATTAAAAACATGCCATCGTAGGGTAAAAACATAAAACAGCCACAAAACGGTCCCGTAAGAGTCACGAACATCTCGCACGGGACCAATGTAAGTCATAGGAGCTGGCCGTGTAGTCACGGCGCTCCCGGTTTGAGTGTAGGACATAAATTTCTGAAAAGTTAGACTTAAGCATCAAAACTTGCCATCGAAGGGTGAAAACATAAAACAAGCACAAAACGGTCCCGTAAGAGTCACGAACACCTCGCACGGGACCAATGTGACTCGTAGGAATCGACCGCGTAGTCACGAGGCGCCCGGTTCGAGTGTACGACATAAATTTGAAAAAAATTTTACTTAAGCATGAAAACATGCCCTCGAAAGGTGAAAATGTAAAACAGCATTAAAACGGTCCCGTAAGAGACACAAACCCCTTGCACGAGACCAATGTGACTCGTAGGAACCGATCGCGTAGTCACGGGGCTTCCGGTTTGACTGTACGACGTGAATTTGCAAAAAAATAGACTTAACCATAAAAACATGCCATCGAAAGGTGAAAATATAAAACAGCCTTAAAAACAGTCCCGTAAGAGTCACGAACACCTCGCACGGGACCAATGTAACTCATAGGAACAGACGTCGTAGTCACGGGGCTGCCGGTTTGAGTGTACGATGTAAATTTATAAAAAGTTAGACTTAAGCATAAAAAACATGCCATCGAAGGGTAAAAACGTAAAACATCCACAAAACGGTCCCGTAAGAGTCACGAACATCTCGCAAGGGACCAATGTAAGTCATAGTAACCGGCTGTGTAGTCACGGGGCTCCAGGTTCTAGTGTACGACAGAAATTTGATAAAAAATAGACTTAAGCATGAAAACAAGCCATCGAAGGGTGAAAAGGTAAAACAACTTTAAAACGGTCCCGTAAGAGTCACAAACCCCTCGCACGGGACCAATGTGACTCATAGGAACCGATCCCTTAGTCACGAGGCGCCCGGTAGGAGTGTACGACGTAAATTTGAAAAAAAATTAGACTTAAGCATGAAAACATGCCATAGAAAGGTGAAAACATAAAACAGCCTTAAAACGGTCCCGTAACAGTCACAAACCCCTCGCACGGGACCAATGTGACTCGTAGGAACCGATCGCGTAGTCACGGGGCTCTTGGGTTGAGTGGACGACATAAATTTGATAAAAAATAGACTTAAGTATGAAAACATGCCATCGAAGGGTGAAAACGTAAAGCAGCCTTAAAACGGTCCTGTAAGAGTCACAAACTCCTCGCATGGGACCAATGTGACTCGTAGGAACCGATCGCGTAGTCACGGGGCTTCCGGCTTGAGTGTACGGCGTGAATTTGTAAAAAATAGACTTAAGCATAAAAATATGCCATCGAAAGGTGAAAAGATAAAACAGCCTTAAAAACAGTCCCGTAAGAGTCACGAACACCTCGCACGGGACCAATGTAACTCATAGGAACAGACGGCGTAGTAACGGGGCCGCCGGTTTGAGTGTACGACGTAAATTTATAAAAAGTTAGACTTAATCATAAAAATCATGCCATAGAAGGGTAAAAACGTAAAACAACTACAAAATGGTCCCGTAAGAGTCACGAACATCTCGCACGGGACCAAGGTAAGTCATAGGAACCGGCCGTGTAGTCACGACGCTCCCGGTTTGAGTGTAGAACATAAATTTGCGAAGAGTTAGACTTAAGCATCAAAACTTGCCATCGAAGGGTGAAAACATAAAACAAGCACAAAACGGTCCCGTAAGAGTCACGAACACCTCGCACGGGACCATTATGACTCGTAGTAACCGACCGCGTAGTCACGAGGTGCCCGGTTATAGTGTACGACGTAAATTTGAAAAAAAATAGACTTAAGCATGAAAACATGCCATCGAAGGGTGAAAACGTAAAACATCCTTAAAACGATCCCGTAAGACTCACAAACCCCTCGCACGGGACCAATGTGATTCGTGGGAACTGACCGCGTAGTCACGGGCTCCCGGTTTGAGTGTACGACGTGAATTTGAATAAAATTAGACTTAAGCATAAAAACATGCCATCGAAGGGTGAAAATATAAAACTGCCTTAAAAATAGTCCCGTAAGAGTCACGAACACCTCGCACGGGACCATTGTAACTCATAGGAACAGACGGCGCAGTCACGGTGCTGCCGGTTTGAGTGTATAACGTAAATTTATAAAAAGTTAGACTTAAGCATTAAAAACATGCCATCGTTGGGTAAAAACGTAAAACAGCCACAAAACGGTCCCGTAAGAGTCACGAACACCTCACACGGGACCAATGTAAGTCATAGGAACTGACCGTGTAGTAACGGCGCTTCCGGTTTGAGTGTAGGACATAAATTTGTGAAAAGTTAGACTTAAGCATCAAAACTTGCCATCAAAGGGTGAAAACATAAAACAAGCACAAAACGGTCCCGTAAGAGTCGCGAACACCTCGCACGGGACCAATGTAACTCATAGGAATAGACGGCGTAGTCACGGGGCTGCCGGTTTGAGTGTACGACGTAAATTTATAAAAAGTTAGACTTAAGCGTAAAAAACATTCCATCGAAGGGTAAAAACATAAAAAAAACAAAAAACGGTCCCGTAAGAGTCACGAACATCTCGCACGGGACCAATGTAAGTCATAGGAACCGGCCATGTAGTCACGGGGCTCCAGGTTCGAATGTACGACGGAAATTTGATAAAAAATAGACTTAAGCATAAAAACAAGCCATCGAAGGGTGAAAATGTAAAACAGCTTTAAAACGGTCCCGTAAGAGTCACAAACCCCTTGCACGGGACCAATGTGACTCGTAGAAACCGATCGCTTAGTCACGAGGCGCCTAGTAGGAGTGTACGACGTAAATTTGAAAAAAATTAGACTTAAGCATGAAAACGTGTCATCGAAAGGTGAAAATGGAAAACAACCTTAAAACGGTCCCGTAACAGTCACAAACCCCTCGCACGGGACCAATGTGACTCGTAGGAACCGACCGCGTAGTCACGGGGCTTCCGGTTTGAGTGTACGACGTGAATTTGCAAAAAAATAGACTTTAGCGTAAAAACATGCCATCGAAAGGTGAAAATATAAAAAAGCCGTAAAAACAGTCACCTAAGAGTCACGAACACCTCGCACGGGACCAATGTGACTCATAGGAACAGACGGCGTAGTCACGGGGCTGCTGCTTTGAGTGTACGACGTAAATTTATAAAAAGTTAGACTTAAGCATAAAAAACATGCCATCGAAGGGTGGAAACGTAAAACAACCACAAAATGGTCCCGTAAGTGTCACGAGCATCTCGCACGGGACCAATGTAAGTCATAGGAACCGGCCGTGTAGTCACGGCGCTCCCGGTTTGAGTGTAGGACATAAATTTTGCGAAAAGTTAGACTTAAGCATCAAAACATGCCATCGAAGGGGAAAACATAAATCAAGCACAAAACGGTTCCGTAAGAGTCACGAACACCTCAAACGGGTCCAATGTGACTCGTATGAACCGACCGCGTAGTCACGAGGCGCCCGGTTGGAGTGTACGACGTAAATTTGAAAAAAATTAGACTAAGTACGAAAACATGCCATCAAAGGGTGAAAACGTAAAACATCCTTAAAACGGTCCCGTAAGAGTCACAAACCCCTCGTACGGGACCAATGTGACTCGTAGGAACCGAACGCATAGTCACGGGGCTCCTGGTTTCAGTGTACGACGGAAATTTGATTTAAAATAGACTTAAGTATGAAAACATGCCATCGAATGGTAAACACGTAAAACAACCTTAAAACGGTCCCGTAAGAGTCACAAACCCCTCGCACGGGACCAATGTGACTCGTAGGAACCGATCGCGTAGTCACGGGGCTCCCGGTTTGAGTGTACGACGGAAATTTGATTTAAAATAGACTTAAGCATGAAAGCATGCCATCGAATCGTGAAAACATAAAACAGCCTTAAAACGGTCGCGTAAGAGTCACAAACCCCTCGCACGGGACCAATGTGACTTGTAGAAACCGATCGCGTAGTCACGGAGCTCCCGGTTTGAGTGTACGACGTGAATTTACAAAAAATTAGACTTAAGCATAAAAACATGCCATTGAAGGGTGAAAATATAAAACAGCCTTAAAAACAGTCCCGTAAGAGTCACAAACACCTCGCACGGGACCAATGTAACTCATAGGAAGAGACGGCGTAGTCACCGGACTGCCGGTTTGAGTGTACGACGTAAATTTATAAAAAGTTAGACTTAAGCATTAAAAACATGCCATCGTAGGGTAAAAACATAAAACAGCCACAAAACGGTCCCGTAAGAGTCACGAACATCTCGCACGGGACCAATGTAAGTCATAGGAGCTGGCCGTGTAGTCACGGCGCTCCCGGTTTGAGTGTAGGACATAAATTTCTGAAAAGTTAGACTTAAGCATCAAAACTTGCCATCGAAGGATGAAAACATAAAACAAGCACAAAACGGTCCCGTAAGAGTCACGAACACCTCGCACGGGACCAATGTGACTCGTAGGAATCGACCGCGTAGTCACGAGGCGCCCGGTTCGAGTGTACGACATAAATTTGAAAAAAAATAGACTTAAGCATGAAAACATGCCCTCGAAAGGTGAAAATGTAAAACAGCATTAAAACGGTCCCGTAAGAGACACAAACCCCTTGCACGAGACCAATGTGACTCGTAGGAACCGATCGCGTAGTCACGGGGCTTCCGATTTGACTGTACGACGTGAATTTGCAAAAAAATAGACTTAACCATAAAAACATGCCATCGAAAGGTGAAAATATAAAACAGCCTTAAAAACAGTCCCGTAAGAGTCACGAACACCTCGCACGGGACCAATGTAACTCATAGGAACAGACGTCGTAGTCACGGGGCTGCCGGTTTGAGTGTACGATGTAAATTTATAAAAAGTTAGACTTAAGCATAAAAAACATGCCATCGAAGGCTAAAAACGTAAAACATCCACAAAACGGTCCCGTAAGAGTCACGAACATCTCGCAAGGGACCAATGTAAGTCATAGTAACCGGCCATGTAGTCACGGGGCTCCAGGTTCTAGTGTACGACAGAAATTTGATAAAAAATAGACTTAAGCATGAAAACAAGCCATCGAAGGGTGAAAAGGTAAAACAACTTTAAAACGGTCCCGTAAGAGTCACAAACCCCTCGCACGGGACCAATGTGACTCGTAGGAACCGATCCCTTAGTCACGAGGCGCCCAGTAGGAGTGTACGACGTAAATTTGAAAAAAAATTAGACTTAAGCATGAAAACATGCCATAGAAAGGTGAAAACAAAAAACAGCCTTAAAACGGTCCCGTAACAGTCACAAACCCCTCGCACGGGACCAATGTGACTCGTAGGAACCGACCGCGTAGTCACGGGGCTCTTGGGTTGAGTGGACGACATAAATTTGATAAAAAATAGACTTAAGTATGAAAACATGCCATCGAAGGGTGAAAACGTAAAGCAGCCTTAAAACGGTCCTGTAAGAGTCACAAACTCCTCGCATGGGACCAATGTGACTCGTAGGAACCGATCGCGTAGTCACGGGGCTTCCGGCTTGAGTGTACGGCGTAAATTTGTAAAAAATAGACTTAAGCATAAAAATATGCCATCGAAAGGTGAAAAGATAAAACAGCCTTAAAAACAGTCCCGTAAGAGTCACGAACACCTCGCACGGGACCAATGTAACTCATAGGAACAGACGACGTAGTAACGGGGCCGCCGGTTTGAGTGTACGACGTAAATTTATAAAAAGTTAGACTTAATCATAAAAATCATGCCATAGAAGGGTAAAAACGTAAAACAACCACAAAATGGTCCCGTAAGAGTCACGAACATCTCGCACGGGACCAAGGTAAGTCATAGGAACCGGCCGTCTAGTCACGACGCTCCCGGTTTGAGTGTAGAACATAAATTTGCGAAGAGTTAGACTTAAGCATCAAAACTTGCCATCGAAGGGTGAAAACATAAAACAAGCACAAAACGGTCCCGTAAGAGTCACGAACACCTCGCACGGGACCATTATGACTCGTAGTAACCGACCGCGTAGTCACGAGGTGCCCGGTTATAGTGTACGACGTAAATTTGAAAAAAATAGACTTAAGCATGAAAACATGCCATCGAAGGGTGAAAACGTAAAACATCCTTAAAACGATCCCGTAAGACTCACAAACCCCTCGCACGGGACCAATGTGATTCGTGGGAACTGACCGCGTAGTCACGGGCTCCCGGTTTGAGTGTACGACGTGAATTTGCATAAAATTAGACTTAAGCATAAAAACATGCCATCGAAGGGTGAAAATATAAAACTGCCTTAAAAATAGTCCCGTAAGAGTCACGAACACCTCGCACGGGATCAATGTAACTCATAGGAACAGACGGCGCAGTCACGGTGCTGCCGGTTTGAGTGTACGACCTAAATTTATAAAAAGTTAGACTTAAGCATTAAAAACATGCCATCGTTGGGTAAAAACGTAAAACAGCCACAAAACGGTCCCGTAAGAGTCACGAACATCTCACACGGGACCAATGTAAGTCATAGGAACTGACCGTGTAGTAACGGCGCTTCCGGTTTGAGTGTAGGACATAAATTTGTGAAAAGTTAGACTTAAGCATCAAAACTTGCCATCAAAGGGTGAAAACATAAAACAAGCACAAAACGGTCCCGTAAGAGTCACGAACACCTCGCACGGGACCAATGTAACTCATACGAATAGACGGCGTAGTCACGGGGCTGCCGGTTTGAGTGTACGACGTAAATTTATAAAAAGTTAGACTTAAGCGTAAAAAACATTCCATCGAAGGGTAAAAACATAAAACAAACAAAAAACGGTCCCGTACGAGTCACGAACATCTCGCACGGGACCAATGTAAGTCATAGGAACCGGCCATGTAGTCACGGGGCTCCAGGTTCGAATGTACGACGGAAATTTGATAAAAAATAGACTTAAGCATAAAAACAAGCCATCGAAGGGTGAAAATGTAAAACAGCTTCAAAACGGTCCCGTAAGAGTCACAAACCCCTTGCACGGGACCAATGTGACTCGTAGGAACCGATCGCTTAGTCACGAGGCGCCCAGTAGGAGTGTACGACGTAAATTTGAAAAAAATTAGACTTAAGCATGAAAACATGTCATCGAAAGGTGAAAATGGAAAACAACCTTAAAACGGTCCCGTAACAGTCACAAACCCCTCGCACGGGACCAATGTGACTCGTAGGAACCGACCGCGTAGTCACGGGGCTCTCGGGTTGAGTGGACGTCAAAAATTTGATAAAAAATAGACTTAAGTATGAAAACATGCCATCGAAGGGTGAAAACGTAAAACAGCCGTAAAACGATCCCGTAATAGTCACAAACCCCTCGCGTGGGACCAATGTGACTCGTAGGAACCGATCGCGTAGTCACGGGGCTCCCGGTTTGAGTGTACGACGAAAATTTGATTTAAAATAGACTTAAGCATGAAAACATGCCATCGAATGGTGAAAACATAAAACAACCTTAAAACGGTCCCGTAAGAGTCACAAACCCCTCGCACGGGAAAAATGTGACTCGTAGGAACCGACCGCGTAGTCACGGGGCTTTCGGTTTGAGTGTACGGCGTGAATTTGTAAAAAATTAGACTTTAGCATAAAAACATGCCATCGAAAGGTGAATATATAAAACAGCCGTAAAAACAGTCACGTAAGAGTCACGAACACCTCGCACGGGACCAATGTAACTCATAGGAACAGACGGCGTAGTCATGGGGCTACCTGTTTGAATGTACGACGTAAATTTATAAAAAGTTAGACTTAAGCATTAAAAACATGCCATTCTAGGGTAAAAACATAAAACAACCACAAAACGGTCCCGTAAGAGTCACGGACATCTCACACGGGACCAATGTAAGTCATAGGAACCGGTCGTGTAGTCACGGGGCTCCCGGTTCGAGTGTACGAAAGAAATTTGCAAAAAGTTAGACTTAGGCATCAAAACTTGCCATCGAAGGGTGAAAACATAAAACAAGCACAAAACGGTCCCGTAAGAGTCACGAACACCTCGCACGGGACCAATGTGACTCGTAGGAACCGACCGCGTAGTCACGAGGCGCCCTGCTGGAGTGTACGACATAAATTTGAAAAACATTAGACTTAAGCATGAAAACAATCCATCGAAAGGTGAAAACATACAACAACTTTAAAACGGTCCCGTAAGAGTCACAAACCCGTCGCAAGGGACCAATGTGACTCGTAGGAACCGACCGCGTAGTCACGGGGCTCTCGGTTTGAATGGACGACAGAAATTTGATAAAAAAAGACTTAAGTATGAAAACATGCCATCGAAGGGTGAAAACGTAAAACAACCTTAAAACGGTCCCGTAAGAGTCACAAACCCCTCGCACGGGACCAATGTGACTCGTAGGAACCGACCGCGTAGTCACGGGGATTCCGGTTTGAGTGTACGACGTGAATTTGCAAAAAATTAGGCTTAAGCATAAAAACATGCCATCAAAGGGTGAAAATATAAAACAGCCTTAAAAACAGTCCAGTAAGAGTCACGAACACCTCGCACGGGACCAATGTAACTCATAGGAACAGACGGCGTAGTCACGGGGGTACCGATTTGAGTGTACGACATAAATTTGTGAAAAGTTAGACTTAAGCATCAAAACTTGCCATCTAAGGGTGAAAACATAAAACAAGCACAAAACGGTCCCGTAAGAGTCACGAACACCTCGCACGGGACCAATGTGACTCGTAGGAACCGACCGCGTCGTCACGAGGATCCCGGTTGGAGTGTACGATATAAATTTGAAAAAAAATAGACTTAAGCATGAAAACATGCCATCGAAGGATGAAAACGTAAAACATCCTTAAAACGATCCCGTAAGAGTCTCGAACACCTCGCACGGGACCAATGTGACTCGATGGAACCGACCGCATAGTCACGAGGATCCCGATTGGAGTGTACGACGTAAATTTGAAAAAAATTAGACTTAAGCATGAAAACATGCCATCAAAGGGTGAAAACGTAAAACATCCTTAAAATGGTCCCGTAAGAGTCACAAACCCCTCGCACGGGAAAAATGTGACTCGTAGGAACCGACCGCGTAGTCACGGGGCTCCCGGTTTGAGTGTACGGCGTGAATTTGTAAAAAATTAGACTTTAGCGTAAAAACATGCCATTGAAAGGTGAATATATAAAACAGCCGTAAAAACAGTCACGTAAGAGTCACGAACACCTCGCACGGGACCAATGTAACTCATAGGAACAGACGGCGTAGTCACGGGGCTACCTGTTTGAGTGTACGACGTAAATTTATAAAAAGTTAAACTTAAGCATTAAAAACATGCCATTCTAGGGTAAAAACATAAAACAGCCACAAAACGGTCCCGTAAGAGTCACGAACATATCACACGGGACCAATGTAAGTCATAGGAACCGGTCGTGTAGTCACGGGGCTCCCGGTTCGAGTGTACGAAAGAAATTATCAAAAAGTTAGACTTAGGCATCAAAACTTGCCATCGAAGGGTCAAAACATAAAACAAGTACAAAATGGTCCCGTAAGAGTCACGAACACCTCACACGGGACCAATGTGACTCGTAGGAACCGACCACGTAGTCACGAGGCGCCCTGCTGGAGTGTACGACATAAATTTGAAAAACATTAGACTTAAGCATGAAAACATGCCATCGAAAGGTGAAAACGTAAAACAACTTTAAAACGGTCCCGTAAGAGTCACAAACCCGTCGCAAGGGACCAATATGACTCGTAGGAACCGACCGCGTAGTCACGGGGATCTCGGTTTGAGTGGACGACAGAAATTTGATAAAAAAGACTTAAGTATGAAAACATGCCATCGAAGGGTGAAAATGTAAAACAACCTTAAAACGGTCCCGTAAGAGTCACAAACCCCTCGCACGGGACCAATGTGACTCGTAGAAACCGACCGCGTAGTCACGGGGATTCCGGTTTGAGTGTACGACGTGAATTTGCAAAAAATTAGGCTTAAGCATAAAAACATGCGATCAAAGGGTGAAAATATAAAACAGCCTTAAAAACAGTCCAGTAAGAGTCACGAACACCTCGCACGGGACCAATGTAACTCATAGGAACAGACGGCGTAGTCACGGGGCTACCGGTTTGAGTGTACGACATAAATTTGTGAAAAGTTAAACTTAAGCATCAAAACTTGCCATCGAAGGGTGAAAACATAAAACCAGCACAAAACGGTCCCGTAAGAGTCATGAACACCTCGCATGGGACCAATGTGACTCGTAGAAACCGACCGCGTCGTCACGAGGATCCCGGTTGGAGTGTACGATATAAATTTGAAAAAAATAGACTTAAGCATGAAAACATGCCATCGAAGGATGAAAACGTAAAACATCCTTAAAACAATCCCGTAAGAGTCTCGAACACCTCGCACGGGACCAATGTGACTCGATGGAACCGACCGCATAGTCACGAGGATCCCGATTGGAGTGTACGACGTAAATTTGAAAAAAATTAGACTTAAGCATGAAAACATGCCATCAAAGGGTGAAAACGTAAAACATCCTTAAAATGGTCCCGTAAGAGTCACAAACCCCTCGCACGGGACCAATGTGATTCGTAGGAACCGACCGCGTAGTCACGGGGCTCCCGGTTTGAGTGTACGACAAAAATTTGATAAAAAAATAGACTTAAGAATGAAAACATGCCATCGAATGGTGAAAACATAAAACTACCTTAAAACGGTCCAGTAAGAGTCACAAACCCCTCGTACGGGACCAATGTGACTCGTAGGAATCGACCGCATAGTCACGGGGCTCCCGGTTTGAGTGTATGATGTGAATTTGCAAAAAATTAGACTTAAGCATAAAATTATGCCATCGAAGGGTGAAAATATAAAACAGCCTTAAAAACAGTCCCGTAAGAGTCACGAAAACCTCGCACGGAACCAATGTAAATCATAGGAACAGACGTCGTAGTCACGGGGCTGCGGTTTGAGTGTACGACGTAAATTTAGAAAAAGTTAGACTTAAGCATTAAAAACATGCCATCGTAGGGTAAAAACATAAAACAGCCACAACATGGTCCCGTAAGAGTCACGAACATCTCGCATGGGACCAATGTAAGTCATAGGAACTGGCCGTGTAGTCACGGCGCTCCCGGTTTGAGTGTAGGACATAAATTTGCGAAAAGTTAGACTTAAGCATCAAAACTTGCCATCGAAGGGTGAAAACATAAAACAAGCAAAAAACGGTCCCGTAAGAGTCACGAACACCTCGCACGGGACCAATGTGACTCGTAGGAACCGACCGCGTAGTCACGAGGCGCCCGGTTCGAGTGTACGACATAAATTTGAAAAAAATTAGACTTAAGCATGTAAACATGCCATCGAAAGGTGAAAATGTAAAACAGCATTAAAACGGTTCCGTAAGAGTCACAAACCCCTCGCACGGGACCAATGTGACTCGTAGGAACCGATCGCGTAGTCACGGGGCTTCCAATTTGACTGTACGTCGTGAATTTGTAAAAAAATAGACTTAACCATAAAAACATGCCATCGAAAGGTGAAAATATAAAACAGCCTTATAAACAGTCCCGTAAGAGTCACGAACACGTCGCACGGGACCAATGTAACTCATAGGAACAGACGGCGTAGTCACGGGGCTGCCGGTTTGAGTGTACGACGTAAATTTATAAAAAGTTAGACTTAAGCATAAAAAACATGCCATCGAAGGGTAAAAACGTAAAACATCCAAAAAATGGTTCCGTAAGAGTCACGAACATCTCGCAAGGGACCAATGTAAGTCATAGGAACCGGCCATGTAGTCACGGGGCTCCAGGTTCGAGTGTACGACAGAAATTTGATAAAAAAATAGACTTAAGCATGAAAAAAGGCTATCGAAGGGAGAAAACATAAAACAGATTAAAACGGTCCCGTAAGAGTCACAAACCCCTCGCACGGGACCAATGTGACTCGTAGGAACCGACCGCGTCGTCACGAGGATCTCGGTTGGAGTGTACGATATAAATTTGAAAAAAATAGACTTAAGGATGAAAACATGCCATCAAAGGATGAAAATGCAAAACATCCTTAAATCGATCCCGTAAGAGTCTCGAACACCTCGCACGGGACCAATGTGACTCAATGGAACCGACCGCATAGTCACGAGGATCCCGATTGGAGTGTACGACGTAAATTTGAAAAAAATTAGACTTAAGCATGAAAACATGCCATCAAAGGGTGAAAACGTAAAACATCCTTAAAATGGTCCCGTAAGAGTCACAAACCCCTCGCACGGGAAAAATGTGACTCGTAGGAACCGACCGCGTAGTCACGGGTCTCCCGGTTTGAGTGTACGACGTGAATTTGTAAAAAATTAGACTTTAGCGAAAAAACATGCCATCGAAAGGTAAATATATAAAACAGCCGTAAAAACAGTCACGTAAGAGTCACGAACACCTCGTACGGGACCAATGTAACTCATAGGAACAGACGACGTAGTCATGGGGCTACCTGTTTGAGTGTACGACGTAAATTTATAAAAAGTTAGGCTTAAGCATTAAAAATATGCCATTCTAGGGTAAAAACATAAAACAGCCACAAAACGGTCCCGTAAGAGTCACGAACATATCACACGGGACCAATGTAAGTCATAGGAACCGGTCGTGTAGTCACGGGGCTCTCGGTTCGAGTGAACGAAAGAAATTTGCAAAAAGTTAGACTTAGGCATCAAAACTTTCCATCGAAGGGTGAAAACATAAAACAAGCACAAAACGGTCCCGTAAGAGTCACGCACACCTCGCACGGGACCAATGTGACTCGTAGGAACCGACCGCGTAGTCACGAGGCGCCCTGCTGGAGTGTACGACATAAATTTGAAAAACATTAGACTTAAGCATGAAAACATGCCATCGAAAGGTGAAAACGTAAAACAACTTTAAAACGGTCCCGTAAGAGTAACAAACCCGTCGCAAGGGACGAATGTGACTCGTAGGAACCGACCGCGTAGTCACGGGGATCTCGGTTTGAGTGGACGACAGAAATTTGATAAAAAAAGACTTAAGTATGAAAACATGCCATCGAAGGGTGAAAACGTAAAACAACCTTAAAACGGTCCCGTAAGAGTCACAAACCCCTCGCACGGGACCAATGTGACTCGAAGGAACCGACCGCGTAGTCACGGGGATTCCGGTTTGAGTGTACGACGTGAATTTGAAAAAAATTAGGCTTAAGCATAAAAACATGCCATCAAAGGGTGAAAATATAAAACAGCCTTAAAAACAGTCGAGTAAGAGTCACGAACACCTCGAACGGGACCAATGTAACTCATAGGAACAGACGGCGTAGTCACGGGGCTACCGGTTTGAGTGTACGACATAAATTTGTGAAAAGTTAGACTTAAGCATCAAAACTTGCCATCGAAGGGTGAAAACATAAAACAAGCACAAAACGGTCCCGTAAGAGTCACGAACACCTCGCACGGGACCAATGTGACTCGTAGGAACCGACCGCGTCGTCACGAGGATCCCGGTTGGAGTGTACGATATAAATTTGAAAAAAAATAGACTTAAGCATGAAAACATGCCATCGAAGGATGAAAACGTAAAACATCCTTAAAACGATCCCGTAAGAGTCTCGAACACCTCGCACGGGACCAATGTGACTCGATGGAACCGACCGCATAGTCACGAGGATCCCGATTGGAGTGTACGACGTAAATTTGAAAAAAAAATAGATTTAAGCATGAAAACATGCCATCAAAGGGTGAAAACGTAAAACATCCTTAAAATGGTCCCGTAAGAGTCACAAACCCCTCGCACGGGACCAATGTGATTCGTAGGAACCGACCGCGTAGTCACGGGGCTCCCGGTTTGAGTGTACGACAAAAATTTGATAAAAAAATATACTTAAGAATGAAAACATGCCATCGAATGGTGAAAACGTAAAACAACCTTAAAACGGTCCCGTAAGAGTCACAAACCCCTCGTACGGGACCAATGTGACTCGTAGAAATCGACCGCATAGTCACGGGGCTCCCGGTTTAAGTGTACGATGTGAATTTGCAAAAAATTAGACTTAAGCAAAAAATTATGCCATCGAAGGGTGAAAATATAAAATAGCCTTAAAAACAGTCCCGTAAGAGTCACGAAAACCTCGCACGGAACCAATGTAACTCATAGGAACAGACGGCGTAGTCACGGGGCTGCGGTTTGAGTGTACGACGTAAATTTAGAAAAAGTTAGACTTAAGCATTAAAAACATGCCATCGTAGGGTAAAAACATAAAACAGCCACAAAATGGTCCCATAAGAGTCACGAACATCTCGCATGGGACCAATGTAAGTCATAGGAACTGGCCGTGTAGTCACGACGCTCCCGGTTTGAGTGTAGGACATAAATTTGCGAAAAATTAGACTTAAGCATCAAAACTTGCCATCGAAGGGTGAAAACATAAAACAAGCAAAAAACGGTCCCGTAAGAGTCACGAACACCTCGCACGGGACCAATGTGACTCGTAGGAACCGACCGCGTAGTCACGAGGCGCCCGGTTCGAGTGTACGACATAAATCTAAAAAAAATTAGACTTAAGCATGAAAACATGCCATCGAAAGGTGAAAATGTAAAACAGCATTAAAACGGTCCCGTAAGAGTCACAAACCCCTCGCACGGGACCAATGTGACTCGTAGGAACCGATCGCGTAGTCACGGGGCTTCCGATTTGACTGTACGACGTGAATTTGTAAAAAAATAGACTTAACCATAAAAACATGCCATCGAAAGGTGAAAATATAAAACAGCCTTAAAAACAGTCCCGTAAGAGTCACGAACACCTCGCACGGGACCAATGTTACTCATAGGAACAGACGGCGTAGTCACGGGGCTGCCGGTTTGAGTGTACGACGTAAATTTATAAAAAGTTAGACTTAAGCATAAAAAACATGCCATCGAAGGGTAAAAACATAAAACATCCACAAAACAGTCCCGTAAGAGTCACGAACATCTCGCAAGGGACCAATGTAAGTCATAGGAACCGGCCATGTAGTCACGGGGCTCCAGGTTCGAGTGTACGACAGAAATTTGATAAAAAAATAGACTTAAGCATGAAAACAAGCCATCGAAGGGTGAAAACATAAAACAGCTTTAAAACGGTCCCGTAAGAGTCACAAACCCCTCGCACGGGACCAATGTGACTCGTAGGAACCGATCGCTTAGTCACGAGGCGCCCGGTAGGAGTGTACGACGTAAATTTGAAAAAAATTAGACTTAAGCATGAAAACATGCCATTGAAAGTTGAAAACATAAAACAACCTTAAAACGGTCCCGTAACAGTCACAAACCCCTCGCATGGGACAAATGTGACTCGTTGGAACCGACCGCGTAGTCACGGGGATCTTGGGTTTAGTGGACGACAGAAATTTGATAAAAAGATAGACTTAAGTATGAAAACATGCCATCGAAGGGTGAAAACGTAAAGCAACCTTAAAACGGTCTCGTAAGAGTCACAAACCCCTCGCACGGGACCAATGTGACTCGTAGCAACCGACCGCGTAGTCACGGGGCTTCCGATTTGAGTGTACGACGTGAATTTGTAAAAAAAAAAGACTTAAGCATAAAAACATGCCATCGAAGGGTGAAAACATAAAACATTCTTAAAACGATCCCGTAAGAGTCACAAACCCCTCGCACGTGATCAATGTGATTCGTGGGAACTGACCGCGTAGTCACGGGGCTCCCGGTTTGAGTGTATGACGGAAATTTGATAAAAAGAGACTTAAGCATGAAAACATACAATCGAATGGTGAAAATGTAAACCAGCCTTAAAACAGTCCCGTAAGAGTCACAAACCCCTCGCACGGGACCAATGTGACTCGTAGGAACCGACTGTGTAGTCACGGGGCTCCCGGTTTGAGTGTACGATGGAAATTTGATTTAAAATAGACTTAAGAATGAAAACATGCCATCGAATGGTAAAAACATAAAACAGCCTTAAAACGGTCCCGTAAGAGTCACAAACCCCTCGCACGGGACCAATGTGACTGGTAGGAACCGACCGCGTAGTCACGGGGCTCCCGGTTTGAGTGTACGACGTGAATTTGCATAAAATTAGACTTAAGCATAAAAACATGCCATCGAAGGGTGAAAATATAAAACTACCTTAAAAATAGTCCCGTAAGAGTCACGAACACCTCGCACGGGACCAATGTAACTCATAGGAACAGACTGCGCAGTCACGGGGCTGCCGATTTAAGTGTACGACGTAAATTTATAAAAAGTTAGACTTAAGCATTAAAAACATGCCATCGTTGGGTAAAAACGTAAAACAGCCACAAAACGGTCCCTTAAGAGTCACGAACATCTCACACGGGGCCAATGTAAGTCATAGGAACTGACAACGTAGTAACGGCGCTTCCGATTTGAGTGTATGACATAAATTTGTGAAAAGTTAGACTTAAGCATCAAAACTTTCCATCGAAGGGTGAAAACATAAAACAAGCACAAAACGGTCCCGTAAGAGTCACGAACACCTCGCACGGGACCAATGTGACTCGTACGAACCGACCGCGTAGTCACGGGGCTTCCGGTTGGACTCTACAACGTGAATTTGCAAAAGATAGACTTAACCATAAAAACATGCCATCGAAAGGTGAAAATATAAAACAACCTTGAAAACAGTCCCGTAAGAGTCACGAACACCTCGCACGGGACCAATGTAACTCATAGGAACAGACTGCGTAGTCACGGGGCTGCCGGTTTGAGTGTACGACGTAAATTTATAAAAAGTTAGACTTAAGCATAAAAAACATTCCATCGAAGGGTAAAAACATAAAACAAACACAAAACGGTCCCGTAAGAGTCACAAACATCTCGCACGGGACCAATGTAAGTCATAGGAACCGGCCATGTAGTCACGGAACTCCAGGTTCGAGTGTACGATAGAAATTTGATAAAAAATAGACTTAAGCATAAAAACAAGCCATCGAAGGGTAAAAATGTAAAACAGCTTTAAAACGGTCCCGTAAGAGTCACATACCCCTTGCACGGGACCAATGTGACTCGTAGGAAGCGATCGCTTAGTCACGAGGCGCCCGGTAGGAGTGTACGACGTCAATTTAAAAAAAATTAGACTTAAGCATGAAAACATGCCATCGAAAGGTGAAAACGGAAAACAACCTTAAAACGGTCCCGTAACAGTCACAAACCACTCGCACGGGACCAATGTGACTCGTAGGAACCGACCGCGTAGTCACGGGGCTCTCGGGTTGTGTGGACGACAAAAATTTGATAAAAAATAGACTTAAGAATGAAAACATGCCATGAAGGGTGCAAACGTAAAACAGCCTTAAAACGGTCCCGTAAGAGTCACAAACCCCTCGCGTGGGACCAATGTGACTCGTAGGAACCGATCGCGTAGTCACGGGGCTCCCGGTTTGAGTGTACGACGGAAATTTGATTTAAAATAGACTTAAGCATGAAAACATGCCATTGAATGGTGAAAACATAAAACAACCTTAAAACGGTCCGGTAAGAGTCACAAACCCCTCGCACGAGACCAATGTGACTCGTAGAAACCGATTGCGTAGTCACGGGGCTCCCGGTTTGAGTGTACGACGTGAATTTGCAAAAAATTAGACTTAAGCATAAAAACATGCCATCGAATGGTGAAAATAGAAAACAGCCTTAAAAACAGTCCCGTAAGAGTCACGAACACCTCGTACGGGACCAATTTAACTCATAGGAACGGACGGCGTAGTCATGGGGCTACCGGTTTGAGTGTACGACGTAAATTTATAAAAAGTTAGACTTAAGAATTAAAAGCATGCCATTGTAGGGTAAACACATAAAACAGCCACAAAACGGTCCCGTAAGAGTCACGAACATCTCACACGGGACCAATGTAAGTCATAGGAACCGGTCGTGTAGTCACGGGGCTCCCGGTTCGAGTGTACGACAGAAATTTGCAAAAAGTTAGACTTACGCATCAAAACTTGCCATCGAAGGGTGAAAACATAAAACATGCACAAAACGGTCCCGTAAGAGTCACGAACACCTCGCACGGGACCAATGTGACTCGTAGGAACCGACCGCGTAGTCACGAGGTGCCCTGTTAGAGTGTATGACATAAATTTGAAAAAAATTAGACTTAAGCATGAAAACATCCCATCGAAAGGTGAAAACGTAAAACAACCTTAAAACGGTCCCGTAAGAGTCACAAACCCGTCGCAAGGGACCAATGTGACTCGTAGCAACCGACCGCGTAGTCACGGGGCTCTCGGTTTGAGTGGACGACAGAAATTTGATAAAAAAAAGACTTTAGTATGAAAACATGCCATCCAAGGGTGAAAACGTAAAACAACCTTAAAACGGTCCCGTAAGAGTTACAAACCCCTCGCACGGGATCAATGTGACTCGTGGGAACCGACCGCGTAGTCACGGGGCTTCCGGTTTGAGTGTACGACGTGAATTTGCAAAAAATTAGACTTAAGCATAAAAACATGCCATCAAAGGGTGAAAATATAAAACAGCCTTAAAAACAGTCCAGTAAGAGTCACGACCAATGTAACTCATAGGAACAGACGGTGTAGTCACGGGGCTATCGGTTTGAGTGTACGACATAAATTTGTGAAAAGTTAGACTTAAGCATCAAAACTTACCATCGAAGGGTGAAAACATAAAACAAGCACAAAACGGTCCCGTAAGAGTCACGAACACCTCGCACGGGACCAATGTGACTCGTAGGAACCGACCACGTCGTCACGAGGATCCCGGTTGGAGTGTACGATGTAAATTTGAAAAAAATTAGACTTAAGCATGAAAACATGCCATCGAAAGGTGAAAACGTAAAACATCCTTAAAACGGTCCCGTAAGAGTCACAAACCCCTCGCGTGGGACCAATGTGACTCGTAGGAACCGACCGCATAGTCACGGGGCTCTAGGGTTGAGTGGATGACAGAAATTTGATGAAAAATAGACTTAAGTATGAAAACATGCCATCGAAGGGTGAAAACGTAAAGCATCCTTAAAACGGTCCCGTAAGAGTCCGGAACACCTCGCACGGGACCAATTTAACTCATAGGAATAGACGGCGTAGTCATGGGGCTACCGGTTTGAGTGTACGACGTAAATTTATAAATAGTTAGACTTAAGCATTAAAAGCATGCCATTGTAGGGTAAAAACAAAAAATAGCCACAAAACGGTCCCGTAAGAGTCACGGACATCTCACACGGGACCAATGTATGTCATAGGAACCGGTCGTGTAGTCACGGGGCTCCCGGTTCGAGTGTACGACATGAATTTGCAAAAAGTTAGACTTAGGCATCAAAACTTGCCATCGAAGGGTGAAAACATAAAACAAGCACAAAACGGTCCCGTAAGAGTCACGAACACCTCGCACGGGACCAATGTGACTCGTGGGAACTGACCGCGGAGTCACGAGGCGCCTTGTGGGAGTGTACGACATAAATTTGAAAAAAATTAGACTTAAGCATGAAAACATGCCATCGAAAGGTGAAAACGTAAAACAACCTTAAAACGGTCCCGTAAGAGTCACAAACCCCTCGCAAGGGACCAATGTGACTCGTAGGAACCGACCGCGTAGTCACGGGGCTCTCGGTTTGAGTGGACGACAGAAATTTGTTAAAAAAAGACTTAAGTATGAAAACATGCCATCGAAGGGTGAAAACGTAAAACAACCTTAAAACGGTCCCGTAATAGTTACAAACCCCTCGCACGGGACCAATGTGACTCGTGGGAACCGACCGCGTAGTCACGGGGCTTCTGGTTTGAGTGTACGACGTGAATTTGCAAAAAATTAGACTTAAGCATAAAAACATGCCATCAAAAGGTGAAAATATGAAACAGCCTTAAAAACAGTCCAGTAAGAGTCACGAACACCTCGCACGGGACCAATGTAAATCATAGGAACAGACGGCGTAGTCACGGGGCTACCGGTTTGAGTGTACGACATAAATTTGTGAAAAGTTAGACTTAAGCGTCAAAACTTGCCATCGAAGGGTGAAAACATAAAACAAGCACAAAACGGTCCCGTAAGAGTCACGGACACCTCGCACGGGACCAATGTGACTCGTAGGAACCGACCGCGTCGTCACGAGGATCCCGGTTGGAGTGTACGATGTAAATTTTAAAAAAAATAGACTTAAGCATGAAAACATGCCATCGAAGGATGAAAACATAAAACATCCTTAAAACGATCCCGTAAGAGTCTCGAACACCTCGCACGAAACCAATGTGACTCGCTGGAACCGATCGCATAGTCACGAGGATCCCGATTGGAGTGTACGACGTAAATTTGAAAAAAATTAGACTTAAGCATGAAAACATGCCATCGAAGGGTGAAAACGTAAAACATCCTTAAAACGGTCCCGTAAGAGTCACAAACCCCTCGCACGGGACCAATGTGATTCGTAGGAACCGACCGCGTAGTCACGGGGATCCCGGTTTGAGTGTACGACAAAAATTTGATAAAAAAATAGACTTAAGAATGAAAACATGCCATCGAATGGTGAAAATGTAAAACAGCCAAAAAACGGTCCCGTAAGAGTCACAAACCCCTCGTACGGGACCAATGTGACTCGTAGGAACCGACCGCATAGTCACGGGGCTCCCGGTTTGAGTGTACGATGTGAATTAGCAAAAAAATAGACTTAAGCATAAAAACATGCCTTCGAAGGGTGAAAATATAAAACAGCCTTAAAAATAGTCCCGTAAGAGTCACGAACACCTTGCACGGGACCAATGTAACTCATGGGAACAGACGGCGTAGTCACGAGGCTGCCGGTTTGAGTGTACGACGTAAATTTATAAAAAGTTAGACTTAAGCATAAAAAACATGCCATCGAAGGGTAAAAACGTAAAACATCAACAAAACGGTCCCGTAAGAGTCACGAACATCTCGTAAGGGACCAATGTAAGCCATAGGAACCGGCCGTGTAGTCACGGGGCTCCAGGTTCGAGTGTAAGATAGAAATTTGATAAAAAATAGACTTAAGCATGAAAATAAGCCATCGAAGGGTGAAAATGTAATACAACTTTAAAACAGTCCCGTAAGAGTCACAAACCCCTCGCACGGGACCAATGTGACTCGTAGGAACCGACCGCGTAGTCACGGGGCATCCGGTTTGAGTGTACGGCGTGAATTTGTAAAAAAATAGACTTAAGCATAAAAACATGCCATCGAAAGGTGAAAATATAAAACTACCTTAAAAATAGTCCCGTAAGAGTCACGAACACCTCGCACGTGACCAATGTAACTCATAGGAACAGACGGCGCAGTCACGGGGCTGTCGGTTTGAGTGTATAATGTAAATTTATAAAAAGTTAGACTTAAGCATTAAAAACATGCCATCGTAGGGTAAAAATGTAAAACAGCCACAAAACGGTCCCTTAAGAGTCACGAACATCTCACACGGGACTAATGTAAGTCATAGGAACCGACCGTGTAGTAACGGCGCTTCCGGTTTGAGTGTAGGACATAAATTTGTGAAAAGTTAGACTTAAGCATCAAAACTTGCCATCGAAAGGTGAAAACATAAAACAAGCACAAAATGGTCCCGTAAGAGTCACGAACACCTCGCACGGGACCAATGTGACTCGTAGGAACGGACCGCGTAGTCACGAGGCGCTCGGTTGGAGTGTACGTCATAAATTTGAAAAAAATTAGACTTAAGCATGAAAACATGCTATCGAAAGGTGAAAACGTAAAACAGCCTTAAAACGGTCCCGTAAGAGTCATAAACCCCTCGTACGGGACCAATGTGACTCGTAGGAACCGATCGCGTAGTCACGGGGCTCTCGGTTTGAGTGGATGACAGAAATTCAACAAAAAATAGACTTAAGTATGAAAATATGCCATCGAAGGGTGAAGACGTAAAGCAGCTTTAAAACGGTCTCGTAAGAGTCACAAACCCGTCGCACAGGACCAATGTAACTCGTAGGAACCGACCGCGTAGTCACGGGGCTCCCGGTTTGAGTGTACGACGGAAATTTGATTTAAAATAGACTTAAGCATGAAAACATGCCATCGAATGGTGAAAACATAAAACAGCCTTAAAACGGTCCAGTAAGAGTCACAAACCCCTCGCACGGGACCAATGTGACTCGTAGGAACCGACCGCGTAGTCACGGGGCTCCCGATTTGAGTGTATGACGTGAATTTGCATAAAATTAGACTTAAGCATAAAAACATGCCATCGAAGGGTGAAAATATAAAACTGCCTTAAAAATAGTCCCGTAAGAGTCACGAACACCTCGCACGGGACCAATGTAACTCATAGGAACAGACGGCGCAGTCACGGGGCTGCCGGTTTGAGTGTACGACTTAAATTTATAAAAAGTTAGACTTAAGCATTAAAAACATGCCATCGTTGGGTAAAAACGTAAAACAGCCACAAAACGGTCCCTTAAGAGTCACGAACATCTCACACGGGACCAATGTAAGTCATAGGAACTGACCATGTAGTAACGGCGCTTCCGGTTTGAGTGTAGGACATAAATTTGTGAAAAGTTAGACTTAAGCATCAAAACTTGCCATCGAAGGGTGAAAACAGAAAACAAGCACAAAACGGTCCCGTAAGAGTCACGAACACCTCGCACGGGACCAATCTGACTCGTACGAAACGACCGCGTAGTTACGGGGCTTCCGGTTTGACTGTACGACGTGAATTTGCAAAAAATAGACTTAACCATAAAAACATGCCATTGAAAGGTGAAAATATAAAACAGCCTTAAAAACAGTCCCGTAAGAGTCACGAACACCTCACACGGGAACAATCTAACTCATAGGAACAGACGGCGTAGTCACGGGGCTGTCGATTTGAGTGTACGACGTAAATTTATAAATAGTTAGACTTAAGCGTAAAAAACATTCCATCGAAGGGTAAAAATATAAAACAAACATAAAACGGTCCCGTAAGAGTTACGAACATCTCGCATGGGACCAATCTAAGTCATAGGAACAAGCCATGTAGTCACGGGGCTCCAGGTTCGAGTGTACGACAGAAATTTGATAAAAAATAGACTTAAGCATAAAAATAAGCCATCGAAGGGTGAAAATGTAAAACAGCTTTCAAACGGTCCCGTAAGAGTCACAAACCCCTTGCACGGGACCAATGTGACTCGTAGGAACCGATCGCTTAGTCACGATACGCCCGGTAGGAGTGTACGACGTAAATTTGAAAAAAATTAGACTTAAGCTTGAAAACATGCCATCGAAAGGTGAAAATGGAAAACAACCTTAAAACGGTCCCGTAACAGTCACAAACCCCTCGCACGGGACCAATGTGACTCATAGGAACCGATCGCGTAGTCACGGGGCTCTCGGGTTGAGTGGACGACAAAAATTTGATAAAAAATAGTCTTAAGTATGAAAACATGCCATCGAAGGGTGAAAACGTAAAACAACCTTAAAATGATCCCGTAAGAGTCACAAACCCCTCACACGGGACCAATGTGACTCGTAGGAACCGACCGCGTAGTCACGGGGCTTCCGGTTTGAGTGTACGGCGTGAATTTGTAAAAAAATAGACTTAAGCATAAAAACATGCCATCGAAAGGTGAAAAGATAAAACAGCCTTAAAAATAGTCCCGTAAGAGTCACGAACACCTCGCACGGGACCAATGTAACTCATAGGAACAGACGGCGTAGTCACGGGGCCGCCGGTTTGAGTGTAGGACGTAAATTTATAAAAAGTTAGACTTAATCATAAAAATCATGCCATCGAAGGGTAAAAACGTATAACAACCACAAAATGGTCCCGTAAAAGTCACGAACATCTCGCACGGGACCAAGGCAAGTCATAGGAACCGACCATGTAGTCACGGCGCTCCCGGTTTGAGTGTAGGACATAAATTTGCAAAAAGTTAGACTTAAGCATCAAAACTTGCCATCGAAGGGTGAAAACATAAAACAAGTACAAAACGGTCCCGTAAGAGTCACGAACACCTCGCACGGGACCATTATGACTCGTAGGAACCGACCGCGTAGTCACGAGGCGCCCGGTTATAGTGTACGACGTAAATTTGAAAAAAATTAGACTTAAGAATAAAAACATGCCATCGAAGGGTGAAAACGTAAAACATCCTTAAAACGGTCCCGTAAGAGTCACAAACCCCTCGCACGGGACCAATGTTATTCGTGGGAACTGATCGCGTAGTCACGGGGCTCGCGGTTTGAGTGTACGACGGAAATTTGATAAAAAATAGACTTAAGCATGAAAACATGCCATCGAATGGTGAAAATGTAAAATAACCTTAAATTGGTTCCGTAAGAGTCACAAACCCCTCGCACGGGACCAATGTAACTCGTAGGAACCGACCCCGTAGTCACGGGGCTCCCGGTTTGAGTGTATGATGAAAATTTAATTTAAAATAGACTTAAGCATGGAAACATGCCATCGAATGGTGAAAACATAAAACAGCCTTAAAACGGTCCCGTAAGAGTCACAAACCCCTCGCACGGGACCAATGTGACTCGTAGGAACCGATCGTGTAGTCAGAGGGCTCCCGGTTTGAGTGTACGACGTGAATTTGCAAAAAATTAGACTTAAGCATAAAAACATGTCATCGAAGGGCGAAAATATAAAACAGCCTTAAAAACAGTCCCGTAAGAGTCAAGAACACCTCGCACGGGACCAATGTAACTCATAGGAACAGACGGCGCAGTCACGGGGCTGTCGGTTTGAGTGTAAGACGTAAATTTATCAAAAGTTAGACTTAAGCATTAAAAACATGCCATCGTAGAGTAAAAATGTAAAACAGCCACAAAAAGATCCCTTAAGAGTCACGAACATCTCACCCGGGACTAATGTAAGTCATAGGAACCGGCCGTGTAGTAACGGCGCTTCCGGTTTGAGTGTAGGACATAAATTTATGAAAAGTTAGACTTTAGCATCAAAACTTGCCATCGAAGGGTGAAAACATAAAACAAGCACAAAACAGTCCCGTAAGAGTCACGAACACCTCGCACGGGACCAATGTGACTCGTTGGAACCGACCGCGTAGTCACGAGGCGCCCGATTGGATTGTACATCGTAAATTTGAAAAAAAATAGACTTAAGCATGAAAACATGCCCTCGAAAGGTGAAAACGTAAAACAGCCTTAAACCGGTCCCGTAAGAGTCACAAAGCCCTCGCACGGGACCAATGTGACTCGTAGGAACTGACCGCGTAGTCACAGGGCTCTCGGTTTGAGTGGACGACAGAAATTTGATAAAAAATAGACTTAAGTATGAAAATATGCCATCGAAGGGTGAAAACGTAAAACAACCTTAAAACGGTCCCGTAAGAGTCATAAACCCCTCGCACAGGACCAATGTGACTCGTAGGAATCGACCGCGTAGTCACGAGGCGCCCGGTTCGAGTGTACGACATAAATTTGATAAAAAATTAGACTTAAGAATAAAAACATGCCATCGAAGGGTGAAAACGTAAAACATCCTTAAAACGGTCCCGTAAGAGTCACAAACCCCTCGCACGGGACCAATGTTATTCGTGGGAACTGATCGCGTAGTCACGGGGCTCGCAGTTTGAGTGTACGACGGAAATTTGATAAAAAATAGACTTAAGCATGAAAACATGCCATCGAATTGTGAAAATGTAAAAAAGCCTTAAATTCGTTCCGTAAGAGTCACAAACCCCTCGCACGGGACCAATGTGACTCGTAGGAACCGACCTCGTAGTCACGGGGCTCCCGGTTTGAGTGTATGACGAAAATTTAATTTAAAATAGACTTAAGCATGGAAACATGCCATCGAATGGTGAAAACATAAAACAGCCTTAAAACGGTCCCGTAAGAGTCACAAACCCCTCGCACGGGACCAATGTGACTCGTAGGAACCGACCGCGTAGTCACGGGACTTCCGGTTTGAGTGTTCGACGTGAATTTGTAAAAAATTAGACTTAAGCATAAAAACATGCCATCGAAGGGTGAAAATATAAAACAGCCTTAAAAACAGTCCCGTAAGAGTCAAGAACACCTCGCACGGGACCAATGTAACTCATAGGAACAGACGGCGCAGTCACGGGGCTGTCGGTTTGAGTGTACGACGTAAATTTATCAAAAGTTAGACTTAAGCATTAAAAACATGCCATCGTAGAGTAAAAATGTAAAACAGCCACAAAAAGATCACTTAAGAGTCACGAACATCTCACCCGGGACTAATGTAAGTCATAGGAACCGGCCGTGTAGTAACGGCGCTTCCGGTTTGAGTGTAGGACATAAATTTATGAAAAGTTAGACTTTAGCATCAAAACTTGCCATCGAAGGGTGAAAACATAAAACAAGCACAAAACAGTCCCGTAAGAGTCACGAACACCTCGCACGGGACCAATGTGACTCGTTGGAACCGACCGCGTAGTCACGAGGCGCCCGATTGGATTGTACATCATAAATTTGAAAAAAAATAGACTTAAGCATGAAAACATGCCCTCGAAAGGTGAAAATGTAAAACAGCCTTAAACCGGTCCCGTAAGAGTCACAAACCCCTCGCACGGGACCAATGTGACTCGTAGGAACTGACCGCGTAGTCACAGGGCTCTCGGTTTGAGTGGACGACAGAAATTTGATAAAAAATAGACTTAAGTATGAAAACATGCCATCGAAGGGTGAAAACGTAAAACAACCTTAAAACGGTCCCGTAAGAGTCATAAACCCCTCGCACGGGACCAATATGACTCGTAGGAATCGACCGCGTAGTCACGAGGCGCCCGGTTCGAGTGTACGACATAAATTTGATAAAAAAATAGACTTAAGAATGAAAACATGCCATCGAATGGTGAAAACATAAAACAACCTTAAAACGATCCCGTAAGAGTCACAAAACCCTCGCACGGGACCAATGTGACTCGTAGGAACCGACCGTGTAGTCAGAGGGCTTCCGGTTTGAGTGTACGACGTGAATTTGCAAAAAATTAGACTTAAGCATAAAAACATGTCATCGAAGGGCGAAAATATAAAACAGCCTTAAAAACCGTCCAGTAAGAGTCACGAACACCTCGCACGGGACCAATGTAACTCATAGGAACAGACGGCGCAGTCACGGGGCTGTCGGTTAGAGTATACGACATAAATTTATAAAACGTTATACTTAAGCATAAAAAACATGATATCGAAGGGTAAAAACATAAAATAGCCACCAAATGATCCCGTAAGAGTCACGAACATCTCGCACGGGACTAATGTAAGTCATAGGAACCGGCCGTGTTGTCACGGTGCTCCCGGTTTGAGTGTAGGACATAAATTTATGAAAAGTTATACTTAAGCATCAAAACATGCCATCGAAGGGTGAAAACATAAAACATCCTTAAAGAGGTCCCGTAAGAGTCACGAACAGCTTGCACGGGGCCAATGTGACTCATAGGAACCGACAGCGTAGTCACGAGGATCCCGATTGGAGTGTACGACGTAAATTTGAAAAAAAATCGACTTAAGCATGAAAACGTGCCATCGAAGGGTGAAAACGTAAAACAACCTTAAAACGGTCCCGTAAGAGTCACAAACCCCTCGCACGGGACTAATGTGACTCGTAGGAACCGATCGCATAGTCACGAGGCTCTCGGTTTGAGTGGACGACAGAAATTTGATAAAAAATAGACTTAAGTATGAAAACATGCCATCGAAGGGTGAAAACGTAAAATAGCTTTAAAACGGTCCCGTAAGAGTCACAAACCCCTCGCACGGGACCAATGTGACTCGTAGGAACCGACCGCGTAGTCACGGGGCTTCCGGTTTGAGTGTACGACGTGAATTTACAGAAAAATAGACTTAACCATAAAAACATGCCATCGAAAGGTGAAAATATAAAACAACCTTAAAAACAGTCCCGTAAGAGTCACGAACACCTCGCACGGGACCAATGTAACTCATAGGAACAGACGGCGTAGTCACGGGGCTGCCAGTTTGAGTGTACGACGTAAATTTATAAAAAGTTAGACTTAAGCATTAAAAACATGCCATCGTAGGGTTAAAACGTAAAATAGCCACAAAACGGTCCCTTAAGAGTCACGAACATCTCGCACGGGCCGTGTAGTCACGACGCCCCCGATTTGAGTGTAGGACATAAATTTGCTAAAAGTTGGACTTAAGCATCAAAACTTGCCATCAAAGGGTAAAAACATAAAACAAGCACAAAACGGTCCCGTAAGAGTCACGAACACCTCACACGGGACCAATGTGACTCGTAGCAACCGACCGCGTAGTCACGAGGATCCCGGTTGGAGTGTACGACGTAAATTTTAAAAAAATTAGACTTAAGCATGAAAACATGCCATCGAAGGGTGAAAACGTAAAACAACCTTGAAACGGTCCCGTAAGAGTCACAAACCCCTCGCACATGACCAATGTGACTCGTAGGAATCGACCGTGTAGTCACGGGGCTCCCGATTTGAGTGTACGTCAGTAATTTGATAAAAAATAGACTTAAGCATGAAAACAAGCCATCGAAGAGTGAAAACGTAAAATAGCCTTAAAACGGTTCCGTAAGAGTCACAAACCTCTCGTACGGGACCAATGTGACTCGTAGGAACCGACCGCGTAGTCAAGGGGCTTCCGATTTGAGTGTACGATGTGAATTTGCAAAAAATTAGACTTCAGCGTAAAAACATGCCATCAAAGGGTGAAAATATAAAATAGCCTTAAAAACAGTCCCGTAAGAGTTACGAACACCTCGCACGGGACCAATGTAACTCATAGGAACAGACGACGTAGTCACGGGGCTTCCGGTTTGAGTTTACGACGTAAATTTATAAAAAGTTAGACTTAAGCATAAAAAACATGCCATCGAAGGGTAAAAAAGTAAAACAGCCACAAAACGGTCCCGTAAGAGTCACGAACATCTCGCACGGGACCAATGTAAGTCATAGGAACCGGCCGTGTAGTCACGGCGGTCCCGATTTCAGTGTAGGACATAAATTTGCGAAAAGTTTGACTTAATCATCAAAACTTGCTATCGAAGGGTGAAAACATAAAACAAGCACAAAACGGTCCCGTAAGAGTCACGAACACCTTACGGGACCAATGTGACTCGTTGGAACCGACCGCATAGTCACGAGGATCCCGGTTGGAGTGTACGACGTAAATTTGAAAAAAATTAGACTTAAGCATGAGAATATGCCATCGAAGGGTGAAAACATAAAACAGCCTTAAAACTGTCCCGTAAGAGTCACAAACCCCTCGCACGGGAACAATGTGACTCGTAGGAATCGACCGGGTAGTCATAGGGATCCCGGTTTGAGTGTACGACATAAATTTGTAATATCGATCGGAGATTGGGTTTTTTCTATCGGCTTGCTGCGGCGGCCAGAGGTTGCGGTGGTAAGATCTATTTTGAAAACCATCTAATACCTAATAATAATCTAGTTTTAATATGTAGCTTGTTTGATTTCGAATATTTCTATAGATGGTTGTGAATAACGCTATTGAATGGATTGATAAATGTAGTACACACTCAAATATTATTCCTGAACTCCACTTTATTCTTTCAATTACTTCTAGTTACATATTTCATTTCTGGGAAATATGGATCGAAGGTAAGAACATGAAGTTAGGGTTTTAGGTATTATTTGTGTGGAACTCCAATTTAATTGATGGATTTGGATTTGGATTAGTGAAGATTTTCTGTGAGAACTCACCTATATTATGTTTATTATAGTTTTTGAGATTTAATTGTGGAGAATTGATGATTTCAATTAAGTGTGGCCACTAGACTTTTATTATGATTGCACTTTCATTTATTGTGCATTTCGAGTATAATCCAATTAAGTGTGGCCACTAGACTGTTATTATGATTACAACTATGATTCTATGAGTCAAATTAGCTACAATCAGTTTGATATCTTATCCTTGTACAACCATGTTCATATTGTTTGGGTTCTAAACTATATTTGTTTTCTTTCTTTCAAGGCAAATCAGGAGCCTTCGGGGCTTTTAATATGGTTCCCGTTTTAAGCCTCGGGCCTGTGATCAATAGTTATTGTGTAGATTACATATGAACCTTTTTTCTTTGTACTTTAAATGGTCTAGATCATGTGTTTTTGGAACAAGACCAGCTGTGACTTGTATTATGGTTACTACCCTATTTATAGGCTAAGAAATCCTAATTTTTATTAAAAGACCACTTCTAATAGATAACTGCCTAATTTTGATTCGCTAGAAAAGAAGAACTGGGGATCTGATGTAACAGTGGGACCTATTAGCAGGGATGATTGTGCGGAAATGAATGACATCATATAGGCTCAGGAGATGCTTCATCTATTGGATAGAAAAGTTATTGGAAGCTCCATAAGCAGCATATATGCAGCCTGCATATATGCCTATATGCTGCATATATACAGATGCATATATGTTGAATATATGCAGCATATATGCAGCTGAATATATGCATCATATATTCAGCATATATGCATCTTCATATATGCGCATATATGCAGGCTGCATTTATGCAAACATATATGCATTCTCTATGGATTGATTACATATTGAAAGCAAGCGGATCGAGGTTTACATATTGCCTACTTGGATTGGTTTTCATTTATTTTTCAATTTTACATTTTGTATTCGTGGAATGATGTTATCAAATTGTTGTTGATGACTCATTTCACACTATTCAGGTAATTCCTATTGAGGTAATTCCCATTGAGGTCTCTGTATTCTTTGGTAATGTAGGTAAAAAGCTTGGGGTTCTCTTTTAGGATAGCAGTTGGCAGAAAGAGACATTATAGTGGCATGCATTGATTACAGGTGAACGTCATTTCACATTCTAAATATACTTTCTTAGACAAAATAAATACAGTTGCTTTAATACTCATAGAAATTCCTGACCACTAACTTCCTTATTAACCATGGCCAAAAATTTAAATGATATATTTTGTCAAATGATATATTTTGGGTACAAGTTAAATGATATATTTTGGGTACAAGTTAAACAAGACAAGTATTTCCAATGAGTATAGTGGCGCAGCCGCGGGACACCCGGTTTGAGAATACGACGGTAATTTGCATATTTCTAGACTTAGGCTTAAAAACATGGCGTTAGAGGGTGCAAACACGAAACAACACCCGAACCTCCCCGAGGGTGGCACCAACACCTCTCATGGGACCAATGTAACTCGTAGGAACTGACCTCACAGCCGCGGGTCTCTCGGTTTGATAATACGACGGTAATTTGCATATTTATAGACTTAGGCTTAAAAACATGGCGTTAGAGGGTGAAAACTCAAAACAGCCCCCAAACGTCCCCGTGGGTGGCACCAACACCTCCCACGGGACCAATGTAATTCGTAGGAACTGACCCCGCAATCGTGGGTCTCCTGGTTTGAGAATAATATGGTAATTTTCATATTTCTAGACTTAGGCTTAAAAACATGACCTTAGAGGATGAAAACTCAAAACAGCCATCGAACGTCCCCGTGGGTGGCACAAACACCTCCCACGGGACCAATGTAACTCGTAGGAATTGACCACGCAGCCGCGGGTCTCCCGATTTGAGAATACGACGATAATTTTCATATTTCTAGACTTAGGCTTAAAAACATGGCGTTAAAGGATAAAAACTCGAAACATCCCCCGAATCTTCCCGTGGGTGGCACCAACACCTCCCACGGAACCAATGTAACTCGTAGGAACTGACCTCGCAGCCGCGGGTCTCCCGATTTGAGAGTACGACGGTAATTTGCATATTTCTAGACTTAGGCTTAAAAACATGGCGTTAGAGGATGAAAACTCGAAATAGCCCCCGAACATCCCGGTGGGTGGCACAAACACCCCCCATAGGACAAATGTAACTCGTAGGAACTCACCACGCAGTCGCGGGTCTCCAGGTTTGAGAATACGATGACAATTTGCATATTTCTAGACTTAGGCTTAAAAACTTGGCATTAAAGGGTGAAAACTAGAAACAGCCCCCGCACGTCCCCGTGGGTGGCACCAACACCTCCCACGAGACCAATGTAACTCGTAGGAACTGACCTCACAGCCGCGGGACTCCCGGTTTGATAATACGAGAGTAATTTGCATATTTCTAGAATTAGGCTTAAAAACATGGCGTTAGAGGGTGAAAACTCGAAACAGCCCCCGAACGTCCCTGTGGGTGGCACCAACACCTCCCACAGGACCAATGTAACTCGTAGGAACTGACCCCGCAGCCGCGGGTCTCCCGATTTGAGAATAATATGGTAATTTGCATATTTCTAGACTTAGGCTTAAAAACATGGCGTTTGAGGGTGAAAACTCGAAACAGCCACCGAACGTCCCCGTGGGTGGCACCAACACCTCCCATGGGACCAATGTAACTCGTAGGAACTGACCTCGCAGCCGCGGGTCTCCCGGTTTGAGAATATGACGGTAATTTGCATATTTCTAAACTTAGGCTTAAAAACATGGCGTTAGAGGGTGAAAACTCGAAACAGCCCCCGAACGTCCCAGTGGGTGGCACAAACACCTCCCAGGGACCAATGTAACTCGTAGGAACTGACCACGCAGCCGCGAGACTCCCGATTTGAGAATACGACGGTAATTTGCATATTTCTAGACTTAGGCTTAAAAACATGGCCTTAGAGGGTGAAAACTCGAAATAGCCACCGAACGTCCCCGTGGGTGGCACAAACACCTCCCTCGGGACCAATGTAACTCGTGGGAACTGACCTCACAGCCGTGGGTCTCTCGGTTTGAGAATACGACGGTAATTTGCATATTTCTAGACTTAATCTTAAAAACATGGCGTTAGAGGGTGAAAACTCGAAACCGCACCCGAACGTCCCCGTGGGTGGCACAAACACCTCCCACGGGACCAATGTAACTCGTAAGAACTGACCACACAGCCGCGGGTCTCCCGATTTGAGAATACGACGGTAATTTGCATATTTCTAGACTTAGGCTTAAAAACATGGTGTTAGAGGGTGAAAACTCGAAACAGCCCCCAAACGTCCCCGTGGGTGGCACAAACACCTCCCACAGGATTAATGTAACTCGTAGGAACTGACCCCGCTGCCGCGGGTTTGAGAATACGACGATAATTTGAATATTTCTAGACTTAGGCTTAAAAATATGGCGTTAGAGGGTGAAAACTCGAAACAGCCCCCGAACATCCCCGTGGGCGGCACAAACACCTCCCACGAGACCAATGTAACTTGTAGGAACTGACCGCGCAGCCGCGGGTTCCCCGGTTTGAGAATACGACGGTAATTTGTTTATCTCTAGACTTAGGCTTAAAAACATGGCGTTAGAGGGTGAAAACTCGAAACAGTCACCGAACGTCCCTGTGGGTGGCACCAACACCTCCCACGGGACCAATGAAACTCGTAGGAACTGACCCCGCAGCCGCGGGACTCCCGATTTGAGAATACGACGGTAATTTGCATATTTCTAGACTTAGGCTTAAAAACATGGCGTTAGAGGGTGAAAACTCGAAATAGCCCCCGAACGGCCCCGTGGGTGGCACCAACACCTCCCACTAGACCAAAGTAACTCGTAGGAACTGACCCCATAGCCGCGGGACTCCCGGTTTGAGAATACGACGATAATTTGAATATTTCTAGACTTAGGGTTAAAAATATGGCATTAGAGGGTGAAAACTCGAAACAGCCCCCGAACATCCCCGTGGGCGGCACAAACACCTCCCACGGGACCAATGTAACTCGTAGGAACTGGCCGCACAGCCGCGGATCCCCCGGTTTGAGAATAAGACGATAATTTGTTTATCTCTAGACTTAGGCTTAAAAATATGGCGTTAGAGGGTGAAAACTCGAAACAGTTCCCGAACGGCCCCGTGGGTGGCACCAACACCTTCCACGGGACAAATGTAAGTCGTAGGAACTGACCGCCCAGCCGCGAGACCCCCAGTTTGAGAATACGACGATAATTTGCATATTTCTAGACTTAAGCAAAACATGGCGTTAGAGGGTGAAAACTCGAAATAACCCCCGAACGGCCCAGTGGGTGGCACCAACCCCTCCCACGGGACCAATGTAACTCGTAGGAACTGACCCCATAGCCACGGGTCTCTCGATTTGAGAATACGACGATAATTTGCATATTTTAAGACATAGGCTTAAAAATATGGCGTTAGAGGGTGAAAACCCAAAACAGCCCCCGAACGGCCCCGTGGGTGGCACCAAAACCTCCTACGAGACCAATGTAACTCGTAGGAACTGACCGCGCAGCCGCGGGACTCCCGATTTGAGAATACGACGGTAATTTGCATATTTCTAGACTTAGGCTTAAAAACATGGCGTTAGAGGGTGAAAACCCAAAACAGCCCCCGAACGGTCCCGTGGGTGGCTCCAATACCTCCGACAGGACCAATGTAACTCGTAGGAACTGATCGACCAGCCGCGAGACTCCCGGTTTGAGAATACGACGATAATTTGCATATTTCTATACTTAATCAAAATATGGCATTAGAGGGTGAAAACTCGAAACAACCCCCGAACGGACCCGTGGGTGGCACCAACACCTCCCACGGAACTAATGTAACTCGTAGGAACTGGCCACGCAGCCGCGGGACTCCCGGTTTTAGAATACGACGATAATTTGTATATTTGTAAACTTAGGTTAAAAACATGGCGTTAGAGGGTGAAAACCCAAAACAGCCCCCGAACGGCCCCATGGGTGACACCAACGCCTCCCACGGGACCAATGTAACTCGTAGGAACTTACCACGCTGCCGCGGGACTCCCAATTTGAGAATACGACGGTAATTTGTATATTTCTAGACTTAGGCATAAAAATATTGATATGTTGATAATCTTAACTCATATATGCAATTTTTCACCTTCATTTAATTTTTTGTAAAACTACTTGGTTACTGTTATTTTTTCTTATGTATACTATCATTTGTTGGATTTTTGCACGCGGAACAAATGGTGGAGGTAATGGTTCACAACATGAAGATTGTTTATATGTTGTGGACTTTCAGGATTTTTTTTTATGTGCTGTGCGGGCTTTATAATAAGCAGATTTTACATTTACGGGGTTTGGAATGTCAAGAAAATAGAGGAAACTCTGCCCAATTTTTATTTGGTCTTTGAATTATTAAGACGTGTAATATTTTTTAGTTTGTATATATATTTGTTTATTAACAACGTTCTCGATTTGCAATTTGTGATTTTTTTTATTGTTTTGCGAATAATAAATATTTGTAACACCTCGTACGCGTCCAACGTTACACGTAGCAACTGACGGTGCACTCACAGGAACCCCAATTTTAGGATTGGACAAAAAAAATACATTTTTTTTAAAATTATAGTTAAATATGTCATGGACTTTGTCCATGACCATTTTTATTTTTTTCGTCGCGCATAAAAATGGTTGCGTTTTTTTTTCTTTATTTCGTCATGGTTGTGGGTCACGGACTTGGGCCGCGACCATTTTTTTGTCACGTTTGTTGGTCGCGGACTTTGGCCGCGACCAATTTGTCACTGTTGTGGGTCATAGATGAGGGTCGCGACCAATTTTTTTGTCACAGTCGCGGGTCGCAGACTTTGGCAGCAACTAATTTATCACGATTGTGGGTTACGGATGAGGGCCGCGACCATTTTTTTTAAAAAATTTTGTCACGGACGTGAGTCGCGGACTTTGACCACGACCAATTTGTCACGACTGTGGGTCACGGATGAGGTCCGTGACTCATCACGGTATGGGTCACGGCCCAAGTCCGCGACCATCTGCCGTGACCCCTCTCGGCCGTGACCATTTTTTGGTCACGGACTTGGGCCGCGACCCACGAAAATGGTCACGCCCGAAATGGTCACGGTGCAAGTCCGCGACCCACAGTTTTGGTCAGGGATTTTGGTCGTGACCAATCGCCAGTTTTGGTGTAGTGTATGATCACTATCTGCTACTAATGCATGTAACTCCTTCAGTTTCAATACGAATAAATTCTGAGGTATTTTCCCCATTTTGACTTTGACTCGAAAATGATTAGAATTTGTACGTTAATTATATCCCCATCCACAATAGACTCAGCAGCACGGGCTATCAAGCTCATCCTTTTGACCCCATTATCATCTTTGCCAGCCGAACTTGGCCTATAGTTGAGATAGTTCTCCTGTATTTTGTTAAAATGCATTAAAACCTATATATTAGAAAGGACATACCACAAAGCCTTACTATGATTCTTTGGCATGACAAAAACACTAATTTAGTTGATCAAATAAGGGGTAATAAGGCATTTCATTCATTTTTAAGCAAAATTTGAACTTAATATTACATTATTTTAAATAAAAAATGTAAAACAAGTGGTTCCATATTCCTACAACTGCCATAGATGTGGATTTAGCATATTAAACTAAACAAGATAAAGTATAAACAAATTATAAGAATTGGGGGAAGTCAGCTCAGTTGACATCAGAAAGTTGTATTAATCCCCTACATCCATCTTTCAACTTTAAAGTTCAAACTCTAAAAATAGAACTAAGGAAAAGAAACATGACAGTTCTGGATATCATCAACCTAGCACTTATGCACACGCAAGGATACTACCTGAATAAGAAGAGGGACAAGGTCAGGATCACTCATGCTTAAGTCAATTCTTTCATCCATCCGTAACTTCCCCTCATTAAAACCAAACAACCTGCATAAGCAATCATTTGCAAAGTTGTATTGACGTGCATGCATTGCATACATTAGAATGCCGACTGTTATCTACAGTTCTAAAACATCACGAAAGGGAGAGTCAGTTTTGCATTGCTCTTATTAAATGTTTCATTGGCGTTCTCCATCATTATTTGGAGATGGTAGATAGGGATCTAGACACACACACACACACTTTAATTTTAACCTCACATCTTTAATGAGTCCAATAAACAATCTAACATTATGAAATATCTCATATAAAATATTCAAATCCAAGTTTACTGTGTAGGGAGAAGCAGCAACAGCTGCTGGTTGTATGTGTAGGCAGAAGCGGTGATGTTCTCATCCACCGTGACACTATGAAATTCCTCCCCTATAACACATATAGCACTTTCACATCCATAAGTATTGGCAACTTTATCGTTGTTGTCTACTCAAACGCCTTTTCCTTTCTATTTCTCATACCACTAACCATCATCTGAATTAATGGTAATGTGAATTTAAGTCATATTTGTTCTCTTGTTGGATTTGTGTGAAATTGTATCCTCCCTGAATGTCAAAGTCTTCTAAACTATTGGTGAAGAAAATATAGATGTAAATTCAAAGTCTTATAAAATATTGATTCCGCCCTTCATAGTCACGCCTCAATCATGTGTTCAGTATTCATAGGCTTAAGTAGTTGAATTGTAACATTGGTTATTTGTTTCCATTTCTTCTACGTGTTTACCAATCACATATAATTCGAATTTTTTAATCTATAATAATTTCTCTTATCATTTATTCATGTTTTCCATTATTACGTTGATTAAAAGCGGGTCATATACTATCAATATGCATCAACTGTTCATATAATAAGAAACAAAGCCAGACATAATGACTAATTTCATCAACAAAAGGGAGATTCTCAATATTTCACATATTTAAAATTTAACAACAAAACAAGTGTTGGAAACAAGTGCTCTAAACCCATGACAGGGGCTTCTCTGATCGATGACAGATCCATGACAGAGGTCTGCTAGTCGATGATAGGGGGATGCTCTAAACCCGTGATAGAGGGATGCTCTAAACCTGTGTATCATCTCCTATAAGGGGGCTGCTCTAATTCGAACAGTACCCATGTATGTTTTATACCTGGGCATTATATGTGTTTTATACATGTTTGTACTGAACAATTCCATTGTATTAAATGGAAGCTATCTGTTTTGAAAGATAACAGCACATCACTTTCTATCTTGGAGCCCGATTTAGTTTGTATACGATGCTCTTTATGAAAATGGTAAGCTTAAACTTTATTATTTGATCATTATTAATATACTTTTTAGTCACTATTGTTGGTTTATGTTGGTCTTTTGGTATTCATTGATATTTTCAAATCAAGAATAAAACTAGGATGATAAATGATTAATTTTCCTCTATATGTGTGTATAAATGCCCTATGAATAGCAATAAAATCATTGGTTGTCATTGAACTGCATAATTAATAATTACTATCCTATTGGCTCATGAATGCTTCTGTTATATCTACAATTTTTCACTTCCCCCATTTATCTTTGAGTATTTGTTTCCCAAAGATTTATTGACGGCACTTAATGCATTTTGTTGTAGTTTAATTTTTTTAACATGGGAGTCAGAGACCTTTCCTAAAATGTTTTAAAAATGCTTATTTATTTATATGTATATCTGCTACAGAGAGGACTTTTAACTGCAGTGCAAACTTTGCCATCAACAAAACTATGTACGATCATCCATTCTATTACCGGAGGACAATCGCGTATTATACTTGGTGTAGCAGAGCCAACGGTGTTGATGTTTATGTTCAACTTTGCAAATGATTGAAAGGATTTGGGGAAAACACTCTTCTTGGCCCGTATAGGATGGTAAGCTTTATACCTACTCCTAGAAATTCATACAATGTTGTATATGAATAGGCCGCTGATATATCCCTCTTAGGCAGACTTTGGAACACACGCTCGATTAGAACTAACTTTTCAACCATTGTGAGAAGCTTGTTACTCAAACCTTGGACTTTATCGTACACTTTTCCAATTAAATCATTGAAAATCCCACATTATTCCCTCCCAATATAAATGGGGCATCCAAGATAAGTTACTGGAAAATATTTATTGATGAAGCCTATTATAAGTGAGACATGTCCAAGTTAAATTTTGTTCATTATGTTGTCCAACGGTAAAAGGAGTCGTAATATGTATATTATTTACATTAGTTGTTTAGAGTGTTGTGGCGTCGTTTTTGAGTTAATTTTTATGTTTAAACAGGTTGGTTTTCATGAATAAATAAAGGAGACTCTGTCGAATTTTTAAAAAAATATTAAGTGTTTTTAAAAGTAAATAATATGAAGATGATTTAGAGATGCATGAATCGATATTTCAATTACAAATTCATGTTTGTTTCATGTACCATTAACGTGATTAATCCCTCTCTCAATTTTATTATTGTGTAATTAAGTTGATTATGAATGTTATATGTACGTACAAAGATTCATCGCAAAAAAATGTTGGCGTTGTTTGAATATGTGCGATATCATTGTCAAGTAAAGATCACTTGAGAAACAACCATTCACAACACAAGTGGAAGACTATTTTGAGACACATATATCGATATCCCACCGGAGTGAGTTGTTGCAACCCTAACCAACAACCCTAGTGGCACCACCCATATCAACTCGGTAATAACACATCTTTATTCTATTTTTCTATATGTATGTGATGGCGTGTTAGGTAAGATATATATTGTGGCTATTCCACCCTTAGTTTTTTATAATGTTGCGGCTATTTCTGTCATTTTTGAGTTAAATTTTATGTTTAAACAGGCTGGTTTTCATAAATAAACAAAGGAGACTTTGTCGAATTTTTTTAGAAATATTGAGTGTTTAAATGTTAATAATATGAAGATTTACAAATTTGATATGTTTTTAAAGATTGTCATCTATAGGTACTATTAAAAAAGATTACTTCCTTGTTTAAGGTAACTGACACTAAATAAATTTTATTGCAGGTCAAAGTTTTTTGTGGACAAAGCAAGTCATTGAAGTCATTTTGATGGAGGTTGTATGGTTCAAGATTGCGAGTTTACTTGGCTTACATTATTTTATTTTAGGAATAGACGGGATTTTATGTATTTTTTTCTAATGAGACAAGTGAAATTTTGTAGAGATATTTAGTTTGGTGGGCATAGTGTTGAAATTGTCTATTTTATCTTTGTATGAACTCTAATTTTAGTTGAATGGAAAATTGTTTGTTATATTTGTTGAAATGAGATGTCAAATATGTAATATATTATTTTTAAGAGTTTTTCTTTAAAAGTATATTAAACATATTATGGAATGGATGAAATTTTAATTTTGGCGCAAAATTTTTTAAAGACGGCTTCTTTGCCGTCTCAAAAGGATTCCATAAATGAGGACTTTTTGAGATGGCTAAGTTATCGTCTCAAAAACACTTTTGGGACGTTTATTGGCGCCTCTAAAAATAACTTTAAAAGATGAATTTTTAGCCGTCTCAAAAGGGTCCTATAAGCAGTGACCTTTTGAGACGGCTTATTTCCCTTCCCCAAAATTTTTTTTGAGACGGCTTCTGCCGTCTCAAAAGGCTTTTAAAACGGGGTTCTAATACTACGCCCATTTCCCATCTCAAAAGGCGTCACAAAAGGATTTTGAGACGGCCAGAGGACTTTTTGAGACGGCTAGAGCACCGTAGTAAAAAGCTTTTTTTTTATAGTGATGGGAGTGGAGCCGATCTGATTGTGTCGGCCCCAGACGGAACAGACATAGAGTATGCCTTAAGGTTTAGTTTTAAACCTTCCAATAACGAATCGGAGTATGAGGCCCTCATAGCCTAAATCACCTCTTTAGAGGTCTAAACGTTGGTTAACTTATGGTCCATAGCGACTCTTAGCTCGTGGTTAACCAGGGTTTAGGGATTTATGAGGCCAAAGATGACAAAATGGAAAGATACCTAGAAAAGGTGAAGAGGATGATGAATGAATTTTGTGAAATCAAAGTTAAAAGGTGCCTCGACTGGATAATAGGTGAGCTGACGCTGTGGCATGATTAGCCTTGGCAACACGAACAGAGATTAAGAGAATGGTGCCAATAGAAATCCTTTCTCAACCGACTCTAGAGGAAGATGAAGCAAAGCTAAAACTTTTCTTCAATTTAAACATGGGAACTTCTTGGATGGACCCCCTTATACGGTATATCAAAGAGGGTAGCTTGCCGGATTCTAAGGCTGAGAGAAGAAAGTTGAGATATAAAGCATCTAAGTTCTCTATCATAGGGGACGTGTTGTACAAAAATTGGTTCTTTTTGCCTCTGCTCTGATGTGTCCACCCATCCGAGGTAGATTACATTTTAAAGGATGTTCATGAATAATCTTGCTCAAGCCATATTGGGGGTAGATCATTGGCAAAGCGGATCGCCACTCAAGGATATTGGTGGCTGACCCTGGCCAAGGATTAAGTCGAGTACGTAAAGAAGTGCGATAAATGCCAATGGTTTTCCACCATTCCTCACCAGCCCCATCAACCTCTGACGTGTATCACCTCACCATGGCCATTTGGAGTATGGGGGATTGATTTGGTTGGACCTCTACCAAGGGCCATGGGAAATTACAGATATTTAATAGTGGCGATAGAATACTTTTCAAAGTGGGTAGACGTCGAGGCTATGACTAAGATAAGGAAAAAGGAGACCTTTTAGTTCATATGGAAGAACATCATTTGAAGGTACGGCTTGCCTAACACACTTATCTCAGAGAATGGTACCCAGTTCGAAAACATTTCTTTAGAAAAATATTATATAAGGGTCGGCATCAAATAGTTCTTCTTGTCGCCTGGATGACCCCGTGCTAATGGTCAGACTGAGGTCACCAATAGAAGTATTCTTGATGGAATCAAGAAACGGTTGGAAGAGGATAAGGGGAAATGGATTGAAGAGGTACATGCTGTACAATGGGCCTACAGGACGACAACCAAGACACCGACAGGGGAAACCCCCTTTATGTTAGCATTTGGCTCAGAGGCGGTAGTCCCTACCGAGATTGGTCTGCTTACATATAAAGTTCAGACATATGACCTTGAGAAAAATCTGAAAGAGAGAAGGATTAACGTAGATCTAATTGAGGAAGGAATGGAGGATGCTGAGGTTAGAGTGGCAGCCTATCAGCAGAGGATGACCAAGTTTTATAATAAGAGGATAAAGCCGAGGACGATAGCAGTGGGAAATGCTGTTTTAAAGAAGGTTTGGCAAAAGTCGAACAAGCTTCATGACAACTAGCATGGTCCTTATAGGGTTACTGATGAGGTAGTCCCGAGCACCAATCGGCTGGAGAACCTAAAGGGGGAACCATTCTCCAGTCCTTGGAACGCCGATCATTTAGAAAGGTACTATTAATAGATGATTGTGTAGGAGATTTTTCATTATGAATCGTTGTAAAAGGGCTTATTATGAATGAGAAGTGAAAATGGTTAGTTCCCTCATATCTTATATATTTTGTTTTGAATAATTAGTTTCAAGTACCCTTAAAAGCTATGAAATATCATTCGTAGTGAGCTAGCAACAACCCAACCTTGGTGAAATGATAACCTGGAAAGGGGCTAACCCTATCCATGAACTTTCAATAACACCAGGAACGTTTAACTTAGTTTCTTAAACATCATTAATTTGGTGAAAAATAAATACCTCTCTCGGCTGAGACGACAGTGCATGGATGAGACGAGGATCAACCATGCACTCTTAAAACGACGAGAGGGGGGTGTGGCATAACACGATAATTTGGTGAGTTAAAATTAAAAATCACTTGGGAGTGGTTAATTCTTAAAACATCATTTACTTGGTGAACAAACCTCTCTCGACTGAGATAACGGTGCATGGACGAGATGATGCTCAACCATGCACTCTCAAAATGACAACAGGGGGTATGTCATAACACCATAATTTGGTGAGTCCAAATCGAAAATCACTTGGGTGTGGTTCATTATTAAAACATCATTAACTTGGTTAACAAACCTCTCTCGGTCGAGACGACAATGAATGGACGAGATGATGCTCAACCGTGCACTCTCAAAATGACGAGAACGGGTATGGCATAACACCATAACTTGGTGAGTCCAAATTGAAAATCACTTGGGTGTGGTTAATTATTAAAACATCATTAACTTGGTGAACAAACCTCTCTCGATCGTGAAGACAGTGAATGGATGAGATGATGCTCAACCATGCACTCTCAAAATGACGAGAGGGGGTATGGCATAACACCATAATTTGGGCATTATGATCGCAGTAGATGTCGCCACTATTGTTCCTTAAGAATTCAACACCGCGACAACCTCCATGACACAACAGTTTCCCCAAACACCGCCATAGTAGCTGGTGGCATCAATTTAAACTCACACAGTTTAGTCAGTATGGGAGAGAGTTAGAGGTTTTTTTTTAAGGGCTATCCATAAGAGTTTTAGGGAAATATGGACGTTGTAGTAGCTAGCCAATGGAAGAATAATATCCAAAGGCATTTTCATATGGTTGAGTACAACGACACTCATAAATTAATCTTGATGGATTTTAAGCTTATAGGAGCAGCATTACAGTGGTGGGAGTTAGGCACCACGTATGTGGAGAGAGACACCTTGATTATCAAAGAATTCTGGGGGCAGGCCGACCTCAAGTTCTTTCCATCTGCTGTTTAGACAGAGATGTGGAGAAATATTTTAAACTTATTAATAGTAGTTGATTATGAGGAAGAGTTTACTTGTTTAGAAAACTCCGTGACTGAAGAGGTGGATACAGAGGAGAAAAGGGTCCTTAAGTTTATTAATGGAATCACGTGGACGATTCACTAGTACTTATTGGGAAATACAACTTTGACGACTTATGTTGATATCGTCAATTCCTCACTTTTACATTGTCAAGATCACTGCTTCCATATGAAGGGAGCCAAAAGAGTTAGAGAGTCTATCCAGCTTGGCAAGAATGGATGTATCGGTGCTAGTATTGCACCATAGGGGGATACCCTGAAGGGGGACCCACCTAAGAGATTAAGATTCAGGGAGTTCGATCAGGTGATAGTGAATTCAGCCAAGGTCATTATGTCCACTAGCGTATTCCACAGGGCCAGTAGGGCCAGGAGAATAATGAGGGTGTCCATCAGCGCCATAGCCACCAGGTTTAGAGATTATGGTAGCCCCGACATGGCTAACAGGGTCAGCGAACATGGCAGCATACATCAAGCTTGTCCATAACAAGTTAAGGAACTGGAGTAGGGTGACCAGCAAGGCCAATAATTGCAGTAGTTTTGGGGACAGTTCAAACATAAGTATGGAATTCTTGAACTGGTTTAACAACCAATGCCATTGGTAATTGAAGGTATGATTTTTATCAATGGGCAAATGGGGTATGTTCTACGTGACATGGGTACGTCACAATATTTTGATAGCATAAGATTCGTGCATGAGAAGGTTTAGTTTATGTAGCATTAGTATTATTATTATGTGTGTATATAATTACGATTGGGTAACGGGGCTATATTTGGTCCCGTTTGCAGGGGAACAGGTGTGGACACAAGGAGGATATGCTTCTACTCATTTTAGGGAGATATGTTATTCGAGTATGATGTTATCCAGGGTATGGATTTGTTAGCAACGATTTGAGCGATGGTGGACTGTTATACTAAGGCTATTGTGTTTGTTGTTCCAGGTCAGGATGTGTTGTTTTTACGATGTCTCATCCTTAAACAGGATCGAGCCCTCACTTATGTTGTAGAGGAGACTTTAAAGAGTATAGTTTTCTCGTTATGTTCAATTTCGGTGTGTAGGGACCTTACTGATGTGATTCAGGGGATATCAGGCTTACCACTAAGCTAAGAGATTGAGATCGTTATTAATGTAGCACTGGGAACTTAGTGATAGTGCGAGCGTTGTATTGTATGATTCCTTCAGAGATATGGGAGTTGAGGATTAGAATTATACATCTTAGGACTGAATTTTGAGTGCCTCGGTTATATGCTTTGGGCCTACGGATCTTAATGACCAATAATGCTAGGTTGTGGTGTACCGGGGGGTTCCTTATTTGGATGTCGCTTGCGAGACATCCCACGTATAAAATCAAGGGCAGTTGGGAGACGTGTTGGGAACTAGGACATGACTTTAGTACTCTAGTTATTACACGTGTATGTAGATAACATTTTGAGCTGAGAGCTATGTTATGATTTAAGGACAGTGGAGCTAGGTAGTGCTGTGTAGAAATAATTGTGGAAAGCTTGCACCTTTAGTTGATAGGTGGGGAAATCTCGAGGATAATTAATTTGTGATTAGTAGGGTAATAGAGTATACGCTTACTGTATAGACACGCGAGCATGTGATATTTGTGAATATACGCACGGGGTATAGGATATATGGGCACCCTGGTTAGTTTGATTTTTCAGTATCGTCTAAGACAAGGAGACTGGAAATATATATGTTGAACCGTATTCCTTTAGGGAGTTAGAAGCAAAGTTGAAATAGTAGGGTGGATTGAACTTCGTTAGAAGAAGAACAAGATAGTCAGAATATATACACCGAGGAGATCTAGCACTCCTGAAATGGGTTGTAAGACCGTGAAGACACATGCAAGGGATCTTTTTTTGCCAAGGGAGGATCCAATAGTTTTTGGAAAAAGGGCGGATTCGTACTTAGTCAAGTTCTAAGGGAGGCTTGCGCATAAATAAGATGTTGATTTTACCATACGAGAAGGCCCCTGGAAGTGTGTAGTTTTGGAGAAGACGCATGAGTTACGACTTTTGATATACCCCAAGAAAGGGAGTAAGATGTATCATGTAACATGGAGTACAAAACATGTGGGGCCGTGTGGAGAGGGACATAATGAAGTTTGTCTCTTGGGGAACCACTCGGTAAAGGGAAAATGGTTAGTCCTAGGCGATCAATTCGAGTTTTGCTATACTTGGTGATTCTAGTGACATAATGGATAGGTAGACTGATGGAGTTCTTTATTGGGTTACCAACATCGAAAGAAAGGTCAAGATTTCCTTGGGGTTTTTGGGATCGATTGATCGAAATGAAGTAGTGATTATTGATTTAGGTGAATTACACTATCGGGCAGTATGACCAATATTTCATTGAAGAAAGAAATGAGTTGGTAAGAGGAGCTGCCCAATATCCTTATGGATCAAGATAGGATCCTTGAGTCCCTCCTTCAGTTGGTTTATCTGGAGGTAATGTGATAATGTTGCATTTGATCAAGGCGTATCACCCGTATACTAATAAGTTGATCGGGGGGGGTGACTAAGATCTTGGAGGATATACGAGGGATGCGTATTCTGGAATTTTAGGGCAATTAGGAAGAGTAATTACTGCTGTTAGAGTTAGGTGTAATGACTCAAACCTGTTTATGTTGGTTCGACGCCTTTTCAGGCTTTGTATGGGAGACCTTGTTATCTGCCCTCTGGTTATTTATAGGTGGGGAATTACAATCTTCTCAGGATGGACGTGATTGAGGGTCCGTCAATAAGGATTAAGTTAATTTGGAGTTATTTTTGTGTAGTTCAGGGGCATCGTAGGAGTTAAAATTTTCGTGAACTGAAGATTTTTGAAGGCTGACACAAGTGGTCAGGTGTTAGTAGTGGTGTCTGCCATGAAGGGAGTGATTCGATTTGGAAATTAGGGAGGTTATCACTTCGGTATGTGGGACCTTCCCTCAGTATTGAGATAGTAGAGACAGTGGTGTATAGGCTCGTCTCACTAGAACATTTACAACGGGTTCACAATGTGTTTCATGTGTCGTTATCAAGGAGAGACCTTAATAATGACGCATTATATCGGCTTGAAGTGATTTGAAGAAACTTGTCGCTGGTCGTAGTAAGTAGGCATTTAGTAAAGATGACATCGTTAGTGTGTGTATAGTGGAGGCACCACAATGTTGCCATGAGTCGATTTGGGAATGAGAGAAGGCCATGCAGGATGAGCATCTAGAGTACTTGGTACCAGGTATATCTTAATTTCGGGGACGAAATTCCATTGCAAGGGGGTGTAGGTAACACCCCATATTTTTGGGAATATTTTAAATTACTTGTGTTCTCGTAATTTAATTAATTTAAAAAATAAAGTGACTTGAATTAATATTTATTATAAAATATTTGTATTAATATTTATGTGTTATTATATTTACTTATATGATAAGTAAATGAAAACACGTTATTTTACATTCTGTTGTAAGTGAGTAAAGTCGATGGGTCAAAATGTATCATTCAGAACGCGCGTGTGGGGTTATGTTAGGAATGAGATGGGAAATTTATGTTAGGTGACTTGGATGGTAATTTTGAGTTCGCCAATGATCCAGAATTGGTCAAAATAGTCGGAATTAGGTATCCGAGGGGTAACAATCGAGTTTCGACGATTATTTAAAGTAAATAGGACTCGTATAGGGGCCTTCAGGTCATTTTGCACTTAACCTAAGCATAATTTTGGGATTTGTGATACAAGTAAGGAAGGTGGATGGAATGGGTAGCCATTACACAATTCCAAAAGACCTAAATTTGAGAGAGAGGAGAAAATAGAAGGGAGAATGAAAGAGAAAGTGAAGAAGAACACCCGGGAAGAGAATTGGGGCAATTCCGGGCCTTGAGTCACTACATGGAAAGGATTGAAAGAGGTAAATCAGAATCTCTACAATCTAAAGTCAAGTATTTATCTTACTTTGATGTTTTATGTTGTGTCAATATTTCATATCAAAGTTAGTGTAATCTTGAATGAAATAAAAAGTTTGGGTTAGGGTTCACATGTAAAACGGGCTTTCGGGATTGAAATCCTTGGAGAAATAATTTGGTTATGATCCCATATTAAATATGATGTTGATTCATATTAAAAAGTTGTGATCTTTAATGGTTAAAATGAGAAATCGTGTTTGGGGGGTGGGGGGCTTGAAGATAATCACGAGATTAGAGATAATCCCCCAGCTAATACAATAGACTCAATGGATTAAGGTAGCGTGGAAGCTCAAGCGAGGCAGCTCACCATGGCAGCTCAAGTAATGCAACTCAGCCGGACGGCCCAGGGAGATCTTCTAGAGGATAAATTGGTCGAGAGTGCTCATCCTTTAGCTTTTTTTGTCTTACTTAGTCATGTTGTATCTATTGTTTATATTGGCTATGATCTATAACGATTGTAATGATTATTCAGTGAGAGGTCAAACGATACTCACGAGAGATAAGGCCTGGCCTGGAAGAGCTTTCATGCTCTATCGAATGACCTCACCGTAGGAACTTCAAAGGGACCTGGTTTGGAGGATTGAGAAGTAAGGCACCGTTAGGGCTTGTCCTTACCATATTAGATACACCTAGTAAAACACCAAAAGACCTTGACCGTGGAACCTTGGGTGGATTAGCCTTGAGTCCCATCATGCATTAAGTTGTGAACCACTTGTGCCTTCTACTTAATGTTACATCTACTGTAGGTGATGCCACTAGCCATCTAAACAATGTCAAATCTGCACTTGAGTTAATCATTATTGTATTTAGGGGTTGTCAAACAGTTGGTGGGCCACCTCTGTGATGACACCCCCCTGAGGCACAGTAGTTAGGCAAAAGGCATGTCTTGGCATTTAATGTTTATGACATGGAGCTGACTAGTCCATCAGGTATTTAATGTTTATGATATAAAGTATGATGGATGTCTTTCACAGCTGTAAAAAACTGAGGCACCTCTGGAGTAGTGTGGGGGGAGGGGCTATTTATGGGCCTTAACCACTTTTGATGGAAAGAAGATTATTCTTTAAGAGTTATTACTAGAGAATTAGTGGAGAGAAAATAGAAATTGATTGCAAACGAGAGTTTTATTCACCCACCATTGTCATTTATTACGAAGCTTTTAATATCTAACTAGGAGATCTTTGAGGGTCGGTGTGTTTGTCTGCCTGCCAAGGTGTATCTAGGGTGCTTACTTCTGTCTCCCTCCAAATGAGTTACTTCTGAGTTCATTATTATTTTCTGAGTTATACACAAGATTTGTGAGTTCAAACTGAGTTTATCTTCATTGGATTGTGATCGTGTGTCTTGTAATTAATAGGGATTATTCTCGGTTAACTTGTAATTACTATACTCAAAAGGGGTTACGCCTCCATCTAATCTAAACTACCCTCTTACAGGGTTTCCACGACCAATATAAATTTTCTGTCGTTGAGGGACCCTGGGGTTCCTTGACCCCACATTTTCTGGAGGCTAAAGTGGGGTCTTCAAGTGACCCTGGCCCCAAAATATAATGAACAAGCTTTAGACACCCTTCTACGTTAGCCCCTCATGCAAAGTCTTTTGTGTTGGGGAGACCAAAAGGCTTTGTACGCCATAAATTCAATTTTTAATTTTTTTAGGGACCCTAGGGCCTCCTCAACATGACACCTAGGGTCATTAAATCCACCGTCCCTTCATTCTAGGTTTTTGGGTTTTCGAGAAGCCACGTGTTAGTGTGGGAACTAACATCTCATCATTTGGGAAAAAAATGATAGCCTTTTGTCTTTCCTACATATTTTCCCGTTTTTATGTCCATTATTTTCTTTTTGAATAAAGTCTTTCATCTTCTTCACACTTTTAAAACACTCACAGAGAGTTTCAATTTTTTAGTGGGAGAGAGAAAAAAATCCAAATACTCCATAGCCTCCACTTTTTAAGTCTTCCTAAAAAACACCATTAATGGCTACATCACCACCAAATGTTTCAACCACCATTGTCCCCATTATGATAGGGTCCGTTCCACTTTCCATATCAGTACCTATTACATCAATGGACAAAGTCACTGCCATAGCCGTTACCATCGATGTCCCTGTTGTTTCTCTCCCCTGTCTCTCATTTTTTGTAGACGATGGTGTTATGGGTTGCCTCCGATCAACGTCTTATTCTTTCGATGAGTTACCTGTCTACAGTCTGTTGGAGGTTGTGGATCTTGACAGTGGAGCAATTTTTGGGTCGAGGACATCTAGAGATTCCTCGATGCTGGCCGTGGTAAACAAGGGTTACTCACCCACTTTACTAAACTTGGGGAATATCTTGCCTTCAGGAATGAATTTGACGGACTCGTCAATCGGGTGCTCGGCTGCTGAGGTAGAGGAGGGCTCCTCGTGCGTCACTCTACAAAAAAGGGTTTCTTCAGTCGAGGTTTTGGGACTTAGGGGTTCCTCCTCGAAAAAATTATCAAACAAGGGGCCTCGTGCGCCACTGTCAATGAGGCATTTGGCTTTGAGTTGGAGGGAGGGAGTATGACTGTTAGCGAATTAGAATTTGGGGAGAGGACCCCTGAGGGTTCCTTGCCACTAGCTATAATAAGGGGTGACTTCTTGCGTGTGGGTTCCTTTCCTGGGTCCGATCTTACCCTGGGTTCCTCGCCATTTCAAAAGAATGGCTAGGATTCCTCATTAGGGGTTTTAGAACCAACAAGCTCCTCGTTTTCGTAGATTTTCTCGCCTGATGCGTTTTTGAGAGTGGTTCCTCGACCATTGATTCGGTTGCGATGGGTTTTTCATTTACTGTTCTGCCAGCACCGGGTTCCTTATTTGCTGCTTCTACAATCGAGGGTTCCTCAAATAATTTTTCGTGGATTTGGGTTCCTCATCAGGGGTTGAGAATATGGGGGGTTCCTCGTTTGGGTTTCACCGGCAGCGATGGGTTCCTCGAATGACTTTTTGCATATTAGTTCCTCACGACTTTAAAAATCTAGTCTGGGTTCCGCGTTGCTGGGCTCTTCGCGACTTCAAAAAATTAGCGAAGGTTCCTCTCCTGGGGTGTCGGACGTGAGGGGGTCTTTTCCTGATTCCTCTTTGACAGTGGGTTCCTCACTTGAACCCATAGCCATCAGTAGTTCTTCCACAACTTCATCCTCTTCCCAAGCTTGGGAGTATTATATACGCTCTTGTCAGGAAAAAGATTTTGGCGTTTATCGTTATGCTCCTTTTTTGGACTAGGTGACAATTTTATGTCTTCCCATACTGACATCGAGGAAAAATTCGATGGAAATGTTCTCGAGCAACCCCATGTGGGGTTAGATGAGTCCACCGATTCCCTTGTTGTTTTTCCCAATTGTATCCTTAAGGTCAGGGTTGACCGTGGTGATTTCCCTTACTCTAATATTGAAATTAAAGCGGCGGGGGGTACCCCAGAGGAATGTCCTGTTTAGGTTGATTATGTTCAGAGTGTTCCTTCTTATAAGTCCACCCTTAGGGAAGTGGACCTTCTCACTGCTATTGACAGCCTGAGATCTTGTACTGTAGTAAAAAAAACTCTTTTCTCAATCTCTTATTATCCCGGGGAGCATGGAATCTCACACATTTGTGACTGGTTGGGATGAATTTACTGTTACTCTGGGGGATGTCTGCGAGCTATATGCCCTACCTTTCTTCGAGCAACATGTTTTTATTGACGATGACGAGGATCCCCTGGAGTAGGAGATGGTAGAGGAGTTACAGGCAGTACTTGCAGAATGCACGAGGTATGTGGCTATAAATGTAACGGGTGTCACCAAACATTCCTTTGCTAAATGGCAGAGGTATTGGTTCAGGGATTTCAAGCAACCGCAGAAAGGGGGTACTTCTAGCACAGCTCGACTAGAGTTTTCTTTCTTGCAGGAGGATTAATGTTGTCAATAGTATGTTTAAAAAATAATGAATCTTATTCTTACTTACTGAAAATCCTTCTCTTTTGGCTCTTCTCGAGAAGGGATAGTCTTCTTGGGTACCTCAATTCCAAAGCGTAGATGAAGAACCTTTTTGGGGCTAGGCATAAAATCTTTCACGAAATAGGAATAGTGAATGCAGGTATAAGAGAAAGGGTAATTTACCTTCTGGGATGAATTCTGACAGATCTTGCATGGATTTTTTTAAACTTTAGGACCACACATTGGCTAATTCCATCGAGTAGGTCTTTTTTCTAGATCTTCTCTTTCTCTTTCTCACCCATACCCACCCTATTTAGATTTAATTGCACCGCTTGCTTTGGTAAAACACCTCCCCTTTGAGAAGCGGTTTGTCTTTTACAGGATGGTCCAAAGCTCCACTCATTTTTATATTTAGTTTCCTTCCTTATTACTTTTCTGAGTTGATTCTTACTGCTAGGTAAACTCGAAGACTCTCCTCGTGAGCACCTTTTCAAATTAGTTTTGAGAATGTCCCGAGGTAGGTCGGTGCCTGTAGCTGCGTTATTCCTTGGTTCTCTTTACACCTGGATGGACCGTGCGCATGTGGATGTGGAGAGATCTTGCGACCATTATGATGCCGCTAACTATGAAAATTCTATCCTCCTGATGGACTTCCTGTTTGAGCATTTCCCCCACCTCGCGTCAAAGGCCCAAGCTTGTCATAGTAATGTTGTTTGCCTTTTGAGATGGCATAAGAAGGTCCCCAAGAAGCCCCTGGGGGCTTTGATTGATGACATTGAGGAGTTTCGATTTAATCCTTAGATGGCTTTCTTTTTCTGGTGATGGTGTCACCTGCTATTGCCCTTCTGACCTCGAGTCTATTTTTACCTGTTCGCACATCAATGTAGTGGCGATGCTGCTATCGGGCCTCCTTCCTTCTTGGATAGAAATAGGATGAGGTTCAAGTTTTATCATTCTAAGAGAGTAATAAGGTAGTTTGTCTATTATCAAGGTGTTCACACCCCTCCTCACCCTTTATGCACTGATCCTTCAGAGCTATTCTTAGAGGGATGTACCAATTTTACTCTTCAGGGGATCCTTCACCGAGTACGTCGCTTGGGGGGGGGGGGGGTCTATGTGCCGCCTTGAGATTATCTACCTTCATTCACTACTTCATAGTTCTTGCTTTGGCAGCGAAAAATTCTTCTTATCCAAGGTTGTGTGACTGGTCCCCCGCACGAAACCAACCCCACCAAATATGTCAAGGCCCAGTTTTTATTAGGCGGACACAGAAAGAAGCTTGGTTTCTCAGAACTACTCTTAGGCCGTACCTTGAGCAAACTACCCCCATTTTGGTGAAGCCCCTTCTCGACGAGTCTTCTCATACCCAACAGACCGAGATGCCACCTGCCAAGTCTAAAGGCTTATCCAAGAGTAAAGGCAAAGCAAAATCTCCTGCGTCAAGCAAGAGAAAGCACCCTGACACAGATGTGTCTAACTTCATCCCTGCTACTATCAACTCTCCCATTCGTTCTCCTATGAGGACTAGAGCTGCTAAGAGGAAGAAGGGTGTTGATGTTGATACTGTTGATCCCTCCACTCTAGACCACAGGTCCAATACCGATGATCTTGGAGTGGAGGAAACATATAGGACTGTGAAAGAGAGGGGTTATGAGGAGTTTTTCCTTTCTTCCCGTGAGACGCAAGTCACATCTATTCCCATTAAAGAAGGTACTATATTCGAGCATTCTTTACTTTATGGATCCGGCTCTTACGGAGTTTCATCTGCTGGTTCCCCCTCCCCCCTCATTCGAATAAGAACTAGTTGACTACGAAAGCACACCTTCCTATGATGATCACAGTTCTTCTTCGGGTGATGTGGGTGACTCAAATTTTCGAAGTGAAAGCACTATTGACACTTATGCTTTGTTATTAGTTTTGAGGGAGTATTCTAGTGACGATGAGGCACCACATTATCCTTCGGGGGTTAGCTCTACCACCAGGCTCCTTCTATATAGTTACGCCGTGCGTTCTGCTACCGTATGTCTTTCTTTACTTCAGATTTTTATGAATATCTTTTTTTTTCTTCTATTTACTAATTATTTCTCTTACAGGTTACTTCTGTAGAGGCAAGTAGTCTTTCAACTCCCCCCTGCGTCGTGCTCCCTTCCAGTGCGAGAGGAATTCCATGCTTATTTCTTCTTGAGGCCTTTTTAGAGAGGTTTGTCACTCCCCTAGGGGTTTCTTAAGACTTTGACATTTACAATTTACATTTCTTAAACAGAGCGCTATATATTGCGATTTTCTCTGCTGCTCTCATCTTTACATCCTACGAGCACTAGGGTCCCTTTTGTGACCGTACATTATGCTTAGGTACCTCTCTGAATTCATTTGAGTTGTTAGGCTTATTGTTCTCTCTTTCATTTTTAAAACTCTTTTCCTTTGTGTTCTCTTTCTATTTATGATTGGAGAGGGTGTTTCCCTCTAGCCCTATTTCTTTGCATTTTTCTGTAGTGGCAGCGAGCATTTCTATGGCTCAGCCCCTGGCTACGTCCTTCTTAGAGGTCTATCTATTTTCTTAGACCTTTTCTTATTTCTAATACTATGCCTTTGGTGCTTATATTTATTATCACCTTTCATTCCCTAGGACCCTGTATCTCTTAGCCTTTCTTCTATAGAGGGGAACTCTGCCTTTCTTGGAGACCACTATTTCTGGGTTGCCTCCCTCAGGAAGGATTTTTATTTCTTAAGTCCACATCTCTGTGGATGGAAGACCAACCCACATTTACTATAGCTTCCACTACTGAGACTATTTCACAAAGTTCTATTCAATTATTGGTAGACTCTTCACCCATAATTGTGATGATGATGACATCTTCTAATGCCATTATTATAAATAGGTCTTCAGCAGCACAACCTCTGATGTGTCGCTAGTCACCTTACGCCCTTATTCTTTTGAGAGGCCTCAGGTACCCCATAAATTTTCTTTTTTTCCTTTAGTATTACTTATAATGACATGTCATCTTCTGTTGTTTTCTCAATTGGTTCGTAACATCACTGCATCAGTGCCTTCCATTACTATTTCTTCAGCAACCCCTATTGTAGATGAGGCGCCTTGCCCTGTTGCTTTCAATGAGAGTCCTTCCATAGTGCCTCTCCTAGTAACTATTCTTTGGTCTTTTCTTTATGCTTGTTTTTATGTTGCTAATTATTGCCTCTTTTTCTTCATTTACAGGCTATCTATGTAGAAGCTTACTTGCCTACCATGAGTGCCCCGGGGATAGCCCCTCAGGCTCCATTAACTGCGCCCCCTGACTTCTGTGGGGGTAACTGCTCAGGGGTCCTTTCTTACATTTGCACGAGAGTAACCTTTTCTGTGTCACTCTTATGACTTATATATATTTTTTAACTTTTGTGATCAGGTTAGCATAACTGAGGTCCCCTTATCTGTGGGACCTGTTACTAGTTCTACTCCCATAGCTGTGGGGCTTCCGACTCAGATTTTGAATGAAGCTACCCAAGTAAATACTGGTTTACTTCAATTATCAATTTTTTTATTTAGTACTTTGCCAATTCTTACTAAAACTTACCTGTTTTTCTATTCTTAGGTTAGTGTTACAATCGTTCCAGTGACTTCGGAACATATTAGGGGAATGGCTGCGGGAGAGGTATTATGCTGTCATACCTTTCCCGATTTTTCTGAAATCCCATTTTTCTTCTTGCTTTTACTGTGCAAGGATGCTTACCTCCACCCTTGTTTCCTTATTTCCAGGCTAGTAAGGTAGCTTCTCAGGTAACTGTGGAGCACACTGGAGAGATAGCTGCGAGAGAGGTATTATATTGTCATACCTTACCTCTGTCTGTTTCTACTTTCTCTTCTTGCTTTTACTATGCAAGTTCTCTCACCATCATCCTTGTTTCATTGTTTCAAAGTGAGTGAGTCCATTACTTCGGTGACTGTGGAGTATGCTAGAGAGATGGTTGCGGGAGAGGTACTATATTAGCATAACTTCTCTCTTTTTGTTTCTCCCTTTTCTTCTTGCTTTTACTGTGCAAGTGTTATCACTCTCACCCTTGTTTCATTATTTCCAGGTGAGTGAGACCATTTCTCCAGTGACTGTGGAGCATGCTAGAGACATGGCCGCAAAAGAGGTATTATACTGGCATAACTTTTCTCTTTTTGTTTCTCCCTTTTCTTCTTGATTTTACTGTCCAAGTGTTCTCTATCTCACCCCTGTTTTATTATTTCCAGGTGAGTGAGATCATTTCCCCAGTGATCATGGAGCATGCTAGAGAGATGGCTATGAGAGAGGTATTATATTGGAATACCTTCTCTCTTTTTCTATTTCTCCCTTTCATTCTTGCTTTTAATGTGCAAGTGCTCTCAACTGCACCTTTGTTTCATTATTTTCAGGTGAGTGAGGCAGCTGCTCCGGTGACTGTGGAGCAGGCAGAGAGTGTTATGTTGTATCCTTCCCAGGTACTTAATTGTCAAATATAAGTTGCTATTTCCTCTTGCTAACTCATAGGTTGTATTGAAATTTCTCTTTGCTATTTCTCATGCTTAGCCTGGCATCTCCCCTTGGGCTATCTTCCTTCCGATTGGCGATAACACACTCACCGCTTTGAGCGTTGGGGTAAGCTTTCTATCATAACCCTTTTCAAAGTTTGGAAACAACTCTCAATATCTTCTTTATCACTTATTAGGAATGCTTATTTTCAGGATTCTCCTTGTGGGTCCAACGAGGTAGATGATGAGGGGGATAATAGTTCTGGGGCCACTCCTGTAACTCGTGATGCTGATTCTAGTGTGGAGTCCTCTTTTCTTCCTTCCGAGGTAGAGTCCCGTCATTCAGGTAGTGACATTGAGGTGGAGGCTCCTGCAGTTTTAATTAGCAGAATATGGCATGAGAAGCTTCCAGGACACTTCAGGACACACGAGCGCCAGATTCTAGATTTGATTTTGGAGCATCATCCTGAGATATTCCCCTCTCAAAGTGTACTTCATATTGATAGTCTTACTGTGTGCAACCTAAAGGCCCTTGCTAGTGACCTTCATGATTTCGTGACTACATCTCCCGCTGAGCTGACTAGTGCTTTCACTTTGTTGTTCTTGGATGCTCTCCGCGGCCTGCAGTAATTCTACCATTTTCAGCTAGATTGGCTTAATGCTGGGGTTTGTCATTTTTTGAGAATTCTTTTTCGAAAGATGGTGAGACTTCACACATCTAGACAGACCAGGGTCGATCAGTGACAAGTGGAGGCTGCGAGGATTGCATCACTTCAGTCCTAGATTACATCTCTTCAGTCCCGACTTGACAAACTTGAGTCTGGTGACTAGGAGGATGAGGTCAAGTTGGTCAGTCTGGAGGAGGAGATTTTATAGGAGGCTGGTTCATCATACGCTGGTTCCCTCACCCGTGACGACTTGTTCTTTGTTATTTCTAGTGGATAGGCTATTTCTTGCCTTATACTACTTTTGTTCCTTATGTATAGAAGCTGGTTATTTCTGAATGAGAAAAATATTGTTTTATTTCTCCTGCACTTTTTCTTGTCCTCTGCCTCTATCTATACTTTGGCATCTGTTTACTGAGACCACTCTAAATTTTGCATGAGCGTTTGGTCAATTTAGGCTACCCCTTGTAATGTGGGGTAATTGCATTGATTTGACCAAGTCATATATATATACACATTTTTTTAGCACAACACCTTGTGACTACAGGGTATTTGCATGTTATCTGGGTGACTATTTTTTGAGTTGCCCCCTGTCTGTGGGGGTACTCGTACACATTATTATTTTCATTTATAAGGAATTGCTTGGAAGGGAGGTGGGGTTCCCCTACCTTCTTCCTTTAAGTTATGTTACCAAAGAATCTTTTTTTTAATTAACTAGCCCCTGATCTATAGGGTCCTTGCTCTACACTTTCTTTAAGAGATTTCACGATCTCAAAATATTAGAGATAGGGGATTTTACTCCCTTCCCCACCTTTCTATTAATCTAATCAAGTAAGACATTTTTATGAGAATAGAGGTTAAAAAACTTGTTTTCTAAAAAAATATTATTTGGACGTTGTCCTCCTGCTGGTCAGGTGGCTAAAAATAAAACAGTCGATTATGTTTGAGGAACTTTGCTCAGTATACTTTCTTTTGGGATGGGCTTACCCCCAAGTGTAATGACCAAAGTTTCTCTTTTTTTTTCGTGTACCCTCTTCTAGCCTAGTAGAGAGTATTTCTGGAAAAAAAAGTATTCTATTGAGTCTACTCCATATAGTAGGTAAGTGATCAAAACAAACACCAACAATGACTAAAAGTGTGGCTATTTCATTTCTTTAATTTTTTGTACAGTTTACAATATGGTATTGCTCTTACATTTTTCACAAAAAAGGAACTTTTCTAGTATGAGAGCAAGCCGCTCAGATTTTACTGCAGAAATGAAAATTTGAATAAAACTAGGCCTAGTACCTATTTAGCCATTTGGAATTAATGGATTGGAGGAAGTCGCTCTCCGGATCCGAAATCTGGCAAAATCCTGGCTTCCCCACTCCTCTCACCACAAAGGGACCTTCCCAGTTGTGTTTGAACTTCGATGCTGACATGCTGCGAAGGTGGTGAGTAGATTCTCTGAGGACCAAGTCTCCCACATAAAACTCTCTGGGCTTGACTAGGTTTTCATAAGATCTCGACAATTGTTGGGTGTAAACTTTGAATTTCTCCATTGCTTTATCTCTATGTTCATCCAACGCCTTAAGTTACACGTATCGTGGGTCAGGCATGAGTCCATTTCTTAGAAAAACCCTAGCTGGTGGTAATGCCAATTCCACCGGTAGGATAACTTCAGTTCCATACACCAGTGAGAATGGAGTAAACCTAGTTAGTTTTCTATTCGAAGTACGGTAGGCCATAGCACCATGGGTAGCTTCTCATCATATGTCCCTATCATCTCTTCTAGCATCTTTTTTAGAATATTGATCAAGGTCTTGTTGATAGCTTCAACCTGGCCATTTCCCTTTGTATAGGAGATTGTTGAGCTGTTATGAACGATTTTATACTTGTCGGTGAGGAGGGCCATCTATTGACATACAAACTGTTTCCCATTGTCTGTGAGAATCACCATGGATATACCAAATATGTATATGATATACTCCTTGATAAATTGGGTTACAACTTGGGTAGTCACCCTTCTTAAGGGAATGACCTCTACCTAGTTGGTATATAACTCTGTAGCTACGATGATGGATGCTTTGCCATGAGAGGCTGGGCTAAGCTTTCCCATTAGATTAAATTCCCATGTGTGGAAGGGGGCAGGGAGTTGCTAGGCTTTGTAAGCTGACATAAGGGACATGCACCATGTTGCCATGTAGTTGGCAAGACCTACACTTCTTTACATAATCGATGGAATCAGCCTCCATGTTTGGACAATAATACCCCAGCGTCATCAGTTGATTGTACAACTTAGCACCTCCCATGTGGGAGGGCTTATAGGCTTCCTTCAACACTTTCTATGTTTATTCTTTAGTTATGAACTTTATGACTTTTCATTATACCCTTTCCTTTAAATCTCTCCTTCCACCAAGTAAAAATGGGCTACCCTTTTCCTGAAATAAATTTCATCCGCTCTTTCTATGGGTAGCTCACCGTCTTTAAGATATGCTATATACGGTTGCCTCCAATCTTTAAAGGATTCTAAAAAATTGGCTTCTACTGGATGGTCGAAGTGAGTTTGGCACCTTAAACAATCTTATTGTAGGCGAGCAACCTTTGTACTCATGGTGGGCAAATAATAGCCCCCACCCCCATTGCAGCTTACCCTAAAGTGGAATGTCAGTGTCCCCACAATGTTTTTCATTCATCTCTGCCAACCTCTCTTTAGCTTCTTGCTCCCCAACACACCTTGCTAGGAATCCTTCAGGACTCCTAAAGTAAATTTTTCCTTGTAACAGGTGGTAGTTAGCCAACTCCAACATCTTCATCGTCCCCTCTCTTGTCTCCAACTACTTTACCACTAGGTGCCTCCAATCCTTTGGCTCATTGCTTAGAATTCACCGTAGTTGGTACTGTTCTATGCCACACCGTGATCGTCTCTTCTTTCCCATCTATATCTAACCTTTTTGCTATCGTAGCCAGCGTATCAGGGTGCCTATTCATTGTTCTTTCATACTCAGCCTCATTGTTTGAGTATTTGAAGTCAACTTGAAAGAGAGGGTGATATTTTCTTTGTTGTTCGAAAGTATGATGCCCGCACCTCCTGTGCCTTGGGCGCTAGAGACAACGAACTCCATTTTCCACTTTTCCATTTCCTCCACCATGCATGCTCAGAAGCTCTCCCTAGGCAGTTCTTTATTAGGGGGATCAAAGTTTTTGCTTGGGAAATAGGCCAACAGATCTGCCACTGCTTGACTCTTTATGGCTTTGGGCACTACACACTTTAAATCATACTCCGATAATATCAAAAACCATATCGATGCGCATCCTACAAGTATTGTTTTTTCTATTATGGGGTCGCACTTGTTGATTATGTGAAATATGAAGGCTAGCAAATAATGTCTCAACTTCTGAGACACAAAAACCAAGGCAAGACAATGCTTCTCCACGCTGGTGTATCTAGATTCTATTCCTGAGATTATTCATGACAAGTAATACACTTAATTTTTTACTCCTTCCTTCTCTTGGGGTAAGAGTGCCCTTATGGATCTCTCCGTTGAGGTGGGGTAGAGCAGCAACGGTAGTCTAGCTTTTGGTGGGATCATCGTGGATGGAGGGGATAAAGTTTCTTTAGCCTTCTCAAAGGCCTTCTTCTGATCTTCCCCCCAAGTCCACTTGTCTTTATCCTTTAATAAGGGTATGAATGGGCGAGTCACTTCTTCTACTGTAGGTATAAACCTCCTTAGATAGGATACCTTTCCCAGGAAGCTGTTAAGCTGCCTCTGACTCTTAGGGGTGGCATTATCACAATTGATTTTCTCTTCTTTGTGTCTAATTTCACCCTTACCTATTCATAATAAACCCTAGAAACTTTCTAACGATAACTCCAAAGGCACGCTTGGAGGGGTTCATTCGCATCTTATACCTGCAGCACCTATCAAACACTCTTCTGAGGTCCTATATGTGTTTTCTTTACTTCTTGGATTTCACCGCTAGGTCATCCACATAAAACTCTAGTATATCATGAAATAAATCATAAAAAATTGCCATCATGGTCCATTCGTATGTGACCCCGAAATTCTTCAGTCCAAAAGGCATGACTGTGTAGTGAAATTTCCCTAGTGGCATGAAGAAGGTAGTCGTCTTCGTGTTTGTTGGGTCCATTTTGATCTGGTTGTAGCCACCATGAAACTATACATCTTATATCCTACAGTAGCATCGACTAAGCTATTTATGTTTGGCAGAGGAAACTCATCTTTGGGACATGCTCGATTCAAATCGCGGAAGTCCACACAAATTCTGATTTGACTTTTTTCCTTCTTTATGATCGACACTATGCTGGAGAGCCATACAGGATGCTGAATGGGCTTGGTGAACCCTACTAAAAACAACTTATCTACCTCTACCTTTATCTTTAGGTCTAGGTCAGCTTTGTATGTGCGTGTGGCTTGCCTTACTAGAAGGGCATTAGAGAGGATGTTCAATCTATGAGAGCTCACCTCACTGTCTATTCTTGGCATCTCCGTGTACTTCCAGGCAAACACATAAGTGAACTCTTTGAGTAAGTCAATGAGATCTTCCTTCTGTTTTGGTTCCAGACTTTTAGAGATCGGAATGGGTCTTCTCTCACCCCCTTTTATCCCAGAATTGATCTCCTCTAACTCTTGTAGCTGCTCTCTGGGTCCATCCTGCATGCATTCTGGAGATTCTTTCGATTCCTCGACATGCTTAATGATATGACATTCATCCATAACAAAACATTCAGGTGCCGGGTTAGTGCTCTCATCCCAAACAACCACCCGCGCAGACCATTGTAAGTGGTAGATAACTTTCTTATTAGGTAAGACCACCTTTTTTCAAGTTCGAGGAGGCTTAACCACCTTTTCCACTTTCCTCTTGCGTTTTGTTATGTGGGGAATCACCCTTCCCCCAAGCGATCATGAACAGACTTCTTTGGATGGATACCTCCTCCAAACACTTGCTTTACTTATAACTTATTTGCAGAGACCATTATTTCCTCATCCAATTCTGTGTAGAAAGTAAAATCTACCAAATGGGCCTCCTTAACGGAGAAGGGCTTCTGTGTCGTTTTGATGACTATCTCCATACCTCTGATGTTGGCCTTCGCACACTGATGGTAGGTGGAGGGTACTATGCCATGGGTGTGCATCCATACCCTCTCAATGAGTAGCTAGTAGCTGGTATTAGCATTGATGACATGGAACTTGATGTGGGAAGTGAAATTTTCCAACTTGATTCCCACATTTACATATCCGAGGGATTTCATTCCGGCATTATCAAATCCAAAAATCACCAGTGGCACTGGCACTATCTTCTCTTGGTCAATTCCTATCTCTTATAATGTACTAATGGGCATAATGTTAATAGATTATCCTCCATCCATTAATGATTTCGGGAATGAGACTCCATTGATCATAGCTGTAACATACAATGGGCGGTTGTGGAAGTAAGGCATTAGCCTATGTTCCTCTAAAAACACCACCTCATAAGTATACCTCTTGGTCAACATCCCAATTTAGCGAGGGGTCTCCGCATTGCAGTACAACTTTTAGGACTTTCCTTATAATGTCTATTCTCATGTCTTATTTTACCCCCTATCTGGTGGAAGAACAACTTGAACTTAAGGCTCCTCGCTATGGCCTCACATTCAGAATCTAGGTCTACCTCATACGTTTGAGCGTTGAAAACATACTCTGCTTTGGATGTCCCCCCTTCATCCAGAGCGAGGATAACATCCACTTCGCCCTCTGGGGGGTCACCTGCTCAATTTCCTCATTTCCATCCTCTTCTTGGTCCATAGTGAAGAACCACTCCTCTCATTTTCTTTCTAGCCCAATTCTCTATTTGTTGATCAGTGATAACCTTTCCAACCCTTCACATAATTGATCACCATTCTCCCACTCCATCAGCTCTTTCTTCTTCATCATATGCCATAACCATGTTGGTGGTACCAAAGCGATGTGCTGGAAGTGGGTTTTCATTAACATCCACTGGAGGAATCTGCAAGGTACCATTGTCCACATACTCACCAATGATCCTTCTCAAGTAGTAATAGTCTTTGGTGGAGTGTAGCACCCACCGGTGTTGCTCGTAATATTTTGAGTTGGCTTTGTGAACTGCAGTTGGGGTTTCCCTATTCAAGTTATGACGACCCGCTACCCCTTCTCATACCAGAGTACGATAACAATCCATAGCTTTCACTACGCTGCAAGGTAGTGGCGGTGGGGCATCTTTCCCAAACTTCCTCTTGTTGTTGAGGCCGTTGTTCTTGGATCCGGAGCCTCACTTCTTTCCTTTAGGATTTCCATCTACATAGTTAACTTCTTTCCTCCTTGAAAATTGAAACCTCCCAGAAGACAGTGGCATTTGCTTCCTCCAACCCGAGGCCCTTGGCTTGATACTCATAGCTATGTTGTTGGAAACCCCGGTGAACTCTCTAAAAGTTCCATATCTGGTTTCATTGATCAAATGGAACTTGTACTCCTCTAATAGTCCCTCGACACATATTTTCGGCAGCGTTGCCTCCGCTACATCTTCATGGACATCCAATTCCCGTTCACGAAAGCATTTGATATATTGCATTAACTCCTCACCAGGATTCTGGACCACTTGTGCTAGGTTTTTCAATATGAGTTCATCCTACTTTACAAAGAACTTATGGAGGAACTGCCTGTGCATCTCTTCCCAAGTAGGGATGCTGTTGGGTGCCAAATGGGAGTACCATGAGTAAGCCTCCCCTGTGAGGGTCTTGGAGAACTCCCTCAACCTCAGATTCTTGTCACTGGCGTGTAATCCCAAGTACTAAAAAAACCTCTTCACATGCTCTCTTGGGTTCTCCCCTTTACCACTAAACTTAATAAAATTTTGGTGGAATTTACCCCTCTGGCTATGGCTTCTCATTTACTTCCTATAGGTAGGGATCTTACAACTCCTCATATACATGAACCCCGTCCCTCTGAGAGGAGGAGGGAAGCTTCCTCACCTCCTCCATGGTAACAGCCTTGGAGGGTGACTCCTCCAAACTCATGCTCTTGGCTGCTGGTGATCCTGATGGTGCCATAACCTACTCCGACACCACCTTTTGCGGCGCAATCGTCTCTGTCGAAATTGCAATTGGGGAGGACACCCCTCCAGAGGGGGAAATTGATGATGTTACACAACCTTGACCCAAACTTGATAGGTTTACATTATTTTTCTTCAAAAAACATGGTCATAAGACATACCTATCATCTAAACTGTTGTTGGTGAGCTGGTCTTCCCTCTCGGAGGAGTGGGTTCCTTAGCTCTGATCGCCACCACCTACTCTTAACTGGTCTGGTCACTTTGAGTTCCATTCCCAGATGGAATGTATTCAAAAACTCGCTACTTAGAAATGTTGAAACCTTCTTTGTCCATTAAAGCTAGAATACCTCCCCAGCGGAGTCGTCAAATGTAGGTGGGTAGTGAGACTGGGGTATATGAATGACTGGAAAGGGTGAGGCGTGAACCACTCCAATGGACGCTGCCTTCAAGGTTCTTAAGAACTTTTGGTGCAGCTTCTGATAAAACCTACTCCTTTTGGTAAAAATGGAACTCAAACTGGAACTCACTCCCTGCAAGAAGATGAACCTCCACAATAAGAATAATAACTTTTCTCAAGAAAAACTCCTGAGAATGATGGCTGTCAGTGAGGAGTGAAAGAACAAGGTACTTAGCACTAGATAAAGAGCGGGGAGAGAATACTGGGAAATTTTTGTGTGATTTTGACAAAGTAACAATGCAACTTGAGTTTTATATCATTTGACCTTACCCATGGGTCCTATTTATACTTGGGCACTAGGGCTTAGTTAGCACTTTTGGGCACCAAAATTGAGAGGGTTGGTGAGGGACAAGATTTGAAATGTACCATTTGTCCCTACTTGTGTGCAGCTACCTGTCCCCTCTGATAGGTGCCACCTGGTGCAAACCAAAGTCAAAAAGAAAATATGTCTCCCAATGGAGACAAAATATTTGATTTGGTAAATATCTTTTGAAATGGTAACTTTTGGTACAAACTTTGTAAACTTAAAAGAGGAGGACTCGAGGACCGCCTCCTCTAAATCTATCAATCTTGAGGGGGGGCTTTAGGACCCCTCTCCTCTAAAATCATTTTTCTTGAGAGGGGCCTTGAGGACCCTCTTTTCTAAGAAAATCAGTTTTGTAAAAGTTCATTTCTTGCGAGTAGCCCTTTGGTTGCTCACTTCACTTGTGACTAAGTGTGAGATTTGAGTGGTATTGAGTGACTCCTAGGGTCTTCCTACTAGTATTATCTCAATCCTAAAGTGCTAAGTGGTTGATCTTGGCCAACAATCCTTGTTCCTCAATCGCCAAGCCAAAACTCCCAAGAGCTCCCAACTGGCCTACTTGAGCCCTGCCTGCTCAACTAGGCTACTTGTATAAGAAAGTAAGTGTTAGTACTTTTGTTCTTTTGAGTAATGACTTTTTTATGATGAGGGGTTGCTCATGGTAGCCACTCCCTTAACCTGGATTGTTTTCTAGAAGCTGAGGGGAGGACCTGGACGATTCCTTACCCAAGATTTTCTCGAGGTTGAGGGACCCTGAGGGTTCCCCACCCAAATGTTTTCTTTCAGTTGAGGGAGGGGAGCCTTGAGGGTTTCGTGCCCAAATATTTTCTGAAGTTTGAAAGAGCCTGAGGGTTCCTCACCCAAATGTTTTTCTGTCGTTGAGGGACTCCGGGAGTTCCACAACCCTTATATATTTTCTCCCGTTTAGGAGCCCTGGGGATTCTGCGACCAATATAAATTTTCTGTTGTTAAGGGACCCTAGGGGTTTCGTGACCCTTATATATTTTCTACCATTGAGGGGCCATGGGGTTCCGCGACCAATATGAATTTTCTGTCATTGAGGGACCTGGGGTTCCACGACCCCATATTTTCTAGAGGCTAAAGGGGGGTCTTCGAGGGACCCTCACCCCAAAATATAATGGACAAGATTAAGACACCCTTCTACACCCAGAATCAAACTGATTCTGGCCTAGAGGGTAAAGGGCGAACCGGTTCAAGTTATGGGGCAGAAACGGTTTGATCTTGCAGTTTGTCCTAGGTTGTTTATTTGGGCTTTCCGTGGACCTTCTAAGGTTCAGATTAATTTAGGAACTTCCATGAGAGACTTATGACTTTTGGAAAATATGTGGCATATTATGATTACCTTGGGTTAGTCGGGATTAAAATTCGAGTATACGAATATGGGTGTTTTAGGGTGAATAACACTCGGAATATGATTAATGAAATCGGTTTGGGATTTCAGATAGAATTTAGTCACGGGTTGGAGTAGAATAGCTTATATATATACATATATATATATATATATATATATATATATATATATATATATATATATATATACTGAGAGAGATAGTAACAAGAGAACAAAGAGGAGAATAAACAAGGAATTCAAGAAGAAATCATTAATCACCATATCTAAGCAAGAATTTTCTTGATTAATTTAATGTTAAATTTGCTTCTTGATTCATCGTAGTAAACTCCACGTGATTTCTGGGCTTTAGTATGAAATTGGTGATTAAATGGTGGGACTTGATCTCTTGCATGTAGAGAAGACTAATTAGAAATTTTGTGATTTAACCCAGATATCTAGGATTATTATAATTCGGAATTTGATGATAAAACTCATGCCTTAGGATTGTTGATTAAATTGGAAAGCTTGATTCATATGTAGAGGATTTGGATATATGTTAAGATCTAGAAATTTGGTTAATTCTGACTCAAGTGGTATATTAAATTATTATTGAATCAAGCTAGATTTATGGTAGAAAAATCTGGGTTAAGAACCATAACTAATTGGAGTAAATTCAAGGATTTGGGAAAGGAAATTGAGGACAAAATATGTAATTGACAATTATAAGATGAAGAACTAAGTCACAGGGCCACTTTCATGTTTTTGAGGTTTTATCTACCATTGGAATGAACTTTGGAATGAAAATTAGGATTCGTGTATTGAAGAAACGTACAAAATTTGAGCTTCTGCCCAAGTCCGAATTAATTCGGCCATAGAGGTGAATTGATTTGGCCCTGGGGGCAGGAGAGTTGGGACTGGGGATGGATCTAGGGGATTTTTGGAAAAACCATATGAGTTGGTGAGACGATGTTTGGGTCAACGATAGTTTTTTTAAAAGTATTACTGTGGCACACACATTAATTGGGAGTATAGATTTAACTAGATGGTTAAATAATACTATCAGGAGTAAGAGATTAATAATTAACTAGATAGTCAATTATTAATGGGTGGATATTTATGAGTATTGTTGTGGAATATCTTATGGAATTATAAAGTAATTACCTATACATATGATATGAGAATAATATGTACTTATGTTTAATTGTATAGACATCCCTATGTTCATGGAAGGTCCTATTGGTTGGGGTTACATGCTTTCGAGCAGTAGCACATGTCGGTACAGGTGGGCTAAACGTTGTGTAGGTCATTATCATAGGTACTACGTAGCAGCACCACTTAACAAAGGTAGGTATAGATGCTGGGATCCTTTGTCACCGCTAGGTATGGGAGCATACCAATGTTAAAATATGATTTTATTATTATTATTATTATTATTATTATTATTATTATTATTATTATTATTATTATTATTATTATTATTATTATTATCCGTGTGATTGATATATGTGAACATACCAACTCTAAAAATGCTATCATTGAAGGTTGCACATAGTGGGGGACCTACCCTAGCATTGACCATCATGTGTTGGGTCGGTGTTGGGTCGGTTCTCCTCTGACCACTGTATGTGTGTTTAGAGTCTAGTGGGGGTAATCTGGTATGGTTATGACCCACGAATGTATGTCTATGATTGCCTCCAATTATGTGTTTACGGGTTATATTCGGTGGCAATACTTCGACCCGATAGCCAAGGAGTGGTACGTGATGTACTTAGAGCCTAATAGAAGGCTAGAGAATGCATCTGTGAGGTTAAGATCTAGGGATGCAGTTATACGTATATAGTGAGTGATATATGTGTACGTATACAAGATGTGATATTTATATACATATGTAAGAGTGATATATATATAGGTGTAAATTAAATGAATGTGTGAACATGAATTTTAATGCATCAGAGGACAACTCAGGGATACTAAGTAAATACATATATATATATGAATGTTATATGTATCAGTGAATTTAATGAGTATGCAAACTTTGAAATTAAGTAGCGTAATGTTATTTGAATCGATTAATGAAAATACTATAATTGAGAATCACAATGATAATGCTTATGTGATAGCTAAATGAGAAATGAAGAAGTAGATATACGTGTAGCATGATTGGGTTAGAATAGTATGTGAGACTAACTTAAGTGATGGTAATTGTTACGCAAGGTAGCATAAGTAGGGTGTTTAAAATATATGCGTTAGGAGTGCACTATAGATGAGGGGCGAGAATTATCTCATGGGAGTACGACACCAGTTTAAATATGAACGATTATACTGCATATTCATTGTTGTATTTTAAACACTTACAAAATGTTTTCAAATATTTTTTGGGCTCTAACTCGCATCAAAATATTTTCAAAACCTAATAGGTGCTCAGCCACAGGGATGCCAGGCTTTGCTATCTTTTCGGTCAGACGATGCTGAAGCAGTTATTGATGCCTGCAGGGATTGATTAGATGCTACTACCATTATATTCTAAATAGGATGTTTACTTTAGTCTGTATTTCGAGCATGTCTCCCAATTAGACAGTTATTGAATTACTCGAACTTTTTTCATTTAAGTTTCACTTGGATTATTATATTTGAGATTTTTATCGAGAGTTATCAGTTAGTTTATTTATTTCATCTTGTTAAGTAATCCTTTTATTACTGTGTGGTGAATGTGTATACTAGTTAGATGGAATGGTTTGTTACATTGATTAGAAGTTTTATTAAGGCAAATTACTAAGTTTTGATACCGAGCTTAATAGGTTATTAGTAATTAATTTAGTTTTCGACAGTGATGCTAAAAATGTGCTAGTATGAGATTCCTTTTTTATTTCAGTATAGGGCTGGCCACCCATTATTTAAATAAGCGGGGTGTCACAGTAAACCACTCATGACAGTGGTAATGGAAATTTTCTCATCATAATCAATCAACTCAAGATTCTAGGTGTTGAAGCACATAATAAACTCCCTTGTCTTTTCATTCCTAATTAGACATAATCTTAGCAAGTGAGCCACCCTTTTGTATGTCTTCGTGCCAAACCATGAATTATTGATAAAGAGGTCGGCCCCCTTATAAGTTATAATACTGGAGAAAGCCCTGCAATGCATCTCATCCGAGATAGATATCTGAATCGGTTTGGTATTTCTCCACATGCAGCATTGGATCTAATTTTCTATCATACTTGGGAGGGATAATAGGTGTCTTGAATCTAACGAGTGCCAGATAACCCAACACTACAGTTGCGAATGGTAACACTTGAACAAAACCCCTCTACAAAGGGTTCTTCATCTTGATGATCTCGACTAACCGATCTTCTAGGTGTTTGATTGACCCCATCTAGGGGTGCTTTTCTATATTTGCCTTCACTGTGATGGTCTTCTCTACTCAAACTCAACTTTCGTCTGAGCTCTCTCCCTGAGAAGTCTTCTCATCCTTATTCGACCCTCACATACTCGACTTTAACCTAGAAGGGAACTTAACCCTTCTTATCTCAAACCTCCTTTGCTCTTTTATGTCTTTTTTAGACTCTCTGTACCAATTTCCCCTTGCTTCTCTTGGGCCAAGCTTATCAAATGCAAAAATTCTGCTTATCCTTACTCGAGCACTCGAGTGTTCCAGTGAATAGGTTTGTCATGGAATATTCTATCCCTAGATAATGGGATCTGTCATCTCGTCCTGATCCAGAGTACCTAGACCCACTACCTTTTCCTCTATCGTAATAATCCTCTCTCATATCCTTGTATGGAGAAGGAGTTGGTAGATCTCACCTCTTATCAGATTATTCACCCTTGTTGGGGGTAATTGGGTTCATCTTGGACTTGTTTTAGCCAGGAGAAAAACATTGAATTAGATGTTTCATGCTCTCCTGCATAGCCTCCTAGCTTTTCTATACGGTCGTTAGGATCCGGTGTAGGTCGTCCATACTCACTAGCATAGATGAGTAACCCCTCAGTGGCTCGAATGCAATCTGGGTCTTCGCCCATGTTTCACCAACTTTTTAGAATAACAGAGTATCGAAATTTAAAAAATAGATTATTATAATTGTAATAATAGAAATTATATGAAGAAGAGATGGATGAGAGAACTAGAATGAAACTAGATCTACATGGTTCAACCTAAGGTGGTGCCTCCATCCACATGTGCATGTGTAGATAGTATTGATTCAGTAGCCAAAAGCCATTGACTAATGTTGAATACAAACCCTTAAGTACATTCTCTCCTTTATAGCCTCTCTATATGGGTAGCCTCCTTTATTATAGAGAGATCTATGTCCTGAAATATGGATGTTTGTGTTTTATTGTATAGGCTGCTCTAGGAGATCAATTAGAGTGTGTTAGGTGACCTATATTTATAAATTAAATAAGTTCCTACTTTACACAATAGCAGAGGAATAATTATATAGTTGGTTATGGGTGCACAAGGAGGGGGAATATTTTCTTGTTACCCCCCACATGGGCGCACGCTTGACATCATCTCATTACTTGGCACTCGCCTTCTATAACAGTGCTATTTAATAGAGATAGCCTGATGTTAACTAATGGAATCAGATATGCTGACTCGAGTACTAAGGCCGACCATAGTTCCTGGACCGACCCGATATTATATCTGAGCCAATCTCTTTATTAGATGAGCTGACTTCATTTTTGTTGGTAATGAGTCCAAATGACCTCTTTTGATTAGATCACAAATTGTACCATATTTATGGTATAATAGGACTAACTCGTTAATGGAATAAAATTGGCGCCTACAAGTACCATCATCAAGTTTCGAGGATTGTTAAGTTTGGGTTTAGTTCAACAATTTACTTCATGTAGTTTGCACTTCACGGAGTATTTAAATTACATCTAATCTGTAATTTACACTACTTGTTCTTAATTTATTTTATGTAATAGAATTACTTTACTTTATAGTTTTAATTAATTTATTTTAGACATAATTTAAAAACTGAGAAATATAGCAAATTATAAATTAGATTTAATTTAAATACTTCATGAACTACAAATTACTTTACAATTGACTTTAATATTTCTTTACAAATTACTTTTTTCTAAAATATTAGTTAACTCTTCATTTAGATCGTTGTTATCAATTGGATTAGATAAAAATACTTCTCAACTAGGGTATCAAAGCATTTTCCAATTGTTAATAGCAAAGTAATTGGTTGAATTAATGTCACTCGCTAAATGGCTCTAAAAGTAGGCTCAGAAAACCCTCAAAATGTATCAATAAATCCTAATGTGTAAACTTACCAATATACAAGGTCAAAAAATGGTTGAATGTCAAATGTTGAATTGTAGGAGATGTTTGATGCCCATAACTAGTTGATAAAAAAGTTGAGATAGGGTCTCGATCTTGTTTTTATTTAAGAACATTTATGTATCTAGTGAATGAGCTTGAGTTGACCCTCACATGGGTCATTAAGACTAAAGTGGTTTTATATGCATGCATCATGCAATTCATAAACATAGAGAATAATTTATTTTCATGTTCAACAAGGGTTGTTAGATTAAGTCATGATTATAGCAACTTCAACATGCCAAAAATAAGAAAGGGCACAATATATCCTTAAAAGAAAATATGTTAATGTTGAATGGCCAAATTCCCTTTTAATTATTTTTTTAATATTTTTAAATTACACGAAATCAAAATATGCATGTCATGAATATGTGAGTATTTGCATATGAACTCATGAGGTTGGAAAATATATGAAGTGCTAATGAATCAATAATAGGCCATAGTAGACACAAGCATAACCTGCACCTATAATAATGTTTATCAATCCACAATTAGTAAGGCGAATACTGATGATAATGATATCATACAATGGGTTCACCTTTGATATAAACTTGATTTTGTATGTATGTCGTTGATGGACCAAGCTAATCAAAATCCTCAAATACCTACAACAAATATAAAATACTAACAATATAGAGGTAAGTAAGGGATTATCGAACCAACTTCAAGGATGAAGCACATAAGAGAAAAATTTGTGCAAGTCACTTTTTCTAATTACTTTTTTTTTTAATATTTTTCTATTTTTTTATGCTTTTTCAATATTAAAACAAGTTTTGAGGATGAGTGAATATGATTAAGGCTAATAACAAAAGTAAGAGTAATCAAACTAAAATAAAGTGTGACAAAAATACTAGTGAGTAATGGAAATTAGTGAGAGTGCAACTAAATGAGAGAAAAATATTCAAGGGAAGAGAAATCCACCCTCAATCCCCCAAATCAACTAAGCTTGTATTATTTTAATTTCGTTAATTTCCAAAACATTTAATTAATTCAAAAGCTAATTCTCATTAAACTAGTGAATTAATTAAATACTCTTTTAGAAAAGCAAATTTAATTCCCACAAGCACTACTCTAATTGAATTAAAATTAACCAAACAAATCATCCCCTAGGAAGAATTTGTCCAACTAATTTTAAATTGAAAGAAGTTAATGAAATCAAGAGTAGATGAAAATTAGATTAATATTAAAATCAAATGGTATGTCTATCTCTAGCTTAAACCACTTGATCAAATATTAATTAACTTTTCATACCTTTTTCAAGGTTGATTTTCCATTTCTCAATGTGAAAATAAAGTGGGAATCAAATGTACAACTCAAAGGAAATTATCAAAATTAAAATTACAAACTAATTTGACTTGGATTCATGAGGGTTTCAATCACCCCTTGAATGAGGTGATTATCCCTCCATAATCATCATCCAATAGAAATTAGAATCAAATAAGAGCATACAATGAAAATTAGTGAGGAGTAATCAAACCAAATAGCCTTCAATTGCTTAAATTCTTCAATTCATCAATCATCTTACTTATTTACAACACTAAAAAAAAAATACTAAACCACTAGAAAAATTAAAATGTGTTTTTCTATCTAATTCTCTCTCTATTCTTCTCTCCAAAAGCTCTCTAGTTTATCCTCCTAAAAATCTCTCCTCAAATGAGCCTTCTCTTTCCTTTTATATTGTATGCATGGAGCATGGGTCTAAAGGGCAAATTGGTAAATGGGCTTGAGTGAGCATGGAAAGGGTGAGGTCAAGTGGGTGAGGATGAAATCAGATTTAGCTTGAGGGGTATTTTGGGTTTTGGGGTTAAGTTGGTTAGTTGGGGGGTATAATGGGTATTGGGACTTAAATGGGTAAAAGGGGTTTTTTGGCACATGGGGTAATTGTTTGGTTTTAGCTTGTTTGTTGGCAGGTCGTGGCTTGGGGAAATGGAAATGGGTGATAAGGGAAATGGGTATAGAAGATGGGATCAAATGGAATATGGGTATTGGGGATGGATTTTGGGTTGTATTCAACCGGGTTTGGAACTGTTGGGTTGCATTTGAATCGGGTTGGCGCCGGAAGAGGGATGGTCCGATCGGAGGGTGTCAGCGCCGGCAGGTTTTCAGGTGGGTCCGGCGACAGGTCAGGAGGGTCGCTGGCAGCTTGGGGACAGTCGTGGGATCGCCGACAGGAGGGGGCTGTCGGGCGGCAGGGCTGAGTTCGCGGGTGGTCGGGTATCGCAGGGAGAGAGAGTGAGAGGGGCTGCCGGCGGTAGGAGTTGAGCTCGCCGGAGTTCATGGACTGAGTTAGGTGGGTTGCTATGGGGTGTGGAAGAATGGTGGTTGGTTTTGAGGAGAGAGATTGGTTTAAGTTGGTTGTTAATGGAGGTGGTTGTTTAAAGAGAGGAGAGAGAAAGAGGTGGGTGATGGGGGAAGAAGAAGGGGGTGAGGGTGATAGAGTGTGTGAGTGTGTATGGGATAAGGGTGAGGGTGAGGGTGTTAGTTTAGGTGTGTGTGTGTTGTTAAATTTGTACCAAAAAATAATAAGACTAAAAATAAAAACAAAATCTAACTAATAAAAACTATAAAAACTAAAAATCTAAAAATTAAATTCCTATAAAATAAAGACTCAAAATAAAAAATTAAAACTAAAAAGAAATGAAAAGAAAAATGTAAATCTATTAAACTTAAAACTAAAGTCCTAATAAAAAAATAAAATCTAATAAAACTAAATTCCTAAAAACTAATCCTAATAAAATAAAATAAAATAAGATAAAAACTAAAACTAAAAACTTAATAAAATAAAATTATATTAATAAAAATAGAAAAAAAATATAAAAATAGGAAAAAAAATCTAAAAAATTCTAAAATAATCCTAAAATTAAAATGACTCAAACTAAAAATCTAAAAAAAATAATAAAAGGGCACAACTAAAACACACACAGGCTCGGGGTAAGTTTAGGGATAAGTTTAGGCTAGGATGGGTTAGGTTAGGGTTAGGGAATTTGGTATTTAGCTCCGTAAAATGCACAATTGCCTTGAAATACGCGTTTGAACACCGCAACGTGCATTAAGCCTGCATAATAAACATTTAAGCACATAAGACCCATATTGTCGAGAATTAGCAACTAAAATACATCTATTTGGGGTATAAATTGTACAGTTTTGGGTGCTTATCACACCACCCCCAAACAGAGCGTTGCTAGTCCTCGAGCAATAAGATAGAGAGAAAGAGAAAGATAAGTAACCAAAAGTGTACCACTTTCGCGGGCACTTGCGATTGCACTTAGCATGTGCAACACGCCTTTAAACCTATAGGTTGCCCTACAGGACGAGTTGTGTCTCGTGAGGATTTGCAGGGAATATACCCACAAAATTCTTTATTTTGCAAAAATTTATTGAAGGGCAGTCAATCTCTTATTAGACATAGAATAATCGCACAATCCATCACATGAGAAAATATTTTCAGAAATACAAGCTAGAATTTGTAAAAAGTTTAAGCTAAGTAAATACTCAAGGCTCATCCTTCCTAGAACTCAACGTGTGTAGCGTGAATCAGTCAAAACGGGTCGAGTATCACAAGAGTAATTCCCAGATTGCCTTATCGGAATCAACGCTTTAACTTCAAATCTCACGGATATATCTCTCTCAAATGAACTCTCGAGATTAGGGTAAGTGTATCGCTCTTGTGTGTGAGGAGGTGAGTAAATGTAAGTAAGTTCAAACGTCTCACACACGCATAAGAAAGAACGAACAATTAGAAAGAAATTTGATCTCATGAAAGAATGTTAATCACTATAGTGAGAACGTCGAGTTATTCACCACGTTGACTTTCATTTGCCCGAACACTAAGGGGAATATGTATGTATATGGGTGAGGGGTAAATGAAATGGGATATGTGGGATGCGATGAGGTAGGATAGGATGGAATGATGATATGATGGATGGATGGATGGTGGATATGTGATGTGAAATGGATGAAAAATGGATGCGATAGAAGAGTGTATACACTTTAGGAACAAATGTCTTTATTTCAAAACTAACTACAACTCTCTTTCTTTTATTTTTATTTATTTATTTTATTTTTATTTATTTATTTATTTATTTATTTTGCTATTTTTCTTTTCTTTTCTTCTCTTTTTTCTTTTTTTTTTTTTTTTTCAAACTAACACTGAAGACAGTTACATTTGAAATCACGCTCTTTTATTTGAAAATGATGGATGATATATGAATGGAGTGATAGGTGGTTGCGGTGGGGAAATATATGGATAGTGAGGGGAATATATATGGATGGGGAAAATATGGAAAGATAATGGAAATGTAATGGGTGAAGTGTATGGGTGAAAAATGGATGCAAATGGAAAGAGTGGTAGGAGTATGGATGAAAATATAGTATTCGGGACAAATTTCAAGACACGTGTTTCTTACAACTCGAAAAAAATGTCATTCTCAGTGATCAACCAAAATTTTATGAAAGAAAATGAGATCATACAACAATTAAGTGCGGACCCAAAGAAAGTTGAATCAACTTGTGACTCGGAGATTGCGTAAAACACTCTAAAAGGGTGAAAGGCACAAATCTCACGGGCTAAAGTCTATACTAGTGATCCTTAAGGTTCTCTATAGAATTGTAGTACTCTTCAACTCTAAACCATATTGACATGATAAGTGCGCAAATTTTTGTTGAGTCTAGGAATTCATAGTGCAAAATGCCTTGTTATGTATTACATAAGCTATTAGAAAAAATATTCTCTAGCTTGATTCCTAGTCTTTTGAAAGATGGATGATTGAAAATTCACATCAATGAGTGAGATGAAAGAAACTGCGCGAAATTTTAAAAATCAGGCTCAAAAATCAAAATTTTTCAAAAGAGGCACGATTTTGATAAAATTCCCCACCCCCAAACAAAAAGGAACATCGCCCTCGATGTTAAGTAAAATGATTTTTAAAATTGAGAGCATACGGTAGGAAAGAGATTACCAGAATGAACCGCTAATGAAGTGGACAGATGTAGCCAATAATAAACCTGAGTAAAAGATGTACAAGTCTATAAGCATGAGAACGCATAGGGTGATGTGAAACACCACCCCCAAACAAGATGAGACAAGTACAAGAATCGCGGGTTGCCTCCCGGTAGCGCTAAGTTTAATGTCTTCAGCCAGACCGATGGGAACTCACCCAAAAAAAAAAAATTATAACCGAGGATAGAACAGGGCGGCAGAAAATTCGGGGGATAAGAAGCACCCCCAAACAAAACTGAACGGTTAGTCTTCATAAATGGGGTCAACAAGGTCAATAGATTCTATGTGAGTGGAGCCTAGCTCCAAGAAGGGCTTCAAGTGTTGACCATTGACTTGAAAGAGGCTACCATCCTTGGGATTTTGCACGGTGATGGTACCATAAGGGGTAACTGACTCAACAATGAAGGGTCCAGACCACCTGGTTTTCAATTTCCCGGGAAAGAGATGCAACCGAGAATTATACAACAGAACTTTTTGACCAGGGTGGAATTCTTTCCGCATGATACTTTGGTCATGGATCCACTTCATCTTGTCCTTATACTTTTTGGACAAATCATAAGCATCATTTCTCATTTCCTCCAATTCATTAAGTTGTAACTTTTGATGTACACCCACCTCATCAATGTCAAAATTAAGGCTTTTGACGGCCCAATAAGCATGATGTTCAAGCTCGACCGGAAGGTGACAAGGCTTACCAAAGACTAAGCGATAAGGAGACATGCCAATTGGAGTCTTCTAAGCAGTACGGTATGCCCACAATGCGTCGTTCAAGCGTAAGGACCAATCTTTCCTATTAGGATTGACGGTTTTTTCAAGAATTTGCTTGATCTCACCGTTAGAGACCTCAACTTGACCACTAGTCTGCGGGTGGTAAGAGAGACCAACCTTGTGGGTAACACCATACTTTTTGACAAGGTGTTCAAAGACTCGATTACAAAAATGTTTACCCCCATCACTAATGATAGCTTTGGGGGTTCCAAAACGCGTGAAGACATGCTCTTTGAGAAATTGGACCACAACTCTATGGTCATTGGTGTGGCAGGCAATGGCTTCGATCCATTTGGAAACATAGTCAACAGCAACAAGAATATACTGAAAACCATGAGAGGAGGGAAATGGTCCCATGAAATCGATACCCCACACATCAAAAATTTCAACAATGAGGATGGGTGTGAGAGGCATCATATGACGACGAGAGAGACGCCCAGAGTGTTGGCAATTGGAACAAGCCTGGCAATATTGATGGGCATCTCGGAAAAGAGTAGGCCAATAGAAACCACTTTGCAAAATTTTGGCAGCAGTTTTCTTGGAACCAAAGTGGCCTCCACAAGCACTATTGTGGCAAAAGGAGAGAATACTGAGTTGTTCACATTCGGGAACACAGCGACGAATGACTTGATCGGGGCAATACTTGTAGAGAAAAGGGTCATCCCAAGAGTAGAACTTCACATTCGCCATGAATTTGGAGCGATCCTGTTTCGACCAATGATTAGGAAGTTGATTGGTAACAAGAAAATTGACAATATCAGCATACCAAGGCGAAGTGGAGAGGGAAAATAGTTGTTCATCGGGAAATGACTCAGAAATGGGGATATGATCACAGTCAAACGTGACAGTGATGCGAGAGAGGTGGTCAGCAACAACATTTTCACAACCTTTCTTGTCGCGAATTTCAAGGTTAAACTCTTGGAGTAAGAGAATCCACCGTATCAATCATGGTTTGGAATCCTTCTTATGAAGAAGATGCTTAAGAGCAGCATGATCAGTATACACGATGATAGGGGAACCTATGAAGTATGAGCGAAATTTATCAAGAGCAAACACCACTGCTAACAACTCCTTTTCGGTGGTTGTGTAATTAAGTTGAGCATCATGCAAGGTTTTGCTAGCATAAGAGATGACATGTGGGCGCTTGTCAACTTTCTGGCCAAGAACGGCACCAAGTGAAAAATCAGAAGCATCACACATGAGCTCAAAGGGGAGAGACCAATTGGGAGGTTGCATGATAGGAGCGGAAGTGAGGTCAGCTTTTAGGCGCTCAAAAGAAGCAACACATGCTTCATCAAAGACAAAAGGGATATCCTTGGATAAAAGGGTTGTCAAAGGTCGCGCGATTTTAGAAAAGTCCTTAATGAAGCGCCGGTAGAAGCCCGCATGTCCTAAGAAGGAGCGAATGTCCTTAACAGACTAAGGAATGGGAAGTGAGGAAATCAAGTCGACTTTTGCTTTATCGACCTCAATACCGGAGCTGGAGACAACATGACCTAAAACAATACCCTTTTTTACCATGAAATGGCATTTCTCCTAATTGAGAACCAACTTCTTTTGTTGACAACGCTGAAGGACCATAGTGAGATAGGATAGGCATTATTCAAAGGATGAACCAAACACAGAAAAATCATCCATAAAGACTTCGAGAAAACGCTCTACCATGTCACTGAAAATACTAGTCATACACCTTTGAAAAGTCGCAGGTGCATTACAAAGGCCAAAGGGCATACGAGAGTAAGCAAATGTGCCAAATGGACAGGTAAAGGTAGTTTTTTCTTGGTCTTCAGGGGCAATAGGTATTTGGTTGTACCCTGAATATCCATCAAGGAAGCAGTAGTAAGCATGTCCAGCTAAGCGTTCAAGCATTTGGTCAATGTATGGGAGAGGGAAGTGGTCTTTGCGAGTGACAGCATTGAGCTTTCTATAATCAATACAAACACGCCAGCCGGTTTGTATGCGGGTAGGCACAAGCTCATTGTCACTATTTTTTACAACGGTGACGCCAGACTTTTTAGGCACCACATGAATGGGACTGACCCATTGGCTATCTGAAATGGGGTAGATAATACCAGCATCAAGCAACTTTAGAATTTCAGCTCGAACGACCTCTTTCATTGCCGGATTGAGTCGGCGTTGTGGCTCACGAGAGGTCTTGGCATTCTCTTCTAAATGAATGCGGTGGCTACAGACATTGGGACTGACACCTTGAATGTCAGAAATGGTCCACCCTAAAGCAGTGCTATGTTGAGTGAGAGTGTGGACCAATTGCTCTTCTTGATCCGGTGTCAAGTCAGAAGCAATAATGACGGGGTGATGTTGGTTTGGGCCTAAGAAGGTATACTTCAGCTCAGTAGGTAATGGCTTAAGCTCCAAACTAGGTGGTGGCTCAGGAGAGGCATCGGACTCAGATGTAGAAACAGAGTCCGGGAGAATATCGGGACACGAGTTGACCGGGTTATCCACAGAAAGAAGAGTATCGAGAAGAAGAGGCTCAAATGGAGGAACCCAAGTGGAAGTGTCCCACAGTGGTGTAGAGTCTAACAAGGCATTGACCTCGGAAATGGAAGAATCAATATCAAAGTCGGACCCAAAGTGAGCCAAACATTGGTGGATAGGATCTTCTGGGTAGGTGGTATCCAACATTTCTTGAACTAAGGAGTCAATCATGCATACCTCATTAATGGAATCAACATCGGCAGGTTGTTGCATGAGGTGGAAAATATTGACTTCGACGGTCATATTACCGAAAGAAAGATTCATTGACCCATCTCGACAATTGATGATGGCATTGGCAGTTGCCAAAAATGGGCGACCCAAAATGATAGGAATATTGGTTGGGTCGGGAGCAGGAGTGTCTAAGATGATGAAATCCACAGGGTAGTAAAAGTCAGACACTTTCACCAAAACATCTTCAACAATTCCTTTAGGCACTTTCACAGATCGGTCCGCAAGTTGAAGAGTTACCCGTGTAGGTTTCATGTTTTGTAAACCTAACTCTAGGTAGAGAGAGTAAGGTATCAAATTTAAACTCGCTCCATGATCAAGCAAGGCCCTAGTAGAGAATTGATCTCCTAACATTACCGAGACAGTGGGACGACCAGGGTCTTTATATTTCACAACACCAGTCTCGTGGATGAGGGACGTGGCTTGCTCAGTGACAAAGGCATCACGGGGCACATTCGTCCGTCGCTTGACAGTGCACAAGTCCTTTAAGAATTTTGCATAAGAAGGAACTTGTTGGATGGCGGTGAGAAATGGAATGTTTATGTGAACATTCTGAAAAACTTGCTTGATTTCATCAAATTGTTGAGCTTTCTTCGTTGGGGTCAACCTATGAGGGAAAGGGGCTCGAGGGACAAAAGTAGTGGTGGCCTCAGTAGGTGTGGAAGCATTCTTGTCGGTGGCTTTATGGGAAGGTGGGATCTTAGGGAGTGGTTCTAATGGGAAAATCTGGGTGGGTGGGATGGGAACATCACAGGGAGCATCAACACCATTGTCAACCTGTTTACCGGATCGTAGAGTACTCACCGCTTTCATGTCCGCTTGGTATGTGGGTGGAGTAGAAGGGGATCCAACCTCATAAGCCGACTCCTTTCCATTCCCCTTAGGGTTTGGAATGGGTTGACTCAGAAAATGACTTTTCTCTCGCTCAGACTCAAACTGATTAAGACGTTGCTCAAGCCGTTGGATGGCTTGAGTCTGCACTTGGGTGGTTTGTTGTTGAGTCGTGATGAATTGAGTGAGGAGATTCTCAATAGAGGAGGTGGATGATGGAGGTGGAGGGGCATAAGGGGGTTGGGGGACCAACTCTCGGTTAGAACTAAGCGACTGAGAATACTCGTAGGACGGAGGTGGGACAGGGACAATTTGATGATTGGGGTGGGACGGTCCTCCTTGGGGGACAAAGGATGATGGATGGTTGTGTTGGTGGTAAGGAGCATGGTGATTCTGGATAGGAGGGCGATGTTGCCTTTGCGGGTTTTGATGAAATCCGGGTGGACCACCAACATGTTGTTGTGGTTGTGATGGAGCAAGGTGAGTGTCGTACTTATAAGAAAAATAGGGATGGTTCCTATTATTCGGATTATAAGTAAACGACGGTGGTGCGGGTTTTCGAGTGGTATCAAAGGCACATGCTTGGGCAAGAGTGGGTTCGGGATCATCGTGAATAAGGGGGCACAAATGAGATAAATGATCATGACTTAAACAGACATGGCAAGAAGGACTAGACTCGTTGACATTCATCACTTGTTTAGAAAGAGAGCAACTGAGAGCATCAACAGTCTTAGTCAAAGTGTTCAAGCCATGGAGCAAGGATTTAAAATCGGGATCATTTTTAACCTCATAAGTGCCACCTACTCGTGGTGGCTCGGATCTCGAAAATTCATTGGTGCCCTCCCAATCTTGGGAGTCATCGCCTAATTCAAGGAGAAAATTGTAGGCAGCGGTGGGAGTTAAGTGCATGAATTTGCCTTTGTGCATGGACTCAATCATGGTGCGAGTGGAAGGAATGAGACCATTGTAAAAACTATGGACAACGCGACTCTTCTCGAGACCATGATGTGGGCAACTATTGATATAATCTTGAAAACGGCCCCATGCTTCACAAAATTGCTCGGTGGGCTTTTGACGAAAATCTTGAATGGCTTGGCGAACCTCATTGGTTTTACTTATGGGATAAAACTTAGACATGAACTTATTCACAAGTTGTTCCCATGTATGGATAGAATCCGGTGACAAAGAATGTAGCCACATGGATGCTTTATCATGGAGAGAAAATGGAAACAAGCGAAGATGAACATTTTCTTCATCTAAATTTTGATTTTTGAAAGTAGCGCAAACCGTGAGAAATTTCCGCAAGTGAGTGTATGGAGATTCACGCTCAAGACCATGGAAATTGGGCAACATGGAAATGGTTGCCGGACGAATTTCGAATTGTTCCACCGGGGTGGGTGGAAGAACTATGCAAGATGGTGGGGTGGCCGTTATCGGGGCAAAATAGTCCCTTAAGGCACGCTCTTCAGCCATGGTGGGTGGATGAATGATGGGATTAGAGATGTCGACTCGGGGACAACTCAAAGTGATCGGTGGAATGGAAGAAGTAAGGGGAACACTTGGTTCTCCTAAGGTGGATGAGACGGGAGAGAGACTACGTGAACGAATTAATCGACGATTAACTCGGTTCCATGTGGGCATGCAAAGATGGATTCTTTTTGGTTTTTTGGATTTTTATTTATTTATTTTTTTTTTTGGAAAAAAGGAAAAAATATTTTTGGATTTTTTCTTTGGTTTTGGAAAGAAAGAAAATATTTTTTTTGGAGTTTTGTTTATAGGAGGAAAAGAAGAAGAAAATATTTTTGAGTGTTTTGTTTTTTTATATAAAAATAAGAAAAGAAAATATTTTTGGATTTTTGTGAAAAAACAAGGTGGGGGAAAATTTTGGACTCGAAGAATTTGGACGAATTCACTAAAATGGACTACCGAAAAAGGAATTGGACACACACAAGTAAAGGAAAAATCCCTACTAGCACATAACCAATTTTTTATCTTGAAAATTAATGAGAGGGGTAGTCAAATTTTAATGAAATTCGCGGGCGATAAAAAAACACGGAATTTATATGAGTGATCGCTTTTTGCAAAATGTGTGTTCCTACTTTAATCACAAGATGCCAAGAGGCTTGCCACAGAGATTCTCCACAAAGCTACTACGACGAAACGATCGGCCGGTACAACGCTGGGGACAGCACAAACCCGTTTTACTGGGCGGCCGCACTTAAAACCCAGTTTCCCTGGACACTTCCGTGCCGCAAAGCGAACCGTTCGAGGGTTTTCCCGGTGGAGAGGACTCTACGGGTTATCCTACAAGTCAAAATGATCAAAAAGGGTCCTACGAACACCGTATCCTATGGGGCTATCTAGTTGATTGATTTTAAATTAATGATGGCTAGGGTAGCACACAAAGGATAAGTGATTGAGTTGGGTGATGAAATCCCTTCTCGTTAGTGACCGGGTGTAGGTCTTAGTCAATTTAATTCATCATTCCATTCAAAATTAAATGCAAGAATTAAATTCACACAAGATCAAGGAGGAGCACACAAAATATGAACTCGCAACAAGAGGGTGCGAGGGTTTAAGAAATTTACCTCCCACGGTTTTTAGGCCGTGGGGTGCCGAATATGTTGAGTCGACCGGGGGGAGAATACACCAATATCAGTCGGCCCCGGGAGTCCTACCGACCCAAGGTAGAGAGGCTTCTAAAGCCTCGCCAATGGACGCCCTCTCTCTACCTTGTCTGGTTTCCCTATCACGCTTATCTTCGTTTATTACAATTTTAATTGGAAAATAAATGGTGTCTCTAAGCACCGCAATACAAGCCAATATATAATAAGGTCCTAATACACAACTTCTAGAAAAATAAAAAGTAGTACTAAAAAAATGAAAAATATGAACTAAATGGATGGCAAGCACAACTCCTTCTCGAGTGCCTCAAAGTCCTCAAAGCGGCAACGACGCCATTTGATATAAACTTGATTTTGTATGTATGTCGTTGATGGACCAAGCTAATCAAAATCCTCAAATACCTACAACAAATATAAAATACTAACAATATAGAGGTAAGTAAGGGATTATCGAACCAACTTCAAGGATGAAGCACATAAGAGAAAAATTTGTGCAAGTCACTTTTTCTAATTACTTTTTTTTTTTATATTTTTCTATTTTTTTATGCTTTTTCAATATTAAAACAAGTTTTGAGGATGAGTGAATATGATTAAGGCTAATAACAAAAGTAAGGGTAACCAAACTAAAATAAAGTGTGACAAAAATACTAGTGAGTAATGGAAATTAGTGAGAGTGTAACTAAATGAGAGAAAAATATTCAAGGGAAGAGAAATCCACCCTCAATCCCCCAAATCAACTAAGCTTGTATTATTTTAATTTCGTTAATTTCCAAAACATTTAATTAATTCAAAAGCTAATTCTCATTAAACTAGTGAATTAATTAAATACTCTTTTAGAAAAGCAAATTTAATTCCCACAAGCACTACTCTAATTAAAATTAACCAAACAAATCATCCCCTAGGAAGAATTTGTCCAACTAATTTTAAATTGAAAGAAGTTAATGAAATCAAGAGTAGATGAAAATTAGATTAATATTAAAATCAAATGGTATGTCTATCTCTAGCTTAAACCACTTGATCAAATATTAATTAACTTTTCATACCTTTTTCAAGGTTTATTTTCCATTTCTCAATGTGAAAATAAAGTGGGAATCAAATGTACAACTCAAAGGAAATTATCAAAATTAAAATTACAAACTAATTTGACTTGGATTCATGAGGGTTTCAATCACCCCTTGAATGAGGTGATTAGCCATCCATAATCATCATCCAATAGAAATTAGAATCAAATAAGAGCATACAATGAAAATTAGTGAGAAGTAATCAAACCAAATAGCCTTCAATTGCTTAAATTCTTCAATTCATCAATCATCTTACTTAATTACAATACTAAAAAAAAATACTAAACCACTAGAAAAATTAAAATGTGTTTTTCTATCTAATTCTCTCTCTATTCTTCTCTCCAAAAGCTCTCTAGTTTATCCTCCTAAAAAGCTCTCCTCAAATGAGCCTTCTCTTTGCTTTTATATTGTATGCATGGAGCATGGGTCTAAGGGGCAAATTGGTAAATGGGCTTGAGTGAGCATGGAAAGGGTGAGGTCAAGTGGGTGAGGATGAAATCAGATTTAGCTTGAGGGGTATTTTGGGTTTTGGGGTTAAGTTGGTTAGTTGGGGGGTATAATGGGTATTGGGACTTAAATGGGTAAAAGGGGTTTTTTTGGCACATGGGGTAATTGTTTGGTTTTAGCTTGTTTGTTGGCAGGTCGTGGCTTGGGGAAATGGAAATGGGTGATAAGGGAAATGGGTATAGAAAATGGGATCAAATGGAATATGGGTATTGGGGATGGATTTTGGGTTGTATTCAACCGGGTTTGGAACTGTTGGGTTGCATTTGAATCGGGTTGGCGCCGGAAGAGGGATGGTCCGATCGAAGGGTGTCAGCGCCGGCAGGTTTTCAGGTGGGTCCGGCGACAGGTCAGGAGGGTCGCTGGCAGCTTGGGGACAGTCGTGGGATCGCCGACAGGAGGGGGCTGTCGCAGCGGCAGGGCTGAGGTCGCGGGTGGCCGGGTATCGCAGGGAGAGAGAGTGAGAGGGGCTGCCGGCGGTAGGAGTTGAGCTCGCCGGAGTTCATGGACTGAGTTAGGTGGGTTGCTATGGGGTGTGGAAGAATGGTGGTTGGTTTTGAGGAGAGAGATTGGTTTAAGTTGGTTGTTAATGGAGGTGGTTGTTAAAGAGAGGAGAGAGAAAGAGGTGGGTGATGGGGGAAGAAGAAGGGGGTGAGGGTGATAGAGTGTGTGAGTGTGTATGGGATAAGGGTGAGGGTGAGGGTGTTAGTTTAGGTGTGTGTGTGTTGTTAAATTTGTACCAAAAAATAATAAGACTAAAAATAAAAATAAAATCTAACTAATAAAAACTATAAAAACTAAAAATCTAAAAATTAAATTCCTATAAAATAAAGACTCAAAATAAAAAATTAAAACTATAAAGAAATGAAAAGAAAAATGTAAATCTATTAAACTTAAAACTAAAGTCCTAATAAAAAAATAAAATCTAATAAAACTAAATTCCTAAAAACTAATCCTAATAAAATAAAATAAAATAAGATAAAAACTAAAACTAAAAACTTAATAAAATAAAATTATATTAATAAAAATAGAAAAAAATATAAAAATAGGAAAAAAAATCTAAAAAATTCTAAAATAATCCTAAAATTAAAATGACTCAAACTAAAAATCTAAAAAAAATAATAAAAGGGCACAACTAAAACACACACAGGCTCGGGGTAAGTTTAGGGATAAGTTTAGGCTAGGATGGGTTAGGTTAGGGTCAGGGAATTTGGTATTTAGCTCCGTAAAATGCACAATTGTCTTGAAATACGCGTTTGAACACCGCAACGTGCATTAAGCCTGCATAATAAACATTTAAGCACATAAGACCCATATTGTCGAGAATTAGCAACTAAAATACATCTATTTGGGGTATAAATTGTACAGTTTTGGGTGCTTATCAACCTTGGAGATGGGACTTGCAAAGATATAATAAGAACTTAATTAATCAAGCAATTTAACAAAATAAATGAGGGGAAATAGAGATGAACGTAAGTGTTTTAGTGGTTCAGCCATGGCCTATGTTCACTGTAAAGAGTATTAGGCTGATTTCATTATAACAAGGCACTAATGGACTTAGAAGATACACACTAAAGATTTCTCTCTAAACTTAATTCTATCGAGTAACACTGGCATTTGTAGAAATTCCTCTAGATAAAGAAGGCATATATTGTCTTATATAGGCTGGGGGTGCACAGTGTCACCCCCAACATGTGACTCACGGCTAGCTGAGGTCATAGCTAATGAGAGAGTGCCAGTTGTGTGTTGATAAAGTAAGGTCATCATGAAGAATATCCCCCCACGTGGGTTATTGATCATCAAAAACAATTTTATGTAGATATGAATAAAATGCCCTTATCAAGATTGCCACGCTTGTAAAAATGTATCGGAGCTAGGAGGTCTAGACCTAACCGAGACTGTAGAAGGTCTTGATCCATACTGTAGGCCGATATGAGTTAGGGTGGTTATCTATGATCGACACACCTATCTCTGGATGAGGATTTTATTCTATAATGCTGGTGTTTTTTTAGGACAAAACCTAAGTTGATGTAGGTGAAGCTGGTCTCCTCCATGAGATGAGACTAGGGAGCCTTGTAGGTTTCTTGGGTATCATTATGACGAGTCCACTATAAGATAAGGCCAATTCGATAAGGTAGGGTAGGGGCATTGGTTTCTTTTAAGGGACAATTCTGTAGTGTCCATTTTTCTTGGGTGCCATCTGGATGAGATCACATTTATGCATATTAATTATCCCTACACCTTAACCTTCGACATCAGTAGGAGGCTAAGGTTTAAATGTGGTTCTTTATGGCTTCAAGACGACTCTTCTAGGTATCTCTTCTTGTCCTGCTGTATAATTCACATATTGTGGCTTGTTGGCCTAGATGTCTATTAGTTGTCAGTCATACCTTAAGGATAGAAAGTTCAAATCATCAGATGTCGCCCCTATGTGCTCTCGGGTTCCATTTCACTTATGAGATGTCAATCGGTCATCGACCATTCTTTGGTTGTGCCAGATTTTGGTGCAATTCCCCAGGTACATATGGCCCACATGCGTAGCCTTTACATTATCCATGCCTTGGTTCTCATGCTGAATCTTTACTCAAATTTGATATTGAATGTGTTTGGTTATGGTGGGATCCTTCACTTTTTCCCTTTCTCTGTGTTGAAGCAATGTAAAAATGCTACCTTATTTTATCTATCTATAATCTTCCTTTAATCTTTCCTCTGATCATCTACTCTAATTTCTTCCTTCGTTTTCAGGTCATCCTTTTTTTTCCAGGCACTCCTAACCATTTTTTTAATCTTTTTCATTGTTTTTCTCTTTTTATTGTTTTTGGTGATCATTCTTGGATTTGTACCTCCTTTTGCATTTTTTTAATCTTTTCATTATTTTTCCCTTTTTATTTTTTTTGGCGGTCATTCTTTGATTTGTACCTCCTTTTGCAGTGGTTCTTTGGTGGTAATTCTAGGCATGTCAGGTGTTGGAGGTTGTTATTTAAGACATTTCTTAGGAATTAGGGTTTTCCATTTAAGTTGAGGTAATGTTTAGTTCTCTGGTGACTTTTTCGATGTAAGCTATCGGATACTTGGTTCTTAGTTCTTAAGTGTTCTTCCTCAAAACTTATAACCCTTTCAAAGTCTGTATGAGACTTGGGTAGAGTTACGTTGCCTTTACGACCGCATATGACGAGAGAGGAAATAAGCAAAGGGCAATCTTAATCGAGAAAGGTCTCGAACACCTCTGAATCCAACACCTCTTATAGTTGTGTCCCCTATTCCGTGTCTAACCAACTTCCTTCACTCCTACACTACACTTGGAGAAACTCCAAATGTTACCAACATTAGGAGTGACATCATGTCATCGTCTTCCGAGGGTTATATCCCATCTGAGCACTTGGGCCTTCGTGATGACATTACAGACTCTGGCTCTGACTCTTTTAAAGAGGCTTGAGGGTAACAGTTGCTCATCGTGGCATGGCGTAGATAGAAGAATTTATTAAGACAAGTAATAGGGGTCACCCTAGATCCTTATTTCCTTAATAGGTGCATCCTGAGGCCCCAATCTATGATATCTCTGACAACGATACTTGAGAGAACATTCATTTACCCCCAAAATGCCCTAAACTTTGAATGCCATGACTGAGGCGGAGTTTTTAGGATGAGACCCTCATGGAAAAGCTCCTATTGTTGAGGGGAAAGAGGAAAATGAGGCCTTTGAAATTGATACAAGTGTTTCCTCGTCTTACCCAAGTGATGTCCATGAGACTGATCTTATCATCTGGCAACACTTGTGTGGCATTAACTCGTTCATTCACATGAGGTTGTCAGCTGAGGACGAGAGGACCTATGATATCAAAAATAAAGACGATATCTCTGTTAATGAATAAATGTTCAAGAACAGCTTTTACCTTCCTTTTTCTTTAACCATCAGAGGACTCTTTCGTCTATTGTCATTGCCCCCACCCAACTAGCTCCTAGTGCTTAGAGGATCCGCATAGGTCTTCCATCCTCTGAAACCTTGCCTATAATGAGGATTTACCCCATACATTATTTTAGTGTGCTACTCAGCTAGCACAACAAAATTCAACACTTGTTTTTACTATTTATGTCCCAAAAACTAGATCATATGCTCTTTTACGTGAACTAGCCTTCCAACCATGGCTGAACGTCTTGGTATTTCTTTGTCTCTAGCTTATAAGAGTTAGACAATGACGAGTCATTAGATCGCAGAGAAATAAAGGAGCCCCGTAAGTGGGACATGATCAATATTTTGGCCGACGTTGATCCTGGCCTGAGTACGACTAATATGGAGAGAATAGATAAAGTAATGGGAACTAATGGTTTCATTATCCTCGAGGAGCTAATCAAACCCGAGCTCCTCCAATTTGCTGAGATAGGATCGGACTCATTAGAGTCTCTTCATAAGATTTCTTGAAGTTGTTTTCAAACTTTTAATGTCATATTATATGATCTTAGGCGATAATGACATTTTATAATTTTCATTTTGCAGATCGTCCAGAGAACACACCTAATCACATTTTGGAGATGACAACACTAATGACTGGCAGTATCTTAGCCAAGCTGCTATACAAGATTGCCCTACCGATAGACACAAGGAAAATGGCTACGATAGTTGTCCTTAATGTAACCAAGGGATTACAAAAGAGGAAAGAGGCCAATGGGTCTAAGGTTTTTCCTCTTCAGTAAAAAAAATAAAAGGTTTTTTGATGACCCCTACACCTAGTGTCCCTATCTCCGATGACATGTCGATTATGAAACTTTTGGCTCAACTGTATCTGAACCCCGATTCCTTCTTGGGAGTCAAACTGAGGTTGAGTAGTTTATTGCATTAGTGATCCCTTCCTGCGATAGTTAATATTTTTAGGCTTAGAATAATAGGGTGTTGGGATTCTCCCTTCATAGGATCACTCAGCTAATAAGTTCTACTTCATATTTTTTTCAAAGTATTTGTCTCCTTATATATTTTTCTTATTATCTACTGATTTTTACTACTCGCCTCTCTTTGTCGTAGTCTGTTATTTCTATCCAATACCTTCATTAGTGTGTGGTGGAGGCGGAGTCCAAGGTCAAGCTGGTTGAGTAGGCTGCGCCCAAGTTATTCGACATGCAGAAGCAATTAGACGACCAGAAGGACATTCATAAGGAAGATATGATCAATCTTTGGGAATATTATAGGGATCATTTCGATGCCTTGAAGGAGAATCACAGATAACAAATGTCAGAGATTAAGGAGACTCTGAATTAGCGGGGCAATCCAAAAATGAGCGTCTGAAGGCTTGCAGTGAGTCAATTATGGTCGAGTTTAAGAAGCGAAGATTTTATGGTCTATGCCATCCAGTACTTGGATAGGGGCTAAGGATCCTTACAGACGAGTGGTCAATAATTCTCTGACCTTGTCTTGATATACCTATATGTTGTCAAGATTCTCAACTCTTTGAGCCTTGTTGATTCGTAGAGTATTGTTTCCCTTCAGTAAATTCAAGCTGAGATTGACAATAAAGGGGTTGTATAGGCCTAGGTTATTAGGGATGAGATGACCTCTATCGCTGATGAGGAGGACCAGGCCGACGACCAATATTTCACCACCACCATCCAAGAAGAATCATGTGTCCCTGGAGCCACAACTGCTGGTGTCTTGGAGACCTGGACTTAAGTTGTCATTAATTTTGTTTCTTGGGCGACCCCCTATTGTCTCTGATTCCCATTTGATTTTTGTTAACATTATCCTCGTCCTATTTTTGAAATTAACAATGTTACTCCTATTCTTGTTGGCATCCCTTTGTTGGAGTATTTTTTTGAATGACAATTAATATACTTTTCTTTCTTTATTATGTGTTGATGTGTAGTGTCTTCATTTTTATTTGCCAAAAATAATGATTTTAAGTCTCATTACAACAATAACGATACTTAATTTTCCCACCTCTCTGGGTTTTCATTGAGATATTTTTAGGAAATAAGATGCTAAACATGCTTGTATCGCAGAGAGAGAGAGGGAGAGAAATATTTACATTTTACTTTCACCATAAAATGATGTTAAGTCTCACCATAACATTAATGATGTTTAATTTTCCCAACTCTCAGGGTTTTCATTGAGATATGTTTAGGAGATGAGACTCCAAATACTTTCGTACCACCACGAGAGAGATTTATATTTTAGTTCCGCATAAAAATGATATTAAGGCTCACCATAACCATAATGATGTTTAATTTTTCCACCTCTCGGGGTTTTCATTGAGATATGTTTGGGAGACAATACTCCAAACACTGTCATACAGTCGAGAGAGAGATTTACATTTAGAGTACGATAATTAGAAATATAATTGCATGACCTGAGACACTACTTTATTTCATTAAGATTTCTCACTACAATATTTGATTTGATTTGAGATAAATTCTCTCAAACTATTACATTCATATTCCTTCACTGATAATATTTCTTCAAATGATCGGCATTCCATGTATTAGCGAATGGCTCTCCTTCCAGATTTTTCCAAATGATAAGTTCCTGGGACTAGTTCTTCTATGACTCTATATGGTTCATGCTAATTAAGGTGAAGTTTGTTAGATTTCTATATGAGTTTCTTAAGTATGAGATCGCCACATTTGATTGTACAAACTTTGACCCTCTTGTTATAAAACTTTGTAGCTCTCTGTTAGTAGGTCTACTGCCATATAACTACATCTTCAATTTGTTCTTCAATGATGTTTAAATCCAATCTTCTCTCTTTTAAATTATGTTTACGGTCATACGTCTGGATTATATGACTTATCAGCCCTATTTTGGTTGGGATGAATGCCTCTAAACTACGTGCCAACATTAAAGGTCTCTCTTATGTCAGTGTTTTTTCATTCGTATAATATGACCATAGTACATTGTGCAGTTGGTTAAGCCATTTTCCTTTGGCATCTTCCAACTTTCTCGTCATCCCATCTTGTATCGTCCGGTTTGTCACTTCGATCTCTTCATTCGCTTATGGTCGTCCTGGTGATGAAAAGATGTTGACCCTGCCACAGTAGGTAGCTAAGGTCTTGTTCTTGAATTACTTTTTGTCATCCGATATTAGAGTGTTTGGGATTTTATATTGGCATATGATATTTCTCCAAATGAATCAAAAACACTTCTCTTCTGGGATAGTTACCATGACCTGTGTGTCTACCCATTTAGAAAAATAGTCAATCGCGATAATCAGGAAATGGAAATTCCCCTTAGCTCGTTGTAAAGAATTGACCAAATTGATTCTCTACATCGCAAAGGTCCATGGGACCGAGATAAGAGAAAATGGTGGGTAGGGTTGGGGGGTATATTAATAAAGCACTGACACTTATCACATTTGAGAAAGTACTCGACTGCGTCCTTGGCCAGGTTCGACCAATACTAGCCTTGAGTGATAATTCTCTTTGCTAATGATTGTTCTTCGATATGGCTCGTGGAGATGCTCTCATGAATATCTTTGAGCATACAACTTATTTATGTAATTTCACACACATCAATAGTGGTATAATATAACCTTTTTTGTACAATACATCTCGTATGATAGTGAACTTATCAGCTCAGTAACATAGCTTTATTATTTTGGTTTTACTTTTTGGGAGCTTTCCATTCTTTAAGTACTCAATTATTGGGTCCATCCAAGATGGTCCCAAGTTTAAGTTAAATCATTTTTTAGTGTTGACTTCTTCTCACTTGATACTCAAATGATGGATAATTTCGACTGGAACTATTCTATAGGTTTCCTCTCCTATGGACAATGCAAGCCTTGGAAGGGAGTCTTCTATTCTATTCTCACTATTTGGAGTTCTCTTCATTTTTACGCCTTGGAATATCACTAATGTTGTCTTCACTCTTTGTAAGTATTTGACCATTTTTTTCTACTTTTGCTTTGTAGACTCCTAAAATCTGGTTCACCACTAGTTATGAATCATTGTGGGAAAGGAGTTAGATGATACCTAGTGCCTTCGCAGATGTAAGGCCTACTAATAAGGCTTCATACTGAACCTCATTGATATATGCTTTAAATCAAAATCTCAAATCGTACTCAATATTGGTGTTTTCTGGGGCCAAAAAAATGATAACAGTCTCATTACTAATTGTACAGGATGAGCCATTAACAAACAAACTTCAGACTAGAATATCTTACAAGAAAAGTCCTTCAGCAAGGACACCATTCTTAAGCAATATAACCATACGAATGAGTTGAGCTGAACTGAGATAATGTGAAATCATTACCTTTTCCTTAATATTCATAATTATAATAATAGTAAATCAACCAGATCCACCTGTCTTAGTCAAATGAGTCAAATCTAAAATCTCAAGGTCACCACTGTAAATTCGTCTGAACAACATTATTTTATAATGTTAATTTTCCATTTTAGAGTTTCTCGTTGCATTTCAGTTTTTGAGTTTCAAATTATAGCCCGCCCTGCCTGCCCTGGGATGTGATTCATTCTCTTTCTCTCACACACTCTTAACTTCAATCATTACATTCTCATTTGTTCTTCGTTTTCAGTTCTCAACTTGTTTTGGGCCTTCAACTTACGTTTCCATTTCGATCTTATCTATCGACTCCCAAGTGAACTTTGATATAAAATTTGCTAAAGCCTGCCCATTGATTGCAATTATTATCCTGTTGATGATATCAAACTCAACTAACCAAGACACCAGCCTACCCGAGTTCTAAGGATTATGAATGACCTATTAGAGAGGTGTGTCGGTGAGCACTACCATCGCATGATCTTAAAAATAGAACTTCCTCTTTATCGACACAAATATCATAGCGTATGAAATTTTTTCAATTTCTGGGTACCTCGTCTCGGTCCCTTGTAGTGATTTGCTATTATAATACACCGAATTCTGAGTTATAGTGTCACCTCTAACAATTGTCGCACTGATAGCCGACTCAGAGATAGCCAGGTATAAATACAGTTTCCCCCTGAATGGGCCGAGACATAAGCACTGGTGAGCCTAAATAGGCTTTTAGGTCCTTGAACCCCCTCTCTCCCTCTTCATCCCCCCAAAACACTTTCCTAAAAATCTTGAAAAAAGGCATAGTGTCTCCTATATGCAGGCATATTGTTTCTTTCTCTAAACTCAATTTCGAAGAGCAATAGTAGGGTTTTATAGAAGTTCCTCCAAATGAAGAAGACATAGTTTCTCTTAAATATGATGGGGATGTGCAATGTAACCCTGAGCAGGTGTCCCACGCCCATCTGAGGTCATGCCTAATGAGAGAGTCCTATTTTTGTGTGCATAAAGTAAGCTCATCATAAAGAATATTCCCCCACGTGGGTTGTTGATCTTCAATCATTTTCTTGTGTAGATATAACTAAAATGATTTCTTCATGCTTTCAATGCTTATTAAACATATTGGAGGTAGGACATCTTATCCTAGATGAGACTGTAGAAGGTCTTGCTCCATGCTACATGCCAAGATGACTTAGGGTGGCCGTCTGTGACCGACGAACCCATTTTAGGCTGAGGTTGTTGTCCTATAATGTTGGTATCGTGTGAGTTTAACACATAGATTGATGCAAATGAGGTTGATCTCCTCCATGAGATCAGACTAGGGAGCCTGGTAGGTTGGGTGAGGTTGATCTCCTCCATGAGATCAGACTAGAGATTCTGGTAGGTTGCCTGGGTGTCATTTTGACGAGAGCACTGTGTGACGAGACCATTCCTGCGGGCTAGGTGTAACACCCCATATTTTCGAGTAATTTGAATTTAATTAATTCAATTATTTTAAATTACACATGTGTCGTAATTTAGTTGAATTAAATATTATTTGTTTACTTAAAATATTAATCGGGAGAGATAATGATTAATATTTATGGAATAAAGTTACTAAGTGAGTAGTAAATAACTTGTGATAACTATTATACGCTGTAGCGAGTGATATCGACGTGACTATGTTATATCTCAACAATGAGTCGTGTGTAGACTATATTAAGATCGAGATAGGAAATTTATGTAAAGTGACTCAGATGGCGATTTTGAGGTCAAAGTTGATTCCGAATGGGTCAAAATAGGAGGAATAATGTACCCGGGTGTATTGATTGGATCCCGGGGCGATTTTAGACCAAATTGGCACCATGTAAGGGTTGTTTCGGTCATTTAAGAGCCTATGGTAGAAGGAACTCCGAAAATTAGAGTGTTATATCAACCCCTTTGAGTTAGAGGCTTGGGTTACAACACTTGGGAGAGAGAGGAAGCCATAGGAGAGGAAGAGGAGAACAAAACCTAGGCCATTCCACACCTTTTCGCATCACCAACGTTGCCGGATTTGTGATGGGAGCAAGGAAATATCAACCTCATCATCTTAGAACGAAAATCAAACCTGATTTATCAAACAAGTGTTTATCTTTCATTATTTGAAGCATGTTATAATACCCATGTAGTATAGCGTTTTAATTTCATGATTTAAATTATTTTGTGGTATTTGGATGGGTGAAATTCATAATTCGGGGTAGATCCATGTAGAATATATCCTTATATGTAGATCATATGGAATATGATAATATGTGATGAATAACTTGAAAGAAATCTAGGTTTCTTGATGAATATGCATGAAGAATACCACAAATAAGGGTTTTATGAATTATGGGATTTAATCTTTTCTTGGGTATATTTCTGATAGATTTGATGTATTATTTACGTTAGAAATGGTCCTTAGACATATAGTTGATGTTTGAGTATGCTGGTTGGGAGTTTGGAAAAGTTTCATGGAGGTTTGATAGGGTAAAAATGGTGAAAACTCGTAACAACAACGAGAAGGATAACTTCCCAGATTTGCGAACTGGTTCGGACCCTATATCGAATTGATTCGGCTGCCCAGATTTGCGAACTGGTTCGCCTACTATACAGAACCGATTCGGCTTCCTAGTTTTGTTAAGTTTGATTTTTATGTATACTTTCTCATGGAACTAATTGTAGAGAACTTTTGTGATGGTTTATTAATTATGTAAAGACTTAAAGAAGATCAGCAGACATATAGTTAAGGCCCGATTTAATCTTAATGAGTGTAGAAATGGGGATTAGAACTGACGATAGTTAACTGATTGTGTTGCGTATTGAGAATTTGAAATTTGGGTTATGGGAAGAAAAAAGATAACATAAATCAATACCAGTAAGATAGTGATGTGATAACTATTGCATTCACTTAAAGGAAAATTGGAACCCTTCGGGTATGGAGTAATACTCAGTAAATGTGAAAATAATACTATGCATGATTCGTTAGTATGTTGAGAATCTGAGGGATATAAATACTACGTACATGATATATTATAGGTTGTTTTCATACCTCTACTGAAGATATAAATAGGTTGTGTGAATACCTATTATGTGCTTTGTTATATGTGTGAGCATACCTACACTGCCTACTATCACGGGAGGTTTCGAGCAGAGGGCTATCCCATCTTGGGAATTACAGCGAGGTCTGGATGTGTGCCCCAGAACATAGAACTTAGGGCGGATCACTATGTGATGTGACGCGACTAAGAATTTGTCTCAAAAGTGTGTTTTACTCTAGGCTCAAGTGCAAGCCTGTCGCTCAAGTAGTAACCCGGTAAATCGGGATCGTATCCACAGGGATCGAGATTGCCAAATAGTACTAAGAAAAATTATTAAATCTTGAAATGATTTCTTAAAAGAAACGAAAAGATGATTAATGATTGTGAAAATTTCTTAAGAAAAACAAACTGAAATTTGTAAAAAAATTTAGATCTGACAAATGGGAGAAAATAGGGTAGGGTACAATCCCTCAATCCTTGACAAATTATCGTATAGAATACTAGACTTGTAAATTAAAATTATTGACTAGATCCGGTCTTTATAAATTCTAAGCATTACATATATGAGGGATCTAGCCCGCATCATATGAAATCAAAGAATTTATAAAGCGGTGAATGATAACTTATACTCGCAAAGCGTTCTTAAACATCCCAAGTACCTAGGGCAAGAGAGATTAAAAGATTGACAATGTTTGTATGAGTTTCATTCACAATTCAATCAATATTTTAATTTAACCTCTATTTTCTACATAAATAATTTGCCTTGGATTGTGTTCATGTACCCCAACCCTTGGGAATTTAGCTACTCATGATTTGGTTCAAGAATAAATTCACATATAAAATTATGGATCTACAAGACATTGTAAATAAATTGCAAATAATAAAACTAGAGAATAGAAAGATTTTACTTGAATTCAGCAACAAAAACGGAATTGGAATTCAGAATTTCTTACCAACTAGGGTTCATGAAAACTCTTGAAGAAATAGAAAATTTTCTCTCAAAGTCTAACCCTAAAATTCAACCTCTAATTCTCTCTAGAACTCTCAACCTAGCAAACCCTAGCCACTCTCTAGCAACTCCTCCAAATGATGTAGGGCATGGGATTTTATAGCACAAAGTATCGAAATTGACAGCTCAATGTGCTTGTGACACAAGTTTCACCATCCAGCACGCCAAAAATCTGCACAATTAATGCCAGGATTTCACATGACCGGACCGGTCCGGATTACCCTCGGATCGGTCCGATATCCACCGGATCGGTTCTTTTATTTCTACCGGATCGGCCCGGTCCTAGTCGAATCGGTTTTATTTTCTTCTCCAACGGTTTGCTATCCATCCGGGGTATACTGGACTTGGCCAATTCGGATCGGTCCGGATTCCATCGGATCGGTCCGATTTTCTTCAACTTTGACTTTTTCCTTGCAACTTTGACTAGCCATATCTTCTGATCTAGAACTCCGATTTGGGTGCCGTTTCTTCCTATGCTCTTGTGAACTCATGCTATTCAACTTCACTTTTGGTGTCGCCTTCGATTTTTGAGTGAAACTTTACTCTTTTGCCCTTTGACTTCTCTTCTGATTTTCTTCTTTTCCTTTCTTGCATTCCATTCCTGAAAACTTCATCACAATTACACAAAAACTAGGGAATATTGTTAGAAACAGACAATAGAGTGATATGGACTAAAAATTATTCAATTACCTTGTTCAAGATATTAAAATCACCAAATTAAGGGGCTAAATTCAGAAGAATTTACGCTTGGTCAAATCCCCCTAACTTAGGACTTTGCACGTCCCGGGCAATGTAACTGAGTCTAACCAAAATTCTACTCTTGAAAATTACTTTATTGGGATAGAATACCTTTTTCGCAGGCAAGCGATTGCATTTAGCATATGAAACAAGCCTTTAAACCTCTAGGTTACCCTAGTAGGACGAGTTTTGTCTCGTGAGGGTTTGCAGTGAATTTACCCACAAAATTCTTTACTGACTCAAATAAACATCAAAATACTTATAAATTGTACAATTTAAACTTTTCAAAAAAATAATCACCCTCAACTCATATTCAACTGTCTCAAACCATAGTGTGTGTGTGCAAAGCCAAAAATTAAACCTCAAATTTCCACCGATTGAGCATTACATTACTTTCCGAAAATTCGTTTTGATTCAAATTCTAACGGATTGCACTCACAAACGAATCACTCGGATTGTGGCTATTTTCTCTCGGTATGCATGATATAAGGAGAAAATATAATGGACATAAATTCATGCATACAAAATTGAAAAGAAGGAAATATTTGGTGAAAAGATCTCATCAGCGGAGTACAGTTATTAGGAAATGGGAACATCACCTCTAATTCACACCATTTAATCTCTCATTTTATCTTTTTGTGTCTTAGCTCTCCATACGGTAACTAATTTCACCATTCGGACTCGGTTAGGACTTTTTGGGTTAAAAGGTGTAAAGGGTAAAAATGGGAATGGAATGTTCGGAATTGGAAAATTTCCTTATGACGTCCATTAGTGCTTTTTCGGGCATTTGCTCATTTTTCTCTTTCTTTTTCAATTTTTATTTTTTTTTTCACTATTTTTTTTTTGAACATTTTTTTTCTATTTTTCTCTTGCCCCTTTTTATTGCACAATTTGGACTTACTTGATGAATTTTCTCAATTTTCACAATTCCGGGCTATTTGGGTTTTTCGGGTTATCAAACGAAAGGGAAATATTTTATTAGGCTCAAATTGGGTTGCAAAGGGATAATTTTTCACAACATTTTGTATGGCTAATATTTTTGGGTTAAACAAAAGAGTGCCTACTTCATTGTCCAAATTGCTAATCACATTACCATATGCATCTCGAGATTAATTAAGTTTAGAGATATATTTAGCACGAATTTCGAGACAACATTTCACACATTTCCCATAACCGATCAAAACAAAGGATTGAGATCACCAACGACTTATTAACACGCTGAAAAGAACTTTGAGTTAATCATAAACTCGGATTGATTTAAAAACTCATAAAAAATTGAAAGGCTCGAAATCTCACCGGGTTTGATCAATATCCACACTTATTCGTTAAGTCGTCAATTTTCTTTCAATTTCCATCTTTGGTCAATTTTGGTTTAGTGCATTAGGAATTTTACAATTTGAGACTTTAAATAGAATAAAGGTGATATTTTTGAAAAATTTAAATTCCAATTTTTATTTATTTTGAAGAAAAATATTTTTGGTTTTTTTCAAAAATTTTCAAATTTTTTTTTTTAGATACACATTTATATGAATACAAGCGAAGTTTTATGAATACGCACCTCTCATCCCCCTAACTCAAGGATTTGCATTGTCCTCAATCAAATGGATAAGAGAAATAAGGAAGACAACAAGAAGAGTGCGATAAATAAAACAAGCAAATATCATATGAAAACTGTATATTACAAACAAACTGGAGAAACAACTATGTAAGCAAAAAGAAAAAAAAACATAGCTATAAAAATCCTAAAGGGGAGAGGGGCATCCTAAGGGGCGGGTGGGGGATGGGAAGAACTGGGAGCAGCAGGATCATAAGGATTGTAATAGTAAGGAGGAAGAGGGGCCTCGGGTCCCAACTGAAGACGGTACAAGTCGGCCTGCATACGCAGGACCAAACTCATGTCCCTCTCGTAGGAGGGCACGAACCCGTCGAAACGCGTTTCAAGGGAGAGAACGTGCTCAGTCAAGCCCGTACCAACCGGAACATAATCCGAATCAGCAGTCTCATCATATTCTTCCTCCTCACCTTCCTCCATCTCAACGTCCTCATCAGCGACGTCCTCCTCCTCATCGGTCTCCGCGTCACTAGAATCTGCACCGCGCCTTGCATGGACTAGCTGAATTTTCCTTTCACTACGAGTGAGGGATTCTTGTCCTAAAGGCTTAGGCAAGTTGATAAGATCTTGAGGTGGTGCTATCCTGGCATCTCGAAGCATGGAGGTAATGAGGCGACCATAAGGAAGAGGGGCGCGACCCTTTTTGTCATAGGCCACAAAAAGGATATCGGTGTAAAATGTCCGGGCTAAGTTGATCACTGTCGCAGGGTTGAACAAATGATACATCATAGTAGCTTGGCGCGGCCTCATCGCTGAATCATTGGAGGTTTGCAAAATATTGGCACAAACGATATAAAAGGCGAATCGTGCCTTGTCGGATAAGCGACCGACGGGAAATGTCTCGGTATTCCAAACCGCACCGGGCTTGATCCTCGAGATACAAATTTCTTTGGGGAGAACGGGATCGGGACCCGGATAGTCAAACTGGACCGGGGTGATCACACCATAAGACTTGAGCTTCCGTGCCACAATGTCAAGTGAGAATGGAATAGGTATGGAATCCACAAAGGCTTGTGATTCAAATTCAGCGGTACGGACAAGAGATCCGTAGAACTGACGCACTTCATTCTCCCAAACTGCCTCATAGGGTTCATTGAAGAAACGGCACTAGCCCCGTGACATGAAAAGGACTGTGACAGAATTGGGCATTTTGTCCCACAACACTTGACGTTCGATATGAATTTTTTGGGTAGGGCTGAAAAACCTACGGCACTAATTTGCTTCGCGGCATGAACGTTACTCTCCATTTCCGTCGGGAAGGACTTCAATGGAGGTATATTTCTGGGGAGCAGCCATGGAGATGGAGGATTGAAACAGTAAGGGAGATAGAATAGAGAAGGTAGGTGCAGGTGTGAAGAAAATGGGTAGGGGATGGGTGTATTTATAGTAGGGGAGTGGGAAATTGGAGGGAATGAAAGGGTGGGAAATGGTGGACGAATTGTTTGAAGGAAGTGAATGGATTGGGGGAAGTGAAAGGTGTGGATTGAAGAGGTGTCCCTTGGGAATTGAACATCTGCAGAAAACCGGACCGATCCGGTTTTGGGACCGGACCGATCCGCCTTACCGGATCGGTTCTTTTAATTCATCCGGACTGATCCGCCTGACCGGATCGGTTCTTTTAATATCAGACCGGACCGATCCAGTCTGCTGATTTTTCTGAATTCTTCCTCTCTCTTCTTTTCACCATAAATGCTCATACTCTCCATTCCAAACATGGGTTTTCAACCGCTCACACTTCAAACTATCCTCAATGCTCATCGAAAATGAAACACCCCTCACCCGTCGGATTCTCAACCCCGGGACTGACTCAATCCTACGACTCTTAATTCCTAAGACTCATATGTACAACAATCACCCCATACATGTCGGGGGTGCAACAACCTCACCTCTCTTTGTTCAGTCAATCCCCATAAATGGGGTCCGACAGCCAGATTGTGTCGGCTTCTTTGACAATTGCTTCCAAATAGGGCTTGAGACGATGCCCATTAACTTTAAATGTATTTCCCCCTTACTCATCTATGAGTTCAACAGCTCCATGGGGAAATACCTCTTTCACAATGAATGGACCTGACCATCTTGACCGCAATTTTCTGGGAAACAAGTGCAACCTCGAGTTGTAGAGAAGTACTTTTTGTCCCGAATGAAACTCTTTCTTACGAATGATTCCGTCATGAGCTCGTTTCATTCGATCCTTGGATATTTTAGCACTTTCATACGCATCATTGCGTATTTCTTCCAACTCATTCAACTGAAGTTTCCTTGTTTCATCGGCTTTATCCATATTAAAGTTCACCCTTTTGATAGCCCAATACGCTTTGTGTTCGATCTGAACCGGAAGATGACAAGATTTTCCATACACAAATCGAAATGGGGACATCCCTAGGGGATTCTTATATGCGGTTCTATAAGCCCAGAGCGCATCTTTCAATCTGAGAGACCAATCTTTCCTATTAGGATCGACTGCCTTTTCCAAGATGTTTTTGATTTCCCGATTAGCGAGCTCGACTTGGCCATTCGATTGAGGGTGATAAGTTGTCCCAACTTTATGGACAATGCCATACTTCCGCATTAGTTTCTCCATAGGCCTATTGCAAAAATGAGTTCCATTATCACTGATTATGGCCTTAGGCATACCAAAACGAGAAAGTATATTTTCTTGAATGAATTTTATCACCACTTTGCTGTCATTCGTCCTTGTAGCTATCGCCTCGACCCATTTGGAGACGTAATCTACAGCAACGAGGATGTATAGAAAACCAAAAGAAGGTGGAAATAGGCCCATGAAATCAATACCCCAACAATCAAACAACTCTAATACTAGAATTGGGGTTAATGGCATCATGTCACGGTGAGTAATAGCTCCCATTCTTTGGCATCTATCGCATGATTTACAAAAAGCATTCACATCCCGGAAGATTGTTGGCCAATAAAGACCACTTTGAAGGATTTTCGCAGCAGTTTTATTTTTAGAAAAATGACCTCCACATGCTTCCGAATGACAGAATCGAATTACCCCTTGGATTTCTTCATCGGGTACACATCTCCGGATGATTTGATCAGCATAATACTTAAACAAATATGGATCATCATAAAAGAACCTGCGTGACCATGTAATGAACTTTCTTCTCTCTTGCGGATTCCAATTAGATGGAATAACCCCAGTGACAAGGTAATTGACTATATCCGCGAACCAAGGGAGAGATGAAGTAGCAAATAAATTTTCATTCGGAAAATACTCATCTATGGGAATGGGATCAATAGGCACGTGGGACGAGAGGCGTGACAAATGGTCAGCGACGACGTTTTCTACTCATTTCTTATCTTGAATCGAGAGATTAAACTCTTGTAACAGTAGGATCCACCTGATTAGACGGGGTTTGGCATCTTTTTTGCTCAAGAGATATTTAAGTGCCGAATGATCAGTGAAGCAAATGATAGGCGACCCAACAATGTAAGAGCGAAATTTGTCGAGAGCAAAAACGACTGCTAGTAACTCTTTCTATGAAGTAGAGTAGTTAAGCTGAGGGCCCGATAATTTTCTGCTAGCGTAGTAAATAACATGAGCTTTCTTGTCTTTCCTCTGTCCAAGAACAACCCCAATCGCGTAATCACTTGCATCACACATAAGCTCAAATGGTAGCGACCAATCCGGAGCTTGCATGATAGGTGCGAAAATAAGCATGCTTTTAAGTTTATCAAAAGCTTCTTGACATGATTTATTCCACTCAAATGGATTGTCTTTCATAAGAAGATTACTCAAAGGTCTAGCGATGGCGCTAAAGTCTTTGATAAACCTCCTATAAAATCCAGCATGGCCTAGAAAGGACCTCACATCTTTAAGTGATTTTGGCGGGGGTAACTCAGCTATTACTTCAATTTTTGCTCGATCAACTTCAATTCCTCTTGATGAGACTATGTGGCCTAAAACTACGCCCTCGGTAACCATAAAATGGCATTTTCCACAATTGAGGACTAAGTCTTTTTCCACACATCGGAATAGAACTCTTTCAAGATTAGCTAAACATTGGTCAAAAGATGGACCGAAATGTGACACCCCGACTAATTAAATACCGGGTAGCTACTCCTTTATTAAATCAATACAAAATGCCAAGTTGATTCAGTTAATAGCATCACTGTCAAAAACAATTTTAATAATTACTAACCACCTAGTATTTAAAAAGTAAGTTGCCAAATTTTAATTTAAGTCTGATTAACATGCGATACAAGAATAATGGAAGAACAACATAATCCATTCACTATAATGAAGTAATGAATAACCAACAACATAAATATAAATCCGGAGGAAAACTCCTCACAACAATCCCACAACTGAAAAATAATACGACAAGTCTGAATCCTGAATAATTACATGCCAGAAGTCTGAATAACTGAAATAAATGAAATGTCTCTAAAGAAATGGGCGACATGCCCTACAACTAACAAATACTGATTATGGAGTCAAGATAGATGAAGCGTCTACAAGAAAAGTCATGTAACTTCCACAAACAGCTACAACTTGTCACCTGAATGAGGATCCTAAGCATGGTGTCCTTGTGGCTGGGCACCTAAAATGGTTTTTACAAAAATAGATTTGAAAGCAAATGGGTCAGAGCCCGAAAGTGGAAATCATTTTAAAAACAGCAAGTGTTTTAATAACATTAAAACATTAAATGCAAAATACATGTTAGGACGTGCACTCACATGAAATTCTCACCTCTCGACTACATGTGCACTCCTAACGTATCGTACCCATCTATAAGACATCCATATCTAACCAAACCGTAATAAGTTCTACCCCTTACTACTCGATTCTCATATTACATTCTAGCGTTATCAAATAAATAGAGGGCTTTACTTACTCTCAGATTCTCAATTAGAAATACCATTCACTATCAGTTAACCCGTTTTGTTTTCTCAATCATTACCATAATATTATTCACAATACCAATCATGAAAGTTTCCATTAATTAAGTGTATATTATTCACATCATAAATATACAATACAAGCACCCCGAGACTAAGCTGCGGTGCACACATACTCTGCTATCCATCCCGGTACATCACGTATATAAGGATCACGTATTCCGAATCTCTCAGGAATCGTTCTCAGATAACAACATCACAAATAATGGAGGCGAACACAGTCACATCACATGGGTCACGCACATACCTGCGCTCCCACGATCAGCAGACTTATTAACATCCCAATAAGTCCTTCTCTGACCTATGTTCATCGAGGTAACCAATCTAAATCCGGGCAACACAAGGATTAGAAGGCCCTAAGCGAACGTAAACCTCCCGTGATAGCAAGTATGGTAGGTATGTCATACACATAAAATCAATATATATACTAAGTATTCACACAGTAATCACCATAATATATTGGTGGTACACTTATCATTTTCGTACCGACATATAATACTACACAATTTATATGTTCTCGGTTAATATAATAAATTAGGCCGTGAATAGTTCTCGCATCGTAATCGACACCCACGTCCTACTTCACATTTTCCCTTAGGTTCAAACTACACTTCTAGGTTTGACTCCTCATTATATCCCAAACATCCCAAATATATCAATTAATCATCAAGGGAAGGTTATCTCTACATATATACAAGGTTACGGGACACTCGGGATCAAAACAGGCTAAAAAGCCTAAACTGTCAACTCGTTCGAAGTCTCGTTCGAACGAGTCTGTTCGAACGAGAGTTCGTTCGAACGAAGTGGGCTTTCTAACGAAGTCTCGTTCGAAGGAAATCATCGAACGAACTTCACCCTCGTTAGAAGTCAAATGTCAACTCGTTAGAAGCTCGTTCGAACGACCTGGGCAGGTCTTCTAACGAGTGGCCAGATTCGAGCCCAGATTTCCCTTTTTTCGTTTTTCCAATTTTCTTCACTCTTAATCCCACATAAAAATCGTCCCAACATCATTTTAAGGTTCCTAATTCGTACTAAACATTCATAGGTCATAATAAAACGTTTATATAGGGCCAACTCATCTTAAACATCATCAAATCTTCAAATCCCTTTATTTATCCCCAAATTATACGAACATGAACCCTAACATTTATAAATCATCAATGAGCCTAATAAAATCCATTTTTGTTTCATCCAAGATATTATTAACATCAGAATAATCGCCTACATATAATTCTACATGCAATTCCTCATCAATATGAAATATTCTAATTCCAAATTTAATGGGTTTTTCATCTAACTCCCAAACAAATACGATTATAACAAATTTCTACGCATGGAAGAAGCATTCTCTGCAATTAATTGAAATTAAACCACTTACCTTATTTGAATCTCTGATTTTTTATGTCAATTTGATGGTGTATACTCTCTCTCTCTGCAGAATCCTTCTATCTCTCTCTCTACAAGCCTTCTTCTCCAAAGTGCTAAAGGTGGCTAGGGTTTGCCTTAGGAATTTTTGAAACAACTCTAATAAGCCCCGTAGTCCAATAAGTCTTAAGATGTGGTTAGTGGGTTTAGTGGGGAATTACCAAGTCAGCTTTTTAATTCCCAATTTTCGTAGGTTTTAATTCCCAAAAACCCAAAATTACCAAACTACCCTTATACGTTGCCGGTATGGACTAAAAATGCCCCGGGACCCAAACTAAACCCCCGGCTAGTGTTTTCTTACTATTTCGACCCTTCCGGACGCGTTGGCGCACTCAAAACGACCATACGATTAATATAACTAAAATTCACTTTTTAATTAAAATAAATATTTCCCTGACGCGACTGTCACACACGTCTCAATAAAATTTTCCAAATTAGCGTATTTCAATCTCACGACAAATTTCATACTTCAATATTCATATATAATCATATATGCACATTATATTCAAATACCAACTCGCATCTCGCTAGTATTTTAATCCGGATTAATTTCCAATTAATACGCATTTAATTCAATTAATCCCATAAATAAATATCACAAAAATACGGGGTATTACACGAAAACGCTGAAATCATCCATGAACACCTCAAGACCTTTTTCAATCATGTCGCTAAAGAGACTTAACATGCACCTTTGAAAAGTTGCTGGCGCATTACATAACCTAAATGGCATACGTTTATAAGCAAACGTACCAAACAAACATGTAAAAGTCATCTTTTCTTGATCAAGTACATCCACTTCAATCTGATTATATCCGGAATACCCATCTAGGAAACAATAGTAAGGATGGCCCTCCACTCGTTCAATCACTTGATAGATGAACGGTAAGGGAAAATGATCTTTTCGAGTTCCGGCATTGAGCTTTCGGTAGTCAATGCAAACACGCCACCCGGTGGTGGTGCGTTGAGGTATTAATTCTCCCTTAGCATTTTCAACCACGGTCATTCCTGAATTTTTTGGAACGACTTGAATTGGGCTCACCCATTTACTATCCGAAATGGGATAGATAATCCCAGCATCTAGCAATTTGACGATTTCCGCTCTTACTACATCTTTCATGGTTAGGTTTAATCGCCTTTGCATCTCACGCGAGGGCTTCACTTCTTCCTCAAGATGGATTTTATGGGTACAAATTAATGGACTTATACCCTTCAAATCTGCTATAGTCCAACCAAAAGCACTTCTATGCTTTCGCAACACATCCAACAACATACCCACTTGCCCTTTTTCTAGACGTGAAGACGCAACAACATGAAATGTATCATTCTCTCCTAGAAAGGAATATTTTACATGGGAGGGTAATTTCTTCAACTCAAGACTAGAAAATCTATTTTCAGAGGGAATCATGGTTGTCTCCCTCGGAGGCAATTCTTCATACCTAGAAATCCAGTCAACATCTCTTAAATTCTCAAAACTCTCTTCTTCTTGTAACTAAGTTTCCAACTCCTCCACCTCACACTCAAACTCAGTATAAGAACTCTTTTTCTCACCACTTTGCACTAAACACACTTCCAATGCATCTCCTCCTATAATTTTCTCAATATTCTCATCCACCACTTCTTCAATAAGATCAACCTCAAGAATCTCATCCTCATCACCCATTTGGTTAGCGACATTGAAAATATTGGTCTCGAGAGTCATGTTTCCAAAAGTGAGTTGCATTTGGCCATTCCGTGTATTGATCAAAGCCTTGGCAGTAGCTAAGAATGGACGGACCAAGATTATTGGAACATGATTTCTCGTATGGGGAACAGGCTCAGTGTCCCAAATGACAAAATCAACAGGAAAGTAGAACGTGTCCACTTGAACTATCCCGTCTTCTACAACCCCACGAGCCACTTTCACTGTTCGATCAGCTAACTGTAGAGTGATTCGGGTAGGTTTCAAATCACCTAAATCAAGCTTCTTATAGATGGAGTATGGAAGGATGTTTACACTCGCACCTAAATCAAGCAAAGCTTTTTCCACTCTTTTTTCTCCTATGACGCACGAAATTGTAGGTGCACCTGGATCCTTGAATTTTGGTGGAAGATCATTGAGAAGGACCGAGCTCACATTTTGTGCCAAGAAAACATTCTTCTTCACCTTAAGCCGTCGTTTGACTGTCAAAAGATCTTTGATAACCTTAGCATATGCTGGAATTTGTTGAATAGCATCAAGAAATGGCAAGTTCAATTTTACTTGCTTCAACACATCCAAAACCTCGGTACGCGAACCCCTTTGTTGGGTGGCTCTAAGCGTTGAGGAAATGGAGCAGTAGTAGGCAACTTGACTTCAATTTCAGGTTCAACTTCCTCATCTTTCAATTCCTTTTCTAAGGGAGGTTCTGCAGACTCGGAAGTTTCAGATTCCTTAAAAATTTCGGGTTCAACTCCATCATCGTTCACCTTTGATAGTTTTGGAGATAGATCAATTACGCGGCCACTATGAAGAGTAGTAACATCTTGACATTGTTCTTGCATGTCCGATGATGTGGAGCCAACCGTGGGTTGACCTTGAAGAGGAGGTCTTTGGCCTTGGGCTGGAAGTTTACCCTTCTCTTGAGTATTCACTGCAGACTGCAACTTAGAGATGTATGCATTTCAGCGAACATTCTATCATATTTAGCATTGCCCTCTTTTTGAGATTGGATGAATTGATTGAAATTATCTTCAAGAGATCTCTTAGGTGGAGCTACATATGGACCAGGAGGTGGTACATGCATAGGATTTGGCATTGGAGGAGCCACTTGCTGAAATTGAGGAGGTGGTGATAGAGTCATATGTGAATTAGGAACCATCCCACCTTGGGGTTGTCCATAATTGAACCCAGGATTCCTCCACGATTGATTATATGCATTCCTTTGTTGTGCATTATAATTTCCTCAAAAACCCCCTATTGCCTCAACCTGTTCAGTATACATTGCCTTGTATGCAGGAATGGTAGGACATCCTTTGGTAGAATGACCCGCATTACAAATAGCACACACTTTCTCCTTTCTGGCTTGTACTGGTCCAGACACATCTCTCAATCGCACTTCAAGCATATCTCTGAAATTCTTCTCCAATTGGTCAAATTTTTGATCCAACATAGTGTCCTTGTCCAAGTGATAAATACCGGACGCAGCAGGCAAGTTGAACACTTGTCGATTTCGATTTTGACTATTGGGATCAGAATTATCCCATGCTTGGGTAGTCTCTGCCACATATTTCAAATGACCCTCAGCATCGCTCGAATTTAATTCCCAAAAAGGTCTTTCACACATGGTTTGAACAAGTTGTTTAGACGCTAACGTAAGGCCTTGATGGAAAAATGAAATCAGATGATGCTTTTCAAAACCATGATGTGGGCATGCACTAACTAACTCTTGAAATCTCTCCCAACATTTATCAAAAGCCTCATTCTAATTTTGACAAAAAGCTTGAATTTGGGCTTTAACAGAATTGGTTTTGTGTTGTGGAAAATTTTTTGATATAAACTTGGATTTCATATCTTTCCAGGATAACACAGAATTTGGGGGTAGGGACCATAACCAAGTTTTAGCTTTATCCTTTAAGGAAAAAGGGAAGAGCTTCAACCGGATTACATCTTGTGGACAAGCTTGGTCACCAAAGGTCTCACATGTATCTTCGAATTCTCGAATATGGAGATATGGTTTTTCAGAATCCATCCCATGAAATGTAGGAAGAATTTGGATCATACCATTCCGAAAGTAGAACTGACCGGCATTATACGGGAGTAAAATGCAACCAGAGGTAACAGTTCGCTCCGGAAATAACAAATCTTTCATGGGAAGATATGGTATCTCATCCTCTCCAGCACCAACACCGACACTACCATGATCCGACATATCGCTACCGAAAGGTTCAGAATTCTCACTCTGGGTTTGACTCAATGAACGACTTGTGATGGAATTATTAGGCGAAGGAGGTGGAACCCAAAAAGGAATAGACTCAGAATTTTCAGAACTTGCTTCGGCAATAGGATTTTCATGAACTTGGGTGGGAGATGAATTCTGCATATAAGCACACAAAAGATGAGAATTTTTTTTTTTTTTCGAAATCACTTGTAGATAAAAATAACTTTCTTGAAAATTTAACAATTTCGGATCCCCCGCAACGGCGCCAAAAACTTAACGCGACTAAGAATTTGTCTCAAAAGTGCGTTTTACTCTAGGCTCAAGTGCAAGCCTGTCGCTCAAGTAGTAAGCCGGTAAATCGGGATCGTATCCAGAGGGATCGAGATTGCCAAATAGTACTAAGAAAAATTATTAAATCTTGAAATGATTTCTTAAAAGAAACGAAAAGATGATTAATGATTGTGAAAATTTCTTAAGAAAAACAAACTTAAATTTGTAAAAAATTTAGATCTGACAAATGGGAGAAAATAGGGTAGGGTACAATCCCTCAATCCTTGACAAATTACCGTATAGAATACTAGACTTGTAAATTAAAATTATTGACTAGATCCGGTCTTTATAAATTCTAAGCATTACATATATGAGGGATCTAGTCCGCATCATATGAAATCAAAGAATTTATAAAGCGGTGAATGATAACTTATACTCGCAAAGCGTTCTTAAACATCCCAAGTACCTAGGGCAAGAGAGATTAAAAGATTGACAATGTTTGTATGAGTTTCATTCACGATTCAATCAATATTTTAATTTAACCTCTATTTTCTACATAAATAATTTGCCTTGGATTGTGTTCATGTACCCCAACCCTTGGGAATTTAGCTACTCATGATTTGGTTCAAGAATAAATTCACATATAAAATTATGGATCTACAAGACATTGTAAATAAATTGCAAATAATAAAACTAGAGAATAGAAAGATTTTACTTGAATTCAGCAACAAAAACGGAATTGGAATTCAGAATTTCTTACCAACTAGGGTTCATGAAAACTCTTGAAGAAATAGAAAATTTTCTCTCAAAGTCTAACCCTAAAATTCTACCTCTAGTTCTCTCTAGAACTCTCAACCTAGCAAACCCTAGCCACTCTCTAGCAACTCCTCCAAATGATGTAGGGCATGGGCTTTTATAGCACAAAGTATTGAAATTGACAGCTCAATGTGCTTGTGACACAAGTTTCACCATCCAGCACGCCAAAAATCTGCACAATTAATGCCAGGATTTCACATGACCGGACCGGTCAGGATTACCCTTGGGTCGGTCCGATATCCGCCGGATCGGTTCTTTTATTTCTACCGGATCGGTCCGGTCCTAGTCAGATCGGTTCTATTTTCTTCTCCATCGGTTTGCTATCCATCCGGGGTATACTGGGCTTAGCCAATTCGGATCGGTCCGGATTCCATCGGATCGGTCCGATTTTCTTCAACTTTGACTTTTTCCTTGCAACTTTGACTAGCCATATCTTCTGATCTAGAACTCCAATTTGGGTGCCGTTTCTTCCTATGCTCTTGTGAACTCATGCTCTTCAACTTCACTTTTGGTGTCGCCTTCGATTTTTAAGTGGAACTCTACTCTTTTTCCCTTTGACTTCTCTTCTGATTTTCTTCTTTTCCTTTCTTGTATTCCATTCCTGAAAACTTCATCACAATTACACAAAAACTAGGGAATATTGTTAGAAACAGACAATAGAGTGATATGGACTAAAAATTATTCAATTACCTTGTTCGAGATATTAAAATCACCAAATTAAGGGGCTAAATTCAGAAGAATTTACGCTTGGTCATGATGCGTATTAGTGGGACTAGTTGGTCATGTGGGTACGTTAGGTAGTCCCAAGGCTTGGAACTATGTTCACCTCCATTGTGTGTTGTTTGATTTATGGTTGGAGGAGACATTCTGAACCGATAGTCCCTGATTTGGTACAAAAGGTGCATGGACTTGATAACAGAGTATTTCTGCATTGCGGTGACCATTCCGGGGATGTTTTAGTTGTATATATTATAGTTTTATAAATATATGCAACTGTGATTATTATACTTATGTGTGATGGTATAAAAGATGGATAGTGTACATCTAAAAGTAATTTAAGTATGAGAAACTTAACTAACGGTGAAATGTTAATATTAGTTATTGGTTTTATGCTAGCATATTTTATGGGCGGTAAGGGGGAGCTAAACCTATTGTGATTAATTAGATACTTATGTCTAGTTAGGCTGGGTAGCATAACTAGGTGGGTAATATAGAAGACGTTAGGTGTTCACTATAGATTGGAGGTGAGGAACTTAAGTGAGTGTACGTGGAACTAACGTGTGTATATAATAACTGCTTTTAAATTGCAATTTAAACATTTGGTAAATGTTTTTCAAAGGTTCAGGGGTCTGACCCGTCTCAACTCTATTTTTCAAAACATTTTAGGTATCCATCCATAGGGATGCCAAGCTTGATGACTCTTAACTGCAACACTTTTGGAGGCATGCAGGATTTAGTTAGATGCCCCAATTGTCCATTCCTATATTATGATCTATTATTCAGTATTTTATTTGGACATGTTGCCCCTTTAGTTGATACATTATTTTAGTTTTATTTATCATAGTATGTATTTGGATTCAATTTTATATCCGTAGATTTATGATTTGGATATTAGTATTGGAACCGATAGTTTATTCGATATTTATCATTTATCTATTTATCTTGTGAGGATTCAGAGTTCTATTATTTGTGTTGATGGTTGAGTTATATTATTTTAATTTTCGCATGTGGTTATATGTTAATGAAAGATAAATTGGGCATCAGATTAATTTAATATAGGTGGTTAGTTATTTAAAAGTTTTTGACAGTAATGCTAAGAATGAACCAAATGGGATTCCTGTTTATTTTCATAAAGGACTGATCACTCCGTGATTAAATTAGGCGAGCTGTCACACTAGGGAGAGCAATGGTCTCTTCTAAGGGATGAGTCTATAGTGGTCATTCTTCCTGGATGCTTGGACGAGATTGCACTTATGTATATCAATGATATATGGTTGTAGTTTCTCTGAAAAAGAACTCAAGATGGTGGGGGGAATTGGGTTTATTCAATTAATGAAAAGTTAAACTTTTTAATTTGTTGCTTATAATAAATTAAGATGATGTAATGAAATAATCGATCAGACATATGACAATTTAGATAGAGTTAAGAGACTTTGCAAATAAATTTTGTATGTGATTAGACCTAGCCTAAATCCACAAGGAGATGGGATTCAATAACTTCACCATCTTTTGCTAACTAGGGTGTATCAAACGCTATATAAGAATATTACATAACTTTTAACCACAACTGATAAGAGAAATCACTTTTTTTTCCTTACAAACATAATAAAGGTTACGGATAATTTTCTTGACTTTTCGTATGAATGCACAACAAACCTTGAAGATACAATGGAGTTTACACCTAAAAAAGAAGTTTTTTTTTAACTTAGGAAATATTTTATGTAAATAAAAATCCTCTCTTTTAGAAGTTTATCTCTTCTTTTTTTACAAGCTAATGTCTCAATGTGTACTTTTAGATTTTCTCTTTCATTTTTTCTAATTCCTAAGGAATTGTTGACACAAGTTTTGTAATGTAACTTAAATGGGTTGGTATTGTTGGGGTTTTATTCTTAACCATGTATGGAGGCTATCTTCCGATAAAGGTGTGTCAGTTCATTTTGAAATAAGAATCATGGTAAAATAATACCTTATATTTGGTTCAAATATATTATAGACATGTCGATCAATAGATTTTAGTAGGGATTTTAGTTAGTCGGCTTTGATTTGATCACTAGGAGATTAGGTTTTCGGTTCTAGCATTATTTGAAATTTTCACAACCTAGATAGGGACTTTAACATCCTATTGGAGCAGTTGTGATGAAATCCTAGTAGTTTATCACAAACTAAAGTGAACCGGTAAAATGGTTTGGGAACTTGTGCAATAGTTCAATTGAAGATTATGATCGGTACATCTCGGGAATGTATTGAACTGAAATACCTGTGAGATTTGAGTCTAAGGGTTTTTTATATTAGACTAGGGAAATCTCACCCCATTTGCAAAGGGTACATAGAATCTTAATCCAAAAATTATGAGGATGGGGATGCTTATGTATACGTCTCTTTGATTGTTTTGGGCGTGATTAAATATTAGATTGAATCAAATGATCCTCGTATATTGAGGGATAGTTATACGAGTAGGCCTGAGATCATAATTGGAGGAATCGGCGTCCAAAGCATATCGTGGATTGTGATACCCCTTTAATAGTTTTATATGTTTTGTTTTAACCAAGTAAAACCCAACTGATGAATTATTTTATAATCCCGGTGGAGTAGCAAATAAGTTAAGTCTGAGAATTAAGGAAATTGATTAAATATTGGTTAAAATCGATTAACAACGAATTAATTTTACCAAGTGGGTATCAGACACTTAACACAAGGAATTATATTGTGTACGATAATCAACTTTTCAAATAAAACCTCATTATATCCAAATGATTTATGAGATAATTAAACTGGAGTGTAGTTACAATTATTTAATGGAATGGATTATGATTAAATAAAGAAAGGTAATGGATTACAGTATTGGTATTTGGGCTTTCCGAATATTTATTTGAAGTCAATTTCATTATTTGTCTTGGGTCCCTAGTATAGTCCAAATACCCAAGTTGTTAGGCCCGGACTCTCAAGAAACCTAGTTTGGCCTAAGATCACCTTTTTTTACTTGTATATAAAGGGGTGTAAAGGGGTTTTAAGGTTAATGACCGTCATTAGGGTTTGAGAGGTGTGAGAGAAAATAATAATCACATTTTTGTGCAGAGGCCTAGAGAGAGACCACCATATCTCACTCATAAAGAAGGGTCTTTATCTCAAAATGTGCCCATGTACCTACCTATTGTTTGGAAGAATCATATACTAAAAGATCCAAGAATTATAGAAGAATAAGTAAGATTTTTTGGATACCTTTGAGGGAAGCAATGATTTCATCATTATCCACATTTGTCTCCTTATACAAATCACAATAAGATTCGCAATGGTATGGGTTCTTAAAACCCTAGTTTTAATATTAAAACCTAGTTCTTGTTTTTTTATTCATGATTAATCAGAGATATTTAGGGCTAAATTTGTTTCGCATTCAAAATATCAATCCCAAGTTTTTTTCCTAACATATATTGTTTATGAGCTCTTATGTGAGTCAAAATAATGTTTTATGAATTATTTATGGTGTGGGAAAGAAAACTAAGCATTATGAGTAGTTGGAAAAAAGTTACTTTTGTGATTATAAGAAAACTAGTCATTACATTCTCATTTACTCAGGTTTAGTTGATGAAATCAAATATATCCGACCAAAAAATTTCATTAGTCAATTAAACCTCCCAGTGGTTTAGTCTAGTCAGTTTCATTTATTAAGTTTTAGTTGACTAAATGAGTTTCAGTCAACAAAAATTCATCTCAATGCTATTTTTTACTTTGTATTAAATGTGTAGAAAGCTTTATGAGCATTTGTATGTGTTTTAGTCGATAGATACATAAGTCAAGAGAAAAAAAAAATTGCAACATTTTATAAACCACTCAAATTGCATCATCTTGAAGATTTGTTGATGTTAGTGAACCTTGTCTTGTTTTAATCTTGCTTTCTCTCTTGATGAACTTAGAGCTTGATAATAAATCATTCTTTATGTTGTTATTTCTCTTTACAATAGATTTGGTTGCAATGATATGTTTCCTTGTAATGACACTCTTCATATTTTGAGTATTATGTAATAAAATTATAGATGGGTGTAACGATAAAACTCTTCATTAAGTTGTTAATTCATAATCAAGCATGAGCGATTTTACAATAATTAAATATCTTTCACGCACAGACATCTTGATCGAAGTTGAGGTCCTTCATTACCATTGATGATCCAAGTCTGGAAGGACTTAGGGAACTTCAAGCTATATCAAGGGAGGTCATTCAAAGGCCTCTCAGAAGGAACTGGATTGGAGGATATAGAGACACTGGTAAAGAACCAAGGTTAACATTCACTATCATCCACACATATTTTGATGCCAAAACTACATATCTTTAATTAATACCTATCTATCATCACAATGAAATAATATTTGACATGTCAATTCATAAATATAACGTTTATTGGTGGTTAGTAGGTTTGAGGGACATAAAGTGCTATGGATGCTATTGTTCCACCCGGATGAGAATTTATCGTACAAGTAATTCTCTTAACATGTTAGGTATGAATAAACTTACTTTGCATTAAATTTGACCTTGAATATTGATCCATATTTTTACACTATAAAAGAGAACATTTAATAAAAAATTATTCAATATGTTAACAATCATCAAATTTGAGAGCACAAACATTTTCACAATAATAATTGAAAATAATTCATTGAGAATTTACTCCAACATTACTTATAACGCTCTTCATTTATTACTCGTATTCAAATCTTTACACATACATCGGTGCTTGGTCCTTCTTACTCACGTGTGTTTGGCATGATCGTTCTTTCTCCTTTCGAAGTAACTCTCTCATGATCCCTCACTTTTCATTATTGCACTTGTGTTTGTCCTTCATTGCTATGTTGTTATGGTGATTGTTCTTGTAATAATATTGTCTTTTACCAATGCTGGCCAAAACTATTTACCCAAAATTGATAAAAAGGGTAGTTATAAAATTGATCGAACATAAAAAATTCTCGTAGGGTTCTTACGATAAATAATTCTACGTGAACCTAAACAACTTAAGAAATAAATTAATAACATATATATATATATATATATATATATATATATATATATACACACACAATATGTGTATATATATAGACAGATAGAGATAGATAGATAGGGAGGGAAGGAGAGAGTTAAGGGTTCTTGTAAATCAATATTTTGCATGGTTAGGCCTTGCCTACATCCGCACCGAGATGACACTAGGTAAATTCATTATATTCCTGTCACTAAGGTAGATAAATCTCCTTACGAGGATGTAAGAGAAAGATTTTATAATTTCTCATAGTTTAAATATTTTCGTATTTTGTGGTATTCCGTTACAAATCGAAGTTTCAAAATGAACACTTCATTTGCATTTGCCTCCACAATTATTTGAAGGCATGTTAGTGACCGAGCATCGTTTTCGGATTTCAAGTCTTTGGATTTGTCACCAACACTTTATGGAGATATATGACGTGTGGTCTTTATTTCTTATTCAAATTATATTCTGGGGTGTTTATTTTTTAAATCGAGGCATTTTTATAAAGAGAATTTTGAAAATATTTTTTTTTAATTTTTAATCTAGTTCAAACGAGATATTGATCTCGTTAGAAAAAAATGCCTTTTCATTGGAACAAGCTTTGAACGAGCTGTGTTCTGTTTAACATAATCAAAATCGTTAGAAGGATGATCGAATGAGAAAGGATGTTGTTCAAACGAGACTAGATCTCGTTAGAAGGAAACAAATATTTTTGTACGAAGAAGATGCTATTTTTGTTTAAACGAGACCGCTGTCTCGAAATTTGTGCTTTTTTTTTATAAAAAACTGGTTTGAGAAGTTTTTCTCAAGACTTTTAGCGAAAACGAATTCCCAATATCGGTCCTAAAAGTGTTCATATATTTGTTTTAGAAAAACACTTTTCTTTTTTGAATCGTTCATCCCATATATGATTTGTTGAATTTGTCCAAACCCAGGTTCCATACTCGTTACATCAACCCCTTCTAGAGTTTTATTCTACTGCTGATTTGTGGAGCCGAGTCTCTATAGCTAAAAAAAGAAAGGATTTCGATATCATGAGGCTGGTCGGTGGATACCGACGGAAGATCGTTTCCTATGGACGGTGTTATATTATGCATTATACTTAGTGGAGCTCTAAGTAGTCTGTAAGTCATCGAGTCTGTCAGTTTCCTAACAATGTTGAAATCTTGGTTTTTCCTTAATCTTCTTCTGCTTTGTTTGCTCGATTTGATTGTGAGATTGGACATTTAGTTTGGACTTTATCTTACATGCACACCTTATTAGTAACCAATATAAAGTTTGGATTCAAAGTTGGATCATGTGTGTGTAACCTAATATACCGATTATCCATACGAACCCGCTTTCTCAAATTAGTATCTGAGCGGGTTAAACTAATTTTTTGTATGATCTTTTAAAAAAAAGTATTTTATGGATAATTTGTATAATAGGATACTTGTTTTTATGGGTCTAATTATACCTATTGTAAATCTCGAATGAGTTCATCTTTGATAGCGATTGAAGGGCGTGTCTTGCTTGTGTGTGAAAGAGGGTGAACACTACCCACAGTGACTAATGGAGATGTCATAAGTCCTAAGCCCATCATCACTTGGATGGAAGATGAACTAAAATGGAGTAATTTTAACTCAGACGGTTTAAGTGCCATTTCTGAAGCCATCACCCCTGATGAGTTCTGCCGCACCATGACGTGCGCAACGTCTAAAAAATCTTGAAAAACTCTCTAGCTCATTCTACCAACGCTGTGAAAGATTCTAAGATACAAAATCACACCCCACTATTTGGGATTATTACTATGCTAGAGTCTGAATCATTTGATGAATTTTATGCACGATCGTCTCATATCGTTAACTCTAGTTATTATTTAGTTGAGAGAATTCCCAAGACACGTGTAGTGAAAAATATTTTGAGTTCCCTTCCATCCCACTTTATTCCTAAGGTTACTGTCCTTAATTCGTCTGGAATTTTAGATACACTTAGGTTATAAGAACTCGTAGGGGACCTTTAAACTACTGAGATTGACATGTTTTCCAAAACTTTTAAACCAATAGAAAATGAAATTGCTTTAAAAGTTAAATCTAAAAGGAAAGAGGAGCTTTATTTTCACTCGAAATATTATTTTGACTTAGATGATCTGGCCTTCTTTGCAAAAAAATTCTCAAGCTTTGAAAAGAAAATACTTCTAAAAAAATAAAAGTTTTAAGAAAGATAAAAATTTAAATTAGACAAGAAAATTTTTTAAAAAGCAAGAGGACAGTACCCTAAGAAATGTGAGGCAAGATGCTATGAGTGCGAGGGTAAGGGTCACAAAGCTCACGAGTGTTCTACGATGTTAGAGGGACAAGGAAAAGGCAAAGTTTCATTCAATGCTACACTTAGTCATAGCGATGTTGAGTCGGTAGATTTTGGGGATGGATCACAACATGGATGTAACTTCACTGCATTCATGGACAGTCATGCTAGTACGTCGAGTACACCTCACGCCAATGAGAAGGTTGCAAAACATGATGACCTCGACAGTGACACTAGTCATTCCAGAGAGAATGAGGGAGATTATATTTTAAATGACGAAGAGAGTGACCTTTAGCATACTTAAGTCGAGCTTTATGTCGAGACATTTAAAACAATAAAGAAAATAAATATTTGGCACTTAGGGTTTTAGCTTTAGAGAAGGATTTGAGAGAGTTGAGAGAGAGCGAGTCCTCGGTGAGAGTTTCTTTAGGGGAGAGAGTCCTTTTAGTGGTGAGGTAAAATGGTGACTTGACCAACATAGTGACCAGCCTTATGAGAGATCTTCAAGATTCATTGAAGACTCGTGAGAAACTTAAAACCCTTTTAAACCAACTTTAAAAAGATCTCGAACATGTCCGGGAGGTCAAGGTTACTATAGAGGATACATCAAAGAAGGTTGGGAAGATATTCCTTGGTCCCACTTTTGGATTTTGGGAGAGGCAAGGAATAGGTTACGGTGGTTTATTTATTTCCCAATCTGCACCAGAATCATTTCCTAAATTTATAATAGATCCTTATGGGCCTCGACCTAAACCATAAAAGAGAGTTTAACCTAAATAAGCAAACCAAGGTAGACCCAAACAAGTCTATGCTTGCACCTATTTCAAAAGAAAAGGTCACCTTAGGTAATTGTTCTATAAGTTAGGGAGAACTCACGTGCACATATTCTCGCACATTACTATAATGACTTTTCTAGTCTTAGAGAGCAAGTTGGGTTCCTAGTCGCGACTTCGCAAAGCTTAATGGAAGAATTCAAAGGATTTCTATGCCTTTTGAAAACACTTGTAACGCTACGAATAGAGCCAAAAAAAATAAAGGAAAACAAAAGGTTACCACCACTTGGGTACCTAAGCAAGAGGATAAAACCCTTGTTGTCCACCTTGCTCTCAAGCTGCAAAATACTTCCCTATGGTATTTTAATAGTGGGTGCTCTAGGAACATGACCGGTGGCATATCATTTTTCACCAGCCTTATGGATCGCAAGGAGGGAAAAGGCACTTTTGGATCTGGGAATAAGTCTAGTACTTTAGGACGATGTTGTGTTGTGATACCCTGATTTCCTAAACTATTCAATTTGTTATATGTAAAAGGTTTGAAAGCAAACTTAATTAATATAAGCTAATTGTGCAACGCAAAGTTTACGGTAAAGATTGGTCGCTCTGAATGTAATGTGTATGATCAACCTGGTGAAATATTACAAGGAGTGGGGATCGAAGATAATTACTATGGGATCGTTCCCAAGTCCTCCTTTATGTGCAATGGTGCCATGATCTCCTCTATGGACCTTTGGCATCAATGACTAGGTCATGTGAACTATAGAGATATTGAGTTATGAGTGAAAAAATACCTAGTTCGTGGCTTACCGTCTCTTAGGAAACCAACATCCTCGATTTTGGACCTTGCCAATAAGGAATATAAATTCGAAGTCCCGATCAAAAGTCTAATACCATTACCCTCACTCGTGTATTGGAGTTGATTCATATGGATCTTATGGGTCCTCCTTATTCGAAGAGTTTATGTGGAATGAAATATATTCTCGTGATAGTCGATAACTTTTTGAGATAATTTATTACCGAGTTTCTTAGAGAAAAGTCCGATACGGTTGAGTTACCAACAACCAAGTGCAATGTCTTAGAAAACCCACATGGTGACATTATTAATCGGATGCATAGTGACAATAACACTAAATTTAAAGAGACGAAATGGATAGATAATGTGAGGGAGTGGGATATAAACATGATTTTTTAGTTGTTCGTACTCCTCAATAAAATGGGATAGTTGAGAGGAAGAACCGGACGATTTAAGAGATGGCTAGATCCCTGCTTCTTGGGAGAAACGTGACTACACATTTTTGGGAAAAGGCGATGAGTACCGCATGCCATACGATGAATATGGTATATCTTTATCTACGCACGTTACACATGGCATATGAGTTATGGATAGGAAATAAACCTAGTCTATCGTATTTTCGTGTCTTGGGGAGTAATTGCTACATCTTGAGAAATAGAGAGCACTTAGGAAGGTTCGACTCCCAGAGTGACGAGGGGATATTTTTAGGGTATTCATCGTCGAGTAAGGCTTATAGGATGTTTAGCCTTGCAAGCTATAGGGTTATGGAGTCTTTAAACGTCACTACTAGAGACGACGAGCCTCCAGCTTCTACAGACCCAATGTAACACCCCGTACTTTATGTCATTTAAATTGGTAAAATTATATAATTAAATTGCGTGAATAAATTGCTTGTATATGATTGTGCATGATTTAGTGATTCATTTATACCGAATGTGTGCATTGGTAGAATAATTAATTTGCATGTTACGTGAGTTATTGTTATTTCATGACTAGTATAACAAATATCAATAATTTATGGTAGACATTGTTTGAGTGCATTTTGGAGTGATTTAGGAACCCGTTTATGCGTTTTAAACATCTTAAGTTGTGTTTCGGGGATAAGAATACCCTTAGGGGAGAATTTGGACCAATCCGAGTGTCCTTTTAGGGGGACCAAAATTGGGTATTAAGAGGATATACATGATTAAGGGTTGTAATAAGAATTTAACCCAATTTAATTACACATTCCATCCACTTCTAAATTATCCTAGTAGCCTTAAACCTTCTGGGGAAAGTTACCAATCTTAGAGAAGAAGAGAGGAACAAAGGCTCAAGGGAGGAGGCTTCTCTCATCTCTAAAGGTAGTAGTTTTCTTGAAAAACTTTTAATAATATGTTTATTCATTCATATGCATGTCTCTCATACAAATTCTAGCTATAAAATTGATTGGAGATTGAATTATAAATGGATTTAGATCCAGGGTTGTTTAAAATTACTTGATGATTAATTGTGTCTTGAAAAGTAAAGACCTTGGAGACAAACCTGAAATTGATATCGTATAAGTGGAGAAATTTCTGTTAGAATCCAAGTGATAGTATTGAATTGTATCAGTGAATTTGAATCATGTATTGATCGTAATATTCTGGAAATTTTAAGAGGAGAATTATGTCTTTTATGGGTTTAGACAATTTGTGATGTTCATGACACAATTACTTGAATTAAAGGAGATTATCATGTGTAGAATGGTTATAAACCCATGTAGACACATTTTATTGATTATGATATAGTTATAGTTATTGAAATTTAGTTTTATAAATCCTTAAAAATGATTGTGGAATTTTGGGAAAGAAACCTGTATTGAAAATTAACAATTCTGGGCTCACTTCCAGAGGCGAATCCATTTGGCCCGGCGTGAATCGATTCGGCTCCAAGGGCAAATTGATTCAAATCTTGGGGCTTGGGTCAGGGTTTGACTGTGGAAATGTTCAGGGGAATTTTACGATTCTAAGCAAGTATGTAAGAGGTTGTCCGAGTGAAGAGAGATTTAAATAAATATGAATTTTGTCTTTACCAATAAATGATGAATTTAATAATTAACTAGAGTGTTAATATTCAAGACAAGGATTTATATTTCGAGATTTATGAAATCAAGTTATGGTAGTTATGGGGATAAATACCTATACATATTTTGTGCTATATGTATGTAATTATTATTTATGTCAACATACCCATGTTCGTGGAAGGCCTATCGATTAGGGTTTGCATTCGTCGTTGGACCGTGTACCACGCGCCGATTAAGATGTGCTAGGCATAATATAAGTAGTTATTTTAGACCATACGTTCATAGGAAATTCTTCGTGATGAGAGAAGTGGGATAGAAATATCTATTTTCATATCCGAGGTTAATGGCATGAGATGGTATACTACATAGTGATCGCACCACTTTTGTGTATTTTGTTTACTTCCGTTTGGTGAGGGACTCCTCTGGACTTATCGATAGAGCACGTGCTGGACACCAAAGGTAGATGTCTTCTTGTGCCAAATTTATATAAAGGTGTATATATATGTTTATATAAATGGATTAATGAATATAATCCTACATAAAATACATAATGTGATACAATTATATTTTCGTGGGATAGTATTTTAGGGTTAGTCTTTGAGACTGTGGTTATACATATAGATATTTACCTCCCTGTTGTATGTGGGATAGTTGCCCTAATATTGTAACATTAAAGCAGAGATCGGATTACATGTTTAGGCTTGGGATGGATATGCATATAGAATTGCACTTAGATACGGGGTATGATACTTAGTGTATGCGAGAGACGATGGGCAGTATATTATCCAATGAGTGCATTAATATCCACTAGTTTTGTAAGTTAATTCTTGAAACTTTAGGTCATTGACCCAAATCATCAAAATTATTTTCCAAGTTATCCTTAATAGGAACATCAGGGCTGACGGTGGATCAGACTTCCAATTTCACTTACTTAGTAGAGGATTGAGCTCTTTGATTCTAGCATAGCTTGCCACTCTTTATTTTATTTTATTTTTTATATTCCATAGATTATATGGGCATAATCCTGAGGCGTATTTATTTTTAATTATATTTGGGATAAAAGTTTTATGATTTATGATATTTATGACTTACTCATTGGCAGTTATTATTTCATATTATCTTATTATGTGTGGATGTTTTAAATCAAAATATCACTTTTACGAATTGATGCTAAGAATGGTATGAATTTTTAGACGAGCCCTATCTTTGGTGTATTATGTCTCGCTAACCTTCACGTTAAAAATGGGGGTTGTCACATTTGGTATCAGAGCATCTAAGGTCTAGTATCCTTAGGATCTGTGTTGCACTTATTACGTTCTGCATTGCGTTCTTTGATGGGTAGAGCCCTATGTTTAGGAATCGTTGCATTATTTATAATTTGTTCCTATTACGAACCTTTGTTATTTTCAGATGGAAAATACTCGATGCTATAGACCACAGCATGCAACTAACGAGGCTATAGAGCATAGGGCCAGTAGGAGCTGTAGCTACACACACAGCCACCACTAGTGCCACCCATGGTTATTACAGCAGACATAACTATGATAGTGACTCAGGTAGTCTCTACAATAATGGATGCCATGCTACAACACTTTTTACTGTCGCAGCAGTCACCCCCCAGCCGTTAGCGCTACTGACTCAGTCAGAGGGCTCAGTTTGGGAGAGAGATAGGGGGACTTTAATAAAGGCCACCCACTAGAGTTTGCTGGGAGTACAAATATCTTAGTGGAAAGTCAGTGGAGGAAAGATATTCAGAGACACATAAGGATGGTTGAGTGTACAGTGGTGCATAAGAAAATTTTAGCCTAATTTCGATTAGTAGGACTATCCCTATAGTGGTGGGATTCTTTCACCACCCTGGAGGATTAGAACATAATAACCATTTATAAGTTTTGGAAAAAGTATGAGGGGGAGTATTTTTTGCCCATAATGAAGTCAGAGATAAAGAGAAATTTCATGGACCTAAAGCATAAGGGTCGTACCATAACAGAGTATGAGGTGGAGTTTACTGCATTATCATTATTTGCTGAAGATGAGGTAAACACCGAAGAGAAGAAAATGAAAAAGCTTGTGTTCGGGACAACTTGTCACATCAGGAAATCCTTATTAGGGAACCTAACTTTTACCACTTACACTCAGATAGTGAATGTCATTTTATTGCATTATCAGGATCACCGGTCGCTCCAGAAGGGGAAGGGCATTAAGAGATTCAATTCAGATCCATCGAGCCAGTAGGGTAAGACATGTGGAGATGGTAATCAGGGGTTCTAGTTATTTAAGGGGGCCCAAAAAGGAGATCAGTTCAAGAAGCACATGAGTTTCATTAATCAGAACAAGATGGGCCAGCAAGGCTAGCGACAGTTATTGAGGGGCCACCAAGACAAGTGGCAATAAGGCCGAGGCTAGCCAGGCCAACAGGGGTAACAACATTATAGGATTCAATTTTATGGATACTTTTACATCTGTGGAGAGAAATGATACCCAATGAAGAAGTGGCCTCGGGGAAATTGGGGGTACAGGAGCAGGGAGGTCATTGTGGATATTAGGCACCTCAGGAAAAGCGTTAGTAGTTGCCAGCCCCGCCAGTGGTCACATTGGTAGCTTACCAAATCCACCTGCCCCACCTCAGGAGCAAAAATAGCAGCTATAGTATGGGTGTGTGTGTACCACGTCGCACTTAGAGAGGGACCAGTAACAGCACAAGCAGTGGTGGTTATGCTCCCTATTTTTAGGAATATATGGCGAATTTTATTTAATACTAGTGCATCAAACTCATGTGTTAATACTAGTTTTTCTCGGTCATTGGGTATGGTAGACTTAGTGTCACCTATATGTTCCGTGTGCAAAGGTATAGGGATAGACATTGGGAGACTTAGGTTCGTAGCAGACCTACTTATGTTAGATATTTAGAGTATGAAGTTATCCTGGGAAAGGATTGGTTAGCTACTTATAGGGCTTGTTTTGATTATTATGGGAGGTCCATCATCTTTGCAATACCGAATCCAGAGGGAGCATCGAGAATGCATTTATACTACATTGAGGAGGATACTTATGATGAGGTCATTGTTTCTCTAGACTCCATTCCGATTGTTAAGGAGTTTTTAGATGTGTTTTGAGGGATTCCAGGGTTACTACTGAATAGGGAGATTGATATTGTGATTAACTTGATTTCGGGTACGATCCCATTGACCGTGCACTATAACATTTGGCTCTTTTAGAGATGAGAGAGCTTAGAGATCAGATTCAGTAGCTATTGGGTTAGGGATTTATTCGGAGGAGTACTTCACCTTAGGGTGCTCAGGTCCTATTCCTAAAAAAAAGGATGGATCATTGAGGTTGTTTATCTACTATGAGGAGTTGAACAAGGTCACAATATGGAATAAGTACCCTTTTCCTCGTGTTGATGATCTGTTCGATAGAGTAAGGAATGTATCATATTTTTCTAAGAGTAATTTGAGGTCGGGGTACCATCAGTTGAGGATTCAGGATCAGGATATTCTGAAGACAACATTTTTGACGAGATATGGATCTTACGAGTTGATGGTTATGCCTTTTGGTCTAAACATTGTACATAAAGTGTTTATGGAGCTGATGAATAGGGCGTTTAGGGACTTCTTAAATCAGTTTGTTATCATGTTCTTATATGACATACTGATTTATTCTTGGAACGTAGATTGGCACGCACAACACTTGCGAATAGTATTACATATATTGTGGAACCATCATCTCTATGTCATGTTTGAGAAATGCAGGTTTTGGTTGAGGGAGGTTCAGTTCTTAGGTAACGTTGTATCTGAGATTAGGATATTAGTGGATTCGGGAAATGTTTCAGTGGTGATGGACTGGGGACAACCCCCTACTCCTACGAAGGTGTGCAGTTTTCTAAGTTTGTCAGGGTACGACCATCGATTCATTCAGGTGTTTTCGAATATATTTGGGCCTCTAATGAATTTAACACGAAAGGGTGTACCATTTGTTTAGGATGATGCATGTCAGTAGGCTTTTGACGAGATAAAGGTCAGGTTAACTTTTGCCCCCATATTCGCTTTACCTCGTGGAGGAATAGACTACAAGGTCTTTACGAATGCATCCTTACGAGGACTTGAATGTATATTAATCCAAGAGGAGAGGAAGATAGCTTATGCTTCTCTAAAGGTTAGGCCTCATAAGGGGAATTACCCCACCCATGATTGGGAGTTAGCAGTAGTAATGTTCTCTTTGAGAATTTATGGTTATCATCTTTTGGGGGACAAATTTCAGTTGGTTATGAACCCTAAAAGTTTACATATTTGTTCACAGAGGGAGTTGAACATGAGGCAATGTCGATGGCTTGTGTTTATGAAAGACTACCAATTTAATATTTAGCATCGTTCGAGCAAGGCGAATGTAGTGGCAAATGCCTTGAGCTATAAACCGATAGTCTAGTTATCAGCAATGTGAAAGGCAAAGTGGGGTTCACTTCGTACAAACGATGAGATGTCAAGTGCTTTTATGGAAATTCTTACCTTCACACCTGAAATCATCATTTGGGTCGCTAAGGAACATATAGGAGATCCTATTTTCCAGGATAAGGTCAGATATTTATTGACAAGGGGGTATATCACTATTCGATTTTTGATGGGGGATTGAGATTTCATGGAAGGTAAGTAGTTCCAAAAGATGCGAAATTATGATGAGCAGTTATGATTAAGGCACAAGGGTCATCTTTTTTTATACATCCCCTTGAAGATAAGATTTACTAGGATATGAGGTGCCAATATTAATTAGTAGGCATGAATAAGGACATAGCCATTTTTTAGATCAAGTGCGCCATATGCCAAATGATTAAGGTGGCCCATTTGCGATCACCACGTGTTCTGCAGCCTCTTGAGATTCTAATGTTGAAAGGGAAGAGTATTTTCATGGATTTTATTACACGGTTACCTACATCCTAGTGGGGACACGATGTTATCTGGGTTATATTGACCATTTAAAAAATGGAACTCACTTTTTGTTAGTTCGAACAGACTATACTTTGGAGCAGTATACCAGGATATTCCTCGCTGAGATTGTGAAGTTGCATGGTGTAACACTCAATATTATGTCAAATAGGGACAATATGTTTGTGTCCTACTTTTAGAGGAGTTTACAGTAGGCATTGGGGGTGGAATTGAGATTAAGGACACCGTATCACCCACAAATGGATGGTCCGATAGAGAGGGTGAATCAGATATTGGAGGATATATTACGAATGTGCATTTTGGACTTCAAATGTACTTGGGATCAGTACTTACCATTGGTGGAGTTTTCTTACAATAAAAATTACCATTTTACAATCAGTATGGCACCTTCCGAGGCATTGAACAAGAGGCATTTTCGTTATCCCTCTTATTGGTTATAAGTGGGGCATAAGAAGCTTCTCGGACCGGAGTTAGTTTAGGATATATAAGAGATGGTGGCGATAATTAGAGCTAGAATTCGAATTGCTTAGGATCGATAGAAAAATTATGATGATGCAAATAGGAGGCACATGGATTTTGAGGTTGGAAATCAATGCTACTGAGGGTGTCTCCTGTAAACGGATTAATTTAATTTGGGAAGAAAGGGAAGTTGGCTCCCTGATATATGGGATCGTTCTCTATTATTTATGAGATTGGACCTATAGCATATTGATTAGCCTTATCAGATCACTTAGAGGATCTATGACGCTCTCCATATTTTGATATTACGGAGATTCCTCAGAAACGAGGTAGCTTATCATCATATGGATCTTAAGGAGACAGAGCTCCCTCCCGACGTGAGTTATGAGGAGCAGCCTGTAGCCATTTTAGACCATAAGAAGCGTAAATTTCATTCCAACGTAGTTCCTTTAGTACAGGTGCAGTAGGGACACCACAACAATGATGAGTTAACTTGGGAGCGGGAGGGTGACATGCGAAAGAAGTATTCGGAATTCTTCGAGTCATGTATGTTCCCAATTACGAGGACGAAATTTTGTTATTAGGGGGTAGAATATAACACCCCTTAATTTATGTCATTTAAATTAGTAGAGTTATATAATTAAATTGTTTTAATAAATTTCTTGAATATGATTGTGCATGATTTAGTGATTCAATTATACCGAATGTGTGTATTGGTAGAATAATTAATTTGCATGTTACGTGAGTTATTGATATTTCATGACTAGTATAACTAAAATGTGTAATTTATTGTAGACATTGTTTGAGTGCATTCCAGAGTGATTTAGGAAACCGTTTTGGTGTTTTAAACATCTTAAGTTGGGGCCGGGGGATAGGTATACCCTTAGGGGAGATTTTAGACAATTCCAAGTGCCCTTTTGGGCTTATTTGGGCCCCCCAAATAGAGTATTAAGAGGAGATGCGGGATTAAGGGTTTTAATAAGAATATAACGCAACTTAATTATATATTCCATCCACTTCCAAGTTAAACTAGTAGCCTTACATCTATTGAGGGAAGTTGCCAACCTTGGAGAATAAGAGAGGAACAAAGGCTCAAGGGAGGAGGCTTCTATCATCTCTAAATCAAAAATTTTCTTGCAAAACTTTTAATAATATATTTCTTGATTCATATGCATGTCTCTTATACCAATTTCGGGTTATAAAATTACCTGGAGATTGAATTATAAATGGATTTAGATCTATGGATGTTTAGAATTAATTGATAATTAATTGTGTCTTGAAAAGTAAAGACATTGGTGATAAACTTAGAGTTGATATTGTATAATTGGATAAAGTTCTGTTAAAATCAAGTTGATAGGAATGAATTATATCGCTGAATTTTAATCATGTATTGATCATAATATTTTGGTAATTTTAAGAGGAAGATTATGTATTTTATGGGTTTAGATCACTTATGATGTTCATGACCCAATTACTTGAATTAAGGGAACTATCATGTGTAGAATGGTTATAGACCCATGTAGACACGTTTTATTGATTATGATATAGTCGTGGTTTTGAAAATTGAGTTGTATAAAGCCTTAAAAATGATTATGAAATTTTGGAGAAGAAATTCGTAGTGAAAATTAAGAAATTTGGGCTCACTACAAGAAGCGAATTGATGTGACTCCCAGGGAGAAACGATTCGGCTCCTGGTGCTTGGATGAGGTTAGATAGTGGAAATGTTCGGGAGATTTTTACGAGTCCAAGCGAGTATATGGAACGTTAACTAAGTGAAGATATATTTAATTAAAAATGAATTTGAAATGTTATCCAATAAACAGTGAATTTAATAATTAACTTGAGTGTTAATATTAAAGACATGGATTTATGTGTCGAGGATTATGAAATCAAGTTATGGTAGTTGTGAGGATAATTACCTATACATATTTTGTACTATATATATGTATTTATTATTTGTGTGGACATACATGTGTTTACGGATGGCCTATTCGTTAGGGTTGCGCTCATTGTCGGAACTTGTACCACACGCTGGCTGAGATGTGTTAGGCATAGTGTAGGTCATTATTTTAGGTCATACATTTAGGGGAACCGCTTCGTGATGATAGAAGTGGGATGTACGGATCCATTTTCATAGACGAGGGTATAGGCATAAGATAGCACAAGATTAACTTAAAATTAACCTTTGATTTAGAGATAAATCCCCATTAGGCAATATGGTACTTTAAATCTTTTGAAAAATAGCACAAGATTTTTTTTTCAAAGGCATGTTTGGATGAAAACATATCTACCTTTATGCACGACTTAAAAGTACCAAACAAATTTACTTACATATGTTCCTTTGTTTAACATTTACCCAAAAAGCTTTTCGATATTCAACCCACGTTATTTATCCTCCACTCTCCCATTTAACGTCCTAACTTGGCAGTTAACTCCAAACGATAGGCACACCTGAAACATAACATTATAGGAGTGTAAGCAACACAAGCTTAGTGAATGACCATATTTCACACATACATCACATATATATAACCAATTTGAATAACTATTTTTATTTTCTAATGTCATAACCCAACAGGAATTGTGTAACTCTCGCAAGCCTGGACCCGCCAGTCCAATTAACTCCCAGTTAATGGGGATACCACATCCCATAATTATGCCCGAGTACAAAAAACCTTTAAGTTGGATTAACGGGACTGTCACATCCTGTAGGACCCACCACAGTCCTTAACATTATATAAGGGACCTTCCACAGTCCATAACATTATATAACATCACATAAAATTCTTAATCATATGCATATGTTTCATGAATACAACATCACTCCCATAAGCATCTTAACACATAAGTTTAACTACACATTTCCATATGAACATATAAGCATCTATATTTCATAGGAAAGGTCACTCACCTTGAATTTTGTAATAAGATTAATACAAAAACTATTTCCTTGGTATGGTAGTGCTAGTCTCTTTCCCACCTAACAATTCAACATCATTAGTATTTGAATACACCAAATCACATTAAACTTAGTAACCCATCACATCAAATGGTCAATCTAACATAACTGAAAATTAATTGAATATGATACTTCACATTTCCATAGCACCTTATTCATTAGGGTTCTAACACAATTTATGGAATTAAATTACGAATTCTCTAGACAAAGTTATGCCTGTTTTATTACAACCTTTTCCAAATCATTTCTGGAGAAAAACAACAATAAAACTTCAACTTAAACACAACCCCCAAGCCAAACTAGAAGGTATTTTATTCTCCCCATCAATTACATCATCCTCATATATGTTCTCTAATATTTTCAATTTATATTTCTTGATTTCAATAAGTATTCAATGATTTATGCCACTTTTAACACATCTAGGTCTGAGTAGACTATCAAAGCATAACTTAACATTTTTCAAGGATATATAACGTCCTACTAGGTTATAAATCATGGAAACGTATATTAAACATGTTGAATAATATAAAATTGATGTTGCATAATTTTTAGATCATTTACTAAGTCAAGCAAAACATCGAACACCTGGTGTGCACTTACACTTTTGGGACAGATTTTATACCTGAACTTCAAACTATCACCCAAGATTCATTTCTTGGTATTTTTAAATAATTTTTATATATAGTATACATATATGAGTCTATTATAATCTCCAATTGTAATCATTTAATTTCAATAAGTATTCCATGATTTATGACACTTTTAACACAACTAGGTCGGAAGAGAACATTAAAGCATAACTTACCCTTTTTAAGCATATAGCACTTGTACCTAGGGTATCAATCATGGAAACATATACTAAACATGTTTTAGTATATATACACATCATATATATGAATTTACTACATCAAAAATCTTCACGAGAAGAAAAGTCAAAAGATGGGACTTTGAAGTTAGCATTTACGATCCTAGCACAAGTCCTCACGTATGATCTTAAGTCATCCTTAGTTTAACTCAGTTTGGAAAAATGGATATCATTTAAATTTTAATACAAATCATAAACAAATATATATCAAGGGTATAACTCATCCATGTGACCAACTTTAATAAAGAGATAATTACCTTACGAGAATTCCTCGATTTATGGTAATTTTCCGAAGGATTTCTTCCTTAACTTCCTCATTTTCTCTCTCCTTAGGCAAAATATTATTCATGGCTGAATTTGATGAAGAAGGGGGTCATTTTAAGGGGTTTAAGTCGGCCTAACAAGCCTACCATTCCAACCAATCACAATATAACACGTGGCACCATATGAGACAAAATATCATTTAAAGCTAAATGACCACTTTACCCTAGGTTCGTAAAAAGACAATATCTTCTCACTCGAATGCTCGTTTGATGCACCATTTATTATGTTATAAACTTAACTCATATATATACAACTTTGATATTTTGTGTTATCCCCAAATCATAAAAGTAGTATGCCTGATTTGGGCCCGAACAGAAGAGTAGCAATTTACCGAAAATCTCAAAACTTTCACATTTGGCGACCTAACATCGCCAATTTTGGGCCAACACCTTGATTTAATTTTATAATCATAATGATGTATGAAAAACATATTTTAATGATGTATTTAATAACATAACTAATTATATGATCTAAACAAGTTATCCCCGATTAGAAGCTCGATTAACATCTAATTCAACCAATTATATGTGGGCTAGTTATATTAATATTGTTATGTTAGAGTAGAAACCGGATTGCATGTTTGGGCTTGGGTTGGATATGCGCATAGTATTGCACTAAGATGAGGGGTGAGATACTGCATGTGAGAGACATTGGGTGGTATGTAATGTGAATTGTATACATTATTATCTACTGGTTTTGTAAGTTAATTCTTGAAACTTTGGGTCGTTGGCCTAAATCATTAAAATTATTTTCTAAGTTATGCTAAGTAGGAACAACACGGCCGATGAAGGATCAGACTTGCAATTTCACTTACTTAATAATGGATTCATCTCCTTGATTCTAGCATAGGTGCTAATCTTTAATTTATTTCAATTTTTTTATTCTCGAGATTGTATGTTCATAAGCTCGTGACGTATTTATTTTAGTCAGTTATTTCTAGTTATATTTTGGATATACCATTTATGATTAATGAGAGTTGGCACTTATTCATTGTCAGTTGTTATTTCATGTTATCTTAGTGCATAGATGTTTTAAATTAAAATGTCACTTTTATGGATTGATGCTAAGAATTGTATGATTGTTAGATGCTCTCCATCTTTGGTTTATTGTCTCTAGCTAAACTTTATGTAGAAAATGGGGATTGTTACACCCTAACCCTCAGTGTGAGGATGAGTCACCCCCTGGTGACGATCCCATCGTTCCTTATACTACCCCGATGGAACCCATTCTTAATTTATAGGATTCATCCTCTTAGGTTCGAAGGAGTCATGACCCTTCAGCTATACTTGGTGATCCTACACTAGGTTTCAAGACTTGCGCTGAACTTTAGAATGTGATTAGATACCTCTCCTACACCTCCTTAGTCGAGCCCAAGAATGTGAATAAAGTACTGAAGGATGAGTATTAACCATCCTCTATGAAAAATGATTTGTTTTTAGGTTTGCAAGAATGATGTCTGGGAGTTAGTCCCTCAACCTAGCGAGACTAATGTAATAGATACCAAGTGGATTTACAAGAATAATATGGATAAGAATGGTACCATAGTTCGCACTAAAGCTAGATGTGGATTTACGAGAATAAGATGGATGAGAATGGTACCATAGTTCATAATAAGTCTAGGTTGGTTGCTCAAGGCTACACACAGATCGAAGATGTAGAATTTGATGAGACATTCACTCCTGTTACTAGGCTTGAGTCTATTCGCTTACTAATCACCGTAGCATGTCATCTATGCTTCAAGTTATATCAAATGGATGTCAAGAGTGCCTTACTCAACGACATTCTATAGGAGGAAGTTTACATGGAATGCTTGAAGGGGTTTAAAGACCTAAAGCACCTAAGACACTTAATTTATCTTAAGAAGGCCATGTATAGTTTAAAGTAAGCACCATGTACTTTGGTAAGAGAGGTCACTTACTATCTCTTAGCTCATGGATTCAAGAGGGGGTGAGTGGATAAGATATTATTTACAAGGAGAGAGGGTGGTACGATATTAGTTGCCCAAGTCTATGTGGAAGATATAGTATTTGGATCCACATGCTCCCAAAATGTCCACACTTTTGAGGAGGAGATGAAAAGAGAGTTTGAGATGAACATGATCGGTGAGCTTACATTTTTCTGAGGTCTTTAGGTGTGTCAGGTTGAGGATGGGATATTCATATCTCAGTCCAAATATGTTAGGGACCTAATGAAGAAGTTTAGTTTAGACTCCGCTAAGCATTCACACACCCCTATGAGTACACCGACTAAGCTTTATAAAGACGCTTGAGTCAAGGACGTAGATCAAACCCTTTATAAGAGAATGATAGCTACTCTTCTCTATTTGATAGCTATTTGTCCGGACATTACCTTTAGCATTAGGGTTTGTATACAATACCAAACGTCTGCGAAAGAGTCTCACTTGCTCGCACTTAAATGTATCATCAAGTACATGAGTGACACTATTTCCTATGTTATTTGGTATTCCTTTGATACCGATGATCATTTTTCCACCTATTTGGATGTCGATCGGGCCAGGATATTGATCGTTGTAATAGCACCTCTGGTATGTGTTTTTACTTCGGGAGTACTCTTGTCTCGTAGTTGAGCTACAATCAAAACTGCATATCTTTGCCCATGGTGGAGGTCGAGTATATAGCCTCTCGGAGTTCTAGAAATCAACTCTTATGGATGAAGCGAATATTGGAAGATTATGGGATTTCCTAAGGCATAATGACTATTTCGTGTGATAATACGAGTGCAATTCATATATCCCGTAACACGATCCAATATTCCCGCATAAAGCATATTACGATACGTGAGAATTTTATTCATGTATCATGGAGGAGAAGGGCATGTCCTTGAGCTTTGCGAACATAGAATGTCAATTAGCCAATATTCTCACGATACCTTTAGATTCACTTAGATTCGAGAATCTTAAGAAATCTTTGGGTATTTGCTTCGTTGATTGAGTTAGGGTACTTTGTCTAATATATAATGTTTCTCATGATCATATCTTATATTCCAATTGCTAGATCGTATTTATATGTATTTTAAAGTTTTTTTCTTTTGATATATATTCAAATATCAAATAACATTTTCATTTTTTAAGAAAAAGTTTGAAAAATTGAAAAAAAATGATTTCATTTTGGATAAAAAAATTTGAAAAATTCAAAAAGATTTTTTATTTTTGTTTTTCACCATATATAGATGTACATTTAAGATACTCAGATACATTCCATTAATTCACGTGACTTTTTCATGGTGGTTTGAGACATGGTTTCATTTTTTTAGTTGATTAATAATGTGTGGATAGCATTTTGTTGATCATTGATGATTATTTTGTTCATGCTAGACTCTTTAGCACCTTTATTGCACACGTTGATATACTTTTTGAACATTGTACTTACTTATCATATGTCTAATGCATTGTTCTCAGCCCAATCGTGCTTAATAACGAACCAAATGTAAAAAGAGATAAGTTGTGCTTGTAAGAACCATTGCCTATATTTCGTTTCTCGAAAAAAAATATTATATTAAGCAATGCAAATGGGCTATAAAAGAGTAAAATTCTCTTCGCGTTAAAAGTCGCCATTTGTAAAAAGAGCCTAAGAAGATTATTCACACACAAAAACACAAGTGCCAAGGCTAATTTCAGTTATTTATTAATACATCACTAGATATAAGCATTATGGAATCTTAAAAGATATTTCAGAGTGAATTATTATATATGTGATATTTTGAGGGTGTTATAAAGTAGAATATCCATGGGTTTACACAACGGATTCTCTTGAAAATAATTAAATAGTTTGGCATTATTGATTTGAGAATCATCTATATTCATGGCATATTACATAAGTCGAGTCAATTTCGTTTAAGTTCAACACTCGTACACCTAAGATTGAAACTGAGTTTTTTCTTTAGAAATATTTCTTTAACCTCATGCACCTGTGTTATGAATGCCTATGTTGTTTTTCCTACAGAAAATGTTCACACAATTACATTCCATTTTCATGATTCGATTATTTTAGTGTTATTCCATGGTGCTATTTATTTTGTGCCTTTATGTAATTGTTATACCTTATACTTGAAAAGATTTGGAAAACTTCAAAAATAGTTAGTTTGGCTTTTGTTTTTTTCTTCGCATGAGCTTTAATTATCATACTTATGATGATGTCTTTACTTCTTCGGGTGACGGTTTTTATTCATGATTAGTTTTTAACCCTTTGTCTATTATGGATAAAAAGGGGGAGAAAAAGTTGAGGGGACGTTTATTTTTATTTAAGCTCGTATGTGTGATAATATTCTTTTATTTCATGTGTGTAGGTCTCTTCCATTTTGATGATGAACTCATGGACTACACTAGATGAAGAATTTCAGTTGAACACGAAATTTCAAATGTTATTTCATTTTTGGGTTTGGGACAACATTAGGATACATTATTTTAGGATTTTTATTGTAATTTGGGTTTCGATTTTTTATTTTGTACTGAAATATATAAAGGGGGAGAATTGTAAGAGCAGGATTATATAATTGCTCATATCTTAGTTATTTTGCTATTTTGGCGTATCTCATTACAAATCGGAGTTTCAAACCAAACACTTCATCTGTATTTTCTTCCATGATCATTTGAAGACATGTTAGTCACCGAGCATCATTTTTGAATTTCAAGGCGTTGGATTTTTCAGCAACACTTTATGGAGGTATATGGCTTGTGGTTTTATTTCTTATTCAAATTATATTTGGGGATGGTTATTTTTTAAATCGAGGCATTTTTATAAAGAGAATTTTAAAAATATTTTTTTTAATTTTTATTATCATTCGAATGAGATATTGATCTCGTTAGAACAAAATGCCTTTTCGTTGAAATAAGTTCTGAAAGAGCATCGAACGAGTTGTTATCTCTTTGACATAACCAAACTCATTGGAAGGGTGGTCCAATGAGAAAGGATGTCGTTCGAACGAGACTTGATCTCATTAGAATGAAACTCGTGTTTTTGTTCGATCGAGATGCAATTTTTGTTCAAACGAGACCATCACCTCGAAATTTGTATTTTCTATGAAAACCTGTTTTGATAAGTTTTTTCTCAAGACTTTTGGAGAAAACGAATTCCCAATATCTGTCCAATAAGTGATCATTTTTTTATTTGGAAAAAAACTTTTCGTTTACAAATTATTCATCCCATATATGATTTGTTAAGTTTCCTCAAACCCAAGTTCCATACTCATTACATTAAACCCTTGTAGAGTTTTACACTACTGTTGATTTGTGGAGGTGAGGCTCTATGACTAAAGAAGAAAGGATTTTGATATCCTGAGGCTGATTGATGGATACCGAGGAAAGATCGCTTTTTGTGGACGGTGTTGGACTGTGCCATATCTGTTCAAGAATTTAAGGATGTGCTACTTAGTGGAGCTCTAAGTAGTTTATAAGTCATCGAGTCGGACAATTTCCCAATAGTGCTAAAATTTAGGTTTTGTTCAGAATGAATTTTCCTTAAACTTCTTCATCTTTGTTTAGTTGATTTGATTGTGTGATTGAACATTTAATTTGGACTTTATCTTGCATGAACCCCTTGTTATTATCCAAGATAAAATTTGGATTAAAAATTAGATCTTGTGTATGCGTAACCTACTATACGGATTATCCATATGAACCCATTTTCTCAAAGGATATAATACACATGGAATCTCAACCAGCAAGATGCCCTTATCTTGCTCAAGTAAACATGATCAAATATTAAGATTCCTTCTTTCTCTTCACATGTAAAGGCACTACCGACCATCGTAATACAATGAAATTCAATCATAAAATAAATTGAGAAAATAATTGCAAGAACTTGGTTGCACTGTGGCAAGCTTTTGAATAAATTATTACCTTTGTATAACGATGTAAGGCTTATATCTTGGTGAAATTAAAGGCCCAACTTATAGTGTGAGATTTTTCTTTCATCTTTCTTTGAAATCACTACACCAAAATGGGTAAATTGGCACCCTTTCAGCGCTTATCCTTGTCACGGTCAATGATCGTGACAACAAACACGCGTTTTGTGTCACGATCAATGACCGTGACAAGGCCGTGATAAATTATTGTCACGATCAATGATCGTGAAAATACTTATAAATGTTGTCACGGTCAATGACCGTGACACGACCATGACAAATGTAGCAGTAAAAAAACCCTTTCTCTTATTTTTTTCCCCCACCGTTTCTTCCCACTCTCTCTCTCTCTCTCTCACTTTCAGGTTACTCTCTCTCTCTCTGTCTTCCATATATATATATATATATATATATATATATATATATATGATTGTGTGTATATATATGTGTGTGTGTGTATATATGTGCATGTGTGTGTATGTGTGTGTGTGTGTGTGTGGTGAGTGGGGGTGGGGAGGGGGTGGGGCAGGTTGGGGGGTTGTGCGTGTGTGCGTGGGTGGGGCTGGGGCATGGGGTAGGGTAGGGGTGAGGAGGTGTTTATACATATATATACTAGCATGAAGGCCACACGATGCATGGCCGAATTTAACTAAATTGTGACCTATTTAACACAATATATTCTACGAATGAAATTGCAAAATTTGATGATTAATTAATTGTAACAAATAAAATTCATGCATATAAAAAAGAATCCCTAAAACATAATAACAAAAAATCATATACGCATTTATCTATGTATATATTAAACTGTTGGAATAAAATGGCTGCATATATTAACTTGGAATGGAATCAAATGTAAGAGTTATCTTGCCTTGGAATCAAATGTAAGAGGTACATTACCTCATCAGCAATGAAGAGGTTGGATTTTGTGTGTGGTACATTACCTCTACAATTTTTATATAGTTATATAGATTATTTTGTCTGTGGGGGGGTGTTTATACATCCAACTCTCGAGTGTGTTTTACCATTGAGTCATGATGAGATAGTTGATCGATTACTTGGCATACAATTGAGGCATACTAGAGTTCGTGAGGAACCAAAGACAACTATGTAAAACACACACACACATATATAATAATAATACACACCGACTTGGATTTGGGCTACCGTTGGGTAAAACCGGAGTCTAGGTGTTAAGAAATATAAGTTAATTAACAAATTTGAAGCATTTTATAAGAAATATAAGGTAATTAACAAATTTTCATTTATGGAAAAGACTTCCACTTTATGTAAATTAATCAACTGGCAATATTTAGTTCGAAAAAATTCCATTAAATCCAACAATGCTAATAATAAGGAAATATACCACGCAATTCAGGTATTATTACAATAAATGGGCCACGACCCGAATAATTTTTTTTTTCAAAATCCCATAAATTTTGTGTGGGGTGGGGGTAGGGGGTGGCACAGTCATTGACCGTGACAAGTCCGTGACAAATATAATTTTCACGGGCTTAGCATGGTCATTGACCGTAACAATACTTATAAATAACCGTGACAATACTTGTAAATGTTGTGCATGTGTGTATGTGTGTGTGTGCGTGAGTGGTGGGTGGGGGTGTGGTGGGGGGTGGGAAAGGGGTTGGGGCAGGGTGGGGGTAGGGGGTGGGGTAGGGGGGCTGTTTGCGATGGGTGGGGGGTGGGGAGGGGGGATGTTTCACTCTTATACATATTAACAGTAACAATTCATTTTTATTTGTAGTAATTGTACATATTTGCATGTCTTCTTTTAATTCATTTTGATATGTACTAATAACATTTTTTTACAGCAAATGTCTCCTTCAGGTATTAAGGCGAGGATGATGATGCTGGTTATGATGATGTCGTCTGGGCTCGGTGGTAGTAGAGGCGATGAGGGGCCGATACTAATTTTACTTTAATTTTATTTCAGGGGGCAGGCAGTGACCCTGGGGGTAGGCCACATAGGATTGATACTTATGTGGCTCTTCGGACGAAGAATGGGAAGGACAAGGAGGTGTCCCCAAGAGTCGCGGTCATGATTGTAAGTAATACGACAGTTTACTTTTGTTAATTATGTTATAATTTTTTAATTTACTTATTTTACTAATCATGTGCTTTTTGTCGTTTCAGGCAAAGCTTAAGGAAGTGCATGAGTCGCAGTCTGATGCCGACAAGGCATCTTCATCCACAGACGCACTCAGCCAAGTGCTTGGCTCTGATCACAAGGGGAGGACAAGGGGGTGAGCTCTCGGGTGGCCAAATCTAGGATCATCGAATTGGAGATGAGCGACACCGGGTTGGCTCGAACGGTGGATTCACATGAAGCGAAGCTATCCCGTTTGGAGGCGACGGTCCAGGATATGTACTCATTCGTGAAGCGTTCGTTGGGCAGAAACCGTAAGGGTAAAGGGAAGGAGAAGGCGGTGCGGGAGAAGGAGGTGTGGGAGGACAAGGATGAGGATGTGGACCTCGCTGCTTCATCACCGAGACGTGCGGACTTTGATAATCCACTTCCCTATTTGGCTCCCTTCAACAGACCGATGTCGACACTTGGTTGGCCGATCGTGTTTATAACGGACGTATTTGATGGCCAGCGGATAGGGCGGGGGTTGAGGGATCCGAATATTGTCGAGGGTGAACTAGTTCAAGGACGTGAGCTTCAAGACCTCGAGTGCAGAGTGCTCGTCACGCATGTGATGCCCGGGAAGGAGAACTCCCAATTGTGGTTGCGCTAACAATGCGTCACGACGTATATTAGTTGATGTGTTAATTCGTATATCGTGTGGCCTACTCACCTCCTCAACTTTAACCATACCCCAGACATTTAGTGACATTGATTTATGTTTGAATTGAGTTGTTTTAAATTATTACATTTGAATTATATTTGGATTATATGGTGATGCATATTCTCTCTATTTTGAATCTATATTTGCATTATCTCTATTTTATTTGGATATATGATATTTGAACAGGTACAACATTGCTATAACAAGTACAAATATACTGCTGGGCAGTGGCAGTGGCCATACTGCCCAGCAAAATTTTTCTCAATTCTGCCTAGAATTGTCACGATCATTGACCGTGACAAGTCCTTGACAAAGAGTCTTCTCACGGACTTGTCACGGTCATTGACCATGATAATTTTTTAAAGAATGTCACGGGCTTGTCACGGTCAAGGACCGTGATGAATCTTGTCATGGTCAGGGACCGTGACACGAATGTGACAATTCTAACTAACTTGTCACGGTCAATGACCGTGACAAAAAAAAGTTATCTCGTCTAGAATTATCACGGTCATTGACCTTGACAAGCTGAAGTTGTCAAGGTCAATGACCTTGACAATTCTATAGATTTGGTGTAGTGAATCTAAGTAGCACATTTTGCACAAAAATTATAATGGAGCTTTGATGTTTGATATTTTTTTAATATCATGCCTAAGTACAAATATTGTTTGAAGGTGTATTTATAGTTTGTTAAAAGAAATTAGCCATTGGAAGTAGTTGGGAAGCACTTATTAGGTAGTTCGGAAAATATATATTTGAAATTTGAAATAAATTAGTCGTCCGGTTTCAATTTAACCTGATTTAGTCCAATTAATTTGAAATTAAGTCAAATTAAATCTTTTAAGTTGAATTAACTGCCTCAAATTTGGTCCCAAATCAGCCAAAAATTATTTAACCTATTGAGTCAAATCAACACTGTAAATTTATATTTTTCAATTTTTGATATTTTATTTTAATTATCTGAAAAGTATTGTGAGTGTCTATGTATGATTGGTCCAATAGAATAAGCAATACAGACACAAATATATTTTTTTACAACATTATTTAAATCACTCAAAAGTCTTCATGAGCTTTTGTCCATTGTTGATTTAACTTGTTGATGTTTATAAAGTTTTGCCCAATTTTGATGAACTTATTGATGTTGATGAAGATTATAAGAACTTGTTGGGACGTGATTAATGAGGCTCTTTGTTGTGATCTTGATTAAAAATGAATATTCTCGAGGTTGAAATAGTGAGAGCTTTGACTTGCTCGTGATCTTCTCTTGACATCTTCTGTTAAGTTTGAAGTTTATTTTATTTTGAACTTTTTTCTTTGACTATATTTGGTTGTAAGAAATATGTTGACATTTACTCGTGACGAATACTCATCGTATTTGAATATGTACTCAAAATCTTTATAGTGAATATGATGAAGTTCCCAATTTATCAATTAAATTGTTGTCATAAACAAATATTTTTGTTATTCTTTTAAATCCTTCAAATTCACAATTTTACGTTATTTCTGATGATGAAAAATCAATTGATATAGATGAAAATAATATTTTTGAAGTGAAATTTTGAAACATTTCCCCCATTTTCTCATCCATCTCCCCCTTTCTCAATATCAAAAAGGGCCGGGTGAATTACCGAGAAGCATATTATCTCCCCATTTGTTGTTGTCATTTTGACGTTTTATTCCCATCACTCAAATAGAAAAATATCTTTCCTTTGTTCCGTGAACAAGCAATATATTAGTAGCTACGTATTAACAAACATGTATATTTTTTTCATGGGTAAAATTGCTAGCATGGTGTCTCCAAACATAAAAAAATCCCAAAGATTATATTTACATGTGCCATATATATGATTTGTAATATTGGAAGTAAATAAGGAAACCTGCCCCTCACATATAGCACATGTGATGTTCTTCATCAACTAATCATGGAAAACCTTCAGGCATAGCTAATGATTATAGAGTTTTGAAAAAAATTATTCCAAGTGAGCAACGTGACAAGTGAGATAACGATAAAGAAGTGTATGAAAGTGTACAATCACATATAGCAAGTGTATTCTCATACTATCAAAGTATACAATCACATATAAAGTTTGTGTTACGTAACAAAGGTGTATGACGAGGTCAAATTTTAAATGTATTATTATATGTTCAATCAATTGGGGTGTGTGAGCAATATTTGTTGATGAAAATTCTCGAGTTTTTCGTTCACTTTTTTTTATATCATACATTTATATTAATCAAAGATCTTTTTTATGAAAATTTTGTCTTTCTCATGTATGTATTTCATAATTGTATATCCTTTAATCAATTTTAGGCCCATTTGGACTTGAAATGTTTGATGAAATTTGTCATAATATGTGAGGAATGTGTAAACTTTAAATAATCCCAAGTCGAGTATTTTCATTGATGTAATATGTGTAATCGGTTGGTGGTATGAAATAATCAACTTCATCATCATTGCTATCTTAGGTAAACGCAAGCTCAATATCTTCATTTTCATCTTGTTCTTGAAGTTCCCATACATCGATAAAAAAATATTAGTTTTTTTTTCAGTATGTCGATTTTTCAGTAATCCTTTAAGACAAGTGAAAATGGAGAATGTTTTTCAGTGATTTAATTTTCTTAAATCTCATGATTTGGGGGACATGGGCTGAGAGACGTTTCTTAGTTACATTAAAGGTACTATTGATACGTTACTAATATTACATTTTCCACCAGTTAACTTATGCATTTTTAGCCCCCTCGGGTATCGTAATTGCTATAATTATGCTCATTAATTAGAAAACCTCCGTTTTATGTGCTAAAGTGTTATTTGAGGCATTATTGAGTGTTTTTAGGTGTTATGATACTTAGTGTGAAGTTTTTCTACGTTCCGGTAATGTTTCGTAGGAGTTCGCATGTTCAGGGGCATGACACTTTGGTATTTTTACCAAAGTATTCATGGAATTTATAAGTCTCGGTATAAGATTCGCGTGGCTGTGACCGGTACTTAAATCGGACTCTAAACGAACGTTCCACGAAGCTTTAATCGGGGAAGAATTATAAGGAATTTATTTAATATTTTATTAATATACTAACATTTTAATTATTTCCCTCAATGTCCCTTTTCTCTTTTAACCCACTTTTTCGGCAAAAATCCGTGGGCGATTTTGGTGCCATGCTCGGGTTTTACTTTCATCTGAAATTGGAGCCTTTCGTCCAAAATTGGAGCTTGGGTCGCGTGTGGACATAGTTGCGGGTCAATTGGCTCGAGTTCTCGAATTTTTGGAATACCCATTTTGGCCATTTCTAAGATTTGGCAAACAATCGTGGCTATTGGGTTTGCATGGCCATGGAAGTGTTTCTGCTCCCACACCTTGGTGGTCTCGGCATTTGCAGTCAACACACATTTGCATCATGTTGGCCTCGTCTTAATTTAGTGAAACAAGTTTTGTGGATTTTGGGCAAACGCATAGAAGAAGGGGAGGAGAAATCGCAAAGTATTAGGTGTGAATCGATTCGCACCTTTTCAAATCGATTCTCTTGTCAACAGTAAAAAAGTAGAACTATTTCGAATCGATTCAGATTTCTCTGAATTGATTCGGTGCTCTGTTTTTTTTTTGTCGTGCTTTGAAGCTACTATTTCCTTCCTTTTTCTTATTCCCCCCCCCCCCCCCTTTCTTTTATTCCTTTTAAGTTGTAACTTATCCCCTTAATTTTATTTATTTTTTCATTTTCTTTATTTCTTCTTCCCACTTAGTATAAAAGCAAGACATGGTGTATTTTTATGGGAGATTAGCTTTTATCTCATTTATGAAATAGATTTTAGGGTTTGGTTAGGGAGTTAAGCCTTTCTCCATCTTTCATTTCTTTGTAAGCTTTTCTTATACTATTCATCATCCTCTCCATTAATATAGTTGTTTTTCTTGATTTATTGCTTTGATAATTAGATTTCATGCTTTGTTGAATTAGTTTATTATGCTTATTTATTGCTTTCTTAGTTTATTAGTGTAAATTAGTTTAGTTTCATGCCTTGTCACTAGTTACATAGGGTCGAGGTTGTGTTTTCGCCATTAACAGGCGCCTTTCGCATAAAATTACATTTAATTGAAACCTCGTGTATCAAAGTCGGATTGTTATGCGTTAATTTTTTTTATCACGCATCTGTGGCCATCCCCCAATCCTCGCGGTGGGCGGGCGGCTGAGGGAGTATCCTAGGCCCCGCGCGTCCCTCTCGGGAGTGCTTTGGCCAACGTCATTTGGGTGAGGTGAAAAATGTAGAGAGATAGAGTCGCCAGTCTATTTTACTCAAAATAGACAAAAGAAAGGGAGCCATCCCGAAGGACAGCATCCAAAGACATACTGATGCATACGAAACCAAAAAGGATTCGAAAAGGGTCCAGATGCTAAGTTATGAAATGGGAAGGTGTTAGGCACCCATTCCGCCCTTTCGGTCTCTCATGGGTTTTTGTTATTTTTCCCGTGATATGTGTGCATGTGTATACATAGTGGAGATAGGAATCATCGACTTGCACCATGGAAGAGGTAAAACGAGTCATCCGTAGGAAAGTATAAAAATATTAGAAAATAGGAATTACACGATTATCCTTACGTTGACCGTTATGATGGAACGATAACGCATGTGGAATAATATGCCACTAAGAACAAATATATGTATATATATAATATAAGAGAGTGGAGTTCAGAGAAAATAGAAAATGAGAGAAAAAGTAAAAATAGGACTCGAGTCTCGGGTTTTACCCCGAGACGCCTACATAGCCTATAGAGGCATCAAAGTCTACGTAGTTTGCATGCAAAATGAGGGTGGGGTTTATCCCATAAATCCAACTGGGGGATTCTCTTATTTGTGTGTGTGTGTGTAGAAAAAATATTTTAGTTGTAAGAAAAGTATGAGAATTCCCGTTTGGAATTTATGAGCAAACTCTCTTTTTCTTATTTTTTGGGTTTTTATTTATATGAAAATAAGAGATGTACAATAATACTAAATAAAAAATAAATTAGGATGTGTGAGATGAGATAATGAAAGTGCTAAGTAATAAAACAAGTTATTGAGAATTTATGAGAATTTAAGGAGAGAGTTGAGAAAATTGGACCTTCTTGAAGATCTTGAGCTTGATCTTAAATATTGGAGAGCAACCCTTAGACTTGGATGATGATGGAGGATAGTGAATTCACCAAGTTTGATGAAAAGTATGATGAAAAGTGCAGGTTGGAAAGGGATTTGGATGTGGAAATCGCGATGACTTCGAGAGAGGTTTTCGGGATTTGTTGAGAGTGATATCTATCAGATCTGGGCTCCCATTGCAAGTAAGGTCAGGCCTACTTTTTATAGGCCCAGGGCATTGACGATCGGCATAGCCCTGTTCATGACAATCAGCAGGTGCGTTTAGGCACACTACCGATAGGCAGGGTCTGGGACCTGCCGTTCGGTAGCGTCTTTCAAGCCTTTTCAGAAAAACGACCGCAGAATGCAAACCGTTGATCATAATCATGCACGGGGTGGACAGTTGGAAAGGTAATTCAGAGACATTCGTAATATCTTTGGACCGCTCTCGGGTTCGAGAGTTGACTTTCGGTCAAATATGGCTCGAAAGCATTCGTCGGTCCATGAATGGGGAACTGTCGGATGCAATCGGATCATTCGTCCGCGTGGTAAGTACGAATTGTGCACGGGGTGGATCTTTGGAAAATTTAGGAAATGTACTTCGACATTACAAAGAGTTTGATCTTGTTCGGGGAGTTGATTTCGGTCAACCGAGCCCTACAAGCATTCGGTGACCTTTCGGAGTAAAATGGATCGTTCGTCCGTACCGTAATTAAGAATCATGCATGGGATGGACTGTTGGAAAGGGGTTTTATTTCCCTTCGAAGATTCATTCATCCTTGGTTGAGTTTAAGAGTTGACTTAGGTCAAGCAGAGCCCGAGAGCGCCCGATGGCCTCCTAATTGAGTTTCGGGGGAAATATGTCGTTCGACCGCATGGTAAGTTATAATTGCACACGAGATGGACCGTTGGAAAGGAGTTTTAGTGCCCTTCAAAGATTCATTCAGTCTCAGTCGAGCTGAAGAGTTTGACTTTTGGTCAAACGGAGCTTGGGAGCGCCCGATGGCTTCTAGGTCAGTACTCCGGGTATGACCTGGGTTTGTAGTAATGAAGGGAGGTACTGGGGACCTAAGGAGAGTTTAAGGGGTAACATAATGGGGTGTCTATAGAGCCCCTCGATGGGTGAGTTTGGAACAAACGATAGCCATCGAATAGACACCGCGTGATGTTTTTGAGGGAGGATGGCCAATTCAGAGGGTTGAGATCGATTCTGAGGACCTAAGGGAGCCAGGATGACCAATTCAGAGGGTCAAGGCTAATTCTGAGGACCTACGGAGTGTGCTGGGGATAACCAATTTGGTGGGTAGAAGCTGATTCTGCGGGCTTAAGTTGAGATGACCAATTCTGCGGGTCGAAGACAATTATGCGGGATTAAGTAGAGATGCCCAATTGTGCGGGTCGAAGACAATTCTACGGGATTAAGTAGAGATGATCAATTCTGTGGGTCGAAGCCAATTCTGCGGGCTTAAGTTGAGATGACCAATTCTGCAGGCTTATGTAGAGATGACCAATTTTGCGGGTCAAAGCCAATTTTTTGGGCTTATGTAGAGATGTTCTTGGGGAACTCTGTCGGGGAGATTTATCTTATGGATTTGTTTTGGGCTGGGGAAATCTTTTACATCTTCTGAAGGAAAAGCCAGAATTCCACTGGGTAGATTTAGGTGGCCCAGGGTTTGGATGTATTGCTTGGGGAAAATTGAGGCCTTTGGGGCGTAGGGGGTGATCTTTAGAGATCCTCCGGGGATGTTACCGAGAGGATTTTTACTTGGTTTTTGAGAGTTCCGCAGGGGAAATAGGGGTTCCGCTTGAGGGAGTGCGAAATTTTCTTGGTGAAAATGTTCTAAATCCTTCCTGGAATTTTTAGGAATTTTTTGAGAATTTTCAGGGCTGTCTGGTATTTTCTGGGAATTTTTGTACAAAATTTAAAGGGGGTGCTGATCGACATGGTTCAGAGGGTGCCATTCGGCAGTGGCACATACTTTTGGACTGCCTCGGGAAGGTAAGGGGTCAGTGCCTATCGGTGGGTGGGGGGTCAATGCCGATCGGCATGACCCTTGGCATCCTATATAAAGGGGGCGAATTCCCCTCATTTTTCACAGCTTCTTTCTTTCTTTCTTTCTGCGATTTTCCTCTGCAAATCGTTCTAGCGTTCCGATCCCTAAGAAATTGCTGCCTTTATGAGCACTGTAGCGTATAGGGAATACTGTTGATGACTGGGAGAACGTGGAGTGGAGGGCCAGGGCGCCTCTTGATTTGGGGAGTGAGAACTCCTTTGACGCATTCGAGTAGACTACGGATGAGAGGACTTTGCTACGAAAGCCGTCGCATCATCGCTCCTCGAGGGTGGTGAGCCCCGGTGGTTATGTAAGCAACCTGAATTTTAGCATTCTTGATTTTTCCTTCCTTCTTGAATTTTGACATGGTTTCTTCTTTTGGCAGTCTGATATCTCTTTGAAGAACATGCGTGCCCGTGGGACGACGGGGATTAAGGATGTCTGGGAGCATCTTCCACATGTGGTGTGTCCGGTGATATCATCAGCGGGTTTTGGGAGGTTGGCGTCTGCGCTGGATGAGACGCCTCAGTCAACAGCGGTCTTATGCGCTTTGGGGGAGAGATGGTGGGATACTACCCACACCTTCCATTTTGGGTTTGGGGAGATGACCATGACTCCCATAGACGTGCAGCAGCGGTTGGGGCTGGATTGCGATGGGGATCCGATAGAGGTGGATCTCTCTTTGAGGGTGAGGCCAGAGGGGGTGAGGGCGGCGCTTGGTGACGTAAGGAGAATAGTTTCTGGGGATTGCATCCGGTTGTCCTTGCTGAAGGATGTCTTACTGAGTAGGGTGGTTGATATGGAGGACGGGATGCAGGTGAGGCAGATGGCCCGATTTTTCATTTTGTTGGTGCTGGGAGGTTTCATGGTGGCGTCGAGCGGTGACGTCGTCCATTTGTGGTTCTTGCCGTACTTGAGTACGTTTTTGAACATCCCTTTCTATGATTGGGGGAGCCTGACTTTGGTGACCCTCTATTTTTCTTTGGATGCATTCAGCCGGTGCTGCTAACGAACTTTTACTGGAGCCACGTTTCTCCTCGAGGTATCCTTTAATTTTACGCATTTTCCTTCCATGCATTCGTATTTTCCTTTTGCATCTCTTTTTTATTGTGAATTCCTATCTTTGGCAGACGTGGTTCTATGAGGTGATTAGGTGCAATACACCGCTGATTTCCTTGAAGGACGAGACTGTTGGGGACTTCTACCGATTGTATCGATGATGCAAGGCCAATCGGTAGTCGAAGGGATTTCTCTCTCTGGAGGTGATACGTCAGGTCTTGAATGGCCTGACCAGTGGTAGGGTAAGACTCTTTCTTTTCAGTCTTCATTTTTGCACATTCTGATTATGTATTTACTTATGCCTGCTGGGGATTTTTAGGTGACTTTTTACCCTTAGGGGATAAACATTCATGATACGGGGGCGACTGAGGTGAATGCACAAATGAGGCATTTATTGGCACATGAGTTTGGACATTCTTGGTATCTCGGAGAGGGTGGTTCGGCAGATTACTGAGGAGGAGGTGGTGGTGCCACCTCCATAGCCTCCTATGTCTATGATGCGAGAGCAGTTGCTGTCGGAGGATGCGAGGATCGCGACGAGGATCGGCGAGTCCTATCTATTGTACACTGATATGGCTGCGTTGTATGACTATATGGACTTTGTGATGAGCTGTTTGATGGCGCCCAGTATATATGATGCCTTGCCTTTCCCTCTTGCGGGTTCGAGTCGGGCGATGGGGTCTTCCCACGGCGACGGTGGTCTGTCGGCGTCTGCGGTGGCGATAATTTCAGAGGTTCCCTTTTTTCGATTGCATACCCCTTCGTACAACATCCGACGGGCTGATGGAGGTATGGTCCCCATGTTGCATCGTCCTCACGCGATGGATCCGGAGGAGCTGGGCTTGACAGAGGAGGTTCTTCGTCCTGCGGTATAACTTTCTATTCTTTTCCTATTTTTGGTTCCTCTTCTATTTTGATCCCTCTTTGATACTGATTTTGCTTTCTTCTTACAATAAGTCCGTGTGTCGACCACTTGGTTGAGGGACATCAAAGACTGGATATCTTCGATGACTGCCCATATTCGGGATGCGGTCCCTGTTCCTTATTACTTGGTGTCATCTACTTCATCCGAGGAGGACTCTGGCTCGGGTAGCGGTGGTACATCATCTCGCCCTAGGGGAAAGAGAGCGCGTCGCAGGGGTGGAAGCTCTTAGAGAGGGGGGTGAAGGGTAGGTGAGAGAGATAGAGAAAATGTGGTTTTGGGCTGAGTCCCGTTTGTTTTTTGCTTTTCTTTTATTTTCTGCAAAATTTGATGTAACACAGAAGAATATATATATGCAATGCAATGGGATTTTTAATTATCTTTTGTTAATGGTGAGTGAATGCATGCACATGCTCTTTTTACTTTGCTACTGAGACCGTAAAAAGAGACATTTTTAGGATTTTTTTGAAGGAAAGTTTTAAAAATGGGAAATTATATAGGGGTGGAAGAGGATTTTTTTGAAACTCTGTTGAGAATATCAATTTTATTTTTATTGGGTTTTCATGATTTTGATACAAAAGGTTTTGATTAGTGCCCTCCTCAGCTTCTTGTACCTTGTGGGGTAGGATTGCTTCCGATTTCAGCAGGGGTTATGTCTTTTGTGAGGGTTTATAGGTTCTCAAGTATAAAAAGGGGTAAGGGTGGAGTGTTTTCATCACACCTTCACATTCTTACTTACTTGCCTACTATCTCTTAGTTCTGTAAAATGGATCTCCCTGGTAGTATTGAGTTTGCTAACTATCTCGAAGCCTTGGAAGTGATGTTCTCTTATAATGTCGACTATGATGCTTTCAGTATGTGTCGGGTTTCTTTGTGGCGCAATCGGTCCATTGAGTGGATCATGTTGATGGTAGCGGTACAATTTTGGTACCCCCAAGACCATGTATTTCGCTTTGGGTTGGATGAAGTTTGTCCTACCTACAACGAATTTTATGCCATACTGGGGATAAATCCCAGTGTTGCTGCGGCTTTACCTGAATTTTCCTGTTCTCCCAGGGATTTGCTGGTCAGGCTTCTTCTTATTTCGCCTTTGGTGACTAGATCACTGGTTATTGGAGGAATGATCTCCCTCCCGGCGGTGTTGCAATCCCTGCATTTGTGGGAAGTAGGTAATGCTGGCTATGCTGGAGCCGTTGGTTTGGGTTTGGTTTTAAAATTACTACTGGTGACTGGGGAACTGCTGGTGAACCCACAACTTGCAGCCATTACTTCATGGATGTCATACCGTCGTAATTATGCGTAGGTGATACTGGCGGAGACCCTGAACGGTCAAGATGCCTAGTGATAAGGTTGTTATGACTTCCTGCGGGGTAGCCCCATAATGTTATTCATGTGGTTGTCCGAAAGGGTCCGCCTGGTGACTCTTCCAAAATATCCTTTGTCAATTGACCCAACTTCTTTTCGCGTCACTTCTTCAGCGTTGGCCTGGATATTGAAAGCTGGGAGAATTGGCTTGTAGAGCATGGGGCTCAGAATCTGTACTGGTCAGTGCCTTGGTGGGTACAGTTGCTGCCTATTCTAGATCTAGGAGAATACCCGTATTTATGACTGGTTGGTCTCAGTCAGACCTCTTTTTATTTCCCTTAGTGGTTTCTACACCAATTTGGCTGGGCACAGGTCATGCCACCTCGGACACTAAATTTCTTTCCGGTAGAGGATTTGACCGAGCATTTGTGCTTGTGGCTTGGCTCTTTATGGGAGAGTCGGCGTCCGTCGACCCATCCCTCTCAATCTATTGGGAGAGTTTGGCATATCCCTGGGGATTATATGAAGTGGTTGGAGAGGAGAGTAGTTAGCAAGATGTTGGCAGTGGAGACTAGACAAAAGTGGCTTGTCTCTTTTAACACTATGGAAGGAGGTGTTGTGGTTTTTTTTAAGCTAGTTCGAGCTTATTGGTCCATGGAGTGTCTGTGACACTCTGTTCAGGCCGGGGAAACTTGGGGACCCCAAGATGCAGATGATGATGATGGAGCGGTCTCCTCTGGTAGTTGTGGGTAGGATGGTTTATTTTATAATGGGGAATAAATGCGGAGATTTTATTTGGCTTTTTTAGGAAGGTGGGGGAAGGGAGTTATCCGTTCCTTTTCTTATGTAATTTGTATTGTAATTTCTTATTAGTGAAATAAACAAGTTTCTGATCTTCCACCTATGCCTTTCGATGAATTTGTGTTATTTGAATTATCTATACCGATCGCTAAGGCATACATAATCCTTTTGTTCAAATATATGTTAGAATGAACTGTCGTTCTCAGAGGTAAGAAAAGAATAGTATTTTTTGAAAAAGAAAGGGTCGTGCTCATGTAATGTGTATGAGCTGCCTACGTACCTCTGGGGTTTTGAAATTTAATACTTTGTTTGAAAATGGTTATTTGCGGAGGATCATGCCCACGCAGTTCTGGGCAAAGGGAAATGAAGAGATTTTTTTTAGAATAGAAGGGAGACGAGAAGAGTCGTAGTGCGCCGAGATTTCGAACTAGGGGTAGAACTTCTTGAGACGGTCCAGGTTGACTGGACGAGCCATCTCTTCCCCATCTAAGTCGATAAGCATGGCGGCACCGCCAGACAAGATCTTCTTAACAATGTAGGGGGCACTCCAATTGGGATTGAATTTCCCTCTGGGGTCCCAGATGGGTTATAAGATTTCTTTGAGGGCTAGGTCCCCTTCTCGTACACCGTGGTCCTTGACTCTCTTGTTGAATGAATGCGTTATTCGGCGATGGTACCCTTGTATGTGGTATAGTGCTTTTAATCTCCTTTTGTCTAGGAGGGTCAGCTCGTCAAGATGGCTTTGGCACCAGTCTTCTTGGCTGACCTTGCTTTCAAGCATGACGTGCAACAAGGGTATTTCCAGCTCCACGGGTAGGACTGCTTCCATATCGTAAACCAGAGAGTAAGGGGTAGCCTCAGTAGAGGTTCAAATTACGGTTCGGTATCCCCAGAGGGCGTATGAGATCCAGTCGTCCCGATCCCGATAGCTTTCGGTCATCTTGCTAATGATGGATTTGAGGTTCTTGTTGGGGCTTCAACTGCACTGTTAGTTTGAGGTCGGTAGAGAGAAGATTTATGTCTCTGAATCCAGTACTCGTTGACCATTTCTGTAACTTCTGCCTTAAAATGTAACCCATTATCTGACACCAGCTTGTACGGGACCCCATATCGATAGATAATGTTTTTCTTGATGAATTTGACCACTTTCTTGGCATTTAGTACGGCGTATGATGCATCTTTGACCCATTTGGTGAAGTAATCAATGGCAAACTAGGATGAACTCATGCCCGTTGGAAGCCTTCGGTGTAACCTTCCCTATGATGTCGATGCCCCATGTGGAGAATGACCAGAGAGAGGTCATATTGTATAATTCATGTGGAGGCAAATGTTGAAGGTTGGGGAATTGTTGGCATTTGAGGCATCTCCGGACATAGGCGGTGCAATCCTGGGTCATAGTGGTCCATTAGTAGCCCTGTCGGATGATCTTTTTGGCAAGCATGTGATCGTTCATGTGGGGTCTGCATTCCTCGCTGTGGATCTTTTATATTGTCTTTTCAATGTCAGCCCTTGCGATATAGTGCAAATGAGTTCCATCAAAGTTCCTTTTGAGTAGTGTTTTGTGACAGATAATGTATTGGGCAGTGAGTCTTCGAAGGGTTTCTCGATGTTCTTGTTGGAAAGCTCGGGATACCTACCATGCTTGAGGAGGCACCAAATATCATAGTACCAACAATTGGTTAGCTCGGGATCTTTTGTAGTGACGAGCTCAATGTGGTGGCAGTGGGTTGGTCTGTCTTGCTTTTGAACTAGGAAGGGGGTCATAGTTATTCCTTCGGGCATGTCAACCATGGAGGCCAAAGTAGCGAGAGCATCAGCTAGGTTATTTTTTGGTCGAGGTAGGTAATAGAAGGTGAGATCTCGGAATTGGGAGGCTAGTTCTTCTAAGTGGGCTTGGAAGGGTTGGAGTTTCTCATCCTTAACCCTCCACTTTCTGAGCATTTGACCGATGATGTGGGCGGAATCCCCGTAGACATCTAGGCATTGAATACCTTTCTTGAGAGAAACTTTGAGGCCTACTGTGCATGCCTCATATTCAGTCATGTTGTTGGTGTAAGGGATATCTAACTTGATGGCGATGAGAGTGTGGGAGTCATCTAGGGCGATCAGAAGTATCCCAATTCCATATCCCGTCTTGTTGGCAGCGCCGTCAAAGAACATTTACTATCGAAGGCTGTTTTGAGCAGTGCAAAGGACATTTTCATCTGGGAATTCAGAGATCCATACATCAACTTCTTCTACGGGTTAATCAACGAGGTAGTAAGAGATGGCTCTTCCTTTTATGGCTTTCTGCGTGACGTACACGATATTAAACTTGGCTAGGAGCATCAACTATCAGGCCATTCGGCTGGATAAGGTGGGTTTCTTAAGCAGGTATTTGATGGGGTCCATTCGGGATACCAATTTGATGGGGAAGGCGAGCATGTAGTGCTGCAACTTTTGGGTGACCCAGACAAGTGCGATACACACCTTTTCCAAAGAAGTGTAATTAACCTTGTACCCGACCAATTTATGACTGGCATAATTGATGGCTCTTTCTTTACGGGAATCTTCAAGGTATTGGTCTAGAAAATCCCTAGCTGCGCTGTTGATTATGGTTAGGTATAGGAGCAAGGGGAGACCAGGAGGTGGTGGCATGAGTACCGTGGGTTGGGTCAAATACTGTTTGATTCGGTCAAAGCTTCTTAGCATGTCTCGTTCCAAACTTTAGTTGAATCCTTTTGGAGGAGTTTGAAGATAGGTTCACAGATGGAGGTTAATTGGCTGATGAACCGGCTGATGTATTGCAATTTCCTGAGGAAACCTCGGACTTCTTTCTATGTTCGGGGAGGTGGCATCTCGAGTATGGCTTTCAGCTTGGTGGGATCTGCTTCTATCCCCATCTCACTGACCATTAAATCCAAGAGTTTTCCCTTTGTAACGCCGAAGATGCATTTCTACGGATTGAGTCTCATCTGATGTTGTCGTAGTCGTTCGAAGAACTTTCGGACAGCAGGAACATGACCCTCTCTAGTTTTGGATTTGATAATCATATTATCCACATAGACCTCAACTTTTTTATGAATCAAATCATGCAGGATGGTCGTAGCGACCCTCTAGTAGGTAGGCCCAGTGTTCTTGAGACCAAATGGCATGACAGTGTATCAAAAGGTTCCCCATGGGGTGATGAATGCAATTTTTTCTTGATAGTCTAGGTGCATTTTGATTTAGTTGTATCCGACAAACCCGTCTATGAATGACTTGAGAGCATGACTGGTTGTGTTGTCCACGATCATGTCGATATTGGGTAGCGGATAATCATCCTTTGGAGAAGCTTTGTTCAAGTCCTAGTAGTATACACACATCTGAACTTTTCCTCCTAATTTAGGCACGAGAATTATATTGGTTAGCCACGTGGGATATTCGATCACACGAATAAAGCCTACGTTCAACTATTTGACCACCTCTTCTTTGACCTTGAGCGACCATTTGGTGCAGAGCTTTCTCAACTTTTGTTTGACCGACTTGTAATCTGGGAGAGTGGGAATCTCGTGCTGAGCTATTTCAGGATCAATGCCAGGCATATCTTCGTAGGACCATGCGAAGACATCCACGAATTCTTTTAGCAATTCTTCGAGTTATGCACGCTCATGCCCGTCGAGGTTAGTCCCTATCCTAATCTCGTGCAGTTTGCTACTAGAACCGAGGTTAACAATAACAGTTTCTTTTTCATTAATTTAAATGCGGTTATGTTATTTATTATTAACCTTATTTAGATCAGTTAAGAATTGTTCATTTGCAACATCATCATCATCAAAAGTTTGATTAGAATCCAAATAGTTAATGTAAGGCACAACAAGATATTTAAAATCTTCGTTTATTTCATTGATAGGAAAAACAGCATTGAGAACCTCGTCAAAGGAGGACTTGATTACATTTGAACAGGGATAGAAAACAAAAGAAGAAAATGGGTAAACATTAGGGTTAGGGGAGATTTCAGCAGGTAAAACTCACACAACATGCCAGTTGAGGAGAGGAGTAACAGTAGCTTTAATTAGTTGGGACGAATCCGATGATGTAGTGCCTGAGTGAACCGTGCAGAGTGTCAACCCCAGTGTTTGTAAGTTAAAGGAATATTTGGAGCCACTTTCCTGAGTCTCTTCAATATCTTTGATGAGCGGTTGTATATGGTGTTGGTAATTTTCGGCCCATGGGTAGCTGTCTTGGAAAAAGATCTCCATTCCAGGCTTCATCTTCTTGTTTGTATGGTCATACAATGGTTCTGGAAAGCCGTAAAAGGGGAAGTCTGCGTCCTCTTTGATGAATCGTCCATTCAAGGAGTCCCCTGGGATAGCCTGGATGCGGTTTAGTATTCTCTTTGGTCGAGACTCGCGAATCATTCTGAGCTCTTATTCTGACGGTTGATACCCCAAACCACAAGGAGGGAAAGCCTTCTTTAGTTTAATGGGCTCAAGTATCCCTTGTTGTCTTTACCCTAGCCCTAGTCCGGGCATGAAGTGCATGTTTTTGAACATCTGAATCACATTGACATTGCCATGAGGGTCGTATTTTGGACAAACCCTTTCTTTGAAGTCATCCCCCGCCGGTAGTAGGAGTGGTTCAACTTGAAATCCTGATAGGAGCATATCATTTGACCCGTGATGTATCTCAAGGATTGGACTGCTGGTACTTGCACCATAGACATTGTCGTCGTCGCCCAAGATAGTAATGACCCGTCCGTCGATGAAGAACTTTAATTTCTGATGGAGTGAGGAAGATACGCCCTTGATACTATGGAGTTAAGGTCATCCTAGCAATAGGTTGAAACAGGCTGGGATGTCAATAACTTGGAATTCGACGAAAGGGTTTATAGGGCTAGACCCTATTATAATCTTTATAGATCCCATCACCTCCCGATGGGTATTATCGTAGGCACGCGTAGCAGCGGAGGCTAGAGCGACATTCAAGGCGGATCCATTATCGACAAGAGAGAGTGGAAAAACCTTCCCCATAACTTCGACGGAGATGTTGAGTGCATGATTATGGTTTAGCCCAATCTTAGGGATTTCTTATTCAGAAAAGGATAGCATTCGGGTAGAGTTCAAGGATTCGACCAAATTTATCGCTTCTTCTGGTGCGGTATAATGAGGAACTGTGGGTCCAGTGAACAACTTGATCAAAACATTTATGTGTACCTGAGAAGACATGAAAAGCCCCCATAGAGTGATGTTAGCTTGAGTTTTCTTCAATTGATCGAGGATCTTGCTCTCCTCGATGGTCATTTCTGGCATAGGAAGGTTTTCGACGCCCTTCCATTTGTCATTAGCTGGTAGTGAGTTTGGGATCTGGAAATTCCTCCCTGATCTGGTTATGTGATTTACTAAAGAAGGGAAGAACATGAATCCCACCTCCTTGTCAACCTCGGGTTATTCTGCCACCCTGTCTATTTGTCCGAGGAGTTCTTCAAATGATATCATTCCACACATGTCGGCTACCGGGCCAGTTTTCTCTGAAGCTTGCTCTTCATTCAAATCTTTGAATTCTTGCCCCCATCCGGTGGTAACAATTCTTTCTTTCCATGTAAAGTCGATACATTCCACAACTTCAATGACTTCTTCATACAGGTCTTCCTAATCGGTGGGGATGTGTAAGGGTGAAGGGACCAGGCGCCCTTAAAGCTTCAAAGCATCAAATAACTCGGTGATACTGCAAATGTTATTGGTTTGCCTGAATAATTCTGCCATGATCTAGATGACATTATCCAGGCTGACTTTATCAGTTGGTACTACCCAACTATCTGACTCTCGGTACCATTTTTTTTCTTCTAAGAACAGTGTACTGAACCTCCGGCAATCAATGACCATCTGTGAGAGCAATTTCAGCTAGAAATCTAGGATTTGGTTTAACACTTCTGACAATTCCACGCTTCCATTTCCATAATGGGTACGGACAACGCTTCATGCTCTGGTAAGGAGTGACAGTGCCTAATGAGCGAGGCTAGTAGGGTATAGGAGGAAATATGGAAAAATTTGGAGAGGGTTAGGAAAGTATAAGGGTGTGATTTGAGTTGAGGGATCAAATTCTTGGTTCTCTTCTAGAAAGATGGCATTAGCATGATTTGGAAGTGGGTTTTGAGTAGTGTTTGTCTTAGGATTGGCTGGTCGGGCGATGGTACCCCGGTCAATTAGACCTTAGATTATGTTTCGGAGGTGAAAGCATTGGTCGGTGGTATGGACAGCAGTTTGGTGAAAGGCACAATAGGCATCTGCCTTGAAGTTTCTTGGGAGTGGATTTGGCAATGGGCGAGGGTCCAAGGGTTTGATAAGGTTTCGGTTCAACAAGGCTTGATAAACTTTGAAGAGGAGATCATGGAGCTCGGTGTATTCCTTTTGGACTAGGACAGGGCGACTTTTTGGCTCCCATGAGGTGGTTGGTTAAGAGATGTTGTAGATAGTTGAGACTATAGCACTATCAAATTTGTCATATTTTCTGGGGGTGAACTATCCAGATATCTTTTTTAGTTCGACTTCTATTTTGACAAGACCATCCTCGATTTCTACTTTTGCTTCTCTTAGAGCTCAGAAGTGGGGATAGTATTGTCCTCCCATTGTTTCTCGGACACGGGGTAAGAAGTTCTTCTTCACTATGCTGACTTGTTCTTCCTTGAAAGGCCGATTGGTCATGGTAGCTACTTTTTCCCTCCATCGGGCGATGAAGTTACTAACTGATTCCCCAGGGTTCTATTTGAGAAGCTCTAAATCTGGGCGGGTGACCTCAATCTATTCATTGTATTTTTACTGTGACATGAATCCCCGAGCTACATCCTCCCAGCTACGAATTCTGGACTCTTCGAGAGAGAAAAACCATAGGAGGGCGCTATCCTTCAAAGTTTGCTGAAACAATTGGGCCATCACTTCTTCAGAATCCCCTAGTAAAGTCATGGAACGGTGCTAACTTCGAAGATGAACAATCGGGGGTCCATTTCCTTCGAATTTCTCGATATTCGGTATCTCGAACTTCTTGGGTAACCTCGCTTTAGGATAAGGAGACATGTGGTTGTAGTCCATGTAATTTCCTGAGATTATGACTTGGTCAAACTTCTTGGTGAACATCTTGAGGTCCTCTTTAACTTTGTTCAGCTCTTCTTCCTTCGTATCAATGATCATAGGCAAGTTAGCCCTAGACTGGGCAAGGTTCGGCATGGGAAGATGTGCAGGCGGCGACCCATTAATAGGAGGGGCACGTGGAGCGTGTTGATACTCTTTGGGAACCCAGATGGGATCGGGTGGATCCATAGCATGAGGGAATAGGGCCTCGAGTTCTTGAGGAATAGGAACCTGGTTTCATTGCATCTCCCGGACCTCAGTTTGGAGGTTGTCAATCTTGGACACAAGCTGAGCTAGGACTGCCATCAGATCCGGCTGCACAATGGGTACTTGATCTATGTTCTCCATGGAAAGTGGATGGATTCCAAACTCGGAAGGAGTAATAGGGGAACAGACGGAACTCCAGGGTGATTCAACTGAAGATCGAAGCCAATAAGGAGCCAGGCCAAGGGTTTGCGATCGACCCGAGAAGGCACAAAAATGGGATTTATTTTCAGAGAAAAGGGATGAATATATTTTTGACACATTTTTTTTTAGATTGAAAGATAAAATATTTTTGGATTTTTGATAAAGAGAGGAGAAATGCTTTTGGATTTTTGATAAGGAAAGGAAAAAATGTTTTTGGATTTTTGATAAAAAAAAGAGAGTTTTCTTTTTGGGAGACGGTCTCAACATGATTATTATAATTATTATGATTTCACTTGTATTAATTCTCCTAAATACAAAATAAAATGTCGGACGGGACCCGAGCCTGGAAAAATTGGGTTTGTAATATTTGCAAAGCTGTAGCTGGACTTGTAACCAGTCTCACGGGCAGGGTACCGTTTTAAAAATACGTGAGAATTCGGGCGGCAGGCCGACCCAGAATTTCGGCAGAGTTTCGGATGGAAACCGACAATCTAACATGTGTGTCCTAGGCTTGACACCTATATGAGGGTATGCAGTTGGTTGGGTGAATCAGAAAGGGTTCCCCCCTTGGCGTGACTTCCACGATATAAGTCTTGCTCTTGCGAGCAATCGGTACATGTGGACAAGCCATTTAATATACCTAAGTGTACGTGAATTGCCTCACCATATACCTCATGGGGACGGTATGTGTGAGAACTAATTCGATATACTCGGCGTACGTGAACGAGTTCCCAGTGATATTCCTCCCGTAATGACTTCGGTCAAGCGGTAGGATGCGAGGGGAACCGTTTGATATACGTATAAGGTACTTGGCCAATGGAAGGTGAGAGTCATATCACTTAGGTTAACTGCGCCCTGCCGGACCAGCTCCCATCACGAAGTGACCCTCTAGTTACTGGGTAAAAATTTGCTCAATAACAATGCTCTTTGGTGATGTCGTGCAAATCATGCATGATTCTCTTATTAGTATCTTATGAGATTGTCTTTTCGAATTATGCCAAACAGGGAGCAAAGTACAAGTACCAATGGTTCACCAAGTATGGATGGATGATGCATGCAACATGTGGATATATGTGACCCTAGGTGCACGTGGTGCGAAGTGTACATAGAGAATTTTCTACAAGTGTGTGAAGAGAAGCATCAGTATGGGAGATACATGAAAAAGGGGAACATGCAAAAATGGGGAAAATATGAACAAGTATACCATCCATGTAAATAGAGTCTAGCCCTCAAAAGAAAATCCCCAGCAGGGTCACCACTGTGGCCATCCCCCGATCCTCGCGGCTGGTGGGCTCGTAAGGGAGGATCCTAGGTCCCGCGTTCCCCTCTCGGGAGCGCTTCGGCCGACGTCATTTGGGTGAGGTGAAAAATGTAGAGACATAGAGTCGCCAATCTACTTTACTCAAAACAGATAAAAGAAAGGGAGCCATCCCAAAGGACAGCTTCCAAAGACATACTGATGCATACGAAACCAAAAATGATTCGAAAAGGGTCTGGAGGCTAAGTTACGAAATGGGAAGGTGTTAAGCACCCATTCCGCCCTTTCAGTCTCTCATGGGTTTTTGTTATTTTCCTTTATTTTCCCCTTGATATGTGTGCATGTGTATATATAGTGGAGATAGGAATCATCGACTTGCACCATGGAAGAGGTAAAGAGAGTCATCCGTAGGAAGGTATAAAGATATTAGAAAATAGGATTTACGAGATTATCCTTACGTTGACCGTTATGATGGAAAGATAACACATGTGGAATAAGATGCCACTAAGAACAAATATATGTATATATATATAATATAAGAGAGTGGAGTTTAGAGAAAATAGAAAACGAGAGAAAAAGTAAAAATAGGACTCGAGTCTCGGGTTTTACCCCGAGACGCCTACGTAGCCTATAGAGGCATCAAAGTCCTTGTAGTTCGCATGCAAAATGAGGGGTGGGGTTTATCCCATAAATCAAATCGGGGGATTCTCTTATTTGTGTGTGTGTGTGTGTGTGTGTGTGTAGAAAAAGTATTTTAGTTGTGAGAAAAGTGTAAGAAAAGTATGAGAATTCTCGTTTAGAATTTATGAGTAAACCCTCTTTTTCTTTTTCTTTTTGGGTTTTTATCTATATAAAAATAAGAGATGTGAAATAATACTAAATAAAAAGTATATTGGGATGTGTGAGATGAGATAATGAAAGTGTTAAGTAATAAAACAAGTTATTGCGAATTTATGAGAATTTAAGGAGAGAGTTGAGAAAATTGAACCTTCTTGAAGATCTTGAGCTTGATCTTGAATGTTGGAGAGCAACCCTTAGACTTGGATGATGATGGAGGGTAGTGAATTCACCAAGTTTGATGAAAAGGATGATGAAAAGTGAAGGTTGGAAAGGGATTTGAATGTGGAAATCGCACTGGCTTCGAGAGAGGTTTTCGGGATTTGCTGAGAGTGATATCTATCAGATCTGGGCTCCCCTTGCAAGTGAGGTCATGCATCATTTTTATAGGCCCACGGCATTGCCGATCGGCATAGCCCTGTTCCTGCCAATCGACAGGTGTCTTTAGGCACACTACCGATAGGCAGGGTCTTAGACCTGTCGTTTGGCAGTGTCTTTTAGGCCTTTTCAGAAAAATGGTCGCAGAACGTAAATCGTTGATCATAATTACGCACAAGTTAGACCGTCGGAAAGGTAATTCAGATACCTTAGATTATCCTTTGGACCGCTCGTGGGTTCGGTAGTTGACTTTGGGTAAAAAATGGCTCAGAATCATTTGTTGGTCCATTGGACGGGAAATCATCGGACGTAAACAGATCGTTCGTCCGCATGGTAAGTCTAAATCATGAATTGGGTTGATTGTTGGAAAGGTTAGGAGATTTACTTTGACATTCCAAAGAGTTTGATCTGGTTTGGGGAGTTGACTTCGGTCAACCGAGTTGCCCTGGAAGCATTCGGTGACCTTTCGGAGTAAAATGGATCGTTCGTCCGTACCGTAAGTCAGAATCGTGCACGGGATGGACCATTGGAAAAGGGGTTTCAGTTCCCTCCGAAGATTCATTCAGTATCGGTCGAGTTGAAGAGTTGAATTAGGTCAAACAGAGCCTGGGAGCGCCCGGTGACCTCGTAATTGCGTTTCGGGTGAAAACAGGTCGTTCGTCTGCATGCTAAGTCAGAATAGCGCAAGGGATGGACCGTTGGAAAGGAGTTTTAGTGCCCTTTGAAGATTCATTCAGTCTTGATCGAGCTAAAGAGTTTGACTTTTGGTCAAATGGAGCCTGGGAGTGCCCGATGGCTTCTAGTCCAGTACTCGGGGTATGACCTGGGTTTGTAGTGATGAAGGGAGGTGCTAGGGACCTAAGGAGAGTTTATAGGTTAACAGAATGGGGTGTCTACAGCATCGTTAGTGTTTATAGAGATAATCCGAATTTAATCCTCGTGTGACCATTTTCCATTAAATGTTTAATATCGCAACTTTGGATTGAATTCCTTATTGTGTTATGTTTATGCTTAATTGATTATGTTGGTTAAATACCTTTCGAACTGGAATTCTAATTATTAGTTGTTTAGCCCGTGTGGTGCGAATGCAATCCCGACACTCGCTTTTATATTGTTTAGAGTTAACTTCTTTATTTTCCCTTTTTCTTCATAAAACCCTATCACCTTTTACACTTTTATTTTTGAAGTTCTAAAGAAATTAAAATCTAAAATTCAATCACTCGATGTGGATTCTCGATACCTGACTTATCGCTCTACTTATATCGCAAGTGCAGTCATTATTTAGGTTTTTGAATTAATGCGGTGAAACGAATTCAATGATTAGCGTTTTGATACGATGCTACTATTCACACCTAATCAACTATCTTGTGCGGTGATGAGCTTGACTCGCAAGGATTTAAATAACCTAGTGACAACCATGCCATATGGTAGAGTATCATGGTGTGACTTATACTCATAAGGAAAATAAGGGTCGAGGTAGATTTTGTTGGTTTTGATAAGAGGACCAATTGGTGGTTGGTTTATTCCATAGAGTATTTTTGTGCGTGGTATGAGATTGAATGCTTTATTGAACCATGCAGACTTTATGGAGATGTTTATTTTAGGAGTTGAATTTGAGCAACTCCTCACAACATTATTTGTACGAGGAGACGTTTTTTTATCCTTTATTATCACATGTCTACCAAAGGTACCTCAAATTGTCCATTCTCATGAATAACCTCAATTATTTTAATTTTAGAAATTATCATTTTTTTCATGAATAGACTTATTTGTTTGTATTGAATCCCCTGTATCATGATCCATATTCCGTTTTGAATCATTGCTCACTTTTTTATCATCAAGATATCTATTACATACTTCAGTGTTTTGTATCTTTAGTGTATATAATGTCGATCATAAATCATGTGAGAAAGATCTCGTAGTGTTAAATTCAAGTGGAGAGAGTCATATAAGTCCATGATGCTAACTCTTTTCTAATGTTTCTAGGTACTGGCATCGTAAGTGTACATTTTTCTCTAATACGTAGAAATATTTAGAGTAACAGGTTTTATTCGTCAAGTTTGTAGTGTTTTCATGCATATATCCCATCAAGAGATGCATGAAACACACATGGATATCCTTATATGACTTAGATTTGATAAGACATTTGTTATTATAGCATGTTTGCAGCTAATCGAGCGTTGATTGGGGTGACATAAGAATTGAAGTGTATTATATTTTTCACACTCGTCCAAAAGTATCTTCCAAACTTTTAGTGCAAGGGTATAACTTTATAAGAAATTTTCTTAAAAACTTTGTTCCTAAAATAAATATTCTCATCCGATCTCTAATAAGTTAGGAATTATTTGTATGTTAAGGTTTTGTTTTCAATAAAAAATTTAAAGTCCTTTTTTCATGATAAGAAGATATGGAACAAATTTTTGGTACCTTGTTTTTTGTTGTGCAATTTTTTTCTTTTCAACAAGTCGAATGAGGGATACTTTTTTCTAAAAGTCAAGTTTTATATAAACCAAATGACATGTATCCAATCATTAGGAAGTTTTTACCATTGATCGTTTTCTTTGCGGAAGTCTTGGGGGATTACTTTAATGAATTGATCCTTCAAGTATAGGGTGGCAACATGGCATGTTTTCAAAACTTATTTATTTTGCAAGTCGTAATGTGTTCCATGTAATTATGTTTCATACATTTGTTTTGGGTGACACTCAAGAGTTTTTTTTAGATAACATTCAAATGTCATTAACATTTGTATAATTAGATTTGCAAATGATTTCAGGACATTTGATTCTAGGGCAAACTATTCCAAGGCAAATGAATATTTTCCAACTTGTGTCTGTTTGATACAAGTTGGAAAATCATCAGTTTTCCACATTTTCTATCAAACGCAAAAGCTAGAAAACTGATATAAAAGTGGAAATTTTTTTTACGGAATATATATATATATATATATATATTATTAAATATACAAAATATATGAATATATATTATATTATTTGCGGAATATATATATTCCATATATACAAAATATATGAATATATATTATATTATTTGCGGAATATATATATTTCGAAAATTAATATAATTTGCGGAAGATATACATTCCGTAAATTATTATTAATTTTTGGAATATTCATATATTTTGTATATTTTTTCGGAAATTAATAATAATTTACGAAATATATATATTCCGCAAATAATATAATATAATATATATTCATATATTCATTTATATTTAATAGATTTTGTACATTTAATAATATAAAAATCTATTATATTATTAAATATAATAGATTTTTATATTATTAAATGTACAAAATCTATTAAATATAAATGAATATATATATATATATATATACAGAATATAATATTATGTATATATTTTGTAAATAAAAATATATATTATTTACAGAATATATACATATATATATATATATATATATATATATATATATATATATATATATATATATATATATATATATACTAAATATATATATTATTTACATAATATATACATATATTATGTATTTATGAATATATACATATATATAATATACATATACAATATAATATACACATATATAATATACATATACAATATGAATATATATACAGAATAATGTATATATACACATATATAATATACATTATTCTGTATATTATATATGTATATTATAATGTATATATTATAATGTAGATATTATATATATATATATATATATATATATACATTATATGTACATTATATAATATCTACATATATAATATATATGTATATTATAATGTATATTATATATGTGTATATATACATTATTCTGTATATATATTCATATTGTATATGTATATTATATATGTATATGTGTATATATACATTATTCTGTATATATATTCATATTGTATATGTGTATATATACATTATATGTACATTATATGTACAATATATACATTATATATATATATATATATATATATATACATGTATACATTATATGTACATTATATAATATCTACATTATAATATATACATTATAATATACATATATAATATACAGAATAATGTATATTATATATGTGTATATATACATTATTCTGTATATATATTCATATTGTATATGTATATTATATATGTATATGTGTATATATACATTATTCTGTATATATATTCATATTGTATATGTATATTATATATGTGTATATTATATTATATATACATATATATAATATACATATACAATATAATATGTCTGTATATATACATAATATAATATACATATACATAATATATATGTATATATTTTGTAAATAATATATATTAAATATAAGGAATATATGAAATATACAAAATTTATGAAATATAAATATATATTAAAATATATGAATTATATAAATTATATAAATGTACGAAATATATAAATATATGAAATATATATAAATATACGAAATATACGCAATATACATATATGTGCTAAAATATATAAAATATACGAATATATATTAAAATATACGAAATATATATATTTATATATTTATTAACAATATATATTTATATATTTAAAATATATAGAGTTATAAGAAAAAATTGGTTTCAAGTGATTTGCTACCCAAAGATGGCAAACAAAAACCTGACCCCCCCCCCCCCCCCAAAGAATTGAATTTCACCCTAGGGTGACAAATTGTGCTTAAGGGGTGTTGTACATAGAAAACAAATTCCAGGGCAAATTAAGACTATCAAATACCCTAAAAGCTGAAAAATACCAGAATTTTTTAACTTTTGGGAATTTGCTTTGGAATTTTTGTGCTATCAAACGGACCCTTAGGAGCTTTTGTTAGACAAAATTCAAATGTCATTAAACATTTGTCTATTTTAATTTATAAGTTATTGGAAAGTATCTTAGTGTGATTGTCTTAAATAGATTTTGCTTATTCACCATTTGTCATATTATTATAATTTTATAGAGGGTGTATTGGCTAGGATTTTAATCATTACCGAAACATGTTCTTTTAAGATGTGTTGAATAATTCCAATGATCATTGACATCAAATAGGTTTCTATATATTATATGTAATTGTGAATGTTAAATAAAGCTTGAGGAGTAATGATTTCTAAATGTTGTGTGTTTCATGTGTTTTACTTTGACTTGTAAGATTAAATATATAGACATTGACAATTCGAGTTATATCTTACTTTGCTCATAAATATTCTTTTTTCTTCTTATCTCTTGTCCGCACATTCGAGTCATATCTAAATGTGTGATGTTTTTTTTCCAAAAAATGTGCATTAGTTTGTGGGATGTCTTAATTTACAAATTGGCATATGTGTGATTCATACCTTTACATATTATAAAAAACGATTGTTTTCCTTTTTTTAATTATTTTTTTGGCATTCATCAAAAGTTTGATTATTTCTTGCACAAAAGTCTCAAGAGACATTTTTTGTACAAAAATGTCTTCATCATGAATTACTTTCATTTAGTTTTCAAAACCTAATATTTTTTATTTATATCTTATCTTTGTTTTCTAAAAAACATGTTTAGGCATTTACTAGTTTGATAAAAATATTAAAATAATTTCCTTATGAATGAACCTATTTACTTAATGAATTATTTTCACCCATAAGACTTGGTAAAATCAGTTTACCCCCCTTTTAAATAATTTATCTCTTTTATAAGTCGATCATTTTTAAAAGTCAATTTTTTGTTTTCTTTCGTAAAATTATCATTTGATACATATAGTCTTTGTTATTTTTATAGGGAAATATAAGTATCAATTAATATTTTTATAGCTAATTGTTAATGAATCATAATATTCTCTTAATTAGTCAAAAGCATCATAACATCTTATTTAAAGAATTTTATTTACGTACACAACTTTGAGAAGGTTTGAATTTACCTCGTGATCCTTTGGATCTTGCTGTTGGAATGGTTGGATTTTCGATTTTTCATGGGATGATGAAGTTGTGCGATATTTTACAAAAACTTTTTCTTTTTCTCCAGTGAATGAAAAAGCTATTTCATTGTCTTCCTCTTCTTTATATTGAGAGAGTTGTGACGTTTAATTTTAGGTGATGGATGAGAATCTGATAATTTTTCTTTAATTTATCTTAATTCATGTTGATTTAGACATTTACCTTACCTAACGAAAATTCTAAAAAAGGACGTAAAATCTTCGTAGCTTTAACATTTAGTTCATTTATCTTTTCATTTACTCAACCTGATTACTAGAGGTGATTCCTTGTCACTAAAAACTTTCCATAACTTATTATTTTTATTATTTAACACTCATTGTCACGTAAAATCAAATGCTTGCAAGATACATGACATTATATATTTCAATAAATCAAATAATCTTTTGCAAAAACTGATATTTCATTTTTAGCCAAAACAATTTGTGAATGATTTGCCATTTGTTTATGATATTTAAATTCAAAATATACTTAAAATTATGTTTTCACGAGCTAGGATATAATATCAATTCTTGGCCCAAAAATATTTACCCAAAATAGATAAAATGGGTATCTATAAAATGTATGGCAAATTAAAAAATTTATATTAGCTTGATTGTAATAGATAATCTCAAGTGAAACTAATAACTTAATCAATAAATAATAAATACAATAAAGAGAGATAGTTGAGGGACTTTTCAAACAAATATTTAACATGGTTCGACCTTGCCTATATCCACACTGAACTGACACTCGGGAAATTTATTATATTCTACTCAACAAGGTAGAGTAATCACCACACAAGGATACAATACACCTTGCAACCGCACATAGAAAAATGTACTTCTCTTTCTCAGGCAGACATGGCCAAAGATTAAGAGTCCTTCCTTATCTTTGTGTGCAAAGGCACTACCGTCCTTGATAATACAATGAAGTTCAACCATAAAGTAAAAATAGTAAAATGATAATAATTAGTTTGTTAATCTAAGGCAATATTTCAAATCGATTGTTACTACTACCTCTAGAAATATAAAGCATATCTTTTGGTGAAGCTAGAGGCACAATGTGTGGCGTGAGATTTTTCTTTCATTTTATGTTGAAATATAAATGGAATGACATAAGAATTATAATGGAGTTTTAATGTTTGATGTTATTTTAAATATCTTATGTGAGTATAAATGTTGTTTGAAGGTGTAGTTATAGTGTGGGAAAAGAAACTAGCCATTAGAAGTTATTGGGAAGTATTTATAAGGTAGTTAGGAAACATTATATTTGAATTTTAAATAAATTGGTTATTGGGTTTCCCTTTATCCTGATGGGTTAGACTTTATTTAAAATTGAGTCAACATATATAGTTAGGATGACTTGACTTTTAACTAAGTCCACATAACCTCTCATAATTTTGTCGCAAATCTACCCAAGACTATATTGCCTATTTGAGTCGACCTAAATACATTGAGTCGACTTAATCAATGTGAATTGATGCACTTTATTTTCTTAACTTTATTTTAATAATGAAAAAGTGTTTTGAATGTTTATGTGTGATTGAGCTAGTATAATAAGAAAAATGGAGGCAAAATACACTTTTACAAAATGACCTCAGTCACTCAAAGGTCTTTTAAGGTTTTGTCCAATATTGATGCTGATGAATATTTTGAGAAATTATTGAGATTCTGAGTAATGAGATGTTTCGTTGTGATCTTTCTTGAACATGAACATTGCTGAAGTTTAAGTGATGATCAATGTAAAAAATTCAGTGCGAAAGAATCTGAGATCATTATCTGAGAAACTAGAAGCTCTTTTTGAAAAATAAGTCCACTTAGTTAATGTACCAGTCTATACATAGCTCAACGAAGACACAAGAGTGCTGACTCATTATATTGAAGGAGTGAAACCATTGAATAATAAGGACAAGTTGGGACTAATGGTGGTTCCTGAAGAAAAAGATGAATAACCAAAGCAATTTAATAAGATAATTCATGAATCTCTATCAATATCTCAATTTCTACGAGATAGGATGAAGCCAAGAATATATCCACAAGAGAAGGAGGTCATATGACAAAGCGCCCATAGCAAAGTAGGAACATAAAATAGATTCGATAAGAGTACCGATCAAAAGGAAAGAACCTTTACCCTTAGATAAACATTATAAAAAGGTTTTGATCAATGACGGGCATGTGATTTATCACCTCTAAAGTTGTGAGCGGGCAGTGCACTAGAGTGTGGAAGATGGCCGAGAATTATATTGTGAACATTTTCTTTGATAATCAAGTTCAATACTTGGTTATTGATAACTCCAAAATTAAATAATTTATGAAAATATGGAAGAAGAGCGAATGAAAAAAATCTTTTTTTTTTGGGTATATTGCCGTTATCTTCAAAAGTCAATCTAAAATCCTTTGAATTACCTACAAAACCCGTATTGCGATAAGTACGGGAATCAATCCAACTTTCAAGGTGAAACAATTAATGTGAAAACTTGCAATTCAAATTTTATTTTTATTAAAAAAAAAATTTATTTTTTTTATATATGTATATTTTTTTAAAACAACTTCAAGAGGAAATTAACTAATAAATCCTAAAAATTATGAAATTACTAAATGACGAAAAATAATGTACAATCGAGTGTGAAATAATGTGAAAAGGTCAAGAGATGGGATTACACTGCATTTTTAATTATTTTAATTTCTCAATTTATTAATTTGAAATATTTCGAGATAATATTAAATCTATAATCTAACTCTCGTTAAAATTATAAATTTAATAAAATCTTTTTCAAGAAATTAATTTAAAAATTGTCTAAAAAATCATACTATTTTCAAAAAATTATCCGCTAGGATCAATTTAACGAAAACAATATCAATCCTCAAATTTCAATACGGAATTAATATTCAACTATCGAAAAAACCTATCTCTAGTTTGATTCCTAAATTCAAATATTAATTTGTTCAATTAATTTACTAACTCTCGTTACATAAATTAATTGGTGACAGTTAAAAATTACTTTTCCTAGAATTATAAAAATTAATGAAATTAACTAATTAAATCAATATCATACACAATGCATTTCATCCCTTGAACGGGGTGTTTAGCCAAACATTCTCATGTGTGCATAAACAACATTCAATAATATAGCACGAATGAAAAGGAAAGGGAAAGAAATGCAATACGCAAAGTTTCCTTGTTGAACTTGTTTATGAAATTGCGTCCTAACTCTTTCACAATTTTCAGAACTTGATCACACCAAAAAAAATAAAAAACAAACCTAAAAATTTATTCTAAAGCTAAACTAATTTTTTCGAATTTTTCTGAATTTTTTTATGCTACTATACTGTACATAATATACACTCCGACTCTCTATTTTCTGTCTCTCTCTATGTCTCTTCTCCTTCTATCTGATCTGAGAGTCTTCCTTTTTAAAGTGAGTTGCCCTTTCCTATGACCCACGATGTTTTGTTTTGGATGTGGGGATTTTGTTGGGATTTGAAGATGACCAAATCAAAGGTGGGTTTTTTTCTTCTTCTTTTTTTTGGAAAATCTTAGTTTCATGTTTTGGTGGGAATCTTAGTTCCGATTTTAAGGGTTTTTGGCTTGGTGGGTTTAAATGGGTTTTAAAGATGGGTTTGCCCGATTGGGTCGTGGTTTGGGCTATCGATATGGGTCTTGGGTCAGGATCGCCGACGCGAGTTAGGTCCGGGTAAGGGTCTGGTTCGGTTATTGTGTGTTCATAGTTGTGGTCCAGCGAGTTCACCGGAAATGGGTGCGAGTTGTGTTCGTATCCGGGTTATGGGGTCGCCGAAGAGTGGGTTTGGGCGCGAGTATGGCAGGTGGGTATGGTCGGGTTGGAAATGGGTAATGCGTTGGGTGTCCTCGGGTCAAGCCACCACCTGCCGGAGGCGGCGGGTTAGTGATGTCGAGGCAGCAGTGGGTTCGGGGTTGCTCAATTGAGATGGGTTTTGGCCTGCCCAGGTGTCATAAAGATGGTGGGTAGTGGGTGTGGTTTGGAGTTTTGGTAAAATTCGTTGATAATTGGGGAGAGACAAGAGAGAAGGGATATTGGCGAAGAAGATTGGGAGAGGGGTTGTTATGGTGTGTGTGGTGTATGGTAAGGTGTGTGTCTTCGGGGTTGTTTGAGTGTGTGTTAGGTGTAGGCTTATGTGGGTGTAAGTGAGTGTGTTGTGTGTTTTATATTTTTTAGTTAGTTAGGGTATTTTATTTTTTGGTGTACAAATTAAACAAAATCATCTAAACAAATAAAATCCTATAAAATCTCAAATAAATAAAAAAATAAAAATAAGAACTAAAAATTTAAAAATCAATTAAAAATAAAAAATAAAAACCTAAAAAATGAAATCTAATAAAACTAAAAATAACTTCCTAAAAACTAATCCTAATAAAATAAAATAAAGATAAAGATAAAAATTAAAAACTAATAAAAAAAAATAAAAAAAAATTAGAAAATAAATCTTAGAAAATTCTAAATAAATCTGAAATAAATTCTAAAAATAAAATGACTCAAAATAAAAATCTAGAAAAATAATAAAGGTACAAACTCAACACACACAGGCTAAGGTGAAGGCTAGGTCTCGGTTTAAGCCTAAGTTTGGTACGAGAAAAGGCTTGGGGCATCGGAACTCATCGGTACACGGTCAAACAGGACTTCTGACTTCGCAGTCTCTTTGATTTCTTCGATGCATGCTTTTGACCGCTACTTTGTTGCAATTGTATTGGTTTAGCATTATTTGTACCGCAACTGCGTACTGACCTGCAAAGTGATAGAATACAAACATAAGGTCATTTTTAATTAAAACGAGCGACTAAAATGCTTCTATTCGGGGTATAAATTATACACTTTTGGGTGCTTATCAATGAGGGTGTATGCAATATTAACCTAAAACACAAGTACAACAATTAAAACAGGTTGATATTACAAACGTAGGTGAAGAACAACGACACAAATTCATTTCCCAATGCTTGGAGGCACAAAAAAACACCTTGATATAACTTATGAAGGAGTAAAAAGATTTATTTGCATGAAGTACAATAAAGTCATGGGCTAGACCGAGAAGTGATAAACACGAGTTTAACGTTATAGTTTTAACTACATTAGTGACGCAAGAAACTAGAACATATGATCCGGAGATGGATCTAGAAACTAAAGTCGAGCTGGAACGATTGTTGGTAGTTGGTATTTATCAAACCAATCAAACATTCGATTTTATTATTCAGCATTATACTGGTTGGGATAAAAGACAACTCAAATTCTCTTATGCCAAGATTTTTAAGACCTTAATAAAGCATGCTCAAGTAATTAGATTCCTTGGTATTTAATCGCAAGATTGATCTCCTTTAGGCAAGGATATAAAATGTATAATTTCATGGATTTCTACGTGGGGCATAACCAGATAAAGATGAATCGAGAGGACACAGAAAAGAAAACATTTAAAACATATTTGGGAAACTTTCATTGTATAGTTATATCGTTCGATTTGAAGTATTTAGAAGCCTGTAAGGACACAAATTTCCAATTGAGTCCTTTATTTTTTTGGCTCAATTCGGACAAAAATGTTTGAGTCATAGGATAGAATACTTGACCATTATTAAAGCCTATGACATGCAAGAGTTGAAGACGTAGCAGCCAAGTCTTATAAAGCTTCATCATTGCCGAGTTTCAAGTGTCTTGTTTTTATGTCATCAACATCATATTCCATAGTCTCCAAAGGTATGAATGCATTTCTATATAAATATAGGGAGACTTGGAATAAGTTTATATTAGGTGTATTTTATTTTAAACTAAGGTTTATTTTCAGTAGGTTTCTTTAAAACATTAAAATAAAGTTTCTGGGCTAAAAATGGAATTTTTAAATTTTCTGTTTTTCGTTCGAACGAGAATTTTGTTCGAACGAGGTTTGCCAACGACTTACCACTGGAACTTCGTTAGATAGTTCATTCGAACAAAATGTCGTTCGAACGAAAATGTCGTTCGAACGAGATTTCAGCGGGAACAGTTTTTGGCATTTTTTGGCACTTTTCCACTACCTTTTTCCACTATTCTTTCACAGAATTTAATGTCTTCGGGAATAGAATTTTTTCAAGAACTTTTTCCATCTCTTAGTGAGTGTTTGAGAGGTTAATTCTTTCATAAAAAGTTCCCTTGGTGTTTGTTATCTTACACACAATAAACATTGTTTTAATCCAAGTCTATCTATATATATATATATATATATATATATATATATATATATATATATACATATTTCTTGGAGAGTTTGTTTGGCACCGGGTTTACTTTACCATGTTGGAGAGTTCGTTTGGGTTTGCTTCTATATCCCACAAAGAAGAAGTTCGTTTGCGTTGGCATACCCACTTGGAGAAAGGCTCCTTGTTCGGGTGACGGTGACTAGAAAAAGTCCGATCGGTGGATTTGGACACCGCGGTGGAGTTCCGTGGTTATTAGCTAGGCAAAGGTAGTTACAAGAAGACGCGTCGGGGCTTGAAGGAGTCGAGTCGAGTGTTGTAAGTCATCTTGCTTGTAATTGTAAATTCCGTACTAAGTGAATTTGAGGCTAGGGCCGTCCGAGATTTTTTTCCATTGTGGGTTTTTCCTCTTACATCGCAACGTAGTGGTTCTTTATTTATTTTATCTTTTGCAAAATCACATAGAACGCATGATTAGGTAAAAAGATAAAATTGATTTAAATCACTAATTATGTTTAATTTGGTGCTAAATTAATTTGGATAATGTTTATGTTAATTTGATTCAAGTCATCACTTAATTTGTTTAAATTGGTTTGGCCTAATTTGGGAATATTAAAAATATGACTTAGGCAAATTTCTAGGACTTGGGCTAAATTGGTTTAAGTGAAATATCCATGTGTTGTTTAATTTAATTTCACTTTGATTTAATTTTAATTTGAAAAGAAATTAAAATTGGTTAATTTGTTTAATTTGAACCATCTCGCTTCCGCATCTCAAAAAGGAGATTGAAATTACTTTTTGTAGTAAAAATTTCAAAATTGTGGGCTTCATGTTACAACAAAGCCTCTTACAATGATACTATGATAGCCAATTTCCATAATCTATTATGTGACATATTAGAATTCTATGTTGGTGAGATGTAATAAAGTCAAAGAAGGAATATTCTCTCTTATGAGCCTTACGAAGGGTCTTCTCCAAGTGAAGAAAATATGAACTCAAGATGAGCCCACTAAAGTGTGACTTCAAGTCACTAGTGGGAAGTTCTTGGGGTTTGGGGTATATCACAATAATTATCAACACGCAACAAAGTAGAAGCACAATAAAACTGAATAATCAAGAAATAAGAATTCAAATAGGAATTGAATTTCCTTTCCATTAAGGTACAGATTTCTTCTTGAAGTATAACTCTTTAAGATCAAGAATCCTCCTTGAAGTATTCTTCTTTTTTCACTAGAGTCCTCATTGAAGTAAACTTCAATAAAATTGGATTTTTATGCATCTTTGACCTCTCTATATATATATATGTTTATCTGAGTTTTTGTAGGTGTTTGAACGCTAAACAGAGCATTTAGTTGTGTTTTGGGAAAGTTCATCTTTTGATGCAATTTCAAATGAATTTTCATAATTTCATAATTCTTTATCCAGATAGGGGAACTCTATGGGAGCATATTTCATGGAGTAGATTCATATGATCATAAACGTCACGTCATTATGATTTCGTATGATCAATGTTTTGTCATTTTCGTATCGTGAAACTTTTCCATATTGAAGAACAAATTGCCCTAGAAAGTATAGCACCAATCGATTGCAAAAAATTATTGATCAATCAACCAATTTGATTTTTCCTATGAAGGAAGGCAGAGGGCATTTTCCCGAATCATCGATCGATCCATCCATTTTATCAATCAATCGACACCAGCAGATTTTCAGCACTTTTGCTTATTGTTTTCTTGTCTCTCAACTTACTATATATATATATATATATGTGTGTGTGTGTGTGTGTGTGTGTGTGTGTGTGTGTGTGTGTGTGTGTGTGTACGTGTGTGTGTGTGTGTGTCAATTGAATATTTATTTAGAAATCTTTCATTTTAGATTAGAATATGGTTTTATTTGGTTTGAGATCTCTACCTTCTCTCTTAGGGTTTATCCCATTTTGTCTGTGTAAGTATTACTATTCGTCTCCTTCCTCATTTATTTAAGATCTCTTTTCTTGTTCAAAGAATTGTTAATTATGTGTCTTTACGTATTTCTTTATTTATTTAATTATATGCTCTTTAAATACATGTTTTTCAATGCTTTGTAGCTAAGTTAATTAGGTTGAGATGATTGAACTCACCTTGGATTAAATGGTTGCTTTGATATGGTGATGGATTAGACTAGTTTAAATGAGTTAGGTTGTTTTTAATCTTATGCCTAGAATTTAACGGTGTATATCATGTATGCATCGTATTTACAACCTTGTCTGTAATCTCAAGGATATTTTTTGACCCCAAAATTAATTAACCTTTTTTGACAATTTAGGGGGTGAAAACTTTAGATTTTATTAATTGCGAAAATGAGATTTAATCATGATAAGCTTTTCTTCCCAGGTAACTATTTATACTAATTAACCCATCTATATTTTTTTACTTGTTTTTATTAATTATAGTTTCAATACATGCCTAGATTTATATTTTGTTAAAATAATTATATTTTATACTTTTATTGAGAAGTAATAAATTAATTAACGTCTAGTAACATTTCATGTTGATTCGATACCCGGACTAGCCGCTATACTCCTGCAAAGTGTGTAGTAATAGTTTAAGTTTTTGCATTTGCGATGGGAGCTAAAAACAATGATCAAGCATAACTTACACGGACGCTTCAGTTCAAATCCCATACATTTCAAATAACATCGTTTTCGGGGAATTTTTTTCTTTATAATCTAATTGATTCAGTATTTCGTAATATTTTCTTTCTATTTGTATTCTTTATTTTAATTTTTTTTGTAGGACTTCTACACTTAAGCATCAAGAAATGTTTGAATTCGCAGCCATACCCCTGTCTACGTGGATTTTCCATCTACGAACTTTTTGATAGTCATATCTTATTCAAGTATTCTTGGTAATTGCAATAGTTCAAAATTTTATAATTAGAATAATTTCAGAGTCCCTCTAAGACAATAACTTTTGGTGAATACTTTCATGTTGAGAAGAATGAAAATCGCAAGATAACTTTTAACGAGTATTTACACAATGAAACAAATTATGTGGGGACTTTCAAAGATTATTCTTATGAAAAATACCGCAAAATTCTTACGATCACAATGTTGAAGACCCTTGTGATAGTATTTCTGAGAACTATTTTGACAATAACACTCAAACTTGTTATTGTAATAATTTTGATAGTATTTATGATAATAGTTCTCAAAATGTTTTTATATTAAAGTTACCATACATCCAAATTCATTTGGTACATTCTAGCAAAGTCAGAAATGCAAAAATTTTAATAACTATTATCGGGAGGAGAACTATTATTGGGAGCATGATTTAGATGCACTTTTTAAAACTACTGATGATTTCTCTCTTCAAACTCTGACGGAGGAGTAATGTTTTGAACCAAATGAGGAATTGATGACTACTTTGGAACTAACCATTCTTTTTTTCTCCCAAGGCATAAAGGTGAGTGAAAATGGTGAAGATTTAGAAATTGAAGCACTTTTCAATGAGATGATTTCTTCGTTTGAAAGTAAAGATGAGTTAAAGACTTGTGTTTTACCTCAAATAATTTTTGAAGAACATTTCATTGAAAATGAGTCTTTTACCTTCGGAGTTCAATATTCAAGCGATGATGAGTCATCTATCAAGATTAAATTCATTTCTTCCCCATTTACATTCACCGTTATTGAACCATTACAAGTACCATAAGAATTGGATGAAAGTCTTGAGGACTTGGACTCAATTCTTGTTAAGGAATAATTTTTCAAAATGCTTTTTATGATGGGATTATTGTTTACATATGACCCACCTCCCATTCCAATTGTAAATTATTTGGGAGTAAATTATATTTTTCTCAGACCCCTTGTACACTTATCACCCTTTAATCCAAACCCCCCATAATCCACAAAAACTTTTAATTGGCGATGGTTCATTTCTTCCACCTTAACACATGCCTTCCCTTATACAAATGGAATTCTTATTTTTCAAAAGGTATGCACTCAAATAAGAGTACAACGATTATCCCTAAAAGTCAAATTGTATTTTTGGTGGACCCCAATTTTTTTTCAACTCCTAGTGTATAGTTGGTTCGAAGTTAAAATTGTAGGTTATACAAAAATTTCACTTATTGTCCAGTGTAATTAGTTAAAATTCTTTATTTTTTCTTGTTATGCTAGGTGCTAAAATGTTTTATAGAATACTTGTACTTGTACTTTTGCTCCATTTTGGGTAATATAGCTCTTTTTTTCTCTTTAACTTGGTTCTTGATTCATATTGAGGGCAATGTAAGGTTTATGTTAGGGGTGTGGGATATTCTTCTCATTGCTCTTTGAGTTTCATGATTTGATCATATGTTCTAACCAAGTATGTTTTTTCTAATTAAAAAATTAAAAATTTTCAAAAATATTTTCTCTCTTTTCTCTTCTTTATTGAATAAATGCCGATCCAATATATAATTTATTGATACATATTCTTGATTTTAGAAGTTATCAGACTTTAGTCCTTGAATCATTGATATTATGAAAAATTTCATGAATTAAACTTTGAACTCATGAGCACAGGCGCTTTTCTTCTTTAAATGATCTGGTTTAAAGACTTTATAACTCGCCAATTTTTTGTTGCAATTGTATATACATTACACCAATTGAGATTTGGGGTTTTCTTCCTTTACGAGTGTTTATACATTATTATTTCCTTCTTAAAAATAATACATTCATTGATAATCTCATTTTTCTTTGATTTCATCGTTTATTAATTGAGTTCATTTTGAAATGTGTTACTTGAGCATGATTTTCGAAGTTGTTTCGACTCGAGAATTGCGTAAACTTTAGGAAAGGATAATAGGCCCTCTTTGTTATTTAACCCATAATTAATATTGACCTCATCTTAAATGTTTCCCCTCATCGACCCCCCTGAGCCCAAATGTAGCCTTTCATTTCAAAACCTAAAATCCCATAACCAATTCCATATTGGAGTTATAAATGATACATGCACCTACCATAACTTTGTTTGGAATGATACTTGGGATTGAATGACGTTCTAATCATATGGTTGCAATTCAGCATGTGAGAGTGTGAAAGAAAAGAAAAAGTGAAGAAAAACAAAAGAAAAGAAAAATGAAAAAAGAGAAAAAGAACATTAAAAGAAGAAAAAAAAGATAGAGAAAGTATTTATACATTTTAAATAGCGTTCAATAATCTTTGTCACTTTCTAATGTTATGTCTAATAGTTGTAATGGAAATCATCTTCCAATTTCAAAATTACCCACAATTTACCATTATCCCGAGTATTCAGGCCCACTTTTAAATCTATATGTATTCCCTTCATTTCATAACCTTAACCCCAAACCTACATTGTAACCCTTTAAAGTACTGTGTGATTCTAAGGTGAATTTTATTTAAAAGTCATAATAGTTGAAATAATTTATGAAAATATATTTCATTAAGATTTCATAATTATTTTTATATAGGTATTTTTATATAAACCCAAGTTTTCAATCAACAACCCCAAGATTTTGTAAGCCCGCATCAATGGGTTTAAACCCATTTGACACCCCCTCACCTCCGGTTTATTGAATAAAAATAAAACCCGTATCATTTGAAAACCCATTTCTGTAGATAGGAATCCAAAGGAAAATAATTACCGCAAACCCGAGGATAAACTCGGAATTGGATTGGAAGGTGAAAAGGCATTGAAGATAGCCTAAGAGACGCTAATTGTCTTCCCTTAACCATGAATTTTGACTGATAAAGATATTTCTTATTACAAAACTCTTATGGGGCAAACAAAAGTATTACAATTGGGAGCAAAACCTTTTTGTTTTCATTGTTTAAGAACGCCCCCCCCCCCCCCCAAACTAACTTATGTTTCTTATTTAAAAATGGTGTTCTGAAATTTGAAACTCGTTCGCACAGAGGATTATGCCATGACTTCTAGGTTTTTCTTTTCTAACACAAAAAATGAGACAAGAACTAGATCAATATGGTAGAAAGGAAAAAATGTGAATTAAAAATATATTTATTGTAGAACAAGGGTTATTAACATGGGTAATTGAGCCATTTTATCAGTTTTATATTGTAAGAATTGAAATGTATTGGTGGGGTTTGTTTACAGGAAACTTGAGTTTATATAAAAATACCCTTTTTTCATAGCGCTCTTCATTGATGATATGTGTGCGACCTAGTTTACATTTATATTTACTCTTAATGCCTGCATGTTCCGTGTGTTGCACTCCATTCATAGTGATTCATTTTTTGAGTGTATAACACTGACTAGGATTGAATATCATGCTATGATATAATTTTTTTCCATTTTATTAAAGGTTTTCCAAGTCAAAATGTTTTCATGTGCTCGATCTTCCTCTAACATTTAAGGTTTCAATTGTATGAAGTTTATTCAATAATGTTAATGATAAATAACTTGTTAAAGTCTTTTTTTTTACCTTGTCTTTTTGATTGATTGATTGGGAATATCTTTTGAGAAAACTTGATGTTTATGGGTTTCATCCGTGAAAACCTTCACGAGACAACACTAGTCCACTAGGATAACATAGGGATTTAATGGCTTGTTGTATACGCTAAATGCAACCGTTCATCCACGAAAGTGTCAATTCTATTGTGACACCCCACCTAATTAACCCCGGGTGATCAGTCATAAATTAAGTTAGAATAGGTTTCTCAGTTGGATCATTCTTAGCATCACTGCTGCCTTTTTAATTACTAACCACCTAAGTGAGAAAATTAGACTGGTGCCAAGTTTTATCTTTCATAAATTTAAATGAAACTCATGCGAAAAATAAAACAACATAATAATCTTAATTAACTGAAGCAACCATTCACAATTAAATGACTGACCGAATAAACCATCGGCCCAAATTCCAACAAATATAAAATAAATACAAGTAATCAATCAATAAGTATGACAAAAACTAAATGGAATGTGAGCGACATGCTCGAAATAACTGACAGAAGTCTCTATACTAGAATGAAAGAGTGAGAAGTCTCTATGCTGCAGCAACGGATCCCTGAAATGGAGTCAAGCCTGGCGTCCCTGTGGCTGGACACCTAAAAGGTTTTTAAATTTTTTTTATAGCAAGGGTTAGTACCCAAAAACATTTGAAAATATTTAGCAAATGATTAACTTGCATTAATAAGTAAATATGCATGCTCTCCATATTTTAGTTAGTGTCGCACTCCCTTGAGGACATCCTCACCCCTCCTCTAATGTGCACTACTAACGCCTTAAATAAATTCACCTAGCTCTTCACCTTATGACTAGGTAAATTATATAACACCTTGCAAACACCCTACTATAATCGAGTATGCCTTAATTAGGATCTTTAAGTTATTATTGTCATCAACTTAAGTCAATCATTTCCCTTTTTAATTTCATATAACTTCCACATTCGTTATGCATATAATACAACTCATGCCTTGTATTAATTAGTCCGTATATAATTATTTACCTAATTATATACTCAATCATATTACATTATTCACAAACATACTGAAATAGCATTTAATAATAGTATTTCTCCCGCGTAAAGTCTCACCGGGTATACATCCTCTATAGTGCTATCGTGCTATCCACTAGGTATGCTCACATAACCTAGTTAACCCCAATTCAGATTCGCTCACTAACTTGGTTAATACATAATTGTTGGAGGCGGTCATATTCCTTCCCTGAAAGTGAGATGTCCCTCACCCATATAACGGACGCTATGACCTGGGATTATACTCGCCCTACTCCTCAAGCTAGGGGATTCATCCACTACGCGCAACCTCCCTCTATAGCACTAAAGTATATATATAATAATAATATCTATCCACCGATATTAATACACACATTATATATATATACTATCACACACCGTATATATATATAAATATAAAATATCCCGGCCACACCGTGCACTAGGTCCGTGACAGAAACCTATTCTATTTTATTTTGAGTTTATGGCCCAACTATAATTATTAATTAATTTGCACATTAATTTCTTTTGGTATCGCCCCAACCAATATATTCGGACTTACTCTCGTGGCCCGAAATAACATCACCCGAGTCTAAATCTCCGAGTCTAAATTATTTAGCCTTCACCTAAATAAGATTTACATTTCGGTATCGCTTAACCATTAGTCCCGGACTTGTCTACTACATCCGTATTTAGTCATTTTGAAATAAACCTTCCAAAATTTAACCTTAGTGTATCACACCTAATTTCCTCCAAATCCCAATTAATTTTAATTATGATGTCACACCAAGCCGCCCTCAAATCCTAATTAATTAGATTTAAACCCATGTATTAATTACTCAAAATTAAGGCATGGGGGAATTTTTATTAAATTTCCCTATATATTACAAACTGGGCGAACTGTCAAAGTTTCTGGACCATCGATCAATAGATGGTCCACCTTCGATCGATCGATCGATCAGGTCCTCGTCTTCCTCGACTTGGTTGTTTCATCCATGGACACACACCTCCAAACCCTATCTTCTTCTACACTGAAAAATAAGCTTTCCCATCGACAATAAACATCAAATACCTTATATGGAACCTCCCTAAAGTCCAACAACATCAATTATTTTGCTTTCTCTACTGTTTCCACGAATTTGGGGTAAAATCCAATTTAATCTTTAACCCAATTAAACAACAATTTCGTAATACCAATTCGTTTCTAATTCATCCGGGTTTACACATCTTCCCAGATACAAATACAAATTCTCAAATTATATACGAATTTCTACTCAATTTAGAAATCAGATTCATGGTTTACAAAACCCCATGTTTATCCCCTTTAAATCCCAAAACGAATTTCTTTGATTATCCACATCACATGAATATGAATTGAAATACACTTTAAATGCTACAGCAAGTTAACCGCTTGCCTTAGGGTTCGTAGAGTCTGATTTTGGAGTTGTGAATGCCCAAGGTTGAAGATGGCTCTTTTTGGCTCTCCTGTAATCCCCAACTTTGCCTTTGACTGTAGCTAGGGTTTCCTAAACCACCAATTCTTTTCTAAACTCAATTCATCCGTTCCCTTATTTCTTATAATTATTTAATTAACCTTAATCCCGTTTTTTGCCTAATGGGCCAAGTTCAAGTGACCCAAATGCCCCCGCGCGGGCCCGGTTATGCCTAAAAATGTCCCATGACTCGTTTACTATCCTCGGGTACACTTTTTCGACTATCTCGGCCCATTCGGACCCAACCGTATACTCAAAATCGGCATCCGAATTAATTTTTAAAAATCCTTATTTCACACCCAAATTAGTCTATACCGACTCCCGGCTGAAATAAGTACATGTCCCGTCATAAATACTCGAAATGACGTAAATACATGATTACTATTCACTTAGTAATTAAGTTTCCCTAAATATTAACCATTCACTTCCCGATTAATATTTAAATATAACTTGCCATAATTAATTCAATTAAAATTACGACACACAAGTAATTTTGAATTCTCGAATTAATTAAATATTAAATGCATGAAAATACGGGGTGTTATATACTCCCCCCCCCCTTACAAGGGAATTTCGTCCCCGAAATTAGGTCGTACCTGTGGTGAAAAGCTCTGGATATTGTTCCCGCATATCCTCCTCCCGCTCCCAAGTAGACTCGTCAACGTTGTGATGACCCCAATGTACTCTAACTAGTGGAACAACGTTGGATCGTAACTTCCGCTCACTACGGTCCAGAATAGCCACCGGTCTCTCCTCATATGAGATGTCTGGCTGTAAATCAATTTCCTTGAGTGGAATGTGCCAGAAATCCCTCTCGCTCTTGCGATATTTCTTCAGCTAGGCCACATGGAACACGTCGTGTATCCGCTGAAGGTGCTCTGGCAATCCCAGCCTATAAGCTACTGTCCCCACCCTCTCGATAATAGGGAAGGGTCCCACGTAATTCGGTGCTAACTTACCCTTCTTACCGAACCTCATCACCCCTTTCATAGGGGACACCCGGACCAATACCTGATCTCCAACCTCTAACTCCACATGTCTCCGTGAAGCATCAGCGTAACTCTTCTGCCTATCCTGAGCTATCCTAATCCTCCCTCGGATCAGCTCTATCTTGGCAGACGTCTCCTGAACAATCTTCGCCCCTAATAGTTTGTTGTCCCCCACCTCTAACCAACAAGCGGGTGAACGATAAGGTCTCCCGTATAGTGACTCGAATGGTGCCATACCGATCGTGAATTGGTAAGAGTTGTTATACGTGAACTCTACCAAAGGAAGATATTTCTCCCAACCTCTCCCAAAGTCCAATATGCACATTCTCAGCATATCTTCCAGCATCTGATTGACTCTCTCAGTCTTTCCGTCAGTCTTTGGGTGATAGGCTGTACTCAAACGTAGCTCCGTGTCCATGGCCTCCTAAAAGATCTGCCAAAAGTGGGCCACAAAGATCTTGTCTCTGTCAGACACAATATTTACCGGTACCCCGTGCAGCTTAACAATCTCAGCTATGAATAGCTACGCATATCGCATCGTCACAAAGTCCGTGCGAACCGGTAGAAAATGGGCCACTTTGGTCAACCGATCCACAATGACCCATATGGAATCGTGACCCCTTTGCGATGTAGGTAACCCTGTAATGAATTCCATGGAGATGCTCTCCCACTTCCACACGGGAATCTCCAGCGGCTGTAGCATCCCTGTTGGTCTTTGGTGGTCAACTTTCACAAGCTGACACATGGCACATTTCGAAACAAACTCTGCTATGTCTTGTTTCATTCCTGCTCACCAATATTACCTCCTCATATCCCGGTACATCTTATCCCCACCGGGATGTACCGCGAATCTCGACCCATGGGACTCTGTCATAACAGCGTGCCTCCTTCCAAGCTGATCGAGTAACCCTCTGCTCCCTCAGCTAGCAACTGGCTCACCCTATCTCGGCAGATCTGATCCTCTGTCTGAGCCTTCACAACCTTCATAATGATCTCAGGTGTGATGGATAATGCTGACATGCAAGCCCTGGCTATATCATCCTCATATCGAAGCTCTCTCCACTTCTCTTTCCAGACTTTTGATATTTCCCCAGTCGATCTCCGGCTCAATGCATCTGCTACCACATTAGCCTTACGAGGATGATACTGAATATCAAACTGGTAGTCCTTCACGAATTCTATCCATCTCCTCTGCCTCATATTCAGATCCTTCTGTGTGAAGAGATACTGAAGTGATTTGTGATTCGTGAATAACGTGAACTGCTCTCCCAGAAGATAATGTCTCCATATCCTCAAAGAAAAAATGATCGCTGCTAACTCTAGGTCGTAAGTGGGGTAATTCCTCTCGTGGGGCTTTAGCTTTCTGGACGCATAAGCTATAGCCCTTTCCTCCTGCTGAAGCACACCCCCAAATCCCTGTAAGGATGCGTCAGTGTAAACTCGATATTCTAATCCTCCCTTCAGCAATGCAAGTACGGGTGCAGATGTCAACTTATCCTTTAGCTCGTCGAAAGCTAATTGACAATGGTCATTCCAAGTGAAAGGTACCCATTTCCGGGTCAGATTTGTCAAAGGGCCCGTAATCTTTGAGAATCCTTTGATGAACTGCCTGTAATAACTAGCCAATCCCAAAACACTGCGCACCTCGATCGGTGTCGTGGGCTGCCCCCACTCCCTCACCGCCGATACCTTACTTGGATCCACCGTAATACCCTGATCTGACACCACGTGGCCAAGAAACTGAACCTCCCATAGCCAAAATCCATACTTCTCAAATTTGCACAGAGTTGGTGATTGCGCAATGTCTGTAAAACTATACGTAGATGCTTTGCGTGCTCCTCCTCGGTGCGCGAGTGGATCAGGATGTCACCAATGAACACGATGACAACCTGATCGAGAAGCTCCCTGAAAACCCTGTTCATGAGGTCCATGAACACTTCTGGTACATTGGTGAGCCCGAATGGCATCACCCTGAACTCATAAGATCCATACCGCGACAGGAAAGCAGTCTTAGGAACATCCTCCTCTCGGATACGCAGTTGATGATACCCTGACCTCAAGTCAACCTTAGAGAAGTAAGACGCCCCTCTTAACTGGTCAAATAGATCATCAATCCTAGGCAACGGATACTTATTCCGTATCGTCACCTTGTTCAGCTCTCTATAGTCCACGCATAACCGCATTGAGCCATCCCGCTTCTTTACAAACAACAATGGTGCACCCCACGATGATGTACTCCGCCAAATGAAACCTTGGCCCAGAAGCTACTGAATCTGCTCTCTCAAATCATGAATCTCTGAAGGGGCCATACGGTATGGGGCCCGAGCAATTGGCCTCATCCTCGGTGCTAAATCGATTACAAATTCGATTTCCCTGCTAGGTGGCAACCCTGGTATCTCCTAGAACACATCCTCAAAGTCCCACACTATCGGGATTGAGTCCAACGGAATCGCCACCTTATATGCAGTTTCCTCCTCGATATAATACAGGTGCATGTGTGACCCTCCCTCAGGTAACGACATCGCTATAAAAAAACATCTCATGTCTTGGAATGGAGAACACGATTGTCCTCTCGTAGCAGTCCACCGTCGCCCGATAACCTGCCAACCAATCCATACCCAAAATGACATCACCCGAGTGTAAATCTCCGACTCTAAATTATTTATCCTTCACCTAAATAAGATTTACATTTCGGTATCGCTCAACCATTAGTCCCGGACTTGTCTACTACATTCCTATTTAATCATTTTGAAATAAACCTTCCAAAATTTAACCTTAGTGTGTCACACCTAATTTTCTCCAAATCCCAATTAATTTTAATTATGATGTCACACCAAGCCACCCTCAAATCCTAATTAATTAGATTTAAACCCATGTATTAATTACTCAAAATTAAGGCATGGGAGAATTTTTATTAAATTTCCCTATATATTACAAACTGGGCGAACTGTCAAAGTTTCCGGACCATCGATCGATCGATGGTCCACTTTCGATCGATCGACCGATCAGGTCCTCATCTTTCCCGAGTTGGTTGTTTCAGCCATGGACGCACACCTCCAAACCCAAGCTTCTTCTACACTGAAAACTAAGCTTTCCCATCGACAATAAACATCAAATACCTTATATGGAACCTCCCTAAAGTCCAACAACATCAATTATTTTCCTTTCTCTACTATTTCCACGAATTTGGGGTAAAATCCAATTTAATCTTTAACCCAATTAAACAACAATTCCACAATGCCAATTCGTTTCTAATTCATCCGGGTTTACACATCTTACCAGATACAAATACAAATTCTCAAATTATATACGAATTTCTACTCAATTTAGAAATCAGATTCATGGTTTACAAAACCCCATGTTTATCCCCTTTAAATCCCAAAATGAATTTCTTTGATTATCCACATCACATGAATATGATTTGAAATACACTTTAAATGCTACAGCAAGTTAACCACTTGCCTTAAGGTTTGTAGAGTCTGATTTTGGAGTTGTGAATGCCCAAGGATGAAGATGACTCTTTTTTGGCTCTCCTATGATCCCCAACTTTGCCTTTGACTGCAGCCAATTCTTTTCTAAACTCAATTCAGTCGTTACCTTATTTCTTATAATTGTTTAATTAACCTTAATCCCGTTTTTTGCCTAATGGGCCAATCCCAAGTGACCCAAATGCCCCCATGCGGGCCCGGTCATGCCTAGAAATGTCCCGTGACCCGTTTACTACCCTTCGGGTACACTTTTCCGACTATTTCGGCCCATTCGGACCCAACCGTATATTCAGAATTGGCATCCGAATTAATTTATAAAAATCCTTATTTCACACCCAAATTAGTCTATACCGACTCCTGGCTGAAATAAGTACATGTCCCGTCATAAATACTCGAAATGACGTAAATACATTATTACTATTCACTTAGAAATTAAGTTTCCCTAAATATTAACCATTCACTTCCCGATTAATATTTAAATATAACTTGTCATAATTAATTCAATTAAAAGTACGACACACAAGTAATTTTGAGTTCTCGAATTAATTAAATATTAAATGCATGAAAATACGGGGTGTTACATCTATCTTTTATTCTTATGTTTTTTTTTGTTATATCACATTGTTGGATGGATTTTGTTTTTTTATCACTAGGGACTAGCAATGTCTAAGTTAGTGGGTGTGATAGGTCTCAAATATTGTGTATTATCATCATTTATTCTTATGTATTCTAGAACTTTTGTGTCCATTATTTTCTACTTTTGTGCTCATATATTGCTTAACTTTGGTATTTGATATATACATGATGTTTAAGGTTTATTTGAGTTTTATAGGTATTGGAACGCTGAATGAAGAAATTGGATGCATTTTCATAAGTTCACCATTTGATGCAAGTTTAGGGGAAATATTATCATTTCATACTTCATGTCTTGACCAACGAATATCCATGAAAGCGTACTTCGTCGAGTTAGCTATGCATCGCTATAAATGACATGTCATTTCGATTCCAAATGAAGAAGTTAGATATGTTCTCATAAATAAACCTTGTGTTTGAAATAAATCAAAAGAGGCAAGAAAATAAAGCACTCATCGATCGATCAAATTGATCGAACGATCGACCATTCATAATTTGCCTTGATCTGAAGATATTGTTTGATTTCTACATTCATCGATCTATCGACAAAAAATTTCGATCAATCGATCACTCAGTTTTTGCAAAGGAAAGGAAGGCATTGGGCATATTTTTCATTCATCAATCAATTTGATCGATCGATCGATCAACCCAGATTTTAGATATTTTCGAGACTTTAATTTGTTTTCCTTTTCCTTTATCTTTTCTTTAAAAAAAACTATATATATGAAATTTGGTTTAATTTGTAAAAAATCTAGTTTTTCATTTAGGTTTTAGTTAGGAGGAATAGTTTTAGTGGGAGCTTCTCTCTCCTCGGTTTGATTCCTTTGGGTTTGTAAGTGTACTATTCATCATCTCCATCGTTAATACAGTTGTATTTTATTGTTTTAATCTTTGTTAACTTAGTTTCTTTCTTTAATTTACTTATTTTCTTCTCACATTACTTAATTCCATGTCATTTAATAAGTTTTCTACTCATTCTATCAAATTCTCTTGTATGTATCCTACAGGAAACAAGCCTACATCTACTGTTGCTCAATTTAGTTGTTCTTATAGTATGGACCTATGATCTTTAAATGTCAATTTTTTTCCTAAGTTAGTTAGAGGCCTTGTTTTCATGGATAAGTTATGTATGGCTAACTTTCATCCTTAATTCTATGTGTTGATTTACTCTCCCTTAATGGAGGGTTGTTCTCCATCTTATAATATATGATTTTTTATTAAAAAATAATAAAATAATTAGATTAAGATGATTGAACTCGCCATCGATTGGTTGGTTGCTTTACTTTGGTGATGGATTGAATTATTTTTTACGGGTTAGACTATTCTTGGTTAATGCGCCTAGGAGGTTTAACGGTATATATTATGTATGTGCCATATTTATGACCTTGTGTGTGTAATACCGAGAGTTTTTGTTGATGCTTAAATCATAGTATGATTTTGTGAGAATTTAGGGGGTGACAACTCTAGGTTTGATTATTTGATGAAATCAAATTTAATCTTCTGAAATTATATCTTACCATATCACCATTTATACTAATTAACCTAAGGTGAGGGATATTATTCTCAATCTCTAGTATTTACTCATTTTGATTAATCATAGTTAAAACATATTCCTATATTAATCTTTGGTTAAAACCATTACTCTTTACACTTTTATTGAGAAGTAATAAATCAATTAAAGTCTAGCAACATTCCCTATGGATTTGATACTCGGACTAGTCGATATACTCCCGTAAAGAGTGTAGTTATAGTTTAGATTTTTTCATTAGCAATGACAGCCAAAAAACAACGATTAAGCATAAACTACAAGGACGCTTTGGTTCAAATCCCATGAAAATCAGCATTATTTTAGGCTAAAACCTTTTCTAGCCTAAACCATGTTGCCATGGGCACGAGCCCAATACCCAGTCGTACGCACGCAGGTAGGCAATATTCAAGATACACCTAAACATGCATACAAGGATTTCCCATTTTCAAATTTTCACTTAATCCGGTCATAAAAAATCATTTTCAATGTAAAACTGTAATGTACACGTTTGTGTTTAAGCCTTGAAACGACGCAACCAAAAACAACCATAAAGAGAGATATTCTTTAATCTTTAGAATCACATGCGATGGATTTTTTGGCTCGATTTGTGGAAGACTCAATGTTTTGTCGTGGGAAGTAGCCAACCAAACTATAAGATCAACCTATTATAAGATCAATTACATCTTCAATCTCCCACTTTGGATATTCCAGGGGAAAAACCCCTAGAATACAAAAGTTCTTGATTAGGATATTGAAACATACCCTACATTAGACATATAATGAGAGTAAAGTGTCGCGGTATACATGGAATCTAAAAGACAATCGATAACCAATAAGTCGAGTATGAATCAAAGGATTGAGTTGCAATATCATAAACAAAACTAAAAAGAAATGAAACACAACCAAAATATCATGTAGGTACGACATTCACAAAGAGAAACTCCCCCTACTTTGGGAATCCTCCCATCAGTGTAATGGCAAATTTCAAAATGGAGTCAATTTGTAGTTATTGCCTTAATTTCATTTAGAGAAAATGATTTGAGTCATAGGTTAGATATTGAGTTGGTTTAAGTTGGTTCAAATGAGAATGGGTTTTCATTTGAACGAGGTTCAAATGAGGACCGAACTATAGTTTTGTTCTTACAGTGGAATCTTATTCAAAGGTTTTTTGGAGTCTGTTTAACAGGGATACACAAAGTGGTTCGAATGAGATTATATACTTCGTTCGGACAAAAATACTATTTTCATTAGAATGAGTTTTCATCGTCTCATAAATCATGTTTTTTTATAAATAGGTGTGCTAGAAACTTTTTTGTGTGAGAATTTGGGAGAAAATCAATTTCCTATCTATAACAATAAGCCTCCACACCCTAGTTTTCACCTAACTAGTTTGAGATCAAAGATTCAATCTTTGTATGCCTTGAGATTTCCATTTTGTGCACCAAGTTTATGTTCTCTCATCATCCTGATTGAGAAGAGTTTTGTGCAGTGGATAGCATGCTCGTTTATGATTTTGAAATGTTGTACTATATATTGTGTGATGATTGTTGAGTCTGGATCGATGAATATTGAGATGTGTCACTACACCAAAAATAGGAAACTGGCATGGTTTAAAACAGTGCCAGACGCAATCTGGCACGGTTCAAAACCGTGCCAGAATCAGGCGTGCCAGATTTTCTGGCGCGGTTTAAAACTGTGCTAGATTTCCTAAACTAGCACGCTTTTAAACTGTGCCAGTTTTTTTAATCTGGCACGCTTTTGGCACGCTTTTAAACCGTGCTAGATGTTAAATCTGGAATGCTTTTGGCACACACCGAAATCGTGCCAAATTGTCTATTTTCTGGCACGCTTTTGGCACGGTTTAAAACCGTGCCAGATTTTTCAGTTGATTAAAAAAAATAAGAAACAAATCTGGAAAATCTGCAAATTTCAAATTCGGTAGGAAAAATATTTATTATTTGCAAAAAAAAAATCAAGAAAATTTACAGATTATGAATATCGCAGGTTGTTGATAAACTAATGTGCATACAAACTTCAAAAAATTACAAGAGTTAATACCAATATAAAGCCGCACGTGACCATAAAGTCGAGAATAACTTCAAAAAATTACAACAGTTAATAGTTCCCATATCAAAAAAAAAATTGGGCAGAGTTTCCTCTATTTTTTTAGCATTCCAAAACCTTCTAACATAAAATCTGCCCATATAAAGCCCGCACGGTCATAAAAGTCAACAATAAAACTACTACAACCAGCACGGCCATAAAAATAAACCATAAAACTACTGAAGCCTGCTTGGCCATAACACAAAAAATAGAATCCTGAATATTAACGACACTAAATAAACAATCCCCCTGTTGTAACGCATTGACTTCTTCGTGCGTTCCAAGTGGATAAAAGCTAACGATTGAATGTCATCCTACAAAAAAAATAAGACACAAAAAAGATACAATATTAGTAACCAAGTCATTTTTAAACAAATCATATTCAAGCAGAATAATTGCATATACAAACAGAAAAATTTCATATACGACTACGCGGTTAGTTCGTACAAGTTACATTGGTCCCGTGCGAGGTGTTCGCGCCTCCTACGGGGTCATTTGGAGGCTGGTTTGAGTTTTCACCCTTTAACGACCTGTTTTCAAGTCTAAGTGTGATTTTTGAAAATTTTCATCATACTCTCAAACCGGGAGACCCGAGACTACGCGGTCAGTTCCAACAAGTTACATTGGTCCCGTGCGAGGTGTTCGTGCCACCTACGGGGTCGTTTGGGGGCTGGTTTGGGTTTTCATCCTTTAACGGCCTGTTTTCAAGTCTAAGAGTGATTTTTTCAAATTATCGTCAGACTCTCAAACCGGGAGACCCGGGACTACGCGGTCAAATCCTACAAGTTACATTGGTCCCGTGCGAGGTGTTCATGCCTCATACGGGGTCGTTTGGGGGCTGATTTGAGTTTTCACCCTTTAACGGCCTGTTTTCAAGTCTAAGTGTGATTTTTGCAAATTATCGTCACACTCTCAACTCGGGAGACCCGAGACTATGCGGTCAGTTCCTACAAGTTACATTGGTCCCGTGCGAGGTGTTTGTACCTCCTACGGGGTCGTTTGGGAGCTGGTTTGAGTTTTCACCCTTTAACGGCCTGTTTTCAAGTCTAAGTGTGATTTTGGCAAATTATCGTCATACTCTCAAATCGGGAGTCCCAGGACTACGCGGTCAGTTCCTACAAGTTACATTGGTCCCGTGCGAGGTGTTCGTGCCACCTACGGGGTCGTTTGGGGGCTGGTTTGAGTTTTCACCCTTTAACGGCCTATTTTCAAGTCTAAATGTGATTTTTGCAAATTATTGCCATACTCTCAAACTGGGAGACCCGGGACTACGAGGTCAGTTCCTACACATTATATTGGTCCCGTGCGAGGTGTTCGTGCCTCCTACGGGGTCGTTTGGAGGCTGGTTTGGGTTTTCACCGTTTAACGACCTGTTTTTAGGTCTAAGTGGTGATTTTTGCAAATTATCATCATACTCTCAAACCGGGAGACCTGGGACTACGCGGTCACTTCCAACAAGTTACATTGGTCCCATGCGAGGTTTTTGTGCCTCCTACGGGGTCGTTTGGGTGATGGTTCGGGTTTTCACCCTTTAACGGTCTTTCAAGTCTAAGTGTGATTTTGGCAAATTATCGTCATACTCTCAGACCGAGAGACCCGAGACTACGCGGTTAGTTCCTACAAGTTACATTGGTCCCGTGCGAGGTGTTCGTGCCTCCTACGGGGTCGTTTGGGGGCTGGTTTGGGTTTTCACCCTTAACGGCCTGTTTTCAAGTCTAAGAGTTATTTTTGCAAATTATCGTCATACTCTAAATCGGGAGACCCGGGACTATGCGGTCAGTTCCTACAAGTTACATTGGTCCTGTTCGAGGTGTTCGTGCCTCTTACGGGATCGTTTGGGGACTGGTTCAGGTTTTCACCCTTTATTGGCCTGTTTTCAAGTCTAAGTGTGATTTTGGCAAATTATCGTCATACTCTCAAACCGGGAGACCCGGGACTACGCGGTCAGTTCCTACAAGTTAGATTGGTCCCGTACGAGGTGTTCGTGCCTCCTACGGGGTCGTTTGGAAGCTGGTTTGGGTTTTCACCCTTTAACGGCCTGTTTTTAGGTCTAAGTGGTGATTTTTACAAATTATCGTCATACTCTCAAACCGGAAAACTCGGGACTACGCGGTCAGTTACTACAAGTTACATTGGTCCCGTGCGAGGTGTTCGTGCCACCTACGTAGTCGTTTGGGGGCTGGTTTGAGTTTTCACCCTTTAACGGCCTATTTTCAAGTCTAAGTGTAATTTTTGCAAATTATCGCCATACTCTCAAACTGGGAGACCCGGGACTACGCGGTCAGTTCCTACACGTTATATTGATCCCGTGCGAGGTGTTCGTGCCTCCTACGGGGTCGCTTGGAGGCTGGTTTGGGTTTTCACCATTTAACGGCCTGTTTTTAGGTCTAAGTGGTGATTTTTGCAAATTATCATCATACTCTCAAACCGGGAGACCCGGGACTACGCGGTCACTTACAACAAGTTACATTGGTCCCATGCGAGGTGTTCGTGCCTCCTACGGGGTCGTTTGGGTGATGGTTTGGGTTTTCACCCTTTAACGGTCTTTTTTCAAGTCTAAGTGTGATTTTGGCAAATTATCGTCATACTCTCAGGCCGAGAGACCCGGGACTACGCGGTTAGTTCCTACAAGTTACATTGATCCCGTGCGAGGTGTTCGTGCCTCCTACGGGGTCGTTTGGGGGATGGTTTGGGTTTTCACCCTTTAACGGCCTGTTTTCAAGTCTAAGAGTTATTTTTGCAAATTATCGTCATACTCTAAACCGGGAGACCCGGGACTATGCGGTCAATTCCTACAAGTTACATTGGTCCCGTGCAAGGTGTTCGTGCCTCTTATGGGATCGTTTGGGGGCTAGTTTGGGTTTTCATCACCTATAGCAGTCCAATAGATGTACACCTCATGACCACATGAGTAAAAAACTCATGTCCATAATAAGCTATTCTCCTATGTCAATATGGACTCACTGCGAGGGGTCATTAATTGTTTGTACTAAATCTCAATAGTGTAAGGCATAATTACTATCAAGAGGCATAATTTTGAAAAACTAACACATGTTATTCAAACTCCATTCATTAGAACTCTTATCATTGGAAGAGGTCTGATGATGTGGGAATGCTCATACAACTAAAAATTTTTGTTTTGTGACTTCAAGTAATAAGTAAATATTCTTATAGAGTTTCTCATAGTTGAGCCAATTACGTCTCGATTAATAGCATAAGATCACGTAACTTTAATTTTACTTCCATAACAAAACTTCAAATATGAAAACACGTAATTTAAAAAAAAAAGTGTTAAACCCTATAACCATATATACAGTAAAGGAAACGCATATATAAAGTACTGCACATATATAAAACTATATATCTTATTAGAAGTAAAATATAATACTAGAGTTTTACCTGTCCAGTAGCGGGTTAGTGGGATTCTGCATGTGAAAGTTACATTACTTGTAATTCCTTGCCCTTGGCCTTGCTCTGAAGCTACTTTTACATATAAACTGCTAACATCCTGACCTACAATACGTTAATGTGATCAAAATTAACCAGAGAATAAACTAGAAAGAAGTCAAGTCCAAAGGGTATGAACAATAAGCTTACCTTTGTATCCATGCTAACTAAATCCTTAGCACAAGTGAACAGCCCAAATGGATGCTAACTACATCATTATATATAATTCAATTATAGAAATTTGTTGAATGGTTTCTTACTGGACAATAAAAAGAAAAAAAATAAAGAATGGAAAAAATAAAGAAAAATTCCATATAGTGAATACTTACTTACAGTTATTGATATGCCCCCAAGCCCCCGGTGATTGCTCACAACAACATTTCGGCCACGTTTTGCAACAAAGTTTGGCACTATTTCATCAACCAAACATAGAGCTAATAAATTTAAAGTGTATAAATACATGTATATACATGTGTAAATATACATATTCATACCAATCAAAAGCTGATCTTTAGTGCACTTCTTCCCTTCCACCTTCACGTACACACACTATGTGCATGCACACATATATACATAAACAAACAATTCATTGATGAGACGCTAAGGTGTTAAAATGACAATATACAAACATATAACACACACACACACACACACATACGCGTTTTGGCAATTAATTCTAATTATAATTCTAAATTTCTCTATAGACCTTTATTTCTCACTTTTTTTCCTAAAGTTTTAGTGAAATAATCCCATTTTTACTTCATTTCCACCCTTCCAGCTCCAAATCTACACACACAGACAATCAACTCATCAACGAGACACAGGGCTGTAAAAAGGAAAATATACAACTATACGAACACACACACACTGCGTGTGACAATTATTTTTAAATCTAGATTTCTCTATAAGCCTTAATATTTTGATTTTTCCTCAAGTTTCAATGAAATCGGTACCCGAAATTGCAACTGATACATTATACAACTGACTTGCAACTTACCTGTACCTGATATATATATATATATATATATATATATATATATATATATATATATATATATATATATATATATATATATATCCAGTTGCGCGAGAGAGAGAGAGAGCGAAATCGCAACTGACCTGAGAGAGAAATCGCAGATCGCATATATATATATATATATATATATATATATATATACTAGTGGATGCCCGTGCCCGAGGGCACGGTGATAAATTTGCCCCCGTGATAAAAGAAAAAAATTTGAGAAAAAAAAATTAAAAATAAAAATAGTTAAAAAAAATGAGAAAAAATAAAATATGAATTAAAAAAAGAAAAAAATATTTAAAAAATTAATAAAAAAAATATTTAAAAAATTAATAAAAAATAGTTTTAAAAAATGGGAAAATATTTAATAAAAAAATATAAATTTACCCGTATTTAAAAAAATACATGTATTTATAATAGTATAATAGTATTTATAATAGTATATATATAACACAAAAAAAAAGAAAAAAAAATAACTTTTAGCATGACATTTCATGTATGGGCATGAAAGAGAAAAATGTCATGCATAAAAAAGTGAAGATATTTTGGCAAAATTTTCAAAAACCATGCTCCTTTATTATATATATATATATATATATATATAGAGAGAGAGAGAGATGTAATACCTTACGATGATGAGTAGTAGCAGCGACGAGGAGCAGTAGAAGCGAGGAGGAGAACGATGAGGAAGCCGACGACGAGGAGCAGTAGAAGCGACGAGGAGAACGATTAGGAAGCCGGGAGGGAGAGCGAGCCGGGAAGGAGAGAGAGCGGGAGAGAGGGGATTGGAATGTCTTGAAAATTTGGTCCCCACTCCAAATTTTGGGGGGTTATTTTTTTAACAAAGCGTACCCATATTTGGCACAGTTAAAAATCGTGCCAAATTTTGGCACTATTTCAAACCGTGCCAGATTATGATAAAACCGTGCCAGAATCTGGCACGGTTTTAAACAGTGCCAGAATCTCCTTGCCTAAGCGTGCCAAATTGGCATTTTTGGTGTAGTGTGTGTGCACTCACACATTGTGGTAGTGAAACGATGGACTCCCACATGTCCCCGTGCAAAAGGTCGAGGGAATAAAGATACGTCAAGGGTTGAAGCAGTCGAGTCAGATGTGTAATTCTGTAGTATCCTTTTTTAATTCCTGATATAGTGAATTGCATTAGCTAGGCTCTCCCAGATTGTTTCCATTTGATTTTTTCTTGTACATTTATTTTATCTTGTATGCTCACCTATATGAATGCTTTAGGTTTAAGATAAAATTGATTAATCATATAACATAACTTTTATTTAATTGGTACTAAGTTTAATTTGGGTAATTTTGTTCAAATTAATTTAATTTAAAAAATAAAAACAGATATCAATGTTGATATTGGAGAAGGGCAAGTCACCCCTGTCCACTCGCACATGCAAAATTGTTTCAACTAGCACGATTAGAGTATAAGTAGACTCAACAAAGCCTAAAAGTTTATGGCCATTGATCTTCTTAACAAACTCATAGTCAAACCTTTTGAGTGAAGGCATGAAGGTGTCCTTCTTAACAAAGTAAAGGCCAAGACGATAAATGGTAGAGTCTTTCTTTGAGCAGCTCTCAAGGTACTCTTTTTTATCTTGAGTCAAGGCAAAAGCACCATCGATAGAAGGACAATCACCACCAGATCTGGAGGTAGTGGAAATAACCATGGAGAAGGCCAGTGGCGGTGGTGGTGGAGATTATGGCCTGAATGGCAAAGATCCCATGAGAATCTCGCTCACGAAGGTGGAAACGACTGCAAATACCATAAAATATGAAAAGACCATTTGAAACTGTGTCCATCCCCTTCGATCCTCACATGAGAGAGGCAAAGAAGAAGGGGGTATCCCCTTTGTCTCGGGAGGATCTTGGTTCCGTGCATCCCTCTTGGGAGTGCTTCGGCCGTCAAAATAGATAATTGGAAAAAAAGGGAGCCATCCCGAAGCACAACATCCGAAGACATAGTGATACATACGAAACCAAAGTGATTCGAAAAAGGGTCCAGAGGCTAAGTTACGAAATGGGAAGGTGTTAGGCACCCATTCCTCCCTTACGGTCTCTTATGGGTTATTGCTATTTTCCTTTATTTCCCCGTGATATGTGTGCATGTGTATATGTAGTGGAGAGAGAAATCATCAACTTGTATCATGGAAGACATAAAGTGAGTCATCCATAGGAATATTCTTAAAGGTAATAATAGAAAAATAGGATTTACGCGATTATCCTAGTGTTGATTGTTATAACGGAACGACAACACATATGGAATAATACGCCACTAAGCACAAATATACGTATATGTAAATGTATATAATCTAAGGGAGTTAAGTTTAAATAATATAGAAAAATAGGGAAAAAAAGTAGGAAAAGGACTCGAGTCTCGAGTTTTACCCCGAGACGCCTACATAGCCTATAGAGGCATCAAAGTCCACGTAGTTCGTATGCTAAACGAGGGGTGGGATTTATTCCATGAACCCAATCGGGGACTTCTCTTACATGTGTGTGTCTGTAAAAAAGTGTTTTAGTTGTGAGAAAAGTGTGAGAATTCCCGTTTGGATTTTATGAGCAAATCCTCTTTTTCTTGTTTTTTTGGGTTTTATTTATATGAAAATAAGAGATATCCAATAATACTAGATAAAAAGTATATTAGGATATATGAGATGAGAGAATAAAAGTACTAAGTAATAAAACAAATTAATGCGAATTTAAGAGAATTTAAGGAGAAAGTGGAGAAAGTTAGACCTTCTTGAAGATCTTAAGCTTGATCTTAGATGTTGGAGAGAACCCCTTGCACTTGAGTGATGATGGAAGGTACTTAATTCACCAAGTTTGATGATAAAGGTGATGAAAGGTGACGGTTGGAAAGGGATTTGGATGTGGAAATCACGTTAACATCAAGAGAGGTTTTCTGAGCTTGCTGAGAATGATGGATCTCAGATCTTGGGTCTTCTTATAATGGGGTTAGGCCCTCCCTTTTATAGGCCTAGGGCATTGACGATCAACATAGCCTGGTCCTGCCTATCAACAGGTGTGTATAGGCACACTATTGATAGGCAGGGTTTGGAACCTGCCGTTTGGCAGTCTCTTCCAGGTTCCTTTGGAAAATCGATCGTAGAGTGCAAACCGTTGATTCGAATTGTGCACGGGGAAAATCGTTGGAAAGGTACTTTAGAGACCTTTGAAAGTATTTTGGACTGATCCCGCGTCTAGGAGTTGACTTTGGATCAAATGTGGCTCAAAAGCGTTTGTTGGTCCTTTGGACGGGTAATCGTCGGACGCAAACGAATCGTTTGTCCGTATGGTAAGTCAGAATCGTGCACATGGTGGACCGTTGGAAAGGTTAGGAGATGTACATAGACATTCCAAAGAACTTGACTCAGTTTGGGGAGTTAACTTTGGTCAATCGGGGCCTGGAAGTGCTCGATGACCTTGCGAAGTAAAATAAATCGTTCATCCGTACCGTAAGTTAGAATCGAGCACAGGATGGACCGTTGGAAAGGGGATTCAGTTCCCTTTGAAGATTCATTCAGTATCAATTGAGTTGAAGAGTTAACTTCGGTCAAGCGGATCCTGGGAGCCTCCGGTGACCTCCTGATCGAGTTTTAGGGGAAAATGGGTCGTTCGTTCGCGCCGTAAGTAAGAATCATACACGGGGTAGACCGTTGGAAAGGGGTTTCAGTGCCCTTCAAAAATTCATTCAGTCTAGGTCAAGCTGAAGAGTTTGATATTTGGTCAAACGGAGTCTGGGAGTGCTCGATGGCCTTTATGTCAGTACTCGGGGTATGACTTAGGTTTGTAGCAATTAGGGGAGGTGCAAGGGGACCTACGAAGAGGTTGGGGGTGTTAGAATGGGGTGCATATAGAGCCCCTCGACGAGTGAGTTTGTAATAAATGATAGCTGTCGAATAGACACCGCATGATGCCTTTGAAAGAGGATGACCAATTCAAAGGGTCGAGGTTAATTTTGAGGCCGTGGGGATGCGGATGACCGATTCTGAGGTCAAAGGAAATTCTGAGGGCTTAAATATGAGGGTGACCGATTCTGCGGGTCGAAGCCAATTCTGAGGGCTTAGGGATGAGGGTGACCGATTCTGTGGGTCAAAGGAAATTTTGAGGGCTTAGGGATGAGGGTGATCGATTTTATGGGTCAAATCTAATTCTGAGGGCTTGAGGATGAGGGTGACCGATTTTGTGGGTTGAAGCCAATTCTGAGCGCTTGAAGATGAGGGTGACCGATTCTGCGAGTCAAAGCCAATTCTGAGGGCTTTAGGTTGAGATGACCAATTTACAGGTCGAAGCTAATTCTGAGGGCTTAGGATTGAGGGTGACCGATTCTACAGGCCGAAGCCAATTCTGAGGGCTTAGGGATGTGGGTGACCGATTCTGCGAGTCGAAGCCAATTCTGCGGGCTTAAGTTGAGATGACCAATTCTACAGGTCAAAGACAATTCTGTGGGCTTAGGGATGAGATGACCAATTCTGCGAGCTTAAGTCGGGGATGGCCAATTTTGTAGGTCGAAACTAATTCTGGGGGCTTAGGGATGAAATGACCAATTCTGTGGGTCAAAGCCAATTTTGCAGGCTTAAGTAGGAAATGACCAATTCTTTGGGTCGAAGCCAATTTTGTGGGCTTAAGTTTGAGATGACCAATTCTGTGGGTCGAAGCCAATTCTGTAGGCTTAAGTTTGAAATGACCAATTCTACGAGTCGAAGCCAATTATGCGGGCTTAAGTTGAGATGACCAATTATGTGGGCTTAAGTTTGAGATGACCAATTCTGGGGGTCGAAGCCAATTATGCGGGATTAAGTTGAGATGACCAATTCTACGGGTTAAAGCCAATTCTGTGGGCTTAAATCGGGGATGACCAATTCTGAGGGTCAAAGCCAATTCTGCGGGCTTAAGTCGGGGAACTCTGTCGGGAAAATTACCTTGTTATTTTGATTTGAGCTAGGGAGATGATTGCTGGGGAAATCCTCGTATCTTCTGGAGATTTTATCATGTAATATCCAATTTGATGCTATAAATTCTACTGAGGAAGCGATTAGGTGGTCCTTGCTTTGCTCGGGGAGACTTGAGACCTTTGGGGAATTAGGGATACCTTAGGGTCCTCCGGGGACGTTGTCGGGAGGAGATTCACTTGGTTTTTGAGAGTTCCGCTGGGAAAATAGGGATTCCGCTTGAGTGAGTGCAAAATTTTCTTGGTGAAAATGTTTTAAATCCTTTATGGGATTTTTAGGAATTTTCTGATGATTTTTTAGGATTTTCTGGTATTTTATGGGAATTTTTGTACGAAAGTTTAAGGGGGGTGCCGGTCGGCATGGTGTAAAGGGTGCCATTCAGTAGTGGCAGAGACTTTTGAGCTTCATCAAGAAGGTAAAGGGTCAGTGCGGATCGGTAGGAGGGGGTGCAATGCCGATCGGCATGACCCCTGGCATTCTATAAAAAGGAGCGATTTCCCCTCATTTTTCATAGCTTCTTGACTTCTCTCTCTCTGCGATTTTATTTTGTGAATTGCTCTAGCATTCCACAATCTAAAAATTGGTCGCTTTTGTGAGCACTGCAGTACACCTTGGTTGTTGATGATTGGGCAAACGTGGAGTGGAGAGTCACGGCGCCTCTTGCTTTGGGGAGTGAGAACTCTTTTGACGCATTCGAGCCGGTTGCTAATGAGTGGACCTTGCTGCGGGAGCTATCACGTCATTTCTCTTTGAGGGTGGTGAACCCTGGCGATTATGTAAGTAAAATGACTTTTGGCATTCTTTTTTAGTGATTTTCCTTTTTTCTTGGATTTTGACAAGGATTTTTCTTTTGGCAGTCGGATGTTTCTTTGTCGACTATGCGTGCTCGCGGGATGACGGGGCTTAAAGATGTCTGGGAGCATCTTCCATCTGTGGTGCGTTGGGTGGTATCCTCAGTTGGCTTTGGGAAGCTGGCGTCTGTGCTGGATGAGACGCCTCGTTCGACGACGACCTTTTGTGCTCTAGGGGAGAGCTGGTGAGACACTGCCCACACCTTTCATATTCTCTTAGGGGAGATGACTATGACTCCTATATATGTGCAGCAGCTGATGGAGCTAGATTGCAATGGAGAGTAGATAGAGGTAGATCGCTCTTTGCGGGTGAGGCTGGAGGCGGTACGCGCGGTTCTTAGTGATGTAGGGAGGATAGTGTCTGGGGACTCCATCCGTTTGTCGCTGCTGAAGGACGTTTTATTGGGCAGGGTGATTGATGTGGAGGATGGGCTGCAGGTGAGACAGATGGCCCGGTTGTTTATTTTGCTTGTGCTGGGGGGATTTCTGGTGGCATCGAGGGGCGACATTGTCCACTTATGTTTTTTACCATACTTGAGGATGTTTTCGAACATCTCTCTCTATGATTGGGGGAGCCTAACTTTGGCGACCCTTTATTTTTCTCTAGATGCACTCAGCCGGTGCTGCCGGCAGACTTTCACTGGAGCCACGTATCTTTTTGAGGTATTCTTCTAATTTGCGATTTTTCCTTTCATGCATTCGTATTTTCCTTATGCATCTCTTTTTAATTGGGAACTTTCATCTTTGTCAGACGTGGTTCTATGAGGTGATTGGGCGTAATACCCAGCTGATCGCTTTAAAGGACGAGACTGTTGGGACTTTTGCCAGTTGTATTGGTGGCGGAAGGCCAATCGATAGTTAAGGAGGTCTCTCTCTATAAAGGCGGTGCATTAGGTCTTGAATGGCCTGACCAGTGATAGGGTAAGACTTTTTTCTTCTTTAGTTTAAGACCTTTAGGTGCTCTGATTCCGTATTTCCTTATATTTTGCTGGAGATTTTTTAGGTGACCTTTTACCCTTGGGGGACGATTGTTTAGGACACGAGGTTGACTGGGGTGAATGCACAGATGAGGCATTTGCTTGCGCATAATTTGTCCACTCTTGGTATCTCGGGGAAAGGGTGGTCCGACAGATTTCTGAGGAGGAGGTGGTGGTACCACCTGTGAGGCCCCTTATGTCTATGAGGCGAGAGCGGCTGTTGTCGGAGGATGCGAGGATCACGGAGATAATTAGAGAGTCCTATCTGCTGTACACCGATACGATTATGCCGTATGATTATATGGACTTTGTGACGAGATGTCTTATGGCGCCCAACATATATGATGCACCTACCTTCCTACCTGCGGGTTCGAGTCGTCCAGTGGGGTCCTCCCACAGCGGTGGCGGTCCGTCGACATCTGCAGTGGCGGCAACTTCAGAGGTCCCCTTTATGTGATTGCATACTCCTTTATACAATATCCGGAGGGCTGATGGAGGGATGATGCCTATGTTGCATCGTCATCATGCGATGGACCCGGAGGAGTTGGTCTTAATAGAAGAGGTTCTTCGTCCTTTGGTATATCTTTCTGCTCTTTTCTTTTCTTTCCTTTTAGTTTCTTTTGATCTTTTCTGCTTGATGCTGATTCTGCCTTTTATTGAAGCAAGTCTGGGTGTCCACCACTGGGATGAGGGTTATTAGGGACTGGATATCTTCGGCAACCGCCCATATTCGGGATGCAGTTCCTGTTCCTTCTTGCTTGGTTCCGTCTGCCTCATCCAGGGAGGATTCTGGTTCGGGTAGATGTGGTGCGTCATCTCGTCGTAGGGTAAAGAGAGCACGTCACAGGGGTGGAATCTCGTAGGAGAGAGAGGGAAAAGGGTAAGTGAGAGAGAGAAAAAGAATGTCGGTTCAGGCTGAGTCATGTTGTTTTTTGCTTTTCTTTATTTTTCCTGCAAAAATGATGTAACACAGAAACATATCTATGCAATGCAATGAAGTTTTTTTATTATCTTCTGTTAATGATGAATGAATGAATGCATGCACATGCGCTTTTTTACTTTACTGCTGAGACCATAAAAAGAAATATTTTGGGGATTTGAAGGTAAAGTTTTATTTAAAATGAGAATTTATATAAAGCTGGAAAGGGGAATTTTTGAAATTCTTTTGAGAATATCAATTTATTTTTGTTAAGTTTTCTGAATTTGACAAAAGAGGAAAAAGGAAAGTTTCCAAAAGTAGGGGGTTACCGATCGGCAAGCACCCTGTCCAGCCAGTCGGCCGGTCAGTCCAGTCCCTTCAATTTCAAGTTTTGATTGGTACCCTCTTCATCTTTTGGTACCTTTTAGGGAAGGATTTCCTCTGATTTCTGTAAGGGTTATGTCTTTTGTGGGGGTTTTCAAGTATAAAAGAGGGGGTAAGGGTGGAGTTTTTTTCCTCACACCTTCACATTTTATCTTTCTTATTCTTTGAGATGGATCTCCCTGGTAGTGTTGAGTTTGACAACTACCTCGAGACTTTGGAGGCGATGTGCTCCTATAACGTTGACCATGATGCTTACAACATGCGTCAAGTTTCTTTATGGTGTACTCGGCCCATAGAGTGGAACATGCTGATGGCGGCGGTACAATTATGGTACCCCGAAGACCATGTATTTCTCTTTGGCTTGGAAGAAGTCTGTCCGACTTATGAGGAATTTTTTGCCATATTGGGGATAAATCCCAGCGTTGCTGCAGCTCTGCCTGAGTTTTCTCGATTTCCCCGAGAGTTGTTGGCTGGACTTATCCACGTCACCCTCGGTGGGTAGATCCTTAGTTACTGGAAGAATGATTTATCTTCTGGTGGTGTTGCGGCCCATGCATTTACAGGAGGTTGGTGATACTGGATATGCCGGAGTTGTCGTTCTGGGCCTGGTTTCAAAATTATTGTTGGTGACTGGGGAGCTGCTGGTGGACCCACAACTTGCAGCTATTACTTTATGGATATCCTACCGTCGCAATTCTGCGGTGGTGACTCTGAATGGCTTGGATACCTGGCGAGAAGGTCATTCTGACTTTCTGAGGGGTAGCCTTGTGATGCTGTTCATGTGGTTATCTGAAAGAGTTTGCTTAGTGGCTCCTCCGGAATACCCTTCGTCAATTATACCCAACTTCTTTTTTGCGCCATTTCATCAGTGTTGGTATGGATATTAGGAGCTGGAAGAACTGGTTCGTGGAGCATGGGGCTCTAAATCTGTACTGGTCAATACCTTAGTGGTGATAGCTGCTGCCTATTCTTGAACTGGGACAATACCCGTATGTCCAGTCGGTTGGTCTCAAACAGACCTATTTTTATTTCCCTTGGCGGCTTATGCACCAATTTGGCTGGGATCAGATCGTTCCACCTAGGACACTAGACTTCTTTTTGGTAGAAGATTTGACAAAGCGTCTGTGCATGCGGCTTGGCTCTTTGTGGGAGAGTCGGCTTCCGTCAACCCATCCCTCTCAGTCTGCTGGGAGAGTTTGGAACATCCCTGGGGATTATATGAAGTCGTTGTGGAGAAGAGTAATTAGCAAGATGTTGGTAGTGGAGACTACAAAAAGGTGGTTTGTCTTATCTTATACCATGGAGGGAGGTGTGGTAGTTTTTTCGAGGTTGGTTCGAGCTTATCAGTCCATGGAGCATTTGCCACACTCTATTCAGGTAGGGGAAGCTTGGGGAACCTAGGATGTAGATGGCGATGATGAAGCGGGCTCCTCTGGTAGCTGTGGGTAGGGCTCTTGGGAGGAGTTTATTTTGTACCAAAAAATATGTTTGATAATTTATTTGGCTTTTTAGGAAGGCAGGGGGAAGGGAGTTATCCGTTACTTTTCTTATGTAATTGCGTTGTAATTTCTTATTAGTGAAATAAAAAAGTTTTTGATCATCCAACTGTGCCTTTTGATGAATTTTGTATTTTGAATTATCTATACCGATCGCTAAGCCATGCATAATCCTTTTGTTCAAGTATATGTTAGAAGAATCTCATGTTCTCGGAGACAAGAAAATAATAGTTTTTTGTGAAAAAGAAAGGGTCGTGCACATGTAAGATGTATGAGTTGCCTACGTACCTCTGGGGCTTTTTGAAATTTTTTAATTTTTTTGAGAATGGTCTTTACAGAGGATCAGGGCCACGTAGTTCTGGGTAGAGGAAAATGAAGAGATTTTAACTTCATTTTATTTTATTTTAGAATATAAGGGAGATGATAAGAGTCGTAGCGTGCTGAGATTTCGGACTACGGGTAAAATTTCATAAGACGGTTCAGGTTGACTGGACGAGCCATCTCCTCCGTCTAAGTCAATAAGCATGGCGACACCGCTGGACAAGATCTTCTTGACAATGTATGGGAACCCCAATTGGGCTTGAATCTCCCTCTGGGTCCCAGATGGGCTCTACTATTTCTTTGAGGGCTAAATCCCCTTCTCGAACACTGCGGTCCTTGAATCTCTTATTGAATGAACGTTTTATTCGGCGATGGTACCCTTGTATGTGATACATCACTTTTAATCTCCTTTCGTCCAAGAGTGATAGGTCATCGAGGCGGCTTTGGTGCCAGTCCTCCTCATTGACCCTGCTTTCAAGCATGACGCATAACGTGGGTATTTCTAGCTCCACGGGTAGGACTGCTTCCATACCATAGACTAGAGTGTAAGGGGTAGCCCCAGTAGAGGTTCGGATTGAGGTTCAGTAGCCCCAGAGGGCGTATGGGATTCGGTCGGTCCAATCTCGACAGCTTTCGATCATGCTGTTGATGATTGCTTTGCGGTTCTTGTTGGTGGCTTCGACTGCACCGTTGGTCTGAGGTCGGTAGGGAGAAGATTTGTGTCTCTGAATCCCATATTTATTGACCACTTTTGTGACTTCTGCCTCAAAATGCAACCTGTTATCTGACACTAGCTCGTGTGGTACCCCATATCAGAAGATGATGTTTTTCTTGATGAACTTGGACACTTGCTTGGCATTCAGAACCGCATATAACTCAGCTTTGACCCATTTGGTGAAGTAATAAATGGCAACTACGATGAACTCATATCCATTGGAAGCCTTGGATGTAACCCTCCCTATGATATCGATGCCCCAGGCGAAGAACGGCCAGGGAGAAGTCATGATGTATAATTTTCATGGAAGCAGGTGTTGAAGGTTGGAGAACTGTTGGCATTTAAGGCATCTCCGGACAAAGTCGATGCAATCCTGGATTATGGTGGTCTAGTAGCAGCCTTATCGTATGATCTTCTTATAAAGCATGTGACCGTTCATGTGGGGACCTCATTCCCCACTGTGGATTCTCTGCATTACCTCTTTAATGTCAACCCCTACGATGTAGTGTAGATAGGTTCCATCGAAGTTTCTCTTAAACAGTGCTTTATGACAGACGATGTATTGGGCGGCCAGTCTTCGGAGGGTTGCCCGGTCCTTCTTGTTGGAACTCTCGGGATACTTACCATGCTTGAAAAGGTTCCAAATATCATAATACCAGTAATTGGCTAGCTCGAGATCTTCTTTGGTGATGATCTCAATGTGGTAGCAGTGGGTTGGTTTGTCTTGCTTTTGGACTAGGAAGGGGGTTAATGTTATTCCTTCGGGCATGTCGACCATGGAGGCTAGGGTGACAAGGGCATCGGCTAGGTTATTTTTTTGCTCGAGGTAGGTAATGGAAGGTGATGTCTTGGAATTGGGAGGCTAGTTCTTCTAGGTGGACATGGAATGGTTGGAGTTTCTCGTCCTTGACTCTCAATTTTCTAAGAACTTGACCAATGATGAGGGCAGAATCCCCGTAGACATCTAGGCATTAAATACCTTTCTTGAGAGCGACTTTGAGGCCTATCATACATGCCTCGTATTCATTCATATTATTGGTACGGGGGAATGAAATTTGATGGCGATGGGAGTATGGGAGTCATCTGGGGCGATCAGAAGTATCCTAATGTCATATCCCTTTATATTGGCCGCGACATCAAAGAACATTTTCCATCGAAGGTTATCTTGAGCAGCGTAGAAGACGTTTTCATCTAGAAATTTGGAGATCTAGTCATCAGCCTCTTCCATGGGGTAGTCAGCGAGGTAGTCAGAGATGGCTCTTCCTTTTATGGCTTTCTATGTGACGTACATGATATCAAACTCGGCTAAGAGCATCAACCATCGAGTCATTGCGCTGGATAAGGCGGGTTTCTCAAGAAGGGACTTGATGGGTTCCATTCGGGATGCAATCTTAATGGGGAAGGCGAGCATGTCGTGTCGTAACGTTTGGGTGACCTAGACAAGCGCGACTCATGCTTTTTCCAAAGGAGTGTAGTTAATTTCGTACCCGAACAGTTTACGACTGGCGTAATAGATGGCTTTTTCTTTGTGAGAATCTTCAAGGTATTGATCTAGCAAAGCCCCAACTGCAGTGTCGGTTATGGTTAGGTATAGGAGAAAGGGGAGACCAGGTTATGCTGGCATGAGTACCGGAGGTTGAGTCAGGAATTATTTGATTCAGTTAAAAGCTTCTTGGCAGGCCTCGTTCCAAACTTTGGTTGATTCCTTTTGGAGGAGTTTGAAAATCGATTCACGGATGGAGGTGAGTTGGCTGATGAACGAGCTGATGTACTATAAATTTCCCAAGGAAACCTCAGAGTTCTTTATCTATTCGGGGAGGTGGCATCTCAAGTATGGCTTTTAGCTTGGCAGTATCCGCTTCTATCCCTTTCTCACTGACCATGAATCCTAAGAGTTTTCCCTTTGTAACGCCGAAGACACATTTCTGTGGATTGAGTCTCATCTGATACTATCGCAGCTATTCGAAGAACTTTCAGAGAGCGAGAACATAACCTTATCTAGTTTTGGATTTGATCATCATATCATCCACATAGACCTGGACTTCTTTATGAATCAGATCGTGCAGGATGGTTATGGCAGGCCTATGGTAGGTAGCCCCAGCATTCTTGAGACCAAATGACATAACCGTGTAGCAAAAGGTTCCCCATGGGGTGATGAACGCGGTTTTTTCTTGATGATCTAAGTGGATTTTGATTTGGTTGTATCCGGTAAACCCATCGACGAATGACTTGAGAGCATGACTGGCTCTGTTGTCCACAATCATGTTGATATTGGCTAGCGGGTAATCACCCTTTGGAGAGGCTTTGTTCAAGTCCCGGTAGTCTACACACATTCGAACCTTCCCTCCTGATTTCGGTACAAGCACTATGTTGGCTAGCTATGTGGAATATTTGATCACGCGAATGAAGCCCACATTCAGTTGTTTGACCACCTCTTCTTTGACTTTGAGTGACCATTCGGTTCAGAGCTTTCTCAGCTTTTGTTTAATGGGCCTGTAATTTGGAAGAGTGGGGATCTCATGCGGAGCAATTTTAGGATCAATGCAGGGCATATCGTCATAGGACCATGCAAATACATCCACGAATTTCTTTAATAATTCTTCTAGTTGTGCACGCACATGCTCATCGAGGGTAGCCCCTATCCTAATCTCGTGCAGTTGGCTACTAGAACTGAGGTTAACCATAACAGTCTCTTCTTCCTTAACTTGAATGCGGTTATGTTGTTTGTTATTAACCTTAGTTAGACCAGTTAAGAATTGTTCATTTCAAAATCATCATCATCAAAGTTTGATTGGAATCTAAACAATTAATGTAAGGCACGACAAGATACTCAAAATCTTCGTTTATTTCATTGATAGGAAAAACAGCATTGAGAACCTCATCAAAGGAGGTCTCGATTACATTTGAGCAAGGATAGACAACAAAATAAGAAATGGGGTAAACATTGGGGTTAGGTGGGATTTTAACAGGTAAAACCGGCGCAACATACCAGTTGATGAAAGGTGTATCAGCAGCTTTAATCAAGTGGGATGGATCCAATGATGTAGTGCTTGAATGAACCATGTAGAGTGTCATCCCTAGTGTCTGCAAGTTGAACGAGTCCTCGGAGTCATTTTCCTTAGTATTTTCGGTATCTTTGATGAGTGGTTGTACATGGTGTTGGGAACTTTTGGCCCATGGGTAGCTATCCTGGAAAAAGATCTCCATTCCAAGCTTCATCTTCTTTTACTATATGGTCATACCAGGGTTCTGAAGAGCCACAAAAGGGGAAGTCTTCGCCCTCTTTGATGAATTGTCAATTCAAGGAGTCACCTGGGATAGTCTGGATACAGTCTAGTCTTCTCTTTGGTTGAGACTAGCGGATCATTCTGAACTCTTGTTCTGATGGTTGATACCCCAAACCACAAGGAGGGAAAGCTTTCTTCAGTTCAATGGGCTCAAGTATCCCTTGTTGTCTTTGTCCTAGCCCCAATCCGGGCATGAAGTGCATGTTTCTGAACATCTGAATCACATTGATATTGCCATTATGGTCATATTCGGGACAAAACCTTTCTTTGAAATCGCCCAAATCCGGGCATGAAGTGCATGTTTCTGAACATTTGAATCACATTGATATTGCCATTAGGGTCATATTCGGGACAAAACCTTTCTTTGAAATCGTCCCCTACCGGGAGTAGAAGTGGCTCAACTCGTAATCCTGATAGGAGCATATAATTTGACCCGTGTTGTATCTCAAGGATTAGATTACTAGTACTTGCACCCTCGACGTTATCGTCGTCGCCCAAAATGGTGACGATGCATCCATCGGAGATGAACTTTAATTTCTGATGGAGCGAGGAAGACACAGTCTTGGTATTGTGGAGCCAAGGTCGTCCGAGTAACAGGTTGAAATAAGTTGGGATGTCAATAACTTGGAATTCAACGACAGGGTTTAAAGGGCCAGCCCCTATTATAAGTTTTATAGATCCCATCACCTCCCGATGGGTATTATCATAGGCGCGTACAGTAGCGGAGGTTGGAGCGAGGTCACTTTTCTTCAGTCCTAAACATTTGAAGGTTATTAATGGGAAGACATTCAAGGCGGATCCATTATCGATAAGAGATAGTGGTACGATCTTCCCCATAACTTCAACGGAGATGTTGAGTGCATGATTGTGGTTTGGCCCTATTCTGGGGATTTATTCTTCAAAAAAGATAGCATTTGGGGAGAGGTCAAGGATCCGAATAAATTTATCGCTTCTTCTGGTGTAGTAGAAGGAGGAACTGTGGGTCCAGTGAGAAACTTGATCAAAGCATTTTTGTGCAGCTGGGAAGACATGAAAAGCCCCCATAGAATGATGTTAGCTTGATTTTTCTTGAGTTGATCGAGGATCTTGCTTTCCTCTAGGGTAATTTCTGGCATAGGAAAGTTTTCAATGCCCTTCCCTTTGTCATTGGCTGGTAGTGATCTTGGGATTTGGTAATGCCTCCTTGATCTGGTCATGTGATTTACTGAAGAAGGCAAGAACATGAACCCTATTTCTTCGTCGATCTCGGGTTGTTCTGCTATCTTGTTTATATCTCCGAGGAGCTCCTCAAATGATATCATCCCACACATGTTAGCTATCAGGCCAGTTTTCTCTGAAGCTTGCTCTTTATTTGAATTTTCAAATTCTTCCCCCCATCCAGTGGCAACAATTTCGTCTTTCCATGTAAAGTTAATGCATTCCACAACTTCAATGGCTTATTCATACAGTAATTCCCATTCCGTGGGGATAATTAAGGGTGAAGGGATTAGGCACCCTTGTATCTTCAGAGTATCAAGTAACTCGATTGTACTACAAATATCATTGGTTGGCCTCAATAATTCTGCCATAATCTGGACAATGTCATTTAGGTTGACTTCATCTGTTGGTGTCACCCAACTGTCTGACTTTAGGGAGCATTTTCGTGCTTCCAAGAATAGCCTGCTAAACCTCTGGAAATCAATGATCATATGTGAGGGAAATTTTAGCCCGAACTCTAGGAGTTGGTTTAACACTTCTGATAATTCCATACTTCCATCTTCAGAACGGGTACGGACAACAATACATGCTCTAGTGAGGAGTGACAGTGCCTGATCAGCGAGGCTAACAGGGTGTAGGAGGAAATATAGGCAAGTTTAGAGAGGTTTGGGAGAGTGTATGGATGTGATTTGAGTTGAGGGATCAAATTCTGGACCCATTTCTAGGAAGATAGCATTGGTATGATTTGGGAGTGGGTTGTGAGTAGTGTTTTGCTTAGTATTGGCGGGTGGGGAAATGGTACCCCGGTCAATTAGACCTTGGATTATGTTTTAGAGGTGAAATCATTGGTCGGTGGTACGGCCAGCAATTTGGTGAAAGGCGCAGTGGGCATCTGCATTGAAGTTTCTTGGGAAGTGGATTAGGAAATGGACAGGGATCCAAGGGCTTGATGAGGTTTCGGCTTAACAGGGCTTGATAAACTTTGGAGAGGGGATCGTGGAGCTCGGTGTATTCCTTTCGGACTGGGACAAGGAGGCTTTCTGGTGCCCATGAAGTGGTTGGTTGAGAGATGTTGTTGATGGTTGAGACTGCAGCAATGGCAGGTTTATCATATTTTCTGGGGGTGAACTGTCCGGACACTTTCTTTGGCTCAACCTCTATTTTAGAAAGACCTTCCTCAATTTCTACTCCTGCTTCTCTGAGAGCTCGGAAGTGGGGCTAGTATTGTCCTCCCATGGTTGCTTGGCCATGGGACAAGAAGTTCTTCTTCACTATGTTGACTTGTTCTTCCTCGGATGGTCGATTGGTCATAGTGGCTGCTTTTTACCTCCATTGGGCTTTGAAGTTACTGACTGATTTGCCCGAGTTCTATTTGAGAAGATCTAAATCATGCCAGCTGGCCTCAAGCACTTCGTTGTATTTATACTGCGATATGAATTCTCGAGCTATATCCTCCCAACTACGGATTCTGAACTCCTCGATAGACAAAAACCATCGGAGGGCGCTATCCTTCAAAGTATGCTGAAACAATTGGGCCATCACTTCTTCAGAAGCCCCTAGGAGAGTCATAGAATGGTAATAACTGCGAAGATGAACAATCGGTGGTCCACGTCCTCCGAATTTCTCGATATTCGATATCTTGAACTTCTCGGGTAACCTCGTCTTAGGATTAAAAGATATGTGGTGGTAGTCCATGTAATTTTTGAAGATTCTGAATTGGTTGAACTTCTTTGTTAGCATTTTGAGATCTTCTTTGACCTTGTTCAAGTCTTCCTCTTTTGGATCAATGATCATTGGCAAGTTAGCCCCAGGCTGGGCAAGGTATGGCAGAGGAAGCTGGGCAGGCGATGAACCATTAATAGGAGGGGCACGTGGAGCGTGCTGATACTCTTCGGGAACCCAGATAGGCTCGGGTGGACCCATAGCGCGAGGGAATAAAACCTAGGGCTATTAAGTAATAAGAACCTGGTTTCGTTGCATCTCTCAGACCTCAATCTGAAGGTTGTCAATCTTGGACACGAGCTGAGCTAAAACTGTCGTCAGATCTGGCTGCACAACTGGTACTGGATCTGTGTTCTCCATGGAAAGTGGATGGATACTGAACTCGAAAGAGGTAGCAGGGGAACGTACAGAGCTCCGGGGTGATTTGACTGAAGACCGAAGCCAATAAGGAGCCAGGCCAAGGACGTGCGATCGATCTATGAAGGCATAAAAAGGGATTTATTTTTTAAAAGAAAGAAGGAAAATATTTTTAACATTTTTTTCTTTTTTATATTGAAAGGAGAAATGTTTTTGGATTTTTGATAAAGAAAGGAGAATTTTTTTTGGATTTTTGGCAAAGAAATGAGAAATGTCTTTGAATTTTTCGTAAATAAAGGAGAAATGTCTTTGGATTTTTGGTAAAGAAAGGAGAAATATTTTGGGAGACGGGTCTCAGCATGATTATTATTACTATTCTGTTCTCACTTGTATTAAATTCTCCTAAATGCAAAATGAAATACCGGACGGGATCCGATCCTGGAAAAGTTGGGTTTGTAACATATGCAAAGTTATGGCTGGACTTGTAACTAGTCTAACTGGCAGGGTCCCGTTTTAAAAATACGCTAAAATTTGGGTGGCAGGCTGACCCGGAATTTTGACAGAGTTTCGGATTTAAACCAGAAATCTAACATGTGTGTCCTAGGCTTGACACCTATATGCGGGTATGCAGTTGGTTGGGTGAATCAGAAAGGGTTCCCCTCTTTGGCATGGCTTCCACGATATACGTCTTGCTGTTGAGGGTAATCGGTATGTGTGGACAAGCCATTTGATATACCTGAGTGTATATGAATTGCCTCACTATATACCTCGTTCAGACGGTATGTGTGAAAGAGAATTCAAAATACTTGGCATACGTGAACGAGTTCACTGAGATATACCTCCCGTCATGACTTCGGTCAAGCGGTACGATGCGGGGGAATCGTTCGATATACATCAAAGGTACTTGGCAAATGGAAGGTGAAAGTCATATCGCTTAGGCTAACTGCGCCTTGCCGGACCAACGCCCATCATGAAGTGGCCCTCCAGTTACTGGACAAAATTTGGTCAATCACAATGCTCTTTGGTGATATCGTGTGAATCGTAAATGATTCTCTTATTAATATCTTATGAGAGTATCTTTCTTGATCAAGACCAACAGGGAGCAAAGTACGAGTACCAACGGTGTGCTAAGTATGGATGGGTGATGCGTGCAACATGGGGATATATGTGATCCTAGGTGCACGTGGTGTGAAGTGTACATGGAGAATTTTCTACAAGTGTGTGAATAGAAGCATAAGCATGAGGTACATATGAATAGTAAAACAGGAACATGCAATATAGGGGGATATATAAGAAAATAAAACACCCATGTAAATGGAGTCTAGCCCTCAAAATGAAGTGTCCCTAGCAAAGTCGCCACTGTGGCCATCCCCTCCGATCCTCGTGGCGGGAGAGGTAAAGAAGAAGGGGGTATCGCCTTCGTCTCGGGAGCTCTTCGATCGGCGTTGGTGATGAGGTAAAAATGTATAGAAATAGAGTCACCAGTCTATTTTACTCAAAACAGACAAAAGAAAAAAAGGGAGCCATCCCGAAGGACAACATCCAAAGACATACTAATACATACGAAACCAAAATGATTCGAAAAGGGTCCGGAGGCTAAGTTACGAAATGGGAAGGTGTTAGGCACCCGTTCCGCCCTTATGGTCTCTCATGGGTTATTGCTACTTTCCTTTATTTCCCCGTGATATGTGTGCATGTGTATATGTAGTGGAGATAGGAATCATCGAATTGTTATCACAGAAGAGATAAAGCGAGTCATCCATAGGAATATTCTTAAAGGTAATAGTAGAAAAATAGGATTTACGTGATTATCCTAGTGTTGATTGTTATAACGAAACGATAACACATATGGAATAATACGCCATTAAGCACAAATATACGTATATGTAAATATATAGAATCTAAGAGAGTTAAGTTTGAAGAATATAGAAAAATAGGAAAAGGACTCGAGTCTCGGGTTTTACCCCGAGACATCTACGTAGCCTATAGAGGCATCAAAGTCCACGTAGTTCATATGCAAAACGAGGGGTGGGATTTATCCCATGAATCGAATCGGGGACTTCTATTATATGTGTGTGTGTGTGTGTGTGTAAAAAAGTGTTTGAGTTGTGAGATAAGTGTGACAAAAGTGTGAGAATTTCCGTTTGGAATTTATGATCAAATCCTATTTTTTTTTTTTTTTGGGGGGGGAGGGGTTATTTTTATGAAAATAAGAGATGTTCAATAATACTATATAAAAATTATATTAGGATATGTGAGATGAAAGAATAAAAGTACTAAGTAATAAAACAAATTAGTGCGAATTTAAGGAGAGAATGGAGAAAGTTGGACCTTCTTGAAGATATTGATCTTGATCTTGGATGTTGGAGATCAGCCCTTGCACTTGAGTGATGATGGAAGGTACTTAATTCACCAAGTTTGATGAAAAAGGTGATGAAGGGTGAAGGTTAGAAAGGGATTTGGATGTGGAAATCATGCTGACTTCGAGAGGGGTTTTCTGAGCTTACCGAGAGTGATGGATCTCACATCATGGGTCTTCTTAGAATGGGGTTAGGCACTCCTTTTTATAAGCCCAGGGCATTGCCAATCGGCATAGACCTGGTCCAGCCTATCGGCAGGTGTGTTTAGGCACACTGCCGAGAGGCAGGGTTTGGAACATGCCGTTTGGCAGTCTCTTTCAGGTTCCTTCGAAAAATTGATCGTAGAGCACAAATCGTTGATACAAATAGCGCACAGGGTGGACCGTTGGAAAGGTACTTTAGATACCTTCGAAAGTCTTTTGGACTGCTCCAGGGTCCAGGAGTCAACTTTGGGTCAAATGTGGCTCGAAAGAATTTGTCGATCCTTTAGATGGGGAATCATCGGACGTAAATAGATCGTTCGTCCGTATGGTAACTCAGAATCGTGCACGGGGCGGACCGTTGGAAAGTTTAGGAGATGTACTTTGACATTAAAAAGAGTTTGACTCAGTTTAGGGAGTTGACTTTGGTTAAATGGGGCCAGAAAGCTCTCGGTAACCTTTCGGAGTAAAACAGATCGTTCGTCTGTATCGTAAGTCAGAATCGTGCATGGGACAGACTATTGGAAAGGGGATTTAGTTCCCATTGAAGATTCATTTAGTCTCAGTTGAGATGAAGAGTTGACTTTGGTCAAACGGATCCTGGGAGCGTCCGGTGATCTCCTGATCGAGTTTCAGAAGAAAACGAGTCGTTCATCCGCAGCATAAGTCAGAATCGTGCATAGTGTAGACCGTTGTAAAGGGGTTTCAATGCCCTTCGAAGAGTCATCCAGTCTCGATCTAGCTGAAGAGTTTGACTTTTGGTGAAACGGAGCCTGGGAGTGCCTAATGGCCTTTAGGTCCGTACCCGGGGTATGACTTAGGTTTGTAGCGATGAGGGAAGGTTCTAGGGGACCTACGAAGAGGTTAGGGGGGGTGTTAAAATGGGGTTTTACAGAAATAGTGAGGATTTGAATAAATAAGTAATAATGGTAGAAAGGAGGTTGGGGATGAAATCTCTTTTCTCTCTCTGACTCTGGAAAGACATACGAAAAAGGAAAGGTGAGTTTCATTTTTTAATAAGGTATTTATAACTTGAATGGGGCACATGCCTGAAGGCTCAAGAGACAATAATAATGATTGCTAAAATCATGGAACGGGTGTTCCAAAGAAAAAAATATGCCTCCTCGAGACACTAAAAGGGCATATCAGTACGACAGTCCTGTCAGGGGTATTATATGACCAATAATAGAAGTGATTAGACTAATAAACACTCCTCGAATTCCTAAAAGATAATGATTTGTTTAATGAGAAACTCTTAGTTTTAACCAACACAAACACTTTTTCACGAGGGGGCTAATGTAGAGGGGCACTCATTCAAATGCTGATAAATAAGCCCCGATCTGACTTGATGATTGGTGGATCATTTTTCTTTTCCACGGATCATGATATACCGAGATGCTTGGACTAAACAACCTTTAAGGTATGTGTGAAACTACTTTACCCTAGTACTGAATAAATGTGAATGACTATTAGATATACCCCGATACTAAAAAACTTCAAACTTTCCTTGTAACCGAGACTTTTGGATTAAAAGGGAAGTTTCTTGATATACCAGATGGGTGGGAGAAAAGAGTGAGGATAGTCATTAGTGATCGACCTTTCAACTGATCACTTTTGTTCTTGGGGGTATAACGTTTAAATAATATGAAAATCAAGACGATGAAGTGAGTGATGAAAACTGGTAATCTTTACTTTTACATACTTTGATGTTTATTTTCACGAGGTCCTTCGCGTGTACCTATACATTTAGGTAAAATGTACCATGTTGTACATGGGGACCTAAGAACGTATCTACGTTTTAAGGGAGCCAAAAGCTAAGACTGGTAAATAATTTTAAAATTTAAGTAAAGTAATCATGTGGGGGAGAAATATTAAGAAAAATAAAGAGGAAGCATAAGGATAATTATGATCTCTTGAGTTATCCCCTAATGGAGTCGCCATGGTGATGTTGCGGGCCCCGAGAAGTGATGTGATCGGGTAACTTTATTAATGGTGGGCATCAAAGTGATTGGCTCCCAGTCCATGGCATCCCCCCAAGGTCGGGTTATAATCAGTTCGATGGGCTTGATAATACGTCCTTCGAAGCTGTTCGACACCATATCTAGTTTTTGGTGCACGCCTCTAATTTAAGCCTGAGCTAAAGTATATATTTCTTGAGAATGGTTGTTGGTTGTTTTGTGTCGTTAGTTTTTTATATAAAAATAAACAAAAATCTCGAGTTAGTCATTTGGTCTAATCATAAGGAAGGTTTAGGTCTGCAATTAATCCAGAGATTCTTGTTGTGGATTTTGGGAACTAGATTACGAGTGGAGAAGGAGTTAGGAACCCCACCTATTCTTTATTCTTCCTTAATTATATGCATATTATCGATCTTAACATTATTTGATTACTTTTAGTTTATTTTAGAACATGCCTAGAGACCTTAGTTTGAGAATCCCTTAAACGTAGGTAGGTGGTTAGCTATGAAAATGGTATTAGTGAGAGGTGTAGGAACCTGACTTAAATTGGTTGGGGTACACAAGAGTTCTTGTGTATAACCCTATATTTAGATTAAAAGGTGTTCGTTTTATGTATGTAAGGGTGCGAGGGAGATAGGCTTGATATAGTTTGATATCACATTTAAAGTTGGAGGAGAGATAGAAAGGCAATATGATTTATTGGTGCATCTCTGCTCTGTATTGAGAGATATATTATCGAGGCTGGTGCTCACAATGTGGACTCGGTATTTCACCTACGTGCTAGTCTAGCCATAAGATCACAACCTAGTATATTTTTTCATAATATACATGTGTTTGAGCATTCGTATGGATGTGTGGGTAGAGTCGAGGCTTTAAGATAGTTTTCTATATTGTTTGAGTGGGAAAGGGATAATTGATGATAAGTGAGAGATGGGTGCATCGCTATTGAGATAGTATATCGTGAGATATATTATTGAGACTTGTGCTCACGAGAAGGACTCGGTATTATGCCTACATACTTGTGTAGGCCCGAGATCAAAGCCTACATAGTTTGGTTGTACAAGTGTTCCATCTTGATGTATGTGAAAGTGTAGTAATTGGCTTGGAGAGGGGGAGAATCTATATGTAGGATAAAAGGAAACTTCAGTGGAGGTTCAGAATAGGAGTCGATCGAAACAATCATTGACACAGATATTCTAGTATATCGGGTGATCACTAACTAGAAGGTATTTTTGAACTTTAGGTCTAGTTTAGATGTGTAGAAGGAGGCAGTGTATATATTTAGTATCGGAGTGGACTAGAAGCCAACAATAGACATCTATATATCCCTTATCGACATAACTAAATTCTAGAGGTGTCGTATTCCCAAGATGCTTACTCCCTATTTGGACTAGATATGGAAGAATCCCTATTTAGATAGTACATGAAGAGATGTATTATAAGTCTTGGGATTTACGAGTTTAGATTGGTATAGCACCAAAAAAGACAAGGGAACATAGGATCAAAGCCAATGTAGTTCCAATAAACAAGACATATTTAAGGGTGTAAGTGACATGATACCGGGTGTATAATATACACCATTATGGTGTTTATGGATCCTAATCATTAATATAGAATATATGCCTTGTTATTTTGATATATTTATATGTTAAAAATTCGTTTAAGCAAAGGGCGATGCTTGACAAGTATTTATATGAAAAACCATATTCGAGGTGTCGTCGTAATGACGAGATTTGTTCTTTCGAAGAAGCAGTGGGAGTAGTCGTATATTAGACTTTGGCATGTGCTACCTTTTGGGCTGACTTGGGTCACTGACACTTTCTTAAGAAAGAATTTGAAAAGTATGTTTTCATATATGTATTTAGTCATTGTGGCATTTGATTAGCATTAATTTAATATATGAGCATATTTATTCCATAAACAGAGGTGTTGGGTTAGAACCAAGCTTTAAAATATAAATGTTGTAAAGTACATACCCTATCCCCTAAATGGGGTCCGAACTAAGTGAGATAAATAGATATGGATAGTTTATCACAATATATAAGGGGGTTTTGACCCATGATTCGTGCAAAGTTTCTTTACCCTTGAAGAGTAAGCTAATTTTTTCCTTGGGGAGTGTCCCTACTTTAGGTTCCCAGTTAAGCAGAGCTTCATTAGTCAGGAAGAGCTTAATTTAGAAGTGCCTAATTTCATAGAGTGCGCATAGAGGTTTGACTCTATTTCTCAGAGGAAGCGACTTTTCAGAAGTATGAACTTTGCTCGGTGGTAGCAACTTTTCAAAAGTAAGAACTTCGCTCGGGGGAATCAATTTTTCAGTAGTATGAACTTTTCTCAGGGGAAAGCAACTTCTCTATAGTAGGAACTTCACTCAAGACTTTTTAGAATGAGATTATGTATCTTGGGTGCTCGATAATGAGAAAGTTTGAAAATGGAATCAACATTGGGTTTTGGGTGATTTTTAAGGTTTATGGGGACCTATATTTATAGAGACTGATTTGGGTCATTTGACTGTTCGGTCATCCATTGAGTTTAACCGTTTAATTATCTAGGGTGTGACACTTGTATGGACAAGGTTAAATTCATAGGTATTTGGTAATGATTAGCATGGGCGGATGAACGTTCGGTTAAATACAACTTTGACCATTCGGTTAAAGGGATAATGAAACCTTATCATTCTATTAAATCGGTGTCTTAAGGATTGGAAAGGATTTCCCACACGTCATTTACAAATCGAGTTGTCCACGAGAAGTATTATGGGTTTATAGGACTTTTAAAAGGCCGAGATAAAGTCCAGTCGTATAGGGTTGTAATATATGGCCAAGGGAGTAAAACCAACCAACCCATTATTTCTATAATTTTCTCAATTTTTAGTTCAACTAAATGAATTACCCAAACTAAACTTATCACCGATTAAACAATTGTTATGTTAAAACTGATTAACGAATTTTATCTTTATCCTAAATCATGCATTTAGAAAATAGAAGATAAAATAAGATCAACTACACAATATGCCGATGTATAAGAAAAATTCACAAGCTCAAAAACCTCAGACGACCCATCCATGCAAACTCCACTAAGTATGGAATTATAAAGGGCATGATTGAAGACTTATAACTTATACTAGATTCTCTCGGAAGCCTTGATGATCTCCGTTTATTCAATCTATTCCTAGTGTCATGTAAGAGTTCACTTACACACTTCCATAACGTGTGAGTCCACACATGCCTCGGTATCCACTGAACAGGCTCAGCAACTATTAATGGATTGAAACACGAAATCCATCGCTTCTTAAACGCAATGCCATACCACGGAGTCCACCTTGTATAAAAAATAAATACAGAGTCCACTGTATGAAACGATTCTCAATAGATGTGAAGAATAAACTTTTTTTGTCCAAAACATGATCGTCAAAGAAAACTAGGATGAACACTTGGATACAAAACAACATGGGTGAAAACTAGGGTTTTGAGAGCATTTTGATAGAGTTTGTGATCTCAAACAATAAGTTTTTTCCACGAAGAAAATTATTTCTCTACACTCCTATTTATAGGAGGTTTTCCAAAATCGAGATAAAGATGAAAAACTTTGAACAAAATCTCAAAATATTGAAAAACTTACCAGCTCGTTCGAACGAGTTCGATATAATTCATACGAATCACTCTATTCTAATGACATATCTAATCAGAAACCAGAGAAGGCCAAGACACCTCTCACTCGAAGTTCATTGGAACCTTATTCTAATGAGTTACGACAAGTTGTTCAAAGGACATCAAAAAGTCATTCTAATGACCTTGCGAAAAATAATATTTTCCTAAAAAAATATTTATAAAGGGTGAAATAATTTTTTTATAAAAACATAACACCCAAATAATAAATATCCAAGGCTTAACATAAATATGTATATATACCTCAGAGATCGTTGAGATCTAAAGACAAAACGTGGCACAAAATACGGTAAGACAATGTAGATCTTCTAACTTGGGCACTACATCTCCATTCAAACACGTCATAGGGTTGAAAGGTAAATATAATCAAATCCTAACCTCGACTCAAAGGTTTTGTCAAAACACGAAATAAGACAAAATATATACAAATTGGCTCTATCGGAAATTTATCCTTACAATTCTCCCACTTTGGCTATTTTGGGATAAAACCAGAATAAACTATGGGCTGTAAATATCATCTAAAAGACTCAAAGCCCAACCCTAAAAGAAAAAAGTACAACCCGACTGACTCTTTAATCGAGTATCTTTGCTCCAATATAAAGTTTGTCGCGCCATTGCAAACTTGCACACTTAAACACACTTTCAAATGTAACTTGAATATATAATAATATAAACTGCATTAGAATAAATACTCCCAGATTCTCTAAAAATCTCTACCAAAGTTAGGATATCTCCCCAAGGTAAAAATCTCCCTTGGGCTATAAATATTGAGATTACATTTATCCCCCCCCTTTTGTTTAGGAATGGACAAAGAATAAAGGTGCATAATAAATAATTCTCCCCAATATAACAAAAACGCCCCCTAAATGAAACATGGGTGCATAAAGAAAAAACAAGTATATCATGCAGTGATGTGTAATGAAGCATGCGATAATAAAGAACTCGGCAACATAAGTGCAAATAATCCAAACAATGATCAATTAGTACTAATTTTGGTGCAAACATGATACCAACTTGAATACGAAATGAAGAATAAGATCCCAATATAAACAAGCAACAAGAGGTACTAATATGACCATATAGTATACACAATATATATATATATATATATATATATATATATATATATATATATATATATATATAAGGCACAAAACATAATAAGCCTTCTACACTAGCATAGTATCGACATGTCTAAATAAACATGTCGTAAACGAAGTGAAGGTTTGTGAATAAGAAACAAATAAATTACAACCCAATCACTCAAAAATGTCCAAGGAGTTATAATTGATTGCATTAACTTTATCAAACAAAGATTTAGCCTCATAGTGACAAATAAAGTGAACTCAAAAATGGACAAACAAGCACAATGTAAACTGGCCGAAAAAATATTGATGATTCTCAAATAGATCGTGTTAAACATGAATTAACATGACTCATTGTTCAAACTCATTGATCTTTATCTTATAACACCCTCAAAATTATAGATATATCATTTTTTTCACTCTTATATTTTGAAGACATCACACTTTTAAAGAATCAACGAAACAAAATTAACACCTTGACAATGTTTTTTTTCTTCTTTTCCCTCTTAATTTTTTTAGGCTCTTGCCAACAGTGACCTTTCACTCAAGGAATATTTCTTCCTTCGCAGTCCTTCCCATTCATGTTTATTTTTTCAAAAAATAACAAATCACGGGCAATAGTTCTTACATGCACAACTCCCAGAGTCAAAAAAATATGTATAATGATAAGATTGTTTGGAGAGCATCTCACTTAGCTCATGTAACATATGAAGTTAAAATTCAAACTAGCTCTTTCATGTGTGCGCAAAGGCATATACAAAGTGAATCCCTTAAGAAAGTCATTTTTAAATAACTCAATTCAATAATGATTAAGAATAATCTAAGAACTGAAAATCATAATCAAATGTTCTAAACACATGAAAACATGGAATTGAGTGGATTCAAACACATCGATATGCCATACAAAATGTGTAAAACTAAAATACACATAAATAAAAAACTTTTTGATTTTTTAAACATTTTTTCAAAGACGCCACATGAAAACAAAACTTAAAAGGAAAACAAAAATCTTTTTGTATTTTTGCACAATAACACCCAAAAAGGACAATCAAAATACAATAGACTCAAACATCATACAACTAGAAAACATATGTAACATGATGTACAAAAGCTAGTGTACGAAAACATGGAAAAACAATCAACCATAAGATATAACATGAGAAGAATCGTGTGCAAGCATGTGAGAATCAACCAGTCTAGCATTTAATGCCTCCAAAACTAATTTCCTACCCCAAATAGATGAATACTTAAACGTTCAAATTTTAGGAACCATGGTAGCACGGGATGTAGACTTCCTAAGACTTCTTCTAAGACCATAAACAACCATCCTAATGTGACCTTTCCTACCACAATGCAAACATGTGTAAACATGAGGAAAACGAACTTTATGTTGACCTTTTATAATGTCTTGAGTAGCAGTTGACACTCATAAACAAATGTTGGTCTTAGGTTTATCATTGGAAGGATTTAAATTATATAAGCCAATACCATCACTACTTGAGTGTCTTAGGTCATATTCTAACTTCAAAATTCTAGACTCGGGAAGAAATTTAGGCTTTTCAACATTTAGGGACTCATTCTTCATATTTTTAATAAATCCTAGAAGGTTATCTTGCTCCCCCTCAATGCAAGCGAACTTATCCCTAAAAGTCTTCTCATGTTCCTTTAAAACTTTTATGAATTTATCATTATCCTCAATCACACATTACTTCACTCTAGCCTCAAATATCTTACAGTCCTATAATTCATTCTCCAAAACTCGAACTCTGTCATCACTCTCTTTGTAATGCCATGTCCCAGATATATGGGCTACCCATTGTCAATTCGATTTGACGCGAGCGTTAGGTATAAAGTGTAATCAAACAACCTATATAATGATATTATTTTAATTAACGTTTCACATGTTTAGCATGTGATTCAAATTTCAAATCAATCTACGTGAGGGACCGTGGGAAGCATTCCCGGAGTCCAAGCATACAGAGCTACTAACGTAAAATAAAATAGAGTACTTACATGAGTAATGCTCTCAAAATAGGAACTCGCACCCAACCTGCCATAACAAAGACGAACGTGTGAGCCAAATGCTCAGTGAGAAATAAACAAATACAATATAGAATCGAACGGTAGAATAGAATCGAACTCACACGTTACACTTTATATATATATATATATATACTTAGTGCATGAAACTGTTTTTATATCCAAAAACATGATTTGTACTGATTAAATTACCTTAATCTTACAAAAGGACTTTAATTTGCTTTAACGTGCCTTTACTATATGGACATTAATCAATTTACTTGTTTCCTGTCCACTTTAACCTTTACTAGAACATTTATTAATTCATTCAGTTAGGTTATCTTAACACATTTTCACCACACAATCCATTTCTTGACATGTTCCTTATTCCTCTATCTTTTTCTTGGAATCTTTCAATAATCTCGTACTTTAATAGGTCCACACCACCGATGACGCCACCATATGCTTTGGCCAGTGATTTTGGGTCTTTCACTTTAAGGCTTCGGCCCCTCCTTAATTATTCCCGTGTCATTCGATTTCCACTTAATGTGTTTTAACATTTTATAAATTTCCACAATACTTCACTTTTTACTTTTTACCTACCCAAAGTGAAAATCTGGAGTTTCTCCCGAACTTGTGTTACACTTTGAAAATCATCATTTCATGTCCTTTACACTTTAGCTTTGATTTTATTCCAAAATCATGTTTATGTAGGAACATTTTGTCTAACACTTTTTCCAACATTTTTATTTCATAAAAATATTCCACTTTATGTAAACTTGCCATTTTACCCATGTAATAACCTGAGGTTTTGGAGACGAGGATTTATTTACTTTGGGAGAAATAAATAATATTTTATTGGAGAAATAATTAAATTGGCAATTGAGGTCAAAATTTAAAGTTGTTAGAAAGAGTGTCGAATGTCGATTCTGAGGGTACCATAGTGTCCGGATGGGTCGAGAAAGTCGAAATGACTGTACTTGGGGTTTATTTACGTTCCGAAATAAATTAGGACCGTTTGACTCGAATTAACGTCACCGAGTCATTTAAAGTGTGTATTATCATTTAAAGATGTGTATCTTGGGAGAATAGGCTTATTAAGCCTATGGGAGATATTTCTCCAAAGAGAGAGAGAGAGAGAAAGAAAGAAAGAAAGAAAGAAAGAGAGAAGAAGAAAGAAGAAGAAAAGGAAGGAGAAAGAGAGAGAAAGTGGAGATTTTTCGGCATCTACGCGATCTCAAGGCAGATTCAGACCCTACGAACCCGAGTCAAGTGATTAAACTTGCTAAATAATTGTTGTGTACCATTTATTGCATGATTTGTGGATTGAATCTTTGGGTTTTAGGTTTAGTTTATCAAAACCTAACTTTTGGGTATAATCTTAGATTTGATATGTAGATCTTTGATTTGAGGATAGAAATTAGTTTATAAGTATTCTAGGATGATTATTGATGATATATATGTGATTGGGTTGAAGAGATATGGAGAGAAAATGATTAAAATGGATTTTGGGTATTTTAGGCTTACAAAAAGTAGCCATTTTCGAGGGTTCTGAAGGGCCGAATCGATTCGGCCTCCTATCGTATCGATTCGAAAATTTGCAGGTGCCCAGGTCTGAGTGACCGAATCGATTTGGACCCCAGCCGAATCGATTTGGCCTGAGACAGAATCCTAGGTCTGTTGACCCGAATCGATTCGCCTTCCTGGCCGAATCGATTCGGAATCGGCCCGAATCGATTCGAAAACAGGGCTGTTGAGGGATTGTTTTTCTAAAAAGAATTTTATCCCATTTTGTTCGAGGTTATAGATTGGGGATCTCTATAGGAGATATTTGGAGTATGTTTGGGAGACTTTTAGCGAGTTTCCCTTATAAGAAATTTTAGAGTCATATTGACTAAATTTGTGGAATACCGATTAGAGATTTTAGTATTTTTCTAAGTGGGGAAGCCCACTTTTATTGGGGGTTTTATTTGGAGAAAATAACGATTTCATGATTAAAGAATGAGAATAACTTGAAGATAATGAATCTTAGGATCCAATCCCAAATGGGATAACTTTAAAAGGTTCATAAATGAATTGAACCTCGTTATGGATGGAGATTTATAAATGATTTTCGATGTGCATACGGATATAAAAATATCCTTATTAACGTTTGAATTGGGAGATATCTCACACAATGAGAAATGTGAATTGAGGTGCATTCGGATATAGAATATCCTTAGCTTAAATAGAATAGAAAGACAATTCATATTAGTAGCGACATGTGAGCTTCAAGTGAGAGATAGTATAGTGTATACTAAGTGGGGAAGATGTGTGAGAATTGACAATTAGTATATCTTGAGAGTAATATACTAAACAATGATGTTAAGCAATTTGAGCCAATGGGCGTATAATGAAAATGAATATGATGTTGCAGGTATACCTTATATGATAGTATATCTTTATTATGTGGGATGTATGTATACCTTATATGATGGTGTATATACATGTTAAGCATACCCCCTCCTTGCTATCATTGGGAAGTTACGTGCGTAGAGGGTGAGCATTCTGGCTATATGAGCCGGGTGTGGATATTCCCCAGGTCATAGTCGTCCATGGTGGTCAGCAAATGACACATATATATATATATATATATATATATATATATACATTTATTTATTTTGGGGGTGAGAGGTCGTGGCTATGTGTCTCTCTCACTTGTCGGTTAGGAGCTATGACGGCTTCCCGGGACGTCGTGTGCATGAGTTGATCACGAGGTGAGTGTCGTGGAATCCCACCAAGTGACCCCAGTTTGCTACGTATATGGGCTGCTGGAAGATGATAGCATGTGAGCCGGCGTCCTTCGAGTTATTGCTCGGTTGGATTGTTATTATTGCTTGTGCTTGTACTTGTACTTGGGTATCGAGGGCATAATGGACCTCAACGACCTACATTTTCAGGATTAGTGTATCGGGGGGTTCCTTATTTGGATTTCGCTTCGGCGAGATATCCCACGCACGAACCGCAATGTAATGTTGGAAATTGGGGATAAGTTAGTCCTTAATGCTCATATATATATATATATATATATATATATATATATATATATATATATATATATATATATATATATATCACCTATCCCGACTATCGACAGTGCCAGGAGTAGTGTAACGGGGGGGTTCCTTATTTGGATTTCTCCTCGGCGAGACATCCCACGCATGAAATGCCGTGTACTATTTAGAATTGGGAATATTAATTAATTAAAATTGGATAATAATAATTTGGGTTACATGCATCTTGCATTGAGGGCATAATGAGCCTCGAGGATCAATACGACCAGGAGTAGTGTAACGGGGGGTTCCTTGTTTGGATTTCGCTCGGCAAGACGTCCCACGCACAAAACGCAGTGCCGTATTGAGAATCAAGAGGAATTTAGTCCTTAACTCTTGATGCTAATAACTCATATATAATAATTACATATATATTGTTTACATGCCAAGTAAGGGCATCACTAGAATATAATATTCTAGTAAATGAGAATGTTGATGTATTGTGATGATGTGGTTATGAGATGGATAATGTTACTTTATATGTTCAACAAATGAACATTATAAAGATAACTATAACTATTACGTTAAAGTAATGTACATAACTTATCGATTATAGAAATAAGTGTAGAATGGGAGATAGGTTTGATGACTTCATTTAAATACTTCAATTGGGTTCAAGTTAGGATCCTCTTACCTCAATTAGAACCGGGCATCCGTTTGGAGATCACGTGCATACGCTTAGTGCGCGCTTTAGATGAGAGGTAAGTTCAATTATTATGGAGAGTTCGATTCCACCTTAATCATGTAATAATGCATTTATAATTATTATGCATTTTAATACACTTGCTATAAAATGTTTTTTAACTCGGGCTCTGACCCGTTTATATTTTCTCCTCCATCTATATATTGTACTACTTCAGACGTTCCTCTGCAAGGACGCCTTTGATGTTCATCCATTCAGGATTCGCGGAGCTGTGGCAGTAGCGGACTGTTGCGGCACTTTGTTTTAGTCGATTCCTATCTTTGTATATCTAGATTAGGATTCAGTTTGTATATTGAGTTAGTATTCAAGTGTTGTAGATTAACACTTTCATATTTCATTTCTCAGATTATTGTATTTTCTATTACCCGACAGCATATTCGGGTATTTTATTGTTGAGGTTTTTGTTGTACATTGTATTGTACTCATCATATTAATGGAGTTTGCACTTATCCCTCATCAGAGTTAGATGTATATTGTTGGTTGAGTTGCATTATTTGTTTTGTTGTTGTTGTTAAATAAAAAGTTTTAAATTTTTGACAATTCGCTTTTAGTGATTTCGGGTAGTTAGCCTTATATTATTAGTATTGTCAGTTGATGTTGAGACTGTGCCATCTAGAATACCTGATTTAATGTAGTATAGGTCTGGCCACCAGTTATTATTTTGAGCGGGTTGTCACAGATGGTATCAAAGCATCAGGATCTAGTGTCTTTAGGATCTGTGTGCGTTACTACGATCTTCCGTATGCGTTCTTGATATAGAGCCTTATTGATAGGACAGTTACATTCATAAGTTCATATCTTTCTGTGAATCAAAAATATTTGAAAGGCGTTCTGATACAATTGTTATTGTTTCAGATGCCACCGAAGGGAGGTCGTCCAGTCAGGACAAACAATCGGCAACCCCAAATGCCTCAAATCAACATGACTACAGATGATGTTGCCAATATTGTGGCACAAGCAGTAACTGCTTCCGTTTCTACGATGGCTCAGCAATCTGCCGCTCGAGCAGCCCCACCCCATTTAGGATTGTCTTTATGGGAGAGAGTGAAGGAAGATTTTAGTAAGGGGCATCCTCCCGAGTTTGCAGGGGGAGTTGATGCAATGGTTGCAAGTCAATTGAAGAATAGTATACAAAGGCACTTTCGTATGGTTGAGTGTAGTGAGGTGCAGAAACAATTTTTAGCCACCTTTAGGTTATCGAGTGCATCTCTCCATTGGTGGGAGTCTGTCACCACATCTGTACAGAGGGATACTTTACCTATAAAAGAATTTTGGGAACTTTTTGATCGAAGGTATTTTCTTTCCTCTACTAGGAATATGAAGATTTCTCAGGGTAATAGAACAGTGGCAAAATATGAGGAAGATTTTTCTAGATGGGAAAAGCTAGTACCTGATGAGGTAAATACGGAAGAGAAACGTATATCAAAATTTGTTCGAGGATTAGATTGGAAAATTTGACAACATTTGTTAGAGAGTCCCAGGTTAGTGACTTTCGTCGAGGTAGTAAATGCGGCACTACTAAAGTGTCATGAATATCGTCTTGGTTCGCAAGAGGGTAGGAACTTTGGAGATTCGAGTTCATCAAGTAAGTTTGGCAAGGAGAGTTCCAGTAATGCGATGGGCAGAAAGGATTTGTAGGTAAGTGTTTCTTTTGTAAAGAAATAGGTCATAAAGAGGTAAATTGTCCTAAAAGAGGTAAAGGACCACGGTTTGATAAATTCTTGGAAGTACAACCCCTACAGCAGATTCGAGGTCGTTTTAGACCGGGGGACTTTGTTTGGGAGCCCATTGACGAGGAAGGGCAATCGGACTAGAGGTGGATGATGTAAGATAATTTTCCTTTATAAATAGGATAATTACTAAAATGAGTTTTGGGGATATCGTATGTAAGATAATTGTGAAAGGGGAGTACTATAGCCCTATTATGTAGGTAATGACACTAAGGGGAATTTTGAGCAAGATAGGCTCTTATTCTATTATTTTGTAAAAGAATAGATGATTTTGCAAGGTGCTCAAAAAGAGCTTTAAACCTTGTGGTAAATGTAAGAATGGTAATGGTGATAAGTAGTAATGATAAAAGCTACTTCTTTTTATATAGTCATGATAGACTATTATAATTGTTGTATTCCAGTTATAAAAGAGCCTTATAAATGGAAATATATTGAAATGATGTAAGATGTTGGTTATGTTTGAAAGTTGAGATTGTGGATTGATGGGACGCAAGAAAATTTTAGCTCATGATTATGATAATTTTTGTGAGCTACATATTGTTATATATATGATGATTTAAAAGATCTTGTGTTGGACATAAGGCATTTTATATTATATTATAATATATAAACCGTTTTCAAAATAAAACTATTATCGGCCTTCGGGCCCTTACAAACTGATTTTCATAAAATTAAAATTTTCAAACCCTAGTCCGGATTTAACAAACTCCTAATCCCCGACGTCGTCACATAGTAGTGTATTGGGAGGGTTCCTTGTTTGGATTTTTCTTTTGCTAGACGTCCCCCGCACGAAAGTGGCGAATGTCGGAATTGAGAGGAGTTATTTCTTTGGACCATTCAAAATTTTCACACCATTAAAATGTTAGTATTATGTTTATGGAAATGTGGAACTTGGAGGCAAATAAAGCCTCATTATGATTACTGTGAGCATAAAGCTCAAATACAAAGGGTGTATGGGCGCCCTAGTTGTGGAAATTGGTTTTATTTAACTCATAATTAACTTAAGATAAAATTAATAAAATAAATTCATCGTGGGAAGTTAGAAGTTTGAAGATAGGATTAGTAAGGGTGAGTGTAGTAGAACAAGTTGAGCTTTGGAGAATTAGGCTTAGCTAAAATTTCGAGGACGAAATTTTTGTAAGTGGGGAAGTTTGTAATAACCTGAGGTTTTGAAGATGAGGATTTATTTATTTTGGGAGAAATAAATAATATTTTATTGGAGGAATAATTAAATTGGCAATTGAGGTCAAAATTTAAAGTTGTTAGAAAGAGTGTCGAATGTCGATTCTGAGGGTACCATAGTGTCCGGAAGGGTCGAGAAAGTTGAAATGACTGTACTTGAGGTCTATTTAGGTTCCGAAATAAATTAGGACTGTTTGACTCGAATTAAAGTCACCGAGTCATTTAAAGTGTGTATTATCATTTAAAGATGTGTATCTTGGGAGAATAGGCTTATTAAGCCTACGGGAGATATTTCTCCAAAGAGAGAGAGAGAGAGAGAGAGAGAGAGAAAGAAAGAAAGAAAGAAAGAAAGAAAGAGAGAAGAAGAAAGAAGAAGAAAAGGAAGGAGAAAGAGAGAGAAAGTGGAGATTTTTCGGCATCTACGCGATCTCAAGGCAGATTCAGACCCTACGAACCCGAGTCAAGTGATTAAACTTGCTAAATAATTGTCGTGTACCATTTATTGCATGATTTGTGGGTTGAATCTTTGGGTTTTAGGTTTAGTTTATCAAAACCTAACTTTTGGGTATAATCTTAGATTTGATATGTAGATCTTTGATTTGAGGATAGAAATTAGTTTATAAGTATTCTAGGATGATTATTGATGATATATATGTGATTGGGTTGAAGAGATATGGAGAGAAAATGATTAAAATGGATTTTGGGTATTTTAGGCTTACAAAAAGTAGCCATTTTTTAGAGGTCTTAAGGGTCGAATCGATTCGGCCTCTTACCGAATCGATTCGAAAATTTGCAGGTGCCCAGGTCTGAGTGACCAAATCGATTCGAACACCAGCCGATTCGATTCGGCCTGAGACAGAATCCCAGGTCTGATGACTCGAATCGATTCGCCTTCCTGGCCGAATCGATTCGCTAGGCCGAATCGATTCGAAATTGGCCCGAATCGATTCGGAAACAGGGCTTTTGAGGGATTGTTTTTCTAAAAAGAATTTTATCCCATTTTGTTCGAGGTTATTGATTAGGGATCTCTATAGGAGATATTTGGAGTATGTTTTGGAGACTTTTAGCGAGTTTCCCTTATAAGAAATTTTGGAGTCATATTGACTAAATTTGAGGAATACCGATTAGAGATTTTGGTATTTTTCTAAGTGGGGAAGCCCACTTTTATTGGGAGTTTTATTTGGAGATAATGACGATTTCATGATTAAAGAATGAGAATGACTTGGAGATAATGGATCGTAGGATCCAATCCCAAATGGGATAACCTTAAAAGCTTCATAAATGAATTGAACCCCGTTATGGATGGAGATTTATAAATGCTATTCGATGTGCAGACAGATATAGAAATATCCTTATTAATGTTTGAATTGGGAGATATCTCACACAATGAGAAATGTGAATTAAGGTGCATTCAGATATAGAATATCCTTAGCTTAAATAGAATAGAAAGACAATTCATATTAGAAGCGACATGTGAGCTTCAAGCAAGAGATAGTATAGTGTATACTAAGTGGGGAAGATGTGTGAGAATTGACGATTAGTATATCTTGAGAGTAATATACAAAACAATGATGTTAAGTAATTTGCGCCAACAGGCGTATAATGAAAATAAATATGATGTTGCAGGTATACCTTATATGATGGTATATCTTTATTATGTGGGATGTATGTATACCTTATATGATGGTGTATATACATGTTAAGCATACCCCCTCCTTGCTATCATTGGGAAGTTACATGCGTAGAGGGTGAGCATTCTGGCTATATGAGTCGGGTGTGGATATTCCCCAGGTCATAATCGTCCATGGTGGTCAGCAAATGACATATATATATACATTTATTTATTTTAGGGGTGAGAGTTGTGGGTATGTGTCGCTCTCACTTGCCGGTTAGGAGCTATGACCGCTTCCCGGGACGTTGTGTGCATGAGTTGATCACGAGGTGGGTGTCGTGGAACCCCACCAGTGACCCCAGTTTGCTACTATATGGGCTGCTGAAAGATGATAGCATGTGAGCCTGCGTCCTTCGAGTTATAGCTCGGTTGGATGGTTATTATTGATTGTGTTTTTACTTGGGTATCGAGGGAATAATGGAACTCAACGACCTACATTGCCAGGATTAGTGTATCGGGGGGGTTCCTTGTTTGGATTTCGCTTCGGCGAGACGTCCCACGCACGAACCGCAGTGTAATGTTGGAAATTAGGGATATATATATATATATATATATATATATATATATATATATATATATATATATATGAGCATTAAGGACTAACTTATCCTATATCACCTATCCCAACTATCGACAGTGCTAAGAGTAGTGTAACGGGGGGGTTCCCTATTTGGATTTCGCCTCGGTGAGACGTCCTATGCATAAAACGTCGTGTACTGTTGAGAATTGGGAATATTAATTAATTAAAATTGGATAATAATAATTTGGGTTGCATGCATCTTGCATTGAGGGCATAATGAGCCTCGAGGATCAATAGGGCCAGGAGTAGTGTAACGGGGGGGTTCCTTGTTTGGATTTCGCTTCGGCAAGACGTCCCACTCACGAAACGCAGTGTCGTGTTGAGAATCGAGAGTAGTTTAGTCCTTAACTCTTGATGCTAATAACTCATATATAATAATTACATATATATTGTTTACATGCCAAGTAAGGGCATCACTAGAATATAATATTCTAGTAAATGAGAATGTTGATGTATTGTGATGATGTGGTTATGAGATGGATCATGTAACTTTATATGTTCAACAAATGAACATTATAAAGATAACTATAACTATTACATTAAAGTGATGTACATAACTTATAGATTATAGAAATAAGTGTAGATTGGGAGATAGGTTAGATGACTTCATTTAAATACTTCAATTGGGTTTAAGTTAGAATCCTCTTACCTCAATTAGAACCGGGCATCTGTTTGGAGATCACGTGCATACGCTTAGTGCGCGCTTTAGATGAGAGGTGAGTTGAATTATTAGGGAGAGTTCGATTCCACCTTAATCATGTAATAATGCATTTATAATTATTATGCATTTTAATACACTTGCTATAAAATGTTTTTCAACTCCGGCTTTGACCCGTTTATATTTTCTCCTCCATGTATATATTGTACTACTTCAGGTTTTCCTCCGTAAGGACGCCTTTGATGTTCATCCATTCAGGATTCGCGGAGCTGTGGCAATAGCGGACTGTTGCGGCACTTTGTTTTAGCCAATTCCTATCTTTGTATATCTAGATTAGGATTCAGTTTGTATATTGAGTTAGTATTCAAGTGTTGTAGATTAACACTTTCATATTTCATTTCTCAGATTATTGTATTGTCTGTTACCCGACAGCATATTCGGGTATTTTATTGTTGAGATTTTTGATGTACATTGTATTGTACTCATCATATTAATGGAGTTTGCACTTATCACTCATTAGAGTTAGATGTATATTGTTGGTTGACTTGCATTATTGGTTTTGTTGTTGTTGTTAAATAAAAAGTTTTAAATTTTTGACAATTTGCTTTTAGTGATTTCGGGTAGTTAGCCTTATATTATTAGTATTGTCAGTTGATGTTGAGACTGTGCCATCTGGGATACCTGATTTAATGTAGTATAGGGCTGGCCACCCGTTATTATTTTGAGCGGGTTGTCACAACCCATTTGTTTTGAAACTTGTATTTTCCTCCATTTTCACAAGTGTTATTTCTCAAAGCATCATTAAATTACCCACACTAACTTATTAAGTGTTTTAACACTTAAACACCTTTTTAACATTTGAAGTGACATTCTTTCAAGATGGAAACATCTTTATTCCATTATTTCTTTTTCAGTTTTATAAGTGTTACTCTTTGAAATAATATTATTAAGTTACACACACCAAATTTCCAATGTTTTAACCATTAACACTAATTCAACCATTTCACTAACCACTTTTCCAAGTTAAACATTTCTTTAATTTCTTTATCCAAGAAATCTAATTACACTTAAAGGCTACTTTTATAAGAAAAAATGTCATTTCATTTTATTAGCATTTGTAGTCCTATAACCTTATGCTTATCACACTTTCAACCCTTTTTACACAGTTAGAAGACTAGAATTTCAAACCTTCTTTAAACTTGTTTATATGTCCATTATCAAAATACTACAAGTTTACATGCATGAGAAGATGGATTTTTATTCCAAAAATCCTATTAAATAGGTTAAACACATGATTTACTCTAGAAATTCTTAGCATATTAAAGACATACCTCTCAAGACTAAACAACATTATTATTTCTTCAAAACTCAAGCTAACGTCCCTTTTTTATTATAAAATATTCATTTTTGCAAGAAATCAAACTTAATTTACCAAATATCTTTAGCACGATAAAAATATAAATTTAAAAAAAAATTATTTCATAAAAATGTTTAGCACGCAACTTCTTGAAGCATACTATTTACATGAAAATTCCAATTATTTCAAGAAAGCTTTGAAATATTTACTCATCATTTATTTTCATCAAAATAATATTTCCTTAACAATTTTATTACTTAATTATGTATAGTATAAAATCTACTAGAAACCCATCATTTTATTCATATGCATTCTACTTTTGAATTCTAACAGTAAGACTACTAACATGCCAAATATAGTCTCAAACAAAGAGTAATGTTTTCCCACTTCAAATGGAGATTGAGAATGCTATGTGATATCAATTCAATAAATTTGCTAATTTCCAAACTTTAAACTTATTAACTAGAGTTAATATTTGATCCAAATTAATTAAAACCTAAAATATGCATCTAGGTGAAGAAATTAATCATGCCATCAAAACAATTACAAATTGCTAGACACACGAATTTCAAGAAAAACCCCATTTCAGGTAAGACCTTTATTTCACTATGATGAGGATATCGCAACTTAAATATACAATCAAATATACAATGAACATTTCACAAAACACTCACATAGGCCACAAACTAGAATCAGTAATGAATTTATCGCAACAAACCCACAAGAACCGATAGTCTATCTTCAGTAAGAAACACCCTCAAGCATTCCTAATGACCGCAGTTGTCGTCAGCAAGTACGTCCCTCAAGAGCTACCAATTCATCAGTAGAGATGTCTTCTCTATAAGAGAAACTTCAAAACAACTGTGCCTTGAGTTCCAAAACGATTCACTAAAGGAATTGGGATGATTTGTGAATCGAAAACAAAGTTTTTAAACTTCAAAAGTGAAGACTTAAAATTCTGCAGATTTGCAGTTTCGTTTTAGCCAAAAGTCTTAAAAATAGAGTCCTCACAAAATAGGTATTTATAATAATTTTGAGTCGACAGGGTCACTCGAACGAAATCAAATGTATGTGACCATCAAGTGACCTTAAAAACCAAAATAGTATGGGATCGTTTGATGAAAAAAAACACGAGCTTCTCGCGACCCTTCGCGCAAGATTAAATGTCGCGTGAAGCAGTCATTCGAACAACATTGACATATCGTTTGAACGACGTCAGTATCAAAAAAATATTATTTTAAAACTCTGCCTACAGGTCTTAGAAAAATAATTTTGACATAATAAAACGCCTCATGTTGATAAAAACATTTTAGAAAAAATATCCCAACACTTTAAATGAAACACTAAGGGACTTAAACATAACCTCACCAAAATATATCTCACAGAAGCTAGATGTTTATGATATTTGATATTCGGATCCGTCCTGATGAATATTTGATATTGAACTTCCTTTGACGGTGTAGCAATATACGACATACTCAATATAAAGTACGGACTATGTAAAATATGTCCTCACAAGTCTCCCCCTATGTCTATGCCAGTACAAACTAAAGACAATCCGAATTATCAAATCAAATGTCATATACAAATTTAATACCCTCCCATGAACCCAAAAATGAAAAGGTACTAAAAATGCAAGTTTTTAAACTTTCTTAAAAACACTTCAACTTTGACATCTTCAAATCTCCAGCATTTCTTTTTCATCATCGGGGTGTGTAAAATAATGATCCTCAAAATTTGTACCTACACACATGACATAAGAAACAAATACCTTCATGATGCATCAAGTTTGAAATGAGATAAACATAAATCAAATCAAGGAACAAATCTCAAATCTCCCCCATAATTCAAAATCTCACTACCCATAATTCATAATTTGTTCCGCCCCTTTTTATTTGTCCAAAATAGACAAGGAAATGAATAAATAAAATAAACATGGAGTGTCATTAAAAGCATTGCAAACAAGCATAGAAAAGATATAACAATTACGCTCATGCAAGGAAATACTCAAAGGCTTTCACAAACTATTTTTTATTTTTCAATTTTTTTAAACAAAAAAATTTACAATTAAAATCACACACCATGAATTTACACAAAGATAACCAAATCGTGGAAACGAAATGAATGGGTGTGAGCATATTCTACAGAAAAATAAACTCAAACATACATAACATATGTGCACGATGAATACGAAAACCCCTAACGAATGAACTCAAAATCGTCTTTAGGTGTAAAAACTGTTGAATTCAAATGGCATCGACTCAATCTAATCAATAAATTAAAGTCTAATATGATTTCCACACCAATAACGTAATAAAATATGTAATACGTTTTCAAGACTTTGTCAGGACATGCAAACTCGTTGTTTAATTTCCATCCAAACACCCTCATAAATAATAATGCATTTATTTTAATTTTTTTCGGGCTCTTTTCAACCGCTTTGGACCTTGGCTACTTTTTACAACACCACACTTTTTTAAGTCCAGTTTAAGTTGTGGCTTAATCGCAAAGGATATGTGTACCTTTCGTAGCCATTCCCCGTGGTCATTCGTGATTTTTATATGTAAAAAAATTTCTCACGGGCAACGGTTCTTACATGCACACCTTTCATTGTCAAGTTTATGGCATTTGGTTCATTTTAAAGATAGGATTGAGATGAAAACACTTCGATCAACATGTGATAGACAAGTACAATAATCAAACAAATTCGTGCACGTGTGCAATAAAGGAAATTATGAGTCAAACATGTAGAAGGTAATCTCAAATTTCATTTTAATGACTCCAAACATTATAAAGCACATGGATGAAATGATGTATCATCTCAAAACACTATCAAATAGTCACATGGATATGGAATGATGTTGTGACTTGGTCATCCTTAATATCCATCCATAAATGGTGTAAAACAAAATACAAAAATCTTTGTCTTTTTATAAAATTTTATCAAAAAAAAAATCCTTTTGGCTTTTTTAATTTTTTTCTAAAAAATAGAAAATCTTTTTGTATATTTCAAAAAATTTCAAAAACAAAAATATTTTATATTTTTTGAAAAATATATCAAAAATTGAAAAAAATAATACAAAAGTTGTACACACTATCAATAGGCATATAATATCGTCAAGAAAATTATCATATGCTAGAATACAAGTCTAAACCTTAACCGTTAGGTGTAGAGGAGTTTTCCAAAGGTGGTGAGATCCTATGAAAAACCTCCATCAAATCGTGTGAAGTTTTGACCAAAAACTTAACTTGCTCTCGAATATGTGCAAACTCTCTCATGAAATCGTCCGGAGCATGTAAAGTATCATGTGTAGGTGCGTGAGTGGGAACACGTGGCAAAACTCTATGTGACACACTACCCAACTTTAAAAAAATTCCTTAAGGTGTCGTCTCTTTTTACAATGGGTGAAAACATACACGGGCCTAGGAACACCTTTCCTAAAACGTCTAGGACGCACTCTCCTATCGGGAACAGGATGCCTAGGTGGGTTAGGTTGAGAGCCATAAGGATTTATCACAAACTCGGGAACCGGTTCGGGTGCAACATGGGAAGTAGACGCACCGTCATGACCTATCATAATCTATCAACATTACCCAAAGCGGAGCTAAGGAGCATCTTTCCAACCTTCTTAGATGTATCCAATATAGTTACCTTTTCCTCCTGGGCTCGTTCGAGATTTATCTTTAGTTGAACCTCATGGGCTTCCAGTTCACTCTTTTCCCAACCTACAACGATCAACTGTTCACTAAAACTCCCTGACGCCTCAAATCCCCTCAAAACCTTTATCTCTCTATCTAAATCTAACACCTTAAGACCTAACTCCTTATTTAACTTCTTCTTCTTTAAGGTCTCAGCGTACAAATCTCTAAACACTATTTGGAGTTCACTTTCACCCTCACTCTCACACTCGCTAGAAACACTCAAATCATCATTGGGGCTTTCACGTGCACAAGTATCCTCATCGCCGTGGGACAAACTAGGTGTGCTCACATGACTTGCCATAAAGGCGACACACATACCATGTGATGACTCATCCCGAAAATCATTCACCTCTTCCTCACTATCGCTAATAGTGGCGGAATTAGCAATCTTTTGCCTTTTCGCTTTAGCATAATGGGACACTCAAACGCCCGGCTTCTTCTTTCTTTTTATTTTTCTCAAAAATCTTTTTATTGGAAGAATTTTCTTTGGAAAATTTGAGAAAATTTTTAAAATTTTTCGTAAACAAGGCCATATCATCAAAATCGAACTCGCCCTCAGACTTGGACTCACAAACTCTCTCTTTTTTCTTCTTATCTCTATTCCTAGACACTTATTTACTCATCATAGATTGTTCCTTAAGTGCAATCCCACTATCCTTAAGCTTAATAGTGGTAGGTAACCTGTCGATCTCCTAAGTTAGAAGATCTCCTACGAGTTCTTCTAACCTAAGCATGTCTGATGTTCCTAATGAGTTCAAAACAGTGACCTTAGGAATAAACCATTTCAGGAGAGACCTCAAAATCTTTACCACAACCCTTGTGCCATTAATCTTTCCACCCAAATTAAAACTCATGCTGACCATGTCCGATAACCTAACATAAAAATCATCAAAGCACTCGGACTCTAACATGGTGATAGCCTCGAAATGGGTGGTCAAATTTTGTAACGTATACGCCTTAACTGAGTTGGTACCCTCATGTGCTAATTGTAAAACATCCCATGCCTCCTTAGACATAGTACACATCATAACTTGGTAGAACTCATCGGGAGTGACGGCTCCATAAATATCACTCAAACCATGTGAATTAAAATTACTACATTTAAATTCTTCTTCAGTCCATAAAGTCACAGGTTTGGGTAAAATTTCATTAGTAACAACATGAGTGGGTACAGTCCATTTCACAAGTGATCCTAACACGTTCATCAATTGCTTTTAAAGTAGATTTCACGCGAGCTTTCTAGTAGGCATAATTCGTTCCATCAAAGATGGGCATTTGATTATATAAGTTATCCATCGAAAAAATTGCAATTTTTGAAAATTATATTTAAAAAAAATCAATATCACAATTTATTTGCGAAAAAAAGGAATTCACGGTAATTTGGTGAAACCTGCTCTAATACAAATTTGAGAATGTTATGTGATATCGATTCAATAAATTAGCAAATTTCCAAACTTTAAACTTATTTAATTAGATTCAATCTTTAATCCAAATTAATTAAACTCTAAAACATGCATCTATGTGAATAAATTAATCATTCTATCAAAACAATCCAAATTGTTGGACAAATGGATTTTAGGGAAAAAAACCTTTCGGTTAAAACATTATTTTGACTATGAAGAGTAAATCGTAACTTACATACACAATGAAATCTGCAATGAATATTTCGTAGAACACTCACATAGGTCGCAACCTACAACCAGTAATGAATTTACTGCAACAAACCCACAAGAACCACAACATTGTCAGCAAGAAATACCCTCAAGCATTCCCAATGATCGTAGTTGTCGTCAGTAAGGACCTCCCTCAAGAGCTACCAATTCAGCAGTAGAAATGTCTTCTCTACAAGATAAACTTTAACAAAATTGTGCCTTGGGTTCCAAAACGATTCACTAAAGTAATTGTGATGATTTTTGAATCAAAAATAAAGTTTTTAAACCTCAAAAGTGAAGACTTGAAATTCTGCATATTTGTAATTTCATTTTCGCCAAAAGTCTTAAAAAATGAGTCCTTAAGAAATAAGTATTTATAACAATTTTGAGTCAATGGGTCGCTCAAACGACAATGGCCTGTCGCTCGAATGACATAAAATGTCATTCGATCCAGGGGATCGTGCGACCATTAAGCAAACTTAAAAAAATAAAACGGTATGGGTTCGTTTGATGAAAAAAAACATGAGAGCTTCTCGCGACTCTTCGCACGAGATAAAATGTCGCATGAAGCAGTCGTTTGAACAAATTGCTCATGTCCTTTGAATGACATTGACATGTCATTTGAAAGACGCCAGTGTCAAAAAAATATTATTTTAAAACTCTACCTACAGGTCTTAGGAAAATAATTTTGACTCAATAATACACCTCATGTTGATAAAAACATTTTAGAAAAGATATCCCAACACTTTAAATAAAACATTATGGGACTTAAACATAACCTTACCAAAATCTATCTCACTGAGGTTCGATGTTGAAGAACTTTGATATTCGGATATGTATTGATGAAAATTTAAGCTTGAACTTCCTTTGACGGTGTAGAGGTATACGACATACTCAATGTAAAGTGCGGACTATGTAAAATATGTCCTTATAGAGCTCTAACAATAGTAGGCATGAAATGTCTAAGAAGATAGCAGCCTCCCACCTCCTAATATTTCCTTAGAAAGGTTGCCTAGGTCCACCAAACTTGCTTTCATGAAACCTCCATAAAAAAATCTTCTTCAAGCACCATGAGTCTTCCATCTTCATCTTCTCTAAAAAAAAAACCAACAGCATCTCCAAAATTCGTAGCTATGCCCAACAATGATGGAAATGGGTATCTAGGGCTTCAATATAGTGGAAGACTAGTTGGATATGATTGCACAAGGTGTATATATGGTGTAGGGGAGACCATCCCCCCCCCCCCCCACTCTCTCTCTCTCTCTCTTTCTCTCTCTCTCTCTTCTTCCACTCCAAAATAACCCAAATAGACCACAAAACCCTTATAAATACATTCCCAAACCTTAAAATCCCATTTTTGCCCAATCTGGGCTCACTAGAGCTAGACAACTCATCCATCCAATGGCCCAAAACCAGACATCACACGAGGGAAATTTGATTTAAAATTCAGTGTAACCTTATTCAAACGAGAATCGCCCATCGTTCAAATGACCTGGACCTCTTATTCAGTGGGATATTATTCGAACCTCATTCAATCCCCTACTTCGAACGACCTTGGTTTCTCGTTCAAAAGACATGAAATCGATTGAACGAACATTCTTAATTTTTCTCCAAATTTTCAATTTTTTATCCCAAAATCTTTCAACAATTATAATCAGGACCCTAAATAGTCAATTGCAAGTATAAACTCAATCATAATGATCCAAATCTCAAGGTTTTCATATTCTTACAACTTATGTGGGAAAATTAATAAAATATTAGGGCGGGGTATTACATTCTTCCCTTTTTAGGAAATTTCACCCCCGAAATTATTGACCCGCCAATCCTCAAGCTTATGGGGTTTATCAATTTCTACTCTAAGTAATAGGAATCCTTTAAGACTAAATCATCAAAGTCCTCGAATACGAAGATAACATCATACAATCATTCACGATTTTTCACCAAAAGGTTCATCATCCAATATGACCTAAAGTTCACCCTTAAGCTAATAATCAAATTCACCTCCAGTCCTCGAGTCTCCACTTCTTGATAATCATGCTTAGTCGAGTACTAAGATTACCTTGGGAAATACCCAAATCATATTGCTACCCCTACCAAGCACCACCCTCTCGTGATCGATACTCACCCAAGAGTAAATCGCAACACAATCAATATTCGATTTATTATCTAGAATTTTCTAAACCCTTAGAACTACATGCCCTGCTTTTCACAAACTTTCGGATCATCCCGACCACATAGCTTCGTTCAAAATTGATACTAATCTCGTATCACTATTTGATTTCATAAAAGATCAACACACCACTAAGTCTCAATCCATGCGTCTGACTAATACCCTTTTACAGGATCCTCAATTGAATCTAAGGTCACTCTAGGCGCTTAACTAAAGGACACACACCTGGGCATTACACAATCCACTCACTGTGATAAAACACACTTAGTGCTAAGTTTTCTCTAATTCTAATATTGTAATATGTCCTCAAGTTATCATCCTGCTCTTCATAACCGGAGCTCTTAATTTCCATACCGATCAAAATCCTAGGTCACTACTTCTAGGGAAAGAGAATCGTATGAGCAATCTTGTGGTAAAAAGCGCAGCCACTCACATACATAACTTTAGGCAATTACAAGGACACCTTAGATAAGTTCACACCTAGTTACCGAGTTTCATTGGCTATACCACCGCATTCTATTAGGCCAAACTTCGCCGCACCATGTCGTGGCAGAAGTCCGAGTTATCACAATTGTGAGGGATATAATTTCCCATCACCAAAACCGAAGGAAAACACGATAATCGAAAGAGATAACCAATAGATTCGACATAACCCTACTCATATATAATCGTGATGGTGTACGAAGATGTACCTCTGTCACGCATTCAGAGTTCATGTCCCATTTCGAGAAAACTCAACGGATCCTAGCCTATCCATACGCCCACCTATCGTGACGAACCTAACCATGACCCACTTATTTCCTCGAGAATGGAGAAACATACGAACCTAAAGTTCTTTGGGAAGTTAAGCACTAGACTTTCCTCCTCAAGAGGAAGGTGTCCTCATTAAATCCTTGGAAAACACAAGCTGCCTGGTCGATGAATGCTCACGTCCTTCACGACACCAACCTCCTCCATCTCATCAGTGACGACATCGCTAATGTAATATAGCTAGGTTACTATCTTACTTTATCGTATAATAGTCATACCCAACGTTTCCTTAGGCACTACCCGATTCAGCAAAACACTTATCCTATCACGGTTATCATTGTCACAAGGTTACTGTCGCCTATTCCAAAGTTCAACTCAATCGACTCCTCATGATGGCCAACCACCCATTATTAACATCATAAGGGTAACAAGTACCTCTCGGGTGTACAGCCTCGAGTCAACACGGGTATAACAAGATGATCCAAGGTCTAAACGTTCCCCTACACATGTTATTCTAACGTATATTATCGGCTCATGTCGATAATCTCGTTACGCTTCAACATTTCATCATTGCTACTTAAGGGCCTAAATCATAATATCATTGCCCAAATCTCCAATGCATTACTGATACTTATCAAATATAACATAACCCTCTCTACATCGATAACCTCAAGACAATGAGTATTATACCCAATCATGATATGAAACTCTAATTTCACCACGAAAGATTGCACTACCTATTTATATTAAACTTTGGCAGCCTCACCCAAGGCTATATAAAGCGACTACTTTGAACTTAGTCGGTAACCCAAGGTCATCACCAAATTCTCCACGTCCTTTCATTGGACACAACACATTTCATAAAATCAAGTCTAACTGGTTCCCTAAGGTCACCAAGTGTGCCCAATCATTTGTCACCAAAGACTTAGATAAGACTTCATCGACCATAATTGCCACTAAGCGATTATGCCCTAAGACTTCTCGATATTCATTTCATTGATTGTCAACTGCTCACCCAAATATTAGTCTATGATTCTCTAACATGGTAGGTCATAGTTGTCGGACACCTCAAGGCGTCACAACAAGTTGACCTTTCATCCCAAGGATAATTCAGATACCTTCTTACCATCACTAATGATATGACCGCACATTGAACAACAAGCTAACGATACTAAGGATTTTGGTAGGATACATGGCACTATATATAACCAGTATATCCTTAGGTTTACACTGCCAATGCCACTAAAGATCATATTCATCACATGTTGTATTATTCTTTCCAAACCACCCTATAGGGCTACCTTCACTCTCCTATCATTATAACTCATCATTGTTACACTTGTGACACCTTTTCCATAAATGGCTCGTAATTCTAATCACAGCACATTAGATATATTCATCAGCTAACAATCACTCAAGCATTGACCCACACAACTTTACATGCTCGTTAAACTACCCATCAATCACGGTAATAACCCAATGATTGAATTTTCCTAATTAGATTATTAGTGTTAAGCACCCTTAAGTGCCGCACATTAGGGATATATGCATTTTAATCACCAATCATTCTTACTTAGTCATGACACCCTAACTATGAACCTCTCCACCTCTCCAGTTGACTATACACAATTTGTACCACCTGCCTAATGGGCATCGGCACACTCTATTAACATCTCAACAGACTCTATATCATCAAAGGATGGAATACAAATACCTCACACTTAAACCACGGTGTCACTAAAATTGGAGTGCATGGACACCTATAAATTACTAACATATCTAATCAGAAATGCGAAAGTGATTAATAATAACTAATTTGATCCTGTGCCAATTGGCACTAATATTTCGTCGTGCTAACCTCCTTTGATTTCACCGTCGAGGACACGAACTAAACCATCGGTGAAATTAAAATGACCTTCCCAAACCAACACTAACATCGAAAGATCCACTACCAACCTCACCACGTAACTCCTGAAAAGGAACCTTGAACCTAGAGCTCTGATACCATTTGTAATGCCCCGGCTCGAATTTATGGGTTCCCCTTAGTCCACCCGGTCCGACCTGAGCGTTAGGTGTGAAGTGGAATGAAACAACCTATATAATGTTGCAAATCTAGTTTTATTTTAATTAACATTTCACTTTTTTAACATGGAATTCCAATTTCAAATCAATCTACGTGTTGGACTCATGGAAAGCATCCCCGGAGTCTAATCATACAAAGATACTAACATAAGATAAAAGAGAGTACTTACCTGTGTAATGATCTCAAAATATGAACCCACCCCCAACTTTCCATAACGAAGACGAGGATGTGAGCCGAATGGTCAGTGGAAAATAAACAAATACAATATAGAATTGAACGGCAGAAAGAAGACTCTAACAGTTACACCTATGTGCACATGCAACTACCTCATATATATATATATATATAATGCATGAAACCGTTTTTATTTCCAAAAACGTGATTTGTCCCAAGTAAATTACCTTAATCTTACAAAAGGACTTTCTCTTTCTTGACTTGAAATTTATCCCTTTACTTAGCACCTGCGGTTAAACACTTGAAACAACTACCCGCTATTTAACAGAAGATCGTTTTCTTACTGAAATCACCTTTTTCATTTAAACCAACTCACACTAGTATTTTTATTGAAAATCACCCATTTCAACACGTGGGAACACTGTGTTAGAAAATACTTATTTAACTTTTGAAAAACTTTCGCAACACACTCTTGTATTAATTATGGTTAAACCTTCTTAGGTTGCTTACCTCATCCGTTTAACCACTATTTTTTACCGTTCCTTTACTTTATGGGCATTAATCAATTTACATGTTTATTATCCACTTTTACCTTTACCAAAATATTTATTAATTTATTCAAGTTAGGTTGTCTTAACACATTTTCACAAAACAATCCATTTCTTGAAATATTCCTTATTCCTTTATCTTTTTCTCGAATCTTCCAACAATCACGTACTTTAATGAGCTCTACACCACCGGTGATGCCACCATATGCTTTGGCCAGTGATTTTGGGTCTTTCACCCCAGGGCTCCGACCCTCCTTAATTATCCCCCTTTCATCAAAGTTCCTTTTAATGTGTTTTAACATTTAATAAATGTCCGCATTACTTCACTTTTCTTTTCTTACCCGCTCGAAGCCAAAACCAGGGGCTTCACCCCAACTTATGCTACACTTTGAAAATCATCATTTCATGTCCTTTATACTTTAGCTTTAATTTATTCCAAAATCATTTCCATTTAGGACCATTTTGCGTAACACCTTTTTCAACATTTTTATTTTATAAAAATATTTCACTTTACGTAAAATTACCATTTACCCCTTTGTTTTCAAACTTGTCTTTTCTTCCATTTTCACAAATGTTATTTCCCAAAACACAATTAAGTTAGCCACACTAACTTTTTAACATTTGGAGTAACATTCTTTCAAGTTGAAAACGTCTTTGTTCCATTATTTCTTTTCCATTTTCATAATTGTTAATCTTTCAAAAAATACTATTAAGTTAAATACACCAAATTCCTAATGTTTTAATCATTAACACTTAGTCAACCGCTTTACTAACCACTTTTTCAAGTTAAACATTTATTTACTTTCTTTATCAAAGAAATCCAACTATACTTAAAGACTACTTTTAAGAAAATTGTCATTTCCTTTTATTAGCATCTCTAGACTATAATTTCTACTTTTCTTATTTAATGTTTAAACTGAATAAAACCTTATTTAAAATTGTTTATACGCCTATTATCAAAATAGTACAAGTTTATATGCATGAGAAGATGAAGTTTGATTTCGAAAATCCTATTAAATGGATTAATCGCATGATTTACTCTAAAATTTCTTAGCACTTGCAAGACAAACCTTTCAAGACTAAAGGTCGTTATTATTTATTTAGAACTCAATCCAATGTCTCATTTTTATAAAATCTTCATTTTTACAAGAAATCAAACTTATTTTACCAAATATCATTAGCAAGATAAAATTGTAAATTCAAAATATTTTTATTCCATAAAAAATTTAGCACCCAATTTTTTGAAGCAAATAATTTACATTTAAATCCCAATTCTTTCAAGAAAACTTTGAAATATTTATTCATCATTTATTTCCAACAAAATAATATTTTGTCAATATTTTTATTCCATAAAAATGTTTAATATCAAATCTACTAGAAACCCATCATTTTATTCATACATTCTACTCTTGAATTCTAACAACAAGACCACTAATATACAAAATAGAGTATCAAACTATGAGTTGTGTTTTTACACCACAAATGGAGCCCCAATAATAGTAGGCATGAAATGTCTAAGAATATGACAACCTCCCACCTCCTAAGTTGACCTTAGAGAGATTGCCTAGCTCCACCAAGCTTGTTTCCATGAAAGCTCCATTAAAAATCCTCTTCAATATTCATCAATCTTCCATCTTCATCTTCTCCAAAATCCCCCAACAACACCTCCAAAATTCGTTGCTATGACCAACAATGTTAGAAATGGGTGTCTAGGGCTTGGATATGGTGGAAGACTAGTTGGATATGCTTGCACAAGGTGGATATATAGTTGTGGAATGGTGGTTTGTGATTTGTGGTGGAGAGAGGTGCACAAATCTGAAAATGGTGGGAAAATTCCCCCCACTCTCTTTCTTTCTTTCTTTCTCTCTTCTTCCACTCCAAAATAACCAAAATAAACCAAAAAATCCTTATAAAAACATCCCCAAACCTTAAAATCCTATTATTTTCCAAATCTTAGCTCACCATAGCAGACAACTAATCCATCCGATGGCCTAAAACGAGACAGTGCACAGGACAATCTGATATAAAAATTCTTTGTAACCTCGTTCAATCGAGAATCGCCCCTCATTCGAATGAAATTGGCTTCTCGTTCGAACTATTCTGCGAATGACCTTCGAACAATATGAACCTATTATTTAGTGGGATCTCGTTCGAACATCATTCGATTCCCTACTTCGAACAACCTTTATTTCTCGTTCGAACGACTTTTTTTTCATTTTTCTAGAAATTTTCCAATTTTTATCCCACGATCTTCCAACAATTACAATCAGGACCCCAAACAGTCAATTGCAACAATAAACTCAATCATGATGATTCAAATATCAAGGTTTTCATACTATTACAACTCATGCGAAAAAAAAATAATAAAATATTGGGGTGGGGTATTACACTCTTTCTTGGACACTTCTAAATTTTGAAAATCCCATTTCATGTCCTTGATTTTCCCACGCAATATGTCTTTTTGAGTTTGAAATTTCAATTTCATCTTTTAAGCAAAAAAAATTCAATAAATTTAACTTTTTTTGAAAACTTCAAATTCAAACGAGTTAATTTTTCAACACGATAATGAAGCTCATTATACTCTCCTCGAATATCATATTCATCATTGATATGCCCTAAATGTACCCCATCGGCTCAGAGACGTCAACCTCGACCATGGAAATGACCGATGTTAGAGGGACTAGCTACCTCGGCTGGAGAGGTATCCATAATCCACAGGGGCGGTTATCCATCTGGTCGTCCAAGGCTTGCAACCTCGACTTGGTTCAGGCCGAGGTTGACACCCATCATCATAACGAGTCTCAGCTGGGGATCAACCGACGTTCTTGCTATGCCACCATTACCCCGGCCCAGGTCGACGTCACAGCTCAACATGCCTTACCTCAGCTTCCCTTGTGAGGTAAGGTCACCACCTCGTCCTCTTCCAGGCCGTGGTTAGGACCATTCACAGTTGGTCGAGCCCTTATCAACATATGTATTATTGGGAACACGTGTACACAATCAGTTATAACCGAATCATTCCCCTCACGTGGGAGGAATATTGAGGTCATCATTATCCACAGGAGATCAGCCAGGTGTCATTCTCATACTGGTTCGATCCTCATGCACATGCTCATTGCATGCTTGGGGGGTACATTACACCCCCAGGCACTATATATAGAGGTCATCCTCTACCTTGTAAAGGATCCGAAATTAGTAACCCTAGCAGAAACTCTGTCTAAATATACAGTAGAGAGAGAAAGCTTGAGAGATTGTATCCATGGCCATTAGAGCCCTCATACAGTGATATTAACCACACACCTTCACAGTGGACGTAGGCCTGATTGGCTGAACCACTTATATGATTGTGTTCATCCTCTTCTCCCCGTCTCATTCTCTTATATTTACTATATTTTTGTTGCCATTGTTATGTACTGAATTAAGCTTACAAACACCTTGAAAGGTGGTGCAATTTCCAGCATCATCATTTTGGCACTGTATGTGGGAATCGAGAAGCTATCTCTTCCTCAAATGTTGTTTAACCTCACCGGAGACTCTCGTGGTGAACCAGGCTTCACCCCCTTTGCGTGGAGCTGTTTCACCATTGAAAGAGGTCGTGTAATGTATTAAGCTCATCTACTACACCAGCTCTTTAGTTCTAACACATGGCACCGGAATTACCACCCCTCTTCCTCCCCCTGGGGGTGGTTGACCTAGATCCATCCAGGCATCGCCTCAGTCCAAAATGGCAGAGGTGGCCATAGCCTTGAGGTCTTTGACTGCAACACAACAAGAAATGCAGGAGCAATTTGCACAGCTCAGCCAAAATATGATGAGACCACCGATTCTCACCGGAGATGATTACTCCGACGACTGTCCAGGCGCACCCAGAAGACAAAGGACCACCCTAGGCACCGCGAAAGGATCACCCTACGCCCCAGCGGAGGAGGGACGTTACTGACCCTATGCGCTTGCACCAGGGGAGGCAAGGATACCCTTGCCTTGAGGACAGGTATGAGGATCTAGATGCGGAATAAGTCCCTAAAGATTGTTGGGATACATATGAGGTTTCGAACAACACAGTTCGTCCAATCCAACGGAGCCAGGGTTGTGAAGGCAGAAGAGGTGGAGAAGATCAACAACGAGGATCAACTTTCGATCGATTGAGTAGAGGGTTAGCCTTTGAAAGGCTCAGCCCCATAAACGACTTGAGACAGAGGTTGTCACGGTAGAGGAGTGCAGCTGGCTCACAAAGGGAAGAGAGGAAATGTCGGCCTCATCAGGGACGAGGAAGAGACCAAGAAGAGGTCAACAGCAGACGTTGTACTGCGGTTGGGGAACCCTCAGTCCACCCTTAGGAGGTGGTTAGGGACAACCTCGGCCAGGATGATGTTGTAAGACCATGGAATTACTCTATCTAACGTCTTGAGGATAAGATAGGAGACCTCATCAAAATTAGGGATCCACTATAAAGAGGTTTCTCAGAAGGCTCTCCGTTCGTGGCTAAGATAGTAAGCTTCCCTACCCCAACCAAGTTCAAGCCACCCACAGTGACTCCCAAGTATGACGGTGGCACCAATACTGTATATCATATTGAGATGTACCAGTCAACGATGGACATTTACTCAATACCAGATGAGATAAAATGTCGTGCCTTCTCCGGGACTTTGACGATAGCTGCACACATATGGTTTACTTCTCTTTCGAAGAATTCAATTCAGAGCTTTAAGGGCTTGGCTGAATGATTAATTCACAATTTTTGCTTCGGGGTAAGACCTCAAAAGAAGACCACCCATCTGTTGTATGTCAAGCAAAGCAAGCACGAAAGCCTAAGAGACTACATCGCCAAGTTCAACAAAGAAAAACTTGAGGTTGAAGATTATGAAGAGAATATTGCCATGATCGCCCTCATAGGAGGGCTTTAGAAGGGGAAGCTGTTGTGGAAACTTATGGAAGACCCATCTGTTGATACCAAAATTAATATGCTGATGTGGACGAATAATACGAAGACACGTATCAATCTACGTGGCACAATAGCAGCGAGGAAGATCATTTCCCGACCAACCATGCTTCTTTCCGAGCAACGATAATACACCGAGGAACTCTATCACACCGAGGAACTCTATCACACCGAGGAACTCTAACGCACCGAGGAACTCTATAGCACCGAGGTACTCTAATGTTCCGAGGAACTCCTGATCAGCGAACAGCTATGGCGGTCCGAGCTGCATCTCGGTCGTATCATTAATTGCTAGATAATCAACAGTTCAGATATTCATTGAATGCTTATATTCTTGGCACGCATTCTGCATTAAATGTATTACCCTTTCATATGTATGTCATTTAATGTATCGAACCTTTCATGTACAGCCTCAAGGCTATAAATACCTTGTATCATCCTCATTCAAGGGGACCGGAATTTCTTGAGAGATCTTGTAATCAAGAATTCCACAAACACTCGGCAATAACATAACAGTGGACGTAGGCTTTATTCCTAGCCGAACCACTTTAAAAATCTTTGTCTTATTTATTTATCTGTGATTGAATAATTAGAGCAATCTAGTTTTTTACATCAACAGATTGGCGCCGTCTGTGGGAAACGACTGTTGCAATCGTTTTTCACCAAAAATCATTTGTTATCAATGGCAGATAATCCCGAATCCTGTAATCGAAATGTTGGAAATACTGGAAATCTTCCAAATCCATCTGCATCCCCAGATCTGGCAGGAATTATGACGAATCTGGCTCAAGGACAAACCGCCATGCAAGAATCTATGAGGCAACTCATTCAAACTCTTCAGGGCAGTGCACCTACCTATTCAGTGCAAAGGAGTGATCATAGGCAATCGCAATCTAGACGTACTGGGTCATATCGCAATGAAGAGTCTAATGATTCTTCTTATCAACCTGGGCGAACTTCATCGATACGGGCTACGGATACAGATCAACGTATCACTCTTTCTCCGGAAAGAACTAGCGCTTTGGAAAGATTAAGCAGGGTGTCTCCTTTCAGTCGGTTAGGACCAAGGAGGAACATGAGTCCACCTAGGGCTCCATCAAGAAGTTTTCGACCACCACCAGGTTTGAGAGAAGGATCTGCTCAATCGCGACCAACTACTCGTCGAGATAAATCTCAGGAAGCTACGTCAGAGCAATCAGTTGCTCGGACTAAGCGGCCCGAGGAAGGGAATGAAGCATGGAAAGGTTCCATTCAACGGTTGGAGGATAGACTGGGAGAAATGGCTAAGGCGAGGAACCCCTTACAGAGAACTTTTGTTCAAGGAACACCTTTTGTGCAAGCCATTGTGGATTTCCCTACACCGTCGAAATTTAAAGCACCCGTAGTGACCCCCAAGTACGATGGAAAGACAGATCCCGTACTTCATATAGAACAATACCAAGCTGCTGCAGATATCTACGCTGTCCCCGACGAGATGAGGTGCAGAGCATTCTCGGGAACTCTTACCGGATCATCACAGATATGGTACAATAATCTTCCTCGGGGTAAGATTTCAACTTTTGTTCAATTAGCCGAGTTGTTTATTGGCAATTTTTGTTTTGGAGCAAAGCCGGTAAAGCGAGTAGCACACTTGCTAAGTGTTAGACAAAAATCAGGTGAAAGTACTAGAGATTACATAACTCGTTTCAATAACGAGAAGTTGGAAGTCATAGATTATGAAGAAAAGACAGCAATCACTGCTCTGATGAGTGGTTTGCTGCCTAACAAGCTGTACTACACTTTGGCCAAAGATCCACCTAAAAATATGTCGGAGTTGATGGCAAAGGCGGCCAAAATCATGAATGCCGAGGAAGCTATGGCTGCAAAGAAGAATATGGATAAAGAAGTTAAAGTTGAGGTCGACAATTCTAAGAAGAAAGATCAGAAAGGTAATGGTGGTGACAAACATTCCAGGAATAACAGGATGAAGTTGGAAGTCCTAAAGAAGTATGATAATTATACTCCATTAAAAATGGGTATTAATCATGTTTTGGAAGAAATCAGGAATAACGAGGAAATCAAGTGGCCAGAGAAACTGAAGACAAATCCCGACCTGAGGAATAAGGACAAATATTGCGAGTTTCACAAAGATCATGGCCATATGACCAAAAATTGTATAGCCCTTCAGAACGAGATTGAAACACTCATCCGAAGAGGAAAATTATCAAAGTATGTAGATCGCAGAGGTGAAAGGAAGAATGATGATAGAACTAGAGAGAGATCTAGATCTCCTCGTCGTGCAGAGGATAAAAAGAAGAGGGACCATGAAGAGGATCCAGATGATGACCCCGATCTTCCCAAGAAACCAAGGAAACCTGAACGAGAGGTATTTTCCATACGTTTTGGGTCACTTGATTGTAATGTTATTACAGGAGGAGATGCAGGAGGAGGAGACCTTACTGCAGAAAGAAAAGCTTACCTCGGAGAGGCTCAAGCTTGTTCATACATTCAGCGAATAAACCTGGCCGAGGATGATCGTTCAAGGAAGGTAAACAAAGAGAAGCTAGTGATTGGTTTTTCAAAAAATGACCTGGCAGGTGTTCTTTACCCTCATGATGATCCTTTGGTGATCAAAATGAGGATGAAGGATGTGATTATTTCAAGGGTGTTAGTAGACAATGGTAGTTCGGCAGACATTATGTACTATTCATGCTTTGATAGCCTGAATTTAAAATTATCTCAATTGGAACCTTATCACAGACCCCTTCTGGGTTTTGCTGGCGAGAAAGTTTTTCCACTTGGGACGATCAAGTTGGATATACTCATTGGAACTTGTCCTGCTTGTCGAACAGAAAGAATACGCTTCTTTGTGATGGATAAGAATGTGCAGTCCGCCTACAACATCATCATGGGAAGAGTTGGATTGAAGAAGTTCGAAGCAGTTCCATCTACAGTACATCAATGTTTGAAATTCCCAACGAATTTTGGAGTAGGAATTATGAAAGGTGATCAAAAAGTAGCTCGGGAATGCTATTATTCGTCTGCCGAGCAAGAAGAACTTGAAGAATCAAGGAAAAAGAATACTACTTATCAAGTGGAGGAGAGCACAGAAATTGAAACTCTTGACCCTAGGGATGAATCTCAACTCGTAAAAGGGCAGGTTGTGGAATCTACAGAAATTGTTATCCTGGACGACGAGCATCCTGAACGAGTAACTCAGATAGGATCGTCGTTGGATGTTTCAATAAAACAAGATTTGATAACTTTCTTGAGAAGCAGGAAGAATACTTTTGCTTGGAGTCATGAAGACATGCCAGGTATAGATCCAAACTTTTTATGTCATGAGCTCAACGTGAATAAGGAGATCAAGCCTGTGAAGCAAAGAAGAAGAGTGTTTAGTCCCGAGAAGAACCAGGCCATACAAGAGGAGGTCGAGAAACTCCAGAAAGCCCAATTCATTGAAGATGTGAAATATCCAGATTGGTTGGCAAATGTGGTGATGGTAAAGAAGAAGAACAACAAATGGAGAATGTGTGTTGATTTTACTGATCTCAACAAGGCATGTCCAAAAGATCATTTTCCATTGCCCAGAATTGATCAACTAGTGGATGCTACCTCGTGACACGAGCTACTCAGCTTCATGGATGCTTATTCTGGCTACAACCAGATCAAAATGAAACCTGAAGACAGGGAAAGTACTTCTTTTATTACCCCAAAGGGAACTTATTGTTATAATGTTATGCCTTTTGGTTTAAAAAATGCAGGTGCAACATATCAGCGGTTGATGAACAAGGTTTTTACCGAAAAAATCAGCCGCAATATGGAGGTCTATGTCGACGACATGCTCACCAAAAGCAAGAGAGCTGCAGATCATTTGGTTGACTTGAGTCAAACTTTTGATCAACTGGATAAATACCAGATGAAGCTTAACCCGACGAAGTGTACCTTTGGAGTACGAGAAGGAATGTTCCTCGGATACATCGTCAACCAACGAGGTATTGAGGCAAATCCAGAAAAGATCAAGGCTCTTTTAGGGCTGCGATCTCCGACGACGAAGAAAGAAGTGCAGAGTCTTACCGGACGGGTTGCAGCACTCAACAGATTTGTATCCCGAGCAACTGATAAATGCCTCCCATTCTTCAAAACACTGCGAAAAAGTTTTGAGTGGACTGATGAATGTGAGAAAGCCTTTCAAGATTTGAAGAAGTATTTGGGAGCCCCACCATTGTTGTCTAGGCCAATAACTGGAGAGAAGCTGTACTTGTATTTGGCAGTATCAAAAAATGCAGTTAGCTCAGCGTTGATCAGATTGGAGAATGGAGTCCAGAAGCCAATTTATTACACAAGCAAGGCCTTCCGAGGTGCGGAAATCAGATACCCAAAGCTGGAAAAATTAGCACTGGCATTAATTGAAGCAAGTAGAAGAATGAGGCCATACTTCCAGGCCCATACCATCATTGTGTATACCGACATGCCGTTAAGACAAGCCCTTCACAAGCCAGAAAAATCAGGAAGATTGATGTACTGGGCAATAGAGCTCGGTGAATATGATATTGTGTATGAACCCAGATCATCGTTGAAGGGGCAAGCCGTGGCAGATTTTATAGCAGAGTTCACATACCCTGATACCCCCGAGGAGCAAAAGGTGCTTGCTGACCTACCTGTGGACGATACAGGATCAACAGACACAGATCCAGACCAACCAAGGTTGGTAAAAGGACTTGTGGATGTAGAAAAATCATCATATTCAAACCCCGACCAACTCCGGTTGGTAGAAGGGCGCGAAGAAATGACCAACGAGGAACGAAGGATACCCGGGGATGATGAAAGAAAACAGATGATATTTCACCGAGGAACTCTAACAGATAAGAAATTTGAAGACGAGTTACATACATGGAGATTATATGTAGATGGATCATCTTGCACGGCTGGTTGTGGAGCAGGGATTGTTTTAAACTCTCCAGACGATATTGACATGGAGTATGCCTTGAGATTCCAATTCAAAGATTCCAATAATGAGGCTGAATATGAGGCTATGATAGCAGGTTTTCATTTGGCGAAAGTTATGGAGGCACGACAAGTAATTGTTTTCAGTGATTCTCAATTAATTGTGAATCAAATGATGGGAATATATGCAGTGAAGGGAGAGTTAATGGTGAAGTACCATGCAAAAGTGATGGAGTTATTAACAGAATTTGATGCTATTCAATTGGTAAGGATACCGAGAATGGAGAATGCTAGAGCAGACGCATTGGACCGATTAGCGTCAGCTACGCGCACCGAGCTGCGAAGAACAATACCAATTGAAGTATTAGAAAGTCGGAGCATAGAAGAAGATCTGACGGTGAAGATTATTACCCTTGATTTAGGACCATCTTGGATGGATCCTATCAGAGCATACATTGAAGAAGGAGAATTGCCGAAGGACAAACTAGCTGCCAAGAAATTGAAGTATAAAGTTGCTCGGTATGTGTTAACTAATGGTGTTTTGTACAGACGAGGAATTATGGCAGGTTTGCAGAGATGTGTGCATCCATCAGAAGTCAAAGAATTGATTGAAGAAATTCATGAAGGATCTTGCGGAGCTCATGTAGCAGGTCGGACACTTTTGCAAAGGGTAATGACACAGGGATACTATTGGCCAACGATGAGGGCTGATTGTATAGCCTATGCTAAGAAGTGTGACAAATGCCAACGTTTTTCCTCCATCCGAAGAACTCCACAGGCATTGTTGACATCCATAACATCACCTTGGCCATTTGCCATGTGGGGAATTGATCTGGTTGGACCACTGCCGACGACCCGAGGAAGGTTCAAGTATCTCGTCGTGGCAGTAGACTATTTTACTAAGTGGGTGGAAGCTGAACCACTAATTGATATGACGTACGAGAAGGTGTATCAGTTCATATGGAAGAATATCATTTGTGGATATGGTCTCCCCCACGCTTTCATCACAGACCATGGAACGCAATTTGATAATGAAGAATTTGCTGCCTATTGTCATCAGTCAAACGTCTTGAAGTTTCATTCAGCACCAGGACATCCCCAAAGCAATGGACAGACTGAAGTGACGAACAGAACATTACTAAATGGGTTGAAGAAGAGGTTAAGTGAGGCTAAAGCAAATTGGATTAATGAGCTACAGTCAGTTTTGTGGGCTTACCGAACAACTCCCCGAGCAGCAACAGGAGAATCACCATATATGCTAGCATTTGGAAGTGAGGCTGTGATACCTGCCGAGTTGGGCCTACCAACACACAGGGTGTTAAATTTCAATTCTCCGATCAGTGATTTGATGAGAAGGCTGGATTTGGATATGCTCGAGGAAGTCAGAGAAGAGGCAGCCATTAGGAATGCTGCTTATCAACAACGAACAGCTCTGTTTTACAACAAAAGGGTAAAGAAATGTGATCTAAAAGAGGGGGATTATGTGCTAAAGAAGGTCATTCAGAAGCAGAATAAACTGGAAGCAAACTGGCATGGACCTTACCGAGTTACAGAGGTTGTTCGACCAGGAACTTACAGAATAGCAACTCGAGAAGGAAAGGAATTTAAGAACGCATGGAATGCTGAACACCTGCGCAAGTATTATCAATGATGTCAAATGTAAAGCATTTCTTTCATTATGAATAAAACGAGGATGTTTCGCCATTTTCTTTCTGGTTGAAAATTTTTCGGGGAATACTAGTGTAATACACTACACAACAAAAGTGCTATAAGTAGCCAACCTCCTTTGGTTAGGAGGACAGCTCTACGGAGCAAAAGTGCTATAAGTAGCCAACCTCCTTTGGTTAGGAGAACAGCTCTACGGAGCAAAAGTGCTATAAGTAGCCAACCTCCTTTGGTTAGGAGGACAGCTCTACGGAGCAAAAGTGCTATAAGTAGCCAACCTCCTTTGGTTAGGAGGACAGCTCTACGGAGCAAAAGTGCTATAAGTAGCCAACCTCCTTTGGTTAGGAGGACATGCTCTAAGGAGCCAAAAAATGCTCTAAGGAGGGGAGCCAAAAAGTGTACACCAGCATGATCAACTACGGTTGGTAAGATAAAAATATACTCTCATATTACAACTTATGTTGGTCGGGAGGTAATATTATTACAATGAGTTCTTTGAAGAACAAAATGTTCAAAAAATACACCAAGTATAGTTGGTCGGGGATAAAAACCCAATAACTGTAGTTGGTCGGCGAGGACAAATTATTGATCTTAGTTGGTCGGACGCAATTTTATAATTAAACCAAGTATAGCTGGTCGGGGATAAAAAAAACCATCAGCTGTAATTGGTCGACAAACATTATTCAACTACCTTGGTTGGATGGAAACAGTTTGAACAATTTACATTCATTACTTTATTGATCAACCTTGATACTTGTAAATTTTTAAGTTGGTTGATAAATAGCACGATATTGCCATCCTTTTAAATACATAGTTACATATGTACAAATATAAAGGTGTTTGATAAACACAAGACTAACAAAATTGGCAAACAGAAAATGAAAATCTTTTCATTAATCTAGAATAAATTACAAGTTACAAGAATGTACTAAATTGTTACATGGATATTACTATTCTATTGGTTTTTTGCCCTGTGCTTTAGAAACAGGTTCCTCGCCGGCAGGAGGGTCTTCTAGGCAAAGGGGAGAATTAATGAAATTAACATCTCTGAGCATTCTGACGTTCATAACAGAAGGTGTATCCAAAAGATGCTCAGGACGAGATAATTCAACTTGGGAGTGAAGGCTATAATCACCAAGGTGAACAAGGGCTTCATTATATCCTGCCATCCAGAATTCCCTTGGCTGTTTATGGAATTGGAAGGTTAATCTCTCCAATTGTTCATGAAGGCTTTTGGCAAAAAGATCCTTATTATGCAAGGCAGATTTCGTCGATGTAAGCTGATCTTCCAGAGACAGATTTTTATTGGACATTTCAGTCAGAGCACGGTCTTTTACTTTCAACTGGAATGCTTGAGTTTCCAGAGTAGACTGAGTACGAGCCTCTTCAATATTTTGGCTGAGGATTCTTCCTCGCCCCCGAGAACCTCTTCCTCGTCCCCGAGCAGTTCCAGAAATGGCAGATCTTCTTAAGTCCTCCAGCTCTGGCCTTAGTTTGGCGTTTTCGACCTCTAAGAAAGAGAAGCCTTCATCAGTAACTGGTATTAATGCAGTAGAAGATGAAGCAGCAGATTCATATTGAGCCAATTTTTTCTGCAAATTATTATTTTCTTATTCCAGGATCTCGGCAATTTGTCTGCAGGCTTCAACTTCACCTTTTAGGGTCCTTTCCCTAATATCATATGCAGCAATGATCTTCTTATGGCCTGTTTCTGAAGAAAGTTGTTGGTATCTATTTTCATAATCTTTGTGTAACAAAGCCATTGATTCATTGTGCTGACCTTGGAGATCCTCTATGGAACCATGAAGTTCCTCGATCAGGTCATAATACGCCACATTATTGGCCACATCTCGGTCGAGTAAATCTTTCAAGTATCGATAAGCGCCAATAGCCTGTTCTGAAGCACCATGACCAAGGATATCAGCAATTTCCGATGTACTAAGGTCTGTATGACCAGCCTTGTAGTATTGATGACATTGCTGCATCAGCTCAGTATCATGTGAAGAGATCAATTCCATTCTAGCAACAAACTAAAGACGAGAAAAAGACAACAATCAACAAAAACAAGTTATCAACAACAGAGATGAGCAAAGATATATTTTTATTAGATCATCAAAAAGTTACATTGTTCGATTACAAGGAAATACAGAAATGATACCGAACAACTTCACACCTTTTCCTTGTCCCCCAAGACTTTCTCGGGAGGCTGGGACGAGGAGCTCGGTTGCTCGGTGGTAACAACAGCTTGATCGGTAGGAATCTTCTCGGGAGGAGGAGGCATGGAAGAAACGTCCTCGGTGGCAGAGGGTTGAGAGGCAGAAACTTGATCGCCCATAGCCATAGAAGACTCATCTGAGGCAGGCTCATCTTCTTCTTCTTCCACAATTGGTGGAGGAGGACCAGGGAGATGCCGTTAGAATAACTCAGAATCGTCTTGGACCTTTAGCTCTTGCAGAGCAGCTACCCAGCCATCATGGAAGTATTTCAACTCCCCATATTGAACTTGGGATGTCATTGCAGCTATCCCTCTCTCCCATCCTTTCTCCCAACCAACGCTGAAATGTTTCTTGATTGCAACTTTTCTCCTCGACTTCTCCGAGGAGAGCTTCACCTCCAATTCCTCTTTCTTGACTTTGATATCTCGCAGAGTAGATAATTCTTCCTCTGCCTTTTTCAACTTATCATCAGAATCCTGATGTTTAACCTCCAAAACTTTAATTTTCTCCTCCAAATTCTTGGAGGTTTCAGCCATCCTCATCTTATCAGCCTCAGCCACAGCCAACTTTTTCTCCCAAACAGTTTTCTCCTCGATGTACTGTTGGCGAGATTCCTTCACAGATTGGGCTAAACCCAACAAAGCATCGTCAACATCGGACGAGGAACTGGAAGCTTTAATAACTTGATCTTTCTTCACGATGGTATTGAAGCAGTTCACCAGCTGAAAGATAAGAAAAACAATAAAGTCAACACAAATACAAGAATTCAAGAAAAAGAAAGAAAGACCAAAGGAGTGAGAAATTTACTGAAGAAAGATGACGAGCAGCTAGGGATGTCAGTGTATCCCTAGGAATTTTTTCATCAACCCCGAGAACCTCGGGTATAACTGAGCTCATTGAAGAACTCGGAAGAATGATGTTTGAAACACTACTACCACCAGCGGGTAGAGAAGATGCAGTTCCAGCAAGATTAACTGAGGATGATTTCCTCAATATCTTCAAAGGAGGGTCAGCAGCATCAACCAAGGAAGAAGTCTTGGTCGGAGAGATTGTAATTACATCAGCGAGAGCATTTTTCTTGCTCGGGGCCACTGGGGGCTTCTCGGCAACTTTGGAGGAACCAGCATTTACTTTTTTAGTCCCCTCTGGGACATCAATTTTGCCTTTCTGGGCTCCAACAGCAGAAGAAATTTCACCAAATAGAGCAGGAGGAGCTCTTTTCTTGCCCATTCTCTGAGATAAGGGGATATGAGAATCTGAAGATGAACTTTCTGGTGTTGAAGCTGGTTCAACAGGGCGAGCAGTATAAGAGGTTGTGTAACTCTTATACTGTAGTAAATATGAAGCAGATCTAATATGCTCGTCAGCAATGTTCTTATGCAAACCCCAGATAAGTTTCAGATGTTTAATATTCACTTCTGATTCTTTTGGAGTTTTTCTTTTGCTATCAACTGCAAATAGATACATAATGAAATATCGGTCATACATTTTATCAAACATGATGAAAGCATAATTTTACAAGTAAAATAAAATGAAAAATAAACCTATCCCATTGCCATATGGGGGGCATCTGGGACCGTTGTACGCTTCATCCCCAACTAGAGGCGCATGTTGCCAATTTTTTATGACCAACCCATGCTCAAAATAATCCCTATTTGAGTCAGGGAGATTAACTACAAGAGCCCTATTCAGATATCTAGTTTTTAAATAATAAATATTATCTAGAATGGCCCATTTATAACAAAACATAATTTCAGGGATCCCAATACGAGTCCCATGAGTTAGATTTAATTTGTGCACCCCGTTAATTATTCTCCATGAATTGGGGGCTATTTTTGCAGGAACAAGATCAAAATATTGACAAAACTCAAGACATAATGGGTTTGGTGGAAAGGAAAAACCGCATTCAGCAACAAAAAGACTGGGGAACCAATGTCCTTCAGCCAATCGAAAGTAATCTAAAGGCTCAGAAAGAACCTCTAGAGTTACCCACGAAGGAATGGAAAAATCGGAACGGAATTTCTCAATAGACTCCACAATATAAACCATATTGAATAAAAGAGATACAGAAGAAAGAAAGAAGATCTTACAGAAAGAAAGGAGATGTGTTGACAACGAACGGAAACAAGGATGAAAGCACAAGAGAAGAAGAGAATAGAAAGCTTGAATGCAGAAAATGAAAAACGTAGACGACGGTATGGTTACCAAAGAAGTTTAAATACTTTGCATTGGGAAGCGGCGAAAGAAATGATTACCAAAAAGAAACTACTAAACTTCCGGCGGCTAAGAGGACAAAATTTGCACGAAGATCGAAGCGCTTATAAAAAAGGCGGAAACTGCGAAATAAGAAGGAAATTTGAATACAATGTTCCTGAAACCCAGGAAGGACATCTAATATTGCCATATACCGAGAAAGAATGTTCCATACTCCTCAAAGTTCGAAATATGAAACATTGGGGGCTTCTATTGATACCAAAATTAATATGCTGATGTGGACGAATAATACGAAGACACGTATCAATCTACGTGGCACAATAGCAGCGAGGAAGATCATTTCCCGACCAACCATGCTTCTTTCCGAGCAACGAGAATACACCGAGGAACTCTATCACACCGAGGAAATCTATCACACCGAGGAACTCTAACGCACCGAGGAACTCTATAGCACCGAGGTACTCTAATGTTCCGAGGAACTCCTGATCAGCGAACAGCTATGGCGGTCCGAGCTGCATCTCGGTCGTATCATTAATTGCCAGATAATCAACAGTTCAGATATTCATTGAATGCTTATATTCTTGGCACACATTCTGCATTAAATGTATTACCCTTTCATATGTATGTCATTTAATGTATCGAATCTTTCATGTACAGCCTCAAGGCTATAAATACCTTGTATCATCCTCATTCAAGGGGACCGGAATTTCTTGAGAGATCTTGTAATCAAGAATTCCACAAACACTCGGCAATAACATAACAGTGGACGTAGGCTTTATTCCTAGCCGAACCACTTTAAAAATCTTTGTCTTATTTATTTATCTGTGATTGAATAATTAGAGCAATCTAGTTTTTTACATCAACACCATCCAAGGTCCATGGCGGAGCTACTGGCAACTGCGGGGAAGGTCATGAACGGTGAAGAGGCCATGGCCTCTAAGTATGAAGATGAGAACGGTGATGGCAGCAGAAAGTTCCAAAGAAAGAAGGATGGAAAGAAGAGGCCAGTTGATGACAAGTTTGCACGTTATACCCCTCTCACTGAAAGCTGCGAACACATCCTCGATGAGATCAAGAATGACTGGTCCCTGAGATGGCCATAGAAGCTGAAGGCTCCTCCACATAAGAGGAACCAGAACTTATGGTGTGAATTCCATTAAGACCATAGACATATAACAGATAAGTTCTTCGCCTTAAAGGATGAGATCGAGAAGATGCTCAAGTCAGAAAAGTTGAGGAAGTATGTTAATAGAAAGGCTCTCAGAAAGGGAAGATATAACCCTAAAAAGAGGAGAAACGATAGATGTCGTGACGATGCCCCAGCAAAAAGGGGTGATGACTGCGATGGAGATGATGAAGACGATCCGGACCTTCCACCAAAAGATGACAACACCCCCGTAAAGAGGGTTGGTATGATCTCCTTCGGTGTTAACACCATATGTGGAGGATTTACAAGAGGTGGTTCGGAAGTGGCTGACCGAAAAGCTCCTGCCGCAGAGGCCAAGTCAGTGGACAAACTTGAAATAATAAATTTAAGACAGCGCCAAAGAGAAATAAGGTGGACGTGGACACTCTCATAGTTGGGTTCTCCCGACTCGACTTCAAAGGCATCCTAGCTCCACTTGATGACCCTTTGGTAATCACAACAAGAGTTCATGGATGTGAGGTGCAGAGAATTCTTGTAGATGGAGGAAGTTTAGCAGATGTGATGTTTCGACCCTGCTTCAAAAGCCTAGGCCTTAGCAGAGCCAGGCTGGTAGCCTATCACCATTCCTTAATGGGGTTCAGCGGTGAAAAGGTACATCCGTTGGGCATGTATGAGATGGACGTGCGAATGGGCGATGAGTGGCCTAAGAGGTTAACCTGGAAGATTAATTTTTTCTTTATGGACAAAAATATCTTCTCGTCCTATAACCTCATCATAGGAAGAGTAGCCCTTAAGGAGTTTGAAGCCGTGCCGTCGACGGTCCACCAGATGCTAAAATTCTCGACCCCCTATGGGGTAGGACAGAACATAGCACGAGAATGCTACTTCAACTCAGCTGAATAGAGAGAGGCTTATAAGAGAGCAACTGCCACATATAATATTGATACACTTGACCTTAGAGATGAAACAAAATTGAAGAAAGGAGAGGCCGCGGAAGACGTGGAATCCATCGTCCTCAATAAGGATGAGCCGAAAAAAACCGTCCAGGTCGACAAAGCCTTAAAGACAGAAATCAAGGAAGAGCGGATAGAATTCCTGATGAAGAGGCAAGGTGTCTTCGCTTGGAGTCATGCGGACATAACTGGCATTAGCCCTGAAGTTATGTGCCACAAGCTGAATGTGACTAAGGACGCTAGGCCAATCAAACAAAGATGAAGAATCTACTCTAGGGAAAAGTACGACATCATCTGGGAAGAAGTCAGAAAGTTGGAAGAGGCTGAGTTTATCAGAGAAATCATATAGCTGGAGTGGCTATCAAATGCAGTCATTGTGCCCAAAGTCAACGGAAAATGGAGAATGTGCATAGACTTCACCGACCTAAACAAGTCTTGCTCGAAATACAACTATCCCTTACCTCGGATCAACCAGATGGTAGATGCAACTATAGGACATGAGCTCATGAGTTTCATGGACGTATACTCAAGCTACAATTAGATTTTTATGGATGCTGAAGACTCAGAGAAGACAACCTTCATCACCAACAAAGGGACGTATTGCTACAAGGTTATGCCCTTTGGATTGAAAAATGAGGGAGCAACATACCAACGTCTTGTTAATAAGATATTTGAAGACCAAATAGGCAAGACCATGGAGGTGTACGTTGACGACATGCTAACGAAGAGCTTAAAAGCCTGCACCCACGTAGCAGACCTGGAAAAACTTTCGATACCATGGACTTGTACAAAATGAAACTCAACCCTGTGAAGTGTGTCTTCAGTGTAGGAGCCGAGAAATTTCTTGAATTCATTATCAATCATAGGGGAATAGAGGTGAACCCCGAGAAAATCAAGGCTTTGCTTGACATGAAGACACCAAAGAGTATCAAGGACATTCAGAGGCTTACTGGAAGAGTAGGTGCACTCAATAGATTTGTTTCAAAAGCTATGGACAAGTGTCTTTCGTTCTTTAAGGTTCTTAGAAAGGCCTTCGAGTGGGACAAAGAGTGTGATGAGGCTTTTAATCAGCTCAAGTCCTACCTCGGATCCCCCTGACTCTTATTTAGGCCCATAGGAGGAGAGAAGTTGTACGTCTATCTAGCAGTTTCTGAATCAGCTATAAGTGCAGCCATAGTGCGGGAAGAGGTTGGGGTCCAAAGGCCTGTGTACTTCAACAGTAAGGCCCTTCAGGGATCTGAGCAGAATTATCCTCGGATGGAAAAGTTGGTCTACGCCCTGATACATGCTTCTAGGAAGATGAAACCTTACTTTCAAGTCCATTTCATGGTCATCCTCACCGACTCCCTACTAAGACAGGTCCTCCATAAGCCTGAGAAGTCGAGTAGGTTGATGACATGGGCCATCGAGTTGGGGAAATATGACCTTACTTATCAGCCTAGGACGGCCATCAAAGGGAAGGCACTAGCAGATTTTGTTACAGAGTTCACATGGGAAGAGGTTGAGGTTGAGAATAATCTAGAGACCACAGAAGGGTCAAACAACAATGTCTTCCGACACCCGGAAGAGGTTATGCCCAAGAGAGTCAGAGATGGAATAACCTAAAATGAGAAAGATCAGTACCTCTTCAGGTAGGGAATTATGTTAGAAGAGGGTTTCTCATCAGATAAAGACATCTGGAACCTCTTCGTCGATGGGTCTTCTTGTAAAAATGGAAGCGGTGCGGGTCTGAAACTCTAAGACCCGGATGGTACCAACATCGAATATGCCCTAAGGTTTAACTTCAAGGCGTCAAACAACGAGTCAGAATACGAGGCCATGATAGCAGACCTCTCCTTGGCAAGGACCGTTGGTATAAGACTCATCCTCCTTCAGAGTGACTCAAGGTTGGTTGTTAATCAAGTAATGGGGGTTTATGAGGCCAAGGACGAAAGTATGGCCAAATACCTGAAAAGGGTGAGAATGATACTTAGAGGCTTCGAAGAGGTAAAGATGAAGATAATACCACAGTAAAATAACAGTCATGCAGATGCATTAGCAAGGCTAGCTTCGACAACGAGGACAGATATCAAAAGGACAATCCCTATTGAGATCTTGCCCAGAGAAACCATTGAAGAAGAAGAGGTCAGTAACCCTTACCTCAATTTGAACCTAGGGGACTCATGGATGGATCCCCTTATCAGATATATCAGAGAAGGGGTCCTACCGGAGTCAAAGTTAGAGAGGAGGAAATTGAGGCACAGAGCGATAAAGTTCTCAATAGTAGGAGATGTCCTATATAGAAAGGGATTCCTACTACCTCTCCTCAGATGCGTTCATCCCATAGAAGTTCCCCACATCCTACAGGAGGTACACGAGGGTTCTTACTCCTATCACATAGCAGGGAGACCTTTGGCGAAGAGGATTATCACGCAAGGATATTAATGGCCGACCTTGGCCAAAGATGCTGCATCCTATGTGAAGAGGTGAGATAAACAGCACAGATTCTCCACTACTCCAAATCAGCCTATGACATCAATCAGTTCCCATTGGCCATTCGCAGTATGGGTAATTGACCTAGTAGGACCCCTGCCAAGGGCTGTAAATAATTACCGATTTCTGATAGTCGCCATCGATTACTTCTCTAAGTGGGTAGAATCAGAGCCAATTATCACGATTATAGAGCAGAAGACCTTCCAATTTATTTGGATGAACATTATATGCAGACATGGCCTCCCAAACTCCCTCATTTCGAACAACGAAACCCATTTCAAGAATTCTTCCCTAGAAAAATACTGCGAAAGAGTTGGGATAAAACATTTTTTCTCTTCTCCTGCCCGACCTCAATAAACGGTTATACTGAAGTCATAAACAGAACGATCCTTGACGGGATCAAGAAGAGGTTAGAAGAAGCTAAGGGAAGATGGACTGAAGAGGTTTATGCTGTGCTAGGGCCTATAGAACAATGGCTAGGACACCAACGGGGAGACCCCATTTATGTTATCACATGGTTCAGAGGCCATCATACCAATAGAGGTAGGACTCCCTACTCATAGGGTTCAGACCTATGAACCTGAGAAGAATGAGGAGAAAAGAAGACTCGACCTAGACTTGATTGAAGAGAGAAAGGAAGATACATAAATTAGGCAAGCAGCTTACCAGTAGAGAACATCAAAGTTCTACAATCAAAGGGTAAAATCAAGACCCATAGCTGTGGGGGACCTAGTGCTGAAGAAGACGTTACAGAAGGCAAACAAGCTTCACCCAAATTGGCATGGCCCTTATAAAGTGATTGAGGAGGTTGTACCAGGAACCTACAGGCTAGATAACCTCGAAGGGGAACCTTTTTCCAATCCCTGGAATGCTGATCATCTAAAAAAGTATTACATATGATGTTGCAAGAGCTTTCATCTAAATATATCATCTTATGAAGAGATTATTAATGAGAAGATCTAATTCCTGTGTCAGTTCTTGGTTTATTATGCCCGAGTGGTAAATTTTATGGGGATAACATCTTAGTTGATGACCTCAGACCTTATAACATCATGATTTGGTGACAAGGTGTGAGGTCAGACATCATACTTGGATGACCTCAGCCCCTTAACAACATTAATTTGGTGACAAATTATTTATGGGGATAACATCTTAGTTGATGACCTCAGACTTGACAACGTCATGATTTGGTGACAAGGTCTGAGGTCAGACATCATACTTGGATAACCTCAGATCTTAGACATCATTAATTTAGTGAATATTTTATCAGGATAACATCTTAGTTTATGTCCTCATATCTTATAACACTATGATTTGGTGACAAGGTTTGAGATCAGACATCATACTTGGATGACCTCAGACCCTAGACATCATTAATTTAGTGAATATTTTATGGGGATAACATCTTAGTGATGACCTCAGACCTTATAACATCATGCTTTGGTGACAAGGTCTGAGGTCAAACATCATACTTGGATGATCCCAGACCCTAGACATCATTAATTTGGTGAAGATTATTCATGAGGATAACATCTTAGTTGAAGACCTCAGACCTTATAACATCGTGATTTGGTGATAAGGTCTGAGGTTAGACAACATACTTGGATAACCTCAGGCCCCTAACATCATTAATTTGATGAAAATTATTATGGGGATAACATCTTAGTTGATGACCTCAGACCTTATAACATCATGATTTGGTGATAAGGTCTGAGGTCAGACATCATACTTGGATGACCTCAGACCCCTAACATCATTAATTTGATGAAAATTATTATGGGGATAACATCTTAGTTGATGACCTCAGACCTTATAACATCATGATTTGGTGACAAGGTCTGAGGTCAGACATCATACTTGGATGACCTCAGACCCCTAACATCATTAATTTGGTGAAAATTATTTATGAGCATAACATCTTAGTTCATGACCTCAGACCTTATAACATCATGATTTGGTGACAAGGTTTGAGGTTAAACATCATACTTGGATAACCTCATACCCAGACACCATTAATTTGGTGAAAATTTATATTGAGACTTCAAGAGCTGAACACACATTGCATGGCAAAGAAAATCATTCAAGAAACATTCAGCAATTAAATAAATAGATATAGATCAAAGGAGTTACAAATTACAAGATAGAAGATTTTATCAGAAGTTATATCTTGATTTCAAAATCAGAGAATTATATAAATCTTCACAAAAAAAGGCCTAAGGGTTTGAAGCCATTGTATTGGCATCCTCGGCCTCATGCTCTTAATCGATGTTGGTCACCTCGGCCAAATCATCTTGGAGGTTGGCGCCTTCAATTTTAGTAACATCCAAAGGTACAGTCTCTGCAGGGGCAGCATCTTCCTCTTCAACCTCTTGAAGGGCCTGGGCAAATTGAGGGTTGGCAAAGCCCAGACCAACGAAGTCAGAGGCTTTCAAGCTCCCTGACTCCTTCTCCTTAGCGACTGCCCCTTTTCCAATTGCCTTAATACCCTTTTCGAGGTATTCAAAGCCAAAATTGATAAATTCACCAGAGACTTTGTAATCGGCCAGGATCCCCTCAGAAGCATCCTCAAGGGTTGCCTTCACTGCAGCATCAACCTTTTATTGGAGAACGTCATCCTTGGCCTTCACAGCAAGAGTGTGGTCCTTTTTAAGCTTGGAGATCTCTTTCACCAATTCCTTAACTTTTTTATCAGACCCCTCAAAGGCAGACCTTAGATGGTCTACCTCTGCGTTCAGTGAGTCCTTCACTTTTTTTGCCTCTTGGCCTTTCTCGATAAGGGGTAACTTCTTCAGAGTCCAGTTGGCCAGATGGTGCATAGCAACGAGGCCCTGCAGATCAAGAAGTCAAATGAATAAATTCAAATTCAAAGCTGAGGTTACACTTGAATAAGTTCAAATTAAAATCTAAAGTTGTACCTGAATAGACCTGTGAAGGAAAAATTCAACCAGCAGGGGGTATTCATTGAGCAACAAAAATGCTTGTCAGCATCGGTCATAGCAGAGCCGATGGCATCCAACACTTGCAAACTGTGGCCTATTATACTATCATTGATTTTTAACTGCTCCAGACGGGCAACCAATGCATCTTAAGAGGATATGGGGATGGCCTTTTGAGGCTTACTTTTCCTCTGATCCTCGGGAGAAGTGGTTGTAGTCTTCCTCTTTCTTGTAGCATCGACCTTGGACGTGCCGACACTCTTCTTCGATGGAGGAGGAGGGGGTGCACTCAAGCCTTCCTTCTTTACCAGCTTTATAAGACTTGGGGCAGACATCTACCAGATATCGTCTGAGATGCCTTCAGGACGTTCTGTAAATGGAAGGGTCTGAGTTAGAAGATCAGAGACATAAAAAGTCAGAGGTTTAACTTGCTGAAATAATAAAATAATCACTTACGGAGATCTGTCAGAGGACTACCCCCAAGCCCAGTCTCAGAGAGATAGTAAGGGGTCATTAGATGTTCGAACTTGACCAACAGACCATGCTTACCCTGATCTTGAAGGTCTTTTACCTTTTGAAGATTATTTTAGCTTATCCCAAGGTCGGCCCTGGAAGCCATAGACACCTTGCCCCATTTTAGGGGTATCCTCGGCTCTAAGTTCAAAGAGGGGACACAAGGGCCAAATTCCCATGCCCCTGAGGCAAAGAAATACCGCGGCTTCCAATTATGGTTACTAGTTTGGGTAACCTGTAACATCTTCTTAGTTGACTTCTGAGCTAAAAAATGATAATAGCTCGGATGATTCCTGGCAAAGGAAGGGATGTAGCACTTGGTGAAGACCTCGACAGGATGGTCTGAGTGGTGGACCGCCTTCCATAGAACTATAGCTCCAATTATCACCCTTCAGGCATTAGGGGATAACTGAGAATGAGCTAAGTTGATGTAGGAAAGTATGGACCTAATGATGGCATGAATGGGCAGACAAAATCCTAACTTGAACATCTGTTTATACAGACAAACCTCACCATTTCGATCGACGAAATCCCTCTCTTCCCTCAGAGGTCTCCTGAGTTTTATGGAGGGGTTGATGGAGTACAAATGCCTGAAGGTAATAAGGTCAAGCTCGGTGATGGTTCTCTCTATCTCTATCGCCTTACAGGTGTCAACATCACTCTCAGTATCATCATCATCATTCGGTTCAATGTCAGCCTCAGCAGACGATGGGGCACCACTTCGAAACCTCTGAGCGAACTCAGCTCCTGTGACAGTCGACAGGGGAATGGCTTCAGGAATTGGTGGAACAACAATGCTGGGTCCTATAACCTCAACGTCAGAAGAAGAGTGCGATGTGCTTTAACTCTTGTGGGACGAGGCCCGACTAGAAACCTCGTCTTGATCAGGGACCTGATCCTACTGAGTGGAAAAGTCCATAACCTCTTGAAAGGAATCCATAGACATAGGGTTTGAGGTGGGCGACTCAAACTCGGATATGGGGGTAGGTTCAACTGGGACCTCTGCTGAATTAACTAGTTCGGCTGGCTCAGGGTATATGACCTTCAGAGGGGGTGGAAAGATTGGTCTGAGGGGAAATGCCTATGCCCTACGAGCTTTCTCTTGGGCTCTTTTTATGTGCCTAATTTTTTCTAAGGTCTTCTCCTTAAGAGAGGGGAATTCCTCTAAGAGTTGGTAAAGGGGTTTGAGCATATGAGGCAGACCCTATTCTTGTGACTCTTGTAAATAAATAATGTTGGTAATTTGACTAAGGATCAAAACTGGGTTTTAAACAAGAACAATGAATGAAAAGTTCACCGAAAAACTCTTAGGTTCACCGAAAAACTCTTAGGCTGATCGAAAAATGCTTAAGCTCGTCAAAAAATACAACGAATGGAGGAACAAGACAGAAAAATGAAAAAAATAAAAAAAGGGGTTGATTGACGATACATAAGAGAATACGTGAAAAAGAAAAAGAGAGAGTTGCAAGAAAAAGCCACCAATAGTTCCTTAAACAAGCTCGTATAGAGAGAGAGAGAGAGTTTCAGGCGAGGGAATGAAGAAGTGAAGAAGAAAGAGAAGATGATGAGGTATAACCCTCAACACCCAATGCACACGTCCGAAGGCCCATCATTGCCTTGGGATCCCAAAGGATGACTGACATCACATGCTTGTCAGGCACGCCTCCCACTCCAGCAATTGACAAGTGTCAAAAGGAACATTGGTACAAAGCATAAGGGCCTCGGAGTCGTAGACCCCATAGCCACTTGTTCCCACATGTAACTAAGGCCTAGGGGTGATTGATATGCCCTAAATGTACCCCCTCAGCTCAGAGATGTCAAACTCGGCCATGAAAATGACCGATGTTAGAGGGACCTTAGATTAAGAACCAGTAGTCTCGTCCTAAGAAAGGTCGGCCGTGGCCGACGTTACTAGCTACCTCGGTTGGAGAGGTATCCATAATCCACAGGGGAGGTTATCCATCTGGTCATCCAAGGCTTGAAACCTCAGCTTGGTTCAGGCCGAGGTTTCCACCCATCATCATAACGAGTCTCGGTTGGGGATCAGTCGACGTTCCTGCTATGCCACCATTACCTCGGCCCAGGTCGACATCACAGCTCAACATGCCTTACCTCAGCTTCCCCTGTGAGCCAAGGTCACCACCTCGTCCTCTTCCAGGATGAGGTTGGGACCATTCACAGTTGGCCAAGCCCTTATTAGCATATATATTATTGGGAACACGTGTACACAATCAGTTATAACCGAATCATTCCCCTCACGTGGGGGGAATATTGAGGTCATCATTATCTATAGGAGATCAGCCAGGTGTCATTCTCATACTGGTACAATCCTCATGCACATGGTCATTACATGCTTGGGGGGTACATTACACCCCCCAGGCACTATATATAGAGGTCATCCTCTACCGTGTAACGGATTCGAAATTAGCAACCCTAGCTGAAACTCTGTCTAAATATACAGTAGAGAGAGAAAGCTTGATTATCCATGGCCATTAGAGCCCTCATACAGTGATATTAACCACACACCTTCACAGTGGACGTAGGCCCTATTGGCTGAACCACTTATATGATTGTGTTCATCCTCTTCTCCCAACCTCATTCTCTTATATTTACTATACTTGTGCTGCCATTGTTATATACTGAATTGATCTTACAAACACCTTGAAGGGTGGTGAAATTTCCCACATCATCAATCGTCATCGTTAAAAACCTCAAAAAACTTATCACAACGATGAACCATTGCGAGAAATAAACAAACGCTAAAGAGAGAGAGAGAGAGAGAGAGAGAGAGAGAGAGAGAGAGAACCAAACAACCCCGAAACAACATGAAACAGGGATTAACATGACAACAGTTTTCCTACTCTGACACCAATTGAAAGTCCAATCCTATAGGGTTCTAATATATAGAAAGAGGTGCAAAACAAAGTAAACCACTATTTTTAAAATTCTCTCAATTTTATGTTAATTTGAATGAATTACCCAAAGCAAAATTAGCATAGATTAAACAATTATTGTGTTCAAATAGATTAACCAATGTCATATTTATCCTAAATCATGAATCTAGGTGATAGAATATAAAATAAGATCAATCACATAACAAGCTAATGTATAAGTAATACCCGTAATGTGAAAAACCTCGGACGACCTAGCCATGCAAAGTCCACAAAGTATGGAATTATTAAGGACACAATAAAAGACTTACAGCAAAGGCTCGATGCCCTCACAAGCCTTAACGATTTTCGTTCTCCTAGTATCACATAAGAGTCCACTCACATATTGCCACACTGTGTGAGTCCACATGCCTCAGTTTCCACCGAATGGGCTCAACAACTGTCTATGGATTGAACCACTAAATCCATCGCTTCTTCACATTAATACCACTCCATTAAGTCCACCATATGTAAACAAAAAATATGAAGTCCACCGTATGAAATGATTCTCTATAGATATAGATAATAAACCTTTAGTTCCCAATACAGGATCTTCAAAATGTATATTAAAACAAACAGTTGGATCCTACACAACTTGGGTGAAACATAAGGTTGTTGATAGAGTTTGGGAACTCAAACAATAAGTCTTTTCCTTAAAGAAAATTATTGCTCCACATTCCTATTTATAAAAGGTTTTCTAAAATTGAGACAAGGATGAAAAGATTTTAATAAAATCTCAAAATATTGAAACACTCATCAACTCGTTTGAACGAGTTCAATATAATTCAAATGAAACACCTTATTTCGTTCTAAGAGCTTCTAATGACATATCTAATCAGAAACCAAATAAGGCCAAAACATGTCTTATTTAAAGTTCGTATAAACCCTGTTCTAACAAGACAAGGTAACTCGTTCGAAAGACATAAAAAATATTCTAACGACCTTGCGAAAAAAAAATATTCTTGTAAAAATATTTAAGAAGGATAAAATCATTTTTATAAAAACCTAACACCCAAAAAATAAATGTCCAAGGTTCAACATAAATACACATTCATATCTAAGAGATCCTTGGAATTTAAAGATGAAATGTGGCACGAAATATAACACAGTGGTGTAGATCTTCTAACTTGGCCGCTATATCTTTAATCAAATAGATTATAAGCTTGAAAGGTAAATATACTCAAGTCCTAACCTATGACTTAAAGGTTTTCTCCAAACGCAGAATAAGCCAAAAGACATACAAACAGAATCTATCAAAAATTTGTCCTCACAACAAGTATTGGAGTAACTCCATATGCTTTGACTTATGGGCATGATATTGTCCTACTAGTTGAAATTATTCTAAATTCATTAAGCATGATAACCCAAAACGAAGTGATTGTAGAAGGATATGATCAGCCTATGCACATGGAATTGGAAAACATGGATAAAGATAGAGTCATAGCTTTAATATTTTTTGGTCCAAATAAAGAAAATAGTTGACAACTATAATAAAAAGGTGCAAAAGAGTACTTTTAATAAATGATATTGTTAGGACAAAATAATGAGTGCTCTGATACTAATTTGAAAAAGTGATAAGAAAGTCTCGGACACCATTTGTAAGAGTATAAGGCTCTAATACCACTAATAAATGAGGAGACAAATATGCTCAACAAAAATTCCAATTTGAGAGTGCGTAATTATATTAAACCAATTTTATCTTTTTATCGTAAACAAGCAACTGTCTGATAAATACAAATAAATCAAACCAAGTATTCAACAAAGGAAAAATTTCAGGAAAAATACCCTCAGGGAAAAACCTTTTATTCATTTTATAAAATTTATAAATCGCTACTTACAAATTATATAAAGGAATCTGCAATGAATTCCCTCAACAACTCACAAAGATCGCAGCCTTCCTTTAGCAATGATTCCCACAAGAACCGTAGTCCTCCTCCTTCAGCCTCAGCCTTTGTCTTCAGTAGTGAATCCCCTCGGGTATCGCAATCCAGCCATGGAGTACCTCTCCACAAGGTGTATGAAAGTATACAAAACTTTTTAGGGTTTAAATGAATTCACAAAACTAAATATTCAGGTTGTTTGTTTGTGAATTAAACACTGTTTTATAATACAAAAAGTGAAGAAATTTTGCAACAGTCTTAAACGTTTTGAACACAAGATAGGCATTTATAGGACGTTCGCAAAATTTGAGGTGGCACAGTCGTTCGAATGAGATAAGCAGCTCATTTGAAAAATACATTACGCCACCTTCAAACGACATTCAATCTCGTTTGAACGAGAGTTAAAAACAAAAGTATTTTTCTTTTCCAAAAAAAAATTCGGTTCATTTTTTATAAAAAAAATAAGCATCCCAAACATAATTCTGTAAATTAATTTTAAACTCAAAATTTCTTTTATAGCTTTACAGGATGCCGATAAGTCTTCAAACTTGGATATGCTCGAGTTCGATTCGTCTTGACGAAGCGTGACAATTTGTAATGGAATACACCAAACTATCCTAGAGCAATGCTACGAACAATCCTTGAAAAATTATTCTTACAAATCTCCCTTTTTGGATATTCTGGTACAAAACAAACATATATAACTGAACACCAAATTAAAATCAATATCTCCTATGACGAAAATACTAACACCCTTCCAACCGTATAACATAATGATATAAGTCTCTTTTGTCTTCAAACTTCTTCTTTTCCCTTTAATAAAATTTTTCTTCATCCATGTGTCTTGAATTCCGCTTTAATTACCCAGACCCATGAGAGAAAAATATATACCTCGTGACGCATCGAGTTTGAAATAAGATCAAACTCATAAATAAGTTCTCCCCCATAAATCAAACTCATTTTAATTTGCTCTACCCCTTTGTTTTTATCCAAAATAAGAAAAAAAAAAGTAGAAATATATACATGAAAAATGAAGCATCATGTAGAATATAAGATATCATCATAAAAGGATATAAATTAAACACGTGTAATGATCATCTCAAAGGCAAACACAACCAACTATATATGAAAAAACAAATTTCACAATTACAACAAACACTACCAAATATAATATATGAAAAATATATCAAAGTAAATTCGGCACACATATACAGTTATAAATGAACACAAAATATGACACCAAATACATAAGATTTACACACTAGCATAATACTCATGTGTCTAAACATGTGAGATTGAATGAATACGCGTAAACTAGATACAAATGAATTATAACCCAAACACTCAAATACGTTAAAGAAGTTCTAATTGACCATAAAACTTTATCAAACTATGATTTAGACTTAAGTGACAAATAAAGTTAACTTCAATGAATCAAAACAAGCACACTGAACACAAGCCTAGAATACTAATGATTCTATAAATCAATAACATCTTGACAAAATATGCATAACTAAGTTTCATTGTGAAAACCCATTGATCTTTATCTAAACTCTCTCAAAAGATAAACATATGTCATATATTTCATTTCTTTTCTTTTCTTTTGAATGATCAATCAAACTAAACTAAGTTGACCCCTTTTTGGCAAATTTTGCTCAATTTATAACCTTTAATTTTTTTCTTGGGCTCTTTTCAAATGGTGACTTTCACGACGAATCAACCTGTCATCTCTTTCCCGTGTTCACTCATACTTTTTCAATACAAAACAAACTCTCACGGGCAACGATTCTTACATGCACAAATTCTCCATAGTCACATAAACATGTAAATGATAAAATTGATGGGTGAACATCTAACCAAGGTCAAATATACATAGTGAAGTCAAAATCCAAAAATCTCATGCATGTGTATGTGGAGGAATATATAAAGCCGAATTTGTAAAGTAAATCAAGTTCGAAATAACTCCATAAACATGGTTAAGATCAATCTAAGTATCAAAAGTCATAACCAAATGTCCTATGCACATGAAAATTACGAAGTGAATTAGATTTAAACACAACAATATGGCATACCAAATATGTAAAACCAAAATACCCAAAAATCAAAAATCTTTTTGTATTTTTGAAAAATGACTCAATGAAAGAAAATATAATATAAAATTTTCACATCTCATAACACTAGAAAACATATATCATGAAGCACATTAAAGTATGACAGACAAAATCATGCAAGCAATCATCTATATGAAATAGAAAGAGAAAAATCATATGCAAGCATATGAGAATCAACAAGTCTAACATCTAGCTCCTACAAAATAGATCTCCTAAACCAAATAGATGTGTACTTAACGTGTCAGGATTTGGGAACTAAAAGAATACCAGACTTCAGGTTCCTGGGACCATTTCCAGGATCATAGCAAAATTCTCTAAGGTGACCTTTTCTACCCAATGTGAATATGTGTAAATGCGAGGAATGTTACCTATAGATTGACCTTTTTAACCTTCTTTGGATTTGGTTGAACCTATAAAACAAGCTATGGTCTTGGCTTTGATATTTGAAGCAATATAAATATGCAAACCATTACTCAAACTACTCAAGTTTTTTAACTCATCTTTTAGCTTCAAAATTTTAGACTCAAGTAAAGAATTTGACACTTCAAATTTTTGGGACTCCTTATTTATATGTTCAATCATTCTTATAAGGTTATATCACAACCCCTTAATGAAAGCAAACATATCCATAAGAGTCTTCTATGATGCCATAAAATCCTTTAATTATTTTATGCCATAATTATTTTATTCCATAAAATCCTTTAGTTATATCACACCCCCTTAATGTTTATGCCATAAAATCCTCAATGGCATAAACATTAACCCTAGAATTTTAAAAGTCCTTTAATTATTTTCTAAAACCCAAACTTTATCATCACTCTCTTTCTTGGAAAATTCTAATTTTTTAAAATCATGATCAATTTTTGTAAGTTTCTCATGAAATAAAACTCTTTCATTTTGAACAGTTTGCAAAAGATCCAGAGCGGATTTAAAACGAGAATTTTCTTTTTCAAGAAATTCAATTCTTTTAGCAAACTTCAAATTAAAATGATTTAAGTCGTCAAACCGAATCCATCGAGAGAAAAACTAAAACACCCAAAAAGTACTAAACAAGGATCTAACACAATAACTTAGTACAACCCGCTCTAATACCAGTTTTTAGAAGTGGTATTAACGGGAAAAACTCTTTTTTAAAAAAAATCAGGATCTCACGATAACTTGGTGCAACCAGGTCTGATAACAATTTTTAGGACAAAATAATGAGTGCTCTAATACCAATTTGAAAATGCAAGGAATCTTTGATACAAATTTGAAATGGTTGTAAGAAAGTCTCGGATATCACTTGTAAGAGTGGAAGGCTATAATACCACTTCTGAATTCGAAAACAAATATGCTCTATAAAAATTCCAATTTGAGAGTGTGGAATTATCTTAAACCAATTTTATCTTTTTATCCTAAATAAGAAACTATGCGATAAAATAGATAAATCAAACCTCGCATTCAACAAAGGCAAAGTTTCAAGAAAAGTTCCTGTACGACAAAACCTTTTATCCACTTTTACAGATATTTGGTTTGGAAACCCATTTTACGTTTAGGATCAAAGGATCTAACCTATGGAAAGTGGTCCACAAAATGGGAAGAACCTTTCCAAATTTATAAAGCATTTGAATCGTACCATTTAAGGGATATAAATGCCATATACACATGAGGAAAAAAATGCTATATTTTTAAAAGCATATTATCCAACCATATGGCAAGCAACAGAATGAACATGTAAAAAGCATAATGAGATATACTCAATTATATGGTGATAAAATTATAACACCTCGTATTTTTTAAAATATTTTAAATTACACGTGTGCTCATAATTTAATTAATTTGAAAATAGAGTGAATTGAATAAATATTGACTAATGAATAGTAGATTAAAATCTAAGTGTTGTTATATTTACTTGTGTGATAAGTAAATGAAAATGTGTTATTTTACACTACGTCGTAAGTGAATTAAAACGATGGGTTGATGGTATCTCATTTGGGACACACGTGGGGGGTCGTGTTGGTAATAAGATGGAAAAATGATGCTAGGTGAGTCGGATGGTGATTTTGAGGGCACAAATGATCTAGGATGGGCCAAGATTGTCAAAATTAAGTACCCGGGTTGGTAATCGGGTTTCGAGGGTTTTTAGACTAATTGGCCAAGATTCATTTACGACGTAGTGTATTAACACATTTTCATTTAGACTAATTGGGAAATGTATAGGGGCATTTGGGGCATTTTAAACTCAACCCTCAGCATAATTTTAGGATTTGTGATATATTTGGGGATGGTTTATTGATTTGGCAGCCATCCCACCATTCCAAAATATCTAGACTTGAGAGAGAGGAGGAAAGATAAGGAATAACTCAACACAAACTCAAGAAGGTCATCTCGAGGAGCGATTGGGACAATTTCGGGATAGGATTCTTGTGCAAGAAAGGTCACAAAGATGGAATTCAGAATCAATAAGCATATAAGGCAAGTGTTTAGACTTGCTTTGATATTTTATGTTATGTCTTGAATTTGTATTAGAGTTGATGAAAAATATGGATTTCTCGATTGGAATCACATAACAAAAGTGGGATTTGGTCATGATCTTATAGTAGATGATTCAATTGTAACCCCATAGATATAATCTGAAATTGAATTAGGTAAAAGATATGATCTTGGATAAAATCTGATGACGATTCATAGAGAAGATGAAATCTAAAATTATTCCTGGGAGAAATTAATGAATCTTGAAATTTAATTAAGAACATGATTGATTTCTTGTTGTTTATGTCAAATCCCATGGATTAGTATGTTATCGTATGATTTAGGACCTAAACATATGTTTATTTATGTTTAGAGGTGATGGGATAATGTTAGGATGGGTTTTAATGAAGTTTGGAGACCCTATAGTGCATAAAAGAATGGGAAAATTCTTCAAACTCATAATCGACCCACCCAGGACAAAACCAGGGGGAGAACTGGTTTGGCCAAGAGGGCGATCAGGTTTGCTTTACCTGTTAAGCCCAGGTTGGGTATTTTAATGCTTTCGTGAATCAGTTGGGGTCTGGGTTAGTCTAGGAGGTCCGTAGGTGATATTAGGAATCTAAAAAAATATTTAGGACATTATTTTACCTTGGGTAGTCGAGAATAAAATCTGAGGTATGGAAATATGGTTGTTCAGGGTGCACGACACTCAAAAATTAATTACTGAAATCCATTTGGAATTTCGAATAGAATCGGGATGCGGGTTGAAGTAAAATATTGTAATGTCCAGAATAATAATGATGTTTGTGAATTAATTATAAGTAAGTGACTACTTATGTATTCGGGAGTAGGGGTTAGATGTGGGGATTACGGGCTGGTGCTACGAGGGACATATGAACGTTTAGCCAGTTATGTATAAGGTATAGAGACAGTATATATATATTGAATATATCTTGTGATTGATATATGTGAAACACTCCTAATGTATGGATGCTATCATTGGAGGTTACGCATATGGGCCATTTACCCTGGGATTGACCAGTACATGTTGGATCGATTCCCCTAGTCATAGGTATTTTGCACGACCATTGTATGTGAGCTTAGAGTCTAGTGGTGTAATGTGGTATGGTTATGACCCATGGATGTAAGACTATGATCGCCTCTGGTTATGCGTTCACGATTTGAGTTCAGTGGTGAGAGTCCGACCAGGTGGCCTAGGTGTGGTATGTGATGTACCTGGAGTCTAATAGCATGCTAGAGAATGCATCCATGAGGTTCAGCTCTGGGAATGCAGTTGTATGTATGTAACGAGTGATATATATGTATATGTACGAGATGTGATATGAATATACGTATATAAGCATGATAAATATATATGGGTGAATAACATGAATGTGTGAATAATGAATTAATGACTGGTGTGAAGTTATATGTATTGCTTAACAATGAGAAATAAAATAATTTAGCATATGTGTTAGCTAAATAAGAATTAAAGCGAAGAATAAATACATGTGACATTGTTTATCTAGAAGCTAGTGTATGGGACAAAGATAAGGGTTGGTACTAGTTGGGCAGGGTAGCATAACTAGGGTGTTTAAAATATATGCATTAGGTGCGCACTATATATGAGTGGCGAGGATTATCTCATGGGAGTGCGACACCGATTTAAATATGAATGCTTACATTGCATATTTATTATTTTATTTTAAACATTTGCAAAATATTTTTTAAATGGTGTTTAGGCTCTGACCAGTATAAAAATATTTTCTAAAACTTTTTAGGTGCCCAGCCACAAGGACGTCGGACGTGATCATTCCTTCCCATTAGATGATGTTGCAGCAGCAGTGAATGCTTGCGGGGATTGCTTAGATGAATCTATCGTTGATCTTTAGATAGGATTTCAATACAATTTTTTATTCGGGCATGTCTCCCATTATCAGACAGTGGTTATTTTATTTAGACTTTATTTCATTTCAGTTTTGATGGATTACTGTATTGGGATTTATACCGAGTGTTATTCGATTATTTTGATTATTACATTTATTCAACATTCAGTTTATTATTGTGGTGAGTGGTTATTTAATTTATTTGAATGGTTTGTTATGTGAATGGAAGTTTTTTGAAACAAGTTAATAAGTTTAAAATTTTGATATCGGACTTAATAGGTTATTAATAATTAATTTGGTTTTTGACAGTGATGCTGAAAATGAGATAGTCTGATATTCGTGTTTTATTTTAATAGAGGGTTAGACACCCTTTATTTAAATAGGCGGGGGCGTCACAAAAATGTCTAAATACAAAGAAGCTATAACTAGTCCAAAAGTTTTGATACATGAACCTTTTGGTTTTAATTTAGAACAGCCTTTCCTCAAATGATGTTGCATGGCTAACAGATAACTGCATGTCCCCTATGAGTTTATTCAACCTTGATTGGAAGTCAACCTCCTCCATAGAAACCACTTCCACCTTGGCATTAATTTAATACAACCTATTCTCTAATTCCTCTTTATCTATAAAAAGGGCAACTCTTAGCCTGAACAATCAATAACTCTTATAGGTTTCCAGCTACCTCAACCTTTTAGTGAGAATATTCGGATTGATCAGTAGATAAAGTACCTTCCTCTACATCCACTTGGTCCATCATTCCTAGATAGACCAGGAGAGCTAAGACACGAGTTGCTAACTCTTATAAAACATTGCCCTCCAAACCATCAAGCTGGGAAATACACGATCAATTTTCTTTAGCCCACTTAGAAAATAGAAGTCAACGAGAGCCTCAAATGGAACCCTAGTAAAGCTTTGAAGCAGATTAAATGCATAACAGGCCACCAATAGCTAATACGAGGAGTTAGTTGGTCCTGGAGGAGATGTTGTAACTATTTTTCCACGTGAAAGGATGAAATATATGATATTATAATAGGGGATTGAGATATCATAAACTGAAGTTATTCTTGGAAAGCAATAACTTTCTCAGGGGTCATTAACTTTGGAATACTCATAATTGGTGGGACGACCTTAGTTGGCGGAGGAGTTTCCCTCAAAGGAAAAAACCTTTGCTTTGGAACAGCCTCAGGATGATTTGGGTTGGTAGGTGAGTTGGGCGTGAACTCAGTAGAGTTATTTTCTAGGTTAGACTCCTATGCTATAAAATTTGAATTTACAGTGGCCTCATCTCTAGAGATGGGTGTGGAGTCATAAGAATAAACATTTAATAGAGATGATTCTACTTAGAGAGTTGGGTTCAAAATTAGTTAGATTATCTAAGCTGGGAGGTTAACAATCTCAACTATTGGAGATGCAAGGGGAGGAGTTTCAGGATCCTCAACTGGAAAATGTTTTCTCACATCAGTTGAAGTTTTAACAAGATCTTGGATAAGAGAAAAATAGTTCGAAGTTAGAATTATTGGTGTAATAATACCAAATAAAAAAAGACTTCTTTAAAATATAATATATCGGTATACTTTCCAACTTGACCTCATGAAAAGGTTTCTTAGCTAGGGCTTTCATTCTTTTACCCTTTGAGGTATTGAACATGACTGATATAGAGGGTTCAACAATCCCAGGGTTTGTTAAGAAAGAACTAATTGGAACTTCAAAAGGGGGTTTCTTCCTTGATTATCAAACAAGGGGAATAATATTTTACTATTCTTCATCCTCGTATTCTATTGTATCCTTTTCTTCTTTAATGATAAGTTTCCTTTTTCTAAAAGAAACATAAGCAACACAAGGGGGACAACTACACGCAAAAATAGCTATAAAAAGGCCAAAAACCAATAATAGGTTATGAAAATAGAAAGGAGCCTTACCATAAGAAAATAGCATTGAGGGGAAAGTAGTTGAATGTTATAGTCACATTTTTAGGATCGATATCAGTCCATCATCAAACTCAACACCAATTATGCTAAAAGGTTTTCAAACTTTGACATACCTTATAATCCCTTCACAAACAGTCATTTTAGGGATTTGATAAGATATGATAACTAGAGAAGGATTGGAACTACCACTCTTAGGAAGTATAATGAATTGGTAAAAGCTAAATTACTTAGAAAATTAGGTAGGCTGGTAGAGTTCTCTATAAGATTTGGAATTAGGGACATTGGGGAGCAAAGTACCACATAATAAGTCTTTCAAAATTAAAACACTGCCCCAAGAAGAGTCTATTTCCTCAGTGGAAGATGACTTATTCAAATCTAAAATAAGTGAATGAGGGGCTTGAGCATCCATCAACAAAATTTGTAGAATAATCCTAATTCTATTGACTCTTAAACCTCTAAACATACTAATTAGGGATTCATTCCTCTTATTTCCTGACTTAGATTGATAAAGAGCACTGAGATAGAAAAATTAAGAGCTTCCTTTATCATGCCTAATCTCATGGAAGTAGGCATGAAGATACATTTGGAGGACCCAAAATGTCCCGCCTTGATTGACATTGAAAGTGTCATTTTGAAGCTCAGAGAAACTTGTAGAAAGGGAATCCATGAAGTAAGGGACAGGCTCTAATTCTCTAACCTTCATAAGAATAGCATTTAAAAATGAATACTTCAGCATGACTCATTGAGGTTTCACATAAAAGACATGCTTTAATAACCAAAGAAAAATAAAAAAAAAATGATATTTCTTGTGACTCACCACCCATGTAGTCTTCATGTGTTTATTCATGAAAGTGAAGTAGGACAAGAGGGCATTTTCATTCTTTAATCTCACAGTGACTTTAACTAATGGCATGTGAGGGGGAACATCTTCCCCAACAGATTTAAAACCAATCAATTAGTAGATATCTAACATAATGGGGCCAATCATATCAAAATAAAACTAGAAGCAATTGAATGTTGGAGTCCAAAATTGAATGGTAATGGATATAATAAAAGGATCATGTTTCATGTCCATCAAGTTGAGTCTAATAGGCTCATTGATGACACCTCCTTACGTTTCCCTTACCTTGGCTATGCATATCTAATTCACCCATTTGGGCAATGCAGTATTGCCCAACTATTTAAAAAAGACTAAACTTAAAAGAAGGGGGTTCTAAAAGGAAAAAGGAGCCTCGGATAATAACTGCTTGGTCACCAACACTAAAATAGGAGAAAGAGAGCTTGAACGAAAGTTCATCTCAAAAAAGTGGGTGAACAGTGAAGTAAGTGGCTTGATATGTAAGTAGAGTGGGACAAATAATATCCCCAATGATAACCGAATTTTTAACCACGAACTAGATAATAGTCTCTTCAAATTGGGAGTTGACGTTACGGTTTCAGGAGCTACAAGTCATTAATGATCACTACAACAAAAGAGCTGACTTGTCACAGTCTTTGATCGTGACAAGTCTGGGGGTAAAAGCTTCTTAGTCAAAGACATGTCATGGTCAAAGACCGTCATAAATTCATTAGACTTGTCACGGTCCTATCATGGTCTTTGACCTTGACCAAAAAATTGTTATGGCCAAAGACCGTGAGAAGTTTCTTTATCATGGACTTGCCACGATAAAAAAATCATGATAATTCTGGGAAGAATTTTAAAAAAACTATTGGTTAGCATGGCCACTGTCACTACCCAGCAGTATATTTTTACCTATTATAGCAAAATTTTACATGTCCAAACAGCATATATCCAAATAAAATAGAAATAATATACCAAATCATGGCATATATAATCCATATCCAAATAAAATAGAAATGCAAATATCCATATCCAAACCAACATTTACCAAAATCAAAAAAATATAAATACAATCCAATATCCAAATAAAAAAGATAGAAATAATGTCATAAAGAAGGGTCTTGAGCAGGTCGGAGGAGGAAGGAAGGCCACACGATATATGAATTAAGACACCCCTCAATATATTGAATGCCACATTATTCGCACAACAACAAAGGTGAGTTCTCCTTTTCATCCACCAAATGCGTGACACACACTATTGACTCAATGTCTTGCAGGGGATGTCCATGAACCAATATACCCAAGCCGAAGCTCGGGTCTCTCAACCACCTTGATATCGGCTCCCCACAATATATGTTGAGTAGAAATACACTCAGCCAACCGATTGTTGACATAGGCCACTTGACAGGGATCACGATGGGAAATGGATCATCATATGGTGCCAAGTATATGTCTATCAATGGTGAAGCAGTTACGTTCTCATCCTCGTCCTCATCTACCTCTACCTCTTTCTCTTTCCTCTTTCCCTCGCCCTTTCCTAATTGACGCTTCATGAAGGCATACATATCTAAGACCATCGCCTCCAACCTTGATAGCTTATCGTTATGGGTGTCCACCTTATGTGCCAACCTGGTGTTGCTCGTCCCCATTACGATGATCCTCAACTTCCCCACCCGCGAGCTCACCCCCTAGTCCTCCCCTTGCAATTTGCCCCGAGCACTTAGTTGAGTACGTCCGTAGCCAAAGATGCTTTATCGGCATCAGACTGCGACTCGTGCACTTCCTTAAGCTTTGCCTGAAAAGACAAAAAGTGCATGATTAGTTAATTAAGTACATAAAAAAATTAAAACATAATTAAAAAATTAAACATCTATAACTTACAATGTTGGTTGAGACGCTCAGGGCCACCTCCTTGTCATTACCCTTTTTCGTCCGAACTGACACATAGGCATCGAGCCTATGTGGCCTACCCCCGGGGAAACTCCCCATGTCCTGAAATAATATAATACAGATTTAGTAAGTAACACAAAGTAATGCTGAATTAGAATAACATAAAACTAAATGTAAAGAAAAATAAAAAACTACCATCTTGTGCTCCATCTCGGCGTAAGACGTCTGCCCAGAGTAGTGTACGTCCAACTTTTTTGCCCGGTTGTCTCTCACTAATTTACAAGATACCAATTTCCACTCATCGATCTCATTGTCGACAAACTTTTTCCACTGTGCCAATAAGATTGGCTCCTTTTGGGGGACGGTGTCATGTACTCTCAGAATGGACTCTCGGGTCTTCCCAAAGTACCGTGCATGCATATTCTTCTTCCACGTCTTATTTTGATCCCTCAATTGTTCTAACATGTAGTCATGAAGATATGGGTGCAGGCCAAATTGTTCCTGTCAACCATATAAAAATAAAAAGAAAGTAAGTGTTAGTTGCTTATAAATATAAATACACTACATGTAGTGCCTTATAAGGACATGATTTTATAAATGTATGTCATAATTAATTATGTCGTATACCTCTACAAGTCGTCGAAGAACTGATAAAGGTTACATATACAAAATACGAATTTGAATTACAAGTGGACTTCAACATTTAAGCATCGACAATATGATTTTGGTAAAAATATGTTTAAGTTCCATTTACATTTTATAAAGTGTTGGGATATTTTTCATAAAGGTTAAAATATTTTTCTAATTATAATAAATGGTTTTTGAAATTTTTATAAATGGTTTTTATAAAGTTAGTTTTTTTTCAAAAACATCTTTTATAAGAGTTTTGTTAAAAACATTTTCTGATCTCGTAGTCTTAAAGGATTTAAGGTTTCTAAATATTTTCAAAGTCTGTTGACGGACCTAGGGATTGACGCCTTAGTTGGTAAAACGAGATCAATCTCAATCAAACGACATGTCATCTCGTTCGAACGAGATCAGTAATCGTTCAAACAACCTTGAATTTTGGACTGACACGCCACCACTTCAATGATTTTTATATAATAAGCGTTCACTCATCTATTTTAAAGTGTGGGGAAGAGTTTACTTTTGAGAACAGGTTTACAAAAAGAAAATCAGTTTGTTTATCAATATCTTCATATTGTAGTATGTCTTCTTCTCTAGCGATTTGAGGGTTCAAATATTTTGTTTTTCAATTCACAATCCTAATTACTTTTATGTGAGTTGTTTTGCGAAACCCAAGACATATTTTGCTGGGAATTTTATGCTGTTGATTTAGGTGCCTTTTATGGTACTGGTTGAAGACTGGGGTCATTAAGGTTCGCTACGTGTGGATCTTTGCTGAAAACTGGACTACAATATCGCATATTTAATTATAATCCGTGTAAATTGTGATTTACAAATTATTGTGAAATAAAAGGTTTTGCCCAAAGGGGATTTTTCGTGAAATCTGTGAGTTATCATATTTGTGTTTATGTAGGTTTGACGTGCACACACGTAGATATTTTTTTAAGGGATGAATTTATTTGATTCAAAAATTGAATCTAATTAAATAAGTTTATGGTTGGAATTTGCAAATTTATTTAAATCGATATCGCACACGACGCATCACTTCTTTGACAAATTGGTATCAGAGCTTTATAAAGCAAGCGCATACCTTAACATGCCCCCCCAAATGTTCATCATGAGGCCAATAGGCACGACCCTCAATTCAGTGTACCTCGGGCTAACGATCGCCTTCAGCAACTCTAGCGCTCTAGCCAATAATGTCGTCTTATTCTCGACGATGGACCCCAATTTTCCCCATTTTGGGGACCTACTGGCCCAGGAGCCCTCATCGCCTCTGCTATCGAGCCCGGATGAAGTCATTTTCTGCAAAAAAAAATTATTATTAGTACAAAATATGGACTTTGAATTAATGCTCAAATCTGATAATAACAATACATACCAATATCAATATCAATATCAATTTATATCAATTTTAATTTATACCAATACTAATATCGATTTATACCAATACCAAATTCAATTTACAACGCACACTACTCCCTCCCCCTACACACACACACTCCTAGGTCATGGACTTTAAATTAATGCTTAAATTGATTAAAATCCTAATTAACATATTCACTTGGTTATTACAAGAATTAAAATAATCAAGTACAAATGAATAAAAATAATTAACTTTTCATCCGATAATAATAACACACTAGAATAATACAGCCACTGGTCATTACAAATAATTTGAATACTTATTACAAATCTAAAAATTGCTTCAAATTTGGGTTATTATAAAAAAATGGATTGATATTCGGTAGGAGCAGCCAAGTCATCCACACTACTATTTAGATGCTTTGTCGTTTGTAGGACGATTGACACGGGCTCGTTGTTGATATACTCCAAGTAGAACACCTGCTTGACCTTTTGAAAAGAACAAACAGACGGCTCATCGCTCACATGTTTGTTAATCTTTAACTTGGACAAATCAACCATGATCAAATTGGTGCCAGGATCAACTTTACAAGCATTTTTATCATCAACTCTTACTCAATCACAGTAAAATACAACCTCTCTGAAGCTTACATACTCCAATTCAAATGTATTTTGAATTACGCCATAGTAAGTCATTTCAGCTTCAGCGAGATTTTTATCTTTCGTGCTTGCTCGAAATAAAGTAAGAGACTTGTATGAAATTCCCGAGTTCTGAACATTTGTATTTTTCTCGTACAACCTTCCACCGAATACGTAACCGTTCAATCGATACTTTTTATACTCTTTTGCCATGAACAAGGGTCCAGTGGCTGGATGAGCAAGCCTTGATGTCTCATCACCCATCTTTAAGAGAGCTGAGAATATAGATAAATTAATTTGGGTGGTTGTAAAGAATTCTTGTAATGTGTCATTTAATAACAACCATTTTTATTATAATTACCTCGTGTGATAGCCATAGCCTAAATTCGCTGTCTGATTGTGCCATTATTTTTCATCTTTTATTCTTCTCACAGGCTTCATATTTTCTGCATATATCGTGACGAACGTATTATAAAATTAATCATGTAAAAATTAAAACAATGTAAAAGTTGCAATAATTTAAACTTATTTTTTCCATTCTTTGACATCTTCATGCGTGTCAAATTGATAATGAGCTACTTGTTCATGTTGAAAACTCATTAATTTCACTCATTTGTCCATCACATGACCACCCTCATCGACGAACTCATCATTGTCATCCACGCTGGTCGAGTCAGGCATATATTCCCGAGTGTAGATTGATGACTCCACATTTATGTATTCCTCTACAGTTGATCCTTCAATATATCGTGTATTCTTGACATAATCTTTGAAAACTTTCATCAATCTTTCAAACGGATACATCCACCGATATCTAACTTGGCCATAAAGAAGTGCCTCCTCGCATAGGTTTACCAACAAGTGAACACTTGTGTCAAAGAAAGATGGGAGAAAGTACTTCTCCAAGGCACAAATAGATTCGTTCACCGCCAATTTTGTGGCCATTATATGATCTCGATTGGCTACTTCTCACATAAAAGTGAGAAGCAAATACTAATTTGCATAATAGCTCTTTGCAAATCCTTATGCTTGGAGAAACAGTGCTTAAACAATAGAGAAACCAATTGCATGATCACATGCCAATCGTGGGACTTACACTTATGTAAATCATGGCTAGCATAATTCACAACCCTTTGCAAGTAGGATGAAAAATTAGATGGAACTTTCAAACTATACATTATGTCTAAAAGAACCTTATTTTCCTCACTCGGCATAATAAATGCACCAAGGAGAATTATTGTCCTTCCCCTACTATCTTCTTTTAACCATAGTTGTTTCTTAAGTTTCAACACTTTAAGGTCTTTTTGTGCATTTTCTCCATCCTTCGAATGACTCCCCCTAAGTCATGTGCCCACAATATGTGCAGCAATGATGTTCTCTACTTGCATTACATCCAATACATGGCGTACCAGGTTATTCTTCCAATAAGGCAAGTCAAATAAAATTGAACTTCTATACCATGCCTTTCTTGTCTCAAATTTATTCCCAGTTGGTGTCTTCTTATGCTTGACATTCTTAAATTTAGGAGTATTACCTGGCGTATAAGGGCCACAATCAGAAGATAAACTTTCAATTTTTAATCCTGAAAGTTCTCTCGTCGGTAGCCTATGTTCAACCCTGCCCGGTAAAAAATTAAAACCTTTATCAAATCTAAAACTATGAACGAGGGGTAAAAACCTCCTATGGCAATGGTATACATTTTTTGAGCTAGCGGGGAGACAAAGAGATTCGGTCTTCTCTCCATAAATAGGACACCCCAAATAACCATATACTACACAATCGGATAATGTCCCATAAGCTGGAAAATCATGAATTGCCCACATCAACATTGCTTTCAGCGTAAACTCATATTTTCTAAAATAGTCAAATGCTTGCACACCCTCTTCCCACAACTCATTTAATTCTTCTACCAAAGGAGCCAGGTAGACATCAATGTCCTCACTTGGTGCCTTTAGCCTAAATATCATCAAATACAACATTAAAAATTCAGGTCTCATGCACTTTGAAGGAGGGAGGTTGGGTGGGGCTAGGATCATTGAACCATACACCTTGATTGGTGCTTAGATTTCCAAATGGATTGAAACCATCTGTTAATATTCCCAAACGAATGGTATGTTGTTCTCGAGAAAAATCGAGATACTCAAAACTCAACCTCTTCCAAGTTGTAGAATCAATAGGATGATGCATGATATTATTCCCTACTTTTTCCCTAGCATGCCAAGTTCTTGCCACCGCTATCCATGGTACTATGAAAAAACACTTTAATCTAGGCCCAGCAGGAAAATATTTCAACACTGTTTTAGGCACTTTTGAGCTTGTGCCTTCCCTGCCAGTAGATTGGACATCTCTAGGTTCATCACATACCGGACACCGATCGAGATTTTCATACTCCTTTTGTATAGTATTCAGTCCGACACACAAGCAAGAATTGATTTATAATTCATTTCCAAACCTTTCAAACTATTTATCATAGTAGGATAGCTGTTTGGAAGCGAATTCTGCTTGGGTAGTAAGCCCTTCACCTAATTCAAAATTCCTGTCATGTTATTGCCAGACAAACCATATTGGGTCTTCAAACTATGCAAACCAGCGATGGAATGTAAAGTTGTTGGATCTTTCTCACAGCGATTGCATTTAGCGTATACAACAAGCCTTTAAACCCCTAGGTTACCCTAGTAGGACGAGTTTTGTCTCGTGAGGGTTTGCAGTGAATATACCCACAAAATTCTTTATTGACTCAAATAAATATCAAAATACTTAAAAATTGTACAATTTAAACTTTTCGAAAAACAATCACCATAAATTCATATTCACATGTTTCAAACCATAGTGTGTGTGTGCAAAGCCAGAAATTAAACCTCAAATTTCCACCGATTGAGCATTACGTTACTTTCCAAAAATTCGTTTTGATTCAAATTCTTACAGATGCACTCACAAACGAATCACTCGGATTGTGGTTATTTTCTCTCGGTATGCATGATATAAAGAGTAAATATAATGGACACAAATTCACGCATACAAAATTGAAAAGAAGGAAATATATGGTGAAAAGATCTCATCATCGGAATACAGTTATTAGGAAATGGGAAACATCATCTCTAGTTCACACCATTTAATCTCTCATATTATCTTTTCATATCTTAGCTCTCCACGCGGTAATTAACTTCGCCATTCGGACTCAGTTAGGACTTTTCGGGTTAAAAAGTGTAAAGGGTAAAAATGAGAATGCATGGGCTATTCGGAATTGGAAAATGTCCTTATGACGTCCATTAGTGCTTTTTCGGGCATTTGCTCATTTTTCTCTTTTCATTTTTTTCTTTTCTTTTTCTTTTCTTGCTATTTTTGTTGAGCATTTTTTTCTTCTTTTTTTTTCTGTTCTGTTTTTCTCTTGCCCCTTTTTATTGCACAATTTGGACTTACTTGATGAATTTTCTCAATTTTCACAATTCCGGGCTATTTGGGTTTTTCGGGTTATCAAACGAAAAGATAAATTTTATTTGGCTCAACTTGGGTTGCAAAGGGATAATTTTTCATAACTTTTTATGGCTAATAATTTTGGGTAACAAATGAGGGCCTACTTCATTGTCCAAATTGCTAATCACATTACCATATGCATCTCGAGATTAATTAAGTTTAGAGATATATTTAGCATGAATTTCGAGATAACATTTCACACATTTCCCATAACCGATCAAAACAAAGGATTGAGATCATCAACGACTTATTAACACGCTGAAAAGAACTTTGAGTTAATCATAAACTCGGATTGATTTAAAAACTCATAAAAAATTGAAAGGCTCGAAATCTCACCGGGTTTGATCAATCTCCACACTTATTCGTTAAGTCGTCAATTTTCTTTCAATTTCCATCTTCGGTCAATTTTGGCTTAGTGCAATTGAATTGTACAATTTGAGACTTTAAATAGAATAAAGGTGACATTTTTGAAAAATTTAAATTCCAATTTTTATTTATTTTGAACAAAAATATTTTTGGCTTTTTTTTTTTAGATACACATACATGCGAAGTTTATGAATACGCACCTGTCATCCCCTCTAACTCAATGATTTGCATTGTCCACAATCAAATGGACGAGAGAGATAAAGAAGACAACATAAAGAGTGCGATAAATAAAACAAGCAAATATCATACTAAAACTGTAGAGCACAAACTGTGGAAGCAAATAGGACAAACATAAATGTGAAAACCTAAAGGGGTAGAGGGGCATCCTAAGGGGCGGGTGGGGGATGGGAAGGTCCTGGAGCATTAGGATCATAAGGATTGTAGTAGTAAGGAGGAAACGAATTTTTGGGGAAAGGAGGGGATTGGGGGAATGAATGTGTTGTGGATTGAAGAGGTGTGGATTGAAGAGGTGGATTGAACCTCGGGAAAGAAAATTCTGCAGATGACCGGACCGATCCGGTTTTAGGACTAGACCGATCCGCCTTAACCTGATTGGTTTTTTTTATTTTCACCCGGACCGATCCGCCTGACCGGATCGGTTCTTTTAATTCAGGACCGGACCAATCCGGCCTGCAGAATTTTCTCCTCTTTCTTCTTTGCACCATTTATGCTCCTTTCTCTATTCCAATGATGATTTTCCAACATCTTACACTTCAAATGACCCGTAATGCTCATCGAAACCTAAACATCCCTCACTCGTCGGATTCCCAACCCCGGGACTGACACAAACCTACGACTCCGAACTCCTAAGACTCATATGTGCAACAATCACCCCATACTTGTCGGGGGTGCGACGACCTCACCTTTCTTTTTCAGTCAACCCCCATAAATGGGGTCCGACAACCAGATTGTGTCAGCTTCCTTGACAATCGCTTCCAAATACAGCTTGAGACGATGCCCATTAACTTTAAATGTGTTTCCTCCTTTCTCATCTATGAGTTCAACAGCTCCATGGGGAAATACCTCTTTCACAATGAATGGACCTGACCATCTTGACCGCAATTTTTCGGGAAACAAGTGCAACCTCTAGTTGTAGAGAAGTACTTTTTGTAACAAATGAAACTCTTTCTTCCGAATGATTCCGTCATGAGCTCGTTTAATTCGTTCCTTGGATATTTTAGCACTTTCATACGCATCATTGCGTATTTCTCCCAACTCATTCAACTGAAGTTTACGTGTTTCACCGGATTTATCTATGTTGAAGTTCACCCTTTTGATATCCCAATACGCTTTGTGTTCTATTTCAACCGGAAGATGACAGGGTTTGCCATACACAAATCGAAATGGGGACATCCCAAGGGGATTCTTGTATGCGGTTCTATAAGCCCAGAGCGCTTCATTCAATCTGAGAGACCAGTCTTTCCTATTAGGATCGACTGTCTTTTCCAAGATATTTTTGATTTCTCGATTAGCAAGCTCGGCTTGGCCATTCGATTGAGGGTGATAAGTTGTTCCAACTTTATGGACAATTCCATAATTCCGCATTAGTTTCTCCATAGGCCTATTGCAAAAATGAGTCCCATTATCACTGATTATGGCCTTAGGCATTCCAAAACGAGAAAGTATGTTTTCTTGAATGAATTTCATCACCACCTTGTTGTCATTCGTCCTTGTAGATATAGCCTCTACCCATTTTGAGACGTAATCTACAGCGACGAGGATGTATAAAAAACCAAAAGAAGGTGGAAAGGGGCCCATGAAGTCAATACCCCAACAATCAAACAACTCCAATACTAGAATTGGGGTTAATGGCATCATGTCACGGGGAGTAATAGCTCCCATTATTTGGCATCTATCGCATGATTTACAAAAAGTATTCACATCCCGGAAGATTGTGGGCCAGTAGAGACCACTTTGAAGGATTTCCGCAGCAGTTTTATTTTTGGAAAAATGACCTCCACATGCTTCCGAATGATAGAATCGAATTACCCCTTGGATTTCTTCATCGGGTACAGATCTCCGGATGATTTGATCAGCACAATACTTAAAAAAATATGGATCATCATAAAAGAACATGCGTGACCATGTAATGAACTTCCTTCTCTCTTACGGATTCCAATTAGATGGAACAACTCCAGTGACAAGGTAATTGACTATATCCGCAAACCAAGGGAGAGAAGAAGTAGCAAATAGATTCTCATCCGAAAAATACTCGTCTATGGGAATGGGATCAATAGGCACGTCGGACGAGAGGTGTGACAAATGGTCAGCAACGACGTTTTCTACTCCTTTCTTATCTTGAATTGAGAGATTAAACTCTTGTAGGAGTAGGATCCACCTGATTAGACGGGGTTTGGCATCTTTCTTGCTCAAGAGATATTTAAGGGTTGAATGATCAGTGAAGAAAATGATAGGCAACCCAACAATGTAAGAGCAAAATTTGTCGAGAGCAAAAACGACTGCTAGTAACTCTTTCTCTGTAGTAGAGTAGTTAAGCTGAGGGCCAGATAATGCTTCCCTTAAATTTAAAACTTTGGCAGTCATCATCAAAGTTTATCCTGATATCTTCATGAGCAGTTGAACCTTGTACATCGTTAGTGACCTCATTATCTTCCACTTCATGAACTCCATATGTTCCATCAACTAAATCCTCTAGCATATTATGATTTACATTATCATCCTCCCCTTGTACATTTATCCTACTTGTTGAGATTGTTGTTGAAGACGTGTGTGCTAGCGTTCAAATGATCAAGTTATATATTAAACACCTTTTAACCCAAACAAACCCTAAACATGCAACTAGGTGTGGTTGAAACAATATGAAATCATGCAAGAGTCATTCAAACACACATAATTAAGGAAAAATCCCCCACAGGGGCAAAACCATTTATTTTCACTATAATTTGTAAGAAAACGGCTTACAAACGGATTACAATGAAAATACAAGTTGACTAAGAATTACCCTCGGGTATCGGATTCTGTAGTCGCGGCTGGAAGAAACCCTTTCCAGTAGGGCTGCAATGAAGAGGAAGGAGCAGTCCACTTCACAAGGGTTGAACAACAGCAATGGTGTTCTTGGGTTACCAAACTTGATTCACATAGATATGGAAGATGTGTGAATCTAAAAACCTAGAATCATAGGACTCAATAGGTGAATACTTTAGGGTTGATATGCTCTGAAAATCATGTGTAGACGTCTTAGAAAAACCACTTCTCGTAGTGGGATTAAATAGGAGAACTTGAGCCCTAAAATTCGGAACATGATCTGAACACGATCTGTTGAAATTATCCTCGTCGGATCGGTCCGGTATCTTTAGACGGATCGGTCCGGTGACATCGGATCGGTTCCTTTTTTTTGAAAACGGATCCATCCGGTTGACATCGGATCAGTTCGGCATTTTGGCTTCATCAGTTCGCTATGGATCCGGGGTATACTGGCCTCACCTCAGCAGGCGGATCGGTCCGGTACCTTTAGGCGGATCGGTCCGGAGGAATCGGATCGGTTATTTTATCTGGGACGGATCGATCCGGTCTGTTCCATGATTCCTTTTCTGCTTTTGATATTCAGATTCCGTTGATGAGTGTATGATTCTTGAATTTTCTCAACGGTGTAACGGCGTACGACATATAAAATGCAAATGGACAAAAATGTCCTTACAAATCTCCCCCTATGTCTATGCCGGTACATACATAAAAACAAACATCCGAATTATCAAAATAACAATGCCTATACAAATCTACCCTTCCATGAACCCAAAACTAAAAGAGTACAAGTGAATAAGACTGCTTCGTTTGATATTCAAATCTTCAGGAATCTCAACGCTTTTCTCATCAGGGTGTGCAATTCAGTCATCAGAGTAGTACCTACACACATGAGACAAAGCAAAATACCAAGTGACATATCGAGTTTGAAATGAGATAAACATATATACCAATTTATGAACAAAACTCAAAATTTCAAATCTCCCCCATAAGATGATAATTCTTTCTCCCCCTTTTTATGATGTCCCCAAATAGACAAATGAGAGAAATAAATCAAATAAGAAAGTGCGGGATGTCACAAGGATAATATCACACCATGAATGAACATAAAACAAATAAGTCGGTGATAGCGTAAAAGAATGGGTGTGATCAAAATTCGATAGGAAAATCAAAGCATACAAACATGACATATGTGCACGATGAATATTGGATATTCCTAACGAATGAACTCAAATGCGCTTCCTTTGGTGTAAAAGAATGACGATATAAGATATTGACTTATTCAAATCAACAAATCAAAGCTCAAAATGATTTTCACACCAATAACGTCCAAAATGATTTTATGCTTTTTCAGGACTTTCAAGGAAGTGCAAGCCCATTTATATTCTCCAACCAAACTCCCTCAGATATTGTATGGAATAGAGGCATTCTAAATTCTCAAACTTTGGAGAATTAATGGTGAAACCTAAATGGCCCATATTTGGCATAAATTTCTTTTTAGTGCCTTTAAATTTTTTCGGGCTCTTTTAACCTCTTTGGACCTCGGATATTAAAATTCCTCCATTTCTTAGGTCCTTTTTAACGGTGGCTTTTGCGCAAAGGATTAGAATCAACTTCCGCAACCCCTCCCCGCTATGAAAATATACACACAGTCTCACCAAAACGGTTTTTACATGCAATCCAATCTTGTCAAGTTTTATCGCATTTTATTCATTGTATAGACAGGATTGAGATGAAAACACGCAAGCCAACATGAGATAGATAAGTGCAATAATCAAATATAGCCGTGCATGTGTGCAATAAAGGATATAGGAGTCAAACATGTAGGAAGATATCACTAATTACATCTCAAAGACTCCAACCAATGTAAAGCACATGGATGAAATGATGTAGCCTCTCAAAACTCTAACAAACAGTCACATGGATATATGGAATGAAGTTGTGACTTGGCTAACTTAAATGCTCATCCATAAAAGGTGCAAAAACAGAAAAATCTTTTTGGCCTTTTTCAAAAAATATTATATAAAAAAAATCATTTTGTGTTTTTTTTTTTTTTTTAAATTTTCTTAAAGGAAAATATTTTTGTATTTTTCAAAAGAAATATAAAAGCAAAAAGCATAAAACAAAGCTGTACAACTAAGCAATGGTACATATAGAACAGACTAGCAATAGGAAGCATATGATATAAACATGAAGAAGCATCATATTCTAGACATAGACCAACCCCTCAGTCAACTGTGCAAATCCCCAAAGATTTCCTAAGACTCTAAAATCTAAGGGCATCTAAAGGTTTCGTGAAAATATCGGCTAACTGACGGTCGGTAGGAACAAAACTCAGGGATACGACTTTCTCTTCAACTAACTGACGTATAAAGTGCTCACGTATCCTGATGTGTTTTGTGCGCGAATGCTGAACTGGATTGCGGGATATGTGTATTGCGCTCATGTTATCACAGGAAATGGTCATGGTGTCCTGCGATATCCCATAATCCTCCAGCATTTGCTTCATCAACAAGAGTTGTGTGCAACAACTCCCGGCGGCTATGTACTCAGCCTCCGCAGTGGACAAAGAGATGGAATTTTGCTTCTTGCTCAGCCAGGAGACAAGAGCAGAACCAAAATAGAAACACCCACCAGAAGTGCTCCTACATCCATCTACATCCCCAGCCCAATCGGCATCCGAATAGGCGGACAGACGGTCATCGGTATCAAAGGAATACCAAATCCCGTATGAGAGAGTCCCACTTACGTATTTAATAATACGTTTTAGAGCAAGTAAATGTGACTCTTTTGGGGATGCCTGATATCGCGCACAGACTCCAGCACTAAAGGCGATGTCGGGACGACTGGCAGTCAAGTAGAGGAGACTACCTATCATACTCCGATATAAGGTTTGCTCTACGTCCTTGCCTGAAGTGTCTTTACTAAGCTTGGTAATGGTACTCATAGGTGTATGTGCATGCTTAGCGGAGTCTAAACCAAATTTCTTCACTAGGTCTCTAGCATACTTTGATTGGGAGATGAACATCCCATCCTCTAGCTGACGAACCTGGAGACCAAGGAAGAATGTAAGCTCACCAACCATGCTCATTTCAAACTCACTTTTCATCTCCTCTTCAAAGTGATGAGCATGATGGGAGCATGTGGATCCAAAGACTATGTCGTCCACATAGACATGGGCAACCAAAATAGCACCGTCATATCTCCTGACGAACAACGTCATATCTACTCCCCCTCTCTTGAAGCCACGAGCTAAGAGATAGGAAGTAAGCCTCTCGTACCAAGCACGGGGTGCTTGCTTCAAACCATACAAGGCTTTCCTAAGATAGTAGACGTGCTCAGGGTGCTAAGGGTCTTCAAACCCTTTTGGTTGTTCCACATAAACCTCCTCCTGTAGAATTCCATTCAGAAAGGCACTCTTGACATCCATCCGATATACCTTAAAGCGGAGATGACATGCGATGGCGAGCAGAAGACGGACAGACTCAAGCCTCGCAACAGGAGAAAATGTCTCCCCAAAGTCTACACCCTCTATCTGTGTGTATCCTTGAGCGACCAACCTAGCCTTATTTCTGATTATGGTACCATATTCATCCATTTTGTTCTTGAAAATCCACCAGGTACCTATCACATTAGTCTCACTAGATCGGGGGACTAATTCCCAGACATTATTCTTTTTAAACTGAAGCAACTCATCCTGCATAGCAGATATCCAGTGTTCATCCTTGAGTGCTTCTTTATGGTTCTTGGGCTCGACTTTGGACGTGTAGCAAAGATGGCTAACAACGTTCTCTAGCTGAGCACAAGTCTTGACCCCTAGAGTGGGATCACCAATGATGGCAGAAGGGTCATGACTCTTGCGAACCCAAGCAGGTGTGTCCCCTAACACAGGAGTAGGGTCCACAGAGTGTGAGAGAGGAACATGTAAATCACTATCAGAACAGTCCTCATCCTCACACTGAAGGTTAGGATCAATAACCGTTGAAGGTTCGTCATCTTGCACGGTAACGTTTATTGATTCCATAATCCTAGAGCTCTTCAGGTTAAAAACCCGGTATGCTCTACTATTCGATGAATATCCTAGAAGTATTCCCTCGTCGCTCTGGGAGTCAAACTTTCCTAATTGCTCTCTATCCCGTAGGATGTAGCATTTACTCCAAAAAACACGGAAATACGCCAGGTTGGGCTTCTTGTCGGTCCATAACTCATAAGGTGTCTGTAGTGTGTGTGGACGCAAATAAACCCTATTCACCGTGTGGCATGCAGTAGACACTGCCTCTGCCCAAAATCTCCTAGAAACTTTACGACCTAGAAGCATAGATCTAGCCATCTCTTGGATCGTTCTATTCTTTCTCTCAACAATCCCATTTTGCTGAGGAGTTCTCACAGCAGAAAACTCATGTTTGATCCCAAGGCTATCACAATAAAGATCTACTTTTGCTTCCTTAAATTCAGTGTCGTTGTCGCTACGTATCCTATTAATAGTGACTCCGTGTTGATTTTGCAGGACACGGCACTTGGTCATTAAAAACTCTATAGCATCGGATTTCTCTCTCAGAAAACCTACAATGGAGTACTTGGAGAAATCATCTACCATCACGAGGATGTACCTCTTACCACCTAGACTCTCAGTACGAGTGGGACCCATAAGATCCATGTGAATTAACTCCAGAACTCGAGAGGTGGTAATGGAATACAACTTCCTATGAAGACTACGAATTTGTTTTCCCAACTGACAGGGTCCACAAACGGTCGAAGTTGACTTTCCAAGAGATGGTAAGCCACGTACTAGGTCCTTTTTAGATAAACGATTGAGATCTCTAACTTTCATGTGACCTAGACGTTGGTGCCATAGATCCATAGGAGTGATCGTGGCGCTGTTGCAGACAAGTGAGGATGTGGGCTTAGTCCCATAGCAATTATCCTCGGTCCTCACCCCTTGCATCAAAAGTTTACCGGCTTGATTGTAGACTTTACACTCGTCCCGGTCAAACTTTACTGTAAAGTCAGTATCGCACAGCTGGCTAATGCTGAGAAGGTTTGCTTTCAAACCTTTGACGTACAAAACATTTTCTAGCTTAGGAAAACCAGGTAACTCGATAGTACCTCGTCCTATAATGCTAGACTTACTCCCATCTCCAAAGGTGACTCTTCCATCTTGATAGTCCTCAAGAGTCGTAAAAAATGAGGCATCACCTGTCATGTGTCTGGAGCACCCACTATCAAAATACCACTGAGAGGTATTATGTGCTTTGAGAGCAACATGAACAACAAAGGCCTTTTTATCTTTCTTAGGCACCCAAGCAGAGATGACCTTTTGTTTGCCTTTGTTGTTGTTGGTTTTAGCTGGAATGTAAGAAGCATTCACTAACGGCGAAGACATCCGTCGGAATTCTTTCATCAAACTTTGAGTCGTGGCAGCTAAGAACTCAACTCGCTCTCTCAGACTAGAAAACTCATCAGTATGACGTGGTGGAGCAGTAGTACATCGTGTCCGACCCATGCTATAGCAAGTTTCCCTAAGGTGGCCTTTTCTTTTGAAATAAGTACAAAAGAGCATAGTCAAAGGCGGACCTTGGTTTGCTTTTCTTGGTCGAACTCTCCTTCGAGGTTTTTTACGGTGACCATAAGGAGTTGTAGTAAACTCAGGAACTGGTCCAGGTGCAATTTGGGACGTGCAGGCACCATCATATCCAATTCCTTGACGATCACCAAAACCTAAAGCGGGGCCGAGGAGCATCTTTCCCATCTTCCCAGATCTGTCCTCGATTTGTACCTTGACTTCCCGTGCTTTCTCAAGATCAAGAGTCAGCTGGGCAACAAGGGCTTCAAGTTTCTTCCGAGTCTCCACGGAGGAATGGAGCTGACTCGTAAGACTAGCCACTTGCTTAATCAAGTCCCCTCTCTCTTTTTCTAAAACACTCTCTCTCTCTCAAAACAAATTCTCATTCTCGACACATGTAGAATCTCTCTCTCTCAGGGCGGTGCAAGTGGAGAACTCTCTTTCTCTTGCTTTCTTTAAATCTTCTTCTAAGCAGGTGATCTTAAGAACTAACGCTTTGTTACGCTTTTTAGTTTTAAATGACTCGGAATATAACTCAGCGTAGGCGCGTTGTATATCACTCTCACTCTCACTTGTGTCATCCTCCCCCTCACTCCCATCGCTCTCACTGGCGAGGTGTCCCTGTGAAGCATCATCCTCAACGTCGTGAGGAGAACTAGGAGTGCTCACTTGGCTGGCCATGAATGCGGTGAAGTTACACTCATGCGGTGACTCATCTCCAGAATCCACCATCTCGACCTCACTGTCGTCACTAAGGGTAGCATTAAGAACATCTTTCCCTTTCTCTCTATTCAGACGATTGGCACACTCAAAAGCTCTATGACCCCTACCATCACACTCAAAACATCTCTCACTTTCTTTCAGAGGAGGATTTTTGGAAACTTTTTCATTTTCTTTTCAAACTTATTTTTCTCAAATTTCTTTTTATCTTTAAAATTGCCATTTTTCTTAAATTTGAGAATCCTCTTGAAATTTTTTGCGAAAAGAGCCAAATCATCTAAGTCAAAATCGCACTCAGAATCTGATGTGTCAGTCTCTCTCTTTCTAGATGACTCTACCCTCTTTCTAGCTGACCCCTCACTCCTTCTCTCTTGGGCTTTAAGAGCAATTCCCTTATCTTTAGATTTAGCATTTTTAGGGAACATATCAATTTCATAAGTTTGCAAATCTCCTACAAGTTCTTCTAATTTTAGCGTATTTAAATTACCCATAGAATTTAGCACAGTGACTTTAGGGATAAAACGCTTAGGCAAAGAACGAAGAATCTTTTTAACAACTCTAGCATTCGGAATTTGTTCACCAAGATTAAAACTAGTACTCACAATGTCAGAAAGTCTAGCATAAAATTCATCAAAGCATTAAGAATCATGCATGGTGATTGTTTCAAATTGAGTTGTCAAGTTTTGCAATTTAGACTCTTTCACAGCATTAGTTCCTTCATGGGTGAGTTGTAAAACATCCCATGCCTCTTTTGACGTGGTACACGTCATTATGCGTTTGAACTCATCAGGTGTGACAGACCCAGAAATAGCACTTAGACCCTTAGAATTAAAAGATGACCATTTAATTTCTTCATCAGTCCAAGAAATGTCAGGTTTCAAGTTGGTCACATTATCAACAGTCACGGTGGGAGGAGTCCACCCTCGTTCAAACAAAATCCAGACACGTTCATCAATGGCTTTTAAAGCCGACCTCATACGGGCTTTCCAATAAGCATAATTTGTCCCGTCAAAAACAGGCATTTTATAATATGACTTCTCCATTTGAACACGCACTTTTTCAAAAATCAATTTTTTTCAGAAAATTGATATCTTAGAAAAATTTTGCGGAAAAAGGAATAATCGATAAAATAGCGTAACCTGCTCTGATACCAATTTGAAGACGTGTGTGCTAGCGTTCAAATGATCAAGTTATATATTAAACACCTTTTAACCCAAACAAACCCTAAACATGCAACTAGGTGTGGTTGAAACAATATGAAATCATGCAAGAGTCATTCAAACACACATAATTAAGGAAAAATCCCCCACAGGGGCAAAACCATTTATTTTCACTATAATTTGTAAGAAAATGGCTTACAATCGGATTACAATGAAAATACAAGTTGACTAAGAATTACCCTCGGGTATCTGATTCTGTAGTCGCGGCTGGAAGAAACCCTTTCCAATAGGGCTGCAATGAAGAGGAAGGAGCGGTCCACTTCACAAGGGTTGAACAACAGCAATGGTGTTCTTGGGTTACCAAACTTGATTCACATAGATATGGAAGATGTGTGAATCTAAAAACCTAGAATCATAGGACTCAATAGGTGAAGACTTTAGGGTTGATATGCTCTGAAAATCGTGTGTAGAAGTCTTAGAAAAACCACTTCCCGTAGTGGGATTAAATAGGAGAACTTGAGCCCTAAAATTTGGAACATGATCTGAACACGATCTGTTGAAATTATCCTCGTCGGATCGGTCCGGTATCTTTAGACGGATCGGTCCGGTGACATCGGATCGGTTCCTTTTTTTGAAAACGGATCCATCCGGTTGACATCGGATCAGTTCGTCATTTTGGCTTCATCGGTTCGCTATGGATCCGGGGTATACTGGCCTCACCTCAGTAGGCGGATCGGTCCGGAGGAACCGGATCGGTTCTTTTATCTGGGCCGGATCGATCCGGTCTGTTCCATGATTCCTTTTGTGCTTTTGATATTCGGATTCCGTTGATGAGTGTATGATTCTTGAATTTTCTCAACGGTGTAACGGCGTACGACATATAAAATGCAAATGGACAAAAATGTCCTTACAGTTGTGAAGGTTGCTCGGGGACAAAAGGAACTTTCGGTTCCTCGTGAAAAACCCAAATTCGATAACTATCCCATCTTAACAAATGTAGTTCAATTGTTTTCCACTCAAACATCTTACTATTATTACACCTAGCACACATATACGGAAACTCTTCATCATTATCACATCTCTTTGTGTATTTCACAAATTCATTAGCACCTCTGTGAAACACACCCCCTAATCTATTTATCTCACCCATCCACTCTTTGTATTTAGGTTATCCCATCACAGTTACTACAAACAATCACCTATTATGGGTAAGAAGGGTATATTCGTAGATTAACATAAACAAAAGTGTGAATATTTAGTTCCCATTAGTATAAACAATCACCTATTGAATGCGTATGCATAAGAACTAGAAGGCTAGTTTCTATGCGTAAATTTATTCGTGCATTCAAATTCAAAATTCAATTTTAATTTGAAATTGAAATTGATATTATGATATTAATTCCTATTTCTTTTATATCCTCTAAAGGGTGAGTGGTCCTATCCCATTCAAGACCGTATATTTCTGTAATATACTTAACATCTAATGCACATTGTTTCAATTTGAGGAAAATTCGGCACCATATCCCCATAGTTCTCCAAGTACATGAAATAGATTCGTAAGTGTGAGTGTTATTTCAATTTATCAATTGAAATAACACTTAACTATGCACCATCTAGTATGTATCTAGAGAACATTAAGATACGCCTGCAGAATTTCCACCAAAGTAACAAGTTTAAGTTACTACGAATGTCATTATACAGAAACTATGCAGTCTCAAACTATCCAAACGGGACAATTCGAGAGATCTCATTACAGGAGTAATGACTCTCGAATGGGTCTAAGGGCTATTGAATGCGTATGCATAATAACTAGAAGGCTAGTATCTATACGCACTATATGTAATTTAAAGTATATTTCATTTAATTATGTCTTATCACAATTCGAGAGATTTCATTTAATTATGTAATTTAAAGTGTGTTTCGTTTAACTAAAAGTACACATAAGAACTAAAACTTATACCAATTTATACCAATAACACCAATTCAAATTCAATTTCAATTTATACCAATTTATATCAATATCAATACCAATTCAAATTCAATTTCAATTTAGGGAAATGGGTCCTATAGAATTACAATGTATACAAATTAAGAAGGTTATTAACCAAACCATTAACAAAACCAAAAATCAACATGTATCCCATACTCCTTATACATCTACATGACAAAAAAATATTAACAATAACAAGTTCTCAAGTAAGGGTTCATACTGTGTTCTTGCACAAAGAGGAGCACGTAATTATTTTACAAGGGTGTGTTACGTCATAAGGAGGTCAATCAATATATTTCAAATGTCCCCAGTCATTTATAATATTATTATATGGCATAAATAAGACTGTGTGACAAATATTGAAACTCCACACACACTAATTCACACACACAAACACACCTCTACACACATTGCCCCCCACCCCCCCCGCACACACACACACACCCTACGTCCACTTCCCCCCCCCCCCCACTCACACACGCTACACCCACTGCCCCCTCCCCCCACCCACCAACACCCCCATACACCTACACACACCTACCCCCCACCCACTGTCGGCCCCTGCAACCACCCCCTGGCCCCCTCCCCGCCACCATTGCCCCATACCCCCCCACTCCTACACACCCACACGCACACACCTACACACACACACACACGTAGTATTACACACACACATACAAAGGAAAGATTAAGAGAGAGAGAGAGAGAGAGAGAGAGGAAAAAATACCTGAAACGGGGAGGGAGAGAGAGAGAGAGAATTGTTAGGAATCGAAAACGGTGGGTAAAAAAAAGAGACGGTAGGGTTTTTATTAAATAGAGTTATAACGGACCTGTCAAGGTCTTTGACCGTGACAAATTGTTACTGTCATTGATCGTGACAAGGCTGGCTAACTCAAAGGTGGCAATTTTTTCTTTTTGGTGTAGGATGAAAAAGTTGTGAAGAGAGAGAAAATGAGCCAGAGAGCTGAAGAGATGCTTGCAAAGAGAAAGTAAGTAGTAAAAAGAAAGATAAATTAAGACATGAGCTTAAATAGCTTAAAAGAACTGACTGAAATGTAGAATAGAACTAAGAAAACACCAACACTTGTCTCAAAAGTACTTCCCTCCAAAAGGGTAGATGTTGTGGAGGTAGAAAGAAAAAAAGCACCTTTTTGGGCACAATCAATTAAAACAACCTCATGGTTATATTTTGGACTTGTTAATTTCCCAAAAAATTAAAATTAAATGTTGGGAGTTCTAAGGCAGCGAAGTGGTCCATTTATGAGAATTAATTATTCTAATAGGAAGCAAAAAGTTATCATTTGGACACATCAACACGTGCATCTGGATTTGGTGTCCCCATTACTAATAGTAAAACATGCATGCAAAATGGACCAAAATTGAAATATTTTTAGGTTTAAGGTAAAAACACTATTACAAGTATATTCTAAACATACCAAATTTGGTTTAACCTAAAATGCCTATCAAATGGCTAAAACAAGCGTTATGCGAGAATGACATAATGAGATCAATTAAGTTTAACCATCAAAGCATGTAAAAAAATATAATAAGCAATAAGGCAATTCACAAAATATCAGCTCAGTTATAAGGCCTGCAACAATGATATAAAACAAAATAATTTTTCCATTAATACCAGAAGCTAAGAATTACAAAAATTGGAAAAAGAAAATAACACTCATCTATTTTGAGTAAATAGTAGTGGGGGAAATGAATAAATTATAAGATGGTATAATGTGTCCCATAAGTAATTGATGTGCTTTTCCTCTAAATCCAAATAGGCTTTATCTTTATCTAACCCTATAAACAATGGTTCCTGGTATTAAAGTTTCATAATCGCTTCATGTGCCTTCTCTATTATTTCCCTGGCCTTGAGGAGAATGTTATTCGATGATAGAACTTCCAAACCTAGGTTCTCTGCATCATCTTCAATATTCAAATATACCATTTCGAATGTTTTCCCCTCCTCGAAGACATTAGTGGAAGTATTATGGAAGTCATCACGAGTATTCGCTCGACCTTCATAGTCTTCAAGTTTGGCATAAAATCGATTTACCCTTCTATTATTGGAATGATATGTTTTGAGGGAAGAGGAAATATGGTCTTTGGTAATACTAGGACATTTTTAAAATGTTCCAAGACCATACTAACGGGGGGAAAATTATTTTAGTATTGCCCTCTTAATAGAATAAGAGGAGGAAGCTGAGAGAAGGCGTGCATGACATCAAAAAATTTCCAACATTGATTGTAGGGGAAGGATACTCTAGAAAGTAAAGTAGTTCCTAAAGAATCTTGAATATTCGGATATATATCACGAATTGGATCACCCATTAAATTTTATGGGTAGACTATCAGAGTAGAAAGGGGGTCATTAGACAAGATACTTATTTACCTCGTCTTCGAACGTTTCCAAGTCAAAGATTTTGTCAAAAAGGATGAAAAGGTGTAAACATCATTGACGATAAAATGGTATAATTTTTCAAAAAAATAATGGCCATAATTTATAGTGTCATATACGTGAGAACTTTGTAAGTTGCACAATACCAAGCTAACAAAAGATTAAAGTATTCACTTGCATCAACTTGAACACGAAATTGGGTTTAATGGGCCTTGACCAAGAATAATCTCCCCTAGGGTCATGAGTGGAGGAGGGATAGGTCAATTGTGATATATATTCAAGGGGGAAATGGGGACAACTAAGGATGTAACCAACACTTAGTCCATAAAGAGGGATAACGTGTAAAAACCCATTATGGACTAAGGTAGGATAATGGCTTCGGTCGACAGACTGTAAGGACATATTTTATAAGTCCTGTTTACAATAGTATATGTGATATACCGATACAAACTGTCGAATAAAAAGTTCAAGTTTGAAGATACATGAAGATGGATCTGAATATCAAAAGTTCTTCAGCATTCAAGCCTCCGGGCGATAGATTATGGCAAGGATGTGTTTAAGCTCCTCAATGGTTCATTTAAAGTGTTGGGATATATTTCTAAAATATTTTCTAAGTTTTGAGGCGTTATTTTTTGTCAAAATATTTTTCTTAGTGTTGAGGCGGAATTTTTAACAGAATAAAAAAATTATTTGTCTACGCGCCTGGTTGTTCGAGCGACATGGAAATGTCACGCGATATGTCGTTTGAGTGACATAGGGCATCGGGCGAGCGAGTTATCTACTTCGTTCGAGCGACAGCACTGACTCATTTTTTTTACATAAATCGTGTTAAATGAGTCCGTTTTCATTAAGAAGATCTGATGATTTTCACTCTTCAAAAACTTTAAAACGGCAGAACACTTTGGCTTCTTTCATTTAGGGTTCAATATTTTATTTTTCAATTCACAAAAGTCCTAAATGCTTTAGTGAATTGTTTTGGAACCCGAGATACATCTTTGCTCGATTTTCTCTTGTAGCGAGGACAACATACTGATGATCTAGGTGCCACTTGAGGGAGGAATTGTGCTGACGTTGACTACATGTCATAGGGAGTACTCGTGGGTGTTCCTGACTGATTAGACTGTGTGTCTTTATGGATCTTCTGAGGTTGATTCATTGTTGACTTAGAACTGCGTGTTCTTATGGGTACCTGTGGATATTCATTGTAGATTTCGCCTGTAATCATTATGGGTATTATTAAGTGAAATAAAAAGCTTTTCTCTTTTTGAGTTTTTCCCTAAAATCTGTATGTTATCAATTTATTTATGATGGTTTGATTTTACCCACGTAGTTGTATGTTTTAGGGCTGAATTAAATTGGCTTAAAAATTGACTCTAGTTAAATAAATTTACAATCGGAATTTGCGAATTCGATTTAATCAATATCACATAAAATATCTCAATTTGGTATCAGAGAAGATTTCACTAATTTACTGTGAATTACTTTTCCCGAAAAATTTTGTGATATTGATTTTGTTTTAAATCTGATTTTGAAAAATCGCAATGTTTTCGAATGAAAACTTATATAATCAATTGTCAATTTTTGACTGGTCTAATTATGCTTACTGGAAATCTCTTATGAAATCGCATTTAAAAATAATCGATGAACGTTTTTGGATTGTTTGTGAAAGAGGCTGGACTCCTCCCATTGTCACCGCAAATAATGTCACTAATTTAAAACTTGTGATAGACTGGACTGAGGATGAATTTTGGTGGAGCACTTTTAACTCACGTGGGCTAAGTGAAATTTCGGGTGCCGTCACTCCTGAGGAGTTCCGACGTATTATGATGTGCACCACGTCGAAAGAAGCATGGGATGTCTTACAACTTACCCATGAAGGCACAAAGGTGGTCAGAGAGTCTTAAATTCAAATTTTAACTACTCAATTAGAAAAAAATAACCATGCTTGAATCTAAGTGTTTTGATGATTTTTACGAATGCCTATATGATATTGTCAACACTATTTTAAATCTTGGCAAGAACATTCCTGATGCATGAGTGGTTAAAAAGACTTTGAGCTCGTTACCTTAACATTTCATCCCTAAAGTAATTGTTTTGAATTCCTTAGGTAATTTAAGTAATTTAAAATTGAAAGAGCTAGTAGGAGACCTCCAGACATATGAGATTGACATGTTCCCTAACACTGACAAACCTAAGGATAGAGGGATACCACTTTAAGCCCAGTCTAGGAAAGGAGAGGAAGTGTCAAAGAGAGATAAGAAAAAGAAAGGAAAAGTTTGTGAGTTCGAGACTGAGGGAGAATTTGATTTTGATAAGAACTTGTATGTGAATTTTTTTAAAAAAATTCTCAAATTTTCAAAGCAAAGTTCTTCCAATAAAAGGGTTTTTGAGAAAAATAAAAAGAGAGATGTGGCCAAAGAGAGTTCTGAGAAAGAAGGTGAGAAAGAGAAAGAGTAAGAAGAAATATGTTCTGAGTGTGAGGGTAGAGGGCATAGAGCATTTAAGTGTTCCACTAGGCTAAAGAGAAAGGGAAAAAAGATTGTCATGCCAGCCACTCTTAGCGATAGTGAGGAAGAGGTGAAAGATTTCGGGGATGAGTCTTCACATGGGAAGATTGTTGCCTTCTTAGCTAGTCACGTGAGCACAACTATTTGTCCCACAACGATGAGGATACTTGTGCATGTGAGACCCCTGAGGATAGTTTGAGTGTTTCTAGTGAGTGCGTTAGTGGGGGTGATAGCGAGCTCCAAATTGCGTTTAGAGATTTTTACGCCGAGAGCTTAGGGACTAAGAACTTAAATAAGGAGTTAGGTCTTAAGGTGATAGATTTGGAGAGAGGTATTGAGAGTTTGAGGGGATTTTAGTCATCAGCGAGTCAGCTCGAGAAGGTTAAGGTTTCTTTGAGTGAGCAGTTGATCTTCGTAAATCGGGAGAAGAATGAACTTATAGCCCATGTGTCATAATTAAAGAGAGATCTTGAACGTCCCGAGGAGGTAAAGGTCACTTTAGAGGATACATATAAGAAGGTAGGAAAGATGCCCCTCGGTCCTACTTTGGGTAATGTTGAGAGACTAGGAATAGGTTATGACAGTGCGTCTACTTCCCAAGTTGCACCCTGTCCAATTTTTGAGTTTTTGATTGATCCATATGTCTCTTAACCTAGCCCACCTAGGTGTGTCGTACCTGCTAGCAGAGTGCGTCGTAGACGTTTTGAGAGAGGTGTTACTAGGCCCGTGTATATTTTCACCCATTGTAAGAAGAGAGGACACCTTAGGAAATTTTGTTTTAAGCTGGGTGGTGTGTCGCATAGATTTTTTCCATGTATTCACACACACATCCCTACACATGATTCTTTTGGATGATTATATAATATATTTTGCACATATTAGGGAGAAATTTAAGTTTTTGGTCAAAACTTCACATGATTTTATGGATGTTTTTCATAGGATGTCACCACCTTTGGAAAACTCCACCGCACCTAACGGTTGAGGTTTAAACTTATTTGCTAGCATATGATGATTTTTATGATGATATTTTATGCCTATTGCTAGTATGTACCATTTTTGTATTTATATTTTCCATTCTTGATATATTTTTTGAAAAATCAAAAAGATTTTTGTTATAGAAAAATTTTGGAAAAATACAACAAGATTTTATTTTGATAAATTTTTTAGAAAAAGAAAAAAAGAGTTTTGTATTTTGTTTACATCGTTTATGGATGGACATTTAGGATGGCCAAGTCACAATTTTATTCCATATCCATGTGACTTTTTCATAGTGTTTTGATATGCGTCATCATTTCATTATTGGCCTTGATAATGCTTGGAGTCATTAAGATGTAATTTGAGATGACTACCTATATGTATGACTCTTAGTTTCCTTTAATGCACACTTGCACAGATTTATTTGATTATTCTACTTATCAAATCACATGTTTCCATCTCATGGTAAATGTAATAACCATTTACCATGAGAAATTAAATTACAAAAAATGATGAGTGGTCATGGGAAAGGGCTGCGAGAGTACAAAATTAACTCGTCATGAAATCCACTATTTAAAAGAGCCTAAGAAAAAATTAAGACAATAAAAATTATCATATGCCAAAAATAGGGCCAATAAGATTTCTCTAAGGAGAGAAAAACAAATCACCTCAAGAAAAATCCATTATACATTATTTATGAGGGTGTTCGGATGACAAAATGTAAAAAACGGCGTCCTGACGAAGTCTTAAAAAAGCAATACATAGTTTTAGACGTTATTGGTGTCAAAATTATTTTAGACTTTGATGTGTTGATTAGATTGAGTTGGTGTCATATAAATTCACATTTTTGACCCCTAAGGACAATTTTGAGATCATTCGTTAGGAGGATCCGTATTCATCGTGCACATATGTTATGTTTGATTGCATTGATATTCTTATCGAATTTTCTCACACCCATTCATTTCGTTTCCATGATTTGGCTGTCTTAGTGAAAATTCATGGTGTGTGAGTTTTCGTAAAATAATTTTTGCATTTTTGTGTGAAACATTGAAAAATCAAAAATAGATGGTGGAATTCTTTTGAGTATCTATTAATGATCATAGTTGTTTTCTATGCTTATCGTGAAAACTCCATGTTTGTTTTGTTGTGTTTATTCTTTTCCTTGTCTATTTCGGACAAATAAAAAGGGGGAGAATGAATCATATGGGAGTTTACATTATGGGGGAGATTTGAGATTCGATATTTGTTTTGATGTTATGTTATGTCATTTTAAAACTCGATACATCACAAAGGTATTTGCATTGTCTCATGTGTGTAGGTACAAAGATTGATGATCATTTTTTTGCACACCCTCATGAGAAACGCTTGAAGATTTGATGTTGAAGATTTTTGAAGAAAAGTTTGAAGTCTTAACATTTTTAGTACCTTTGTTGTTTTGGGATCATGGGAGGGTATTAGATCTGTGTAGGAATTTTGATTCGATAATTCATATGTTTTTATTTTGTACCAGCATAGACATAGAGGGAGATTTGTAAGGACATACTTTATAAGACTTGTTTACATTAGTATATGTCATATACCGATAAAAACCATCGAAGAAAAAGTTCAAGTTTGATGATACATGAAGACGGATTTGAATATCAAAAGTTCTTTAACATTCAAGACTCTGTGAGATAGATTATTGTAAGGATGTGTTTAAGTACCTTAACGGGTCATTTAAAGTGTTGGGATATTTTTCTAAAATATTTTCTGAGTGTTGAGGCACTGTTTTTCGTCAAAATATTTTTCCAAGTGTTAAGGCGGAATTTTTAACAGAATAAAAAAATCATTTTTTACGCGCCTGGTCGTTCGATCCACATGCGCATGTAGTTCAAGCGACATTGCAAAATTGCGTGATATGTCGTTCGAGCGACATGTGGCATCGTTCGAGCGAGATCCCTACTTCGTTCGAGCGACAACACTGACTCAATTTTTTTTATATAAAGTTGTTTAATGAGTCCTTTTTTGTTAAGAAGACCTGATGATTTTCATTCTGCAAAAACTGCAAAACAGCATAACACTTTGTCTTCTTCAATTTTGGGTTCAATCTTTTGTTTTTCAATTCACAAAAATCCTAAATGCTTTAGTAAATTTTTTTGGAACTCAAGATACATCTTTGCTGGAGTTTCTCTTGTAGGGGTGTTGATACGAGAAATCGTCCACTTATCATTCTCGTACCAGCAAATCATGAGTAAAGTGTATAATAAGTAAATAAAGCTAGTAAATAGAGAGAAGGCAAGATATAGGGTGGTTCAGCTTCTAAAATAGGCCTACGTCCACTGTGTTGCTCCGTTCTCATTATATTTGTTGTATTGTACAATATAATCATGCCTTAAGAGGCGTACAAGTATGAGAATAAAGGAGAGTACATGACAATATTGAGGATTCCGATGTGCCGGTGAGGTGGCTGCGATGTGGATGAACAGTCCCAAAGTTGTATACTGAGGTTGTATAGAGAGAATCGGTACTGTATAATCTTCCCCCGGAGTTTGGAACGATCTAGTCCCCCTATTTTCGAGGTGTGGTCCTCTATTTATAAGAGATACGCCCACGTGCAATGAGCATGTGACGTACATAAAGTCGGGATTTACAATGGAGAGGGACGCGATCTGCAAGGCAAAGGTGATGCACCCCGCACTGGTCGGATCCGCGGTATGTTGGTGGGGGCCGTGCTACGTGATGAGGAGGGTCGCGCCCCATGATGAGGAAGACCGCGCCCTGAGTTCAGTTAGGGGTCGCGCTCTATGTTGAGATGGGCGATGACATGTAGCCCGTATAATGCAGAATACCTTCTGTGGTAGGGTGTTATATTTGTACTATTAATAAGCCCCCAACTCATAGTGCCAAGAGAATTCGACTAGGGCTACGACTTAGTTCAGTCTTCTTAGGTACCACAGTACTTCCAAGGCGACGATTCATCTTCCACGCTCTCTTACATAAATTGTTCGGGCAGTGGATTTCATTATGTTTCCAAAACTTTGAGAGCAAATCAGGAGCGAATTTCTGCGCACCCATCTTCTTGTGTTTCCTGGCAACCTTCCAAGGCTGTGGGTGGTGGTGCAAGGTGGTTGGAGGCTGAGCATCACTGGTTTCTCTGTTTCCAGGTAATTTTTCAACCAACATCCCTTTTAAATAGCTTTTGCAACTCGTAATTCTTCTTTAAATGTACGAAAACATGATTTCTTCCCTTCTGATCTTCAACACTTGCATTTTTCTGGATTGCTTGATAGGAATCTAGGGTTTTATTTGAACAATCTTCAAATTCCCAAGCATCAAATATATATATCCATGATAAATAATTGAAATTGTTGCAAGAATTCCCTGAATCGATCTTCATAATACGAAATTAAACAATTGTGATCATATAAACTGCATTTACGCAAAAAGAATCAAACTGTTCTTTGATGTTCTTGAGTCACACACCTCACATTTTGGGTCTTCAATCCTTAATTGAATCAATATTGACCTGTTTTAGTAAGAGTCTGTGGCATGATAGACTATGCCTTTAGCAACTTCGGTGATGGTTGCGGCATGTAGACATTATAATCCCTTGGGTTTCAATTTCGGTGATGGTTGCGGCCTGCAGGGTCGGAGGGTAGTCCCTTAGGTTTAATAAATTGGGTCAACAGTGTTTTAGCCCATTCGCAACTACAATAGGGAAATAACACCCCATCAAACCAATACGCTGCAGCGCTAATTGTCTTTTAGTTCTTAAACCCCACACTTCACATTTGGCCAGTCTCGTCAATCACTCATATTCACTATTCGTATAAATAATCTTATCGCGGCTTCTTAAAGTCTTTTTGAACCATACTAGTTACGGTGCCTAACTGCGGACTCTGCTGTTCAGGTACTGATGAAGCCATATGAGCTTTGACCCAAACGAATTTCTAAGAGGTTTCTAGGCAAAACACTTCGGAGCCTCTCCACCTGAACTTCCGTCCGTTCCTCCTCTGAGATCAATAGGGCCTTTCCAACTAAGGAATTGCCCTAACTTCATGATACTAGACTCAAACTCCGCGGACTCTGCCTGCAAGAAGGATTTTGAGTCCCCACCAATGGAAGAGGAAGCCAATTCAAGTAATAATCCATTGGGTGTAGGAGATGATGCCGCGGAAGTTAGGGATAACCCAGTTGGTCCATCTGGGAGGACTGAGAGACTCCTAGCTGCGCTTGATATCCGCAGCATCATGACCCAAGACTGGGTTGACCAGGTGGCTGAGGCCTTCAAATTTCTAGAAAATTCGATCATTTCAACACCTGCCACGAACTAAAGGCTTTTCACAGCTCTGGCTGATGATGGAATTTGCTTCCTACTTCATGCATTTATTTACGGGTTGCGACTTCCTGTTCCTGTTCCTATTCCCATCCGACGCATTTTTTAAACAATGAAACTAGCCTCAGCCCAGTTAGATCCCAATGGTTGGAGAGCCATTATTTTCGCGGTCGTTCTTTGGGAGAATCAATTCAAAAGGGACATTACTCCTGCAGAGTTTTTTCATTTCTACCGCCCAAAGGAAAACTCCCTAAAATTCGTCGAGTACTATTACATCTCCGGCCGCAGTAGGGACGAGACCCTTTACTCTGGGAGGCCGACCAGTGTAAAGAACTGGAATGGTAAGTATTTCTACATCTTCGGAGAAGGATGGGAGATACACCCTCAGTAAAATGATAGGGAGAAATCGTTTAGGATGCCACGGTAATGGGGTTCTCCTTATAAGCTAGGTAATTTGATGACAGTCTCATCCCTTATTTCTTTCTAATTGCCCTCTATACTAACCCTTGAAATGTTTTTCGCAGTTGTTGATAACTTGCAACTGAGCAAGCGGTAAGAGAAGAGATTTACTGAGGCCCCCTACTGGAGAGAAGAAATTCAGCGTCCTTGTATCATCTGCAACTGTATTCGAGGCAGGTTTCTTCCCCAGTAAGTCCATTCCAAGAATGTCCGCGGAAGGTAATAACCAGAGCCGCGACCACTTATTATATCATCAAGTCCATTTCAAATACTTATTGTTTCTTTCTCTTTCAGGTGAGGAAGTTGATAGGGAGTTGTTGGTCGCCCAGCTGGCGGAAATGGATGATGACGCCACTGTCCTTAATAAGACAGTGCGGAGCAGGAAGAGGAAGAGGTCCAAGAATAAGACACCTACCGTGGCTTTTTTCAGTGATCATAATCCCCCTGCCGCGACCCCAAATATGGCCATGGACAAAACAAACCTTGATGCGCCCGAAATCCAAACTGAGATCTATGATGACATCGGAGCTAACCTGGACGCGGTGGGCTTGATGTCCATGTCTGATGATCCCATCCATTCGGCTTCTCCTCCGCCACTGCCTATAGTGGCAGTTAATACCAACTTAGCACCTCCTCAGTGCCGCAGCGGGGTTGGTCCTGATGGTCGTCCACAGCCTTAGTTAAGATAACCTGGCCCTGAGTCCTCATGGGACACTATTGCTAAGGTTGAGCAAAGAATGAAGAGGGACCTTGATGCTGTGGATCTTGACAGTCTGGTCGAAGAGGACCATAATGATCTAGAGGACTGCGGCCTCCACAGACTTTTGAGGGTAAGTGCTAGTGTTTTCTCAGCTTTGATTTTTCATTTCATACTTTCCCCATAATTTTCTCTTTTTAGGTCGTGGATGTCATAGTGGCTCAAAAGAGGAAGTACGAGGCCCTCTATAAACTAAAAGAGGGATTAAGAGGGTGTATGTTACATATCTAGAGGCTGCACGGACTTCATCTTTCGAGGCTGAGAGGAAGTCTGCTATCGCGGCTCTTCAGGCAGCCTAAATGGACTTAGCTGCTGAAAATAATGCCAGGGAGGAAGCGAAGGAAAACTTCAAACAGGTCATAGAATCCCTAAAGGCCTCCCAGGCTCAGACCGCGGAAACTGCCCAGGCCGCTGAATCCTCCAACAATAAGCTTAGCCTCCTTCAAAAGAGGTACGAGGAGCTGAAGGCCAAGTCTGCCCAAGATGCCGTGGACCATACCGCGACAATAAAGAAAATAGAGGCAGCTCATGGTGACGCTCTTTCTGCTGGCCATTGACCATATAGTGGAGTCATTCAAGGGCACTAGGGACTTCTTCCTCATCAACAACAGGGCCTACCTCCACGACTACCAAGAGCTACGACAGAGAATAATAAAGAACTTCCCTGAGACCAAGGAGAAGGTTATTTCTTGGAGACTTAGTGATGCTGAACATCAAGAATGCATCGCTGAGCTCAAGGCCACGGCAGAGGAGAAAGCCAGATTAAACGCCGAGGCTGAGGCAGCTGCAGCGGGAGAAGAAACTGAGAGCGCCGCAGATGGTGATGAGGGTGATGAGAATGATGATGCAGCTTCATGATTTTGTAGCCTCATAATTTTTGGAACTATCAATATGGGTTGCATCCCTGTTTGAATTTTGTACTCCTTAACTAAGGCTGCCGCCTTTTTGTATGTAATCTTTAATATTTGCCAAGATTTCTTAATGACCTTCACTATCAAGGTTGCAGCCACTTTCGCATGCTCTACTTGCATAAATGTTTCAATACTTGTGTGCTTTTTTATTTTGCTGACTGAATATATAACTTGAGCTTTGAGATTTGCTTACTTGATTGAATGAGCCTTCTGTGACACCAATATATAAATGTTTTGCTCATAAATATAGTTGCAGCCTGCTGTGTTTTTGCCTGTGTACATGTGGCTGCAGCCATTCTTTAATTTTTCAGTTCCATCTTTATTGTAGTTAAACACTTGATGTGCCGCTGCGCTTTAGCGAATGCAACTCTTTGGTATCTGCAGCCATACTCATTGGGCTGCGACACGTTCAAACGTATAGGTCATAGGTTGCGGTTGTAATGCATATGGCTCATGTGCAAGGGTCGTAGTAGTTTGACAGGGATGTGTCGATTTCAAATATTTGAATTCCCTCTGTAGTACCTTTAATTAAACCTAAATCCAAGCCATTTCCTGAGCATCAACCCTTAGTCTCTTTAACAGTTGCACTTAATTGTAGATTACCACATGTGCACTTCACATATGCTGCGGCACCTTCAATTGAATAAAAAATGCTTCTTGATCATTATCGCGACAGGTTAACCTTTACTGCTTGTCTTTGCCTTTGGTATGCTTTTGTGATTATAGCAAAACAGTAATTGCCTTTCATGGCTTTCCTCTTCTTTATCAAGTCTCCCCGGCCTTTGTAGATATACGGGATACTTTCAAACCTTCCCATATTGGGTTATGTTATTAATCCACCCACAGCTAACATATAGGATACTTTCAAGTGTCCACAGGCTGGGTTATGTTATTAATCCACCCACAGCTAACATATAGGATACTTTCAAGCCTCCCCAGGCTGGGTTATGTTATTAAGCCACCCAAAGCTAACATACAGGATACTTTCAAGCCTCCCCAGGCAGGGTTATATTATTAATCCACCCACAACTAACATATAGGGTACTTTCAAGCCTCCATAGGCTGGTTTATGTTATTGAGCCACCCACAGCTAACATACAGGATACTTTCAAGCCTCCCCAGGCTGGGTTATGTTATTAAGCCACCCACAGCTAACATATAGGATACTTTCAAACCTCCATAGGCTGGTTTATGTTATTGAGCCACCCACAACTAACATACATCATACTTTTAAGCCTTTCCAGGCTAGGTTATGTTATTAAGCTACCCATAATTGTGGATATATATAAATCTATCCCTGACTAGATATTACAAGTCTCTCGACTTAAAGACGCATCCCGAGAGCTAAGAACGGGCATTGTAAGACCTTATGAGTGTTATTGCAATCCAATTTGGATAATTACTTTCAGTATTTTCTTTCGCCATTTTTAATTATCATCAGCTCTCGGACAATCACTCGGACAATCAGATGTCTTATCGAGCGCTATGTCCCATTTAGATATTATCATTCCTGATATAACATGTTGTCTCGAATCGAGATCTGTTTAAGACAAGAACGGTCTTCACAAGATGTCATTTCATGGAAATGAGAATTAAAATATGGCACTATAAAAGTGAACTTGATTCCATGCATCCATTCATATATGTGTATATGTATATGACTTAGGGAAGCCGATACAAAATTGAATTTAAAATGGCAAAAGAAAAGTTATCATTATAAAGTAGAGATAGATGGAATATAAGACATAATCATGAAGAATGGGCATGCGGTAAGTGAGACTCGGTTGCATCCCCTAAACATCTTTGATGAGCCTTTGCAACATTCCTTATCCAATCAGCCTTTCAATTTCATCCTTCAGAGCATAGCATTGCTCAGTGTCATGGCCATGGTCCTGATGGATTCTGCACCAAGTGGCTTTGTTCCTCTTGTGGGGTGGAGCTCTCAGCTTTTCTGGCCACCTTAACAGCTTATCTTCTTTGATGCACTCAAATATCTCTTCTATCAGGAAGGCCAACGGAGTGTAGGCCCCGAATTTCTTCTCAGCCTTCTCCACTCTCCTTTTTTGGCACCTAGTGACTGATTCCGCAGTTGGATCCTCTTGAACTACTGCGGCAGTAAAGGCTGCTGAAGCAATAATCTTGGGTGCCACATCCACATTGGGTGAGGCCGCGACCTCTAGCATTAGCACCTTTTGAGTCAGATAGTTGACCTAGGTATGGAGTGAGGCGTGACTGTCGTAGAGGTGGTTGAGGTGATTATACAACTGCACAATCTCATCTTTGATTTTTGTGCTCCGGATGGATTGTCCTTCCATTTTCTGCCTTTGTTAGTCTTTACAAAAATATATAATCTGAGACAAAACTAGCAGAAGTGAGTAATCACAGAAACATTGGAGTGGCCAAGTAGGAAATGGGGATGCAGTGTTTGCACTGCTACACAGTATTGTTATTGAGGCCGCGACTAGTATGGCACATAGGTGCACGGTCGTGGCCTTTGTATGAAATTCACCAAGGTTGAGCTGGAGACCTCCTGAGTCCGTTCCTTGAAGTTTTGAAGCTTCTGTAACACACCTGCTCCAGTAGAGGCCACGACATGTAAGGTAGTTGAACTACCACGCCGCATCCCTACCTAGGCAGTGAAGGGAAAATCTTAAAATTAAAACCCAGAAACTGAGTTTTTCTCCCAAAACTCATGGGGAGTATACCTACTAGGGTCTATCCATGATCGAATAACCTCTCGGTGATCAAAATATCACAATTCTAATGATAAACCCTAGATCATAGGCAAAGAACAACAAAAAGGCAATAAACACAATCCTTCCCTAATCATTCCACTTATTGAGGCTAAAGCCCATCATGCTTTTTAGCATTATCTGGATGGAACGATATCACAGGGGTGTGTAGAATAGATCTGGGGTTACAATATGGGGTCATAATATGGAGACCTGAGGACAAATTTGGATATGAGAAATACTCATTTAAGGGCATAAATAAAAATAGAGCTCAATAACCAAAATTTACTCATGGGATGATGATCCAAAGGATCCCCGCGAATAGAATAAGGTGTTTAAGAACTCAAAAAATAGATAAACAAGATTGAAATATCTCGATTCCCACAGACGGCGCCAAATTATTGATACGAGAAATCGTCCACTTATCATTCTCATACCAACAAATCATGAGTAAAGTGTATAATAAGTAAATAAATCTAGTAAATAGAGAGAAGGCAAGATATAGGGTGGTTCAGCCTCTAAAATAGGCCTACATCCACTATGTTGCTCCGTTCTCATTATATTCGTTGTATTATACAATATAATCATGCCTAAAGAGGCGCACAAGTATGAGAATAAAGGAGAGTACATGGCAATATTGAGGATTCCGATGTGCCAGTGAGGTGGCTGCGATGTAGATGAACAGCCCCCAAGTTGTATACTGAGGTTGTATAGAGAAAATCGGTACCGTAGAATCCGCCCCGGGCATCTAGAATCGATCTAGTCCCCTTATTTTTGAGGTGTGGTCCTCTAATTATAAGAGACATTCCCACGTGCAATGAGCACGTGACGTACATAAAGTCTGGATTTGCAATGGAGAGGGACGCGGCCTCCAAGGCAAAGGTGTCGTACCCTGCACTGGTAGGATCTAAGACATGTTTGTGGGGGTCGCGCCCCGTGATGAGGAGGGTCGCACCCCATGATGAGGAGGGTCGCACCCTGAGTTCATTTAGGGGTTGCGCCCTATGTTGAGATGGGTCGCAGCATGTAGCCCGTGTAGTGCAGAATACCTTATGTGGTAGGGTGTTATATTTTTACTATCAGGGGGATAACCAAGTGCATATCAAAGTGCCACTTGAGGGAGGTATTGGGTTGACGTTGACTGCGTGTCATAGGGAGTACTCGTGGGTGTTCCTGGCTGATTGGACTGCGTGTCTTTATGGATCTTATGAGGTTGATTCATTACTGACTCAGAACTGCGTGTTCTTATGGGTATCTGCAGATATTCATTACAGATTTCTCTTATAATCATTGTGAGTATTATTAAGTGAAATAAAAAGGTTTTCCCTTTTTACGGTTTTTCCTGAAATCTGTGTCAACAATTTATTTATGATGGTTTGATTTTACCCACGTAGTTGTATGTTTTAGGCCTCAATTAAATTGGTTTAAAAATTGACACTAATTAAATAAGTTTACAATTGGAATTTGCAAATTCGGTTTAATCAATATCACATAAAACTTCTCATTGGCTTTTTGGTACTGGGTTTGGCTTCTTCAGCTACAAACATGTGTTTATAATAGGCTCTCCTTCAACTCCATCAATGGACTCTACATCATCAACTTGAGACTAATTAATCTAAACAAAAGAAATAACTTCATGCAACAAGGAAGAAAAAGAGGATTCAGTCAGCATAACCATTGAAGAGACTACAGTGATATAGTCTATTATAATTTGGGGAGTGACCAGTTCTTTAGAAGATTGATCAAATTCACAAAATCCATCCAAAATGGGAGAAAATAAAGTAATAGGGTTTGAAATAGGAGCACATTTAGTAGGATTGTCTATAGGCCACCTTCCCCAGCCACCAGTGTTTGCCCATATTTCATCACGCAATTGTATTGATGAGGCAACAACAATTGCCCAAGGATCTACACTATTATTTGTGCAAATTAAAATTGAGACAGACTCATAAGTGGTTATGGAGATTTTATTTTTGTCTTCATTAGAAGACATTGTTAGCATAGAGATACTAAATGAAGAATAAACAAAGGATATCTATTAAAAGGCTAAAAGATTTATGGATTGTGGTGAATATTCTTTCACCACCCATATTCATTTATTTATGCAACGCTTACCTAAAAGTAATGACGACTAAAATATGGGGGTGATTGTGTGTGAATCTTAACTGTTCATTTTATTATTTTTTCTCAAAAATCAATAAGTGCGGGAGGTATGTTTACAACACATTGTTATCATCTACTAGAATGTCTCCACATGGAAATTCAAGCCCGTAATCATAGTTGTGAACATGATGGGATAGTCTAGTATAGATGGCTAACACAAGAAATTGTCACTTGTAAAGATTTTAGATGTGGGATGCACACTTAAAGATAGGTTATATGGGCGGGAGTTCACCGAGGTGGGAAAATTCAATTGGGTAATAATTCAACAATTACAAAGATACTAACATGAAAAGAAAGTCTATAAATTATAAACAAAAGGACGAAGGAAGAGAGGACTCCCTCAACAAAAAAAAATATTATTTACTCATTTTACCTCCTTTTCCTTTTATTTCCTTTCCTTTTATTTTCATTTCTTAACATTTTTTTCTTCTTTGAAGTAGTTTATAAGGTAGATTTGTTGTAATTCTCTTTACCTTTTATGAAAATTTCCTTTGCCTTTATGTTTAAACTATTTTTATACTTCTTAGTGTAACTTTCTTTACTTTCCTTAGTGTAAATTGTTTTCTTTTAATTGGTTTATCTTTCTTTACTGTTTTATTTACTTCAAACCATATAATTATCTTTATTTCCGCATTATACATATTCTTCTTTAAATTTTAGTTAATTAAGTTTGTGTAACACTCATTGTAAAGTCTTCCTAAAGGGAAGCATGAGTCTTTTTAATTGATGCATTGAACGATACACAATCGCCTGATCATCCTACGACTAAGATAATCAATTGGTTGGCAATATTATACTCTTGCCTGGCATGCTCGCACAACAAACATGTAAACTAACCAAGTCAATAAAAACAACTTCATATGAGGATTATGGTCTGATTATGAGGTCCTAGAGAGTGACTATGAAACCAATGGGGGGTTCACGGTCTAATTTTGATGGATAAGGTCTAATTCCAAGGACCTAAGGAGGGTATGTGACCAATACAAGAGTTGCATACCAATAATTAGGGCCAAGGTCTAGTGAGTACCTAATGAGTGTATGTGACTAATATTGGGACCATGGACTAATTCTGAGGGCCAAGATCTAATTTTGAGGACCTGAGGAGTTTATGTGACCAATATAAGGGTCGCGGACTAATTTTAAGGGACAAAGTCTTATCTTGAGGACCCAAAGAGTGTATGGGACCAATACGGTGGCAGTGGCCTAATCTGATAGAAAATGTTTAGTTCTAATCTAAGGACCTACGGATTGTATAGGACAAAGGTCGTTGCCTAATTCTGAGGGCCAAGATCTAATCCTGAGGACCTAAAGAGTGTAAAGAAGCATTATAAAATATTTGTGATGATATGAGTATATTTTTAAAAGTTATAAATTTTTTCGAGACGTATGAATACTTTTGATAATTTTTTAATACTTGTGCAATCATGAATTTTAATGATTTTTATGATGCATGTGCATTTTTGTGGATTATAGCTTTTATGATTTTGGGGATTTTTTAAAAGAATTTTTAGAGAATATTATTTTTGAAAATTTTAACTATTTTTGTAACATAAATTGAAGGGGGCGCGTGCTAGCAGGGGGTGGTCCCTGCCTATCGGTAAAACACTTGAATCTAAGGGGTTCATGCGGATTTTTAAGGGTCTCCTATCAGCTCGCATGCCCTGGGGTGCCAATCGATAAGCCCCTGGCCTCCTATCACTACAAGAAAAGAGAGATTTTGCGACAAAATGTTTTGCGACGAATACATTTTCATCGCGGAACGTATATATATTGCGACGACTTGTTATCTTCGTCGCAACTTACACGTTCTTCTACAAAACGTTTTGTGAGTATTTTAATTTCATCGCAAAAGCCTTACATCTGCGACAAATGTGTTTGCGACGAATAAGTTTCATTGCTGAACATAAATAGATTGGGAAGATTTGTTGTTTTCATCGAAGATTGCCGGTATTTCTGCAAAATATTTTGCGAGTATTTGAATTTCATCGCAAAAACCTTAAATTTGCGACAAAAGTATTTTGCGGCTCATAATTTTCATCGCTGAAGATATATATGTTGCGATGAATTGTTCTTTGCATCGCAAATTGCAGGTACTTCTGCAAAAAGTTTTACAAAAGTATTTTAATTTTATCGCAAAAGACTTAAATTTGCGAGTATTATAATCGATTTATCCAAAAGTTTTTTTTAAACTGTAAAAAATATTTTTTGAATTTGTTTTGTGGTATTTAAAGATTTCACGCAAACTCACAAAAACAAATCATCTAAAAAAAATTGCTATCATAAAATAACTGATAAAAAATCGATCAAAACTATGTGAGTTTTTAACACCTTAAAAACTGACATATTTTGAATGATTTTTTAAAAATATAAATTACGTTTATTCTAAATTGATTTTTTTTTTGTGGAGTTAATTGAAATGTTTAAATACCAAAAAAAAAAGTCAACTCAGAAATATTTTTTTTACTATTTAAAAAAAAAAAGTCCGCATTGGTAAACCTCATATGTGGTATGTATGAGAGAGACTTCATCTCAAATTGCTGGTACTTCTGCAAAATGTTTTGCGAGTATTTTAATTTTATTGCAAAAGTCTTAAATTTGCGACAAAAGTTTTTCCAACGAATAACTGTTTATCGCTAAAGATATATATGTTGCGAGGAATTATTTTGTTCATCGCAAATTTCAGGGCAAAATATTTTTGCGTGCGAAATTGTTTTCCCGCCTCATTTTCCGCACGGGTTAAAAATTACTTGTTTTTATTCTTTTGGTGAAAGTCGTGGGTTTACAAGAGAGAGTCGTGGGTTATGAAAACTCTCTTTACCGTTTTCATTTGAGACGCCCACGACTCGTTTTCAGCTCTTCTCTAAAATCAAGGTTATCTCTCCTTCTCTTCTCCTTATCTACATCTGCTTCTTATCCCCCTTTTCATTCCTTATTTAAATCTAGATTTGATTTGCTTTATGTAAAAATCAAGGGAACCCTTTCATTCTTTCTTGGAGCCGAAATCAACATTTTCTTGGAGCAGAGCAGTTTTCTCAGGTAATCCCTTTCATCTGTAAGTACATTTGGTCTTTTTTGAAATTTCTTTTAAACTCGTTTTTCAAAGTTTATCAATTTCACAAGGATTTATTGCATTGTTATGATTTGTTAACTTGTTCATATTGATTTTGTGTGCTGTTCTTTATTTCGATTGATCATATTGTGACAGCAATCAATAGAAATGTTAAAACCAGTAGAGTCTAGGTTAAAATATTATTTGATAAGTATTGAATTGATTATTGTTATTCGGATTATTTTGTTTTAGTATTCATTTATTCATTGAGTGATAATTTTTCAGTACACAATCTCAGGCTTGGTTTTTTCAAGAGTGCAAAAACTTTTCTTGATGTTTACGAAATACACCTATTTGCAATTTCCTCTTCATTCTTTGATTTTTTCTTCTTTTTTTTTTCTTTCCTTTTTTCTTTTTTCTTTTTTCTTTTTCCCCTCTTTATTTTATGCAACATCAACAAAAAAAAGATTAGAAACAGCAAAAAAAAAATACAGCAAAAAAAAGTAAAGAAATAGCTATGCCGCCATCTTTTATTCCATTTTTTAAATTTTAATCTTGCCCTATTTTTTTATTGTTTTGTATGGCCCATTTTCTTAATTTATGTTAAGAATGGTCTAATAATGTATTTTATGAAAAAAAATCTATTTGATTTGTTTTGTATTGAACTCATTGTTTTTTTACTATTGATTGCGAAAAGCAAAACTTTTGTCTTTCTCTATAAACACTTTTTTTTTCAAATTTCATCTTTCTTCATATTCTTGTTTTTAAGATTCTTGTTTAGTATGTATACATTGATTACATGTTGAATTGTATCGACTTATAAAAGTAGTAGAATCTAGTATGGATTGTAATGGTGAGTGATATTTAAAAGTAGCAGTATATATCTAGGTTACATTGTGATGATCCGTCTTAATTAAAACTAGTAGTACTATTTTGATGTGTAAATAAAAGATTTGCTATTTTCAGATTCTTTGTTAGTATGTATTGATTGATTACATGTGGAATTGTTTGACAAGGATTTTGTGTTTGGCTTCTTTCTAGAATTATTACATTGTTAACAATAATTATTTTGAAATAATTTAGATCAGTGATCGGTAAAGGTAGTCTTTACTGAATTTGACGAATCTAGGTTACACTCATTCAATTTCACAACGATTGAACTCAATTGTTATTTTTCATTTTTTTTATTATTGATTGATTACATTGTGTCATAATTTGTTAAATTGTTTGATATTGACTATATAGTCATGATTTATATCGATTGACCACATTGTGACAACGATCAATAAAAAAGTTAAAACTAGTAAAATCTAGGTTAAAATGTAGTTTGATAAGTATTGAAGTGATTCTTGTTATTCAGATAATTCTGTTTTAGTATTCATTTATTCATTGAGTGATGATTTTTCAATACACAATCTCGACTTGGTTTTTTCAAGTGTGCGAAAAGAGAAACTTTCATCTTTCTCTCGAAATAACTTGTTTCAAATTTCTTTGAACTCATTCTTGTTTTTAAGATTCTTGTTTAGTATGTATTCATTGATTACATTCAACTGTTTGAATTGTAGAATCTTTTGAATTGTTTGTTTAACCTTTACCTTATGAGGTCATATTTATACGCACACCAAATAATGGTTATGTACACACACATTTTGGTCAATTCTGCTTGCACACTAACATACAGATCTGTTATGCTTATTTTTTTATTGATTACATGTGGATTTGACAAAGATTTTGTGTTTGTCTTCTTTCTAGAATGATTATATTGTCAACAATAATTATTTTGAAATAATTTAGATCAGTGATCGGTAAAGGTAATATTTAATGAATTTGACGAATCTTGGTTACACTCATTCAATTTCACAAGGATTGAACCAATTGTTATTTTTCATTTTTTATACTATTGATTGATTACATTGTCATGATTTGTTAAATTGTTTGATATTAATTTGTATGCAAAAAAGTCGTAATCGATATGATTTGTATGTAAAAATTTTATTGTATATAGATTATGACCTTGATATTTTGAAACTTCAGTACTTAGTTAATTAAAATGTATATTTGTATTCTCAGGTAATCAATTATGGATAATATTTGGATGTTCTTTCTTGATAAGTTATCTAAAGAGTATAAGGATGGTGTTAAATTATTTATTATTGATAAACAAATCAATCTAAATGGAAATAACAACTTGAGATGTCCTTGTCGAGATTGTGTGGAAATTTATTTCCATGACTTACCTACTATTGAAACACATTTACTGGTACGAGGGGTATCCTCTAGTTATGTTGTGCGTCACAATTTGAATGCTCAACCGTCAAAATGTGTCGAAAATGAAGACGAAGATGATGACATAATGGGAATGTTAAATGATGCTTTTGGCCCAAATAATTTTTAAGATGAGAGTGATACAGAAAAGAGTGATTCAGAAATGCATCGTGCCAAATTGGGTGAACTTTTTGGTGATCTTAAACAAGAACTCTATCCAGGTCATAAGAATTTCACTTCATTCCAATTTCTTGTGAAATTGATGCATGTTAAAGTTCTTAATGGTTGGAGTAACAAATCATTTGATATGTTACTCCAATTGTTAAAAGATGCATTTATCGAGGCAAATATTCTGGTGTCACATTATGAATGTAAGAAAAGGTTACGGGATTTGGGATTGGGCTACGAAAAAATTCACGCTTACAAATATGATTGTGCATTATTCTGGAAGGAGCATCAAAATGCTAAAAAATGCCCAGTTTGTGATGAACCAAGGTACAAGTATAATGACAAGAAGGGAAAAAACATACCGCATAAGATACTGCGTTACTTTCCACTGAAACCTAGATTGCAAAGATTATTTATGTCAAGACATACATCGGTTGATATGCGGTGGCATAAGGAAAAACGTGTCGATACGAAGGGTGTCTTAAGGCATCCCGTCGACTCCTTGGCATGGAAAGATTTTGATCAACAATATCCTTGGTTTACAGAAGACCCTCGGAATGTTAGGTTTGATCTTGCCTCTGATGGTTTTAATGCGTTTGGAAACATGAGCAACTCATACAGCATGTGGCCTGTAGTACTAGTGATTTATAATATGCAATTATGGAAGTGTATGAAAGAACCTTTTTTTATGATGACATTGTTGGTTCCTGGACCTAAAGCGCCTGGAAAAGACATGGATGTCTACTTAAGACCATTAAATGATGAATTGAAAGAGTTGTGGGATGTCGGGGTTCATACGTGGGATGCTTACAAGAATGAATATTTTTATTTGCATGCATCTGTTTTGTGGACTATAAATGACTTTCCTGAGTATGGGAGCTTGTCAGGTTGGAGCACAAAAGGATATAAAGCATGCCCAGTATGTAATGAAGATACGTCATCAGAACCATTAAGGAATAAAATATGTTATATGGGTCATCGTCGGTACTTTCCTAAAAACCATCCTTGGCGAAGAAGTAGACTTCACAATGGGAAGGTTGAACTGGGAGATGCACCAAGGGAGTTTTTCGGAGAAGATATATTACAGCAATTGGATAAGGTCAAATTATTAAAACCTGGAAAGAACCCAAACAATAAGGATCGAAAGAGAAAACGTACCCTCGAGGAATTGAATTGGACAAAGAAAAGTATTTTCTTTGAGTTGGAGTATTGGTCGAAGCTAAAGTTAAGACACAATCTTGATGTCATGCATATTGAAAAAAATGTATGTGATAGCATTCTTGGAACACTCTTGAGTATTGAAGGGAAAAACAAAGATACGGATAAAGCTCGATTAGATTTGGCCGACATGAACATAAGAAAGGAGTTGCATTTAAAAGAGTATGGTAACAAATGGTTAAAGCCACGAGCATCATATACACTGACACCGAATGAGAGAAAGAGATTTTATACATTTTTAAAATCAGTTAAATTTCCTGATGGGTATGCAGCTAACATATCACGTAATGTAAATATAAATGATGGCAAGATATCCGGATTGAAAAGTCATGATTGTCATGTTATCTTACAACGACTTCTCCCTATTGGAATACGTCCATTCTTGCCTAAGGATGTTTGTATAACATTGATTGAGTTATCCAACTTCTTTCAACAATTATGTGCCAAAACGTTGCTTGTGAAGGACCTTGAGAAATTAGAAGAAGGGATTATTCGTATACTATGCAAGCTTGAAAGAATCTTTCCTCCAGCGTTCTTTGATGTTATGGTCCACCTGGTCGTGCATTTACCACGTGAGGCTATTATTGCCAGACCAGTAAACTCCCGGTGGATGTTTCCATTTGAGAGGTACTTCTTAATAAATTTCAATTTATATTTTTTAAATGCATGTTACATATTGTTATATTATGTCAATAGGAATCTAGGGACACTAAAGGGAAGCGTCAATAATAAAGCCCACCCTGAAGGTTCAATAGCAGAGACATATGTTGTTAAAGAAGCGTTAAATTTTTGTTCAATGTACCTTCACGGGATTGAAACCAAATTCAATCGAGTTGATCGAAATGATGATGCTCGCACATCGCAGCAACGTGGGTCATTATCAATTTTTTCTCAAGTTGCCCGCCCCTTTGGTGGAAGACAATTCATAATGTTACGAGAAGGTGATATTGACAAGATCCATTGGTACATCTTGAATAATTGTGATGAGATACGACCACATAGAGAGTAAGTCTTATTCCAATATCTCATTAATTAAAATACTTATAATTATTAGTTTATAATTAAATGTGCTTCACTATGCATATGTAGTGAACATATGGCACTACTAGAAATGGAATCTGGAGATAACTTGTATCAAAGGCAGCAATAAAAATTTCCAAAGTGGTTTAAAAATCGAGTAAGTTGATGTGGGCATATAGTTTACTATGTTAATGAAATTAAATGTTGAAATTATTATTGTCAATTGACAACATGCTTAAATATTTATCTATTTTAGATGAGGAATTTGCGTCAAGAAGGTTCTTTACTTGCCAGAGATGAAATTTATTCATTGTCTTGTGGTCCCGATGTTCATGGGGTTTCATACACTGCGTGTGTTGTTAATGGAGTTCGATTTCATACTAAAGACGGTGATGACCGTCGCACAACTCAAAACAGTGGCGTAGTTGTACCAGGGGAGCACAATGATGAAGTTATTGATTTTTATGGTCGGTTATGTAATGTTATCGAACTGAATTACATAATGGGGTACCACGTTGTTGTATTCCAGTGTGAATGGTATGACACTAATCCAAAAAAGAAGAGAATACAAGTGGATAATCACCTCACTTCTATTAATGTTAGTAATACATGGTATGAGGATCATCCATTTGTGCTTGCAACACAAGTGTCACAAGTATTTTACTTAGATGATTATAAGTTTGGACCGAATTGGAAAGTAGTGCAAAAAGTGCAACACAGACATATTTGGGATGTCCTAGAGGGAGATAGCATGGGAGATACAGATGATGGTACAACTAATGATGCATACCAAGAAGATGACTCTTGTGATATACAATGTGTTGTTCAAGAGGGAAATTTAGATGCGGTACCATTAGTCAGACCCAACAGCGGTGATGATGAGATTAATATGCCACCTGTTTCGCATGAGGATGATGATATTGAACACGATGATGACATTGAAGAGGAGGATGACACATTAGAAGAATATTGCAGTGACAGTCGCGAAAGTCAACCAGACACTAATGATGAAAGCGATTGAGAGCAGATTTGTATTTTTTAATAGTCAATACACACGAATATTTTAAAAACATGGTAGGTGGTTACCCAAATAGTTAAAATAGTAGATGATTGGTGTAGCAGCTTTTAATTAGTTATACTTCTAATCCATATCTTGGATATATATACTCTTCTCATGGGCAAGGCGTCAATTACCTTTGATGCTTAATTTTAGAGTTTTTTCGTTTAATTTGAATTGATTGCTGTTATTGATTATCATTTGGTATTTCCTAGAATTTTCAATTAAACTAGGCTGAGTACTATTAAGTATACAGTTTCTTTACTCTGTCCAAAAATCCAGTTTGAATCCTTATAAATTCTGTAATTAAAATTTTATTTGTGTTGCAAACAATATTTTCTCTTGTTAGCTAACCTAACAGTGTGGAATACATAAGGTGTAACAGTGTGAATGATTAATTGTTGCGAAAAGTGGAATTCAAACACTCAATTAAAGGAGAATTCAAACACTCAATTCACCATCTTTGCTTAAATATGCAGTTATAGATATACAGAATATCATGAAAGAACCAAATATAAAGGACCTCAGCAATGAAAGTTTAGCATTCATAATATAATGGCAGAAGGGGTGAAAGTTTTCAGGAATTGGTCATTCCCTGCCTTTCACTTCATCAACGAATGAAGTGCATTCATACTATTTCTTGAGGAACAAGTCCATTTGCCTGAATGAACTAAGAATTTTAAAATAAGTTGCTCACATATACATGTTGTCAATCTCCAAGTTAAGTGTTGGATTATCCTACTGATAAGGTTTGGTAAAAAGCAAACCTTACTCGGTTAATAAAATATCTATAATCGGTTATACCTATACCCATTGATCCTACCAAAGCTCTTATTCGGTCAAGAAAAGATCTATAGTTTTTTACTGAAAAGATCTATAATCGGTCAATATTTTAAGAGTGATTTTTAAAAAAAAAATCTTTTATAGTTTAGACAGCACTCTGTCTAAACTTCAACAAATAAGGATGTCAAAATAAGAATGATGAAGATGAGTATCACAAACATATCAATTTAATCAAATCTTCACGAAGAACTCTGTATACGAGCCTTGATCCATGATTTCAAGGAACGTAGCTCCTCGTGGCTTATCGAATGGCCTAAACCCAAAGCTCTTGAGGGTAATTGTGTACTATTGCAATACGATGTACCCTACTTAATTAGTATATAGTGATGGTGTTATAGTAAGTGGCATAATAACAAGTCATCAATACTGTGTCTCTTTATTATTCTTCATATTGAACTATTATATTTGTGATTTGAACTCCGTAATACTCAAAACTCCTTTACCTTTTTTTTCTCGGGAAAAATGTATAACCCTTCAACAATCTCATCTCACTTAGCTGCCGAGCCTGGTTAGTGTTCATATATTCAAGGAGTGAATACTTTACTAGAGAGCCCATAAATTGTTATAAAATTATTGTTAGTCTCTCAAGTGACATGATTAATTGGTTGAGACCTACAACAAGTTTTGTTAAGTTAACACAAAATAACTTAGCAGTATTCCTGTATAGATTACCTCATTTCGTAAATCTCTCCAACTTGCAATGTCTTATCCTCAGTCACAATCATTTTGGTTACAACCCTATTCCCAGATCCTTGAATAACTCCTCTACACTTGTCTATCTTGAACTTGGATTGAACTATCTCAAAGGACCAATTCCAGATGCTTTGGGGAATATGACTTCTCTCTCATATCTTTCTTTGTCTGGAAATGAACTTGAAGGTGTGATAACATATTCATTCATGAATCTTTGCAAGCTACAAGGCCTTTAATTGTCGTCTAACAATTTGAGTGGGAACCTTTCAGATAGCCTACAAAACTTATCATGTGCCGAGGATTCATTACAAGGTTTTCATCCCTTGAGTAATTACAGATTGCTGATAATCGTTTGCACGGGGTTTTGCCAAAAATATTCGGATAACTTTATAATCTTAAATTCATTGATTTTTCATCTAACTCTCTGGATGGTGTTATATCTGAACTCCAGGTCTTGAATCTACCCAAATTGACTGATTTGTATTTGTCTTTAAACTCTGTTGTGTTAGACTTTAGTTCCCAATGGGTACCCCCTTTTCAACTGGAGCGATTAAAATTAAGGTCTTGCAAGTTACGGCAACATTTCCCAATGGGGATTCAAACACAGAGAAACATTGAACACCTTAATCTCTCCAATATCAAAATACATACCATCCCTATGTGGTTCTGGAATCAATCTACAAGATTGCGATATTTGAATCTCTCTTCAAATCAAATCAGAGGCAAGATACCATAATTATCAATAAATTTATTTGTGACATCCTCAAATATATTTGACTTTTAACTGGCTTGAGGGTCACATATCAATACTTCCTTCCAACGTGACATCACTAAACCTCTCCAGAAATAATTTTTCAGGAACACTTTCTTTCCTATGTTCAATTACCGTTGGGACTTTAACCTTTCTTGACCTCTCGCACAACCATTTATCTGGGGAGCTTTTTTATAGACTAATCTATCTTAACTTAGCAAATAATAGGTTGTTCGGAACAATTTCGAGGTCTGTGTCATCTGTGTTTAGTCTTGAAACTCTAGTTTTACGTAATAACTTTTTTGGAGAATTGCCTTTGTCGATGAGAAATTGCACATCATTGAGATTCATGGACCTGGGCACAAATAAGTTATCTGGAATATACTTTCATGGATAGGCGAACACCTAACCGAGTTATATGGTCTTAGATTATAGTCAAATAAATTTCATGGAACAATACCTTTACAACTATGTCATCTCACAAAGCTTCAACTCTTGGCCCTTAGTATAAACAATATCCACATTTACTTTTTAAAGAGTCTTCACACTACTAATATTTTTTTTTTGTTTTTATATTCATTCAAGGGGCTGAAACTCATAAAAGACCACTTTTCTTATCTCTTGGCCAGTTAACTTTTATTCAACAGTGAAGCAATAACAAAACTGATATGCAACAAAACTGTTCTTCTGTATATATTTGTATGCCACCCGTGCTTAGATCTTTGTATATGTTCTTTGTCCTTTTGATGCAAATAGTGTTAGTCTAAGAATAAATAATAGCGATTATGATCTATACTACTTATGAAGAGTATCTCTGCCACATGATATATAAATGGCACTTTTAAGAGGCTTTTATTGGATTTTACAGTGACTTAGTAAAGATTAACCTAGTAAAAATAAATGCATACGTAAATATATTTTGTTGTGGACAACTTTGTCACAGTGATTTGCTATGGCGCCTGGTACTGGAAGAAGGAGAGATAGAAACAATTCTGATGATTCCAATCACTCTGAGGCTGCTTCTGTCGATACACTCGGTAGTGATACATAAATCATGTCTTCATGTTTTTAGTTACTTGATAATTGATTTTCTAATTTATATTATTATGATTATTTCCAGTATCGACTATTCCAAAGAGAGTCCGGGGCATTGCTCGTAACTTAGCAGCTGAAAAAATATTCGCAGCGAGTAAGACTAAGCTTGTTGTTGAGTTTACACATGGTAGACCATCGGGAATTAATCGCAAGGCTTTTGTCGCGGAGATTGGTGTTGTAGTGCGAACCTACACACCTCTACAAGCAGAGAAATGGTCGCAGATTAGTGAAGGTTAGAGGATTGAATTGATTGGTAGGCTTTTGGTACGTATAAAATCTACTATTGCTTTTAACTATCAATGATTGAGCTTAAGTTTTTAGGTCGAGTTTTAACATTTCAGAATCATACACAATTTCAGACAAAGTTTGACGTTGACATGTCAAATCCTGTTGTTCGGAGATATGTACGAACGAGCATGGGTTCTAGATACAACGACCACTGTTACCGAATTAAAGAGCATTTTAAAAAGTTCAATAGTGTGGAAGAGGCGCTCCGGCACAAACACAAAAAGGTTTCATCACAAGAGGACTGGGATTTTCTCTACATACTTTGGATATCTCCAAAGTTTTTGGTAAGCTAGAAATAGTATACTATTATTATAATAATCTTGGTGGATTGATAGTCCACGTTTTTTTTCATCTTCGTTGTTGAGTTACTATAGATTGTTGGACCAAAATATTAGTTAAAAAAATTTCCAACTATGATTTTTTTGGTAATATCTAATTTGTGCTTTTCATTTCTAATTGAATTCAGGGTTTAAAAAATGGATATTCTTAATTTCAATGGTAGTGGTTATTTAGGCCTCTTTTTATCTCTTTCACTATTATGGTAGTGGGTAAAATATGCATTTGTTGAAATATTTTTCATATATAATACAATGGTACAAAAAATTTACAAAATGCCGCGCATCGCGCGGGGCTAAAGTCTAGTATTCACTGTTTTTATCTAATTTTTTTACCAGTACACTAGTGTATTAAAAACATATTTGGTTACTAATTCAGGATCGTTCAGCCAAGTCTAGAGAAAGTCGTCGAAAGAATTTATTTAATCACCGTGGTGGGTCAAAACCATTTGTTCAACACACATATGAGGAGGTAAATTTGGTAGCTAATATTTGTAACTTGCATTTTTTGTTAATAGCACAAATTTGTTTACTTTTTTTTTATGGCAGAAGGATGGTAAGTTACGTGAAACACCTATTGGGCGTATTGAACTCTTCCATAACACCCATTTCAATAGTGCTAGAGTATGGATCAATCATGAGGTGGAGAATGCGTATGTAAGTATATGTGATTGGCACTTTTTGTTTGATTTTCATGTGCGATGCAAAATTAGTATTTGGTGAATTAGATTAATATTTGCGTATTGTTGATTGACTGTTTTCTTGTGCAAGTAAACATTTTATCTTTACTTTTCCTTGGTTCATTTAAAAGTGGCTCTACCACTTTTATAAAAAAAATCGTGACCTCAATTTTACTACAACTGAAGTCGCATATAAAGTGGTAATATTTTTGGGCAATTTTTTTCAAAGATCAATCCGTTTTTGCAATTTACTATAGAATATCCTAATTTATTAATGGTAGTTGTTATTATATCAATAATAATTAAAACTTAATATTGTGCCCTTTTGTAAGGAGGTATTGGATATATTTTGACACTTTTTCTTTGCAGAACAAGATGCTCGATATGCAGCGAAGCAATCCAGAGTTGACCGAAGAAAAAATTTGTGAGGAGATTCTTGGGAAAAGACTGGGTTATGTTAAGGGTTTTGGGTTTGGACCTCGACCTGAGACATTTGGATCTAGGTATGGAGCATATGCCACTGCAGAGAATGAGGCCTTGAAATCTGAGATCTCTCGACTGAATGGTGTTTTGGAGAGTCAAAATGCAACAATTGAGAGTCAAGGAGTGATGATTGAAAAGATCATGGCGACGCTTAATCGAATGGAGGGTTCTTCTTAAGTTTTGATTATAATGAATACTCCTAGATTTGGTTTTAATAGTATTTACATTTGTAGTTGTGAAAAATTAGTAAATGACCTGCGTCTTAGTTTAAATAGGTCGCTATGACTTTTGTCTCAGTTTAAACAATTAGTTATGACTCGTGCTTTAGTTTGAACAATTGGTTGTGACCTTTTTCAATATTGTTTTTATCTTAGTACTTGAGTCATTATATATTAATTTTTTTTGTTTTCTCTTGCGACAAAAGCACTTATTATTGCAATGAAAATTTTCAAATACAAAAATATTTGATTAAAAAATAACTCATGTTTAGTGTTGCTTTACACATTTGCGACGATTTAATTTGTTGCTATTAGTTTTTCGTAAAATATATATGTTGCGACGAAGTGTCTTTATCACAACAACCTTATAAATGAAAAATTAACAGTTTTAGCAATGAACATATGTGTCCAGAATGGCCAAAACCAAGTAATGTAATTGAAATTATGACAATGTTTACTTCCTTTGGTGATATATCTATTCGTCGCTAAAGATTATTTGCGACGACGATTCTTTATCACAACAACCATATAAATGACAAATATTTGCGACGAATATAACGGATTTGGCGATGAACAAATCTATCGCGAATGGCCAAAACCAAGTAATGAAAGTAGAATTACGACGATGTTTACATCCTTTAGTGACACATATTTTCGTCACCAAAACTTATTTGCGATGAATGTTAGATTCGTCGCAACCAATATATAGCGACATGCTTTTTGTAACCATGTATGCGACGAATATAGATCATCGTAAATAATGTCTTGCGACGAATTTTAGCCAATAACGATGAACTGAATTCGTTGCTAAAATATTGTTCTCTTGTAGTGTATATATAGGGCGAGGGAAGAAGGTTTCTCCTCACTCCAAACCATTACAATATGTCTATCTTTTTTTAATAGAAAAAAAGTCTCTCCTAAGATCTTTGTATGATTTAAATTAAATGGCTTTCATGAATGCGTCACATGATGATGATTAGGCTAACATTGAGGTGTTTACCCATGTTACAAACAAGCAGGTGCTGAGAATGTGTATCGTGACACTAGGCCAGTGAAGGATACTCGAATTCTAATGAGGAAGTCCACACATATTATTTTATGTCTATCACAGTTGTTCAATGTAGATATAACTATATACCTAGTTACTTTATATTTTAAATAATTGTTAAAAAAAAATTGTACTGTAACGAATGTTTTGTTAGTTAGTCATATTATATATTTTATTAGATGTGTGTAAACCTACTACCATTGGAGCTTATGTTTGTTTTGTTGCATAAAAAATAAGGCTTTAGAATTTATTTATTTATTTTTCTTTTTTCTTGAGAGAGGCACGAACTGCTTTAGAATTATTATAGAACAGGGGACCATGTAGGCAAGTAAGAAATCATGTGAATATAATAATATATTTCTAAGCTCGTACTCAATAGAAATCATCTCATGCGTATCACTTATGTTCGTACTTGTTCAATCGACTTCTCTTTATTACACGCATGGTGTGTTTGTCACTTCACTCTATTGCCACGCAAATTTCTGTGGTCTGATTTCATATATATACATATATATTTAGATCCATGTTATTTATATACACTTTATATTTTTATCTTTGTATACGTAATTTTTTATATATTATATATACTTTTAACATCTTTTAAACTATATATAATATTATATTATATATGGAACAAGTTGTAGTAGACTTTGTTATTATAAGTGATTATACATAAGCATCTTGTTCCATCTTTTATAGTTAACCTTTTATAGATAGTTTTATTATCCTTACAGTGTATATTGACATGTACGTTTTGATAGTTCCTTTTGTTATCCACTCCTTGGTCAAAGTTGACGTCCTTTTCTTAAGCCTCACACAAAATCTTACATGACAATTATAACACCTCGTATTTTTTAAGCTTTATTTATATTTAATTAATTCGGCTAATATAAATTACTAGTGTATTATAATTTAATTGAATTAATTATTATGAGTTTATTTAAATATTAGTTGGGAGAGTTAATTGTTAATATTTATGGAAAATAATTACTGAGTGAATAGTAGTAATTTATTTACGTCATAATGAGCGATAGTGATGTGGTATTATTTTATCTCAACCGGGAATCGGGCATAGAATATTTTGAGGTTGAGATAGAAAATTTTAGTAAAGTAATTCGGATGACAATTCTGAGTGCACGGTTGAGTCCAAATAGGTCGAGATAGTCGGAGAAGAGTACCTGGCGTTAGTAAATGGTTCTCGGAGTTTTTTTAGGAATAATCGGACCTACGCGGGGGTGTTCGGGTCATTTGGGCTTGGTCCATTAGTCTAAAAACGGGATTAATGGTATTTAACCTAAGTCTTACGGGGTTGAACGACAGATAACACTATTTTAAACCTAATAACTTAAGAGAAGAAAAGAGGGAGGGTTCAGAGAGCTTTTGGGAGCCAAATGAAGGAGGATTAGTGAGTGTTCTTCGTCAAATCGTTGTCTACTTCAAAGGATTAAACACTGCGAATCAATAGAGGCAAGTGGTTAATTTTCTTTAATTCTAAATATGTGGTAATTAATTCATATCATAGTGGGTGTACCTAGAAATCCGTTTTTAGGTGTGTGTTGATATTAAATTGGGTTTTGGGATAATTAGAGTAAAAGGTGTAGATTAATTACTCAATTGATGATAGACTATCATATGGGACTGTTGGAATCTGATTTGATTTTATGAAATCCAGTAGTTGGACTTGTTTGTTTTGGATGGATTGAATTAAATTCAGGATAGAATTCGTATAAATGGTTATAAATCGAATTCGGGAAATATTGGGGAAACTTATAAATTAAATGATGTGTGGGGATCATTATGATGTTTGAAAGTTGTCTTGAGGGCATATATATGTTGGGATTAATTGATTGAGTTTTGGGTTTAAAGAATAAAAGTTTATGGATTCAAAAATGGTGGAAATAGAAATCGGGAAGAAGGTTGAGACCTGCTTGATCGATCAATCGATGAGCCTGAATTTTTTACAGTGACGCTTATTTTAATTTATTTGGACTTAATTAATTCGGGGACTTTTAAGGTAAGCTAATTAATGAAAATTTAGCGACAATTCAGTACCTAGGACTTGGGGAAAATAGTATTGAGGATATTAAACTATATAAGGGTGTGAACCTTAGGGATGGAATTTGGGGCGATAAATTCTAGAGTTAAATTACAGGTCGAGTGAATGTGTTTGGGTATTTTAGATGAGTGATATTACTTTAATAAATTAATTAATGTGAAATTAATTAAATTTCGAGCTGGGATATAAACTCGAAGATTTTCAGGCTAGTGCTACGGGAGTTAGGCACGGGTTAGCCGGATTAATTTATTATATATATACGGTAGTGTGGTAGTATATATATATATATATATATATATATATATATATATATATATATATATATATATATATGTGTGTGTGTGTGTGTGTGTGTGTGTGTGTGTGTGTGTGTGTGTGTGTGCGCGCTCTTTAAATATCGATGATTATATATTTTTATAAATACATACCCCTCTAGTGTTATCATAGGAGGTGGCGCAATGTGGATGAATCCCCTATCTTGAGGAGCAGAGAGAGTATAATCCCCATGTCATATCGTCCATTATATTATATTGTAATATTTTTCGAGGTGAGATGTTTTGGGTATGATCCGATCTCACAACCGGTGAAATATGATCGCCTCCGCTACGTTTATTTTTATTTTTCTGATTCTGTGAGATAACTGTCTCGGGGTATCTAGGTGGATTGAGAATACCTAGAGTGATAGAATTTTAGAGAAAGGTTCCGGTGAGTCCTAACTCGGGAGGATGGATAAATATATACATGTGTGTGAATGTGTAGTATATGTATACGTATGTAATAGAGTCGATAATTATATAGGGGTGAAATACTTGGAGTGCAATTGTATCATTTATATAACTAGTGAAATTGTTATATAAGAATTTAAAGATGATAAATTAAGTTAACGTGAGAAATGACTTATCAGCCATTACTAAAAGTTACTCGGGCTAGAGTAAGGTTTCATGCAGCGTTTATAGCAAGGCAAGTTAGACGGAATGGTGTAGCTAGAAGGATCATATGGAAAAGCGATAAGTGTGCACAATAGTTCAGGGGTGAGTATTATCTCAAGTGAGTGCGACACTAGCTTAAATATGAAGAGCATTCATGAATTTTAATTTCTGCAAACTTAATCACTTGCTAAATATTTTCAAAATGTTTTGGGTTCTAACCATTGCTGTAAAATATTTTCAAAACTTTTTAGGTGTCAAACCACATGGACGTCAGGCTTGAGATTCTATTCCAGGGATACGCAGCTGCGGCATATGTGGATGCATACAGGAGATTGGATTAGATACATCAATTCTTAATTCCTAGATTAGGGATCTCATTCCAGTTGCAATTCCATTTAGGGCGTGTTGTCCATTTACTTTTAGATTCAGTTTTGGATTTATTATTGTTTTGTTTGATTATTATATTGGATTTGGATTTATAACCGATGGTTTATTCGTCCAGTCTTTTAGTCAATTATTCAACATTACTTTTAGACAAAGTGATGATGTGTATGGATTTACTATTTTGTTCCGCATGTATACTTATCTATTTAATGAAATATAAAATTTGGCACCTTTTTTATTAATTAATTTGGTTGTTAGTTTTAATATGGTTTTCGACAGTGATGCTAAAAATGAACCAAATGGAAATCCTATTTTAATGTAATAAAGGACTAATCGATCGGTATTTAATTAAGTGGAGTGTAACATCTTCTTTCTTTCAATTATCATTCCCTTTTGTTATTGCTAGTGACAGTAAATGTGGGTCATATCAAAGACATAAGGTAAGATCGCACAAGGCAGAAGTTATTATGTAAACATTTTTTTACAACATTGTTTTTACCTTTGTATGATACCTGGCGTGTAAGAAAATGCCTCGCGCAGTTATAATTTTCAAATTCAGTTCTATCGTAAATTATTCTTTTTATTAATTTTTTTTTATAATATTTATGTTAACAAGTTTGGTTTTTAGAGTTTGAAATTATCATGTCACTTTTGACCAGTGTCTAATATATTTATTATATTAAATATAATATTTGTGTTGTTCCATCAATAATAATAATAGTTTAATTCCCACTTGGGACATGCGTCTCTTTTAAAAACACAAATGGGGTATTGTTTTTATAATTTTAACATTCTTCATATATTGTTTATTGGTACTATACATATATTATACATATTTTTCAAATTGTCTTGGATAATTTAGTATTATCTTCTTTTGTACTGTATCTTAATCTTTTATTTTGTAAGAGGGTACTTTAGATAAGATGGAGGTGTAACCCCTTTAAAGTATAGTAATGATAAGTTAATTAGCTAAACCCTTGGATTAGTGATAGAACATGCAAACACAAACTCAATGAAGATAAGACTTAGTTTGATCTCACAAATCTCTCGTGTATAACTCAGAAAGGGGTAAGGAAACTTAGAAGTAACTTAGTTAGAGGGAGAGAGAAGTAAGCACCCTAGATACACCTTGGCAGGCAGCGAAACACACCAACCACCTATAAGAATCTCTATCAAGTATTAAAAACTTCTTAATAACTGACAATGGTGTATGAATACGACCTCTGGTTTGTAATAACTCTCTCTGATGTGTATTCTCTCTAGTAATAACTTATTAAACTCTCCAAAGATCATCCCTCCTCAAGGGTAGTTAGGTTCCTTAAATAGCCCCCCACACCGTCCCTGAGGCAACTCGGTCATTAAAGACTATGAAAGACATCCCTCATACTTTATGTCGCAGCAGTAAATACCTGATGCACTAGTTGTCTCCATGTCATAAACATTAAATGCCAAGACATGCCTTTTGCCTAACCACTGTGTGTCAGGGGGGCTGTTGTCGTAGAATTGGCTCACTAACTGCCTGACATCCCCAAATACCACGGTGGTCTACTCAAGTGTAGGTCTGGCATTATTTAGCTGGCTAGTGGCATCACCTACAGTAGATGTGACATTAAGTAGAGGGTTGTTTGTACACAACCCGACGCCCGATGGAACTCCAAGCTGCTCCGCCCGAGGTTCCACGGTCAGGGTCCTTCGGTGTTTTACCAGGTGTATCTTATATGGTCAGGACAAGCCCCAACGGTCCTCACTTCTTAATCCTCCAAATCAAGTCCCTCTAAAGTTCCCACGATGAGGTCATTCGATAGAGCATGAAAGCTCTCCTAGGCCCTACCAAGCCTGGTCTCTCGCGAGTACCGTTTGACCTCACACAAACTCAATATTATTCTCGTTACATCATTAAAATTGTTATAACTTACAGTCAATATAAACAAAGATACAATATGACTAATACAACAAGCTAAAATACAAGCTGCCACACTGAGCTTCCATGGTGCCTTAATTCCCAGAACACTGTTGCTAATGTGAAACTACCTCTAATCTTAAAAATTACCTTCAAGCCCCCTCTACATTTGCCCCTTCGTGGAGAGATTTGTTGGAGCAAGAAATGTTTGCACGAAACTTCTCAAACCGATGAACCTTCCCTTCTTAAAAAAAATATGGTCTCCTTTCCTTCGTTAGTACCACAACGTTATAATCTTTAGGAAAAGGTAAAATTCTCCCCGATGTACCTGAGCCGAAGCACCACTTTTCCCTTATGCTAAGCTTCAACCGTTATAACTTTACTATTTGAAATTCTCCCAAAAGGCCTACTAACCTTCTCAAATACTCGGTTTAATTCTTGGTAAGTGAAATTCTCCCCTCTAATACCACGCTATGTTTGAAAAAGCAGAAATTATCCCCGATGTAGTTGCATTTGAACAACGTTTGAACTTGTGGTGAGGGGACATCATATATTTTTGAACCGTTGGGACATCTTTTTCATTAGGAGTTACCAGATATGTCTGATAAAAAATTTGGCGCTAAAACTCGAACTTGTTTAGGAAGGCAACCTTTTTCATTCCCCAGGCATCACTTCGTGAATGACATAGCACTGTCTTTTTAGCTGTCAAAACACTTCCCGAAGTGCCACGTGTTCAATTGAAATGATTATAAGCGGCCTTGCACGTGCGATGATGGGAAACTCAAACGCCAAGATTTAAAAGCTTCAAACATCTCTTTGAATTGAAAACCCTTCTCTTGCAGTCATCTTCTTCAAGCTCCCATATTTCTTAGAGAGAGAAAACTGTGCAAAAACCTTCATTATTGTCCAGTTATTTACTCACTCTCCTCCCTCTCTCTTATCTGTTGCACCATCGCTTTTAGTTGTGCTGCTCCACCTTCATTCCCAAACCTTCTTTTACCAAGCTTTTTCTTTTCTTACACGCTGTTGTCTGCAATGGCCTCGTCTACAAACACTACCACACCTACCATCAGCGCGCCACTTGCTATCTATGGCGCCACCGCTTCCCCAAGCACTGCTACCCTGGATGCTGCTCGCCAAGAGCAACTTCACTTCTATCGTCAGGCCCCCATCTTTGGCGAAGGTGATAAGTTTTCTGATGCATGCAAGACTTGCCATTTCTTATCCAAGTTAGACCCCTTACTGTTGGGTGATGAGTAAATGGATTCATCGACGTGGGGCTATCTTCCACCAGAGGGGACTCTGCACTTTCGTCTGGATCGGGGCGAATTTCCCTATTCGTAGATTGACTTCGAAGCACCTGGGGGTCACCAGCCCATTTCACTACCTGGCACACACACATGCAGAGCTCTCATGCAGCTGCTCTTTCCAAGGTTAGGCTTCATCACTCATACTGGTTTGGGGAGTTCACCCTCTCAAAGCACAACGTGGCATTACAAGTGCTAGTTTCCAGATGGAATATCACAACTCACACAATCTTTGCTGCGTGGGGGGAGTTCACCGTTACACTCGAGGACATCTATGAACTTCTTGGGTTTGAGCCTATGGGTGAGTTCACTACCATGATGAGGCTCTGGATGCCGAAGAGGCTGCTGATCGAGTTGAGCTGGATCGGATCTACCGCAGTTACACCGGTTCCTCGATCAAAGCTACATTTACCCCCCTCATCGACTATTTTTTTAAAGCTCTGACGCTGAAGGATGTCAGTGTCGTAACGGGCCAAGGTAAAGGTACATCCCTGGAATTACCAACCTAGATTCTCGTTTTGCTCTCACGCTTCTTCCTCACTGGGAAACCCAACGATCAGCCTAGGAGAGATCTTATAAACATTTCAATTCGTTTGACCAGAGGTTTCAACCTTCCTTTGGCCGTCATTGCCTTGGGGTCCCTCTACACCTGGTTGGATTGAACACACATCGATATGGCAGGATCACTGGGTCATTAAAACTTGGCAAATTTTGCCAACACTATTATTTTTATGGGCTTCCTCTACACCCGCTTTCCTGCTATTGCTGCCAAGTCCATTTCTCTGCATGTAGGCCAAGGTATCAAGCCCCCATGCCTCCTATGTTTTCACAAAAAGCAAAGCCGAAAGGAGATAATTGAAGTTTTTGACCTTTTAGACTCCTTTGTGATGAGGCCATACAGTGAGTCTACATTTGCCCATAGTTGGGATTTCTTTCCTACCACAGCCACAACGATCAAGTTCATCCCAGTTGTAGAAGATCCCTCGCAAGCCGTGGTGCTTCTATTTACCCTCGAATTTCTTCCTTCTTATACTGAATGGGGATACGCCTCAGAACCCTATATCCCTGACAGATGTAGTAGGCAGTTTGGGTTTGATCAGGGGTCCCCTCAACCTGTGTTTCAACACAGCCACCCGAGGGCCACTTTTACTGAAACCTATACCTTTTATACCGCAGTCGCGGTGCTTGGTGTGACATCCACCATCGATGGTCGTTTCACCCTACCTAGTGCTACTAGGAAGGGAGATGCATCCACCTCTTTTTCCACTAAGTTCCATTTGGAGCAGTTGGAAATGATCTGTGAGTACATTCAGTCCCCCCCCCCCCCTTCAATATCCCTCAGTCCTTTCCTTCTCTTCTTCTGAACTGTGTCTTAAAGGGAACTTGGCGCTTGGGGTTGAGTTTCCCTTAAGTAAAATCATTAAAGAATATCCCCAAGAGCCCTCATTGCCCGATGATCCCAACTTCCACCTTGAAACCCAAGTCCATTACAACTCCCAAACAAACTGTACCTTTGACCGAAGCTGCAACGGGAGAAGGGCCTTCTGAGCCGCCTGCTAAGAAGGCGAAGAAGTCCAAGTCCAATTCCTCGAAGTCTAAGGCCCAAGTGCAAGCACAAACTCCTTTGGAGGAATTTCCAATTGCCTCCGTTCCCCCTCCCATGTCTCCAGAGATGGCTGAAGAGCTGAGGAGGCAAGTGCAAGCTAAAGTCGAAAAAATACATGATGAGTTTCAATGGCGCACTGTCGTCATTCCTCCTCCGGGTGCGTTTCCCACGATCGTGGTTAATCCCAGCGAGCCACCGATAAAAAGAGAAGAAGGTCGAAGGTTCCTGAAAGTGGTGGTGCAACGAGCTCAAGGAAGAAAATTCTGGGAACTAAGTCCCAGAAGAAATGGACGCTTGAGAAACCTTCATCCCCAGCTCCCTTTGTTGTTGCCTCTTCGCCACCCTCACTAGTGGTTATACCTTCTCGTTCTCCCTCTGGATATGAGGTATGAGGTGTGTTGCATATGCTAATTTCTTAATAAGAAAGTGTTTTGGTGCAGGGAGTTGAAGAGGAAGGGCCTAGTCCCCCCAGCCCCCCATAAGCCATTTCGTGGGGGGCGTTACGGTATCTCTCCAGCCGGCACTACTCCTCTTCGTTCCCCCTGATAAGTCTCACTTATTCTCGACGTTCATCCTCCCAACAGGTTAGAGATTCTTCTGTGGGAGCCACTACCGTTGAGTCTGCTGAAATGGCTGGTGAACCAGAGGGAACTACTGCAACCTCTTCTGAGTTACAATCGGAGCCGGAGGTCCCTCTGCCCCTTGTTGTGGTCGAGGAGAGTGCCCCACAGGTAAATTTCTTGCCAAGTCTTACATCTTTTATTTGTTCCCTTATTCTATTTATTATTTCTAATATGTTGGGCCGTTTTAAGTGGAAGTAGCATCACTAATAGCTAACATTCTCCTTCCTCCTGCATTGTCAAGGCCCCTTACTACAGTCCCTCTTTTTGGCGCCATAACGGGGTAAGAAACGCTTAGATGTATGTCTCTCTTTTTTAGTATCAATTTGTCTTTCCTGACACTTAGCTTTGTTGCTACAGCTTTCCCCAAGTCCCTCTCCGTCCTTTGCCCTTAGTGACCTTTTGCCCTCTAAGGCCACAGTTGATGCTATTACTTTCGTTGGGGCATCTCTTGAAGATCCAACGTCTTCTTTTGATGATGCACCCGTGTTGGCTTTAGTACCCTATGTTGGCGAGGGAAGTTTGCCTACCATTGAAGCTTTTTCATCCAAGGCCCCGCTGAAGCTGCTGAGACAAGGAGCCCGCCTCCAACGGTTTCTACCATCATGGCCCTTGTGGTTACTCTCGTTCTCGCTCCTACTACTGCTGAGGTACTTTGCTGATTTCTCTATATTTCTCAGTTTCTGAAACTTCACCTATGTAGGTGACTTAACCATGAAAACACTGGTTAAGTTTTTCCCAAAAAAAACTCCACCTATATCGGTGACTTAACAACGAAAATGCTTGTTAAAATTTTTCTTCAAAAACTCTACCTATATCGGTGACTTAACAACGAAAAAACTTGCTAAGATTTTTCTTCAAAAAGTCCACCTATATCGGTGACTTAACAACGAAAACACGTGTTAAGATTTTTCCAAAAACTTCACCTATATCGGTGACTTAACAACGAAAACACTTGTTAAAATTTTTTCAAAAACTCCACCTATATCGGTGACTTAACAATGAAAACACTTGTTAAGATTTTCCCAAAAACTCCACCTATATCGGTGACTTAACAACGAAAACACTTCTTAAGATTTTTATAAAACTCCACCTATATTGGTGACTAAACAATGAAAACACTTGTTAAGATTTTTTCGTAACTCCCTATTTCCTCTAACTGTTCTCAGGTTGCTCGAGAGGACTCTCCACCAGCTCCTTCACCCATTGCCTTGCCGCACCGGGAACCTGTCATTTCAGAAGATTCCAACCACGGTGAACAAGGTTCCACAACCTGTCATTTCAGAAGATTATCTCTAATTAATCAACCATAGATAAAATAAATAAGACAAAAAGATTTTTAAAGTGGTTCAACCTTGTAAGAATGGCCTACGTCCACTATTTTTGTTATTGTTGACTGTTTGCTTGGAATTCTCGATAATGGATTTACTAAGAAATTTCGAGTCCCCTTCTAATGAGGTGGTTACAATGTATTTATAGCCTTAAGGCTGTATATGAGAAAGGACAATGCGCTGTTATCCAGTAGACATATACATCTGTATGATAATAATATACATTTAATGTGCAGTCGTCTCTTTGATTCTCTTGATTTGGGTGCGCTGTACACTAAGCAGCTCGGACCGCCTTAGTAGCTCGGTACGCATGAGTTGCTCGAGTCCTATGAGTTGCTCGAGGCCCATGAGTTGCTCAGGGAATTTAAGTTAATTGGTACGCTTGAGCTGTTCGAAATGTATGTGTTGCTCGTGGAGCTTGAGTAGCTCGGTGGTAGTGAGTTGATCGGTAGAAATAGTTGTAATTGCCACGTTGGTTGACATGTTTCTTTAAATGACAGGTCCATGTCAGCAGATGAAATTTTGTATCAATAGAGAGAAACTCCTGATCGAGCGTACACATGCACAAACAAGGTTGGAGGTTTCCATCAACGCTCAACAGTCTTGCCAATCATCTTCTTCGGGCCTCCCTAGAGATTTTTTCTCTTCTCCAGATCTGTGGTTCCTTCTTGGCGAATGAACTTGTATATATATTTTTCTTTTCTTCTCATGTAATTCTTGGGCAATAACTCCCAATTTTGTAATTCCCCAAAGCTTATAAATGGAAAAAGATACTTATTTGCTTATGCCATCTCTTCGTGTTGCAATTGTTTTCATAGATTATGAAGTGTGAAGTTCTATAATTCTTTCATCCATACTTGAGCTATAATAAAAAGAACTTGTATACTCATCATAATAAAAACAAAGAACTTGTGTATTTATAATAGCCAACTACATCAGTGGTCAAACACAACTACCTACACATGATAGACTGTCAACCATTTATTGTTAATCTTAAATGGTTTGTCTTCTTCCATCTTAGAAATTAAGCAGTAACCTGAGTCATGAGCTTCCTTCATAATGAAAGGTCCTTCCCAATTTGCTACAAATTTAGGTAGAGGAAGCCCCCTGATATGTTTCACTACTGCTTTCAATACAAGGTCTCCCTCCAAAAACTTCCTTGGTCTCACTAGGTTATCATATGCCCTGGAGAGTTGCCTAGTATACATTTGAAAGTGTTGCATCGCATTATCTCTGTGTTCGTCCAACGCTTCCAACTACACATGCCTATTTGGAGGGAGCATTCTACTTCGCAAAGCATATCGAGCAAAGGGAACTTCTAGCTCTACTGGGAGAATCCCCTCTGCCCCATAAATAAGATAGAATGGTGTGTACCGCGTGGGCTTCCTCTTGGTTATTCGATAGGCCCATAATACGTCTGGTCTCATATCATCCCACGATCCTGAGAAATCCTCTATCGTTTTAGCCAAGATATTGACCAAAGTTTTGTTAGTTGCTTCGGCTTAACCATTTCCCTTTAGGCATGTTACCGTCGAAGTGTGATGGATAATGGAGTATTTATCTGTGAGCATCGTTACTTCTGAATTGACGAAAGGGGTCCCATTATCTGAAAGGTTAACCTTTGGGATCCCAAAATGACAAATGATGTACTCTCTGATGAAGTTGCTCACCACTCTTGTTGTTTCCCTTCTCAGTGGTATCACCTCGGCCCACTTTGTGAAGCACTCCGTTGCCACTAGTATATATATCTTCCCCCTCGAAGAAGGGTGTATTGCCCCTACCAGGTCGAATGCCCAAGTGTGAAAAGGATAAGGTGTTTCTAGGGAGTGTAAGTCCACTGACGAGGCATGAATCATATTTCCATAAAGTTGGTAAGCCTTGCACTTTCGAAGGAACTCAGTCGAATATTTCTCCATCGTTGGTCAATAGTATCCCAAAGTCATCAACTGGTTATATAACTTGTCCCCTCCTATATGAGCTGGATCATGCGTGACACACCCCAACCCAATTACTTATAATTAAGTCTGAAAGTCAAAGTGAGTCAAACCATAATTAATCTAACCAAACCATAAACACGAGTTTTGATTTCAGAGTCATCATTGTAAATCCATATAACTGAAAACCTTTTTACAACATCAAAGTAGTCATGCCCATAAAAACTTTCATGAAGGATAAGTTAACTTAATTACATCATTTATATTTACACAAAATTATTGTTTCTCCCATTCCTGGCTAACCCAACCTGACCTCCTAGATTTGGCAGTGACATCGCGTTACCTGAAAAATGTGAACATAGGAACCGTGAGCAAAATAGCCCAGTGAATATATCACTACTCTACTATTGCATGAATTTAAATGCAATAAATCATGTCCATATAATTATGTATTAACTTATCCGTCTCATTCATAATGAATGACCAACTTTTCCGAATCATGATTCACATATCCTGTCTAAATAGACAATTCTCCCCCATTCCCGGTCGAGGAGTAACACCTCATTTCGGTAAACCAAAATGAACAATTTTATATTCATAACATTATGATCACATTTGTAACAGTATACAAATACATCACTCCAGTGAGTACACTCACCTTGGGTTGTCAACTACGTATTCAGGTTTCCTTCTGGTGGAGCTGAAGTGGGTTTATTAGACCTTACACCTGTCAATCCAACTAGATCAGTACTGAACCTCAATAATAAATATTATCCTAACATAATTTTGTAACTTTCCATGACAATACATCAACAATATAATTCCAATGAAGTCACATTCCATAAAACATAGGTAAAGGCAAAACAATGATATACATGTTGATAAAGTTATGAACATTCAACCGTAGGAAATACCTCATAAGGAATTTATAACCAAAGTCAAGTAAACATGAAATTATACTTCTCAATGTATATACACATGAAACACGTACTCAAAGTACCCTTTGTAAGGACGAAATACAAACATTCATTTGAGGGGTATCCAGTATGGCCTGAAATTATTGTCATACATACTTAACCATCCTATATTTCTAAATTGTATAAATGCAGGGGGCCAACCTTATCAACATGAAAATATATATGAATATACTATCCATTACAAGTGACGGTGTAATTTTTCAAGCTTCCTAGGTCAAGTTATGACCATTTCTCTACAACACAAGAAATTTGCCCTACAAGCTCCTCTATTGATCCTCCGAATTCCCAGAATTTTCATAATTTTTATGCATTATAACTTTCCATGATTTTCAACACACTTTTAGTAGACATACTTAATAGTACATAATTAAAGTTTCATAATATTTGGACTTCATTTTCTATCTCAAAATCTTGACCAAACTCAGGGCATACCGAAATCAAGTATACAAACAGCAACTATGTACCAACTTAAAATCATAATTACGGACTAACCACAAGGATATAAATTCTAATTTTCATATATTATATGCATATATGAGTCTACTTTCATTTCCAATTGGAATTTCTCAATTCCAGTAATCACACAAAGAGATATGCAGATTTGAATACAAGGGGTTTCAACACAAAGCAATTTTAAGGGTTTCTACACTCAACTTAACATAAGCTTGCATCTAACCATACATATATATAAAGGGATGAAACTTTAGTAAACTTATGATGATTTATATCATATAAATCAGTAATATAATATGAATAACAAGAATTACAATTAGGATTACCTTCAGGGCTTTTTACGTAATTTCTTCGTATTTTTCTACACTTTTTCTCCTTACTTTTCTTCCTTAACTTCTACTTTCTCTTTCCCTAAGCTTAAAACCCTTTCATGGATGGTTTTGGCTGAAGTATAAGGATATTTCAAGGGTATAAGGTCGGCCAAGGCTGCCTCCCAAGCCAACCAATCAAATTAAACCATTTGGTTTAATAAAAGATAATTTACCACTTAAGGGAATTGACATATTTGCCCCTTCTCGTAATTTCGACCTAACTTCTTCCTCGAGCATCCGTTTGATGCAACGTTTGTTGTGTTACGACCCTAACTCACATGTCTACAACTATGTAGTTTTCACCTCAAGTCAATTGTAATGTTACAATGGTCAAAACTAGTCTTAAACAGGAACATTTCTATCGAAAATAACCAAATCTTGTGTTCGTACATAACTCGACATTTCATGATTTATGAAAGTAGGATTAGACTAAACATAAGCAATTAATATTAGATATACTAATAATACATTATTCATATCACATAATATAAACATGATTTAAATATAATTTATCAAAATTATATTCGGGTTGTCACAACTTCCCCCCCTTAGAAAATTTCGTCCCCGAAATTTAATATAAAGGTCACTTACCAAACAAATGGGGCTACTGTTTCCTCATGCTATCCTCCGTTTCCCAAGTTGCTTCTTTAACTCCATGGCTCATCCATATAACTTTAACTAAGTGAATAACTTTATTCCTCAATACCTGCTCCTTACGATTAATAATTTCCAATGGTTCCTCGATGTACGACAAGTCTTCCTTCAGTTCAATTGGTTGAGTTTTCAACTGATGAGATGGATCCGCCAAATACTTACGAAGCATCGATACATGAAACACATCATGTAAACGGGATAAATCTGGAGGTAATGCTAATCTATAAGCCAGGGGCCCAATTCTTTCCAACACTTCATATGGTCCAATGTATCTTGGACTTAGTTTCTCCTTTTTTCCAAATCTCATAACGCCTTTCCACGGTGAAATACGCAGGAATACAAAATCTCCCTTCTGAAATTCCAATGGATGCTTCCTCTTATCTGCATAAAATTTCTTCCTGCTTTGCGCTATCTTTATCCGTTCCCGAATCATTTTGATCTTTTCAGTTGTCATATCTATCAATTCCGGACCCAAAATTTTTCTTTCACCTACTTCATCCCAACACAAAGGCGTCCTACATGTCCTCCCATATAAAGCTTCATAAGGAGCCATACCAATGGTGGACTGATAACTATTATTATACAAAAATTCCATCAATGGAAGATGATCATCCCAACTACCCTTGAAGTCAAACACACAAGCTCGTAACATGTCTTCTAATATTTGGATCGTCCTTTCTGATTGCCCATCAGTTTGTGGATGAAATGCAGTGCTGAACTTCAAACTTGTGCCCATGGCATTCTGTAGACGAGGCCAAAACTTGGAAGTGAATGTTGGATCTATATCTGATACAATTGACACTGGTGCCCCATGTAAACGGATAATCTCATCAACGTACATACGTGCATACTTGTCAACAGTGTAGGTGATCTTAACTGGAAGAAAATGGGCCGACTTCGTCAATCGGTCTACAATCACCCAAATAGAATCATGCCCCCTTGGTGACCGGGGTAATCTTGTAACAAAGTCCATTGTTATATGCTCCCACTTCCATTCCGGAATAGGCAACGACTGCAATAATCCTGCCGGCTTCTGATGCTCCGCTTTCACTTGCTGGCATACTAAACATTTAGCTACGAACTCTGCAATCTCACGTTTCATGTTGTTCCACCAGTAATATTCCTTCAAATCTCTGTACATTTTGGTACCTCCCGGATGCATAGAGTAAATAGAACTATGTGCCTATTCTAATATATCCTTCTTTAAGGGTGGGTCATTCGGTACACAAATTCTATTTTTATAACACAATGATTCATCATTCGTAATCTTAAAGTCACTCTCTTTACCATCCAGGACATCTTGTTTCTTCTTCTCGAGGAATGGATCACTGGTCTGCAAATTTCGTATGCGTTCTGCCAATAGAGGTCTCACTGTGACATGTGCTAATAATCCTCCGCTTTTTGAAAACTTCAATTCAATCCCCATCGATGCCAAGTCAAGAATATTTCCAACACGGGCACACCGTATGCAACCAAGAATTCCGGATGATTTCCGACTCAAAGCATCTGCTACCACATTGGCCTTCCCAGGATGATGATGAATGGTACAGTCATAGTCTTTAATCAGCTCTATCCAACGCCTTTGTCTCAAATTCAGTTCTTTCTGTGTAAACAAGTATTTCAAACTTTGATGATCTGTAAATATCTCACAAGTTTCTCCATACAAGTAATGTCTCCACAACTTTAAAGAAAAAATAATGGCTGTTAGCTCCAGATCGTGTGTAGGGTAGTTTCGTTCATGCGTCTTTAATTGTCTGGAAGCATATGCTATTACCTTCCCATTCTGCATAAGAACACATCCTAACCCCTGAAATGAAGCGTCTGTATATATCACAAAAGACTCATTCCCACATGGAATAGCAAGTATAGGGGCTGAAACCAACCGCTTCTTTAATTCTTTAAAACTCCTTTCGCATTCTTCATCCCACACAAACTTCACTTCTTTACGGGTCAACTTTGTCAATGGTAATGCTATTGCTGAAAATCCCTTAATGAATCTGCGATAGTAACCTGCCAATCCTAGGAAACTCCTAATTTCTGTCACATTCTTAGGACTCTCCCATTCAACAATTTCTTCCACCTTCTTTGGATCAACATATATCCCATTTCCCGAGACAACGTGCCCTAAAAACGCAATTTCATTCAACCAAAACTCACACTTGCTGAATTTAGCAAACAATTTCTTCTCTCTCAAAATCTGCAATACAAGTCTCAAATGTTTCTCATGTTCCTCAATGCTACGTGAGTAAATCAACACATCATCTATGAATACAATCACAAATGAATCAATGAAAGGGTGGAATACCCGATTCATCAAATCCATAAAAACCGCTGGAGCATTAGTTAATCCAAATGGCATCACCAAAAACTCATAGTGCCCATATCGAGTCCGAAAAGCTGTTTTGGAAGCATCACTATCCTTCACTTTCAGTTGGTGGTAACCCGATCTCAAATCAATCTTCGAAAATATAGTGGCCCCCTGTAATTGGTCAAACAAGTCATCGATACGAGGTAGAGGGTACTTGTTTCTAATGGTCACCTTATTCAATTGCCGATAATCAATACATAATCGCATTGTTCCATCTTTCTTTTTCATAAATAACATGGGTGCTCCCCATGGTGAAACACTAGGCCGAATGAAACCTCTGCTTATCAGATCTTGTAATTGCACTTTTAATTCTTTCAACTCCGCTGGTGCCATTCTATATGGAGAAAGAGAAATTGGACCAGTACCTGGAATTAATTCAATAGAAAACTCTACTTCCCTATCGGGTAGAAATCCTGGCAATTCCTCTGGGAAGACATCAGAAAACTCTCTAACCACTGGTATATCTTCAACTTTAAGTGCTTCCTTACTAACATCAACCACATACGCTAAATACCCTGTACAACCCTTACTCAATAACTTTCTGCTCTTGCTGAGATGAGACAAGTAGGGACAACATTCCTTTCCCCCGTAAATTGGAACTCCGGTTCACCAGGAAGATGAAATGTAACTTCTTTTCGAAAATAATCAATGGAAGCATGATACGATGATAACCAATCCATCCCCATTATAATATCAAAATCCCGAATGGCCAACGGTATCAAATCAACATAGAAATCTCGCTCACCCATTCGTAAGACACAATTTTTATAAACATGCTCAACCAGAATCACACTTTACATTGGGGTAGAAATATATAAGGCACAATTGAGAAATGAATATGGTCTACCCAAATATGAAGCAATATGTAATGCCACAAATGAATGCGTAGATCCAGGATCAATAAGTGCTTATAAATCTTTGTTTGCAATAGAAAGTTTACCTGTAACCACTTCCGGTGTAGCATGGGCATCTTGTAGCGTCATCGCAAACACTCTTCCTCCTACCCTCGATCCAGTTGCTTGTTATGTACCTCTCCCCCTGGTGGCACTGCCTGTATAAGATCCTTTATGAGGCCCCACACTACTGACTGAAACTGTTCTTGCCCACATAGGACAATTCTTTCTCAAATGACCCTTTTGGTGACAGTTGAAACATTCTATATTCAGTAACTTTGGGCAATTTCTCTTTATATGACCCGATGACCCACAAAAGAAACAAACATTAGGATCTCCTTGTGCTGAAACTCCTGAACCTCTTCCACCACTAGCCTCACCCCTTTGCAAACTACTTCCACCTCTACCCTGTTGGAATTTCTGCACTCCAAACCTCAAATATTCTGTACCACTACTCTTTTGATAATTTGGATCAAATCTGCTTCTCTTTACACCTCGTTCTCGATTCCCTCTAGCTTCATTCACGTCCATTTCTACCACCATGGCTTTGTTCACTAAGGCTGAATAATTAACAGTCTCTAAAGCCGACAACCGTGATTTAATGACTAACTCAATCCCATCGAGAAATCGACTGCACATATCTTCCTCATTCCGTATAAACCTTGAAGCAAACTGAGATAAAGCTGTAAGTTTAGCTTCGTATTCTCTAACTGTCATACTCCCCTGATTCAACAGGAAATATTCTTTCTCCTTTTATTTTTGATACATCGGAGGAAAATACTTATCATACAAGGCTTTAACAAAACCATCCCATGAGATCACATTCCCACCTCCTGGAGTAATAAACAAATGTTTTGTGGCATCCCACCAGTACTTAGCTTCTCCTCTTAGCATATACGTCGCCAAGGTCACTCGTTGATTGTCAGGCATTCTCATTACCCCAAAAATAATTTCAATCTCTTTAACCCAGACTTCCGCCTCTGCTGGATCAACTGCTCCTTCAAATGGGGGTGGATTCATTTTAATAAATTTCTCATGTGAAGTACTCCTTTCTTCCCGGTGTATAACCTCCTGAGCCCTGGCCAATGCTTGTGCCTCCAGTTGCCTGGCCTGTTGTGCTTCCATCTGAGCCATAAATCTAGCCTGCTGCTCTTCCATTAAAGTCATAGCACGTGCCAATTTTTTCATGTCTGTCAATTGTTCCGGGTCAGGTTCTACATATCCATGAACAGGTTGTTCAACCTCAGCTTCCGCTGCCATATTTGAAGCCTCGTCTTCTATTCTCTCATTAACATTCCCTCCTTCCATTCTTTTATATCTGAAATGAATCAAAGATATAACAACATACATATATACATATTTTTCCTACCATAATCGTTAGTTTCAAATAAAATATATATTTTTTTTTTACATTCACTGCCAAATCTAGACTCTTCTCACTCGAGAACCTCTAAAACCTAGGCTCTGATACCAAAAGCTGACACACCCCAACCCAATTACTTATAATTAAGTCTGAAAGTCAAAGTGAGTCAAACCATAATTAATCTAACCAAATCATAAACACGAGTTTTGATTTCAGAGTCATCATTGTAAATCCATATAACTGAAAACCTTTTTACAACATCAAAGTAGTCATGCCCATAAAAACTTTCATGAAGGATAAGTTAACTTAATTACATCATTTACATTTACACAAAATTATTGTTTCTCCCATTCCTGGCTAACCCAACCTGACCTCCTAGATTTGGCAGTGACATCGCGTTACCTGAAAAATGTGAACATAGGAACCGTGAGCAAAATAGCCCAGTGAATGTATCACTACTCTACTATTGCATGAATTTAAATGCAATAAATCATGTCCATATAATTATGTATTAACTTATCCGGCTCATTCATAATGAATGACCAACTTTTCCGAATCATGATTCACATATCCTGTCTAAATAGACAATTCTCCCCCATTCCTGGTCGAGGAGTAACCCCTTGTCATTAATAGACAAATCTCCCCCATTCCTGGTCGAGGAGTAACACCTCATTTCGGTAAACCAAAATGAACAATTTTATATTCATAACATTATGATCACATTTATAACAGTATACAAATATATCATTCCAGTGAGTACACTCACCTTGGGTTGTCAACTACGTATTCAGGTTTCCTTCTGGTGGAGCTGAACTGGGTTTATTAAACCTTACACCTGTCAATCCAACTAGATCAGTACTGAACCTCAATAATAAATATTATCCTAACATAATTATGTAACTTTCCATGACTATACATCAACAATATAATTCCAATTAAGTCACATTCCATAAAACATAGGTAAAGGCAAAACAATGATATACATGTTGATAAAGTTATGAACATTCAACCGTAGGAAATACCTCATAAGGAATTTATAACCAAAGTCAAGTAAACATGAAATTATACTTCTCAATGTATATACACATGAAACACGTACTCAAAGTACCCTTTGTAAGGACGAAATACAAACATTCATTTGAGGGGTATCCAGTATGGCCTGAAATTATTGTCATACATACTTAACCATCCTATATTTCTAAATTGTATACATGCAGGGGTCCAACCTTATCAACATGAAAATATATATGAATATACTATCCATTACAAGTGACGGTGTAATTTTTCAAGCTTCCTAGGTCAAGTTATGACCATTTCTCTACAACACAAGAAATCTGCCCTACAAGCTCCTCTATTGATCCTTCGAATTCCCAGAATTTTCATAATTTTTATGCATTATAACTTTCCATGATTTTCAAAAAACTTTTAGTAGACATACTGAATAGTACAGAATTAAAGTTTCTTAATATTTGGACTTCATTTGCTATCTCAAAATCTTGACCAAACTGAGGGCATACCGAAATCAAGTATACAAACAACAACTATGTACCAACTTGAAATCATCATTACGGACTAACCACAAGGAGATAAATTCTAATTTTCAGATATTATATGAATATATAAGTCTACTTTCATTTCCAATTGTAATTTCTCAATTCCAGTAATCACACAAAGAGATATGCAGATTTGAATAAAAGGGGTTTCAACACAAAACAATTTTAAGGGTTTCTACACTCAACTTAACATAAGCTTGCATCTAACCATACATATATATAAAGGGCTGAAACTTTCGTAAACTTATGATGATTTATATCATATAAATCAGTAATATAAGATGAATAACAAGAATTACAATTAGAATTACCTTCAGGGCTTTTTACGTAATTTCTACGGATTTTTCTACACTTTTTCTCCTTACTTTTCTTCCTTAACTTCTACTTTCTCTTTCCCTAAGCTTAAAACCCTTTCATGGATGGTTTTGGCTGAAGTATAAGGATATTTCAAGGGTATAAGGTCGGCCAAGGCTGCCTCCCAAGCCAAACAATCAAATTAAACCATTTGGTTTAATAAAAGACAATTTACCACTTAAGGGAATTGACATATTTGCCCCTTCTCGTAATTTCGACCTAACTTCTTCCTCGAGCATCCGTTTGATGCACCGATTGTTGTGTTACTACCCTAACTCACATGTCTACAACTATGTAGTTTTCACCTCAAGTAAATTGTAATGTTACAATGGTCAAAACTAGTCTTAAACAGGAACATTTCTATCGAAAATAACCAAATCTTGTGTTCGTACATAACTCGACATTTCATGATTTGTGAAAGTAGGATTAGACTAAACATAAGCACTTAATATTAGATATACTAATAATACATTATTCATATCACATAATATAAACATGATTTAAATAAAATTTATCAAAATTATATTCAGGTTGTCACAGTACGCCTGCTTGAGGAACTCGGCTTCTTCTTCCTTCAAGATGTAACGCAATGGCCTGTTGAAGTATCCCCTTCGATAAAGCTATCCCTCTTGAACGTAGAATCTCAGGGCCCTTTTTCAGAGTCCCATCGTATCAATTTTCTCCATTGGGACAACTCCATATTTAATGAAGTCAATATAGGGTTATTTCCAGTCAACCTGAGCCTCCACTAAATGACATTCAGCTGCCTCGAAGAATAATTAACATATGTCGCACTTTCGTTATAGTTCTGTCGCCTCCTGTTTCATTTTAGGCCAAAAATACCCCTCTCTTTGCATTCTTCGGTAGAGGGGTATCTCAGTTGTTTCGCACTGCGCTTCGTACATTTTCCTCAATCTTTGTTCTGCCTCTTCTGGACTGATGCATCTCGACAGCTATCCTCCTGTGTTTCTGAAGTAAAGGTTTCCCTGGTTTGTAAATTACTGGGCCAATTCTCTGATACCTATAGTTCCTTCACCAGCCTCCAATTGCCTCTTAATCTCTCTCCTCTAGTCCTCATCCTCTTCCATTGGTAGAATTGACTGCACCATCAAAGGACCTGTTCTTCGTTGGATCACGACAGTAGTTGTATCGTTCCTAATGATCATCTTCTAGGCAATGGTGACATATGTGTCTGGGTGGCGGTTCATCATTCTGGGCTGCCTCTTGATCTTGGTCCCATGGAACTGGCAGAGGATCCTCTAGGTGATTGTTCTGTATCATGCCAGGCTCATGTGTTTCTACGCATACTCTCTATTCACTTGTTGAACCACCAAGTTTTAATCCCCCTTGATGCAAAATGAACAGATCCCCCTTCGAAAAGTCTCTAGTAATCCTAACACCAATGCTTCATATTTTGCCTCGTTGTTGGAACAAGGAAAATCTAATTTGTAGGAAAGGTAAATCTCTTCCATTCCTTTTGACAGAATAACCCCTGCTCCTCCTTTCTTTTCTATCGAGGATCCATCGAACTGCATTGTCCATTCCTCATCCATTGTGTCTAGGTAGTTGGCCTGTAAATCATCCCCTGGAATATTTTCCTTGGGTGGCTCAAACGTCCCTAAGGGTAAAATAGCCAATAGATCAGCGTATGCCTGGCTTTTGATTGCGAGAGGAACCACGCACTTCAAGTCATATTCAGATAGGATGAGGAACCGCCTAGCTGCCCTACCAATCAAAATCGTTCTTGCTAGCAAATACTTAATTGGATCACATCTAGTTACAATATGAATTGTAAAAGACAACATATAATGCCTAAGTTTTTGCGCTACAAAGACTAAGGATAAATAATACCTTTCTAAGCTATTGTATCTAACTTTCGGTCCATGGATGATCCTGTTGAGATAGTAGACGGGTCGTTCTTACCCGTCAATCTCTTATTCCAGCAAAGCTCCCACAGACCTCATGGTGGATGTGAGGTACAGCTGTAATGGTATTCCTGACTTTGGGGGAACCATGGTCTGTGGTGAAATGAGCAGTTTCTTCAGCCCGTTAAGAGACTCATAGTGAACCTCCTCTTATTCAAACTTTGTGTTCTTTCACAGTAGTTGCATCAACGGATGTGTTATTTTGGCTAATCCTGGCATAAATCTCCGGAGGTAGGAGACTTTATCGAGGAGACTCTTCAGCTCATTTGCCATTCTTGGGCAGGGCATTTATAAAATCGCCCGTTGTTTATCCTGGTCCATCTTCACCCCTTGTTGATCAACCACGAAGCCTAAGAATTTCCCACTTGTCACTCTAAAAACACACTTCAATGGTTCATCTTTAATTTATACTTCCTGCAACGGGAGAATACCTTCCTCAAATCGCTCAGATGAGACTCCTCCTTCCTCAATTTGATGACCAAATCATCCACATAGAATTCCACAAATTTGTGGAAGAAGTCATGGAAAATGTTCATCATTGTTCTCTGGTAGGTTGCCCCAGTGTTCTTAAGTCCAAACGGCATCACTTTGTACATGAAGTTGCCCAATGGGGTTCTGAATGTTATTTTCTCTGCATCCATGGGGTCCATCCTGATCTGGTTATACGCTACATACCCATCCATGAAGTTGTATATCTCATGACCTGCCGTTGCATCTATCAAGCTATAAATGGAGGGCAGAGGGAACTTATCTTTGGGACAAGCTCTATTCAAATCTCTAAAGTCCACGCAGATCCTTATTTGGTTTTTATCTTTCTTCCCCACTAGGATAATACTAGATAGCCAGAGTGGGTATTGTATCGGTGTGATGAACCCTGCCATTAGTAGGCGTTAAACCTCTTCCTTGATCTTCAAATCTAGCTCAGGTTTGTATGTTCTCGTCACTTATTTCACCGGAATGGCTGAAGCATTACGTTCAACTTGTGGTAGCTTACCTCCTCGTCCAGCCCCTCCATCTTTGTGTATTTCCACGCGAAGACATCTATAAACTCCTGAATCAGCCGAACCAAGGCCTCTCGTTTCTCCTTACTTAGATCCTTCGAGATGAATATGGGCTTTGGATCTCCCCCTTCTTTGGCCAGGTTCAACTGCTCCAACTCTTGTGCCTGTGGCTTTGGCTGATCTGCTATGTATGCTGGTTCTTCGGCGACATCCTCTACGCTGTATGTTGGAGTTGCCTATCAGCATGCATTATCCCCGTTAATCCACCAAAAAGCATTCATATATCAGGTCAACCTCATCATCAGTTTCCTCGACCGCCCGCTCATATCGTTATAATCAATACACCACCTTTTCTTCCTCGATAATGACCTTCTCGCATTGTCTACTGGTAGTGGTGACTACATTCCTCTTCTTCTCTCTAGAAGCCTCAGCCACTATTTCTCCTATGAACTGACTCAGCACACTTTATCGTTGAACCTCATGGTCCATTGGGTCCGCTCTGGGCCTCATTCGGTCTTTGAGCTGCTTCGAGATGCCCTGGGGCCGAGGGACCACCTGGTGAGCTTCTTTTGCCATTTCCCTTGTGTTTCTTGCAACCTCCTTCTTCTACTCGTTTAAGGGCCCCATCCTTTCTCTAATCGAGGGAATCCATGCTCCTTCCATTCTTCTCATTAGGACCCGGATATCTTCCTCTAACTCTGTGTAAAATGCTACATCCACTAAGTGAACCTCCTCAACTACGAAGGGCCTCCTCATAGCCCTAATAGTCACCTTTGTTCCCTTAATATTTGCTTTAGAATATTGGTGGTACGTTGAGGGAACTAGCCCTTGGTTTTGCATCCATACTCTTCCTATTAGCCGATGGTAGAAAGTTGCACTCTCTATCACGTGGAACTTGATATGGGAACTCATATTTTCCATCACAATCCCAACATTAACGTACCCAATGGATTTGGAATATTAATTATCATACCTCGAAATTACCAAGGGCATGGGGACCAACCTTTCTTCTGGAATATTTGCTACATGGAAATAGTTGATTGGCATGATATTGTTGGAAGCTCCCCCATCCATAAGAGTCCTTGCAAAGCTAACTCCATTGACACTGACAATCGCATATAATAGCCTATTATGAGGGAACCTTACAGCCCTATCTGTATCCCTGAAGGTTACTTCTGACAGAAACCTTCTTACTAACCTGGCCATGGGTCCCTTCCATCTCAGCGAAGGGACTGCATTCTTCCTTGCAATATCAAGTATTACCTGGGTTATCTCCAACCTACTCTCCTTCGGTATCCCCACCTGGTCGAAGAACCAGGTGAACTTTGGGAATTTTGAAACTGCACAGTATTCTAGAACTGGGTCTAATTCCTCACCTTTAACACCGTATACATCCTCTACATCCTAGGTGCTTGCTTCATCATAAGCCAACACTAAATTAGCCATTCCCCTCGTACAATCTTCTAGATCCTCTTCGTACTCTTCTTGCTTCGTTGTTAACTCTCTTTCTCCCCTCTCAGCCTCTTCATCATAGGACACCACGAGATTGGCCCCATGTGCTGGCAGTGGGTTATTGTTGATGTTCTCTGGAGGGATTTTCAACGTCCATGCCTTAACGTATTTGTTGATGATTCTTCTCAGTGTAAAGCAACTCTCGATTGGATGCTGGATCCTCTGATGAACCTAGAAGTACTTTGGATCCGCCTTCGTTGTCCTTTGGCTCGTAGACCGTTCCTCCTTGGACCATCGCATTGTAACAGTTGACAGCTTCCTCCACTGTACAAATAATGGTGGTGGGTCCTCCCTGTCTCTTTCGAACTTTCTCTTATTGTCCTTGTTTGGTGCCTTGCCCCTATCTCCCCCCTCGGTGTACCCTAACCGTGGGGGCTGAGATATCCTCCCCAAAGGTTGCATCAGTTGCCTAAACATCATGGGCACTACCATCGGATTGCGCCGCACCACCAAGGAGATATTCCTCCCCGCTTTTAAGAACACCGTAAAAGTCCCCTCGCACGTCTCATTGATAAGATAGCAGATGTACTCAGGGCGCAGCCCATCAGTGCAGATCTATAATAGCTTGGATTCTTTGGCCTCCTCCCTCACGTCTAGGGATCTTTCCCTGAACCTTCGCACATAGGCCACCACTTCTTCCCCAGGTCTTTGCTTCTCCCTACCCAGTTGGGTCAAAGTAAACTTTTGGACAAACAATACATGCATCTCCTCCCATATAGAAATGTTGTTAAGAGTCAAATGGGAGTACCAGGTATATGCCTTATCGGTTAAGGATTTGGAAAACTCCCTCAACCTAAGTTTCTTATTGTTGTAATGCTCTCCCAAGTTCTCGACAAACCACTTAATATGCTCCTTTGGGTTCCACCCCTTTCCCTGTGTATTTTTCAAAAATAGGAGGAATATAGTCCTTTGGATAGGGCTCATCATTGTATTCCTTGAGATAAGGCGTTCAAAAGTCATCATAAACCGAAGCTACCTCGCTAGCAGATTGCGAGGAGGCCTGCATTAGCTTCAACATCTCTTTCTGCATCACCTTTCTCATTTCCTCCATGGGTGATGCCATTGGGGAAACAACCAACGGGACCATGGGCTGAGTACTCGTTGTAGCTGGAACAGTCATCATAGTTGGGGCCGTTGAAACCCCTGAGGTTCCCACGACTGGATTCACAACAGAGGGTATGCTTGCTGGGACCGTTCCCGCCACACCTACACCTGGTGGGGCCATTGGAGTTGTCCTTGGTGTTGCGAAGGTATTGGCCTCCAATACTCCAGCATCGTTGAAGCTGCTGGAGTTTGAAAAAATCATAAAACTTACTCATGAGGAGCGCTACCTGAGTGGGTCCCAACCCCATGCTCGTGGAATCTTGTGTCACCCCTGGAATGCCTGTCGTTGCCTAAACCAGAGGTACCTCTATTCGAGGAACCCCATCCCTTAGAGCCTCTAGTTTTCATGCAGCTTATTCTTCATTGTGTTGGATGTCATCAAAGTTGAGCCTTCGATTAACATTATCTTCCACCATACTCCTTACTTAGAAGAATTCCTCCCCACCAGAGTCACCAAATGTAAGAGGGTACTTTAGATAAGATGGAGGCGTAACCCCTTTGAAGTATAGTAATGATAAGTTAATTAGCTAAACCTTTGGATTAGTTATAGAACACGCAAACACAAACTCAATGAAGATAAGACTTAGTTTGATCTCATAAATCTCTCGAGTATAACTCAGAAAGTGGTAAGAAAACTTAGAAGTAACTTAGTTAGAGGGAGAGAGAAGTAAGCACCCTAGATAAACCTTGGCAGGAAGCCAAACACACCAACCACCTATAAGAATCTCTATCAGGTATTAAAAGCTTCTTAATAACTGACAATAGTTGATGAATACAACCTCTGGTTTGTAATAACTATCTCTGATGTGTATTATCTCTAGTAATAACTTCTTAAAATCTCAAAAGATCATTCCTTCTCAAGGGTGGTTGGGTCCTTAAATAGCCCCCCACACTGTCCCCGAGGCAACTCAATCATTAAAGACTATGAAATACATCCCTCATACTTTATGTCACAGCATTAAATACCTGATGCACTATTTGTCTCCACGTCATAAACATTAAATTCTAAGACATGCCTTTTGCCTAACCACTGTGTGTCAGGGGGGCTGTTGTCGCAGATAGGGGTGTGCACGGGTCGGTTCGGTTCGGTTTTGGACCGCAATTGAGACCGAACCGATCGGTTCGGTTTTGGAAAAAATCAGACCGAAACCGAACCGATGATGAAAAAAACCGCCGGTTTCGGTTCACATCGGTTTCGGTTCAGTTCGGTTTCGGTTCGGTTTTAACCGATTTTCAGTTTTGGTCGGTTTTTTGTAGGCCGGTTTTCGGTTTTGGTCGGTTTTGGAGGTTGGTTAATGGTTTTTGGATATAAAAATAAAAGATATTTAAGGGTTTTTTAATATATAATATTGATGTCGGTTCGGTTCGGTTCGGTTCGAATCGGTTTTTTCTTTGTCTAAACCGACAACCGAACCGATATTGTCGGTTTTTTAAATCCTTAAACCGCAAACCGAACCGGGCTAAAAAAAACCGCTGGTTTCGGTTCGGTTCGGGCCGGTTCGGTTCGGTTTTCGGTTCGGTCGGTTTTTTTGCACACCCCTAGTCGCAGAGGTCGTAGAGGGGGGCTGTTTGGTTCACAACCCGACGCCCGATGGAACTCGAAGCTGCTCCGCCCGAGTTTCCACGGTCAGGGTCCTTCGGTGTTTTACCCGGTGTATCTAAGATGGTCAGGACAAGCCCCAACGGTGCCTCACTTCTCAATCCTCCAAACTAAGTCCCTCTAAAGTTCCCACGATGAGGTCATTCGATAGAGCATGAAAGCTCTCCCAGGCCCTGCCAAGCCTGGTCTCTTGCGAGTACCGTTTGACCTCACACAAACTCAATATTATTCTCGTTACATCATTACAATAGTTATAACTTACAGTCAATATAAACAAAGATACAATATGACTAATACAACAAGCTAAAAAATAAGTTACCACGCTGAGCTGCCACGGTGCCTTAATTCCCAGAACACTGTTGCTAATGTGAAATTACCTCTAATCTTCAATATTACCTTCAAGCCCCCTCTACATATTTTATAAACATTATTTTTAAGAAAGTATTCTCATATCTTTGAGCATTGGCTATATCATTTGCTACGGATAAAATACAAGTTGTCTAATACATTTTATATATCTGAATACTTCTCTTCCATACATTGCTTTAAGATAATGGTAATATTTGTGATAACCATCTTTACTACCTTAACAGTTGTCGTAGGACCCATGCATTTTTATTCAGATTATTATGTCGAGTGATGGATGATTTGTTAAGACCCCATTTTCAAATTCAATGTATACTTTTTTTTTCTTTTGCTACTAATCTCTCTTATAGACTCAGTCTACAATATCTTAGACAACAAAAAATTATGAGGATGGTTTCCATCAGATACGATTTGAGTTTCCTAGATATTGTGCGTTTAATGCTACAACTCAGACCACTCCAAATTGAAGTCGAAGATCTCCGATGTTCCTATTTTTTAGCCATGCCTCTCGTCAAAAAACTATTTAATATGGAGAAGATTTCAACTTATATCATTCTCCAACGGTCATTCTCTTTTATGCTACAAATAAGAAGACCAAGATTAGTTAAAGCATGAACTTAGAACTGAAATGACACGGTGAAGAAGAACAACTGAAAATATTCATCCAACTCGTACATACATTCAAGAAAGAGCAACTGAAATTTGACACTCAGCTCTACAAGATTTGAGATAGCAAAAACTCTTATTTTGCTATTTGCTGAAGAAGAAATTCAAGAGCACAACAATCATTATTCAGCTACAAGATTTCAAGTGAAGACTGGGCCAAAATCAGAATCACTGTGAAGTCTCTTTGCATTTGTAGAAGAAACTCAAATTTATATTTGTACTTTAGAGAGTTTCGACATTCAAACCTCTGTACTAAAAATTCAGATTTATTTTGAAGCTTTGTAGAAGCTTCTAGTAGCCAATTTTGCTGCTATAAAGTGGGGGTTTGATTCTACCATCATGTGGATCAGGAATAGTGAAGCGCAAGGAGACGAAAGTTGCTCTAGGCGCATGGACATAGATCGAGATTTGGTCGAACCACGTTAAAAATATGGTGTCATTTATTTTCAGCATTTATATTTATTTATTTGCTTGTGATTGTTTAATTTTATTTTTTAAGCACTTGTATTTGGAAATATATTAAATTCGAAAATTTGGTAAATTTATTTTAAGATTAAAATAATTATTTTTATAATAATTAATTAATTTCTGAATTTTAATTTTTATTAATTACCAAAATTACTTATAAATTTATTGGGTCTTATAATCTTGAAATATAACTTGCTTAATTAATTAAGAGTATTTAGTTAATATTCACTAGTTTAATAGTTTAAGATTTATTAATCTAAAAATTGGATTAAGTGTTTTCAATTAAATATTTTCTGAAATTTTAATTTGACCCAAAAAAGTTTGCAAAACTCAATTCACCTCCCCTCTTGAGTATAATCTGGGCAACGGTGTTAATTGACGACTGCGGTCACTTGGGGATACTTGAGGGTGTGCCTTACAGAAGACAGAGTTGCGGTTCTTGTGGGTTTAATGCAGTTAATCCATTGTTGATAGTGTTCTGCGGAATATTCATTACAGATTTCTATAAGTGTTGTAAATATTTATTGAAATAAAGGTTTTTCCCTCGCGTGGGATTTTTTCCTAAAATCTATATATCAACAATTTTTGTTTGTTTGTGATGACATGATATACACACCTAGATGCATGTGTTAGGGTTTAATTAATTTTATCAAAATTTGACACCTAATTAAATAAGCTTTCAAAATGGAAATTTGCAAATTCATAAACAATCGATATCACACAACATTCTCAAAACTAATACATAAACTAAGTAGGAAATAAACAGGTACATACCTAGAGGAGCTACAGCTATTACGGTTGCAGGAGTGAGAGGAGAGGAAGGGATCGGAGGTAGCCATTGTCGGCGGAGTCGAGAAAGAAGGTTGACAACCAGGACCGGTATCGGCGAGTTGCAGGTCATAGCGGGGGGCGCTACTAGCCAAGAGAGAGAGAGATAGCGCTGAAATGCGAATGAAAAAGAAATATGCATGGAGTTGAAAAAGAGAAGCGGGTGGGGTTATAAAAAGATTTCAAACTAATTACATTTTTTACCCTAAACTAGTGAAAATCTCATAAACTTTGCCTCTAACTTTTTATTTTCACATATACCATCTCTAAAAAATCTCGATAATTTTTTTTCGAAAACGCACCATGGCCTCACCCCTCCCCGTCCCTCTAAATCTGCCCCTGCACGCTAAGAAGAAATAATTCTGAGATGGAATCATGTATCCCTTGAGTTTCATGGAGACTATTAGATTTGAAGCTTCACAGATCCTCCCCTTAATGATATTTTCTTTTGTCGAAAAATGTACTATGCTATCTAGACTAAATTCTTTCGGAGAGACAAATTAGTTATGGGACCGATGGGACCACTCGTGAACTTCTATCTAAATGTTGCTTATTCCTTGCATAATATTATTTCTCAAGAGTTTAGTTTGACAAAAATTTCATTCCAATTTCTTTCAGCTACTCTAGGATGGCTGGCAAATTCATGCTCTATGTATCACATTTAGTGTGGATGTCACACGAATAATTTTTTTTTTCATAAAATCTTCCGGTGAGGCACCAAGTTCCTCCCACGAAACCTGATCAGCCAACCAATACACGAGGTTCACCAACACGACCTACTATTAACTCGATTATAGCAGCAAAATAGCAAACCAAGTCACATATATGAGGCACATACACAATAGACACGAAATTACAGGAACTCAACTCCCAACCTTTATTAAATCACTCAAAGATTACAAAGGAACACTCAATTTCGTCCTAAGGTTGCCTGCCTCAAAATACAAGGGACTAATGCATATAAATAAGGTACAAAACTGCAGTTGAAATCCCCAACTGCTAGGACATGTGTCTTAATTAAATGCTGCCAGGTTTCTCCCACGAAACTGCCTTCAAAACTACTGCATTATCCTTCCAACAGGTGTCTAGAGAAGTTACCCATGATCTTCAAGTGTCCAGTTGATGCATTCCCGTTTTTACACCTAATCTGACCCGAAACTGCCATGAAACTGCTCTAGAACTGCTGCATCAGCATCCCAACAGGTGTCCAAGGAGTTATCCCATGCTCCCACATGTGCCACATTAGTGCAAACCCGTTTTTGCACCTATCCAGGCCAGCAACTCCCATGAAAACTACCCAAATCCGTTTTTGGGACAAGCACTACTGCTCTTTGAAGTCATCTAGCAACAATCCACGAATTAAGACAATGTCACCTTAAAAATATAAGCAACTCAACCCACTGATGCAACCCGATGTTGCATAACAGGTGTGATCGAGAAATTCCGGATCACAGCCTAAAATCCATGCACTACCAATCCCACATTCGGTATTATGGATAACCCAATATGCCCACAAAGTTGCCTAGAGCCTAGGAGCGCTCATGGCTAAACACCGAATTTTGCCTCGGAGGTACCCCCATCCTTATATATGTTCTTAACAAAAATTCCAGAGTGGTAGCAGTAAACATCAACTACCAAATGATTGAAAAGAACCCAGCTCCGCACAATCTGACAACTTCGAATAGCATAACCACTTTGTTCTAGCTGAATGCCTTAGTCAAAGTGAACTAACCTATTTTCCTTTAGTATCAAGGCTTGCCCGTACCCAAACTTCATAATGAATCCCATACTTCATGATGAGAGTTTTGGGATGTGACAGTGGACCACTATATAAGCTTGTGTATTTAGAGCAAATGCTCGATCATAAGCAGGAGAAGATTAGCTGAGAATGCTTGTAGGGGAGTTGGCGAATTGTCTTATGAAATGGATAAAGTAAACTTTTTATGGGATTGATTTTGGTCAGAAAGATCGAAGTCTGAATCTTCATCAACCAATGATTCAAAGCCTTTAAGCATTTTATGGAATTAACAAATATGATGTACGCACGAACTCGTACCATGATACACTACCTTAAAACATTTTCAATATATCCTATATATATCTATAAGTGTGATTTTTGTTAATGAAATTAGGGGGGTTGTAGTTCAATATTATTAAAATGGTTTAATGAATCTTGCATGGGGAAAAAGCAGGTTAAATGTAAGAAAATCCTATTATTTAACTACACTTGCGTGTAAAGTCTTACCCTAGACAATAAGTCAACTCCTAAATTATAGCACCGTTGCTAGAAAATGAATCCCTTTACGTACTTTCGGTCCAAAAGGTCTTTCTTCACAAAACAGACCGTTTAAACTTTAAAAATAATAGCTCACCGTCAGATCCTTCTCATCTACGGCCACAATCACTCGACCGTTACACCCACCCAAACATAAATATAAACCTTTGTCATATCAAATACCATTCTTACATATCCATTTCTAAATCGATATTTTCTCTTTGCTATATTTTCTCTATGAGCTAGAAAAAATGGTGATAATGGCTTCTGATTCTCCATCTTCGTCTCCAGTCACAATTACAGTTTCTTCCTCAAATGGGTTTCGAAATCATGGCTTAACAAGTCCAATTAGACGCCACTCCATTTCAAACAACCCAAATTCTCCCATAGGTGGTGGCAAAAGATATAGTATAGATGAGTTTGTAGCTTACACAATCCATATCCCACCTACCCCAGACCACAATATTCTAACCCCCCCACCTCACAATAACATCAAAGATACAATTTTTACAGGTGGGTCTAACTCCATTCCCCAAACCCACAAAAGGGTTGCTCAAGAAAATGAAAATGAAGGTGCCCAAAAGCCAAAGTCAAAGTCTTTGTGTGCAATGAAGGGGTGTGATGAGAGATTGGGTGAGGGGGATTATGAGGGTCAATGTGAGTGTGGGTTTAGGATATGTAAAGAGTGTTATTATGATTGTGTTAAGGGGGAAGGGTTTTGTTTGGGGTGTAAAGAGGCTTATAGGGAGATTGAGGAGGAGGAGGAGGATAAGGCGAATTCGTTACCCAGGAATAGGGGTGTTGGTGTTGGTGGAGGGTGGGGGAAATTGGATAAGAGGGTTTCACTTGTGCAGTCTTTTAAGGCACCAAATCAGGAGTTTGAGACTAATAAGTGGTTGTTTGAGACTAATGGGACTTATGGGTTTGGGAATGCTGTTTGGCCTAGAGATGGGTATGAGTTTGAGAAGGGGGGTAGTGGGTATGAGAATCCACCTAATTTTAATCAGAGGAGAAATAGGCCTTTGACTAGGAAGGTTGGGATTTCTGCTGCAATTATCAGCCCCTACAGGTATGAGGTTTTTGTTTGTCCAAATTCATTTTTGGGATTCATATATAACTTTTTGTTAATTGATTTCTTTATGTCTGTGTTATCTTTTGTTTTTCACTAAAATTGCTGGATTTTCGGAAGTTAATTCACTAGCTAAAGTTATAAATTTAGGGTGTTTGGATTGCAAAGTTGGAAACTTTTTAAAGAACTTTGTTTTGAGATGTTAGTAAAAGAGATGGGCTGCTAGAGTTATATAATTAAGAGCCTTGTGAGTTCTTAAGTTTAGGTTGGTTTGATTGCAAAGTTGGAAACGTTTTTGTGTTTTAAGAAATAAGGGGAGAGAGAGATGGCTAGGGTGGTTTGATTGCAAAGTTAGAATTTATTGATAAACAGTTCATTACTTGCTATCTTGGGATAAAAGATGAGCTGCTAGGGTGAGATAATTAAGAATCTTGTGAATTCTTAAATTTAGGGATATTTGATTCTTGCAAAGTTGGAAACTTTATGCAACACAATTCATCTTTTTGAGAAGTTAAAGAAGAAAAAAAACATAAAAAAATATCAGCTTGCTAGATGATATACAGTAGCTAGAATTTATTTTAAAACTGCTTTAGATTTTAAGTTGTGATTCATGTTGCTGTAACTTGGTTTGTGAAAGAACCTGCTTGCTAAAGATGATTATGACTGATTGGATTTTAATATGCAGACTGCTTATGGTCTTTCGCCTAGTTGCTCTCTGTTGCTTCCTAACATGGCGAATTTCAAACCCAAATCGGGACGCGGTTTGGCTATGGTTAATGTCAGTAATTTGCGAGGTTTGGTTCGCGTTTTCATGGCTGCTCGATCAGCTTCCAAAAATCTGCCCTGTAAACCGACTAACCGATCTGTCAGTCCTCAAAGAACGATTTGAATCGTCGGATAAAAACAAAAAAGGCTTATCCGATCTACCTGGGATCGATATCTTTGTTTCAACAGCCGACTCAGAAAAAGAACCACCTTTAGTAACAGCAAACACAATTCTTTCTATCCTTGCAGTTGATTATCCTGTTGAAAAGTTGGCTTGTTATTTATCAGATGATGGAGGGTCTTTAGTGACATTTGAAGCTCTAGCTGAGGCTGCAAGTTTTGCAAAAACATGGGTTCCATTTTGTAGAAAACATAAAATTGAACCGAGAAATCCTGAGGCGTATTTTTCGCAGAAGGGCGATCCACTTAAGAACAAAAAGAGGGTTGATTTTGTTAAAGAGAGGAGAAGAGTGAAGAGAGAATATGATGAATTTAAGGTGAGGGTTAATGCATTACCCGAAACGATAAGGCGAAGATCAGAGGCGTTCAATGCCAAAGCTGAACTAAAAGCAAAGAAGGAGCAGAGGGATACTGGGGGAAATTCTTTTGAACCAATTAAGCTCCCCAAGGCTACTTATATGTCTGATGGGGAATATTGGCATGGGACATGGTCATCACCAGAGCCAGAACATTCGAAAGCGGATCATGCTGGTATAATTCAGGTAATTGGTTTAATTTATTTTTGTTTGAACTACAGCTTTCCTTAAAGATTTTATTTAAGTTTCTAAGTCTAATCTGTTTATTTTCTATCACAAAGAAACATATGAATGTTAACTCTTTCACCAAAGAGAGGAAAATTTATGACTCCATGTGGCCCTACTCAACAACAATATCGACCGAACATGTTTGTACTTTTATTACACACGGGTCGCATACTTTTATGAAAAACGCTTGGTGCCCTCAAACATATTACTTTTTCCTTAGAGTGAAGCAAACATTCGGCTAGAAAGTTTGAAGAAATACAAACTAAATTAGAGCTCATGATTAACACGTTGATTTAATATGCAGATAATGCTAGTTCCACCCAAGCATGTCCATTACGACACAACTGAAGATGATGGGGAGGAGAATCTAATGGACACAACGGGTGTTGATATGCGATTGCCAATGCTGGTCTACGTGTCCCGTGAGAAGCGCCCCGGTTTTGATCACAACAAAAAAGCAGGGGCCATGAATGCTCTAGTCCGGGCCAGTGCAATCATGTCGAATGGCCCATTTATTCTGAATTTAGATTGTGATCACTACATATACAACTCAATGGCCCTGAGAGAAGGGATGTGCTTTATGCTCGACCGGGGCGGTGACAAAATCTGCTATGTTCAATTCCCACAAAGGTTCGAGGGGATTGATCCGAGTGATCGTTATGCAAATCACAACACGGTGTTCTTCGACGTGAGCATGAGGGCTCTTGATGGATTACAAGGCCCAATGTATGTTGGGACGGGCTGCATTTTCCGCAGAATCGCTTTATATGGTTTTAGTCCACCCAGAGCCACAGAACACCATGGGTGGCTCGGTAAAAGGAAAATCAAGTTATCTTTGTCAAAGCTGAAAAGAGCGAAGAATGAAGAAGAGGATGATGATGAGATGATATTACCAATTGTAGGGGAGAAAAATGGCGTTGATGAAGTAATGAGGTCCTTGATTCCAGAAAGATTTGGTGAATCTACTCATTTAATGGATTCCATTTTGGTAGCTGAATTTGGAGGCAGGCTGCTACATGATTTATGTGGAAAAAATAGCCACGGGAGACCAGCAGGTTCTCTTGCTGTTCAACCCGAGCCGATAGATTCTGCTTCAATAACCGAGGCAGTCAAGGTGATAACTTGCTATTATGAGGAAAAAACCGAGTGGGGAAAACGGGTTGGCTGGATATATGGTTCTATTACCGAAGATGTTGTGACAGGGTATCGTATGCACAACAGAGGGTGGAGATCAGTTTACTGTGTAACCAAACGCGACGCGTTTAGAGGGACTGCCCCTATAAATTTGACAGATAGGCTTATACAAGTGCTCCGGTGGGCTACTGGCTCTGTTGAGATATTTTTCTCGCGTAACAATGCCCTTTTTGCAAGTCCAAGGATGAAATTCTTACAAAGGATAGCGTATTTCAACGTGGGAATGTACCCTTTCACGTCGGCATTTTTACTCGTGTACTGCGTTATACCTGCATTGTCACTTTTCACAGGGAAGTTCATAGTCCAAACCCTCAGTGTGACTTTCTTAGTGTTTTTGTTGGCCATCACTGTCACATTATGTTTGCTCGCGTTACTTGAGATAAAATGGTCAAAAATCACTCTCCACGACTGGTGGAGAAACGAGCAATTCTGGTTAATCGGTGGGACTAGTGCCCATCCCGCTGCTGTGATACAAGGGCTGCTCAAAGTTATAGCTGGGGTTGATATTTCATTCACCTTAACATCAAAACCCGCAGCTGCTGAGGATGGGGAGGACGAGTTTGCTGAGTTATACGAGTTTCGGTTCACCATTTTGATGATACCGCCCGTGACTATTATATTTCTCAACATGACGGCAATTGCGGTGGGTGTATTCAGAACTATGTACAGCCCATTTCCTCAGTGGAGCAAGCTTGTTGGAGGGGTGTTTTTTAGCTTTTGGGTGTTGTCTCATCTTTACCCATTTGCAAAAGGGTTGATGGGGAGAAAAGGCAAGGTGCCTACAATAGTGTACCTGTGGTCTATTTTGATCTGCATTGTTGTTTCTATGCTTTGTGTTTACATTAACCCTCCTGTGGGAACTGAGGGTTATATGAGGTTTGAGCTGCCTTGATCTATTTTTGCAGCTACATCTGGAAAGATTGAAGTTCCTCCACTTCATCTAGTAGTTCTTATTTTATCATATATTTTAAATGTTTAGTCATTCAGACATATTTGCAAGGAAAGTTTATTCAGACATTTGTATTTGGGGATGAAATGCCATCTAGCATTTGGTAAACTTAATGGGATCTGCAGTAGATTTTGTTGTTTTATTATTTTCAAGTAGTTCAATTTATCAATTAGTGCATGTTCCAAAATTATAGGCAAATGCTATGCTTACCAAAGTTATATTATATTTTAGAGCCACATGTTCCAAAATTATGGGATCTACATTTGTTACCTGTCTCGTTGGTTATTACTTAAAGATCATGAACATAATGTTTTGTCACTACTAATGTTTTGCCACAATGTTGTTTGACAAACGTCATTGTTAAATTTGACAAAAACGCCATTGTTACTACGAAACATTTATAATGACATTCCACACTGAAAAGACACCATATCCATAAGTCCAATTTCTATGGCCACCACTAAAACTAGCCATTAATGAAGGTCCCAACTCCAAGCATAGGTGGTAGGTACCATGGATGACGCACTTAACAAGACCACGAATAATTAGAGAAGTAATTTTACATTGCTAATAGAGGTAACAAATTGTCTTTTTTGTACCATCACTACAATATATTTTTTACTCAACACGAATACAATCCATTAAAATATGTTACCTGACTTATAAAATACAAAAACAAGACAGGACAGCCAAATCAATTTTGACATAAGACGACGTTGTAATTGTCAATTTGGTGAGAGTTAGTTTTGACTTACTTTGTTTTCTTTCTTTGTTTCACTCTTTCACCAGAAAGTTAAAGATTCATGAACCATAAGTACAAACTTTTAATGTAAATAACGACGATCAAAATTTAATAATATAGTTGAAAAATACATTAAATTTAAAAAACTATATTTTCCAACAATAATCCAAGCTGAGCTGGTATTTAAAGATGGAAGTTATGTTTAGCTAGCTGGACATATTGTGATTGAAAAATGAATCTGAACAACATTATTTTATAGAACAACATTTTAATTAGTGGAACTAAAATAATTCATATCCAACCAACTAACTAGACATAAAATGCGCCTTCATTAAGATGTCTTGTATAAGATGTTTGATATTTAACGATTATTTGGACTTTAACCCCAATTAATTCTTTGTAATTGAGTTTACTCCTTTAACTTTCATTTTTTGGTGTTTGGCTCCATGCAATGACTTTTAGCAATGCAAAAAATGTCAAAAAAAAGTTTTATCAAACATTTTTGAAACACTTTTTATGAGGTTAAAAGTCATTTTGAGTGTCAAATCCCGAGAAGTGTAAACGTCGGGGGCAAAAAAAAATATGAAGGCCAAACCCCAAACAACCTAATGTTTAATAAGTTTTATTAAAATGAGATTAAGATTATTCTAAATACAAGTGATACAATAAACATCTTTTCCTCTCAATATGGCAACAATTTTCTCTTTTTTATGTAACTGTGAAAAGTTTTATGAGACATAAACCCTTATAAACGATTATATCTGACCACAGTTTTTTTATAACAGTTAATATCGAATAATTTTAATCGACATATTTTGTGTTAAACTTATATATAACATATTGTATCATTAATAATTTTCTTTCATTTTTTTGTGCAAAATTGAAAAGACTAATGACAAGAACACATAAAATAAGATTTTTCACCAAAATTTTATTTTTCAAATTTATTATTGTAATTTGTTAGATCTCGAAAAATTAAAAATATAAATTTTACACTTGGACTAGTTGGTAATGGCTTTTACCGTATCATGACACTTCGTGAATTTTACACATTGTTCGATTCACAATGATTTTAACCCATTATTGAAGTAAGAAAATTTACACTTAGGCCTCATTTGATATATCGGATAAAAGAGTTATGACAAACTAACGGGATAAATTAATCCTACATCCCAGGTGAGGTGATTTATCCCAGGCTGCTACATGATTTATGTGGAGAAAATAACCACGGGAGACCAGCAGGTTCTCTTGCTGTTCAGCCCGAGCCGATAGATTCTGCTGCAATAACCGAGGCAGTCAAGGTGATAACTTGCTTTTATGAGGAAAAAACCGAGTGGGGAAAACGGGTTGGCTGGATATATGGTTCTATTACCGAAGATGTTGTGACAGGGTATCGTATGCACAACAGAGAGTGGAGATCAGTTTATTGTGTAACCAAACGCGACGCGTTTAGAGGGACTGCCCCTATAAATTTGACAGATAGGCTTATACAAGTGCTCCGGTGGGCTACTGGCTCTGTTGAGATATTTTTCTCGCGTAACAATGCCCTTTTTGCAAGTCCAAGGATGAAATTCTCACAAAGGATTGCGTATTTCAACGTGGAAATGTACCCTTTCACGTCGGCATTTTTAGTCGTGTACTGCGTTATACCTGCATTGTCACTTTTCACAGGGAAGTTCATAGTCCAAACCCTCAGTGTGACTTTCTTAATGTTTTTGTTGGCCATCACCGTCACATTGTGTTTGCTCGCGTTACTTGAGATAAAATGGTCAAAAATCACTCTCCACGACTGGTGGAGAGACGAGCAATTCTGGTTAATCGGTGGGACTAGAGTCCATCCCGCTGCTGTGATACAAGGGCTGCTCAAAGTTATAGCTGGGGTCGATATTTCATTCAGCTTGACATCAAAACCCGCAGCTGCGGAGGATGGGGAGGATGAGTTTGCTGAGTTATACGAATTTCGGTTCACCATTTTGATGATACCGCCCGTGACTATTATATTTCTCAACATGACGGCGATCGCGGTGGGTGTATTCAGAACTATGTACAGCCCATTTCCTCAGTGGAGCAAGCTTGTTGGAGGGGTGTTTTTTAGCTTTTGGGTGTTGTCTCATCTTTACCCATTTGCAAAAGGGTTGATGGGGAGAAAAGGGAAGGTGCCTACAATAGTGTACTTGTGGTCTATTTTGATCTGCATTGTTGTTTCTATGCTTTGTGTTTTAACCCTCCTTTGGGAACTGAGGGTTATGTGAGGTTTGAGCTGCCTTGATCTATTTCTGCAGCTACATCTGGAAAGATTGAAGTTCCTCCACTTCATCTAGTAGTTCTTATTTTATCATATATTTTAAATGTTTAGTCATTTAGACATATTTGCAAGGAAAGGTTATGGAGACCTTGGAAGTATTATTTGGTAAACTAATGGGATGTGCAGTAAATTTTGTTGTTTTATTATTTTATAAGTAGTCCAATTTATCAATTAGTGCATGTTCAAAAATCATAGGAAAATGCTATGCTTACCAAAATTATATTATATTTTATAACACAATTTCAAATAAGAGCCACTTTTTTTGCATGTGGGATCTACATTTGTTACCTGTCACGTTGGTTATTACTTAAAAAGATCATGAACATAATGTTTTTTTCACTACTAATGGTGTTGTGATTTCTCAAAAAGTTGGTGCTAAAGCTTTTTCTCACATGCAGACTATATGAAATGTGAAAAGTTTATACCCCCCCCCCCCCCCCAACAAGTTGGCGCTTAAGTTTGTGTAACCTTTTCAATTGAACAAAACTAAAAACATTACGGTCAATGTTATTTGACAAAAACGTCATTGTTAAATTTGAAAAGGCTCTTGTTGTTACTACGAAAACAACAAGTCCAATTTCTAATGATCACACTGAAAAGTCACCTTATCCATAAGTCCAATTTCTAAAACTCTAGCCATTAATAATAAAGGTCCCAACTCTCCAAGCATAGGTGGGTACCATGGATGACCCACCTAACAAGACTAGGAATAATTAGAGAAGTAATTTTACATTGCTAATAGAAGTATTTACTTGGATATTTTTTTTCAAAATTATTATATCATATATTATTTGTGTATGGTATAATAATTATTTTTTCAAAAAAAGGTGGGCCAACCCGACCCGATCCGGGTTTGACCCGACCCGACCCGGATTTAACCCGCCCAAATCCGCCCAAATTATTATGTCCGACCCGCTTTTGACCCGCTCAAATTTATCCATATCCATTTTTGACCCGTCCATAACCTCCCATAACCGCCCATTTGCCACTACTAGGTAACACTATAATATTTTTTACCCAAATACAACCCATTAAAATATGTTACCTGACTTGTACAATTCATGGATATTATACTTTATTAAACAAAACATGATACTAAAACATAACTGAATCATAATTTTGACATAAGACGACGTTGTAATTGTCAATTTGGTGAGAGTTAGTTTTGACTTACCTTGTTTTCTTTCTTTATTTCACTCTTTCACTAGAAAGTTCAAAATTCTTGAACCGTAAGTATATAAAAAGGAGGATAAATTGCAAAAGTAAGTTGAAATACAAACTTTTAATGTAATTAATAACGACGATCACTTTCCTCATGAACATTTTCCAGCAATAATCCAAGCTGAGCTGGTATTTATGTTTATATAGCTAGACTGATTGTGATTAAAAAATTAATCTGAACAACATTCTTTTTTTTATAAATAGAACAAGATTTTAATTAGTGGAACTAAAATAAGGGGATTTTGGGAAAGGGTCCTCGTAATGCTCCAAATGTATAAAAATAGGACACTTCATATAATTTTATAAATTTAGTCCCTGTACTAAAAATACCTTTTATTATACCACAGGGACTAGATTTATAAACTTAAAAAGCATTGTCCTAAAAATCCAAATATATAAAGAAACATGACATTTACCTTAATTATCTACTAAAATAAATCATATCCAACCAACTAGACATAAGATGCGCCTAATATAATTCATTATGATGTCTTGTATAAGATGTTTAGCATTTAAAGATTATTTGAACTTTGGCCCTATTAATTCTTTGTAAATGAGTTTACTCTTTTAAATTTCATTTTTTTGGTGTTTTGCTCCTCGAAATGATTTTTAGCGATGCAAAAAAATATTTAAAAAAAGTTTTACTGAACATTTTTGAGACACTTTTTGAGTGTCAAACCCCGAGAAGTGCAAACGTCAAGGGTCAAAGTCAATATGAAGGTCAAACCCCAAACAACCTAAGATTGAATAAGTTTTTTTAAAATAAGATTAAGATTATTCTAAATACAAGTGATACAATAAACATCTTTTCCTCTCAATATGGCAACAATGTTCTCTTTTTTATGTAACAGTGAAAAGGTTTATGAGACATAAACGCTTATAAACAATTATATCACCACAACAGTTAATATCGAATAATTTTAATCGACATATTTTGTGTTAAACTTATATATAACATATTGTATCATTAATAATTTTCTTTCAACTTTTTGTGCAAAATTGAAAAGACTAATGACAAGAACACATAGAATAAGATTTTTCACCGAAATTTTATTTTTCAAATTTATTATTGTAATTTGTTAGATCTCAAAAAATTAAAACTATAAATTTTACGCTTTGACTAGTTGGTAATGGCTTTTACCCTATCATGACACTTCGTGAATTTTACGCATTGTTCGATTCACAACGATTTTAGCCCATTATTGAAGTAAGAAAATTTACACTTAGGCGCCATTTGATATATCGAATAAAAGAGTTATGACAAACTAACGGGATAAATTAATCCTACATCCCAGGTGAGGTGATTTATCCCACAACTCATAAAATAAAAGTTTTATTAAAAAAAAAAATCTCACATCATAACTCTAATCACGACATGTGATAAAATTATTTTATCTTACCTTCTTATTTAGTTCATGAAACATGATTTTGTATAAATTTTACAATTTTCTAAATTGAAAATAAATCTTATAAAACAACTAGAGCTAAAACAATTAAGGTTATTTGGATTTTGGTACTTACAAGTTTTTCACTCTTGGGATTGAACCACCGAACAAACTTGTGGGGAATTAATCATCAATTTTGACGTACGGTCAATTATTCAAATTTTCACCATAAATTCACAATAAGTTACCAAAATACCCTTAAAATATAAAAACATCAAATCTCTCTCTCTCTCTCTCTCTCTCTCTCTCTCTCTCACACACACACACACACACACACGCACACACACACAAATCTATTACTTATTTTACCTAATTTTATCTTCTATCCAACCAAAAATACACTCGACGATTATTTTACCACTTCACCACAATATAGCGGTCAACTCACAAATCCATCTAAAATTGCAAGTCAAGCTCAACAAAATAAAAAATATATAATTTTTTGGGTTTAGTCTCATTTTCAAAGTTTTGTTAGGACACCATCTCATATATTTTTTAAAGGGGGTTTTGGAAAAAGGTCCTTATAATGCTCAAAGTGTATAAAAATAGGACACTTCATATAATTTTATAAATTTAGTCCTTGTACTAAAAATTCCATGAAAAATTGTGAAAAATATGGCCACTGGCGCGGACAAAAAAAATAAATGCTATTGTACCACAGGGACTAGATTTATAAATGTTATTCTACCATAGAGACTAAATTTATAAACTTCAAAAGCATTGTCCTAAAAATCCAATTATAGAAAGGAACATGGTCTTTATCTTAATTCTTTGTTTTTTAAATTGTATAAAATCATATAACCACCCAAAACTGCCATCAACCACCTTGTAACTGTTTTTCTTCCTTTCCGAAGAAAATGACACATTTCCAATAGTTATTATAACAGACCAACAACTAAAAAAATAAAAATATGAGAGTGACTATAAATGAATCTTTAAAACTGGGATTAAATACTTGTTATCCGTAAATAATATTACAAATGCCCAAACTCACATATTAGTCCAAAATTGTCGATCCTCACAATTATATATTTTCGATCAATTCCCAAGTTACAAAACTCAAATATCCAAAATATTTCACTTACCATTAAATATTACACTAGACCAATGTTTTACAAGATTTTACACTAAGGTAGTATTTGCTTTTATCGCTTAAGTTTAAATCTGAATCATTTAGACTTAAAAAGTACGAAATAATATTTATTTTTCAAAATAATTAAAAACCTAACAACTATTTTTCCCTACAAATGATTAAGAAGTAAATATACCATTGAAATCTTGAATCAATTTAAATATGGTAATGATTATAACTCACAACAAAAAAACAAATTACAAAAAAGTGCTTAGAGAACTTGAACTGAAAAACAAAAAAAAGTCTCTAATATACTTTTTACCGGTTGTCGGTGCCAAATCCAGTTACACCACGGTTCACCAACTTAGCCTGTTCCATCACCATAGATCTATAAGCCTCAATTATCATCTTCTCATCATACTCCTTTATTTGCCTACTACCAAACCCATCACCCGGTAACCCACCCACGAAACCACCCGAGCTAGCAAATTTCATCATCATATTCACGTAAGCATCTCTGATCCGAATGAACAATTTTTTCGGTGAAAAGCGGAGTTTTATCTTGGGTGTGATTTTAATTCTCCAGAACCGTTTCTTCCGGTTTATACGGGTTCTGTTGAGCCGCTCGTATTTTGTTCTTCTTGAGTAGTTCTTCAAGCCTTGGTATACTTTTGTTGATACTCCTCCCATCTTTTTTTGCCTGTCTCTATATATTTTGTGTGTATGTGTGATATGAGGTTATAGGGAGAGAGATAGAGGGGATAGTTGGTGGGTTGTTTGATATGTCATTATGGGTTTTGTTTGTTACATTGTTTTGTTTAGTCCCGATCATATATATGTAGGCTGATTCAGATTGAGTAATATTAGGTACGCCTTTAAAGTTTGATGATTAAACCAACGGCCGTAAGTTAAAAAAAAATAATAATACGTCCCTTCCCGCATATGTTTTGAGACTCAAAATAATTATAAAATTTTACATGAATATTTGTGTTTTGTACAGTGTTTTATCATACTTTTAACATATCTTAAAGTACATATCATAAATTTATTTTGAAATGATTTTTTTGTATGATATTTAAATTTTTTAATAAATTAATAAAAAAAAATTAATTTAAAATAATTTATTTTGTAATTTAAAAAATTAGTTAAATATAGGATCAAATACCAAAAAGTTCCTCAAACATATTTTAATACACATTGAGTCCAAGCATTTTATTTTATACAAAAAGTCACTTACTCTTTAATCTTAAAGGTTCGCGCCAACGGAATGTTAAAGCCTTTTTGGTGCAAAATAAAAAAATTTGAACTAAACGTGTATTAAAAAAAGTTCGAGGGACTATTTGGTATATGACCCTTAAATATATATATATTAAAAAATAAATATAAATTTAATTAATTTTTATAAATAGCAAAAAAAATATTTTGAACTGATTTATTTTTAATAGGTTCGTTAAAATGTATAAATATCATAAGAAAAAATCAACTCAAAATATTTTTTTTACTATTTTTTAAAATGGTTTGTTTTTTTATTATGGTGTTTAAGATATATTGGAGATCCTCTCTCTCTCTCTCTCTCTCTCTCTATATATATATATATATATATATATATATATATACAGTCAGACTCTCCGACGGACTAATTTGACGGGCTTAATATCGTCCACACGATTTTGGGACCGCTTTTATCTTTTGGACCACCTTTTGGGAACCGCTTTGTCTTTTCATGCATTTGTCTCTTTTCTAATTGTTTAGGAATAAAAATTTCTACCCCAAATATTTCTCGAGTCTTAGGCTTATTTTTTAACGTCTAAATTAATCTGGGAGTTTAAGAGAAGTTTCAGAGTTGCTACTTCTCCGACATCTTCCGTCACTATCGTACTGAATTTCGGAATAGTGAGGATTATCTATGTAAATATTTTTCTCAGGAAGTCTGGAAATTGCAAGCAGTTTTGATGGAAAATATTCTTGTCTTAAATATCTTATGCGGTATTGAGGTTTTATCAGTCTAGTCTCTTTATATATCTGATTAATAATATCAATTACATCATATTCTATAAATTCGTCTAAATCATTATCACCGTAGGATGTCAAAAATCTAGGATATGTTCTAGGTGCAGCTGTCTCTACGTTTTTAAGAAGAGGGAGGATTCCTCCCGATCTAATTAAAATAGTTCTTGTTTCAGCTAACCTTTTGCGTCTAATATATTTTGATACATCTATACTATCTTTAAGTATTCTAGTGTATTCCTGATATTTTTCTGGCCTTGAAAGTTCTTCTGCGAATTCTACAGTTCTTAACTTTTATTTAAAGAGATCGCATATCCCGGTCCTAATTATTTCTATTCTAAGTACTTCACGTACTAACCACTTAATAACTTGGTCTATATATTTGAAATTACCTCTTGCGTATGTTAAAGCAGTTTCTATAAGTTCCACTCTTGAATTTCTCTTATTAAGTCTAGACTTGTTTCATTGAAAAATGCTAAAAAGTTTGTAGTGATTTGTAGGCTCATGCAAATTTCTTTGGATTATAACTATAATATGTAAAATAACTAGGGGTTTGGTTCGAGTTTATACCTTCCTTCTGGTCTGCAATATCTTTATCTTCTTTCCTTCATCTCTTCAACTTTGTTGTTACTATTCTTCTCCAGTCTGGACTCCCTACAACTCTCTCTTTATGTATCGCACCTCAATCCACTAGTTTGACTTTTACCTATCATGACACTTCATGAATTTTACACATTGTTCGATTCACAATGATTTTAACCCATTATTGAAGTAAGAAAATTTACACTTAGGCCTCATTTGATATATGGAATAAAAGAGTTATGACAAACTAACGGGATAAATTAATCCTACATCCCAGGTGAGGTGATTTATCCCAGGCTGCTACATGATTTATGTGGAGAAAATAACCACGGGAGACCAGCAGGTTCTCTTGCTGTTCAGCCCGAGCCGATAGATTCTGCTGCAATAACCGAGGCAGTCAAGGTGATAACTTGCTTTTATGAGGAAAAAAACGAGTGGGGAAAACGGGTTGGCTGGATATATGGTTCTATTACCGAAGATGTTGTGACAGGGTATCGTATGCACAACAGAGGGTGGAGATCAGTTTATTGTGTAACCAAACGCGACGCGTTTAGAGGGACTGCCCCTATAAATTTGACAGATAGGCTTATACAAGTGCTTCGGTGGGCTACTGGTTCTGTTGAGATATTTTTCTCACGTAACAATGCCATTTTTGCAAGTCCAAGGATGAAATTCTTACAAAGGATTGCGTATTTCAACGTGGAAATGTACCCCTTTCACGTCGGCATTTTTAGTCGTGTACTGCGTTATACCTGCATTGTCACTTTTCACAGGGAAGTTCATAGTCCAAACCCTCAGTGTGACTTTCTTAATGTTTTTGTTGGCCATCACCGTCACATTGTGTTTGCTCGCGTTACTTGAGATAAAATGGTCAAAAATCACTCTCCACGACTGGTGGAGAGACGAGCAATTCTGGTTAATCGGTAGGACTAGAGTCCATCCCGCTGCTGTGATACAAGGGCTGCTCAAAGTTATAGCTGGGGTCGATATTTCATTCACCTTAACATCAAAACCCGCAGCTGCGGAGGATGGGGAGGACGAGTTTGCTGAGTTATACGAGTTTCGGTTCACCATTTTGATGATACCGCCTAGGGGTGGAAGTGGTACGGGTTTTTACCGTACCGTACCGTTTTGGTCCGAAAAAAAATGGTTTTGGTTTCATGTATTAAAATACCAGAAATCGGTCTTACCGAAACCAAAATTACCGAAAAAAAGTTGGTTGGTTTTGGTTTTAATATTTAAAAAACTGATTTACCGAAATTACCGTACCGAATTTATCGAAACCAGAAAAAACCGTACCGAAATTACCGTACCGTACCGAATTTACCGAAACCAGAAAAAACCGTACCGAAATTATCGTACCGTACCGAAATTACCAAAATTACTGTACCGAATTTATCGAAACTAGGAAAAAGTTGATTTTGATTTTGGTTTTAATATTTAAAAAAGTTGGTTGGTTTTATTTTTGGTTTTTTAAGGCTTTTAGTGCTGTTTATCGAAACAAAAAAAATCGAAAGCAGAAACCAGAGAAAACCATAATTTACCGAAACCAGAAAAAACCAAAAGATACTAGAAAAAATCAGAATTTATCGAAACCAGAAAAAATCGAAATTACCGAAAAAACCGAAATACCGGACGGTTTGGTTTTGGTATTGATTTTGTTGTACCGGGTGGTAAACTGGTACGATTTGGTTTTACCATCCAGAGTTTGGTTTTGGTATTGGTATCTACTATTTACCGACCAAACCATACCGCTTACACCCCTAATATCGCCCGTGACTATTATATTTCTCAACATGACGGCGATCGCCAGCCCATTTCCTCAGTGGAGCAAGCTTGTTGGAGGGGTGTTTTTTAGCTTTTGGGTGTTGTCTCATCTTTACCCATTTGCAAAAGGGTTGATGGGGAGAAAAGGGAAGGTGCCTACAATAGTGTACTTGTGGTCTATTTTGATCTGCATTGTTGTTTCTATGCTTTGTGTTTACATTAACCCTCCTTTGGGAACTGAGGGTTATGTGAGGTTTGAGCTGCCTTGATCTATTTCTGCAGCTACAGCTGGAAAGATTGAAGTTCCTCCACTTCATCTAGTAGTTCTTATTTTATCATATATTTTAAATGTTTAGTCATTCAGACATATTTGCAAGGAAAGGTTATTGTGACCTTGGAAGTATTATTTGGTAAACTAATGGGATATGCAGTAAATTTTGTTGTTTTATTATTTATCAATTAGTGCATCTTCCAAAGTTATAGGAAAATGCTATGCTTACCAAAATTATATTATATTTTATAACACAATTTCAAATAAGAGCCACTTTTTTTTGCATGTGGGATCTACCTTTGTTACCTGTCACGTTGGTTTCATGAACATAATGTTTTTTTCACTACTAATGGTGTTGTAATTTCTCAAAAAGTTGGTGCTAAAGCTTACTATATGAAATGGGAAAAGTTTATACACCCCCACCCCGACCCCGACCCCGACCCCACCCCAACAAGTTGGCACTTAAGTTTGTGCAACCTTTTCAATTGAACAAAACTAAAAACATTATGGTCAATGTTATTTGACAAAAACGTCATTGTTAAATTTGAAAAGGCTCTTCTTGTTACTACGAAAACATCACTGAAAAGACACCTTATCCATGAGTCCAATTTCTATGGCCGCCACCTCTAGCCATTAATAAAGGTCCCAACTCTCCACTCCAAGCATAGGTGGTGGGTACCATGGATGACGCACCTAACAAGACTAGGATTAATTAGAGGTAACAAATTGTCTTTTTTGAGTCTACCTTAAAAGACCTTAACACTACAATATTTTTTACTCAACACAAATACAATCTATTAAAATATGTTACCTGACTTGTACAGTTCAATACATGATACTAAAACATAACTGAAAATAAAAAATTAAAAACAAGACAAGACACAGCCAAATCATAATTTTGATAGAAGACGAAGTTGTAATTGTCAATTTGGTGAGAGTTAGTTTTGACTTACCTTTTTTTTCTTTATTTATTTCACTCTTTCACCAGAAAGTTCAACATTCTTGAACCATAAGTAAAAAAAAAGGATAAATTACAAAGTAAGTTGAAATACAAACTTTTAATGTAATTAATTAATAAAGTCGATCAAAATTTAATAAAGAAAGAAAAATGAATCTGAGTAGATCACTTTCCCCTCATGAACATTTTCCAACAATAATCCAAGCTGAGCTGGTAAAATATGTTTAGCTAGCTAGATTGATTGTGATTGAAAACTGAATCTGAACAACATTCTTATTTTTTTATAAATAGAACAACATTTTAATTAGTGGAACTAAAACAATTCATATCCAACCAAGACATAAGATGCGCCTAATGATATGTGCATATGACCCCCACTTCATTATGATGCCTTGTATAAGATATTTAGTATTTAAAGATTATTTAAACTTTGACCCTATTAATTCTTTGTAAATGAGTTTACTCTTTTAAATTTCGTTTTTTGGTGTTTGGCTCCTCGAAATGACTTTTAGCAATACAAAAAATGTCAAAAAAAAATTTACCAAATATTTTGGAAACACTTTTAATGTCGTTAAAAGTCATTTTGAGTGTCAAACGCAGAAAAGTGTAAACGTTGGGGGCAAAGTCAATATGAAGGCCAAACCCCAAACAACCTAATATTAAATAAGTTTTATTAAAATGAGATTAAGATTATTCTAAATACAAGTGATACAATAAACATCTTTTCATCTCAATATGGCAACAATTTTCTCTTTTTTATGCAACAGTGAAGAGCTTTATGAGACATAAACGCTTACAAACGATTATATCTCACCACAAGTTTGTTATTACAGTTAATATCGAATAATTTTAATCGACATATTTTGTGTTAAACTTATATATAACATATTGTATCATTAATAATTTTCTCTCAATTTTTTGTGCAAAATTGAAAACATTAATGACAAGAACACATAGAATAAGATTTTCACTGAAATTTTATTTTTCAAATTTATTATTGTAATTTGTTAGATCTCAAAAAATTAAAAATATAAATTTTACGCTTTGACTAGTTGGTAATGGCTTTTACCCTATCCCGACACTTCGTCAATTTTACACATTGTTCGATTCGCAATGATTTTAACCCATTATTGAAGTAAGAAAATTTACACTTAGGCCCCATTTGATATATTGGATAAAATAGTTGTGACAAACTAACGGGATAAATTAATCCTACATCCCAGGTGAGGTGATTAATCCCACAACTCATAAAATAAGAGTTTTACTCAAAAAAAAAAAAATCTCACATCATAACTCTAATCACGACATGTGGTAAAATTATTCTATCTTACCTTCTTATTTAGATCATGGAACATGATTTCGTACAAATTTTACAATTTTCTAAATTGAAAATGAATCTTATAAAACAACTGGTGCTAAAACAATTAAGGTTATTTGGATTTTGGTACTTACAAGTTTTTCACTCTTGGGTAGGGGTGCAACCGATACGAGTTTTTACCGTACCGTACCGTTTTGGTCCGATAAAAAATAATTTTGGTTTCATATTATAAAATACCGAAAACCAATTTTATCGAAACCGAAAATACCGTAAAAAATTTGGTTGGTTTTGGTTTTTAGATATAAAAAACCGATTTACCGTACCAAAATTACAGAATTACTGTATCGAAATACCGTACTTACCTCATATTACCATATCAATGCCGCCAACCTAAGTTTTTCGAAATTTTTTGGACCTTTGTGTAATGTTTCATAACATAAGGTATTAAGTTTGTGGAGCACAAATACAAATAAATCTTATCCTAATTTCTTCACACGTTATCTGATATACAATACACACATGCGATTTTATAACTTTTAACCTAATCGACTCTCTCTCTCCATTCTCACGCACGATCCCCTTCTCCCTCGCGATCTCTTTCCTCTCCTCTCTCCACCGTACAAATCCAACAGCAATAGGAGCTCCCTCTGGCTCCGAGCAGCTCCGCTCCTCCTCTCCATCTCTGCCCTCTCCTTCTCTCTGCCGACATCTCAGCCGCCTGCACCCCAAGTTCCCCAACCGCATCTGAGCAGGTGTAGAGCAACGATTCATTCAACTTCGTTCCAAGTTCTAAGCTCCAAGCAAAAAGCAGAGCATCTGAGCATTTGAATCTTTTGAGAGAGAGACTACGCCGTAAGCATGTAATTTTTTTTATAATTTTTTAATAAGTTAAAAATCTATTCTATATGGTTGAAATTAGTTTATTGTAAAAACTAATTTTTGACATTCTTAGTTTATTGTAAACCAGATTTACCGAATGCATAAACCGATTTGAAATTTTGGTATTTATCGAGAAAAAACCAAATTGAAACCGAAATTACCGAAACCAAAAAGACCCGAAAATACCGAAAAATCAATCGTTTTGGTTTTGGTTTTGGTTTTGGTTTTGATGTACCGGTCGGTAAATTGGTACAGTATGATTTTATCATTTATATTATGGTTTTGGAATTGCTAAAGGGCCATTACCGACCATTACCGACCGGTTGCACCCCTACTCTTGGAATTGAACCACCGAACAAACTTGTGGGGAATTAATCATCAATTTTGACGTATGGTCAATTGATCAAATTTTCACCATAAATTCACAATAAGTTACCAAAATACCCTTCAAATATAAAAATATCAAATCTCTCTCTCTCTCTCTCTCTCTCTCTCTCACACACACACACACACACACACACACACACGCACATACACACACACAAACAAATCTATTACTTATTTTACCTAATTTTATCTTCTCTCTCCAACCAAAAATACTCGACAATTATTTTACCACTTCATCACAATATAGCGGTCAACTCACAAATTCGTCTAAAATTGCAAGTCAATCCCAACAAAATAAAAAATATATATAATTTTTCAATTTAGTCTCATTTTAAAAGTTTTGTTAGGGCACCATCTCATGTATTTTTTAAATTGTATAAAGTCACATAACCACCCAAAATCGCCATCAAACCACCTTGTAATTGTCCTTCTTTCTTTCTGAAGAAAATGACAATTGTCTAATAGTTGTTATAACAGAGTAATAACTAAAAAAATAAAATATGAGAGTGACTATAAATAAATATTTAAAACTGAGATTAAATACTTGTACTCCATAAAAAATATTGTCAGTGCCCAAACTCACATATTAGTCTAGAATTGTCTGTTGTCACAATTATATATTTTCGATCAATTCCTAAGTTACAAAACTCAAATATGCAAAATATTTCACTTACCATTAAATATTAAGATAGTGTTTTTTTTTTACATTTTAAGTCTGAATCTGAATAGTTCAGACTTAAGAGGTACCAAATAATGTTTACTTTTTTAAATGATTAAGACCCTAACAATTATTTTTCCCTCTAAATGATTAAAAAGTAAGTGGTCGTTTTTTTTACCCCTTAAGTTTGAATCTGAATCATTCAGACTTAAGAGGTATCAAAAAGTGTTTGTTTTTTTAAATGATTAAGAAGTTAACGGTCATATTTACCTCTTAATGATTAAGAGGTCCAATTACGTCTGAAGTCTGAATCTGAAATCTGAATCAGTCTAAATACATTCATTCAGAAGTATATTCAGACGTAAAAACAAACATATTTTTCAGATTCAGACTTCAGATTCAGTTGTCAGATTAATCAGATTCAAATGAAAAAAAAAACGCAACCTAAATATACCTCTCAACTCTTGAATCAGTGTATACATTCATTCAGAGATGTATTCACTAGTAAACGCAATTCAAATTTAAAATATATAGACGAAAACTAAATCCATGTTTTACATGGTAATGATCATAACTCAAAACTAAAAAACATGGGTGGTATTCGCAAATTACAAAAAAGTCATTAGAAAACTTGAACTAAAAAAAAAAAGAAAGTCTCTAATTTACTTTTTACCGGTTGTCGGTGCCAAATCCAGTTACACCACGGTTCACCAACTTAGCCTGTTCCATCACCATAGATCTATAAGCCTCAATTATCATCTTCTCATCATACTCCTTTATTTGCCTACTACCAAACCCATCACCCGGTAACCCACCCACGAAACCACCCGAGCTAGCAAGTTTCATCATCATATTCACGTAAGCATCTCTGATCCGAATGAACAATTTTTTCGGTGAAAAGCGGAGTTTTATCTTGGGTGTGATTTTAATTCTCCAGAACCGTTTCTTCCGGTTTATACGGGTTCTGTTGAGCCGCTCGTATTTTGTTCTTCTTGAGTAGTTCTTCAAGCCTTGGTATACTCTTGTTGATACTCCTTCCATCTTTTTTTGCCTGTCTCTATATATTTTGTGTGTATGTGTGATATGAGGTTATAGGGAGAGAGATAGAGGTGATAGTTGATGGGTTGTTTGATATGTCATTATGGGTTTTGTTTGGTACTTTGTTTTGTTTAGTCCCGATCATATATAAGTAGGCTGATTCTGAGTAATATTAGTAATATTAGGTACGCCATTCAAGTTTGACGATGGATATATCAAATAGTTCTTCGAATTTTTTTTAATACACGTTTAATTCAAGTTTTTTAATTTTGCATCAAAAAATCTTTCGCCATGTCAAAAAGGTTTTACCACGCCGTTGGCGCGGAGCTTTAAAGATAAGAGAATAAGGAATTTTTTGGTACAAAATAAAAGACTTTGACTAAATATGTATTAAAAAATGTTTGAAGAACTTTTTGGTATTTGATCCTTAAACAACCAACGGCCGTAAGATAAAAAAAAATAATAACACGTGCTTTCGTGCATGTCTTGAGACTCAAAATAGTTAGTTTTAAAATTTTATATAAGTATTTATGTCTTATACGACGTACTTTTAACATATCTTAAAGTACATATCATAAATTTATTTTGAAATGATTTTTTTGTATGATATTTAAATATTTTAATAAATTAATTAAAACATAAATTAATTTAATATAATTTATTTTGTAATTTAAAAAAATCAGTTAAATATATATATTAAAAATAAATATAAATTTGATTAATTTTTAAAAATAGTAAAAAAAATTATTTCCAACTGATTTATTTTTAATAGGTTCGTTAAAATGTATAAATATCTTAAGAATTTATTTTTAATAGGTTCGTTAAAATGTATAAATATCGTAAGAAAAAATCAACTCAAAATATTTTTTTTTACTATTTTTGAAAATGTTTTTTTTATATGTTGTTTAAGATATATTGGAGATCCTCTCTCTCTTTCTGTGTGTGTGTGTGTGTGTCTCTATATATATATATATATATGTCAATTTGACAGACTTAATATCCTCCACACGATTTTGGGACCGCTTTTATCTTTTGGACCACCTTTTGGGAACCGCTTTGTCTTTTTATACCTTTGTCTCTTTTCTAATGTTTTAGAAATAGAAATTTCTACCCCAAATATTTCTCGAGTCTTATGCTTATTTTTTAACATCTAAATTAATCTGGGAGTCTAAGAGAAGTTTCAGAGCTGCTACTTCTCCGACTTCTTTCGTCATTATCGTACTGAATTTCAGAATAGTGGGGATTATCTATGTAAATATTTTTCTCAGGAAGTCTGGAAATTACAAGCGGTTTTGATGAAAAATATTCTTGTCATAAATACCTTATGCGGTATCAAGGTTTTATTAGTCTAGTTTTTTTATATATCTGATTAATAATATCAATTATATCATTTTCTATAAATTCGTCTAAATCATTATCACCGTAGGATGACAAAAATCTATGATATATTCTATGAGCAGCTGTCTCTGCGTTTTTAAGAAGAGGGTGAATTCCTCTCGATCTAATTAAAATAGTTCTTGTTTCAGCTAACCTTTTGCGTCTAATATATTTTAATCCGTCTATACTATTTTCAAGTATTCTAGTGTATTCTTGATATTTTTTCAGTCTTGAAAGTTCTTCTGCGAATTCTGCAGTTCTTAACCTTTATTTAAAGAGATCACATATCCTTGTTCTAATTATTTCTATTCTAAGCACTTCACGTACTAACCACTCAATAACTTGGTCTATATATTTGAAAGTACCTCTTGCGTATGTTAAAGTGGTTTCTATAAGTTCTTTATCTTTAGGGTCTGTAAGAGTCCACTATTGGATTTCTCTTGTTAAGTCTTGATTTATTTGGTTGACAAATGCTAAAAAGTCTGTAGTGATTTGTAGGCTCATGCAAATTTCTTTGGATTATAACAATAATATGTGAAATAACTAGGGGTTTGGTTCGAGTTTATACCTTCCTTCTGGTCTGCAATATCTTTATCTTCTTTCCTTCATCTCTTCAACTTTGTTACTATTCTTCTCCAGTGTGGGCCTCCTACAACTCTCTCTTTATGTGTCGCACCTCAATCCACTAGTTTGGCGTTGGACCTGTTTCCTGCCTATACACCATCATGCCTAACGCCCACTTGTCTAATAGCTCTTGGAAAATCGGCACCTGATGGCGGTTCAACAATATAAAACCTACATGTTACACCAGAGGTTCCACACAATAGTCCTCTATGAACAAAAAGTTGGAGACGGATGGAGAATAACAACAACTTAACATAAGAGATTTTTGGAAAAGAAAATACTTTTATTGCATAGCACAAATAAATACAACTCTCACCATTCCCCCAACTATATGGGATTTACTCACTCATATACATGTTACTTTCTCTAAGCTTACTCACTCATTCTCCTTTCTAATCTTCGATCCCATACACACAACCTTAACTGTCCCTTTTATAGCATAAGGGAGCTTACAAGATGACTGGGAACCGGAGTCTAAAAGTTAACCAGTTGAAAGGAAACAAACAAAGCATTAAAGTAAAACTACCGTCTTCTAATAATAATTCTGATGAGTCTTTTTCTTTTCAAAAAGTCTTTTGGCATTTTCTGATAATTGAGGAATCTAACGTCTGTGTCTTTCTTTAGTCTGCTGGCCCATGTGGGGGAGGAATCTTTTTCTTTATGGAAAGCAGAGTCTTAAATAATTGAGTCTTCAGTCTTTGATAATTCGCTGAGTAGGGTGGGACCATTTTCTATCCCATCTACGTCTTTTCTGCTTCGTATTTATCTTCGTTCGGTAGAGCATTATTGTTGAAGAATTCATCAATGAGGCCCACCACTGTAAGGTTAGCTGGCAAAGCAATCTCTATTATTTCCTTGTATTATTTCTTGAGCCTTCCATTGAATGGCTCATCACCTTAGATAATGAGATATTCTTTATGGTATACAGTGTACCATCTATCTTCGGTTGTTAACATCTCCATGATTTCTATCATCTCCATAGCCTGGGCAATTTGAAGTTTGGACATATTAACAATTAGTTCTTTAGTCTCGTCTTCGGGCAGGATCTCAACGTCTTCAAATGAATAATTGAAAAATCTAATGATTATAAATCCTTCCACTCTCATTCCTCTACAGGAACTTGGAACAATCTGGTAGATCCTGGAAAACAGGGGAAGAAAGTCTTCTACCTTCTTGATGTACTCATAAACAACTTTTCCAAGAGCAATAAAGGCTTTTACAGTCTTTATCTGGACGAGTTCAATGAACCCGTGGTTTGCTAAGGTTATTTGAGCCATGTCTGTTTTTCCAAAAAGATAATTTTTTGGAACGTCTTCGAAGAAACCTCTAAACATTAAGGCATCTCCATTAATCTCGGATAATAACATATTAAAATGTTCAATAATGTTATTAACTTCTTTCTGACAGTCTTCTGAAATTGGAAGATTATTATGACCAAGCGGTATAACAATCTGTAGGTCTAGTTTTGAAGAATTCCCCAAGAGTTTGAGAATAAGTCTGAGTCTGAGGTCTAGGAATACCAGTACCACTAAGTTGGGTAACTGCAAGTCTTTGAGTTCTCATGAATCTGGCAATAGCTACTAAATTCTGTTTGAATTCTATCCACGGTCTATTCTTTACATTCCACCATATAGCGTCTATAAGGGTATTTTCATCTTCTGAAAATTCTTGTCTAAATTTGATCAAGTCTGGGTATCTTAGATCAGGTCTATATAAGGAGAAATACATCTTTCCAATGAGTCTATTTTGAGAAACAATCTCATGTCTAGATTTTCTAAGAGGAACTGAGATATCATCAAAGTTCTTTAGGATAGTTGTTTCTTGAGAGTCTTGAATATGAGTCTGTCTTTGCGTTACACCGGCATTTGGTCTTACGTGTCTAAGATAGTCTGCAACGTCTTCGTTGTTCAGTATATTTATTCCAGAGGAACTCATGATGTCTAAGTCTTCTATTTGCAACATAAAACACGAGATAATATTAGTGTTAGCAAATATAGGTTCTCTAGATATGATGTCTTGTATTTTTGCTTCCCTTAATATGTATAATAGAGAAGTCATAGCCATTAAGCAATTGTTGCCATCTAATAAGTCTATTAGTCCTTGATTTGGATAAGTCTAAGTCTCTGAATTTTACTGCATAAGAAGAGTCAGTATACACAATAAAATGTTTAGGTCTAAGAAAAAGCATATATTTTATATTGCCCTTATTATAGCTAAAACTTCTTTTTCATGGGCAGTGTATCTTATTTCTGGATCAGTAACGGTTCTATAACTATACCTACAAAGTTTCTTCTTTTTAGTCTGATGATCAATGACAGAGTATACTATGACATCCCGCCCAATTAAATACCGGGTGATCAGTCCTTTATTAAATTAAAACAAAATATCCAGTTGGTTCATTCTTAGCATCACTGTCGAAAAATAATTTATTTTATTAACTCACCTAGTAGTTAATTAAGCTAAGTGTCAAAACCTTTCATTTTTATTTACTTTATTTCAACACAATACAAGAATCAAATACCACACCATCACCGAATTAAAATCACGAATATAAATGACTGAAATAACCGTTCCAGTTTAATATAATACCACCACACCATCCAAAATAATACAAAGCGTATTAATATAAAACCAATATTTCTAATATCATGAAGAAGAGAAAGTTTCCTGATCTTCTTAGTGGTAGCACTTCTGGCTCCCAAAAATCTACTGAAGGGGTTAAGAAGAAGACATGGGATGTCATGAAAGAGACCCCGACCCCCAAAGACCTAGCCCCTAAAGATGATGAACTTCCTTAGAGAAGACTTAGGAAAGGGCCTGCAAAGAAGCAGGTAGAACAAGTGACCGACCAACAGACCTTGGTTAAATTATCTCCTTCGGATGCTGGTCTTCCAGCAGTTATTACTCCTGGTTTGTCCAGGAAGTACCAGGAGGTTGATCAAGTCTGGAACTCTTCCAGACCACAGGGGAGTAGACGTCATGCTGCCCCGAGTAAAGGTTTCTAAATTGGCTGCTCAGAGCCTTGCGTTAGTAAGTGATTTCCATCTTTTTTATTCTGTTGTCTTCATATTTTTCATATACTAACTTGATCTTCTTATCCTGCAGTTCTTGGTGCATTTCAATAATATGCTGGAGAAAGATGATGCAATTCGGGATTCTTCTTCAAATGATGTGGAGGAAGCTTTGGCTGGCTTGAAGAAGCCTTTGCTCGATTCTCAGCAAGCCTTAGAGATTGAGAAGAATACTTGGGCAGAGAAATTGAAGACTGCTAAAATTGATCGGCAGACGTCTGAGGGAAATGCCCTTAAAGATGAGCACAGGGCAAAGGAAGCTGAGCATATGGATAAGGAAGCTGAGCGCATGGCAAAGACTGCTGAGGAGCTTGTGACCTCTGAAAGTTCAAAGAGAAAGTCTACTGTAAAGGAATCCTTTAGTGTTGGTTGGGATAGGGGCTAGGACAAAGCCATTTCTGCTGCCTCTGCTCAGATTGAGTATGCAAAATAGAAATATATCAGAGATGGTTGGGTTACTGCTTTTTAGGAGTTAAATACTATTGAAGGCTCTGAACTTTTTTAGAGATATACTCATGATCCTCCTCCTGTTATGGAAGATGGGATTGAAGATGAAGTTGGTTCTGGAAAGTCTTCTCTGGTAGTTGAGTTTGTTGCTAACCAACCTAAAGTTACTGAATCTTTTTCCCCCAATCGAGTAACCTAAAGTTACTGAGTCTTCTCTTCATCCAACTGAGCAACTCCCGTCTATAGTCCCTTCTTTTGAGAAGGTTGAGAATGATAGGAAGAAGGTATAAAGTTGTTTGGCATTTTCCTTTTTGCTTTTTTGTTTCTTTTTCTTTACTTTTATTGTACTTGAACTCTTCATTATCAATAAAAGAAACATTTTGTTCCTTCTTGTCTCTCATTGATTATACATGTTTTTCATTCTTATCACTACACCAAATCTGTCGAATTGTCACGGTCATTGACCTTGACAAGTTCAACTTGTCAAGGTCAATGATCGTGACAATTCAGGGCGAGATAATTTTTTTTATCACGGACTTATCACGGTCATTGACCGTGACAAGTTCGTTAGAATTGTCACGATCGTGTCACGGTCCCTGAATGTGACAAGTTTAGTCACGATTAATAATCGTGACAAAGCCTTGACCCTTTTTAAAAACATTATCACGGTCAATGACCGTGACAAGTCCGTGATAACCTTATTTGTAGTCCGTGATAACCTTATTTTTCAAGGATTTGTCACCGTCAATGACCGTGACAATTCTGGGCAAAATTTAAACAAAATCTGCTGGGCAGTATGGCCACTGCCACTGCCCAGCAGTATATTTGTACCTGTTATAGCAACATTATACCTGTTCAAACATCATATATCCAAATAAACTAAAGATAATGCAAATATACATTCAAAATAGAAACAATATACATGACAATATAATCCAAATATAATTCAAATGTACCAACTTAAAAATAATGTCACTACATGTCTGGGGTAAATGTGAGGAGGTGAGTAGGCCACACGATATACGAATTGACATGCCCACTAATATACATCGTGTCGCATTGTTCGTGCAACCACAATAGGGAGTTCTCCTTCCCGGGTATCACATGCGTGATGAGCACCTTGGACTCGATCTCTTGAAGCTCACGTCCATGAACCATTCCACCCTGAACGATATTCGGGTCCCTCAACCCCCGCCCTATCCACTAGCTATAAAATACGTCCAATATGAACACGCTCGGCCAACCAAGTATCGACATCGATTTGTTGAAGGGAGCCAAATAGGTAAATGGATCATCGAAGTACGCATGCGTCGGTGATGAAGCAACGAGGTCAACATCCTCGTCATCCTGCACCTCATCCTCCCGCACCTCCTCCTCCACCGCCTTCTCCTTCCCTTTCCCCTTACGGTCTCCGCCCAACGTACGCTTCATGAATGAGTACATATCTTGGACCGTCGCCTCTAAATGGGACAGCTTCGCGTTATATGAATCCACTATTCGAGCCAACCCGGTGTCGCTCATCTCCAATCCGATGATCCTAGATTTGGCCACCCACGAGCTCACCTCCCTTGTCCTCCCCTTGCGATCAGAGCTAAGCACTTGGCTGAGTGCGTCTGTGGACAAAGATGTCTTTTCGGCATCAGACTGCGACTCATGCACTTCCTTAAGCTTTGCCTGAAACAACAAAAAGCACATGATTAGTAAAATAAGTAAACTAAAAAATTATAACGTAATTAACAAAAAGTAAACTATCGGATTACTTAAAATCGTGGTCGCGACGCTCGGGGACACCTCCTTTTCCTTCCCCTTCTCCGTCTGAAGAGCCACATAAGCATCGAGCCTACGTGGCTTACCCCCAGGGCCACTCCCTATCCCCTAAAATAAAATAAAGTAAAATTAGTATCGGCCCCGCAAAGTAAAATAATGCAGAATAATATATTTATGTAGTTATAGACAAATTAAATCTTACCATCATCATATGCTCCACCTCAGCGTAAGACGTCCGACCGGAGTAGTGCACGTTCGTCTTTTTTGCCCGATTTTCCCTCCCCGATTGGCGAGATGCCAATTGTCGCTCCCCGATCTCAATGTCAATGAACTTTTGCCATTGTGCCAATGAGATCGGCTCCTTCTGCGGGACGGATTCACGCCTTTGGATAATGGACTCTCGTGTTTTCCCAAAGTACCGTGTCCGCATATTTTTCTTCCACATCTTGTGTTGCTCACTCAACTGCTCCAAGACGGAATCGCGTAGCTTTGGATCCAAGTTGAATTATTCCTGTCCAAAAATACAATGTTAGTTGCGAATAAATATAAATATAAATAATAAAATGAAATTGAAATCGAAATCTAAATTGAAACATTCATATAAATATAAATATATTACCTGTAGTGCTGCCTAAACAGCTAACTTGAGCTCATATGGCACCTCCTTCCAACTCATATACCCCGGGCCGATGACCGTCTTTACCAGCTCGAGGGATCTCACTAATAGCTCCGACTTGTTCTCGATGGTAATCCCAAATTTGCTATATTTGGGGAGCCTAGGGCCGAGGAGCCCTCGTTGCCTCCGCTACCACCGAGCCCAGACGACATCATCATAACCAGCATCATCATCCTCGCCTTAATACCTGAAGGAGACATTTGCTGTAAAAAAAATGTTATTAGTACAGATAAAAAAAAATTAGAAGAAGACATGCAAATATGTACAATTACTACAAATAAAAATGAGCACTAATTATTAATTTACTTTCATACACACCCTCCCCCACCACACACACAATAATTATTTTCATCAATTAAACTAACAATTAAAGTATACAATTATTAATTTACTAATTTACAATGAGGAGCAATCATACTTTCATAATTAATCATATATTAATTTACTAATTTACAATAAGGGGCAATCATATATTAATTTACTACAAAAATTAATAATCAATCAATTATTTTACAAGGGACACTACGCACATACACACACATAGACACACACGCAGCCCCCCACCCCTACCCCCCACTACCACCCCATCCCTGCCCCCTCCCCCCACCTTGCCCCACCCCCACCCCCACCCCCTCCCCCACCACACACACGCATACGTACACGCACACACACCACCCCCTGCCCCCACCACACACACAATAATTATTAATAATATAGCCATTTTCAGCCGTACCAAAATATCCCTACTTATCTTTATTAATAATATCTAGAATTAACCACTAAAGAATACCCACCAGATACACCTAAAAACCCACATTGGCCAACCCCCATATGGACAATAATCCAATAATGATATATTGTTCGATATACAAAGCAATTTTCAAAAAAAGTTAAAAAATCTCACCCCCATATGGACAATAATCCAGTGGTAATGCCACCTTTACTGTTAACCAACCCAACATCGATCCACTATAATCCAACAGTAATATCAACAACAAATGTGTATCCCGTACTCCTTCTAATTCATCTACTCAATTAATTCATTTCATCAATTAAACTAACAATTAAAGTATACAATTATTAATTTACTAATTTACAATGAGGGGCAATCCTACTTTCATATGAAATGGGCACTAATTATTAATTTACTTTCATCTAAAACTATACAATTGAAATTACAATTAAAGTTATACAATTTATTAATTAAAGCTATACAATTGTTAAGATTGCCCCACCACACACACACACACACCCACCACCACCCCACCCTCCCCCCTCCACACACACACGCACACACCTGCACACACACACACACACACACACCACACCACCCCCACCACACACCCTGCCCCCCTCACCCCACCCCCACCACACCTGCACACACACACACGTACACACATAGCCCACCCCACCCCCTGCCCCCCTCCCCCACCACACACATATATACACACACATACACATACATATACACACACATATAGAAATGAAAGAGAAAGAGAGGAAAAAACATACCTTAGAGAGAGAGAAAGAGACCTCGAAATCGCTTAGAGAGAGAAAGAGAGGGAAAAATCAAAATCGGTAGGAAAAAAAGAAAGGGTAGGGCTTTTTTGTTGTGTAAATTGTCACGGACGTGTCACGGTCCTTGACCGTGACAATTATTTTAAGTCTTGTCACGGTCAATGACCGTGACAATACTTTGTAACGGGCGTGTCACGGTTAATGACCATGACACAAAACGCGTGTTTGTTGTCACGGTCAATGACCATGACAAGGGTGGCCAGCTGAAAGGTGATAATTTGGCCATTTTGGTGTAGTGTATTGTTAATTAGTGATCATTTCTTCTTGCTAGTTTATAGTGAAGATAGAACAACTGTTTTCCAGTGATACGGAGCTACTGAGGAAGTTTAACGCTTTTTTCAAAGCTGGTCATATAGACTTATCCGAAGAAGAAATCATTAAGTTTCTCGGTGATGATGTATCAGAGCAGGCTAAAGAAGCCTACAAATATTGGCAGTACTTACTTGATAGGGCGGTAGTAAATAATGTTTCCTACTATGAGATGATAGAATAGCACCAAGAACAGTATAAATAATCCAATACCATGTTGCACTAAGGTTACGAGCAGAAATATTAAAGCTTAAGTATAGGTCGGGGTTTTGATAACTTTGTTTCTGTTTATAATAAAAAGGAAGCTTTACTTAAGTTTGAAGTTGAAGAAACTAGAACTGTTGCCAAACTACTAGAGGAGGAGAATAATAATTTGAGGGATGAATTGAATCTTTTGAAGTTTTCCTTTGGAGCTGCTGTTTCTACTACCGAAGAAGGGCATTCCTTTTTGTAAGTAGAAAACGCAACATTGAGGTAGGAGTTGGAGGCACTAAAAAAGACCAAGCCTGCATCCTCTTCCCGAATCAGAAATAAGCCTGGTCGAGGTACTACAGAGGAAGATAGGACTCAACAAACTTTGGCAAACCAAGTTGCTCAATTGGAAGCCAAGAATCAAGCTATTACAAAAATATCTCAGAAGCTTCAAGCTTTGACCAAGCAACTTTCCACTCAGACTTCTCAGCTGCAAGTTAAAGATGGTGTATTGAAGAAACTACGTTCGAGGTTGACAAATTAACCTTTCAATTCCATAAGTAACCAAGGGAAGTCTGGATGAACAGGTATAATGAAGCACTGGAGAATTTTGATGATAACAAGCTAAGAATGAGGCTTATAAATGGGGTTGGATGAACACTTTGAGAGTGATGAAGGTGCATCAGAACAGTTCATTATGGGACTGGTATAACCCAGGCTTGCCTGATCTTGACAATCCTCCTTTCAAGTTAGATGTCAGCTGGATTCCTATTCACCATATTCCGCAATGCTTAATTTTAAAGTACTTGGGATATTACAAGTTACACGATGAACTAGATTTCGTCCGAGCTCCTCATCTTCTTGATTGTCCTAGTAGTAAAAATTCCATAATGCTTCAAAATTTTAACTTCATCAACTCTCCTTACACTTTAGATGATCCTCCATCTGTCCTGGATCATATCTCTAAGGCTGAAGGGAAATGCCCTGTAGCGTAAGGCTTTGTATTTTGTTTTAGTATCAAGCAACAATATGTAATCATTTCATTGAATTAATGAAAAGTTTTGAGCAGCTTATTTTGTCAATCTTTGACTGTGCATAGATAAACTTTTAGTCGATCTTTGCATGTGAATATCTTCTTAGCCTTTTACTATGAATGGATCAACTTTTAGTCAATCTCTAATTTTGGATCGACAATTTGTTAATCTGTAGTTTTTCACCGGTTCTATTAATATTTTTAGGATTATCCTACGTATAGTACTAATTTCCAATGAATCACCATGGTTCTACTATTGTACCTAAATTTTTAGGTGACTGCCTTAGTTACCTTGGTTCCCAGGCGTGAATGGAACATTTGTCCATCTTTTAGCCCAGTTTAGATGAACCTTTGTCATCCGAGTCTTCATTAACCAAGCATTTGGTACTTATAATTTTGCCTTGCATGATTTTTATAGGTTGACAACCAACATTGTCGATGCCGACCAACATTATTGGTGTTTTGTGTTGGTGTCAACCAACATTTTATTGGTGGTTTTCTGACACATTTGCAGTGTAGTGCACAGTGTTAGTACTCCAAAAAGAAAAATAACAATTTTAGGGAAATCATATTCTCATTAATATTGAACCGATTAAAACATGATTACATAATATTTCCTCAAGTGTTCTGCATTCCAGGGATTCTTAAATTCTTCACCCTCCAAAGTCTCAATTTGAAATGTGCCTGGTCGGATAACTGCTATAATGCGATAAGACCCATGCCAATTGGCTTTAAATTTGTTATTCTTCTGAATCACTTTCTTCGAAACATAATCACCTTCTTTTAAGTTGCTTGGCTTCACCCTTCTGTTGTAGAAATGTGCAGTCCTTTGTCGATAGGTTGCATTCCTTAGAGCTTCATCTTCACGTACTTCTTCCATCATGTCTAAGTCTAGCCTTCTCATTAAGTCACTGACTGTGGTATTGAAATTAAGAACTCTATGAGTAGGTAAGCCTAGCTCGATAGGAATTACAACTTCAGTATCAAATGCTAACATGTAGGGTGTCTCTCTAGTAGTTGTTTGAGGGGTTGTTCGGTAATCCCATAGGACAGAATGCAGTTCATTGATCCAATTACGCTTAGCATTTTCCAGCCTTTTCTTCAACCCATTCAACGAAGTTCTATTTGTTACCTCCATTTGGCCATTAGTTTGAAGATGTCCAGGAGCAGAGTGGATTTTATTTTAACCTTGGATTGGACACAATAGGCAGCAAACTCGTCGTTGTCAAATTATGTGGCATGATCAGTGATAAATCTGTAGGGCAAGCCTTATATGCATATGATATTCTTCCAAATAAACTGATAAACTTTTTCATAGGAAATATCGATCAAGGTTTCAGCTTCCACCCACTTAGTGAAGTATTAAACAGCTACAACCAGGTACTTGAAGCTTCCTCGGGTAGTCGACAGAGGCCCGACCAAGCCAATTCCCCATATAGCAAAGGGACATAGTGAAGTGATCGGTGTTAGGAGAGCTTGTGGAGTCTTGCGTATGCTGGAAAACCTCCGGCACTTGTCACACTTCTTGGAAAAATTTGCACAATTTGCTCGCATAGTTGGCCAGTAGTACCCCTGTGCGTTGATTCTTCGCGTTAAAGTTCTCCCGGATACATGGGATCCACGAGACCCTTCATGAACTTCCTCAATCAAATATTTTACTCCATCTGGATGCACACAATATTATAGACCAGTAGTTAAACCTTTTATGTACAATACACCATTGTCTAGCACATATCTCGTAGCTTTGTATTTTAACTTCTTAGTTGCAAGTAGGCGGCTGGTAGAATTCCATCTTTAATATAAGCTCTTGTGGGATCTATCCAAGATGGCCCCATGTCGACTGTAATAAAATTAACCATCAGATCTTCATCAATTCTCCTATTAGAAAGCAACTCAATAGGAATAGTTCTTTGCAACTCGGTTCTAGTTGTTGAAGCTAATCGAGCAAGTGCATCTTTTTGGTCATTTTCCAGTCTTAGAATTATGATCATCTGAACAGCTAGCAAAGTAGTGATTATCTTCAAAGATTAGCTAAGTATCTGGACATCAATTCTCCTTTAGCTGCATATAAATTCAACACCTGATTTACCACCAACTGTAAATCACTATATCCCACAACTTGCTCGGTATTCAATAATTTGGCTAAATTTAAACCAATAATCATAGCTTCATACTCTGCCTCATTATTGGAAGCTTGAAATTGGAATCGTAAAGCATACTCTATATCGATTTTATTAGGAGTATTGAGGATGATTCTTGATCCACATCCAATTGCACAGGATGACCTATCAATATATAGACTCCGTATGGCAATATTGTTGTCAAATGCTTAATTTGCAAGAATCCCTTGATGAAAGATTTTATCCCTTACTCCTAATATTTCTTTTTCATCTTTTTTACTCCGTGGAAGGTTCTTATTGGTTAATGGTAACTTCATGTTCAATATCCTTTGCTTGGAGTTGGTCGGGGATATCTCCAACAGGTATGGTGACTCCTGAGTGTTACTTAGCAGGAGTCCCTTATTCCTCGGGAACCTCTGGGTAAGTAAATTCTGCAATAAAATCTGCTACAGCTTGGCCTTTTAAAAAATACCTTGGTTCATATACAAGATCGTATTATCCTAACTCCACATCCTAATACATCAATCTTACGAATTTCTCTGGCTTGTGCAAAGCTTGTCTTAGTGGAATGTCAGTGTATGCCGCTATGGTATGAGCTTGAAAATATGGCTTCATCAGTCTACTAGCTTCAATTAATGCCAGTGCTAAATTCTCCAACCTGGTATATTTAACTTTTGCTCCTCGAAAAGCTTTGATAGTGTAATAAACCAACTTTTAAACTCCATTCTCCTCTTTGATCAAGGCAGAGCTAATAGCTGATTCAGAAACACCTAGATATAAATATATCTTTTCTCCTAACACTGGTCGAGAGAGTAGTGGGGGTGCTCCCAGGTACTTCTTTAATTTCAGGAAAGCTTTTTCACATTCATAATTCCATTTAAAGGTTTTTCTAAGCATCTTAAAGAATAGTAAACATCTGTCTGTTGCTCGGGACACAAATCTGTTGAGTGACGCTACACGCCCTGTTAGCATTTGAACATCTTTTTTACTGGTCGGGGATTGCATTTCTATCAAGGCCTTGATCTTATCTGGATTAGCTTTAATGCCTCTTTAATTTACTATACACCCTAGGAACATTCCTTCCTGAACTCTGAAGATGCATTTGGTCGGGTTTAACTTCATCTGGTACTTCTCCAACTGATCAAACATCTGGCTAAGGTCGGCAATGTGATCAATAACTTTTTTGCTTTTTGTCAGCATATTATCAACATGCACCTCTATGTTCTTGCCTATCTGTTCCTCAAATACTTTGTTCACCAGTCTTTGATAATGACACCTACATTCTTTAGACCAAACAACATAATATTATAGCAATAAGTTCCTCGGGGAGTAATAAAGGAAGTACTTTCTCTGGAATCTGGCTTCATTTTGATGTGGTTATAACCAAAATATGCATCCATAAAGCTCAGTAGCTCGTGCCCTGAAGTAGCATCAACCAATTGATCAATTTGTGGCAAACGAAAATAATCCTTTGGGCATGCTTTGTTCAAGTCAGTAAAATCCACACACATCATCCACTTATTATTTTTCTTCTCGTCCATAAATACGTTGGTCAACCAATCCGGAAACTTCACATCTTTAATAAAGGAAGCTTTTTGAAGCTTTTCCACTTCTTCCTGTATGGTCTAGTTCTTATCCGGACTGAAAACTCTTCTTTGCTGCTTCATAGGTTTCACCTCCTTATTAACATTAAGCTCGTGGCACATGAAATTTGGGTTTATGCCAGGCACATCTTAATGGCTCCATGAGAACACCTACTTTCTTTGTCTCAATAAGGTCACCAATTCTTATTTAAGAATTGAATCCAACGAAACTCCTATCTGAGTCGTTCGCTCTGGTTTATCATCGTCTAAAATAGTGATTTTTATTTCCTCCATCACCTGGCCTTTTACAAGCTCTGATTCATCTCTTGGATTCGCTCTTTGGTTCAGACATATCAACTTGATAAGTGGTTGTTTTTCTCTTTACTTCTACCATATCTTCCTCCTCAACGGTTAAATGGTAGCATTCCCGAGCTACTTTCTGATCTCATTTTACTATTCCCACTCCAAAGTTGGTCGGGAACTTTAAGCATGATGAATAGTAGAAGGTACAGCTTTAAATTTCTTCAGACCTACTCTTCCTATAATCATGTTGTAAGAAGAATGAATATTTTTATCCATTACCAAGAATCTCACTTTCTCTGTCCTTCTCGTCGGCTATGTCCCGATCAACACATCTAGCTTGATTGTTCCCAATGGAAATATCTTCTCATTATAGAATCCAATTAGTGGTAAGGCTCCAGTTGTTTGACTTTTAAATCCAAAATGTCAAAATATGGATAGAATATAATGTCCGATGAACTTTCGTTATCCACTAATGTTCTTGCTACTAGTATGTCTTTCATCCTGGCTCTAATCACTACAGGATCATCATGAGGATACAATACTCCAGATAGATCGTTCTTGAAAAATCCAATTACCAGCTTATCCTTGTTGACTTTTTCTTGGTCAGTCTTCATCGGCAAGGTTAATTTGTTGGATATAGGAACAAGTTTGAGCCTCATTGAGGTAAGCCTTCCTTTTAGCTGTATAGTCTCCTCCTCCTGCATCTCCACCTGTAATCATATGACAATCAAAGGATCCAAAACTGAGTGTTAATACCTCTCATTCAGGTTGCCTAGGCTTCTTGGGGAGATCAGGATCATCTTCTGGATCATCATTGTTGATGTAAAAAATTAGATCACTCTAATTATTCAATCACAGATAAATAAATGAGACAAAGAATTTTAAAGTGGTTCAGCCTTATAAGAATGGCCTACGTCCACTGTTATGTTATTGCTAAGTGTTTGGGAATTCTCGATTACAAGTTCTATCAAGAAATTCCGGTCCCCTTACAATGAGGATTGTACAATGTATTTATAGCCCTGAGGCTGTAATGTGAAAGGGTAATACATTAAATGACGTACATATGAAAGGGTAATACATTCAATGCCCCTTAAGCGTGTGCGTCTGAATGATAAGCATTTAATGAACAGTAAAACTGTTGGTTATCCAGCTATTAATTCTTTGTTCGAGGTGCAGCTCGGACCGCCTGAGTTGCTTAGACTGCCTAAGCTTCTCGGTATTTAAGAGTTCCTCGAAGAGTTCTTGTTCCTCGGAGCGTATGAGTTCCTCGGGGAAGCAGTGTTCCTCGTTGTAGTGTGGTTCCTCGGAGCGTGTGGGTTCCTCGGAAATATTTGTTGTTGCCACGTAGACTGCCACGTGTCTTCACTTTATTGAGCCATGTCAGCGGATTAAATTTGGTATCAACAGAAGCCCCCAATGTTTCATAGTTCAAAATTTGAGGAGTAGGGAACATTCTTTCTCGAAATATGGTAGCTTTAAATGGTCCTCCTGATTTTTAGGAGTGTTTCCTTCGTATTTATTTCTCTTTCCAAATTCGTAGAATCAGTCTTTTTTGAATTTTCATAACCGCCTCGATCTCTGTGTACTTTTTTTCCTTTTAGTCGCCGGTAGCGTAATCGTTTCTTCTCGCTTCGATTGCCGCGCCCTTTTTGTTCCTCTAGCCGCCGGTAGCGTGATTGTTTCTTTTTGTAATCATTACTTTACCATTTCCCAAGGAAAAGTATTTAAGCATCACAGACAATCCCATCGTCTTCTACCTTTTCAAATTTGTACCTTCGAATTTTTTATTGTCTTCTACTCCCTTGTACGTTCATCTTTTTCATCGTTCGTTGTCAACAGCTCCACTCTTTTTCTGTAAGATCTTCTTCCTTCTTCTTCATTTCCTTTATTCACCATAGTTTACCCTGTTGAATCTCTTGATAAATTTCGCTCTGATTTTTCCATTCCCTCCTGGGTTATTTTGGAAGAGCTTTCTGAGCCTTTTGATTATTTCCGTTTGGCTGAGGGAAATTGGTTCCCCAGTCTCTTTATTGCTGAGTGTGGATTTTCTTTTCCACCAAATCCCTTGTGTCTGGAATTCTGTCAGTACTTTGACGTTGTTCCTGCATGAATAGCCCCCAACACATGGAGAATAGTTAATGGGGTGCATAGATTAAATCAAATCCATGGAACTCGCATAGGAATTCCTGAGATTATGTTTTGTTATAGATGGGCAGTTGGTGATAACACCTTTTAGTTAAAAACTAGAATGTTAAATAGGGCTTTAGTAGTCAATCTCCTTGATGCCAATAGGGATTATTTTGAGCACGGGGTTGTCATAAAAAATTGGCAACATGCTCCTTTATCAGGAGATGAAGTTTATCAGGGTCCCAGATGCCCTCCCTATGGCAATGGGATAGGTTATTCTTATTTCATTTTATTTATTTTGAAATTAGGCTTCCTTTATGTTTGATAAAATGTGTCACTGATGGCAATGTTTATTTATTTGCAGTTGATAGCAAAAGAAAGTGCCCAAAAGAAGCAGATGTTAATATAAGGCACTTGAAACTTATAATGAGTCTGCATCAATCTGTTGCCGATGAGCATATTAGGTCGGCTTCATATATGCTGCAATACAAGAGCTACACCACCTCTTTTACTGCTCGTCCAGTAATAAGTGAATCAGAGCCAGTACCAGCTTCCACCAGCTCCTCTCCTGAATCTCACATCCCTTTGAGTGAAAGAATAAAGAAGAGAAGACCTCCCACTCTCTTCGAGAATCCTGCCTCTGGTTCTGGAGAGGCAAAAATAAGTAAAGTTGATGTCCCAGGGGAGGGGACAAAGAAGAATGATGCACCTTCCTCGGCTGCTATTGTGAAGGTTGTCGAGAAGCCCGCAGTGGCTCCGAGCAGGTCTGCTGCTCCTGGAGAGGTGATTGTAATATCACCGACCAAGGGTTCTTCTTTGGTTGAATCTATTCCTGTTCCCCCGAGGAGGCTGAAGAAGAGCTCCTCGGTCAATTTGGCTGACACCATCACTCAGCCCCCAGATACTGGAACTGGGGTTCCAACTTTTGTTCCCCCGAGCTCTGCCATGATCTCGGTAAAGTCCTGGATCATTCTCGAGGTCCAAGGTACTGAAGAAAATCTTACTCGGGATATGGTCACTTCGTTAGCTGCTCTCCACCTTGCTTCTGTAAGTATTCTTACTTTGAACTTTTCATATTTCCCTTGTTATTTCTGTTTCTGACTTGCTTTATTTTTACTTTCACAGTTGACGAGCTGCTTTAATATAATTCTGAAGAAGGATGAAGCAATTAAAGCTTCATGCTCCTCGTCCAGTGTGGATGGAGCTCTGGAAGAAGCTATCAAGTCTTTGGACGATTCTCGCCAAAAATATGCCACTGACAAGGCTGTTTGGGAGAAGAAGCTTGCCTCCACCAAGCAGGAAAAAGCTCGAGCTGTTGATGTCTCCAAGGAGTTGGAGAAAAAAGTGAATAGTCTGGAGAAGGAGAATAAAGAGCTTGAAGAGAACCTCAAAACTGCTGGGGAGCTTGAGGATAAGCTCAGGATTGCTGAAGAGGAGTTGCCTCAACTTCGGGAGGAAAATCGGCAGAAGGAGGAGGCTGAGAAAAAACTGAAAGTTGTTGATGACCTGCTGTCCGAGAAGCTTTCCTCAAAAAAGTTGAAAAGGAAACTGGCTGTGAAGAAGTCCTTCAGCGCTGTCTGGGATAAGGGGTGGAACAAAGGATTGGCTGCCATGGTGTCGCAAGTGGACTATGGCAGCCTCAAATACTTTAGGGATGGATGCGTTGCTGCTCTTCAGGAGATGAAAGTGGATGAAAATTCCGAGCTCTTTCAGCAACACATCCCTGGTCCCCCTCCAACTCCTGAAGACTTAGAAGAGGACGAAGCTGCCTCCGAAGAGTCTTCTATGGTGATGGGAGATCATCCCCCAGCCATTCAGCCTGCTGCCGAGGAACTTCAGCAAATCGTTACTTCCTTCGAGCAATTGCCAGTGCTCCCCGAGCAACTATCCATTCCCTCCGAGCAACCTACTTCCTCGTCCCAGCCTCCCGAGAAGGTTTTGGGAGACAAGGAAAAGGTGTACAGTTGTTCAGGTTTATCTTTACATTTTATTTTTCTTTTATCAAATGTAACCCAGAACTTGTAACTCTGAACTATGATATAATAAAACTTGGACTTTTTACATACTGTTGTCTATTTTCTATTCATACTCTGCTTGTACCTCTTATTGATTATTGCTTTTTCTTTCTCTGCTAGTTTCTGTCCAGGATGGAATTGTTATCTGCCCATGATACAAAGCTGCTGCGATAATGTAATGAATACTTTAAGGCTGGTCACACAGACCTGAGTGCAGCACAAGTCGTCGACATCCTCGGCCAGGATGCTTCAGAATAGGCAGTTGAAGCATATCAATATCTGAAGTGTCTACTTGATCGAGAAGTGGCCAATAATATGGCCTATTATGATATGATCGAGGATCTCCAAGGCACTCTCGAAGTCCTTCAGCTACAATAAAAAGAATCAACTGCCCTGTTGCATGAGGGGTATGAGAAGAAGTATAAGCTGATCATTGCCGACAAGGGCTACGAGAAGCTTTTTGCTGGGTACGATGTAAGGGAGATAACCTTGAGGGGTGAGGTCGAGGAGTGCAGACAAATTGCAGAGTTGCTAGAGCAAGAGAATAACAACTTGCAGAAAGAGCTATCACAGTTGAAGTCTGCAGCCTCTTTTTCAAAAGCCTTAATCCCAGTGACCGATGAGGGATTCTCGTTCTTAGAGGTCGAGAACGCCAACTTTAGGGACGAGTTGGAAACCTTGAAGAGGTTTGTCCCTTCCACATCTTCTCGGGGATGACCAAGAGCATCTCGGATTCCTATCGAGGAACAGAGGACTCAGTCTTCCTTAGAAAACCAAGCCTTCCAGTTAATAGCGAAAAACCAGGCGTTGGCTGAAATGTCAAAGAAGATCAGGGACCTGGAAGAGCAGCTCTCTGGGCAGAAATCTGCTTTGGAGAACAAGGAACGCTTCATCAAAAATCTTCATGAGCAGCTGGAGAGGCTAACATATCAGTTCCACAAACAGCCCAGGGAGTTCTGGATGGCTGGATACAACGAAGCGCTATACCAGTTGGACGATCGTATCCAGAATGCCAATAATGAGGGCTACAAGCAGGGCTACAAGCAGGGCTAGTTGAATGCCCTAGGTGTGCTGCAACTCGAACAGGGTCATTACCTGTGGGACTACCATGATCCTGGGCTGCTCGACTTACCTGTGCCACCGTACAAATTGGATATGAGTTGGATCCCTACACGGTCCATTCCTCGAAGCTTGATTTCAAAGTATCTCGGTGACTACAATCTCCATTCAAAAGCCGATATATCTCGTCTCGAGCACCTCTTAGATCGACCATCCGTGATGAATGTCAGGATGTTGAAGGATCTCAATTTTATAAATTCTCCTCTGGCTTTAAATGATCCGCCTGCTGGCGAGGAACCCGTGTCAAAAGCAGAGGGGAAAAGACCAGTAGAATAGGAATCTTGTTGTAGTAGTTAGTATACATTTCAATGTCAATGTAACTTTCATTTTATTATCAATGTAATTTATTTTGAATTCAATGAAAGACTTTCATTTCTGTTTGCAAATCTTAATTGTTATTGTCTTGTAATTATCAAACACTTTATATTTGTGCATGCATATATGTTAAAAAGATAACAATATTTTGTAGTTTGTCGATCAACTTATTGTCGACTAGCTTATTGTCGAGTAGTCACTTGGTAAAAATGATGTTTTGTTTCTCGACCAACTTAGATATAATTAAAAAGTTACGAGTATAAAAAATGTTGCTCGATCATTTAAAGTTTTGTTTCTCGACCAACTTAGCAATAAAGTTACAAGTATCAAAAATGTTGCTCGGTCACTTAATAATAAAGTTACAAGTATAAAAAATGTTTCTCGATCACTTAATAATAAAGTTACGAGTATCAAAATGTTTAAAATATTTTGGACCAACCAAGGTCGTTAAATTATACTTGTCGACCAACTACAGTTGGTGGGATTTTATCCCCGACCAGCCATAGTTAGTAGATTTTTCTCTTAAATGATTCCGACCAACCAAGGTCGATAAATTTTCCTTGTTGACCAACTACAATTGTTGGATTTTTATCCCCGACCAGCCATAGTTAGTCTTTTTGAAATAATTTTACTTTCCGACCAACTCAAGTTGGCCTTTTCGAGAATATATTTACTTCCTAACCGACATAAGTTGGCATTTTTAGGAATACTTTTATTTCCCGAGGAACATATAGTTTTACTTCCCGTAGGAATACAAGGTTTTTCTTCCCGGAGGAATACAAAATTTTTTCTTCCCGAAGGAATACAAGTAGCTTTACTTCCCAGAGGAATATAGGTAGCTTTACTTCCCGGAGGAATATTGGCAGCTTTACTTCCCGGAGGAATATTGGTAGCTTTACTTCTCGGAGGAATATAGGTAGCTTTACTTCCCGGAGGAATATTGGTAGCTTTACTTTCCGGAGGAATATTGGTAGCTTTACTTCCCGGAGGAATATAGGTAGCTTTACTTCCCGGAGGAATATTGGTAGCTTTACTTCCCGGAGGAATATAGGTTTCTCGACCAACCTTAGTTGGCATTTTCGAGAAAAAAATTGAGTAGCCTGAGCTTTACCGAGTTTTTCCCCGAGTAGTGTGTAACACTATTCCCCAAAAAACTTTCAATAAAAAGAAAGAATTCGACAGAATATCTTCATTTTATTCATCACTGATAATATTTGGGCAGGTGCTCTGCATTCCAGGCATTCTTAAACTCCTCGCCTTCTAAAGTTGCTATTCGATAAGTTCCTGGTCCAACAACTTCTGTAACTCGGTATGGTCCATGCTAGTTTGCCTCCAGCTTATTGTGCTTTTGAATGACTTTCTTCAGCACATAATCTCCTTCTTTCAGGTCGCACTTCTTCACCCTTTTGTTGTAGGGCATTTCTAATGGCTGCTTCTTCTCTAACTTCCTCGAGTATGTCTAAATCCAGTCTTCTCATTAAGTCGCTGACAGGGGAACTGAAATTCAGAACCCTGTGTGTTGGGAGGCCCAACTCAGCAGGTATAACAGCTTCACTTCCAAACGCCAGCATATATGGTGATTCTCCTGTTACTACTCGGGGAGTAGTTCGGTAAGCCCAAAGTACTGATTGTAGCTCGTTGATCCAGTTTGCTTTCGCATCATCCAATATTTTCTTCAAACCATTCAGCAGCGTTCTGTTTGTCACTTCAGTTTGTCCATTGATTTGAGGATGGCCTGGTGCTGAGTGGACCTTCAAAATATTTGATTGATGACAATAGGCAGCGAACTCCTCGTTATCAAATTGTGTTCCATGGTCTGTGATGAAAGCATGAGGAAGACCATATCGACAAATGATATTCTTCCAAACAAATTGGTACACCTTCTCGTACGTCATATCAATGAGTGGCTCAGCTTCTACCCACTTAGTAAAATAATCCACTGCGACGACGAGGTATTTGAACCTTCCTCGGGTCGTTGGCAGTGGCCCAACCAAATAAATTCCCCACATGGAAAATGGCCAAGGGGAAGTTATGGGTGTCGACAATGCTTGTGAAGTTCTTCGGATGGAGGAAAAGCGTTGTCACTTGTCACATTTCTTGGCATAGGCTATACAATCAGCCCTCATCGTCGGCCAGTAGTATCCCTGCGTCATCACCCTTTGCAAAAGCGTCCGACCTGCTACATGTGCTCCACAGGACCCTTCATGGATCTCTTCAATCAATTCTTTCACCTCGGAGGGATGTACACATCTCTTCAAACCTGCCATAATTCCTCGTCTATATAAAATACCATTAGTTAATACATACCGAGCAGCTTTAAATTTTAATTTTTTGGCCGCGAGCTTGTCAATTGGTAATTCTCCCTCCTCAATATATGCCCTGATGGGATCCATCCAAGATGGTACTAAATCAAGGGTAATAAAGTTCATCGTCAGATCTTCATCTATGCTCCGACCAGCTAAAACTTCAATTGGGATTGTTCTCCGGAGCTCAGTACGAGTAGCTGATGCTAGTCGAGCTAAGGCGTCTGCTCTTGCATTCTTCATTCTTGATATCCTAACCAGTTGAATAGCAGCAAATTCTGATACTAACTTCTTTGCCTTTGCATGATATCTGATCATTAATTCTCCTTTGACTGCATATACTCCCATCATTTGGTTTACGATCAATTGAGAATCACTGAAGACCATAACCTGCTGCGCCTCCATAATTTTTGCCAAACTAAGTCCTGCAATCATGGCCTCATACTCAGCCTCATTGTTGGAAGCTTTGAATTGAAAACGCAGGGCGTATTCCATGTTGACCTCGTTCGGAGTGCTCAAAACTATCCCCGCGCCACATCCTGTAGTGCAAGATGAACCATCTACATACAGCCTCCATATAGGTAACTCGTCTTTAAATTTCTGATTAGTCAGAGTTCCACGGTGAAATATTTGTTGCTTCCTTTCATCCTCCCCCGATATTTCTTGCTCTTCGTCGATCATCTCTTCTTGCTCTTTTACCAATCGGAATTGGTCTGAGCTCTAATTTGATGATCTTGTAACATCCACTTGCCCTTTTACCAATCGGAGTTGGTCTGAGCTTGTGTTTTTTGATCCTGTAACATCCACAGGTTGATCGGCGAGCAACTTTTGCTCCTCGGGGGTATCAGGATAGGTGAACTCTGCTATAAAATCTGCTACAGCCTGCCCTTAGCGATGATCTGGGTTCATAGACTATATTATATTCACCGAGCTCTATTTCCCAGTACATCAATCTCCCTGATTTTTCTGGTTTATGAAGGGCTTGCCTCAATGGCATATCAGTATATACGACTATGGTATGAGCCTGGAAGTATGGCCTCATTCTCCTACTCGCTTCAATCAACGTCAGTGATAACTTTTCCAGCCTTGTATATCTGATCTCTGCTCCTCGGAAGGCCTTACTTGTGTAGTAAATTGGTTTTTGCACTCCATTCTCCACTCTGATCAACGTCGAGTTAACTGCATTCTCAGACACTGCAAGGTACAAATACAATTTTTCTCCCATCACCAGCCTGGACAGCAGTGGAGGTGCTCCCAAGTATTTCTTCAAGTCTTGAAAAGATTTCTCACATTCATCATTCCACTCAAAAGTCTTTCTGACTATCTTGAAGAATGGGAGACATCTATCAATTGCTCGTGACACAAATCTGTTGAGTGCTGCTACTCGTCCTGTGAGACTCTGTACTTCCTTCTTCATCTTTGGAGATTGTAGCCCTAATAGAGCTTTGATCTTTTTAGGATTCACTTTAATGCCTCGTTGATTGACAATGTACCCGAGGAACATGCCTTCTCTTACTCCAAATATGCACGTCGTAGGGTTTAGCTTCATTTGATATTTATCCAGTTGATCAAAAGTCTGACTTAAGTCAACTAGATGATCGGCAACTTTCTTGCACTTTGTCAGCATGTCGTCAACATAGACTTCCATATTACAACTGATTTGTTCAGTAAAGACCTTGTTCATCAGCCGCTGATATGTCGCACCTGCATTTTTTAAACCAAAAGGCATAACATTATAACAATAAGTTCCCCTAGGGGTAATGAAAGAAGTATTTTCCTTGTCTTCAGGTTTCATTTTGATCTGATTGTAACCAGAATAAGCATCCATGAAGCTCAGTAACTCGTGTCCCGAGGTAGCATCCACCAGTTGATCGATTCGGGGCAGTGGAAAGTGATCCTTTGGGCATGCTTTATTGAGGTCGGTGAAGTCTACACACATCCTCCACTTGTTGTTTTTCTTCTTTAACATCACCACATTGGCTAACCATTCTGGATATTTAACATCTTCAATGAAACAAGATTTCTGGGGCTTCTCGACTTCCTCCTGTATAGCTTGATTCTTCTCGGGACTGGATACTCTTCTTCTCTACTTCATAGGCTTGATCTCCTTATTCACATTGAGCTCGTGACATAAGAAGTTTGGGTCTATCCCAGGCATATCTTCATGACTCCATGCAAAAGTTTGCCTTCTGCTTCTAAGGAAAGTTATCAATTCCTATTTTAATGAGGCTTCCAACGACGAACCTACTTGAGTAGTTCGTTCAGGGTGTTCGTCGTCCAGAATGATGTTTTCAGTAGCTTCCACCACTTGACCCTTCACGAGTTGAGACTCATCTCTAGGATCCAATGTTTCAATTTCTGCACCTTCATCCACCTGATAGGTAGTAGTCTTTTTCCTTGATCCCTCCAGTTCTTCTTGCTCGGCGGATGAATAATAGCATTCCCGAGCTACTTTCTGATCACCTTTCACAACTCCTACTCCAAAATTTGTTGGAAATTTTAGGCACTGATGCACTGTAGATGGTACAACTTCGAACTTTTTCAATCCTACTCTTCCCATGATGATATTGTATGATGATTGAACATTCTTATCCATCACGAAGAAGCGTATTTTTTCTGTCCGACATGCAGGCCACGTACCAATGAATATATCCAACTTGATCGTCCCAAGTGGAAATACTTTCTCGCCAGCAAAACCGATGAGGGGTCTGTGGTAAGGCTCCAGTTGAGATAACTTTAGATTTAAACTATCGAAGCACGAGTAGAATATGATGTCTGCCGAGCTACCATTGTCGACCAGTACTCTTAAAATCATAACCTCCTTCATCCTCATTTTGATCACCAATGGGTCATTATGAGGATAAAAAACTCCTGCGAGGTCGTTCTTTGAAAAACCAATGACCAATTTCTCCTTGTTCACCTTTCTCGGGCGATCCTCCTCAGCTAGATTTATTCACTGAATGTACGAGAAAGCTTGAGCCTCACCGAGGTAAGCTTTTCTCTCTGCAGTAAGGTCTCCTCCTCCTGCATCTCCACCTGTAATAACATTACAGTCAAATGACCCAAAGCGTATCGAAAATACCTCTCGTTCTGGCTGCCTTGGTCTCTTGGGAAGATCGGGGTCGTCTTCTGGATCAACTTTATGGTTTCTTTTCTTGTTCTCCTCTCCTCGATGAGGAGATCTAGACCTCTCTCTTGCTCGGTCGTTGTTTCTTCTTTTGTTTCCACGATCAACATACTTTGACAGCTTTCCTCGTCTGATGAGTGTTTCAATCTCATTTTGAAGAGCTATGCAATTCTTGGTCATATAGCCATGATCTTTATGGAACTCGTAATACTTCGCCTTATTCCTATTGTCAGGGTCTGCCTTCATTTTCTCTGGCCAGTTTAGTTCCTCGTTGTTCTTGATTTCTTCTAGAACATGGTTGATATCCTTCTTTAAAGGAGTATAATTATCATATTTCTTCATTACGTCCCATACTGACCTAGTTTTTGAATGTTTGTCATTACAATTGTTCTTGTGCTCTTTCTTCTTAGCTTTATCACCTTCCACCTTGGTTTCTTTAGCATCCATATTCTTCTTCGCAGCCATAGCCTCATCGGCATTCATAATCTTGGAAGCTTTTCCCATCAGGTTTGACATGGTTCTAGGTGGATCTTTGGCCAAAGTGTAGTACAACTTGTTCGGCAGTAGTCCACTCATCAAGGCAGTAATAGCTGTCTTCTCCTCATAATCAATGACTTCCAGTTTCTCGTTATTAAAACAAGTTATGTAATCTCTGATACTCTCACTAGCCTTTTGTCTAACACTTAACAAATGTGCTACTCGTTTAACTGGCTTTGCCCCAAAACAGAAATTCCCAATGAATAACTCGGCCAGTTGAAGAAAAGTTGAGATCTTACCCCGAGGAAGATTATTATAACATATTTGAGCAGATCCGGTAAGAGTTCCCAAGAATGCCCTGCATCTCATCTCATCTGGGACAGCATAGATATCGGCTGCAGCTTGGTATTGTTATATATGAAGGACATGGTCAGTCTTTCCATCATATTTGGGGGTCACAACAGGTGCTTTGAACTTTGATAGTGTTGGAAAATCTACAATTGATTGGACAAAAGGTGTTCCTCGAACAAAGGTTCGTTGTAGAGGGTTCTTGGCCTTAGCCATTTCCCCTAATCTATCCTCCAGCCTCTGAATAGAGCCTTTCCACGCATAATTTCCTTCCTCGGGCCGGTTGGTTCGAGCAACTGATCGCGTGGATATGGCTTCCTGAGATCTATCTTGACGAGCAGCTGGTCGCTCATGAGATCTATCTTGACGAGAAGCTGGTCGCGACTGGGCAGATCCTTCCCTTAAATCTGATGGTCGTCGAAAACTCCTCGATACGACTTTAGGAGGGCTTCTACTCCTTCTAAGTCCTAATCGATCAAAAGGTGATACCCTGCTTAGCCTCTCTAACGCACTAGTCCTTTCTGGAGAAAGAGTGATACGTTGTTCTGTATCTGTGGCTCGCACTAACGAAGTTCATCCAGGTTGATAAGAAAAATCTTCAGATTCTTCATTGCGATATGAATTGGTACGCCTAGTACGCGAGGATGGTGCACGGGTGTTTCTTTGAATACTTCGTGGTCCTGAATGGGCTGACGCACCGCCATGGAGAGTTTGGATGAGTTGTCGCATTGTTTCTTGCAGGACGGTCTGGCCCTGAGCCAGATTTATCATTATTCCAGCCAGATCTGGAATATTTGGCGGAGAAGATGGATTTGGAGGGGTTCCAGCGTTGCGATTGCTGGATTCAGGAATATCAGCCATTTGTGATGGATTATTTTTGGTGAAAAATGATATTACCAGTCGTTTCCCACAGACGGCGCCAATCTGTTGATGTAAAAAAATAGATCACTCTAATTATTCAATCACAGATAAATAAATGAGACAAAGAATTTTAAAGTGGTTCAGCCTTATAAGAATGGCCTACGTCCACTGTTATGTTATTGCTGAGTGTTTGGGAATTCTCGATTACAAGTTCTATCAAGAAATTTTGGTCCCCTTACAATGAGGATTATACAATGTATTTATATCCCTGAGGCTGTAATATGAAAGGGTAATACATTAAATGATGTACATATGAAAGGGTAATACATTCAATGCCCCTTAAGCGTGGGCGTCTGAATGATAAGTATTTAATGAACAGTCAAACTGTTGGTTATCTAGCTATTAATGCTTTGTTCGAGGTGCAGCTCGGACCGCCTAAGCTTCTCGGTATTTAAGAGTTCGGAGAGTTCTTGTTCCTCGGAGCGTATGTGTTCATCGGGGAAGCAGTGTTCCTCGTTGTAGTGTGGTTCCTCAGAGCGTGTGGGTTCCTCAAAAATATTTATTGTTGCCACGTAGACTGCCACGTGTCTTCACTTTATTGAGCCATGCCAGCGGATTAAATTTGGTATCAACAATCATCATGGTTCCTCTTCTTATCTTCTCTAGGCTTAACATGCGATTTAGATTTATGTCATCATCTACCGCTAACTCTTCCACCAGCCTGCCGATCAATAAATCTGTTCAATTTTCCTCTTCGGATGAGTGCCTCTATCTCATTCTGGAGAGAAATACACTGGTTGGTCGTATGACGAAACTCTTTGTGAAGATCTCAATACTTGGACTATCCCTCTTATCAGCAGGTGACCTAAACTTTTTAGGCTAACTCAAATCATTGTTGTGCTTGATTTCTTCCAAAACATGATGTATATCCACCGATAAGGGAGTGTAATTAGTAAATTTTTTCAGCCGATCTAGGCTTTATTTTACTTTTGAATTCTTGCGCTCATTGTGATTCTTGTGCTCTTTCTTATCCGACTTCCCTTCAAATTTCGTTTCCACCTTTGCATCTGAGTTCTTTTTAGTATCCATAGCTTCCTCAGCGTTCATAATCTTTGCTTCTTTGGCCATTATTTTCATTATCATTTTTGGGGGATCTTTTGCCAAAGTATAATATAGTATATCGGGGAGAAAACCACTCATGAGGGCAGTGATTGCAATCTTCTCCTCGTAATGAATAACCTCTAATTTCTCGTAATTGAAATGAGTGATGTAATCCCTGGTACTTTCTCCCACCTTCTGTCTCACACTAATCAAATGAGCTACTCATTTTACTAGTGTGGCTCCAAAGAAGAAATTACCAAAGAATAGCTCGGCTAGTTGTTGGAAGCTAGAAATTTGATCCCGAGGAAGACTATTATACTTGATTTGAGCAGATCGAGTGATTGCTCCTGAGAATGCCCTGCACCTCATCTCATCAGGGATATCATAGATATTAGTCGCTGCCTGATAATGTTTTATATAAAGGACTAGATCAGTCTTCCTATCATATTTGGGAGTGACCACTGGAGCTTTAAACTTAGTCGGTATAGGGAAATCTACAATGGTTTGCACGAAGGGACATCCCTTAACAAAACTTCTCTGGAGAGGATTCTTGGCCTTGGCCATTTCTCCCAATCTATCTTCCAAGCTCTGAATGGACCCCTTTCAAGTATTATTGTCAGCACCAGATTTATTGGCGAAAACTATTTTATTCCAGCCAACAGATTGTGCTGATCTTTCCTATTACAAATCTTCTCTTTGACCAGACCGAGAAGTTCATTAGGCATTTGATCTGCATTGGGATTATCCTTCCCTCAAGTCGCTTGGTCGTCAAGTATTGCCCGACGCAACCTGAAGGGCATTTCCCCTGGGTCCCAAACGATCGAAAGGAGAGGCCCTACTTAGCCTTTCGAAGGCACTCAATCCTTCTTGAATTAGGGACTGTCCCTCAAAGGAATTATGAGTCCGAATAGAAGAAGTTTCTCTAGGATGGTATGAAGTATCCCTCGAAGTTCTGGAATGACTATGCCAAACACTCTTCATCGGCGGTGGTGGCATACTCCTTTAATTAGACTGTGCAAGAAATCCAACCTGAAGAGTTTGGTCCAAATGTCTTATTTCATCCTGCATAGCCTCTTGAACTTAGGCCAAGCTAGCTAAAATTCCAGTTAAATCGTTGTTACTTGGAGGGGCAGAGGGATTAAGGGGGATTCCCTTATTCTCATTACTTGTTTTAGTGATATCAGCCATATATGATGAATTAGTGAAAACGCTTAGCAATACGTTCCCATAGACGACGCTAATCTGTTGATGCAAAAAAACTAGACTAGGCCTAATTAATTGATCACAGATAAATAAGTAAAAACAAATAAGACAAGGATATTTTTAAAATGGTTTGTCTCAATAGAAAAGTCTACATCCACTGTTATGTTGCTTGAATGCCTTGATTTTTTTTTTCGATCCTGTACAATGAGGGTGTTACAATGTATTTATAGCCCTAGAGGGATGTCAAGAGTCTCCATATGAAAGGACGGAATGCCTTTGTTTGTTAGGCATTTACATCAATACATAATGAGAATTAAACATAAAACTTCTGGCGCTTCATTGGCCTTACTAGTTGGACTCCCTGTCGTTGGTCGGTCTTCCCAGTTGGCCGGGATTCCTTGTTGGTCGGGGATTTGTATCATGCTGACTTGGACTTGTGCCACATTGGATGACATGTGATGGCTTGTAATTGGTCCACGTAAGGTGGTGAATTTTTGTATCAATAAACGTAATTAAAAATATTAAGCATTTATAACTTACAACGGTGGTTGCTACGCTCGGTGCCACCTCCTTGTCCTTGCCTTTTTTCGTCTAAATTGCCACATAGGCATCGAGCCTATGTGGCCTACCCCCAGGGCCACTCCCCATGTCTTGAAATAAAATAATACAGAATTAGTAAGTAACGCAAAGTAATGCTAAATTAGAATAACATAAAACTAAAATTAAAGAAAAATAAAAACTTACCATCTTGTGCTCCACCTCGGCTTAAGACGTCCGCCCGGAGTAGTGCACGTCCAAATTTTTTGCCCGATTGTCCCTCCTCGATTGGTTAGATGCCAATTGTCGTTCATCGATCTCATTGTCGATAAACTTTTGCCACTGTGCAAATGAGATCATCTCTTTCGGGGGGACGGTGTCACATACTCTCAGAATGGACTCCCGGGTCTTCCCAAAGTACCATGCCCACATATTCTTCTTCTACGTCTTATATTAATCCCTCAATTGTTCCAACGTGGAGTCGCGGAAATGTGGGGGAATGCCGAATTGTTCTTGTCAAACAAATACAAACCAAAAAGAAAGTAAGTGTTTAGTTTCTTATAAATATAAATATAAATATAAATATAAATGTAAATGTAAATGTAAATACACTACCTGTAGTGCCCCCAGATGTTCACCTTGAGGTCAATAGGCACGGCCCTCCAATCAGTGTACCTCGGGCCAACGATCACCTTCAGCAGGTTTAGCGCTCTAACCAATAATGTCATCTTATTCTCAATGATGGTCCCTAATTTTCCCTATTTTGGGGTTCTACTGACCGAGGAGCCCTCGTCGCCTCCGCTACAGCGCCCCGATGAAGACATTTTCTACAAAAATTGTTATTATTAGTACAAACATTATATGGAGTTTGAATTAATGCTCAAATCCGATCATAATAATACATACCAATACCAATATCAATTTATATTGAGAGTGCGCTTCTGTTCAAACAAAGGAATTATTTAATTAAACTTAGTTTTTTAAATAAAATCCTAAAACATGCATCTAGGTGTGATTGAAAACAATATGATCATGCAAGAATATTCAATCAAAAACAAACACACAAATGAGGAAAAAAATCCCCCAAAGGGGCAAAACCATTTTTTTCCATATAATTTGTAAAGAACGGTTTACACGGATTATACTGAAAACATAAGTGACATACGAAACACCCTCAGGTGTCGGTTCTGATGTCGTCGGCTGGAATCTTTCGCAAGAACTCCAGATGGGCAGCAAAGGAAAAGAATTGGCTTATCCACAAGTTACTCCAGATGAGTAAAAATGATCGTTTAAAGGTTTAAAGATTCGCGCACATATATGGGAATGGTTTTGTGAATAAAAAAGGCATGAGACTTTAAAAACTTGAAGTCTATTTTCTGGGTTGTAAATCGCATAAAAGTGTACGAAAAAGACTTGGAAAAATATGTAGAATATGTACAGATATTTATACGAAAATCGAGGCGGCGATGTCGCCCGAACGAGGCCACATGTCGCTCGAACGAGATCACGTGACATCCTCATGTCGTTTGAACGACAGGGCAGTGTCGTTCGAACGAGCTCGACGACCAAGAAAAGTCCGCTTGTACACTTAGAAAATATTCTTCTTTTGTGTTAAATATAAATCAGACTTCATAAAATATTTTTTAAAAAATTACGAAATATTTATGCGAATATTAACAACTCCAATAAACCATTTTACCAATAACGCGTCGTGGAGTGGTGGGAACGGTTGAGAAGCACGTAGCTTGATGCACGTGTGAAGATGATAGTTGCATGGATTCGGATCAAGGTCGTCGTGTATGATCGTGTTGACGTGTCGAATGTAGCGCTATCAGACATACATACTGTGATCTAGGACAAATAGAAAATTCCTAGATTCTACCCCGGACATTTATAAAAGTATGTCCTTACAAATCTCCCCCTATGTCTATGCCGGTACATATATAAAAAATACAAATTATGCTATCTCCATAAAGCAAATGACATATAAGATAATATCCCCATTAAAACCTCAAACTGAGAATACTAACTGACATGTCGTCAACCAGACTTCAACATCTTCAAATCTCCAGCTTTTCTCATCAGGGTGTGCAATCCGATAATCATCAATTTTGTACCTACACACATAAGATAAAGTAGATACCCCTGACACGCAACAGTTTGAAATGATATGCAAAAAAAATCGAATCAATTAAGCTTAAGAAAATCATTAATCAACCAAACAATTCTCCCCCATAATTCATTCTCCCCCTTTTTATGATGTCCCCAAATAGACAATTATGAGAAGAACAAATAAATGCAAATGGAGAATGCCACAAGGTAATAAACGTACTATTTTTGAATTTTTCAAAATTTTTCACACAAAATATACAACAAAGAATCACACAATGAAAGACCACAAAAACAACCAAGTCGATGATAGCGAAAATATAGGGGTATGAGCAAATTTGATAGGAAAATCAATGCATATAAATATAACATATGTGCACGATGAATATCAGATATTTCTAACGAATGAACTCTGTAAGGACATAAATTTCCAATTGAGTCCCTGTATTTTTTTGACTTAATTCCATGAACAAAACTGTGTTTCTAATATATCATAGGGAGATTTTATTTTGTCACGATCCCACTTGGTCTATGACGTATTGAAGAAATTGAAGACGTTCTGGTAAAGCTTCAAATAATTAATCATGCCAAAGTTTAATTGGTGCAAGTCCATTCATCTTCAAGTTAATTGCATTCCGAGATCACACAGGTATGAATGCATATAACTAATGGTGCTCGAAATTGTTTTTATAAAAGATAAGGATGTAATTTTTATAAGGAAAATATTTTAAAATGTTTTTAAAAGTGTTTTAAATGTTTACACTACGTTTTTATTCTGATAAACTCGAAAAAGAGTTTGACTTATTTGGATCTCTTTTGGAAGAGACGTTTTAAACAAAAAGTCAAAAAGTCAAATTGACAGGACTGTCGTTCGAATGACATTCGTCCTTCGTTCAAGCGAGATGGCTATGTCACGCGAACGACTTGCCTATCTCGTTCGAGCGACACAATTTTCGAGGCGGTGCTTAATTCCTATTTAAAGTGTGTTTTCGTCAGAATTAAAAGTGTGAGCATTCTGGAAAAACAGTTTACGATCCAGTATGAGTTTTGCACATATTTTTCTAAGCTTTCAAAGCTTAAACACATCCTTAGAGTTTGCAAAGATCTGAGTTATCATTATTATATGTTTATGTTATCTTACTGCACCAAGAAGGTTTGTTGCGGTAAAGAAAAGAGAAGAACTTCTTATTCGACATCGTAGACGTATCAAAGCCATTCGATGGACACCGAGACATTCGTGGAGACGAGTGTTGTGGACAGGTATCGTGGAAGATGGAATTTCTGCGTGGGAACTATTAAGGAACGGTAGAAGATCAGAAGGAGCATCAAGACCCGTGGGGATAAATTCATTGAGTAAGGCTAATCTGTCTTTGTAAAACCTTTGTTCATAGTGATTGTCTTGCTTGGGCCGTCCGAGGTTGTTTTCCCATTTTTGGTGTTTTCCTAGTACATCCGGCGTTGTGAGTATTCTTTACTTTACTTTACTTGCTTTAATCACTAGATGCATGTTTAGGATTAATCAAGATAGAAATGGTTTAAAGTAAGAATTAGTTTTTCACAACTTGGTTTTGGTGCTAATTAAAAGTTGGATAATTTTTTGGTGAAAATTGGTTTGATTTGAAACACACATAGGGACCACCCCGTTTCTTCAAATTGGTAAGAGAGCTGGAAAACATATTTTATTTGTTTTGTGATCCCGTGTATTTTCAAAGATGAATTTTGGATATAACGAATTTTCTCGAACTCCTATTTTTATGGCACTAATTACACTTATTGGAAGATGAGAATGAAAAGTGCATTAAAATCTATTGAAGAGCGTGTTTGGCTAGCTGTTGAGAAAGATTGGACACCCCCTGTCACTGTTATAGGTGAGGTCACTACTTTAAATCCTGTCGAGTCATGGACCGAAACTGAACATAGACTTTCACAACATAATTATAAGGGTTTGCACGTTATTTCTTCACATGTCGCACCAGAAGAATATAATAGAATTATGACTTGTGAAACATCAAAAGAGGCTTGGGATATTTTGGCACTCACTCACGAGGGAACTAGCACGGTTAGGGCGTCAAAACTTCAAAATCTCACTACAAAGTTTGAGACCATTAGGATGTTAGAGAGTGAGAGTTTTGATGAGTTTTATGCTAGGTTGTCCAATATTGTCAAATCGTCATTTAACCTAGGTGAGAAAATTCCTGATAACCGTGTCAATAAGAAAATTCTTAGGTCGTTGCCTAGTAGGTTTGATGCGAAAATGAATATTTTAAACTCCTTGGGTAAGTTAGAGTCGACGAAACTAGAAGATATTGAAAGTGAATTACAAACTTATGAAATCGATATGATTACCTCCAAGCAAGTGCCTAAGAAAGAAAAGGGTATTACTTTAAAAATTCGGAAGGAGGAAATTAAAGTTTCGGATTCCGATTTCGATTCTGATTTTGAGGATGTTGATTTGTTAGCAAATAAATTTAAAAAATTTATTAAGTTTCAAAATCAAGAGAAAGATGCCAAGAAATTTGAAAAATTCAAGAACAACAAAGTAGATCCCACCTCTAAGGATAAGTTTGAGAAGCCTAAGAGAGATGAGTCGGATAACTATTTTGGGCGTGAAGTGTACGGTCACAAAGTTAAGGAGTGTCCCACTAGTCTTAAGAAAGAGGGCAAACAACCCATTGTTTATAGTGCCACCTTAAGTGATAGTGATCCGGAAGAGGGAGAGAGTTCTCCCATTGATCGTAACTTTGTTGCGTTTATGGCATGTCACATGAGCGACGACGATTCTCATGTTAATGACACTTCCGAGGAGGTTTTAAGTGAATCTCATGTTAGAGAGGGTGAAGAGTGTGACGATGAGGAGATAGATGTGAAAGAATTACAAAATGCGTTTAATTAGTTATATGCTGAAACGGTGAAGGTGAAAAAGGCTAACTCAAAATTGTAAGCTAAGTTGAATGAGCGTGCCATAGAAAATAATGATAGTTTGATTGAGGATCGTAGGGCAGGAGAGAAGAAGTTTAGAGAAAAACTATAGTTTGTGGAGAAAGAGAGAGATAATCTCTGTGGTTTGATGGAGACTTTGAAAAAGGAGATTTTAGCGTTTGAAGAGTCTAGGCGTTTGCTTGAGTCTAGGATTCACGAGTTGGAGGAGATATTGAAAGACTCATCTAGAGTCAATTTTGATTTGGAGGCTAGGTCGGAGAAGTTAGATAATATCCTAGGCACCGTCCAAATTAAGATATATAGGGGTGGTATAGGTTTTGATGAGAGAGTTGTTCCCATTTTCCCCGCACATGTGAGAAATACTAGGAAGGTTAGAAAAGGTCCACATATAGGTAATCATTCCCACTGTCGCTACACTTTCATTTTTTGTGGTAGGAAAGTTCACCTTAGGCATTATTGTTACGACCTTAGACAAGCTCCTAGGAAGTTTAGGAATAAATTTACCCCGGTTCCCCAAATCCCCATGCGTTGTTTTACACCTACTTGGGTTAGGAAATCGGATTTAGTGGCTTTAGGAATAAAAATTCATGATTCTCTTTTGGGTGCACTTGATTCTTCCCATGCTAAATCTAAAGGATGATAGTTTTACCTTGTTTGTCATATGCTAGTTTGCTTCATGATACATTCATTGCTAGTATAATGACATGTGTATCATTTTGTATTATAGTTTTCATTTGTTTGAGTCCTATTGAAAAAATACAAAAAGATTTTGTTTTTTGAGAAAACTTTTGAAAAAACGAAAAGATTTTGCTTTTATTTGAGTCAAAATATGAAAAGCCAAAAAGATTTTCATTTTTTATTGTTGAGTTCACAAATTTGATGTGGCATATTGGTGTGCTTGGACCCCCCCACCCCCCCATAGTTTCATTATCCATGTGGCTAGGACATTTGGTCATTATTATCGATGCTTAGAATGATCTTAACCATTGTTTATATGGGGTTGTTTTGAAGTTGATATGCATTTTTATTCGACTTTATATATATGCCAGCATTGCACACATGCACGAGTTTATATGGATGTTTGACTTCTCTTGCATATTTGAATTTGGTGAGGCGTTCTTATCTCAATCTTGTCATCTATGCGTAAGTAGACTTAAGGAGAAGTGTGCAAGTAAGAATCGTTTACCGTGAGGATTTTAATTGGTACTTAATTGAAAAATGATGAGTGATTCACGGGAAAGAGCTGCGAGAGTTCAAAATTAACTCGTCGTGAAAGCCACTGTTTAAAAGAGTGCAAAAGAAAAAGAAATGTGCTAAAAAAAAGGGCCAATAAGATTTTCTCTAAGCTAAGAATGCTAGAAACCTCAAAAGAACTTGAAAAAATATGTTTATGAGGGACTTTGATTGGAGAAAATTTAAACGGGTTTGCACAACTAATCCTAATGTTGAAACATTGCAATTTGACGCTATTATTTGTAGAATCGTCAAAATTCTAGATTTGTGTGCATGTAGTATGTTTAGTTCATTAAGCTCACACTTTAATTGTCATATGACAATAATAAAGTTTGATGACTTATCGCCATCAATTAGAGCTTCTTGATCGTTTCGATGTGTTGGAATTATGACTCATTTGTTGTAGTTTCACGACTATACATTCCATGTCCATGTTTAAGAACATCGGTACTATATTTGCATGTAACTCGCACTGTTTAGTTTTTATGCATTTTTGCGTTTTGTGTTAAAAGCTTACTGTTTTAGCACTATTTTGCTGCTGTCAGGCCATTCTTGATATTTTTTTTTCTGGAAATTTTTTCACTGGGCAAAAATATAAGATATTTCTGGGAAATTGGGAAAGTTTGGCATGTCGCGAGATCTTATTCGAACGACATTACTATGTCGCGTGAAGTCTCGTTCGAGCGATGTCCTCATCTCGTTTGAGCGATGTTCCTGGCTCGTTCGAACGACAACCTGAATTCTTGCTTCTGATTGGTTTGCAGTCCACTGGTTTTTATGGTATATATTTTGGTACTGGTGGAAGTTTTTTGGACTGACTGGTTTATATGCAGGTTATATTGTCTCATATTGATATTTTGCATATGATTTCATTTATCACACCTGATTAGTTTGCTATATTCTTTGTGTGATTCATTTGGTTTACTAGCTACTGATTTGTCATTACTTGATAATATTTAGCTAGTTGTTTCATGATTATCTAGCGATTTCAAATCTCAAATCCCAAATTTCTAGATACTTATTGATTGGTTTATCTTTTCACCGGATTGTCTATTCGAGACAAAAAGGGGGAGAGATGTATGTGATGTAGGGGGAGATTTGATTTAAGCATGTTTTTATTACATAGTTTACAAATTGGTAGTATACATTGGTTACATTGGTATCATTTTGTTGCTATCATTTAGATGCTGAAATTGTTTAACAAATGATTTTTCAGAGTTTATTCATATCGGTATCTATTGTTGTTTGGTATCATTTGGATATATATATATATTGGTTTTATTTGTTCCTCCATACTTCACTGGGTATTTGTTTGTTTATTTCATGTGTGTAGGTATGCTTCAGCGATTCGAGATTTCAAGTCTACATCACTTTCAGACTGTTCATGCTTACAAGTGCTACATATACCAGTCCGTGTCCTGTAATTTTTAACTTTGGGTTTATGGGATGGGATTTAGGCGTCATACGGCTTGACGACCCAGCTTAGGCATTTCACTGGTTTAGTTTTGTCCCGGAATAGTCAAAGGGGGAGATTTGTAAGGACATAAATTTTTAATTGAGTCCCTGTATTATTTTGACTTAATTCCGTGAACAAAACTGTGTTTGTAATATGTCATAGGGAGATTTTATTTTGTCACAATCCCACTTGGTCTATGACGTATTGAAGAAATTGAAGACGTTGCGGCAAAGCTTCAAATAATTAATCATGTCGAAGTTTAATTGGTGCAAGTTTATTCGTCTTCAAGTTAATTTCATTCCGAGATCACACGGGTATGAATGCGTATAATTGATGGTGCTCGGAATTTTTTATAAAAGATAAGGATGTAATTTTTATAAGAAAAATATTTTAAAAGTGTTTTAAATGTTTACACTATGTTTTTATTCTGCTAAACTCGAAAAATAGTTTGACTTATTTGGATCTCTTTTGGAAGAGACGTTTTAAACAAAAAGTCAAAAAGTCAAACTGTCAGGACTGTCGTTCAAACGACATCGGCCCTTCATTCAAGCGAGATGGCTATGTCACGCGAACGATTTGCCTATCTCGTTCAATTGACACATCTTTCGAGGCGGCGCTTAATTCCTATTTAAAGCATGTTTTCGTCTGAATTAAAAGTGTGTACATTCTGGAACAATAGTTTACGATCCAGTACGAGTTTTGCACATGTTTTTCTAAGGTTTCAAAGCTTAAACACATCCTTAGAGTTTGCAAAGATCCAAGTTATCATTATTATATGTTTATGTGATCTTGCTGCACCAAGAAGGTTTGTTCTACACTTGAACATTAGGGTTTTGTGGTGAAGAAAAGGGAAGGACTTCTTGTTCAACATCGTAGACATATTAAAGCCATTCGGTGGACACCGAGACATTCGTGGAGTCGAGTGTTGTGGACAGGTATCTTGGAAGACGAAATTTCTGCGTGGGCACTATTGAAGAACTGTAGAAGATCAGAAGGAGTGTGAAGACCCGTGGGTATTGGCTCATTGAGTAAGGCTAATTTGTCTTTGTAAAACCCTTGTTCATAGTGATTGTCTGGCTTGGGCCGTCCGAGGTTGTTTTTCCGTTTTGGGTTTTTTCCTCGTACATTCGGCGTTATGAGTATTTTTTACTTTACTTTCTTTAATCACTAGATGCATGTTTAGGATTAATCAAGATAAAAATGGTTTAAAGTAAGAATTGGTTTTTCACAACTTGGTTTGGTGCTAATTAAAAGTTGGATAATTTTTTGGTGAAAATTGGTTTGATTTGAAACACACATAGGGACCACCCCGTTTCTTCAAAATCAACATCTTCCTTAGGTGTAAAAAGATGAAATTATAAGAAACTGACTCAATCAAATCAGCAAATCAAAGCTCAAAGTGATTTCCACACCAATAACGTCCAAAACTATTTAATGCTTTTTCAGGACTTTCAAGAAAGTGCAAACCCGTTTAAATTCTCCAACCAAACTCCCTCAGATTTATATTTTGTTTAGAGGTGATCTAAATTCTCAAACATTGGAGAATTGATGGTGAAACCTAATGGCCCACATTCGACATGTATTGCTTTTTATTACCTTTAAATTGTTTTCGGACTCTTTTATCCTCTGTGGACCTCGAATGATAAAATTCCTCAACTTTTTAGATCCAATTTAAATGGCGGCTTAATCACAAAGGATAAATGAGTACCTTTCGTAGCCCTTCAGCATTGATAAAATACCACACAATCTCACCAACTGGTTTTTACATTCATTCCAATCTTGTCAAGTTTTATCGCATATGGTTCATTGTATAGACAAAATTGAGATGGAAACACTTAAGCCGATTTGTGATAGACAAGTACAATAATCAAATAAAGTCATGCATGAGTGAAATAAAGGAGATAATGAGCCAAAAATGTAGAAAGATATCACTAATCACATCTCAAAGACTCCAAACAATGTAAAGCACATGGATGCAATGATGAAAATGGAAGTTGTGAAAAATGAAAATGGAAGTTGTGACTCGGCTATCTTAAATGCTCATCCATAAAAGGTGCAAACAAAATACAAAAATATTTTTGTGCTTTACTAAAATTTTTTATAAAAAGAAAATCTTTTTGGATTTTTTTCAAAAAATATAAAAAGCAAAAATAAGAATACAATTATACAAATTAGCAATAGGAATCATATGATATGAACATGACAATGCATCCTATCCTAGACAAGGACCATCTCCTCAGTCAATCGTGCAAATCCCCAAAGACTTCCTAAGACTCTCGAATCTAAGGGCATCTAAAGGTTTCATAAAAATATCGGCTAACTGAAGGTCAGTGGGTACGAAACTCAGGGATACGACTTTCTCGTCAACTAACTGACGTATAAAGTGCTCTTGTATCCTAATGTGCTTTGTGCCCGGATTACTAGATATGTGTATCGCGCTCATGTTATCACAGGAAATAGTCATGGTGTCCTGTGAAATGCCATAATTGTCCAACATTTTCTTCAACCATAAGAGTTGCGTTAAATAACTCCCAGCGGAGATGTACTCAGCCTCCACAGTGGAAAAATAGATGAAGTTTTGCTTTTTGCTCAGCCAGGAGACAAGAACATAACCAAAGTAGAAACACCCACCAAAAATTCTCCTATAACCATCTACATCTCCTGCCCAATCGGCATCCGAATAGGCGGATAAACGGTCATCGGTATCAAAGGAATACTAAATACCGTATGAGAGAGTCCCACTCATATATTTGATAATACGTCTTAGAGAGAGTAAGTGTGACTCTTTAAGGGATTCCTGATATTGTGCACAGACTCCAACACTAAAGGCTATGTCGAGGCGATTGGCAGTCAAGTAAAGAAGACTACCTATCATACTCCGGTACAAGGTTTGCTCTACGTCCTTACCTAAAGTGTCCTTACTAAGCTTGATAGAAGTACGCATAGGTGTACGTGCATGCTTAGCAGAGTCTGAACCATATTTCTTCACTAGGTCTCGAGCATACTTGGATTGGGAGATGAACATCCCATCCTCTAGCTGACGAACCTGGAGACCAAGGAAGAAAGAAATCTCACCTACCATGCTTATATCAAACTCACTTTTCATCTCCTCCTCAAAGTGGTGAGCATGCTGAGAGCACGTGGATCCAAAGACTATATCGTCCACATAGACCTGGGCAACCAAAATAGCATCGTCATCTCTCCTGACGAACAACATTTTATCAACTCCCCCTTTCTTAAAGATGTGGGGTAAGAGATAGGAAGTAAGCCTCTCGTACCAAGCATGGGGTGCTTGCTTCAAACCATAGATAGTATACGTGCTCCGGTAGTATAGTGACTTCGTGTTGGTTCTGCAGGACACGACACTTGGTCACTAAAAACTCTACAACATCGTATTTCTCTCTTAGAAAACCTACAATCGAATATCTGGAGAAATCATCTACCATCACCAGGATGTACCTCTTACCACCCAGACTCTCTGTACGAGTAGGACCCATGAGATCCATATGTATAAACTCAAGTACTCGTGAAGTGGTAATGGAATTTAACTTCCCGTGGGGGCTACATATTTACTTTCCCAACTGGCAGGGTCCACAAACCGTGGAAGTTAGCTTTCCAAGTGTTGGTAAGCCACGTACTAGGTCCTTTTTAGCTAATCGTGTAAAATCTTTAAAGTTCATGTGACCTATACGTTGGTGCCACAGATCCATAAGAGTGATCATGGCGCTGTTGCAGACAAGTGAGTACTTGGGCACAGTCCCATAGCAATTATCCTCTGTCCTCACCCCTTGCACTAAAAGTTTACCAGCTTGATTATAGACATTACACGCATCTCGGTCAAATTTTACGGCAATGTCAGCGTCGTACAGCTGGCTAATGCTGAGAAGGTTTGCTTTCAAACCTTTGACGTACAAAATATTCTCTAGCTTAGGAAATCCTAGTAACTCTACTATACCTCGTACTATGATGCTAGACTTACTCCTGTCTCCAAAGGTGACTCTACCTTCCTTATAATCCTCTAGGTAGGTAAAAAATGAGACATCACCGCTCATATTTCTGGAGCACCCACTATCGAAATACCACTGTGAGGTGTTATTTTCTTTGAGAGCGACATGAACAACAAGGGCCTTTTCGTCTTTTTTAGGTACTCAAGAAGTGCGGGAAGCATTCACTGACGACAAAGACATCCGTCAGAATTCCTCCATCAAACTCTGTGATGTGGCGGCTAAAAACTCAACACACTCTCTCAGACTGGTAAAATCATCAGTACGATGTGGTGGATCATATGTACGTGAAGTTCGAACCAAACTATAGCAAAACTCTCTCAGGTAGCCTTTTCTTTTGCAGTACGTACAAAAGAACACAGTCTTAGGCGGACCTTGGTTCGCTTTTCTTGGTCAAACTCTCCTTAGTGGTTTTTTACGATGGCCATATGGAGTTGTTGTAAACTCAGGAACTGGTTCGGGTGTTATTTGGGACGTGGGGGCACCATCAAAACTTATTCCATGACTATCACCAAAACCTAAAGCGGGACCGAGGAGCATCTTTCCCATCTTTCCAGATCTGTCCTCAATTTGAACCTTGACTTCCCGTGCTCTCTCAAGATCATGAGTAAGATAGGCTACAAGGGCTTCAAGTTTCTTCCGAGTATCCAGGGAGGAATGGAGCTCACTCGTAAGACTAGCCACTTGATTAGTCAAGTCCCCTTTCTCTTTCTCAAAACACCTCTCTCTCTCCAAACAGTATCTCTATTTCTCTAAACTGACTTTCTCTCTCAACACATGCAGACTCTCTCTCCCTCGCTTCTTCTAAATCTTACTCTAAAGTGGTGATCCTAAGAACTAACGCTTTATTACTCTTTTTGGTCTTAAATGACTCAGTATATAACTGAGCGTAGACGCGTTGATGATTACTCTTGCTCTCACTTAAAGTATCCTCCCCCTCACTCACTTCGTTCTCACTGTCGAGGTGTCCCCATGAAGTAGCATCCTCATCGTCGTGAGGAGCACTAGAGGAACTCACATGACTAGCCATGAATGTGGTGAAGTTACACTCATGCGATGACTCGTCTCCAGAGTTAGGGGTGGCAGTTTCGAAAATGACACGAGAACACGAAACGACACGAAACAAAATTAACACGAAATTGACATGGCTTATCGTGTTCGGGTCATGTTCGGGTCTGGGTTACTGGACCCACTATCGTGTCGTGTCGTGTTCGTGTTGAATTTTGGCCACGAAATTGACCCGGAATAGACTCGTTAAAGACACGATAGTGACCTCATTAAGACCCAATATTAACCCGATTAAAAAACCATTATTGACCCGTTATTAACCCCAATAAGACCCAATATAAATCCATTAAAAAATAAAAAGCTTTTATTAAAAAGCCCAACCCATAAAACATTTCAAATCCGTCCATTACCACAAAATAGAACAAAACAAACCCTAGGTACCAAAAAATCATTTCTCCTCAACAAAACAAACCCATTATCGTGTTCTCTCCATCTGTTCGGCGGCGGTTCTTTTCTCTCCATCAGTTCGGCCGGCGGTTCTCTCCATCAGTTTCGTCACTTCCGACGGTTCTCTCCATCAGTTCGGCCGGCGGTATGTTTTCCGACCTTTATTTATGTGGTTCTCCATCAATTTGTTTCCTTTATTTATGTGGTTCCGATCTTCATTTTGTTTCGTTCATTTGGTTCTCTGTGAATGGATTGTGCGTTTGTGACGTTCGTGTTAGAGAACTGTTGTTTGTCAAAATGAACTCAAAATAGCCTATACAGAACAGCCTATACTTTTTTGATGTTCGTGTTAGGAACACAACACAATGAAGGGTTTTGAGGGCTGTTCTGAACCGTATCCCTGAACAGAAGCTTTCACCTTGTGGGGTTTATGTGTTGCTACAGTTGAATCGAATAATTGGGTTTATCACCGTAGGATATTAGGGTTAAAAGGAGTGTTTTACATTTTAATTGGGCTGGTGGACTTGTCCTAATTTTAATATGAATAACATCTCCAAACTGGGACCTTTAATTTTGACTCCCAAGAGGGGTACAAACTAAGTCCAGTAATTATGGGTTTTTAATACAAACAACAGTTCTCTCACATGAATTTTTTTTTTCAATTCATTTTTTTTATTTTATTAACAATTTTGTTTATATTTTATTATTTACATGTTATGTTAACAGGTATTTCAACTAAACACCTCTATTTACATTTGTATTTTTTATTATTTGTCTAACATTTATATATTTTTTTTCATATGGCAGATCTCAAACGTGTCATGTCGTGTTGGGTCAAACGTGTCGTGTCAATCGTGTCGTGTTAATGGGTTTTAATCAATCAAAATTTTAAATCATGTCAATCTTGTCGTGTCAGAAGTGGGTCGTGTTTGGGTTATAAAAGAATAACACGACATCGGGTCGAGTCTTCGTGTCACTATAAAACATTTCGTGTCGGGTCGGGTTGGTCCTGAACCCGACCCAATAACACGATTTGCCACCCCTATTCAGAGTCCACCGACTCGACCTCACTGTCGTCATTAAGGGTAGCATTAAGGACAACTTTGCCCTTTTCTTTGGCAAGTCTGTTTAGCCTAGTAGCACACTCAAAGGCTCTATGACCCTTACCGTCACACTCATAACATCTCTCACCGTCTTTCTTAGGAGGGTCTTTAAAATTTGTTTCATTTTTCTTTTCAAACTTATTTTTCTCAAAATTATTTTTATCTTTGAAATTTTCATTTTTCTTGAATTTGCGAATTTTCTTGAAATTTTTTGCAAATAAGGCCAAATCATCTAAATCAAGGTAACACTCGGAATCAGACGTTTCTATATCCCTTTTTCTAGATGACTCTACTCTCTTTCTTATCGACCCCTCACTCTTCCTATCCTAGGCATTAAGTGCAATTCCCTTATCTTTAGACTTGACAGATTTAGGAAACATATCAATTTCATACGTTTGTAAGTCTCATATTAATTCCTCTAATTTAAGCGTGTTTAAATTACCCATAGAATTTAGCACAGTGACTTTAGGGATAAAACGCTTAGGCAGTGATCTTACTATCTTTTTAACAACTCTAGCATTAGGAATGTGTTCACCAAGATTAAAGCTAGTATTTACAATATCAGATAATATAGTATAGAATTCATCAAAATATTCAGATTCAAGCATGGTGATAGTTTCAAATTGAGTTGTTAAGTTTTGCAATTTTGATTCTTTCACGGCATCAGTTCCTTCATGGGTAAGCTATAAAACATCCCATGCCTCTTTTGACGTGGTACACGTCATTATCCGTCGGAATTTGTCAGAAGTGATGGATCCAGAAATAGCACTAAGACCCTTAGAGTTAAAAGCTAACCATTTAAATTCTTCTTCAGTCCATACAGTCACATATTTTAAATTTGTCACGTTGTCAACAGTGACGGAGGGAGGTGTCCACCCTCTTTCAACCAAAACCCAAACTCTTTCATCTATGGCTTTTAGAGAAGATTTCATACGGGCTTTCCAGTAAGAATAATTTGTCCTGTCAAAAACTGGCATTTTATTATATAATTTCTCCATTTTGAACACGCCCTTTTTCAAAAAATCGATTTTTCAGAAAATTGATATCTTTAGAAAATTTTTGCGGAAAACTACACGGTATAATTGTGTAATTAGCTCTGATACAAATTTGAGAGTGCGCTTTTGTTCAAACAAAGGAATTATTTAATTAAACTTAGTTTTTTTCATTTAAATCCTAAAACATCCATCTAGGTGTGATTGAAAATAATATAATCATGCAAGAATATTCAATCACAAACAAACACACAAATGAGGAAAAAATCCCCCAAAGGGGAAAAACCTTTTTTTTATTTTATTTTAAATATAATTTGTAAAGAACGGTTTACACGAATTATACTGAAAATATTAGTGACATACGAGATACCCTCATGTGTCGGTTCCGATGTTACCGGCTGGAATCTTCCGCAAGAACTCTAGATGGCAGCAATGGAAAAGAATCGGCTTCTCTACAAGTTACTCCATATGAGTAAAAACGATCGTTTGAAGGTTTAAAGATTTACAAACATATATGGGAATGGTTTTGTGAATCAAAAAGGCATGAAACCTTAAAAACTTGAAGTCTATTTTTCGGGCTATAAATCACAGAAATGTGTACGAAAAAGACTTGAAAAAACGTGTAGAATATGTACAAAAAAGATTCGCTCGAACGAGGCCACGTGTCGCTCGAACGAGATCGTGCGACATCCTCATGCCGTTTGAACGACAGGGCAATGTCGTTCGAACGAGATCGACGACCAAGAAAAGTCCGCTTCTACACTTAGAAAAATTTCTGCTTTTGTGTTAAAAATAAATCAGACTTCGAAAAATATTTTTTAACAAATTCCCAAATATTTATGCGAATATTAACAACTCCAATAAACCATTTTACCAATAACGCACCGTGGAGTGGTGGGAATGGTTGATAAACACGTAGCATGATGCACGTGTGAAGATGATGGTTGCATGGATTCGGATCAGGACTGTCGCGGATGATCGTGTTGATATGCCGAATGTAGCGGTATCAAATATAAATACTGTGATCTAGGACAAATAGAAAATTCCTAGATTTTACCCCGGACATTTTTAATAGTATGTCCGCACATATATCAATTTCAATTTATACCAATACCAATACCAATTTATACCAATACCAAATTTAATTTACACACACGCACACTTCCCCCTCCCCGCACACACACTCCCGGGTCATGGATTTTGAATTAATGCTTAAACTGATTAAAATCCTAATTAACATATTCAATTGTTTATTAGAAGCACTAAAATGATCAAGTATAAATGAATAAAAAGTATTAAATTATCGTCCGATAATAATAAAGCACTAGAATAATACAGCCACTGGTCATTACAAATAATTTGAATTCTTATTACAAATTTAAAAATTATTTCAAATTAGGGTTATCATAAAAAATGGATTGATATTCGGTAGGGCAGCCAAGTCATCCACACAACTGTTTAGATGCTATGGCGCATGTAGGACGATTGACCACGGCTCGTTGTTGATATACTTCGAGTAAAACACTTGCTTGACCTTTTAAAAAGCACAAACAAACGGCTCATCACTCACGTATTCGTTGTTCTTCATCTAAAAAAAGTCAACTATGATCAAATTGGTGCCAAGATCAAGTTTACAAGCATTTTTATCCTCAACTCTTACCCAATCATAGTAAAATACAACCCTTTTTAGATTACATAATCCAATTCAAATATATTTCAAATTATACCATAGTAAGTCATTTCAGCTTCAACGATATTTTTATCTTTCGCGCTCGCTCGAAAGAAAGTAAGAGCCTTGTATGAAATGCCCGAGTTCTGTACATTTGTATTTTCCTCGTACACAACATCCAATACATGGCGCACCGGGTTATTCTTCCAATAAGGCGAGTCAAATAAAATTGACCTCCTAGACCATGCCTTTCTTGTATCAGTTTCATTCCTAGCTGAGGTCTTCTTATGCTTGACATTCTTAAATTTATAATTCTTACCTGGCATAGGGCCACAATCATAAGATTTACTTTCAATTTCTGAGCCTGGAAGTTTTCTCGGTGGTAGCCTATGTTCAACCCCGCCCAGTAAAAAAATAGAACCTTTCTTAAATTAAAACCTATAAGTGGGGGTTAAAAACCTCTTATGGCAATGGTATACATATTTTGAGCCACTAGGGAGACGAAGAGATTCAGTCTTCTCTCCATTAATAAGACACCCCAAATAACCATGTACTACACAACCGGATAATGTCCTATAAGCTGGAAAATCATGAATTGCCCATGTAAACATAGCTTTCAGCGTAAACTTTTCTTTCCTAAAAGAGTCAAATACGTGCACACCCTCTTCCCACAACTCATTTAATTCTTCTACCAAAGGAGACTGGTAGACATCGATGTCTTCACTTGGTGCCTTTGGCCCAGGTATCAACAAAGATAACATCGAAAATTTAGGTCTCATACACTTTGAAGGAGGGAGGTTGAGTGAGGCTAGGATCCTGGTCATACACTCTGATTAGCGGTTAGATTTTCAAATGGATTGAAACCATCTGTTGATATTGCCAAACGAATGTTACAATGTTCTCGAGCAAAATCGGGATACTCAATACTCAACCTCTTTTAAGTTATAGAATCAATAGGATGACGCATGAGATTATTCCTTGCTTCTTCCCTAGAATGCCAAGTCATTGGCTCTGCTATCCATGGTACTATGAAAAATTGCTTTTATCTAGGCCCAGCGGGAGAATATTTCAAAACTTTTTAAGGCACTTTTGAGCTTGTGCCTTCCTTGCCAGTAGATTGGACATATCTAGGTTCATCGCATACCGGATACCGTTCGATATTTTCATATTCCTTTTGGTATAGTATGCAGTCATACACACAAGAATGAATTGATTTATACTTCATTCATAATCCTTTCAAACTGTTTTTCATAATAGGATAGCTATTTGGAAGCATATTCTGCATGGGTAGCAAGCCCTTCACCCAATTCAAAATTATTGTCACGCTATTGCCAGACAAACCATATTAGGTCTTCAAACTATTCAAACCAACCATGGCATGTAAAGTTGTTTGATATTTCTCACGACAAGAGTATAATGGCTAGCTCGCCTTAAATTTTAAACTTTGGTAGTCATCATCAAGATTTATCCCGATATCTTCATAAGCACCTAAACCTTGTACATCGTCACTAACCTCATTCTCTTCCACTTCATGAACTCCATACGCGTCATAACTAAATCCTTTTGTATATTATAATCTACATTATCATCATCCCCTTGTACATCTATTCTACTTGTTGAAGGTTGCTATGAAGGTTACTTGGGGATAAAAGGAACTTTCGATTCCCCGTGAAAAACTCAAATTCGATAACTATCTTGCATACCCCATCTTAACAAATGTAGTTCAATTATTTTCCACTCAAACACCTTACCATTCTTACACTTAGCACACGAAAACTCTTCATCATTATGACATCTCTTTACATAAACACAACCCTTAATTTATTTGTCTCACCCATCCACTCTTTATATTTAGGATATCCCATCACAGCTACTACAAACAATCACCTACTATGGGTAAGAAGCGTATATTCGTGGATTAACATAAAGAAAAGTGTGAATATTTAGTTCCCATTAGTATAAACAATCACCTATTGAATGCGTACACATAAGAATTAGAAGGCTAATTTCTATGCGTAAATGTATTCGTGCATTTAAATTCAAATTCAAATTCAATTTTAATTTGAAATTGAAATTAAAATTCAATATATAATATTAATTCATATTTCCTCCATCTCGTCTAAATGGTGATTAGTCCTATCCCATTTAAGACCGCATATTTCTGTAATATACTTAACAACTCATGCACATTGTTCGAATTTGAGAAACATTCAGCAGCATATCCCCATAGTTCTCCAAGTATACCACATAGATTCACAAGTGTGAGTGTTATTTAAATTTATCAATTGAAATAACACTTGACATCGCACCATCTACTATGTAACCAGAGAAGATTAATATACGACTGGAGAACTTTCCCCCAAAGTAACAAGTTTAAGCCACTGAGAATATTATTATACAGAAACTATACAGTCCCAAACTGTCCAAACAGAACAATTCAAGACATGTCATTACAGGGGTAATGACTCTTGAACGGGTCTAAGGGCTATTGAATTCGTACGCATAAAAACTAGAAGGCTAGTATCTATGCGCACTATATGTAATTTAAAGTATGTTTCATTTAATTGTGTCTTATCACAATTCGAGAGATATCATATAATTTTGTAATTTAAGGTATGTTTCATTTAATTTAAAGTACGCATAAGAACTAAAACTTATATCAATTTATACCAATATCAATAGTAATTCAAATTCAATTTCAATTTATACCAATATCAATACCAATTCATATTCAATTTTAATTTAGAGAAACGGGTCCTATAGAATTACAATGTATAAAAATTAAAAAGGCTATTAACCAAACCATTAACCAAACCAAGAATCAGCATGTATCCCGTACTCCTTATATCATCTACATAACAAAAAAATATTAACAATAACTAGTTCTCAAGTAAGGGCATGCTGTGTTCTTGCACAAAGAGAAACACATAATTATTTTACAAGTGAGTGTTACGTAATAAGGAGGTCCATCAATATATTTCAAATGTCCCTAGTCATTTATAATATTATTACATGACATAAATAAGGTCCGCGTGACAAATATTGAAACCCTACACACACACTCTCTACACATATTACCCCCACCCCTACCCCCATTGCCCCCCACCCCCACCCCCACTACCGCCACCTGCCTCCCCACCACCACCACCACTGTCTCCCACCCCCACACACCTACACACACACGCGCATGCCCATCTACACACCCACACCCACACAGTCCTACACACACAAACTTATACACATATACAAAGGGGAGAGAGAGAGAGAGAGAGAGAGAAAGTCCTCATCAGACTGTGACTCATGCACTTCCTTAAGCTTTGCCTGAAATGACAAAAAACACATGATTAGTAAAATAAGTAAATTAAAAAATTATAACGTAATTAATAAAAAGTAAACTGTCGGATTACTTACAATCGTGGTCGTGACGCTCAGGGACATCTCCTTATCCTTCCCCTTCTTCGTCTGAAGAGCCACATAAGTATCGAGCCTATGTGGCCTACCCCCAGGGCCACTCCCTGTCCCATGAAATAAAATAAAGTAAAATTAGTATCGGTCCCGCAAATTAAAATAATGCAAAATAATATATTTTTGTAGATATAGAAAAATTAAATCTTACCATCATCCTATGCTCCACCTCGGAGTAAGACGTCTGGCCGGAGTAGTGTACGTCCGTCTTTTTTTCTCGATTTTCCCTCCACAATTGGCGAGATGCTAATTGTCGCTCCTCGATCTCATTGTCAATGAACTTTTACCATTGTGCCAATGAGATGGGCTCCTTCGGCGGGACGGATTCACGCATTCGGATAATGGACTCTCGTGTCTTCCCAAAGTATCGGGTCCGCATATTTTTCTTCCATGTCTTGTGTTGCTCCCTCAACTACTCCAAGACGGAATCACGTAGCTTTGGATCCAGACTGAATTGTTCTTGTCCAACAAATACAATGTTAGATGCGAATAAATATAAATATAAATATAAAATGAAATCGAAATCGAAATTGAAATTGAAATTGAAATATTCATATAAATATAAATATAAATACATCACCTGTAGTGGCACCCAAACAGCTAACTTGAGCTCATATGGCATATCCTTCCAACTAATGTACCCCGGGTCGATGATCGTCTTTACCAGCTCGAGGGATCTCGCAAATAGCCCCGACTTGTTCTCGATGGCCATCCCCAATTTGCCATATTTGGGTAGCTTAGGGGCCGAGGAGCCCTTGTCGCCTCCGCTACCACCGAGCCAGACGACATCATTATAACCAACATCATCATCCTCGCCTTGATACCTGAAGGAGACATTTGTTGTAAAAAAATGTTATTAGTACAAATAAAAATGAATTAGAAGAAGACATGCAAATATGTACAATTTCTACAAATAAAAATTAATTGTTACTGTTAAACATCCCCAACCCCACCCCTACTGCCCACACATAAGCACACTGCACAAGAGTGAAAATGATAAAGTGAAAATCAATTAAAAGCATTAAAAATGGATGTTTCGGTACAAATTGGAATATTTCTTACAAATTGAAAAATTATTTAAAATTCGGGTTATCATAAAAAATGGATTGATATTCGGTAGGAGCAGCCAAGTCATCCACACTGCTATTTAAACGCTTTGGCGCGTGTTGGACAATTGACCACGGCTTGCTGTTGATATACTCCGAGTAAAACACTTGGTTAACCTTTTGAAATGCACAAACAAACGGCTCATCGCTCACGTGGTCGTTGCTCTTCAACTTAGACAAGTCAATAATGATCAAATTGGTGACAGGATCAACTTTACAAGCATTTTTATCCTCAACTCTTACCCAGTCATAGTAAAATAAAACCTCTTTGAAGCTTATATAATCCAATTCAGATACATTTCGGACTACATAATAGTAAGTCATTTCAGCTTCAACGACGTTTTTATCTTTTGCGCTCGCTCGAAAGAAAGTAAGAGCCTTGTATGAAATGCCCTAGTTCTGTACATTTGTACTTTCCTCGTACACTTTAGCGCCAAAAATGTAACCGTTCAATCGATGCTTTTTGTACTCTTGTGCCAAGAACAAAGGTCCAGTGGCTAGATGAGCAAGCCTTGATGTCGCATCACCCGTCTTTAAGAGCTGAGAATCTAAATAAATTAATTATATTAGTTGTAAAATTTGAGTGTAATGTCAAGTTATATAATGACCATTTTCATTATAATTACCTCTTGTGTCAAACACAACCTAAATTCGCTGTCTGATTGTACCATTATTTTTCGTCTTTAATTGTTCTCATAGGCTTCATATTTTCTGCATATTACAAAATTAATCATATATAAAATAATCTAAAATAATGTTAAACATTATAATAATCGAAACTTACTTTTTCCATTCTTCAACATCTTCATGTGTGTCAAATAGATAATGATCTACTTGTTCATGTTGCAAACTCGTTAATTTCACTCGTTTTCCCATCACATGACCACCATCATCGACGAACTCATAAGTGTCATTAACGCTGGTCGAGTCAGGCATATATTCCCGAGTATATATTGATGACTCCATGATGATGTATTCCTCTGTAATTGATCATGTAATGTATCGCGTATTCTTGACGTAATCTTTAAAAACTTTCATTAATCTTTCAAATGGATACATCCACCGATATCTAACTGGACCACAAAGAAGTGCCTCGTCGCATAGGTGTACCAACAAGTGAACACTTATGTTAAAGAATGTTGGGGGAAAGTACTTCTCCAACACACAAATCGCTTCGGTCACCGCTAATTTTGTGGCCACTATGTGTTCTCGACTGACTACCTTCTCACACAAGAGTGAGAAGGTAATACTAATTTGCATAATAGCCCTTCACAAATCCTTGTTCTTGGAGAAACAGTGCTTAAACAACAGAGGAACCAATTGCATGATCACATGCTAATCGTGGGACTTACACTTATGTAAATCATGAGTAGCATAATTCACAATCCTTTGCAAGTTGGACGAAAAATTAGATGGGACCGTCAAATTATATATTGTGTCTAAAAGAACCTTCCTTTCCCCACTCGTCAAAGTAAACGCACCAGGGGGAATTATTGTCCTTCCCCTACTATCTTCTTTCAACAATAGTTTTGGCTTAAGTATCAACGATTTAAGGTCTTTTCGTGCATTTTCTCCATCCTTCGAATGACTCCCCCCAAACCAAATACCCATAGTATGTTCAGCGAAGTTCTTCTCTGTATGCATCACATCCAATACATGGCGCACCGGGTCATTCTCATCTGCTTCATAAACTCCGTACGCATCATCAATTAAATCATCTAACATATTATGATCTACGTCGTCCCCTTCTACATCTATCCTACTTGTTGAAGGTTGTTGTGAAGGTTGGTTGGGGACAAAAGGAACTTTCAATTCACCATAAAAACTCAAAAATCGATAACTATCTTGCATAGCTGATCTTAACAAATGTAGTTCAACTGTTTTCCACTCAAACACCTTACCATTCTTACACCTAGCACACGAACACGAAAACTCTTCATCATTATGACATCTCTTTGCGTATTTCACAAATTCATTAGCACCTATGCAAAACACATCCCTCATTATATCTATCTCACCCATCCACTCTTTGTATTTCGGATATCCCATCACATCTACTACAACTAATCACCTATTAAAGGTAAGAAGAGTATATTCATGGATTAGTATAAACAAAACTTAGATTTATAATATGTTTCATTTAATTATGTCTTATTTATATTCAATTTTTAAATTTTAAATTCAAATTCAAATTCAATTTATAAAAGAAATTTCTATTTCCTCCATCTCCTCTAAAGGGTGAGTGGTCCTATCCCATTCAAGACTGCATTTTTCTGTAATATACTTTACAGCTCATGCACATTGTTACGATTTGAGAAAAATTCGATAGCATGTCCCTCTAGTTCTCCAAGTACACGACGTAGATTGGAAAGTGTGGTTGTTATTTCAATTGATCAATTTAAACGACAGTCACACTTGTCAATCTAGTATGTACCCAGAGAACATTAGGATACGACTCCAAAACTTCCTCCAAAACTAACAACTTTAAGCCACTAAGAATATTATTATACAGAAATTATGCAGTCCCAAACTGTCCAAATGGGAATATTTGAGAGATCTCATTACAGGGGTAATGACTCTCGAACGGGTCTAAGGGCTATTCAATGCATATGCATAAGAACTAGAAGTCTAGTATCTACGCGCACTATATGTAATTTCAAGTATTTTTCATTTAATTGTCATACTATATATATATTGTTCATTATACAAAGTGTAAACACAACATTCTGTTACCCCTTAAACTCTCCTTAGGTCCTTAGTACCTCCCTTCATCACTACAAACCCAGGTCATACCCCGAGTACTGACCTAGAAGCCATCGGGCACTCCCAAGCTCCGTTTGACCAAAAGTCAAAGTCTTTAACTCGACCGAGACTGAATGAATCTTCAAAGGGAACTGAAAACCCTTTCCAACGATCCGTCCCATACGCGATTCCAGCTTACCATGCGGACGAACGACCCATTTTCCCCGAAACCTGACTTGGAGGCCACCGGGCGCTCCCGGGCTCTGTTTGACCTAAGTTAACTCTTCATCTCGACCAAGACTGAATGAATCTTCGAAGGGCACTGAAACCCTTTTCCAACGGTCCATCCCGTGGGCGATTCCGACTTACAGTACGGACGAACGATCCATTTTACTCCGAAAGATCACCAAATGCTTCCAGGGCTCGGTTGACCAAAGTAAACTCCTCGAACCGGATCAAACTCTTTGGAATGTCTAATTACATATCCTAAACTTTCCAACGATCCGCCCCGTGAACGATTCGGACTTACCATGCGGACGAACAATCTGTTTGCGTCCGATGATTCCCCGTCCAATTGACCGACGAATGCTTCCGAGCCATATTTGACCCAAAGTCAACTCCCAAACCTGGGAGCGGTACAAAGGACTTTCGAAGGTCTCTAAATTACCTTTCCAATGGTCTAACTCGTACGTGATTCTGATTAACGATTTGCATTCTGCGGTCGATTTTTCGAAAAAAAGCCTGAAAGACGCTACCAAACGGCAGGTCCCAAACCCTGCCTATCGGTAGTGTTCCTAAACGCACCTATCGATTAGAAGGAACGGGGCTATGCCGATCGGTAATGCCCTGGGCCTATAAAAAGGAGGACTGACCTCACTTGTAAGAGGAGCCCAGATCTGATAGATATCACTCTCTGCAAATCCAAAAAACCTCTCTCGAAGTCAGCGCGATTTTCACGTCCAAATCCCTTTCCAACCTTCACTTTTCATCATCCTTTTCATCAAAATTGGTGAATTTACTACCCTGCATCATCATCCAAGTCTAAGGGCTGCTCTCCAACATTCAAGATCAAGCTCAAGATCTTCAAGAACGTCCAATTTTCTCAACTCTCTCCTTAAATTCTCATAAATTCGCAATAACTTGTTTTATTTCTAAGCACTTTCATTATCTCATCTCACACATCCTAAAATAGTTTTTATTTAGTATTATTGCACATCTCTTATTTTCATATAAATAAAAACCCAAAAAATAAGAAAAAGAGGGTTTGCTCATAAATTTCAAATGGGAATTCTCATACTTCTTACACTTTTCTCACAGCTCAAACACTTTTCTATACACACACGCACAAATAAGAGAATCCCCGGGTTGGATTTATGGGATAAACCCCACCCCTCATTTTGCATGCGAACTACGTGGACTTTGATGCCTCTATAGGCTACGTAGGCATCTCGGGGTAAAACCCGAGACTCGAGTCCTATTTTTACTTCTTCTCTCATTTTTTATTTTCTCTAAACTCCACTCTCTTATATTATATATACACATATATTTGTTCTTAGTGGCATATTATTCCACATGCGTTATCATTCCATCATAATGGTCAATGTAAGGATAATCGCGTAAATCCTATTTTCTTATATTTTTATACCTTCCTACGGAGGACTCGCTTTACCTCTTCCATGGTGAAAGTCGATGATTCATATCTCTACTATGTATACACATGCACACATATCACGAGGAAAATAAAGGAAACTAACAAAAACCCATGAGCGACCGAAAGGGCGGAATGGGTGCCTAACACCTTCCCATTTCGTAACTTAGCCTTCGGACCCTTTTCGAATCATTTTTGGTTTCGTATGCATCAGTATGTCTTTGGATGCCGTCCTTCGGGATGGCTCCCTTTCTTTTGTCTGTTTTGAGTAAAATAGACTGACGACTCTATCTCTCTACATTTTTCACCTCACCCAAATGACGCCAGCCGAAGCGCTCCCGAGAGGGACGCGCGGGACCTAGGATCCTCCCTCACACGCCCGCCCGCCACGAGGATCGGGGGATGGCCACAGTGGTTATGTTTGTTTTTATTTCCCCCCTATTTGTATGTTCCCCCTTTATTACTCACGTGTACCCCATGCTTATGCTTCTATTCAATCACTTGTAGAAAATTCTCCATGTACACTTCGCACCACTTGCACCTAGGGTCACATTTATCCACATGTTTCACGCATCACCCATCCATACTTAGTGTACCATTGGTACTCGTACTTTGCTCCCTGTTTGGCATAATCGAAAAATACATTCTCATAAGATACTAATAAGAGAATCATGCATGATTCACACGACATCACCAAAGAGCATTGTTATTGACCAAATTTTTACCCAGTAACTGGAGGGTCACTTCATGATGGGCGTTGGTCCGGCAGGGCGCAGTTAGCCTAAGCGATATGACTCTCACCTTCCATAGGCCAAGTACCTTCGACGTATATCGAACGGTTCCCCTCGCATCGTACCGCTTGACCGAAGTAATAACGAGAGGTATATCGCAGGGAACTCGTTCACGTACGCCGAGTATATTGAATTTACTCTCATATGTACCGTCCCCACGAGGTATATGGTGAGGCAATTCACGTACACTCGGGTTTATCAAATGGCTTGTCCACACGTACCGATTGCTCGCAAGAACAAGACGTATATCGTGGAAGTCACGTCAAAGGGGGGAACCCTATCCGATTCACCCAACAAACTGCATACCCGCATATAGGTGTCAAGCCTAGGACACACATGTTAGATTGCTGATTTCTACCCAAAACTCTGCCGAAATTCTGGGTCGGCCTGCGCCCGAATTCTCGCCCATTTTTAAAACGGGACCCTGTCCGTGAGCCTGGTCACAAGTCCAGCCATAGCTTTGCATATATTACAAACCCAACTGTTCCAGGCTCGGGTCCCTTCCAGTATTTCATTTTGCATCTAGGAGAATTAATACAAGTGAAAACATAATAATTATAATAATCATGCTGAGACCGTCTCTCCTTTCTTTATAAAAAAAAATCCAATTTTTTTTCCTCACTTTATCAAAAATCCAAAAACATTTTGTCTTTCCATCTCGAAAAAAAATTCATCCATTTTTCTTAAAAATAAATCCCATGTTGCGTCTTCTCAGGTCGATCGCAAACCCTTGGCATGGCTCCCTATTGGCTTCAGTCTTCAGTCAAGTCACCCCGGAGTTCCGTCCATTCCCCTATTACTCCTTTCGAGCCCGTAATCCATCCACTTTCCATGCAGAACGCAGATCAAGTACCCGTTGTGCAGCCGGATCTGACGGCAGTCCTAGCTCAGGTTGTGTCCAAGATTGACAACCTCCAAACTGAGGTCCGAGAGATGCAACGAAACTAGGTTCCCGTTCCTCAAGAACTCGAGGCCTTATTCCCTCCTACTATGGATCTTCCCGAGCCCATATGGGTTCCCGAATAGTATCATCACGCTCCATATGCCCCTCCTGTTAATGGGCCGTCGCCTGCCTAACTTCCTATGCCGAACCTTGCCCAGCCTAGGGCTAACTTGCCTATGATCATTGATCCTATGGAAGAAAAGCTGAACAAAGTCAAAGAAGACCTCAAGATGCTCACCAAGAAGTTTGACCAAGTCAGAATCTCAGGAAATTACATAGACTACACCCACATGTCTCCTTATCCTAAAGCGAGGTTACCCGAGAAGTTTAAGATGTCAAATATCAAGAAATACGGAGGAAATGGACCTCCGATTCTTTAACTCCGAAGTTATCACCATTCCATGACTCTACCAGGGGCTTCTGAAGAAGTGATGGCCCAATTGTTTCAGCAAACTTTGAAGGATAGCGCCCTCCGATGGTTTTTATCTCTCGAAGAGTCCAGAATTCATAGCTGGGAGGATGTAGCCCGGGAATTAATGTCACAGTATAAATACAATGAAGAGCTTCAGGTCACTCGTCGTGATTTAGAGCTGCTCAAAGAGAACCCTGGGGAATCAGTTAGTAACTTCATCGCCCGATGGAGGGAAAAAGTAGCTACCATTACCCATCGGCCTTTCGAGGAAGAACATGTCAGCATAGTGAAGAAGAACTTCTTACCCCATGTCCGAGCAACGATGGGAGGACAATACTATCCCCACTTCTGAGCTCTTAGAGAAGCAAGAGCAGAAATCGATGAAGGTCTTGCCAAAATAGAAGTCGAACCAAAGAAGGTGTCCGGACAGTTCACCCCCAGAAAATATGACAAACCTGCCAGTGCTACAGTCTCAACCATCAACAACATCTCTTAACCAACCACCTCATGGGCGCTAAAAAGCCTCCATGTCCCAGTTCGAAAGGAATACACTGAGCTCCATGCTCCCCTCTCCAAAGTTTATCAAGTCTTGTTAAGCCGAAACCTTATCAAACCTTTGGATCCCCGTCCATTGCCAAATCCACTCCCAAGAAACTTCAAAGCAGATGCCCATTGCGCCTTTCATCAAACAGTTGGCCATACCACTGATCAATGCTTTCACCACTAAAATATAATCTAAGGTCTAATTGACCGGGGTACCATCACCCCACCAGTCAATCCTAAGCCAAACACTACCCACAACCCACTTCGAAATCATGCCAATGCCATATTTCTAGAAGAGAACCCATAATTCGATCCTTCAACTAAAATCACACCCATATACTTTCCTGAACCTCTCCAAATTTGCCCATATTTCCTCCTACATTCTACTTGCCTCACTGATCAGGCAGTGTCACTCCTTACTAGAGCATGCATCGCTGTCCGTACCCGTTCTTAAAATGGAAATATGGAATTATCAGAATTCTTAAACCAACTCCTAGAGTTCGGGATGAAACTTCCCTCACGGATGATCATTGATTGCCAAAGGAGCAAGGAAATGGGACCGAGAGTCAGATAGTTGGGTAGTACCAACCGATGTAGTCAGTCTGGATGATGTCATCCAGATCATGGAAAAATTATTCAGGCAAACCAATAACACTTATAGTATGACCGAGTTATTTGATACTCTGAAGCTACAGAGGCACCTGGTCCCTTTACCCTTACACATCCCCACAGAATGGGATGACCTGTATGAAGAAGCCGTTAAAGTTGTGGAATGCATTAACTTTACATGGAAAGACAGAATTGTTGCCACCGGATGGGGGGAAGAATTCGGAGATTCGAATGAAGAATAAACTTTCGAGAAAATTGGATCGGTAGTCGACATATGTGGAATGATATCATTGGAAGAACTCCTCGAAGAAATAAATAAGGCGGTAAAACAACCCGAGATCGATGAGGAAATGGGATTCATATTTTTCCCTTCTTTAGTAAATCACATAACCAGATCAGGGAGGCATTACCAGATCCCAAACTCACTACCAGCTAATGACAAGGGGAAGGGCGCGAAAAACCTTCCTATGCTAGAGATGACCCTCGAGGAGAACAAGATCCTCAATCAAATGAAGAAAACTCAAGCTAACATCACTCTATAGGGCTTTTCATGTCTTCTCAGCTGCACAGAAACGCTTTGATCAAGTTGCTCACTGGACTAACAGTTCGTCCTTCTACCACACCAGAAGAAGTGGTAAATTTGGTTGGATCCTCTACACGAATGCTATCCTTTTTCGAAGAAGAAATCCCCAAGACTGGGCCAAACCACAATCATGCACTCAACATCTCCGTCGAAGTTATGGGGAAGGTTGTGCCACTCTCTCTAATCGATAATGGATCCGCCTTGTATGTTTACCCACTGAGAACCTTTAAATGTTTAGGCCTGAAAGAAAATGACCTCGCTCTAACCTCCGCTGCTATGCGTGCCTACGATAATACCCGTCGGGAGGTGATGGGATCCATAAAGCTTGTAATAGGGGCTGGCCCTATAAACCCTGTCGTCGAATTCCAAGCTATTAACATCCTAGCCTGTTTCAACCTATTGCTAGGACGACCTTGGTTCCATAGTATCAAGGGCGTATCTTCCTCACTCCATCAGAAATTAAAGTTCTTCGCCGACGGACGGGTCATTACCATCTTGGGCGACGACGACAATGTCGATGGTGCAAGTACCAGCAGTCCAATCCTTGAGATACAATACGGGTCAAATGATATGCTCTTATCAGGATTTTGAGTTGAACCACTTCTACTCCCAGCAAGGGACAACTTTAAAGAAAGGGTTTTCCCAGAATATGACCCTCATGGCAACATCAATGTGATTCAGATGTTCAGAAACATGCACTTCATGCCCAAACTGGGGCTAGGGCAAAGACAGCAAGGGATAATTGATCCCATTGAACTAAAGAAGGCTTTCCCTCCTTGCGGTTTGGGGTATCAACCGTCAGAACAAGAGCTCAAAATGATCCGCCAGTCTCGACCAAAGAGAAGACTAGACCGCGTCCAGACTATCCCAGGTGACTCCTTAAATGAACGATTCATCAAAGAGGGTGAAGACTTCCCCTTTTATGGATTTCCTGAACCATGGTATGACCATACAGATAAGAAGATGAAGCCTGGAATGGAGATCTTTTTCCAAGACAGCTACCCATGGGCCAAAAATTCCCAACACCTAGTATAATCGCTCATCAAAGATACCAAAGAGACTAAGGAAAGTGACTCTGAAGATTTCTTTAACTTACAGACACTGGGACTGACACTCTGCATGGTTCATTCAGGCACTACATCACTGGATCGATCCCACCTGATTAAAGCTGCTGATACACCTCTCCTCAACTGGCATGTTGTGCCAGTTCTACCTGCTAAAATCTCCCATAATCCTAATGTTTACTCCTTTTCTTCTTCTGTTGTCCATCCTTGCTAAAATGTAATCGAGTCCTCTTTTGACGAGGTTCTCAATGCCATTTTTCCTATCAATGAAATAAACGAAGATTTTGAGTATCTTGTTGTGCCTTATATTAACTGTTTGGATTCTAATCAAACTTTTAATGATGATGATTTTGCAAATGAACAATTCTTAACCGATCTAAATAAGGTTAATAATAAACAACATAAATACATTCAAATTAATGAATAAGAAACTGTTGTTGTTAACCTCAGTTCTAGTAGCCAACTGCGCGAGATTAGGATAGGGACTACCCTCAACGGGCATGAGCATGCACAACTCGAAGAATTGCTAAAAGAATTAGTGGATGTCTTCGCATGGTCCTACGACGATATGCCTAGAATTGATCCTGAAATAGCTCCGCACGAGATTCCCACTCCCCCAGATTACAAGCCGGTCAAAAAAAAGTTGGGAAATCTCCACACCGAATGGTCGCTCAAGGTCAAAGAAGAGGTGGTCAAACAGTTGAATGTAGGCTTCATTCGTGTGATCGAATATCCCACGTGGCTAACCAATATAGTGCCCGTACCGAAATCAGGAGGAAAAGTTCGGATGTGTGTAGACTATCGGTATTTGAACAAAGCCTATCCAAAGGATTATTATCCGCTACCCAATATCGACATGATCATGGATAACACATCCAGTCATGCTCTCAAGTCATTCGTCGATGGGTTTACTGGATACAACCAAATTAAAATTCACCCAGACCATCAAGAAAAAACCGCATTCATCACCCCATGGGGAACCTTTTGCTACACTGTCATGCCATTTGGTCTTAAGAACGCTGGGGCTACCTACCAAAGGGCTGCCACAACCATCCTGCATGATCTGATTCACAAATAAGTTGAGGTCTATGTGGATGATATGATTATCAAATCCAAAACTAGAGAGGGTCATGTTCTTGCCCTCCGAAACTTCTTCGAACGAATGCGACAGTATCGGATGAGACTCAATCTGCAGAAATGCATCTTCGGCATTACAAAGGGAAAACTCTTGGGATTCATGGTCAGTGAGAAGGGGATAGAAGCAGATCCCGCCAAGCTGAAAGCCGTACTTGAGATGATACCTCCCCTAGTTGAGATTGAGTTCAGCTTATCACCCACAAACGGATGGACAGACAGAGCGTACCAATCAGATGCTAGAAGATATGCTACGCATGCGTGTCCTCGATTTTGGAGGTTGGGAGTTGTATCTTCCACTGGTGGAGTTCGCTTATAATAACTCCTACAATTTCACGATCGACATGGACCCATTTGAGGCATTATATGGAAGGCCTTATCGTTCTCCAACTTGTTGGATAGAAGTGGGGGATAACAAGTTGCTCGGACCAAAGTTGATTCAGGAAACTTCAGCTAGGATTGAGCTTCTCAGGAGTCGTATTCGGGTAGCCCAGGACAGGCAGAAAAGCTACGCCGATGCAAAACGGTATTTTCGAGAGTTTAATGTGGGGGACCAAGTATTACTGCGTGTATCTCCTATGAGAAGAGTAATGAGGTTTGGGAAGAAGGGGAAGTTGGTTTCGAGGTAATTGGGACCATTTTCCATTATCGAAAGGATTGGGGCGGTGGCATACAGATTGGGGCTGCCAGAGCACTTACACCGCATTCACGATGTATTCCACATTTCATCGTTGAGACGATACCTTCAGGATGATATGGTCCACACCCACATCACGATAGAGGAGATTGACTTACAGCCCGACAGCTCTTACGAGGAGAGACCAGTGGCTATCCTAGACCATGTCGAGAGGAAATTGAGGTCGAATGTAGTTCCACTTGTACGGGTCCAGTGGGAGCATCATAACATAGAGGAATCCACTTGGGAGCGCGAGGCAGATATGCGCGAGAGATACCCAGATTTATTCTTACCAAGTATGCGTTATTTTTCGAATTTAGGGACGAAATTCCGTTATTAGGGGGGAAGTATGTAATACTCCGTATTTTTATGGCTTTTAAAATTTGGGGATTTATTAAATTTAAATTGAGATATTAATTTAATATTAATCCAGAAATTAATTTAAATATTTACTAGCGTGACGAGAGTTAGTAATCATTGGGATTTAATAAATTTAAATTGAGATATTAATTTAATATTAATCCGGAAATTAATTTAAATATTTACTAGGGTGACGAGAGTTAGTAATTATTGGGAATTTGTCGAATATTACTAAATAAGTAAAGTAACTTATAAGATTGATTTTATAAAAATTGTCACAAGTGAATCAAATGGCAATTATGAAAATTTAAGTCGGGACGCGTCTGTGTCGTGTGAGGACTAAATTATTATTATTAAAAGTGAATAAATTATAAGTCGCCCGTATGGTCATTTTGAGTACGCCAAATGTGTCCGGAATCGAGATAGTCAGAAAAGTGTACCCGGGGGTTTAGTTTGGATCTTGGGGCGTTTTTAAGCCTAATTGGCATCCCGGGAGGGTATTATAGATATTTTGTATTTTTGGGTAATTAAACCCACGAATTTCCTAAGGATATATCAGCCTTTAGGAGTTGTCTTCTAGGGTTAACAAACACAAAACCAAAGAACGGCCATTAGAGAAGAAGTTGAAGAGCTTTCCAAGCAACCCAAGGCCAAAAACTCATCCATTTGCACCGCCACCACCACCACCAAATAGTAGATTGCGCAACGAGGAACGCAATCATACCTTTTTCGTACACAAATCAGAAACTTGAATTCGAGGCAAATATCTAGTTTACTTTGTTATTAGTTAATGTCTCACCCATGTTAGTTTAGGATTATCAAGAACATGTTTTATGGAAGAAATGGATAATTTAGGGATCATAAATCGCATGGTTAGAGAAATTTAATATATTCTGGACATACCCATCATATGTAGAGGATTACCCACGAATTAGTATTGATTTAAAAATAAGAAATTTCTGAAATAATTATAAGAATGGATGTTTCTCCCAAAATTAGGGTTCTTGAAGTTTATGTTAATTTTACCCCATTATTTCGATACCGTTGATGAATTTGAACATGTTTCACATCAAAAATCATGTAGTTAGGTATATAGTGTAATACCCCATATTTTTATGCTATATTAATTTGGGGATTTATTAAATTTAATGTGAGTTATTTATTTAATAAAAATCCGGAAATTAATTATGTTATAATTATTAACGTGACGAGAGTTAGTAATTATGGGAAACTTGTTGAATATTACTAATGAGAAAAGTAATATATTATATTGGTTATATTGAATGTCATGAGTGAATTAAATGACTATTTCGGAAATTCAAGTCGGGACGTGCCCGTGTCACGTCAGGACTAATTTTGTTAAATAAAAAGTGAATATTTTATAAGTTGTCTGTATGGTCATTTTGAGTGCGCCAACGCGTCCGGAAGGGTCGAGATAGTCAGAAAAGTGTACCCGGGGGTGTAGTTTGGGTCTCGGGGCATTTTTAGGCCTAATTAGTACCCCGGGAGGGCATTTTAGTCATTTTACATAATTGGGTAATTAAAGCCACGAAATTCAGCAACCTATATCAGCCATTTAGGTTAGCTTTTAGGGTTAGAATATCCAGAAATCAAGTGACGGCCATTGGAGAAGAGAGGAGAGAGCTCCAAGGCAATTCAAGGCCAAAAAGTCACCAGTTTGCACCGCCGCCACCACCGCCGCGTAGATCGCGAGACGAGGAACGCAGCCATACCAAAATCAGCCGTGAATCAGAATACCAAAAATCCCAGGCAAGTGTTTAACTTTCTATTTTCGTTGGTGCAATCTTCATATTAGTTTAGGATTGATTTGTGATGAAAACTATGGAAGAAAACCCAATTTATGATAGGAGAATCCATGTAGTATTGATGTATATGTTGATTTTGGAAACCCTTGCCATGTAGAGGAAATAAACCACAAAATTTGATGATCATAAGAAAGAAATTTTGGAGAAAGAGTTATTAGAAATCTGTTTAAGAAAATTCTAGGGCTCTTGATAATTGGACATAATTTTAGGTTGAAAATCCATGTTTAAATGATGAATATGTACATGCCTTACGTTAGAATCATCTAGTATATTGTTATAATGTTAGTAGTAGAATTCTGGGACGATTGGAACTTGAAAATATGGATTTGGTGTAATTTTGGTGATGAAACCCGTAACTGCATTCTGCAGAAATTTTCCGAGACCTGCTTGATCGATCGATCGAGCCTAGAGCTTCGATCGATCGAAGGTTCGATCGATCGAGCCCCAAGCTTCGATCGATCGACCCCTCCTGGAAGACTCCTTATTCCCTCTTTAAATGAGTTAAATTCAAATTGTCGTGAAATAATTCTTGGGCATTCTTGATAAAAAGATTTGGGAGACATTGAGGACCAGTAGGGCATATGAATGAATGTTGGGACCTTTAATCTTCAACGAGAATGGTATTTATGGGACATTTACTTTAGGGTTGGTAAATTTATAAATTTAAAGGGTGAGGTGCGTAAGAGAGTTACGTTGGAACCTAATAAAGACACTTACTGAATTTCAGATTTGTGAGGATATAGTCCACGAGTGTCAGGTAATAAGTGAGAAAACCCTTCGAGTTAAGGTTAGGAATGAAACCTTATACGTAATTCTATAAATGTGAAATTAAGGATAATTGGTATAATTATGGGTGACGAGAAGAACCTATATTAATATGATAAAGTGGTATATTTATATGATTGTGTGTACATATATTATATACTTGTGAAAATCATGCCCACGCTACTTGCTATCCCTGAGGTTTCCGCGTTGGGACAAGTCTTATCTCAATGGGACCTTTATGGGGGATATTGACTTGTACCCTAGAAGATAGATATCCTTGGTACAGGCTATCGACGTGATAGTTCAGACGGTCCTAAGAGACGCAGGCATGTGCCATCCTCTTAGAGACTTGGAATCTATTCTTCGCCTCAATATTGTTTGTGTATGTATGTTAATACATTTCGAGAGTGATTCCGAATGTATTCCTCTTAATATGAGTGATATGGGGCTTTGGATAGTAGAGTATGCCCGCACCATAATTTAGTTGGGGTGTTGTTATAATATATATTATACGAGTAGTTAATATATATATATATGAAATTCTGAAATCTGGAACTGCCTACTGTGACTTGATATGTAGGACATGGTTGATGACTCAAATTATAAATACTTGTTTTGAGAAAGTATAATATGACACTGGAAAACTTTATTGATTTTATAAAGTTAAAACGGAGAACTTTGGTTACTAATTGGAACATCCTTTTTAAAAAATGGAATCATTGAATTGTAAATCTTGCGAATAATCTAAGATAAGTCAAATCATTTGGGAAGACTAATGCGATAAATGTTAAGACAAACCGTTGGGAAGGTTAGTACGATAGGTGTGCACATTAGAAGAGAGGTGAGATTTTCTCAAGAGCGTGTCGCACTAATATGTTGTTGCATTGGCCTGTATCAACTTAAATACTTGCTAAACGTATTTTAAATCAAACACACTTTCGGGCTCTGACCCGTTTCTTTTTCTCTTTCTCTCTCTTGTATATATATGTATGTATTACAGGTGCCCAGCCACAGGGGCGTCTTGCTTAGGATCTCTTGGCAGGAACGCGCTGCAGCTTAGGTGGGAGTTGCAGGTCACTTGCGCAGACGGCTTCCTTTATTAACTCCACTTCTAGCATTCTCATTTATTGGGCACGTGTCGCCCTTTCCATTATTTCATTGTTATTGGGACATTTGTATTTCAGTTATTTCTAGTATTGTCACTACGGGATTTATTCAGTTTAAATTGTGTTACTTTATATTTCGCATGTTGACATTCGATTGACGAATGTTTTATATTAATTGATTGTGTTCCAGGTTTATTGTGGTGTGATTCTTAATTGTGGAAATGTTGTTTTAAATAAATAAATCATTTTTCTTTAAATAAAATTTGGGAAGTTATGCATGAAAATGGTTTTGAGACTTAGCTTAATTAATTAGGGTGTTAAATTGAAAAATTTATTTTTATCGACAGTGATGCTGAGAATGAACCAACTATTCACCTTAATTTAATTTAATAAAGGAGTGATCGCCCGGTATTTAATTAGGCGGGGTGTCACAGGTGGTATCAGAGCATCAGGTTCTAGTGTCCTTTAGGATCTGTGCGGCTTATTATGCTTTCAGCGCTGCTTTCTTTGATATAGATCCCTAATACTAGGAATGTTGTGTTCATCTCTATATATTGGGAATTCGTGCTTCTGCGATTTGTTTATTTGAATGATGAACTCATCCAAATTCATTTAAATTTTCAGATGGACCGTCGTAAAGAACTAGCTAAAACGGTTGAGGGAGTCAACGAGCAAGATCGACTCACACCTCAGGTACCCCCAGAGAGAATATCAACCGCCGAGTTAGCAGGTATCGTGGCACAAGCAGTTACCACTGCAGTTTTACAATACCAAGAACGCAGCATGCAACTTAAATAAGGCAAAAGACCTAGAGAGGTTAGCCAAATGCATGTGACTAAAGCTGACAAATGTGCGAAGACTCCGAAATTGCGACAGCAAACTACCCAAGACCGGGTCAGTTCTTGTCAACAATGTGGTAAAATGAAGCAGTTTCGAAAGAGGAATAAAGTCCCAAGTCAGCAAGGCCGACGCCAACAGCAGCAGGGTCAGAGGGGGAGTAACTTCGGAGGCAAATGTTTTGTGTGTGGCACGCATGGCCATAAACGCCAGGATTGCCCAGAGGGTGTTAGGGCCTCACAGCAACAATGTGCCCGTAAGAAGCCACAGGGGCCACTTTTTCCAGTCGCTCTCCCAGCACCAGCTCAGGTACTAAACCTACCAACCTTTCCAGTAGCACCGGTGCAGCAGGGGTAGTTACAGTACAGACATATCTATAATGTCCACCAGGCAGCATCCCCACAGGCACCACCCGCGATTTGGGGTATGTTTTCTATCCATGGAACTTTGGGTCGAATTCTATTTGTTACTAGGGCAACGCATTGTTTTATAGCTACATATTATGCGAAGACGTTAGGGATATTAACCACAGTAGGGAGCACTGTAATGTACACAGACTCACCACTGGGGAATGGTTCATTTTTCTTTATATGCCAGGGAGTGGGGGTAAAGATTGGTAGTTTAGTATTACCTACAGGCAGGTTAGTCTTAGAAATGCATGAGCATGATGTTATTATCGGTATGGTTTGGCTCGCAGCTTATAGAGACAGGATTGATTGCTTCAATGGGAGCATTTTTTTTCCATTAAGGGGCAAGAGATGTTTGTAGTGGCGATGCCTCGCCCAGAGGGAGGTTCGACCACTCATTTGTATTATGTAGAGGAGGATACCTCTAAGGAGGTTGTGATTCCTTTAGACTCGATCCCAGCCATTCGTGAGTATTCCGATATATTCCAGGAGATACCAGGCCTACCCCTAGTCGTGAGATAGACTTTGTCACAGATTTATTGCCAGATACGAGACCTATAGCACGCGCATCATACCGTATGGCTCCGGCAGAAATGCGAGTGCTACGAGATCAGATAGAGCAGCTGTTAGGCCAGGGCTTCATCCGTAGGAGTACCTCATCTTGGGGCACTCCAGTCTTGTTTGTGAAGAAGAGAGATGGTTCACTGAGATTGTGTGTGTACTACCGGGAGTTGAATAAGGTCACAATACGGAATAAGTATCCGTTGCCAATAATCGATGATCTGTTCGACCAGTTGAGGGGAGCAACTTTCTTTTCGAAGATAGATCTGAGGTCGAGGTACCATCAGCTACGTATTAGGGAGCAGGATGTTTCGAAGACTGCTTTCTTGACTAAATATGGGTCCTATGAGTTCAGGGTGATGCCATTCGGACTCACAAATGCTCCAGCCGTTTTCGTGGACTTGATGAACCGAGTATTGAGAGAGTTCTTGGATCAGTTTGTCATCGTCTTCATAGATGACATCTTGATATATTCACACTCCGAGGAGGAGCATGCCGATCACTTGAGGCAAGTTCTTCAGCCTCTACAAGAGCACCAGTTGTATGCTAAGTACGAGAAGTGTGGATTCTATTTGCGAGAGGTGCAGTTCTTGGGGCATGTTGTTTCTGAGCAGGGGATAGCAGTTAACCCGAGTAAAGAGTCAGCGGTGAGGGAGTGGGGACAGCCCACGACACCGACGGAAGTGCGTAGTTTCTTGGGGTTAGCTGGTTACTACAGGAGATTCATTCGGGGATTCTCCAAAATAGCGGGTCCATTGACCAATCTGACTCGCAAGGGAGTACCATAGTTTGGGATGATGCTTGTCAATTAGCTTTCGACGAGCTGAAAGACAAGCTTACTTCAGCACCAGTCCTTACTTTACCGAAACCGGGTGTGGAGTACCTGGTTTAGACCGATGCATCTTTATGGGGACTTGAAGGTGTACTCCACCAGGAGGAGAAGGCTATAGCTTTTGCTTCCCACAATCTTAAGCCGCATGACAAGAATTACCCCACCCACGACTTGGAGTTAGCAGCGGTCGTCTTTGCATTGAGGATATGGAGGCACTATTTATTGGGGTGTTACAGAATGCTGTTCACTCAGCGAGAGCTGAATATGCGTCAACGCAGGTGGTTAGAGTTCGTGAAAGACTATCAGTTCGAAATACAGTATCATCCGGGGAAGGCCAACGTAGTTGTTGATGCGTTAAGCCATAGGCCGGTAGACGATGTAGCGGACGTCTGGAAAGCAAAGTGGAAGGAGTTGGGTCACCAGGACGCAGTGGCACGTTCTTTTATATCCGTGATGTCAGTCACACCCGAGATTGTTACGAGGGTGATACAGGCACAGACCACAGACCCGTTTTGCCAGGAGCAGATTGTGCGACTTTTAGCCGAGGGTGCTGAGTCCTATTCTGTTAGTTCTGATGGGGGTTTGCGGTTTAATGGGAGATTGGTGGTTCCAGAAGGAGCCTAACTACGTCATGCAGTGATGACTCATTCTCATGGGTCCCGATTTGCAGTACATCCGGGAGGCGATAAGATGTACCAGGATTTTAGGCAACATTACTGGTGGAGTGGGATGAAGAAGGACATCGCCGAGTTCGTGTACAAGTGTTCTACCTGCCAACTGGTAAAGGTGGACCACCAGAAACCGTCAGGATTGCTTCAGCCATTGGGAGTACCTGCGTGGAAGTGGGAGATTATTTCCATGGATTTTATTACAGGGTTGCCTACATCACAGCGGGGCCACGATTCTATCTGGGTGATTGTAGACCGTTTGACCAAGGTGGCTCATTTTCTGCCGGTGCGGACAGATTATACCACGGGTCAGTATGCTCAGTTGTTCATCGCGGAGACTGTCAAATTACACGGGGTGCCCCTGAATATTGTGTCATTTAGAGACAAAAATTTTGTGTCACGTTTCTGGGAAAGCTTTCAGGAGGCCAGGGGTACAGAGTTGAGGTTGAGTTCAACTTATCACCCACAGACAGATGGACAGACAGAGCGTACTAATCAGATGTTAGAGGACATGCTACGCATGTGTGTTCTCAATTTTGGAGGAGGTTGGGAGCCACACCTTCCACTGGTAGAGTTTGCATATAATAAATCGTATCAGTTCACAATTGGCATGGCTCCATTTGAGGTTTTGTATGGCAGGCCTTGTCGTTCTCCAACTTGTTGGCTTGAGGTGGAGGACAACAAGTTGCTAGGACCAGAAGTGATTCAGGAGACCTCCGCGAGGATTGAGATGATCAGGAGTCGTATTCGGGTAGCCCAGGACAGGCAGAAGAGCTACGCTGATGCGAAACGGTTCTTCCGGGAATTTAGTGTGGGGGACCAAGTGTTATTGCGTGTATCTCCTATGAAGGGAGTGATGAGGTTCGGAAAGGGGAAGTTGGCTCCGAGGTACGTGGGACCATTTCCCATCATCGAGAGGATTGGGCTGGTTGCATACAGGTTGGGACTGCCAGAACATTTACATCGCATTCACGATGTATTCCACATCTCGTCGTTGAGACGATATCTTCGGGATGATATGGCCCATACTCACATTGCGATAGATGAAATAGACTTACAGTCTGATAGCTCTTACGAGGAGGACCAGTGGCTATTCTAGACTATAGTGAGAGGAGATTTAGGTCGAAAATAGTTCCACTTGTGCGAGTCCAGTGGGAGCATCATAATGTGGAGGAATCCACTTGGGAGCGTGAGGCAGATATGCGCGAGAGATATCCAGAGTTGTTTTTACCAGGTATGCCTTATTTTCCGAATTTCGGGATGAAATTCCGTTATTAGGGGGGAAGTATGTAATACCCCGTATTTTTATGCCATATTAATTTGGGGATTTATTAAATTTAATGTGAGTTATTTATTTAATAAAAATCCGGAAATTAATTATGTTATAATTATTAACGTGACGAGAGTTAATAATTATGGGAAACTTGTTGAATATTACTAATGAGAAAAGTAATATATTATATTGGTTATATTGAATGTCATGAGTGAATTAAATGACTATTTCGGAAATTCAAGTCGGGACGTGCCCGTGTCACGTCAGGACTAATTTTGTTAAATAAAAAGTGAATATTTTATAAGTTGTCCGTATGGTCGTTTTGAGTGCGCCAACGCGTCCGGAAGGGTCGAGATAGTCAGAAAAGTGTACCCGGGGGTGTAGTTTGGGTCTCGGGGCATTTTTAGGCCTAATTAGTACCCCGGGAGGGCATTTTAGTCATTTTACATAATTGGGTAATTAAAGCCACGAAATTCAGCAACCTATATCAGCCATTTAGGTTAGCTTTTAGGGTTAGAATATCCAGAAATCAAGTGACGGCCATTGGAGAAGAGAGGAGAGAGCTCCAAGGCAATTCAAGGCCAAAAAGTCACCAGTTTGCACCGCCGCCACCACCACCGCGTAGATCGCGAGACGAGGAACGCAGCCATACCAAAATCAGCCGTGAATCAGAATACCAAAAATCCCAGGCAAGTGTTTAACTTTCTATTTTCGTTGGTGCAATCTTCATATTAGTTTAGGATTGATTTGTGATGAAAACTATGGAAGAAAACCCAATTTATGATAGGAGAATCCATGTAGTATTGATGTATATGTTGATTCTGGAAACCCTTGCCATGTAGAGGAAATAAACCACGAAATTTGATGATCATAAGAAAGAAATTTTGGAGAAAGAGTTATTAGAAATCTGTTTAAGAAAATTCTAGGGCTCTTGATAATTGGACATAATTTTAGGTTGAAAATTCATGTTTAAATGATGAATATGTACATGCCTTACGTTAGAATCATCTAGTATATTGTTATAATGTTAGTAGTAGAATTCTGGGACGATTGGAACTTGAAAATATGGATTTGGTGTAATTTTGGTGATGAAACCCGTAACTGCATTCTGCAGAAATTTTCCCAGACCTGCTTGATCGATCGATCGAGCCTAGAGCTTCGATCGATCGAAGGTTCGATCGATCGAGACCCAAGCTTCGATCAATTGACCCCTCCTTTCAGACTCCTTATTCCCTCTTTAAATGAGTTAAATTCAAATTGTCGTGAAATAATTCTTGGGCATTCTTGATAAAAAGATTTGGGAGACATTGAGGACCAGTAGGGCATATGAATGAATGTTGGGACCTTTAATCTTCAACGAGAATGGTATTTATGGGACATTTACTTTAGGGTTGGTAAATTTATAAATTTAAAGGGTGAGGTGCGTAAGAGAGTTACGTTGGAACCTAATAAAGATACTTACTGAATTTCAGATTTGTGAGGATATAGTCCACGAGTGTCAGGTAATAAGTGAGAAAACCCTTCGAGTTAAGGTTAGGAATGAAACCTTATACGTAATTCTATAAATGTGAAATTAAGGATAATTGGTATAATTATGGGTGACGAGAAGAACCTATATTAATATGATAAAGTGGTATATTTATATGATTGTGTGTACATATATTATATACTTGTGAAAATCATGCCCACGCTACTTGCTATCCCTGAGGTTTCCGCGCTGGGACAAGTCTTATCTCGATGGGACCTTTATGGGGGATATTGACTTGTACCCTAGAAGATAGATATCCTTGGTACAGGCTATCGACGTGATAGTTCAGACGGTCCTAAGAGACGCAAGCATGTGCCATCCTCTTAGAGACTTGGAATCTATTCTTCGCCTCAATATTGTTTGTGTATGTATGTTAATACATTTCGAGAGTGATTCCGAATGTATTCCTCTTAATATGAGTGATATGGGGCTTTGGATAGTAGAGTATGCCCGCACCATAATTTAGTTGGGGTGCTGTTATAATATATATTATACGAGTAGTTAATATATATATGAAATTCTGAAATCTGGAACTGCCTACTTTGACTTGATATGTAGGACATGGTTGATGACACAAATTGTAAATACTTGTTTTGAGAAAGTATAATATGACACTGGAAAACTTTATTGATTTTATAAAGTTAAAACGGAGAACTTTGGTTACTAATTGGAACATCCTTTTTAAAAAATGGAATCATTGAATTGTAAATCTTGCGAATAATCTAAGATAAGTCAAATCATTTGGGAAGACTAATGCGATAAATGTTAAGACAAACCGTTGGGAAGGTTAGTACGATAGGTGTGCACATTAGAAGAGAGGTGAGATTTTCTCAAGAGAGTGTCGCACCAATATGTTGTTGCATTGGCATGTATCAACTTAAATACTTGCTAAACGTATTTTAAATCAAACACACTTTCGGGCTCTGACCCGTTTCTTTTTCTCTTTCTCTCTCTTGTATATATATGTATGTATTACAGGTGCCCAGCCACAGGGGCGTCTTGCTTAGGATCTCTTGGCAGGAACGCGCTGCAGCTTAGGTGGGAGTTGCAGGTCACTTGCGCAGACGGCTTCCTTTATTGACTCCACTTCTAGCATTCTCATTTATTGGGCACGTGTCGCCCTTTCCATTATTTCATTGTTATTGGGACATTTGTATTTCAGTTATTTCTAGTATTGTCACTACGGGATTTATTCAGTTTAAATTGTGTTACTTTATATTTCGCATGTTGACATTCGATTGACGAATGTTTTATATTAATTGATTGTGTTCCAGGTTTATTGTGGTGTGATTCTTAATTGTGGAAATGTTGTTTTAAATAAATAAATCATTTTTCTTTAAATAAAATTTGGGAAGTTATGCATGAAAATGGTTTTGAGACTTAGCTTAATTAATTAGGGTGTTAAATTGAAAAATTTATTTTTATCGACAGTGATGCTGAGAATGAACCAACTATTCACCTTAATTTAATTTAATAAAGGAGTGATCGCCCGGTATTTAATTAGGCGGGGTGTCACATATAGCACCTGTAGTAATGTTGTTTGGGAGTTTGGGGATCGTTAATGAAGATTTGGTAGAGGTTGGAAAGGCAAACCCGTAACTTGTCAATGGAAGAATTCATCATAACTGCTTGATCGATCGATCGATCAAGAGCATCGATCAATCGACGATATCGATCGATCGACCCCATTTCTCGATCGATCGATCCCTCCTGGAAAACTGCGTATTTTTCTTCTTTAAGTTTAATCCAGTTAAAATGCGTAGGAACCCTTGATCATCACTGATAGAGCATAATGAATTATAAAGAGGACCAGTAGGGTCTAAGTAGACCCCATTGAGTGAAATTTAATGTAGGACGAAATTATGGGTTAGCGGGGAGTTATTCACACATAAGAAATCATGCATACGTTTAGTAAAAGATCGAGACTCATGAGGGAGTTAGACCGGAAGGTAAGTGAGAATATGCCTACTAAAATTATACTTAGGGAGAAAGAATACTTCGGGAGACGAGAAGTAAGTATGAAGTAAATTATACATGGACTCACAAGATCACTAGCAAGAGGATCCAAAAACTCCCAAAACTCCAATGCGCAATGATAAATTTTATAGTTTGGAATATTAGGGGTGTGAGTAATAAATCATCCAATAGAAGAATAGCCAGTCTGAAGCGAGTTCATAATATTCCTATGATAGGTTTACTTGAGACAATGGTAGATAAGTCAAAAATTGATAACTTTAAATTGAAGTGGGGATTTGAAGGGGCATCAGTAATTGTAATGGTAAAATATGGCTGCTGTGGAGATTCAATATCCAAGTAGAAGTGTTGTTAAGCCATGATCAAATGTTGGTAGTGAAGGTTTTTCATCCAATGTTGAATTATCAGGTATGTGTCTCAGTAGTTTATGCCAAATGTATAAAAATTGAAAGGAGGGAGCTATGGAATCAAATGATAGAAGTGTTTAGTGATATGTTTGTCGTGCCTCTTATTGTGATGGGTGACTTTAACATAGTGGCAAATCAAGAGGAAAAAGTGGGGGGGGGGGGGGTAATGAAATTGATATAGCAGTTGTTAATGAGTTTAATCAAGCAGTAGAAAGCAGTGGATTAATTGATGTTGGTTACCAAGGTTCTAGGTATACGTGGTGTAATAATAGAGGGGAGTTAGACTTAAATATGGCTAGACTTGATAGGTGTTTGCACAACACTCAGTGGTGGTTAATTTTTCCCAATTCATCTCTGAAACATCTAAATAAAACTTCTTCGGATCACTCTCCTTTGTTGTTATCTATAGGTTTAAATTCCTAAATTTCTTGCCTACACTCTGATTTTATGAAGATTGTATCGGACTCGTGGGGATGTTATACCCCAGCTGTTGGTATGTCTAAATTTTCTGCTAAATTGAAAAGATTGAAAAGTGTATTAAAATCTTGGAGCAAGTCTACTTTTAAGAATGTTTGTGAGGCAGTGGTGGATATTGAGGATGAGATATCCCAATTAGAGATTAATTATGAGATCTCTAGTTCAGATGTCAATAGAGAGGCATTGAATAAACGGAGAGCAAGACTTCAAACAGCTTTACAGGTAGAGGAAATATACTGGAAGCAAAAATCTTCTTATAAGTGGCTTCACTTGGGGGATTCTAATAATAAATTTGTTCATGCTAGTACTAGAGCCAAAGTCCAACATCTTAAAATCTTAGGGATTCAAAATGAGACAGGTGATATGATTGAAGAAGAGCAGGCTTTCAAAAAAATCATTGTTGATCATTTTGAGAATCTGTTGAGTATTGTGCAGCCTACAGTTGATAAATTTAATGGGGATGTCATCCCTAAGATGATTTCAGCAGAAGATAGTCATTCTCTAGAGGATTTTTCCTCTGAGCAAGATGTGAAGGAAGTTGTGTTTAGCCTTAGCCCTTATTCATCCCCGGTCCCGGATGGATTCGGAGGTCAATTTTATATGTCTTGTTGGAACATTATTAAGGATGATTTATTGGCTGCTATTAATTCTTTTTTACAAGTGCATAATTACCTCAAAGTTGGTCTTCTACCTCTATTGTGCTGATTCCAAAAATTAAAAATCCAAAATTTTGTGGGGATTTTAGGCCTATAAGCCTATGCAACTTTTTCTACAAGATTATTTCGAAGATCAGTTGCAAGAGGCTTGCTAAAATCATGCCTAAAATAATTTTTCAAAATAAAAGTGGATTTACTAAAGGTAGATCCATTCAAGATAATATTTTACTTGCCAAGGAGATGGTGCACAATTTGGGAAAGAAGATTCATGGAGGGAATGTTATAATCAAACTAGACATGGAGAAAGTGTATGACAGAGTCCACTGGGGGTTCCTGATTAAAGTTCTAAGAAGTTTTATCTTTGGGGAAAGATTCATTGACTTTATATGGAGATGTATTTCCAATAATTGGTTCTCTATTATGATTAATGGTCAAGTGAATGGCTTCTTTAAATCTAATAGAGGCATTCGGTAAGGGGACCCTATTTCTCCTAGTCTATTTATTATCCCAGCTGAATATTTCAGTAGAGGATTGGATAGATTGATGGCAAATCGTTTGATTAAACCTTTTTTCCTGACTAGTGGTTGTCCTTTTGTTTCCCAATTAGCTTTTGCAGATGATGTAATTATTTTCAGTAGAGGTGACAAAAGGAGTTTGAAGAAGCTCATGGAATTTTGTCAAGACTATGAGAGGACTTCTGACCAGAAATTAACTTTTCGAAAAGCTCTTTTACAGTTGACTCTAAGCAGCCTCCAAGCTTCAAATCAAAAGTTGCTGATATTTTAGGGCTGTATTCTAAAGATATCCCAATTACTTACTTGGGATGTCCTCTTTTTAAAGGAAGGAAAAAGGTGAGATATTATGAGCCTTTAATTACATCTCTGAGAAGCAAAATTTTGGGTTGGAAATCAAAACTCCTTTCAATTGGGGGTAGATTCATTCTTATCAAACATGTCTTATCTTCAATCCTGTTATTTCTTCTAGCCTCAATAAATCCTCCAAAGGTTGTGATCAGGAAAATTCATGTGATGTTGAACAAGTTTTTCTAGGGTGGGAATTAAGATGTAGGCTGGAAATTTCAATGGAAAGCTGGTTTGAGCTGTGTAAAGATCAGAATGAAGGTGGTATGGGATTTAAATATTTTGGTACTATTTCAAAAGCTTCGAATATGAAAATGTTCTGGAAATTAAAATCTGAAGATTCTTTATGGGCGTCATACTGTGCAAATAAGTACAAGAATATGGTCTGATGCATTAAGGGTGGATCTCACTCATGGAGACAAATGAAGCAAATTGAGGATGAATGTTTAGAGAAGGTTGATACAATTAATAATGAGATTGTTTAGAAGTTAGAAAGCTCAGGTCGGTTCTCCCTATCGTCTACTTATGAAAGTTTAAGAGTTCATTATCCGGCTTCTCAAATTCATAGTAATATTGGTATAATAATATCCCAAAGAATATTTCCATAACAGTGTGGAGATTTCTTCATAAATGTATTGCTACAGATGATAATATTATAAAACTTGGAGTGAGTATGGCCTCTAGATGTCATCTATGCAGTTGTAGTGAGGAAACAACATCTCATTTATTCATCTCCTGCTCTATTGCCAGTCAGATTTAGGATTATTTTTCGAATATTATGGGTATAAAACTTGATAGAAACAATTTGTCCTCAGTTCTTCTTAGCTGGTGGATTCTAGCAGGTTCGAATGACGCAAAAAAAATTTAATGTAAAGCAATTCCTCTTGGTGCGATATGGGAAATTTGGAAGGCAAGGAATAAAGCTCTGTTTGAGGATTCCAAAGTCAGTATTCAGTTCATTAAGAATCAAATTGTTCATTTGATTTCAAAAATTTGCAAGAATCAATCTCTAGAGGGAGGAGTTTCATCGTTTTCTCAAGGCTGGAAAAAGACTTTTGGTCTGAATTTTAAAGCTAAATCTCTTAAATATTCCAAAGTCAATTGGAATTTTCCTTAAAATGGCAGGTTAAAGCTTAATATTGATGGGGCTAGCAAAGGAAATCCTGGAAGAGGAAGTATGGGAGGTATTGTGCAAAATGATAAAGGTGAGATGTTATTTGCGTATGCTGAAAATGTAGATTTTGCTTCTAACTCAGTTATGGAACTCATCAGTTTAAGAATTGGGATTAATCTATGTTTGAAGAAGAATATTCATGAGATTGACATCGAGACAGATTCTTTATTTATTTCTAAGTTGATAAATCGAGAGTGGATACCTCCTTGGAGACTCAAGACAGTAACGGATGCCATTTTTGAAGACCTTAAAGGGATTAATTATTCAGTGAGTCATTGATTTAGAGAATCAAATATGGTAGCTGATTGTCTAGCGAATGTGGGAGTGAACTTAAGGGGTCAAAAAATTTACGAAAATATTACGGATTTGCCGCGTATGGTCAGGGGTACCTACAAGCTTGATAAAATTAAATGCTTTTGTTATAGAATTAGAAATGCTTGATTTCTTTTGTTATGGGGTTATTATAAAACCCCAATTTTATTTTCCGTTTTCTTTTGGTTATTGGCTCCCCAAAAGTTTTCCTTATTTATAGCTTGTAGTGCCATAAGAGAGGCTTTTTCTCTTTTTATCAATAATATGTTTGGGGTTTCCGTCCTTCTTCGATAAAAAAAAAGAAAGAAAAGAAGTAAATTATATATGAGAATACATGTGAAGAATCCGTTATGCGAGATAATCAAGTAAAATGTGCTAAGAACGGATAATTATAATTATGAGTCGTGGGCGCATCTAATTTAGAAAATGTAAATATTTATATATATGACTGTGTGATTGTGCATATATTATGTATCTATGTAAAAATCATACCTAAGCTACTTGTTATCCCGAAGGTTTCCGCGTCGGGATAGTCTTATCTCGATTGGGCCTTTATGGGGGTTAACGACTTGTACCCTAGAAGATAGTATCCTTGATACAGGCTATTTGAGTGATAGTCAGATGGTCCTAAGAGACATGAGGGTATGTGCTGACCTCTTAGTGACTTGGAACTATACTTCGCCTCCATTTGTATGTGTTTTATGTTAATACGGTTCGAGACTGATTCCGAATTAGTATTTCCCTTAGTACGAGTGATACCGGGACTTGATAGCAGAGTATGACAGCACCATAGATTTTATGTGGGGTGCCGATAGTGTATATATATATATATATTGTGTGACTGACTAATGTATATATACTTAAGTATGGAAACTTTCTACTGTGCATAAAAGTAGTTAAGAAGTGAATAAATACTCCAACTTTATTATAATTGTTTGAAAATTTTATAATAATGCTAAGTATTCTAAGTAATGTAAGATATATGAGAAAGTTTAATTTTTAGAAATTAATTATCTTAGCCATAGTATTTGCTCGGGATGAAACATTTTGGAAAGTTAAATTTAAAATAAACTTCTGAGATAAATAGTACGGCAGGCGTGCACACTAGATGAGAGGTGAGAATTCTCAAGAGAGTGCCACATACTAACATGGTCATTACATTAGCCGGTAAGCATTTTAAATACTTGCTAAACTATTTTTAAATTGTTTTACACTCGGGCTCTGACCCGTTTCCTGTTATTTTTTTTCTCTTGTATATATATGTATATATTACAAGTGCCCAGCCACAGGGGCGTCATGCGTAGATTCTTTGGACCAGACGCGTTGCAGCTTATGTGGGAGTTACAGGACCTTGCGTAGATGACCTCTTTGTTGATTCTACTCTTATTTTAGTTCTGATTAGTTAGGGCATGTGTCGCCCGTTTCCCTATCCAGTTGGTTTTGGCAGAGATTTATGTTCATTTATTTTTAGTATTCGGTACTCTTTTGGATTTAATTCTTATCAGGATGATTTCATTTGCAGTTTTTAAATTTGGTATTGGTTTATCTAAATGGTTAAATTCTTGTGTGTTAATTGCCATCCTTAACAATTGTGCGATTCTTAAACTGGTAATTATAATAAAAAAGTTTTCATAATGGAATTAAATAAAATAGAAATAAGGTTTAAATTATTTTGACACTTGGCTTAATTATTTAGGATGTTTAAACTGGAAATTTATTTTTGTGACAGTGATGCTAAGAATGAACCAACCGTTCACGTTGCTTTTAATTTAATAAAGGACTGATCACCCGTTATTTAATTAGGCGGGGTGTCACATCCGCATTCTTAAAATGCGGACTACTCCGCACAAGAGCAGAACTGTATATATATATATATATATACATGTGTGTGTGTGTGTGCGCGCGCGCGCACGGATATTTAGTCTAACTGTGAAGACAATGTTGTATGTTAAGGTTAAATACCTATGCGCGTATATGAGACTCTGTTTTATATACTTGTATATGCGTACATATTATAGATAACATTGGGAGTCGTATACTTCGATGTTTAGGGACATTTGGTATATTTATTTGTATACGCGTACATGGGACTCGGTTATAACTATCAGTCTAATTTGAAAATACATTGGTATATATAATACGTAAGTAACAGAGGTGCACATAACTAGTGAATGTTAAAATACATTGGGATCGGTTAATCATATATGAGTAGAGAATGGTTGTGGTTGTGGCATATCCTTACTGATGGATTTAGTTATGTAAGAGCAAATATTTATGATTGCTCATAGCTTAGGCTTTTGCTAGTTTTGGCATATCCTGTTACATACTGACACTTCAAATTGAATACCTACATCTCCAAGATTGTAGACATACCGATACACTATGGAGGTATAAAACTTGTGTGTTCATAGATTTTTATAATATGTCGGAATGTTATCTTTTATAATTCGAGGATTTTTATAAAATGGATTTAAAAAATAAAAGTTTTTTTGGTCTCGTTCAAACGAGATTAGATCTCGTTCGAACGAGATGGAGATCTCGTTCGAACGAGATGGGGATCTCGTTAGAACTAGCATCTAACGTCTTTCAAATGAGACATCCCTGTCTTGATAAAAATTTCTAGTTGGAAGTACGTGAGAAGACCATTCGAACCAGATTGGGCTTTCGTTAGAACGAACCTTGACGTAGTTCGAACAAAACTACTATTTATATATATAGTGAAAAATCATTTTGGATAACAACTTCATTGATTTTTTGTAGTAAGAATCGAGCTTAAATCAAAGAGGGCGCCAAACCTTTTTTGTCAAAAGAAATACTCATTGTAGTTCTAATTGTGTGTGGTGGTTATCATTCCTTCATGGACACAAAACGCCCATAGCATTTTAGTCCTAAGCATTATTAAATGGTGCAAATTTTATCTTAGGAAAATAACATTTAATGATCATTTTTACTTCATATATAATAATATGAATATCATGTCATTTTATTCTACATCATTTTAATTTTAATTTTTTTGATTTAATATTAAACCATTCAATTCTAAATAACACTCCATATTCATAGAAAAAAGGTTCAAAATTTTGCTAATGTCAAAAGTTAATCATAGCCAAAAAAAATACTTGTAAACAATTTAAATAGTAAAAGGAGTTTGGTTTACAACACTAAACACGTGATGTGATAAAATTATCATATCATATCTGAATTCTTTATTAAACGAGGTTGTAATATTAATTTTACAATTTTTCTAGATTGAAAATGAATTTTATAAAACAATTAGAGCAAAAAAATTCAAGATTATTTGGGTTTTGTTACTTTGTAGTTTTACCCTCTTGGGATTAACCCACCCAAAAAAATGTATTGGGGATTAATCACCAATTTTGATGTACATAACAACTGATCAATTTTTCACCATAAATTCACAATAAGTTATCAAAATACGTTTAATATACAAAATTTTAAATCTCTCTCTCTCTCTCTCTCTCTCTCACACACACACACACACACACATGCACACGCATGGCCGATCCTGAGATTGAGAGTGCCCTGTGCGAAAATCAATTTAGGGGCTTTCAAAAAAATATTGTACAAAGATATTAAATACCTAAAAACTCATTGAAAAATAGTTCTTCTAGTAGTTCTACTTGTAAAAATCACTAATTAAAGTAAATAAAAAACAAATTAATAAGTTCTTGATGAAAAAATCTATAATAAATTGTTTTCGAGTAACTGAATCATTCTTTGTACAAATTTTCTTTTTGGGTAGCTAAAAAATGACCCTTAAAAAATTAAACTTATTTTAAAAATTGACATTTTTATTATACATAAAATATTTTTGGACCCCTAAAATATACATACATAGGTGTTTACTCTAAAATGAGCCATGTGACATTGCCCATTTGGCACATGCCCAAGCCGGAGATGTGCACACACACGTACACACAAAAAAAAGGGACATATACCAAATTGTCCCTCGAACATTTTTTAATACCCATTTAGTCCAAGCCTTTTTATTTTGCTTCAAAAACTCTTTTGTCACATATTTTGGAGAGGGAGTGCCGCTGGCGCGGACCTCTAAAAATAAGAGAATATTGAGTGTTTGAGGAACTAAATGGGTTAAGCTAAAAATATATGTCCTTTTAAAAAAATATATATTTATAGTAGGAACTATTCAATAATTGGCCCAAAAAAATACCTATCATCTCTTTTTCCTCATTTTCTCTTCTCTCTCCTACCAAAAATAAACTCTAAGGGCATTTGAATAATTTATCATAATCAGTTTCGTTTAAAAGTGAAAGTCAGTGCTCAAACTCTCAAACTCACAAATTATTTGCATGTTGTGTGTGTGTTTGATTTAGTTATTTGTAATAGTAAGAAGAAAGAGGCTTTGTACTTGTAGATAGGGAGAGAGACAGGTGGGAGCTAAAGGGGTAGTTAACGGGGTTTTGTTTGATATGATGTTTAGTCCTTTGTCATATACAATTAAAGTAATGTACTCACTCAAAAAAGGTTTAGAATGATATCACGTAGAGCTAGTGCTCTATTTTTTTTTTTTTAACATTTCGATTTTTTTGATATTTGATCCCATATTTTTTGATTTTGAAACGTATATAAGGTTTTCGATTTTCGATTTTTTCTAATAAAATCGGATCGAAAATTGGAAATAATTCTGAATTTTCGATTTTTCGATTTTTTCGATCCGATTTTTTCGAAAGTATGCCGATCCGATTTTTTTCGAAATATTTTCCGATTTTCAATTTTTTTCGATTTTTTTAAACATTCTCATGTGTCCCACATCAGCTAGGAGAGGAAGAAAGACCCAAAAAAGTCCTCTATAAAAAGAGAATATTCCTCTATCCTCTACACAAATGAAAAAAAATTGTTAAATCCTTATATATTTACATGTTGGGTTAAATCTTTTTTTCAATTTCTTTAAAATGAGAATTTCGAGTAATCGAAAACCTATATTAATTTTTTTGAAATTTTGGAATTTCCAAAATTTCTGAATTTTTAGTATATCTTTTGAATTTCCGATTTTTTTCGATTTTTCTGAATTCGGAAACTTTTTTGATTTTCCGAAAAATTGAAACAAATATTTTATTTCCGAAAAAATTGAATTTTTTTCCGAAGGGTCATTTTCCAATCCGATCCGGCCGAAACAAAACCCTAGGTAAACCTTATAATGGGTCAAGTTCGTGTCAATATTTATCATTTTTAGTCTCATCACGTTCCTGTTTAAATATGTTTTTTTTTAATGTATGTGAATTTTTTATTAAAGAAATCTCACTCGTCATCTTAACGTGATGTGTTTTGTTCATCTGTTAATACCGATTAAGATAATATATTATTTTAATATCATACATGAGTTGATCTGATGGTTCAGTAACTAAAACTATTTTAAAGACCCACAATATTTCTTATTAATTTAAACAAATGGTCCTGGATGGATTTTACTGTTTTTTTTAACGTGTAAAGCAGGTCAACACCAAATCTGACATGTCAATTAACATGTCTTATGGGTTTGGTAATGATATCGCCCAAAACTATTAAAGGACCACCCATTAAGTAATCAATTCATGTTGGTTCGTGTCATCATATCACATTGTGTCTCATTTTTCTAAATCTAATATTAGACTTGCCATCGAACTTTAAAACACCAAGTTGTGTTTGCGACACATGACGGGTTTATTTCTTTAGGTTTAATTTTATGGTATACATAGTATTACTATTACAATTATTTTGCAATACAATACTCTTTGGTTTCTAGTGTAATTATGTGAAATTCTTATTAAATATAATTATAATTTCACATAATTTCATAAATATAATAATGTAATAGAGTTATATAATAATGTGGAAGAGTCATACAATGATATATAACTACCAAAGATGATTATATTATTAGATATATATTTTAATATAACATTATATAGACTGCAATGTAAACATCATATCAACTAAGGGCCCCTCCCAAGTTTTCAATTATTTTCACATAAGGTCCGTTTGATTAAGAATTATAACACTAATTTCTATGTTTAAATACAATTCTGATAATAATTTGCATTTGACACGCTTGTTTTTAAATACTGAACTATAATATTTTTATGTTATAATCCTATTTTCAGAAAACAACCAAAGATTGTTTTCTTAATTTTGCTTTCTATTTTTCAAATCGGAATTGTTCATTATCTATATATTTATGCATTTATATCTTAATATGTATTATGCATATACAATACATTTATATGAGTGTAATTATAATAGATAAAAATGTATATATGTACATGTACATAATTATTAAATTATATTGTATATCAAGATCTGTATCTTAAATAATATTATCAATTCACACACACACACATATAATTTGTTGTTGATGATACATGCAATACTATAATATATACACATGTACATATACATACGTGCACTATCATAAAGTTTAGATCTAAAGTTTTTTTTTTGTTTTTTTTTTTATTTTTTTTTATCAAAGTTAGCTATAATTAGTTGGTTGTGTTTCAGCAAAGTTAATTGCAGTTTTTTTTAATCATAGTTTGATATACCTTTGTTTTTAAAATGAAAGTTAGATTTTTTTTAATCAAAATTAGATGTAATTAGTTAGTTGTATATTTTTTTAATCAAAGTTAGTTGTAATTTTTTATTTATTTATTTTCAAAGTTAATTTAAGAAAAGAAAGTTAAAAGGCTTGAAGGATAGTAATGTCTATATACATTGAAAAGGGTGTGCGGGGAGTATTATGGGGAGTGCGGATAGACGGTCCCTGTATATATATATATATATATATATATATATATATATATATATATATATAGTACTGCTTTTGTGCGGATTGTCCCGTATCCGGTCTGAACTGTTAAAATGCGAGATAGTCTGCACAAGAGTATTCTTATTCTTATTCTTATTATTATAGTCTGTACAAAATAGTAATTTTGTGAAAAACGAATTTGTGAATCAAAAGTTATGATCATTTGAAGATTAAAAAAAAAGTTCAACCACTTATGTAACTTACTCAAGGAAGTTACGGATGGTTGGTTTTAAAAATGTAAAATTGTAAAAAAAAGTTCCAAAAAATTAGGAGTAGGACTTATATGTAAGGAAAAACATGATGGGACTAGAATGTCTAAAAGAAAATCTAATAGGATCTAGATGTGAATGCCCCAATAAAATTAGCCCTAAATTCTAAATCAATTACAAAAACACTAAGTCAATATCGCGAAACTCTTAGTAAATTTAACTAAAAAACAACAACATAAAACTAGAAAGAATGAAGGGAACAGAAGATGTGATAGAGGTAACTTTTATTTTCGGAAGAAAATTTATGTGCATGTTCTTTGTGTAGTTGGCGGGCAACCGGACCTTATTAAGTATAAAGGATATAAAAGGGTTATAAAACAGGTTGGAGTTGCATGAGAGTGAACTTATGCATTTTTTTAAAACAATGGTGAGGTATTATGGAGAAAAAATGATATATGTAATAGTTTCCTCAATATTTGGGGTGGGGCAGTTGCCTCCCTCTCTTTCATGTCTTAACCTATATAGATATAATGTATATATATTCAAAATTTTCAATATATCTCATTAAATATATATATAAAAATCACATGATATATTTATAAAATTACATATGCATGTATGTATACATTTATGTATTATATATATATATATATATATATATATATATATATATATATTTGTGTGTGTGTGTTCTCATATATGTGTCATATATATACACATCTTTATCAATTTTGTGGGTGTTAAGCTTTAATTTTGAGAAAACTGAATTTAAAAATAAATTTACTAAACGCACGTCAATATTAATAAACAAATAAAACTGAATTTAAAAACTATACTTTAAAAATAGTTTTAAATCGTGATTTTTGAATACATAATCAAACGGGTCTTTAAATTTTTTTTAATTGGAGCCCTGTCAAAGGACCTAACTTTTATTATTAAATTAAAATATTGTATTTTTAAATATAGTGTACGATTATTTATGAGCAATTTGTTGTGATTGTGATAAAATAATAAGTGCCATTCATTTGTTTATGCTAATTTCGTTTACTCAAATATTTAGACGTTGTATGGTCTTTAATTCTAGAAAATTTCCTGCTTCAGGTATGAAGTTTCGAATTTTATTTCCTATGAATTTAGGGTTTATTTTGACATTTTACAACACTTTTTACGATTTTCCAGGCCACTTTTTTCAGAGAAAAATGTCATGAGAATAAAAAGTTCCTTAAGATAGTAGGGGTCAGTGTCTAAGAACCTTTGTGGTCAAGGTCTAAATGTTTGATTTTTAGCTCTTTGCTTTTGAGCTCTAAAATAACATTTTGTGCAACTTATAATAACCATTTTGTTACAATTTATCAATATAAATAAAGCAGTTTTACATTTACGAAAATTTATTACCTCATTTTCTTACATTTTTACTGTAATATGATTGTATATTTGACATGATTGTATATTTAAATAACATGATTGTATATTTATGAAAATTTATCATTGTTCAAATAAATAACATTTACGGAAATTTATCAATATAAATAACATGACTGTATATTTAGTCAAGCGTACAACGTTTAAAGCCTCCAGTAAAATATCATTGTTCAAATAAATAAACAATAAAATGCAAACTAACGATATTATTTTTATCACATGAGCATGATTAATCAAGTTTACTTACGAAGTTCAAAATTGTTAAACAAAACAAGGTATATATCTTAAAACACAATAATATATGATTAATATGGTTGGTGAGATTTGTTGATAAAATATACTCCTGATTGTTAAGATAAATAGGGCACAAAGAGAATTTTAGAGAGACGAAAAGTTCTCATTAATTGGTGTGTCAATAATGAGGGTGTCGTCCCTTTATTTATAATACAAGTCATCTCATCCCAAAAGCCTGCTTTTCCAATATGAGACGTGTTATAGTAGACATCCACCTTAAAATACAACTTTTATAACACTCCCCCTTGAATGTACACTATTTCCACCATTCATTGATTGTTGTCTCATTAAAACCTTACTAAGGAAAAATTCATTGGGAAGAAATCAAGGTGAAGGAAAAAGAGTACAACTATTGTGATCAGTGAATTAGTGTTGGATGTGCTTAATGTTGCCTCGTTAAAGCATTTGTTAGGAAAAACCAGTGGGACAAAACCTAATCAAAAGAAAAAGAGTACAACGCACATATGTCCCAAATTACATGTTCTTGTATCCTCCCCCTGATAAGATGCTCTCCCTGATTGATATGTTCAATTTCACTATTGGTGGAGTCGACGCCTTCCAATCTCGTGCACAAAATTCTTAAATGTCGCCTTTAGTAATGAATTTGTGAAGAGATCGACTAGGTTATCACTTAAACGAACTTGCATGACTTCAATCTCATTTTTTTTCTGAAGCTCATGAGTGAAGAAAAACTTTGGTGAAATGTGCTTGGTTCTGTCTCCTTTGATGAATCCTTCTTTAATTTGTGATATACACGCCGCATTATCTTCATAGATAGTACTTGGAATATCTGTAATAGAAGGCAATTCACAAGAACTACGAATATGCTGAATTAAAGATCTTAGTCGTACACATTCATGGCTAACTTCATGAAGAGCTAAAATTTCAGAGTGGTTAGAAGAAGTAGCTACTAAATTTTGTTTAGTAGAATGCCGGGAAATAACAGCATTACCACAAAAAAATACATAACATGTTTGAGATCGACCTTTATAAGGATCAGAGAGATATCCAGAATCTGTATAACCAACTAATTTGGAACTATTAGAGTTAGAGGAATAAAATAAACCCATGTCAGTGGTTCTACGTAGATATCTTAGGATATATTTGACACCAGCCCAATGCGTTTTGGTTGGTTCAGAACTATATCTAGTAAGCAGGTTCACAGAGAATGAGATATTCTACCTAGTGCATTATGTCAAGTATAATAATGCACCAAAGACTGGATAACCATGGGGGTACTTAGTGGGTGTGCTTTATCCATATTAAAGTGTTTTAATGCATTTTCAGTATAATTAGACTGATGGACTAAAATCGCACTAGAATTTTTCTCGATCTGCAGGCCAAGACAAAATTTAATTTTTTCAAGGTCTTTCATCTCAAATTCCTTTTTCAAATAGCTAACAGTTATTTCGAGCTCTTCTCGAGTCCCTATTAAATTTATGTCATCCACATAGACTGCTACTATTGCATATCCTTTTGGGAATTTCATTATAAATACACTAAGGCAAATTGGATTATTTTCATACCCTTCTTGAGATAAGTATTCACTAAGACTATTGTACCACATTCTTCCGGATTCCTTTAAATCGTACAACAAACGTCTTAGTCGGATTGAATGCGTACTCCTTGGCTTTACTTCAGGCAAAGGAAATCCTTCAAGGATTTCATGTATATTTTTGAGTCTAAGTCCCCGTATAAATAAGCGGTCACAACATTCATGAGTCTCATATCAAGATTTTCAGAAACCGCTAAGCTAATTAGATATCTGAAAGTTATACTGTCCATAACGGGGGAGTATGTTTCCTCAAAATCAATCCCAAGTTTCTGCGAGAAACCTTGTGCCACAAGTCGTGCCTTATATCGAGTGATTTCATTCTTTTCATTTCTTTTTCTTACAAAAACCCATCGGTAACCTCCCGGGTTAAAACCTTTTGGGATTTGTACTATAGGTCCAAATACACCACGTTTATTTAGAGACTCGAGTTTTGCCTTGATGGTAATTTCCCATTTCGGCCAATCCACTCTTTGTCGACATTCATTTAGAGTGCGTGGTTCATTGTCCTTATCACTGCCGTTTGAAATTTGTGTAGCTACTGCATATGAAAATGTATCATCGATGCCCGTTTCTTTACGATCCCACATTTCTCCCGAATATGTATAAAACATGGAGATCTCATTATTATTATTATTATTATTATTATTATTATTATTATTATTATTATTATTATTATTATTATTATTATTATTAGGTACCTTTGCCTCTTTAGGGTCTTGTATAGTCACTTCAGCGACTTGTGTGTTTTTAGAAATAATAACCTCTTGAGGAGTTTCAGAGAAAGTGGATCTTTTATTCATAACCTCTTCAGGAGGATTATTAGGGCATGATTTTTCATTTGATCTCCACTTCCAGGGAGCAGAGTCTTTGGAACCTATAGGTCTTCCATGCTTTTGGCGTGCAATAGATGTCAACGTTTCTCCCACTAATACATCAATTCTTGCAGGCACATTTGCAACAAGTACATGACACTTAGTTACTTTTGCAGCATCATTGAATGCATCGGGTAATTTATTTGCAATTTTCTGAAGATGCAATATTCTTATCACTTTATGCTCACATTGACTAGTACGGGGGTCTAGATGAGATAAAGTGGAAGTGTTCCATGTTAATTCTCGCCGTTCTTCAGGAATGGAACATACTTCTGGTACGTTCTTTCCTCCCCCTAACGGCCGTAAGAGTGTCTCATCAAAATGAAAATTCGCAAATCTGGCGATAAACTTATCACCTATCAGTGACTCAATATAACGCATGATTGATGGTGAATCATAACCAACATATATTGTACGCAGGGGTGGGGGATGGACATGTGCACTGCACAACCAAATTTACACAAGTGTGATATATTTGGTTGACATCTAGACATAAGTGAAAAGGTGAAAAGGGTGATAAGCAGTGGGCCTAAGCTTAATTAATTTAGCAGCATATAGGATAGCATATCCCCAAGCAGAGACTCAGAGTTTGGATTGCATAAGTAAAGGTCGTACAATAAGTTACAAACGTTTAATCAAAGATTTAGCTAAACCATTTTGGGTGTGGACATGGGGGATTGGGTGCTCAACATCAATTCCTTGTGATAAACCATAGTCATAAAAAAACTTGAGAAATAAATTCTCCCGCATTATCTAAATGAATGGATTTAATGTGTTGATCATGAAATTATTCTTTAAGTTTTATAATTTGAGAAAGTAATTTTGTAAAAGCCAAATTATGAGTAGATAACAAACAAACATGTGACCAACGAGTAGATGCATCAATTAAAACCATAAAATATTTAAAAGGTCCACTAAAAGGGTGGATGGGCCCACAAATATCCCCTTGAATTCTTTTTAAAAAGGACAGTGACTCAGAAGTTATTTTGAGAAAATCTGATTTAGTGATTAATTTACCTTGAGAACAAGGGGTGCAAAAATGATCATCATGTAAGGTAAGTTGTTTGTTTGTTAAAGAGTGCCCATATGTGTTGTTTATGATTCTGTAATACCCCGTACTTTTGGCTATATTTATTTTTGGGATTAATTAATTAAATGTGTATTAATTGGAAATTAATCCGGGTTATAAATACTAATGGGATGCGAATTGGTATTTGATTAGGTGCATATATGATTATATATGAACTTGATATTATAAAATTTGTCGTGGGATTTACATACGGCATTTTAGAAATTTTGTTGAGACGCGTGGGACCGCCGCGTCACGGTATAATATTTTGATATTAAAAGTTAATTTAAAATCTATAATCCGTATGATCGTTTTGAGTGCGCCGACGCGTCCGGAAGGGTCGAGATAGTCAGAAAACACTAGCCGGGGGTATAGTTTGGGTCCCGGGGTATTTTTAGGCCATTCCGGCACCATAAAGGGTATTTTAGTAATTTGGTATTTTTGGGTAATTAAAAGTGAAGAAAATTGAGAGTTGTAATCTGATAAGGATTTGACCCAACCAACCCTTATTAACCCAACAAGCTACGGAGGTTTATTAAATTAGGTTTTCATAAGTTTCCCCAAAGCAAACCCTAGCCACCATAGCTTTTTAGAGAAGAAAGCTTGGAGAAGGAGAGAGAGAGAGGAATTCTGCAGAAATTCTACACCAAATCCACACCAAATTCAGAAATCAAACCAGGGCAAGTGACTTTATTTCCATTTAATTACTGAGAATGTCTTTTCCATGTTAGAAAATTCAGATTTATGGTTGTTCTTGATGAAATATGAAAACCCATGTAGTCTAGATGATAAAACTTGAGGAATTTGAGAAGGATTGCATGTAGAAGGATAGGTAAATGATTAATCTGATGTTAATACATGATTTGGGTGAAAGAAAAATGGATTTTATTTGATGAATTGAAGGTTCCAAATTTTAGGGTTCATGTTCATAAATGAATTGGGGGAAAGTTTATGTAATTGTAAATTGATTGATGATTTGGGTGAGTAAATCCATACAAACGTGATAGGATGTGGTTATACTATGTTTAGAATTGTTTAAAGACTTTAAAACAATCGTTGGGATAAATTTTAGAGGTGATTTGAGGAGTAAAAATGGGGAAAAACGATTTTTGGGAAATTCTGGGCCGAAACTGGCCTCTCGTTAGAAGCAGCCCCCAGGTCGTTCGAACGAACTCGTTCGAACGAGCTTCTAACGAGTTGACCAGTCGCTACTAACGAGTGGGGATTTCGTTCGATATCTCGTTCGAACGAGATATCGTTAGAAGGGTCAGTTCGTTCGAACGAACTGGGATCTCGTTCGAACAGCCTCGTTCGAACGAGACTTCTAACGACCTGACAGTCCAAACTCGTTCGAAGCCTCGTTCGAACGAGACTTCTAACGAGTTGACAGTTTGATCCTTTTTGGACTGTTTTGACTTTTGAAGTCCCGGGAACTGGTTCAAGGGTAGAGTTAGGATTCCTTTGATGATATAGTGATTGATTTGGGACTTTTGGGTTATTGAGATGAGTAAATCATACACTAGAGTTATATTCAATGAACCGTTTGGGTTGAGGCGTGAGTGTCTTCTACGATGTGAGGATAAATTATGGCACGTATAATTATGAACCGGAATAAAATAAGTTGTGATAATTATAATTAGTACGAGAGTGCAAAATGTACTACGAATATAATACGGTATTACTAAGATGTGTGTTTACTTAGTATTGATATATGGATTGTATGTATGACATACCTACCATACTTGCTATCACGGGAGGTTTCGTTCGCTTAGGACCCTCTAATCCTTGTGTGCCTACGGGGGGGATATAGACTGGTACCTTGATGAACATAGGTCATAGAAAGACTTATTGTGATATTAATAAGTCCGCTGACCATGGGAGCGTAGGTATGTGCGTGACCCATGTGATGGTGACTGTGTTCGCCTCCACTATTTGTGATTTGTGTTATCTGAACTATTCCTGAGAGATTCGGAATATGTGATCCTTATGTACGTGATGTACCGGGATGGATAGCAGAGTATGTGTGCACTACAGCTTAAATTGCGGGGTGCTTGTATTGTATATTTATGAGATGAATAATATACATTATATTAATGGGAATCCTCATGTTAATGTTGTAAATATATTACGGTGTTGTTTTGAGTTATATAGTGAGTTGACTAATAGTAATATATATAGTGTATATTGAGTATCTGAGTTAAACTAAACCCTATTTGATTAAGAGCGTTATATGATAAGGGAACCAAGTATTATGGGTAGAACCTTTGGTAGTCTAGCTAGTTACGTTGTCACTTAGCTAGTGGAAAGGGTAGTTATAGATGGGTACTTACGTTAGGAGTGCACAGTTAGACGAGAGGTGAGAATATCATGCGAGTGTACGTCCTAACATGTACTTTGCATTTAATGTTTTAAATGTTTTTAAAGCACTTGCAGGTTTTTAAAATATAACTCCACATTCGGGCTCTGACCCGTTTGCTTTTCAAATCTCTTTTTTCTTTGTAAAACCATTTTAGGTGCCCAGCCACAAGGACACCAAGCATAGGATACTCATTCAGGTGACGAGCTGTAGCTGCTTGTGGAAGCTACAGGGATTTGCATGTAGACGCTTCTATCTTTTGGATTCCAGAGTCACTATCTATCCATTGTAGGGCATGTTGCCCATTTCTATTTAGAGACATCTTTTATACTTCAGTTTTCAGACTTTAGCACGTTTTATTATTGTTTCAGTTTATTTATTTCAGTTATGGGATTGTAGTGAGGGGTTTCCTCCAGACTTTATTTACTCTATTGTGTTGGTTATTTTTTTTACTTCAGTATGGTGAATGGTGTTATTTATTTCTTCATTACACTTGTTGCATGTTAATCAGATTTAAATTAAAATTTGGCAACTTGCTTTTTAAATACTAGGTGGTTAGATATAATAAAATGTTTTCGACAGTGATGCTATTAACTGAGCCAACTTGGCATTTTGAATTAATTTTATAAAGGAGTAGCTACCCGGTGTTTAATTAGTCGGGGTGTCACAGATTCGACGCAAATGTTTGATCCAGGGTGACCCAATCGGTCATGCCACAATATTAAATTATAAGGATCATTGAGCTTTCGGCTCATAACAATATGTGATTCTACAACATTAATTGTTGTATGGTATAACCCCCCATGGATAATGTAAGCAATTTCTCTAGTGTAATGAAAAGGAACTCTGTATTACCTTCATTACATGTTTTAATATGATACCCGTTCACTCTTATGTCCTTAAAACTCAATAAATTTCTTCTGAAATTTCTTGAGTATATATAGCATTATTTATGAATAACTGGGTACCATTAAGTAACACCACATTGGCTCTTTCGGAGCCTTCAATAATCTTAGCAGGACCATCTATAGTGGAAACATTCGTTGTATTGTATACCAAGTCTGAGAAAAACTTCTGGTTTTTTAAAATGGTGTGGGTAGTCCCATTGTCTACCAGACAAGTATTATCGCTTGAGCTTATTTTTGGATCCATACCTTTAATATAATTAAATATAAATTGAAATCCAATCCACCAATCATATAAGCATAAAAAAGTGATCAAAATCATTCCATTAACTAATAAATTCTCAAAATAAAGATATTAAATAAAATTGTCTAAGCTCTAATGATAAACTACTAATGTCTCAATAGAAAAGATAAAATAGATAAATAAATAAATAAGCATAATCATTTAGGTCTTCAGGCCCGTCTCTGGTGGTTCTCCAAGCATGTTATCAAATGTCTCGTCATCAATAGCATTTCCATCATCATCTTAAAAAAATCATTGAAATTGAGATTAGTATCGTCAAGTTTCCAACGGTCTTCAAGACCTTCCATAATGTTTGTCTCTGCTTTATTTTTTGAGTCTTGCTATTTTTCCACAAATTTCTTGGACAAACGATAGGTACGTGTCCAATGTCCACTACGGCCACATATATAGCAAATATCATTTGGATTCTGTGGATTTGACTTCTGATTCTCTTTATTGTTGTTATTATTCCACTTTTGGTGGTTCTTAAATTTCGTATTTTGTCTATGCCCTTGATTATGGTAGCCACCTCTTCTGGAGTTGCCACGGCCCCGCCACATATTTTTTCAATCTCTTTCATTAGTCTGAACAGAGTTAGCATTCACTTCAGGGAGTGCTATGGATTCAGTGAGTATAGATGTATGATTCTTTATCAGTAAGTCATTATCTTTCTCGGTAACTAGAAGACATGAGATTAGTTCTGAGTACCTTTTAAAACCTCGCTCTCGGTATTGCTGCTGCAAGAACATGAAAAGTTGAGAATTTTTTCTCTAACATATTTGCATCCTCTACCTTTTTTCCACATAGCTTTAGCTTGAAGGTAATCTTGAAAATAGCAGAATTATATTCAGATATAGTCTTGAAGTCTTGAAATCTCAAGTTGAGCCATTCAAGGCGTGTACATGGAAGTATGACCAATTTTTTTGGTCATAGCGCTCCTTCAGGGAGTTTCATAAATCAAGAGGATCTTTCACAGTTAGGTAGTCACTTTTCAAATCATTGTGTATGTGATGCCTAAGGAATATCATGGACTTAACTTTATCCTGCCGGGACATGGTATTTTCAAGTGTTATTGCATCACCAAGATTTCGGGCTTGGAGGTGGAGTTCAGCGTCTTGAGACTAATTAAGATAATTCACTCCAAAAATTTCAAGTGTTTCAAATTCGAGTTTAGAGATATTTGGCATTTTTAAACTATTCAATAAGTAAATTTCAATCAGAAATATGTAATGAATAATAAAGAAAAATTAATAATTCAATCTTGATTGGAATATCATGTGTGCAATTAGGACTTTAAGTCCTTGATTTAATAATTAGAACTTCAGGTTCGTGCTATTTATTTGTTGGAACTTCAAATTAATACATAAAATAATTGAACTTCGGGTTAATTCTATGAATTATAAGGACTTTCTCTATCTGATTGTGTCAAAACTTCAGGTTTGATCACATTTAAAAAAATATTTGGAACTTCAAGCCAAATTATAAATTATTTAGGGACATTTAATGTCCCTAACTCTATGATAGAAATAATCAAAACTTCGAATTTTGATTGAGGGTATATATTATTTGGAACTTCGGGTCCAAATTATAAATAACGATTCAAGTCCCAAATTTAATGGTAATTGAGAATTTCAGGCCCCAATATTGGAAATTTCAAGTCCACAAAATCAAAACTTTAGGCTTGATTTTATGGCATATTTTATTATCATGTCCAAAAATTGAACATGAATTGTGAACTTCAGGGCGTAAAAATTTAAATAAGAATTGGAAACTTATAAATAATCAAAACTTCAGGTTTTGATTTAAGACATAATTTATTGGAGCTTCGGGTCCAAAATTTCATTTTTATTTATACACTAATTTGAAGAATTTTTTTTTAATAATAGTAAAAAATTTAACTTGTAAGATTTGATTTTTTGTAACCAAATATTAACTATCGTCTATGCTTTAAAGGTAAAAAAAATATAACGTGCGTATGAAAATAAATTCATATACTAATCTGCCATGGAAGAGGAATTTTTTTATTCTCTATAGTGACTATTCATGCATAATGGATATGAAGGCTTACAATGAAACAAGAAAATGAAACCTTAAACTCAAAACTAGATTTAGAGATATTATTTTTAAAATATACAACTATTCATGTCAGTTACTGTTGTGTAAAGGTGGGAAGACATAATAAAGAAGATGTATACCTTTTATGTCGACTGTTGTTAAAAAAAACTTTTTCTGTTAATCGACTTCCGATTGATAGTCGTAGAAATTTGTAGGTTCGTGCTGGTAACGTAGTAAGAAAAATAGGGCACAAAGAGAATTTTAAAGAGAAGAAAAGTTCTCATTAATTGGTGTGTCAATAATGAGGGAGTCACCCTTTTATTTATAATACAAGTCCTATTTCTCTTAACACCGATCCTTTTTAGGTTGCAATTGATTAATGAGGTGTTGTTTGGACCTAATTTTTCCACTGGTCTGGCTGTATGTCTTTAATGCACGTGCTGGACCACATATTTACGATTTGTAAGATTGACACCAACGAATTAATTACTTTAATTCATAAGGAAAAAAGGAGTTTTAATTTGAAAAATGTATCTTAAAATTATATTTAGTCTCATTTGTAAAGATTTATTTGTGGTTACTCTCATGTTTTTATTATTTTAATCATTAATCCTACTATAACAAATATGGGACAAGTGTCATTATCTACAAAAATCAAGATTGGTGGTTACAGAGAAGTTATAGCCAATTTTGAATGGTTATGAGACTTTTTACAATTTTAAAAATACATGGGAGTATACCCTAACAAATCTTTGTAGATGAGACTAAAGCAACAAAAACAAAAATATATTTATAAAAATAAAGTACTTGTTAACATATTTATAAAAATATTAAACTTTTTGAAATCGTGTTTGGTACTCTGAACTTGCGGTTACTATGAGCAAATTCAAAAGTATTCATTAATAACTATGTTAAACACTTTTTGAATTCGTTGTTAATAGCGGCAAATTAAGGATGAATACTCTATTACCAACCATGATTTTAAAAAGTACAATATATTTATAAATACGTTAACAAGAGCATTATTTTTAATAAATATATAATTATTGTGCATTTTTTAAACAAATAAAACTTGAAAAAAAGTAAGGGATAAATTAGTTTTCATTGAAAATATATTGTTTTGGTTTTTCCATAAAAAAGTTTATTTTATAGTCTCTGATAGTGACATTTAATCAATATTACTGTCCATACCATATGATAATGTTATTACCAAAAGCTATAGATTTTGAAAATATATTAAAGTAAAAATTAAATATAAAGATAAAGATTTTTTTTTGTTGAATGCCACCTTTTTCTAGATTTGAAACAAAATTTTTATATTGCCAATTTTTCACATTAATTTACATGTTTACAGTGGCTGGAGAATGGAGCATACGTTAACTTTTTTCTTGAAGTTTTACTCTAGCCTTAACGAAACATGTTCGCGCAAAAAATAAAATTCTTAAAATGAATCATGTTATAACATATTTTTATGTAAATATATTTTCTGCTTTTGTTATACTCTTATCGTCCACACTAATTAAAGAACATAACGAGTTTGTCTGTTTAATACTTTATAAAAGTGATAATTCTTCTCATGATATATTTTATTAGTACCAGCAATCGCAAAAAGTAGCAGAGTTTTGATTTAGTTTATGGATTACTTATGAAAAATGATTATACAATTAGTTAATACAAATTTTGCCATGCACAAAAAGAACTCTAATTTTAAATAAAATTTATTAATTTAAAGTCTTTTGAAAAATGCAATATTTCGAATAAAACGAACACAACGATTTTTAAACTATTAAGAATTAATTATACTTTGATTCCTCGAATTACACCCTCATTTTCACTTGATCACTCTTACGTTTTTTTAACACTAAATTGCACTATCTAAAATGAATCAAATCATCCTAAAATTTTAACGGTGTTATGTTTTGGAGGAAACGATGATCATATGCATGTCACATGAAGGTATTTTTGTACCAAAATATCCTATTGTGCCACACACAAAACTAATTTTTCGTTTAAAGATTTAACACCATTAGAATTTGAAAGTTAAATAATGCTCTTTTAAATGTTCAGGAAATTTATTTAGAAAATAAAATTAGAGATAGTAAAGTGCAAATGGAAGTAAAATTAAAAGGGTCAAAGTTTAGTTAACTCAACTATTAAATCATTGACACATGCCTCCGGGTAAAAATATGATCTAATGTATAAAAAGAAGATATTAATAATAATGTAGTAACATTTTATTCCCGCTTTGTATATTATATGATGTGTGCACGTGAACTAAAAAAAATATATATCTTTCTCCTGTAAATTTAGTCCGTAGTACTACTGTTATTTTAAATTCATTATACTTACTATAATAAGGCATGTGATATATTAAAATAATATATATATACTTCTATCATCCTATATTTCACCAGAAATAAATAATAATCAGATCACTGCATTCAACTGTGCTTATCTGGTAGCATCTTATTATAGAAAACGATGACAATAATAGTCCAAAAAAATCACATGCCTCTTGCGTAAGAATCCTTAGATAAAGTCAAAATTAAGATGCTTCCAACTTCTTTATATTTATATAAATATTTTATTTGAGTTAAGATTTTGCCTTGAACTTCTAAACGTGCTTCAATATCTTCAAAAGGAGGAAAGATAAAAGGCATTATATGATCATTTCTAAGGTATTGGGACATTTTTGTTTCTTTAAAATACTCAATACATTTTTTTTATTGAGTATATTTTTTTATTTAGGATATATTGAAAAGATTTAAAAACAAAGTCTTGAGATATTGTATTGTATTTTAAGATGGCCCCTTTATCATAATGTATACCTCACAAGTTGGTTCATAATAATGTTTTGGATTAATTACACTTTCCCCCTAAATTTTATCCCATTTTAACTTTATCACCTGAACTTTCATTTCCGATATTTAACCCTCTGAACTTCCTAAATTACTATAAGTAACTCCCAACCGTTAACACCATTATTTTTTAACAGAAAAATGGATAATGTGCATGACATATGACTTTTTGAAAGTGTATTTTGGTATTTTAACCTCCTAGGGTAAAACAATCTAATCCTAACCCACGCTCTTCTTTCTCTTACTCTCTTATTGTCTAATGACAGTCATGGCTACCACCATAACTGCAACTCCATCTCTCTCATCTTGCTCTCTCACACACATATGGATCTCTACACACACACGCGCGAACACATGAACACAACGACACAAACACAAATTCACATGGGTATTTGGTTTTTTCTGTTATGTCTACTATTTATAAATAACAATTGTACAGAATTATGAATTATTAATATAATTACAGAATTAAAACAGAATTACAGAAATGAAACACTTACTTGAATTTGCAGAAATAATATAAGAATAAAATAAATAATCCCAGCCCTGTTAAGAACAGTCTCCTTAAGACAATTTATTCCCTCCAATGTGCTCCGAGGTTGATGAATATTGTCTCCCAAGATAGAACGGATTTTCCAATTAATTATGTAGCACGACAATAATTAATTACAACGAACTCAAATTCTGTGTCTCATACTCAACAACAATGCAACAGATGCTATGCAGAAAAAGAATTTTCTGAAAAGGATATGACAGGAATTTTCAGGAAGAAAAATGACAGCAATTCTGGAGGAGGGAAATTTTTTATACTTAAAAACGGAGGGAGGCATCTGTATTTATAGCAAAGTAGGTGACGGTTGGCAAATAACTGTCAAAACAGTTAAACGAATTAACTGTTGACTGTTGACAATAACTGTCAACAGTTTATTAATTAATTAATTAATTTCGTAATTAATTAATAATTAAAGCCCAGAAAGTTAAATAAATTCGGCCCAAAAATGTAGGAGATTTTTATAAGCCCAAGCCCGAGCCCGAGCCGGCCGGACGCGCGCGCGAGTGGACTTTTGACCGAAAGTCAACCCGTGCATAGCTTCGGTCATCTCCCCTTCAAAGAGTTGGGATACCCCAAGGCATCCAAGCCTTAGTCCATACTTGGGGTGTTATTAACTCATCAAATTTCCACTACTCTTCCAATGTGGGACAAGAGTTAAAACACACCCAATTCATTAACTTTCATTGCTTTATGACTCACTTTGGGGACATATTTATCATTCATAACTTATTAAAATTGGACGTATGAATATACTACCACTACACCAAATCTGCCGAATTGTCAAGGTCATTGACCTTGACAAATCCAACTTGTCAAGGTCAATGACCGTGACATTTCGAGGCGAGACAACTTTTTTTATCACGGTCGTGTCACGGTCATTGACCTTGACACAAAACTCGCGTTTTGTGTCACGGTCGTGCCGCGGTCAATGACCGTGACACGTTTGTCACGGTTTATAGCCGTGACCCTTTTTAAAAAAATTATCACGGTCAATGACCGTGACACGTCCGTGACAACTTTTCTCACGGCCAATAACCGTGACAATTCTGGTCAGAATTTAAAAAAATCTGCTGGGCAGTATGGCCACTGCCACTGCCTAGCAGTATCCAAACATCATATATCCAAACAAACTAAAGATAATGCAAATATATATTCAAATAGAGACAATATGCATCACGATATAATTCAAATGTAACAACTTAAAACAATTCAATTCAAACTTAAAACAATTCAATTCAAACTTAAAATAATGTCACTACATGTCTGGTGTATTGTTAAAACTGAGGAGGTGAGTAGGCTACACGACATACGAATTGACGCACCCACTAATATACGTCGTGCCGCATTGTTCGCGCAACCAAAATAGGGAGTTCTCCTTCCCGGGTATGACATGCGTGACGAGCACCCTGGACTCCATCTCTTGAAGCGTACGTCCACGAACTATTCCACCCTGGACGATATTCGGGTCCCTCGACCCCCGCCCTATCCGCTGGCCATCAAATACGTCCAATATGAACACGCTCGGCCAACCAAGTGTCGACATTGGTCTGTTGAAGGGCGCCAAATAGGGAAGTGGATCATCGAAGTACGAACGTGCCGGTGATGAAGCAGCGAGGTCCACATCCTCGTCATCCTCGTCATCGTCCTCCCGCACCTCCTCCTCCACCGCCTTCTCCTTCCTTTTCCCTTTCCCTTTACAGTCTCCGCCCAACATACGCTTCATGAATGCGTACATATCTTGGACCGTCGCCTCCAAATGGGACAGCTTCGCGTCGTGTGAATCCACCGTTCGAGCCAACCCGGTGTCGCTCGTCTCCAATCCGATGATCCTAGATTTGACCACCCGCGAGCTCACCCCCCTTGTCCTCCCCTTGCTATCAGAGCCAAGCACTTGGCTGAGTGCATCTGTGGACAAAGATGCCTTGTCGGCATCAGACTGCGACTCATGCACTTCCTTAAGCTTTGCCTGAAACGATAAAAAGCACATGATTAGTAAAATAAGTAAACTAAAAAATTATAACGTAATTAACAAAAATTAAACTGTCGGATTACTTACAATCATGGTCGCGACGCTCGGGGACACCTCCTTGTCCTTCCCCTTCTTCGTCCGAAGAGCCACATAAGTATCGAGCTTATGTGGCTTACCCCCTAGCCCACTCCCTACCCCCTGAAATAAAATAAAGTAAAGTAAAATTAGTATCGGCCCCGCAAAGTAAAATAATGAAGAATAATATATTTCTGTAGTTATAGAAAAATTAAATCTTACCTGCATCCTATGCTCCACCTCGGCGTAAGAGGTCCGGCCGGAGTAGCGCACGTCCGTCTTTTTTGCCCGATTTTCCCTCCCCGATTGGCGAGATGCCAATTGTCGATCCTCGATCTCATTGTCAATGAACTTCTGCCATTGTGCCAATGAGATCGGCTCCTTGGGGGGGACAGATTCACGCCATTGGATAATCGACTCTCGTGTTTTCCCAAAGTACCGTGCCCGCATATTTTTTTTCCACGACTTGAGTTGCTCCTTAATCTGCTCCAATACGGGATCGCGTAGCTTTGGATCCAAGTTGAATTGTTCCTGTCCAACAAATACAATGTTAGTTGCGAATAAATATAAATATAAATATAAATATAAATATAAATATAAATATAAATATGAAATAGAAATTAAAATTGAAATTGAAATTGAAATTGAAATTGAAATTGAAATTGAAATTGAAATTGAAATTGAAATTGAAATTGAAATATTCATATAAATATAAATATATTACCTGTAGTGCCGCCCAAACAGCTAACTTGAGCTCATATGGCACCTCCTTCCAACTCATAAACCCCGGGCCGATGACCGTCTTTAGCAGAATGAGGGATCTCGCTAATATCTCCGATTTGTTCTCGACGGTAATCCCATATTTCCCATATTTGGGGAGCCTAGGGGCGGAAGAGCCCTCATCGCCTCCACTACCACCGACCCTAGACGACATCATCATAAACAGCATCATCATCTTCGCCTTAATATCTGAAGGAGACATTTGCTGTAAAAAAATGTTATTAGTACAGATATAATATTTTCAATTTTAAGGACTATTTTCATCACTTAGTGTTCATCTAAGTTCTAGTATAACAAGTTCCCATAAAAATCTTTAATAAAATTCTCATATCTTCTTTCAATTTAAACACACACACAGTAGTGACTGTCTATTTAAAATAATCTCAATGTTAATTTCAGGTATTGAATTTCTACTATTGTTTTGTGCTTTTTATAAATCATACCCCACCACCCCCACCCCCACCCCAACATGTTTACGGGCTTTCATCACCCGTCATAAATTTTTCGGTCCGTGACTTACTGGCCAGTTGTCTTGGGTCTTTTAGTCCCTTAACATTACTTTAAGAATTTTACCCAATCTAAATACCACATTTTCTTTCTTGTTATACACTTGAACACGTTTTGTTATTTAGTCCTTATTAATTTATCTTTGATGTATTACCAGCATCTTTACTTTTATAAACTTTATTTAATTTTCAATTTTAAGGACTATTTTCATCACTTAGTGTTCATCTAAGTTCTAGTATAACAAGTTCCCATAAAAATCTTTAATAAAGTATTATCACAAATATAAACTAAGAGTGATAAAATAACTTTGAGGCATATAAATTAATTGTGACAAAGTAAGATTATGGAAACCCCACTTTTCTTTCTATAACTCCTATTTTATTAAACTTTAAATATAATTAGGGGTGTATAGAAAGAAAAGTTAAATAGGAATAAAAACAACATTTTTGAAATATGAATGGCTCACCAATTTGATCAAATTTTTCAACAACATAGACTAATTGATCTTTATTATAAGACAATTACTACAAATTTATGCGCATTTTAACCCTTATTGTAGTTTTTTAGTTTTCATACTTTTATTTGATGGATATAAAGTCATGTGATTATTTCACCATATAAAGTCAACAAAAAACGCCATATATGGTTTTTTTTCTCCATTAGTATAAGTATATAGCGATTATTTCACACTTAAATCACATATTAAGTCGGCCTTTATTTTTTTATGAAATTTGTAGAAAATTACTTATTTATTTTGAATGAAAATAAATTGTTATCCAATATTTTTGGATATTATTTACATTTACATTTTTGGATATTATTTACATTTACATTTTTGGATATTATTTTTCGAAATTTATAGAAAATTACTTATTTATTTACATTTTTAACCCCCTACCCCCACCCTGCCCCACCCCCTACCCCCACCCTGCCCCCATCCTACCCCCACCCTGCCCCACCCCCCACACACGCACATATATACACACATACACACATATATATACACACAAACATATATATAAATGGGAGAGAGAGAGAGAGAGAGAGAGAACTAAACCTGAAAGTAGAGAGAGAGAGAGAGCAGCGTCGAGAGAGAGAGAGAGAGAGAGAGAGAGAGGGAGGGAACGGCGGGAGGGAAAAAAGAAGGGGGAAAGGGTTTTTGCTGGAACCATTGTCACGGTCGTGTCAAGGTCATTGACCGTGACAATTATTTAAAGAATTGTCACGGTCAATGACCGTGACAAGTCCGTGACAAGTAAATTTGTCACGGCCTTGTCACGGTCATTGACCATGACAATTCTTTGTCACGGTCGTGTCAAGGTCAATGACCGTGACATAAAACGCGTGTTTTTTGTCACGGTTAATGACCTTGACAAGGGTGGCCGACTGAAATGTGACAATTTTGTCATTTTGGTGTAGTGTACGTTAATCTCCTTGCGGAGGTGAACGCGTTCGTATATGGTCCCACGATTTTCGTAGTGTGGGTCCCACCTAAATTTGAGCTCAAAGTTGCTCAAAATTCTGTCCAGAAAATTCTGGACAGCTTTCTAAAACCCAATTCAAGTCCAATTTTCCAACAATCCCCCACATGAATGATATATCGCTTTAAAAAAAACCAAACAGATGCTAATACAGATGCAGACACAAGTTGAGTAAAACTGAAGTCTTATTGCATCAGGAGAAGTAACCTAGTGGCCTTGAACTTTCCTTAGTGATATACTATCGGATTTACTTGGTTAATCGGTAGACTTCACGTCCTTGAACCGTCAACCGTTTTTGTAAACCTAGACAACAGTATTCACACAACAATTCTTCAACACAGTTGGTTCTCACGTTTGTGTTCATTTTGGCCGTGAACACCACTTGGTTCCGCAAGTATTTTAGAGAATATGCCTTTCATTATTCTCATAGAAGTGGCCCCCTTCTTACTCACGTAGGTGACTTCCATAAAGAGTATTCTGCAATACCCCACTTAGACGTATTAAGATATAGATGTCATTAAAAGCATAACTTATCCTAATTTCGTGGCAGATATGCACTGTCTCATCTTTGGAATGGATAGGATTAAATATCCTCCAGTGCTTACTGAATACAACGTAGTTCGATTTGCCCATTGAACCTAGATCTTGGGATGTCCATTCAGCTAGGTTGGGTTGCCACTATATTGATTTTTATTTATTTATAGGCTTAAGACCCATTCCTCTCGATGATCTTTCAACTTGCTCTCGGTTTAAACCTTTCGTTAGTGGATCCGATATATTATCTTTTGACTTTACATAGTCAATTGAGATAATTCCGTTTGAGAGAAGTTGTCTAACGGTATTGTGTCGACGACGAATATGTTGTGACTTTTCGTTATACATGTGATTTTGTGCCTTTCCAATTGTTGATTGGCTATCGCAATGTATACATATTGCGGGCACAGGTTTAGATCAATTTGGAACATCCTCTAAGAAATTTCGAATCCATTTAGCTTCTTCTCCAGCTTTGTCTAGTGCAATGAATTCAGATTCCATTGTCGATCTAGCAATGCACGTTTGTTTGAGGATTTCCAAGATACGGCTGCACTTCTGAGGGTAAACACATACCCACTCGTAGACTTAGAGTCTTTTGTATCAGATATCCAATTTGCATCGCAATGTCCTTCAAGAACAGCTGGATATTTTGAGTAGTGTAGTCCATGATTTTGAGTATATTTTAAATAATCCAAAACTCTCAATATAGCTTTCCAGTGATCTCTTCCTGGATTACTCGTAAATCGACTTAGCTTACTTATTGAGTATGCTATGTCCGGTCTCGTACAGTTCATGATATACATTAAGTTGCCGATAATACGAGAATATTCTAGTTGAGATATGCTTTCACCATTATTTCTTGCAAGATGTAAATTTACATCTACAGGTGTCTTGGTAGGACTAATATCATACTTCTTGAATTTTTCAAGTACTTTCTCTATGTAATGAGATTGAGATAATATAAGTCCATCCGATGTTCTAGAAATTTTAATTCCTAATATAACATCGGCGATTCCCATATCTTTCATGTCAAATCTACTACTCAACATTTGTTTTGTAGTTTTGATAATTTCCAAGTTACTACCCATGATAAGCATATCATCAACATAGAGGCATACAATGACATATCCATTTTGAATGTATTTAAGGTAAACACATTTATCGCATTCATTAATTTTGAAACCATTTGATAACATTGCATTATCAAATTTTTCATGCCATTGTTTAGGTGCTTGTTTTAATCCATATAGTGATTTAACAAGCTTACATACTTTTCCTTCATGTCCGGGAGCTTTGAACCCTTCAGGTTGCTCCATATAAATTTCCTCGTCTAGTTCACCGTTTAAGAATGCAGTTTTTACATTCATTTGATGTATTTCAAGTCCATTAATAGCAGCTATTGCTATTAACATCCGAATGGACGTTATTCTTGTTACCGGTGAATATGTGTCGAAGTAATCCAACCCTTCCTTTTGCTTATAGCCTTTAGCTATAAGTCTAGTTTTATATTTATCAATTGATCCATCGGCCTTCAATTTCTTTTTGAAGATCCATTTATAACCTAACGGTTTTGAACCTGGTGGAAGATCCACTAGTTCCCATGTATGATTTTGTAATATGGATTCAATTTCACTATTAATTGTTTCTTTCCAATTGGAAGCATCGGGTAAGGATATAGCTTCTTTATACGATTGAGGTTCATTTTCTAACAAATATGTTAGAAAATCCGGACCGAAAGAAGTCGAGGTTTTTGCTCTTTTACTACGTCTTGGTTCATCCTCTATTGATTCAATAGGTTGATGAGTACCACTTGTAGTAGCTTGATTTGTCCTTTTAGAAGGACCAGATTCTCGGGTCATGTTATACGGGAATTCATTTTCAAAAAATGAAGCATCCCTCGATTCAATAACCGCATTTACATGAATGTTCAAAATCTCAGATTTACAAACTAGAAATCGATATGCACTGCTATTAGTAGCATAACCGATGAATACACAATCCACGGTTTTTGGCCCTATTCTTACCTTTTTAGGTTTAGGAACCATCACTTTGGCTAAGCACCCCCACACTCGTAAATATTTATAGGAAGGTCTTCGACCTTTCCATAATTCATAAGGTGTCTTGTGAGTCTTTTTGTGAGGTACTTTATTGAGAATGTAATTAGTAGAAAGTAAGGCTTCCCCCCACAAATTTTGTGGAGCTCCTGAACTTAATAACATTGAGTTCATCATTTCTTTCAAAGTACGGTTTTTGCGTTCAGCAACACCATTCGATTGAGGAGAATAAGGAGCGGTTGTTTGATGAATAATCCCATTTTCAGAACAAAATTCCTCAAATGGATATTCACAGTCACCTCCTCTATCACTTCTAATAGCCTTTATCGTTTTGCTTAATTGATTCTCAACTTCATTCTTATATTGTTTAAATGCATTAATAGCCTCATCTTTACTATGTAACAAATATACATAGCAATATTTTGTGCAATCGTCAATAAAAGTAATAAAATACTTTTTCCCACCTCTAGTTTGAACAAATTTTAAATCACAAATATCGGTGTGAATTAAATCTGAAGGTTCAGTTATCCTTTCAATTTAATGGAAAGGTAATTTAGATTCCACACAAATTTCACATTTATGATTTTTATCAATATTAAATTTTGGCAACAAATTCCAAGTTAATTAATCTACGCAATGTATCAAAATTAACATGTCCCAATCTAGCATGCCAAATATTAGATGACTCAATCAAGTAAGAAGAACTAGCAATTTCATTCATTGAAACAGATATTTTTGGGGTTACAGTGAGAACATTGAGTTTAAAGAGCCCCTCATTTAGGTAGACATTTCCTACATACATGTCATTTTTAGACAACACAAAGCGATCAGACACAAACACAAGCTTGAAACCATTTTTAGTAAGGAGAGATCCAGAAATCAGATTCTTTCGGATATCAGGCATGTGAAGAACATTGTTGAGAGTAAGTTCCTTTCCAGAAGTTATTTTCAGAGTTATCTTTCCTTGTCCCACCACCTTCGAAGTGGAAGAATTTCCCATAAAAAGATTTTCTTCATTTTCCAAAGGCTTATAGGTGGTGAACATCCATTTGTTTGCACAAATAAGTCGTGTGGCTCCAGTTTCCACCCACCATTCCTTGGTATTTCCAACCAAGTTACATTCAGAGACCACGGCAGAAAGATTCATATTCGCCAAATCATTGACGATATTCACACCCTCAGTTACATTTGCTTGAGAGTTATTTTTATTTTTCTTCTTAGGCTTACGACACTCACTTGAGCGGTGTCCCGGTTTACCACAATTGTAGCATTTGCCTTTGAACTTTTTCTTATTATGTTTGGAAGTGCCTTCCCCATCATACTTTCGTTTGTTCTTCTTAGGACCTTCAACGACATGGTCCTTTGTTTCCATCAGATTCTTCCCACTTTTCTTTTGAGACTCACGGTTGTCTTCTTCGAATCTTAGCCTGACCACCCACTCCTCCACATTCATCTCCTTACGCTTGTGCTTGAGATAGTTTTTGAACAAAGTCCAAGATGGTGGTAACTTTTCAACAATTGCAGCAACTTGGAAAGTTTCACTAATTGACATTCCTTCAGCATGAATGTCGTGGAGGATCACTTGGAATTCTTGCACTTGCGAGATCACAGATTTAGAATCAACCATTTTGAAGTCCAGAAAACGTCCAACGATAAATTTCTTCATCCCAGCATCTTCAGTTTTATACTTCTTTTCCAAAGAATTCCATAATTCCTTGGATGTTTTGATCGTGCAGTAGACATGGTACAATATCTTGTCCAAGTAAGCCAGAATATAATTCCGGCATAGGTAGTCCGAATGCTTCCAAGCATCGACAACAGCAACCTTTTCAGTGTCATCTCCCTCTTGAATAGAGGGGCAATCTTCATATACAAACCTGCCCAGTTGGCAGGTAGTGAGATAGAAGTACATTTGTCCTTGCCAACGTTTGAAGTCAGCCCCAATGAACTTTTTCGGTTTCTCCCCGTGTGGCATAGATACGGGTTCAGTCACATTTGTGTTGGTGACAATCAGTTTCGTAGGAGTAGTGTTCGTACTTTGTGATTCCATTTCTGTTACAAAAACATAATTTTTATCAATGATAAAATTCATATATAATGAATTAATCAAAACAGAATACAAAATTATGTGCACCAATTTCCTCCAAATATAATTCACAATAAATGAATTCCAAAAGAATTCCAAATAAAATTCAGAATTAAACTATAATATAAACAGAATTTCGTACAAAACAGAATTAAATATAAAATCTGTGTCACACTAATTTTTAATAATAAAAAGAATTATGTACAAAACAGAATTATAATTTAAAGATTAAAAATTTTACATAAACAAATTTTAACAAGAATACACAAATAAAATTTTATTTTCTAAAACAGAATATAAAAACAGTATAGAAATTAATTTCTATATCAAAACTGTTTTACTAATTTCAACAATAAAGCAGTAAATTAATTCATTTTATTCTGTCAAAACAGATTTTATTTCCAACAAATAAATTTCTGTAATAAAAAAAAAATTGTACACTAAAAAACAGTAGAACTTAAATAAATTGTCTTAAGATTGTTATGTCTACTATTTATAAATAACAATTGTACATAATTATGAATTATTAATATAATTACAGAATTAAAACAAAATTACAGAAATGAAACACTTACTTGAATTTGCAGAAATAATATAAGAATAAAAGAAATAATCCGAGCCCTGTTAAGAACAGTCTCCTTAAGACAATTTATTCCGTCCAATGTGCTCCGAGGTTGATGAATATTATCTCCCAAGATAGAATGGATTTTTCAATTAATTATGTAGCATGACAATAATTAATTACAACGAACTCAAATTCTCTGTCTCATACTCAACAACAATGCAACATATGCTATGCAGAAAAAGAATTTTCTGAAAAGGATATGACAGAAATTTTCAGGAAGAAAAATGACAGCAATTCTGGCGGAGGGAAATTTTTCATACTCAAAAACGGAGGGAGGCATCAGTATTTATAGCAAAGTAGGTGACGGTTGGCAAATAACTGTCAAAACAAATAAAGGAATTAACTGTTGACTATAACTGTCAACAGTTTATTAATTAATTAATTAATTTCGTAATTAATTAATAATTAAAGCCGAGAAAGTTAAATAAATTCGGTCAAAAAATGTAGGAGATTTTTATAATCCCGAGCCGAGCCGGCCGGACGGACGGACGCGCGCGCGTGTGGACTTTTGACCAAAAGTCAACCCGTGCATAGCTTAGTGTAATACCCCGTATTTTTTGTGATATTTATTTATGGGATTTATTGAATTAAATGCGTATTAATTGGAAATTAATCCGGATTAAAATACTAGCAAGATGCTAGTTGGTATTTGAATATAATGTGCATATATGATTATATATGAATATTGAATTATGAAATTTATCGTGAGATTGAAATACGGCAATTTGGACATTTTGTTGAGACGCGTGTGACAGTCGCGTCAGGAATATATTTATTTTAATTAAAAAGTGAATTTTATTTCTATTAACCGAATGGTCGTTTTGAGGGCGCCAACGCGTCCGGAAGGGTCAAAATAGTCAGAAAACACTAGCCGGGGGTTTAGTTTGGGTCCCGGGGCATTTTTAGGCCATACCGGCAACGTATAAGGGTAGTTTGGTAATTTTGGATTTTTGGGAATTAAAATCTACGAAAATTGGGAATTAAAAAGCTGACTTGGTAATTACCCACTAAATCCACTAACCACATCTTAGGACTTAATGGGCTACGGGGGTTATTAGAAATTGTTCCAAAAGTTCCTTAGGCAAAAACCCTAGCCACCATTGTTACTTGGAGAAGAAAGCTTGTAGAGAGAGAAGAGAGGAGGATTCTGCAGAGAGAGAGAGAGAATACTCCATCAAATCGACATCAAAATCAGAGATTCAAATAAGGCAAGTGGTTTAATTTCGTTATTTTGCAAAGAATGTTTCTTCAATGTGTAGGAATTGATAAAATCTTATTGTTCTTGGGAGTTAATGAAAAACCCATTTTAATTGGAAGTAAAAATTACATTTTCGATGAGGAATCATATGTAGATTTGTATTTAGATGATTATTCTGATGATATTATAATTTGGATGAAACAAAAACGGATTTAATTAGGCTCTTGGATGATTTATAAATTCTAGGGTTCATGTTCTTAAAATTGGGGGAAATATGAAGAGATTTGATAATTGAATGAGGTTAGAATGAATTAACCCCACAAATCATGTTAGTATATGACCTAAATATGTTTAGGAATGATTAGAGACTTTGAACAATCGTTGGATTAATGTTTGGATGAGATTTTAGGTGTAGAGAAGTTGGAAAAACGAAAATAGGAAATCTGGGCTCGAAACTGGCCACTCGTTAGAAGACCTGCCCAGGTCGTTCGAACGAGCTTCTAACGAGTTGACCTTTGACTTCTAACGAGGGTGAAGTTCGTTCGATGATTTCGTTCGAACGAGACCTCGTTAGAAAGCCCACTTCGTTCGAACGAACTCTCGTTCGAACAGCCTCGTTCGAACGAGACTTCTAACGAGCTGACAGTTTAGGCTTTTTAGCCTGTTTTGATCCCGAGTGTCCTATAACCTTGTTTATATGTAGAGATAACACTTCCTTGTGGATTCATGGTTATATTTGGGATATTTGGGATATATTGAGGAGCAAAACCTAGAAGTGTAGTTGAACCTAAGGGAAATTATGGAGTAGGACATGAGTGCCTATTACGATGCGAGAACTATTGACGACCTAATTTATTATATTAACCGGGAACATATAAATTGTGTAGTATTATATGTCGGTACGAGATTGAGAAGTGTACCACCAATATATTATAGTGATTACTAAGATGTGTGCATACTTAGTATATGTATTGATTTATGTGTATGACATACCTACCATACTTGCTATCACGGGAGGTTTACGTTCGCTTAGGACCCTCTAATCCTTGTGTTGCCCGGATTTAGACTGGTACCTCGATGAACATAGGTCAGAGAAGGACTTATTGGGATGTTAATAAGTCTGCTGATCGTGGGAGAGCAGGTATGTGCGTGACCCATGTGATGTGACTGTGTTCGCCTCCATTATTTGTGATATTGTTATCTGAGAACGATTCCTGAGAGATTCGGAATGCGTGATCCTTATGTACGTGATGTACCGGGATGGATAGCAGAGTATGTGTGCACCACAGCTTAGTCTCGGGGTGCTTGTATTGTATATTTATGACGTGAATAATATACACCTAATTAATGGGAACTTTCATGTTAATATTGTGAATATAATTATGGCAATGTTTTGAGAAAAACATAACGAGTTAATTGATAGTGAATTGTGTTACTTATTGAGAATCCGAGTGTATGTAAAGCCCTCTATTTAATTGATAACGCTAGAACGTAATTTGGGAATCGAGTAGTAAGGGGTAGAACTTATTACGGTTTGGTTAGATATGTATGTATTTAGATGGGTACGGTACGTTAGGAGTGCACATGTAGTCGAGAGGTGAGAATTTCATGTGAGTGCACGTCCTAACATGTATATTGCATTTAATGTTTTAATGATATTAAAACACTTGCTGTTTTTAAAATGATTTCCACTTTCGGGCTCTGACCCATTTGCTTTCAAACCTATTTTTCTGTAAAAACCATTTTAGGTGCCCAGCCACAAGGACACCATGCTTAGGATCCTCATTCAGGTGACGAGCTGTAGCTGTTTGTGGAAGTTATAGGACTTGCTTGTAGACGCTTCATCTATCTTGACTCCATATTCAGCATTTATCAGTTGTAGGGCATGTCGCCCATTTCTTTTAGAGGCTTTTCATTTATTTCAGTTATTCAGACTTCGGGCATGTAATTAATTCAGGATTCAGACTTATGTTATTATTTCATTCGTGGGATTGTTGTGAGGAGTTTTTCCTCCGGACTTATTACTATTTGTTGGTTATTTCATTACTTCGTTATGGTGAATGGTTTATGTTGTTCTTCCATTATTCTTTTTTTGCATGTTAATCAGACTTAAATTAAAATTTGGCAACTTACTTTTTAAATACTAGGTGGTTGGAAATTATTAAAATGTTTTCGACAGTGATGCTATTAACTGAACCAACTTGGCATTTTGTATTGATTTAATAAAGGAGTAGCTACCCGGTATTTAATTAGTTAGGGTGTCACAGGTGGTATCAGAGCATCAGATTCTAGTGTCCATTAGGATCTGTACGGCTTATTATGTTTCCGCTGAGCTTTCTTTGATGTAGAGCCCTATATTTTAGGACTGTTGTATTCTCTTGTATATGCTACGTTCTTCAGCTATTTTAAGTTTATAACTGCGAACTTATAAACTTCATTCTTATTTCAGATGCCTTCACGACGTGCACAAAGGATTCCCAGGGATGCAACGCCAGAACCACAGCCCGCACCAGTTCAGGGCACGATGAATGCCGCTGAGGTTGCAGCCATTGTGGCCCAAGCGGTAAATGCCGCACTAGTCGTAGTTCAGCAGGCACCACCTCAGGCGCCAGTAGCCGCGCCAGTTCAGGCACATGCATTTTTTGTCTGCTTGGGAACGTGTACGTGATGCTTTTCAGAAAGCACACCCTCCGGAGTTTGCAGGTAGCTCCGATGTGGTAGTTTCGAGTCAGTAGAGGAAGGATTTTCAGCGGCACTTGAGGATGTATGAGTGCACAGATGTCCAGAAGCAGATACTAGCTACCTTTAATCTAGTAGGGTCTGCACTGCAGTGGTGGGAGTCTATTACCACCGTGGAGGAGAGAGATACTCTCACTATCCAGGAGTTTTGGGTGCGGTTCGACCGCAAGTACTTTCCGTCAGCTGTTCACACGGAGATGAGAAGGAAGTTGATGAGCCTCAAGCAGGAGGGTAAGACTGTGGCCGAGTATGAGGCTGAAGTCACTGATCTTCTGAACATTGTTCCGGATGAGATACCGACAGAGGAGAAGAAGATACAGAAATTTACGGACGGGTTGACATGGAGGATTCATCAGCACTTGTTAGGGAACCTATCGTTAGCCACTTATTCTGATGTGGTTAACGCTGCACTGTTACACTGCCAGGACCATCGCTTTCACATGACTGAAGGCAAGAGGTCAGGAGAGTCCAGCCATCAGGGCAGGACTGGGGGAAATGGTGCCAGTGGGGCACATTCTGTTCAGGGACAGAGGCAGGGTGATCAGGGTTCCCAGCAGGGGGATCACAAGAGGTTCAGGTCGGGAAATTTCAGGCACGGACAGGGAGGTTTCCGAAAGGGCCATCAGGGTCCGAACGGCCATCAGAACCAGCAGGGTCAGAATGGTCAACAGCAGTTTCAGCAGGGCCAGTGGAGGAACGGTAACGGCCACCAGGGCCGGGGGCAGCAAGGGCAGAGAGGGGGGAACTTCTGGGGGAAGTGTTTCGTTTGTGGCAAGACTGGCCATAAACGCCAGGACTGTCCTGATAGGGGCAGGGCCCCGCAGCAGCAGCAGGGTGCTCGACATGAGCCACAGAGGCCACTTTTTCCACCTGCTCTCCCAGCTCCAGGCCAGGTGCCAGCACTTCCAGCCATTCCAGCAGTTCGGGTGCAGCAGGGGCAGTTACAGTATGGACGTGTCTATAACGTCCACTAGGCAGCAGCTCCACAGGCACCACCCGCGATTGAGGGTATGTTTGCTATCCGTGGTACTATGGGTCGGGTTTTGTTTGATACGGGGGCAACGCACTATTTTATAGCTACACATTTTGCGAAAGCCTTAGGGTTGTTAGCCACAGCAGAGAGCACAGTGACGTGTGTAGACTCACCATTGGGGAGTGGGTCACTTATTTTCTTTATATGCCGGGGAGTGGGGGTAGAGATTGGTAGTCTGGTATTACCTGCAGACATGTTAGTATTAGATATGCATGTACACGATGTGATTATCGGTATGGATTGGCTCGCTGATTATAGAGCCATGATTGATTGCTTCGGTGGGAGCATTATTTTTGCCATTCCGGGGCAAGAGATGTTTGTAGTGGCGATGCCTCGTCCAGAGGGAGGTTCGACCGCTCATTTGTACTACATAGAGGAGGATACCTCTAAGGAGGTTGTGATTTCTTTAGATTCGATCCCGGTTGTCAGGGAGTATTCCGATGTGTTTCAGGAGATACCAGGCCTACCCCCCAGTCGAGAGATAGACTTTGTCATAGACTTATTACCAGATACGAGACTTATAGCACGCGCACCGTACCGTATGGCTCCGGCAGAGATGCGAGAGCTACGAGATCAGATTTAGCAGTTGTTGGGTCAGGGGTTTATACGGAGGAGTACTTCACCGTGGGGTGCCCCTGTGTTGTTCGTGAAGAAAAGAGATGGTTCACTGAGACTGTGTGTGGACTACCAGGAGTTGAATAAGGTCACGATACGGAATATGTATCCGTTACCTCGAATCGATGACTTATTCGACCAGTTGAGAGGAGCTTCTTTCTTCTCGAAGATTGATTTGCGATCGGGATACCATCAGTTGCGTATCAGGGAGGAGGATGTCTCAAAGACTGTATTCTTATCGAGATATGGTTCTTACGAGTTTCGGGTTATGCCTTTTGGATTGACCAACGCTCCAGCAGTGTTTATGGGCTTGATGAATAGGGTGTTCAGGGATTTCCTAGATCAGTTTGTCATTGTCTTCATCGATGATATTCTGGTTTACTCCTAGACAGAGGAGGAGCACGCCGAGCATTTGAGGCAGGTTTTGCAGACGCTACGTTAGAACGAGCTGTATGCAAAATATGAGAAATGCGGGTTTTGGCTGAAGGAGGTCCAGTTTTTGGGACACATTATTTCCGACCGGGGGATATCTGTTGATCCAAGGAAGGTATCCGCGGTGAGGGAGTGGGGACAGCCCACGACACCGACGAAGATCCGTAGTTTCTTGGGCCTAGCAGGATACTACATGAGGTTCATTCGGGGATTTTCGATGATAGCGGGTCCTTTGACACATCTAACTCGTAAGGGTGTGCCATTCATCTGGAGTGATGCCTGTCAGTTGGCATTCGATGAGTTGAAGGATAAGTTGACCTCAGCACCTGTGTTGGCATTGCCGAGACCGGGAGTTGAGTATCTAGTCTACACCGATGCGTCCTTACAAGGACTTGGAGGTGTATTACAGCAGGAGAGTCAGGCTATAGCTTATGCTTCTCGTAAGCTTAAGCCTCACGAGAAGAATTACCCCACTCACGACTTGGAGTTGGCGGCAGTTGTATTTGCCCTTCGTATATGGAGACATTACCTTTTGGGGGAGAAGTTTCGATTGTTCACAGACCACAAGTCCCTACAGTACCTATTCACGCAAAAGGGGTTGAATATGCGGCAGCGAAGGTGGCTTGAGTTTGTGAAGGACTATCAGTTTGATATCCAGTATCACTCGGGGAAGGCTAACGTGGTAGCAGACGCTTTGAGCCGTAGGCCAGCAGATGAAGTGGCAGGGGTGTGGAAGGCCAAGTGGAAGGAATTGGGACACCAGGATGCAGTGGCCCGATCGTTCATGTCTGTGATGACCGTTACACCTCAGATTGTCACGAAGGTAGTAAGGGCACAGGCAAATGACTCGTTCTGTCAGGAGCAGATAGTTCGATTATTAGCAGAGGGAGCCGAGTCCTATACTGTTAGCTCAGACGGGGGATTACGCTTCAATGGAAGATTGGTAGTTCCGGAAGGGGAGGAATTGCGGCACGAGGTGATGACAGAGTCGCACGGCTCACGGTTCACGGTACATCCCAGTGGGGACAAAATGTACCAAGACATGAGACGACAGTATTAGTGGAGCGGGATGAAGAGAGATATTGCCGAGCTTGTTTCAAAATGCGCCACTTGTCAGCTAGTAAAAGTGGATCATCAGAGACCGACAGGACTCCTACATCCATTGGAGGTCCCGATGTGGATGTGGGAGAGCATCTCCATGGACTTTATCACGAGGTTGCCTACGTCACAGAGAGGTCACGACTCCATTTGGGTAATTGTGGACAGGTTGACCAAAGTCGCTCATTTTCTACCCGTAAGGACGGACTACACTACGGGACAGTATGCCCAGCTCTTCATTTCAGAGATAGTGAGACTTCACGGTGTGCCCCTAAATATCGTGTCTGACCGAGACAAGATATTTGTTTCACGGTTTTGGGAGAGTTTTCAGGAGGCCATGGGCACGGAATTGCGGTTGAGTACGGCGTATCACCCACAGACCGATGGGCAAACTGAGCGTACAAATCAGATGTTGGAGGACATGCTACGGATGAGTATCATTGATTTTGGGGGTGGATGGGAGCAGTATCTTCCACTGGTGGAGTTTGCTTACAACAACTCCTACCAGTTCACTATTGGCATGGCTCCATTTGAGGCGTTGTACGGTAGACCTTGTCGTTCCCCAGCATGTTGGTTGGAGGTGGGGGACAACAAACTACTTGGGCCGGAAGTGATTCAGGATACTTCGGCAAGGATAGAATTGATTCGGAGTCGCATTCGGGTAACTCAAGATCGGCAGAAGAGCTATGCTGATGCGAAGAGGTTCTTCAGGGAGTTCCAAGTGGGGGACCAGGTTTTGCTAAGAGTGTCTCCTATAAAGGGGATTATGCGTTTCGGGAAGAAAGGGAAGTTGGCACCGAGATATGAAGGACCATTTCCTATTATTGAGCGGATTGGACCGGTTGCGTATAGGCTTGGGTTACCGGAGCATTTACATCGGATTCACGATGTATTTCATATTTCCTCGCTAAGGAAATATCTTAGAGACGATTTGGATCATTCTCACATTGCTTTGGAGGACATAGATCTCCAGCCTGATAGCTCCTACGAGGAGGGGCCGATTGCTATTTTGGACCGAAGTGAGCGGAAACTGCGGTCAAAGATAGTTCCGTTAGTGCGTGTTCAGTGGCGACATCATAATGTCGAGGAGTCCACATGGGAGCGCGAGGATGAGATGCGCGATCGTTATCCAGAGTTGTTCTTACCAGGTACTTTCTAGTTTCGAATTTCGGGACGAAATTCAGTTATTAGGGGGGAAGTATGTAATACCCCGTATTTTTGGTGATATTTATTTATGGGATTTATTGAATTAAATGCGTATTAATTGAAAATTAATCCGGATTAAAATACTAGCAAGATGCGAGTTGGTATTTGAATATAATGTGCATATATGATTATATATGAATATTGAATTATGAAATTTGTCGTGAGATTGAAATACGGCAATTTGGACATTTTGTTGAGACGCGTGTGACAGTCGCGTCAGGAATATATTTATTTTAATTAAAAAGTGAATTTTATTTCTATTAACCGAATGGTCGTTTTGAGTGTGCCAACGCGTCCGGAAGGGTTGAAATAGTCAGAAAACACTAGTCGGGGGTTTAGTTTGGGTCCCGGGGCATTTTTAGGCCGTACCGGTAACGTATAAGGGTAGTTTGGTAATTTTGGATTTTTGGGAATTAAAATCTAGGAAAATTGGGAATTAAAAAGCTGACTTGGTAATTACCCACTAAACCCACTAACCACATCTTAGGACTTAATGGGCTACGGGGGTTATTAGAAATTGTTCCAAAAGTTCCTTAGGCAAATACCCTAGCCACCATTGTTACTTGGAGAAGAAAGCTTGTAGAGAGAGAAGAGAGGAGGATTCTGCAGAGAGAGAGAGAGAATACTCCATCAAATCGACATCAAAATCAGAGATTCAAATAAGGCAAGTGGTTTAATTTCGTTATTTTGCAAAGAATGTTTCTTCCATGTGTAGGAATTGATAAAATCTTATTGTTCTTGGGAGTTAATCAAAAACCCATTTTAATTGGAAGTAAAAATTACATTTTTGATGAGGAATCGTATATAGATTTGTATTTAGATGATTATTCTGATGATATTATAATTTGGATGAAACAAAAACGGATTTAATTAGGCTCTTGGATGATTTATAAATTCTAGGGTTCATGTTCTTAAAATTGGGGGAAATATGAAGAGATTTGATAATTGAATGAGGTTAGAATGAATTAACCCCACAAATCATGTTAGTATATGACCTAAATATGTTTAGGAATGATTAGAGACTTTGAACAATCGTTGGATTAATGTTTGGATGAGATTTTAGGTGTAGAGAAGTTGGAAAAACGAAAATAGGAAATCTGGGCTCGAAACTGGCCACTCGTTAGAAGACCTGCCCAGGTCGTTCGAACGAGCTTCTAACGAGTTGACCTTTGACTTCTAACGGGGGTGAAGTTCGTTCGATGATTTCGTTCGAACGAGACCTCGTTAGAAAGCCCACTTCGTTCGAACGAACTCTCGTTCGAACAGCCTCGTTCGAACGAGACTTCTAACGAGTTGACAGTTTAGGCTTTTTAGCCTGTTTTGATCCCGAGTGTCCTATAACCTTGTTTATATGTAGAGATAACACTTCCTTGTGGATTCATGGTTATATTTGGGATATTTGGGATATATTGAGGAGCAAAACCTAGAAGTGTAGTTGAACCTAAGGGAAATTATGGAGTAGGACGTGAGTGCCTATTACGATGCGAGAACTATTGACGACCTAATTTATTATATTAACCGGGAACATATAAATTGTGTAGTATTATATGTCGGTACGAGATTGAGAAGTGTACCACCAATATATTATAGTGATTACTAAGATGTGTGCATACTTAGTATATGTATTGATTTATGTGTATGACATACCTACCATACTTGCTATCACGGGAGGTTTACGTTCGCTTAGGACCCTCTAATCCTTGTGTTGCCCGGATTTAGACTGGTACCTCGATGAACATAGGTCAGAGAAGGACTTATTGGGATGGTAATAAGTCTGCTGATCGTGGGAGCGTAGGTATGTGCGTGACCCATGTGATGTGACTGTGTTCACCTCCATTATTTGTGATATTGTTATCTGAGAACGATTCCTGAGAGATTCGGAATGCGTGATCCTTATGTACGTGATGTACCGGGATGGATAGCAGAGTATGTGTGCACCGCAGCTTAGTCTCGGGTTGCTTGTATTGTATATTTATGACGTGAATAATATACACCTAATTAATGGGAACTTTCATGTTAATATTGTGAATATAATTATGGCAATGTTTTGAGAAAAACATAACGAGTTAATTGATAGTGAATTGTGTTACTTATTGAGAATCCGAGTGTATGTAAAGCCCTCTATTTAATTGATAACGCTAGAACGTAATTTGGGAATCGAGTAGTAAGGGATAGAACTTATTACGGTTTGGTTAGATATGTATGTATTTAGATGGGTACGGTACGTTAGGAGTGCACATGTAGTCGAGAGGTGAGAATTTCATGTGAGTGCACGTCCTAACATATATTTTGCATTTAATGTTTTAATGATATTAAAACACTTGCTGTTTTTAAAATGATTTCCACTTTCGGGCTCTGACCCATTTGCTTTCAAACCTATTTTTCTGTAAAAACCATTTTAGGTGCCCAGCCACAAGGACACCATGCTTAGGATCCTCATTCAGGTGACGAGCTGTAGCTGTTTGTGGAAGTTACAGGACTTGCTTGTAGACGCTTCATCTATCTTGACTCCGTATTCAGCATTTATCAGTTGTAGGGCATGTCGCCCATTTCTTTTAGAGGCTTTTCATTTATTTCAGTTATTCAGACTTCGGGCATGTAATTAATTTAGGATTCAGACTTATGTTATTATTTCATTCGTGGGATTGTTGTGAGGAGTTTTTCCTCCGGACTTATTACTATTTGTTGGTTATTTCATTACTTCGTTATGGTGAATGGATTATGTTGTTCTTCCATTATTCTTTTTTTGCATGTTAATCAGACTTAAATTAAAATTTGGCAACTTACTTTCTAAATACTAGGTGGTTAGAAATTATTAAAATGTTTTCGACAGTGATGCTATTAACTGAACCAACTTGGCATTTTGTATTGATTTAATAAAGGAGTAGCTACCCGGTATTTAATTAGTCGGGGTGTCACAGGTGGTATCAGAGCATCAGGTTCTAGTGTCCAATAGGATTTGTACGGCTTATTATGTTTCCGCTGAGCTTTCTTTGATGTAGAGCCCTATATTTTAGGACTGTTGTATTCTCTTGTATATGCTACGTTCTTCAGCCATTTTAAGTTTATAACTGCGAACTTATAAACTTCATTCTTATTTCAGATGCCTCCACGACGTGCACAAAGGATTCCCAGGGATGCAACGCCAGAACCACAGCCCACACCAGTTCAGGGCACGATGAACGCCGCCGAGGTTGCAGCCATTGTGGCCCAGGCGGTAAATGCCGCACTAGCCATAGTTCAGCAGGCACCACCTCAGGCGCCAGTAGACGCGCCAGTTCAGGCACATGCATTCCCGTCTGCTTGGGAACGTGTACGTGATGCTTTTCAGAAAGCACACCCTCCGGAGTTTGCAGGTAGCTCCGATGTGGTAGTTTCAAGTCAGTGGAGGAAGGATTTTCAGCGGCACTTGAGGATGTATGAGTGCACAGATGTCCAGAAGCAGATACTAGCTACCTTTAAGCTAGTAGGGTCTGCACTGCAGTGGTGGGAGTCTATTACCACCGTGGAGGAGAGAGATACTCTCACTATCCAGGAGTTTTGGGTGCGGTTCGACCGCAAGTACTTTCCGTCAGCTGTTCACACGGAGATGAGAAGGAAGTTGATGAGCCTCAAGCAGGAGGGTAAGACTGTGGCCGAGTATGAGGCTGAATTCACTGATCTTCTGAACATTATTCCGGATGAGATACCAACAGAGGAGAAGAAGATACAAAATTTACGAATGGGTTGACATGGAGGATTCATCAGCACTTGTTAGGGAACCTATCGTTAGCCACTTATTCTGATGTGGTTAACGCTGCACTGTTACACTGCCAGGACCATCGCTTTCACATGACTGAAAGCAAGAGGTCAGGAGAGTCCAGCCATCAGGGCAGGACTGGGGGAAATGGTGCCAGTGGGGCACATTCTGTTCAGGGACAGAGGCAGGGTGATCAGGGTTCCCAGCAGGGGGATCACAAGAGGTTCAGGTCGGGAAATTTCAGGCACGGACAGGGAGGTTTCCGAAAGGGCCATCAGGGTCCGAACGGCCATCAGAAGGTCAACAGCAGTTTTAGCAGGGCCAGTGGAGGAACGGTAACGGCCACCAGGGCCGGGGGCAGCAAGGGCAGAGAGGGGGGAACTTCCCGGGGAAGTGTTTCGTTTGTGGCAAGACTGGCCATAAATGCCAGGACTGTCCTTGCTCTGCCCCCGGGATACGTAGAACAGCACCAGGTTGCTTCATATGTGATACGTAGAACAGCACCAGGTTGCTTCATATATCTACTCTATCCCTAACGAGATGCGATGTTGAGCCTTATCCATTACCATCAATGCTTCAACTCAAATTTACCAATAGGTTAAATATTGAATTTTTAGTAGTTGATCGATCTCTTCATCTGTAATTTCTATTTCGGTACGAAGTCAGGCAAGAGGGGGATCACGTGTTAAATGTTCATAAAAAACGAATGAAATAACACGGGATTTCATCACACGTTTTAATATCGAGAATCTTGAAGTAATTGATTACGATGAGAAGATAGCGATCACGACCATTATGACTAGTTTATTTTTTGAGAAGTTATATTGGGCGCTAGCTAAGGAACCGCCCGAGCACGATGTCAGTGCTTTTGGCCAAGGCTGGAAAGATTATGAATACTGAAGAAGAGATGGCAATAAAAGAGTTAAACTATGTTAAGTTTGACGCTGGTAAGAGCTCAGAAAAAGGAAAAGTCTAAGGATAATAAGAAATCGGACAGGCTTAAGAAGTACGATGATTACACCCCATTTACCATAGGTGTGCACCACATCCTCGATGATATCGGAGGGGGTAGTGACCTGAAATGATCGGGTAAATTGAAAGCTCCATAAAATTTGAGGGATAAGAGCAAATACTGTCAATTTCACAAAGATCACGACCACAACATTAAAAGTTGCCTTTCCTTGAAGAACAAGATTGAAATTTGATTAAACGAGGCAAATTGACAAAGTATGTCTATAAAAGTGGTCGATCAGATAGAAAAGACAAGTAGAAACCAAGGAGACAATCTAAGTCCCCTTGTAAAAAGGCGAACGCGAAGAGAAGTGGCTAAAACTAGGACTCAATCGATGGAACTGATCCAGATTTACCCAAGAAATCCAAAAAGATGATGAACGATGTTAGCATGATTTCTTTTGATTATCACTTTATAGCTGGAGGTGACGGTGGAGGTAGAGACAGATCCATTAAAAGGAAACCCTACCTCAACGAGCGAAGGCGTGTGCTCATGTTAGGGCGATCAATTTAGCCAATGCTGTGGAGACTCGACCTAGGAAGGTAAATAAAGGTCATCCCATTATTCATTTTTTAAAAGATGATTTGTCATGTGTACTTTATCCACATGATGACCCTCTGGTCATCACCAATATAGTGCATGAAATCCAAGTAGAAAGAATTCTTATAGAAAATGGTAGTTATGCAGATGTTCTGTTCTACAAATATTTTAAGAAATTACGGTTAAATGACCAGAAGTTGGAGGCCTACCACATAACTCTCTTTGGTTTTTCAGAGGAGAAGGTGTTCCCCTTGGGAACAATTAATTTTTAGGTTGTCATTAGCACGTGGCCTTCTTGCCTAACAGAGATAATACATTTCTTCATCCTGGACGAGAATGTTCACAAGGCCTACAGTATTATATTAGGCAGGGTTAGCCTGAAGAAGTTTAAAGTTGTGCCTTCCAATGTCCATCAATGCCTGAAATTCCCTACAAACTATGGAGTTGGCGTGGTAAAGGGAAATCAAGTAGAAGATCGCGAATGCTACTACGTATCTGTGGAGGAAGAAGAATAGAAGAGTTAGACCACTACTTATCATATCGATATTTTAGATCCTCAAGATAAAAATAAGTTGGTCACATATGAGACAGGTTGAATAAGTGATTCTAGATGAAGAGCACCCAAAGAGGATAGTTCATATTAACTCATTGTTGGATCCTACCCTCAAAAAGGAACTGGATGATTTTCTAAAGCAAGGGAATAACGTGTTTGCTTGGAGTTATGAGGATATTCTCGGGATTAATCCAACTGTTCATTTCCATAAGTTCAACATCATTAAATACATGAAGCTCGTCAAACAGAAATATCGTGTGCTCATCTAAGAGAAAAACATGGTCATCCAAGCGAAACTTGACAAGTTGAAAAAGGCAGACTTCATTAAAGATGTTAAGTACCCAGAATGACTCTCGAACGCCATTATGGTTTTGAATAATAATGAGAAGTGGCACATATACGTCAACTTTATCGGCCTCAATAAGGCGTCCCTAAAGACCATAATCCTCTTCCTCGAATTGATGAACTGGTCAACTCCACTACTGGGCACGATTTTCTTAGTTGTATGGATGCCTACTCTGGATATAACCAGATCATAATGAAACCTGACGCTAGAAATAATACCTCATTTATCACTAGCCGAGGTACATAGTGTTATAATGTTATGCCTTTAGGGCTAAAAAATATGGGAACATCGTACTAAAGGTTGGTAAATGAAGTCTTTGAAGAACATATAAAAAAGATTATATAAGTGTTGATAAAGAGTAAGAAATATCTTAATCACATTAGATATCTCAACCGAACATTTTACCAGTTAGAGAAGTATCGAATTTAGCTTAATCCAGCGAAATGTGTTTTTGGAATTCATGAAGGAAAGTTACTAAGCTTCATTACCAATCATATGGGCATAAAGGCCAACCCTAACAAGATACAAGCGTTGATCAATATGTAACCTCCCAAGAGTAAGAAGGATATACAAAGCCTGACAGAATGCATAACAACTTTAAACTAATTTATTTCTAGGGAAATCAAAAGATATCTTTCATTTTTCAAGGTGCTCAGAAAGACCTTTGAGTGGAACGATGAGTGTGAAGTAACCTTCATGGAATTGAAATATTATTTAGGATCTATGCCTTTTTTGTCAAGGTCAGTCTTAAATGAAAAGCTTTACTTATACTTGGTGGCATCAAAATTAGCAGTCAGCTTAGCGTTTATATGATAAGAAGATAGAGTATAAAAGTTCGTATACTATACTAGAAAGGGGTACCGTGGAGCTGAAATACGGTACCCTAGGATGGAGAAGTTGGTGTTGGCTTTGATTGAAGCTTATTGGAGAATGAAACCAAATTTTCAGGCATATACAATTGTTATTTATACAGACCTTCCTCTACAATAGGTTATTCATAAACCTAAGAAATTAGAAAAACTTATGTATTTGGCTTTAGAACTAGGAGATTATGACATATTATTTACATGAGCCCAAAATGACAATTAAGGGCTAGACAATGATCGATTTCATAGCATAATTCACCTATGAGGAGAAAACGGTCAAGCGGATTTCTATGGAAGAGAGCTCAGCAGTAAAGATTGCAGAGAAGACTTCTATGGAAGAGAGCTCAATAATAAAACCAATCGATCAAACTTCTAAGGAATAGAACTTAACAAAAAAGTCAGCCAATCAAGTCAGTGACATACCATAGTCATTAGCTCGATTGGAAGAAGGGCCTCATGACTTTGAGCAAATGAAAAAGTTATTCAAAGATGGATGTTTAGTCGAGGGAAATTATGATAATGAACCTCCCGTGTGGCAACTGTTTGTAGATTGTTCATCACATGTCAACGGTAGTGGAGTAGGGATGATCATCAAGACACCTAACTGAGTAAAGATCGAGTACGCTCTCAAGTTCAGTTTTAAGGCTTCCACTAATGAGGAAGAGTACGAAGCCCTGGTTGCAAGATTTGGATTAGAACAATCATTGGGTTCAGAGAAGTTATCGATACACCATGTGTAACACCCTGCGTAAAACACAAGACGCTACTACAACTAAAAGTAAACTAAATCCTCAACAGTATGGAGCATCTATATTCCACAAAATAAATATAATGAATCCAAAATGGCATAATGTCCAATCCAAAATTTACACCTCCAAAATAATTACAATTTAATTACTCTAAAAATAATGCTAAGCTCTCCAAATATTTACACTGCCAATCTAAATAAAAATAAAATAAAATCCTCCACACGCCGAGCTGTAAAATCCTTTAAAATCCATAGCGTCCAAATTCACATTAACCTTCCATTAAAATAAAAATACGGGTAAGTACACAATATGGCAAGCATAGATTCTCAAAACAACAACGATGAATAAAATGCAACAATACGAATCTGAATTCAAGTCCAATGCGACATCCAAGCATTATACCAATTTAATTTTTTAATAACACATTAATAGATCACTGGGCCTCACCTCATCTCACCTAAGCTTCGTAAAGCCTCATCTTGGCTATTGAACTTTTGGATTATTGGCGAGTGACCATTCTCCGTTTCATATAAAAATTTCATGACACCATGCCCATCAACAAAACAATATCTCAAATCAAATCAATATTTTGGATTCCAATAAACGTCATGAGATCAATAATATGAGTACAAATAAATGAGAAACAAAATGACTATTCTCAAAAGATTCAAGGAGCATATTGCGTAAACCCCCTACCTTAAAATCATCACAAGAAACTTATAAGATTCTACCTCAAAATTCTAATCATATGATTGCGTTCTTAACTCGAAAACAATAAAAAACTCGTTCTAGCCCAAACTCGAAAAAAACACCAAATAAGCCTTCAAATCATCGGTTAAAACTTAATAACTTTGGAGCTAGGGTTTGTAAGAGGAAGAAGATGAAAATTATAAGGGTCTACTTCTCTTAGATGTTGTGAAAATATGTTTGAAAATTCCTAATTTCGTATTAATGTAAGTGGAGAAAGATTAGAGAATTTAAATGGCATTAGAATCCTACTAAAACTAAAACAGTTCGCCTGTTAGTCCTGGTCTAGAATTGTGACAAATAGTTTTTCACGGTTTAAGTGTGTGATAAATATCTAAAGAGGAAATTTTATTTTATCCCTATGTATTTTAGCCTAGAGAGTTTTATGCTTTGAGGATTCTTCTAAACGACCAAAGACTTATATATATACTCATATTAGGAGTCTTTTAAGCCAGCTTTCCGAATTCCAAATTAATTTAATTAATTATCGAATAAAATTATGGGTTGTTACACCATGGACATATATTTGGCGAAGGTGAAAACATTATTATCAAGATTCTCAACTATAGAGGTGGTCAGAATCCCAAGAGCAGAGAAAGGCTCAGCAATTGGACTTTCTCGTCTAGTGTCAGCTACTCGAACTAAACTTTGGAGAATAGTACCAATTGAGAGCTTATCCCATCGCGGCATTAAAGAAGAATGTGTGATGGTATGGAGCTAAACACGGAGCCATCTTGGATGCATCCCATTCGAGCGTACTTGGAGATCGAAACACTACCAAAAGATCCAAAGAAGGTAAGGAGACTCTATTATAAGGCGACAAGATACGTGTTCGAAGGAGAAAAACTGTTCAGACGGGTATTTATTGTGTTATTATTCAGATATGTTCATCATACTACAGTTCAAGATCTGATCAAAGAAGTCTATGAAGGATCGTATGGAAATCACTCAGCGAGCAGGTCGTTGGTGAAACATGTCGCCACGAAAGGATATTATTAGCCAACAATGAAAGAAGACTATGCCAACTACACAAGGAAGTGTGATAAGTATCATAGATATGCCGTGATGCATACGAGACTGGGAGTTACATTGGCATCGATTACATCCCCTTGGACTTTTACCGTGTGGGAAATTGATTTGGTCATCATGTGGCCAAAGACGAAAGGAAGATTCAAATACCTAGTCGTCGTAGTTGACTACTTCACTAAATGAGTAGAAGCTAAGTCATTGATCAAAATTTTGTACGATAAAGTCTTCCACTTTATATGGAAGAATATCATTTGTTGGCAACGGATGTCGTACACCTTCATCACTAACCACGATACTCAGTTCGAATATGAAAAGTTCAAAGAAAATTGCATTCAATTAGGAATCAAGAAGCAACACCCAACCCCAGCTCATTCTCAATGCAACGAGAAATTAGAGATCACGAATAAAACCATTTTGGATGGAATTAAGAGAATATTATATGACATAAAAGGGAAATGGATTAATGAGCTGCATAACGTACTTTGTGCTTACCGGACGATGCCGAGGACAATGACTGGAGATCTCCCTTCAAGTTAGCATTTGGATCAGAGGTAGTAGTGCTAATTATGATCGGCTTACCCAACCAATGAGTACTTAACTTCTACATGGCCATAAGCAATTCAATGCGAAGGCTGAATTTGGATCTCATATAGGAAGTCAGGTAGCAAGCTATGCTTCATGTTACATCTTACCAACAGTGAACTACACGGTTCTACAATAAAAAGGTAAAATAGAGCACCTTGAAGGAAGGGGACTATGTGCTCAATAAGGCTATACAAAAGGCAAAAAGTTAGAACTAAATTACCATGGCCCGTAGATAAAATCTATTATTGTACAACCTGGGACTTATCGGATTAAGACCTTAGACGATGAACAATTCAAGAATCCATGGAATTCAAAGCAACTGAGGAGTTATTATCAGTAATGAATAGAAGATTACAATTAGGAAGACCAAAATACTAAATAAACAATTTTTCATTTCCTTTTAATCATTCTTCAATAATGAATGATAATTAAATTTTTCTCCTCTACATATGTTGTCATTTCAAGTTGTTCGTCATTATTCAACTTCTGTTTCGTCAGTGTGAGAGATGTACAAGAAGCTCAGACCGAAGATATCTCAGAGCCGAACATATTATATTATATGATCAAAACCACACTTCATGAATGGCCTCATCTTGGACAGGTCACGATATAAAAGTTTAGCCAAATCTGGGAAATCCAATATAGTCATGTGGTCGACCAGATTGGACTATAACTAACTAACGTAAGGATGGATCCTAGTATATATGGTCAACTCTTGAAACCAGTGTCGATATATGGTGAGGACGACAAGAATCTTCCATACGACCAGTAAGATGGAACAAGAAATTATAGATCTTAAGTCAAGACAACTCAGGTTCGTCCAAAACTAGTAACTAGTAAGGTAAATCAAGTCGACAAGATTCGACCACATAATCGTAAGTCTAAATTGCTGGCAGACCTATCTTAACATTAAACAGCTAGTAAGTCGACATGGACAAGATCCCACAATAAGGCTAGAACTAACTGGAAGGCAAAAAATATCCAACCACATTTACGTGACAAAAATATTTTTGCACAAACACTTAACTCCATATGCTTGCTAAAATCTTAACCTGATAAAAATACTTTCAGAAAGTCAAATACAATGAGCAAACTATACATGCATGCAGATAAGAAGTTGAATAATATTTTATTTCAAAATTAAGTAAGAAAAACGGTAACTGTTCATTACAAAATAGTGAATTGAAAACAATAAAATCTTCATAAAGGCAAAGTTCAGGAGTCCCAAAGCCACAAGAGCATTTTCAATTTTTGGGGTAACTTAAGGAGTACTATTAGTTTTATGGGTTGACTTGAGGAGCATTGGCATCAGCAGCATCAGTCATATTAGTGTCTAGAGCAACCTCTGAAGCTATGAAAAGAGTGTTCTCCTCTGTAATGGTCTGATAGGCTTGACCAATCTCCTCATCTTTCGAAGAAGGCTCGTCCACACTCAGCTGCCAAAGTTGAATCTTCCTCATCGTTGTCTTCTGACTTGTCAACAACATCTTCAATATCATGGTAATGTTTCACTACCCTCCTTTTGAGTTCATCGTATCCCTTAATGAAGAAGGTTACAACATCCACGTTAGAACTAATAAAAAATTTAAACTTGGCAACCCCAATCTGCTCAACCTTAATCAAGGCCTCATTGGCCTTAACAAGCTCATGATTGGCCTTAGTGAACTCTTGATTAGCCTTGGTGAGCTCCTTATTGTCTTCTTAAGTGCCTACTCAAAACTTTGAAGTTTAGTGGCACTAGTGTTAGTCTGGTCCTTCAACTTTTTATTTTTCTCCTTTGCATTATTGAGAGCCGACATTTTTGCAACCATTTGGTTGTCTCTTTCTTAAAGCTCAGCACAAGTCTTTTTTAGCTCATCAGCAGACTACTTCATATCTTCCTTCAGCCTGGTTTCTTCTAAGAAAACCTAAACTACCTAAGATCCCTAAACTTGCGAAACTCTAGGCCGACCAACTCAATAGTAACCTATAACGGGTATGTCCCCAACTAAAAGTCAATCCAGCCACAGCATTCAACAAACAATAAGAATCTCAATAGAAATTGAAGAAATTATATTGAAAAACCCTAGAAATATTGAATGTGCGAGTAAGCATACTTGGACGGATAGCGAAATCTCTACTAGAAAAGAGCTTTCAGGTAAAGAGTCGGTCAGAGATGGTAGAAACAGGTAAGAATTAGTCGGAGAAGATGAAGATGGAACTAGAAAAGGGTTTTCTCTCTTTAGAAAGTTATCACGTAAAGGCTTATAGGTGCGAAAAGGTGAAATGACGTTCGATTTATCTTTTATACTTATTCAAGGCTGTAATGATTATTTTTTAAAAATGAGGCAGATGTCACGCCTAGATAACACAACTGACACCTTGAAATATTGCGCACATTGCCCCTGGCATGCGCGCCATCACGAGTCTGACACTTTCACCAGTGATTGACACATGGCAATCCCAACCCAAGACCAAATTTTTTTATAAGTCGTTATGCTCGGACTAGGATGAGTCGATGTTTTTCCTGAGTCTAGAAGATCTTCATACTTAGACCAGAACATGCCCCAATGATATTTTAGTTATCATTTCGCTCACTCAATTTGTTCAACATATACCCAGGAGACACAACACTTCATAAAAACTGCTACAATCCTTTATCGTGAGCAAAATTTTTGGGGATTTTGTTGTACTATAAATATGGTATGACTCGTGGAACAGTTAGAAGAAGACACCTGGAATCTTTACTCATAGAAAGAAGGTTGTCTTAGTTACCAACCTCGTCGACCTGGACAATCTGGTTGGATCTAGTGTTATAGTCTTCCACTATAGCCCAGCTAGTAGGTTAAGTAACTCCATCAAAGCAAACATTTACTGTGTGATTGGATAACGTCAGTAGTGCACTACATGTGGGGAATATATGAAAATGTTCTACCCATGTGCTTATAATAAACTCTATAATTATTCTTTCATTTGCATGTAAAGTGTGTACATGTCATACCATTATGTTGTCAAAGTCTAGAGTGAACTTGAGATCTCATATCCAACCTTTGTTCATGGATTTTGCCCATTGAATAATCAACACTAACACCTGTGGATGTATGGCACCTCCTTGGGCCGAACCACATAAATTTGATTTTGTTCTCTTACTCTCACGTATTTGTTCTACATGATTAGATGTTCTGTGATTTGTATCTCTTTATCTATTATTGTTTATAATTAGTGTACTCGTGCTAAGATCAAATTAGTATACCAGTTTTAGACGATAATAACATATTTTTTATGGATACTGTTTTGTAATTTTACTTGTTGGAAATTTCTTTTGTTTGAAATCATTTTTTATAGAAAACAGTTTTTTTATACTCGAAATTAATGTGGCTTTTTTTGGAAACCTTTTTTTTTTTTGCAAAAATAGTTTTTTTAACTAGAAAACAGTTTTCATATTTTTAAAATTCAGTTATACTCGAAGTTGTTAAAATGTTTTTGCATACTTTTAAAATATTTTTCGATTGTTTGCAGAATTTAAAAAATTCAAATATTTTCTAATTTTTAAAAGATTTTTAATATATTTTTTTAGTTTTACTATAATTTTAAATGCTTGTTCTATTGTTTTTGAATTTATCAGAGTTTCTTTTCAAAATTTTCATGCTTTGTAAATGTTTTCCCTATTATTTTCAGAGTTTTAATAATTCTTCTATTATTTCAGATTTTTTAGAGGTTTTTTTTCAATGTTGTTCATATGTTTATAAGTTTTTTTTTACAAAATTTCAAATATTTTTTCTATTACTTCCATATTTCATTGAAAAATATGTTTTTTTAGATTTTTAAATATTTTTTTTTGGAATTTATATTTATTTTCATGATTTCTAGATTTTTAAAATATTTTCTCCAATTTCCAATTTTTAATTATTTTTCTATTATTTTCATATTGTTAAATATTTTTTCAAAGATTTACTGTATAATTTTTAATTTTTTAAAATTTTATAGTGTTTTGGATAAAAATACCCTCATGTGCATGGCACATGACCTAATTTTCCGTCTAAAAATTAACGGTGTTAACGATATGAGGTAACTTATTATCCTTTAAGAAGTTCAGAGGGGTTAAATGCCGGAAATAAAAGTTCAGGTGGTAAAGTAAAAAATGGAGTGAAGTTTAGGGGGAAAGTGTTATCAACCCAAAATCTTTTTATGAACCAAATTGTGAGGCCCTCTTAATAGAATTAAAGAATTACGATCGTATTTGGAATGATGTATCCATGTCACTAATTAATCCTATGAATTCTTCCTCAATTTGGGTCCTTGATAATATGGGCAATTTAAATCCCATCATTAATATATTATGAAGCGAAACTGATACTCGAATCAAAATTTGAATTCACATTTGATTGCTTAATAAACGAATGTGGAGCACCCTGGTTTTTTGGTCCGTAGCCGACATGTGTATAGGCATACATCGAGGAATTATCTGAGTACTTTTTTTTAAAGAAAACTCATAAAGATTAATTAAAAAGAAATAAAAAAGATGCATGAATACGCCCAGTTATCTCAATACTTTTAAACACCTTTTTTTGAAAGATATTGTAATCACATGACCTAAAAATTTGAAATTTTTTATTATTCAATTTGTAAAATCATTATGAATTAGTTAATTTCCACAGGCTTATGCGAAATTAAAAAGTGATGTGTTCATAATTAGGAAAAAAATATGTTAGAATAAATATGAGAATTTATTGGAAGCCTGTGGGAATATTCGAGAATTAATTAGGAATTTTTCAACATTTTATGGAATATATTGGCCAAAAAAGAATTACTCAAGTGGTAATTCTAACTATTAAGAGTATCGAAAGTGATATCTTAAAATAATTTTGTAATTTATTTTGAGATTTTTGGAAGTCATTGATTTATTTGGGGATGAATAATACAGTTGGAAGCAATTCAATGCGAAGTCATTGATTTTTGGAAGTCATTGATTTAATAAATTCAGATACTTAGTTGAATCATAACTAATACAGTTGGAAACCAGTTAGAGTGACAAGAATTAGCTGGTTATGAATTTTAAACAATTTTTGGTTAAATTGGATCTTTCCATATAAAGGAATCAACCAAAGCAGATACTATTAGTGTCCGTTTGGTTGGCAAAATTTGCCTAGAAAAATGCCAAAAAGTTGGCAAATATGAAAATTTGCCCACATTTTGGTTGTTTGGTTGCACAATTTGCCTAGGCATTATTTGCCAATGTACAACACCTCCTATGCACAATCTGTGGGCAAATTTTGCTTACCTATTTGAGTGAAAAATATTTGCCAACTTCTTAAACGGTTTTAATGTTTTAAAAAATAATTTAAAAACCGTTTTAAATAATTAAAAAACTATTATGAATATTTAAAAATTGTTTTGCAATATTTTAAAAACTGTTTTTAATATTATAAATGTAAGGACATTTTTGTCCATTAACAATTTATTATGTCGCACGCCGTTACACCGTTGAAGAAATTCAAGATTCATACATTCATCAACGGATCCGAATATCAAAAGAAGAAGAGGAATCAAATTCTGACAGCCGGACCGGTCCGCCTCCCTATCGGACCGATCCGCCAACGGACCGGTCCGCCCCTCAACCGGACCGATCCGCTTGCTGCAGATCCAGTATACCCCGGACCACAAACGAACCGATGAAGCATGCAATAAAAGAACCGATCCGGTCAATCGGACCGATCCGCCCCCAAGCCGGACCGGTCCGCCTGGGATAAACTTCGCCAGATCTGCTCGAGATTTTTTAGGCTCAAAGTTTTCTTATTTAAATCCAACTTCGGGGAGTTGTTTTTTAAGACTTTTCAAGACGAATTTCAGAGTCCTAAATACTCTAAGTCTTCACCTATTGAGCCCAAGACTCTAGGTTTTTTTTTATTCACACAATTGCCAATCCTTTGTGAATCTTTTTGGTAACCCAAGAACACAACTTTTTAGTTTGTTCAAACCTTTGTGGAGAGATCTTTGCAACCGAGGGCTGCGTGTCATTGCTGAGGGAGTCTCTACAAAGTTTTATGACTGCGTGTCATTGAGGAGTGTTGCGGTTCTTCCTTTGTTGATTGGACTGAGGTTCATATGGGTTCGCTGCGTGTGGATTCATTGCTGACGACACCGACCGACGCCTGCGGGTATTCGTGTGTCACTGTATTTCATTGTAATCCGTGTAAGTTGCGATTTACTTATTATAGTGAAATAAAAGGTTTTGCCCTACGGGGATTTTTCCTTAAACTTGTTTCGCATATTTGTTTATGGGATTGACACACGCACCGTAGATGCATGATTAGGGGCTGAATTTATTTGATTTAAAAGTAGACTCTAATTAAATAAGGGTTACTTGGAATCTTGCGAATTTAATTTAATTTAATTTAAATCATTATCACACACCGAACCTATTCGGTATCTCAAATTGGTATCAGAGCAATTTGAGAATGCGTGTAATATCAATTTAAATTAAATTATTATCACACACCGAACCTATTCAGTTTCTCAAATTGGTATCAGAGCGGGTTACGCTAATTTATCACGTCCTGTTTTTTTTTCAAGGATTTATTTTTTTGATACAATTTGACTACTCACGTTTTCAAATTGGTATCAGAGCAGGTTACGCTAATTTATCGCGTGATCCTGATTTTTCGAGGATTTACTTTCTGATACAATTTGTCTACTCACGTTTTCAAATTGGTATCAGAGCAGGTTACGCTAATTTATCGCGTATTTCTTTTTTCCGCAAAATCGTGTGATATTGATTTTTTTTTTAAATCAGTTTTGTGAAAAATCGCAATTTTTCAATGGAACGCCCATTTAACGAGGAGCCTATTTTTGAAAAAGTTCACGACCAAGATGAAAATTTAAAAAGCTTGAATTTGAAACTTTGCAAAAGAATTAAAGTTTTGGAAAAAGAAAATTCTCGTTTTAAATCCGCGATGGATCTTTTGCAAACAGTTCAAAATCAAAGAGATTTTTATCGTGAAAAAGTTGTTTCCTTGGACCATGACTTTGTTTCTTTAAAATTGTCCAAGAAGGAGAGTGATGAAAGGGTCCTATTTTTAGAAAAAGATTTAGAGGACCTTAAAAATTCGATGGTTTGTGTTTGTGCCAAAGATGAAAGAAATATTTTAATCAATGAGTTTGTGGCACGTGAAGAGACTCTTAGGGAAAAGTTTGCTTTAATTGAGGGGGAGAGGGATACCCTTTTAGAAATTATTGAAAATTTGAAAAAGCAATCCTTGTCTTGGGAAGAGTCTAATTTGTTGCTTGAATCAAATATTTTGAAGTTGAAAAATGATTTAAACGATTCAAGTAGATTTGATTGTGATAATAATGGCTCATCTTGTTCTCATGCTTCTAGTGCTAAAGCCAAAACCATTATTTGTTTTAGAGGGTCAATTAATCCCAAGGACTTTAGAAAAGATCACACTTTAGGTGTCATCCCACCCGTTTACACATGCTCATATTGTGGTAGGAATGGTCACCTTAGGCGATTTTGTTTTGATCTTGGAAGAGGTCCTAGGAATTCGAAGTCTAGTGTTTTGTTGGTTCCCAAAACCCCTTGTCGACGTGTTTCATCCATTTGGGTTAGGAAATCACTTTTGGATACACTTGATTTTAGAATAGTTGATTCCCGTTTGCTTGCTCATGATTCTTCACTTGCCATATCATATAGATGATTGTGTTTGCATGTCTGTCATACACTAGTTGTGGTTTCATGATTTATACTTGTTTGCTAGTGTTATAACATGTGTACTTTTTGTATAAATTCTTGTTTTTGAATTTTTTTGAAAAATACAAAAAGATTTTATTTTGATAAAATTTTGAAAAATCCAAAAAGATTTTTGTTTACACCGTTTATGGATGAACACTTAGGATGACCGAGTCACAACATCATTTTATTTTTTTTCATGTGACTATTTGGTAGTGTTTTGAGACAATAGGTCAATTCATCCATGTGCTTTATAATGTTTGGAGTCATTAAGATGTAATTAAGTGTTTCTTCTTACATGTTTGACTCATGTTTCCTTTATTGCACACATGCACGGATTTGTTTGATTATTGTGCTTGCCTTATCACATGTTGGTTGGGTGTTTTCACTTCAATCCTGTCCTTAAAACGAACCAAGCGTGATAAATTTTTATAAGAAAATTGTGCATATAAAAACCGTTTTGTGAGTTTGTGTGCTTTGTTTGAAAACGGGGAGGGGCTGCGAAAGGTAATTATCTATCCTTTGCGCAAAAGCCACCGTTAAAAAGGACCTAAAAAATTGAGGAATTTTATTATCCGAGGTCCAAAGAGGTTAAAAGAGCCCGAAAAACTTTAAAGGCAATAAAAAGATATTCATGCCAAAAAGGGGCCATTTAGGTTTTTGCACCAATTCTCCAAAGTTTGAGAATTTAGATTACCTCTACAAGAAAATATATACGAGGGAGTTTGGTTGGAGAATTTAAAACGGGTTTGCACGTCCTTGAAATACTTGAAAATGCGCTATATAGTTTTGGACGTTATTGGTGTGAAAATCATTTGACTTTGATTTGTTGATTTGCATAAGACGATGTCATTTAAATTCAACAAATTTTTACACCTAAGGATACTTTTGATGATCATTCGTTAGGGGTACACATATGCATCGTGCACATATGATTGATTGAGTTGATTTACCTATCGAATGTGTTCACACCCATTCATTCCATTTCCATGACTTGGTTGTTTGAGTCTAAATCCAATGTGTGATTTTTGTATCATTTTTGTTCATATTGGTATCCTATCTTTGTATGAAATATTTAAAAAAAAAAAATAGTTTGTGTTTTTTTTGTATACCGTGACACCCCGATTTTGCTTGATTGATTCATTCTTCTTATTTGTCTATTTGGGGACATCATAAAAAGGGGGAGAAAGAATTATCTTATTATGGGGGAGATTTGAAAGTTTGAGTTTGCTCATAAATTGGTATATATGTTTATCTCATTTCAAACTCGATATGTCACTTGGTATTTTGCTTTTTCTCATGTGTGTAGGTACTACATGGATTATCATTGGATTGCACAACCTAATGAGAAAAGTGTTGAGATTCCTGAAAAAGTTGAAGAGCAAACGTTGTAGTCTTATTCAATTGTATCTTTCCAGTTTTGGGTTCATGGAAGGGTAGATTTGTATAGGCATTTTTAGTTGTTTGATAATTCGGATGTTTGTTTTTATGTATGTACCGGCATAGACATAGGGGGAGATTTGTAAGGACATTTTTGTCCATTAACAATTTATTATGTCGCACGTCGTTACACCGTTGAAGAAATTCAAGATTCATACATTCATCAACGGATCCGAATATCAAAAGAAGAAGAGGAATCAAATTCTGACAGCCGGACCGGTCCGCCTCCCTACCGGACCGATCCGCCAACGGACCGGTCCGCCCCTCAATCGGACTGATCCGCTTGCTGCAGATCCAGTATACCCCGGACCGCAAGCGAACCGATGAAGCATGCAATAAAAGAACCGATCCGGTCAATCGGACCGATCCGCCCCCAAGCCGGACGGGTCCGCCTGGGATAAACTTCGCCAGATCTGCTCGAGATTTTTTAGGCTCAAAGTTTTCTTATTTAAAGCCAACTTCGGGGAGTTGTTTTTTAAGACTTTTCAAGACGAATTTCAGAGTCCTAAATACTCTAAGTCTTCACCTATTGAGCCCAAGACTCTAGATTTTTTTTTATTCACACAATTGTCAATCCTTTGTGAATCTTTTTGGTAACCCAAGAACACAACTTTTTAGTTTGTTCAAACCTTTGTGGAGAGATCTTTGCAACCGAGGGTTCCGTGTCATTGCTGAGGGAGTCTCTACAAAGTTTTATGACTGCGTGTCATTGAGGAGTGCTGCGGTTCTTCCTTTGTTGATTGGACTGAGGTTCATGTGGGTTCGCTGCGTGTGGATTCATTGCTGACGACACCGACCGACGCCTGCGGGTATTCGTGTGTCACTGTATTTCATTGTAATCCGTGTAAGTTGCGATTTACTTATTATAGTGAAATAAAGGGTTTTGCCCTGCGGGGATTTTTCCTTAAACTTGTTTCGCATATTTGTTTATGAGATTGACACACGCACCGTAGATGCATGATTAGGGGCTGAATTTAATTGATTTAAAAGTAGACTATAATTAAATAAGGGTTACTTGGAATCTTGCGAATTTAATTTAATTTAATTTAAATCATTATCACACACCGAACCTATTCGGTTTCTCAAATTGGTATCAGAGCAATTTGAGAATGCGTGTAATATCAATTTAAATTAAATTATTATCACACACCGAACCTATTCGGTTTCTCAATAAAAAATTGATAAGAAAATGTTTTACAATTTTTTTAAAAAAACGTATTAACAAAATATTATAAAAACTATTTTTAAAATTTTTAAAAACTGTTGTGAATATATTATAAAAACAGTTTTAAAGTTTTAAAAAATAATTTTAAAAACTGTTTTAAATAGTTAAAAAAAACTGTTTTAAATAGTTAAAAAAAACTGTTATAAATATTTAAAAACTGTTTTGTAATGTTTTGAAAACTGTTTTTAATATTAAAGAAATTTTGTTAAGAAAATGTTTTACAATTTTTTTTTTAAACCGTATTATAAAAATATTGTAAAAACTGTTTTTAACATTTTTAAAAACTGTTTTGAACATATTATAAAAACTGTTTTAAAGTTTTAAAAAACATTTTTTTAAACGGTTTTAAATAGTTTAAAAAAACTGTTGTGAATGTTTAAAAATTGTTATGTAATATTTAAAAAAACTGTTTTTAATATTATAAATTTTTTTAAGTGAATGTTTTACAAATTTTTTGAAAAATTGTAATATAAAAATATTGTAAAAATAGTTTATAACATTTTTAAAAACTGTTTTGAATATAATATAAAAACAGTTTTAAAGTTTAAAAAAATTAAAAAATCTTTTAAATAGTTAAAAAAAACTGTTGTGAATATTTAAAAATTATTTTGTAATATTTTAAAAACTGTTTTTAATATTATAAAAAATTGTTAAGAAAATGTTGTACAATTTTTTTTAAAAATCGTAATATAAAAATATTATAAAAACTGTTTTTAACATTTTTGAATATAATATAAAAACTGTTATTAAATAAATTAAATGGATTGATTTTAATTTCGCCTAATGGTTGTTTGATAGCCTCATGTGAAAAAAACTAGGTAAAATTTGCCTAGAAAAAATTTGCCTAGGCCAATTTTGCCATGCCCACTGTTTTGTCCATTGTCAACCAAACAGACCCTTAGGCAAAAGGGGAACTGTATATTATCCATTTAAAGGTCATATGTCGAACTTTCATTCATTTGGTCATTTTCTTGAATAACTAGGATTGTTGTTTGAATGACTCGTCCTTGTTCAAACAAAAAGAAATTTGGGAGTATAACTTTCGATCAAACCCTGGGCGTATAAATGAGACTCCCATATCTTGATTTTGAGAAGAAAGAAGTCTTCATAGAGAGAAAGTGATAAATTAGAGTGTTCGATAGAAAATAAAATGCGAGGGAAAATGCGAAAGGCTTAAAAATAGGGACAATGAAGATTTCATGCTTGTATATGTATATGTGAAAGATATACATATGAAAGAAATTTAGAAGACAAAAAAAATATGGTTAAATGTTCTTGAAAAAAACTATTTTTAAAAGAAAAGAAGAATATTTTGATGGTAAACATATGTATTTTCAACATTTATGTAAAATGTTGGGATAAAAAGATGAAATAAATAAAGTTTAGTGCTTGTTGTGCCATTATATTAAATAATGGGTTGAAATTTTTAATATTTACAAAACTTGGTTTCAAATGTCCATAAACCAATATTTATAAGGTTAATTGTTCAAGATAATAATTTAAAGATTTACATAGGGTAAAAGTGCAAATCCATAGACTGAAAATAAAAAGAGTAATGTTATAAATTGATTTTCATGAGTTGTTACAAATTGCATTGGTAATTAGTTTTGTGGATGGTTGTTCAAATAACTGTTGAGTATTAAAGCATCTAACCCAAAACTAATTGACAATGGGTGGAGCACCCCATGATCTTATACATTGTGGTGCAAGGATATAATTTTTTCATGTGTCACTTTATGTCTCAACACATTCCCTCACGCGTGGCATTACTTGAGTGTAATACGTGGACATATTTATATTTGGTGATGCAGAGCAACTGGGCTATTGGGCTATGAATAACGTGCTCGATTCGAGCATCCAATGGCAATAGGTGGAGGGACCCCGTGATATTATAGATTTTGTTGCAAGTCTTTAATTTTTCCATCTGAGATTTCATATTTTAACATGCCCCCTCACGTGTGACGTCACTTTCGCCAAACATGTGTACATATTTATATTGGGTTGCGCGAAGCAATTGGTTCATTGTGCCATGAATAACTTGCTATGATACCATGTTAAATATTAAAGCTCGTAACCCAAAACTAATTAGTTATGGTGGAGAATCCCATAATCTTGTATACTGTGATGCAAGACTTTAATTTTTCTATATCGGACTTTATGTTTCAATAATAACTATGAGTGTCAATCTAACAATAGAGTAGTTTGAACGATAGTAGTTTCATTCGAATGACCTAAACCTTTTAGATTTTTTCAATTTGGCTCATGCAATTTTGTAAGCTTCAGTTTGGACTCATTAACTCTTTGTTAACCTAAATGAATTGTTAAATACATAAGTGTAGGGTGTAGACGTAAAAAGGAAGGTTAAACATGTAATTTGATTGGGGTAATTGTGCGTGCAAGTATAAATTAATAAATGGAACATGTCAATTAGGATAAATTAAGGTCTTGGGAGGAAATAATTATAGTATAAGGTGATTGTTCATCAATGGCAGCAAAGTAAATTATTTTTTAGAGAGTATATGAGAGATAACTTAAATATGGACTTCTTTGATAAGTTTTAGTAGCCACTAAATATTATTTATCCAAATATGTTGAAAAATTTAATTGTTGGAAGTGAAATTGCCATTGGGTTAAAAACTGATTTGATCTCTACTTTTCAAACTCAAGTGTTGATATTTTGAGAACATGGTTACAGAAATTTTATACAAGGCTATTGAAACAAATTTTAACTCTCACTCAAGGACATTTTAGAGTTAGCAAATGAGTTTTTTTAAGTCCCAAAGGTATTTTCGTAAAGTGATGTTAAATTTATCCAGTGAAAAATGTTTGCGATGAAATATTGTCATAAAAAATTATCATTTTGCCCTTATGAAAAATATAGGAAAAATGCATGATAATAATTCATGAATTTTTAGAAATTATCTAATTAACTAAATTCACAAAACTTTTAACCATTTTTACATATCAGTTAAATCATCGAGTCTGGATTTATCAAAACTTCTTTTGGTCTTAGATAAGAACTCGATGAGTTTAGCCTACTTTATAATTACTTAAGAATATATATGTATATATATATATATATATACAGTCCTGCTCTTGTGCGGACTAGTCCGCATTTTAAGAATGCGGACCGGACATGTGCCACCTAGTGGTGAGCCCAGAAGAGAGAGAGAGAGAGAGAGAGAGAGAGAGTCTATAATTTAGGCGATAATTTCTAGGCGCACCGTTAGGTGACACATGTCAGGCCGCATTCTTAAAATGCGGACTAGTCCGCAATATACCTACTCTTGTGCGGACCGAATATGTGTCACCTGGCGGTGAGCCCAGAAAAGAGAGAGAGTGTAACTATAATTTAGGCAATAATTTCTAGGCACACCGTTAGGTGACACATGTCCGGTTCGCACTCTTAAAATGCGGACTAGTCCGCACAAAAGCATTATTATTATATATATATATGCATAATTGTATCCATTAGAAATAATATATCTATATTATAACTCTAATACGATAGTATCAGAGTTATTAATATCATTTAATGTTCACTAAAGTTACGAAGCCATGATTCTGAGAAAATCAATAGTCGTGGACTCTTTTGACATCAGTATCAAAGGTTAATAAGACATTAATTGTCAACCCAATAAGATATTAAGCCAACAGTCACAAACGATTTCTCTCTTCCGCTTCCTCTATTTGCGTCTGGATCTTCCCCTTCACTTCCCCATTTTCCTCTTCCTCTTCACTTCCATATTTATCATATATAACCATATCCTCCCCCCAATACCCACAAAGGTTATCTAGAGAACCAACATAACTTTTCTTCCATTCTAACAACAGGATTCCTCAAATATTTTGAAAGCCATAGAAAATCTAATTTCATTCGAACCCACGTAATCTCTTCTTTCAATTTCATTACAATAAAACCATCATCCACAACCACAATATATAAGCATAAACATAACAGGCGACCACATACAAACCAACTATTACCTATCTATTTCTTTGTTATTTCCAAGGAAGAATAAAGTAATTTGGGAATTGATTTGTTGGTTGAAATCTAGGATTTGAAATCCATGGCGTGAAATGGGCAGGGAATAGAGCTTGCCATTCTGGAAGACATAATCAGCCGGCTTTTGGAATCACGACAAGCGAGAATGGTGCGCCAAGTTCAGCTATCTGATGCCGAGATCCGCCAACTCTTTTTCGTTTGTAGAGATAAGCACATGTGATATAATTATTAAAAAAAGGGTGTCCATGTGCGTTGTCAATTTTGTATTGAAGTGATTTTTTCTACTGTTGATGGGATACTTAAGAGCATATTATCATGTATAATAACAAATTGATTCAATGACATAAATACCATTTTCCAGAAATGAGTATGCCACACATTTTTTTATTTCATTGTCAGTTCGTCCCGATAATCTCTTAGCAATTGCAAACCATCTGAAAGTGACCAAAATAATTAAATTTAATATATTAGAAGGTGTTCAACATGTTCAAATTTAATTATTAGCAGTAGAAAGTATGAGATTGTCACTGACCCTTTTGATGATGCAAAAGCTTAGAAACTCTCTACCCATGCTAGAAGAGTTGTTCAAATAATATTCTAACTATAAGTCAGAAGGTGAATCCGTTCAGCTTTACTTGGATAATTTTATCTCAAAACTTATATATGTACTCATATGTGTGGACTTTTGGAATAGTGAAAGGGTGTGTTAAAAGCATATGTGGAAATTGCTAAGAAAGTTTTTTTTTTAATTTAATAATGTTAAATTTAAATTTTAGATAATGAATATGTATTGTAAATAATTATGTAAAGATTTGGATTAGTCCTTCCGCTACGTATGAGTTGAAAATATTACTCTTGAAAGTATTGAATAATTTTTAATTTTTTTCATTTTTTTGTCATTGGATAAGTTCCCAGATTTTGTACTGCATTACCCTAAAGATAAAAATGTGTTTGTTCACGTTGAGTTTGGCAAATATTTGTCTGCCAAATTTGTAGTAATTTATTTTGAATTTTTGTTTCTATCTAAACATGTATCTCTCGAATTAAAAGTAAATTTGAGTTAAGAGGTCGTGTTTGTGCTCGACACCTCTAAATCAAATTTTGGATAATTTTCTTGTATCGTGCCTAAAATTGTGACCCTATTTTGAGTCCATTATTTTTAAGTGATTCACGATAAATATTAAGCATAATATTGTACATAGGTGTTTATTTTAATGACGTATGATTATTTAAATTCAATCATAAGTGTTTATTTTATCAAATATTCGCGCATCGTGCGAATTACTTGCTAGTTATAATTAAAACTAGACATATAATAGCATTCACTAATTCTATACTTTTTAGTCTTAATGATTATATGTAAACATATATAATAACTTAGGGTCCGTTTGTTTGGCATAATTTGCCCAGGCAAATGCCAAAAAGTTGGCAAATATGAAAATTTGCCCACATTTTGACTGTTTGGTTGCATAATTTTGCCTAGGCATTATTTGCCAATGTACAACACCTCATATGCACAATCTGTGGGCAAATTTTGCTTACCTATTTGAGTGAGAAATATTTGCCCACAAATTTTGCCAACTTCTTAAACGGTTTTAATGTTTTAAAAAATAATTTAAAAACTGTTTTAAATAATTAAAAAACTGTTATGAATATTTAAAAATTGTTTTATAATGTTTCAAAAACTGTTTTTAATATTATAAAAAATTGTTAAGAAAATGTTTACAATTTTTTTAAAAAACCGTATTAACAAAATATTGTAAAAACTGTTTTTAACATTTTTAAAAACTCTTGTGAATATATTATAAAAACAGTTTTAAAGTTTTAAAAAATAATTTTAAAGACTGTTTTAAATATTTAAAAAAAAAATATTTAAAAACTGTTTTGTAATGTTTTGAAAACTGCTTTTAATATTATAAAAAATTGTTAAGAGAATGTTTTACAAATTTTTTGAAAAACCGTAATATAAAAATATTGTAAAACAGTTTTTAACATTTTTAAAAATTGTTTTGGATATATTATAAAAACTGTTTTAAAGTTTAAAAAAATATTTTGTAAAACTGTTTTAAATAGTTTAAAAAAACTGTTGTGAATGTTTAAAATTTGTTTTGTAATATTTTAAAAACTGTTTTTGATATTATAAAAAATTGTTAAGAGAATGTTTTACAAATTTTTTGAAAAAACGTAATATGAAAATATTGTAAAAATAGTTTTTAACAATTTTAAAAACTGTTTTGAATATAATATAAAAACAGTTTTAAAGTTTAAAAACAAAATTAAAAAATATTTTCAATAGTTAAAAAAAACTGTTGTGAATATTTGAAAATTATTTTGTATTAAAAAAAATTGTTAAGAAAACGTTTTACAATTTTTTTTAAAAACTGTAATATAAAAATATTGAAAAAACTATTTTTAACATTTTTGAATATAATATAAAAATTGTTTTTAAATAAATTAATTGGATTGACTTTAATTTCGCCTAATGTTGTTTGATAGCGTCATCTGAATTTGCCTAGGTAAAATTTGCCTAGGCAAAATTTGCATAGGCAAATTTTGCCATGCCTACTCTTTTGCCCACTTGCAACCAAACGGACCCTTAGAGTATCGGAAGGGATCGTTTTGATATAAATCCATATCTCGTCCATATAATTAATGGATTTATGGGATATCGAATAACTGGGCTATGGGATTTAAAACTTGATTGGATCCATTTAATTGATTCGGATTCTAATATGAATAAAAAAAATTGTCAATCTTATGTTTGACCACTATATTGTGCTTCATTGTCAGTCCTTGAAATGATGATCATATTTCTACAGCTAAAATAAGCTCTACGTACTACAGTCTATACATATGTTTTCGTTCCCTTGTCTTTTTTTTGTTGTTGAAATGAGTTTATATATACACCAAAGGAAAAGGACAAAAGCCCAACCAACCAGCAATGGCATCCCAAGGCTCCCAAGAAAATCGGAACAAACCGGTTAAGCCCAACAACAAAACATTAAATACAACAAACCCAACTCCGACAAAACAAAGGAAAAACAATTTCACTTAGCTTTGGATTGTGATGGGTCAATACCGCTGGTGCAGACTTATTTTTATAAATAATATAAGTTTGCATCAGCGGTATTGACGAACCACAATGCAAGACATCAAAAAGTTTAATGTCTCAGAGATAGCACTTGCAAAATTATGGGCTGGGTTAATTTGAACGGGTCAAATATGGATTGGACTAAATGTGAGTTGGGCCAAATATAGATTGGGTTAAATGTGGGCCAGACCAAATATGGACGGACCAATTATGGATTGGGCCAACCCATTGTTCTTCTACTAAAGTATTACAATTCGAGGTATATATAAAAAAACTCATATTTTACTCACAATTTTTAAAAATGAGTATTATATTTGATTTGTATCTTTTAAAATTGAGCTCTATATTTGATTCCTAACTTTCATATATGGTCCCTTATTTAACCCATAGCTTTGAAATATGAGGTCTATATTTAACTCATAACTTTTAAATATGGCACTCATATATAGATGAGTGGCTAATATGTATTGTTTTATTATGTGGGTCACATTTTGCTACTATTACTCATAGACATCAAACTTTTTTTCAAAACAAAGTCATATACAAATCGGATCAATAACCCATAAGCAACTGACACACGCGTCACAACGAAAACCGAACCCACCCTTTAGAACCACCACTAAAGCAAACGATAGGAGCACATTATTCTACGTTATCGTACCTCTTTTTCATTATTCTAGCTTTGATCTACGTCTTACACTCAATGTTTATCATTTTTGAGGTTTAAGGATCCTTACGCTATTGCCTCATATGCCTTTAACATGTCCCTAGTTAGCATTTGTTAACATGATGAAATTGCAGGCCTCTTGTGCAAACTAGCGGGGGTAACATTTAGAGTATCAATCAAATGCAGGACTACTAATATGAGTAATGCCACACCCACCAACTGTTAGTACTAATTCATTATAGATGGTGCTTTAAATGCATTGTAGCATAGTGAGATTCACACTTTGATAGTGGAAAACACACTTTGATACAATGCATTTAAAACACAATAAGCTTATGTATCTTTATTCTACTAATATTTTAAATGAATGCACTAGTTTTAGGTCCATTACCATGGCTTTTTCCCCACTCCTACCTCAATGGATGAATTGTGTTGTTGAATCCTGGGGACAGTTATCTGAAGTTCGAAGGATCACTAATTAATGTGCGGATGATATTTATGTCTTAAGAATATGTGTCTAACACACACATCAGCATTCACAGATAAATCGTTCCAATTTATTATCCTTTTGGTTTTCTCTTTTGCGCATATAACAATATAAATATTCTATTGTAACTTGCTAAAAATATTGGAGTGAATGACTTGCATATTTTCACGAAAAATTGTTTTACTAATGGCAGTTGTGGAATATGCGAAACGATGTCATATTTAATAGAAAATGATACTTGCATCGGTTTTGTACACCGAATGCATAAAATGTCTGTATAGTTGACTAAAAAAATAAAGTGTGTATTTTTTTAGTTTGTACAAATATTTTATGCATCCGGTGCACAAAAACCTGTGCATATAACACCACACTTTTCAATAACACCATTCTTAGCTTCACTTGCCTTAAACATCAGGTAACTCGTGATTGCGTTAGCTTTCAAAATACGAGAGTTAGGCTTCCACCTGCTAATAAGTTTTATCATTTCAAAATGGACTTTATAAAAGATAACAATTCAGCTTCTATTGGAGGTATTATTCAGAACAAAAATGATATTTGTATCGAAGGTTTTGCTAAATTTATAGAGGCCACAAATGATATTGATGAGTTGATAACAATTAGAGAAGCTTTGTCTATTGCTTTTGTTAAAGGTATTGACAATACTCGTGTTGAAACAAATTCCTTCTCTACTGTCGTTGATATATTGGATAAGATAGTTGCTACTAATCCGTTGACAGGTCATATTTTTGTTGATGCTCCAAGTTTTATCCACAAAGCTTTGCACGTATATATGGAACCATTTTTTCGGTCCGGGTTTGTGGATAAACATTTGGTTTGTACAGAACTACTTACTTATTATATAGCTTTTGTTTCCTGTTAAAAAAATTAGTTATGGCCTTTTTTTTTGTTTTTTTTTGTAGCATTCTATGAGGTATCCCGGCCAATTTATGCGCACCGCGACTATTTTTTATTCGCGGTTCGTGGCTTTCGCTGATCAAGTATTATTTTGACAGTGTTTGGGATCGAGCTAGGGACAAACCAATTCCACCGTGAATGCTGTCCCAATGGCAGCCTTATACCACTGGGCCAAGAGATTCGATTAGTTATGGCTTCAAACCGGTAACCTGTTCAAGTATTTGGTTACATCGTTTATAGTTTTAACTTAGAAAAATCAATTTCCTCATTTTGTCTTTTCGTTTCCGGTATATATATATACTTCTTTAATATTTTTTTTTCTAAACTTAGATCCATGTCATTTTATTTTGCAGCCTCAACTCCCATCACCAGGGTCGACCTGAGATTTAAAGGGCTTGTGCGAAAAATAAATATAAGGCCCCTTTATATTTACAAATTTGAATTTTTGTAAATAATATCACTATATTTATCATATATTATAAAAAAAATACCAGTCAATAATGCGTACTACAAGCAATCAAAATAATTGAAAATAAATTTAATATATTTCCTTTTCAAATCCGTGAAATTTTCAAAAAAGAAAAGAAGTGGAACATCTTCAAAATCAACCAACATCTTTTATCATGTCACTCGGTGAAAGCTTGTTGAAAAAGACTAACTAAAAAATTTTCTTTTGCCATTTGTACTAGCAAAATCACTAATTATTTTTTGACAATTAAGTTTATGTAGCAAATCATGTTCAATAAACAACAAAGAGAGTCCATTTAGCATTTCTTATGGCATAGTTGATCACAAGTAATTATTTAAAATTGTTTATTTTGAAAAACTTATTTTTGCAAATGCTACCATAATATGTATAGTCAATGGTATACTATAAGCAATAAATGAATTTGGAAAACAATCGTGTCCTTTTTTAAAAATTAATTATATCAATCAGTGTGTTTGTATCTTTGGATAAAAATATTTTGCAAAACTTTTAGTTCTTCGAATAAATCATCCCCATCAATATCAGAAGAAGTTGTATACTTTAAAATAGCTTCAAGGTGATCACAACACGATTTCATCTTCTTATCATCCATCATAATTATCCTCGCCTTAATCCCATCATATGGAGTCAGCTACATGGATTCTCCTTTCCCATTCTAATTTATATTATAAGCAATATTAACATTCAAGTTTGATTCCTTAAGATTTCTCATAATAATTTCCTCCCACGATAGCTTAGGGCGACACTTTTCTCATTTACCCTCTATTTTTAATAATCTTTCTCTTATTATAGGTACATCTACTGGTCTACACAACACATGTCCATATCATCTAAATCTGATTTCTCTTAATTTATTGCAGATGGGAGTTACTCCTAACTTTTGTCTCACATAATGGTTTTTAATTTTGTCATTTCTAGTGATTCATATCATCTATCGGAGCATCTTCATCTCATTAACATGAAGACTCTGTTCATTTTTTTTCTTTAAAGCCCAACGATCAGCTCCATAGAGGGTTGCTGGCATAACAACTGTTCTATAAAACTTTCGTTTTAATTTGTTAGTTATCTTTTTATCGCATAACACCCCACTTGTTTGTCTTCATTTCATCATCCAAGCAGTTGATATTCTACTCATAACATCCTCATCAATATCCCCATTACTTTGTATCACTGAACCTAAATAACAAAATTTATTAGTTTGGTTTATCATTATTTCTTCAATCTTTAATACTATGCTATCAAACTCCTCATTATTAAATTTACATTCCATAAATTCAGTTTTATTTTTACTGATTTTTAGTTCCTTAGACTCTAAGGCATTTCTCCAATTATCTAGTCTCATTGCTAAGGCCTCCTTTGAAATGTCTACTAAAACTATATCATTCGTAAACAACATACACCATGGGACATCTTCTTGTATGTACTTAGTAATCTCATCCAATACTATAACAAATAAATAAGAACTTAAAGCCGATCCTTGATGTAGACCAACTTTAATCATAAAATCATCAGTTTGTCCACAAATAGTCCTAGTGTTATCATACATATCTTTAATAACTTTAATGTAACTTAGAGGGAAAAATCCAAAACTTTTTCCTTCACCCTTAGGTAATAAAATAAAGCACAAAACAATATATACAGGTAGAATACAGGACACGGACTAGAATATGTAGCACCGGTGAGCATGAACTGTCTGAATGTGATGTAGACTTGAAATCTCGAATCGCTAAAGCATACCTGCACACATGAAACAGACAAACAAATACCCAGTGAAGTATGGAGGAACAAATGATACCAATTTATATTTCTAATAAGAACAAATCATTTGAAACATGAGAGCAATTATTTTATACTAATTTGAAAGAAATATAATCAATCAATTTGTAAATCCAGATATCAATAGAAACGCTCAACAAATCTCCCCCTACATCACATACATCTCTCCCCCTTTTGTCTCAAATAGACAATCCGGTGAAAAGATAAACCAATATGAAATATATATGAAATCAATTTGAATCAAGTTGATACCAATTCGAGAATAGAAAAATGCTAGATGACCATTTGCCATATTTCCTCCATTGTTACATTGGTTTGAGCTCATACTTTCATACTTATTTTTTGGTACATTATTTGGTATCATCATCTTCCAACAACCACACAACACAAATGTTTTTTCACGTCTCGTTATCCCTCCGATCTTACTTATTTTATGTCGAGTCTAGATGCCGTACAACACCAAATACGATATCCACCGCAAGAAAAGCTCACAGTCTAAAGAGCAAACCACTTTGATGCAAAATAAGGAGATCTCAAAACGACATATGTATATATGCTTCTTGGATCTCAAACATGGGTGTAACCTAGGGTTTTAGTTTGGAATAATTTTTCTCAAAACAAACACATAAACTTGGAGAGATTTTTAAATATGTTTGGGAACTCAAAAAGCTTAAAAAAGTCTCTTAATTTTTTTTTTCCGCACTCCTGTATATAGTAGGTTTTTTAGAAGCTAGGTAGTCTTGGAAAATGAAGGTTACATTGGAAAACACGCCAGCTCATTTGAATGAAATAGGATCTCATTCGAAAAGCTTCTAACGTTACTTCTAACGAGATTCCAGAGGACGCTAAAAATGGATCTTTATATGGTCATTTATCACTGTTCTAACGAGATGCGTAAAATCGTTCGAATGACAAGCCCAAGGTCATTTTAACGACATGTCAAATTTTCAAAAAGCATTTTAAAAGATTTTTATAAACTCACACCCAAAACCAATCCAAGGAACAAACATAAACATGTATTAACACCTCATTGATATCTCTCGAATGATGAAGATGAAACTCGACTCGAAAGACAATGTATATTCGATGTCTCTTTATTTTTGGCGGCTACTATTTTTAATAACATGACACAGTCTTATAAGATAAACAACTCAAGTCATATCCTTGACTAAAACAAGTTTTGTGCAAAGACGAAATTAAGCCAATACATGCAAATTGACTCGATTGGCTATTCCGGGACAAAACTCAAAACAAAAAAACTATTGATCCGTCAAGCTCACTAAGAATCAATTTCTAATCCCAAAAGGAAAAAAATTACAGGCGCTTGACTGACACAAACTTGGGTAGCTTTGCTTCTTGTATAAATCTTTGTCTCATTGGTGCTAACCTGCACACTTAAATACGCCTTCAAATGCAAAGAGAATATAACAATACATGAATTGCATATGAAAAGCCCTCCTCCTTTGTCTAACCATCTCTACCTAAGAAAGGATGTCTCCCCATAAGTTAACGATCTCCCCCGAATAAACAGAGTTAGATACCATCTTTTTCCTTTTTATTCAGGAATAGGCAAAGAATAAGGTGCACAATAATAAAAATACTTATTCCCAATAAATATCAAATCTCCCCTATGGGTAATCATAAAGAAAAAATAAATATATTATGCAGTGGTGTGAAACAAGCATGCAATGAAAAACAATTCCGTTCCACAAGCACAAATAATCCAAACTACGAATAAATGATATCAACTATTATGTAAGCATTTAAGTATACAATACCATGGTGATCATAACAAATGCCAATATAAATCAAAGATTAAGCATAAGGCATTAAATGGATTAAATGAAAATGCAAAGACTCAAAACACAAAAATACCATATATATATATAACCATACATATACTAATGAAGCACAACTATATATAAGTATAAACGACCACAAAAGACACAAAAATATAAGCGTTACACACTCGCATAGTATCAATGCGGCTAAATATGGTGGTAAGGAATGAAGGGGTATGAACTAGAAACATGAGAAAATGACCCAATCACTCAAAAATATTCAAGTAGATCTATTTGTTCGCGATAATTTATCAACTTTTAATTAAGACTCACATGTCAAATAAAGAACTCAAAAAAATAAACAAACACAATGCACACTTGCCTAGAAATTTTGATGATTCTCAAATCAATAGAGCCAAAACAATTACGCTCAACTAGGACCCATTGTGCAAACCCATCTTCAAATAAACACCTTAAAAGATTTATCATTTTTCTCTCTCCTTTTCTTTTGAAGATGTCTTTTTTTAAGCATCAACGTAAAAAATTTGGCCTCAAAAACATTTTTCTATTTTTATTGCCTCTTAATCTTTTAAGCTCTTACCAATGGTGTCCTTTCACACAAATAAGATAAGTATCAAACTCACGGACCAAATTTTCTAGGCCTTAGAAACATTTTTGGACATAAATTTGACCTTAGAAACCTTTTGACTATGGTGGAGTTATGCAAACCCATTCCACAAATTCGGATCGAAATTTGGCCTTGGAAATTTTATTTGGAGTCTAAGTCAAAATTTTGGCCTTAGAAACTTTTTCTGTTTTTACATGCACAACTCCCCCATAGTCAATTTTTTTATGACATGACAAGATTATTGAGAGAACACCTCACTTAGGTCATGTGACGTATGAAGTTAAAATCTAAAAGAGATTGTGAAAAGTGTGTACGAAGGCATATAGGAAGTATATCCATCATGCAAATCAATTTCAAACTACTTCATGCAAATATGATTAAAAACAATCCAAGCATTGAAAATTGTAATCAAATGTCCTAGTCACATGGATATATGGAAGGAATGGGATTCAAATACATCGATATGCCACACGATATATGTAAAACTAAACTACACATAAACAAAAGTCTTTTTGAGTTTTTTTTAATATATTTTTCAAAACAACTCAAAAGACAAACAAAATCTTTTTATATATTTTTCATTAAGACCCAAAACTGGAAAATCAAATTATAAAAGATAAATATCATACAAATAGCAACATATATATCATGAAGAACAAAAGCTAGTGTATAAAAAACATGCAACCACAATCACTCACAAGATATAGCATGGGAAGAATCATGTGATAGCATGTGAGACTTAATAAGTCCAGGGGCGGATTCACATGGAAGGATGGTGGGGCAAGTGCCCCACTCTAAATCTCAAATTCGAATTTGTACTCCTAAAAAATTATAAATTTAGAGTTGTGTCCCACCCGAAAAAAGAAAAAAATTTAAAATTTTACCCCTAAAAAATTTCTAACCCTAAAAAAAATTAGGGGACTCCCGCCCCCGAACCCCCGGCAATGGTTTGTTCCCCACCCAAAATAAATTCTTGGATCCGCCTCTGAATAAGTCTACCATTAAGTACAACCAAATGAGATCTCTTAACCCACATAGGTATAACATGGCAATCTAGGGGTTGGGTAACCTTGTTGACACCAAACTTAGACTTCTTAGGACCATTTCTAAGATCATAATAAAAATGACTAAGGTGGCTTTCCTACTGTAATGTGTGGAAGTGTAGACACGAGGAATGTTACCTTTAGTTGACTTTTTCTAAATTCACTAGCAACGGGTGACTCTCTAAAAACTTTGGTCTTCTCTTTAGCAGTAGACGTATAAGTAATATCGAAGCCAATCCCACAAGTGCAGGGGTGGCAATTCGAGCTCAAACACAACAACACTGAGAACACACTATATATTGACTCACTTGAGTCCACATATATAGGAGTTTCAACTAGTTTAGATATATAGACAAAATTGGTTAGTATAGTTTGAGAACTCCATCTCCTCATAGGTACATGCTACATGAAGAAACCCAAGTCTAAGAGAATCTTCAAAAGGAATTTAATTATAACCCTAAAATCAAAAATAGGACACTTGCACTGCATCCTATATATTACCTATGTGCTTGAATGGTTTATCTACACTTGAAATCATTTTATTTCCAAACAAATCATTTTATATAATTTTAAACATTTTTTAAATGATTTTTGAATTAATTAAAAATTGGTTTTAAAAGTTTTGTGGGTTAAAATGGAATTCCAGAAACTTGAATTCTTTGCTCATTGTTTGCCTGGGTAGAATCCGAAAACGCTAGAGAGTTGGAGGTGTGCCTTGTAATTAGTTTCAACACGCATTTTTTATTCCATCTGATGCGTACAAGTGTTGGCTTTCCAATAATGAGATGTGTGTTTTCTCTTAGACACAAAACACTTATTCAATCTCTGTCATTGGATCAACTTCATCAACGCTCTTCATGCATTTAGAGTTAATTCGTGTGACCCAAGCCTTAACCAATCAATGTTAGTTTAAACCACGGCTTGTGATGAATCGTTGAATCAAAGTTAAACCAGTTAGACTTGATCTCAGCCGTAGGATTGATGCTGATGTTCTCGATCCTTCTTCACTATGTATAAAAGAAGACAAAGCCTCATCATTTTGAGAGTTTTGCCAATTCGTTAAACCTAAGAGAAAAGAGAGAATAAAGAGAAGAGAGATAAGGGAGAAGAGTGAAAAGAGAGAGGAAACCCTAGTTTCTTCGTAGATCCAAACCTCTGTGAGATTTCTCCCTAACCAAACACCAAAACCTAAAAGTCCCATACATCAGGAAACCCACCTTTTGAGAGATAGATCTTTATAGGGTTTCTATGTTGGTGGTTTTGTGTTCTTCATTTGAAGACCTCTTCAAATACATTGATTCTCTCAGAACTCATCTCTAAGAAAGATTTAAGTTACATTATTGAAACTGAGTCTTTCTAAAAGAGAAAATCTCACGATTGTAGTTTTCTGTTTCTCTTTTTAGATCTGATTTCTTAGATCTAATCTGTTTCAACTAGTTTTTGAAATAAAATTTTTAATTTCAAAAATTATTTTCAGATCTAGTAAGTTGTGTGTGTTTTCAAGTTTTTATTTCATATTTTATGAAATACTGGTGTACAAAAATAACAGGAACACAAACGAACTCGTGCTAAAGTTTTAAAAGCGATCAGATTTGGAAAATAAAGTTTTAGATCAAAACTTGTTGAACCAGTCCTTGCATGTTAAGTCTGAATCTGATTTGATAGAGTAGACTTCTAGTCTAGTTGGATCTGCAATTGGAGGTTTACAATTTCAAAAATATTTTCAAAACCCAGAAATTGTATAAGACCTTGAACCGTCTTCCGAGCAAGGTATCCTTGAGATCCGTGGTTATATAAACGATTAAGAAGTCTTTGCTTGAGAAATCAAGATTCAGAAATAACTTTCATATTAGAACTGTTGTAATTTGTTAGGAAAGTTTGTACAAATCTTGAGAGGGTGAGTTGCATTTTTGCATGTAGTAACACATCACAAACACTATCTCACACAAACACTTAGACACTGTGGTTCTGTCTGAGAATCCTGAATTTGAAAGAATTGCTGGAATCTTAATTCAAGGAGAATGAAATCAAGGAAAATACAGAGAAGCAGCAAGAAAGGATAAAGTTACAAGTCATAATACCTTTGGAGTGGAGAATCTCATGTAGGTATATTCTGAACTTAGGTTAGGATCTTTGTGGTTTGCTTAAGTGTTGTAACCTGATTTTTATTCTAGTGGATTTTTTATTTTATGCCGTAGAGGGCACCGTGGATGTTTCCCTTACTTAAGGGTTTTACCACATTAAAAATTCATGTGTCTATTTATGTGAATGTTCTTGATTGTTATTGTGATTGGGATTGTATGTTAAAGATAGTAGATGTTTATTAAAAATTAAACTTAAGGTAATCAACTATCAAATTTAATCCATACATTCAGAAAAAGATTTTATAACACATCTTGTGTTTTTCGAAAAGAGTTTTGCCCAAAAAGTTTGTTCGGAGTTTACTCAACTTATAACTATTTGTTATTAATCTAGTAAACAAAAGGCTTTCAGTATTAAGGTAGTTTTTCAATTGATATCAGAGCAGGAACACCATTTGTGATCCTGAAACTTAAGAAATTATTTTTGAAATTTATTTCTGAAAATTTCTGAGTATGGAAGAAAAATTTGAGAAGTTGGATAACCTATCCAGACCACCACTCTTTGATGGAAATAATTTTTCGTACTGAAAAGTGCGAATGACTGCTTTCATTCAAGGAACCCTGGGTGATGAAGTCTGGGAAATGATTGGAACAGGGTATGAACATCCTACTAAACCTACCTCTGCCACTAATCCAATAAGGATTAAGAAACTTCTCTGTGAATTTACTAAGGAGGAGAAAAAACTGTCTCTTGATAATAACAAAGGAAAAAATGCCATCTTTATGTCCATTAATGAACATGAATTCAAAAGAATATTCATTTGTTCTACTTCTAAAGAGGCATGGGATACCTTAGTCATAGCTCACGAGGGTGATGAACGTGTCAAAGCTGGAAAAACCCAAATGCTTATTCAGCAATATAACACCTTAATTATGAATGACAACGAATCCTTTGACGATTTCTACATAAGGTTAACTGATATTTTTACAAAACTTCATGAAAATGGTATAACCTATAGTAGAAAGGAAATTTTGTCAAAGATTCTTAGGTCATTGCCATCTAAATTTAACAACAAGAGATATGATATTGAGGAAATGAATGACCCTAATATGACTCCTGAACTACTTAGCAGTAAACTTAGGACTGTTGAATTGGAATTGGACTTTAAAAAGCAATTGACCAGACAGATCAATAGAGACTCTAGTTCTAAAGTTGTGTTTTCATCTAAATTACAGTGCCTAAATTGAACTCTATAGACTTTTGACACTGACTGTCTTCAAAACTGTGATTTAGAAAACCTTGACAATGAAACATCTCTTATGAGTAAGCATTTCAAAAAGATTTTGAAATTCAGAAATACTGTAGCCTCTAAACAAGATAAAATCAAATTATCAAGGTAATCAATCTCACAGACCTCATGACAGGGACAATACCAAAAACACTTATGACGGGAGGAATTATGACACCAACCGACCTAAAACTAATGTAAAAGATGTCAAGTGTCACTGTTGTGGTAAACTTAGTCACTATGCTAGTAAATGTCCAGCTAGTTTTAATAACAACAATAAGGCCAGTATGTGTAAGACATGGGACGACTCTAGTGATTCTAATGAGGATGAAACTGAGTCAACCCAGATGAATGAGAATTGCATGTCTTTCTTTTCTAAGATAATATATAATGATGATGCATGCTTGTATGTTCATGAACCTACTATGCCTGTTGATATTGTTAATGATATTGATGATAATTATATTTCTATTACTGCTGAAAGATTGTGTGTGAGTCAAAGTGAGGATGTTGATGAAGAATTGAACGTGTGCGTGAGTAAAGAACCTAAACAAATCATAGGGGACAATTCACACGATGTACATAGTGAGTCTGATGATGACCTGCCTGATCTACATGAATTGTACACTAAAACGGTTAAGAAGAGTGCTCACCTAGATAAAATGATAAAAACCTTAAGTGAGCGTATTGAATTGCTTAACCAAACCATTAGGAAGAACACTGAAGATTATACTACCCAATGTGTTGCTCATGAGACTGAGATTGAGAATTACAACTTGAAAATAAACTCCTTGATTCAAAAGAACCATGAATTTGAACAAAAATACAAGGCAACCCTTATTGAACTAGAAGAGTCAAAGAAAAAGGCTTCAAATGTTCTTAAAAAATGTCAACATTTTGAAAAACAAACCAAGACTTATGAAAAATTGTTACTGGAAGTAAATTTAACTCTGAAGATAAGTCTGGCCTAGGTTTTGGAGAAATAGTGCACACAAGTAAGACCAAAGTTTCTCCTGAAAATGTTGCTTTTGTAAAATAAGGCCAAACTTCTCAAAATATTCAAAAAGGTGAACCTAGTCTCAATGTCTCTCAAACAACACATAGTCAGTACAATCAACAGTTGAAACCAAACTGTCAAACCAAATATATTTGTCCTTTTGCCAGAGACCAAAGACTGCATCCTAAACCTAATGATGACTGGACTATTGTACCCAATAGATCCAAGCCAATTTTCAAAGACTTTAATCAGAAATTTAAGTCCTATACCGATCAGTATTGTTCCTATTGCGATATTTTTGGACATACTCTCGATGAATGTTTCCAGAAAAGGACATACACTCCTATCTACCAGAACTTTAACTATTTTAGGAAATTCAGAAATACATATATACTTCCTAGACAGGACACAAACAACTCTAACTCTAAAAAGAAAAAAGGAGGGTCCAAGAATAAGAAGAAATCATTTAGAAAGACCCCTTAAATCTTTTCAAAGTCAAACGGTAAAAAAAATTTAAAAACTAAGCCTATTTGGATTAGAAAAAATGATTTACTACCCCAGCTCAAGTGCAACATTGTCATTTTTACTTTAAAGGCACAAAGCACTTCAACTGGATGGTATTTAGACTCTGGATGTTCTAAACATATGACCGGGGATGAAATAAAATTGAAAAACAAGACCTACTTCCTTGGAGGTAGTGTCATGTTTGGAGATGGTGTTTCATCTCCGATCATATGTAAAGGAACATTGAGTGAGCAAACTTCCTGAACTAAATGATGTTTTATTAGTTAAAGGCCTTAAAGCTAATCTTTTAAGTATATCATAATTTTGTGACTCCAATCACTCAGTTACCTTTTCTAAAAATGATTACAAAATTATAGATGAAAAGGGAAATTGTATTTTGACAAGAAACAGAACCTCGAAAAACTGTTACACAGTAATTCCTAATTCTGAGTCTTGCAAAATTGCCAAATTAGAGGATTCTGATCTTTGGCATAATAGATTGTGACACACAAATTATGATAATCTTATAAGATTGAGTACCCAAGAGATAGTCAGAGGCTTACCAAAAATTAAAAATTCTTTTAATCCTGTATGTGGACCTTTTCAGGAAGGAAAAATAAGTAAATCCCCACATAAGAAAGTTAAAGATGTCCTTACCACTAAGCCCCTAGAACTTATCCACATGAACCTCATGGGTCCCTATAGAACTGTTACTTTCTGTGGGAACTCATGCACCTAGTTATAGTAGACGACTATACAAGATATACATAAGTAGCTTTTATGAAGCATAAATTGGAAACCTTCAATGAATTCTTAAGAATCCTGTTGAAAATTGAAAATGAGAAGGACAACCAAGTATATCGTATTAGGAGTGATAGAGGTGGAGAGTTTAATGAATCTGGAATTTCTGAGTATTGTGTAGCTAATGGCTAGAAACATGAGTTTAACGCTCCCAAAACCCCGCAACAGAAGGTATAACTGAACGTAAGAATAGGACTTTACAAGAAATGGCTAGGGTTATATTACATGCTAAGAATCTCCCTAGATACTTTTGGGTAGAAGCTATCCAAATCGCGTGTCACATTGTTAATCGTATCTACCTAACAAAAAATTCCAAGGAAACATCTTATGAGTTATGGTTCCACTAAAAGCCTAATCTAAAATACTTTAAAACCTTCGATAGTATCTGCTATATCTGCAAAGATAGAGAGCATCTTTCAAAATTTGATACCCAAGGAGAAAAGGGAAGTTTTCTTTGATATTCCCAAAATAGTAGGGCTTTGCGAGTTTTTAATCATAGAGCCAAAACTATTATGGAATCAGTTAATGTAATTGTAGATGACACAAGTGTTAGGAGCAGTGGCAGTCAACCAGTAACATTTGATGAGGACAATCCTGTTTTACCCCTGATCCTCAAGATGATACTGATTCACTGCCACCTGAGGATACCTCTGTACCCACCTAGGTTTCTGAAGATCATCCCATTGAAACCATTGTTGGTAACCCTTCAGAACCAGTTCGAACTAGATCCCAACTTCGTTAAGTGGAACAATATTCTTATTTTGTTTCTCTTGAGGAACCTAAAAATGTTAATGATGCCCTTAATGACTCATTTTGAATAAATGTTATGCAAGAAGAGCTAATCCAATTTAAGAGTCACGATGTTTGGGGTCTGGTTCCTAGACCTAAAGATTCGAAGGTTATTGCCACAAGATGGATTTTTAAAAATAAAACTGATGAAAATGGGGAGGTCATTAGAAATAAAGCTAGGTTGGTTGCACAAGGCTACTCTCATATTGAGGGAATTGATTTTGATGAAACCTTTGCACTCGTTACTCGTCTAGAATCAGTTCGTCTCCTTCTAGCAATTTCGTGTCATTTGCAGTTCAAATTATTCTATATGGATGTAAAATTCGCTTTTCTAAATGAAATTTTGTCTGAAGAAGTTTACGTAGAACAACCCAAAGGATTTGTTGATCCTTAGACCCAGACCATGTCTTTAAGCTTAAGAAAGCTTTATACGGTTTGAAACAAGCTCCTAGAGCTTGGTATGAGAGATTATCGACCTTCTTAGTGTCTCACAATTTTGTCCGCGACGAAAATGATCAAACATTATTTGTTAGAAAGGAAAATAAATAAGTCTTAATCACTCAAGTATATGTGGACGATATTATTTTCAGTTCCACCTGTCCTAAACAAGTAGAGAATTTTTCTGATATCATGCATACCGAATTTCAGATGTCGTTAATGTGTGAACTCCAATATTTTTTGGATTTACAAGTAAAACAATGCAGTGATGGTCTTTTTATTTTTCAATCCAAGTATGCGCAGATTTAGTTAAAAAATTTGGCTTAGATAATGCTAAACCTTCTAGAACCCCCATGAGTACTTCAACCAAACTTTCCAAGGATGATAATGGGAAAAATGTAGATTCCACTCTTTATATAAGTATGATAGGGAGTTTGTTGTATCTTACTGCGTCTCGATCTGATATATCTTTTACCGTGTGTATCTGTGCTAGATATCAAAGTAACCCTAAAGATTCTCACTTATTAAGTGTAAAAAAGATTATTAAATATGTTAAGGGCACTCTAAAATTTGGTATTTGATACACAAAAGATACAACTAGTTCTATTGTTGGATATACCGATGGCGATTGGGCCGGTTGTTCTGATGACAGTAAGAGCACTTCCGGTGCTTGCTACTATGTAGGCAATAAGCTTGTTGGTTAGTCGTGTAATAAATAGAATTGCATTTCATTATCTAGTGTTGAATCAGAATATATAACAGCTGGTAGTTGTTGTGCTCAATTACTATGGATTAGACAAATGCTTAGTGATTATGGTCTCACGAAAAAATAATTAATCATGTTTTGTGATAATCAAAGTGCTATTAATATTTCCAAAAATCCTGTTTTGCACTCACGAACTAAGCATATTAAGATTAGTCATCACTTTATTCGTGACCTTATCGAATCCAAAGACCTCATTATTGAATATCTGAACACTCAAAAACAGCTCACAGATCTCTTTACAAAACCATTAGATAACATTCATTTTGAGTATTTGCGTACTGCTATAGGCATGATTACTCTTAATTAATCTCTATTTTTTGTGATTTATACCCCTTGTATATTTGAGAAAAATTGGGGGAGAAGATCTTGAGTATTGCTTAGCGTTTTTACTATCTATTCCTATTCTAACTCAACTAATATGCCAAATTTAGTGCTTATCTTATTACAGGCATTTCAGACCCGTTGTACATCTTGTTTATACTGTGTAGGGTATTGGTTTGTATGTAGTTGAGTAATATATTTTTTTTACCTTATTTTCGCTTCTAGGATGGGAAAGGGTAGTTAGAATTTTTGTATAGGACACATAGGATTGTTGGTAAATAACACCCTCACTTGAGTTATATTCGTTACAAATTTCTCATAAGGTTGAACCTAGGACCATCTATAGAATATTTAACATACACCATATAAAGCAAGACCTCGTCGTGTGAATTGAAATTTAGTAGTCGGCTCGAACTTGGCGGAGTACTTTAAGAAGAAGAATCCATAGAAATTATTTGAATCGATATGTTGAAGGATATAAATTAGTGTTGTGTTAAAGTCTTTGGGGAGTCTAATGTATATATAGAAAATAAAAGTAACTGTTGGTAGAAATTTTAGCCGTTAGAATGTTACCGTTTAGTTATTAATTTTTTTTTAATTAAAAAGAGGGGAAGGTTGGGCGGATAAAAGGTATACGCCCAAGGTTGGGCGGCTAACATTTGCCCGCCCAGCTGCGGGTCCCACCTCCTACACAATGTGTATCACCCATATAAGTTTACACACCTGCTAAATTTTCTCTCACCTAAATGTATACGTTTAGTTACCCCCTTTGAGTCAAAACAGTCTAGATGTAAACATTTAGATGGCCCACTACAGATGGTCTAAGTACATGTTTTGTGCATCCTTTTAAATAAACCCATATAATCTTTTAACAACCCCCACACAAATGGGCTTGAAACCATTCAATCACCCCCATCAAATGGGGTTTAAAAAACAAATCTATTAAACTGATGACAACAAACTCTAAAGAATATCTTTAGATAATGTTTCACGGTCTTTTTTGTGCACATGCTCTCCCAATCTCTCTCTTCCATCAAATTAAGAAAATTTCTTGAGAATTATTCGAAATGAAACTAAATATTTTTTATCCTCTGAATTCTCTCTTATGTCCTCATAATACATTTATTTTAAGCACATGAAATATATTTGTTTGTTTGTGTTTCATATAGTGAAGTTTTCTACTTTTTTTTTATATAAAATGATTATCTCATTATGTTTTTAAATCCATATAAACAAGATTCGGGTTCTCTATGAAAAGGAGGCATTTATGCTCAAATCAAGCTCACGCCTACACGTTCTTGCAAAAGACTATTAATTGGAAGAATGAAAGTGATAGGGAGACACACTTTAGAGACATAATTTGAGAATACTGGACATGTGTCATCGTGCCATTGGTGAACACCTTGAATGGATGTGTCCCATCAAAGATGTTTACCAATGATACGGAGACACGTGTCTAGTGTCTCCAAATTGTGTCATCATGTGTTCTCCATAACATCACCTTAGAAGAATGATTTAAAGTAGAGATTTTATCCTCGTGACAATTTCTTCTAAACCCGTTACTTGATGTCAATTTGTTAATATCCTCAAATTTCTCATCTCTATCCATCTCTCTTCCTTCTCATAATAATAAGGGCTAAGACTTCGTATTCTCGACTAGGAGAAAAGGCATCATTTATTAAGAAAATTAAGTATCCGTGCTCATCACTAATAAACACACAATACATTTACTAATGTAAAAATATTTTGTTTATAGTGGACATGTGGAAAGCATATCACATCCATGTCATTTTTTTTTAGCAGATGGCTTTGACCCTTTTTTTTCGTTAAAGTAGTTTTATAATTAACACATGAGTCGGGCATGTAAGAGTACCTCAATTTTGATAACTAGCGGAATTACCAGACAATTGAAAACACTACTACTAATTGCAGATGATGTTTTCTTCTTTAGAAAACTTTATTTAGTTGATCGTATGCTTTTTATTTTAATCAGATTCAAAATGGTGATCTCTTAGAACTACTAAACTTCTTTTACACCAAATAAACAATCACAGGTCATATCTAGAAATTGTATTAAGTGGCCATAAATACACTTATTTTTTCTTTGTTATCAAATGCACCCATGAGCTTAAACTGCAGAAACATTTTATGATATGCTACCAAAAAAATCAAATGCACCCATTTTATTCATGCATTTGGAGCTCAAATTTGGAACAAACCCCCAAGCCAATATAATCACCAACCAAGTCTCCTTAATCATAACCAATGTTCTTATACTATCACAATTAAATAATAGGATGTATTTGACATAAAATTAAACATTAAAATTATCAGTAGCAATAGCAATAGCAAGATCAAATCCATTAATTAGTACAAACACAACACCACCTACATGCAAACCAAAACACAAACAAAACCCAACATAACTAATTTACTTACTTCCAACATCATTTCCTAAAAACTAGCCAAAACCTAACTACCATTATAACATCATTTCTTAGCCGTTTTTGGTACAACCTTCTTCTTCAAACTTCCTGGGCTTTTAACTTCACTCAATTTCTTCATCTTCTTGCCTTTCTTTTTCCCTCCCAAATTCTTCTTCATGGCATCTGGTGTTTTAACCAAACTCAACCTCTTTGTTTTCACAGCCTTATGCACCACTTTTTTGGCCACCACTTTAGGAGCTTTTGTGACACTTGTACTAACCTCCTTAACTGCTTTTGTTTGTTGGGTTGCTTTGGTAGAGCCAGAAACAGATGTAATTTTTTGGGTGGCAGAAACTTTGTAGGAGTTTTTCACCTTGATTAATTTATCAGATTTCACCAATTTTTTCAATTGGACAGAGAGGCTTTTCTTGAAGTTGGCTGGGAGGCGTTTTTTGTACTTTTCTTCAACAAATTTGACTATTGCAGGCTGGCTTGAGCCTGTGCGATCTTTCAGTGAAGATATGGCTTCGCTTATCATCTGCATATTTAAAAACAAAAAATGATTTTCTACCAATTAGTACCGTTTACTAACAATAGAATTTGGACCCCATCTATTATTTGTTATTTAATTTTGCAACATTTTTAATTTGGACGGTTTAACAGACACAATTTAACTTTAGTGACACAAAATGTGTCACAAAAAACACTTGCTAGAACCTTTTGTAACAGTCTTCTCAATCACAAAAAATAACTATTGAAAGTCAAAACCCAAGAAATAAAAACTATTAGAGGTTTTATTGCATAATTTATCCATAGTGTATGCATTATATTTTGTATGCAGGAGATAAGTCTAATTTTTTAACTATTAAGAAAGTGTGTCTAATTAAAATATCATCTCATGGGTAAAATTTAATAAAAAAAAATCTTGATCTCAATTCAAGAGCTTTTTGTATTTAAAAATATGATCCCTCGCTTAACTCAATAAAAAATGTTGTCATTTACTTCTTACAACAAGAATTATGTCATGAATATATATCATTCACTAACACAGACACATGTTTATATTACATAACATTACTAAAAATGTGTACCTATATTGACTCTGTCTAGATCCAAAAATAATAGAATTCAAACAAAAGTCAATGCAAATGTCACTGTGTTGCAGTGTCAAAATCATGAGTCAATCTAAAATTATTAAAATAAAAATCCGTAACTACTCATACTAGGGACCCCCAAGATCGTTTATTTAAATACATATTAAAATAGGTTGAATATGGACAGTTAGTGAAAAAAAATCTAAGTGAAAAGATACAAATGTAAAGAGCAAGTACCTGAAAGTATGGTGGATGAAGGGTTGAAGATGGGTTGGTGTCAGTGGGTTTCTTTTTAGCCAGCGCCATAGATTGTTTAGCCTTTTCTTGAAGATACTACAAATGGGTAGAAGTTGATATGTTGAAGGAACTGCAAATGAGAAACTACTTTCGGGTTCTTTATATAAAGGGTTTGTATTGTAAAACTAAATTTTCAAAAGTTGGATTTTGGCGGTCAGGTGGAGATTTTTGAGGATTTCATGGATCGTGTTTGGATATGAGGAGATTAGGGCATTTCAACGGCTATGATGGTTGGTGTTTTACATCTTGAGTTGAGCCTCTAAATTTGGGGAAATCGTGGGTTAGTGGACCAAGCCAGTAGGGGTGGCCATAGGCCCGAGGCCCGCCAAGCCCGCCCAACCCGCCCAATAAAAAAATAGGGCCTGGGTAAGGTGAATAGGCCCGGAGAGCGGGCCTGGCAAAATTTTATAGGCCCGATTTTTTTTCGGGCGGGTCGGGCATTAGTTCTTAAGCCCGATGAGGCCCGGCCCGGCGCGAGGCCCGAAAATATATATATATATATATGGGGGGGGGGGGGGAACTTTTATAAATATAAAAACGTATATCAAATCTTTTCATGTAGAGTGGAAAACTTTATACATGGACTTTGTAATACATGGAGTTTAAAACAGATTTTTAATTAAAAAAAATTGGTCTTTAAATAAAAAAATAGGTATTTTAATTTTTAAAAAAATCTTTTAATTAACATAACAAGGCCCGATTGGGCGGGCCTGGGTAAAGAGCTTTCAAATCTGGGCGGGCTTGGGATTACATAATAAGGCCCGATCTGCGCCCGAGCGGGCTTGGGATAGCACTTAATTTTTCAAGCCCGGCCCGAGCCCGACCGGGCCTGCCCAGGCCCGGCCCACGGCCACCCCTACAAGCCAGTACGCAAGTAGTTAAATAATGTCATAAAACGCCTTACCCTTCACTTTTTTTTAAAGAGTACCGACATAGGTTTGTGACGCATTTGGTGCGATAGATATTGATTACTATCGTTAGTGCGAACCCACACTCATAAGACAATAGTCAATACCGATGCGACACGTCACTGTGTCGCACGATTCTGTGCCAATAATATGTGTCAATCTAGCATTACTCTTTTTTAAAATTAAACTTATCCCTTGCTTCTAGTTACTAGAATTCTAAAAGGATAATTAAGAGGTCATCCTAATTCAGTTATGTGAGTGACTTAAACTTCATGTCGCTTCTAGTTACTAGATTTGAAATTTGGTTACCGTTTTCCCCCCTTCAACCTTCGATTCAGAGCCGTTTTGGTAATTTTGTGTGATCAATGTCTTATTTTTAAAATCGAAAATTATTGAAATAATTAAAAGTCGTTTTTTTTCAAATTGAAGCTGCATTCGTTGTCGGTTTGTGAAAATTAATTCAAAGTATGGAGTGTTTGTATGATCAATTTGTTATCTCTGAAATCGAAGATAATTGAATCTTATTCAATTCTGTTTTTTTTTTAAATTGAATTCCTATTGTCTGTCTGTTTTTAGTAAATGAAACAATTCAAAGTTATTTTTTACAAATTGAAGGCAGGTCGTGTGTCGGTTTATAATAATTGATTCAATGTTATGCAAATATATGCCAATTTTATGATTTTATTCATTTTGATTGTATATTTAGGTTACAAAGATGTAATTTGATTTTTTTTTTTTTTGGGGGGGGGGGGGGGGGGGGTTGAAATGACTATGTTTTTTCTTTTTTTTATTTGTAATTATATAGTTGATTTGATATATTTGTTCGCAAGCCCTAATTTCATATACTTAGCTTTGCAAGTGCTGATTAGATATATGTATGATGCAATTGTCTTGAATTTTTTGTTCTATTATTTTTATAAATTGTATATTGAAACTTTTTAGTCAATTTCTATATTATTTTGTGATTGAATTTGTAGGTGATAGATAAATTTATGCTTGTAATAATGGTTAGTATAAATATCAATTGTTTCATTTGTTTATATTTATTTGTTAATAAGTGAAAGAGGTAAAAATCCCGAGCTAAAGCTCTGATACGCATTTGAGAATGCGTGATATTGCAAAGGGTGATTTCAAACAAAAATTGTAATACCAATTTTAAATGCGAAAGTGAATTTTAAAATGATTTTTTTTTTATCCTAAACATGCATCTATGTGTGATAAAACAGATAAATCAAACCACACAAATACGACAAGACCAAGTTTCAGGAAAAAAACTTTGGGGTAAAAACCTTTTATTTCACTAATAAAATGTAAATCGCAACTTACAAACTTACAAGTGAAATACAACAATGAATTTTCGCAGAAACCCACAAAGATCTCAGCCTTTAAATCAACAATGATTCCCTCGATAACCAAAATGGATCGCAGCCCTCCGTCAGCCTTAGAATTAATCTTCAGTAATGAATCCCCGCAAGTATCACACATCAACAATGGAGATCCTTTCCACTAATGTGTATGCAAAGGTACAACTTTATAGGGTTCTAAACTAATTCACAAGAACAATATTGCAGAATGCCATTTTGTGAATTAAAACAGTGTTTTTCAACACAAAACTTGAAGAACTTTTGCAAAAATATATGCAGAAAACGTTATGTCAAAAGCCTTAAACAACTGAATCACGAAACATGTATTTATAAAAACTTTAAGTCGATGTGTCATTCGAACGAGATCAACAGGTCGTTCTAACGACATGGACAAGTCGTTCAAACGAGATGATATGTCGTTACTAACGACCTAATTAAAACTAAACCAGTAGCATGTCGTTTGATCCAAAATCGATCCAAACTAAAAGCGACGATCTAACGACTTTGAGATGTCATTTTAACGATATTGGGATGTCATTTTAATGACATAAACGGAAAAAAAAAATTCCAAACTCCGCCTACAGTATCTCATAAAGCATATTTTCGAAAATAAAACAGTCATGTTCGTCTTTTGATAAAATTAAACAACCCAAATATAATTATATGAATTAATTCAAGCTCTAAACCGTTTTTATAGATTTTGGAATGTCGGGAAGTCTTCAAACTTGGAGATGCTGGAGTTCGGTCTGTCTTAACGGTGCGTAACGATTTGTAACGGGATACGTCAAACTAGCCTAAAGCTATGCTATGAACAATCCTAGAAAAATTGCTCTTGCAAATATCCCCCTTGGCTATTCTGGTACAAAATAAGTAAAATGACCGAACACTAAATTAAAATCAAAATATCCTATTACAAAGATATTAATACTCTTTACAACCCTAGAACGGAATGGCATAAGTCTCTTTGTCTTCAAACTTCTTCTTCTCAAATTTTGTCTTCATTCGTATATCTTTATATTCATCTTTGAGTACCTACACACATGAGACAAAAAAATAATTCCTTCATGACGCATCGAGTTTGAAACAAAACAAAGCTCTTATATGAATAAACTATCCTCCATAATTCAAACTCATCAAAAATTCCATTTTAATTTGCTACCCCCCTTTGTTTTTATCCGAAATAGACAAAGAAGTAGAAACAATAAAGACTAAATGCAAGCATCGTAATGTAGAAAATATATCATCACAAAAAATTTAAATCAAGCATGTGTAATGATCATCTCAAAGGAAAACACAACCAACTAGTTTTGAAAATTTTCAATTTGTTTTAAAAAAACGCAAATTTCACAAATACAAAAAAGATACCATATATAGTATATGTAAAATATATCAAAGAAATCCGGCACACATATATAGGTATAAACGGTCACAAAACATGACACAAAACACATAAGCTTTACACGCTAGTATAGTATCGATGTGTCCAAATGCGTGAAATGGAATGAATGGGTGTGAACTAGATTCAAAAGAATTATAACCCAAACACTCAAATATGTTCAAGAAGTTCTAATTGACTGCAAAACTTTATCAAATTAAGCTTTAGCCTCAATATGACAATTAAAATTTGAACTTAATGAACAAAATGAGCATAATGTACACAAGCCTAGATTATTGATGATTTTAAAACTCAATAGCATCATGACAAAATAAGCTTAACTTGGATACATTATCATTGTGCAAACCCGTTGATATTTTCATCCAAACTCCCTAAAAATATTTCTTTTCTTTTCTTTTGAATGACTATATCAAGCTAAACTAATTGCCCCGTTTTTGTCATATTATTCTATTTATTGCCTTCATTTTTTCTTGGGCTCTTTTCAAACGGTGTGCTTTCACGACGAGATTATTATTCTCTCGCAGTCCTTTCTCGTGCACTCATCCTTTTTTAAATACTAAACAAATTTCTCATAAGCAACAGTTCTTACATGCACAAATCCTCCATAATCAAATAAACATGTAGATGACAAGATTGATAGGAGAACATCTCACCAAGATCAAATGTACATCATGAAGTCAAAATTCAATAAGCTCATGCATGTGTGTGTGGAGGCATGAACAAAGTCGAATCCATAAAGCAAGTCAATTTCGAAAGAACTCCATAAACATGATTAAGAACAATCTAAGCATCTAAAATTATAACCAACTTTTCTTGTCAAATGCTAATTGCGTAGTGAATTGGATTCAAACACATCAATATGCCACACCAAATGTGTAAAACTAAAATAGACAAAGGATTGAAAATCTTTTTGAATTTTTCAAAATATTTAAAACAAAAAATCTTTTTGTATTTTTTCAATATAACTCAATAAAAGAAAATTATAATACAAAAAGTACACATGTCATAACACTAGTAAACATATATCATGAAGCACAACTAGCGTATGAGAAACAAAATTATGCAAATAATCAACGATATGAAATAACATGTGACGCATCATGTGCAAGCATATGAGAATCAACCAATCGAGCATTTAGCATCTCCAAAATAGTTTTCCTAACCCAGATCGGTGTATTCTTGACTCGAGGGGTTATGGAAAACAACGAGACACTATCCTTAAACTTCATAGGACCTTTTCTAAGATCAAAACAAAAATTCTTAAGGTGACATTTTCTACCACAATATGAACATGTATAAACACGAGGAATGTTACCTATGGGTTGACCTTTTCTAATGTCCTTGGTTTTGGTTGACCCTCTAAAACAAATAATGGTTTTGGCTTTAACATTATACGCATTAGAACAAGACGAGTCATTACCATCACTACTCAAACTACTCGAGTCTTTTAAATCATCTTTTAACTTCAAAATTTTAGACTCGAGCAAAGAATTAGACTCTTCCAATTTTAAGGGATCCTTCTTAATATTTTCAATCATTTATAGAAGTTTATCTAGCTCTACCTTAAGAAAAGCAAACTTATCCCTAAGATTCTTCTCACGTGCCTTAAAATCATTTATCAAAATATTTTCATCATCTTTGGCACAAACACAAACCCTGGAATTTTTAAACTCCTCCAATTCTTTTTCTAAAAATAGGACTTTTTCATCACTCCCTTTCTTGGACAATTCTAATTTTTTAAAATCACGGTCCATGTCCACAAGTTTCTCGCGATAAAAATATCTTTAATTTTGAACAGATAGCAAAAGTTTTATAGCAGATTTAAAGCAAAAATTTTCTTTTCCAACAGTTTTAATTCTTTTGTCAATCTTCAAATTCAAACGATTCAAATCATCAAAACTAAGGTTATCCATTGAGAAACCAAACAAGAGAGAGAAAATAACAAACAACCTAAAAAGTAGAAAATAAGATCAAACACAATAACTTAGTGCAACCTGCTCTGATACCAATTTGAAAGAGGTAAAAATCCCGAGCTAAAGCTTTGATACCAATTTGAAAATGCGTGATATTTCAAAGGGTAATTTCAAACAAAAATTGCAATACCAATTTTAAATTGATTTTATCTTTTTATCCTAAACATGCATTTATGTGTAATAAAACAGATAAATCAAATCACACAAATATGACAAGTCCAAGTTTCAAGAAAAAAACACTTTCGGGTAAAAACCTTTTATTTCACTAATAAAATGTAAATCGCAAATTACAAACTTACAAGTGAAATACAACAATGAATTTTTGCAGAAACTCCCAAAGACGCAACCTTTAAATCAACAGTGATTCCCTTGAGAACCATAATGGACCGCAATCCTCCGCCAACCTCAGTCTTTGTCTTCAGTAGTGAATCTCCGTAGGTATCACACGTCAGCAATGGAGACCCTCTCCACCAAGGCGTATGCAAAGATAGAAAACTTTCTGGGGTTCTAAACTAATTCACAAGAACAATATTGCAAGACGCTTTTTGTGCATTAGAATCGTGTTTTTCAACACCAAAGTTGAAGAATTTTTGCAAAAAGATATACAGAAAACGTTATGTCAAAAGCCTTAAACAACTGAGTTATGAAACAGGTATTTATAAATGTAACAATCCGCCCTTTTTGGAAACAATTAAATTCCATTATTGAGTATAAATTGGAATTTAGAGAATTTCCCGGAATAGTAATTTTGGGGATTTTTAAGGATTTGATGATTGTTGATGGATGAAATATTTACTTTTGGGATTAAGTAAATATGTCGAGGTATTTTAATTACATGTCGTCATTGAGTAAAACGACAAGAGGTAAGATTTTAAATTGGAAATCCGCATTAAGTCGTGTGGGGTAAAATAGTGAGTTGCGGTCAAGTACCTTGGATGAAAATTTTGATTGCGCCATGAGTCTCGGAATGGCCGAGATAGTCGAAAAAGTGTGTCCGATTGTCGAAATTGAGTTTCGGGTAATTTTGGAGTAAAAGTAACTCGTAATTGAGTAAACGAGTCGTTTTTTGGGTTTTAAGGGTTAAAACCCTTTTCTCCTTATAAAAGTAGGGAGAGAGGGAGAAAATAGAAGAGAAGAGAGAGAGGGGGAGAGAAAAAGAGGAGAAAGGGGAGATTTCGGCCAACCTCTGCGGGATTCGACTCGGGATCGTCGGATTATATCCACGAGGCAAGTGTTTACTTGCTTTATTTATTTTGAGCATAAATCTCATATCAAAGTTGGTAAACAACAACCCCTAAAGATTTTGGGTTGGGTTTTCGTGGATAAAACGGGCTTTCAGGTGTTAAAGCGAATAAACCCTAATAATTTCCTAATTTGAGAAACTTAGGATTTAATCGTAATTAATTGGTGATTTTGGGTTCTAGGACATTTAGAACCCTTATTATATGTGTAGATGTTGCTGGGTGAGGTTGTAGGATGTCGAGAGAAGCGACAAAAGCTTGGGAGAAGCTTTAATGGCCGAAAGAGCTTCTCGGAGAAGAAGCTGCCTGACATGATCGATCGATCGATCGATCATAGGGGCTCGATCGATCGACCCCTTCTGAAAGTAGACAATCTTTTTTTGGGTGAATTGGATGGGATAGATTCCAATTCATATTGCTTTGAGGTTAATTAAGGGATAAAATAAGTAATCCTTTAGTAGTATATAGTCCTCCAATTGAGGAAATTCAGGAGGGCAAGGTGAGGGTTCTAAATGTATAACCCTTAAGTTATATTTTCGAGAAAATTAGATAAGTTGAGGATTTAGAGTGTTGGGGTTCCTAATATATGGTGGGGATTTTATGGACGAGATGTAGTCCTTGGGTTGTGGAAATAGAATCCACGACCTACTAAATTTAAGGTTGATCGGGGAAGAATAATCCCTGGAATATTTCAGTGGGCATTTAGGCTTATATAGTTATGCGTGTAGGGAAACATAACTACATCGATTATGATTGAGTATATCCTATGAGATAATTAGGATAAAATTGGGAATATATATATATATATATTCACTTTCAGTGAAATGGTATGATTGGAGATATCCAATAAATCCTTAGAGATAATTAAGGAAATTATTATTTATCAAAGTAAGGGAAGACTTTGGGTATAGTATCATGCATATATGAATGCATGATTATGATTCTTTGAGAGAATATTTGGGATTATTGGTCATCGCTAGATGTGATTGGTAATTATGGCCATATATATAAATTCGAGGAGGATTATATTGTATATATATATACTATGTGATTAAAGTATATATATGATATGATATAAATATATATATATATATATATATATATATATATATATATATATATATATATATCTGTATGTGATGATATGTATGCATTTAGATTGGCTGCTTTCCACGGGCTTTCCTTTGGTATAGGGTTGGAACAACCAGGTTATATATTACTCTAGTGCGATCCAGGGAGGTTGAGCGATGTGGGTGAATCCCCTGGCTCGAGGAGCAGGGAGAGTATAGTCCCCAGGTCATTTACGTCCCGCGTTCGAGTGCTATTTATGTGATCTCCCGCTCGCAGGGGGAACTTGACCGCCTCCACCGTTGTGTATTTTTACCATGACTGTTGAGGATTCCGGTTGGTACCATGGTATATGAGTAATTCCGGATTTTTGGGTCGGCACTATGAGACTGCATCCTCGAGTTATAGCTCGGTGGGATGGTTTGTATGCATGTGTGCATGATATATTACTTGTGTATGAGAACAATGTAATATAGATCTCTAATGAGAATAAAGAGATAAAGATGAGTATAGAATACACCTCAGTTCGGGAGATAGATCCAGATGTATATTATAAAGATGAAAAATAAAGTAAACCTCAGTCCAGGAGATATTATCCGGATGTATATAATAAGATGTATATAAAATGAATATAATATGTATATTCTTATGTAAGTATGTATTTATACATTCTTTTTGTACTATGGGCCTAATGGATCTCTACCATTAACCCTGCCAAGTAGTAGTGTATCGGGGGAGTTCCTTGTTTGAATTTCGCTTCGCGAGACACCCCACGCATGAACTTAGCGCAGTGTTGAGAATGGAGAGAAGTTTAGCCCTTAGTACTCGGGTTGTATAGGTTTTTTAGTAGATGGGTGAATTAGTTTAGTTAGGCGGGATAACTTAACTGAATGTTCTAGATAGATGCGCTAGGTGTGCACTATTAGAAGAGAGGTAAGGGGTATCTCGTGGGAGTGCGATACCAATTTAAATATGAGAGAAAAATAATTTTCTAAAAAATAAAGCATTTATGCACTTGCAAAATATTTTCACAACTCGGGCTCTGACCCGTTTATCTACTTTCTCCTCTCTTGCTATATACATATATATATATATATATATATATATATATATATATATATATATATATATATATATATATATATATATATTATATAGGTGTCCAGACACAGGGACGCCTGGATGGCACTTCCTTCGAGTCAGACGTCAGCTGCAGCATCTGTGGATGCATGCAGGTTCTCGATAGACGCTTCTATCCTTGTACTCTAGATAGGAGGTATTATATATACATTCGGGTTAATAACCCAACTGCATTTAGTTATTCTTTTACCGCCTTTTATGAGGATTCGATATGGGTGTATAATTTTGAACGAGTGTGTGGTTATCTTATTTCATTTCAGTTTCATTTACATAAACTGTGTGGATGTTTTAATTGTAGTTGTTTAAAAAGAGTAGTTAAGTAAAATTTTGACGCCAGCCTAATAGGTTATTAGTAGTTAAAATGGATTTTCGACAGTGATGCTAAGAATGATCCATATGCGACTCCGGCTTTAATTTGGTATAGGAGTGATCACCCGGTATTTTATTAGGCGGGGTGTCACATATGGTATCAGAGCATCAGGTTCTAGTGTCCTTAGGAATCTGTGCGGACGTACTACGCTTTCAGCGTTGCTCTCGATTTGTTATAGAGCCTCAGGATTAGGATTGCTGATTTCTCTTGTGAGATTTCGTTCTCCTGCTATAGTATAAGATTATGTAAATCATTTGTGTGCTCGTTCTAGGTTTGTGTGCCGATCGGGGAAGGGCGACCAAGGAGGGTCGTGATGAGGACAGCAGGAGGCGGGGCTGAGCTGAGGCGACTGGTAGAAGTTGGGGGATTAGGATCGCCGTAGAGGTCACTCCCCTTATGGAAAGTGTTAAGGATGGTTGCAACAACTACTAAAGTATAGTAGTTATGAGCATCTAAGTACTGCTATAGTGGAGAGTGGTACTAAAGTTGAATTTCCTTGTGAAGCTAAGGGTTTGAAAGGGGTCTTTGATAAGGACCATGCATTGAAGCTAGGTTGTGCAAAGTAGGTGTGGCACTACCTAGTGGAAGTAGAAGGCTCAAGAGCTTTGTCTTAGAGCAGGGTATGAAAATACCCAGACGTGGAAATTTGAGGAATATTTTCACTCGTAGGAGCAGGATGTTTTGCTCATAAAGGAATTTTATGGACGGTTTTAACCGCGAGTTCCTTTGGTGGATTAGGAAGGAATGCAGTTCTGAATTATTCACATAAGGATCGGCCAGAGGCCGACAGTGGATTAAGGGAGATATGGAGAAGTGAACCTTAATCGAGGTGAGGTAGGTACGATGGAGAAGGAGTCCTTCAGTGGAATGATGGGATCATTAGAAAAGTGTCGCTAACACTTACGAAGAATGTGGGTGTGTTCATGTGCCCCATTGGTGGACATCCACATGGGGAGATTTGTTGAAATAAGGTTATTGAAATTGGTAGTGGAGTTTCCTTTTAACGAAGAAGTTAAGAGGACTAGTAAGATGATTGTAAGGAGCAAGGTTATAGAGTCAGATGGTGCTGATAACTTTATCATGGTCAGGAAGGCCAGTGATGAAAATAATGATGTGGAGTGCAGAGCCGCACGGGTGTCCTTTCCCAGTAGGAATAAAGGACAAGATTAGGGTGCCTAGATGGGGCATAGTGTTAAGAAATTTTGGAATTTTTGGTTCGGTTAGGATAAGTGTACCAGGTCCAAGAAACATTTGGAGTAGATAAAGGCGAGGTTTTTGTTAGGAGGTTAACCTCAGCATGAAGAGGTATAAGTGGTGTGGCTAGATAAGTTGTGGTATTCGGTGGCCCTAGACTCGTGCGTGTAATTTGAGTTTTGAGGCGGTCTCGATAATATTATATCATGTATATCTATGTGTTTTCCGCGGTAGCGGAGTTTTATTTTCCTGCATTCGCTATATAAAGGGGGTGTTGATATTTTGTATATATATATATATATCTGGCTTGTGATACTCGTTTTATATGTACTATACGAGTATGTTAATATTGAGAGTATAAAATATTATGGTATTATCGGAGAGATAGCAGGCTAATAATGGCAAAACTATCGTGTCCGTGGTCCCAGGGTGGAACAGGTTGTTGTTGCGATATCTCACCTGGATACAGGCTGAGTTCGCCTTTATTATGTGCATAGATGTAACCTCGATGAGTAGAGGCTTCATTATTATGATGTGAGTGCGTGGCGACCTTATATATATGATTTAAGGCCCGCAAGGATTATTGTTGAGCTGTGAGTTTAGCTCATCATTGATTGCGCAAGGACTTAAAACTAGTACGAGCGATTGGTGGTGTGACTTTTAGTTAGAGATAGGAGTTCAGACCCCATTTGGTGAAAGAGGGGATAGGATTATCCCGGTTGCATGTTCGAAAATAATGGACCTCCATGATCGACAAAGTTAAGTTGTAGTGTGTGGAGGGGTTCCTTGTTTGGATTTCGCGTTACGAGACGCCCACGCGTGAACCTTAACGACGTCGGGAGTGGAGAGATATTATAGGATGGGAGGATGTTGGTTTTGTGGATCAGTCATATAGTGTGGATGAAACACTATAGACTATGGGCCATGTGATAATGGTATGCTCATGGAAATATTGTGCTATGAAAAATCACCAAAGTGGTCCTCTCACCATAAGTGTGTGGGTGAAGTAGGACCTAGAGAAATTGATTCAAGGATTATAGCCAGGCCTTAATGAAAAGGCAAATTTTGAGGAAGTATATTTTGGGTATGATGTTCGTAACACTTTTGCAGAGAGTTGGCGCCTCGATTAGTTAGACTTTCCTTTTCTCTCAGGTGGGAGGATAATATAGTAGAAATGCATTCGTAGGTTAGCGAGGTAGGATTTAAGACGTCTCGCCGGTGTGCCTTAGGTCGTTATATCTCGAGGACCGACAACGCGAGGGAGTTGTGTAACGGGAGGGTTCCTTGTCTGGATTTCGCTTTGCGAGATGTCCCACGCATGAAACCGAGCAAATGTCGGGAGTTGAGAAAGGCCTTGGGCACTAGGGACATTAGGATTTTACTCTTTTGTCTAGGTAGGAACGTTTCGAATCTTAGGATTTTCGGGCAGTGAAGCCAGTGGAGTTAGTGGTGCCGGTATAGAAATATTGGTTCGGTAACCTTGAGGAGAGTGATATTTTACGGGTTGGGAGGACTCATGTATGAGTATTACACCGAGGAATGGAGACCCTCATTTAGAGAGAGTATTACGTGTCGAGCATTCACAATGTATGTGCAGATGTGCACGAGTTAGAAAGGTGTATGGGCACCTTAGTGAGTTGGTTTTATATACTGCCTGAAATAGAAAAGGCTTGGTATATAAAGTTGAATATTATTCTGTGAGGCACTATAGATGATGGGTGCGATGTGACTCTATTGGAGTCACTTTACGACCGTGGTAGCCGTATAGTTTATGGTTGGGAATCATTGGGTTAGTATCGTTCCCCTTGAGGTATTAGGATTTGGATCGATTCTAGGATTGGTTGTGTAGGTTGTATCTGAATTTCGAGGACAAAATTCACTTGTAAGGGAGGGAGTATGTAACAACCCGGCCTTTTTGGAGACAATTAAATTCCATTATTGAGTATAAATTGGAATTTAGAGAATTTCCTGGAATAGTAATTTTTGGGATTTTTAAGGATTTGATGATTGTTGATGGGTGAAATATTTACTTTTGGGATTAAGTAAATATGTCGAGTTATTTTAATTACCTGTCGCCATTGATTAAAGCGACAAGAGGTAAGATTTTAAATTGGAAACCCGCATTAAGTCGTGTGGGGTAAAATAGTGAGTTGCGTTCAAGTACCTCGGATGGAAATTTCGACTCCACCGTGAGTCTTGGAATGGCCGAGATAGTCAGAAAAGAGTGTTCGATTGTCGAAATTGAGTTTCGAGTAATTTTGGAGTAAAAGTAACTCGTAATTGAGTAAACGAGTCGTTTTTTGGGTTTTAAGGGTTAAAACCCTTTTCTCCTTATAAAAGTAGGGAGAGAGGGAGAAAATAGAAGAGAAGAGAGAGAGTGGGAGAGAAAAAGAGGAGAAAGGGGAGATTTCGGCCAACCTCCGCGGGATTCGACTCGGGATCGTCGGATTATATCCACGAGGCAAGTGTTTACTTGCTTTATTTATTTTGAGCATAAATCTCATATCAAAGTTGGTAAACAACAACCCCTAAAGATTTTGGGTTGGGTTTTCGTGGATAAAACGGGTTTTCGGGTGTTAAAACGAATAAACCCCAATAATTTTCTAATTTGAGAAACTTAGGATTTAATCGTAATTAATTGGTGATTTCGGGTTCTAGGACGTTTAGAACCCTTATTATATGTGTAGATGTTGTTGGGTGAGGTTGTAGGATGTCAAGAGAAACAACAAAAGCTTGGGAGAAGCTTTAATGGCCGAAAGAGCTTCTCGGAGAAGAAGCTGCCGAACATGATCGATCGATCGAACCATCGATCGATCGACGGACAAGGGTCGATCGATCGACCCCTTCTGAAAGTAGACAATATTTCTTAGGGTGAATTGGATGGGATAGGTTCCAATTCATACTGCTTTGAGGTTAATTCAGGGACAAAATAAGTAATCCTTTAGGAGTATATCGTCCTCCAATTGAGGAAACTTAGGAGGGCAAGGTGAGGGTTTTAAATGTATAACTTTTAAGTTATATTTTCGAGGAAATTAGATAAGTTGAGGATTTAGAGTGTTAGGGTTCCTAATATATGGTGGGGACCTCTAATTGATTTTATGGACGAGATGTAGTCCTTGGGTTGTGGAAATAGAATCCACGACCTACAAAATTTGAGGTTGACCGGGGAAGAATAATCCCTGGAATATTTCAGTGGGCTTTTAGGCTTATATAGTTATGCGTGTAGGGAAACATAACTACATCAATTATGATTGAGTATATCCTATGATATAATTAGGATAAAATTGGGAATATAGATATATATTCACTTTGAGTGAAATGGTATAATTGGAGATATCCAATAAATCCTTAGAGATAATTAAGGAAATTATTATTTATCAAAGTAAGGGAAGACTTTGGGTATAGTATCATGCATATATGAATGCATGATTATGATTTTTTGAGAGAATCTTTGGGATTATTGGTCATCGCTAGATGTGATATATATATATATATATATATATATATATATATATATATATATATATATATATATATATTCAAGGAGGATTATATTATATATATATATACTATGTGATTAAAGTATATATATGATACGATATAAATACATATATATTTGTATGTGATGATATGTATGCATTTAGATTGGCTGGTTTCCACGGGCTTTCCTTTGGTATAGGGTTGGAACAACTAGGTTATATATTACTCTAGTGCGATCCAGGGAGGTTGCGCGATGTGGGTGAATCCCCTAGCTCGAGGAGCAGGGAGAGTATAGTCCCCAGGTCATTTACATCCCGCATTCGAGTGCAATTTATGTGATCTCCCACTCGCAGGGGGAACTTGACCGCTTGCACCGTTGTGAATTTTTACCAGGATTGTTGAGGATTCTGGCTGGTACCGTGGTATATGAGTAAACCCGGTTTTTTGGATCGACACTATAAGACTACATCCTCGAGTTATAGCTCGGTGGGATGGTTTGTATGCATATGTGAATGATATATTACTTGTGTATAAGAACAGTCTAATATAGATCTCTAATGAGAATAAAGAGATAAAGATGAGTATAGAATACACCTCAGTCCGGGAGATTGATCCGGATGTATATTATAAAGATGAAAAATAAAGTAAACCTCAGTCCGGGAGATATTATCCGGATGTATATAATAAGATGTATATAAAATGAATATAATATGTATATTCTTATGTAAGTATGTATTTATACATTCTTTTTGTACTATGGGCCTAATGGATCTCTACCATTGACCCTGCCAAGTAGTAGTGTATCGGGGGGGTTCCTTGTTTGAATTTCGCTTCGCGAGACACCCCACGCACGAACTTAGCGTACTGTTGAGAATGGAGAGAAGTTTAGCCCTTAGTACTCGGGTTGTATAGGTTTTTAGTAGATGGGTGAATTAGTTTAGTTAGGCGGGATAGCTTAACTAGAATGTTCTAGATAGATGCGCTAGGTGTGCACTATTAGAAGAGAGGTGAGGGGTATCTCATGGGAGTGCGATACCAATTTAAATATGAGATAAAAATATTTTTCTAAAAAATAAAGCATTTATGCACTTGCAAAATATTTTCACAACTCGGGCTCTGACATGTTTATCTACTTTTTTCTCTTTTGCTATATATATATATATATATATATAGGTGTCCAGACACAGGGACGCCTGGATGGCACTTCCTTCGAGTCAGACGTCTGCTGCAACAGCTGTGGATGCATGCAGGTTCTCGATAGACGCTTCTATCCTTGTACTCTAGATAGAAGGTAATGTATATACATTCGGGTTAATACCCCAACTGCATTTAGTTATTCTTTTACCGCCTTTTATGTGGATTCGATATGGTTGTATAATTTTGACCGAGTGTTCGGTTATCTTATTTCATTTCAGTTTCATTTACATAAACCGTGTGGAAGTTTTAATTGTAGTCGTTTAAAAAGAGTAGTTAAGTAAAATTTTGACGCCGGCCTAATAGGTTATTAGTAATTGAAATGGACTTTCGACAGTGATGCTAAGAATGATCCATATGCGACTTCGATTTTAATTTGGTACAGGAGTGATCGCCCGGTGTTTTATTAGGCGGGGTGTCACAATAAAAACTTTAAGTCGATGCGTCGTTCGAACGAGATCAACAGGTCGTCCTAACGGCATAGACATGTCATTTGAACGAGATAATATGTCGTTACTAAGACATAATTAAAACCAAACTGATAGCTTGTCGTTTGATCCAAAATCGATCAAAACTCAAAACGACGATCTAATGACTTTGAGATGTCGTTTGAACGACATTGGGATGTCGTTTGAACGACATAAACAAAGAAAAATATTTTTCAAAACTACGCCTACAGTATCTGAGAAAATATATTTTCAAGAACAAAATAATCATGCTCGTCTTTTGCTAAAAATTATGTAATTTAAATATAATTGTTAACGTAAAAATTCTCCATCTACGAGGACCAATCAGAAAAGGACACATGTCATCCTACGTGGCAATATTCGACACCGAGGAGTGTTAGTCGGCACCCGAGGAGAGTTGGTCAGTACCCGAGGAGAATTAGTCGGCACCCGAGGAGAGTTGGTCGGCATACCAACCAGGAAGATCAAGGGATAACTATGCATTTAATGTGCATTAAATGAAGATGACTATGCATTTAATGAGCATTAATGTACATTTATACTGTAGATGACAACACATAGCATACCAAGCAATTCAACAATTAGATTCGTTGAATGTAGACATAATGTATAAATGTCTACATACAACGAATCTCTTTATCTCCCATCACTATAAATACATGTATTCCCTTAGCCAAAGGGAGGAGATCCAAGAAAACCAAGAACCGAGAGACACCATACACAAGATCCACACCTTTTTTCTATCTCTACACCACATTGTGCTATTGTAAACCCCTGGGAATAAAATAACAGTGGACGTAGGCTTTTCCTTATAGCCGAACCACTTTAAAAATCTTTGTCTCTCATGTGCTTGATTGGATTGCTTTTATCTATTTATCTGTGATCATAAAAATGGGATTCGGTCCAGTTTTTTGCATCAACAGATTGGCGCCGTCTGTGGGAACGTGTTACAACCATTGTTCTCCATCAAAAGCTAAGTTTTTATTTTCTCTACGTATAATCAATTATACATACATCTTTTGATTCAATCATGATTTTTATGTTTATATACATAAATTAATTGTCCAATTTTTATCTGCAAAATGTTGCATATCATGATTTTTAAATCATAACTATTAGATTAATTCTTATTTAGAAATCTGAAAATTAGTGGATTTCATAAATCATAACTTTTTGCTTGATTCTCAAGTTTCTATTTTATATCATGGAATAAATATTTTAAATGATTACATATACCAATATATACGACGATGATAAGATTTGATCATTTTCATTGTTGATTTTGAAATAAATTTTGTAAGATCTTTGATGTCTATTCAAATTCCCATCATATTTTTAATAAAAGAATGGGAAAAGGTTAAAGACAATAAAAAGTTTTCTCATGGAAATCATGACCCAGATCTATTTTCTCTCTTCAAGTTTGAGTCTCTTTGCATTCATTTTTATGAACTATATACTTAATTTGGTTCAGCTTCCATTTATGTCAATAAAGTCAAATTGATTGATTTTTTATATAAATTTGGTAATAACTTTGATCATTCACCATATTTTTATCTCTCCAAATAGGGAATAGGAAGGGATCAATATAAAAAATAATTTTCTCTCACCTGAAAAACCCACTAACTGTAATTGGTCGACGAGGAAAAAATATTCCAAACTGTATCAACGTAGTTGGTCGACGAGGAAAAAATATTCCAAACTGTATCAACGTAGTTGGTCGACGAGGAAAAAATATTCCAAACTGTACCAACGTAGTTGGTCGACGAGGAAAAAATATTCCAAACTGTACCAAGTATGGTTGGTCGGGGATAAAAACCCACTAACTGTAGTTGGTCGACGAGTAGAATTTGTCGACCTTGGTTGGTCGGACACATTTTATGAAAAAGACAAAAATTTACTAAGTATGGTTAGTCGGGGATAAACTCTCACTAACTATAATTGGTCGACGAGCACAATTTAACAACCTTGGTTGGTTGGAAAAATTTTAAACATTTTTATACTCATTACTTTATTATTAAGTGATCGAGCAACATTATTGATACTTGTAACTTTTTTACTAAGTTGGTCGACAAACAAAACACCATTTTTATCAAATGGTTACCACAAATTCAAACTAGTCGACAATAAGTTGATCGACAAACAACACAATATTGTTATCTTTTTAACCGATACATATGCACAAATGTAAAGTATTTTACAAGACGATAGCAATTAAGATTGCGAACAAAAATGAAAGTCTTTCATTAAAATCAAAAACAAAATACATCAGGAATGAAATACAAATTTATTACATCAATATTCCCATTCTATTGGTTTCTTCCCCTCTGCTTTTGAAACAGATTCCTCGCCAGCAGATGGATCATTTAAAGCAAGAGGAGAATTTATGAAGTTAAGATCTTTGAGCATCCTGATATTCATCACGGATGGTCGATCTAAGAGTCGAGCACCAAATTCAACTTCACAAACTCACACGGAGGCGTATTCAGAAGTTCAGGAGGTGCATTCAGAAGTTCATGAGGCGTATTCAGGAGTTATTATGCACATACTATTGAAGTTCATAAGTCAAATTTAGCATCTACAGCACTGAGATCTTTACTACTACTGTCCCGACTAACATTGAAGAAGAAGTTGTATGAATATGTTTCGAAGTCCACCACTAGCTTGGTACTAATCAGATTGAGGAGTTGGGTTCAAAAGCTAGTATGTTACTCAACAAAGTATTCAGAGGATTATAAATCAGAAGAATCAAGCACGTGAAGTTAGCACTCAGTTGCTCGGCACAGGAGGCAGTTGGTCGGCTAGCAAACCAATCAACATACTTGAAGATTATGATAAGCTACAAGCTGCATACTATGGCATGGCTGCATCCAAATTCCCAGGGGTGATACATAGCATACAGAGTTCCTTAAAAGAAAGATTAGCAACCATCGATCAGCCTGCATCATATGTCGTCCAGGAGATAATGCACTTTATGTTGAACAAATCAAGAAGGTAGATCAAGAATTTCACGAGCACCGAGCAACACTGCAATATAAATACTCCATCCTTTCAAGTAAACCATCAAGCATGGAGCATTGGGGGCTTCTGTTAACATAAAAATTCCCCATCTACGAGGACCAATCAGAAAAGGACACATGTCATCCTACGTGGCAATATTCGACACCGTGGAGTGTTAGTCGGCACCCGAGGAGAGTTGGTCAATACCCGAGGAGAATTAGTCGGCACCCGAGGAGAGTTGGTCGACATACCAACCAGGAAGATCAAGGGATAACTATGCATTTAATGTGCATTAAATGAAGATGACTATGCATTTAATGAGCATTAATGTACATTTATACTGTAGATGACAACACATAGCATACCAAGCAATTCAACAATTAGATTCGTTGAATGTAGACATAATGTATAAATGTCTACATACAATGAATCTCTTTATCTCCCATCACTATAAATACATGTACTCCCTTAGCCAAAGGGAGGCGATCCAAGAAAACCAAGAACCGAGAGACACCATACACAAGATCCACACCTTTTTTCTATCTCTACACCACATTGTGCTATTGTAAACCCCTGGGAATAAAATAACAGTGAACGTAGGCTTTTCCTTATAGCCGAACCACTTTAAAAATCTTTGTCTCTCATGTGCTTGATTGGATTGCTTTTATCTATTTATCTGTGATCATAAAAATGGGATTCGGTCCAGTTTTTTGCATCAACAGACTGTTGATACGAAATTTAATCTACTGACTTGGATAAATCATATGAAGACACGTGGCTATCTACATGGCGACGACATGCACTTCCGAGATAATCACACGCTCCGAGGAACCATGTTACTCCGAGGAACTCATACCCTCCGAGGAACAGACCTCTCCGAGGAACTCATACGCTCCGAGAAACAGACCTCTCCGAGGAACTCTTGAATATCAGAAAGCTTAGGCGGTCTGAGCTACATCTCAAAACAAAGCATTAATTGATGAATAACCAACAGTTCAACTGGTTCATTAAATGCTTATCATTTAGACGCACACGCTTAAAAGGCATTAAATGTATTACCCTTTCATATGTATATCATTTAATGTATCACCCTTTCATATGACAGCCTCCAGGCTATAAATACGTTGTACAATCCTCATTGTAAGGGGGGCTGATTCTGAATCCAAACTTTGGGATCCAGAACGCAATTTCTTGTAATCAAGAATTCCCAAACACTCAGCAATAAAACAACAGTGGACGTAGGCCATTCGTATAAGGCTGAACCACTTTAAAAATCTTTTGTCTTCTTCATTTATCTGTGATTGAATTATTAGAGTGATCTAATTTTTTACATCAACAATAACTCTATGAATTAATTCAAGCTCTAAATCGTTTTATACATTTTGGGATGTCGACAAGTCTTCAAACTTGGAGATGCTTGAGTTCAGTTCATCTTAACGGTGCACAATCCTAAAAAAAATGTTCTTACAATAAGATTTGTGTAATGTAATGAATTTATCTGATTTAAACTATATGCCATATGAAACCATTATCAGGTAACATAGTGAATTTATCTGTTTGAAAGTCCACATAGGAGGAGTATTTTATTAACACTTTTTGTAGTTTGCATCTTGAAATTATTAAATGTAAATTAAATCAGATTCATTTTGCAGCTCATATGTGATGATATACTCTTTTTATTATTTTGTAGGTGTTGTGAATTTTTTCATGTTGTTGATGTTCAAATTTGGAGAGAAAATTTGTTTGATGAAGTGTGGGAGGAATACACAATTTGATGATTTAATTTATCATATATACACAAAAAGGAAGGAGTTATATGCTGAGATTGTTGGTTTATGTTATAATCTTCCTGGCCATTCGTTTTGTGCATCAGATGGTGAGTTAGATTTGGAGAATTTGTGTTTTATTGTGAGTCTGATTCGTTTTGAAGCATTGATGTTTCTGTGTCAACTAAGATAATGATTGAAGGGATTATCAACTGGTTGTGATAGCCGTGTTCAGTCGTATATTAAGAATAAGACTGATTATGAAGTCAATTGGGTCCGTTCTTTTTCTAAACATTGAAAAAAGGTTTTGATGTCTGCTGGTTGGTCGAAAGGTTTGTGTCATGTTGGTCAAAGATTTGGAGGAGGTGCTAGTGAATTTTAAAGAGTTTTGTGTATGTTTTCAATTGATATCAGGTTTAAGTTTTGTTACATAAATAATGATAATGTTCGGATAACGGTTGAATATTTTTATAAGGGAAGTACTAGGTGTGCATGGTATGTTCACGTTCGTGTAGAGAAGGGAAATTCATTTTTTTATGTAAGGGATATTGTAAATGAACATACATGTGGCTCTGCATATAAGATAATGGAATATCCAAGGATTAGTTTTGAACTCGTAGCATCTCATATTATTGAGCGAATTAAAGAACGACTCCTTAAGCGCCCCGTGGATATAATTTACCATGTGCAAAACCACTATGGATTGATTATCAATTATCATCTTCACTACACCAAATTTTGCGAATGGTGATGATATGTGGGTCACGACCGAGAGTTGTGACCATCTCCAAAGTAAGCGTAACCAAGTTCATGACCCAATGTGGTCATGGATCGTCTTGCATGTGGTCACAGATTAAGTTCGTGACTAGTATGGGTCATGGACCATAGCCTTGAATCGTGCATGGCCATTATGGCACCAAGTTTCCCTCCAAGTGTGCTCGCGAATGGGGTCACGGTCCAAGTCTATGACCATAAACCAAAATACACACTCGCCTAGTCACGACTTGGTAAAGTGACCATCCTGTGAATGGAGTCACGACTTTGGGATGTGACCATAGTCTTATTTCCACGCTGACATGTTAAATTATAAAGGGGTCACGACATGTGGTCACGGCTGAGGGCCGTGACTAGTGTCTTTATACAAAATTCCCTCGACGAGTTTTTCATTTTCCCTCAAAAAATTCTAAACCCTCTCAAGTTTCCCTCTCTCAGGCGATTTCGTCTCTCTCTCTCAATTTCAACCTGAAGTTTTTCTAAACCCTCTCAAGGTAATATTTTGTGCATTTGTATATACGTGTGTGTATTTCTGTATGTGTATGTGTATGTATATACTGTATATGTGTGTATTGTGTATGTAAATGTGTGTGTATTGTGTATTTACGTGTATGTGTGTGTGAATTCTAGAAAAAATACATATATATGACTAATGTTGGTTTACGTTTATAGATATTGCTGGTTCAAGTTTCAAACTAGGGTCAATTTTGATTTTATGGATATTGTTGGTATATGTTTAGGACTGAAATATAAAAAAAATACCTCTCCTTTAATATTGATGACAAATTCGGGGGGTAATGTTTGTAAGGGATTAATTTTACGACTAATTTTTATAAAGGTTAATTTTAGGGTTGATGTTAGGATTTATTTTAGGGATTGTTGGCTTGAATGACAAAAGTAGATATTCAAAACCTAAAAAATTAACGGTGAGATCCACACACATACACGGGATTCACACCCTCGTACATAATAACTAGTTAATAGTTCATTGGAGCCATTATTTATAAGAATCATATTCACGCCTTCATTCATTTTTCTTAGGAAAAATGAATCACAGTAATAATAAATGGCAATAAGAGTGATAAAGGCTACAATTGGACCGCACTCATTCAGTGGGTACTTCGGTTTATTGGTATGTGAATAGGAAGATTGAACAATTCAACTACCTTGTAAACCGTGGAGCTCATCTCCAGCAAGAGTACTTGTTCAATCGTATTCTATTTTTCCTACCAGAATGTCGGGATGAAGCTGTACAATATATATTTCGCGTATATAATCCCGATAAAGCACTGACCTTGCTTGTGCTATTAGAGAAGGCAGAAAAAAAATTCACCCATTATGGATAGAATTACATACAAAAAGCATTGGCGAAGACTGTGATGTCTCGCGACATATACACGTCAAACTCAGCCTTGCCAATGGGCTGAAGAGGATGAGATTTTGAGTTCATGTCGCTGACATCTATGCATCCATTATAGATATGCTTCCTCCTAATTGGCCACATGCAAAAATCCATAGGTTCTTAAAGACAAATCCCGACTAGATGGAGATCACACACATTGAACTTTTATTAAAGTCTTACCATGAAAAGGTAGATTGGAATATATGGTGAAAAAAATTATTTTATTAGTTATAATTTCATATTGAACTTTGAAATTATACATCTATTATAGATACACATTGAATTTTTATTATTTTTGTAGATAATGTCAGGTGGTAATGGACACACCGCTCCAACCAACGAGATGACACCACCGCAAGGAGAATTCACATTACCAATTGGTGAGCAATACATAACTCCAACTGCGATTCACTCCACTACTTCGAGTTGCAGTAGGCAAGGTACTCCCAGTAATCAGACACTCCCAACGCTCCTGAAACTATCGGGTTAGTTGAGAAGAAGCCCATTAGGTTCTCTCTATTGGGAAATAACCCCACAGGGGATAAGAATCACGTTCAACAATTTAAATCCCAGTGTTTGTCCTTGGAAAAAATGAATGTGGGAGTGGGAGGAGATGATAATTGGAACCTCGTAAATAAAGATGTTAAATATGACATCCACGAGAAACTCAACAAACGGTTTTCATCAAAATCAAAAAATAAGGTTCTTTCTCAGGTTGCTGAACAAATTCGAACATATCGAAGAAGCCTTAGGTATAAGCATTTCCCTAAAGGATCATCGAGCTTCAACATTTTATAGCTCAAAGATAGAGTCCCTTCGAACGTTTGAGATAATAGTCGGTCAATGGAATGATTTTTTGGAAAATCAGGCGAAAGACTCAAAAATGCTGCAAAGGGAGAAAAACAAGCAGAATAGGGCCAAAAAAATTCATGTCCACCGGCTTGGTTCATAATCTTATGAATATTTGAAGAACGAGTGGTCGAGAAAGACAAAAGGCAGCCCAGATAAAGGAAAGGTACCGAATTGGGCCAACTTGTATGTGCATGCAAGACGAGACAAATATAATAAATTCCCTCCTCACTTGGAAAAGACTTTAAAATCAGTAGAGTCTATGAGTAGTCAGTTAGCTTCAAGCCCATTCGAAGACCTTGACAATAATACCCTTGCACGGACATTAGGGAAGGACTGTAGAGGGAGGACGCGAGGTATATAGTCGCATATGTCAAAAATAAGATTCAAAGACACCGCATCTCTCATGGATGAGCTTATTTCTATTAATAATCATTTCTCATCCAATGATAAACGTCATTCTAGGATCGAAGGGGATGTAATGGGGCTTCGAAATGAATTGGGAGGCATGGATGAGAATGTAATACCCCGTACTTTTGGCTATATTTATTTTTGGGATTAATTAATTAAATGCGTATTAATTGGAAATTAATCCGGGTTATAAATACTAATGAGATGCGAATTGGTATTTGATTAGGTGCATATATGATTATATATGAACTTGGTATTATAAAATTTGTCGTGAGATTTATATACGGCAATTTGGAAATTTTGTTGAGACGCGTGGGACCGCCGCGTCACGGTATAATATTTTGATATTAAAAGTGAATTTAAAATCTATAATCCGTATGGTCGTTTTGAGTGCGCCAACACGTCCGGAAGGGTCGAGATAGTCAGAAAACACTAGCCGGGGGTATAGTTTGGGTCCCGGGGTATTTTTAGGCCATTCCGGCACCATAAAGGGTATTTTAGTAAATTGGTATTTTTGGGTAATTAAAAGTGACGAAAATTGAGAGTTGTAATCTGATAAGGAATTGACCCAACCAACCCTTATTAACCCAACAAGCTACAAAGGTTTATTAAATTAGGTTTTCATAAGTTCCCCCAAAGCAAACCCTAGCCACCATAGCTTTTTGGAGAAGAAAGCTTGGAGAAGGAGAGAGAGAGAGGAATTCTGCAGAAATTCTACACCGAATCCACACCAAATTCAGGGACAAACAAGGCAAGTGACTTTATTTCATTTAAATTCGAAGAATGTCTTTTCCATGTTAGAAATTGAAGAATCTTGATTGTTCTTGAAAGATTAAAAGAAAACCCATGAAATTTGAAGTTATTATTGAATGTTGGGATAGGTTTGCATGTAGAAACATTGTTGGGAGATTTAATTTCGGATATTTCATATCTAGGTGATGTATAAACAAATTAAAATCTGGGAATTTATGATGAGAAAAGGTTAGGGTTTATGTTCTTGAAGAAAATTGGGAATTAATGTAGAAATTGTGATTTAATGATGTTTAGAAGATATTAAACCCTTTAATGATGTTAGTATAGCCCCTTAACATGTTTGAGGATGATTAGAGAACTCAATATATTGTGGGAACGAATTTTAGAAGAGGTTTGAGGAATAAAAATGGTGAAAAACGACTTTTGGAAAATTCTGGGCCGAAACTGGCACCTCGTTAGAAGCAGCCCCCAGGTCGTTCGAACGAGCTCGTTCGAACGAGCTTCTAACGAGTTGACCAGTCGTTATTAACGAGTAAGGGATTTCGTTCGATATCTCGTTCGAACGAGATATCGTTAGAAGGGTCAGTTCGTTCGAACGAACTGGGATCTCGTTCGAACGAGACTTCTAACGACCTGACAGTCCAAACTCGTTCGAAGCCTCGTTCGAACGAGACTTCTAACGAGTTGACAGTTTGGTCCTTTTTGGACTGTTTTGATTTTTGGAGTCCCGGAAACTGGTTCGAGGGTAGAGTTAACATTCTTTGATGATGTAAGGATAGATTTGGGACTTTTGGGTTATTGAGAGGAGTAAATTATATACGAGAGTTATATCCAATAAACCATTTGGGTTAAGACGTGAGTGTCTACTACGATGTGAGGATGAATTATAGCGCGTATAATTACAAACCGGAATACTACGAATTGTGATAATTATAGTTAGTACGAGAGTGCAATATGTACTACGATTAAAATACGGTATTACTAAGATGTGTGTTTACTTAGTATTGTTATATGGATTGTGTGTATGACATACCTACCATACTTGCTATCACGGGAGGTTACGTTCGCTTAGGACCCTCTAATCCTTGTGTGCCTACGGGGGGGATATAGACTGGTACCTTGATGAACATAGGTCATAGAAGGACTTATTGTGATATTAATAAGTCTGCATGATCATGGGAGCGTAGGTATGTGCGTGACCCATGTGATGGTGACTGTGTTCGCCTCCACTATTTGTGATTTGTGTTATCTGAACTATTCCTGAGAGATTCGGAATATGTGATCCTTATGTACGTGATGTACCGGGATGGATAGCAGAGTATGTGTGCACTACAGCTTAGATTGCGGGGTGCTTGTATTGTATATTTATGAGATGAATAATATACATTATATTAATGGGAATCCTCATGTTAATGTTGTAAATGTATTACGGTATTGTTTCGAAAAAAATAAGGAGTTAACTGATACTTATATATATGGCATATTTAGTAACTGAGTTTACGTTAAATCCCTATTTAATTACGAGCGTTATTATGTTATGGGACCAAGTATATTGGGTAGAACCTTTGGCAGTCTAGCTAGTTATGTTGTCAGTTAGCTAGTAGTATGGGTCGATATAGATGGGTACTTGCGTTAGGAGTGCACAGTTAGACGAGAGGTGAGAATATAATGTGAGTGCACGTCCTAACATGTACTTTGCATTTAATGTTTTAAATGTTTTTAAAGCACTTGCAAGTTTTTTTTTTAAAATATAACACATTCGGGCTCTGACCCGTTTGCTTTTCAAATCTCTTTTTCTTTGTAAAACCATTTTAGGTGCCCAGCCACAAGGACACCAAGCATAGGATTCTCATTCAGGTGACGAGCTGTAGCTGTTTGTGGAAGCTACAGGGATTTGTTCATAGACGCTTCTATTCTATGGATTCCAGAGTCACTATCTATCAGTGTAGGGCATGTTGCCCATTTCCATTTAGAGCATCTTTTACATTTCAGTTTTCAGACTCTAGCATGTATTGCTCAGTATTCAGTTTTAGTTATTTATTTCAGCTTACTTATCAGTTGTGGGATTTGTATTGAGGAGTTTTTCCTCCAGGTTTTATTTACATATTGTGATGGTTATTCATTTCATTCCAGCATGGTGAATGGTGTTATTTAGTTATTCATTACTCTTGTTGCATGTTAATCAGATTTAATAAAATTTGGCACTTACTTTTTAAATACTAGGTGGTTAGTAATAATAAAACGTTTTCGACAGTGATGCTATTAACTGAGCCAACTTGGCATTTTGAATTAATTTTATAAAGGAGTAGCTACCCGGTGTTTAATTAGTCGGGGTGTCACAGGTGGTATCAGAGCATCAGGTTCTAGTGTCCTTTAGGATCTGTACGGCTATTATGTTTCCGCTACGTTTCTTTGATATAGAGCCCTATATTTTAGGACTGTTGTACTCTTATTGTGTATGCTTCGTTCTTCAGCTATTTTAAGATTATAAACCGTGAACTTATAAACTTTGTTCTTATTTCAGATGCCTCCACGACGTGCACGACGAGTTCCCAGGAATGCAACGCCCGAACCCCAGCCCGCTCCAGTTCAGGGCATGTTGAACGCCACTGAGGTTGCTGCTATAGTAGCCCAAGCGGTAAATGCCGCGATTGCCGTGATTCAGCAGGCACCACCGCAGGCGCCGGTTGCCGCGCCAGTCCAGGTTAATGCATTCCCGTCTGCTTGGGAACGTGTACGTGACGCTTTTCAGAAAGCGCATCCACCAGAGTTTGCTGGAAGCTCAGATGTGGTTATCCCGAGCCAATGGAGGAAGGACATGCAGAGGCATTTGAGGATGCATGAGTGCACTGATGTTCAGAAACAGGTGCTAGCTACTTTCAAGCTAGTTGGATCTGCGCTACAGTGGTGGGAGTCTATTACCACCGCGGAGGAGAGGGATACCCTCACGATACAGGAGTTCTGGGTGCGGTTCGACCGCAAGTACTTTCCGTCTGCAGTTCATACAGAGATGAGGAGGAAACTGATGAGTTTGAAGCAAGAGGGCAAGACAGTGGCCGAATATGAGGCCGAGTTTACTAACCTGTTGAATATCGTTCCAGACGAGATTCCAACAGAGAAGAAGAAGATAGAGAAGTTCACTGATGGGTTGAATTGGAGGATCCGTCAGCATCTGCTAGGGAACCTATCGTTGGCCACATATTCTGATGTGGTTAACGCTGCACTATTGCACTGCCAGGACCACCGTTTTCACATGGCCGAGGGCAAGCGGTCGGGAGAGTCTAGCCATCAGGGCAGGACCGGAGGACATGGTGCCAGCGGGGCACAATCGGGTCAGGGTCAGGGGCAGAGACAGACTGAGCAGGGCTCCCAGCAGGGGGATAACAAGAGGTTCCGATCAGGGAACTACAGGCAGGGACATGGAGGTTTCCGCCAGGGCCATCAGGGTCCAAACGGCCATCAGGGCCAGCAGGGGCAGAATGGGCAGCAGTTCCATCAGGGCCAGTAGGGCCAAGGGAGGAATGGTAACAGCCACCAGGGCCGGGGACAGCAGGGGCAGAGGGGAGGGAACTTCCCAGGGAAGTGCTTTACTTGTGGCAAGACTGGCCATAAGAAGCAGGATTGTCCTGATAGGGGCAGGGCCCCACAGCAGCAGCAGCAGGGTGCTCGCCAGGAGCCACAGAGACCTATGTTTCTCGCCGCTCTCCCTACACCGCCACAGATGGCAGCTTTGCCACCCATTCCAGCAGTCCCAGCTCAGCAGGGGCAGCTACAGTATGGACGTGTCTACAACGTTCACCAGGCTGCAGTTCCACAGTCACCGCCCGCAATCGAGGGTACGTTTCCTATCCATGGCACTATGGGTCGGGTGTTATTTGATACGGGTGCTACACACTGTTTTATTGCTACACACTTCGCGAAAGCTTTAGGATTGTTAGCTACGGCAGAGAGCACAGTGACGTGTGTCGACTCACCATTGGGGAGTGGGTCACTTATTTTCTTTTTATGTCGGGGAGTCGGGGTAGAGGTTGGAGGTTTGGTATTGCCTGCAGACATGTTAGTGTTAGACATGCATGTTCACGATGTGATCATCGGTATGGATTGGCTCGTAGCATATAGGGCCATGATTGATTGCTTCAGCGGGAGCATTATTTTTGCCATTCCGGGGCAAGAGATGCTTATAGTGGCGATGCCTCGCCCAGAGGGAGGATCGACCGCTCATCTGTATTACATAGAGGAGGATACCTCTAAGGAGGTTGTTATTCCTTTAGATTCGATCCCGGTTGTCAGGGAGTATTCAGATGTGTTTCAGGAGATACCAGGCTTACCACCTAGTCGAGAGATAGACTTCGTTATTGATTTGCTACCGGGTACGAGACCTATAGCACGCGCATCGTACCGTATGGCTCCAGCTGAGATGCGAGAGTTACGGGATCAGATAGAGCAGCTGTTAGGGCAGGACTTTATTCGCAGGAGTACCTCACCTTGGGGCGCTCCAGTTTTGTTTGTGAAGAAGAGGGATGGTTCACTGAGATTGTGCGTGGACTACCGAGAGTTGAATAAGGTCACGATACGGAATAAGTATCCGTTGCCTCGAATCGATGACTTATTCGACCAGTTGAGAGGAGCTTCTTTCTTCTCGAAGATTGACTTGAGGTCAGGATACCATCAGTTGCGCATCAGGGAGGAGGATGTCTCGAAGACTGCGTTCTTTTCGAGATATGGTTCTTACGAGTTTCGGGTTATGCCTTTCGGCTTGACCAACGCTACAGCAGTGTTTATGGACTTGATGAACAGGGTGTTCAGAGATTTCTTAGATCAGTTTGTCATTGTCTTCATTGATGACATTCTGGTTTACTCTCAGACAGAGGAGGAGCACGCCGAGCATTTGAGGCAGGTTTTGCAGACACTTCGTCAGAACGAGCTGTATGCAAAATACGAGAAGTGCGGGTTTTGGTTGAAGGAAGTCCAGTTCTTGGGTCATATTATTTCCGACCAGGGAATATCGGTTGATCCGGGGAAGGTGTCAGCGGTGAGGGAGTGGGGACAGCCCACGACACCAACAGAGATTCGTAGTTTCTTGGGTCTAGCAGGATACTACAGGAGGTTTATTCGAGGTTTCTCAGAGATAGCAGGTCCTTTGACACATCTTACTCGTAAGGGTGTGCCATACATCTGGAGTGATGCCTGTCAGTTGGCATTCGATGAATTGAAGGACAAGTTGACCTCAGCACCTGTGTTAGCATTGCCGAGACCGGGAGTTGAGTATTTGGTTTACACTGATGCGTCTTTGCAAGGATTGGGAGGTGTGTTGCAGCAGGAGAGACAGGCCATAGCTTATGCTTCCCGTAAGCTTAAGCCTCATGAGAAGAATTACCCCACGCATGATTTGGAATTGGCAGCAGTGGTATTTGCCTTACGGATTTGGAGGCACTATCTTTTGGGGGAGAAGTTTCAGCTGTTCACGGATCACAAGTCACTACAGTATCTGTTCACGCAGAAGGAACTGAATATGCGGCAGCGTAGGTGGCTTGAATTTGTGAAGGACTACCAGTTCGACATCCAGTACCACCCGGGTAAGGCTAACGTGGTAGCAGACGCGTTGAGCCGCAGGCCAGCAGATGAGGTGGCAGAGGTGTGGAAAGCTAAGTGGAAGGAATTGGGACACCAGGATGCAGTGGCCCGATCTTTCATGTCTATGATGACCGTTACACCGCAGATTATCACGAGGGTAGTACGGGCACAGGCTAATGACCCGTTCTGTCAGGAGCAGATAGTTCAATTACTTGCAGAGGGAGCCGAGTCCTATACCGTTAGCTCAGACGGGGGATTGCGCTTCAATGGGAGATTGGTAGTTCCGGAAGGGAAAGAATTGCGGCACGAGGTGATGGCAGAGTCGCACGGCTCACGGTTCGCGGTACATCCCGGAGGGGACAAAATGTACCAGGACATGAGACGGCAGTATTGGTGGAGCGGTATGAAGAGAGATATCGCTGAGTTTGTCTCGAAGTGCGCCACTTGTCAGCTTGTAAAAGTGGATCATCAGAGACCAGCAGGATTGCTACAGCCGTTGGAGGTTCCGGTGTGGATGTGGGAGAGCATATCCATGGATTTCGTCACGGGGTTGCCTACGTCGCAGAGGGGTCACGACTCTGTTTGGGTAATTGTGGACAGGTTGTCCAAGGTCGCTCACTTCTTACCCGTAAGGACTGACTACACTACGGGACAGTATGCCCAGCTCTTCATCTCAGAGATTGTGAGACTTCACGGTGTGCCCCTGAATATCGTGTCTGACAGAGACAAGATATTTGTTTCGAGGTTTTGGGAGAGTTTCCAGGAGGCCATGGGCACGGAATTGCGGTTAAGTACGGCTTATCATCCGCAGACCGATGGGCAGACAGAGCGCACCAATCAGATGTTGGAGGACATGCTACGCATGTGCATTATTGACTTCGGGGGTGGATGGAAGCAGTACCTTCCACTGGTGGAGTTTGCTTACAACAACTCCTATCAGTTCACGATTGGCATGGCTCCGTTTGAGGCATTGTACGGTAGGCCTTATCCTTCCCCAGCATGTTGGTTGGAAGTGGGGGACAACAAACTACTTGGGCCGGAAGTGATTCAGGACGCTTCGGCAAGGATTGAGTTGATTCGGAATCGCATTCGGGTAGCTCAAGACCGACAGAAGAGTTACGCTGATGCAAAGAGATTTTTCAGAGAGTTCCAAGTGGGGGACCAGGTTTTGCTCAGGGTATCTCCTATGAAGGGGATTATGCGATTCGGGAAGAAGGGGAAGTTGGCGCCAAGATATGTGGGGCCGTTTCCTATTATTGAGCGGATCGGACCGGTTGCGTATAGACTCGGGTTACCAGAGCATTTGCATCGGATTCACGACGTGTTCCATATTTCCTCACTGAGGAAATACCTTAGAGATAATTTGGCTCATTCTCACATTGCTGTGGAGGACATCGATCTCCAGCCGGATAGCTCCTACGAGGAGGGGCCAATTGCTATTTTGGACCGAAGCGAGAGGAAACTGCGGTCAAAGATAGTCCCGTTAGTACGTGTTCAGTGGCGACATCACAATGTCGAGGAGTCCACATGGGAGCGCGAGGATGAGATGCGCGAGCGTTATCCAGAGCTGTTTTTAGCAGGTACTTTCTAGTTTCGAATTTCGGGACGAAATTCAGTTATTAGGGGGGAAGTATGTAATACCCCGTACTTTTGGCTATATTTATTTTTGGGATTAATTAATTTAATGCGTATTAATTGGAAATTAATCCGGGTTATAAATACTAATGAGATGCGAATTGGTATTTGATTAGGTGCATATATGATTATATATGAACTTGGTATTATAAAATTTGTCGTGAGATTTATATACGGCAATTTGGAAATTTTGTTGAGACGCGTGGGACCGCCGCGTCACGGTATAATATTTTGATATTAAAAGTGAATTTAAAATCTATAATCCGTATGGTCGTTTTGAGTGCGCCAACACGTCCGGAAGGGTCGAGATAGTCAGAAAACACTAGCCGGGGGTATAGTTTGGGTCCCGGGGTATTTTTAGGCCATTCCGGCACCATAAAGGGTATTTTAGTAAATTGGTATTTTTGGGTAATTAAAAGTGACGAAAATTGAGAGTTGTAATCTGATAAGGAATTGACCCAACCAACCCTTATTAACCCAACAAGCTACGGAGGTTTATTAAATTAGGTTTTCATAAGTTCCCCCAAAGCAAACCCTAGCCACCATAGCTTTTTGGAGAAGAAAGCTTGGAGAAGGAGAGAGAGAGAGGAATTCTGCAGAAATTCTACACCGAATCCACACCAAATTCAGGGACAAACAAGGCAAGTGACTTTATTTCATTTAAATTCGAAGAATGTCTTTTCCATGTTAGAAATTGAAGAATCTTGATTGTTCTTGAAAGATTAAAAGAAAACCCATGAAATTTGAAGTTATTATTGAATGTTGGGATAGGTTTTCATGTAGAAACATTGTTGGGAGATTTAATTTCGGATATTTCATATCTAGGTGATGTATAAACAAATTAAAATCTGGGAATTTATAATGAGAAAAGGTTAGGGTTTATGTTCTTGAAGAAAATTGGGAATTAATGTAGAAATTGTGATTTAATGATGTTTAGAAGATATTAAACCCTTTAATGATGTTAGTATAGCCCCTTAACATGTTTGAGGATGATTAGAGAACTCAATATATTGTGGGAACGAATTTTAGAAGAGGTTTGAGGAATAAAAATGGTGAAAAACGACTTTTGGAAAATTCTGGACCGAAACTGGCACCTCGTTAGAAGCAGCCCCCAGGTCGTTCGAACGAGCTCGTTCGAACGAGCTTCTAACGAGTTGACCAGTCGTTATTAACGAGTAAGGGATTTCGTTCGATATCTCGTTCGAACGAGATATCGTTAGAAGGGTCAGTTCGTTCGAACGAACTGGGATCTCGTTCGAACAGCCTCGTTCGAACGAGACTTCTAACGACCTGACAGTCCAAACTCGTTCGAAGCCTCGTTCGAACGAGACTTCTAACGAGTTGACAGTTTGGTCCTTTTTGGACTGTTTTGATTTTTGGAGTCCCGGAAACTGGTTCGAGGGTAGAGTTAACATTCTTTGATGATGTAAGGATAGATTTGGGACTTTTGGGTTATTGAGAGGAGTAAATTATATACGAGAGTTATATCCAATAAACCATTTGGGTTAAGACGTGAGTGTCTACTACGATGTGAGGATGAATTATAGCGCGTATAATTACAAACCGGAATACTACGAATTGTGATAATTATAGTTAGTACGAGAGTGCAATATGTACTACGATTAAAATACGGTATTACTAAGATGTGTGTTTACTTAGTATTGTTATATGGATTGTGTGTATGACATACCTACCATACTTGCTATCACGGGAGGTTACGTTCGCTTAGGACCCTCTAATCCTTGTGTGCCTACGGGGGGGATATAGACTGGTACCTTGATGAACATAGGTCATAGAAGGACTTATTGTGATATTAATAAGTCTGCATGATCATGGGAGCGTAGGTATGTGCGTGACCCATGTGATGGTGACTGTGTTCGCCTCCACTATTTGTGATTTGTGTTATCTGAACTATTCCTGAGAGATTCGGAATATGTGATCCTTATGTACGTGATGTACCGGGATGGATAGCAGAGTATGTGTGCACTACAGCTTAGATTGCGGGGTGCTTGTATTGTATATTTATGAGATGAATAATATACATTATATTAATGGGAATCCCCATGTTAATGTTGTAAATGTATTATGGTATTGTTTCGAAAAAAATAAGGAGTTAACTGATACTTATATATATGGCATATTTAGTAACTGAGTTTACGTTAAATCCCTATTTAATTACGAGCGTTATTATGTTATGGGACCAAGTATATTGGGTAGAACCTTTGGCAGTCTAGCTAGTTATGTTGTCAGTTAGCTAGTAGTATGGGTCGATATAGATGGGTACTTGCGTTAGGAGTGCACAGTTAGACGAGAGGTGAGAATATAATGTGAGTGCACGTCCTAACATGTACTTTGCATTTAATGTTTTAAATGTTTTTAAAGCACTTGCAAGTTTTTTTTTTTAAAATATAACACATTCGGGCTCTGACCCGTTTGCTTTTCAAATCTCTTTTTCTTTGTAAAACCATTTTAGGTGCCCAGCCACAAGGACACCAAGCATAGGATTCTCATTCAGGTGACGAGCTGTAGCTGTTTGTGGAAGCTACAGGGATTTGTTCATAGACGCTTCTATTCTTTGGATTCCAGAGTCACTATCTATCAGTGTAGGGCATGTTGCCCATTTCCATTTAGAGCATCTTTTACATTTCAGTTTTCAGACTCTAGCATGTATTGCTCAGTATTCAGTTTTAGTTATTTATTTCAGCTTACTTATCAGTTCTGGGATTTGTATTGAGGAGTTTTTCCTCCAGGTTTTATTTACATATTGTGATGGTTATTCATTTCATTCCAGCATGGTGAATGGTGTTATTTAGTTATTCATTACTCTTGTTGCATGTTAATCAGATTTAATAAAATTTAGCACTCACTTTTTAAATACTAGGTGGTTAGTAATAATAAAACGTTTTCGACAGTGATGCTATTAACTGAGCCAACTTGGCATTTTGAATTAATTTTATAAAGGAGTAGCTACCCGGTGTTTAATTAGTCGGGGTGTCACAGAGAAATTTTCACAAATTGTGTCCCTTTTAACCGATCGTATGCCCCTACATCCCCCAATGCTTCCCAATTTCCCTTTACCTCCTCAAAATTTTCCTCCTTCTCCATTCCCCCCACAGATGTTAGTTCCTCTTCAATATTCCCCTTCTCAGCGCCTCATCATGTTATAGGTTTTGCATCATCTTTAACAACCCACAGTGACTTTGGTGAGAAATACTATATGATGGACCTGAGCGGTAAAACTATCGTTGGGGTGTGCATGCTCATCTCCATTCAAGTAGGAAATTTAGTACATAGTTGGCCTCTGCAGGAGGGTGAGTGTCTGATCATGGTTGATAAAATATTTATTAGTTTGGAAGATGCCGTAGTGCACGTCAACAGTGGAGAAGGGAGTGGGTTGAAAAGTTATTTAAACTCTTTTATCACTTGGCCAGTTTATCTTTTGATGAAGATGTGGTAATATTTTTCTTATGTTGTAATAATATCACTAGAAAAATTTATTTAATTTGAGTTTAAGTGGTTGTGTAGTATCGTTGATTGGTGTGTTGTTGACACAATATTAATGCTTTGCTTTGATTTAAATTATATAATTGCATAGTTTGTTTGATTGGTGCGTTGTTGACACTATATTAATGCTTTACTATGTTAAATGATATTTATGCAACATGGTATTTATTTTATCATGTTAACACATGATTGCAATTTGAAGATTATTAAATGGATTTTCCACAATACAAAGGGTGGATGGGGGAGATCACTCGGTATTATATGCACAAATCCTAGAAATTGATTACTTAAATCTCACAGTAACCGTATTCTATCGTTATTGGGTAAAGGTGGAGGATGCTACATAATCAGATTTTGAGATTTTAATGATGCAAACTCCCCCACACGATCAAATAACACATGGGTGATACTGCCAACCATCAATGCCTATCACTTGTGGGAGACTACGTGGCTCCGCTAGTTTCTTTAGAGTTTTGTCTGGACAGTCTTTGGACAACTTCTCTGGCTTACTATATCAAGTGTTCCCATTACTAATTTTAGATGGTGGAGTTAGATTTTGTTGAGGAGAGTGAGGGGAAGTGAGGCTTGTTATGCAACTATAGTTTGATTCCACGCTCTCCTTCTTAAATGCCATATTACTGGTGGGAATTTCCATTGTAAAGAGAAGACTTAATATGAGCGAGAAAGTAATTGTTCTGTGAAGGAAATCAAAGGTCGGGTCACAAAGATTTTCTTGACCTGGGCCGTACCGTTCTCTGCTTCAATTACTGTTGAAAATGCGGAAGCCCCCAAATTTTAAATTTTCTTTTAAACTAAAATATGAATTTCCTAAAAGTGCGGAATATGATGGTTTAAAACAACACAACGCACACAGACTTCAAATTTTAATCTCTTTTAAATTAAAATAAACTAAACAATTCAAGTCCTAAAATTTGCCTGCGCAAATTTATTCATTTTTGGAAATTAGGCCAAACCAAAATTTTCAAATTAAATTATCTTGACTTAATTTAATTTAATATAAAATTGCACCCAAACTAATTTTAGCACCAAATTAAACTTTAGTGTGATAAAATCGAATTTTTTCTTGAATTACCTAAGCATGCATTCTAAGGTGATTTACAAGATAAAATAAATTCATAACACACTACGCCGCGATGTACGAGAAAAACCCAAATGAAAAAAATCTCGGACGGCCTTGGACTTAATTCCACTAAGTACGGAATTTTACAAATACAAGACAGGTGACTTACACAACTCAACTCGACTCGTTCAAGCCCCTGACGCGTCTTTTTGTATCAACCTCTTCTTAGCCGACAATCCCGAAACTCAATCGAAACCTTAGAATCCACCAATGAGGTCTTTGAACAACCGTTAACCCACACCTGAAGCCTTTCTTCGACTGGGAACGCCGCAGCAACAAACAAGTCTTCTTCTTTAAGGGATGTAGAAGTAAACCCAAACAACTCTTCAAATGGTAGAGTAGAACCCGGTGCCACACAAAAACTCCAAGCAAGATATATATATATATATATATATATAGAGAGAGAAAGAGAGAGATGAAGAATTTGGAATCTTTAAACAAAACAAATGGGTGTATACTTTCGTGTTTTGGAAGTATTTAGGCCATATAAATTAAACACACAAAAGGGACTTTTCTAAACATTAATTTTCTCTCTCAAAAGCTCTCAAAATTAGGTGAAAAGTATTTTAAAATTTTTTGTCCCGAAGTGGTTAAAACCTGTCAAAAAGTAGTAGGGACAAAAGGTGGGAAAATGAAAAGACTGCCAAATTAACTGTTCCTACTGGAATCTCGTTCGAACGACATTTCTAACGAAAAGTCAGTGTTCAAAAGGGAAACTCATTAGAAAAACTCGTTCGAACGAAATTCTTATTCAAACGAAATTCACGTTCGAACGATATTTTCGAACGAAAAGTCAGAATGTTCATTTTTCATTTTAAGCTAAAAAAAGTTCTGAAATTTATTTTAAATAAAAATTACACCTATTAAAAATTATTCCAAGTCTCCTACATATATATGTAATGTGCATTCATACCTTTTGGAGACTTGAAATATGAACCGTTGAGGATGCAAAACTAGGCACTATGTAAACCCGACACTTTGATATCTTCACTTTGAAATACTGGCCGCTGCGTCTTCAATTTAAACTTCAAACGTCATAGGCTTGGAGGGTACTCATGATTACTATCCTATGACTCAAATATTTTTGTCTGGAATTGCGCCAATGCTACATTAAAACTCCATTGGAAATTTGTGTCCTTACAAATCTCCCTTTGACTATTCCGGGACAAAAACCAAACAAAAATTCTAAAGGGCCGTCAAGTACAACTAGACTAACAAACATCCCACCCAAAAATTAAAAAATACAAGCTTGACTCAAAACCTAAGGATGACTATCTTTGTCGATATAAAGATGCTGCTAAAATTCCTGCACACTTAAGCAAAACATTAAACACATAGGGAATATCAAAAGATTAAATGCAATTAAAATAATTACTCCTCCTAAATTAATTCTCCTCTTTATCAAATAAATGACCTACTTAGAAAGACGTCTCCCCCTAAGTTAAATCTCTTAAACTAAGATACGATAATAATAGGATTAGATACCATTTATCCCCTTATCATTCTCCCCCTTTTTGTTCAGGAATAGAAAAAGGTGATATAATTAATTAAATACTCATTCCTCCCCCAATTGAACGAAGAACCATCCCCCCCCCCCCCCCCCCTAAAAACTACATAAGGGATATAAATATGGGTAAGAAAGTAAAACATGCATGAAGAGATAGGATCATTAAGGCATATGGGCAATAATAAAATAACTAATCCATACAAATATTGGTTGATACTAACTATGATGCAAAAAAAATTGATACCAATTGGAAAAATAAGGAACTAAGCATGCAATATCAAACCAAAATACGCAACAAACTAGATACCAATTATGAATTAAGGCATAAATGGACTAGCTAAAATGGCAAAGACTCAAAACAAACACAATATCATATATATGTATATACAATAGATACAAAATAATCATAAGTACACACATATAGATATAAACACACACATGACACAAAGTAAAATAACATGAGTTTTTCACACTCTTATAGCATAAATGTGTCATATGGAAATGGAAGTGTAGGGGTGTGAACAAGTAACAATTAAATTTTGACCCAATCACTTAAAACATGTTCACGGAGTTCTCATTTGATTGAAAAACTTTATCACATTTAGATATAGCCTCATGTGACAATATAAATTGAACTCAAAGAACAAACATACACAATGCACATAAGCCTAGAACTTTGCTGATTCTACAAATCAATTGAGTCATGACAATAAAATCTTAACTAGGATACAAAGTCATTGTGCAAACCCGTTAATATATCCAACCAAACCCTCATAATTTATCTTGTTCTTTTCTTTTGAACATATTAACTAAACTATTTTTTGGCCTTGGCAAATATTATTTTTAATGACACATTTTTAAGGCCTAAAATTCAATGGTGGCTTTTCACGCAAAGTAAATTTATCTTTCTAGCCCGATTCCATTGATAAACAACTACACAGGGTAAACATATTTTTCTATTTTTAAATATAGGAAACGATTATTACATGTACAAATCCTCCATAGTTATAGAAAAATGTAAATGACTAAATTGATAGGAGAACATCTCCCTTATCTCAAATATACATGTGAAGTTTAAATTTCAAATGAGCTCGTGCATGTGTGAATAAAGGCATATAAAAATAGAATCCGTTAAGCAACCCAAAATCCAACTACTCCATGCATGCATGACAAAGAACATTTTAAGGATTGACAATCTTAACCAAAAGTTCTAGCCACATGGAAGCGAAAAGGAAAGGATTCAAACACAAGTATATGCCACATAAAGTGTGTCAAACTAAAATACACACAAAAAAATATTTTTGAGTTTTTGAAACTTTTTAACCAAACACACAAAAGTATTTACTCAAAAGACAAACAAAAATCATTTGTATTTTTCATTAAGCCTGAATTACTAGAAAGGTAAGACACAAATGATAAACAAAATCTTTTTGTATTTTTAATTTAATGCAAACTAAAATTAAAGAACTATAATACAAAAGATAAACAAAGATCATAATTCTAGCATGAGATATGTGATAAAGCAATGACTAGAAAATGATGAACAAGTATAAAACTAGAAAGAATATATGATATAAAGCGTAAAAATCTAGAGTATGCAACAATCTACCACATTCAACCTTTAGATTTAGCAAGGGAGGTATCGTGTGAAAGTAAATGAGAATCAAAAATCCTGTTTTGTAAAGCAACTAAGTCGGACCTCCTAACCCAAACTAATGAAGATTGACACCCTCAGGATTTTGGGATCTTATCTACCTCGATTATCTTAACTTTGGATTTCCTAGAAATTCTTTTAAAATCAAAGCAAACCTTCCTAAGATGACCTTTTCGACCACAATGTGAGAAAGTAAAGACTCGTCGAAAAGTCTTACCTAAGTATTGACCTCCAAAAGTGTTCCTAGGCGATTCTCTCAAAATATTAGTTTTGGCTTAATTAGTTGAATCATTACAAGAATCGAAGCCTAAACCATAAGTGTCATTTTTAATTTGGACCATGCCTAAGATTTTATCTAGTTTTTCGGACCTACACTCCAAATCAAATTTGACCTTACTAGAGTCTCTCAATCTTTCTTCCAACTATAAAATTTTAGACTCTAGCAAAGCATTCCTCTATTCAAATATAAGAATCTCCTTTTTCATTGATTCCATTAAACCTCTAAGGCTACCTCTCTCGCCTTCTACATATTCAATCTTCTCTCGAAGATATCTCTCACGTGTCCTAAGGCCATCAACCAACGCACTCTCATCAATGGTCGTAGCACGCTCCCTTAAACTAGCTTCTAACTTCAAATTTGCTCTTTTTAATTTAATAGATTCTTCGTATGATTCTCTAAAAGAAAATTGAAGTTCACTCTCATCAACCTCTTCATCACTTTCACTCTCCCTCTCTTCTCCACTCTCACTACCACCATATTTTTGGGATTCACAAATAAAGACCTTAGAAGCGTCATATTTTTAGATGTCATCATTAACATGACTAGCCATGAACGTGGTAAAGTTGCGCTCAATGGGGGAACCGGGTCCCTCTTCCTTATCACTCTCACTAAGGGTGGCATTGTATGAAATAGGTTGCTTACCCTCTCTTCTTAGTTTAGCGGGGCATTCAAAAGCCCTATGGTCACACCTTTCATAACCAAAACACCGATTTGACTCGTCCCTATTTAGATCTTCATTTTGTCTTTTAGAATATTTTTCGGCCTTGTCATGTGTGGATTTTTAAATTTCTTAAAATCATTTTTAAACTTATCTTTATTAAATTTAAGAAATTTTTGAAATGTCCTAGCAAACATAGCCATGTCCTCCAAGTCACTATCACTCTCATTAACCACAACTTGTTATTCTTCCTTTCGGGCTTTCAAAGCTATGCCCTTATCTATTTTCTTTTCATTTTTTGAGGGAAACATATCTAACTCCTAGGTTTGCAAATCACCTACGAATTCCTCAAGTTTGGTAGAGTTCAAGGTGGGTAAAGAATTTAAAACGGTCACTTTAGGGATAAATCTCTCGGGTAGGGACCTTAAAATTTCTTTATTACTCGGTCTTCAGGCATTTTCTCTCCCAAATTAAATGATGAATTAACTATATCGAAAAGTTTAGCATAAAATTCATCAAATATTTCATTCTCAAGCATTTTGATTGTTTCAAATTGAGTGGTGAGGTTTTGGAGTTTCGAAGCCTTAACGACACTAGTTTTCCTCATGAGTGATTTGTAATATATCACAAGCTTCCTTAAAGGTTTCACACGTCATGATATGTCAGAATTCATCCGGTGTGACCGCGCTAAACAAGGCATTTAAACCTCGGGAATTAAAATTAGCAAGTTTAAATTCATTCTCACTCCATCTATCTACGGGTTTGGGAACACGTAAATTCTCTATCAAACATGTGGGTGGGGACCACCCGTTAACAACTGACAACCAAACCCTCTCGTCGATGGACTTTAGTGTCGATTTCATACACGCTTTCCAATACGCATAGTTGGAACCATCGAAAACAGGAAATTTTCAAAATGAGGAAAATTTCATTTTTTAACCAAAAATATTTAAAAGGACCTTAACGCAATAAATTAACGCTCCGACTCTGATACCACTTGTTGAAAATGCGAAATCCCCCAAATTTTAAATTTTCTTTTAAACTAAAATATGAATTTCCTAAAAGTGCGAAATATGATGGTTTAAAACAACACAATACGCATAAACTTCAAATTTTAATCTCTTTCAAATTAAAATAACCTAAACAATTCAAGTCCTAAAATTAGCCTACACAAATTAATTTATTTTTGGAAATTAGGCCAAACCAAAATTTTCAAATCAAATTATCTTGACTTGAATTAAATTAATCTAAAATTTTACCTAAACTAATTTTAGCACCACATTAAACTTTAGTGTGATAAAACCCAATTTTATCTTGAATTACCTAAGCATGCATTCTAAGGTGATTTATAAGATAACATAAATTCACAACACACTATGCCGCGATGTACAAGGAAAACCCAAATGGGAAAAACTTCGGACAACCCTAGCCTTAAGTCCACTAAGTATGGAAGTTTAAAAATACAAGACAGATGATTTACACAACTCGACTCAACTCTTTCAAGCCCATGACGCGTCGTTGTGTATCAACCTCTGCTTAGGCGATAATCCCGAAACTCCACCGGAACCTTGGAATCCACCAATGAGGTCTTTGAACAACCGTCAACCCACACCCGAAGCCTTTCTTCGAGTGAGAACGCCGCAAAAACAAATAAGTCTTCTTTTTTAAGGGATGTAGAAGTAAACTCAAACAACTCTTCAAACGATAGAGTAGAACCTGGTGCCACACAAAAACTCCAAGCAAGATATATATATATATATATATATATATATATATATATATATATAGATGAAGAACTTGGAATCTTTAAACAAAACAACTGGGTGTATGCTTTTGTATTTTGGAAGTATTTAGGCCATCTAAATTAAACACGCAAAAGGGACTTTTCTAAACATTAATTTCTATCTCAAAAGCACTCAAAATTAGGTGAAAAGTCTTTTAAAAAATGTTATATCGAAGTGGTTAAAACCTGTCAAAAAGTAGTGGGGACAAAAGGTGGGAATATGGAAAAACTGTCAAAATAACTGTTCCCGCTGAAATCTCGTTCTAACGACTTTTTCGTTCGAACAACATTTCGTTCAAACAAACTTTCTAATGAAAAGTCAGTGTTCAATAGGGAAACTCGTTTGAACGAAATTCTAGTTCGAACGACATTATCGTTCGAACGACAATTTCGAACGAAAAGTCAGAATGTTCATTTTTCATTTTAAGCTCAAAAAAATTCTGAAATTTATTTTAAATAAAAATTATACCCTTTAAAAATTATTCCACGTCTCCTACATATATATGTAATGTGCATTCATAACTTTTGGAGACTTGAAATATGAACCGTTGAGGACGCAAAAATAGGCACTATGTAAACCCGACATTTGATATCTTCACTTTGAAATATTGGCCACTACGTCTTCAATTTAAACTTCAAACGTCATTTTCTTGAAGGATACTCATGATTACTATCCTATGACTCAACTATTTTTTGTTCGAAATTGAGCCAACACTAGATTACGACTCAGTTGGAAATTTGTGTCCTTACAATTACAAGCTATGTTAGTTGAGGAATTATATTATTGCCCCTATAAGGCTTAAAAAAATGAGGTATATTTTGAGTGTATTCGACCCGAAGTGACTTCACAATTACATTCATATATCTTTACGTAAAGCAACCACAAAATGACCAATGTAACTTGCAGAAACCTACCGTATAGTCATGGGACCCTCGAGTTGAGGGCACGACCAAAATTTTCATTTTGTTAGACTTAGACTTAAAAACATGCCATCAAAGGGTGAAAACGTTAAACAAACACAAAACGGCTGGTCAAAAGCACAAACACCTCGCACGGGACCAATGTAAGCAGCGGGAACTGATCTCGTAGTCATGGGACCCTCAGTTTGAAGGCACGACCAAAATTTTCATTTTGTTAGTCTTAGGCTTAAAAATATGTCGTCAAAGGGTGAAAACGTAAAACAACCACAAAATGTCCTCGTAAGAGGCACGGACACCTCACACTCCCCGTAATGAGAGGAGGTTGATTGGAGTTTGATAGAGTATTCCAAATACGACTCCTCTGATTACGGGGAGTGTGGCATGACAAAGGTATTTTCTCATATTCTTGACGTTTCATCAAGAACCACCAATCCAGGACACTCTAATAGTATTTTCTCCCATTCTTGACATTTCTCATTTACAACACCCTTTTTCCCTTTCTTTGAGTGTTCCTTTGTCGCGATTTTCTCTCCAATAAGCTTCTCATACAAATTATAGCTTACTCCCAAGACACTTTGGTCTTTCTGCCACGAATACACCTTCGTCACACGTACAACTTCTTTACTCGCACACCTATTCTCTTGGAGAAACTTAAGATCTATATTTTCATTTCCAGTTTTGTCACGATTATTGAGGTTATGAAATGGGAATTTAAGTTTCCATTTTTTGTCAAAAAATGGAAATCTGGAAATACCCGATTCATAACATCAACAATCATGAGAAATATATAAATGAAAATATAGATCTTAAGATTCTCCAAGAGAAAAGGTGTGCGAGTAAAGAAGTTGTACGCGTGACAAGGGTGTATTTTATGGCAGAAAGACCAAAGTGTATTGGGAGTAAGCTATAATTTGTATGAGAACCTTTACGGAGAGAAAATCACGGGGAAGGAACACTCAAAGAAAGGGAAAAGGAGAGTTGTAAATGAGAAACATCGGGAATGGGGAAAAAACTATTGGAGTGTCCTGGACTGGTGGTTATTGATGAAGGCCACACTCCCCATAATGAGAGGAGTCATATTTGGAATTCTTTATCAAACTCCAATCAAACTCTTAGACATAGGCTTAAAAACATGTCGTTAAAGGGTGAGAATGTAAAATAACCACTAAATGGCTCCATGAGAGGAACGGACACCTCATACTGGACCAATGTAACCCGCAAGAACCGACCGCGTACTCATGGGACCCCTGATTTGAGAGCACGACCAAAATTTTCAAACTATTAGACTTAGGCTTAAAAATATGCCGATAGAGGGTGAGAACGTAAAACATCAACAAGACGGCCACGTGAGAGGCACGAACACCTAGCACGGGACTAACGTAACCCGTAAAAACTGATCGCATAGTCACGGGACCCCCGAGCTAAGAGCATAACCAAAATTTACAAACAGTTAGACTTAGGCTTAAAAACATGTTGTCAGAGGGTAAGAATATAAAAAAACCACTAGATGGCCCCGTGAGAGGATGGGACTAATGTAACCCGCAGAAACCGACAGCGTAATCATGGGACCCCCAGTTTGAGAGCATGCCCAAAATTTGAAAACTGTTAAAATTAGGCTTAAAAATATGTCGTTAAAGGGTGAGAACGTAAAAATCCTCGCAGGGCAAAACCTTTTATATTTCTAGAAATTTGAAATAATTTACAAGGCCTTTGACTTGCCGACCACTTGATAATCCCCCACAAGTATAACGCATGGTGCCTTCAGCAAATCTTTAAAGTATCGGTCTAGAAATTAGCAGTGGTTTACGCGTAGAAACACCACAAGGACACGCAACCCTGACACACAATTTTCAGCAAAGAATCAACATGCAGAAGATCCTCAATGACACGCAGTCATAAACTTCCTAGAGTCTCCATCCATAATAGCACGTAGCTTTTCGATTGTAGAGATCTCCCCACCAAGGATGAACAAAAGCAAATCTCCCGGCAAAACTAAGTTTTGGGTTCCATAAAAAAACTCACACAAAAGCACTGGGATTTGTGAATTGTAAAACAAAAATTTGAACCCTCAAAGTGATGGAGAATAAACCAAAAACACTTAAAAATGTATTTGTAACACCCCATGATTTTTGAGACTGAGAAATCAAATTTTTGGGAAAATAAAATTTTATTAGATCGGAGAATTCTAAAATTGGGAATTTAAGTCCAAAAATAGAGGACATTTCAAAGTATTCCGGATGATGATTTTGAGGGTACCATTGATCCCGGAAGGGTCGAGATAGTCAAAATGACTGTCATTGAGTTTTATTTCGGCTCCGGAATATTTTTAAGTCAGTTTGACTCGAATTGGTGTAAACGAGTCATTTAAAGTGTGTATTAACATTTAAAATTGGGTTTATTGTTTTAAGGAATTTAAAGGCTTACGGATGAAGCCTTCTCATTTGAGAAAGAGATAAATAGAAAAGAAGAGAGAAAAAGAAGAGAAAGAAGAAGAAAGGAAGAGAGAGAGGAAGAAAGCTTGGAGATTTCCGGCCCCAAACGTGACATCGAGGACGATTCAACCTCTGCAAATCTGAGGCAAGTGTTTAATCTTGCTAAATATTTATTTGTGTATTTCATTTCATAATTTGTGGGTTAAGGAAATGGATTTTTGGGTATTAATATCAAAACCTATATTTTTGGGTTTAATCTTTAAATCAACGTTTAAATATGGATTTAATGGAATAGAAATGGTTTTGATCAACTTTGGGTTGATTTAATGGCTTAGAATCATGTTGTGATAAAGGTTTGGGGGTTAGAATGAAAATTTTACGGTTTAAAATTCGTGGGTTTATTAAAAAAGAAGAACCCTTCAAAATCTGCAGGTCCGAATCGATTCGCCCCCCTAAGCGAATCGATTCGGTTTAGGGATATTGGCAGGTCTGCATTGACCGAATCGATTCGGACTCAAGCCGAATCGATTTGGCCTATGGTATAAGCCCAGGTCTTTGGACCCGAATCGATTCGCCTTGGAGGCTGAATCGATTCGCTAGGCCGAATCGATTCGCCTTGGAGGCCGAATCGATTCGCTAGGCCGAATCGATTCGGAATAGGGCCGAATCGATTCGGAAACAGGGCATTTTGAGGTATTTTCTCCATAGTGATTCCAAACCCTTTTTGGTTGGGTTTATTGATTTGGGGGCCTTCTCTTATGATGTAAGAGATATGTTCTTGGAGACATATAAGGAGTTTCTCACATATTAGGATTTTAGGGACTCTTTAGAATAATTTGGGAGAAATGTATTCATGTATGTATTTGGAGTTGTGTATAGAGATTCTGGAGGAAACCTTTTTGGGATTGAGGATCCTAATTTTATATTAAAAGTAAGTATAGATGTGATGTGAGGCTAAGAACTCTTAGGGAGAATTGCGAGGGTATGTTGTGAAATTCTAGGCCAACCTTTACGTCAAATCCTTATAAGAATAGGATATTATTAAGATACGATTTGGGGCCAAATGGAAGAGTGTAGTTGTATACCCTTAGTAATGACAAAATTTAAGAAATAAATCCGAGAGATCTTAGACTAGGGTATTCACAAAAGTGATTGAACCGTAGTCAAAATCGAGAGCTATGGGATTATTTAATGAATGTAAGGTTGAGCTTGAGGCTTATAGACTATTAGTTATGTGTATACCGATAGCCAAAATGATTACTAGATTCTTTAATGTGCTCTCGGATATAGATGGTATGTGTAGTGATGGTTTCCTACACTAAACTTTTGGTGATAACCGTAATGTTGGATATATACATATGTCCGTATGTTGTTTGGGAGACTATTCATCGTAGGAAAAATGATTGAATATGTTTCAAGTGAGGGATTGTATTCACATATCGAGGTAAATTAAATGAGTTGTGGTGACGGCTTGTATATTGAGGATTATGTATACTTATAGCCGAGTTTATATATCTTATACATATGAATGAGAATTAGTTTGTATATATATAAATATAGCGATGTGTGAATATATGTACATATATCTATATATAAATATGAATATATGGATATATTTATGTTGTGGACATACATGGTATGGATATTTAAACCGTATATGCTGGTTTAATGTTTGATCATATGATGGGATCATATGGATGTATGTATATTGTGCATGTGAACGATATATATACTTATGTGGTTAAGCATACCCCGTTCATGCTATCATTGGGAAGTTTCCACACAGAGGGTGATCATCCTGGCATATAGAGCAGGGTGTGGATATTCCCCAGGTCATAGTCGTACCGTGTGTTATTATACGATAGATATATTTTTGGGATGAGACGTGGTGGGTATGTTTCGTCTCATTGCCAGTTGGAGCTATGACCGCTTCCTGGGACGTCGTGTGTGTGAGTTATCACGAGGTGGGTGTCGTTGATCCCCACCAGGTGGTCCCCAGTTGCTATGTGAGCCAGACACTGGGAAGATGATAGCATTTATGCAGTTTTATCGGTGATATATATAGCCGGGTGGATTATGTGCATGTCCATTGTACGTCAGATATGATATGTACACTTGGTCATGGGTATGGATGATTGGTATATATATATATATATATGGTGAGAATAAAATGTCTATATGTATATTTATATATCCTATAGATGAAAGGATATAGAATCTTTGTGGAGTACATCTTGGATGATTATGGTGTACTAGATTGATGGGGGTTGATCTATCGCATTTAAGGAATATTTCGGTTACATCATCCCAAGGATATTATTGGAGATGTTAGTTGTATTAGTAGTATAATATTATATGTGTGGCATTATGGATCTCCAAAATCGACATTGACAAGGAGTAGTGTAACGGGGTGGTTCCTTGTTTGGATTTCGCTCTGCGAGACACCCCACGCATGAAACGTAGTGCAGTGTTGTGATTGGAGAAAAGTTCTGCCAATTATGGTATGTATGCATTATGGAATATTAGGATTGGCATTGTCCAGGAGTAGTGTAACGGGGTGGTTCCTTGTTTGGATTTCGCTTTGCGAGACACCTCACGCACGAAACGTAGTACATTGTTGAGATTAGAGAGAAGTTATGTCGATATTTATGTGTGGCATAATGGATCTCCAGGATCGACGTTGACAAGGATTAGTGTAACGGGGTGGTTCCTTGTTTGGATTTCGCTTTGCGAGACACCCCACGCACGAAATGCAGATCATCGTTGAAATTGGAGGGAAGTTTTGTTAATAATAATTTTGCATGCTTATTCATTAGAAATTAAATTATATGTTTCAACCCAAATGCATATTGGGTAACTTATTAAGATTTATAATTGGTTAAATTATAAACCAGAATCCATTAAGCCTAATAAGGCATATATGTTTGAAAATAAATACTTAAGTTTGTTTAGAAAGAGTGGATTCTTGGGTTAAGTTAGGAAGGAAATTCTCGTGGGTATAGGCTAGGCCTATGATAAGCTAGGTTGTCCTAATAAATGGGGGTAATTTAACTAAAACTTGAGGACGCGAATAGGTGCGCACCTTTAGATGAGAGGTGAGTTGGGGTTCCACGAGAGTGCGATTCCACTTTTAAATTTTGAAATAAGTGCACCGATATTTATTATGCACGGTTAACACACTTGCTAAATATTTTTCACAACTCAGGCTCTGACCCATTTACTTTTCTCTCCTGCCTGTATATATATATATATATATATATATATATATTACTACAGGTATCCTACCGCATGGATGCCGGATGACCTTATATCCAGAGTCTTGGGAGCCGTGACAGGTGCGGACTATTGCGGGATGTATCTTGGAGTCGCGTCTTACTTCTTTAAAAATCTAGGTAGGATTTGTGTTGTATATCGGATTTATACCCAAGGGATATTTATATACATGTTTATATTTATTCCATTCCAGTTATTGTATTGGCTGTGACCCGACAGCTTATTCGGGTCTACTTTTTGTAGTATATTCTGTTGTAGTTGTTTATTTCATTTTATTTCAGCATTTCATTTATCTTAGTTCTTTCATGCATCTTTCTTTCCTTTATTAGTAGTGTTAGTTTGTTGTCTGTTGCATATTTTATTTAATTTTAACATCTCGCTTGCATGACACCGGGTAGTTAGTTCTATATTATTGTACCGACAGTTGATGTTGAGACTGGACCATCTGAAATTCCTGATTTAATGTAGTATAGGGTTGGCCACCCGTTATTATTTTAAGCGGGGTGTTACAGTATTATGTTAAAATAATGTTTTCTCCACCCGAAATCAATACGTCTGGCACTCTATTTATAAAACATTTAAGGCGGTGACGTGTCAAACAAAAAGACTTCTCGTTCGAACGAACTGTCATGTCGTTCGAACGACTTCTGGTCTCGCTCGAACAAGATAGGATCTCGTTTGAACGACCAGGCAAAAATCTCGAGATTCATTTTACAGAGTTTTAAAACATTTGGAAACTTAAAAACTAACACTCTTACGAATCTGAGAACAGTTGTCAAAAAACTTTTATGATAAAAATGTTTTTGAAAAGATAAAAATCCATTAAGATAATTCAAAATTCATTTTTCATAAAAGGAAAAATATTTTAATTTTTATAAAAAAAATCCCAACACTTTTTATGCAAACTGTAAATGGAACTTAATCACATTTACCAAGTTAGTCCTTGCTGGGCATGATTGTTGAAGTCGCCTTGAAATTTGGATTGTCGATTGTAGATGTGAACTTCCCAATTCTTTGACAAACTTGTAGAGGTATACGACATACTAAATGTGACGGACTATGTCCTTACAAATCCCTCTCTATGTCTATACTGTTACAAAATAAAAATATCTGAATTATCAATCAGAATATGACCTATACAAATCTACCCTCCCATGAATAAAAAAGGAAAGATAAACTCAACAAGTCTTCAATCAAACTTGGCTTCAACAAATAACTTTTCACATCTCCAAGCTTTTCTCTTCAGGGTGTGCAATCCAAAGAATCTTCAATTGTACCTACACACATGAGACAAAACAAAAACCTCCTGGAGTATCGAGTTTGAAATGATATAACCATAAAACATGTAAACATAATCAAATCTCCCCCATACTTAAACTCCCCCATAATATCATAATTCATTCTCCCCCTTTTTATTTGTCCGAAATAGATAAGGAAAAGAATAAACCACATCAAGCAAATCGGGGTGCCACGGGAAACAACACAAACTATTTTTGATTTTTTTTTCTATTTTTATAAAAAACAATACACACACACCATGAATTTTTACTAAGACGACCAAATCATAGAAACGGAATGAATGGGTGTGAACAAATTCGATAGGAAAATCAACTCAATCATATCATATGTGCAAGATGAATAAGTGTACTCCGAACGAATGAACATAAAAAATAGTCCTTGGGTGTAAAATTATTGAATTTAGATGACATCGTCTTAAATCAAAATAAAAAAATCAAAGTCAACATGATTTTCACACAAATAACGTCCAAAACGATTTCATACTTTTTCAAGATTTTAAAGGACGTGCAAAGCCGTTTTAAATCTCCCACCAAACTGCCTCATATATTTTTTCTTTGCGAGGTAATCTAAATTCCCAAACATTGGAGAATTGGTGAATATACCTAATGCCCCATTATTGGCATATATTTCTTTTTATTGCCATTATATATTTTCGGGCTCTTTTAAACCGCTTTGGACCCCGGATAATTAAAATTTCTCAATTTTATAGGTCCAATTTAAATGGAGTCTTAATCGTAAAGGATATATGTGTACCTTTCGTATCCCTTCACCATTTATAAAATGCACACAAACTTACGGCAAACGGTAAAAACATGCACACCTTTTATTATCTTGTTTTATCGCATTTGGTTCATTTTAATAGACATAATTGAGATGAAAACACGTAACCAACATATGATTTGATAAGAACAAACGTCAAACAAATTCCTGCTCGTGTGCAATAAAGGATAAAGAGAGTCAAACATGTAGGTAGCATCACTATAGCATCTCAAATAATCCAAACTTTGTAAAGCACATGAATGACACAACATATTGTCTCAAAACACTATCAAACAATCACATGGATATGGCGTGAAGTTGTGACTTGGTCATCCTAAATGTTCATTCTTAAATGGTGCTAAACAAATTACAAATATCTTTTTGTATTTTTTAAATTTTTTTAAAAGAAATATAATACAAAAAATACACACATCATAACACTAGCAGGGATATATCATGAAGTATAACTAGCGTATGACAAAATAAACTGACACAATCATTTATAAGATATAGTAATAGAAGAATCATGTGCGAGTTTCAAAATCTCAAAATTTTCTTTGATAAAACTACACAAATCCATTGAGATTAAAAAAACCCACCCAAGATGCAAGGCAAACAAGATCAAACGCAATAAATTAGCATAACCCGCTCTGATACCACTTGTGAGCCCAAAAATATTTGCCCATGGGTGGTTTCAAACAATTTTCAACCAATTTTTTAATAAATTTTAGTTCATCCTTAAAATATGCAACTACGTGTCAAAACAAATTAAACATGCACAAGCTTCAGGAAAAAGTCCCCGCAGGGTAAAACCTTTTATATTTCTAGAACTTTGAAATAATTTACAAGACCTTTGACTTACAGACCACTTGATAATCCCCTACAAGTGTAACGTACGGTGCCTTCAGCAAATCTTTAAAGTACCGATCTAGAAATCAGCAGTGGTTTACGCGCAGCAACATCACAAGGACACGCAACCCTGACACACAGTTTTCAGCAAAGAATCAACATATAGAAGATCCTCAATGGCACGTAGTCATAAACTTCCTAGAGTTTTCCTCCACAATAGCACGCAACTTTTCGGTTATAGAGATCTCCCCACCAAGGATGAACAAAAACAAAGCTCCCAGCAAAACTAAGTTTTGGGTTCCATAAAACAACTCGCACAAAAGCACTGGGATTCGTGAATTGTAAAAATAAAGTTTTGAACCCTCAAAGTGATAGTGAATAAAACACTTAAAAACTTATTCTGTTAAAACAGTGTTTTCTCCACCCGAAATCAATACGTCTCAAACTCTATTTATAAAACATTTAAGGCGGTGACGTGCCAAACAAAAAGATTTTTCGTTCGAATGAACTATCATGTCGTTCGAACGACTTTTGGTCTCGTTCGAACAAGATAGGATCTCGTTTGAACAACTAGGCACAAATCTCGAGATTCGTTTTACAAAGTTTTAAAACATTTGGAAACTTAAAAACTAACACTCTTACGAATCTGAGAACAGTTATCAAAAAGCTTTTATGATAAAAATGTTTTTGAAAAGATAAAAATCCATTTAAAATAATTCAAAAATTATTTTTCATAAAAGGAAAAATATTTTAATTTTTTATAAAAAAGATCCTAACACTTTTTATGCAAAATCTAAATGGAACTTAACCACATTTACCAAGTTAATCCTTGTTGGGCATGATTATTGAAGTCGCCTTGAAATTTGGATTGTCGATTGTAGATGCGAGCTTCCCAATTCTTTGACAAACTTGTAGCGGTATACAACATACTAAATGTGACGGGCTATGTCCTTAAAAAGATTGTTTCCTTTGACATTTTCTATTGTTGATTCTGAAACAGAAAAAAATTGGGAATGGTTTTTGGAGAAGTAGTCACATGTTAGTTCTTCACGCTTTATTAGTTTTATATCATATATGAAAGACTTCTGAAAACGTTTTCGAAAGTTTTTCCGAATCGTTTCCACTTCTATTATTTGCAACATTTGAAGAACAACCTTAGAGACCATTTATCCGGCTCATTTTCAAGGCTTGCGAGAGACAATCCTGTGAACATGTTTTGGAATTGTGCATATGAATCAAATCAGTTCAAATTTCACCAAAAACTGTATTTGTTGCTTACGGTAGGATCTGATCCAATTCGAAAGTTATTGTAGACTTTGAAGAGGGAAAATTGGATGAATTCGTATTTTGAAGGTCAGAAATATGGTGAAATGTATTCGAACGTTGCGGAGTCATTTATTTCATGGATCTGTAAAGGTTTTTTTGTCGATAACGGAGTTGGTTGATTATATTAGAGGGAAAATTATGAAAATGATGGCTGAGCATAGGGAGATGGCTAATCGATGGAATGGCCGTTTATGTCTCGAAATTGACAATTGAATTACAAATTTGTTAAAAGAAGGTAGGGGTTAGAGAGTTAGAAAGCATCTAAATTTGGCTCTGAGGTTCACTTGAATAAGAGTGTTATGGTTGATCTCTTGAAAAGAACTTGTTCATATTGTGAATATCAAGTCAATGGATTTTTGTGTGCTCATGATGCTGTTGCTATTCAAAAGTGAGGGAAGGATTTGAATATGTTCATTGATAAGTTTTTTAGCAAGGAGTATTTTATTCAATCTTATGCATAAGTAATTTATCATGTTCCTACGTTTGGAAGGGATGACGAATTTGATACATAAATAATCATTAATCCACCCACTGCGAAGCGAATGGATTGAAGGCCAAGAAAGAAGAGGGTTTCTTCACGTGGTGAAGAAAATAGAGAATTTAAGTGTGGCACTTGTCAGAAAGTAGGACATAATAGAAAAAGTTGTCCTGAAAATGTGTAGATAGGGAGAGTTTTAAATTACTTTTACGAAATTTTTAGTTGATTGGATCATATATGTTTTCATATTTTTAAATGTGAATAATACTATGTTATTGATTTCTTATATTATTTTTATATGCTTGCTTTGTTTATTTAAATGTTTTGTATCAAATTTAATTGTTTAATTTCTAGGTTTATTATATGAGTATGTAAATCACAATAATTTATTTTGTTATTATACAAAATGTGAATTTTATAAGTAAGTTGTTTTCTGTCTTTTAGTTACCATGTTTTTTTTTGTTGGTATCAAATTCAAATTTTCTCTTCAATATAAGCCTAGTTGTTTACTATAAGAAATAAAAAAGTGTTCAAATCCCCCAAAACAAGATAGTTTGCCAAAGAAAATCTGCAAGTTATTAGCCTTGTTAGAAGTGTTAGGAAATAATTGAAATAATCCAAATGAATTTGAGATTGAAAAGTAAACATTTCAAAAGAATATTTTATGCAGTAGTACTAATACTAGTTGGTGATTTTGAATAACATAGTAGAGAGTTACTGGGCATTCTCAATTGTGGCAGTAGTGGAGGGCATATAAAATATAATAGGGGAGTTCATCCCTCTATCACAGCAAAAAATGGTCGATTGTGACAGGTGCTATAATGCTTGCTACAAAGGAGGCCTAATGGATTATACATTTAGGTTAATCATACCGAATTGTGAACTAGACTTATATTGATACTAAATAGTAAAAAATATATACTAGCTTGGCAAAAATGAAATTATTAGTTTTTATATTTAACTGTAAAATATTTTTGTTATTTTGTTGAGTTTTTATTATTCAGTTCAAAAATTTTCTTTTCGATTGATAATAAGAGTAAAATTATTTGGGGGTTATACTTATGTAAATAATTAAGATCAACTGTAAAATAAATTATTCATGGAATTGAAACAATAGGGATCAGTGAAATTTATCACTATGAGATTAATACAGTAAATTTATCTAAATTACATTAGTAATAAGTCATTATTACATGGAAATGAAACAATCATTGAATTATGGTAATGTTCATTTTTATAGGCAACCGCAATTATGAACATGTTACAATTTTTTCTTTTGGCAAATTATAAAGTTAAAATAATGAAAATATTTAATCTTCATTTGTTTGTGTAGTAACTTTGCAATACAATATACTATTTTACTCAAATAAGTTTCATTAACATTGAAAATATGAATTCAATATTCATATTCAAAATATATGCATTCAATATTGATCTTAAAACACATTCAAAATGAAAATATTCATTTAACATAACCTGTGAAAATATGATAAAAATCGATGCTAGTTACAAGCTTACAATGCGACATTTCATCTACAATCCAAAACAGTTGTACTAATGTTCATACTATACCTAATACATCCAATAAGTACAAGTAACAAAGCCAATTGTTTTTTTTCATTCAACTTTGAAAATGACTTGATCCATTTACAAGTCATCAATCTTTTGACCCTGTGCAAGAAGTTGTTTTATCATTAATGACCTTACGAAACACATGTGATTCTTCTTGATGTCAGTTAACATCGATTTTTTCTCATACATCTTCTTCATGATGTAGAAAATAATGACTCCACAATCAACCCTATAGAATGATTTTTTTTAATTAATTATTAATATAGTGTCAATTTAATGATACGTAAATAAAATATATTGGATAGATGTTTACGTGTTGGGGTTTTGTTGTGGACAATTTGTTATTCTATTTATCTCGCATTTGAATCGTTTTCTTGTCAATCCATTTTCCTTTAGCTTGCTAAATTTGTCTTTATCAACAAGCAGTGTCTTCCTCCAATGTTCCTCAACATAGGCTCTCTAAAAATAATTTAAAAAAATTATTAAAATTTCTAATTAGTGTAGTATAATTAGAAAGTAGTCAAATAGTCGCATAATATCTTAATAAGTGGGGAAAAAAGTGAAAATACACGCCAAAGAGTAAACAATGAAAGCTTTGGTAGCCAAAGTGAACAAGAACAAAATAAATGGTTAAAGAGACTATAAGTTGTACTAACAGATAAAGTGCCTTAGGAATTATTGTAACAGCCTCTGACATAATGCTCAAGGAAGCGAAAATTATGAAAATAGTTCCAACATCTAATGTTAATCATACGCCAAAATTTTTAATGTTAATCATAAACAAATTATTTGTTGTATGTACTTACCACCATAACTGCATCATCCATGCAATGGTCTTGGTTTGAATTTCTTGGAAGCATTGAATTGAAGTGCATCCATTGACCTTCCTCTGTGTCCAACACAAGAAGTGTCCAATGGAATGGAGTTTTGTCATTTTTATTCTTTCCCGAGTTTATGAGAAAGAATAAGTACGTGAAATGAAATTATGTCTTATATCTTTAGCCAAAAAAAATTATTTAGATACATATACATATAAGTAGTAAATTAAGGTACATACTTACAATTTGTCACTTTATTCAATATATCATCAACCAAATATTTCCTTGAAGCCATTTTATCTCGTATAAAAGCCTGTTAACATGGGTTTGATAAAATTATATGAAGTTAGTGTAATAGATCAACATATATTCTTAAGAAATGAAAATAAATATATACCCAAGCCATTGAACTGAAAAAATGGCCCGTTCTCCAAATGGCTTTTACAAAGGTGACAATTGAGTTGTATCCTCCATAATTCTTTGATCATGTTCCAAAACCAGCTTGTATGCATCAATAACCTAATATTACAGTTCAAAGTAATTGATCAATTATGTACATATACAACAAATATAAAATGTAGTATATAGATATTGATAAATTAATCTTTCCCTTACATTATCCTTTAAAGGTCCCATGTCTATCATAAAAAGTTACCCCACCCAACTTTGAGTCCTCATAAATTATTGCCCTGAAAATTGAAATAAATATTATTAGGATTAGTAATGTATATGGCCATGTAATAATCCATCACAAATAATAATAATAATAATAATAATAATAATAATAATAATAATAATAATAATAATAATAATAATAATAATAATAATAATAATAATAATAATAATAATAATAATAATAACATTTCATTAACATGAACTTTGGCTGGTCCACTCTTCTTATACAACAATTCAAGAGTGAAAATAACTGTCGGTGGTAACCATTCAACAACTGGATTATTAGATGGAAAGGCGAGGTTCTTGAATTTTGGTTTCACGGGTGACGATGAGTTTACAAAGTTGAGATTGATTGGAGATGTTTGACTTGTTTGAACATGTTTTTCTTTAGATGCCTTTATGACTCTTCCAATTGGTTGATATTCGTAATCTTACACCTCCTTCTTTTTTCTGTCCCTCTTATTTTTTATTTTGACCACCATTGAGTTTTTTTTTCCAAATCCACTTTCAACATATCGAGACCCTCAATTTCTTCATGCTTTCATTTTTTATCCTTTGAATTTTCACTTTGATCAGCATCTTCAAAATTAAAATCCATTGGACTTTTTTTTTTATAAATTGGAGTTTCATGTATAGACAACTTGTTGATTCTTTCTTCTTCATATATTTTTGCATACAACAAATTTATCTCTTTCTCCAAGGTTGCATATTACTCCTTTTCTGTTGAAGTCGTTTCTTTAAAAGCTGAATTTCTGCTTTCTTTTTTTCTCTGTGTTTTTCTTTCTTTTCTTTCATTTTGAAGTCTTTCTTTATTACCTTCAATTTTGCCCTCATTTTACTTCTCCCTATCCATATGTTTCTATTCTTCTTCTTTCAGATTCTTCAATTGTTCCATCTTTGGTTGAGCATTATCACAGAATTTAATGAGAGAATACATTTTAGTAGTAGTCAGATGGTGATCAGACAGGTAATCTACTGCCAACTCTTTAGTTAGATCATATAAATATCTAGCCTTTTTGGTATTAATATCAATAAGTTGCTCGTCATCATTTTAGAAATTTTCATTAGCTAGTGATACCTTACCTTTCTCAGTAGAATATTCCATTGTTGATGATGGTGTTTTGCCTATTAACTTCATGTCTTCTCCTATTCAAACCAACTCTGCTTTTATCACATAGATAAATAAAAAATACTTTTGTTTAAAAGTTAAATTATCACATATAAATATGATATAAGAAGTTCTTCAAATAATATTACATCTGATTCAAGAACTGTTTCAACATGTCTGTCTTTCATTGCATTATTCAATGCAGGGAGGTTCCATTTCACAAAGCGAGGTTGTTGAGTTGACTTTTCAAATTTCAAGATTGTTGTGTTCTCACACTATAATAGTTGAAAACATAAAAAATTTAAGCATTTAATATGTACAAATTTTACAATAAACAAGGATATGAAATAGAAAATATATATTAGTGTATTTTGCCACCTACAAGTAATAAGAGAACACAACCAGAAACCTTCTTTGGCTCTTCATCAAAATTTTGAAAGACATAAGACATCAATGTATCTAATATCAGACTTGACCAATTTAACTTTATTATTTTCTCAAGATTTCCAGTGTACTTCGATGCAGACCACTTAACAATATTACCGGTTGATGTGAAGAAAATAGTTACAAATAAATATAGACATAGCAACGCTGCTACATCTCTACAATCTTCTACTTTGTTTTCTTTAACTGCAGTCCTCAATACTTTTTGGATAGCAGTTGCAGTTATGATAGTAGCATCTCTAAACCTTCTTCTGACAAATGGTGCGTCGGGCATGAAGCCATATCCCATATTAAATTCTTCTGTTCCGATCGGTATTCTAAATATTAGAGACACGTCGTTGATTGTCATTCGAACCAAGTCCTTTCCAATTCTAAATCCCTCATTTCAGATATCATAAGACTATATAAATGATATGGCATTATGGTCATTATATAGTCTTATTTTGTAACAACTACAGTATAAAAAAGCATTAAAAATACCCCAGAAAGAAGTTTTTTTTGAATTCCTACTTGTGGTAAGGCTTGAGTTTAAGCTCTTGAAACAAGCGAGTAATTCCTAAGAAATTCTATCGAAATTGAATTGCTTTCTTCGGGAAGGACTTTATGGTTGTTGCAACTTCCTTTCTCTTCTTCTTTGTGGCACCCCGCCTAATTAAATATCGGATGATCAGGCCTTTATCAAATTAAAATTGGTTTCTCATATGGTTCATTCTTAGCATCACTGTCGAAAAACTAAATTAATTACTAACCACCTAATAGTTAATTAAATCGGTGCCAAATTTTATCTTCCAATTAAACAAAATAAATAAATAGTTCGAAAACTAAAACAACATTCACAATATACTAGAATCCTAACCATCATGATATGTAAATGAAACAAAGTCATGCCTAATAAACCATCGGCAAAACAACCAAAAACAAGTAATAAACCAAGTCTAAATTGGAAGGAAAAACTGATACAAAACTGAAACTATAATACCGATAACGGACTACATGTCCAAACAGGGTATATAAGAGTGAAATCCTATGCTAGATCTGAATGAAAGAATTGGCTACTCAAAATCCCGCAACATTAACAGTGCTACAGCTCCGAGTCCTTGGAATAAAACCATCAAGTATGGTATGCCTGTGGCTAGACACCTAAAAGGTTTTGAAAATATTTTTATAATAAGAGTTAGTACTAAAAAAATTTAAAAATATTTAGCACGCAGTTTATCACAATTAAAATCGATTATTGATTACACATGTTAGGTTCATGCACACTCCCTTGAGTTTCCTCACCTCCCATCTAATGTGCACACCTAACGTTCTTTACTTTTGCCCACCTAGCTATCATACCCAAGCTATCTCGACTAAATTATATAACTGTTCTTATCTTGTCTACTCTCCCGCACCTCTCATACAACACGCTTCATTATTAACATTTCTCGCATGTTATTTAGTTTGCATATAACATTCACATATGTTATGTTTAATCATCATAATCAAGTCTCACTACTTAATTCATATAGCAATTCACATCTAATCATCATTCAACTTCCATAATTAAGCTTCACTACTTAATTCATAAATCATTTCAAAGTTACCAATCAACTTTTCTAATTAAGTTTCACTACTTAATTCATTATAGATATTCCCAATTTATTCTAAGTCTTGGAATTAATTTTCTCTCTACTTAATTTATCATTTAGATGTCTCTCTCTCTCTCTCTCTCTCTCTCTCTCTCTCTATATATATATATATATATATATATATATATATATTTCATCTACAAGTTTACTTTCACACGTAAGTAGAAATCGTGAAGTATATATTTCACACACAATATATACTATAATGATATTGGTCCGAATAATCATCGACCCCAATCATCTTATCGTTTACATTGGTCCGGATATCGCTTGACCCCAAGGTAAATGTTATGCATATGTATATTGGTCCGGGATACCATCGACCCTAATATAGTTGGTATGCCTTAGGCATTCACATCGCCTAAGTAGTTAGTATAGTAGGTATTCCCGCCACCTATAAGTTCACATTAGTCCAGATAGCCATCGACCCCAATGTAAGTATTATACATGCACATATATTGTTTCGAATAGCCATCGACCCCAATACAGTCGGTATACTCTAGATATTCACATCGCCTAAGTATTTAATATAATAGGTATTCACACAACCTAATAATTCACATTGGTATGCAGTATATTTCTCTCTAATACTCACCGTACCTTTTATTTTACAAAATCTTTCACTATCGCATCTTATAAGCCTCCATATAATTCTAAAGGGACCTAGTTACCCCTTACATATAACCTCATTAGTTATTTTCTCTAACCTACTGGTATACATATTCAATTGACGTTAAATCTTCCCATAACTCAATTCCTAATTTTCCCCCAATATACGACTCAATCGGTGTATCCTCTTCGGTCCATTTTCTAATTCCTACACCCAATGGCTTTAATGGATCTCAACAACATACCTACTACTGGTCATTACTCAGTCCCCAAATAAGTATAATATCATTCCTAGGGTTCCCCTCCCTTGTTGGTCAACACAAGAATTTAAGCAAGCAAAAAACCCCGAAATTAGCTTCGGTTGATTGATCGATCCATCGATCAATTGATATTCAAGGGTCGATCGATCGATCGAGTAGTGCCGGACCCAGTTCGTATTCTTCATTCATCTGACTCCATTAACACACCTCAACTCTCATTGTAGTCCACCAAATTCACAACCAATCACCCAAAACTATTTCTACACGTATAAGGATGATTTCTAACATTCCTAACACATCAAATCTTCGCATAATTCAGTCAAGAATAGATTAAAAACTTTATCATTAAAAACCCTAGTTTTATGTTCTTCCCAAAGGTTCAACCACAAACCCAAATTTAAATCCATGAAAACAAGTGAAATATCGTCTGAATCCAAAGTCCTTGACATGTATAATCTCACCAACATGAAATCCTATCACAACATGCATTAAATTCATTATTCTTCCCAATAATTTATTCATAATCAAATTATTTATCAATCCCTACACATTGGTATTATAACTTTAATTTAATTTTCAATAAAAAACTTTCCTTAATTACTGTCTAATTTCATGAAGAAGGTAATGAACCTCTATGTTTCCTCTTCAAATCTTCACTCCTTAGGTGCTTAGGGTGCAAGAATACCTTCTAAACTTCAAGAATTTTCCTTAAGCCTTTTGGGAATGGTTTCTCTCTTCTCTATAATGGCCTCTCCAAGTTTTGTGAGTTATGAACCCTAACCCCCAATCCTAACCATCAGATATAGGGCTTTAATTTTCGTAGTTCATTTACCCTCTATTTTTAAAATGACCAAAATGACCTTAATAGGTGTCGGTTTGGTCCAAACTTGACCCAGGATCCAAACTAAACCCCTGGGTACACTATTCCGACTATTTTGACCCATCCGAAATCATTCATGACCTCTAAATTCGAGTCACTTAAAATATATTTCTCATTTCTCATCTCAAAATAGTCCACACGCGACTCCTACCGTACAACCACAATTAATAAAATACGCATATATCACTCGCTATGCCGTATAACCAAAATTATTAATTATTTACCATTCACACTTAGTAAATATCATAATGCAATATTAATCAGTATCTATCTCTCGATTAATATTTAATAGTCACGTTTATTATCTAATCACATTAAATTACTACACTCGTGTAATTTAATTAAAACATATTTTCCCTAATTAATTCCTCAAATTAATTAAATAAAATACACAGAAATATGGGGTATTGCATTCTTCTTCTCTATTGGCTTCTTAGCTATTTTTTTGGAGTTTGACTGTCCTCAAAGTTAGAGTCACTGATAAGTTTAAAACTTGGTTTGTCATCTGAATTTCCGACTTTTTATTTTCCTTTTTTCATCTTTTGTAGTTCATGACCTTGAGTTCTTGTAATCATTGATCTTCTAGACCTTTTACAACAATTAAAAACATCTTATAATTAGGAAATATATCTAAGTTTGAAACAATTTTTAGTACATAAGATGAAAGATGTACATGGGTGTGTAGGAAAAGCTGATAAAATTACGACTACGCAAGCAAAGTTTATCTTGTATGTGATGCCTTACAAGTATTATATAAAGGTAATTCATATAGAAACTTATAGCCATAGCAAAACACACAATATTACTAACTGAGTTCCAACAAATATTTTCAAATAAAAACTAAATAACATAGTGCACTATTTTTAAATATATACCAAGCATATCAATATCATAGTACAAGGTTTCTTGAGACAGTACATAACGATAGAAAGCTATAGTAAATATATCTAAGATGAAACATAAGCAACAAAGTCAATTTAAATTAGATTCAATACCAGAATCATTAGCTTGAGCAACAAACTGCAGATTTGATACTAGAATTCATTAGCATAATGAAGAAACTTCAACAATGTTATGCACATTCATTATATTCCTACATATTACACTATACTACCTATGACTTTATTAACCACATGATATGCACTGAAGATATTAGCATATGTACAAATACACACATTATAATTGCACTGCACATTTGATGAAGAACGTAGAAAAAAGGTAACAAAAGTTTAACAAGTGTTAATGATGTTCAAAATAAAAGTTGTATGATTATGTTGTTTTAGTTAACAAAGATGAAGACATATATATTACTTAATGTATATGAAACAAACTCCAACATTATTTTATGTATTCCTGATATTCCTACATATCATTAATAGCTACATATTGCTTTGTTAACTAAAACAACATAAGCATTCAACTTATTAACCTGCGTATATTTATACATCCAAATATTATAAAGGCTTTGCACATTCAAGGAAGAACATTCATAAATTTACTAAAAACTTTATCACTTGTTATGTGCAAAGCCTTTATAATGGTAATTTCTTACATGCATGAGGTTAAACTAGATAAATTATTTCACAAAATCTATTCAACTCTTTTATTTATTGTCGTTCGCGCTAGCGGTATTCAGATGGCACGAATTGTAACTAATACGAGAGAACATTAGTATATGCAACAAATTGTGACAAAACACAAATAAATTTACTAAAAACTGTAACAAGTGTTATGTGCAAAGCCTTTATGATGCTAATGACTGAAATGGAATGCTAATAACTGAAATGGATACAATAAATATAGATAAACTATTTTACACAATCTACCAACTCTTTTATTTATTGTGGTTCGCACTAACAGTATCCTCTTAGAGCGAATCGCAACAAATAACAAGGAACATAAGTATATGGAACAAAGTGTGACAAAACACTAAAATATATAGTAAAAACATCAACAAGTGTTGATGATGTTCAAAATAAAAGCATATGCACATTCACTGCTAAAAGATAAATAGATTACCTAATGTATAAGAAACAAAGTTCAACATTATTCTACGTATTCCTAATATTTCTAAATATCATGGATAACAACATATTGATTTGTTTACCAAAACATCATATGCATTAAACTTATTAAGCTATGTATATTTATATATCCAAACATTATAAAACCTTTGCACATTCAAGGAAGAACATAGACAAATTTACTAAAATATTTACCAAGTGTTATGTGCAAAGCCTTTATAATACTAATAACTTAAATGCATAAGGTGAAAGTAGATAAATTGTTTAACAAATTTTTTTATTGTTCTCATACTTCTTCTTAAGCCTCATTGGATTCAGCAACAGCACATTAGTACTAAGTGAGTTCTAAGAAATTTTTTAAAATAAAAAATAAGTATGAGAGTACACTGCTTTTAGATATATACCAAGCATTTCTATATCATAGAAATTATTCGCAAGGCTAAGTAAAAAAGAGAAGAATTTTACCTTGAACTTGATGAAGCAAATTGAACTTCTAATGCATTCCCTTCTTTTTTTCATGTTGGTCCTTGTCAGAACTTCTTGTACAAACCATTTTTCCAAAGCTTGCAAAAGAGTAATAAACTAATTTATTAACTATAAATATATCTAAGTTTAAAAATTTATTTAAGATTTTGGTATTTCAAATTAATAAACTCTTCTATGTTAGCTACACATTTAAGGAAAAACAAAGATAAATTTAGTAAAAACTTTAGCAACTATTATGTGAAACCTTTATAATGGTTGTATGTATATATACACATTTGCTAATAAGTTAAATGCATACAATGGACATAAATAAATTGTTTCATAGAACTTATTGAACTCTTTTATTTACTATGGTCCGTGCCAGCGACATCCCATTGGGACGAATCACAACCAATAACATAGTAGATTATTATATGCAACAAAGTGTGATAACATCACTGATAATCTATCTTCCCATTTCGTAAAGAACAGAGATAAATTTATTAAAAAATTTGACAAGTTTTGAAGGAGTTGAAAATGCATGTCGCATTGCCTACATAATAGGTCAAACAATGTATTCAAGTCTCTTATTTGTTGTTGCATGCATGAATCAGATTCAGTACCAGAATTGCAACCAATAGGAGAGACCATTAATTTATGTAACAAAGTGTGAAAAAACACAGATAAATTTAATAATAACTTTCACAACTTTTAATGATGGTCAGAATAAATTTTTTATGACCATTCAATGATGAATATATATATATATATATATATTATGTAATCTATAAGAAACAAACTTCAACGTTATTCTATTCATTCCTGATATTTATATATATCATGGATGGATACGTATTGGTTTGTTAGCCAAAGTGCCATATGCATTCAACTTATTAGCCTATGTATATTTATTCATTCAAATATTATAAATTTTTTGCACATTCATGGAAGAACATAGATAAATTTACTAAAATCTTTATCAACTGTTATGTGCAAAGGCTTTATAATGCTAATAACTTAAATGCATAAGGTGAAAGTAAATAAATTGTTTCACAAAATGTTGTATTGTTCTCATACTTCTTCTTAAGAATTCTTGTCTTTGCCAACAACACATTAGTACTAAGTGAGTGTCAATAAATTTTTCAAATAAAAAATAAGTAACAGAGTACACTGCTTTTTAGATATATACCAAGCATTTTAATATCATAGCAACAATTCACAATGTTAACTAATAAAGAGAAGAATTGTACCTTGAACTTGATGAAGCTAATGGAACTTTAAACCCGTTCCATTTTTTTTTCATGCTCGTCCTTGGCATAATTTTTTTTACCAAACATTTTTCTAAAGCTTGCAAAAGAATAAGAAACCGTTTTATTAACTGTAAATATATTTAAGTTTAATTTTTTATAGAATTTTTTATTTTTCTAACTACTAAACTCTTTTATGTTAGCTACACATTCGAGTAAAAACATAGATAACTTTACTAAAAACTTTAAGAACTGTTATGTGAAAGCCTTTATAATGGCTTTATATATATATATATATATATATATATATATATATATATATATATATATATATATATATATATATAGACACACACACACACACATTTGCTAATAAGTTAAATGGATACAATGGGCATAGATAAATTATTTCACGAAACCTATTGAACTTTTTTATTTGATGTGTTCCGCGCCAGCGGTATCCCGGTTGGATATATCACAATAAATAACAGAGTATATTAGTATATGGAATAAAGTGATAAAACATCACTATTAATCTATCTGCCCATTCGTGAAGAACAAAAATAAATTTAATAAAACTTTAATAAGTGTTGAAGGAGTAAAAAATGCATGTGGTATTGGCTACATAATAGGTCAAACAATGTATTGAAGTCTCTTATTTGTTGTTGTATGCATGAATCAGATTCAATACCAGAATTGCAATCAACGGGAGAGTGTAACACCCCATGATTTTTGAGACTGAGAAATTAAATTTTTGGGAAAATAAAATTTAATTAGATTGGAGAATTCTAAAATTGGGAATTGAAGTCCAAAAATAGAGGACATTTCAAAGTATTCCGGATGATGATTTTGAGGGTACCATTGATCTCGGAAGGGTCGAGATAGTCAAAATGACTGTCATTGAGTTTTATTTCGGCTCCGAAATATTTTTAAGTCAGTTCGACTCGAATTGGTGTAAACGAGTCATTTAAAGTGCGTATTAACATTTAAAATTGGGTTTATTATTTTAAGGGATTTAAAGGCTTACAGATGAAGCCTTCTCATTTAGAGAAAGAGAGAAAGAGAAAGAAAAGAGAAGAGAAGAGAGAAAAGAAGAAAGGAAGAGAGAGAGGGAGAAAAGCTTGGAGATTTCCGTCCCAATCGCGACATCGAGGACGATCCAACCTCTACAAATCTGAGGCAAGTGTTTAATCTTGCTAAATAGGTTATTTGTGTATTTTATTTCATAATTTGTGGGTTAAAGAAATGATTTTTGGATATTAATATCAAAACCTAGATTTTTGGGTTTAATCTTGAAAGTGATGTTTACACATGGGTTTAAGAGGTATAAATTGATGAAGTGAAAGCATAGGATGTGTTTAATGTTAAAAACATTCTTGGGTTACAAATTCATAGTTAGAAATTGTTGATTTGGGATTTTGGGAAATTTAGGTTTATGTAGAAAAATGACCATTTCGTAGACTGCTAAACAGACCGAATCGATTCGGCCTCTTTCCAAATCGATTCGGAATGTTTCATAATCCCAGGTCTGTGTGACCAAATCGATTCGGACCCAAGCCGAATCGATTCAGCCTGTGACAGAAGCCCAGATCTTTGGACCCAAATCGATTTGCCTTGGAGGCCGAATCGATTCGGAAACAGGGCATTTTGAGGTATTTTCTCCATAGTGATTTCAAACCCTTTTTGGTTGGGTTTATTGATTTGGAGGCCTTCTCTTATGATGTAAGAGATATGTTCTTGGAGACATATAAGGAGTTTCTCACATATTAAGATTTTGGGGACTCCTTAGGGTAATTTGGGAGAAATGTATCCATGTATGCATTTGAGTTGCATATGGAGATTGTGGGGAAACCTCATTGAGGTTAGGAATACTAATTATAGATAAAAAGGTATAAATATGATGTGAGGTTGAGAACTCTTAGAGAGTGAGGGGTCTCATATCCTTAGAAACGTTTAAATTTAGGAACAATAGGTAACCCGATGGGGGTAAGGGTTCATGAAATTAATTGAACCGTAGGTAAAATTGGGAACGGCTTGGGATCGTACTATCAAATAGAATAGACGATAGTAAAATTCTAGTCAGGATAGTTTACACATAATTAGGTGGAAATAATCACATGGGATTCCAACACTTGAAACAAAGTTGGAATAAGTTGAGGTTTGTAGACTTTTGGTTAGGTGTATACCTTTAGTCCAAATTTGTATTAGAGGTATTGATATGTTCTCGGATATAGATCGTGTGTGTAGTGATGGGTTTCCTACACAAAATCTTGGGTGATAACCCTAATGTTGGATATATATGTATAAATATATACATATGATTTTAGGAGACTATTCATCATAGAAAAAATGATTGAATATTTTTCAAGTGAGGGATTGTATTCACATATGGAAGTAAATTATTTGAGTTTGTGGTGACGGCTTGTATATTGAGGATTAGTTATATTTATAGCCGAGTTTATATATCTTATACATATGAACGAGAATTAGTTTGTATATATATAGATATAGAGATGTGTGAATATATGTACATATATCTATATATAAATATGAATATATGGATATATTTATGTTGTGGACATACATGGTATGGATATTTAAACCGTATATGCTGGTTTAATGTTTGATCATATGATGGGATCATATGGATGTATGTATATTGTGCAAGTGAACGATATATATACTTATGTGGTTAAGCATACCCCGCTCATGCTATCATTGGGAAGTTTCCGCGCAGAGGGTGAGCATCCTGGCATATAGAGCAGGGTGTGGATATTCCCCAGGTCATAGTCGTCCCGTGTGTTATTATACGATATATATATTTTTAGGATGAGACGTGGTGGGTATGTTTCGTCTCATTTCCAGTTGGAGCTATGATCGCTTCCCAGGACGTCGTGTGTGTGAGTTATCACGAGGTGGGTGTCGTTGATCCCCACCAGGTGGTCCCCAATTGCTACGTGAGCCGGGCACTGGGAAGATGATAGCATTGATGCAGTTTTATCGGCGATATATATAGCCGGGTGGATTATGTGCATGTCCATTGTACATCAGATATGATATGTACACTTGGTCATGGGTATGGATGATTGGTATATATATATACATATGGATAGAATAAAAATGCCTATATATATATATATATATATATATATATATATATATATTATATATCCTATAGATGAAAGGATATAAAATCTTTGTGGAGTACATCTTGGATGATTTTGATGTACTAAATTGATGGGGGTTGTTGTATCGCATTTAAGGAATATTTCGGTTACATCATCCCAAGGATATTATTGGAGATGTTAGTTGTAGTATAATATTGTATGTATGGCATTATGGATCTCCAAAATCGACATTGTCAAGGAGTAGTGTAACAGGGTGGTTCCTTGTTTGGATTTCGCTTTGCGAGACACCCCACGCACGAAACGTAGTGCAGTGTTGAGATTGGAGAAAAGTTTTGTCAATAATAATTTTGCATGCTTATTAATTAGAAATTAAATTATATGTTTCAACCCAAATGCATATTGGTTAACTTACTAAATTTATAATTGGTTAAATTATAAACCGGAATCTATTAAGCCTAATAAGGCATATATGTTTGAAAATAAATACTTAAGTTTGTTTAGAAAGATTGGATTTTTGGGTTAAGTTAGGAAGGGAATTCTCGTGGGTATAGGCTAGGCCTATGATAAGTTAGGTTGTCCTTATAAATGGGGGTAATTTAACTAAAACTTGAGGACGCGAATAGGTGCGCGCCGTTAGATGAGGGGTGAGTTGGGAATTCACGAGAGTGCGAATCCACTTTTAATTATGAAATAAGTGCATCGATATTTATTATGCACGGTTAACACACTTGCTAAATATTTTTACAACTCGGGCTCTGACCCGTTTACTTTTCTCTCCCGCCTGTATATATATATTACTACAGGTGTCCTACCGCATGGATGCCAGATGACCTTCTATCCAGAGTCTTGGGAGCCGTGACAGGTGCGGACTGTTGCGGGATGTAGAATGTAGTCCCTTCCTCCTTTGGAAAAAAACCTATAGGTAGAATTCATGTTGTATATCGGGTTTGTACCCAAGGCATATTTATATACATGTTTATATTTATTCTATTCCAGTTATTGTATTGGCTGTGACCCGACAGCTTATTCGGTTCTACTTTTTGTAGTACATTCTGTTGTATTTAATTATTTCATTTTATTTCTAGAATTTCATTTCTCATAGTGTTCTAGTAGTGTTATAGTGTTGGTTTGTTGTCTGTTGCATATTTTGTTAAATTTTAACATCTCGCCTATATGATATCGGGTAGTTATTCCTATATTATATAGTACCGACAGTTGGTGTTAAGACTGGACCATCTGAAACTCCTGATTTAATATAGTATAGGGCTGGCCACCCGTTATTATTTTAGGCGGGGTGTTACAGAGAGAACATTAGTATATGCAACAAATTGTGAAAAACACAGATAAATTTAATAAAAAAATTCACAACCTTTAATGATGTTCAAAATAAAATTTTGTATGCACATTCAATGATGAAGATATATAGATTAGCTAATCTATAAGCAACAAACTTCAACATTATTCTGTTTATTCCTGGTATTTATACATATCATGGATAGCTACATATTAGTTTGTTAATTAAAACATCGTATTTATAATGTTATATTTATAGATAAAGCATTATAAATTCGTTGCACATTCAAGGAAGAACATAAATAAATGTACTATAAACTTTATCAAGTTTTATGTGCAAAGCATTTATAATGCTAATAACTTAAATGTATAAGGTGAAAATAGATAAATCGTTTCCAAAAATGTTGAATTGTTCTCATACTTCTTCTTAAGCCTTCTTGGCTTCGCCAATAACTGGTTCTTGTTGACAGCAATACACACTGATTTCTTGATAAAATTATGAAAATACAGCATATTCTCAAATGGGTCACACCCTTATATCGCTACTTATCGTTCTCACTCCATGTTCTTTTAAATATTTATTTTTTCATCCCATTCGAATTCTCATTAGGAATTGGGGTAGGGACAATTTTCTTAACCCTCTTGGACACCTCAACCTCGTTTTCCACTATCCTTTTTGTTCCGACCATGGTTGTAGTGTGTTTGGATCTCGATTTTTTGGTAGTTGGACTATGCATGTTTTTTGTTGATAAATTTACTTTTATATTGCACTAAATTTATATAAAAAAAATAACATAGATAAATTTCCTAAATAGTTTGACCACTATCAAAGATGGTCAAAATACAAGTTGTATGTTCAAAAATTAGATTTATGAACAACTATAAATTTGTTTGATCAGTACATTTTTAGACGCTAACAAATTATCTTGTGTAAGAGAATATGAAACATTAAAATCTAAGTAAGAACTTAGTTTAATTTAAAACCTAACATACTATTGTGTGTAATAGGAACTGTAATAGATATTGAATCACTTGAGAAATGATGAACTTACAAATGTAAATCCAAAATTAGATGATTAATTTCTCAAATTTGCCCCAAATGCATTAATGAAAGGTTATAAATATGATACATAGATAAATTTACTAAAAAGTTTAAGCTTTTTTTAATGCTATTATAAATAAAAGTTGCATGAACATTCACTGATGAAAATAGATACATTTGCTTAATCAGTGCATATTTAAAAGTTAACAAATTGTATACAAGAATATGAAAGCTATAAATATTAAGCATATGAAACCCTAAGAAAACGTAATCATTTGAAATCCTAATTTAAGTAAAAACTTAGTTTAATACAAAACGTAACAAACTATAGGAACTGTAATGTTACTATTTAGAGGTTAAATCGCATGAAAATGATGAGCATACCGACGTAGATCCAAAAGTAGATGAAGGAAGGTTTTTCAGTTTTTCAATGTTGATACAATACTCATTAAACGCATGAAATTTGAAAATCGTGATCAGATTTGAGAATCAAATTACACAGAGAATCAAAAGGCATGCAGATTGATTTTTTTTTTCATGGTTTTGGGTATTTGCAGGGGTAATTTTAGGCAAGCAAAATAATAGAGTTATTTTTTTAAATGGACGGGATTGATTGACACGTTTTAATGCGTGTGGGACTTGATGTAGCACTAGAGGCGCGTGAGGGACTTACGAATATATCTCCCTTTCATTACAAATCTCCCCCTATGGCTATTCCGGTATAAAATACAAAATCCCAATTATCCAAACGTAAAATCTGATACATATCTAATACCCTCCCCAAAACACACAAATGGAAGGATACAAAAAATGTATAAGTTTTACAAATCTTCAACTCTCTCACTTTCTCTTGATCTTCTTTTTGGGAGCTTTGTCTTACATGTACTTTGCATATGCTCATCAAAGTGTATCTGCACATAATTGGAAAATAAATATACCATGTGACGCATCTAGTTTGAAATAAGATAAAACTCATAAATAAAATCTCCCCCATAAATCAAACTCCCACTCTCCCATAATTCGTTCTCCCTTTTTTTATTTGTTCGAATAGATAAGGAAAAGAAACAAACAATAATAAATCGGAGTGTGACACAACAATTATAGAATATTATAACAAATATAAGGCAATGAGAATCAAGTAATAATAAACTAAGCAAAACTGACGATTTTTTATTTTTAAAAATTTTTAAGTAAAAAAATCTTTACAAAACAACACACCATGGAGAAACCCAAAAATAATCGAATGATGAAGACGTAATGTATAACATAGACAAACATAACATATGTGCACGAAGGAATGAGACACCTCTAACGTAAGATCTCAAAGTCTACCTTAGGTGTAAAAATGGTGAACTCAAGTGAAATCGACTTAACCTATTCGACGAATAAAGACCGTGAGTGATTTTCACAACAATAACGCCCAAAACTATGTAATACTTTAACGAGAATTTTTCCAGATGTACAAACCCATTGATCTTCGACTAACCTCCTCAAAACTCACATATTGATTTTTTCTCTCAAATATTTTTGTTTTGAAGAAGTCAATGCTCATATGCAGTAAAGCATCAATGTTCTTTGAAATTAACCTGTCACTTTATACTTTTTCTTTTTATGTGCCTTTAATCTTTTAGGCTTTTTTCTTTCTCTTTATATCCAAAACAGAATGAACTTTTTATCTCCAAAAATAAGAGGAACTCTCCGTGATTGCTAGTATAGGGACTCAGATTTACATCTTACCAAAAAGTGCACAATGGTTTGAACTCAATTGAACTCTGACGTATAACCCTATTTTTTCAATAATAGAACTATCAAAAGACAACTAGCAATCAACATAATTAGAGGTTAGTTCCAGTTCCAACATCGACTAATTATTCTTGACGTATCATTAAAAAAAAATTAACCCCAATCACACAATCATCCATAAGATTTTGTTTAAACTTAAGGAAACAACGCCCTTTAGAAAATCACGAAAATTCCACACACGTAACTCAAGTATGTATAGATGTGGATTATTTAAATTAACCCAATAAAAATGGAAAAAAATGAAGATCAGAGTTGAGCAAGTCAGGGTTGTGTTTAAAAACAATTAGCTGTAAGAAAGAATAAAAAACACCTCTTCTTATAATAACTCACGAAAGATAGAAAAAATTGAAGATCTTAGAATATGAAAGAAGAAAGAAGAGAAAGTCAATGAAACAAATTGATAGTAGTGACAATCTAGGTCACATAACAGAACAACTTTAAAAAAACTATATGTTGTAGAGATATAACTTACTTTCTTTAAGATTTCATGGTGATTGTTGTTTTATGGTTGATTTCAATACGCTTGAATAATCCGATATTTCATCATCATTAATAAGAGAGAGTCATAGCTTTGTTGTGATGGCTTCGTCTTCTTTGATGAGAAAGTGGATGAAATTATGAGTAGAGTTGAAAGGATATTGGAAAATGTTTGAGAGAAAAATTGGTCATAGTTAATGCCTAATGTGATTTTTTTTCCTACCAAACCTCGAGAGTCGAGGTGTTAAATGAGTCATATATCCCAAATAAGAAGGAAACAAAAAATGGGGGGTGATTGACAAAAAAGAGGGGTTTAAACAAAATCACCCATTATAAATGAATGAATTTGAAATTAGCTTGGATCTAATTTTACGCAATATTTGGTACATTGAAATTGATGTTTAAGAATCTATGTGAAATTAAGAGGGGAAGGGGGAGGGGGATGGAAGGGAGGGAAAGAGATAGAGAAACTTGCAATTTATGTAAATCATATTTCAAATGAATACATTTTTTTTTGTGAAAAGATTAAATTTCAAATTTTACACATGAACTAAAATAAGACGAGTAATGAATCATTTTATTACTGAAACCAAATACAATTAATGGGTCATTTTGTAAATGAACCAATTTATTAATTAGCCAGTATACAATCTTGGAAAAACCAAACGGGGCATAAATGAACAACAAAAAATAAGAAAATATGTGTCGGAGAATTTTAATCTTTTAATTATATGTAAATAAGGAAAGTATGTTAACTATATATAAGTATAGAGTTAAAACTAATTAGCAATTAAATATATAAATATATGTGATAACAATGTCATGTTATTTATATGTAAACGAGCATGAAAGTTTCACTAAATTTAATTCATAAATTTTTCTCTAATAATTTGATTAATGAAATTTTAAAGTAAAACCACTTACATTTACGACTCATTTCATTTTTTGGAGCCTAAACTATCCCTCAAGTTTAAAAATAGTCCCCAAACTAAAAATCGTGTCAATTTAGTCACTAAACTACTATTTTAATCCCTTAATTGCACATGTTTCAACTTAGTCCCTAAATTATAATAAGTGTTTTTACTGAGCCCCTCGTAAAAATTTACAAAATGTAACCACATAATTATATATGATTTTTTTTTTTAAATCTGTGCGAGAGACTGAGTTGAAACACTTATTATCATTTAGGAACTAAGTTAAAACATGTATAATTTGTAACAACCCTCGATTTTTGGAGACTGAGAAATTAAATTTTGGGAAAATAAAATTTAATTAAATTGGAGAATTTCAAAATTTGGGAATTGAGGCCCAAAAATAGAGAATATTTTAAAGTATTCCGGATGATATTTTTGCGGGTGCCATCGATCCCGGAAGGGTCGAGATAGTCAAAATGACTGTCATTGGGTTTTATTTCGGCTCCGGAATGTTTTTAAGTTATTTTGGCTCGAATTGGGGTAAACGAGTCATTTAAAGTGTGTATTAACATTTAAAATTGGGATTTTGTTTTAAAGGATTTGGAGGCTTACGGATTAAGCCATTTCTCATTTGAGATAAAGGGGAAAAAGCCCTAGAGAGAGAGGAAGAAAAGCTTGGGGATTTCCGGCCCAACCGCGACATCGAGGACGATCTAACCTCTACAAATCTGAGGCAAGTGTTTAATCTTGCTAAATAGCTATTTGTGTCTTTCATTTCATAATTTGTGGGGTAAAGAAATGGATTTTTGGGTATAAATACCAAAACCTAGATTTTTGGGTTTAAATCTTGAAATCAATGTTATTCTATGGTTTAATCACATATAAATGGTTGGGATGAGATGTAGGATGGGTTTTCTTGTTAATAACATTATTGGGTTAAAGATTTGGGGGCTTGGTGATGATATTTGGGTATTAATTTCGTGGGTTTGCTGAGAAAGGGAAATCGGCCAGCTTAACAGGTATGGCCGGTCGACCGCGGTCTGGGTACCGGTCGACCGCGCCTTAAGGGAAAAGCCTACTGCATTTCTTCGTAGGCAAAATATGGACCCGCGGTCGGCCGGGGGTCTGGGACCGGTCGACCGGTCCCCTGTTTTTAGCCCAAAACTTGGATTTCTCCTCCCCCTTTTCTTTTGGAGTTTATTCTTAGGGGCTTCCTTAATAGGTTGTGTTATGGGTTTCCTAAGATGACTTCTAGCCCTTTTTTGGTTGGGTTTGTTGATTTGGGGTTCTCTCTTATAAAGTAAGAGATATCTCTTGGTGACTTATAGGGGGTCTCTCACTTAGTATCCGATAGTGGGAACTTCTTGGAATCATTGGATAAGAAATATCCATGTATGTTGTGAAATTTCTAGGCCGACATTTATGTCAAATCCTTATAAGGATAGGATATGGTTAAGACATAATTTGGGGACAAATGGAAGAGAGTGGTTGCATACTCTTTAAGAGTAAGGGGTCTCATATCCTTAGATAGAAATGTTTAGTCTAAGGAACAATTGATAACTCAATAGGAGTAAGGGTTACCGAGACTTATTCAAACCATAGGTGACATTGAGAACGCTTTGGGATCGTACTATCGACTAGAATAAGCGGTAGCATAAATTCTAGTAGGATTAGTTTACACGTAATCATGGGGATATGACCACTGAGATTCCAATACTTGAAATGAGGTTGGAATAAATTGAGGTTTTAGACTATTAAGTCATGTGTGTGCCTATGGTTAAATAGTACTAAGGTAATTATGTACTTTTGGATATGGATGAAATGTGTAGTGATGGATTCCTACACAAACTCTTGGGTGATAACCCTAATGTTGAATATATATGTATAGATATATACATATGGTTTTGGGAGACTATTCATCATAGGAAAAAAAATGATTGAATATGTTTCAAGTGAGGGATTGTATTCACATATCGAGGTACATTTAATGGAAATTGTGGTGACGGCTTGTATATTGAGGATTATGTATACTTATAGCCGGGTTTATATATCTTATACATATGAAAGAGAATTAGTTTGTATATATATTGATATAGCGATGTGTGAATATATGTACATATATCTATGTATGAATGTGAATATATGGTTATATTTATGTTGTGGACATACATGGTATGGATATTTAAACCGTATATGATGGTTTATTATTGGATCATATGATGGGATCATATGGATGTATGTATATTGCGTATGTGAGAGATATATATACTTATGTGGTTAAGCATACCCCGCTCATGCTATCATTGGGAAGTTTCCGTGCTGAGGGTGAGCATCCTGGCATATAGAGCAGGGTGTGGATATTCCCCAAGTCATAGTCGTCCCTTGTGTTATTATACGATATAGATATATATTTTGGGATGAGACGTGGTGGGTATGTTTCGTCTCATTGCCGGTTGGAACTATGACTGCTTCCCGGGACGTCGTGTGTGTGTGTTAGCACGAGGTGGGTGTCGTTGATCCCCACCAGGTGGTCCCCAGTTGTTACGTGAGCCGGACTCTGGGAAGATGATAGCATTGATGCAGTTTATCGGCGCTATATAATTAGCCGGGTATTATATGTGCATGGCCTTTGTACATCATATATGGTATGTACACTTGGTCATGGGTTTGGATGATGGCATGTATATATATATGGTGAGAATAAAATACCTATATATATATTTATATATCCTAGATGAAAGGATATGGTATTTCTACGGGGTACATGTTGAATGATTATGGTGTACCAGGTTATTTGGGGATTGATGTATCGTATTTGAGGAATACTTCGGTTACATCATCCCAAGGATATTATTGGAGATTTTTTTTAGTTGTTTTCTTATTGTAGTTTAAAAGTTTAGTAGTTATGGTAGTATTAAATCGTATTCTAAGGATTATGGATCTCTAGGATCGACATTGCCCAGGAGTAATGTAACGAGGTGGTTCCTTGTTTGGATTTCGCTTTGCGAGACACCTCACGCACGAAACGCAGTGCCATGTCGAAATTTGAGAGAAGTAGTTCTATCTGTGGCATCTCGGATCTCTGGTCTTGACCTTGTCAGGAGTAGTGTAACGGGGCGGTTCCTTGTTTGGATTTCGCTTTGCGAGACTCCCCACGCACGAAACGTAGTACAATTTTGAGATTAGAGAGAAGTTTTGCCAATATTCCATGTGCATGATATTAAGAATATAAATTCTTATATTTTAGCCTATATATATGTATATATATATATATATATATATATATATATAGGGGTAACGTATTAAGAATTATAATTCATGTAATTATAAATCGGAATCCCTTAAGCCTTTTATGGCAAAATTGTTGTAATCATAACCTAGTAGGATTAGAAAGGGTGGATCCTTAGATTATGACGGGAAAGTAGCTCTCGTGGGTATAGGCTAGGCCTATGATAAGTTAGGCTGTCCTTATAACATTGGGGGTAATTTAACTAAAACTTGAGGACGCGAATAGGTGCGCGCCTTTAGATGAGAGGTGAGTTGAGGTTTCACTAGAGTGCGGTCTCACTTTAATTATGAAATAAGTGCACCGATAATTATTATGCACGGTTAACACACTTGCTAAATATTTTTCACACTCGGGGCTCTGACCCGTTTACTTTTCTCTCCTCCTTGTGTATATATATATTACCACAGGTATCCTACCGCATGGATGCCGGATGACTTTCTATCCAGTGTCTTGGGAGCCGTGACAGGTGCGGACTGTTGCGCGATGTTTCATGTAGCCGCTTCCTACTTCCTTAAAATTCTAGGTAGGATTCAAGTTGTATATCGGGTTTGTACCCAAGGGATATTTATATAAATGTTTATATTTATTCCATTTCAGTTATTGTATTGGCTGTGACCCGACAGCTTATTCGGGTCTACTTTGTGTAGTACATTCGGTTGTATTTATTTAGTTCATTTTATTTCTAGCATTTCATTTATCTTAGTTCTTTCATACATCTTTCTTTTCTTTGGTAGTAGTGTTATAGTGTTGGTTTGTTGTCTGTTGCATTTTTTTTATTTTAATTTTTCATATCCCGCTTATGTGATTTCGGGTAGTTAGTCCTATATTGTATAGTACCGACAGTTGATGTTGAGACTGGACCATCTGAAACTCCTGATTTAATATAGTATAGGGCTGGCCACCCGTTATTATTTTAGGCGGGTTGTGACATAATTGAGGGACTAAAATAGTAGTTTAGGGACTAAATTAGCCCAATTTTTAGTTTAGGAACAATTTTGAAAATCGAACGATAATTTACGGATTATTAGCATATTTTACTCATTTTTTATAACAAAATCAAGTTTTTAAAGATTTTTATGGTCTATAACTCTTTTTATATGTTGTACTTATTATATGCTTATATTATTAGTTCCATTGGATATTATAAATGTGGGAAAGATATTTTGTCTTTATGATCCACATGTGACCGAGTATATGTGACATCCACGTCCTTTAGTTGATAAACATATTTTATTGGATCAATTAAAGGATACATGCCATTAATTAACTTTTTATACCATATTAAAGAACAAAATGTCCAACCAATTGATACTACGCATTTTTGGATTGTTTTAATCCAAATAAGTAATAGGAGGGTTCAAGTAATGACAACAAGTATCTATAAAAATAAGATGAACCAACCATTTGTAGAGGCTAATAATTCATGCCAGAACAAAAGTTGAAATTTATCTTTTATCATTTATATTTTCGTTGAAGTTTACATTTCTTGTATTTTTTTTCTTCATTTTTTCTTGCTTAAAATGAATTTGAAGCGTCAATCTTTGGAGACTATGTTGTTTTCTCTTCTTTATTTACTTTTTAGCACGTGTAATTCACCTTATTGCACTTCAATTCAATAATAGCCAGAGTGATTGGTCTATGACCAAATAATAATGTATATATGTTTCAACAAAATATTTTTGAACACCAATCGAGTATAAAATGAGAGAGATTTTATATTCAAGCATATTTATGGTTTCAATACTTATTACCCAAAAGAGATGGATAATAATTTTTTTGATAAGGTAGGTGATCTAATATAAAATAATATATTTGATGACGAGGATGTAGAACCACTATAGATATTCTAATATATTATCCTATGAAATGAGTTAGGCGTTTGGACACTCGAACAAGAGTTTGATATTGAAAAACTTGAGATATCTTTGTATTTTCCTCTCTTCATCCTTTTCCCACGCTTTCTCCCTCCCCTCCTCAAACCTTAGCCATCCATTTTTATTTTCTTTGTTTCTCAAGAGTGTGTCTACAAGATTGTGTGGGAGACTCCTCTTCATGCTCCTTTATATATCATCATGAGGATAACCAAGGGTCTTTTAGGAAATTAAAAAATATGAGATTACTTCTGTAAATAGGACTATACATGGTCATAAGGTAAATAAATTTATTTTATTTTCTATTTAGTTGAAATTATCCCCCACAAATTTATTAGTATGAACGAGTGTCAATACCACCAATAATAGGGCCATAAAAAGTTTAGGCTTCAAGAAAACCTTACTAATAGTGTTTAGGAGTGAAATGGTGGACTTGATCCATGAGATTTATGGAGTTTATTCTCAGGGTTACAAACCCAACTTATAGAAAGCCTAACTCATAATGCATGCACAATATTGAGTTTCCAAAAGGGTTCAAATTTCTTGATTTCTCCTTGTTTGCAGGAGACGGGAGTCAGCTCACTATGCAACAAAATGATAGGTTGAGTAGTCATTGTGGTATGGCATGAAATTTTGATATATAAAATTGAAATTGTTCCTAAATTCCTCAATTGATTAAACATTCACTTACTTCACAAGTTTACCTGACAATGCAGTAGCATTTTGACATCAAATGTAAGAGTTGTTTTTCAAATTGAACTATAAGTTTTGATGGTTTATTTGGTAAGACTATGTGACACCTCGACTAATTAAATACCGGGTAGCTACTCCTTTATTAAATTAATTCAAAATGCCAAGTTGGCTCAGTTAATAGCATCACTGTCGAAAACATTTTATGATTACTAACCACCTAGTATTTAAAAAGTAAGTGCCAAATTTTAATTAAAGTCCGATTAACATGCAACAAGTGTAATGAAGAAATAAATAACACCATTCACCATACTGAAGTAAAACGAATAACCATCACATAGTGTAAATAAATTCTGGAGGAAAACTCCTCACTACAAATCCCACAACTGAAAAGTAAACTGAATACTGAAACAATACATGCTAAAGTCTGAAAACTGAAATGTAAAAGATGCTCTAAAGAGAAATGGGCAACATGCCCTACGACTGATAGATAGTGACTCTGGAATCCAAAAGATAGAAGCGTCTACAAGCAAATCCCTGTAGCTTCCACAAACAGCTACAACTCGTCACCTGAATGAGTATCCTATGCTTGGTGTCCTTGTGGCTGGGCACCTAAAATGGTTTTACAAGAAAAAGATTCGAAAAGCAAACGGGTCAGAGCCCGAATGTGGAGTTATTTTTAAAAACCTGCAAGTGCTTTAAAAACATTTAAAACATTAAATGCAAAGTACATGTTAGGACGTACACTCACATGATATTCTCACCTCTCGTCTAACTGTGCACTCCTAACGTAAGTACCCATCTATAACGACACAAACCACTAGCTAAGTGACATCATCTCTAGCTAGACTATCATAGGTCCTACCCATATTACTCGGTTCTAATAACATTATGACGCTCGTAATTAAGTAGGGTTTAACGTAAAATCAGATGCTCAATATGCAATATATATCACTATAAGTTAACTCGTTATATTTCTCGAAACAATACCGTAATTATATTCACAACATTAACATGAAGGTTCCCATTAATTAAGTGTATATTATCCACAACATAAATATACAATATAAGCACCCCGAGAACTAAGTTGTGGTGCACACATACTCTGCTATCCATCCCGGTACATCACGTACATAAGGATTACATATTCCGAATCTCTCAGGAATAGTTCACAGATAACAACATCACAAACAATGGAGGCGAACACAGTCACATCACATAGGTCACGCACATACCTACGCTCCTACGATCAGCGGACTTATTAATATCCCAATCAGTCTTTCTGTGACCTATGTTCATCAAGGTAACCAGTCTAAATCCGGGAAACACAAGGATTAGAGGGACCTAAGCGAACGCAAACCTCCCTTGATAGCAAGTATGGTAGGTATGTCATACACACAATTCATATACCAATACTAAGTTAACACACGTCTTAGTAATACCGTAGTTTAATCGTAGTACAGATCGTATTCTCATACTAACTATAATTATCACAATTTATACTACTCCGGTTTACATTCATACGCGCCATAATCTTCTCACGTCGTAGTAGACACTCACGTCTCAACCCAAACCGTCCATTTAATATAACTCACGTATATAGTTTACTCCTCGTAATAACCCAAAAGTCCCAAATCTATCCTTACATCATCAAAGGAAGGTTATCTATATCCTCGAACAAGTTTACGGGACTCCAAAAATCCAAACAGTCCAAAAAGGACCAAACTGTCAACTTGTTAGAAGTCTCGTTCGAACGAGACTATTCGGACGAGATTCCTCTGTCAACTCGTTAGAAGTCTCGTTCGAACGAGACTGTTCGAACGAGATCCAATTCGTTCGAACGAACTGTCCCTTCTAACGAGATCTCGTTCGAACGAAGTTATCGAACGAGGCTCCCTTTCGTTAGAACGACTGGTCATTTCGTTAGAAGCTCGTTCGAACGAGTTCGTTCGAACGACCTGGGTAGGGGCTTCTAACGACCTGCCAGATTCGTCCCAGATTTTCCTAAAACTCGTTTTCACCATTTTTAACACCTCAAGTCTTCTCCAAAGTTCGTTCTAACAGGGTTTTAAGTCCTCTAATCATACTAAAACATGCTAAGGTCATATACTAACATCTTTTAAGGCATTAATGCATCCTAAACATCATTTAATCACAAGATTTTATACTTTGCCCCAATTTTATCAAGAACATGAACCCTAGATTTATATCATCATCAAATCCCAGAGTTAAATCCGTTTTTGTTTCTTCTAATCACAATTATCATGGGTATAATAATCTACCTATCATTCTACATGCAATTCTCTTCAAAATTTTCAAGTTCTAAACTCCAAACTACATGGGTTTTTCATTCAACTTTCAAGAACAATTAAAATTCTCCAATTTCTAACATGGAAAAGACATTCTCTGAAATTAAATGGAATAAAGTCACTTGCCTTGGTTGTCTCTGAGTTTGGATAATGGTTTGATGAAGATTTCTGCAGAATTTCTTCTCTTCTCCAAGCTTTTCCTCCAATGGTGGCTTAAGGTGGCTAGGGTTTTCTTTGGGAAAGTTGTAAACCTAATGATAACCTCCGTAGCTTAAAGGGTTAATATGGTTTGGTTAATGAGCTTAATGGGTTAAATCCACATCAGATTAAAACTCCCAATTTTTGTCACTTTTAATTCCTCAAAATGTAAAATTACCAAAATACCCTTTAAGTTGCCGGTATGGCCTAAAAATACCCCGAGACCCAAACTACACCCCCGGCTAGTATTTTCTGACTATCTCGACCCTTCCGGACGCGTTGGCGCACTCAAAACGACCATACGGTTTATAGATTTTAAATTCACTTTTTATAATCAAAATATTACACCGTGACGCGGCGGTCCCACGCGTTTCAACAAAATTTCTAAAATACCGTATATAAATCTCACGATAAGTTTTATAATACCAAATACATATATCAAAACATGTATGCACATAATCAAATACCAACTCGCATCTCGTTAGTATTTATAACCCGAATTAATTTCCAATTAATACGCATTTAATTAATTAATCCCAAAAATAAATATAGCCAAAAGTACGGGGAATTACATACTCCCCCCCTAATAACTGAATTTCGTCCCGAAATTCGAAACTAGAAAGTACCTGCTAAAAACAGCTCTGGATAACGTTCGCGCATCTCATCCTCGCGCTCCCATGTGGACTCCTCGACATTGTGATGTCGCCACTGCACACGCACTAACGGAACTATCTTTGACCGCAGTTTCCTCTCACTTCGGTCCAAAATAGCAACTGGCCCCTCCTCGTAGGAGCTATCCGGCTGGAGATCGATGTCCTCCACAGCAATGTGAGAATGAGCCAAATTGTCTCTAAGGTATTTCCTCAGCGAGGAAATATGGAACACATCGTGAATCAGATGTAGATGCTCCGGTAACCCAAGTCTATACGCAACTGGTCCGATCCGCTCAATAATAGGAAACGACCCCACATACCTCGGTGCCAACTTCCCCTTCTTCCCGAAACGCATAATCCCCTTCATAGGAGATACTCTGAGCAAAACCTGGTCCCCCACTTGGAACTCTCTGAAAAATCTCTTCGCATCAGCATAACTCTTCTGCCTGTCTTGAGCTACCCGAATGCGACTCCGAATCAACTCAATCCTTGCCGAAGTATCCTGAATCACTTCCGGCCTAAGCAGTTTGTTGTCCCCCACCTCTAACCAACATGCTGGGGAACGACAAGGCCTACCGTACAATGCCTCAAACGGAGCCATGCCAATAGTGAACTGATAGGAGTTGTTGTAAGCAAACTCCACCAGTGGAAGGTACTGCTCCCATCCACCCCCGAAGTCAATAATGCACATGCGTAGCATGTCCTCCAACATCTGATTTGTGCGCTCAGTCTGCCCATCAGTCTGCGGATGATAAGCCGTACTCAACCGCAATTCCGTGCCCATGGCCTCCTGGAAACTCTCCCAAAACCTCGAAACAAATATCTTGTCTCTGTCAGACACGATATTCAGGGGCACACCGTGAAGTCTCACAATCTCTGAAATGAAGAGCTGGGCGTACTGTCCCGTAGTGTAATCAGTCCTTACGGGTAAAAAGTGAGCGACCTTGGACAACCTGTCCACAATTACCCAAACGGAGTCGTGACCCCTCTGCGACGTAGGCAACCCCGTGATAAAGTCCATGGATATGCTCTCCCACATCCACACCGGGACCTCCAATGGATGTAGCAATCCTGCCGGTCTCTGATGATCCACTTTTACAAGCTGACAAGTGGCGCATTTCGAAACAAACTCAGCGATATCTCTCTTCATACCGCTCCACCAATACTGGCGTCTCATGTCTTGGTACATTTTGTCCCCTCCGGGATGTACCGCGAACCGTGAGCCGTGCGACTCTGCCATCACCTCGTGTCGCAATTCCTCCCCTTCCGGAACTACCAATCTCCCATTGAAGCGCAATCCCCCGTCTGAGCTAACGGTATAGGACTCGACTCCCTCTGCTAGTAATCAAACTATCTGCTCCTGACAGAACGAGTCATTAGCTTGTGCCCGTACTACCTTCATGACAATCTGCGGTGTAACGGTCATCACCGACATGAAAGATCGGTCCACTGCATCCTGGTGTCCCAATTCCTTCCACTTAGCCTTCCACACCTCTGCCACCTCGTCTGCTGGCCTACGGCTCAACGCGTCTGCTACCACGTTAGCCTTACCTGGGTGATACTGGATATCGAACTGGTTGTCCTTCACAAACTCAAGCCACCTACGCTGCCGCATATTCAATTCCTTCTGCGTGAACAGATACTGTAGGGACTTGTGGTCCGTGAATAGTTGGAACTTTTCCCCCAAAAGATAGTGCCTCCAAATCCGTAGGGCAAATACAACTGCTGCCAACTCCAAATCGTGCGTGGGGTAATTCTTCTCATGAGGCTTAAGCTTACGGGAAGCATAAGCTATGGCATGTCTCTCCTGCTACAATACACCTCCCAGTCCTTGCAAGGACGCATCGGTATAAACCAAATACTCAACTCCCGGTTTCGGCAATGCTAACACAGGTGCTGAGGTCAATTTGTCCTTCAATTCATCGAATGCCAACTGACAGGCATCACTCCAGATGTATGGCACACCCTTACGAGTCAGATGTGTCAAAGGACCTGCTATCTCTGAGAAACCCCGAATAAACCTCCTGTAGTATCCTGCTAGACCCAAGAAACTACGAATCTCCGTTGGTGTCGTGGGCTGTCCCCACTCCCTCACCGCTGATACCTTCCCCGGATCAACAGATATTCCCTGGTCGGAAATAATGTGTCCCAAAAACTGGACTTCCTTCAGCCAAAACCCGCATTTCTCATATTTTGCATACAACTCGTTCTGACGAAGTGTCTGCAAAACCTGCCTCAAATGCTCGGCGTGCTCCTCCTCTGTCTGGGAGTAAACCAAAATATCATCAATGAAGACAATGACAAACTGGTCTAGGAAATCCCTGAACACTCTGTTCATCAAGTCCATAAACACAGCTGGAGCGTTGGTCAAGCCGAAAGGCATAACCCGAAACTCGTAAGAACCATATCTCGACAAGAACGCAGTCTTCGAGACATCCTCCTCCCTGATACGCAACTGATGGTATCCCGATCTCAAGTCAATCTTCGAGAAGAAAGAAGCTCCTCTCAACTGGTCGAATAAGTCATCGATTCGAGGCAACGGATACTTGTTCCGTATCGTGACCTTATTCAACCCTCTGTAGTCCACACACAATCTTAGTGAATCGTCCCTCTTCTTCACAAACAGAACTGGAGCGCCCCAAGGTGAGGTACTCCTGCGAATAAAACCCTAACCTAACAGCTGCTCTATCTGATCCCGTAACTCCCTCATCTTAGCTGGAGCCATACGGTATGGTGCGCGTGCTATAGGTCTCGTCCCCGGTAGCAAATCTATAACAAAGTCTATCTCTCGACTGGGTGGTAAGCCTGGTATCTCCTGAAACACATCCGAATACTCCCTGACTACTGGGATAGAATCTAAAGGAATCACTACCTCCTTAGAGGTATCCTCCTCAATGTAATACAGATGAGCGGTCGATCCTCCCTCTGGGCGAGGCATCGCCACTACAAACATCTCTTGCCCCGGAATGGCAAAAACAATGCTCCCGCTGAAGCAATCAATCATGGCCCTATAAGCTACGAGCCAATCCATCCCAATAATCACATCGTGAACATGCATATCTAACACTAACATGTCTGCAGGTAATACCAAACCACCAATCTCTACCCCCACTCCCCGGCATATAAAGAAAATAAGTGACCCACTCCCCAATGGTGAGTCGACACACGTCACTGTGATCTCTGCCGTAGCTAAGAATCCTAAATCTTTCGCGAAGTGTGTAGCTATAAAATAGTGTGTATCACCCGTATCAAATAATACCCGACCCATAGTGCCATGGATAGGAAACGTACCCTCAATCGCGTGCGGTGCCTGTGGAACTGCAGCCTGGTGGACGTTGTAGACACGTCCATACTGTAGCTGCCCCTGCTGAGCTGGGACTGCTGGAATGGGTGGAGATTCTGCCATCTGTGGCGGTGCGGGAAGAGCGGCGGGAAACATAGGCCTCTGCGGCTCCTGGCGAGCACCCTGCTGCTGCTGCTGTGGGGCCCTGCCCCTATCAAGACAATCCTGTCGCTTATGGCCAGTCTTGCCACAAACAAAGCACTTCCCTGGGAAGTTTCCCCCTCTCTGCCCTTGCTGTCCCCGGCCCTGGTGGCCGTTACCGTTCCTCCCTTGGCCCTGCTGGCCCTGGTGAAACTGCTGCCCATTCTGCCCCTGTTGGCCCTGATGGCCGTTTGGACCCTGATGGCCCTGACGGAAACCTCCCTGTCCCTGCCTGTAGTTCCCTGACCGGAACCTCTTATTATCCCCCTGCTGGGAGCCCTGCTCATTCTGTCTCTGCCCCTGACTAGATTGTGCCCCGCTGGCACCATGTCCTCCAGTCCTGCCCTGATGGCTAGACTCCCCCGACCGCTTGCCCTCGGCCATATGAAAACGGTGGTCCTGGCAGTGCAACAATGCAGCGTTAACCACATCAGAATAAGTGGCCAACGATATGTTCCCTAGCAGATGCTGACGGTTCCTCCAAGTCAACCCATCCGTGAACTTCTCAATCTTCTTCTTCTCTGTTGGTATCTCATCTGGAACGATGTTCGACAGATTCGTGAACTCGGCCTCATACTCGGCCACAGTCTTACCTTCCTGCTTCAGACTCATTAATCTCCTCCTCATCTCCGTATGAACAGCTGACGGAAAGTACTTGCGGTCGAACCGCACCCAGAACTCCTGAATCGTGAGAGTATCCCTCTCCTCCATGGTGGTAATAGACTCCCACCACTATAGCGCAGATTCAACTAGCTTGAAAGTAGCTAGCACCTGCTTCTGAACATCAGTGCACTCATACATCCTTAAGTGCCTCTGCATATCCTTCCTCCATTGGCTCGAGACTACCACATCTGAGCTACAGGCAAACTCTGGCGGATGCGCTTTCTGAAAAGCGTCACGTACACGCTCCCAAGCAGACGGGAATGCATTAACCTGTACTGGCGCGGCAACCGGCGCCTGTGGTGGTGCCTGCTGAACAACGGCAATCGCGGCATTTACCGCTTGAGCTACTATAGCTGCAACCTCAGCGGCGTTCATCATGCCCTGAACTGGAGCGGGCTGGGGTTCGGGCGTTGCATCCCTGGGAACTCGTCGTGCACGTCGTGGAGGCATCTGAAATAAGAATGAAGTTTATAAGTTCGCAGTTATAAACTTAAAATAGCTGAAGAACGTAGCATACACAAAAAGAGTACAACAGTCCTAAAATATAGGGCTCTATATCAAAGAAACGTCGCGGAAACATAATAGCCGTACAGATCCTAAAGGACACTAGAACCTGATGCTCTGATACCACCTGTGACACCCCGACTAATTAAATATCGGGTAGCTACTCCTTTATTAAATTAATTCAAAATGCCAAGTTGGCTCAGTTAATAGCATCACTGTCGAAAACATTTTATGATTACTAACCACCTAGTATTTAAAAAGTAAGTGCCAAATTTTAATTAAAGTCTGATTAACATGCAACAAGTGTAATGAAGAAATAAATAACACCATTCACCATACTGAAGTAAAACGAATAACCATCACATAGTGTAAATAAAGTCTGGAGGAAAACTCCTCACTACAAATCCCACAACTGAAAAGTAAACTGAATACTGAAATAATACATGCTAAAGTCTGAAAACTGAAATGTAAAAGATGCTCTAAAGAGAAATGGGCAACATGCCCCACGACTGATAGATAGTGACTCTGGAATCCAAAAGATAGAAGCGTCTACAAGCAAATCCCTGTAGCTTCCACAAACAGCTACAGCTCGTCACCTGAATGAGTATCCTATGCTTGGTGTCCTTGTGGCTGGGCACCTAAAATGGTTTTACAAGAAAAAGATTTGAAAAGCAAACGGGTCAGAGCCCGAATGCGGAGTTATTTTTAAAAACCTGCAAGTGCTTTAAAAACATTTAAAACATTAAATGCAAAGTACATGTTAGGACGTACACTCATATGATATTCTCACCTCTCGTCTAACTGTGCACTCCTAACGTAAGTACCCATCTATAACGACACAAACCACTAGCTAAGTGACATCATCTCTAGCTAGACTATCATAGGTCCTACCCATATTACTCGGTTCTAATAACATTATGACGCTCGTAATTAAGTAGGGTTTAACGTAAACTCATATGCTCAATATGCAATATATATCACTATAAGTTAACTCGTTATATTTCTTGAAACAATAACGTAATTATATTCACAACATTAACATGAAGGTTCCCATTAATTAAGTGTATATTATCCACAACATAAATATACAATATAAGCACCCCGAGAACTAAGTTGTGGTGCACACATACTCTGCTACCCATCCCGGTACATCACGTACATAAGGATTACATATTCCGAATCTCTCAGGAATAGTTCACAGATAACAACATCACAAACAATGGAGGCGAACACAGTCACATCACATAGGTCACGCACATACCTACGCTCCTACGATCAGCGGACTTATTAATATCCCAATAAGTCTTTCTATGACCTATGTTCATCAAGGTAACCTGTCTAAATCCGGGCAACACAAGGATTAGAGGGCCCTAAGCGAACGCAAACCTCCCGTGATAGCAAGTATGGTAGGTATGTCATACACACAATTCACATACCAATACTAAGTTAACACACGTCTTAGTAATACCGTAGTTTAATCGTAGTACAGATCGTATTCTCATACTAACTATAATTATCACAATTTATACTACTCCGGTTTACAATCATACGCGCCATAATCTTCTCACGTCGTAGTAGACACTCACGTCTCAACCCAAACCGTCCATTTAATATAACTCACGTATATAGTTTACTCCTCGTAATAACCCAAAAGTCCCAAATCTATCCTTACATCATCAAAGGAAGGTTATCTATTTCCTCGAACAAGTTTACGGGACTCCAAAAATCCAAACAGTCCAAAAAGGACCAAACTGTCAACTCGTTAGAAGTCTCGTTCGAACGAGACTGTTCGAACGAGATTCCTCTGTCAACTCGTTAGAAGTCTCGTTCGAACGAGATCCAATTCGTTCGAACGAACTGTCCCTTCTAACGAGATCTCGTTCTAACGAAGTTATCGAACGAGGCTCCCTTTCGTTAGAACGACTGGTCATTTCGTTAGAAGCTCGTTCGAACGAGTTCGTTCGAACGACCTGGGTAGGGGCTTCTAATGACCTGCCAGATTCGTCCCAGATTTTCCTAAAACTCGTTTTCACCATTTTTAACACCTCAAGTCTTCTCCAAAGTTCGTTCTAACAGGGTTTTAAGTCCTCTAATCATACTAAAACATGCTAAGGTCATATACTAACATCTTTTAAGGCATTAATGTGAAAACGTCGTGTAATACTGATTTAAATTAAATTTCGCTAGTTTTCAAGTAACCCTTATTTAATTAGAGTCTACTTTTAAATCAAATAAATTTAGCTCCTAATCATGCATCTACGGTGCGTGTGTCAACCCATAAACAAATAAAGCATGTGACACAAATATTCAGGAAAAATCCCCGAAGGGCAAAACCTTTTATTTCTAGAACTTTGAACAGTTTACAAGACCATTGACTTACATACCAACTTGTATCACCCACAAGTGTAACGCACGGTGTCTTCGTCAAACCTTCAAAGCAACGACTAGAAATCTACAGTAGATCCACACGCAGCGAACCCACATGAACCGCAGTCCAAAATCAGCAAGAGAACACCCGCAAGCACTCCCTAAAGACCCGCAGTCTTAAATCTTCATAGAGTCTCCCTCCACAATAGCACGCAGCTGTCGGTTGTAGAGCTCACCCCACAAAGTATGAATAAATAGGAAAATATGCTTTTGGGTTCCACAAAACAACTCACATAAAAGTAATTGGGATTTGTTGTGAATTGTAAACAAAAAGGAAATTATTTGAACCCTTAAATGAGAGAAGAAAATATTCTGCCAAAAGAAATTTTCAAATAAATTCTGGGCAGATAAACAAACCAAAGAAAACTCTAAAAGTTGTAAACTACTTCTCTGTTAAAAAACTGTACGTGCATGGGAATTATATAGAAAAGATTTGACCAAAGTAATATACCTTGGTACGCATGTTATCCAACTACAACAGAGACGTAGGGAGTTTTGAGGAAGCAAAGGCTTGGCACACAGAAGGATAAGATTTGCCTAAAAAAATCCTTATACGTATCTTTTAAAAATTAATTTATTTTATAAAGTCTAAATGCCAAATGTCAAAAGCCAATCATTGGCATATTTAAAAATCGGCGCCACATAAATAAGCTTATCACCTGCTAAGGTGCGTGGCAGTTGCAAGTTCCTCTTTAAAAAAAAACATACATGAAAAGCAATATGCCATATAAACCAATCATTGGCTTAATCATTGACTAATGATAACCACAACTTTTGCACCAAAGTTTTTACATGCAAGCCTTTAAGGCTTTTGGAAATACCTCTACGAAACAAGGCAAAGCTAGCCTCATTTTTGTCTTTGGCCGAGAACATCTTTTGACAAACAAAAAAAACTTTTGATTCCTTTATTTTTTTTTAAATATAACTTCTTTTATGCAAAAGAAATTTTATGTTTTTTAAAAAAAATTTAACCTTTTAAAAATATCCCAACACTTTAAATATAAAATGTAAGTGGAACTTAAACATTATCTTACCAAATGTCATATTGTTGGGCTTGAATGTTGAAGACAACTTGTAATTCGGATCCGTCTTTTGTAGATGTAATCTTCTCAATTCTTTGACGACATGTAGCGGTATACGACATAATAAATTGTAACGGACTTATGAAAAATATGTCCTTACAAATCTCCCCCTATGTCTATGCCGGTACATACATAAAAAATCCGAATTATCAAAAAACCAAAATACCTATACAAATCTACCCTCTCATGAATAAATTTGCAAGATCTCAAAACTGTTCTTCAATCATCTTCGTCAAATCTCAAATCTTTTCTCATCAGGGTGTGCAACATCATGATCTTCAATATTTGTACCTACACACATGAGATAAAGAAAAAAATACCAAGTGACGTATCGAGTTTGAAATGAGATAAACATAGATACCAATATATGATAAGCATAAGTCAAATCTCAAAACGCCCCCAAAATTCAAACTCCCCCAAAAAATGATAATTCTTTCTCCCCCTTTTTATGATGTCCCCAAATAGACAAATAAGAAGAATGAATCAAACAAGCAAAATCGGGGTGTCACGGTATACAAAAAAATACACAAACTATTTTTGATTTTTTTATTTTTTTTGATTTTTTTATTTTTTTTTTATACAAAAAATAGATACCATTTTGAAAAAAAATGTAAAACATGATACAAAAATCACACCATGGATTTAAACTCAAACGAATGAATGGGTGTGAACACATTCGATAGGAAAATCAACTCAATCAATCATATGTGCACGATGCATATGTGTACCCCTAACGAATGAACATCAAAACTATCCTTAGGTGTAAAAAAAAATTTGTTGAATTTAGATGACATCGTCTTATGCAAATCAACAAATCAAAGTCAAAGTGATTTCCACACCAATAACGTCCAAAACTATGTAGCGCATTTTCAAGCATTTCAAGGACGTGCAAACCCGTTTTAAAATCTCCAACCAAACTCCCTCATATATATATTCTTTTAGAGGTAATCTAAATTCTCAAACTTTGGAGAATTGGTGCAAAAACTTAAATGGCCCATAATTGGCATGAATTTCTTTTTATTGCCTTTCAATTTTTTCGGGCTCTTTTAACCTCTTTGGACCCCGGATAATAAAATTCCTCCATTTTTTAGGTCCTTTCTAACGGTGGCTTTTGCGCAAAGGATAGATAATTACCTTTCGCAGCCCCTCCCCGTTCTCAATTAAACACACAAACTCACAAAACGGTTTTTATATGCACAATTTCCTTATCAAAATTTGTCATGCTTGGTTTGTTTTAAGGACAGGATTGAAGTGAAAACACCCAACCAACATGTGATAAGACAAGCACAATAATCAAACAAATCCGTGCATGTGTGCATTAAAGGAAACATGAGTCAAACATGTAGGAAGTAACACTTAATTACATCTTAATGACTCCAAACATTATAAAGCACAAGGATGAATTGACCTATTGTCTCAAAACACTATCAAATAGTCACATGAAAAATGGAATGATGTTGTGACTCGGTCATCCTAAGTGTTCATCCATAAACGGTGCAAACAAAATACAAAAATCTTTTTGGATTTTCTCAAAATTTTAACAAACTAAAATCTTTTTGTATTTTTCAAAATTTTTCAAAAAAAAAATAAAAAAATAAAACATACAAAAATGATACATACTAGCAATAGGCAAACAATGACATCATGAAAATCACCCTATGCTAGTAAACAAGTCAAACCTCAATCATTAGGTGCGGTGGGGTTTTCCAAAGGTGGTGACAACTTATGAAAAACCTCCATCAATTCTTGTGAAGTTTTGACTAAAAACTTAACTTGCTCTCCTAAATGTGCAAACTCTCTTATGTAGTCTCCGGGAGCATGTAAAGTAATAGGTGTGGGTGCATGTGTGCCAGAAACACGTGTAGAAGCAAAACGTGACACATACCCCAACTTAAAGCAAAATTCTCTAAGGTGTCCTCTCCTTTTGCAATGAGAGCAAACATAAATAGGCCTCGGAGCACCTTTATCAAAAACTCTAGGACGCACTTTCCTAATAGGAATGGGACGCCTAGGTGGGTTAGGATGAGACTCACGTGAATCAAACACTAAAGTGGGAACCGGCTCGGGTGCTAATTGGGAAGAAGAAGCACCGTCATGACTTATTCCTAACTTCTCACCTTTACCCTTAAGAACCACCTTTTCAACCTTCTTAGGTGCGTTCTCAAACTTGAATTTGACCACCCTGGCACGTTCGAGATCACTCTCGAGTTGGGATACACGTGTCGTCAGACTAGACAACGTGTCGGTCAAATCACACTTCTCCTTTCTCAAAACCTCCTTCTCTTTCTCCAAATCTAAAACCCGACGACCTAAATCCCTATTATACTTCTTTGTTTTCAAGGTCTCGGTGTACAAATCTCTAAAAGCTTTTTGGAGCTCACTTTCATCTCCACTTTCACTTGAAGCGCTCAAACCATCACTATCACTTTCGTGTGCACTATTGTGGGACAAGGTGGGTGTGCTCACACGACTAGAAAAAGCTACAAACTTCTCACCACTAGTCTCATCACCCTCACCTTCACTACTATCACTAAGTGTGGCGGGCATAGCTACTTTCTTTCCTTTCTTTCTAAGCCACGTAGGACACTCAAACGACTTATGTCCCTTACCCCCACATTCAAAACAAGTGATGTTCTCAAAATCTTCCTCACACTCCTCATCGGATTTATTCTCTTTTTCTCTCTCACCACTTTCTTTGGCCTTTCCTTTCTTTTTATTTTTCTCAAAAAAGTTCTTTTTATTGGAAGAATTATTTTTGTTCATGTTGAGAAATTTTCTAAAATTTTTCGCAAACAAGGCCATATTATTAAAATCAAAATCTCCCTCAGAATCGGACTCACAAACTTTTTCTTTCTTTTTCTTAAATTGAGTCTTTAAAGCAATGCCGTTATCCTTAGCCTTAATGGTTTTGGGAAACATGTCAATCTCATAAGTTTGAAGATCTCCTACAAGTTCTTCTAACTTAAGTGATTTCAGATTTCCCAAAGAGTTCAAAACAGTGACTTTAGGAATAAAGCGTTTTGGGAGAGATCTCAAAATCTTTTTAACGACACGCGTGTTATCAATCACCTCACCCAAATTAAAACACGTGTTAACAATGTCCGACAAACGTGCATAAAAATCATCAAAGCATTCGGACTCAGATATGGTGATAGTCTCAAATTGGGTGGCCAAATTTTGTAATTTTGACTCTTTAACCGCGTTCGTACCCTCATGTGTCAATTTCAAAACATCCCAAGCCTCTTTAGACGTGGAGCACGTCATAATTCGGCGAAACTCATCAGGTGAGACAGCTCCAGAAATAGCACTCAGACCACGGGAATTAAAATTGGACACTTTATAATCATCTTCAGTCCAGGCTGACACGGGTTTTAAAGTGGTGATGTTATTAACAGTGACCGTGGGAGGAGTCCAACCATTTTCGCAAAGCAACCAAACACGCTCGTCAATAGATTTTAAAATCGATTTCATACGAGCTTTCCAGTAGGCATAATTAGACCCGTAAAAAATAGGCATCTGATTATATAAGTGCTCCATAGGAAAAAGATGCGAATTTTCACAAAACTGATTTTAAAAAAAAAAAAATCAATATCACACGATTTTGCGGAAAATAGGATCACGCGATAATTTAGCGTAACCCGCTCTGATACCAATTTGAAAATGTCGTGTAATACTGATTTAAATTAAATTTCGCTAGTTTTCAAGTAACCCTTATTTAATTAGAGTCTACTTTTAAATCAAATAAATTTAGCTCCTAATCATGCATCTACGGTGCGTGTGTCAACCCATAAACAAATAAAGCATGTGACACAAATATTCAGGAAAAATCCCCGAAGGGCAAAACCTTTTATTTCTAGAACTTTGAACAGTTTACAAGACCATTGACTTACATACCAACTTGTATCACCCACAAGTGTAACGCACGGTGTCTTCGTCAAACCTTCAAAGCAACGACTAGAAATCTACAGTAGATCCACACGCAGCGAACCCACATGAACCGCAGTCCAAAATCAGCAAGAGAACACCCGCAAGCACTCCCTAAAGACCCGCAGTCTTAAATCTTCATAGAGTCTCCCTCCACAATAGCACGCAGCTGTCGGTTGTAGAGCTCACCCCACAAAGTATGAATAAATAGGAAAATATGCTTTTGGGTTCCACAAAACAACTCACATAAAAGTAATTGGGATTTGTTGTGAATTGTAAACAAAAAGGAAATTATTTGAACCCTTAAATGAGAGAAGAAAATATTCTGCCAAAAGAAATTTTCAAATAAATTCTGGGCAGTTAAACAAACCAAAGAAAACTCTAAAAGTTGTAAACTACTTCTCTGTTAAAAAACTGTACGTGCATGGGAATTATATAGAAAAGATTTGACCAAAGTAATATACCTTGGTACGCATGTTATCTAACTACAACAGAGACGTAGGGAGTTTTGAGGAAGCAAAGGCTTGGCACACAGAAGGATAAGATTTGCCTAAAAAAATCCTTATACGTATCTTTTAAAAATTAATTTATTTTATAAAGTCTAAATGCCAAATGTCAAAAGCCAATCATTGGCATATTTAAAAATCGGCGCCACATAAATAAGCTTATCACCTGCTAAGGTGCGTGGCAGTTGCAAGTTCCTCTTTAAAAAAAAACATACATGAAAAGCAATATGCCATATAAACCAATCATTGGCTTAATCATTGACTAATGATAACCACAACTTTTGCACCAAAGTTTTTACATGCAAGCCTTTAAGGCTTTTGGAACTACCTCTACGAAACAAGGCAAAGCTAGCCTCATTTTTGTCTTTGGCCGAGAACATCTTTTGACAAACAAAAAAAAACTTTTGATTCCTTTATTTTTTTTTAAATATAACTTCTTTTATGCAAAAGAAATTTTATGTTTTTTTAAAAAAATTTAACCTTTTAAAAATATCCCAACACTTTAAATATAAAATGTAAGTGGAACTTAAACATTATCTTACCAAATGTCATATTGTTGGGCTTGAATGTTGAAGACAACTTGTAATTCGGATTCGTCTTTTGTAGATGTAATCTTCTCAATTCTTTGACGACATGTAGCGGTATACGACATAATAAATTGTAACGGACTTATGAAAAATATGTCCTTACATAATGCATCCTAAACATCATTTAATCACAAGATTTTATACTTTGCCCCAATTTTATCAAGAACATGAACCCTAGATTTATATCATCATCAAATCCCAGAGTTAAATCCGTTTTTGTTTCTTCTAATCACAATTATCATGGGTATAATAATCTACCTATCATTCTACATGCAATTCTCTTCAAAATTTTCAAGTTCTAAACTCCAAACTACATGGGTTTTTCATTCAACTTTCAAGAACAATTAAAATTCTCCAATTTCTAACATGGAAAAGACATTCTCTGAAATTAAATGAAATAAAGTCACTTGCCTTGGTTGTCTCTGAGTTTGGATAATGGTTTGATGAAGATTTCTGCAGAATTTCTTCTCTTCTCCAAGCTTTTCCTCCAATGGTGGCTTAAGGTGGCTAGGGTTTTCTTTGGGAAAGTTGTAAACCTAATGATAACCTCCGTAGCTTAAAGGGTTAATATGGTTTGGTTAATGAGCTTAATGGGTTAAATCCACATCAGATTAAAACTCCCAATTTTCGTCACTTTTAATTCCTCAAAATGTAAAATTACCAAAATACCCTTTAAGTTGCCGGTATGGCCTAAAAATACCCCGAGACCCAAACTACACCCCCGGCTAGTGTTTTCTGACTATCTCGACCCTTCCGGACGCGTTGGCACACTCAAAACGACCATACGGTTTATAGATTTTAAATTCACTTTTTATAATCAAAATATTACACCGTGACGCGGCGGTCCCACGCATTTTAACAAAATTTCTAAAATGCCGTATATAAATCTCACGACAACTTTTATAATACCAAATACATATATCAAAACATGTATGCACGTAATCAAATACCAACTCGCATCTCGTTAGTATTTATAACCCGGATTAATTTCCAATTAATACGCATTTAATTAATTAATCCCAAAAATAAATATAGCCAAAAGTACGGGGTATTACAGACTAAGTTAGAGGATTAATGAAAAAACTTCTTAATTTTATTAATTGGTTCAAAAGATCCCTAAACCAATGCCAAGTAACACTACTAGAAATTGGAATTCAGGCTATGAAAAAATCTTAATTCCATAATTAGAAGAATTAATAGATTTGGTAGTGTTGTTTCACTTTATCCTTTCTTTCTTTATTTTTTAAATATAAAATCTGTACTGGATGAAGTAAAGGAAATAAAGATTCCTCTTTTGAAAATTACTATAGAGTTTTGAATTTAAAAATAGATGTTTATAAATTATAGAATAAAATCCTATAACATGCAAAATTTTAATTAGAAATGATGTAACCCTAAAGAATTCTTGAGAAAGCATATGGGTAAAATGAAGAAATATTAGTTGATAATTCAAAGGATGAATAATTTTGTGATCATCTCTTAAGAACCAAAATAATTAGAATATCTGATGATGTAAGTCTACCTTTGAAGGAAGAGTTGTTAGATAATATAAAGTGTAAATGACCTAGTAGTCAGTCTCATTCAACTAATACTTATTATAGTTTTTCGTTTGGATACAAGAATTTGAGAGAGTATATATATACTAACGGGCAAACGGATCATTTGGTTGTATTGGCACCATTGACTAGAACGCATTTTGAGTCACGGTCGTTGAAATCGTTACAACAAATCTTTGTATCAAGATATATTCACTGGACTTCAACAAACATCATCCCGATAGCATTCATGATCACATCTCTGAAAATGTCATTTAAGGATACAAGTAAAGGATTTGAATGACTTAGAATAATCATGGTTTAACAAAATGAAAATTGAATTCTCAAATTAAAAAGATTGTGAACTTTGTGTGTATTTTCTTTGGAGATGTACAATATAAATATACTATATAATTTTTTTCTTGGAAATTATATGTTTTGAAAATGTGTATATTGTGTATTTAGAATACTTGGTTTTTGTTCCAAGAACTTTGGTTGTGTTTTGCACTTTTTTCAAAATGAACAAATTTTCTATTTAGAATCGCGAACTTGTTTGGTGTTGGATTCGCTCTAGCTAATTACTGCTTCACTCCACAAAAATTTCATTCTCTCCAACGAAAAGGCGATTTTCTCCATCAAACTGAGCACTATCTAAACCAAAATGTTTATGAATATTATCCATTTAACTCACGAACTGTGTCCCTCAAGCTTCGCGCTTCAGCAAAGCCCCTTTTCCCCGTGGTAAATCTTCACCGTATGACCAAATCTAGAAAGAATCTGGAGATCTTTTGGCAAAATTGCGTTGTAAATTGTGTAGATTTTATTTGCTTCCTTATTATTTGGATAGACTGGAAAACAACTTATTTTTTGTGCTAAAATCATTTAAGATGTGTATAGCTTGTGTCCACAAGTTTGAAATATCTATTTTTATGATTTTTCTTCTCACAAACAAGTTAAGGTTTATGACATCTACAAATGATTTTGATCAAGCAAAAAGAAATTATATCTTTTGAAACTTCGAATTTTTCATATCTAAAAAATATATTGTGAGTTTTATTTTCTGAAAGGCACTAGGATCCTTGAATGAATGGTTTTGACAACTCTCAATTTTTAACGATCACTAAGTGAGAAATGAATCCAAATTGTTATATTAACACGGTCTAAATTCGATTTGTGTTATCTTTACACAATTTTATCTTACCTGAGAATTTCTATTTGAATATCTAAGATCTAATCAAAGCAAAGTAAAGAAATAATCACATAATACCGTGATGTATGAGGAAACCCACAATAGGGAAAACTTCGGATGACCTAGACTAAGAAAGTCCACTATGATATGATGATTTATACAGGAAATAAAAAGACAGTCACTGACTCAAAAACCTCTTGAATCCCTCAAGCCTGGTGCAATCTTCTCTCCTTGACCTTGATCATAACAACAACAGAAATGAACCAACAGTTCATAATATAATCCAATCATATCTCGGTATCCACCAATCTTGAGTAGGCTCTTTAATCAGTAACACGTAAGTCCATCTTGCCAAAAAGCTCCAACATTGAAGAATAAATTTTTGTAGTCGATCAAAACATGAAATCTATAAACAAGGTAAATACATAGGTTCTTGGATATTAAATGGTGTTTACCAGATTAGATTTGGATATAACAAAAACATGCACTGATATTGTAAAAGTATTATTTATTCATAGATTTGAAAATTAGAAAAGGATGACATTCAAAACGAGAAAAGACGTGATCTCATGAGAAAAAAATTAGCGTGTTATTTTAATGACATGTGGGTTCTCGTATGAACGATTAGCACATATTCATTAGAATGAGCTTGTAACAAGATACTAATCATAAAAACAAAGTTTGTGTATAATTTTCTCATTTGATGCTCGTCTGAAGCTCAACCTGTGTGATGGAAAACGATGACCCCCAATTTTTAGATTATACTCAAAAAGTCAAGTTTCAATTTCCTTTTAAAGAGATGCGGAAACGAGATGGTTCTATTAAACATACACAAACACCAAATTTTAATTTCTTTCAAATTAAAATTAAAATCAAAATCAAATTTGTGAATTTTAACTTTAAGCCCAAAAATTCAATTTAATTCAAGCCCTAGAAATTTGCCTAAGTTATATTTTCAATATTAACAAATTAGGCCAAACCAAATTTAACAAATTAAATAATGACTTGAATTAAATTTGTAAGGACATTTTTCACATGTCCGAAATGTTTCATTTATTTATGTCGTACGCCGCTACATTTGGCACGTCTCCTCACGATCTCACATGACGGCCTCTATCCGAATTCCGGGAATCAAGCATGCATTATCTCCACTAATATGTCCCACATCTGCCTCAATGACTTCACGTTCCAAGATTTTAGGGACTTAATGCAAGTGGTACGCAAGGGAAGTCAAAACAGTGAAAAAAAAGGCACAATAGGAGAGTTCAAGGGCATTTTCGTAATTTCACATCCATAGTTCGGAGGTCTGGTCAACTAGAAAGTTGAAGAGCTCGCCGTAACGAAGATATTGGAAAAAACGGCACCTCAATCCGAGCTACGGTGAAGGAGTTATGACCTTTTGAAGATAGAGACAATTCCTTAAAGAATGCTGTTTTTTTTGTACGCTGGATAGAATTTTAGAGTTTTAAGAACGTGGGACTCTTCATATTTTTTCCTATAAATACCAACTTCGGGGGAGTTGTTTTTCAAGACTTTAGGAGACGAATTTGAGAGTCCAAATACATCTAGTCTTCATATTTTTGAGTCCCAAGACTCATGTTTTGATTCACACATCATTGCCAAACCTTTGTGAATCCTTTTGCAACCCAAGAACACAACTTTGGTTTGTTCAACCCTTGTGGAGGAGACCGTTCTTCTTCTTCATTGCAGCCCTACTGGAAATGGATAATTCCAGCCGCGACTACAGAATCCGATACCCGAGGGTAATTCTTAGTCAACTTGTATTTTCATTGTAATCCGATTGTAAGCCGTTTTCTTACAAATTATAGTGAAAATAAATGGTTTTGCCCCTGTGGGGGATTTTTCCTTAATTGCATGTGTTTGAATGTTCTTGCGTAGATTATCTATTTATTCAATCACATACTGCTGCATGTTTAGGGTTTGTTTGTGTTAAAAGGGTTTTATATATGGTTTGATCATTTGAACGCGAGCACACACGTTTCTCAAATTGGTATCAGAGCAGGTTACGCTAATCTATCGCGTATTCCTTTTTTTTTCCGCAAAATTTTTCTAAGATATCAATTTTCTGAAAAAATTGATTTTTGAAAAAGTGCGTGTTCAAATGGAGAAGTCATATTATAAAATGCCTATTTTTGACGGGACAAATTATGCTTATTGGAAAGCCCGTATGAGGTCGGCTTTAAAAGCCATTGATGAACGTGTCTGGATTTTGGTTGAATGAGGGTGGACTCCTCCCACCGTGACTGTTGATAATGTGACCAACTTGAAACCTGACATTTCTTGGTCTGATGAAGAAATTAAATGGTCATCTTTTAATTCTAAGGGTCTAAGTGCTATTTATGGGTCTGTCACACCTGATGAGTTCAAACGCATAATGACGTGTACCACATCAAAAGAGGCATGGGATGTTTTACAACTCACCCATGAAGGAACTAATGCTGTGAAAGAGTCTAAGTTGCAAAACTTGACAACTCAATTTGAAACAATCACCATGCATGATTCTGAATGCTTTGATGAATTTTATGCTAGACTTTCTGACATTGTGAATACTAGTTTTAATCTTGGTGAGCAAATTCCGAATGCTAGAGTTGTTAAAAAGATTCTTCGTTCTTTACCTAAGCGTTTTATCCCTAAAGTCACTGTGCTAAATTCTATTGGTAATTTAAATACGCTAAAATTGGAAGAACTTGTAGGAGATTTGCAAACTTATGAAATTGATATGTTCCCTAAAAATGCTAAATCTAAAGATAAGGGAATTGCTCTTAAAGCCCAAGAGAGAAGGAGTGAGGGGTCAGCTAGAAAGAGGGTAGAGTCATCTAGAAAGAGAGAGACTGACACGTCAGATTCTGAGTGCGATTTTGACTTAGATGATTTGGCTCTTTTCGCAAAAAATTTCAAGAGGATTCTCAAATTTAAGAAAAATGGCAATTTTAAAGATAAAAAGAAATTTGAGAAAAATAAGTTTGAAAAGAAAAATGAAAAAGTTTCCAAAAATCCTTCTCTGAAAGAAAGTGAGAGATGTTTTGAGTGTGATGGAAGGGGTCATAGAGCTTTTGAGTGTGCCAATCGTCTGAATAGAGAGAAAGGGAAAGCTGTCCTTAATGCTACCCTTAGTGACGACAGTGAGGTCGAGACGGTGGATTCTGGAGATAAGTCACCGCATGAGTGTAACTTCACCGCATTCATGGACAGCCAAGTGAGCACTCCTAGTTCTCCTCACGACGATGAGGATGATGCTTCACAGGGACACCTCGACAGTGAGATCGATGTGAGTGAGGGGGAGGATGACACAAGTGAGAGCGAGAGTGATATACAACGCGCCTACGCTGAGTTATATTCTGAGTCTTTTAAAACTAAAAAGCGTAACAAAGAGTTAGTTCTTAAGATCACTTGCCTAGAGGAAGATTTAAGGAAAGCGAGAGAAAGAGAGTTCTCCACCTGCACCGCCCTGAGAGAGAGAGAATCTACCTGTGTCGAGAATGAGAATTTGTTTAGAGAGAGAGAGAGTACTCTAGAGAAAGAGAGAGGGGACTTGATCAAGCAAGTGGCTAGTCTTACGAGTCAGCTCCATTCCTCCGTGGAGACTCGGAAGAAACTTGAAGCCCTTGTTGCCCAGCTGACTCATGATCTTGAGAAAGCACGGGAAGTCAAGGTACAAATCGAGGACAGATCTGGGAAGATGGGAAAGATGCTCCTCGGCCCCGCTTTAGGTTTTGGTGATCATCAAGGAATTGGATATGATGGTGCCTCCACGTCCCAAATTGCACCTGGACCAGTTCCTGAGTTTACTACAACTCCTTATGGTCACCGTAAAAAACCTCGAAGGAGAGTTCGACCAAGAAAAGCAAACCAAGGTCCGCCTTTGACTGAGCTCTTTTGTACTTATTGCAAAAGAAAAGGCCACCTTAGGGAAACTTGCTATAGCATGGGTCGGACACGACGTACTACTGCTCCACCACGACATACTGATGAGTTTTCTAGTCTGAGAGAGCGAGTTGAGTTCTTAGCTGCCACGACTCAGAGTTTGATGAAAGAATTCCGACGGATGTCTTCGCCGTTAGTGAATGCTTCTTACATTCCAGCTAAAACCAACAAAGGCAAACAAAAGGTCATCTCTGCTTGGGTGCCTAAGAAAGATAAAAAGGCCTTTGTTGTTCATGTTGCTCTCAAAGCACATAATACCTCACAGTGGTATTTTAATAGTGGGTGCTCCAGACACATGACAGGTGATGCCTCATTTTTTACTACTCTTGAGGATTATCAAGATGGCAGAGTCACCTTTGGAGATGGGAGTAAGTCTAGCATTATAGGACGAGGTACTATCGAGTTACCTGGTTTTCCTAAGCTAGAAAATGTTTTGTACGTCAAAGGTTTGAAAGCAAACCTTCTCAGCATTAGCCAGCTGTGCGACACTAACTTTGCAGTAAAGTTTGACCGGGACGCGTGTAAAGTCTACAATCAAGCCGGTAAACTTTTGATGCAAGGGGTGAGGACCGAGGATAATTGCTATGGGACTGAGCCCACATCCTCACTTGTCTGCAACAGCGCCACGATCACTCCTATGGATCTGTGGCACCAACGTCTAGGTCACGTGAACGTTAGAGATCTCAATCGTTTATCTAAAAAGGACCTAGTACGTGGCTTACCATCTCTTGGAAAGTCAACTTCGACCGTTTGTGGACCCTATCAGTTGGGAAAACAAATTCGTAGTCCTCATAGGAAGTTACATTCCATTACCACCTCTCGTGTTCTGGAGTTGATTCACATGGATCTTATGGGTCCCACTTGTACTGAGAGTCTAGGTGGTAAGAGGTACATCCTCGTGATGGTAGATGATTTCTCCAGATACCCCATTGTAGGTTTTCTGAGAGAGAAATCCGATGCTGTAGATTTCTTAACGACCAAGTGCCGTGTCCTGCAAAATCAATACGGTGTCACTATTAACAGAATACGTAGTGACAACGGCACTGAATTCAAGGAAGAAAAGGTGGATTTGTACTGTGATAGCCTTGGGATCAAACATGAGTTTTCTGCTGTGAGAACTCCTCAGCAAAATGGGATTGTTGAGAGAAAGAATAGAACGATCCAAGAGATGGCTAGATCTATGCTTCTAGGTCGTAAAGTTTCTAGGAGATTTTGGGCAGAGGCAGTGTCTACTGCATGCCACACGGTGAATAGGGTGTATCTGCGTCCACACACACTTCACACTCCTTATGAGTTATGGACTGGCAAGAAGCCCAACCTGGCATATTTCCGTGTCTTTGGGAGTAAATGCTACATCCTACGGGATAGAGAGCAATTAGGAAAGTTCGACTCCCGCAGCGACGAGGGAATATTTCTAGGATATTCATCGAATAGCAGAGCGTACCGGGTTTTTAACCTGAAGAGCTCTAAGATTATGGAATCAATAAACGTCACCGTGCAAGATGACGAACCTCCGAAGGTTATTGATCCTAACCTTCAGTGTGAGGATGAGGATTGTTCTAACAGTGATTTACCTGTTCCTCTCTCACACTTTGTGGACCCTACTCCTGTGTTAGGGGACACACCTGCTTGGGTTCGCAAGAGTCATGACCCTTCCGCCATTGTTGGTGATCCCACTCTAGGGGTCAAGACTCGTGCTCAGCTAGAGAACGTTGTTAGCCATCTTTGCTACACGTCCAAAGTCGAGCCCAAGAACCATAAAGAAGCACTTAAGGATGAACACTGGATATCTGCTATGCAGGATGAGTTGCTTCAGTTTAAAAAGAATGATGTCTGGGAACTTGTCCCCCGACCTAGTGAGATTAATGTGATAGGTACCCGGTGGATTTTTAAGAACAAAATGGATGAAAATGGTACCATAATCCGAAATAAGGCTAGGTTGGTCGCTCAAGGCTACACACAGATAGAGGGTGTAGACTTTGGGGAGACATTTGCTCCTGTTGCGAGGCTTGAGTCCGTCCGTCTTCTGCTCGCCATCGCATGTCATCTACGCTTCAAGGTGTATCAGATGGATGTCAAGAGTGCCTTTTTGAATGGCATTCTACAGGAGGAGGTTTATGTGGAACAACCAAAAGGGTTTGAAGACCCTCAGCACCCTGAGCACGTCTACTATCTGAGGAAAGCCTTGTATGGTTTGAAGCAAGCACCCCGTGCTTGGTACGAGAGGCTTACTTCTTATCTCTTAGCTCGTGGCTTCAAGAGAGGGGGAGTAGATATGACGTTGTTTGTCAGGAGAGATGACGGTGCTATTTTGGTCGCCCAGGTCTATGTGGACGACATAGTCTTTGGATCCACATGCTCCCAGCATGCTCACCACTTTGAGGAGGAGATGAAAAGTGAGTTTGAGATGAGCATGGTTGGTGAGCTTACATTCTTCCTTGGTCTCCAGGTTCGTCAGCTAGAGGATGGGATATTCATCTCCCAATCCAAGTATGCTAGAGACCTAGTGAAGAAATTTGGTTTAGACTCCGCTAAGCATGCACGTACACCTATGAGTACCACTACCAAGCTTAGTAAGGACACTTCAGGCAAGGACGTAGAGCAAACCTTATATCGGAGTATGATAGGTAGTCTCCTCTACTTGACTGCCAGTCGTCCCGACATCGCCTTTAGTGTTGGAGTCTGTGCGTGTTATCAGGCATCCCCAAAAGAGTCACATTTACTTGCTCTAAAACGTATTATTAAATACGTAAGTGGGACTCTCTCATACGGGATTTGGTATTCCTTTGATACCGATGACCGTCTGTCCGCCTACTCCGATGCCGATTGGGCTGGGGATGTAGATGGATGTAGGAGCACTTCTGGTGGGTGTTTCTATTTTGGTTCTGCTCTTGTCTCCTGGCTGAGCAAGAAGCAAAATTCCATCTCTTTGTCCACTGCGGAGGCTGAGTACATAGCCGCCGGGAGTTGTTGCACACAACTCTTGTGGATGAAGCAAATGCTGGAGGATTATGGGATATCACAGGACACCATGACCATTTCCTGTGATAACACGAGCGCGATACACATATCCCGCAATCCAGTTCAGCATTCGCGCACAAAACACATCAGGATACGTGAGCACTTTATTCGTCAGTTAGTTGAAGAGAAAGTCGTATCCCTGAGTTTTGTTCCTACCGATCGTCAGTTAGCCGATATTTTCACGAAACCTTTAGATGCCCTTAGATTTGAGAGTCTTAGGAAATCTTTAGGGATTTGCACAGTTGACTGAGGGGTTGGTCTATGTCTAGAATATGATGCTTCTTCATGTTCATATCATATGCTTCCTATTGCTAGTCTGTTTTATATGTACCATTACTTTGTTGTACAACTTTGTTTTATTCTTTTTTCTTTTTATATTTCTTTTGAAAAAAATACAAAAATATTTTCCTTTAAGAAAAATTTTGAGAAAAGCACAAAAAGATTTTATTTCTTTTTTTTCCAAATTTTTGAAAAAATCCAAAAAGATTTTTGTATTTTGCTTCTTTTATGGATGAGCATGTAAGATAGCCAAGTCACAACTTCATTCCATTTATCCATGTGACTGTTTGATAGAGATTTGAGAGGCTACATCATTTCATCCATGTGCTTTACATTGATTGGAGTCTTTGAGATGTAATTAGTGATATCTTCCTATATGTTTGACTCCTATATCCTTTATTGCACACATGCACGGCTATATTTGATTATTGCACTTGTCTATCTCATGTTGGCTTGCGTGTTTTCATCTCAATCCTGTCTATACAATGTACAATATGCGATAAAACTTGACAAGATTGGAATGCATGTAAAAACCGTTTTGGTGAGACTGTGTGTTTTTGTATAACGGGGAGGGGCTTCGAAAGGTAATCATCCATCCTTTGCGCAAAATCCACCGTTAAAAAGGACCTAAAAATGGAGGAATTTTAATATCCGAGGTCCAAAGAGGTTAAAAGAGCCAGAAAAAATTTAAAGGCAATAAAAAGCAATTCATGCCAAATATGGGCCACTTAGGTTTCACCATCAATTCTCTAAAGTTTGAGAATTTAGAATGCCTCTATTCAATACAATATCTGGGGGAGTTTGGTTGGAGAATCTAAACGGGTTTGCACTTCCTTGAAAGTCCTGAAAAAGCATAAAATCATTTTGGACGTTATTGGTGTGAAATTCATTTTGAGCTTTGATTTGTTGATTTTATTGAGTCAATATCTTATACTGTCACTCTTTTACACCAAAGGAAGCATTTGAGTTCATTCGCTAGGAATATCCAATATTCATCGTGCACATATGTCATGTTTGTATGCATTGATTTTCCTATCAAATTTGATCACACCACTTCATTTACGCTATCATTGACTTGGTTGCTTTCTGTTTATTCATGGTGTGTTTTTATCCTAGTGACACCCCGCACTTGCTTATTTGATTTATTTCTCTAATTTGTCCATTTGGGGACATCATAAAAAGGGGGAGAAAGAATTATCATATTATGGGGGAGTTTGAATTCTGGGGGAGTTTTTGAGATGTTGCTTATATTTTTATCATATATTGATATCCATGTTATCTCATTTCAAACTTGATATGTCACGTGGTATTTGCTTTGTCTCATGTGTGTAGGTATGAAGATTGCAGATCTATATGTTGCACACCCTGATGAGAAAAGTTTTGAGATTCCTGAAGAATTAAAGAACAAACGATGAAGACTATTCATTTGTACCTTTTCCAGTTTTGGGTTCATGGGAGGGTAGATTTATATAGGCAATTTCATATTTGATAATTCGGATTTTTTATGTATGTACCGGCATAGACATAGGGGGAGATTTGTAAGGACATTTTTCACATGTCCGAAATGTTTCATTTATTTATGTCGTACGCCGCTACATTTGGCACGTCTCCTCACGATCTCACATGACAGACTCTATCCGAATTCCGGGAATCAAGCATGCATTATCTCCACTAATATGTCCCACATCTGCCTCAATGACTTCACGTTCCAAGATTTTAGGGACTTAATGCAAGTGGTACGCAAGGGAAGTCAAAACAGTGAAAAAAAAGGCACAATAGGAGAGTTCAAGGGCATTTTCGTAATTTCACATCCATAGTTCGGAGGTCTGGTCAACTAGAAAGTTGAAGACCTCGCCGCAACGAAGATACTGGAAAAAACGGCACCTCAATCTGAGCTACGGTGAAGGAGTTATGACCTTTTGAAGATAGAGACAATTCCTTAAATAATGCTGTTTTTTTTGTACGCTGGATAGAATTTTAGAGTTTTAAGAACGTGGGACTCTTCATATTTTTTCCTATAAATACCAACTTCGGGGGAGTTGTTTTGCAAGACTTTAGGAGACGAATTTGAGAGTCCAAATACATCTAGTCTTCATATTTTTGAGTCCCAAGACTCATGTTTTGATTCACACATCATTGCCAAACCTTTGTGAATCCTTTTGCAACCCAAGAACACAACTTTGGTTTGTTCAACCCTTGTGGAGGAGACCGTTCTTCTTCTTCATTGCAGCCCTACTGGAAAGGGATAATTCCAGCCGCGACTACAGAATCCGATACCCGAGGGTAATTCTTAGTCAACTTGTATTTTCATTGTAATCCGATTGTAAGCCGTTTTCTTACAAATTATAGTGAAAATAAATGGTTTTGCCCCTGTGGGGGATTTTTCCTTAATTGCATGTGTTTGAATGTTCTTGCGTAGATTATCTATTTATTCAATCACATACTGCTGCATGTTTAGGGTTTGTTTGTGTTAAAAGGGTTTTATATATGGTTTGATCATTTGAACGCGAGCACACACGTTTCTCAAAATTAATATATACCCAATTTTAAATTGCACCAAATTAAATAAGTAGTGATTTAAACCAAATTTATCTTTTTACCTAAGCATGCATCTAATGTGAGTTTTGCAAAAGATAAAATAAACAAATAACCACTACGCCGCGATGTACGAGGAAAAACCCACAACGGGAAAAAACCTTGGACGACCCTAGCCTCAAATCCACTAAGTACGATTTTACAAATACAAGACAGTAAGACTTACAACACTCGACTTCACTCTGTCCAAGCCCCGATGCTCCTTCTTGTATACACCTCTGCCTAGCGAATAACCACGAAGCTGCACCGCGATCTCGGAATTTATCGATCGAACTTGAGGAACCACTGTCAACCACACATGGTGCCTTTCACCAGTGATAATGCCGCAGCAAAACAACGAGACTTCTTCTTTTGAGGGATGTAGAAGTAAACCCAAATGAACTCTTCAACTCGGTAGAGTAAACTCGGTGCCAATAACTCCAAGCAATATATATATATATATATATATATATATATATATATATATATTGCTTGGAGTTATTGGCACCGAGTTTACTCTACCGAGTTGAAGAGTTCATTTGGGTTTACTTCTACATCCCTCAAAAGAAGAAGTCTCGTTTTATATATATATATATATATATATATATATATATATATATATATATATATATATATATATATATATATATATGTATATGTCAACTTGGAATACACAAACTATGGGTGTAAGAAAGTGTTTTTCAAATAATGTTTTTGAACTACAAACACTTAAACATGTACTTTTGAACTTAGGAATTTTCTCTCAAAAATGTTCTCTCTAAAAGGTGTTCAGAAAATGTCAAAATTTGATTTTTCAAATTTGGTTCCCTCACATATAACTTCTGCCAAAAGTTAGTGGGTAAAGGTAAGTGGAAATATGGGAAAAACTGCTAGCAAATTTTCCCGCCTGAAATCTCGTTCGAACGAGATTTTCATTCGAAAGAAGTCTCGTTCGAACAATACTTCTAACGAAATTCTATAGGCAGGTCGTTGGCAAACCTCGTTCGAACGATATTCTCGTTCGAACGAAAAACTCGTTCGAACGACAATATCGAACGACTTTCCAGAATGTTTAAAATTTGATTTTTAGCCCAAAAACTTTATTTTAAAGTTTTAGAGAAACCTTCTGAAAATAAACCTCATTTAACCCTTTATAAACATATTCCAAGTCTCCCTATATATATATATATAGAAATGCATTCATACCTTTTGGAGACTATGGAATATGATGTAGATGACGTAGAAACATGGCACTTGAAACTCGGCAATGATGAAGCTTTATAAGTCTTGGCCGCTACGTCTTCAACTCTTGCATGTCATAGGTTTGGAGGATACTCACTCAATACTATCCTATGACAAAAATGTTTTTGTCCAAAATTGAGCCAACACAACATTAAGACTCAATTGGAAATTTGTATCCTTACACTGTGACACCCCGCTTATTAAAATATGAGGTGGCCAACCCTCTACTCCAATAAAATAGGAATATTAAATGGTCCATTCTTAGCATTACTGGTGTATAGAAGATAATATGATATGACCACCCAACATTTTAAAAACCGATGTCAAAATATTTTCCAATTTAAAAAAAAAAAACTATTTTAGTCATCTACTTTCGTAACAAAAGGGTTAATGTTTAACCAACAATTTGATAGCATTTACAAAACATAACCAAATAAGCTGTCAGTTAACAGACTGATACAAAAAGGTCACACCAAATATAACAGTAGCTATGAGATATAAACTTGGGCAACATGATTGAATACCACTGACGAATTATAACTAGAATATCAAAAAAGAGTTTGAAGCGTCTAATACAAAAATCCTACAACATCTGCAATGTGTCGTAGCTCCTTAACACTGGAAGGGAAAGTCAGAACGGGTGTCCTTATGGAGGGACACCTGAACATAAACAATAAACACACCAAGAGACAAAATATAAACGGGTTAGGGCCCGGTTTGATATGATTTAGAAGTGAATAAAATGCATAACAGTTATGAATGCCAGATTTCATAAACAGGTTATATTCGCTCTTCACTTAAAGAATTATACCCACCTATCTTCTAAAGTGCACATCCTAATGCGTACAATTCATTTTTAAGTTAAGCTACCAAACTACTTAATAGGAATAACCTAACTCTATCCAATATGCATGGTTTACTAATGTATCATTTATCCTCACAAGTCAATTAATCATTAACGATCACATATAGTCAGAGTTGATTCATAACTCCATTTAATCATTTGCGTTAAAACACAATTTTTATGAGAACAATTAGATTCATAAAATAACATTTCTAAGACCATCCTTCCGAGAATTACCTCACTGGATGCGTTGCCTAATTGCTATCATCTTCCAGTGCCTAGTTTCATAACCACCTGGGTACCCTAAATCATAACGCATGGGAAATGACCATATACCTTCGTCATTGAGGCGTAGCCATGCCCGGAATTACTTCACTTCGAATAAACAATCACACAATGCAACAACTGGTGCTATGTCCTGAGGACTATACTCTCCCTGCATTCATTAGCAAGAGGGATTCACCTCTTTCGCGTAACTTCCCTTATGATAGCATTTAGAGAGGTATGTGCATATAGGCCAAAATCACAAAATGTATGTAGAATGAGTTAAAATGACAATTCTTATACCCTAAAGCATAGATGTGTAATAAATTAATGCTACAATGTAAAAATACTTCCATAGTAGCCCTCGAAAGCCAAAACACCAAAGTCCTTCTATACACTAGTTCTACTATCATTTTCTTAACCAATTGAGATATTATACTATCGTTTATAATCCCCAAAATAGGCCCAAATGCCTCTTTATCATCCTAGGGTATTAATCTCCTCATATAAGGTTACATTTTTCTATAATACATCTTATAATAAGGTTCCAAATCTTTAGACCCAAGAGAAAATGAGTTAAAACAAAGTTAGAATTTTTTTGTAAAACAACACTATTTCTGAATCGATTCACCTTGGACGAATCGATTCGCCCCAAATAAATCGATTCAATCGAGAGAACCAAACTTTTTTCTAACCTGAAGAATCGATTTGGCCTACCCGAATCGATTTGCTAACTCAGACGTGTAGCCTATCATTTTACTGAATCGATTCGCTAGGGGCGAATAGATTCGCCTGGGTCGGACAACATAATTTTGGCCACGGGTTTATGTGAACCCTAAACCCCCCAACTTCTTCTTCTTCCATCTAGACAAAAAATCACCAACCAAAATCATCCATATTCACTCCAACATTATAACCCAGCATTACGAAGCCCTCATATCAGGTTTACATCATATACATAGGGTTTAAACATCAAAATTACCAAAGTCCCCAAATGGTTTAAACTCAAGAACCCTAAAAATTTATACAATTTATTCACACACAATCATACATTTATGCAAGTTAGAAAACGTGTCTCAATATTTAAGTCTCGGATTCCTCCTCGTTGAAACGATTCCAAGCTCAATTCACCAATTCCTCTCTTTTTGTCTTCTTTCTCTCAAGCTCTTCTCTCTCTCTTTCTTTCTAGGTTTAAACACAAATGGGCTTTTAATTGCTCTTGCAAGACCAAATACCCAATATAGCTTAAATATATTTAAGTCTAACATTAAATGCTACTTCATACTTAAAATGACTCGTAACATCATATTTAAGTCGTAACTAGCCAAAAGTGCCCCGGAACCCAAAAACACACCCGACACTTATTTTGACTATCTCAACCGTTCTCAGACTAACCATGCCCTCTAAACTAACATCCAAGATTTCGTTTATAATTTCCTATCCCAACGTAATATTACCTTTCTTAAATAGTCTAATTGGGATATAAGCCATAACCGTCTCTTTAAAGAGCAACGACGCAATATAACATAATATTACACTATTTACATTCAAGTAACAGTAAATATGCACTACTCGTAAATATTAACTCTTAAATCACATAATTTAATATAAAAATAAATACTCAAAAGTAAGGGGTATTACACAGCCGAACTAGAAGCGATTTTTATTCGAACTAGACTGGAATATGTAACACCCCGAACTATGGACATGAATTATAAAAATATAATTTAAAGTCAACTCATTTATAAATATTTAATTAAAAAATTGGACAAATAAACTGTCATATTATCTTGTTAGAAAGAGTCCAAAATTTAGTTTATAAAAATAGAATTTGTTTAATCAATAAGAGTCCACAACTTAACGTGCAACATATATGACCACTTAATTTTATCTATTCTAAATATCAAGAGAAGCGCCAAGCACTTTAACATTTCATCGTTATAATAATTCTCTCAAAGTATTATACTTAACGGCCACATAAATAACTAAAGTAAATAAAAAATAAGGGCTCTCATCTTCGGCACGTCTCCATCTAAGAGCTAGCAAAATCAGCTGACTCGACCACTGCCTCAACCTGAAAAGAAAATATTTTGCATAATATCATGAGTTAAGCGACCTAGTGAGAAAACACTTCTACTCAAAACTCAGATATGAATGTATCAGTAAAATTCACAAAAACCTCCATAACGCTAAACTCATAATATGAAACTAATAATGTAATCATGTAACCACATGAATAACTGACAAAGTAAAGCTCCCTAGAGTTTTTTTTAGGGAAAACACCATCAAACTTATTTTCATAATTTGTAATTAACTTGCACCAATTTGGAAAATCATAAGTGTTGTGTAAAAATAATTTACCAAATTTAGTCTTGAGCTAAGCGTGCATCTGGGTGAGTACAAGCAAGATTAAATAAATAAATCACAATATGATTATGTACGAGGAAAACCCACAACGAGAAAAATCTCGGATGTCCCAACCACACAAATCTACTACGATATAGCCAGTTTATAAGACCAATTTATACTTACTCACACAGTAGATGCTTATTTAGTCTTACTTACACACCACAGTAAATACTCACATTATGAATAGCAAACCAATTTGATACAAAAAAGGGAGATCTCAAAAAGACATATGTATGTATGATTGTTGGATCTCAAACATGGGTGTATACTAGGGATTTGGTTTGGAAGATTTTTTCTCAAAATAAAAACATAAACTTGGAAAGATTTTTAAAAAAGTCTCAGAACTCAAAAATCTAGAAAAAGTCTCTAAGAAATTTGTTTCTTTGAACTCCTATTTATAGGAGGTTTTTAAAAAATGAGATAAGCTTGAAAAATTAAGTTTACATTGGAAAGAACGCAACTTAACCAACCCGTGGTGAGTTGGGTTAACCTATTTTATATTTTAATTGAAATTCCATGATTGTATAAGCGTTGCTACTTTTAACCCATGGTGGGTTGGGTTAACATACAACATTTCAAATGCTATGCAGCTTGACACAACCACACAAGCTCGTTTGAAAGACATTGTATCTCGTTCGAATGAAATATGGCATCTCATTCGAATATGTATCTAATGAGATATCAGAGAATGTAAAAGATGAATTGTTCCAATATCTTTGGAACATGTTCTAACGAGGTACCATATCTCGTTCGAATGACATAGCATAGCTTATTCTAACGAGGTCGCGAGAACAATATTTTTCTTCTAAAAAAATATTAAAAGGAATAAAGTAATTTTATAAACCCCTAACACCCAAGACAAATTTCAAGGATCAAACATAAACATGAATTCATACCTCATTGAGATTCCTCACATGATGAAGATGAACTCATCTTGAAATATGATTCATACTCGATGTCGCTTTATCTTTAGCCGCCACACTCTTCAATAACACATCATGGGCTTAAAGGATAAACAACTCAATTCCTAACCTATTACTCATACAAGTTTTGTCCAAACACGGATTAATCCAATACATAAAAATTAACTCGATTCAGAAATTTTTCCTTACAAATATCCCCCTTCAGATTAAAAAAACTCAAAACAAAACCCGCTTGGCCAACAAGCTCACTAATACTTTATCCCAAATCTCAAAAAGAAAAAAAGTACAAATACTTGACCGACACAAACTGAGTAGCTTTGTTCTTATGAAAACCTTTGTTGCATCATTGCTAACCTGCACACTTTAGAACGCCTTTAAATGCAAACTTCATATAAAAAAAACTCCCCCTTCATCTAACCATCTCTACTTAAGAAAAGACTTATGCCCCTAAGTTATAGTAATTTCCCATACGAAAAGAGTCAGATACCATTTATTTTCCTTTTTTATTCAGGAATAGACGAAGAATAAAGTGCACAATAATAAAAAATATCCCCAATGAGACCAAATCTCCCCCAAATGAAGCTTGGGTAATTGTAAAGGAAAATATAATATATCATGCAATGGTGTGAAGTAAGCATTCAATATAAATAGTTTGGCAGCACAAGCGCAAATAATCGAAACTACGAGCAAATGATATCAACTATGATGCAAGAATTTAAGTATAAGATACCAAGATAATCATAATACAAGCCAATACACAAATTAAAGATTAAGCACAAGGCAAGCATGAATTAAATGAAAATGCAACGAGTCAAAATACAAAACATACCATATATATAACCACACATATACCAATGAAACACAACTATATATAGGTATAAACGACCACTAATGACACAAACACATAAGTTTTACACACTTGCATAATATCAGTGTGTCTCAATATGGTGGTACAAAGCGAAGTGTGGTGAACTAGAGATAAGAGAAAATGATCCAATCATTCAAAAACGTCTAAGTAAATCTATTTGACCATAATAATTTATTAATATTCGATTTAGCCTCACATCTCGAATAAATAAATCAAAATGACAAACAAACACAGTGCATACTCGCTTAGGAATTTTGATGATTCTCCAATCTATAGCATTAAAATAAGGCCTAAGGTGACCTTTCCTACCATAGTGTACAAAACATAAATATTATACAACTAGCAATACCATATAACATGAATCACAACAGCTGATGTACGAAAATATGAAAACAATCACTCATAAGATATAACATGTGATGAATCGTGTGAAAGCATGAGAGAGTCCATAGTCCTAACATTAAGTGCCTCCAAATTGGATATCCATACCTATATTGATGTAGCATGATGGACTCGGGCTTGGGGATCTTTGGTGACACTAGTCATAGCATTCCTAAGACCTTTTCAAAGATCATAAAAAAAGGCCTAAGGTGACCTTTCCTACCTTAGTGTATGAAAGTTTAGATATCATCAAAGCCAATCCCACAAGTGTCATATTTTATTCGGATGGTGTCTAATATTTTATCAAACGTTTTCAACCTCTACTCCAAATTAAATTTGAAATTTCTCGAGTCTCTCAATTTCTGTCTAAACTCCGTACTCATGAACTCGAGAAAATGCATAGACGCTTAAAACTCAATAAGATCCTTTTTGAGAACCTCTATCAAACCACAAAGTCTATCTCTCTCACCCTCAGCATGCCCGAGTATCTATTTAAGAGTCTAATCATGTCCCCTAAGATCCTCATTCAATTTAGCATCATCATTTTCTATGTCACGTTCTTTTTATATTAGCTTTACAACACACGTTGGCCTTTTTCAACTTCAACGACTCAAGGTATAATTCCCGAAAGGCCACTTGAGCTATGATATCAATTTGAGACATCAAAGTTCCTAAGGGTTCTTCGAGAAGATACCACAAAATTTTAATTTCACAATTTTTAATTAACTTGCACTAATTTAGAAAACCACAAATCTTGTGTAATTTTTTTTTACCAAAATTATTCTTAACCTAAGCACGAATCTAGTTGAGTATAAGAAATAGTAAAATAACTAAATCATAACATGACGATGTATGTGAAAAATCCACAGGGGGAAAAATCTCGGACGAGCAAGCCCCACAAGTGCACTATGATATATGCAATTTACAAAATCAATTTAGATTTGATGCATTCAAGCCTTGATGCGCTTCCTTAAACTTTGAAACCTTCTTCGCTGTAAGGACACAAATTTCCAATTGAGTCCATATATAGTTTTGGCTCAATTCCGGACAAAAACATTTATTCATAGGATTTTATTTAATTGTAATATTCAAGACCTATGAAGTGTCTATTGAAGACGTAGCGGCAAAGAGTATAAAGCATCATCAACATGTCGTAGTTTATGTGCCTCGTTTGTACGTCATCAACTAAGGTTCCATTCTCCCAAGGTATGAATGTAATTATATTTATATAGGAGCTTGGAACAATTTGTATTGGGTGTTAGGTGTAATAAAAACTGCACTTTATTTTCAGAAAGAATCAATTAGAAACTTTAAAAAATAAGTATATAAAAGTTTATAAAAGTTTCTGGGCTAAAATCGAATTTTTCAATCTTTCTGGTCGTTCGTTAGAAACATCGTTCGAACGAGTTTTTTCGTTCGAACCAGATTTCGTTCGAACGAGTTTTGTCGTTCGAACCTGTTTCGTTCGAACGAGTTTTGTCGTTCGAACCAGGGTCGTTCGAACGAGTTTTGCCAACGACCCTAACTGGACAGTCGTTCGATATGTCGTTCGAACGAGTTTTCGTTCTAACGAGATATCTAACGAGATTCTAACGAGCCCAGGATGGTCGCTCGTTAGAAGTCTCGTTCGAACGAGAGTCAAGTTCGTTCGAACGAGACGTCAGGCGGGAACGGTTTTGAGCAGTTTTTGACAGTTTTTTCCCCACTTCTCCACTTGGTTTTCAACCAACTTTTTCATACTTTATTATGTGCGGGAAACACATTTTCCAAGACAACTTTTCCATCCTAATACATCTCCTAGAGAGAGTTTGAGAGATTATTTACAAAAGGAAAATGTTCATGTTTGAGTGTTCTTCAACTTAAAGAAAAATCTTTAAACACTTAGTTTACACCCATTGTTGTTTACCCCAAGCTCTATATATTCATATCTTTACTTGGAGTTTTTGGCACCGGTTTCTCTACACCATTCAAAGAGAGTTTTGTTTTGCTTCTATATCCATCAAAGAAGAAGACTTTTGTTGAGATTCTACTCACGTGGTGAAAGGCATCATGTGTGGTGGACGGTGTGCCTAATTGCCCGATCGGTGAAGTCCGAGACCACGGTGGAGCTCCGTTGGTTATCTGCTAATTGGAGGTTGATACGAGAAGAAGCATCACGGCTTGAGAGGGTTCGAGATTAGGAAGTAAGTCTTTTGTCTTGTATTTTGTAATACCGTTTTTAGTGGATTTGAGGCTAGGGCCGTCCCGAGGTTTTTTCCCGTTAGTGGGTTTTTCCTCGTACATCGCGGTGTAGTGTGACATTGTTTATTTTATCTTGCTTCATAACTTAGAACGCATGCTTAGAATTAATTCAAGATAAAATTGGGTAAAATTGGTTTATTCAAGACACTTGCTAAAATTGGTTTCGCCTAACTTAGGATAATTGTTAATTATGACTTAGGCAAATTCTAGGACTTGAATTATGTTTTAATTCGTTTTGTGAAATTAAAACTTGGTTGTTTTATTTGAAAGTTAAAACCATCTCAACGCTTCCGCATTCATATCAAAAGGAAATTACTTTTTTAATTTGTGATTATTTAATCACCGGGGATCCAACTGCGCTTTCAAATTGGTATCAGAGCCAAAAACGATAAATTATTTCGTTAAGATCCTTTAATTTTTGGCTAAAATGGATTTTCCCCATTTTCAAAATTTCCTATTTTTGATGGTTCTAACTACGCGTATTGGAAAGCGCGAATGAAATCGGCACTTAAATCTATCGATGAACGTGTTTGGATGTCTGTTGTTACCGGGTACTCCCCACCAACTCATCTAATTGAAAATGAACGTGTTCCCAAACCCATCGATAGATGGACCGAAAATGAGTTTAAGCTTGCAAATTTTAACTCCCGTGGTTTAAATGCTTTATTTAGCGCTGTCACACCGGATGAATTCCGACGCATTATGATGTGTGAGACCGCTAAAGAAGCTTGGGATATTTTACAATTAACTCATGAAGGAACGAGTGTCGTTAAAGCTTCTAAACTCCAAAACCTCACCACTCAATTTGAAACTATCAAAATGGATGAAAAAGAAACTTTTGATAAATTTTATGCTAGACTTTCAGATATTGTTAATTCATCCTTTAACTTGGGAGAGAAAATACCTGACGACCGTGTAGTAAAGAAAATTTTAAGGTCCCTACCCCATAGATTTATTCCAAAGGTGACCGTTTTAAATTCTTTACCCACTTTAGCCACTACGAAATTAGAAGAGCTTGTAGGTTATTTACAAACCTATGAACTGGATATGTTTCCCTCTAAAAAGAAAAGAAAATCGAAAAGGGCGTTGCTTTAAAAGCCCGAAAAGAGGTTAAACAAGTAGTAGAGAGCGATAGTGATAGTGACTCGGAAGATATGGCTTTATTTGCTCGTAAATTTAGAAAATTTCTTAAATTCAACAAAGATAAATATAAAAATGATTTTAAGAAATTTGAATCTTCTAAACATGATAAAAACGAGAAGACTTCTAAAGCCGATAAGATCTCTAAACCAAGTAATGAAAATGTCGATAGGGACGGGTCTAATAAATGTTTTGGTTGTGAAGGTCATGGCCATAGGGCGTATGAGTGCCCCACTAAACTAAGGAAAGAGGGTAAACGACCCATTTCATATAATGCAACCCTTAGTGATAGTGATAAGGAAGAAAAGCCCGATTCCCCCACTAAGAAAATTTTTGTGGCTTTTATGGCAAGTCATGTGAGTGATAGTGAAAACTCATCGATTGATGATACGATAGCACATGCCACTTCCAAGGTCATTGTTCATGATTCCCTTGTTTTTGATGATAGTGAGAGTGGAGAAGAAAGAGAGAGTGAAAATGAAGAAGAGATTGGTGAGAGTGAACTTCAAAATGCTTTTCATGAATTATATAAAGAATCTATCAAATTGAAAAAGGCTAATTTGAAGTTAGAAGCGAATTTAAGAGAGAGTGTCAAGGTTGTTAATGAAAGTGCCTTAATAGAAGACCTTAGGACACGTGACAGGAATCTTCAAGAGAATCTTAACTATGTAGAAGGCGAGAGAGATAGCCTTAGGGGTTTAATGGAATCCTTGAAAAAGGAGCTTCTTGCTTTTGAAGAGCGAATTTTTTTACTAGAATCTAACATTTTAGAATTGGAAAATAAATTAAAATATTCTAGTAATGTCAAATTTGATTTGGAATGTCGTTCGGAAAAACTTGATAAAATGTTAGGAACGGTCCAAGTTAAAAATGACACTTTTGGTTTAGGCTTCAATACTTGTAATGAATTTAACCCTAAAGTCAAAACCAACATTTTAGGAGAATCTACTAGGAATGCATTTCAAGATCACTCCTTAGGTAAATCTTTTCGACATGTTTTCACTTGTTCACATTGTGGTCGAAAAGGTCATCTTAAGAAATTTTGTTTTGATCTTAAACGAATTCCTAGAAAATCCCATAGTAAAGTAACCACGATAGCTAACGTTCCTACACCCCAAGATAGTAATTCTTCATTAATTTGGGTTAGGAAATCCGACTTGGTTGCCTTACAAAATAGGGATTTTGATTCTCATTTACTTTCACATCCTTCCTCCCTTGCTAAATCTAATGGATGAATGTGTTAGTGTTTGCATACTTTAGCGTTTGTACTTCATGCTATATTCATATGCTAAATGTATGCTTGTTTAGTCATTTTCTAGTCATTGCCTTATTTCATATCACATGCTAGAAATTATGACTTGTTTATCTTTTTGTATTATTCTTTGTGTTTGATTTGACTGCATAATATAAAAAGATTTTTGTTTATCATTTGTGTTTTATTTATTTCATTTAAGCTTAATGAAAAATACAAATGATTTTTGTTTGTCCTTTAGAGTAAATATTTATTTTTGTTTAAAAATGTTAAAAACTCAAAAAGATTTTGTTTTGTGTGTATTTTTGTTTGACACACTTTATGTGGCATATATTTGTGTTTGAATCCTATCGTTTACGCTTCCATGTGGCTAGAACTTTTGGTTTAGATTTTCAATCCTTAAAATGTTCTTTACCATGTTTTATATGGAGTAGTTGGATTCTGTATTGTTTAAATGAATTCTATTTCTATATGCCTCTATTCACACATGCACGAGCTCTTTTGAAATCTTAATGTCACATGTTATATTTGAGCTTTTTGAGGTGTTCTCCTATCAATCTAGTCATCTACATATCTATGACCTAGGAGGACTAGTGCATGTCAAAATCCGTTGCATGTGGGATTTGTGTGAAAAATGAAAACATGATAAATTGATATATGCACGGGGAAGGGCTCCGAAAGGATGAATTAAATCCTTTGCGATAGTAAGCCACCGTTGATTGGATCTAAAAGAAATACGTGATCCAAAGGCCTAAAAACAGAATATTTGGCATTTAATAGAAAGCAATTGCCAAGGCCTATGTTTGTATGATATATTCATTCAAAAACATAAGAATATATATGCTTATTGAGGGAGAATTGGATGGTATATCAACGGTTTGCACAATGTCCGTTTATCCTAGTTGTCTTTAATGTCATGACTCTATTTGGTTTGTAGAATCATCATCATGCTAGGCTTGTATGCATTGTGTATGTTTGTTCATTGAGTTCAATCTTTATATTGTCACATGAGGTTATATTTAGCTGTGATGAAGTTTGCAATCAAATGAGAACTCCATGAACGTTTCTTAAGTGTTTGGGTCTAAATTTAATTGTTGCTAGTTCACACCCCTACACTTCCGTTTCCATATGACACATTTTTGCCATACGAGTGTGCAAACTTATTGTATTTTGTGTCATGTGTGTGTTTATATCTATCTATATATGCATGTACTTATTGGTATTTTTATAGTATATATATATATTAGATATTTGTTTGTCTTTGCCCTGCTTTTATTGCCCATATGCTTTCATGTTTTATCACTTTCATCTTTCACATGCTGTTTATTGAATGATGATAGGGGGAGAAATGGTATCTAATCCTATTATTATCGTATCTTCGTTTGGGGGAGATTTATCTTAGGGGGAGACGTCTTTCTAAGTAGGTCATGTGTTTAAAGGGAGAATTAATTTAGGGGGAGCAATTGATTAATTGCATTTAATATTTTGATATTCCCTATGCATTTGATGAGTTTGCTTAAGTGTGCAGGAATTATTCTAAAGCGTCATCTTTCTATGGCAAAGCGTTTGATCTTTGGGTTGAGTCAAGATTGGGCGGGGTATGTTTTGAGTCTAGTAGAGCTTGACGGCCCTTTAGGATTTTTGTTTGGTTTTTGTCCCGGAATAGCCAAAGGGGGAGATTTGTAAGGACACAAATTTCCAATTGAGTCCATATATAGTTTTGGCTCAATTCCGGACAAAAACATTTATTCATATTATTTTATTTAATTGTAATTTTCAAGACCTATGAAGTGTCTGTTGAAGACGTAGCGGCAAAGAGTATAAAGCATCATCAACATGCCGTAGTTTATGTGCCTCGTTTGTACGTCATCAACTAAGGTTCCATGCTCCCAAGGTATGAATGTAATTATATTTATATAGGAGCTTGGAACAATTTGTATTGGGTGTTAGGTGTAATAAAAACTGCACTTTATTTTCAGAAAGAATCAATTAGAAACTTTAAAAAATAAGTACATAAAAGTTTCTGGGCTAAAATCGAATTTTTCAATCTTTCTGGTCGTTCGTTAGAAATGTCGTTCGAACGAGTTTTTTCGTTCGAACCAGATTTCGTTCGAACGAGTTTTGTCGTTCGAACCAGGTTCGTTCGAACGAGTTTTGCCAACGACCCTAACTGGACAGTCGTTCGATATGTCGTTCGAACGAGTTTTCGTTCTAACGAGATATCTAACGAGATTCTAACGAGCCCAGGCTGGTCGCTCGTTAGAAGTCTCGTTCGAACGAGAGTCAAGTTCGTTCGAACGAGACGTGAGGCGGGAACGGTTTTGAGCAGTTTTTGACAGTTTTTTCCCCACTTCTCCACTTGGTTTTCAACCAACTTTTTCATACTTTATTATGTGCGGGAAACACATTTTCCAAGACAACTTTTCCATCCTAATACATCTCCTAGAGAGAGTTTGAGAGATTATTTAAAAAAGGAAAATGTTCATGTTTGAGTGTTCTTCAACTTAAAGAAAAATCTTTAAACACTTAGTTTACACCCATTGTTGTTTACTCCAAGCTCAATATATTCATATCTTTACTTGGAGTTTTTGGCACCGGTTTATCTACACCATTCAAAGAGAGTTTTGGTTTGCTTCTATATCCATCAAAGAAGAAGACTTTTGTTGAGATTCTACTCACATGGTGAAAGGCATCATGTGTGGTGGACGGTGTGCCTAATTGCCCGATCGGTGAAGTCCGAGACCACGGTGGAGCTCCGTTGGTTATCTGCTAATTGGAGGTTGATACAAGAAGAAGCATCATGGCTTGAGAGGGTTCGAGTTTAGGAAGTAAGTCTTTTGTCTTGTATTTTGTAATACCGTTTTTAGTGGATTTGAGGCTAGGGCCGTCCCGAGGTTTTTTCCCGTTAGTGGGTTTTTCCTCGTACATCGCGGTGTAGTGTGACATTGTTTATTTTATCTTGCTTCATAACTTAGAACGCATGCTTAGAATTAATTCAAGATAAAATTGGGTAAAATTGGTTTATTCAAGACACTTGCTAAAATTGGTTTCGCCTAACTTTGGATAATTGTTAATTATGACTTAGGCAAATTCTAGGACTTGAATTATGTTTTAATTCGTTTTGTGAAATTAAAACTTCGTTGTTTTATTTGAAAGTTAAAACCATCTCAACGCTTCCGCATTCATATCAAAAGGAAATTACTTTTTTAATTTGTGATTATTTAATCACCGGGGATCCAACTGCGCTTTCAAATTGGTATCAGAGCCAAAAACGATAAATTATTTCGTTAAGATCCTTTAATTTTTGGCTAAAATGGATTTTTCCCCATTTTCAAAATTTTCTATTTTTGATGGTTCTAACTACGCGTATTGGAAAGCGCGAATGAAATCGGCACTTAAATCTATCGATGAACGTGTTTGGATGTCTGTTGTTACCGGGTACTCCCCACCAACTCAATTGAAAATGAACGTGTTCCCAAACCCATCGATAGATGGACCGAAAATGAGTTTAAGCTTGCAAATTTTAACTCCCGTGGTTTAAATGCTTTATTTAGCGCTGTCACACCGGATGAATTCCGACGCATTATGACGTGTGAGACCGCTAAAGAAGCTTGGGATATTTTACAATTAACTCATGAAGGAACGAGTGTCGTTAAAGCTTCTAAACTCCAAAACCTCACCACTCAATTTGAAACTATCAAAATGGATGAAAAAGAAACTTTTGATAAATTTTATGCTAGACTTTCAGATATTGTTAATTCATCCTTTAACTTGGGAGAGAAAATACCTGACGATCGTGTAGTAAAGAAAATTTTAAGGTCCCTACCCGATAGATTTATTCCAAAGGTGACCGTTTTAAATTCTTTACCCACTTTAGCCTCTACGAAATTAGAAGAGCTTGTAGGTGATTTACAAACCTATGAACTGGATATGTTTCCCTCTAAAAATGAAAAGAAAATCGAAAAGGGCGTTGCTTTAAAAGCCCGAAAAGAGGTTAAACAAGTAGTAGAGAGCGATAGTGATAGTGACTCGGAAGATATGGCTTTATTTGCTCGTAAATTTAGAAAATTTCTTAAATTCAACAAAGATAAATATAAAAATGATTTTAAGAAATTTGAATCTTCTAAACATGATAAAAACGAGAAGACTTCTAAAGCCGATAAGATCCCTAAACCAAGTAATGAAAATGTTGATAGGGACGAGTCTAATAAATGTTTTGGTTGTGAAGGTTATGGCCATAGGGCGTATGAGTGCCCCACTAAACTAAGGAAAGAGGGTAAACGACCCATTTCATATAATGCAACCCTTAGTGATAGTGATAAGGAAGAAAAGCCCGATTCCCCCACTAAGAAAAATTTTGTGGCTTTTATGGCAAGTCATGTGAGTGATAGTGAGAACTCATCGATTGATGATACGATAGCACATGCCACTTCCAAGGTCATTGTTCATGATTCCCTTGTTTTTTATGATAGTGAGAGTGGAGAAGAAAGAGAGAGTGAAAATGAAGAAGAGATTGATGAGAGTGAACTTCAAAATGCTTTTCATGAATTATATAAAGAATCTATCAAATTGAAAAAGGCTAATTTGAAGTTAGAAGCGAATTTAAGAGAGAGTGTCAAGGTTGTTAATGAAAGTGCCTTAATAGAAGACCTTAGGACACGTGAGAGGACTCTTCAAGAGAAGCTTAACTATGTAGAAGGCGAGAGAGATAGCCTTAGGGGTTTAATGGAATCCTTGAAAAAGGAGCTTCATGCTTTTGAAGAGCGAAATTTTTTACTAGAATCTAACATTTTAGAATTGGAAAATAAATTAAATGATTCTAGTAATGTCAAATTTGATTTGGAATGTCGTTCGGAAAAACTTGATAAAATGTTAGGAACGGTCCAAGTTAAAAATGACACTTTTGGTTTAGGCTTCAATACTTGTAATGAATTTAACCCTAAAGTCAAAACCAACATTTTAGGAGAATCTACTAGGAATGCATTTCAAGATCACTCCTTAGGTAAATCTTTTCGACATGTTTTCACTTGTTCACATTGTGGTCGAAAAGGTCATCTTAAGAAATTTTGTTTTGATCTTAAACGAATTCCTAGAAAATCCCATAGTAAAGTAACCACGATAGCTAACGTTCCTACACCCCAAGATAGTAATTCTTCATTAATTTGGGTTAGGAAATCCGACTTGGTTGCCTTACAAAATAGGGATTTTGATTCTCATTTACTTTCACATCCTTCCTCCCTTGCTAAATCTAATGGATGAATGTGTTAGTGTTTGCATACTTTAGCGTTTGTACTTCATGCTATATTCATATGCTAAATGTATGCTTGTTTAGTCATTTTCTAGTCATTGCCTTATTTCATATCACATGCTAGAAATTATGACTTGTTTATCTTTTTGTATTATTCTTTGTGTTTGATTTGACTGCATAATATAAAAAGATTTTTGTTTATCATTTGTGTTTTATTTATTTCATTTAAGCTTAATGAAAAATACAAATGATTTTTGTTTGTCCTTTAGAGTAAATATTTATTTTTGTTTAAAAATGTTAAAAACTCAAAAAGATTTTGTTTTGTGTGTATTTTTGTTTGACACACTTTATGTGGCATATATTTGTGTTTGAATCCTATCGTTTACGCTTCCATGTGGCTAGAACTTTTGGTTTAGATTTTCAATCCTTAAAATGTTCTTTACCATGTTTTATATGGAGTAGTTGGATTCTGTATTGTTTAAATGGATTCTATTTCTATATGCCTCTATTCACACATGCACGAGCTCTTTTGAAATCTTAATGTCACATGTTATATTTGAGCTTTTTGAGGTGTTCTCCTATCAATCTAGTCATCTACATATCTATGACCTAGGAGGACTAGTGCATGTCAAAATCCGTTGCATGTGAGATTTGTGTGAAAAATGAAAACATGATAAATTGATATATGCACGAGGAAGGGCTCCGAAAGGATGAATTAAATCCTTTGCGATAGTAAGCCACCGTTGATTGGATCTAAAAGAAATACGTGATCCAAAGGCCTAAAAACAGAATATTTGGCATTTAATAGAAAGCAATTGCCAAGGCCTATGTTTGTATGATATATTCATTCAAAAACATAAGAATATATATGCTTATTGAGGGAGAATTGGATGGTATATCAACGGTTTGCACAATGTCCGTTTATCCTAGTTGTCTTTAATGTCATGACTCTATTTGGTTTGTAGAATCATCATCATGCTAGGCTTGTATGCATTGTGTATGTTTGTTCATTGAGTTCAATCTTTATATTGTCACATGAGGTTATATTTAACTGTGATGAAGTTTGCAATCAAATGAGAACTCCGTGAACGTTTCTTAAGTGTTTGGGTCTAAATTTAATTGTTGCTAGTTCACACCCCTACACTTCCGTTTCCATATGACACATTTTTGCCATACGAGTGTGCAAACTTATTGTATTTTGTGTCATGTGTGTGTTTATATCTATCTACATATGCATGTACTTATTGGTATTTTTATAGTATATATATATTAGATATTTGTTTGTCTTTGCCCTGCTTTTATTGCCCATATGCTTTCATGTTTTATCACTTTAAGCTTTCACATGCTGTTTATTGAATGATGATAGGGGGAGAAATGGTATCTAATCCTATTATTATCGTATCTTCGTTTGGGGGAGATTTATCTTAGGGGGAGACGTCTTTCTAAGTAGGTCATGTGTTTAAAGGGAGAATTAATTTAGGGGGAGCAATTAATTAATTGCATTTAATATTTTGATATTCCCTATGCATTTGATGAGTTTGCTTAAGTGTGCAGGAATTATTCTAAAGCGCCATCTTTCTATGGCAAAGCGTTTGATCCTTGGGTTGAGTCAAGATTGGGCGGGGTATGTTTTGAGTCTAGTAGAGCTTGACGGCCCTTTAGGATTTTTGTTTGGTTTTTGTCCCGGAATAGCCAAAGGGGGAGATTTGTAAGGACACAAATTTCCAATTGAGTCCATATATAGTTTTGGCTCAATTCCGGACAAAAACATTTATTCATAGTATTTTATTCAATTGTAATATTCAAGACCTATGAAGTGTCTGTTGAAGACGTAGCGGCAAAGAGTATAAAGCATCATCAACATGCCGTAGTTTATGTGCCTCGTTTGTACGTCATCAACTAAGGTTCCATGCTCCCAAGGTATGAATGTAATTATATTTATATAGGAGCTTAGAAAAATTTGTATTGGGTGTTAGGTGTAATAAAAACTGCACTTTATTTTCAGAAAGAATCAATTAGAAACTTAAAAAAATAAGTATATAAAAGTTTCTGGGCTAAAATCGAATTTTTCAATCTTTCTGGTCGTTCGTTAGAAATGTCGTTCGAACGAGTTTTTTCGTTCGAACCAGATTTCGTTCGAACGAGTTTTGTCGTTCGAACCTGTTTCGTTCGAACGAGTTTTGTCGTTCGAACCAGGTTCGTTCGAACGAGTTTTGCCAACGACCCTAACTGGACAGTCGTTCGATATGTCGTTCGAACGAGTTTTCGTTCTAACGAGATATCTAACGAGATTCTAACGAGCCCAGGATGGTCGCTCGTTAGAAGTCTCGTTCGAACGAGAGTCAAGTTCGTTCGAACGAGACGTCAGGCGGGAACTGTTTTGAGCAGTTTTTGACAGTTTTTTCCCCACTTCTCCACTTGGTTTTCAACCAACTTTTTCATACTTTATTATGTGCGGGAAACACATTTTCCAAGACAACTTTTCCATCCTAATACATCTCCTAGAGAGAGTTTGAGAGATTATTTACAAAAGGAAAATGTTCATGTTTGAGTGTTCTTCAACTTAAAGAAAAATCTTTAAACACTTAGTTTACACCCATTGTTGTTTACTCCAAGCTCTATATATTCATATCTTTACTTGGAGTTTTTGGCACCGGTTTCTCTACACCATTCAAAGAGAGTTTTGGTTTGCTTCTATATCCATCAAAGAAGAAGACTTTTGTTGAGATTCTACTCACATGGTTAAAGGCATCATGTGTGGTGGACGGTGTGCCTAATTGCCCGATCGGTGAAGTCCGAGACCACGGTGGAGCTCCGTTGGTTATCTGCTAATTGGAGGTTGATACAAGAAGAAGCATCACGGCTTGAGAGGGTTCGAGTTTAGGAAGTAAGTCTTTTGTCTTGTATTTTGTAATACCGTTTTTAGTGGATTTGAGGCTAGGGCCGTCCCGAGGTTTTTTCCCGTTAGTGGGTTTTTCCTCGTACATCGCGGTGTAGTGTGACATTGTTTATTTTATCTTGCTTCATAACTTAGAACGCATGCTTAGAATTAATTCAAGATAAAATTGGGTAAAATTGGTTTATTCAAGACACTTGCTAAAATTGGTTTCGCCTAACTTAGGATAATTGTTAATTATGACTTAGGCAAATTCTAGGACTTGAATTATGTTTTAATTCGTTTTGTGAAATTAAAACTTGGTTGTTTTATTTGAAAGTTAAAACCATCTCAACGCTTCCGCATTCATATCAAAAGGAAATTACTTTTTTAATTTGTGATTATTTAATCACCGGGGATCCAACTGCGCTTTCAAATTGGTATCAGAGCCAAAAACGATAAATTATTTCGTTAAGATCCTTTAATTTTTGGCTAAAATGGATTTTTACCCATTTTCAAAATTTCCTATTTTTGATGGTTCTAAATACGCGTATTGGAAAGCGCGAATGAAATCGGCACTTAAATCTATCGATGAACGTGTTTGGATGTCTGTTCTTACCGGGTACTCCCCACCAACTCATCTAATTGAAAATGAACGTGTTCCCAAACCCATCGATAGATGGACCGAAAATGAGTTTAAGCTTGCAAATTTTAACTCCCGTGGTTTAAATGCTTTATTTAGCGCTGTCACACCGGATGAATTCCGACGCATTATGACGTGTGAGACCGCTAAAGAAGCTTGGGATATTTTACAATTAACTCATGAAGGAACGAGTGTCGTTAAAGCTTCTAAACTCCAAAACCTCACCACTCAATTTGAAACTATCAAAATGGATGAAAAAGAAACTTTTGATAAATTTTATGCTAGACTTTCAGATATTGTTAATTCATCCTTTAACTTGGGAGAGAAAATACCTGACGACCGTGTAGTAAAGAAAATTTTAAGGTCCCTACCCCATAGATTTATTCCAAAGGTGACCGTTTTAAATTCTTTACCCACTTTAGCCTCTACGAAATTAGAAGAGCTTGTAGGTGATTTACAAACCTATGAACTGGATATGTTTCCCTCTAAAAATGAAAAGAAAATCGAAAGGGCGTTGCTTTAAAAGCCCGAAAAGAGGTTAAACAAGTAGTAGAGAGCGATAATGATAGTGACTCGGAAGATATGGCTTTATTTGCTCGTAAATTTAGAAAATTTCTTAAATTCAACAAGGATAAATATAAAAATGATTTTAAGAAATTTGAATCTTCTAAACATGATAAAAACGAGAAGACTTCTAAAGCCGATAAGATCTCTAAACCAAGTAATGAAAATGTCGATAGGGACGAGTCTAATAAATGTTTTGGTTGTGAAGGTCATGGCCATAGGGCGTTTGAGTGCCCCACTAAACTAAGGAAAGAGGGTAAACGACCCATTTCATATAATGCAACCCTTAGTGATAGTGATAAGGAAGAAAAGCCCGATTCCCCCACTAAGAAAATTTTTGTGGCTTTTATGGCAAGTCATGTGAGTGATAGTGAAAACTCATCGATTGATGATACGATAGCACATGCCACTTCCAAGGTCATTGTTCATGATTCCCTTGTTTTTGATGATAGTGAGAGTGGAGAAGAAAGAGAGAGTGAAAATGAAGAAGAGATTGGTGAGAGTGAACTTCAAAATGCTTTTCATGAATTATATAAAGAATCTATCAAATTGAAAAAGGCTAATTTGAAGTTAGAAGCGAATTTAAGAGAGAGTGTCAAGGTTGTTAATGAAAGTGCCTTAATAGAAGACCTTAGGACACGTGACAGGAATCTTCAAGAGAATCTTAACTATGTAGAAGGCGAGAGAGATAGCCTTAGGGGTTTAATGGAATCCTTGAAAAAGGAGCTTCTTGCTTTTGAAGAGCGAATTTTTTTACTAGAATCTAACATTTTAGAATTGGAAAATAAATTAAAATATTCTAGTAATGTCAAATTTGATTTGGAATGTCGTTCGGAAAAACTTGATAAAATGTTAGGAACGGTCCAAGTTAAAAATGACACTTTTGGTTTAGGCTTCAATACTTGTAATGAATTTAACCCTAAAGTCAAAACCAACATTTTAGGAGAATCTACTAGGAATGCATTTCAAGATCACTCCTTAGGTAAATCTTTTCGACATGTTTTCACTTGTTCACATTGTGGTCGAAAAGGTCATCTTAAGAAATTTTGTTTTGATCTTAAACGAATTCCTAGAAAATCCCATAGTAAAGTAACCACGATAGCTAACGTTCCTACACCCCAAGATAGTAATTCTTCATTAATTTGGGTTAGGAAATCCGACTTGGTTGCCTTACAAAATAGGGATTTTGATTCTCATTTACTTTCACATCCTTCCTCCCTTGCTAAATCTAATGGATGAATGTGTTAGTGTTTGCATACTTTAGCGTTTGTACTTCATGCTATATTCATATGCTAAATGTATGCTTGTTTAGTCATTTTCTAGTCATTGCCTTATTTCATATCACATGCTAGAAATTATGACTTGTTTATCTTTTTGTATTATTCTTTGTGTTTGATTTGACTGCATAATATAAAAAGATTTTTGTTTATCATTTGTGTTTTATTTATTTCATTTAAGCTTAATGAAAAATACAAATGATTTTTGTTTGTCCTTTAGAGTAAATATTTATTTTTGTTTAAAAATGTTAAAAACTCAAAAAGATTTTGTTTTGTGTGTATTTTTGTTTGACACACTTTATGTGGCATATATTTGTGTTTGAATCCTATCGTTTACGCTTCCATGTGGCTAGAACTTTTGGTTTAGATTTTCAATCCTTAAAATGTTCTTTACCATGTTTTATATGGAGTAGTTGGATTCTGTATTGTTTAAATGGATTCTATTTCTATATGCCTCTATTCACACATGCACGAGCTCTTTTGAAATCTTAATGTCACATGTTATATTTGAGCTTTTTGAGGTGTTCTCCTATCAATCTAGTCATCTACATATCTATGACCTAGGAGGACTAGTGCATGTCAAAATCCGTTGCATGTGAGATTTGTGTGAAAAATGAAAACATGATAAATTGATATATGCACGGGGAAGGGCTCCGAAAGGATGAATTAAATCCTTTGCGATAGTAAGCCACCGTTGATTGGATCTAAAAGAAATACGTGATCCAAAGGCCTAAAAACAGAATATTTGGCATTTAATAGAAAGCAATTGCCAAGGCCTATGTTTGTATGATATATTCATTCAAAAATATAAGAATATATATGCTTATTGAGGGAGAATTGGATGGTATATCAACGGTTTGCACAATGTCCGTTTATCCTAGTTGTCTTTAATGTCATGACTCTATTTGGTTTGTAGAATCATCATCATGCTAGGCTTGTATGCATTGTGTATGTTTGTTCATTGAGTTCAATCTTTATATTGTCACATGAGGTTATATTTAACTGTGATGAAGTTTGCAATCAAATGATAACTCCGTGAACGTTTCTTAAGTGTTTGGGTCTAAATTTAATTGTTGCTAGTTCACACCCCTACACTTCCGTTTCCATATGACACATTTTTGCCATACGAGTGTGCAAACTTATTGTATTTTGTGTCATGTGTGTGTTTATATCTATCTACATATGCATGTACTTATTGGTATTTTTATAGTATATATATATTAGATATTTGTTTGTCTTTGCCCTGCTTTTATTGCCCATATGCTTTCATGTTTTATCACTTTAAGCTTTCACATGCTGTTTATTGAATGATGATAGGGGGAGAAATGGTATCTAATCCTATTATTATCGTATCTTCGTTTGGGGGAGATTTATCTTAGGGGGAGACGTCTTTCTAAGTAGGTCATGTGTTTAAAGGGAGAATTAATTTAGGGGGAGCAATTAATTAATTGCATTTAATATTTTGATATTCCCTATGCATTTGATGAGTTTGCTTAAGTGTGCAGGAATTATTCTAAAGCGTCATCTTTCTATGGCAAAGCGTTTGATCCTTGGGTTGAGTCAAGATTGGGCTGGGTATGTTTTGAGTCTAGTAGAGCTTGACGGCCCTTTAGGATTTTTGTTTGGTTTTTGTCCCGGAATAGCCAAAGGGGGAGATTTGTAAGGACACAAATTTCCAATTGAGTCCATATATAGTTTTGGCTCAATTCCGGACAAAAACATTTATTCATAGGATTTTATTTAATTGTAATATTCAAGACCTATGAAGTGTCTGTTGAAGACGTAGCGGCAAAGAGTATAAAGCATCATCAACATGCCGTAGTTTATGTGCCTCGTTTGTACGTCATCAACTAAGGTTCCATGCTCCCAAGGTATGAATGTAATTATATTTATATAGGAGCTTGGAACAATTTGTATTGGGTGTTAGGTGTAATAAAAACTGCACTTTATTTTCAGAAAGAATCAATTAGAAACTTAAAAAAATAAGTATATAAAAGTTTCTGGGCTAAAATCGAATTTTTCAATCTTTCTGGTCCTTCGTTAGAAATGTCGTTCGAACGAGTTTTTTCTTTCGAACCAGATTTCGTTCGAACGAGTTTTGTCGTTCGTACCTGTTTCGTTCGAACGAGTTTTGTCGTTCGAACCAGGTTCGTTCGAACGAGTTTTGCCAACGACCCTAACTGGACAGTCGTTCGATATGTCGTTCGAACGAGTTTTCGTTCTAACGAGATTCTAACGAGCCCAGGATGGTCGCTCGTTAGAAGTCTCGTTCGAACGAGAGTCAAGTTCGTTCGAACGAGACGTCAGGCGGGAACTGTTTTGAGCAGTTTTTGACAGTTTTTTCCCCACTTCTCCACTTGGTTTTCAACCAACTTTTTCATACTTTATTATGTGCGAGAAACACATTTTCCAAGACAACTTTTCCATCCTAATACATCTCCTAGAGAGAGTTTGAGAGATTATTTACAAAAGGAAAATGTTCATGTTTGAGTGTTCTTCAACTTAAAGAAAAATCTTTAAACACTTAGTTTACACCCATTGTTGTTTACTCCAAGCTCTATATATTCATATCTTTACTTGGAGTTTTTGGCACCGGTTTCTCTACACCATTCAAAGAGAGTTTTGGTTTGCTTCTATATCCATCAAAGAAGAAGACTTTTGTTGAGATTCTACTCACATGGTGAAAGGCATCATGTGTGGTGGACGGTGTGCCTAATTGCCCGATCGGTGAAGTCCGAGACCACGGTGGAGCTCCGTTGGTTATCTGCTAATTGGAGGTTGATACAAGAAGAAGCATCACGGCTTGAGAGGGTTCGAGTTTAGGAAGTAAGTCTTTTGTCTTGTATTTTGTAATACCGTTTTTAGTGGATTTGAGGCTAGGGCCGTCCCGAGGTTTTTTCCCGTTAGTGAGTTTTTCCTCGTACATCGCGGTGTAGTGTGACATTGTTTATTTTATCTTGCTTCATAACTTAGAACGCATGCTTAGAATTAATTCAAGATAAAATTGGGTAAAATTGGTTTATTCAAGACACTTGCTAAAATTGGTTTCGCCTAACTTAGGATAATTGTTAATTATGACTTAGGCAAATTCTAGGACTTGAATTATGTTTTAATTCGTTTTGTGAAATTAAAACTTGGTTATTTTATTTGAAAGTTAAAACCATCTCAACGCTTCCGCATTCATATCAAAAGGAAATTACTTTTTTAATTTGTGATTATTTAATCACCGGGGATCCAACTGCGCTTTCAAATTGGTATCAGAGCCAAAAACGATAAATTATTTCGTTAAGATCCTTTAATTTTTGGCTAAAATGGATTTTTCCCCATTTTCAAAATTTCCTATTTTTGATGGTTCTAACTACGCGTATTGGAAAGCGCAAATGAAATTGGCACTTAAATCTATCGATGAACGTGTTTGGATGTCTGTTGTTACCGGGTACTCCCCACCAACTCATCTAATTGAAAATGAACGTGTTCCCAAACCCATCGATAGATGGACCGAAAATGAGTTTAAGCTTGCAAATTTTAACTCCCGTGGTTTAAATGCTTTATTTAGCGCTGTCACACCGGATGAATTCCGACGCATTATGACGTGTGAGACCGCTAAAGAAGCTTGGGATATTTTACAATTAACTCATGAAGGAACGAGTGTCGTTAAAGCTTCTAAACTCCAAAACCTCACCACTCAATTTGAAACTATCAAAATGGATGAAAAAGAAACTTTTGATAAATTTTATGCTAGACTTTCAGATATTGTTAATTCATCCTTTAACTTGGGAGAGAAAATACCTGACGACCGTGTAGTAAAGAAAATTTTAAGTTCCCTACCCGATAGATTTATTCCAAAGGTGACCGTTTTAAATTCTTTACCCACTTTAGCCTCTACGAAATTAGAAGAGCTTGTAGGTGATTTACAAACCTATGAACTGGATATGTTTCCCTCTAAAAATGAAAAGAAAATCGAAAAGGGCGTTGCTTTAAAAGCCCGAAAAGAGGTTAAACAAGTAGTAGAGAGCGATAGTGATAGTGACTCGGAAGATATGGCTTTATTTGTTCGTAAATTTAGAAAATTTCTTAAATTCAACAAAGATAAATATAAAAATGATTTTAAGAAATTTGAATCTTCTAAACATGATAAAAACGAGAAGACTTCTAAAGCCGATAAGATCCCTAAACCAAGTAATGAAAATGTTGATAGGGACGAGTCTAATAAATGTTTTGGTTGTGAAGGTCATGGCCATAGGGCGTATGAGTGCCCCACTAAACTAAGGAAAGAGGGTAAACGACCCATTTCATATAATGCAACCCTTAGTGATAGTGATAAGGAAGAAAAGCCCGATTCCCCCACTAAGAAAATTTTTGTGGCTTTTATGGCAAGTCATGTGAGTGATAGTGAGAACTCATCGATTGATGATACGATAGCACATGCCACTTCCAAGGTCATTGTTCATGATTCCCTTGTTTTTGATGATAGTGAGAGTGGAGAAGAAAGAGAGAGTGAAAATGAAGAAGAGATTGGTGAGAGTGAACTTCAAAATGCTTTTCATGAATTATATAAAGAATCTATCAAATTGAAAAAGGCTAATTTGAAGTTAGAAGCGAATTTAAGAGAGAGTGTCAAGGTTGTTAATGAAAGTGCCTTAATAGAAGACCTTAGGACACGTGAGAGGAATCTTCAAGAGAAGCTTAACTATGTAGAAGGCGAGAGAGATAGACTTAGGGGTTTAATGGAATCCTTGAAAAAGGAGCTTCTTGCTTTTGAAGAGCGAAATTTTTTACTAGAATCTAACATTTTAGAATTGGAAAATAAATTAAAAGATTCTAGTAATGTCAAATTTGATTTGGAATGTCGTTCGGAAAAACTTGATAAAATGTTAGGAACGGTCCAAGTTAAAAATGACACTTTTGGTTTAGGCTTCAATACTTGTAATGAATTTAACCCTAAAGTCAAAACCAACATTTTAGGAGAATCTACTAGGAATGCATTTCAAGATCACTCCTTAGGTAAATCTTTTCGACATGTTTTCACTTGTTCACATTGTGGTCGAAACGGTCATCTTAAGAAATTTTGTTTTGATCTTAAACGAATTCCTAGAAAATCCCATAGTAAAGTAACCACGATAGCTAACATTCCTACACCCCAAGATAGTAATTCTTCATTAATTTGGGTTAGGAAATCCGACTTGGTTGCCTTACAAAATAGGGATTTTGATTCTCATTTACTTTCACATCCTTCCTCCCTTGCTAAATCTAATGGATGAATGTGTTAGTGTTTGCATACTTTAGCGTTTGTACTTCATGCTATATTCATATGCTAAATGTATGCTTGTTTAGTCATTTTCTAGTCATTGCCTTATTTCATATCACATGCTAGAAATTATGACTTGTTTATCTTTTTGTATTATTCTTTGTGTTTGATTTGACTGCATAATATAAAAAGATTTTTGTTTATCATTTGTGTTTTATTTATTTCATTTAAGCTTAATGAAAAATACAAATGATTTTTGTTTGTCCTTTAGAGTAAATATTTATTTTTGTTTAAAAATGTTAAAAACTCAAAAATATTTTGTTTTGTGTGTATTTTTGTTTGACACACTTTATGTGGCATATATTTGTGTTTGAATCCTATCGTTTACGCTTCCATGTGGCTAGAACTTTTGGTTTAGATTTTCAATCCTTAAAATGTTCTTTACCATGTTTTATATGGAGTAGTTGGATTCTGTATTATTTAAATGGATTCTATTTCTATATGCCTCTATTCACACATGCACGAGCTCTTTTGAAATCTTAATGTCACATGTTATATTTGAGCTTTTTGAGGTGTTCTCCTATCAATCTAGTCATCTACATATCTATGACCTAGGAGGACTAGTGCATGTCAAAATCCGTTGCATGTGAGATTTGTGTGAAAAATGAAAACATGATAAATTGATATATGCACGGGGAAGGGCTCCGAAAGGATGAATTAAATCCTTTGCGATAGTAAGCCACCGTTGATTGGATCTAAAAGAAATACGTGATCCAAAGGCCTAAAAACAGAATATTTGGCATTTAATAGAAAGCAATTGCCAAGGCCTATGTTTGTATGATATATTCATTCAAAAACATAAGAATATATATGCTTATTGAGGGAGAATTGGATGGTATATCAACGGTTTGCACAATGTCCGTTTATCCTAGTTGTCTTTAATGTCATGACTCTATTTGGTTTGTAGAATCATCATCATGCTAGGCTTGTATGCATTGTGTATGTTTGTTCATTGAGTTCAATCTTTATATTGTCACATGAGGTTATATTTAACTGTGATGAAGTTTGCAATCAAATGAGAACTTCGTGAACGTTTCTTAAGTGTTTGGGTCTAAATTTAATTGTTGCTAGTTCACACCCCTACACTTCCGTTTCCATATGACACATTTTTGCCATACGAGTGTGCAAACTTATTGTATTTTGTGTCATGTGTGTGTTTATATCTATCTATATATGCATGTACTTATTGGTATTTTTATAGTATATATATATTAGATATTTGTTTGTCTTTGCCCTGCTTTTATTGCCCATATGCTTTCATGTTTTATCACTTTAAGCTTTCACATGCTGTTTATTGAATGATGATAGGGGGAGAAATGGTATCTAATCCTATTATTATCGTATCTTCGTTTGAGGGAGATTTATCTTAGGGGGAGACGTCTTTCTAAGTAGGTCATGTGTTTAAAGGGAGAATTAATTTAGGGGGAGCAATTAATTAATTGCATTTAATATTTTGATATTCCCTATGCATTTGATGAGTTTGCTTAAGTGTGCAGGAATTATTCTAAAGCGTCATCTTTCTATGGCAAAGCGTTTGATCCTTGGGTTGAGTCAAGATTGGGCGGGGTATGTTTTGAGTCTAGTAGAGCTTGACGGCCCTTTAGGATTTTTGTTTGGTTTTTGTCCCGGAATAGCCAAAGGGGGAGATTTGTAAGGACACAAATTTCCAATTGAGTCCATATATAGTTTTGGCTCAATTCCGGACAAAAACATTTATTCATAGGATTTTATTTAATTGTAATATTCAAGACCTATGAAGTGTCTGTTGAAGACGTAGCGGCAAAGAGTATAAAGCATCATCAACATGCCGTAGTTTATGTGCCTCGTTTGTACGTCATCAACTAAGGTTCCATGCTCCCAAGGTATGAAAGTAATTATATTTATATAGGAGCTTGGAACAATTTGTATTGGGTGTTAGGTGTAATAAAAACTGCACTTTATTTTCAGAAAGAATCAATTAGAAACTTAAAAAAATAAGTATATAAAAGTTTCTGGGCTAAAATCGAATTTTCAATCTTTCTGGTCGTTCGTTAGAAATGTCGTTCGAACGAGTTTTTTCGTTCGAACCAGATTTCGTTCGAACGAGTTTTGTCGTTCGAACCTATTTCGTTCGAACGAGTTTTGTCATTCGAACCAGGTTCGTTCGAACGAGTTTTGCCAACGACCCTAACTGGACAGTCGTTCGATATGTCGTTCGAACGAGTTTTCGTTCTAACGAGATATCTAACGAGATTCTAACGAGCCCAGGATGGTCGCTCGTTAGAAGTCTCGTTCGAACGAGTGTCAAGTTCGTTCGAACGAGACGTCAGGCGGGAACTGTTTTGAGCAGTTTTTGACAGTTTTTTCCCCACTTCTCCACTTGGTTTTCAACCAACTTTTTCATACTTTATTATGTGCGGGAAACACATTTTCCAAGACAACTTTTCCATCCTAATACATCTCCTAGAGAGAGTTTGAGAGATTATTTACAAAAGGAAAATGTTCATGTTTGAGTGTTCTTCAACTTAAAGAAAAATCTTTAAACACTTAGTTTACACCCATTGTTGTTTACTCCAAGCTCTATATATTCATATCTTTACTTGGAGTTTTTGGCACCGGTTTCTCTACACCATTCAAAGAGAGTTTTGGTTTGCTTCTATATCCATCAAAGAAGAAGACTTTTGTTGAGATTCTACTCACATGGTGAAAGGCATCATGTGTGGTGGACGGTGTGCCTAATTGCCCGATCGGTGAAGTCCGAGACCACGGTGGAGCTCCGTTGGTTATCTGCTAATTGGAGGTTGATACAAGAAGAAGCATCACGGCTTGAGAGGGTTCGAGTTTAGGAAGTAAGTCTTTTGTCTTGTATTTTGTAATACCGTTTTTAGTGGATTTGAGGCTAGGGCCGTCCCGAGGTTTTTTCCCGTTAGTGGGTTTTTCCTCGTACATCGCGGTGTAGTGTGACATTGTTTATTTTATCTTGCTTCATAACTTAGAACGCATGCTTAGAATTAATTCAAGATAAAATTGGGTAAAATTGGTTTATTCAAGACACTTGCTAAAATTGGTTTCGCCTAACTTAGGATAATTGTTAATTATGACTTAGGCAAATTCTAGGACTTGAATTATGTTTTAATTCGTTTTGTGAAATTAAAACTTGGTTGTTTTATTTGAAAGTTAAAACCATCTCAACGCTTCCGCATTCATATCAAAAGGAAATTACTTTTTTAATTTGTGATTATTTAATCACCGGGGATCCAACTGCGCTTTCAAATTGGTATCAGAGCCAAAAACGATAAATTATTTCGTTAAGATCCTTTAATTTTTGGCTAAAATGGATTTTTCCCCATTTTCAAAATTTCCTATTTTTGATGGTTCTAACTACGCGTATTGGAAAGCGCGAATGAAATCGGCACTTAAATCTATCGATGAACGTGTTTGGATGTCTGTTGTTACCGGGTACTCCCCACCAACTCATCTAATTGAAAATGAACATGTTCCCAAACCCATCGATAGATGGACCGAAAATGAGTTTAAGCTTGCAAATTTTAACTCCCGTGGTTTAAATGCTTTATTTAGCGCTGTCACACCGGATGAATTCCGACGCATTATGACGTGTGAGACCGCTAAAGAAGCTTGGGATATTTTACAATTAACTCATGAAGGAACGAGTGTCGTTAAAGCTTCTAAACTCCAAAACCTCACCACTCAATTTGAAACTATCAAAATGGATGAAAAAGAAACTTTTGATAAATTTTATGCTAGACTTTCAGATATTGTTAATTCATCCTTTAACTTGGGAGAGAAAATACCTGACGACCGTGTAGTAAAGAAAATTTTAAGGTCCCTACCCGATAAATTTATTCCAAAGGTGACCGTTTTAAATTCTTTACCCACTTTAGCCTCTACGAAATTAGAAGAGCTTATAGGTGATTTACAAACCTATGAACTGGATATGTTTCCCTCTAAAAATGAAAAGAAAATCGAAAAGGGCGTTGCTTTAAAAGCCCGAAAAGAGGTTAAACAAGTAGTAGAGAGCGATAGTGATAGTGACTCGGAAGATATGGCTTTATTTGCTCATAAATTTAGAAAATTTCTTAAATTCAACAAAGATAAATATAAAAATGATTTTAAGAAATTTGAATCTTCTAAACATGATAAAAACGAGAAGACTTCTAAAGCCGATAAGATCCCTAAACCAAGTAATGAAAATGTCGATAGGGACGAGTCTAATAAATGTTTTGGTTGTGAAGGTCATGGCCATAGGGCGTATGAGTGCCCCACTAAACTAAGGAAAGAGGGTAAACGACCCATTTCATATAATGCAACCCTTAGTGATAGTGATAAGGAAGAAAAGCCCGATTCCCCCACTAAGAAAATTTTTGTGGCTTTTATGGCAAGTCATGTGAGTGATAGTGAAAACTCATCGATTGATGATACGATAGCACATGCCACTTCCAAGGTCATTGTTCATGATTCCCTTGTTTTTGATGATAGTGAGAGTGGAGAAGAAAGAGAGAGTGAAAATGAAGAAGAGATTGGTGAGAGTGAACTTCAAAATGCTTTTCATGAATTATATAAAGAATCTATCAAATTGAAAAAGGCTAATTTGAAGTTAGAAGCGAATTTAAGAGAGAGTGTCAAGGTTGTTAAAGAAAGTGCCTTAATAGAAGACCTTAGGACACGTGAGAGGAATCTTCAAGAGAAGCTTAACTATGTAGAAGGCGAGAGAGATAGCCTTAGGGGTTTAATGGAATCCTTGAAAAAGGAGCTTCTTGCTTTTGAAGAGCGAAATTTTTTACTAGAATCTAACATTTTAGAATTGGAAAATAAATTAAAAGATTCTAGTAATGTCAAATTTGATTTGGAATGTCGTTCGGAAAAACTTGATAAAATGTTAGGAACGGTCCAAGTTAAAAATGACACTTTTGGTTTAGGCTTCAATACTTGTAATGAATTTAACCCTAAAGTCAAAACCAACATTTTAGGAGAATCTACTAGGAATGCATTTCAAGATCACTCCTTAGGTAAATCTTTTCGACATGTTTTCACTTGTTCACATTGTGGTCGAAAAGGTCATCTTAAGAAATTTTGTTTTGATCTTAAACGAATTCCTAGAAAATCCCATAGTAAAGTAACCACGATAGCTAACGTTCCTACACCCCAAGATAGTAATTCTTCATTAATTTGGGTTAGGAAATCCGACTTGGTTGCCTTACAAAATAGGGATTTTGATTCTCATTTACTTTCACATCCTTCCTCCCTTGCTAAATCTAATGGATGAATGTGTTAGTGTTTGCATACTTTAGCGTTTGTACTTCATGCTATATTCATATGCTAAATGTATGCTTGTTTAGTCATTTTCTAGTCATTGCCTTATTTCATATCACATGCTAGAAATTATGACTTGTTTATCTTTTTGTATTATTCTTTGTGTTTGATTTGACTGCATAATATAAAAAGATTTTTGTTTATCATTTGTGTTTTATTTATTTCATTTAAGCTTAATGAAAAATACAAATGATTTTTGTTTGTCCTTTAGAGTAAATATTTATTTTTGTTTAAAAATGTTAAAAACTCAAAAAGATTTTGTTTTGTGTGTATTTTTGTTTGACACACTTTATGTGGCATATATTTGTGTTTGAATCCTATCGTTTACGCTTCCATGTGGCTAGAACTTTTGGTTTAGATTTTCAATCCTTAAAATGTTCTTTACCATGTTTTATATGGAGTAGTTGGATTCTGTATTGTTTAAATGGATTCTATTTCTATATGCCTCTATTCACACATGCACGAGCTCTTTTGAAATCTTAATGTCACATGTTATATTTGAGCTTTTTGAGGTGTTCTCCTATCAATCTAGTCATCTACATATCTATGACCTAGGAGGACTAGTGCATGTCAAAATCCGTTGCATGTGAGATTTGTGTGAAAAATGAAAACATGATAAATTGATATATGCACGGGGAAGGGCTCCGAAAGGATGAATTAAATCCTTTGCGATAGTAAGCCACCGTTGATTGGATCTAAAAGAAATACGTGATCCAAAGGCCTAAAAACAGAATATTTGGCATTTAATAGAAAGCAATTGCCAAGGCCTATGTTTGTATGATATATTCATTCAAAAACATAAGAATATATATGCTTATTAAAAAGTTGGTTACAAAGAGTTGGTTACCACAATTTTGTAATTTTGGAAAAATTAGTGGGAACAAAAGAGTGGAGTAGTGGAGAAAATCGCCAAAAAACTGCCCTAAAAATTTCCTGTCGGAAATCTCGTTCGAACTAGATTTTCGTTCGAACGAAGTCTCGTTCGAACGACCCTTCTAACGAAGTTCCATAGGCCAATGGGAAAATTTCGTTGGCAAACTCGTTCGACGACAATATCGAACGAAGTCCCAGAATGGTTAAAAAAATGATTTTAAGCCCAGAAACTTTATTTTAAAGATTTAAAGAAACCTTCTGAAGATAAACTTCAGTTTAAAATAAAATTACACCCTTTATACAATTATTACAAGTCTTCCTATATATATATATATATAAATATGCATTCATAGCTTAGGAGCATTGGAACCAATGTTGTTGACGTAGAAACGAGGCACACTAAACCCGACATATGATGAAGCTTTATAATCTTGGCCGCTACGTCTTCAACTAACACATCATAGGCTTGGATGAATACACTTGGACACTATCCTACGACTCAAATGTTTTTGTCCGTAATTGAGCCAATGCTACATTAAGACTCAGTCGGAGACTTGTGTCCTTACAAATCTCCCCCTTTGGCTAGGGATATACTTAGTATTATGCATGAAACCGAGCAAATGTCGGGAGTTGAGAAAGGTCTTGGGCACTAGGGATATACTTAGTATTATGCGTATACGACGTAGTTAGGGTATAAGTAGGTAGATTTTAAAATTGTTTGGACATAAGGCCTTTAGTTCATGTGATGTTTGTTTAGGAGGGTTGTCTGGAGTTGACCACGAATAAGTTGTGTGTTGACTCTAAGAGGGATTGTATCCCTAGTAACGAGAAGTTTGGTTGGTTAGGCCGAAGGAGATGAGGCCTCTCGTAGTTAGAATGTTACGTTGGCAACTCAGCTTTTGGGATGGAAGGGAGAATTGACTCGCACTCCTGAGCCCATGTTGCAAAGCTCAAGGGTGGAGTTAATGATCAAGTCTCTGCCATGATGGGGAGTAATAATACCGAAGTATCTACTTATTGTCGATGCACCTCATAAGTTTAAACTTGTGAGAAGTATTATCCCCTGTTTGGATTGAAGTTCATCGTTGGGGTGATCGCCGTATAGGAAGGGAGATGTAATTCCTGGGCAGAATTTAGTCTTTCGTGCAAGCAACACTTCGTTGCAAGATGTTGTAGGAGAGATAGGGGTGGTTAAGACCACATATACAAGTTGCTGATTTGAGGAAACAGAACTCTGCTCTTTTGACTTTGAGGGTGGGGTGCGTTTCCATAAGAGAATTTTGTCCCAAATGAGAAGGACTTATGAAAGGCAAAAATGGTGGAATCTCGTGGTTCTAAGTTTACGGTTCAGCCGGGTAACGACAAAATGTGTCAAGATATGCGCCGCTAGTAGTAGTGGCTGGGCATGGAGAGGTTGTTGGACTGCATGGGTTACTCTTGATTTTAGTTTTCGACTGAAACAGAATGTTCGTTTCTCACTTTTTGCTAGTTTTAAAGGCCATGGGAATAAAATGGTGGTTAAGCACTTCTTATCATCCTCCACAGACGGCCAGACCAAAAAGGGTAAACCGCATGTTGGAGGATATGCTCCTTATGTGGGTGCTTGACTTCAAGTATAGTCGGGAACAGTGTCTCCCACTAGTTGAATTCGCTTATTATAATTTGTATCGATTAACTATTGGGATGGAGCCTTATAAAGCCTTGTAGGGTAGGCCTTGTGGATCTCTCGCTTGTTGGTTAGAGGTGCGAGATGATAAGTCTCTCGGACCTGAAGTGATCTAAGATACTTCTTGGAAAATCGAACTCATTTAGAATCGTATTCGTATAACCAAGATCGACGAAAGAGTTGTGTCGATGCGGGGAGAAGACATGTGGAGATTGAGGTCGATAGACCAAGTGTTGGTGTGAGTATCGCCTATGAGTGGCATGAAGCATTTGGAGTAGAAGGAAAACTTTCACCGCGTTACGTTGGACCTTTCCTATATATGTTAAGGTGGGTCCGGTAGCTTATTAACTTGCTTTACCGAAAAATTTGCAGCAAGTTCATGACGTGTTCCATATCTCTCATGTATAGAAGTACAAGAGATGTGTTAGGTTCCCATAGGCACATTTCTTTCGAAGTAGGTGCAACTTGACGTTCCCTATGAGGAGTAGTCGGTTGCTATTTTAGAGCGTGGAGAGTGGCGATTTAAAACCGCCGGTAGTACCTTTGGTTATGGAGCAATGTAGCCACCATAATGTCGAGAAGTCGACATGGGATCGCGAGGATTGCATGCGGGAAAGGTATCCGCATTCCTTCATGCGAGGTATGCCTGAATTTTGGGGGCAAAATTCCTTCATAAGGGGGGGAGTATGTAACAACCCTCACGTTTGATAGCATATTTTATATTTATTTACTAGGTGTAGTAATTAATTATAAAATGATGGATGTTGAGTAAATATTAATTTAATATGAAAAAGGTTAATATTTACTAAAATGTTGTAGGATTTCCTGATGAGTAGGTAAAAATATCCATGTGGTGATTTATGGTGTCATAAGATATAAAATGACATTTTGGTTTAATGAGAAACCGGAACTAAAAATGAGTTATAAAATTTCCAAATGATAATTTGGAGGGTGCAGTTAGCCCGGTAGGTGCGAGACAGTCAAAATAAGTGTCATGTTGCATTTTGGTATTTCGGGCACTTTTGACTGATTATGGCTTAAATATGTAGTTGCGATTTATTTTATCGCGTATTAGTCATTTAAGTGGGGCATTTTAAGACTTATGGCCCAATTTTGTCTTGCTAAAACTCACTATTCCTCTTAAGACTAAATTGTTAACTAAGAGGGAAAGAAGAGAGCTTTGGAGAAAGAGAGAAATTTGGAGATTTGAGCTTGGATCATTGCCTCCACCAAATCAAATCTGCATTTGCAAGATCAAAGCAAGTTATCTACTTGCTATTGTATGATTTAAGGAGAATAATTAGTATTGATATTTATGAATTGTTATGAATTGTCATTTTAGGGTTTTGTTAGATTATTTGGGTACTAACCCTTGTGTTGATGTAAAAAATTAGATTGCATCTAATTATTTAATCATAGATAAAATAAATGAGACAAAGAAGTTTTAAAGTGGTTCAGCCTTATAAGAATGGCCTACGTCCATTGTTTCTGCTATAGATGACTGTTTGGAAATTCTCGATTACAAGTTCAATCAAGAAATTTTGGTCTCCTTACAATGAGGGTAATACAATGTATTTATAGCCCTGAGGCTGTAATGTGAAAGGATAATACATTAAATGGTGTACATGTGAAAGGGTAATGTATTAAATGCCCCTTAAGTGTATACATCTGAATGATAAGCATTTAATGAACAGTCAAACTGTTGGTTATCCTGCTATTAATGCTTTGCTCGAGGTGCAGCTCGGACCGCCTGAGCTGCTCGGACCGCCTAAGTTACTCGGTGTTGAAAAGTTCCTCGGAGAGTTCTTGTAAGTCAGAGCGTCTGAGTTAGTCGGGGAAGCAGCGTTCCTCGTTGTAGCATGGTTCCTCGGAGCGTCTGAGTTCCTGGGAAGTGTTTATTGTTGCCACATAGATTGCCACGTGTCTTCATCCAATTGAGACATGTCAGCAGACTAAATTTGGTATCAACAGAAGCCCCCAATGTTTCATAGTTCGAAATTTGAGGAGTGTGGAACATTCTTTCTCGGAATATGGTAGTTTTAAATGGTCCCCCTGATTTTTAGGAGTGTTTCCTTTGTATTTATTTTTCCTTCCAACTTCGTAGAATCAGGCTTTTTTGAATTTTTATAACCGCCTCGATCTCCCCGTACTTTTTGTCCTTCTAGCCGCCGGTAGCGTAATCATTTCTTTTTGTAATCATTAACTTTACCGTTTCCCAAGGCAGAGTATTTAAGCGTCACAGACAATCCCATCGTCTTCTACTTTTTCAAATTTGTATCTTCGAATTTTCTATTGTCTTACTCTCTTGTGCGTTCATCATTTCCATCGTTCGTTGTCAACAGATCCACTCTTTTTCTGTAAGATCTTCTTCCTTCTTCTTCATTTCCTTCTTTCATCATGCTTTATTCTGTAGAATCTCTTGATAATTTTCTCTTTGATTTCTCTATTCCCTCATGGGTTATTTTGGAAGAGCTTTCTGAGCCTTCAGACTATTTTCGTTTGGCTGAGGGACATTGGTTCCCCAGTCTCTTTGTTGCTGAGTGTGGATTTTCTTTTCCTCCCAACCCTCTATGTCTGGAATTCTGTCAATACTTTGATGTGGTTCCTGCAAGAATAGCCCCCAATACATGGAGAATAGTTAATGGGGTTCATAGACTAAATCAAATTCATGGAACTCGCATAGGAATTCCAGAAATCATGTTTTGTTATAGATGGGCCGTTGGTGATAACACTTTTTATTTAAAAACTAGATTTTTAAATAGGGCTTTAGTGGTCAACCTCCCAGATGCCAATAGGGACTATTTTGAGCACGGGGTTGTTATAAAAAATTGGCAACATGCTCCTTTATCTGGAGATGAAGTTTATCAGGGTCCCAGATGCCCTCCTTATGGCAATGGGATAGGTTATTTTTATTTCATTTTACTTATTTTGAAATTATGCTTCCTTTATGTTTGATAAAACCTGCCACTGATATTTTAATTTTAATTTATTTGCAGTTGACAACAAAAGAAAGTGTCCGAAAGAGGCAGACGTTAATATTAGACACTTAAAACTTATCTGGAGTTTGCATCAGACTGTTGCCGACGAGCATATTAGGTCAGCTTCATATCTGCTTCAGTATAAGAGTTACACAACTTCTTTCACTGCTCGTCCGGTGATAAGTGACGCAGAGCCAGTACCAGCTTCCACCAGTTATTCGCATGAGTCACACGTTCCTTTGAGTGAAAGGATGAAGAAGAGACGAACTCCCACCCTTTTCGAGAAACCTGCCTCTGGTGCTGGAGAGGCAAAGAGAAGCAAACATGATGTCCCAGAAGGGACAAAGAAAATTGATGCAGCCCCTCCTGCTGCCCCTGAGAAGATTGTCGAGAAGCCTTTAGTGGCTCCGAGCAAGGCTGCTACTCCAAGCGAGGTGATTGTCATATCACCGACCAAGAGTTCTTCCTTGGTCGAAACTATTCTTGTTCCTCCGAGGAGGCTGAAGAAGAGCTCCTCGGTCAATTTGGCTGACACCGTCTCTCAGCCCCTGACTAGTGGAGTTCCCACTTTTGTTCCCCCGAGCTCTGCCATGAGCTCGGTGACGACTTGGATCATTCCCGAGATCCAAGGTATCGAAGAAAACCTTTCTCGGGACATGGTTACCTCTTTGGCAGCTCGCCACATTGCTTCTGTAAGTCCTTTTATTTTGAACTTTTCATTTTTCCCTTGTTATATCTGTCTCTGACTTGCTTTCATTTTCTTTTCACAGTTGGTGAGCTGCTTTAACACAATTTTGAAGAAAGATGAAGCTATTAAAGCTTCAAGCTCCTCATCTGGTGTGGAGGAAGCTCTGATGGGCGTGAGGCAGTCTTTGGAAGATTCTCGTCAGACGTACGATGCTGACAAGGCTGATTGGGAGAAGAAACTTACCTCAACCGAGCAGGAGAATGCTCGAGTTGTTGAAGTATCCAAGGGGTTGGAGAAAAAATTAAGGACTTGGAAGAGAAAAATAAAGAGCTCGATAAGAAGCTCAAAAATGCTGGAGAGCTTGAGAATAAACTCAAGGTTACTGAGGAAGAATTAATCCAACTTCGCGAAGTAAGTCGCCAGAAGGAAGAAGTTGAGAATAAATTGAAGACTGCTGAAAATCTTCTGTCCGAGAAGCTTTCCTCGGAGAAGTTAAAGAGGATATTGGCTGTGAAGAAGTCTTTCAGCGCCGGCTGGGACAAGGGGTGGAACAAAGGCTTGGTTGCCATGATGTCGCAAGTTGAATATGGCAGCCTTAAATACTTTAGAGATGGGTGGGTCGCTGCTCTACAGGAGATGAAGGTGGATGAAAATTCCAAACTCTTTCAGCGACACATCCCTGGTCCCCCTCCAACTCCTGAAGACGAAGAAGAGGACGAAGCTGCTTCCGAATAGTCTTCCATGGTGATGGGAGATCAAGTTTCTCATCCCCCGACTATCCAGCTCGCTGATGAGGAACTTCAACAACTCGTTACTTCCTCTGAGTAACCTACAACACTTCCCCAGCTACTATCTGCTCCATCCGAGCAACCTACCTCCTCGTCCCAGCTTCCTGAGAAAGTTTTGGGAGATAAGGAAAAGGTGTAGAGTTGTTCGGACTTCTATCTATTTTATTTTTCTTTAACAAATGTAATCCTGAACATGTAACTCTGAACATTGTACTTATGACCTTTGGGATATAATAAAAGTTGAACTTTTGTTTATGCACACTGTTGTTTCTCCTCTTCATACTCTGTTGGGACTCTTATTGATTATTGCTTTTTCTTTCTCTGCTAGTTTCTGGCCAGGATGGAATTATTGTCTGCTCATGATACAAAGCTGTTGCGGCAATGCAATGAATATTTTAAGGCTGGTCACACAGATCTGAGTGCAACACAAATCGTCGACATCCTCGGCCAAGATGCATCGAAACAGGCAATTGAAGCCTACCAATACTTAAAGTGTCTGCTTGATCGTGCGATGGCCAATAATGTAGCTTATTATGATATGATTGAGGATCTCCAAGGCACTCTTGAAGACCTTCAACAATAATATAAGGAATCCACTGTCCTCTTGCACGAGGGGTATGAAAATAAGTATCAGCAAATCATTGCTGACAAGGGATACGAGAAGCGTTTTGTTGATTACGATATGTGGGAGAGAACGTTGAAATCCGAGGTCGAGGAGCACAGGCAAATAGCCGAGTTGTTGGAGAAAGAAAATAACAACTTGCAAAGAGAAGTATCTCAATTAAAATATGTTGCCTCCACCTCGAATGCTTTGGTCCCAGTGACTGACAAGGGATTCTTGTTCTTGGAGGTCGAGAACGCCAACCTGAGGGACGAATTGGAGACCTTCAAAAGAGCTGGCCCTTCTACATCTTCTCGGGGATGAGCAAGAGCTCCTCGTGGATGAGCAAGAGCTGCTCGGGTTCCTGTCGAGGAACAGAGGACTCAATCTTCTTTAGCGAACCAAGCCTTCCAACTAATGGCGAAGAACCAGGCGTTGGCTGAGATGTCTAAGAAAATCAGGGACATGGAAGAGCATCTTTCTGCACAGAAATCTACCTTGGAGAATAAAAAACTCTTCATCAAAAATCTCCACGAGCAGCTGGAAAGATTGACATATCAATTCCATAAACAGCCCATGGAGTTCTGGATGGCTAGGTACAACGAGGCTCTCTACCACTTGGACGATCGTATCCAGAATGCCAATAATGAGGGCTACAAACAGGGCTGGTTGAATGCCTTAGGTGTGCTGCAACTGGAACAGGGTCATTACCTGTGGGATTACCATAATCATGGGTTGCTCGACCTTCTAGTGCCACCATTCAAGCTCGACATGAGTTGGATCCCTTCTCGGGCCATCCCTCAGTGCTTAATTTCCAAGTATCTCGGCGACTACAATCTCCATTCAAATGTCGAGATATCTCGTCCCGAGCACCTCCTAGATCGACCATCCGTGATGAATATTAGGATGTTAAAAGAACTTAACTTGATTAATTCTCCTCATGCTTTAAATGATCCGCCTGCTGGCGAGGAACCTGTTTCAAAAGCAGAGGGGAAGAAACCAATAGAGTAGGAATTTTGATGTAATAGTTAGTATACATTTCATTATCAATGTAATCTATTTTTGGATTTAATGAAAGACTTTTATTTTTGTTCGCAATCTTAATTGCTATTGTCTTGTAAAACACTTTACATCTGTGCATGTGTATCTGTTAAAAAGATAACAATATTGTGTTGTTTGTCGATCAACTTATTGTCGACTAGCTTGAATTTGTGGTAGTCATTTTAAAAAGTTACTAAGTTGTTTCTCGACCAACTTAGTAATAATTTTAAAAAGTCGTGAGTATAAAAAATTTTGCTTGATCACTTTTTCTTATTCATAACATGATTCCGACCAACCAAGGTCGGTAAATTTTCCTTCTCGACCAACTACAGTTAGTGGGTTTTTATCCCCGACCAGCCATAGTTAGTGGATTTTTCCTCTACGAGGAGCTTTGGCACTTTCTGGAATAATTTTACCTCCCGACCAACTTTAGTTGGCGTTTTCGAGAATATATTTACTTCCTAACCAACATAAGTTGGCATTTTTAGGAATACTTTTACTTCCCGAGGAATACATAGTTTTACTTCCCGGAGGAATACAAGTTTTACTTCCCGGAGGAATACAAGTTTTACTTTCCGGAGGAATACAAGTTTTACTTCCCGGAGGAATACATTTGTTTCTTGACCAACCTTAGTTTGCATTTTCGAGATAAATTTTGAGTAGTCCGAGTTTTGCCGAGTTAGTTTCGCCGAGTAGTGTGTAGCACTAGTATTCCCTGAAAAACTTTCAATAAAGGGAGAGAATATACATCACTGATAATACTTGTGCAGGTGCTCTGCGTTCCATGCATTCTTAAACTCCTCTCCCTCTAAATTTGCTATTCGGTAAGTTCCTGGTCGAACAACTTCTGTAACTCGGTATGGTCCTTGCCAATTTGCCTCTAGTTTGTTGTGCTTTTGAATCACTTTCTTTAGCATATAGTCTCCTTCTTTCAGGTCGCACTTCTTCACCCTCTTATTGTAGAACAAAGATGTTCGTTGTTGGTATGCAGCATTCCTGATGGCTGCTTCTTCTCTAACTTCCTCGAGCATGTCTAAATCCAATCTTCTCATTAAGTCGCTGACAGGGGAATTGAAATTCAGTACTCTGTGTGTTGGGAGGCCCAACTCGACAGGTATAATAGCTTCACTTCCAAACTCCAGCATATATGGTGATTCTCCAGTTGCTACTCGGGGAGTAGTTCGGTAAGCCCACAGTACTGACTGTAACTCGTTGATCCAATTTTCTTTCGCATCGTCCAGTCTTTTCTTCAAGCCATTCAGCAGCGTTCTGTTTGTCACTTCAGTTTGTCCATTGCTTTGAGGATGGCCTGGTGCTGAGTGGATCTTCAAAAGATTTGATTGATGACAATAGGCAGCGAACTCCTCGTTGTCAAATTGTGTTCCATGGTCTGTGATGAAGGCATGAGGAAGACCATATCGATAAATGATGTTCTTCCAAATAAATTGGTACACCTTATCGTACGTCATATCAATGAGAGGCTCAGCTTCAACCCATTTAGTAAAATAATCTATAGCGACCACTAGATACTTAAACCTTCCTCTGGTCGTCGGCAGTGGTCCAACCAAATCTATTCCCCATATGGAAAATGGCCAAGGGGAAGTAATGGGTGTCAATAATTCTTGTGGAGTTCTTCGAATGGAGGAAAAGCGCTGGCACTTGTCACATTTCTTGGCATAGGCTATACAATCAGCCCTCATCGTCGGCCACTAGTATCCTTGCGTCATTACCCTTTGCAAAAGCGTCCGACCTACTACATGGGCTCCACAGGACCCTTCATGGATCTCTTCAATTAAATCTTTCACCTCGGTGGGATGCACACATCTCTGCAAACCTGCTATAAGTTCTCGTCTGTATAGAATACCGTTGGTCAGTACATAACGAGCAGCCTTAAACTTTAGTTTCTTGGCTGCAAGTTTGTCAGTTGGTAATTCCCCTTTCTCAATATATGCCCTGATGGGATCCATCCATGATGGTCCTAAATCGAGGGTAATAAAGTTCATCATTAGATCTTTATCTATACTCCAATCAGCTAAGACTTCAATTGGGATTGTTCTTCGTAGCTCGGTACGAGTAGCTGATGCTAATCGAGCTAGGGTGTCTGCTCTCGCATTCTCCATTCTTGGTATTCTGATTAGCTGAATAGCAGCAAATTCTGATACCAACTCCATCACCTTTGCATGATACTTAATCATTAATTCTCCTTTAGCTGCATATATTCCCAACATTTAATTTACGATCAATTGAGAATCACTGAAGACAATAAGCTGCTGCGCCTTCATAATTTTTGCCAAATTAAGACCTGCAATCATGGCCTCATACTCAGCCTCATTATTGGAAGCTTTGAATTGGAAACGTAGGGCGTATTCCATGTCGACCTCGTCCGGGCTATTCAAAACTATCCCTGCTCCACAGCCTGTTGTGCAAGATAAGCCATCTATATATAGCCTCCATATGGGTAACTCGTCTTCAAATTTATGATCTGACAGAGTTCCTCGGTGAAATATTTCTTGCTTCCTTTCATCCTCCCCTGATATTTCTTGCTCTTCATCGATCATCTTTTCTCGCCCTTTTACCAACCTGAGTTGGTCTGGGCTTGAATTTGATGATCCTGCAACATCCACTTGCCCTTTTACCAACCTAAGTTGGTCTGAGGTTGTGTTTGATGATCCTGTAACATCCATAGGTTGATCAGCGAGCAACTTTTGCTCCTCGGGGGTATCAGGATAGGTGAACTCTGCTATAAAATCTTCTACAGCTTGCCCTTTTAGCGATGATCTGGGTTCATAGCCTATATCGTATTCACCGAGTTCTATTGCCCAGCACATCAATCTTCCTGACTTTTCTGGTTTATGAAGGGCTTGCCTCAATGGCATATCAGTATATACTACTATGGTATGAGCTTGAAAGTATGGCTTCATTCTTCTACTTGCCTCGATCAATGCTAGTGCCAATTTTTCCAGCCTTGGATATCTGATCTCTGCTCCTCGGAAGGCCTTACTTGTATAGTAAATTGGTTTTTGTACTCCATTCTCCACTCTTATCAATGCCGAACTGACTGCATTCTTGGACACTGCCAGATACAAGTATAATTTTTCTCCCATCACTGGCCTGGATAACAGTGGAGGTGCTCCCAAGTATTTCTTCAAGTATTGAAAAGCCTTCTCACATTCATCATTCCACTCAAAAGTCTTTCAGAGTGTCTTGAAGAATGGGAGACATCGATCAGTTGCTCGTGATACAAATCTGTTGAGTGCTGCTACTCGTCCTGTAAGACTTTGCACCTCTTTCTTCGTCGTTGGAGATCGCAGCCCTAATAGAGCTTTGATCTTTTCAGGATTTGCCTCGATGCCTCGTTGATTGATAATGTACCCGAGAAATATGCCTTCTCGTACTCCAAATATGCACTTCATCGGGTTCAGCTTCATTTGATATTTATCCAGTTGATCAAAAGTCTGACTTAAGTCAAATTGATGATCGGCATCTTTCTTGCTCTTTGTCAGCATATCGTCAACATAGACTTCCATATTGCAACTGATTTGTTCAGCAAAGACCTTGTTCATCAGCCGCTGATATGTCGCACCTGCATTTTTCAAACCAAAAGGCATAACATTATAACAATAATTTCCCTAGGGGTAATGAAAGAAGTTCCCTGGCTTCAGGTTTCATTTTAATCTGATTGTAGCCAGAATAAGCATCCATGAAGCTCAGCAGCTCGTGTCCCGAGGTAGCATCCACTAGTTGATCAATTCGGGGCAACGGAAAATGATCCTTTGGACATGCTTTATTGAGGTCGGTGAAGTCTACACACATCCTCCATTTGTTGTTCTTCTTTTTCACCATCACCACATTTGCTAACCAGTCTGGATATTTAACATCTTCAATGAAGCAAGCTTTCTGGAGCTTCTCGACTTCCACCTGTATAGCTTGATTCTTCTCGGGACTAAATACTCTTCTTCTCTGCTTCACAGGCTTGATCTCCTTATTCACGTTGAGTTCGTGACATAAGAAATTTAGGTTTATCCCGGGCATATCCTCATGACTCCACATAAAAGTTTATTTTCTACTTCTTAAGAAAGTTATCAATTCCTGTTTTAGTGAGGCTTCCAATGATGAACCTACTTGAGTAGTTCGTTCAGGGTGCTCGTCGTCCAGAATGATGTTTTCAGTAGCTTCCACCACCTGACCCTTTACGAGTTGCGACTCATCTCTAGGATCCAATGTTTCAATTTCGGCACCTTCATCCACCTGATAGGTAGTAGTCTTTTTCCTTGATTCCTCCAGTTCCTCTTGCTTGGCGGATGAATAATAGCATTCCCAAGCTACTTTCTGGTCACCTTTCACAACTCCTACTCCAAAAGTTGTTGGAAATTTTAGGCACTGATGCACTGTAGATGGTACAGCCTCAAATTTCTTTAATCCTACTCTTCCCATGATGATATTGTATGATGATTGAACATTCTTATCCATCACGAAGAAGCGTATTCTTTCTGTCCGACAAGCAGGCCACGTACCAATGAATATATCCAACTTGATCGTCCCAAGTGGAAATACTTTCTCGCCAGCAAAATCGAGGAGGGGTCTATGATAAGGCTCCAGTTGAGATAGCTTTAGATTTAAACTATCGAAGCACGAGTAGAACATGATGTCTGCCGAGCTACCATTGTCTACTAGTACTCTTGAGATCATTACCTCTTTCATCCTCATTTTGATCACCAATGGGTCATCACGAGGATACAAAACTCCTGCGAGGTCGTTCTTTGAGAAACCGATGACCAATTTCTTTTTGTTCACCTTTCTCGGGCGATCCTCCTCAGCTAGATTTATTCGCTGAATGTACGAGCAAGCTTGAGCCTCACAGAGGTAAGCTTTTCTCTCTGCAGTAAGGTCTCCTCCTCCTGCATCTCCACCTATAATAACATTACAATCAAATGACCCAAAGCGTATTAAAAATACCTCTCGTTCTGACTGCCTTGGTCTCTTGGGAAGATCGGGGTCGTCTTCTGGATCAACTTCATGGTTTCTTTTCTTGTTCTCCTCTACTCGACGAGGAGATCTAGACCTCTCTCTTATTCGGTTATTGTTCCTTCTTTCGCTTCCACGATCAACATACTTTGCCAGTTTTCCTCGTCTGATGAGTGTTTCAATCTCATTCTTAAGAGCTATGCAATTTTTGGTCATATGGCCATGATCTTTATGAAACTCGCAATACTTTGCTTTATTCCTCCTATCAGGGTCTGCCTTCATTTTATCTGGCCAGTTTAATTCCTCGTTGTTCTTGATTTCTTCTAGAACATGGTTGATATCCTTCTTCAAAGGAGTATAATTATCAAATTTATTCATGACGTCCCATACCGACCTAGATTTTGAATGTTTATCATTACCATTGTTCTTATGCTCTTTCTTCTTAGCTTTATCACCTTCCACCTTGGTTTCTTTGGAATTCATGTTCTTCTTCGCAGCCATAGCCTCCTCGGCATTCATAATCTTGGACGCTTTTCCCATCAGGTCTGACATGGTTCTAGGTGGATCTTTGGCCAAAGTGTAGTACAACTTGTTGGGCAGTAGTCCACTCATCAAGGCGGTAATCGCTGTCTTCTCCTCATAATCAATTACTTCGAGTTTCTCGTTATTAAAACGAGTTATATAATCTCTGGTACTCTCACCAGCCTTTTGTCTAACACTTAACAAATGCGCTACTCGTTTAACAGGCTTTGCCCCAAAACAGAAATTCCCAATGAATAACTCGGCCAGCTGAAGAAAAGTTGAAATCTTACCCCGAGGAAGATTATTATACCACATTTGAGCAGATCCGGTAAGAGTTTTCGAGAATGCTCTGCATCTCATCTCATCTGGAACAGCATAGATGTCGGTTGCAGCTTGGTATTGTTCTATATGAAGGACAGGGTCTGTCTTTCCATCATATTTGGGGGTCACAACAGGTGCTTTGAACTTTGATGGTGTTGGAAAATCTACAATGGCCTGGACAAAAGGTGTTCCTCGAACAAAAGTTCGTTGTAGAGGATTCTTGGCTTTAGCCATTTCCCCTAATCTATCCTCCACCCTCTGAATAGAGCCTTTCCATGCATCATTTCCTTCCTCGGGCCTGTTGGTTCGAGCAATTGATGTGGCTTCCTGGGATCTCCCTTAAATCTGATGGTCGTCGAAAAGTCCTCGATGCGACTTTAGGAGGACTTCTACTACTTCTAGGTCCTAATCGATCAAAAGGTGATACCCTGCTTAACCTCTCTAGCACACTAGTCCTTTCTGGAGAGAGAGTGATACGTTGTTCAGTATCTGTGGCCCGAACTGACGAAGTTTGTCCAGGTTGATAAGAAAAATCTTTAGATTCCTCAGTACGATATGAATCAGTATGCCTAGTACGTGAAGAAGGTAAACGAGTATTTCTTTGAATACTTTGTAGTCCTGAATGGGTTGGTGCACCGCCATGGAGGGTTTGTAGGAGTTGTCGCATCGTCTCTTGCATGACTGTCTGGCCCTGAGCCAGATTTGTCATTATTCCAGCCAGATCTGGAATATTAGGCGGAGCACATAGATTTGGAGGGCTTCCAGCATTTCGATTGCTGGGTTCTGGAATATCAGCCATTTGTGATGAATTGTTCTTGATGAAAAACGATATTACCAGTTGTTTCCCACAGACGGCGTCAATCTGTTAATGTAAAAAATTAGATTGTATCTAATTATTTAATCACAGATAAAATAAATGAGATAAAGAAGTTTTAAAGTGGTTTAGCCTTATAAGAATGGCCTACGTCCACTGTTTCTGCTATAGATGACGGTTTGGGAATTCTCGATTACAAGTTCAATCAAGAAATTCCGGTCTCCTTACAATGAGGGTAATACAATGTATTTATAGCCCTGAGGCTGTAATGTGAAAGGGTAATACATTAAATGGTGTACATGTGAAAGGGTAATGTATTAAATGCCCCTTAAGTGTATACATCTGAATGATAAGCATTTAATGAACAGTCAAACTGTTGGTTATCCTGCTATTAATGCTTTGCTCGAGGTGCAGCTCGGACCGCCTAAGCTGCTCGGACCGCCTAAGTTCCTCGGTGTTGAAAAGTTCCTCGGAGAGTTTGAGTTGGTCAGGGAAGCAGTGTTCCTCGTTGTAGCATGGTTCCTCGGAGCGTCTGAGTTCCTCAAAAGTGTTTATTGTTGCCACGTAGATTGCCACGTGTCTTCATCCGATTGAGCCATGTCAGCAGACTAAATTTGGTATCGACACCTTGGAAATGGATTTGGATGATACATATGGTAATTGATGGTAGTTAGATGCATTTGGGGTGTATTAGTTCCCTTAAATGATCTTGGTTGGGTTGGTTTTGGTTTAAGGAGAAATTTGGAGTTTAGAACTCCATAGCCAAAACTTGGCAAATTTGCAGAATCGAATCGATTCGGCCTGGCCGAATCGATTCGCCTTGAGGCAGTTTCCAATCCTGAGTCGACCGAATCGATTCGTCTCATCCAAATCGATTCGTCTCGTCCGAATCGATTCGATAATCATGCAGATTCCCCATTTTCCTGGCCGAATCAATTCGGCTAGGCCGAATCAATTCGGAAATCCTGCATTTTTCTTTTGTTTTCCTTTTCAAATTTCAACCTTTTTCTTTAGGGTTAGGACCTAGGAACCTTCTTCAAAGAAGTAAACTTGGAGTCCTAGAGTAGTTATTGAGTTTGGTCACTACCCTAGACTAGAAATGGGTTCATCTGGGGTTTGTTCCGGGGAGGTTTAAAGTAATGTTAAGGCATTACTTCTTTTATTAAATTTTTTAGAAGTTAGGAAGTTAAATGCCCTAACTTGGAGATTTAAGGGCTTATAAAAGTTATATGAACTTTGGGGATTTGTAGGATCATAATGATCATTTGGAGATTTAGTTGGGACTTGCAATTTGAGGAATATCGATGATAATATTCAACGGGAATAGGTTCGAATAAAATGAACCCAAATTGTTTAAAGATGATAGTTTCAACTAAAATAAACCCAAACTATGTTAATGATGATTGGTTCAAATAAAATGAACCCAGTTGTTTAATGATGATAGGTTCGAATAAAAAGAACCAGACACATGGATATTGGTAATGGAATTTTGGTAATGGTAAATTGAAATGAAAATGAGATATAATATGGTAAGTGTTAATTTACTTAAACACACCTCTCTAAATGACATCATAAGGGAAGTTCGCGCGCTTGGTGATGCCCCCTGGCTAGTGAATGCAGGGTGGATATAGTCCTAGGCCATATGCGGGGTTTTTATATATTTTTCTGCGCTGGTTAGGGGATTCCGGGTGTGGTCCTGACTTTCCCGCAGGCATATGGCCGCTTCCCGACGTTGCGTTATGATCCCAGGTTGTCTTGTATAGATAGGCCCTGGAAGATGATGGTCATTTAGGGGGGCGCCCAGTGGGGAAACTCAGAGGGGCGGTCTTAGAATCGTTATATGTATATGAATATAACTTTTCTGCTTCAAGTGGGACTTGATGGTTATATGCCATAAAGAGCATGGATACGTGCCATAAAGAGCACGGGAATGAGATTAATGAGATATGTGCCATAAAGAGCACTTGATATTAATGATATTTCTATTAAGGAATGGAAAGATGAAATGGTAAGATAATTAACTATGGAAGTTAATAAATGGTTTTATTCCGATTAAGGAATACAAAAGATAAGGGAAATTTGATAAATGAGGAAAGGTTTTTAAATTTAAGTTATTTACTTTTCTTCCTTTTATGTAAATGACATTTCATTTCATCATTTAGTTAAATTGTCTTAAATTGTAATTTAGGCTTAACATGCTAGATAACATGCCATATTATCATCCTTATCATTCATGCATAACTGTTCATTTCTATCATGCTTTTTATTCTTCTGGTGATCATATAGAACCCGACCCTGACCGATTTACTTTCCTTGTTGTATATATGATTGTATCCGCTCAGGTGCTCCCCCGCAAGGACGCCATTTTGACATTTCCATTCCTTTGCTTTTGACGAGCTGTAGGATTTTGCGGGTTAGTACAGGTCATTGTATTAGACGCTTTCATCTTTGTGTTCTAGATATGATCGGGTCTTCAACTCGGGCGTGTGGCCCAAACCTTTATATTTGATTAATGAATGTACTATGTAAGATATTTAAATTGTTGTACTTCGTTGTATGTAGTTGTGGATCGTTAGCCTATTCGGTCCTTTTGTATACTTTCGTCTTAGTCGTATTACATATACATCTTTTGGAATTCCACTTGCTTATCATATTGGGTTGTTTAAATTTAAATTTCTTAACTGCATTTTAAAATTTCTAAACTTTTTGGCAACCCGTTTTCTGATTTATTGGGTGGTTTTCCCTTATACTCGGTTTATTTTTGTGATGCTGAGGATGATATCCATCCATGATTCCTGTTACATTTGGGTATCGGGCTGGCCACCCCTTATCTCGGATCGCGGGTTGTCACATAACGCATACTCACATATATATAGGTATGGACACCACACATGACATAAAATGCAATAAGCATTTCACACTCGTATGTCAAAAATGTATCATATGGAAACGGAAGTGTTGGGGTGTGAACTAGTAACAATTAAATTTAGACCCAATCACTTAAAACATGTTCATGGAGTTCTCATTTGATTGCAAACTTTATCACATTTGAATATAACCTCATGTAACAATATAAATTGAACTCAATGAACAAACATACACAATGCATACCAGCCTAGAATGTTGATGATTCTACAAACCAATAGAGTCATGACATTGAAAGTACAACTAGGATAAATGGACATTGTGCAAAACGTTGATATACCATCCAAACTCCCTCAATTTAAGCATATTATTTTAATCTTTTGAATGAATAAATCAACAAAACAAATTAGGCCTTGAAAAATATTTTCCTTTAATGCCATTATTCTTTTAGGCCTTTGGACCACGTATTTCTTTTAGGTCCAAGCAAACGGTGGCTTACTCGCAAAGGATGATTGTTCCTTTCGGAGCCCTTCCCCGTGCACACACACACACACACACACACACACACACACATATATATATATATATATATATATATATATATATATATATATATATATATATATATAAAATCTTTAATCACTCAATTCTCGCACGCATCAGATTTTAACATGCACTAGTCCTCCTAGGTCACATAACATTTAGATGACAAGATTGGTAGGAGAACACCTCACAAAGCTCAAATATACATATGAAGTTATAGTTTCAAGTGAGCTCGTGCATGTGTGAATTAAGGCATATAAAAATAGAATCCATTATATTAACACAAAATCCAACTACTCCACGTAAGCATGGTAAAGAACATTTTAAGGATTGATAATCTAAACCAAAAGTTCAAGCCATATGGGAGCGAAAAAAAAATCAAACACAAGTACATGCCATATTAAGTGTGTCAAACTAAAATACACACAAACTAAAAATCTTTTTGAGTTTTTTGAAAAATTTTAACCAAAATTAAAGAATATGTACTCAAAAGACAAACAAAAATCATTTGAATTTTTCATTAAGACTACATTACTGAAAGGGTAAAACACAAATGATAAACAAAAATCTTTTTGTAATTTTCATTTAATGCAAACTAAAATAAAAGAAGTATAATACAAAAGATAAACAACAATCATAATTCTAGCATGTGATAAAGCATGTAGTATAGACTAGAATAATGATTAAGAAGCATACAATTAGCATGATAATATAGCATGAAGTACAAAAGCTAAAGTATGCAAACAACTAACACATTTAACCTTTAGATTTAGCAAGGGAGGAAGCATGTGAATGTAAATGAGAATAAAAAATCCTATCTTGTAAAGCTACCAAGTCAGATCTCCTAACCCAAACTAACGACGAATGATGATCATGGGGTGTAGGAATCTTGGCTACCTCGGTTGCCTTACGTTGGGATTTTCTAGGACCTTGTTTAAGATCAAAACAAAACTTCCTAAGATGACCTTTTCGACCATAATGTGAGCACCTAAAGACTCGGCGAAAAGACTTACCTAAGGAATGATCTATAACATTATTCCTAGAGGATTCTCCTAAAACATTGGTTTTAGCTTTAATAAAGGAAGCGTTACAAGAATTAAAGCCTAAACCACAAGTGTCATTTTTTATTTGAACCGTTCCTAATATTTTATCTAATTTCTCCGAATGACACTCCAAATAAAATTTGACTTTACTAGAGTCTTTTAATCTATTTTCTAATTCTAAAATGTTAGACTCTAATAAAACATTTCGCTCTTCAAATGCAAGAAGCTCCTTTTTCAAGGATTCCATTAAACCTTTAAGGCTATGTCTCTCACCTTCTACATATTCAAGCTTCTCACGAAGATCTCTCTCACGTGTCCTAAGGTCTTCCACTAAAACACTCTCATTAATGACCTTGACACGCTCTCTTAAACTAGCTTCTAACTTCAAATTTATTCTTTTTAATTTAATAGATTCTTCATATAATTCTTGAAACGCAATTTGAAGTTCATTCACATCAACCTCCTTATCACTTTCACTCTATCTTTCTTCTCCACTCTCACTACCATCATCTCTTTGGGATTCACAAATAAAAACCTTAGAAGTATCAAGTGTTAAATTTCATCACTAAAGGAGTGCTCACTTTAACTCACATGACTTGCCATAAAAGCCACAAAGTTGGGCTTAGTGGGGGAATCGGGTTCCTCTTCCTTATCACTATCACTAACGGTTGCATTAATAGAAATTTATTGCTTACCCTATCTCCTTAGTTTAGTGGGGCACTCTTTTGCCCTATGGTCATACCCTTAACAACCATAACAACTATTTGACTCATCCCTATTTAAATTTTCATTAAAAGTTTTAGGGATCTTCTCAGCTCTGTCATGCTTAGAATTTTCAAATTTCTTACAATCATGTTTAAATTTATCTTTGTTAAATTTAAGAAATTTTCGAAACTTCCTAGCAAACATAGCCATATCTTTCGAGTCACTCTCACTTTCACTCTCTACTACTTGTTTTTCCTCCTTTTGGGCTTTTAAAGCAACGCCCTTATCTATTTTCTTTTTCGTTTTACAGGGAAACATATCTAGTTCATAGGTTTGTAAATCACCTACGAGCTCTTCTAATTTCGTAGAGGCTAAAGTGGGTAAAGAATTTAGCACGGTCACCTTAGGAATAAATCTATCGGGTAGGGACCTTAAAATTTTCTTTACTACTCGTTTGTCGGGTATTTTCTCACCTAATTTAAAATATGAATTTACTATATCGGAAAGTCTAGCATAAAATTCATCAAAAGTTTCTTTTTGATTCATTTTGATGGTTTCAAATTGAGTGGTGAGATTTTGGAGTTTAGAAGACTTAACGACACTAGTTCCTTCATGAGTGAGTTGTAAAATATCCCAAGCTTCTTTAGCGATTTCACACGTCATAATGCGTCGGAATTCATTCGGTGTGACCGCACTAAACAAGGCATTTAAACCTTGGGAATTAAAGTTTGCAAGTTTAAATTCATTCTCACTCCATCTATCGGTGGGCTTGGGAACACGTTCATTTTCAACTAAATATGTTGGTGGGGACCACCCGTTAACGACAGATAATCAAACGCTCTCATCTAGAGACCTAAGTGTCGAACGCATACATGCTTTCCAATATGCGTAATTAGAACCATCGAAAATATGAAATTTTGAAAATGGAAAAAATTCCATTTTAGTCAAAAATATTTAAAATGATCTTAAACGCAATAATTTAGCGATCCCGCTCTGATACCAATCTGAAAATGCGAGATTTTCTAAATCAATGCTATGATACCACTTGTTGGAAACGATAGGCCCCCAATTTTTAATTTTACAAAAAGTAATTTTCTTTTAGATGCGGAATAAAGATGGCTCAACACAACATGCATAAATAATAAATTTTAATTTCTTTCAAATTAAAATTAAACTAAACAAAAAGTGATATTAAATTAAACAAAAAATTAATTTTTCACTTAAACAACATAATTCAATCCAAGTCCTAAAATTTGCCTAACAAATAATTAATTCAATTTGCAAATTAGGCCAAACCAAATTTTATCAAATTAAGGTAATGACTTGAATTAAATTAATTTTTACCCAAATTAAATTTGCACCAAATTAAATAAACCAATTTTATCTTTATACCTTAGCATGCATCTAATGTGAATTTATAAAAGATAAAATAAACAAAGAACCACAACGCCGTGATATACGAGGAAAAACCCACAACGAGAAAAAACCTCGAACGACCCTAGCCTCAAATTCACTAAGTACGGTTTTACAAGTACAAGAAAAAAAAGATTTACACCACTCGACTTGACTTCATCCAAGCCTCGATGCTTCTTCTTGTACACACCTCTACCTAGAGAATAACCACAGAGGTCCACCGAGGTCTCGAAATCCATCGATCGGACTTTTTCGATCACCGGCACTCGAACAAGGAGCCTTTCTCCAAGTGGGTATGTCACAGTAAAAAAACTTCTTCGTTATGGAATGTAGAAGCAAACCCAAACTTCTCTTCTTTGAGGTGTAGAGAAAAACCCTGTGCCAAACACTCCAAGCAAGGATATATATTAAGGAACTTGGAATAAACTACTATGGGTGTAAACTAAAAGTGTTTAAGGATGATTTCCTTGAAAAACAAAACACTCAAAACCTGAATCTTTTCATGGAAAAATTAAACTCTCAAAAACTCTCTCTAGGAGATAGAAGAATATGAAAAGGTTGGTTACAAAGAGTTGGTTCTTGCACCTTTGTAATTCTGGAAAAACTAATGGGAACAAAAGAGTGGAGTAGTGGAGAAAACTGCTAAAAAATTTCCCTAAAAATTTCCCACCGGAAATCTCGTTCGAACGGCCCTTCTAACGAAGTTCCAGAGGCCATTGGGAAAATTTCGTTGGCAAACTCGTTCGAACGACATTATCGTTCGAACGACAAACTCGTTCGAATGACAATATCGAACGAAGTCCCAGAATGGTTAAAAAAATGATTTTAAGCCCAGAAACTTTATTTTAAAGCTTTAAAGAAACCTTCTAAAAATAAACTTCTGTTTAAAATAAAATTACATCCTTTATTCAATTATTCCAAGTCTTCCTATATATATATATATGCATTCATACCTTAGGAGCATTGGAACCAATGTTGTTGACGTAGAAACGAGGGACACTAAACCCAATATATGATGAAGCTTTATAATCTTGGGCGCTACGTCTTCAACTAATAAGTCATAGGCTTAGATGAATACACTTCAACACTATCCTATGACTCAAATGTTTTTGTCCAGAATTGAGTCAACACTACATTAAGACTCAATCAGATACTTGTGTCCTTACATTTTGAAATATAACACAAGATGTGTTTTGGACAAGTTCAGAATATGTATTCTAGATTTGTTAGTTTGATTACCCTAGGTTTTTAAAATTAAACCTATTACTAAGTCTTAAATGAGAAACCATTCACAGAAGCAATTAAGAACACTCAAGCAAATAAACACAGGATTTTTAACGTGGTAAAACCTAAAAGTAAAGGAAATATCCACGACCCCCTCTAGGGAGCAAAATAAATAAAATCCACTAGAAACAATCACAATACAAGTTATAGCACTAAGCATGCAAATTAAGATCCTAAATCTAAGTCAAGAAAATATACCTATACGAGTTACTCCACTCTCAAATGCTTCTAACTTGATTTGGATCTCCCTCCAGTGGCTTCCTTGCTTTGTACTTGTCCATTGATTGTGGCAGCTCTAACAACACCAAGTTTCTAAAAAAGAACCACTATATCTAAGTGTTCATGTGAGAGATGTGCGCTAAATGCAGATTATGCAACCCACCCTCTCAGAATAGTTATACAGACAAAATCCAATAAATCATCAACTTCTATATGACATGTAAATTCTGATTCAACTTATTTTGAAAAATAAACTTCTTATCAAGGTCAGATCTAAAAATAATCTTGCTATTAAAAAGAGCCAATATCTTATATGTCTCAACCTTATTTCTTTACAAATTTATTTCACAAAATGTGAAACATAAACTGGGAGATATAAACTCTTTTAGATTTGAGAAACTTGTGTAACAACCCGCGTCATTTTTGGGGTATTTTCAAAATAAAGAGAAAAAAATTAAATTTTTAGATAAAATTATTTTTATTGCTAAATCTTGTTGGTTATTATTTTTAAAGGCGATAATTTCAAACGGTTTCGAAAACGGAGTTAAAACATATTTTATATTGATTTTATAATTTTTGTCCCTTATAATTTTTTCAAGGAGAACTGTCAGATTTTAGGCATGATCGATCGATCGATGCCTGGGGGTCGATCGATCGACCACCCTAAAAAACGTGCGCAGCAGGTAATTTTAGGAAGTTGTTTTGGTTTCCAACTCTTGGTATTTGTACCTTATATAAAGGGATCGTTGGCTATTGTTTTGAAACAGCCTTGGCCACAAAAATACTCAAAAAACATATTTTCTTTTCATCTCTTTTATACATAAACAGTACCCTTTAATTTATGCTTTCAACCTTAGGTTTTTGTGGTGTTCTTGGGGGCTGTTTTGAGGATGATCTTGGAGGTGTTTTTGTGGATATTTGAGGACTGATTTTGATGGTGTTATCTGCGTTTCTGGGTAGATTTATGGTTGGTTTCTCACCATGGTTTGAGGTATGGGGTTTTACACAATATGCTCCTAAATCTCGTGAGTGTTTATTCCGTTGAATTCTTGTTAATTGAACTCCTATTTGAATTGATAAATTCTTGGAAATCTGGAAAAATAATTGTTGAATTATTTTGATTCATGTGGTACTATTCATGTTGTTGTTGAGCACGTTGTCATGAGATTTTAGTATGGCACGGAAGTTGGGCACCCGCCAAAATTCCTTATTCTCGAAGCTATGACTTGATAAAGCATATGCGGATGGGGTGAGGCCTGGTGACCCGGTTAATGTGTTATTGAGAAATTTATTGATAAAATGCTATTGAGATTTGCATTATTTGATTTGAATGTTCGTATTCGTATTGTTACGTTTTATTCATCGCTAACATTTTTGTTGAGCATCTTTCCTGTTGTATTGTGTACTTCCCCATATTTTCTTTTAGTGGCAGGTTAGCGCGAATTTTGGGGCGCTATCGGAGATTGTTTATTTAGCGTGGATTATTTGAGAAGGATTTTAATACAAGAGATGAGAAGATTGCATTTATTTTGATGTATAGAGCATTGGAGATTTATTGGTTTTCGAGATAGTTAGATTGTTGTAATTATTTCGAGAGAATTTTTATATTTGAAGATTGATATTAGTGGTTTCTCGTTTGTATTGTGTGATTTTTAGATGCTCTATACCTTATTATTTGTGGAATTGATTTAGTTTATCGATAGTAGCGCTCCGTTCGCTCTCCCCGAGCGGACGGGGTGTTACAACTTGAAAGAATTAGAAATCTTTTTTTCAAAAAAATTGAAATCAGAGAAGGATCTTGTTGAAAATAAATGAGAAATATAATGATCCAAGAGATAAAAACCTAGAAAAAGGTCGTGTGATTTTCTCTTTGGAAAACCTCAAATTTTCTACTGAGAAATCTGAGTTTTTCTTAGAGATAGATTTTAAAAGAGAAATCTAGTTTGAAGAGGTCTTCAAACAGAAAATACCCCAACACCTTAATGCTCCCAAAAACCCTAAATCTAACTCTCAATATTGGGTTTTCTAGTATTTAGAAGTGGAAGGTTTGGTTGTGTGGTATTCGGGAGAAAACACTTAGGGTTTGATCTTTGGATGAACTAGGGTTTTCTATCTTCTCTCTTTTTCCCTCTTCTCTCTAGTTTTCTTTCTCTAAAAAATGAGACAAAATAAAAAACTTCTCAAATGCTAACCCATGGACTCCTTTTATACTAGACGTAGAAGGATCGAGAAGGCTGAACCAAATCAAGGGCTGAGATTCACTCGACTGTAGGGCTTCACATCTAACGATTCTAAACAAGCAGTGATTAAACTAACACTGATTGGTTCTAACTGGGATCACATGGATTCTGATGGAACGCATCCAGATCATTGATAAAAGTGATATAAGGGATGAAATTCACTCTTTTGTTCAAGACACAAAAGAAACATAAATCACTTCAATAGAAAGGCAACATGTGTATGGATGCGATTAGATTAAAAAAATGTGTGTTTTGAGTTTTCTAAAAATATGAATTGGACCCCTAGAATTCTCTAGCGCATTTGGTTTCTACCCTGAACAATTTTTTTTAGGAAAAATAGTGTTTACATTTTAACCTCGAACATTTAAAATCACAAAATAATTAATTTAGAAAAATCATTTTTTATGTTTTAAAAATGTTTTAAGTGATTTAAGAATGTAAGAAAAATTCCTTAAAAATAATATGACCCTTGCGCACACATAATATCAAAAATATGCAGTGTAAGTATCCTAAAGTGGTCATGAGGTAGATATAACTTCCCTTTGATGTGGATTATGAGGTTCTTGGACTGGATATCTTCTTTGATACTTGGATACTTTGAGAGAGAGAGAGAGAGCAACTCTTGAAAATCTAACCTACTTTGTCTCAATGTTCAGACTAGTTGGAACTCCTATATGATATAGACTCAAGTAAGTCAATCATATAGTGTGTTTTCAATCTCCCCCTTTGGATGTTAGAGACAAAATTCCCTTGCATAACCTGTACTCGTGGGTAAATAGAAAAATCCTAGATTTCCTATACAAAGTATCTAGCTACCCTTTCCCATCCTAGAACCGAAAATAAGAGAAAGAAAATACATCACTCAACTATAATACAAACTAATACCCTAATAAATAAGACAAGCTATACAATCGGGCCTGATAAATGCCTAAAATAAATAAACACTCAATGGCATATTAGTTGAGTTATCAAAAAGTAAGATATGAAATATAAACCAGGTACATGAATTATAAGCTAGCTACTCAAGTTCCTCTCCCCTAATTTTTCTTAAATATACAACGGGGTAAAAAGATATAAAGCAAGAGAATATGTAATATGAAAACAATACAATCAGTAGCATAATCAAAGGCAAATGCAAGGGTCTCCGACATTAAGTAGATGTTAGGAGGTTCCTTTTGTCATTTTGAGAGATGTCCATGCCCTAAATCCTCAAAAACCAATTATTAACGAGCAACTAACTAGGCTATGATTGATGTGTCAATTATGTAAGAACTATCATACCTATGGCATTACGAAGATACTCAAATATAATATTATCAAGCGATTTAGTAAACAAATCAGCTAACTATTTTTCCATATCGAGATACCCAATGTCTAATTCTTTAGATTCTATAAGATCATGAATAAAATGATGTCTAATTTTTATGTGCTTAGTTAGGGAGTGATGGACTGGATTTTTTGTTATGTTTATGGCATTCTGGTTATCGCAATACATAGTTAATTTTTTTCAACGATACCATAATCACTAAGCATTTGCTAATCCATAACAATTGGGAACAACAACTACCGGCTGCAATATATTCGGATTCAGCCGATGAGAGAGAGATACAATTTTATTTCTTAATACTCCAACCTACTAAATTATTTCCTGCATAATAACAGGTGCCAGAAGTACTTTTACTATCTTTCGAACACCCTGTCCAATTGTCATCAGTGTATCCTATAATAGCACTAGTGGTGTCATTAGTGTACCAAATACCGTAATTTTGAGTACTCTTAATATAGTTAATGATATGTTTGACACTTAACATGTGTGATTCTTTGGGTGAACATTAGTATCTTGCACAGACACATACAATGAATGCAATATCAGGTCGGGAAGCAGTAAGGTATAAGATGCTCCCTATAATACTTCTATAATCAGTTGGGTCAACATTTTTCCCATTTTCCTTTTTGGATAATCTAGTAATCGTGCTCACGGGTGTACGTACAGGTTGGAGTGTTCTAACCCAAATTTCTTAATGAGATCAGATGCATATTTTGATTGATTAATAAAAAGACCATCATTAAATTATTTGACTTATAGACCTAAAAAACATTGTAATTCACCAATTAAAGACATCTGAAATTCGAATACATTATCTCAGAAAAGTATTTTACTTGATTAGGAGAGGTTGAGCCGAAAATTATATCGTCTACATAAACTTGGGCAATCAAGACATATTTGTATTAATTCCTAACGAATAAAGTTGGATCATTTCCACCTCGAACATACCCATGAGAGTTTAAAAATGTAGACACGCGCTAATACCAAGATCTAGGGCTTGTTTCAATCCGTATAAGGCTTTATTAAGTCTAAATACGTGATCAGGATAAGTGGTATTGATAAAACCTTTAGGTTGTTCTACGTATACTTCCTCTGTTTAAATTCCATTTAAAAATGCGCATTTAACATCCATTTGAAAAGGTTTGAATTATAAATGGCATGATATGGCTAAAAGAAGATGAACTGACTCAAGACGAGTGACAGGGGCAAAAGTTTCGTCAAAGTCAATTCCTTCAATCTAAGAGTAACCATGTGCTACTAACATAGCCTTATTTCTAATGACCTCCCCATTTTCATCAGTTTTGTTTTTTGAAAATCCTTCGAGTGCCGATAACCGTCTTATCTTTTGGCCTAGGAATGAGATACGAAACATCATGAATCTAAAACTGGGCAAGTTCTTCTTGCATGGATTTAATCTAGAAGGATTCACAAAGGGTATCATTTACCTTTTTTTCTTCTATAGGAGAAACGAAACAAGAAAAATGTGCTACCTTTTGAAGTTGGGATCTAGTTCTAACTGGCTCAAAAGGATTACCAACAATCTTGTCAATAGGATGGTCTTTAGAAACCCAAGTGGAAGTGAATCAGTTATCTCTAGAAAGTTAGGGATGAAATTGGTTTCTTCCTCATCCAGGATGACTGGTTGACTGACACTAATCTCAGCATTAGTATCATTTACAATTACATTAAAAGATTCCATAATGACTTTGGTTCGATAATTAAAGACTCGAAAAGCCATATTATTTTGTGAATAACCAAGAAAAATTCCTTTTTCTCCCTGGGTGTCAAATTTTGAAAGATGTTCCCTATCCTTACAGATATAACAAACACTTTCGAAGGTTTAAAAATATTTTAGGTTGGGCTTTTTGTGGAACCAAAGTTCATATGAGGTTTGTTTGGAATTTTTCCTAAGGTATACACAATTACTGATATGACAAGCGATTTGAACGGCCTCCACCCAAAAATACTTTGGTAGATTTTTCGCATGTAACATCACTCAAGCCATATCTTGTAGGGTTCGATTTTTGCGTTCATTAATTCCATTTTGCTGAGGTGTCTTAGGCGCACTACATTCGTTTTTGTAACCATTTCCTATACAGTATTCTGAAACACTAGAATCTTTGAATTCTCCACCTTTGTCACTTCTGATGCGACATACTTGGGTGTCCTTCTCGTTCTCAATTTTTAAAAGAATTTTTAAGAACTCACTAAAGGTATCGAATTTATTTTTCATAAAAGCCACCCATGTATATCGTGTGTAATCATCCACAATAATAAGTATATATCTGCTACCACAGAAGGCGACAGTTCTAAAAGGAACCATAAGGTCCATGTGGATCAATTCCAAAGGTTTTGTAGTTAAGACATATTTAACTTTCTTGTGAGGAGATTTACTTATTTTTCCTTCTTAACAAGGACCACAGACGGGATTAAAAGAGTTTTTGATTTTTGGTAATCCTCTAACTATTTCTTGGGAACTTAACCTACGAAGATTATCAAAATCTATATGTCCCAATCTATTGTGCCATAGATCTACACCTTATAATCTGGAAATTTATAGTATTTAGACATAATAATGATTATGTAACAGTTATCCTAATATCTATTTCCTATTAAAATACAGTTTCTCTTTTCATCAAGAATTTTGTAATCAGTTTTTGAAAAGGTAACAGTATGATTGGAATAAAAAAATTGAGATATACTAAGTAAGTTAGCCTTGAGACCTTTAACTAGAATAACGTCATTTAGTTTAGGGAGACCTTCCTCACGCAATGTTCCCTTACCTATGATCTTGGATGAAACCCCATTACCAAACACAACACTACCTCCAAGGAAGTCTGTTTTGTTTTTTAATTTGGTTTCATCCCCGGTCATATGTTTAGAACATCCGAAATCCAGGTACCAACCAGATGAAGTGCGTTGTGCCTTAAAAGCTGTTATGACAACATTTCACTTGAGTTGGGGTAATAATTGATCTTTTCTAATCCAAATGGGCCTGGTTTTTAAATATTTGCTACCCTTTGATTTAGAAAAGCTTTTTTTGGTCTTTCTAAATATTTTTTTAGTTCTAGATCCTCCATTCTTTTTATAGTTAGAGTTATGTGTGGTCTGCCTTGGGAAAACATAATTAATCCTATTCTTCCTAGAATAGTTGAAATTTGGATAAGTAGGTATGTACAGTCTCTTTTGAAAACATTTGGTAAAGGTGTGGCTATAAACATCGCAATATTAATAGTACTGATGTGTGGACTTTAATATTAAAATCTATAAATATAGGTTTAGCCCTAATAGGAATGGTTGTCTAAGTGTCATTTATTTTGGATTTCTGACATTAATCTCTAATAGGAGGACAAACGTACTTAGCTGTTCTATTAGATTTGGGTTGTTGAATACAATCAGTTTATTTACCCTTAGAGACATTTTTGAAACAATTTTCTTTCTGAGTATCTTGAACTTTCTGGCTTTCCATAACAAAAATAACATTTTCGGGGGAAACATTTTTACTAGTAATGACCTTTTCTCCAAAACCTAAGCCAGATTTGTCTTCAGAATCAAACTTACTTACTTCAACAATTTCTTCATAAGATTTCAGTTGGGTTTCAAAATGTAAAATTTTTTTAAAAATATTTGAAGTTTTCTGTTTTGATTCTTTAATCTCAAGAAGAGAAGATTTATATTTTTGCTCTAAAACATAATTTTTCTCAGATAAGTCTTTGATTTTTAAAGAAAACTCTTTTGTTTCAGTCTCATGGGCAATACATTGTGCTGTAAATTCCTCAGCGTTCTTCTTAATCGTCTGGTTAAGTAAATCAATATGTTCATTTAACAGCTTCACCATTTTATTAAGACGGGTACTTTTCTTAAGTGTTTTCGTGTATAGCTCTTGAAGATCATCGTCGGACTCACTATGTGACTCTTGTGTAGTGTCTCATATAGTGCTAGTTTCTTCTGTGGAACTTGCACACACTTTAGATTTGTCTGCAATGTTCTCATGCAGACACACCCGTATACTATCATTTCCAGTGCTATTTTTATCACCAGTAGACACTATGTTATCATTTGTAGATACAGTAAGAACATTATCAGGCACAATTGAATCATGGGTAGTCAAACATTCATTATCATCATGGTATATGATTTTAGCAAAAAATGACATTCAAGACTCATCATTATGGGTTGACTCAGTTTCATCTGAATCAGAATCACTAGAGTCGCCCCATGTTTTACATATGGTTTCCCTATTGTTCTTATTCAAATTAGTTTTGCATCTATTGGCATAGTGTCCCATTCTACCACATCTATGACATTTCACATCCTTGAAGTCAATAATGGGTTTATTTTTGTCATAGGACTATTTGTCATTGTGTCTTTTATGAGGTCTGCGATTTTAATTACCTAGATAATTTTGTTAGCCTTGTTTAGAGTCTTCTGCATTTTTGAATTTGATAATCTCTCTGAAATGCTTGCTCATAATAGCTATTTCAAGGTCATAGTCTAAGTGACATATTTTAGATGAAGACAATTGTGATGAAAACACAACATTAGAACCAGTGGGTCTCTTATTTTGGGTAGTCAACTATTTTTTAAACTCTAACTCCATCTCAACAGTTCTTAATTTGCTATTTAGCAACTCAAGAGTCAGGTTTGGGTCATCCATTTCTTCTATGGCATATCTCTTATTGTCAAACTTAGGAGGTAATGACCTGATAATCTTTTGTTCTACTATAGGTTATACCAATTTCGTGTAATTTTGTGAAAATATCAGTTAGCCTTATGTAGAAATCATCAAAAGATTCATTGTCATCCATAATCAATGTTTTTTACTTCTAGATTAACATTAGGGTTTTTCCAGCCTTAACACGTTCATCACCCTCATGGGTGGTGACTAAGGTGTCCCAGACCTATTTGGAAGTAGAACAGGTAGATATTCTTTTAAATTTGTGTTCTTTAATGGAAAAAAAGATAGAGTTCTTGCCCTTATTATTATTTAGATACATCTTTTTTTCTTCTGTAGTAAATTCGCTAAGAAGTTTCTTAACCCTTGTGGGATAAATTTTAGATAAAGAAGTAGTTGGATGTTCATATCCTTTTTCGATCATATCCCATACATCATCACCAAGAGTTCCTTGAATGAAAGAAACCATTCGTACTTTCCAGTAAGAAAGTTATTTCCATCAAAGAAAGGTGGTCGGGAAAGGTTACCTAACTTCTCAAATCTTTCATCCATATTCAGAACTTTAAGATTTCGAAAATAGTTTCTAGAGTTTCAGGATTAAAAATATTTGATAAACCTTCTCTGATACCACTTGAAAATAGCTTGTTAACTTAGTTAATAACAAAATGTTATTGAATTAAGTCAACTCTGATAATAAACTCCTTGAACAAAACTCTTTTTGAAATATAACACAAGATGTGTTTTGGACAGGTTCTGAATATGTATTATGGATTTGTTGGTTTGATTACCTTAGGTTTTTAAAATTAAAACCTACTACTAAGTCTTAAATGAGAAACCATTCACAAAAGCGATTAAGAACATTCAAGCAAATGAACACATGATTTTTAACGTGGTAAAACCCTAAAGTAAGGAAAACTTCTACGTCCCCCTTTACGGAGCAAAACAAAAAAATTCCACTAGAAACAATCACAATACAAGTTACAGCACTAAACATGCAAATTAAGATCCTAAATCTAAGTTAAGAAAATATACCTACACGAGTTACTCCACTCTCAAAGTCTTCTGACTTAATTTTGATCTCCCCCCAGCAGCTTCCTTGCTTTGTCCTTGTCCACTGATTGTAGAAGCTCTAACAACACCAAGTTTCTCAAATAGAACCACTATATCTAAGTGTTCGTGTGAGAGTGTAGGTGTCCGTGATGTGCACTAAATGCAGATTATGCAACTCACCCTCTAAGAATAGCTATACAGACAAAATCCTATAAATCATCGACTTTTATATGACATGAAGATTTTGATTCAACTTATTTTGAAAAATAAACTTCTTATCAAGGTCAGATCTGAAAAAAATCTTGCTATCAAAAAGAGCAACCAAGATCCTATATGTCTCAACCTTATTTCTTTACAAATTTATTTTACAAAATGTGAAATAAAAACTGGGAGACATAAGCGGTTTTCGATCTGAGAAACTTGAAAGAATCAGAAATATCTTTTTTTTTAAAATTAAAATCAGAGAAGGATCTTTTTGAAAATAAATGATAAATATAAAGATCCAAGAGATAAAAACCTAGAAAAAGGTCGTGTGATTTTCTCTTTGGAAAACCACAAAATTTCTACTGAGAAATTTAAGTTTTTCCTATATATAGGTTCTAAAAGAGAAATCTGGTTTGAAGTGGTCTTCAAACAACAAATACCCCAACACCTTAATGCTAGCAGAAACCCTAAATCTAACTCTCAATATTGGGTTTTCTGGTATTTGGAAATGGAAGGTTTGGCTGTGTGGTATTTGGGAGAAAACACTTAGGGTTTTCTCTCTTCTATCTTCGAATTTCTTTCTTTAAAAAATGAGACGAAATAAAAAAAACTTCTAAAATGCTAACCCATGGGCTTATTTTATACTAGATGTAGAAGGATCGAGAAGGCTGAACCGATTCAAGGGTTGAGATTCACTCGACTGTTGGGTTTCACATCTAATGGTTATAAACATGAGGTGATTAAACTAACGCTGATTAATTCTAACTGGTATCAAATGGATTCTGATGGAATGCAACCATTGATAAAAGTGATTGTAACAACCCGTCCTTTTGGAGAAAATTAAATTCCAAAATTGAAGTATAAATTGGAATTTGGAGATTTTCCCGGAATAGTGAGTTTTGGGATTTTCGAGGATTAAATGATTTTCGATGGATGTTGTGATTATTTTTGGGATTATATAGGTCGGAATATTTTAATTATATGTCGCCATTGAGTAAAGCGACACGAGGTGAGATTTAATTTGGAAAACCCCTATTAAGTTGTGTGGGGTTGAAATAGTGAGTTGCGGTCAAGTACCTCGGATGGGAATTTCGACTGCGCCATGAGTCCCGGAATGTCCGAGATAGTCTAAAAAGAGTGTCCGATTATCGAAATTGAGTTCCGGGTAATTTTGGAGTTAAATCAGTTCGTAATTGAGTAAACGAGTCATTTTTGGGCTCCTTATAAAATGAGGGAGAGAGGGAGAGAAGAGAAGATAAAAGAGAAAGAAGAGAGAGAGGAGGAATAAAGGAGGAGAAAAAGGAAGATTCGGGACAAACTCCGCCGGATTCGGCTCGAGGTCGTCAGATTTCATCCTCTAGACAAGTGTTTACTTGCTTTATTTCATTTTGTGCAATTATCTCATATCATATTTGGTAAAATATGATTTTTGGGTTAGAACCCTTAAAATAAATTTGGTAAAATTTGGATATGAGTTTACATATTGATGTAATGTAAACTCTTAATGATTTCTAGTGTTAAATCCATGTAAATGGAGTGAAGAAATGGATTGAAATGGGTTAAAATGATAAGTTGGGGTTTTTATGGTTTTAGGGTTTAAATCTAAGAGAAATTGTTTAATCCCACAAATTTATGGAAGAATTAGTTGTAAATCAGTGTTAGGATGCCATTAGGGTTGTTGGTTGGGACTAGAAACCATTAAAATGGAGTTTGGATTGTTATTGGGTATTTTGGAGATTGAAACAAAACGCCCAAACTATGACCCTCGAACAGGCTGAATCAATTCGGGTCCAGGTCGAATCGATTCGCCTAAGGGGCTTTGGGTTTCTGGAATGGGCCGAATCGATTCGGTTTTATACCGAATCGATTCGCCATTAAGGACCTGTTTGCAGAACACTTTTCGAATCGATTCGGATTGGGGGCCGAATTGATTCGCCTACCCGAATCGATTTGCCAATGGGGCGAATCGATTCGCCTTGGTCAGAATTGCCAGTTTTCTCCCCTTAAGAGTATGGGGAGTTAAATTAAATTTGGGGACTTATGTGGGGGACCCTAGTTATGATGTGGGGGCTCCTAAAGGAGGGTTTTGAGGGTAAATAAACCTATAGATAGATGAGAATGCCTTGGATTGGTGTAGGGCATAACCCGGGAAAGAATACTCCCTGGATTATTTCAATAAGCATTTAGGCCTACATAATTATGCGTATAGAAAGCATAATTATATCGATTACTGTTGGGTGTATCCTAGGAGATAATTAGGATAATTTGGGGATATATATATTCACTTAGAGTGAATGGGTATAATTGGAGACATCCAATAAAATCCTTAGAGATGATTAAGGTATTTATTAGTTATAAAATTAAGAAAATGCTTTGGGTTTAATATCATGCGTATATGAAAGCATGATTATGATTCTTCGAAGAAATCTTTGGGATTATTGGTCATCGCTAGATGAGATTGGCAATTAGGGTTATATTTATATATTCGAGGAGGAATATATGTTATATGTATATACGATGTGATTAAAGTATATATATGATATGAGGTAAATGATTTTGAAAATATAAAAATGAATGTTTTCAAAATTGAAAATAAATGATTTTCAAAATTAATAAATTATGGTTACACACCTCCCTAAATCGCTATCATAAGGGAAGTTGCATGCGTATGGTGATGCCCCCTGGCTAATGAATGCAGGGTGGATATAGTCCTAGGCCATATGGCGATTATATATTTTACTGCGCTGGTGAGGTGATTTTGGGTGTGGTCATGACTCTCCCGCAGACATATGGCCGCTTCCCGACGTTGTTAGGTCCCCAGGTTGTCTTGTTTGATGGGCCCTGGAAGATGATAGCCATTTAGGGGTGCGTCCAGTGGGGAAACTTGGAGGGATGGTCTTAGATTTGTTAAAGCAATTCATGATAATGGATTAGCTTTATATACATTTCCTGGATATAAGAAGGGAAATGGGAGTATGTGATTTGATCAAAGCATTTTTATGATAATAAAAATGTCTTTGAGTACATTCCCTGGATATGAGAAGGGGAATGGGATGTTATAAAACGGAAAAGCATTTTTATGATAATAACACTGGCTTTTAAAAAGTTATTTGTTTTGTTAAAGCAATTCATGATAATGAATTGGCTTTTAAATATATTTCTCGGATATAAGAAGTGAAATAGAAGGTTTTGTTATGAGTATAGAATACACCTCAGTCCGGGAGATAGATTCGTATGTGTTATATAGTTGTATTATATGAGTAAATGAATTCTCATTCCGGGAGATAGATCCGGATGAATATAGAAATATGAATATATATATATATATATGGATAATTTGGGTGCCGAGGGTCTAATGGATCCCGATGATCGACCTTGCCGCATAGTAGTGTATCGGGGGGGTTCCTTGTTTGGATTTCGCTTAGCATTGTGTTGAGACTGGGGAGAAGTTTAATCCTTAGTGCTCTAATATTTAGTATTTCTTATATGGTGTATATATATATATATATATATATATATATATATATATATATATATATATGTTATGTGTTGAGGGTCTAATGGATCTCGACGATCGACCTTGTAGTGTATCGGGGGGGCGGGGGGTTCCTTGTTTGGATTTCTCTTTGCGAGACACCCCACGCATGAACTTGGCACAGTGTCGAGACTGGGGAGAAGCTTAGCCCTTAGTACTTTGACTATCTAGGGTTGATAGTAGTGGGGTGATAGACTAGTTTAGCAGGGTAGCTTGACTAGGATGTTTAGAGGGATGCGCTAGGAGTGCACTATTAGAAGAGAGGTGAGGGGTATCTCATGGGAGTGCGATACCAATTTAAATATGAGATAAAAAAAAATTTCTAAAAAAAATAAAGCATTTATGCACTTGCAAAATATTTTCAAACTCGGGCTCTGACCCTTTTATCTACTTTCCTTTCTTGCTATATATTATATATATATATAGGTGTCCAGACACAGGGACGCCTGGATGGCACTTCCTTCGAGTTAGACGTCAGCTGCAGTAGCTGTGGATGCATGCAGGTTTTTGATAGCCGTTTCCATTCTTGTACTCTAGATAGGAGGTACTATATAAATATTCGGGCCAATGGTCCAATTGTATTTATTTATTCTTTTAGAGCATCATTCGATATGGTTGTATATTTTGACCGAGTGTTCGGTTATTTTATTTCATTTCAGTTTCATTTACGCATATATTGTGTGGATGTTTTTAGTTTATTCGTTTAAAAAGATTAGTTAAGTAAAATTTTGACACCGGCCTAATAGGTTATTAGTAATTAAATGGACTTTCGACAGTGATACTAAGAATGATCCATATGAGACTCCTGTTATAATTTGATATAGGAGTGATCGCACGGTATTTTATTAGGCGGGGTGTCACAGTGATCTAAGGGCTGCAATTCATTCTTCTCTTCAAGACACAAAAGAAACACAAATCACTTCGATAGAAAAGCAACACGTGTATGGCAATGATCAAATAAAAAATGCGTGTTTTGTATTTTCTAAAAATATGAATTGGACCCCCAGAATTCTCTAGCGCATTTGGTTTCTACCTTAAACAAGTCTTTTAGGAAAAAAAGTATTTACATTTTAAACCACAAACATGTAAAATCACATAATAATTAATTTTAAAAAAATCATTTTTAATGTTTTAAGAATGTTTTAAGTGATTTAAAAATGTTAGAAAAATTCATAAAAAAATAATATGACACTTGTGCACACATAATATCAATAATATGCAGTTTAAGTGTCCTAAAGTGGTCATGAGGTAGATATAACTTCCCTTTGATGTGGATCATGAGATTCTTGGACTGGATATCTTCTTTGATGCTTGGATACTTTGAGAGAGAGAGCAAATCTTAAAAACCTAACCTACTTTTTACAATGTCCAAACTAGTTGGAACTCTTATATGATATAGACTCAAGTAAGTCAATCATATAGTGTGTTATCATATTTTCATATAAGGATTTTTCTATGTTGGCCCACTATAATTAGTTGACTTTTTGTGAGAATTTAAATATTTGGTATTCGTAATTATTTTCGTCAAAGAAATTTTGACTAACTCGAAAATGGCGATGTAAACCCATTTTTTTTCATTTCCATAGAATAATGTACCTACTTACAAATTAAAAAAATGATCTTATAAAAAAAACGATCTTACCATTGTACCATGCAGTTTGGTTTTTGTTTATGTGTTGGTGTACTAATCGGTAAAACTGATAATTTTGGTTTGATGATTTCAACGTTGGTTTGATGATTTCAAAGTTATTTTGTTATTCATATGTTCCATTTACCGACAAAAATGAGCGAAACCCATCCTTAATTTAACCAGTTTGACTTGTCTTGTGACCACTCCAGCCACCGTTTAACACTAAACACGATAGCCATCGTAGAAAATGCCGCCCATAGTATGAAGAGAAAACCACTTTGACTTAAAATATGGAAATCTTGAAATGACTTATGTGTATATAATTCTTGGATCTCAAACATGGGTATAAATTAGGGCTTTGTTTTGGAATATTTTTTCTCAAAGCAAACACATAAACTTATAGAGATGTTTAAACAAGTTTGGGAACTAAAAAAGCTTGAAAAGGTCTCTAAGAAATCTGTTACTTTGTACTCCTATTTATATGAGGTTTTCTAAAAACTAGATAAGGTTGAAAAATAAATTTTAGTTGTAAAACACGCCAGCTCGTTTGAATACCATTGTACCTAGTTAGAACGTCTTATGACATCTCGTTTGAACATGCGTAGGATTTATGAATAATTGGTTTTAATTAATATTCTTGGAGAAAAAGAATTGATTAATTGCATGTTTGAGTAGAAATAGCATGAGTTAGATTTATATCTATAGAGGATTGAAAATCATAGGAACCATGACTGTTAATACGAATTAAAATCTGGGTTTATGATTAACAATATGGGATGAACATATTTTTAGGGTTATTGAATAATTAGAGTATTTGAATGATTCTGGGCTACATTTGTGAAGATTTATGATGTTTAAATCATTAGAAATCATCATAGAGTATGTAGGAATGGTTAGAAATCATTGGTTTCAAGTTTGGTGCGTTATCATGTAAGTTGAATAATTGGGAATGGTGAGAAAATGCATGAAGAAGACGAACTGCACTTGCACCTACTCGGTCAATCGATCGACCCTTGAATGTCGACTGATCGATGGAGTCGATCGATCGATGATCCTGTCGATCGATCGACCCAGGCTGATTTCTTTTGTTAGTTGAGTTTTAATCATTTGCCAATGCTTGGAGGGAACCTTAGGGATGATATTGTACCCATGTAGGAATTGAGGGAAGACCAGTAGGTGTATAGTGGGGGTTTGTTATAATCATTAAGTGCAAGATTTGAATATATGGACCGACGAGGATAAACCGATCGAATAGTGCATCGGGAATTTGGGATTTGGGATACGGAGAGAGTGAACATCATTCCAAGGAGTATACCAGTAGGTTAGAGATAGCTTAAAATACGATAGTGAGATAAATCGTAAATAAATAAGTATGGTGAATATCAAAGCAAAAATATTACGTACGAATAGTATTAATAGGTTTTGTGTATACCTACTAAATTATATAGATACTTAGGTGGAGATAATACCTAAAGTATAATTGCCTATATTAGGGTCGAGGTAGGATTCCGAACTAATATATGAAAATAGTAAGTTGGGGTCGTGACAAAAAAGTTTCGAACCAAATGTATACAATTTCATTAGTGGGGTCGAGGCGATATTCCGAACCACTACATGAAATGCACTTGGGGTTGAGGTGACATTCTGAACCATATTCTTACTTGGTGTCAATGGACCTTTTCGAACCAAGAGTCCTTGATGTGTGTTAATAGGACATATTAGTAATGAATGAATTTGTAAGTATATGTTATGTGTGAAATATATACTGTATTAATAATCTACTTGTGCAAGTTAGTAGATAATGAGATGTCTCGAATACATCTAAAAGCAAATTAAGTAAGAAGACTTAATTATAAAACGGTGAAAGATAACAAGGCGTGAACAGTTATCTAAGTATATAAATCATGAGATATGATTACTATTATATACTAAGTGGGTGGAATGGGAACTTAGTCGCATAGATGAGTTCAGTTGAATACTATAGCTCTATTAGCTTAAGTAGTATATCTAGGTGGTCTAGGTACGGGACGTTAGGCGTGCACGATAGATGAGGAGTGAGGTAACTCAAGAGAGTGTACGCGAAATCTTAACATGTGTAATAAATAACTCATTTTATTGTGATAATCACTTGCAAAATATTTTCAAAACGTTTTGAGTACGAACTCTTTCTATAAAAAATATTTTCAAAACCTTTTAGGTGTCCAACTACAAGGAGGCCAGACTTTTAAGATTCTGTCAAGGGACTCGTAGCTACAGCTTTGTGGAGGCTGGCAGGACTTTGCATAGATGCTTCATCTATTCAGATCTAGTGTAGGATCTCATTATAGTATTCTTTTGGGACATGTTGTCCACAGTCTTTATTTCATATTTCAGTTTTGGATTACATTGGGTTTATTTAGCAGTTTTGGATTTTTAGTCGAATGTTGACTCGACAAGATTTTATCCTTTATATATTGCTACATGGTTTGATTCATAGTTTATTGTGAATGATTATCTATTACTTCCGCATGAGTAAATTGTCTTGAGTTAATGAAAGAGAAAATTTGACACCGGTCTAATTTCACTTAGGTGATTAGTAATTAAAAAGTTTTCGACAGTGATGCTAAGAATGAACCAACTGAGAAACCTGTTTTAATTTAATTTAGGACTGATCGCCCGGGATTTAATTAGGCAGGGTGTCACAAATCATTTTAAAATAACTAAAACTAATTTTATAAACTCCTAACACCCCCAAAAAATCCATAGCTCAATCATAAACATGTATTCATACCTCATTGAGATCCTCGAATGACAAAGGCGAAACTCGGCTCGAAATACGCTGCATACTCATTGTAGCTTTATCTTTGGCCATTATACTCTTCAGTAACACGTCACAGACATGAAGGATAAATAACTCAAATCCTAGTCTATGACCCAAATAAGTTTTCCAAACACGTAATTTATCCAATACAGACAAATTGACTCGATTCAAAATTGTTTCCTTATAATAACAATAAATTTCTCATCTGATCCATGCTATCCTACTTGGATCTTTAGCTTCATATACCACTAGCAATCGATATAACCAGTATATTAATGAACTCATAATATGCAACTAATCATGACTAAGCATGTAATCACATTAAAAACAATACAATTTCTCATCCAATATCTTGCAATACATAGGCTTCTAGTAGCCCCTACAAAATTAAACAACACAATGGACATGTCTGCTAGAAACTTTAATTATATAATGCCCCTCTACCGTGTCACATATTTTAACTTGAATAGGCATAACTATATACCTTTCATACAACTTTCAGTAGTATAGACTTTATTAGTGAACTAGCTCTATCTCAATTCCAGCCGACTCAATACGAACCTCGAGTTCAACAACAACAACAATAGATGATAATATGATCAAAATTTAAACAATGACATCAAGCCATGTTATAGCCAACTTGCATTTACACATTCAATAACGTCAATAATATTGACTACATATGCATTTATCATAATGATTGATAATAAAATAAGAATTTAAAGGTGGATAGGTTCAAGTTACTTATCGGATCAACACATTTTGAACAAATTCACAATATAGATGCTAATTCGCTCGTCATAAAAAATCAATTATAATATTCTCCATAATATTTACGATACAATAAAATATAGGCTTACTCTAAAATTATTTTTATATATTTTTGGTGTTAACATAACATGTTTTCATATTAAATTTTTATTCAAGAATCACCCATTTTTAGTTTAAAACTTCTAATCAACACATTGAGGATGAAATTAAACATAAACTTACTCCTAACAACCATCTATTTTTATAACCCTAAGATATATTACATCATCAGTATTCGTTTGTGCAGTTTTTACAATACCTAAATTTATGCTATAGTATAAGCCCAAATTTTACGGGATAAAGGTTCCTTAAAACTTCACTTAAATTCCCTACTATAGATAGTAGCATGGTTTATTATAATTACTAACCATACGCTAAGGATTTTTACCCAACCTCATGGTAATTATATTGGTTTACCTTGATTTTTAAACCATAAAACATCACATGAAATTATTTCACTTATTTTTGGATGGTCATAACATGCTACATAAATTATATAAATATATATATAAATTAATACATTTGGGATAACAACTTAACTCTAACTTTAACAGTTTAGTAAAAATATTGAACTACTTAAATTGCTATAAATAAATTGTAGGGGTTTAATATATGAGTCTTTATACAATGAAACACATTTCACACTAAAATAATCTAAAACTTCACTAAAATTAAAAAAACTAACATATTGTTAAGGAGTTTTTATGCGAAATTTCCAAATTAATTAATAAACATAAAAAATCCATATTTTCTGAATCAAATTTTACAATTTTTGTGTTCAAAGAATGATAAATTCAATATATACACTTAATAATTATCAAACAAAAAAAATAATATTAGGTTTCATGGACTCGAAGTTGAAATATAATTCGCCGTACACATATTTTTATAAAAAAATTGTACTATTGAGAAGAGGTTGAAATTTTGTTATGTCATTACTCATTGTTTTAGAATCCTGAAATAATTATTTCATAACTTTTAGAGTAATAATGAGTTGTGTTTTAATTTTTTCTCTCTAAGTAGCCATTAAATCTTGAAGAACTTCCATGGTTACCCATCATTGCTAGAACTACATTTAAGGGGAGAGTTTAAAGTAGAGTTGAGTTATCACCTTAAGATGAAATTTAATATCTCTTTAGTATCCTCCAAGTTTTCAACCCTAAGCTTCTAAAGAACTTTTTCATAACCTCCCATACTTTATTCTTCTCTAACCCTCTATTTTTTTATTTCACTCTTTCCTTTTATTACTTACTTTCTTATATTTCTGATGGAGAGAATATTTTTTTGTGTTTAGTGATTTTATTCTATAACTATGGGCTATGCATGGGAGCCTTAAGAAAATTACAACACTGTAACACCCCGCTTAAAATAATAATGGGTGGCCAGCCCTATACTACATTAAATCAGGAGTCTCCGATGGCTCACTCTCAACATCACCTGTCAGTACTAAATAATATAAGACTAACTACCCGATATCATATAAGTGAGATGTTAAAATTAAATAAAACATAGAAAAGACAACAAACCAACACTATAGGACTACTAATACAGGAGAAATGCATAAATACTTAGATAAATGAAATGCTAGAATAAAATGAAATGAGTGTATACAAAAAAAAAATATACCCGAATAAGCTGTCGGGTCACAGACAGTACAATAACTGAAATGGAATAAATATAAACATTTATAACTATCCCTTGGGTATAAACCCGATATACATAATGAAACCTATCTAGATTTACAAAGAAGTAGGAAGCAACTACAAACTAAATCCTGCAACGGTCTGCACCTGTTACGGCTCCCAAGACTCTGGATAGAAGGGCATCCGGCATCCATGCGGTGGGACACCTGTAATAGTATATACATACATATATAGCAAAGAGAAATATAAACGGGTCAGAGCCCGAGTGTAAAATTGTTTAGCAAGTATGTTAACCGTGCATAATAAATATAAATGCACTTATTTCATAAATTAAAGTGGAATCGCACTCTCGTGAAACCCCAACTCACCTCTCATCTAACGGCGCGCACCTATTCGCGTCCTGAAAACTTAAGTAAGTTACCCCACCCATAAGGACAACCTAACTTACTATAGGCACGACCTATACCCCCAAGACCTGCCTTCCTAACATAACCCAGTAATCTTTCCCATTCCAATTACACTTAATTATTTTTACACATATATGCCATATTAAGCTTAATTAATTCCGGTTTATAATTTAATCAATTATAATTCTTAATACGTTACCCATATACATTTAGTTTGAATCATATGATTTAATTTCTAAATAGCATGCATACAAATTATTAATGATAAAACTTCTCTCACTCTCAACATTGCACTACGTTTCGTGCGTGGGGCGTCTCGCAAAGCGAAATCCAAATAAGGAACCCCCCAAAGCACTACTTCTTGACAATATTGATCCTAGAGATCCGTTATGTCATACACACAATTTCTGTTTCTGCAACTACTGAAACGAGATTTCTCTCTAAGAGTAACCTCAAAATCACCAATAAATAACCTTGGGATAATGTAACCGAAACATTCCTTAAGTACGATACATCAACCCCCAATAATCTAGTACACCATAATCATCAAAGATGTACTCTATAAATATTCCATATCCTTTCATCTATAGGATATATATAAATATATATATATAGGTATTTATTCTAACCATATATATATATACAATCATCCATTCCCATATCCAAGTGTACATACCACATATGATGTACAATGGACATAAACATAATATACCCGGCTATATATATCGCCGATAAACTGCACCATGCTATCATCTTCCAGGGCATCTCACATACCATCTTGGGGACCACGGTCGGACTCAATATCACCGACATCGGGGCCAAACACACACACACGACGTCCCGGGAAGCGGTCATAGCTCCTAACCGGTCAATGAGACAAAACATACCCACCACGTCTCACCCCAAAAGAATGTAAATCACATAATAACACAATGGAGGACTATGACCTGGGGAATATCCACACCCTGCTCCTTGAGCCAGGATGCTCACCCTCTGCGCGGAAACTTCCCAATGATAGCATGCGCGGGGTATTCTTAACCACATAAGTATATATACCATTCACATGCACAATATATATACATCCATATGATTACATCATATAATTAAACCATCACATACGGTTTAAATATTCATATCATGTATATCCACTTTATTCATATCTCTACAAGTATATATATATATATACAACTATCTCTCGTTCGTATGTATAAGATTTATAAACTCGGATTTAAGTATATATAAACCTTAATATACAAGCCGTCACCCCAAACTCATTTAATTTACCTCGATATGTGAATACGATCCCTCACTTGAAGCATATTCATCCATTTCTCCTATGGTGAACAGTCTTCCAACATGTATGTATACATCCAACATTAAGGTTATCATCCAAAGTTTAGTGTAGGAAACCATCATTACACATCTCATTTATATTCGAAAGTACATAAATATCTCTAATACTAATTCGACTATTGGTTTGCTCATAACTAATAGTCTACAAACCTCAAGTCTTAAACTCAAATTCATTTTATGATCCCATCAATTATTGAAATCCCCTTTATTAATCACACTATTATTGTTACTAGTATGATCCCATCGCTCTAAATTATGACTACGGTTCAAACACTCTTATGAACTCCTAAATCTTATTGCGCTTGTAATCTATTTCTTAAGTTAAACATTACTAAGGATACACGACCACTCTCTCTCTCGTCGGTCCCCAATTCTTAATCTCAGTAGAATCATAATTACTATAAGGATTCGGCACCACACTCGGCCTAAAATTTCGAGCCATGCCCTCACAACTCTCCCTCAAAGAGTCCTAAACCGTAAGTCGTATGTAAGCTCACTTATGACCTCTAAATAGAACTACCGTTCATAAAGGAATTCCCACACTACACTAATACAATCATCTCCAATACATATGAATATGAGTCCCCAAAATAACATAATGCATACCCGCGATCTCCCCATGCGAGAATTCTCCAATCAAACCTCTAAAACATATTTCTTACATCATATAATCATGTCCCAAATCAATAAACCCAACCAAAAAAGGTTTGAAATCATCCTAGAAAAAGTTCACAAAATAACCCTGTTTCCAAATCGATTCGGCCCAGTGAATAGATTCGGCCTCCAAGGTGAATCAATTCGGGTCTAAAGACCTGGGCTTCTATCTCAGGCCGAATTGATTCGCCTTGGGTTCGAATCGATTAGGTCAATGCAGACCTGCCAATTTTGCCTAGGCCGAATCGATTCACTTAAGGGGCGAATTGATTCGGGTCTGCAAAATTTGAAGGGTTCTTCTTCTTCTTCATTAAACCCATGAATTTTAAACCCTAAAATTTCACTTCTAACCCCTAAACCTTCATCACATCGTGATTCTAAGCCAATTAATCAACCCAAAGTTAGTCCCAACCATTTCTACACCATCAAACCCATTTTTAAACATCAATTTCAAGATTTAAACCCAAAAATCGAGGTTTGATATTAATACCCAAAATCCATTTTTTTACCCATAAATTATGAAATCAAATACACAAATGACTTATTTAGCAATATTAAACACTTGCCTTGATTTTGTAGACGTTGGATCATCCTCGATGTCGCGTTTGGGCCGGAGTCTCCAAGCTTTTCTTCCTCTCTCTCTTCTTTTCTTCTTCTTTCCTTCTTCTTTCTCCCTCTAGGGATTTTTCTCTCTTTCTCTAAAATGAGAAGGCTTGATCCGTAAGCCTCCTAAATCCCTTATAACATAAGTCCCAGTTTTAAATGTTAATACACACTTTAAATGACTCGTCTACTCCAATTCGAGTCAAACTGACTTAAAAACATTCCGGAGCCGAAATAAAACCCAATGACAGTCATTTTGACTATCTCGACCCTTCCGGGATCGATGGCACCCTCAAAATCATCATCCGGAATACTTTGAAATGTTCTCTATTTTTGGACCTCAATTCCTAAATTTTAAAATTCTCCAATTTAATTAAATTTTATTTTTCCCAAAATTTAATTTCTCAGTCTCCAAAGTCACGGGTTGTTACAAACACTTGTCCCCCTTTAAGGATATTTGTAGAATGTTATTTTATTTATATTTACCTTTTATTTTTATTGATTTTAACACTTTTACTTAATTAATCTCCTGAGTGTGGCAAGTGGATAAGTTTTTATTAATTCAAGTTTAAGATCCTTAAATTTAGATTAATCATGAAACACCCTCTTTAATTTTAAATTCAATACTTCATTATAATAGTAAATGAAATACAACTTGTAACCTTAAAATAATGTTTCACTATATATTATCATAAAAAATGTTATATTAAGGTTAAGCGAGAATACTATTTTTTAATCTTGATATTTATTTTATACACTTTGTCCATAGTGAGTAGCTTTTTTTTTTTAACATTCCACTCTAGGTACTTAATTATCATTATCAATAATAATATCAATTTTTTGTATCCAAAAATTATTTTTGACATGTCACCACTATTAAAATTACATCATATACTATAAAACATCGCGGACACTACATTTTACCCTCCTTAAAAGGATTTTGCCCATGAAATTTACGACCTAATTACCAAATAGCTTAGAGTATTTATTTCACATCTCAAACTTCTACTCCTAAGAAGTCTCAATTTAGATTACATCACCACGATATATATGAAACTATAAAAATAACATTACATTATAAATATCACCACAATCTGGCATGCATGAATGATCTATATAACAAAAGTTACTATAACCTCAACTTAACCCATACAAGGAATTTCATCAGCTGTGATGTATGTCACACTAATATTTCATCCACATACATCCATAAGTTTTCACACATACGTCCCCACACATGATTGATATTACACAAAAATCTTATCACGTGTGCATCTATTTAACATATGGTACAAATTCCTTTCTCAAAGATATACCCAACACATTTATTCCGGTAATGATTTATGCTTTATGACATCATTATAATCCATGTTTCATACAACTAAGGAAGCCAATCTTATATCCCTTTTCATAGACATACACATAATATGATATGCTTTTAGTAAATTTAAATTCACTCTATATGTCAAAAGCTCAATATATTCCATAATATCATAATTAGGGTCTAAGAAACCTCAATTATAATGACCAATTCAATATAATATTAATAAATGGGAAGTAATGAAGATAAAACAAGCAAGTTGAAAAAGTCGAAATCTATTATACAATTCACGACACAAATCTAGTGCATTGTTTCCATGAATAAGCATATGTCATGTTTATAATGGGTATATTAACAAATATATATATATATATATATATGTATGTATGTATGTATCTGTGTGTGTGTGTGTGTGTGTGTAGACTTGGATAAACTATTACATAAAATATAACATTATTTTTCACAATTTCCATATGTAATGAAAACATTATTAACTTTTACTATAAGATTCAAATAGATCTAGTTCCTTAAGGATATTTTCCAAATGTCATAATTAATTTACACATAAGCACACTTAGGATATTAACCATTATACAAGAACTCAATCATTAGATCACTATCATTTAATATAAATTATATCCATATCGTAATAGCCCCGAGTTTATGATTGTTCAAATGATCATCTCACCTTAACGATCCAAATATAATTGGCCTATGGAAAAGATACCTAAATAACATATACTTGGAGCTCTAATAATACCATTAAAAATAAATAACCTATTGTAACCCCTAAAATAGACAACTTATGATTTTAGAATATCACCTTCATAAATCCAATTAAATGAATCATTTTATCTGCTAAACAATTGGCTTGCTATGAATATTTGACTCCTCTTAAATTAATTATGTGCTCATTATTGTTATCATTGCTTACCATGTATACCGCTCAAAATGTTTAGATCATTATTGTCCCTTGTTATCTCAATAATCAAAGAACTTCAAATTCAAAATCATTATTTTCTTTATTAATCTTCAAACACTAATCATGTGTGTCTTATAGAGGAGCACCACTTAAATTAGTAGTGTCATTAAGACCATAATTGTGATTCAAGAAAACCAAATTTAAGCAATCTTCATGTGATCAACCATCCTCAAAGTAAGGAATTTTTCTTTACATTAGTCATGTTTCATCATCGATAACTCAATACTACGTAAACACCGTGGCTTTGACCATGTTTAAATTTTTATTCATAATTTCAAGAGACATGTAAATTGTTGGTGCTATCTTTGTCATTTTTACTCTATAGTTAAACTTAATCAACTTCTTCACTTTATCCTCTAGTGGAACTAGATACCCATATCCATTTCTTAGTAATCAACTCTATTAACAAACTAGCGTAGGGTACTCTAACTTTATATATTACACACAATCATTAATAAATTTACACTAATAATCAGAGAATTTTGCTGACCATTTACCATTTATGTCACCCTATTAAATCCCTCAAAATATTCTATCATTAGAAAATATCATCATTGCTTATCACTCCAATATTTTCCCAATCACTCTCACCATTATCTTAAATTATTATTATATATAAAAACTTGTCATATATACCTTCATATAAACATATTTTTAATAAATGGTCGACCCATGATTACCTACTTATCTATTAGCCCATTATCTCAATAGTTTATCCATTAATATTATGAGAATCTTGAAAGATAATTTGAGTTACATCATAAAAACCTTTAATTTCCTATAATGATTATCCAATGTACACCATATCCACCCCCTTTTATGACCTTTCCTATGTAAGACATTTTTTTAAAAATATCTTCTGCAATAATAAAACCCCTTTCAGATATATGAGTGACAACATTGCCTCAACAAAAAATTCACTAAATAGATGTAGTACTCTTTATTGTGTCCATGGTTAAAGTCTCTACCTTTATCGTATCCAGCACTTATCTTGTAAAAAAAATCAATGTGTCTAAACATCACAAAATCCAATTATGGTTCCACTTGTATATCACCATAATATTACTAAAGTAACATGATTCACTAGGTTACTGAGGTTAACAGCCTTCATAGAAATAATAAGCTTGAATGCTAAATTACTACAAATGTACCTCAATTTTTAACACCAACAGTGTTCCCATTGCTTACCATTATTCTTGGTTTTATGAGGTACCTCCAGTATTTATTTATCAATTTTTTCTTTAAATTATCTTAATAAAAACATCTCAATAACGTACCACATACTAGAAATTTCATAAAAGGTAGTTATACTACACGACTAACAAAATTAAGATATAATTAAATATTCTCCTTATTATGTTTAGGTAAACATAATGTAATACATCACTCATGACTTAATTTTGTTTAAAATTATCCACTAAACTACATTTGATGTCTATATAGGTACCCACTAGGTTTCGTAGTATCTAAATAGTAAACACCAATACCATACCAAAAATCTTCATCTAATTTACGTTCTAAACCAAAAGTGTTATCCTTCACAATTAACATGATCTCCAAAACTACAATCTCGAATCGCAAATAAGTCGGCCCTAGGTCTGAAGTTAAGTGAAACCTAGAGCTATGATACCAAGTTTTCACACCCTGAGTTATGGTCATAAACTTTAAAAAAACAAATTAGTCGACTCATATGTAAATATTTAAGTAAAAAAAAGGGGACAAAGCTTCTGTCATATTATCTTGTCAGCAAGAGTTCAAAACTTTCTTTATAAAAAATAGAAAATTTCAAATTAATAAGAGGCCATAACTTGACTTGCAACATATATGACCATTTAATATTATGTATTCTAAATATCAAGAGAAACCCCAAGCACTTAACATTTCACTCATTACAATAATTTCTCAAAATATTATACATAACGAGAGTATAAAGACTTAAAGTACATAAAAAATACGGGTTTTCATCTTCGACACATCTCCACCTAAGAGATAACAAAATCAACTGAATCAGCTTGAAAAGTATATTTTTCATAGCTTTATAAGTAATGTGACCTAGTGAGAAAACCTTTATACTCAAAACAAAATACTAGATGTACTAGGATAAATCAATAAAATCACCATAACACCGAACTCATAATATGCAACTAATCATGAGTAATCATATAGCCACATAAATAATAGTATAATTTCTCATTCAATATGTCAGATGATACTCATCCCTGTGGCTTCAGGTATCACTAGAAATCGATATAACCATTATATCAATTGCATCTAATCATGAATAAACATGTAACCACAGAAAATAATATAATTTCTCATCGTATATCTTACGATACATAGGACTCTAGCATCCACCTAAAAAATTAAATAATACAATAGATATGTATACTAACAACTTACAATACACAATATAGCTAATGGTTTGAGGGTCAGTGTTTTCCACTCTCTTTCCTTTATAAGGAGTAAGTTCTCGAAACCTCATCAGGGTGACCAAGTGGTAGCCCAGTATGAGAGGGAATTCAACTATCTTTCAGTTTGTGTAATATAAGAGATTAATGCATAAGCGAAGAATATATATTTATAAGGAAAATTTTCCAATACAGTCAATTTGCATGTATTTTGGATTTATTCCGTATGTTATACAAAACTCTTTGAGTCATAGCTTCAACTTTGTTTATGTTGAACTTATAATCCTATGATGTGGTTTCTTGAAGACGTAGCGACTAAGTTATAAGATCTATATCATCATGTTATGTTTAGTGTTGGCTTCCATCTTCATATTTTGAGGATATCTTAGGTACAAAGGAGAATATATGTTGATCCTTAGATATTTAGTTTTGGGTGTCATTTTGTAAAAAATGTTTTTGAAGGGATTTTACAGCTCCCTGTTAGAAGCAGATCGAATGAAACTTTAAACAAGTCAAAAATAACTTTTTCTATTTTCTCGTTACAAGTTATGTGGCATAATAATGTGTTTGAATCCACTTCATTCTATGTTTTCATGTGGCTAGGACATTTCATTATGATTTTGAATGCTTAGATTTTTCTTCATCGTTCTTGCATAGCGTACTTTTAAAATAACTTGCACAGTGGATTGACTTTGCATAACTTCATATGTTAAATGAGTTAAACGATATGTTCTCCTAACATTCTTGGCATTATACATAAATATTTAATCGGGGGATTTGTTCTTGTAATAACCATTGCTCGTGATTTTGATTTTTATTAAAAATATAACTGTGCACAGAAAAGGTCTACAAAAGGAGAAATCTTCCTCGTGTGAAAGGCCATCATTATCAAGAGCCTAAAAATAAAGTCACAATAAAAAAAGAAAAATTTCCATGGCCAAATTTGTTTAATAATTCTTCTACTAAATTGATATCTTCAAAATATGTGAGTGAAAAATGATAAATTATAATTTTGAGGGTATTATAAGCTGAAGATGAATGGTTTTGTACAATGATCCCTAGTAATTGTATGTTTAAAGCTATTGATTTGAGAATCATCAATATTTTCTAGGCTAGTGTGCATTGTGTTTGTTTGTCCGTTTATGAGTTCACTTCATCTGCTACTCTAAGGATAAGACTTTGTTTGATAAATTTAATGTAATCATATGGATCTATTTGTACATTTTTTATTCTTTGGCCATATTCTTTTGTTCGTAGTTCACCCTCCTTCGCTCCATCCCACTTGTTCAGACACATCGATACTATTCTAATATGTAATGCTTATGTGTTTTGTGTCAGTTTATATATATATATATATATATATATATATATATATATATATATATATATATATATATATATATACACTAGCGGATGCCCGTGCCCGAGGGCACGGTGATAAATTTGCCCCCGTGATAAAACCCAGCCCATAATAACCAACATTTTTTTATTAAAAAAAACTTTAAAAAAATGTATTTTTAAAAAAAATATTTAAAAAAAATATTTTTAAAAAATATATTATTAAAAAAATAATAAAATAATAATGTATATATGTATGCATGCAAGCATGCAACACATAAAATGTCATGGATGTTTATCATGCATGTTTATCAGGCATAAGTTACTATTCATAACACCATTGTCCCATATTATATAAATATGCATGTGTGTCATTAATATCTTTTACATATTTATACATATGGTATTGTTCTATTTTGATTCCTTCCATTTGCATTTAATCCATATTTTTCCACGTGCTTTTTCTTTGAATAAAATTGGCATTTTATATGATAATATTAGTATCTCTTGTTTCTTATTTACGTTCGTATCTCATGCTTCATTATGTATTCAAGGTGGTATCATTTTTCATCAACATTGATATTTATTTATCATTGTTTTGATATTTTTCCTTGTGTTGCCATGTTGAGTTTGTCACACATTACACCATTGAACGATATTATTCTTTCCTTTATATTTCTAATTGATATCACATGTTCTTAAATTTAGGGGGACATATAATTCATAGGGGAGAAATGGTTTTTATGCATTCATTCTTTTATATTCCTGAAAAAAGGGAGATAAATGATATCTTTCACTTTAGTGTTAGGTGAAGATCTTTATCTTAGAGGGAGATGTCTTACCTAGGTGGGGATTGTTAGATATAGGAGGAGTTTATTCTTATGCATATTTTATATATTTTTATATTCACTTTGCATTTGAAGTTGTGTTCAAGTGTGCAGGTTTACAACATGCGAAAAAGTTTTCAAGCGTCCAAAGATAACCACAGTGTATGAGTCGACCGAGTTGTACTTTTTCCTATTGGGGTTGAATATTGAGTCTTAGTTGAGATTAACACCCATGGTAGTTTTCACTTTTGGTTTTATCCCAGAATCGCCAAAATGGGAGATTTATAAGGATAAATTCCCAATATAGTCAATTTGTATGTATTTTTACTGTATTCCTTATGTTGGAAAAAAATACTTTCAGTCATAGGTTTAGGCTTTTTGTATATTGACCTTAGAAGCCTATGACGTGATTTCTTGAAGATGTAGCGACCAAGTTAGAAGATACATATACTAGTGTCGTGTTTAATGTTAGTTTTTGTCTTCATGTTCCGAGGATCTCTTAGGTATGAAAATTTATACATTTTTATTCTTGGATATTTAGTTTTGGGTGTTGTTTTGTAAAAAATGTTTTTTAAAGTGATTTTACAGCACCTTTTTAGAACCAAGATCGATCGAAACTTCAAACGTGTCAAAATTAGCCTTTATCTAGATAAAAGTTATTCTAACAAGAATAGTTACTTCATTTAAGAAAAGTTCCCATGAAACTTCAAACGACCTAGTTTTTTCCTTATGCGGTTTCTTATTGGATATCTCATTAAAAGTAGTCGAACGAGAACATGTACCTCGTTAAAACGACATCCAATTAAACTTCTAACGAGGCGGTGATTTTTTTTCCAAAAATCTATTTTTTGCACAACTCTTTGGTCATTATCATTCTAGACTGATTTATATTATAAAAAGGGAGTTGGGGGATGCATTATGATCCTTTTAATAAATTTATATCATAAAATATTCATGGATTATTTTTTCAAAACCCTAGCTTTCACCCAACTAGTTTTAGATCCAAGTGTTCATCTTATATGTGCTTTGAGATCTTATTTGTTTATGGGAACCAACGTTTATTCTCTTTGTCTTATTGAGAACTTCTTTCGTGTGATGGATTACATGCCTCACTTCTTTTGCATATGGTGGATGTTGTATTATGTGACGTTGTTGAGTTATTCGGTGGATACTGAGGCATGTGTGGGCTCACATGTTATGGCAGTTGTGTGGATGGATTCTTTCCATGTCCTTTTGAGGATCAATTGAGGATTGAATAATGCATCATGGCTTGTGAGGTCATGGAGTCCTTGTGTAAGTCTTGTGTTAGACTTATGTAAATCCGTTATCATAGTGATATGGCATGGCTGGCTTATTTGAGGTTTTTTTCATTGTAGGTTTTCCTTATACATATTGCATTGTGATTGATTTACTTTATTTTATCCCTCACTCTCCTAGATGCATGTTTAGGTTAGGATAAAATTGGTTAATCAATTAATCACAACTAATTTAAAATCGGTGCAAACGTTTACTTAAGGCTAATTTCTTTAAGTACAATATTAATTTATAAAAAAATATTTTTCCCCTATCAATATTATAACCCTATAGTCTAAAGTGATTCTTAATATTACGTTAGCAAAATCCTTATACTAAGGATTCGATGGGTGTTAGTGGGCGACCCATCCTTCTCCACTTGTGCTCTAATGGTATAAGTTCCCTCCTAAATTGCCTAGTGATTCGTAACTAACATTGCATATCTACGCCCATTATCTTTATGAATTCTAGAACTTTTTGTGTTCTTTATGCCTATATTTATGCTTGTTAACCATACAACCATTATTATGTATGCTTATATGCTCTGCGAGGTATAAATGAGCTTTTGTAGGTATGTGAATGCTTATAGTGAGGATTAGTTGCATTTCGAGGAAGTTTCGTTGTCAAACTCAAATTTAAGGGAATTTTAGTCATTTAATACTTCATTTCCATCTCACTGGGGTTCCATGAAAGCATATTTTATTGAGTTAGCTTCGCGTGGCCGCAAACAACATGTCATTTCGAGTCTAGATGAAGAAGTTATAACCGATTTTGTATGCCACTTTTTCCCCTCATGATAAACTAATAGCTGGTCAAAATTGAGCATCAGTTGACCGGCCTTGGGACCCCGGTTGATCGATAAATCAGAATTTTCCCATGCACAAAGACAGCAACTCAGACCTGCTTGATCAATTAATCGATCGAATTGGGTCGATTGATCGATGATCAGTTATTTCTGGCAGTTTCTTCCTTTTAATTTCTTATTTACTTACTTTCTTTTCTCACTTAGTATATAAGTTTTTTTATGTGTAAATAATGAGATATCTAGTTTTTATTTATTAGTTAGGTCGGGTAGGCTAGGGTTTGGAGGTGGTTTTGGGTGTGGCTTTTCTCCCTCCTAAGGTTTACCCATTTGGTTGTGTAAGAACACTATTCATCATCTCTCTCTTCAATCTAAGCTTCCACTGTTCATTTTCTTGCTTTGTCAATTATTTACTTCCTTTGTAACTTAGATTTATAGCTTTCATTTACTTTCTTTCATTTAAATACATGTCTTCCATTATGTTGTGTAACTAATTTAGCTGAGGTTGAGATTAATTGAACTCACCTTGGGTTAATGGGTTACTTTGCTTTGGTGATGGAGTTTAAGTCTAATTCGATTGGGTTGTTCTTGATTTTATGCCTAGGATATTTAGCGGGGTATATCATGTATGCTTCATATTTATAACTTTTCATGTGTAATTTCTAGGGTATTTGTTGACACCAAAATAATAGTAGGCTTTTATGACGATTTAGGGGGTGACGACTCTAGATTTAATTAATTGTTGAAATGAGATTCAATCTTGCTAAGTTTGTAGTCCCATGTAACCCTTTATACTAATTAACCCGAGGTGAGAGATATTAGTCTCAATCTATAGTTTTTATTCCCTTTGTTAATCTTAGTTTAATTCCATGCCTATTATTACCTTTTCTTTTGTTAACAATTATCTTTTACACTTTTATTCTTAAAGTATTAAATCAATTAACGTCTAGCAACATTTCTCTGTAGATTCGATACCCAGACTGGAAGTTATACTCCCTTAAAGGAGTATAGTCATAGGTTAGTTTTTTTTTTGCATAGAGGTGGGAAACGAAAACAACGATAGTGTCCTACACGACCACTTGTTTCACCTTGCTATTAAAATGGCGTCGTTGTTGGGGAATTGTTTGTTTTAGAATTTATTTGATTTAGTATTTCGTAGTATTTTTGTTTATATTTGTATTCTTTGTTAACTTTTTTGTAGGACTTCTACATTTGAGCGTCAAGAAACACTTAAATTTATCGGATGCACATCACTTTGTGGAATTTTCCATCTTTACCTTATTGGGGTAAGCATGTCTTGTTCTAATATTTTTGGTAATCGTAATGATAATTCTCAAAATCCCCCTAAACCTGTTACTTTTGGTGAATACTCGCAAAGGCAAAAATTTGAAACATCTAAAATGTCTTGGGGTCAGTATTACAAAAGTCAAGTTATGGATTATGGGAATTTTGAGAATGATCATTCCAATTTTGGGCCTCAAAATCCTTATAATAACAATGTTGAAATGATTTAAAATAGCTTTCAAAATTCTTGTGATAATGATTTTGATAGTAGTTTCGAGGATAGTTTTTAACTTCTCATTATCAAGAATTGAAGCTTCCACCTATGACTTTGAGTGAGGTTTTACACATTCTTGAAAATGAAAAATTTGAAAATCATTATCGGAAAGAAAATCATTATTGGGAGAAAGAGTTGAATGCATTATTCGAATCCAATGACGATTTTTCTTTCGAGATTTTTGAAGTCGAGGAATGTTTTAAACAAAAAGAGGATTTTTTGCCTACCTTATAATAAACCATTCTTGATTTGACCCATGGTATAATAGAGAATGAAAATTAGGAAAAAATGTACGTAGTATCCATTTGCAATGAAATGATTCTTCTTTGGTCCCCAAAGAAGAATGTTTCATTGAAAACGAACTTATTTCCTTCGAAACTCAATCTTCAAGCGATAATGACTCATCTATTGAGTTTGAACTTATTTCCTCCCCATCTTTATTATATATTGTCGATCCGATACAAGTATCAGATGAATCGGTTCAAAACTTTAAAACATTTAACTCTTTCACCAATGAGAATTACTTTCTCGAGTTGCTTTCCATAAAGGCAATTTTTCCTTCATGTGTGCCACCTCCCATCCCAATTGCAAATCTTTTGGAGAAAATTTTGTTTTTTGGATCCCATGTGTTTTCTTTGCCCGTTAAATCCAAATTCCCCATCTTCCCCCAAATTTTTTTAATTGATGATGGTTCATTTCTTCCGCCTTACACATACCTTCCATTGTTTGTATGGATGCTTATTTTTCGGTAGGTATGCATGAAAATGAGGGTACACCAATTTTCCCTCAAAGTCAAATCTTTTTTTAGGTGGACCCTCAAAAATTTCAATTTCTAGTGTATATCTAGTTATAAACTCAAATTGTAGGTCGTAAATAGTTAATTTTTTTTTTATTTTCCTTATTTTCTTTATTCTTACTTATTGTCTAACATAATTAGTTAAGTTTTTGTTATTTATTTTTTGTTATACTTGGTGCTAACATATTTTTGTAGAATCATTGGACTTGTACTTTCATGAGATCGCTCTATTTTGGATAATATCGATCTTTTCCTTTCTTTAGCATAGTTCTTAATTCACATTGAGGACAATGTCAGGGTTTTTTTAGGGGGTGTGGGATATTCTATCCATTCATTGGCAGTTTCTTTAATTTGATTATATGATCTTCCCAAACACGCTTTTCTTATAAAAAATGTAGAATTTTAAAAAGATTTTCTTTCTTTTTTCTCATTTATTTGGGCATTTTTACCTTTATTTCCGATGACAAATTTCAATAAATGCCCGATCCAATAGACAATTCAATGATGCATGTTCTCGATTTTAGAAGTTATTAGACTTTAGTCCTCAATTATTGATATTATGAATAACTTCATAAATTAAACTTTAATCACATGGGCACAAGTGCTTTTCTTGTTTAATTGATTTGGTTTAATATTTTTATAACTCGGTAATCTTTTATTGCATTGTAATTACTTACACCTAGTGAGCTTGTGATTTTCTTCATTTGTGAGTGTTATACATTACTCTTTCCTCTTTGAAAACATTACAGTAGTTGGTAATCTCACTAATATTTCATTAATTGTTCACTAATTGAGTTATTTTTAAAATGTGTTACTTGATCATGATTTTCAAAGTTTTTTTGACTCGAGAATTGCGAAAACTTTAGGAAAGGATCATAGTCCCTCTGTTCTATATGGTCCATATTGACCTTGACCTCACCTTATATGTTTTTCCTCGTCAACCCCTTTGAGCCTTAATATATCGTTTCGTTTCATAACCCAAAATCCCATAACCAACTGCTAATTGGACTCATAAACCATATATATCACCTTCCATACCTTTGTTTGGAATGATACTTGGGATTGAATGATGATCGTATTATGTGGTTGCAATTAAGCATGCGAGAGAGTGAAAGAAAAGAAAAAGAAAATAGAAAGTGAAGAAAAAGAAGAAAAAAAGAAGAAAGAAAATAAAAGAAAAAGTGAGAAAAAGAAGAAAAGAAAAGAAAGAGAAAGTTTCATTTATGTACATATTGTTCAATAATCCTTGTCACTCTCCTATTTCATATCCAATGCTTGTTATGGAATCATATTCCAATTTTTTGATGCCCACATTTTTCCATTATCCCAAGTTTCCATACCCGAACACCTTTGAATTCTTACATAATCCCTTCATTTCATAACCTTAACCCCAAACCTACATTACAACCCTATAAAAAACCTATGTGATCCTAGGGTAAATGCAATTCAAAAATTTAAATAGTTTTAATAATATATGAAAATACATTTCACCTCTTCAATGGCGATATCTTTCATTGAGATTACTCAATTTTCATTTTATATATAGAGTTCTTCATTAGTGACATGTGCGCAGCCTAGTTTTCATTTCCATTTACTCTTTATATCCCCATGTCCCCTGTATTACCTCCTATTTTGAGTTATTTCAATTGTTGAGTGTAATATTCGATGAGGATTGACATATATGTACGCTTTAATGCTTATCCAATTTATTTAAGTTTTTGCCAAATCATAATTTGATTGTGCTCGCTCTCCCTCCCACTTTTAAGGTTTCAATTCTATGAAGCTCATTATATAATGTTAATAATACGGACTTTTGTGTGAATTCATTCAATTTGATAATAACGTGTTTGAAATATTTTTCGTTATTGTTGGGCTTGTCGCATGTTAGTTCGGCATATATTTTGAGTAAACCTTGATGTTTGTGGGTTTCATCCCTGAAAACCCTCACGAGATAACACTCATCCACTAGGGTAACATGGGGGTTTAACGACTTATTTCATATGCTAAATGCGATTGTGTTCCCTACGAAAAAGGCATTTATATATTTTGTGCTTCTATAGGTTTTGCATCACCATCTGTCGGACTGGTTTTATTTATTGGATCACTACGGACTAGCAATGTCTAAGTTTGGGGGTGTGATGCGTCACGAATATTGCATATCTACGCCCGTTATCTTTATGCATTCTAGCACTTTTTGTGTTCTTTACGCCTATATTTATGCTCGTTAACCCAAAACATATATTATGTATGTTTATATGCTCTGCAAGTTATAATTGAGTTTTTATAAGTATGGGAATGCTTATAGTGAGGATTTATTGGATTATGAGGAAGTTTCATCGTCGGATTCAACTTCAAGGGTATTTTAGTCATTGCATACTTCATATTCGGCTCAGTAGGATTCCACGGAAGGGGAGTTAATTGAGTTATCTTTGTGTAGCCACAAATGACATGTCATTTTGAGTTCGAACGAAGAAGTTATAGCTGATTCCGTATGCCACTTTCCCCCTCATGATGGACCAATAGCTGCTCAAAACAGAGCACCGATCGACAGGCCTTGGGACCTTGGTCGACCAGTAAATCAGAATTTTCCCATGCACGAAGATAGAAACTCATACCTACTTACTCAATCGATCGATCGATGATAAGTTATTTCCGACAATTTCTTCCTTTTAATTTCTTATTCATTTATTTTCTTTTCCCACTTATTATATAAGTTCTTTTGGTGTAAATAATGAGATATCTAGTTTTTATTTCTTAGTTAGGTCAGGGAGGCTAGGGTTTTGAGGTGGTTTGGGTGTGGTTTTTCTCCCTCCTAGGGTTTACCCATTTAGTTGTGTAAGAACACTATTCACCATCTCTCTCTCTTGAATCCAAGCTTCCATTGTTCTTTTTCTTGCTTTTTTATTTATTTACTTGCTTTATAACTTAGATTTATTACTTTCATTTACTTTCTTGAATTTAAATACATGTGTAGCTAATTTAGTTGAGGTTGAGATTGATTGAATTCACCTTGGGTTAGTGCGTTGCTTTGCATCAGTGATGGAATTTATGAGTCTAATTCGATTCGGTTGTTCTTGATTTTATGCCTAGGAGATTTGGAGGGGTATATCATGTATGCTCCATATTTATGACCTTGCGTGTGTAAATTTCGGGGTATTTATTGATGCCAAAATCATAGTAGGCTATTATGATGATTTAGGGGGTGACGACTCTAGATTTAATTAATTGCTGAAATGAGATTCAATCTTGCTAAGTTTGTAATCCCATGTAACCATTTATACTAATTAACTCGAGGTAAGGGATATTAGTCTCAATCTATAATTTTTATTCCCTTTGTTAATCTTAGTTTAATTCCATGCCTACTATTGTATTTTCTTTTGTTAACAATTATCTTTTACATTTTCATTCCTGAAGTATTAAATTAATTAACGTCTAACAACATTTCTCTATGGATTCGATACCCGGACTGACTGCTATACTCCCTTAAAATAGTGTAGTCATAGTTGAGTTTTTTTTTGTGCATAGAGGTGAGAAACTAAAACAATGATAGTGTCCTTACACGAACAATCGTTTCACCCTGCTATCACCTGAATCGTCATAATTATCACAAGGACATAGTTCGTAGGAAAGAGAAGAATGAGGTAGGACTAGGACCAAATAGAATAGAGAGAGTGGAGAGTCGACCCGAGTCCGAGGAGGCTCTCACCAGCAATATGGAACCATACGGGGGAGTATACCCTAAGAGGTTTCGAGGAGTAAAGAATTAAAATTATCAGGGAATTTAGGTCCATGAGCATCATGGAAAGTGGGTAGCTTAACCAACAAGAACAAGGCTAATAACACTAGATTCAGAAGAACCGATCGTAGATATAGGGTTAGTCGGACAACTAGTAGGGTTGTCATTTCGATGGTAAACTGATTGAGCTTTGTTGAGAGGGACCACTTAGTTAAGAGATGCCTTAGGGGAAACTAGTGCTTGTAAAGATAACTCTAGGATATTGTTATGTTTATGTTTATTCGTTACGCACATGAGTCTTATCTTGATACCGGACGGTTGTCATTCATTTTTCAGTAATACGCTCTTTATGATTTTAAGACATGGTAGTTGTGTTTGGCCGGCTTAATATTTAGCCACTTTGTTGATTTTAGACATAAGGTCATCATTTTATTATTGAGAATTAATTAATTATATATGTATTATGTTAAGGACAAATACAATGACTAGATTGTTATGGTGCCATTTTTAAGCATGAGATGTTTGTTTAGTTATGACTAGGATTGAGGGAGGGTCTAGCGCACACTTGTATTATATATATGCGGGCAGATTAGAGGATTTTACAGTTTCTTATAGAGGTTACCGGTAGTATGATATTCTTCCAATTTGTATTTGAAGGAGATACCTTAGTTTCTGCCTACATGAGAGATTAATTTTGGCCTCAGTTTTGGCATCTTATTTGGTTAGATCTGTTGGAGATGATAGATTTATAGGAGCAGGCACAGCGGATTTTAAGCCAAGAGTATATTCGGGGAATACATTACCATGGGGAAGTTCCAATCCTCTTCGTTAAAGGATGGATGATTCACTAAGTTTGTATATGGACCATTCGAATTTGGGCACAGTCATGATATGGGACAATTATTCATTGTCGCATATCAATGACCTATTTGAGCAACTGAAGGGAGTGTCTTTCTTTTTGAAGATTAAAATGTGTTTGAGTTTTCTTCGTTTGTGGAATTTGGGAGGAGTATATTGTAAAGGCAACTTTATAACACAATATGGAGCTGAAAATGAAAGTGTGTGAAAACTAAATACCATTGGGGGGGGGGGGGGGGGGAATAGGTTATTGCAAAAAAAAATCCCAAATTTAACTTCTAGTTATGATTAAAACCTAGATCTCGGGTATTTTCAGATTCTCAATGTGATCTAATTAAATTATAAATAATTAAATGCAAACAATTAATTCAAAATGACAAGCAATCACAAAAAGAACACACAACACTGGGTATACGAGAAAAGCCCCCAACCTATGGGTACAAAACCTCAATGTGACCTAGAATCTCATTAAATTTGAATTGTTCTTTTTACACAATACAACAAGGTAAATAAATCAAGTGAATTCACAAGAATTTACCTATGAATATCGCGCCTCTCTCTCATTTTAATCACAAATCTGAGAGAACTCCATCTCTTGAGCACGAAACTCCATTCTCTACCCTAAAACCACACCATGCTCCGCCTCTCAATAGGTAGAGAACCTCCATTTTAGACCTCGGAGTATAGATCATGTGATTGAATCATAATTCCAATGTATACTTGGATAAAAGTGAATTAAAACCTCTCAAACCAATTCTCAAATGAAGATCTCGTAGTAATCTAAAAAGACTCACAATCTATCAAATGAAATGTTTATATTTTGTTTAGAGTGAAAGAAAGGATATGAAACACAAAAAACTCTTCAGAGAATATATTTTGAAATGTGTGAAAGAGTTGTAATGAATTGGAGGTAAAAAAGACTATATATAGAAAAGTTCAAATTCTATCTCCGCCATGTGCACGATTGAGTTTTCCCAAGTGCACAGTGTTGGACAGTGTGACCCCTTCTAAAAAATGAGACAGGGCAGTGTGCTTAGGGAAAATCTCATATGTGGATATGGTTTTTCTAAAGGCAGTACTAATCATTTGAAAGGGTCAAAACCAGTTGTTCGAATGGCTCCATCCAAAATCACTTAAAAATAATTTTAAGGAGCTTTTAGGAAAATAGACTTGATCCCTTTTTCTAAAAAAAAGTCACTCAAAAGGTATTTTACAAAATAAGTTTTATGAAAATTTCTCTCAATTTAAAATTCGTGAGTATGTGCCATAGCTAAAGTTTAATAAATTCCATAAAAAGATATACTTCACTCAACATAAGATGGATTTAAAAACTTGAGATGTCTTCATATCTTCAAGTCACAATCTTCATAGGTAACAGACAAACACACTCTCACTCATCTAGTGCATCAAGATTTTGAGCTTCACACTGTGCCTAACTCAAATGTATTGTTCGAGAGATAACAAATTATTATATATTACAAATGTTAAATTTTAAATATCTCCGTTTAGTCATTCCATGGCAACCCCCCCCCAACCCCAAATGCCTTGACTTGACAAGAAAAACTCACTCCACATTAGTCATATAATGAGAGAGTCTTGTCGTAATACACAAAATCATAAGAGTGACTCAATAATCAAATGTAAACTCGTAATCTTTCAAACTATGAGAGGTATCCTAGAAAAATCTTCAACAAGAAGAAATAATTATGCACGACTTGTAAATAAAGAAACTCCCCCTACCCGTGAATCCTTCCAAGAATGACAATATAAAAAAATATGAATGATAAGATAAACATATATGATAAATGAATCATAATGCAATATATCCCCCCTCCCCCCAATTAAACACGTAAACAACAAACAAGACAATAATCAAACTCCCTCTAAAAATGATACTCAAACACATATCAAGCAATCATATGGTAGTATAATAATGTGTCTTCACTGAATAAATATAATCAAGATATGATAAGTAAGCATGTACCCCTATATGAAAACATACCCCCTTCATTAAGCAAGAATGAATAACATGAATCACCAATTTACTAACAAATAATCTTCATAATCATCTATCCATTTTTGTCACGGAATAAGATAAACTATACCATGAAACAAATGACTACGAGAGAGATGTAAGAAGGGGATAAAAATGTGAAACATGAGATATATTGGATTGATCATGTCATATACAACTAGGAACTGATCTTGAAAAAAGGGGAACCATACACATGGGGTCGTTTGCAGTGATGCAAATGATGATTTATGGATGAAGGCCTTTTGTCTGTGTGCATGAAATGAGGCAGTATGCCCCTAAATTGAAATATTGTCAAGGTCCTTTGAAAGGGTCACTTTTGGGATCGTGTGAATGGGCAACCTATAATTTGTTTCTCAAGAACTAAAATTTCACACAATCTCGACAAACACACTTGCAAAGCAAGTCAAACACCATCCTTATCACTCCTTTGAAAATAACTTCCCCCTTAATCATAAATCACCACAAATAACTTCCTTTCACAAACCCAATTCAATTCAATCAAAATAACCAAAATATGCACTCACCAACATGCTCAAACACTAAAAATCAAATAAGGATCACTAATACAAATAAACAACACTAGAATATGTCGAAAAATATAAGATCAAATCCAAATACCAAACAAAAATCCAAATCATATAAGATCACATAAACTAGAATGTAGAATCACTAGATATTTTTTAAATCAAAACTGTTTATATATTATGACAGATTAAATATTTTCAATTTACATTAGAATCACAACTAGAGTAAGATAATAATCATATTGTCTTGCATGTGTATAGAGATGATAAATCACGAATCATTAAGAAATTGAATTTCATGACATATTTAACAAACTTTTATAGAGAAAACACAATGCGATCATTAGTTCTTCTTTAAGATTTTCTCCATTTATAAGCTCCCTCAATGCAAGTTTTCATCAATTATTTTGAATGTCAAACTAAAATATCAATTTTATTTTGAAATGATTAAATTCCTATCTTCTTTTTATTATCGGTTAAGCAATTGGATTGCGTCTCTTTCCAATACATTGGCTTTTATTATTAATTGTATTTTCATACACCTAGTTTATACCTACCAAATGCTGCTAAAATTTTAATCTAGCGTTATCACACAAACGATAGCCATTATTAACGTATATAAAATGAGACATATTCAACTCCATCATTTCAAGTTATCACATTATTATTAGTAGATCATAGAATGCTTATGAAACTCATGAAATATTGATTTTCAAATTTTATATTTTCAAAATTCTTGTGAAAATGAAAATTTATCAATACCATTTGTGAATTTGTGCGATATAAAGTGAGTACAAGCTTTCAAATCATCAAAGTGAAACTAAAGTCAATGTTTATCGTGATAATTTTGAAAAAAATTATTTGACAAAACACATTCAACAAATATACCAACAACAAATCATTTAAGCAACAAAAATTCAATTTATGCAATTCTATTGATTAAACAACATGTTAAGCGTTGAATTTAACCCAAAATACACAAAGCAAATGAAAATATTTTTGTATTTTTATATAAAGAAGTATAAAAGAAATATTTACAAATATGAACAAAATCAAATGTGCAAATCTGTAAACCAAGGTGCACCTCACACTCTCCAATAATAGGATCACTAAATCTCTACTAACCCCAAGCATCTTCTAAGGATCGAAACCTAGAAATGTCTGAAGGTTTAATAAAGATATTCACATATTCATTTTTCATGAGGACATAAGACATGGTAATGAAATTTTATTCTACAAGGTCTATAGTGAAATGGTACCTTAACTCAATGTTCTTTAGTCTTGAGTGTTTCATGGATTTTTCAATATATCAATAACACTCATATTATCAAAATAAAGTGTCATAGAGTCTTGATCCAATCCTTAATAATGCAACATTTGTCGAATCTAAAGAATTTTTGTACAACAACTCCCCATCGTTATGTACTCGACTTCCAGTAAGGATAAAGATATGTAATTTTTCTTTTTAGAAAGCCACAAGACCATGGATGTGCCAATAAAACAACCACCTGAGGTACTTTTATGATCAACAGTATCCCCCGCACAATCGAATCCAAGTATGCGTAATGTGAGTTATTGGTATAAAAAAAATCCCAAAACCTTGGTTTTGATTCCATTTCATATACCAGATAGCTCTCTTAACTGCTTGCAAATGTGATTCTTTTTTTTTTGGTTTGATATTGAGCTCACACACCTACATTAATTAAATGTCCGGTCGATTTGCGATAAAGTAAAAAAACAATCATGCTCCTATAGAGACTCTCCTTTCATCCTTTGTTAGCTTGGATTCTGTTGGCATATTTGGATGTTTTGGTGATTCCATCCCAAACCTTTTCACTAACACCTTGGAATTTTTGGCTTAGGATATGAAAATCCCATTTGACATTTCTCTAGCTCGCAAACTAAGGAAAAAAGTCAACTCTCCAACTATACTCATCTCAAACTCACTCATCACCTCCTCCCAAAAGCTATGCTCATACTTTCCTATGGTAGAGCCAAAAACAATATTTTGCATATAAAATTGAGTTATAATGATGTGATACTTAGATCTCATGAAAGTGTATTATTAACACATACTCTTTTGAAGATCCTTTTTAGAAGATAGGAAGTCAATTTCTTATACTAAGCCCTAGGAGCTTCTTTGAGTCCATACAAAGCCTTATGAAGCTTAAACACATGATTTAGAATTTGAAAATTTCAGTTCCTCAAACCCTTTTGGTTACTCCACATAAACTTCCTCATTTAATTCACCATTCAAAAATGCGTTAGTTACATCCATTTGAAAAGGTTTAAATTTTGAGAAGCATGTAATGGAAGGTAAGAGATGCACATTTTCCAACCTTGAAACCAGGGAAAAGGTCTCATTAAAATCAATTCCCTCAATTTTTGAATAACCTTGAGATATGAGGCATACCTTGTTTCTCACGATTACTCCATGTTCATCGATTTTATTTTCTACACCCATTTTGTACCTATAAGGACCTAAGGACTAATTCCTACACTTTAAGTCTTTCAAAGCGATTGAGTTCTTCTTGCATTTCACTTTTCCATTTTTTTTATCTTCCAAAGCCTCTTTGATATTATTAGGTTCAAATTTAGATGTGAAAAACTGAACGTTAATTTCATTAAAAATTTGATTTCTAGTTTTAACTACACTCTTAATATTGCTAGTTATTCTAGACGGAGTGTGTTGAACCCAAGTAGGAACCCCTCTATTCCTCTCACCGTGCACATCATGAGACTCATTTCACTTGAATTTAATAAAACATTTTTTATGGTAATATAAAGTGAAACATTATTTTAAGGTTAAAAGTTGTAGTTCTTTCACTATCATAATAAAGTTTTAAATTTCAAATTAAACATGGTAGTGTATAACTAATATAAATTTAAGGATCTTGGGTGTAAACTTGACCTGATAAAATCTTAGCCATTTGTACTCTCTCTAGTTTGTAATAGATACTTGTCACAACGAGGAGCCTAAATATCTACAAGTGTTAACATGAATAAAAATAAAGACAAAATATAATTAAAATAACATGCTACAAGTGTCCTTAAAGGGGGGCAAGTGTTGTAATTTCCTTCATGCTCCCATGCATAGGCCATAGTCATAGAAACAAACCATTAAATACATAAACACATTATTTTTTTTTTATTTTTTTTTGTGGGGTGGGGGGTGGAGTCAGGTGGGGGAATAAACCAAGAACAAGTCAAACATTAATTCAACTAAAACATCTACATAAGAAGAATAAGAGAAATAGAACTGAAAGGAAATCATACAATTGGTGGGGATAGGGGATATTTTGGCAATATCAGCTCTTAATGGTTCAACTCAACCCTAAATCAACAAAATGATACAGCCAAAACAACCACACTTTCAGCAAGCAAACCACAAAACCCTCTGATTTCTTCTCTTCGCTTTCAGAAACACCAGAGAGTTTTGAGGTGTAAAGTTTCCAAATGATGCGATCAATCATTGGGGGAATAACATCTTTTTGGGAGCTTCGCATTTATTTTTAGCGCTTTTGTTTTTTAGAAGCAAAACGAATTCCTTGTTTCCCAAGGTCCAAGTTCTTGGCCTTTCCATCATCAAAGACTTCTGTTACCGTTCCCATATGCCAGGAATTGTTGGATGGTTGATGAACTTCCATTCGTTTCTTAAATTTAAGCCTCAGTAAAGGTTTGGGATCTTTGGTCAAAGAATGAGAGATTTAGGGTTGGTGACTATTATTATCATCATTCAAAAGTGCCAGATACATCATGCCTATTTTCTGCTTGCTTCCGCAAAGATACCTTTTCACCTCTTATTGATGGGACTTCACGTACAGTCCCTACAGCAACGCCTGGATTCATTTTCTTGATCTTTATCTTTCTTTTTTCTTTTTTTTTTGGTAATATGAGGGTGTCCATTGTACCACATTGACTAATCACTTCGCTGATTGTAGGCACCTCTTAGGGTGGGACAGCTAGCTCAGAGATTTAAGGTTGTTCCATGTCCAAGGCGAGAATCGAACCCCCGACACTTGGTTAAGGGAGGAGGAGCCCCTACCGCTCCACCACACCCCGGGTTTTTTCTTGATCTTTATCATGTTGCCCTCTCATGCTTTGAATTTTGAAGTCAGACTGATCCATTTTAACTCCTTTTCCATCGTTAAGTTCAGAGATGTTGTTTTGTCTATCGTTCACTCGTTGCTGGCCACGGGGTGATCGTGGTCAAGTCCGGTCTCATTTTGAGGTATTTTTACGTATTAATCGGTCCTAAAAAATTATGGATCGAGATCGGATCGAAATAATCGATTTCGGTCCTATTCGATTTTTAAGCGGTCCGTGTTCGGTTTCTCTCCTATTCAATCCTCCCATTAAAAACAACACATTTTTTCATTTTTTCAATTATTAAAAACATCACCTTTTTTCAATTATAAACAACACTTATTTTGTAAAACTGCATTCTTTTTTATTAAAAACAACGCATGTAAACTGCATTAAAAAACAGCATATGTTTTTTTAATTAAAAACAACTATATTCTTTCAAAACTGACACACGATTTTTTTTATTAAAAACAACACTTTTCTTAAAAAAAAACAGCACTTTAAAAAAATAGTACTATTTAAAAAAACAGCACTTCAATTTTACTATACCCGTATAAAATAGTTAATAATATCCATAGAAAGTGACACACAAGTAATACCCAACATTACAAATAACAGGTATGTTGGGTATGTACACCCAAAATTTCAATAATCAAAAATCACAAAAATGTACCCAACATTTCACAAATCACAGATCACAAAAATCACAAATAACAGGCATGTACACCCAACATTTCAATAATCACAATTCACATGGCCTTAAACTAACACAAATCACAGATCTTAATAATAGTTGAAAAGCAAATAACACATCTTAACAGATGAAAAACATGGCCTTGTACCCAAAATCGTACCCAAAATCGATAGGGATGAATAACACATCTTAACAGACTACCACATCTTAACAAATAACACATCTTAATAGAATAACAGATCTTAATCACAAATCACATGGCCTTGTACCCAAAATCGATAGGATGAAAAACAAATAAGGGCTAACTTACCTTAATAAGGTCTGCTGCTCGTATGGAGGAGAGGAGGAGAATGAGAGAATGGAGCTCGGCTGACTTAGAGATAGCAGGGAGGAGGGTTGTTCATGCTCGTAGACTGAGAGAGGGGAAATAAGACCTAGGGTTAATTTGTTGGTATTTGGTTTCGGTGGGATTTCAAGTGGTTAGCGTGCCTATGTGGTGGAACGTTACCACTCATACGTTCATCGCTGCGTGGGGCGAATTTACAATAACGTTGGAGGACGTGTGGGAGCTCCTAGGCCTTGAGGCAATAGGCCATGAGCCCTATTCTGATGAAGCTCTGGATGCCCAAGAGACTGCCGACCGTTTGGAGTTAGACCGTATATGTTGAAGGTGCATCGGTACTTCAAACAAAGCTACCTTCACTCCTCTTTTCAACTATTTCTTCAAGGATCCTTCTGAAGGTAGTTCCTCTGAGGCTGTCCCTGGATAAGGTACATCGCTGGAACTTCCTGCTTATATCCTTATCATTATTTCTCGCTTCTTTTTAATGGGGAAGCCTAACGACCAGCCTCGAAGGGATCTCATCAACATATCCCTTCGTTTGGCCCGGGGTATCAAGCTTCCTCTAGCTGCAATCGCCTTGGGATCCCTCTATACATGGCTTGATAGAGACCTTTATTACATGGAGCGATCTCTGGGTCATTACAACCCGGCCAACTTTGCCAACTGCGTCCTCCTAACAGGCTTCCTCTATGTGCATTTCCCGTCCATAGCAGCCAAGACCAACCGCCCTCCTTCGGGGGAATCAATCTTACCCCCTCGCTCCTTTGTTTATCACAAGAGACAAAGCCGAAAGGATCTGACCTCCTTTGTCGATGACTTTTCGAGTTTTGTGATGAGGCCCTATGAAGAGGATATTTTTTCTCTATACTTGTGATTTTTTCAAGCATGGGGCAAGAGTGGTCCAGGCAACTATTGTAGACCTCATCACTAAAGACCCCTCACTAGCCGTGGTCCTTCTATTTTCGCCCGGATACCTGGCCTCTTACACCGAGTAGGGATACACCAGCGAGCACTACAATCCCAACCGATGCAACCGTCAGTTTGTCTTTGATCAAGGGGCTCCTCGCCCAATGTTTCAATTATCCAACCCCAAGGTCTCCTTTAGTAATGCATGTTCTCTATTCTCCTCAACTGCTATGTGGGGAGTGAGTTCTACACTGGCTGGACAAGTCACCATCCCCAGTATCACCAGGCAAGGAGACGTGACCCCTCTGTTTGCGATAAAGTTCTAGCCAAGGCAACTGACCCAAATTTTTGAATTTATCGTGGGGGATCCCGTGTATCCTCCAGTTCTTTCATTTTCTACCTTGGAGTTGGGGTTGAAGGGCAATTCCATTCTCGGGGTTGAGTTCCCTATAATCCAGACCCCTAAAGAACCTCCCACTGAACTTCCTCCATACTACCCCATGATCCCTGTTGCCACGCCCAAACCCAAGGCCGCTGCAACCCCCAAACCAACTGCCCCCTCGACCAAAGTTGCAATGGGAGAAGGGCCTTCTGAGACACCTGCCAAGAAGGACAAAAAGTCTAAGTCCTCGAAGTCTAAGCCCCAGGTTCAAGTATAAACTCCCTTGGAGGCATTTTTTATTGCCTCTGTTCCCCCTCCCATGTCTCCAGAGACAGCTGAAGAGCTGAGGAGGAAGGTTGAAGCTGAAGTCGCAAGAATAAATGCCTAGTTTCAAGGACGCGCTATCGTCATTCCTCCTTCGGCTGCTTTTCCCACGATCGTTGTTGATCCCAGTGAGCCACTGGAAAAAAGGAGAAGAAGGTTGAGGATACCTGAAACTGGTGGTGCAACGAGCTTAAGGAAGAAAGCGCTGGGTACCAAGACCCAGAAGAAATAGACGCTTGAGAAACCTCCATCCCCATATCTTTCTGCTACTACCTCCTCGCCACCTTCACCAGTGGTTATACCTTCTCGTTCTCCCTCTAGATCTGAGGTATGTGTGCATTCTTTATCTCTTATTCCCTTTAATGTGTGTTGCATTTGCTCATTTCTCAATAAGAAAATGTTTTGGTGCAGGGAGTTGAAGAAGAAGAAGGGCCCAGTCCCCCCAGCCCCCCCGTAAGCCGTTTCGTGGGGGGGCATTACAGTATCTCTCCAGCAGACACTAACCTTCCTCGTTCCCCCTGATAAGTCTTACTTACTCTCATCGTTCATCCTCCCAACGGGCGAGAGATGCTGTTGCGGGGCATACCGCCGTTGAATCTACTGAGGCAATGAGCCCAGCCCCAGCTTCTTCTGAATTAGAACCTCATCCCAAGGCTCTTCTTCCCCTTATTCCTGTTGTAGAAGGTTCCCCCGAGGTAACATATTATCTATTACCTGTTAGGTCTGGCAACATTTCTCTACTCCACCTCTTTTCTTTCTGTGTAATATGCTGAACCTTGCCATGTTGGGGTGCCCCGGGTTGAGATGGCATCTCTGGTAGCCAGCATCCTTCTTCACCTTGTACTAACGAGACCTCTGACTGCAATTCCTCTCTTTAGTGCCATAACGGGGGTAAGTAACGTTTTATTAAGTATTTCTCTCTTTTCGAATACTAATTTTTCATTTCTAACACTTAGCTTTAGTGTTGAAGCTTTCTCCAAGTCTCTCACCACTCTTCGCTCTCAGTGGCCTTTTCCTTTCTAAGGCCCAAGCTGATGCTGCTGTTTCTCACGTTCGCTCTTCTGGACCCACCGGCATTGGGGCATCTCTTGAAGGTCCAACGTCTTCTTCTGATGATACGCCCGTGTTGGCCTTAGTCCCTTATATTGGCAAGGGAGGTTTGCCTATCGTTGAGTCTTCTTCAGCCAAGGGCCCCGTTGAGGCTACTGAGGCAGTAAGCCCGCCCCCAACGGTTTTTACCATTTTGGCCCCCGTGGTGAATCCCGTTCTCACTTCTACTACTACTGAGGTACTTCGCAAAATTCTCTCTGCATTTCTCAGTTTCTCGAACTTCACGTGTGCTTGTGACTTAACAATGAAAACACTTGTTAAGGTTGTTTTTCATAAACTCAACCTATATCAGTGACTTAACGAAAACGCTGGTTAAGATTTTCCCAAGAACTCCACTTGTATTGGTGACTTAACAACGAAAACACTAATTAAGATTTTTCATAAACTCCACCTATATCGGTGACTTAACAACGAAAACACTTGTTAAGATTTTTCATAAACTCCACCTATATCGGTGACTTAACAATGAAATCGCTTGTTAAGATTTTTTCATAAACTGCACCTATATTGGTGGCTTAACAACGAAATAACGAAAACACTTGTTAAGATTTTTTCATAAACGCCACCTATATCGGTGACTTAACAACGAAAACAATTGTTAAGATTTTTCATAAACTCCACTTATATCGGTGACTTAACAACGAAAATACTTGTTAAGCTTTTTTCATAAACTCCATATTTCCTCTAACTGTTCTCAGGTTGCTCGAGAGGATTCTCCACCAGCTCCTTCATCCATTGCCTCGCTGCACTGGGAACCTATCATTTCAGAAGGTTCCAACCACAATGACCAAGGTTCTACGATCGGTGCCACTGCTGAGAGCAAGTCTGGCTGTGAGCTTCCTCTTTTCGACATAGTTCCTCACTCGTTCTGCCTGATGGTGCTTCAGCGTTCTCCTCAGATGCCTGCCAACCATCGTCTGGTCATTGAACAGCTTGTAAACCATCATCCTGAGACGTTCACAGTGGATTGCCTACGTTCAAACATATTAGTTACGAGTTATAGGCTTCAAGGCATGGCCGCCGTCGTTGCTGAAATTGCCAACACCCCGGCCTCAAGCGTTACCCGACCACTCCTTAACCAATTTATGGGTTATCTGAGGGAGTTGGGTCACGACGGCTTCCATTTTGGCTGGTTTCTCACACATTTGAAGACCTTGAAGAGCTAACAACTGGACAGTCAGATGGAACTCTTGTGGAAGTATCAGGAGGACTAGTGGGCCGAGAAAGCTAAGTTGGCCGAGCTAGCACCTTTTCTTGGAGCCATTGACAAAGAGGTGGAGGACATCGAAGAAGCTCTGCATCTGGCGAAGCTGAAATGAGAGAAACTCCTAATCGAGCGTATACAGGCGCAAATAAGGTTGGAGGTCTCTGTCAATGCTCAACGGTTTTGCCAAGTAGCTTCTTCGGGCCTCCCGGGAGATTTTTTCTCTTCTCCAGATCTGTGGTTCCTCTTAGAACAATGAACTTGTGTATATATATTTTTTCTCTTTTTCTCATGTAATTCTTGGGCAATAGCTCCCAATTTTGTAATGCCCCAAAGTTTATGAATGGAAAAAGATGTTTATTTTCTTATGACATTTCTTTGTGTTACAACTGTTTACATAAATTGTAAAATGTGAAGTTCTGTAATTCTCTCATCTCTACTTGAGTTATAATAATAAAAGGAACTTGCATACTCATCATAGAAAGAACTTGTGTATTCATAACAATAGCCAAATACATCAGTGATCAAACATAACTGCCTACACATGATAGACTTTCAACCATTTATTGTTGATTTTGAATGGTTTGTTTTCTTCCATCTTAGAGATTAGGCAATAACCCGAGTCATGAGCTTCCTTCACAATGAAAGGTCCTTCCCAATTTGCTGCAAACTTGGATAGCGGAAGCCCCCTGATATATTTCACTGCTGCTTTCAATACGAGGTCTCCCTCCACAAACTTCCTTAGTCTCACTAAGTTATCATACGCCCTGGAGAGTTGCTTCGTATGCATTTGAAAGTGTTTCATCGCATTATCTCTGTGTTCGTCTAACGCTTCCAACTGCACATGTCTATTCTGGGGGAGCATGCTACTTCGTAAAGAATATCGGGCAAAGGGGACTTCTAACTCCACTAGGAGAATCGCCTCGGCCTCATAAACAAGAGAGAATGGTGTATACCCTATGGGCTTCCTCTTAGTTGTTCGATAGGCCCACAATACGGCTGGTATCTTGTCGTCCCACGATCCTAGGAAATCCTTTATTGTTTTAGCCAAGATATTAATCAAAGTTTTATTAGTTGCTTTGGATTGACCGTTTCCCTTTGGATATGCCACCGTCGAAGTATGATGGACAATGGAGTACTTGTCTATGAGCATTGTTACTTATGAATTGACAAAAGGGGTTCCATTGTCTAAAAGGATAACCTTTGGGATCCCAAAGCGGCAAATGATGTATTCTCTGATAAAATTTATCACCACCCCCACTGTTGCCCTTCTCAGTAGTATCGCTCCGGCCCACTTTGTGAAACACTCCGTTGCTATTAGTATCCATATCTTCCCCCCTCGAAGAAGGATGTATTGCCCCCACCAGGTCGAACGCCCAAGTGTGAAAAGCATAAGGCGTTGTCAGGTAGTGTAGGTCCACTGATGGGGCATGGATCATATTTCCATGAAGTTGACAAGCCTTGCACCTTCGAACGAACTCAGGAGAATCTTTCTCCATTGTTGGCCAATAGTATCCCAAAGTCATCAGCTGGTCATATAATTTTGCCCCTCCTATATGAGCTGGATCATGCGCCTATTTGAGGACCTCAGCTTCTTCTTCCTTCGTGATGCGACGTAAAGGCCTGTTGAAGTATCCCCTTCAATAAAGCTGCCCCTCCTGAATATAGAATCTTAGGGGCCTTCATCGGAGTCCCATCGCATTAATTTTCTTTGTCGGGATAACTCCATCTTTAATGAAGTCAATATAGGGCTGTCTCCAATCAGCCTGAGCCTCCACGAAATGACATTCCGCTGCCTCAAAGAATAATTGGCATTTGCCGCACTTCTATTGTAGCTCCATCGCGTCATGTTTCATTCTTGAACAAAAATATCCCTCCCTCTGCATTCTTCGGTAGAGGGGTATCTCAGTTGTTTCGCAATGCTCTTCGTATGTTTTCTTCAATCTTTGCTCTGCTTATTTTGGACCGATGCACCTCGACAACCATCCTCCGGCGTTCCTGAAGTAAAGGTTCCCCTGATTTGTGAAGTATTGGACTAATTCTCTCAGCCCCATCGCTCCTTTACCGGCCTCCAGTTGCCTCTTAATCTCTCCCCTCCAGCCCCCATCCTCTTCCATTAGTAGAATTGGCTGTACCATCGAAGGAGATGTTCTTCGTTGGATCACGACGGTAGTTATATCGCTCCTCATGACCATTTTCTAGGCAATGGTGGCATAGGCGTCTGGATGATGATTCATCGTTCTGGGCTGTCTCTTAATCTTGGTTCGATGGAACTGATAGAGGAGCCTCTGAATGATTGTTCTGTATGGTGCTAGGCTCATGTGTTTCAACGCATACTCTCCATTCACTTGCTGAACCACCAAGTTTGAATCCCCCTTGATGCAAAGTGATCGGATCCCCCTTCGAAGAGCCTCTAGCAATCCCAACACCAATGCTTCATATTCTGCATCGTTGTTAGAATAAGGGAAATCCAACTTGTAGGAAAGGCAAATCTCCTCCATTCCCTTTAAGAGAATAACCCCTGCTCCTCCTTTCTTTTTCGCTGAAGATCCATCGAACTGCATTGTCCATTCTTCCTCCATTGCGTCCAGGTGATTGGCCTGCAAATTGTCTCCTGGAACACTTTCTTTGGGTGGGTCAAACGTTCCTGAGGGGAAAATAGCCAACAGATCAGCGTACGCTTGGTTTTTAATTGCGCGAGGAACCACGCACTTCAAGTCATACTCGGATAGGATGAGGAACCACCTAGATGCTCTACCAATCAATATGGTTCTTGCTAATAAATACTTTATAGGATCACATCTATTTACAATATGAATTGTAAAAGATAGCATATAATGTCTAAGTTTTTGCGCTACAATACTAAGGCTAAATAATGCCTTTCCAAGCTACTATATCTAACTTCTAGCCCATGGATGATCCTACTGAGGTAGTAGACTGGTCGTTCTTGTCCGTCAATTTCTTATGCCAGTAAATCTCCCATGAAAGGAGTAGTGTATCGGGGAGATTTGTTGTTTGGATTTCACTTTGCGAGATTCCCCATGCACGAAACGTCGCGCAATGTTAGGAGTGGGGAGAAGTTTAGTTCTTAGTACTAGGGTTATGCGTTATAGTGAGATGTTACTTTATAAGTATATACAGATGATGTGTGACTATTCTGATGCTAATAACTTGTTTAAGAATTAGGAGCCGAGGAAATTCTAGTAAGATATATGTATGTATAATTTATACAGATGATAATGTAAGTTCGGGCGTAAACTTAGGATATGATATAATGAGAAGATTTCAGGTTATATTTCAGATAGTGGATTACGCGGGTGCAGACTATGCGTAGAATGAGATTGAATTGTCCCTAGTATGTGTCAGGTAGCTTAATTGAGGTTTTGGTGCATACGTTTAGGTGCGCGCTTTAGACGAGGGGTAAGTTAGAGTTCCACGATAGTGCGACTCCACTTTAATTATGAAATTGTGCATTTATAATTATTATGCCTTTTAATGCACTTGATAAAATATTTTCAAACCTCGGGCTCTTACACGTTTATATTTCCCTCTTGCTATACATATATTGTAATATATTATAGGTGTCCCACCACAAGGATGCCAATGATGCTTTTTTATCCAGTGTCCTCCGAGTTGTAGCAGATGCGGACTGTTGCGGGATTTTTGTTATAGCCGCTTATTCTCTTTTGTAAATCTACTGAAGGATTCATTTTGTATATCGGGTTTATACCCAAGGGTTATATGTAGCACTTTTATATTTCTCTCATCAGGATGTTGTATTGTCTGTGACCTGACAACATATTCGGGTATATTTCCATTTGTGTACTTATTGGGTTTTAACATGAGTACTTCCTTTTATCGTGGTGCGTGTTTACATTTATCATGTTTTGTAGCTAATATATGGTTAGCATGATGTTCATTGTATGTTTTTCAAATTTTTGTCTTCCGCTTATTGTAGTATTAGGTAGTTAGCTATGTTTATTTAGTATCGACAGAAGATACTATGAATGATCCACTTGAGATTCCTGATTTATTTTAGTATAGGGCTGGCCACCCATTATTATTTTAAGCGGGGTGACACAGGTGGTATTGGAGCATCATGTTCTAGTGTCTTTATGATCTGTGTGGGTTTTTTGTATTCTTCCGTAAGCGTTCTTCGTGTAGAGACCTATTAATGGACTGTTATGTTCACTATGCCTATATTTCCTTCTGCAATGTGTAATTACTTGAAGGGCGTTCTGATACAGTTTCTCTTGTTTCAGATACTGACGAGAAGAGGTCGTCTAGGCAAGGCAAACAGAGAGGCTGAGAACATAGAACCCCACATGCCTCAAGTGACTTTGACTGAAGCCGAAGTTGCCCATATGGTGGCACAAGCAGTGGATGCTGCCATTGCTACGATGGCACATCAACCTACAGCTCCTGTAGCTCCAGCCCACTCAGGCCATCTGCATGGGAAAGGGTACGAGAAGCCTTTAGGAGAGGACATCCTCCAGAATTTTCGGGGGGAGCTAATCCAATAGTTGCAAGTCAGTGGAAGAAGGATATACAAAGGCACCTTCGAATGGTTGAATGTAGTGAGGCGTAGAAATAAATACTCGAACTAACGGGTGCAGCGCTCCAATGGTGGGAGTCAGCCACCACATCGGAGCAGAGATATGCAATGCCCATAGCGGATTTTTGCGTACGCTTTGATCAAAAATATTTTAATTCTGCGATTCAAACTGAAATGAGGAGAAGATTATTGGATGTGACTCAAGGTGATCGAACGGTGGCTGAGTATGAAGAAGAATTTACTCGGTTGGAGAATTTTGTGCCCGACGAGGTAAATACGGAGGAGAATCGAATAATGATGTTCTTGGGAGGTTTAGATTGGCGAATTCGACAACGTTTGCTAAGGAATCCAGAATTACCGACTTTTACCGATGTGATGAATGTGGCATTGTTACAGTGTCAGGAGTATCATCTTTGTTTAAAAGGGGTAAAAAATTTGGAGGCTCGGTTTCATCAAGTAGGTTTGGAGGAAATGATGCCAGTGGGGCAAGATCATCATCACAATAAGGTTATAGGCAGGATTATCGAGGGCCGCAACAATGCTTTATCCCTCAGAATGGACAGGAAGGATTTGCTAGGAGATGTTTCTTTCGGGGAGAAATAGTCCATAGGGAGAGGGATTGGCCAGGAAGAGGTAGAGGTCAACTTTTTGAGGAATTTTTGGATGTACAACCCCTACAACAGTTCCTAGGCCAGTTTGAGCAAGATAACTTCGAACAGGGACCCATTGATGAAGTGAAGCAGTTAGAATATGGGGGTAATATATAAATCATTTTCCAATATGTTTAGGCCATGCTTTGAGCGGTATTCGTGGGCGTCGCACGTAAGATTTTAGTGAGTGGTTAGTTGTTATAAGCATATTATGTATAGAATTACCTGGAAGGGATGAGTGATCAAGCGTAGGAATTAGATGATATCTTTCGGGAGGATAAATTGTCTTGTGATGTGTTAGTAGAGAGTTACGATTCTGTTTCAAAAATAGGAACTGTTAAAGTTTGTTGAGTAGTAACGGTAAGGCTATCATTTCATAGTTATGCTAGATGCATGTATTTGTAATGTTCCAATTATGGAAGGGCCTATCTTATGGCGATGTTTTGATGTGATGTAAAGGATTTTTATTACTAAGGAGATTCAGGGTTTAGCAGGTTCATTGTTGAGCAAGGAATTTTGGCTTATGATTGTGTGCGGGTGGAGAACTAAAGGTTGGTGAGAGTATTATAATTTTTGACGCCTTGCGTCTTGAGCATAAGGTATATGATTTGTGTGTTGAAAGACATAAAACTATTTTATAGTACATTATTTTATAGGCCTTCAGGCAATATCAAAAGTATTTAAAAATATTTTTTTAAACTCTAGTCCTGATTTAACGGATCTCAATCCCCGACAGAGCTACATAGTAGTGTATTAGGAGGGTTCCTTGTTTGGATTTCGCTTGTGAGACCTCCCCCGTATGAAAGTAGCGAATGTCAGGAATTGAGAAGAGTTAAGTCTTTGGACATTTTAATATACCTAGTATGTTATAATAGATTAAATTATTGAGAGTTATCTTACGATTTGAGGCTAAGTGGAGCCGGGTAATGTGTATACGGTTGAGCTCGGGTACAGGGTGTATGGGCGCCCTGGTTAACTAATTTGATTTTAAAATAAAAAATGATTCACCGTCAGATGTGGGAGAGCCAAGTATAGTGATCTTATGGGTGGGTGTCTTAGGAACTAGTTGAGGTTTGGAATACTAGGCTTAACTTAATTTCGAGGATGAAAATTCTTGTAAGGGGGAGTATGTAATACCCCGTAATTTTGAGGACTATGAATTTAATTATTTTGGGAGAAATAATATTTATTTGAATTGGAGAATTTTAAACTTGGCAAATGAGGTTAAAATTAGAAGATGTTATAAAGAATTTCGGATGACGATTCTGAGTGCACGGTTGATCCGGGATGGGCCGAGATAGTCAAAATGACTGTACTTAGATTTTATTTGGGTTTCGGAATATTTTAAGTTAGTTTGACTCGAATTGCAATAAATGAGTCATTTAAAGTGTGTATTATCATTTAAAGTTGGGTATGTTGGATATAAGGCTTATAAAGCCTCTGTGGGATAACAATCTCATTTATAATATTTAGAAAGCCCTAGAGAGAGAGAGAGAGAGAGAGAGAGAAGAGGAAAGGAAGAAGAGAAAGAGGAGAAAAGCTTGGAGATTTGGGCCAATCCTTGATTTCGAGGAAGATTCAACCTCTATAATTTTGAGACAAGTGATTAAACTTGCTAAATAATCTATGTGTGTAATTTATTTCATGATTTGTGGATAAAAATATGAATTTTGGGTTAATATGTCAAAACCTATATTTTTGGATTACATATTGCATTTGATGTTTATAAAGGGGTTTGATGTTGTATAGCTTGATGGGATGAGATGTAGGATGAGTTTTGATGTTAAAAAACATGTTTGGGTTGAAGAATGGTGGATTAGAGATATGATTTTTAGGTACATATTTCGTGGGTTTTATGTAGAAATGGGGATTTTGGAGTTCTGCAAACCCGAATCGATTCGGCTTAAGGTAAAAGTGTCAGATCTGGATGATCAAATCGATTCGAATCCAAACCAATTGATTTGGCCTAAGACAGACTTACAGTCATTTAGACAGAATCGATTCGCATACTGGCGAATCGATTCGCTTGTAGGATCAAATCGATTCGGACTAAGCCGAATCGATTATGAAATAGGGCTATTTTGCGAAGTTTTTATAGAGTGAGTTTTACTCTGTTTCGATTAGGTTTATCGATTAGGAACATTCTTATATGATGCTAGAAACACATTTTGGAGGTTTATTGGGAGTTTCTTATATGATGTGATCTTGAGGACGTATCGAGTTATTTAAGAAGGTATGAATTGGAGTTGTCGCATTGATTTAGTGGGGAATCATATTAGCGACGGGAATCCTACTTGGAGATTAGACGTAAGTTATTATATGATGTAACGTTGGGGGCTCATCGATGTGGTTGTGAAGGTATGACTTGGAGTTATTATTCTGACTTTTGTATTGAATCCTCCTAGCGAGGGGATTTTTATTTAGATATGATTGGGGACCAATGAGAGATAGGTCGTGTACCCTTAGTGACGTTAAACTTAGGGATTTAATCCTAAATGCGATAATGTTAAAGGTTCATATGAGTAACTGAACCGTAAGCTGAATTTGGAAGGATTATATATATTACCGACTAATAGTTTATGTTCGTACGTATAGCCGGGATAGTTATTATGTATCTATGTGCCTCCGGATATAGATGATGTGTGTATGATGATTGTTATATACGTTCGATTTTGAGATAGTGTCCTTAATGTTGGTTAAATTGGGAGACTATTCATATTAGAGGCATAATGGATAAGTAAGTCTCAAGTGAGGGATCGCATAATGAAACTAATTGGGAGGGTATACGTTATAGCGTGTGTTAGTATAATGAGAGTTATATAGCTATACCCGAATTCATTACTTTTATACATACGGACTGGAGATAGTATGTATATATATAGATATATGTATGTATATATATATATATGGCGTGAATATATATATATGTGTGTGTGTGTGTGTGTGTGTGTGTGTGGCGTGAATATATACCTTGTGTGATAGTTTGTATATATGATGTGATCGTATGTATATCTAGTGTTAATGATATATATACTTATTGTGTGAGCATACCTAGCACATGTTATCATGGGAAGTTGTGCGATGTGGGTGAGGCCCCTGGCTTGAGGAGCAGGGAGCGTATAGTCCCCAGGTCATAGTCGTCCATTACTTATTGTGTGATTTTTATTCTGGGTGAGAAGTCTTGGGTATGATTCTCTCTCACTTTCAGATTCGGAACTATGATCCCTTCCCATACGTTGTGTTTTGTTTGATTACCAGGGCGGTGTGATAATAGTCCGGTGGTTGGTAACTTGGGATAAAGTGAGTAATTCTTGGAAGATGATAGCATTGTGAAGTATATTTATATCCTATAAGTGATTGTGTTCTGGATATTTAAATGCACGCTAAGTGTGTTATGTTCTTGTTAGGGTTGAATGATCGTGTTTTATAAATAAAAATAATGTTATATAGACCCTAAAGGTTCAATGCGTTATCTTATTTGTGTACTTAGAGATAGTTGTTAATAAGCAGCTGAGGTTATATTTGTTGTGTACTAAGGGCATAATGGATCTCGACAATCAACACTGTCAAGGAGTAGTGTATCGGGGGGGTTCCTTTATTGGATTTCTCTTTGTGAGACGCCCCACGCATGAAACGTCGTGTAATATGTTGGGAGTGGGGAGAAGTTTAGTTCTTGGTACTAGGGTTATGCGTTATGGTGAGATGTTACTTTATAAGTATATAAAGATGATGTGTGACTATTCTGATGCTAATAACTTGTTTTAGTTAATAATTAGGAATCAATGAAATTCTGGTAAGATATATGTATGTATAATTTATACAGATAATAATGTAAGTTCGGGCGTAAACTTAGGATATGATAGAATGAGAAGATTTCGGGTTGTATTTCAGATAGTGGGTTACGCAGGTGTAAACTATGCGTAGATTGAGATTGAATTGTCCCTAGTATGTGTCGGGTAGCTTAATTGTGGTTTAGGTGTATATGTTTAGGTGCGCGCTTTAGATGAGAGTTCCATGAGATTGCGACTCCACTTTAATTATGAAATTGTGCATTTATAATTATTATGCATTTTAATCCACTTGCTAAAATGTTTTCAAATCTCGGGCTCTAACCCATTTATATTTCCCTCTTGCTATACATATATTGTAATATATTATAGGTGTCCCACCACAAGGATGCCAATGATGCTTTTCTATCCAGTGTCCTTGGAGCTGTAGCAGATGCGGACTGGTGCGAAATTTTTGTTATAGCCACTTCTCATCTTTTATAAATCTAGTTAAGGATTTATTTTGTATATCGGGTTTATAACCAAGGGTTATATGTAGCACTTTTATATTTCTCTCATCAGGATGTTGTATTGTCTTTGACCCGACAACATATTCGGGTATATTTCCTTTTATGTACTTATTGGGTTTTAACATTAGTACTTCCTTTTATCGTGGTGTGTGTGTACATTTTATCATGTTCTGTAGCTACAATATGGTTGGCATGATGTTCATTGTATGTTTTTCAAATTTTTAGCATCCGCTTATTGTAGTATTGGATAGTTAGCTATGTTTATTTAGTATTGACAGTAGATGCTAAGAATGATCCACTTGAGATTCCTAATTTATTTTAGTGTAGGGCTGGCCACCCGTTATTATTTTTGGCGGGGTTTAATAGGGAAGCACTTAAAGCCCAATCTAGTAACGGAGAGGAAGTGTCTAAAAAGAGAGAGAAAACATCATCCGATTCAGAATTTGTTTATGATTTAGATGATTTGGCCCTTTTTGCTAAAAATTTCAAGAAATTTCTCAAGAGTAAAAAGAAAAATACTTCCAAAGATAAGAAGAGTTTTGAGAAAGATAAAAAATTTAAAACGGGCAAGAAAAATTTTGAAAAAAAAAAGAAAGATTTCTCAAAAAAATACGAGGAGAGATGTTATGAGTGTAAGGGACAGGATCACGAAGCTCACGAGTGTCTGAATAGGTTGAAACGTCAAGGGAAAGGCAAAGTTTCCTGAAACGTCAGGCTTAGTGATAGTGAGGTCGAGTCAGTGAGTTTGGAAGAAGAATCTTCACATGGATGTAACTTCACTGCATTCATAGCTAGTCACGTCAGTACATCGAGTGCACCTCATGACGATTAGAAAGGTACTAACCATGAACATCTCGATAGTGAGTCAAGTCATTTCGAGGAGAGTGAGGGAGATAATTCTTTAAGTGAGAGCGAGAGTGACCTTCAATGCGCCTATGCCGAACTTTACGCCGGGTCCTTTAAAACTAAGAGATAGAACAAAGGTTTGGCGATGAGAGTTTTAGAGCTAGAGAAAGAGTTTCTTGAGGCAAGAGAGGATGAATTCTCAATGAGAAAAGATTTGGGAAAGAGAGAATGGGGACTTGACCAACAGCTGGCTAGTCTTACGAGAGATCTCCAAGCATCCATGGAGACTCATGAGAAATTTGAATCCCTTGTATCCTAACTCAAGAAAGATCTCAAATGTGATCGGGAGGTCAAGGTAACTATCGAGAACACATCGAATATGGTTGGTAAGATTCTCCTCAAACCCGCTTTAGGAAACATCGAGAGGCAAGGAGTAGGCTACGATGTTGCATCCACTTCTCATATTGCACCTGTGTCGATTTTTGAGTCTATGATGGACCTTTATATCCCTCGATCGAATCCACCTAGGATTCCTAATCCACCTAGAAGATTCCCACCTAGAAAAGAAAACCGAGGTAGATACAAACCTATCTATGTTTGCACCTATTACAAAATGAGAGGTCACCTTAGGGAGCTTTGCTATAAATTATGTAGGACAAGACACATCCTCCCGCACACCACTTAGCGACTTTTCTAGTCTTAGAGAGCACGTTGAATTTTTAGTCGCAACTTCCTATAGTTTAATGAAATAATTTTAACAGATGTTTTGTCCATTTGAGAACGCTTCCAACATTCCGACTAGAGTCAGCAACGACAAGGGCAAACAAAAGTTTACCACCACTTAGGTACCTAAGCGAGATAAAAAATCCCTTGATGTTCATCTTCTCTCAAGGATTAAAATACTTCCCAGTGGTATTTTGATAGTGGGTGTTCTAGGCACATGACAGGTGACGTATTATTTTTTACCCACTTTGAGGATCATAAGGAAGGTAAAGTCACCTTTGGAGATGGGAGTAGATCTAAAATTTTAGGGCATGGCAGTGTTGAGATATGAAGATTTCCTAAGCTAGATGGTGTATTGTACGTGAAGGGATTGAAAGAAAACTTGATTATTATAAGACAATTGTGCGATGCAAACTATGTGATAAAGTCTGATCGGTGCAAATGCATTGTTATGATCAATCCGGATAACTTTTACCACTAGGTGTGAGGACTAAAGATAAATGTTATGGCATTGTGCCCAAATCATCTTTTGTGTGCAACAATGCCACAATCTCCAATATGGACCTTTGGCATCAATGGATAGGTCAGGTCAACGTTAGAAATCTTGAGAAGTTAGTGAAGAAAGACCAAGTTCATGGCTTACCATCACTTGGGAACCCAACTTCCTCGGTTAGTGGACCTTGCCAATAAGGTAAACAAATTTGAAGTCCCCATCGAAAGTCGAATACCATTACGATCACCCGTATTATGGAGCTGTTTCATATGGATCTTATGGATCCTACTTGCTTCGAGAGCTTAGGTGGTAAAAGATACACTCTCGTGATGGTCGATGACTTTTTTAGATACTCGATTGTAGGATTCCTTCAAGAAAAGTCTTATGTGGTTGAGTTCTTTACAATCAAGTTTCGTGCCCTACAAAACCAACAAGGTATCACTATTAATCGAATGCATAGTGGCAACAATATTGAATTTAAAGAAGAGAAAATGGATAGCTATTGTGATGAAGTGGGCATAAAGTATGAGTTGTCATCGTTCGTAATCCTCAGCAAAATGGGATTGTTGAGAGAAGAACTGGACAATACAAGAGATATCTAGATTCATGCTTCTTTTTGGCAGAGGCGGTGAGAACCACATGCCATAAGGTGAAGAGGGTATATCTTCGTCCGCACATGCTTCACACGCCTTATAAGTTTTGGACAGGAAGAAGCCCAACCTATCATATTTTTGTATCTTTGGGAGTACATGCTATATCTAGCAAGATGGAGAGCCCTTAGGAAAGTTCAACTCCCAGAGCAACGAGGGGATATTTTTAGGATATTCAAAGATGAGTAGGGCTTATCGGGTATATAATCTGGCTACCTCTAAGGTTCTGGTGTCAATAAACGTCACGATTAGAGATGACGAGCCATCGACGTTTATTGCTCCTAGCCCGCAATGTGAGGATGATGCACCAACTTGTGATGATCCCACCCTTCCTCATGCTACTATGGTAGGCCCCGTTCCTGCTTTGGGGGAGACGTTGTCTTGGGTTCGAAAGAGTCATGACCTTTACGCTATACTTAGTGACCCTACACTAGGTGTTAAGACTCATTCTCAACTCAAAAATATTGTTAGTTGTATGTGATACACATCCCAAGTCGAGCCTAAGAACGTGAAAGAAGCACTCAAGGATAAGCATTGGATATCGGCCATGTAAGAAGAGTTTCTTTAGTTTAGAAAGAACGATGTCTGGGAGTTGGTGCCCTGACCTAGCGAGACTAACATGATAGGTACCAAGTGGATTTTCAAGAATAAGGTGGATGAAAAATGTACCATAGTTCACAATAAGGCTATTGGTAGCTTAAGGCTACACACAAATCGAGGGTGTAGACTTTGAGGAGACATTCACTCTAATTTCTGGCTTGACTCCATCCGTTTACTACTCGCCATAGAATGTCATTTGCATTTCAATTTATATCAGATGGATATTAAGAGTGCCTTTCTAAATGACATTCTACAGGAGGAGTTTTACATGGAACAACTGAAAGGGTTTGAAGACCATAAGCACCCAGGACAAGTCTACTTTATTGGTAAAGCCTTGTATGGTTTGAAGCAAGTAACCCGTGCTTAGTACGAGAGGTTTACTTACCATCTCTTAGCTCGCGGCTTCAAGAGAGGGGGAGTAGATAAGATGTTGTTTGTGAAGATAGAGACTAGTGTTATTTGGTTGCTGAGGTTTATGTGGATGACATTCTTTGGATCCACGTGCTCCCTCCATGCTCGCACTTTTGAGGAGGAGATGAAGAGCGAGTTTGATATTAGCGTGGTAGGTGAGATCACATTCTTCCTAGGTCTCTAGGTTCATCATATTGAGGATGGGATATTCATATCTCAATCCAAATATGCAAGATACCTTGTGAAGAAATTCGGTCTAGACTTCATTAAGCACGCTCGCACCCCTATGAGTTCATCGATAAAGCTTAGCAAAGGTGCTTTAGGCAACGATGTAGAGCAAACTTTATATAGTAGCATGATAGGTTATCTTCTTTACCTTGCTACTAGTTGACCCAATATTGCCTTTAGTGTTGGAGTTTGTGCATGATACCAGGCATCCCCGAAAGATTCACTCTTTCACGCTCTTAAACGTGTATCAAATACATGAGTGGGACTCTATTTTATAGTATTTGGTATTCCTTTGATACCGATGACCGCTTATCTGCTTATTCGAATGCCGATTGGGCAGGGGATGTCGATGGGTGTAGGAACACTTCAGGAGGGTGTTCCTCATTTGGGAATGCTTTTGTCTCATGGATGAACAAGAAGCAAAAATCCATATCTTTTTCCACGACGAAGATTGAGTATATAGCCGTCGAGAGTTGTTTCACGCAACTCTTATGGATGAAGCAAATATTGGAGGATTACGGTATTTCACAGGGCATGATGACTATTTCCTGTAATAATACGAGTGTCATTCACATTTCTCATAATCCAGTCCAGCATTCGCACATAAAACACATTAGGATATGTGAACACTTTATTCGAGACCTAGTTGGGGAGAAGGCCACGTCCTTTAGCTTTGTGAGCATCGTTCGTCAGTTAGACAATATTTTTACTAAACCTTTAGAAGCACTTTGATTCGAGGATATTAGGAAGTCTTTAGGTATTTGAACGGTTGACTGAGATTGGATCTATTATCTAGTATAGGATGATTTTCATGCTTATTCATATTTATTCATATTTCTAGATTGTACCACCATTGTATTATCGTTGTATTTATCTTTTTCCATTTTGATATATTTTTTAAAAAATCCAAAAAGATTTTTGTTTTTCTTGAAGAAGTTTGAAAAAATACAAAAAGAATTTCAGTTTCTTTTTAAGAAAAAGTGAAAAGGGTAAAAATATTTTATTTTTGTTAAAATTTTTGAAAAATCCAAATAGAGTTTTGTATTTTTTTTACACTTTATGTGGATGAACATTGAAGATGTCCGAGTCACCCATTCATTCCATATCGACGTGGCTCTTTTGTAGTGTTTTGAGACGTGACATCATTTCATTTTGTGCTTTATAGCGTGTGGAGTCATTAAGATGTGACATGATGACTACTTGCTACATGTTTGACTCCTTGTCACCTTTAATGCACACGATCACGGACTTATTTGAGTAATGCACTTACCTTTGACGTGTTGGTTGTAGTGTGTTCATCTCAATTCTTCTTTTAAAACGAACCAAGTGTGAAAAGGAGAAAATGAAAGTAGTGCTTGTAAAGACCATTGCCCGGATTGGAAAAATTAAAAATCATATCTTCGATAAATTTGGTATATTTAAAGTAATGCAATCAGGCTGTGAAACATGGGTTGACTTTGTATGAATAGCCACCATTTCCAAAAAGAAAAGAGCCTAAAATATTAAAGGCACATAAAAAGAAAAAAAAAGTGACTGGCCAATCTCAAAGAACATTGATGCTTCGCTACATATGAGCATTGATTTCTTTAAAAAGATTTGAGGAAAAAAAATTCAATATGTGAGTTTTGAGGGAGTTAAGCCGAAGATCAATGGGTTTGCAAGTCTTGAAAAATTCTCGTAAAGCATTATATAGTTTTGGGCATTATTAGTGTGAAAATCACTCACGATCTTGATTAGTTGAATAGGTTAAGTTGATTTCACTAGAGTTCACTATTTTTACACTTAAGGTAGACATTGTGCTCTTGTGTTAGTGGTGTCTTATTCCTTCGTGCACATATGTTATGTTTGTCTACATTGATTAACCTATAGAATGTGTTCACACCCTTACATTTCGTTTCCATGATTCAATTATTTTTCTCTTTCTCCATGATGTGCTATTTTTGAAAAAAAAATTGAAAAATAAAAAATTGTTTGTAATATCTTTTGAGATTATCATTGCATGATTATTCATCCATATCTTACCATGATGATATCTTTTTATGCTTCGTCATGTTCCCTATATTTGTCATGATTAGATTTTACTACTGGTTGATTTCGGACAAAATAAAAAGGGGAGAACAAATTACAGGGGAGTTTGATTTATGAGGAAGATTTTATCTTTATGAATTTATTTGATATATTTCAAACTCGATGCGTTACGGGGTATTTTTGTTTGTTACATGTGTGTAGGTATTTTGGAATAACATATTTGGATTACACGCGATGAAGACAAAGTGCCCAAGAGAAGATAAAGGGTAAGTGAAGATTTAAAGACTTTATTTTGAAGACAAATCTATCTTGTACCTATCCATTTTAGGATTTAGGAGGGTATTAGGATATTGTATTCATCTTAGAGTATTTATTTGTAATTTGAGTTTCGATTTTATGTTTGTACCAGAATAGCCAAAAAAGGGGGAGATTTGTAAGAGCATGATTTCTATTTTTTGCTCATAGCTTATGCTACTTTTAGTTGATGGAACACGAGTCCCCCAATTTTAAAAAACTTTGAATAATAATTTCCATTTCCTTTTAAAAGATGCGGAATAGAGATGGTTCAATTAAACAATTACATAAACCAAATTTTAATTTCTTTCAAATTAAAATTAAACAACCTCAAAGTGACATTAAATTAAACAACAAATACATTTTCACTTAAACAACTTAATTCAACCCAAGTCCTAGAAATTTTCCTAACAATAAATATTCAATTTGTAATATTAGGCCAAACCAAATTTTATCCAATAAAATTAAATGACTTGAACTAAATTAATTAAACACTACCCAAATTAAATTAGCACCAAATTAATCATGAGTAGTGATTTAAACCAATTTTATATTTTTACCTAAGCATGCATTCTAGGTGATTTTGCAAAAGATAAACTAAACAAATAACCACTACGCCGCGATGTACGAGAAAAAACCCACAACGGGAAAAAGCCTCGGATGGCCCTAGCCTCAAATCCACTAAGTACAGTTTTACAAATACAAGACAGTAAGACTTACAACACTCGACTTGACTTCGTCTAAGCCCCAACGCTCCTTCTTGTATACACATTTGTCTAGCGAATAACCACGGAGCTCCACCACGGTCTCGAAATTCACCGATCGGACTTTAGAAACAACCGTCAACCACACATGGTGCCTTTCACCATGTGAGAATGCCGCGGCAAAATAACGAACTTCTTCTTTGTGGGATGTAGAAGTAAACCAAAACACTCTTTTACGGTAGAGATAAATCCGGTTCCAAACAAACTCCCCAAGTAAGATGTATATATGTATAGGTAGAAACTTGGATTAAAATAAACAATTAGGTGTAAACTTGGTTTTGTTCTTTGAATAGATCAATTTGAATATCAAACACCAAGGGAACTTTTTATGAAATAATTAAGCTCACAAAACCTCTCTAGGAGATGGAAAAAGTCCTTAGAAAAATTCTGGTCCCAAAGTCATTAAAATCTGTGAAAGAGTAGTGGGAAAGTGCCAAAAAATGTTCCCGCCGAAATCTCATTCGAACCACATTTTCGTTCGAACGATATTTCGTTCGAACGTAATTTCTAACGATGTTCCAGTGGCAAGTCGTTGGCAAAGCTCGTTCGAACGAAATTCTCGTTCGAACGACAAACTCGTTCGAATGACAATTTCGAACGAAATCTCAGAAAGTTCAAAATTCGTTTTTAAGCCCAAAATATTTTATTTAAAAGTTCTAAAATAACTTTTTGAAAATAAAATTCATTTGAAATAAAATTACACCCTTTATAAAATTATTTCAAGTCTCCCTATATATATATATATATATATATATATATATATATATATATATATATAGGGTCAATTATTAAATAGTCCCTACTATAAATATATATTTTTTAAAAAGGACACATATTTTTAGTTTAACCCATTTAGTCCCTCAAGCACTCAATATCCTCTTATTTTTAGAGGTCCGCGCCAGCGGCACTCCCTCTCCAAAATATGTGGCAAAGGACTTTTTGAGGCAAAATAAAAAAGTTTGGACAAAATGGGTATTAAAAAATGTCCGAGGGACTATTTGGTATATGTCCCATATATATATATATATAAATGCATTCATACCTTTTGGAGACTATGGAATATGATGTTGATGACGTAGAAACATGGCACTTGAAACTCGACAATGATGAAGCTTTATAAGTCTTGTCCGCTACGTCTTCAACTCTTGCATGTCATAGGCTTGGAGGATACTCACTCAATACTATCCTATGACACAAATGTTTTTGTCCGGAATTGAGCCAACACTACAATAAGACTCAATTGGAAATTTGTGTCCTTACATAGTTTTGGGCATATCCCGCTACTGATTGATTCGAGTTGTCACGAAACCGATTTTCCATCTTCACAATAAAAGGTATAAAATAATTTAGGTTTTTGAATTTATTTATGTTTATATTAGGGAGTTATTTTATTTAAAATCAAGGAATTTTTTCTAACATTTTTTTGGATTTAAAAACTTTTCAAAATACGTGCATATCGTTCAAATGAGATGGAATCTCGTTCAAATGACTATGTTATCTCGTTAGAAGTGGTAGTTTAAAAGTTCCTTCAATCGAACATTTAATGAGTGCGTACTGTTTTGTCATGTTTGAAGCTCATTGAAATGAGATAGGATTTCATTCTAACGACCTTATTGTCGTTCTAACGAGATTATTTTTACATTCAAACAAGGATTATTTTTCATTCGAACGAGAGTCGTCGCCTCAAATTTTTTTATCGACTTATAAGTACTTGTTTCGTATAGTATTTTGATGAGACTTTTACGAAATCGATTTCTGAAAACCTGCTGCAAAAGCTCCTACTTTCTTTAGGTCAAAAACCTATTTTGATTTACAATCATCTGTAATGCCCCCCCCCCCCCCCCCCCCCACGAATTTATGGGTTACTTATAGTCATCCCAGTCCGACTTGAGTGTTAGGTGTGAAGTGCAATAAAACAACCTATATAATATTACTAGTCCAGTTTTATTTTAATTAACGTTTCACTTGTTTAGCATGCGATTTCAATTTTGAGTTCAAACTACATGAAGGACCCGTAGGAAGCATCCCCGAAGTCCAAGCATACAAAGATACTAACATAAAATTAAACAAAACACTTACATGTGTAGCTCTCTAAAAATACGAACCCGCACCCAACCTGCCGTAACAAAAACGAGGGTGTGAGCCAACGCCCAGTGGGAGTATACATAATGTAGTATAGAAATGAATAATAAAAACAAGACTCTATGTGTCATACCTACATGCACATGAAACTACCTATATATGTATATATATACTTAGTGCATGAAACCGTTTTGCTTTCAAAAAAATTATTTATCCTGATTAATTCACCTTAATCTTGTAAAAAGACTTCTTTTTCCTTAGTTTGGCATTTATCTTTTTATTTGACACACATGGTTAAATACTTTGAACAACTACATTATGTTTGAATGAAAGTCATGTCTTTATCGAAATTACCCTTTTCATTTTAACCAATTCACATTAATATTTTCATTGAAAATCACCCCTTCAACACACGCACACACCGTGTTAGAAAATACTTATTTATTCTTTAAAAAAAACCTTTACAACACACTCTTGTGTTGATTTTAGTTTGAACCACTTAGGTTTCTTAACCACCCATTACTCATTACCCACTTAATTTAACTTTTTCATTATCTTATGGACATTAATCAATTTCGTATTTATTTGTCCATTTTAACCGTTACTGGAACATTTATTAATTCATTCAAGTTAGTTTTTCTCAACATATTTTCACTACACAACTCATTTCTTAATATGTCCCTTATTCCTTTATCTTTATTCTCAGAATCTTTCCATAAATCGCTTGCTTTAACGGGCTCCACACAGCCGGCGACGCCACCATATACTCTAGCCAGTGAGTTTAGGTCTTTTACCCCGGGCTTCGGGCCCTCCTTAATTATTCTGGTGTCATTTGAGTTCATTTTATGTGTTTTAATATTTTACAAATTTTCCCATTATTCCTTATTTCCCTTTTTACCTGGCCGAAGCCAAACCCGATATTTTACCTCAATTTGTGTTACACTTTGAAATTATCATTTTGTGTCCTTAAAATTTTAACTTTGATTTTATTTTAAAAATCATATTCATTTAGGACCAATTTGTGTAACACATTTTCCAATATTTTTATGAAACAAAAATATTCCACTTTAAATAAAATTACCATTTTAGCCATTTGTTTTCAAACTTGTCATTTTCCTTGATTTTACAAGTGTTGTTTTTCCAAAACACCTTTAAATTTCTCATACTACTTATTAAGTGCTTCCAACATTTTAACACATTTTTAATATTTGGAGTATCATTCGTCTCAAGTTGGAAACCTCTTTATTCCATTATTTCACTTTCAAATTCACAAGTGTTAATCTTTCAAACATTATTAAGTTACACACAACCATTAACACTTATCCAACTCCTTTGCTAAACATATTCCAATTTAGACATTTCTTCATTCTAGAAATCTAATCACTTTTACAGAGAAAAATCATTTTCTTTTTAACAATACATGTAGTCTTACAACCTTATATTCATCACACCTTTAACCCCCTTTTCACACACTTTGAAAATTAGAATTTTTCTCTTTATTACTTCTTGTTTAACAACAAAACCTCCTTTAAACTTGTTCACATATTTATCATCAAAATACTACAAGTTTATATTCATGAGAAGATAGATTTTAAATTTTAAAATCCTACTAAACGGGTTAAACATACATTTCATTCTAGAAATACACAATTCTTGCAAAATCATGTTTTACAAAACATAAAGACATTTTTAATTTCTTTAAACTTAGTAAATTTCCATTTTCCCTAAAATATCCTTTTTACAAGAAAATTTAGAATATAATTTCACTAAATATTTTAGCAAAATCAACATCATTTACTTCAAACTTCCAGAAAATGCACTATTTTCATAAAATCCCAATCTTTATTTCAAGAAAATATAAAATGTATATTCTTCATTTATTCTCAAAAATGATATTTTCCTAATATTTTTATTTCATAAAAATATTTGTTATTAATTCTTCTAGAAAACCCATCATTAAGTTCATATGCATTCTACTTTTAACATTTTAACAACAAGACTACAAATGCATAAAATATAGCCTTAATCTAAGAGTAGATTTTTCCCACCTTAATGAAGCTTCAACAATAGAAGGCGTGGAAGATCAGAGAAGATGTTAACCTCCCACCTCCTAAAGTGGCCTCAAGGAGTTTGTCCCACTCTAAAGCGTGCTCCATTTAGCTTTATAATGGTGGAAATGGGTATCTAAAGTTTATATATGGTGAGGAATAGAAGAATATAATGGTTTAAGATGGATATTTGGTGGTAGGATGGTGGTTTGAGTTGGAAAGATGTTCAACAATGATGGAAGACCACCATTCTCTCTCTCTCCTCTTCCATCTTCCAACAACTAAAATGAACCCAAACAAGCCTTATAAAACACCCAAAAGTCTTAAAATCCCCCTTTTGCCCAATCTGGGCTCACCAGAGCTCGACAACTCATCCATTCAACAACCCAGAATGATACATCTCACAAGGCTAATCAATTTAAAAATTCAAAGGCCGTCGTTCGAACGAGATCCACCCCTCGTTAGAGCGAAGGTGCCTCGTTCGATCCCCAGCTTTGAGCGAACTTCGCGCTACCCTCTCGCTTAAAGCTCCTTTGAACCTCTGCTTTAAGCGACCTTCGCGCGACCCTGCTTCTCGCTTCTAATGACACTCATGTCGCTCGAAAGACCTTTTCTTACAATTTATTCTATTTAATTAAACGTTTATCCACAAATTCCAGTAATTAACATCAAGCCTCCAAAGCAAATAAATCATAATATAATTCCTCTCATTATTATTCAAGCCCCAAGGTTCTCACTCCATTTCAACTTAGGCGAGAAAATTAAATGAAACATTAGGGCGGGGTATTATATCTTCACTCCTAACTGTATATATAAATCAGTTTAAAATCCTAAATTATTCTATATCTGAGTTACTTGTGGAGGGATTCTCTTTATTGGTGACCATTGTATTTTTCGAGGGGATCACTGTTGAATGGAAGACCAAGGTTGATCAGTGGATATCGAGGGTGGACCTCCACCTGTGGATGACTATCTACTGAGCCATATTCTATAGATATTTTGTAAGTTGCATCTTGTAAAAACTCTATAGTGCTGATAAAAAGATTTTACCAGTAAGGGGTTTTTCCTCAACTTATCTTGTCGTATTTTATGCATAATTTTATCTTCTTTATCACCTAGTTGCTTATTTAGGGTAATAAGATAAAATTTGGACTTGTGTGTACCGGACACTTAATTATAAAAATTATCCATTAAGATCGCAAGCGCACTCTCACCCATTTCACAATAAGCCTTGCCTTGAAGATTTCCACTTTCCCATCTATTTTCTTCTTGTATACCCATTTACACCCAATGGGTTTTATCCCACCCGACAAGTCTACAACTTTCCAAACTTTATTCGAATACATTGAATGCATTTCGGTATTTATAGCCTAAAGCCAAAGCTCGAAGTCCTTATCTTAGAGTGACTCATTGTAATTATTGGGATATGGTTCGTGCCCCCTAGATCTCACCGAAGTTTTCTCCCAAATACACTAGCCTTTTAGGATGATGCATGACTCTCCCACTATATTGTGTATCCACTTGTGATCCAATTTAAGTGACACATGTATCCCAATCATCGGTAATACTTTCACTATAGTTAGGTAGTGTATTATTGATATTAGATTATATTTCATTATGTATCGATGGTTTATAAGAAATCACATCATCTTTCCCTCTTAGATCTTGTAAGATTAACTTACTCTTGGTTTTTTTTATCCATAATATAATCTTCCACTTGGTGGCTTGCATTTGTACGTACAATACCCTCAGGTTCTTAGGATTATAAAAAAGACCAACTCTGATTTTTTGGATAACCTACAAGGATAGATATTTTTTTCCTTAATTCCAACTTCCACAACTCCCTCCTTCCTCAACATGTATGTTGGGCAACCCTATACCCAAATATATCCTAGATTTGGCTTGTATCCAATCGACAGTTCCGTGGAATTCTTAGAGATTGATTTATAAGGAACTAAATTTAATAAATACGTAGTCATCTCTAATGCATATACCCCCAAATAATCTGGCAATTGAATAGCTCATCATAGATCTAACCATGTCCAAAAGATTCACGTTTCTTCTTTCCATTACACCATTTTTTAGAGTTCCTAATGTAAATGATTTGGATATAATCCCTATCTTTGATAAGTGATTCCTAAACTCTCCAAGCGTTACTCACCCCCATGATCAGATCATAGATTTTGGATTTGTTTATCATGCCTAAGTTCCACCTCAACCTTATACACTTTGACCTTATTAAAGGCTTCAGACTTGTGGTGCACAAGGTATAAATATCCATAACTTGAATAATTATCAATGAAAATGATGAAGTACTCATAATCATCTCTTTCCTGAATAATCATAGGACCACACAAATCATAACATTAGACAACTCTAACACATCTTTATCTTTATAGCTTTTGGTCGTGAATGGCCTCTTCGTCTTTTTACCTTCTAAAAAGGATTCATAAATTGAAAGCGCCTCCACTTCCAATTAGCTTGATTATCATTTTGAAACCCTCCTTTGAATAATTTATAGACTAATATGACCTAAGCATAAGTGCCAAAGATATGTTTGGTTCAATTTAAAAGGTTTCTTTCACTTTAGGTTATTTTCATTTGAGTTATATATTTCAGATTTAACAGTAATGGTGAGATAGTCTTTATAACATACAAATCATTTTAAGATTTTCCAATTTTGATAAAAACATCTTTATTAAAATAAATAGAATATTCATTCATCACTAATTTATAAACCTACATTAAATTACTTTTAATAATGATTACATAAATACAACCTTCTAAGATTATCATTTTATCTCCATCAAAATCTAAAAGTATATGTCCTACTACTAATACTGATGCTTTGTCACTATCATCCATTAATATAAAAAAATTCCCCTTCATTGAGAGACCTGGTTACTTAGAAACCTATAAAGAATTACAAACATGAATAATGGCTCCCAAACTTCATACCAAGTCCTGCTAGAGTGGATAACAAAACATATCTCAATGACTAAGGATAAATTACTATTTTCATTCCTATATTTATCTAAGTAGGTCGTGCACTAATTTTTCAATGTCCTTGCCTTTTGCAAATGTAACACTTGCATTTTGGTTGCTTCTCTACTCCCTATGGCTTAACCACAACTTTAACCAGCATAGGTTTTACCTGAGACTTTCCCTTCTTATTTTTCTTACCTTACGAGATATAAGAAAATTGGCATTTCCCAGCAACATATAAAACACCCTTTTGTTTGGCGATATTCTTTGCAACCTAGAGTCCTTTATTTAGTTGTGCGAAAGAGTAATCAAATTTGTTCATAGAACAGTTTAGGTGAAAATTAAAAGGACTTTGGGAGTGACCGAAGCACGAAATAAATCTAGGTTTTCTCATTGATTTTTGGTCGAAGGAACTTAAATTCCTCTAAGATGGACATCATATTTTGAACATGGTCATGCATGAGATTACCATCAAGCATTTTTGTGTTTACCAGCATTATGATACCATCCAACCTTGCAACGTGATTTTCACCCTCAAATATTTTCCTAAGGTTCAAAATCATGTCATAAGCCCTTGACATATTCTAATGATGATGTTTTAAAACAGTCATAAAGACCAGTATATAGAAACGATCCATCTGATAAGCTCTTCCCATATCTGGTAAGCCCGGACATTCGGCTCGAATGCCTCCTCACCAATCTTAGTAGGTGAAGGTTTTGTTAAAATAAATTTACAATCCTCTACAGTGAGGACAATGTCTAAGTTACTTTTATAGTCTAGGAAATTCATTCCAGTTATTTTTTCCGTTTACTCTTGAAGCAAGTGAGTTGAATGTTGAGTCCATTTTTAAATTCGAAAATCATCATTTGAAAAAATTAATTTCAAATTAAATATGTGAGAATTAACTTTTGATTAAATTTTAATTCCGCTTCCCTCCACTATTAAATAGAATTAATCTCGTCGAACATTCTAGTTCACTTGTGAAGTGATATTTCTCGTTAGGAGATTAAATCACCTCACCCAGAATTAAACAAACTTTTCATCTTTTAATTATATTATTCGGACAATCTAATAAATCTCTGATTGAATAGCTGATGACTTTTGGTTCCACAATGAATGATACTCACTCTACTGGGGATGATATCATTACTTGTGCTTAAGTGTATACCATCGGTTCATTCCATAAAATTAAATTCGCTTGTGAATAACTTCCCCTTGTGGAGATTGAACATACTCACATTTAATTTTAAGAAATTATCACTTGATAGTTTTATTATCTTGTGACGTCGTGATTAATTCCCTCTGTTGTGTAGGATAGTCGAGCTAACATGATAAATTAATCACAACACATTTTAAAATATTGATAAAAACTGTGGGGTTTATGTTTAAGCTCCCCTCCCACTTAATATTTTAAACTAGAGAGTATTTCGAAAAAAAATTGTTCAATTCTAAATCCCTAAATTAAATCACCGGTAATTTTCAAATTTCTTATAAAAATTATATTACTCGATTTCACAATTTTAATTTTTGAAAATAAAATCATTTTAATTAAATAAAATCGAAGACCAAAATTTAATTTATAGCTTAAATTAATTACCTATTTAAATTCAATTTTAGAAAAGAATAAATAAAATTCGATTTTTTTAAAATTCATTATCTATGATGGTCTCATAAATAAATCCATGTTGTCCCTAAAATGTGTGTCCCTAATTAATTTAATACTTAGCTTACAAAATTATCAACATATAAATATTATTTGATATAAGTATAACTAATCACAAACACGTTTAATTATATATTAAAAAGAAAACAAAGTCCATGTTCATCATGGCTAAGACTTCATCCTTGAGCAGAATTTTATAGGTCAATAACTCCTTGAAAAATAGCCTATCATGTTTCCATTGGGTTGAGAGAAGAAGTGGAAATCCACCAAAAAACATGATTCACTTTGACAAAACCTTGGGGTGCACTCAAGTGTTCATCACGATCTCGTTCGAATGAGGAATACCTCATTTGAATGACAACCCAAAATACGAAATATGAGCAACATGTTTGTTCTCCAATGCAGAACATCCACTAAGGACAGAAAAACCCATATATCGTGGGAAATACCTATTACACCCCCTTGCATAATCCTCCATATGCGTCAATTTTTCAATAAGCAAAATAACCTAATTATTACAACCAAATCAACTATAGAAAAAGTAGCTATAAAAAAACCACAAGAGGATATATTAAAAAAATATGTGACAATGATGGAGGGAGTAATAAAAATCCTACTAACTAAGTTATTACATAACACATACATCCACATACATATTTCTTAACATGAAAACCTAAGGGTTTCAATGGTAGATAACATGGACCTTTATCTAACATTATCAATATCTAACTCGGGCTCCGTTACCAATTATTAGGATTGATATCATAAAAAAACCTTGACTACTCAAAAACTTCCAGTGATTGTGTTTTAGAAAGTAAAGTAAATAATATATCTAAGGTTTAGATCACCATACCTTTGTGGATCTTATTGGTGATCCAAAATAAAAATAAAAATTTGAAGAATATGTAGAAATGACTCGAATCTTCTAATATATGATCCTATGAAGTAAGAATGGTGCGTGTTCACCCCTTAAGGCAAGGATCTTGATGCTTTTGAGAAGAAATATCTTCTTTTTCTCACATCTTTCCAGATCTGTCCTCGATTTGTACCTTGACTTTCCTAGCTCTTTCAAGGTCATGAGTAAGCTGGGAAACAAGGGCTTCAAGTTTCTTCCGAGTCTCCAGGGAGGAATGGAGCTCACTCGTAAGACTAGCCACTTGTTTAGTCAAGTCCGCTTTCTCTTTCTCAAAACTGCTATCTCTCTCTTTAACCAAATTCTCTTTACTAGCCCAGGCAGACTCTCTCTCTCTCATGGCGGTGCAAGTGGAGGACTCTCTCTCTCTCGTCTCTTCTAACTCTTCTTCTAACGCGGTGATTCTAAGAACTAACGCCTTGTTACGTTTTTTAGTTTTGAAAGACTCATTATATAACTCGGCGTAGGCGCGTTGAAGGTTACACTCGTCCTCACTACCTTCCTCCTCTCCCTCACTCTCTTCGCTCTCGCTGTCGAGGTGTCCCTGTGAAGTAGCATCCTCATTGTCGTGAGATACACTAGGAGTACTCACATGACTAGCCATGAACGCGGTGAAGTTACGCTCATGCGGTGACTCATCTCCCGAGTCCACCGACTCGACCTCACTGTCGTCACTAAGGGTAGCATTGAGGACAGCTTTACCCTTTTCCCTATTCAGACGAGTGGCACACTCAAACGCTCTGTGTCCCTTACCGTCGCACTCAAAACACCTCTCACTGTCTTTAGGGGGTTATTTGAAATCTTTCTTTTCAAACTTATTTTTCTGAAAATTCTTTTTATCTTTGAAATTCCCATTTTTCTTAAATTTCAGAATTTTCTTAAAGTTTTTAGCAAATAATGCCAAATCATCTAGGTCAAACTCACATTCAGAATCAGAATTTTCTATCTTTCTAGATGACTCGACTCTCTTTCTTGCTGACCCCTCACTTTTTCTCTCTTGGGCTTTAAGGGCAATTCCCTTATCTTTTGGCTTGGCAGATTTAGGAAACATGTCTATTTCATAAGTTTGTAAATCTCCTACCAGTTCTTCCAATTTTAGAGTATTTAAATTACCCAAGGAATTTAGCACAGTGACTTTAGGTATAAAACGATTAGGAAGGGAACGAAGAATCTTTTTAACAACTCTAGCATTTGGAATATGTTCACCAAGATTATAGCTAGTATTAACAATGTCAGAAAGCCTAGCATAAAATTCATCAAAACATTCATGTTCATGCATGGTGATGGTTTCAAATTGAGTTATTAAATTTTGCAATTTTGACTCTTTAACAGCATTTGTTCATTCATGGGTAAGTTGCAAAACATTCCATGCTTCTTTTGACGTGGTACACGTCATTATGCGTTTGAACTCATCAGGTGTGACAGACCCAGAGATAGCACTTAGACCCTTAGAATTAAAAGATGACCATTTAAATTCATTCAGGTTTCAAGTTGGTCACATTATCAACAGTCACAGTGGGAGGAGTCCATCCTCGTTCAACCAAAATCCAGACACGTTCATCAATGGCTTTTAAAGCCGACCTCATACGGGCTTTCCAATAAGCATAATTTGACCCGTCAAAAATAGGCATTTTATAATATGACTTCTCCATATGAACACGTTCTTTTCAAAAATCAATTTATTTCAAAAATTGATATCTTTTAGAAAAATTTTGCGGAAAATAGGAATACGCGATAGATTAGCGTAACCTACTCTGATACCAATTTGAAAGAGTTGGCGCTTGCGTTCAATTAAGAAATAATATAATAACTGCCATTTTTAACCCAAATTAACCCTAAGCATGCAACTAGGTGTGATTGAAACAATATGAAATCATGCACAAGATATTCAACACACAAAGTTAAGGAAAAATCCCCCACAGGGGCAAAACCATTTGTATATCACTATAATTTGTAAAAGACGGTTTACAATCGGATTACAATGAAATACAGTTTGACTAAGAATTACCCTCGGGTATCGGATTCTGTAGTCGCGGCTGGAAGAAACCCTTTCCAGTAGGGCTGGCGGCTGGAACTATCCCTGTCCAGTAGGGCTGCAATGAAGAGGAAGAAGCGGTCCACTTCACAAAGGGTTGAACATCAATGGTGTTCTTGGGTTACCAAAAGTGACTCACAAATGTATGGAATTTGTGTGAATCAAGGGTATGAATCAATGGACTCAAATACCATGAAGGCCTTAGAGTTTATCTACTCTGGAAATCGTGTATAAGCCTTAAGAAAACCAACTCCCCGATCGTGGTATAAATAAGAATTCATTTGCCCTAAAAATTTGCACACGATCTGTTCGTGGTTATCCAGGGTGGACCGGTCCGGGCCTTAGGCGGATCGGTCCGATGGCGGACCGGTTCTTTTATTTTGAGGCTGATTCGGTTCGTATTCGGTCCGGGGCTCACTGGTCTTAAACGATCAAGGCGGATCGGTCCGGGTCTCAGCGGATCGGTCCGGCTAGGCGGATCGGTTCGTTTTAATATCAGGCGGACCGGTCTGGCTGTCTGAATTTCTGAATTCTTCCTTTCTTTTGATCTTCGGATTTTGTTGATGACGATGTGATCTTTTCAAATATCATTCTTGTAACGGCGTATGACATATCATATACATAATGATGGACAAATTGTCCTTACAAATCTCACCCTATGTCTATGCCGGAACAAACATAAAAAAATCCGAATTATCAAGTATGAACAATGCCTATACAAATCTACCCTTCCATGAACCCAAAACTGAAAGAGGTACAAATGACTAAGGTTGCATCATTTGTTCTTCGAATCTTCAGAAATCTCACCGCTTTTCTCATCAGGGTGTGCATCATGGGATTATCAAGGATGTACCTACACACATGAGACAAAGCAAATACCAAGTGACGTATCGAGTTTGAAATGAGATAAACATAAGCATATATATCCATTTAAGATGATATTCTCAGAATTTCAAAACTAAACTCCCCCCATAATCAGATAATTCATTCTCCCCCTTTTTATGATGTCCCCAAATAGACAAATGAGAGAAATAAATCAAGCAATCAAGTACCGGGGTGACACAAGGCATAAAATCACACCATGAATGAACATAAAACAACCAAGTCGGTGATAGCGTAAAAGAATGGGTGTGATCAAAATTCGATAGGAAAATCAAAGCATACAAACATGACATATGTGCACGATGAATATTGGATATTCCTAACGAATGAACTCAAATGCTTCCTTTGGTGTAAAAGAATGGAAATATACGACATGGACTATATCAAATCTACAAATCAAAGCTCAAAGTGATTTCTACACCAATAACGTCCAAAATGATTTTCATGCTTTTTCAGGACTTTCAAGGAAGTGCAAACCCGTTTTTCAATCTCCAACCAAACTCCCTCAGATTTATATTTTTAACAGAGGTATACTAAATTCTCAAACTTTGGAGAATTAATGGTGAAACTTAAATGGCCCATATATGGCATGTATTGCTTTTTATTGCCTTTTCAATTTTTTCGGGCTCTTTTAACCTCTTAGGACCTCGGATATTACAATTCCTCCATTTTTTAGGTCCTTTTTAACGGTGGCTTTTGCGCAAAGGATATGAATCAACTTTCGCAGCCCCTCCCCGTTATGAAATAATACACACAGTCTCACCAAAACGGTTTTTACATGCAATCCAATCTTGTCAAGTTTTATCGCATTTTATACATTGTATAGACAGGATTGAGATGGAAACACTCAAGCCAACATGAGATTGACAAGCGCAACAATCAAATATAGCCGTGCATGTGTGCAATAAAGGATATAGGAGTCAAGCATGTAGGAAATATCACTAATTACATCTTAAGGACTCCAATCAATGTTAAGCACATGGATGAAATGATGTAGCCTCTCAAATCTCTATCAAACAGTCACATGGATATATGGAATGAAGTTGTGACTTGGCTATCTTAAAAGCTCATCCATAAAAGGCAAATCTCTTTTTGGTCTTTTTCAAAAATTTTATCAAAATAAAATCTTTTTGTGCTTTTCTCAAAAATTTTCAAAAAAGAAAATCTTTTTGTATTTTTCTAAGAATAATAAAAAATACATAAAAGCTGTACAACAAAGAATAGTACATATAAACAGACTAGCAATAGGAAGCATATGATATGATCATGAAGAAACATCCTATTCTAGACATAGACCAACCCCTCAGTCAACTGTGCAAATCCCCAAAGACTTCCTAAGACTCTCAAATCTAAGGGCATCTAAAGGTTTCGTGAAAATATCGGCTAACTGACGGTCGGTAGGAACAAAACTCAGGGTTACGACCTTCTCCTCAACTAACTGACGTATAAAGTGCTCGCGTAACCTGATGTGCTTTGTGCGCGAATGTTGGACAGGATTGCGGGATATGTGTATCGTGCTCGTGTTATCACAGGAAATGGTCATGGTGTCCTGTGAAATCCCATAATCCTCCAACATTTGCTTCATCCACATGAGTTGCGTGCAAGAACTCCCGGCGGCGATGTACTCTGCCTCCGCAGTGGACAAAGAGATGGAGTTTTGCTTCTTGCTCAACCAAGAGACAAGAGCAGAACCAAAGTAGAAACATCCACCAGAAGTGCTCCTACAACCATCTACGTCCCCTGCCCAATCGGCATCCGAATAGGCGGACAAACGGTCATCGGTATCAAAGGAATACCAAATACCGTATGAGAGAGTCCCACTCACGTATTTGATAATACGTTTTAGAGCGAGTAAGTGTGACTCTTTAGGAGACGCCTGATAACGCGCACAGACTCCAACACTAAAGGCAATGTCAGGACGACTAGCAGTCAAGTAAAGAAGACTGCCTATCATACTCTGATACAAGGTTTGCTCTACGTCCTTGCCTGAAGTGTCCTTACTAAGCTTGGTAGTGGTACTCATAGGTGTACGAGCATGCTTAGCGGAGTCTAAACCAAATTTCTTCACTAGGTCTCTAGCATACTTGGATTGGGAGATGAACATTCCATCCTCTAGCTGACTAACCTGGAGACCAAGGAAGAATGTAAGCTCACCTACCATGCTCATCTCAAACTCACTTTTCATCTCCTCCTCAAAGTGGTGAGCATGCTGGGAGCATGTGGATCCAAAGACTATGTCGTCCACATAGACTTGGGCAACCAAGATAGCACCGTCATCTCTCCTGACGAACAACGTCATATCTACTCCCCCTCTCTTGAAGCCTCGAGCTAAGAGATAGGAAGTAAGCCTCTCGTACCAAGCACGGGGTGCTTGCTTCAAACCATACAAGGCTTTTCTCAGATAGTAGACGTGCTCAGGGTGCTGAGGGTCTTCAAACCCTTTTGGTTGTTCCACATAAACCTCCTCCTATAGAATGCCATTCAGAAAGGCACTCTTGACATCCATCTGATATAACTTGAAGTGCAGATGACATGCGATGGCGAGTAGTAAACGGACGGACTCAAGCCTCGCAACAGGAGCAAATGTCTCCCCAAAGTCTACACCCTCTATCTGTGTGTAGCCTTGAGCGACCAACCTAGCCTTATTTCTGATTATGGTACCATTTTCATCCATTTTATTCTTGAAAATCCACCGGGTACCAATAACATTAGTATCACTAGGTCGGGGGACAAGTTCCCAGACATTGTTCTTCTTAAACTGAAGCAACTCATCCTGCATAGCAGATATCCAGTGTTCATCTTTGAGTGCTTCTTTGTGATTCTTGGGCTCGACTTTGGACGTGTAGCAATGATGACTAACAACGTTCTCTAGTTGAGCACGAGTCTTCACCCCTAGAGTGGGATCGCCAACAATGGCTGAAGGATCATGACTCTTGCGAACCCAAGCAGGTGTGTCCCCTAACACAGGAGTAGGGTCCACAGAGTGTGAGAGAGGAACAGGTAAATCACTGTCAGAACAATCCTCATTCTCACACTGAAGATTAGGATCAATAACCGTTGAAGGTTCATCATCTTGCACGGTGACGTTTATTGATTCCATAATCTTAGAGCTCTTCAGGTTAAAAACTCGGTACGCTCTACTGTTCGATAAATATCCTAGAAATATTCCCTCGTCGCTCCGGGAGTCGAACTTTCCTAATTGCTCTCTATCCCGTAGGATGCAACATTTACTCCCAAAAACACGGAAATATGCTAGGTTGGGATTCTTGCCAGTCCACAACTCATAAGGAGTGTGAAGTGTGTGTGGACGCAGATACACCCTATTCACCGTATGGCATGCAGTAGACACTGCCTCTGCCCAAAATCTCCTAGAGACTTTACGACCTAGAAGCATAGATCTAGCCATCTCTTGGATCGTTCTATTCTTTCTCTCAACAATACCATTTTGCTGAGGAGTTCTCACAGCAGAAAACTCATGTTTGATCCCAAGGCTATCACAGTACAGATCCACCTTTGCTTCCTTAAATTCAGTGCCGTTGTCACTACGTATTCTGTTAATAGTGACTCCGTATTGATTTTGCAGGACACGGCACTTGGTCGTTAGGAATTCTACAGCATCGGATTTCTCTCTCAGAAAACCTACAATGGAGTACCTGGAGAAATCGTCCACCATCACGAGAATGTATCTCTTACCACCTAGACTCTCCGTGCGAGTAGGACCCATAAGATCCATGTGAATCAACTCAAGAACACGGGAAGTGGTAATGGAATTCAACTTCCTATGAGGGCTACGGATTTGTTTTCCCAACTGACAGGGTCCACAAATCATGGAAGTTGACTTTCCAAGTGATGGTAAGCCACGTACTAGGTCCTTTTTGACTAAACGAGATAAGTCTCTAACGTTCACATGACCTAGACGTTGATGCCATATATCCATAGGAGTGATCGTGGCGCTGTTGCAGACAAGTGAGGATTTGGGCTCAGTCCCATAACAGTTATCTTCTGTCCTCACCCCTTGCACTAAAAGTTTACCGGCTTGATTATAGACCTTACAAGCTTTTCGGTCAAACTTCACTGCAAAGTCATCGTCGCACAACTGGCTGATGCTAAGAAGGTTTGCTTTCAAACCTTTGACGTACAGCACGTTCTCTAGCTTTGGAAATCGTGGTAACTCTACTGTACCTCGTCCAACTATGCTAGATTTGCTACCATCTCCAAAGGTGACTCTCCCATCATTATAATCCTCAAGATGGGTAAAATATGAGGCATCACCTGTCATGTGTCTGGAACAACCACTGTCAAAATACCACTGTGAGGTGTTGATACCAAAATTAATATGCTGATGTGGACGAATAGTATGAAGACACGTGTCGATCTACGTGGCACAATAACAGCGAGGAAGATCATTCACTGAACAACCATGGTTGGTACCGAGCAACGAGAATACACCGAGGAGCTCTATCATGCCGAGGAACTCCATCCGAGGAACTCTATCATCCCGAGATGCTCTAAGCACTCCGAGGAACTCTTGATCAACGAGCAACTAAGGCGGTCCGAACTGCACCTCGGCCGTGTCATCAATTATCAGACGGACAACTGTTCAACTATTCATTAGATTCTTGACGCACACGCTGCATTAAATGTATTACCCATTCATATGTATATCATTTAATGTATTGGACCTTTCATTTACAGCCTTGAGGCTATAAATACCTTGTATCAATCCCATTCAAAGGGACCGGAATTTCTTGAGAGAACTTGTAATCAAGAATTCCACAAACACTCAGCAATAACATAACAGTGGACGTAGGCTTTATTCCTAGCCGAACCACTTTAAAAATCTTTGTCTTATTTATTTATCTGTGATTGAATAATTAGAGCGATCTAGTTTTTTACATCAACAGATTGGCGCCGTCTGTGGGAAACGACTGTTGTTATCGTTTTTCATAAAAATCATTTGTCACCAATGGCAGATAATCCAGAATCCAGTAATCGAAATGCTGGAAATACTGGAAATCTTCCAAATCCATCTGCATCTCCAGATCTAGCCGGAATTATGATGAATCTGGCTCAGGGACAAACCGCCATGCAAGAATCTATGAGGCAACTCCTTCAAACTCTTCAAGGCGGTGTACCTACTCATTCAGGGCAAAGGACTGATCATGGGCAATCACGATCCAGACGTATTGGGTCATATCGCAATGGGGAATCCAATGATTCTTCTTATCAACCTGGGCGAACTTCATCAATACGGGCTACGGATACAGATCAACATATCTCTCTTTCTCCGGAGAGAACTAGCGCTTTAGAAAGATTAAGCAGGGTGTCTCCTTTCAGTCGGTTAGGACCAAGGAGGAACATGAGTCCACCTAGGGCTCCATCAGGAAGTTTTCGACCACCACCAGGTTTGAGAGAAGGATCTGCACAATCACGACCAATTACTCGTCGAGATAAATCTCAGGAAGCAACGTCAGAGCAATCAGTTGCTCGGACTAAGCGGCCCGAGGAAGGGAATGAAGCATGGAAAGGTTCCATTCAACGATTGGAGGATAGACTGGGAGAAATGGCTAAGGCGAGGAACCCCTTACAGAGAACTTTTGTTCAAGGGACACCTTTTGTGCAAGCCATTGTGGATTTCCCTACACCGTCGAAATTCAAAGCACCTGTAGTGACCCCCAAGTACGATGGAAAGACAGATCCCGTACTTCATATAGAACAGTACCAAGCTGCTGCAGATATCTATGCTGTCCCCGACGAGATGAGGTGTAGAGCATTCTCGGGAACTCTTACCGGATCTGCACAGATATGGTACAATAATCTTCCTCGGGGTAAGATTTCAACTTTTGTTCAGTTAGCCGAGCTGTTTATTGGTAATTTTTGTTTTGGAGCAAAACCAGTAAAGCGAGTAGCGCACTTACTAAGTGTTAGACAAAAATCAGGAGAAAGTACTAGAGATTACATAACTCGTTTCAATAACGAGAAGTTGGAAGTCATAGATTATGAAGAAAAGACAGCAATCACTGCTTTGATGAGTGGTTTGCTGCCTAACAAGCTATACTATACTCTGGCCAAAGATCCGCCTAAAAATATGTCGGAATTGATGGCAAAGGTGGCCAAAATCATGAATGCCGAGGAGGCTATGACTGCGAAGAAAAATATGGATAAAGAAGTTAAAGTGGAGGTCGACAACTCTAAGAAGAAAGATCAGAAAGGTAATGGTGGTGACAAATATTCCAGGAATAACAGGATAAAGTTGGAAGCCCTAAAGAAGTATGATAATTATACTCCATTGAAGATGGGTATTAATCATGTTTTAGAAGAAATCAGGAATAACGAGGAAATCAAATGGCCAGAGAAACTGAAGACAGATCCAGACATGAGGAATAAGACCAAATATTGCGAGTTTCACAAAGATCATGGTCATATGACCAAAAATTGTATAGCCCTTCAGAACGAGATTGAAACACTCATTCGAAGAGGAAAATTATCAAAGTATGTAGATCGCAGAAGTGAAAGGAGGAATGATGATAGAACTAGAGAGAGATCTAGATCTCCTCGTCGTGCAGAGGAGAAAAAGAGGAGGGCCCATGAAGAGGATCCAGATGATGACCCCGATCTTCCCAAGAAGCCAAGAAAACCTGAACGAGAGGTATTTTCCATACGTTTTGGATCATTTCATTGTAACGTTATTACAGGGGGAGATGCAGGAGGAGGAGACCTTACTGCAGAAAGAAAAGCTTATCTCGGAGAGGCTCAAGCTTGCTCATATATTCAGCGAATAAACCTGGCCGAGGATGATCGTCCGAGGAAGGTAAACAAAGAGAAGCTAGTAATTGGTTTTTCAAAAAACGACCTGGCAGGTGTTCTTTACCCTCATGATGATCCTTTGGTGATCAAAATGAGAATGAAGGACGTGATCATTTCAAGGGTGTTGGTAGACAATGGTAGTTCGGCAGACATCATGTATTATTCATGCTTTGATAGCCTGAATTTGAAATTATCTCAATTGGAACCTTATCACAGACCCCTTCTGGGTTTTGCTGGCGAGAAAGTTTTTCCACTGGGGACGATCAAGTTGGATATATTCATTGGAACCTGGCCTGTTTGTCGAACAGAAAGAATACGATTCTTTGTGATGGATAAGAATGTGCAATCGGCCTACAACATCATCATGGGAAGAGTTGGATTGAAGAAGTTCGAAGCCGTTCCTTCTACAGTACATCAATGTTTGAAATTCCCAACAAATTTTGGAGTTGGAGTGGTGAAAGGTGATCAAAAAGTAGCTCGGGAATGCTATTATTCGTCGGCCGAACAAGAAGAACTAGAAGGATCGATGAAAAAGACTACTACTTACCAGGTGGAGGAAGGTACAGAAATTGAAACTCTTGATCCCAGGGATGAATCTCAACTTGTAAAAGGACAGGTGATGGAATCTACAGAAAATGTTATTCTGGACGACGAGCATCCTGAACGAATAACCCAGATAGGTTCATCGTTGGATATGTCAATAAAAGAGGAGTTGATAACTTTCTTGAAGAATAGGAAAAATACTTTTGCTTGGAGTCATGAAGACATGCCAGGAATAGATCCAAACTTCTTATGTCATGAACTCAATGTGAATAAGGAGATTAAACCTGTAAAGCAGAGAAGAAGGGTGTTTAGTCCCGAGAAGAATCAAGCCATACAAGAGGAAGTCGAGAAACTCCAGAAAGCTCAATTCATTGAAGATGTAAAATATCCAGATTGGTTGGCAAATGTGGTAATGGTAAAGAAGAAAAACAACAAATGGAGAATGTGTGTTGATTTTACTGATCTCAACAAGGCATGTCCAAAAGATCATTTTCCATTGCCCAGAATTGATCAACTAGTGGATGCTACCTCGGGACACGAGCTACTCAGCTTCATGGATGCTTATTCTGGCTACAACCAGATCAAAATGAAACCTGAAGACAGGGAAAGTACTTCTTTTATTACCCCTAGGGGAACTTATTGTTATAATGTTATGCCTTTTGGTTTAAAAAATGCAGGTGCAACATATCAGCGGTTGATGAACAAGGTTTTTACCGAACAAATCAGCCGCAACATGGAGGTCTATGTCGATGACATGCTCACTAAAAGCAAGAAAGCTGCTGATCATTTGATTGACTTGAGTCAAACTTTTGATCAATTGGATAAATACCAAATGAAGCTTAACCCGACGAAGTGCACCTTTGGAGTACGAGAAGGAATGTTCCTCGGATACATCGTCAATCAGCGAGGTATTGAATCAAATCCAGATAAGATCAAAGCTCTTCTAGGGCTGCGATCTCCGACGACGAAGAAAGAAGTGCAGAGTCTTACCGGACGAGTTGCAGCGCTCAACAGATTTGTATCTTGAGCAACTGATAAATGCATACCATTCTTCAAAACACTTCGAAAAACCTTTGAATGGAATGAGGAATGTGAAAAAGCTTTTCAAGACTTGAAGAAATACTTGGGAGCACCTCCACTGTTGTCAAGACCAATAACAGGAGAAAAGTTGTATTTGTATTTGGCAGTATCAGAGAACGCAGTCAGTTCAGCGTTGATCAGATTGGAGAATGGAGTCCAAAAGCCAATTTATTACACAAGTAAGGCTTTCCGAGGTGCAGAAATCAGGTACCCAAAGCTAGAAAAATTGGCATTGGCACTAATTGAAGCAAGTAGAAGAATGAGGCCATATTTCCAAGCCCATACCATCATCGTTTATACTGATATGCCATTGAGACAAGCCCTCCATAAGCCAGAAAAATCAGGGAGACTGATGTACTGGGCAGTAGAACTTGGTGAATATGATATTGTGTATGAGCCCAGATCATCAGTCAAGGGGCAAGCTGTAGCAGATTTTATAGCAGAATTCACATACCCTGATACCCCCGAGGAGCAAAAGGTGCCTGCTGATCTACCTGTGGACGATACAGGATCAACAGAAACATCTGCTGATCTACCTGTGGATGATACAGGATCAACAGAAACATTTGCTGACCTACCTGTGGATGATACAGGATCAGCAGAAATAGGTCCAAACCAACCAAGGTTGGTAAAAGGGTACGAACAGATGATTGACGAGGAGCGAAAGATACTGGGGGATGATGGGAGAAAACAGCAGATATTTTATCGAGGAACTCTGACAGATAAGAAATTTGAAGACGAAATACCTACATGGAGATTATATGTAGACGGATCATCCTGCACAGCTGGTTGTGGAGCAGGAATTGTTTTGATCACTCCAGACGAGATTGAAATGGAATATGCTTTGCGATTCCAATTCAAAGCCTCTAATAATGAAGCGGAGTATGAGGCCATGATAGCAGGTCTTAGTCTAGCGAAGACTATGGAAGCACAACAAGTGATGGTATTCAGTGATTCTCAATTAATTGTGAATCAGATGATGGGAATATATGCGGTTAAAGGAGATTTAATGATCAAATATCATGCAAAGGTGATGAAATTGTTGACAGAATTTGAGGCCATTCAATTGGTGAGAATACCGAGGATGGAGAATGTACAAGCAGACGCACTGGCCCGACTAGCATCAGCTACTCGTACCGAGATGCGAAGAACCATACCGATTGAAGTATTAGAAGGTCGGAGCATAGATGAAGATCTGACAACGAATGTGATTACCCTTGATTTAGGACCATCTTGGATGGATCCAATCAGGAAATATGTTGAAGAGGGTGAATTGCCGAAGGACAAACTCACTGCCAAGAAACTGAAGTATAAAGCTGCTCGGTATGTATTAACTAATGGTATTTTGTATAGACGAGGAATTATGGCAGGTTTGCAGAGATGTGTACATCCCACCGAGGTGAAAGAATTGATTGAAGAAATCCATGAAGGATCTTGTGGAGCTCATGTAGCAGGTCGAACACTTTTACAAAGAGTGATGACACAGGGATATTACTGGCCGACAATGAGGGCTGATTGTATAGCCTATGCCAAGAAATGTGACAAGTGCCAACGTTTTTCCTCCATCCGACGAACTCCACAAGCACTGCTAACACCAATAATTTCCCCTTGGCCATTTGCCATGTGGGGAATTGATTTGGTTGGACCACTGCCGACCACCCGAGGAAGATTCAAGTATCTCGTAGTTGCAGTGGACTATTTTACTAAGTGGGTGGAAGCTGAGCCTCTTATCAATATGACGTACGAGAAGGTATACCAGTTTGTATGGAAGAATATCATTTGTCGATATGGTCTCCCTCATGCTTTCATCACAGATCATGGAACATAATTTGATAATGAAGAATTTACTGCCTATTGTCATCAGTCGAACGTTTTGAAGTTTCATTCAGCACCAGGCCATCCCCAAAGCAATGGACAGACTGAAGTGACGAACAGAACATTACTGAATGGGTTGAAAAAGAGGCTAAGTGAAGCTAAAGCAAATTGGATTAATGAGCTCCAATCAGTATTATGGGCCTACCGAACAACTCCCCGAGCAGCAACTGGAGAATCACCATATATGCTAGCATTTGGAAGTGAGGCTGTGATACCGGCCGAGTTGGGTCTCCCAACGCATAGAGTGCTGAATTTCAACTCTCCGATCAGTGACTTGATGAGAAGAATGGATTTGGATATGCTCGAAGAAGTAAGAGAAGAGGCAGCCATTAGGAATGCTGCTTATCAACAACGAACAGCTCTGTTCTACAACAAAAGGGTGAAGAAATGCGATTTGAAGGAGGGTGATTATGTGCTGAAGAAAGTCATTCAGAAACAGAATAAACTGGAGGCAAACTGGCATGGACCTTACCGAGTTACAGAGGTTGTTCGACCTGGAACCTACAGAATAGCAACTCTAGAAGGAGAAGAATTTCAGAATGCATGGAATGCTGAACACCTGCGAAAGTATTATCAGTAATGTAAAATGTAAAGTATTTCCTTCATTATGAATAAAGCGAGGATGGTTCACCATTTTCTTTCTGTTGAAAGTTTTTCGGAGAATATTAGTGTTGAACACTACACTGCTTGATAACAAGAAGAAGACTGCTCTACGGAGTCATGCTCTACGGAGCCATGCTCTACGGAGTCAAGCTCTACGGAGCGCTCTACGGAGCAAAAGTGCTATAAGTAGCCAACCTCCTTTGGTTAGGAGGATAAGCTCTACTGAGCGCTCTACGGAGCAAAAGTGCTATAAGTAGCCAACCTCCTTTGGTTAGGAGGATAAGCTCTACGGAGCGCTCTACGGAGCAAAAGTGCTATAAGTAGCCAACCTCCTTTGGTTAGGAGGATAAGCTCTACGGAGCGCTCTACGGAGCAAAAGTGCTATAAGTAGCCAACCTCCTTTGGTTAGGAGGACATGCTCCAAGGAGCCAAAAAGTTCGAAAGAACCCTACTACTCTTTGATTAGGAGGTGTAGACCAGCATGATCAACTACGGTTGGTAAGACTTATATACTCTCGCATTACAGCTTATGTTGGTCGGGAGGTAACATTATTACAAAAAGTTCTTTAAAGAACAAAATATTCCAAACCTGTACCAAGTATGGTTGGGTCGGGATAAAAACCCACTACTGTAGTTGGTCGACGAGGATAAAAGTATTGACCTTAGTTGGTCGGACACATGTTTATATTTGAAAATTGAACCAAGTATGGTTGGTCGGGGATAGAAACCCATCAACTGTGGTTGGTCGACAAACATTATTTGTCCACCTTGGTTGGTTGGAAACAATTTTGAACAATTTATGCTTATTATAAATTCTAATTGTGGTTGATGAACCATATAATTTGCAAACAGAAAAATAGCTATTGGCAAAACAGAAAATGAAACTCTTTCATAAGATAAAAATGTATTACATGTTACATGTATGTGCTAACTATTACATTAAAGATTCCTACTCTATTGGTTTCTTTCCTTTATCCTTTGAGACAGGTTCCTCGCCGGCAGGAGGATCCTCTAGACAAAGAGGAGAATTAATAAAGTTACATGTCCTTCAGCATTCTGACATTCATTATTGTAGGAGTGTCCAACAGGTGCTCAGGACGAGATACTTCAACTTGAGAATGAAGGTTATAATCACCAAGATATTTAGAGATCAAACTCCGAGGAATGGAACGAGCAGGAATCCATGCCATATCCAATTTATAGGGAGGAACAGGCGAAGTCTAGCAATCCAGGAGCATGATAATCCCATAAATAATGACCTTGTTCCAATTTTAATACACCCAGGGCGGTTCAACCATCCCTGCTTATAACCTTCGTTGTTAGCATTTTCAAGGCGATCATCCAAATGGTAAAGAGCTTCATTATAGCCTGCATTCCAGAACTCCCGAGGCTGTTTATGGAATTGGAAAGTTAATCTATCTACTTGCTCGAGAAAGTTCTTGATAAGAGCATCTTTATTATTCAGATCAGACTTCATCGCAGCCAATTGATCCTCTAAAGATAAGTTTTTCTTAGACAAATCAGACAGAGCACGATCCTTAACATTCAATTTGGAATGCTTGAGTTTCCAGAGTAGATTGGTGTGCGAGATTCTTCAACACTACGGCTAAGAACTCTTGATCGGCTCCGAGAAGCAACTGGAGAATTTTGCTCCTCGACGATTCTTCCTCGTCCCGAGAACTCCTTCCTCGTCCCCGAGCAGTCACAGGAATAATAGACTTTTTCAAGTCATCCAACTCTTGCCTTAGTTTGGCGTTTTCAACTCTAGAACGAAAACCTTCATCAGTAACTGGTACTAATGCAGTGGAAGAGGAGGCAACGGATTCATATTGAGCCAATCTTTTCTGCAGACTATTATTTTCTTGTTCCAGGATCTCGGCAATTTGTCGGCAGGCTTCAACTTCACCTTTTAGGGTCCTTCCTAATGTCATATGCAGCAATGATCTTTTTATGACCTGTATCAGAGGAAAGTTGTTGATATCTATTTTCATATTCCTCGTGTAATGAAGCCATCGATTCATTGTGCTGGCCTTGGAGATCCTCTAAGGAACAAATGCAGCTCTTCAATCAAGTCATAATAAGCGACATTGTTAGCTACAGCTCGGTCGAGTAAATTTTTCAAGTACCGATAAGCTCAGTCGCCTGTTCTGAAGCATCATGACCAAGAATGTCAGCAATTTCAGAAGAACTAAGGTCTGTATGACCAGCCTATAGTATTGGTGACATTGCTGCATCAGCTCGGTATCAATGAGAAGAGATTAGTTCCATTCTAGCAACAAACTAAAGACAAGAAAAAGACAACAATCAACAAAGAATCATCAATAACGGCGATGAGTAAAAGAAGTATTTTATTAGATCATAAAAGGATTACAGTGTTCGATTACAAATGATAAAAGATAAGAATGATACCGAATAACTTCACACCTTTTTCCTTGTCTCCCAAGACTTTCTCGGGAGGCTGGACGAGGAGCTCGGTTGCTCGGTGATAACAACAGCTTGATCGGCAGAAATCTTCTCGGCAGGAGGAGGCATAGAAGAAATATCCTCAATGACAGAGGGTTGAGAAGCAGAGATTGGGACATCCACAGCCATGGAAGATTCATCTGAAGCAGGTTCATCTTCTTCTTCTTCCACAATTGGTGGAGGAGGACCAGGGAGATGCCGTTGGAATAGCTCAGAATTGTCTTGGATTTTTAGCTCTTGTAGAGCAGCTACCCAACCGTCATGGAAGTATTTCAACTCCCATATTTGACTTGAGATGTCATAGCTGCAATCCCTTTATCCCATCCTTTTTCCAACCAGCACTGAAATGTTTCCTAACTGCAACTTTTCTTTTCAACTGCTCCGAGGAGAGTTTGACATCCAATTGTTCTTTCTGGATTTTGATGTCTCGCAGGATAGACAGTTCTTCTTCTGCCTTCTTCAGTTGGTCATCGCACCTTTGTTGATTGACCTCTAAGCTTTTCACCTTCTCCTCCAAAATTCTTGGAGGTTTCAGCCATCTTCATCTTATTAGCCTCAGCTGCAGCCAATTTTTTCTCCCAGGCAGCTTTCTCCGCGACGTACTGCTGGCGAGATTCTTTCACAGATTGGGCTAAAACCCAAGAGGGCATCGTCAACATCGGACGAGGAACTAGAAGCTTTAATAGCTTGATCTTTCTTCACGATGGTATTGAAACAGTTCACCAGCTGAAGATAAGAAAAACAATAGAGTCAACACAAATACAAGAGTTCAGGAAAAAGAAAAGAAAGACCAAAGGTATGAGAAATTTACTGAAGAAAGATGGCGAGCAGCTAGGGATGTCAGTGTATCCCTAGGAATCTTTTCATCAACCCCGAGAACCTCGGGTATAACTGAGCTCGTTGAAGAGCTCGGAAGAATGATTTTTGAAATACTACTACCACCAGCAGGTAGAGAAGATGCAGTTCCAGCAAGATTAACCGAGGATGATTTCCTCAATCTCTTCAAAAGGAGGGTCAGCAGCATCAACCAAGGAAGAGGTCTTGGTTGGAGAGATTGTAATTACATCAGCACTAGCACTTTTCTTGCTCGGGGCCACTGGGGGCTTCTCGGCAACTTTGGAGGAACTAACATCTACTTTTTTAATCCCCTCTGGGACATCAATTTTGCCTTTCTTTGCTTCAACAGCAGAAGAAATTCCACCAAATAGAGCAGGAGGAGCTCTTTTCTTGCCCATTCTCTGAGATAGGGGAATATGAGAATCTGAAGATGAACTTTCTGGTGTTGAGGCTGGTTCAACAGGGCGAGCAGTATAAGAGGTTGTGTAGCTCTTATACTGCAGCAAATATGATGCAGATCTAATATGCTCGTCTGCAATCGTCTTATGCAAATTCCAGATAAGTTTTAAATGCTTGATATTCACTTCCGACTCTTTTGGAGTTTTTCTTTTACTATCAACTGCAAATAAATACATAAATCTCAGTCATACATTTTGTCAAACATGATGAAAACGCAATTTCATAAGTAAAATAAAAATGAAAAATAAACCTATCCCATTGCCGTATGGGGGGCATCTGGGACCATTGTATACTTCATTCCCAGATAAAGGCGCGTGTTGCCAATTTTTTATGACCAACCCATGCTCAAAATAATCTCTATTTGAATCAGGGAGGTTAACTACAAGGGCTCTATTTAAAAACCTAGTTTTTAAATAATAAATATTATCTAAAGTGGCCCATTTATAGCAGTACATGATTTCTGGGATCCCTATACGAGTCCCGTGAGTTAGATTTAACTTGTGCACCCCGTTAATTATTCTCCATGAATTGGGGGCTATTTTTGCAGGAACAAGATCAAAATATTGACAAAACTCAAGACATAATGGGTTTGGGGGAAAAGAAAAACCACATTCAGCAATGAAAAGACTGGGGAACCAATGTCCCTCAGCCAATCGAAAGTAATCTAAAGGCTCAGAAAGAACCTCTAGAATTACCCAAGAAGGAATGGAAAAGTCAGAACGAAATTTCTCAGCAGATTCAACAATATAAACCATATTGAATAAAAGAGATGCAGAAGAAAGGAAGAAGATCTTACAGAAAGAAAGGAGATATGTTGACAACGAACGGAAACAATGATGAACACACAAGAGAGAGGAAGAGAATAGAAAACTTGAAGGCAGAAAAATAGAAAGTGTAGACGACGGTATGGTTACCAAAGGAGTTTAAATACTTTGCATTGGGAAGCGGCGAAAGAAATGATTACTAAAAAGAAACTACTGAACTTCCGGCGGCTAAAAAGACAAAAGTTGCACGAAGATCGAAGCGCTTGTAAAAAAGGCGGAAACTGCGAAATGAGAAGGAAATTTGAATACAATGTTCCTAAAACCCAGGAAGGTCATTTAATATTACCATATACCGAGAAAGAATGTCCCATACTCCTCAAAGTTCGAAATATGAAACATTGGGGGCTTCTGTTGATACCAAAATTAATATGCTGATGTGGACGAATAGTATGAAGACACGTGTCGATCTACGTGGCACAATAACAGCGAGGAAGATCATTTACTGAACAACCATGGTTGGTACCGAGCAACGAGAATACACCGAGGAGCTCTATCATGCCGAGGAACTCCATCCGAGGAACTCTATCATCCCGAGATGCTCTAAGCACTCCGAGGAACTCTTGATCAACGAGCAACTAAGGCGGTCCGAACTGCACCTCGGCCGTGTCATCAATTATCAGACGGACAACTGTTCAACTATTCATTAGATTCTTGACGCACACGCTGCATTAAATGTATTACCCATTCATATGTATATCATTTAATGTATTGGACCTTTCATTTACAGCCTTGAGGCTATAAATACCTTGTATCAATCCCATTCAAAGGGACCGGAATTTCTTGAGAGAACTTGTAATCAAGAATTCCACAAACACTCAGCAATAACATAACAGTGGACGTAGGCTTTATTCCTAGCCGAACCACTTTAAAAATCTTTGTCTTATTTATTTATCTGTGATTGAATAATTAGAGCGATCTAGTTTTTTACATCAACAGTGAGGTATTATGGGCTTTGAGAGCGACATGGACAACAAGGGACTTTTTCTCTTTCTTAGGAACCCAAGAGTAGGTACCTTTTTGTATTCCCTTGTTGTTGTTGGTTTTAGACGGAATGCGGGGTGCATTCATTGATGGTAAGGTCATCCGTCGGAATTCCTCCATCAAACTCTGAGATGTGGCGGCTAGAAACTCAACACGCTCTCTCAGACTGGCAAACTCATCAGTCTGATGTGGTGGAGCAAATGTACGTCGTGTTTGACCCAACTTATAGCAATTATCCCTAAGGTGTCCATTTCTTTTGCAATGGGAGCAAAAGAGCATAGTATTAGGAGGACCTTGGTTTGCTTTTCTTGGTCGAACTCTCCTTCTTGGTTTTTTATGACGGCCATAAGGAGTCGTAGTAAACTCAGGAATTGGTCCGGGTGCAATTTGGGACGTGGAGGCACCATCAAAACCTATTCCTTGCCTGTCACCAAAACTTAAAGCGGGACCGAGGAGCATATTTCCCATCTTTCCAGATCTGTCCTCGATTTGTACCTTGACTTTCCTAGCTCTTTCAAGGTCATGAGTAAGCTGGGAAACAAGGGCTTCAAGTTTCTTCCGAGTCTCCAGGGAGGAATGGAGCTCACTCGTAAGACTAGCCACTTGTTTAGTCAAGTCCGCTTTCTCTTTCTCAAAATTGCTCTCTCTCTCTTTAAGCAAATTCTCTTTACTAGCCCAGGCAGACTCTCTCTCTCTCATGGCGGTGCAAGTGGAGGACTCTCTCTCTCTCGTCTCTTCTAACTCTTCTTCTAACGCTGTGATTCTAAGAACTAACGCCTTGTTACGTTTTTTAGTTTTGAAAGACTCATTATATAACTCGGCGTAGGCGCGTTGAAGGTTACTCTTGTCCTCACTACCTTCCTCCTCTCCCTCACTCTCTTCGCTCTCGCTGTCGAGGTGTCCCTGTGAAGTAGCATCCTCATCGTCGTGAGATGCACTAGGAGTACTCACATGACTAGCCATGAACGCGGTGAAGTTACGCTCATGCGGTGACTCATCTCCCGAGTCCACCGACTCGACCTCACTGTCGTCACTAAGGGTAGCATTGAGGACAGCTTTACCCTTTTCCCTATTCAGACGAGTGGCACACTCAAACGCTCTGTGTCCCTTACCGTCGCACTCAAAACACCTCTCACTGTCTTTAGGGGGTTCTTTGAAATCTTTCTTTTTAAACTTATTTTTCTGAAAATTCTTTTTATCTTTGAAATTCCCATTTTTCTTAAATTTCAGAATTTTCTTGAAGTTTTTAGCAAATAATGCCAAATCATCTAGGTCAAACTCACATTCAGAATCAGAATTTTCTATCTTTCTAGATGACTCGACTCTCTTTCTTGCTGACCCCTCACTTTTTCTCTCTTGGGCTTTAAGGGCAATTCCCTTATCTTTTGGCTTGGCAGATTTAGGAAACATGTCTATTTCATAAGTTTGTAAATCTCCTACCAGTTCTTCCAATTTTAGAGTATTTAAATTACCCAAGGAATTTAGCACAGTGACTTTAGGTATAAAACGATTAGGAAGGGAACGAAGAATCTTTTTAACAACTCTAGCATTTGGAATATGTTCACCAAGATTATAGCTAGTATTAACAATGTCAGAAAGCCTAGCATAAAATTCATCAAAACATTCATGTTCATGCATGGTGATGGTTTCAAATTGAGTTATTAAATTTTGCAATTTTGACTCTTTAACAGCATTTGTTCCTTCATGGGTAAGTTGCAAAACATTCCATGCTTCTTTTGACGTGGTACACGTCATTATGCGTTTGAACTCATCAGGTGTGACAGACCCAGAGATAGCACTTAGACCCTTAGAATTAAAAGATGACCATTTAAATTCAACATCAGTCCAAGAAATGTCAGGTTTCAAGTTGGTCACATTATCAACAGTCACAGTGGGAGGAGTCCATCCTCGTTCAACCAAAATCCAGACACGTTCATCAATGGCTTTTAAAGCCGACCTCATACGGGCTTTCCAATAAGCATAATTTGACCCGTCAAAAATAGGCATTTTATAATATGACTTCTCCATATGAACACGCTCTTTTCAAAAATCAATTTATTTCAAAAATTGATATCTTTTAGAAAAATTTTGCGGAAAATAGGAATACGCGATAGATTAGCGTAACCTGCTCTGATACCAATTTGAAAGAGTTGGCGCTTGCGTTCAATTAAGAAATAATATAATAACTGCCATTTTTAACCCAAATTAACCCTAAGCATGCAACTAGGTGTGATTGAAACAATATGAAATCATGCACAAGATATTCAACACACAAAGTTAAGGAAAAATCCCCCACAGGGGCAAAACCATTTGTATATCACTATAATTTGTAAAAGACGGTTTACAATCGGATTACAATGAAATACACTTTGACTAAGAATTACCCTCGGGTATCGGATTCTGTAGTCGCGGCTGGAAGAAACCCTTTCCAGTAGGGCTGGCGGCTGGAACTATCCCTGTCCAGTAGGGCTGCAATGAAGAGGAAGAAGCGGTCCACTTCACAAAGGGTTGAACATCAATGGTGTTCTTGGGTTACCAAAAGTGACTCACAAATGTATGGAATTTGTGTGAATCAAGGGTATGAATCAATGGACTCAAATACCATGAAGGCCTTAGAGTTTATCTACTCTGGAAATCGTGTATAAGCCTTAAGAAAACCAACTCCCCGATCGTGGTATAAATAAGAATTCATTTGCCCTAAAAATCTGCACACGATCTGTTCGTGGTTATCCAGGGCGGACCGGTCCGGGCCTTAGGCGGATCGGTTCGATGGCGGACCGGTTCTTTTATTTTGAGGCTGATTCGGTTCGCATTCGGTCCGGGGCTCACTGGTCTTAAACGATCATGGCGGATCGATCCGGGTCTCAGCGGATCGGTCTGGCTAGGCGGATCGGTTCGTTTTAATATCAGGCGGACCGATCCGGCTGTCTGAATTTCTGAATTCTTCCTTTCTTTTGATCTTCGGATTTTGTTGATGACGATGTGATCTTTTCAACTATCATTCTTGTAACGGCGTATGACATATCATATACATAATGATGGACAAATTGTCCTTACAGAGTATGATCTCAAACATGCTCACATAATGATTTTCCAACTTGTGTAGATTTAGATCCAATAAATTGGATCGCACCCATAATAATCAAAGCAATAATTGTGTGCACATTCCAATCATCATAATCCTCGGGATTAATAATCTATTCACCTTTTGCAAATGTTATGCCATTGTGAAAGTTTAATCTAGTCAATACCTATACTTTAATCTCACTCGTGGTACAGTTCAATACATTCCTGGATGTACTAGTACGATACTTTTTTAACTATCAGACAAGTTCTTGAACTATCAAACATGTTTTCATACTCAAGATAAACTACTAAGATTATACTCCCAGCTTTATCGATAAGATATCAACTCCCTATCTTGGGTGTGAATTGTTCAATTGAACTAGAATCCAAATTCTGATCTTCTGTGATCAGGCTGAACCTAACTATATAATTTTTAGTAAGTTGAAATAACAGACGTATATACAGTATATAAAAATAAATATAATACCGGTATATTTATTAATAAAGGTGTGTCACAAGCATGATTCTCATTTCAACATGAATGTGACACACATTTATTAATAAATAAATTTCATACATGGTTTTAAGAATAAATACCCAACACAACCTAGTGAAATGTTCCCTTAGGTTCCCCTTTCTGTTGCATTGTCTAAATTATAGATGTTCCATATACCTAAGATGGTATGGGTCCATGTTATGATTTTCTACAATATGGGAGCCTTTATTATGCTCAAGTTTCACCGATTTAATGAGATAAATAACTTGGATCATGAAAAACTTATATATATTATGGCTTCTGAAAGCGAGAGCTTTTCTCAGTCAAAGCTCTGATACCACTTGTTGGAACAAAAGGCCCCCGATTTTAAAATTCTTATACTTCAAAATCTATTATTTCCTTTTATGAGATGCGGAAGCGAGATGATGGTTCAACACAATAAACAAATTTTAATTTAATCTCAAATAAAAATTAAACACAAGTGAAATATGATTAAACACACACATAATATTAAATTTCACTTAAACCATATTAATTAATCCAAGTCCTAGAAAATTTGCCTAAGTCATATTTTCTCAATTTAATCAAGTTAGGCCAAACCAATTTTATCAATTAAATTAAATGACTTGAATTAAATTAACATAAACATTACCCAAATTTAATTAGCACCAAATTAAACAAGTAGTGATTAAATTAAACCAATTTTTATCTTTTTACCTAAGCATGCGTTCTAGGTGATTTTGCAAAAGATAAAATAAATAATTAATCCACTACGCCGCGATGTACGAGGAAAACCCCACAACGGGAAAAAACCTCGGACGACCCTAGCCTTAAGTCCACTAAGTATGGAATTACAATTACAAGACAAAAAGACTTACAACACTCGACTCGATCCCTCTCAAGCCCTGACGCTTCTTCTTGTAAATACCTCCGCCTAGTAGACAACCCCGGAGCTCCACCGGAATCTTGGAATCAGCAATGAGACATAGGCACACCGTCAACCACACATGGTGCCTTTCACCATGTGATAATGCCACAGCAAAACAAGCTCTTCTTCTTTATGGGATTTAGAAGCAAACCCACACTTCTCTTCAAATGAATGTAGAGATAAACCGGTGCCAAACACTCCAAGAAAAGTATATATATATGGAACTTGGATTAAACAATAATTGGGTGTAAACAAGTGTTTAAAAGATTTTTCTTGAAGAATTAAACACTAAAAAATAATGAACTTTTTCCCTTTTTCGTTTCTCTCTAAATACACTCTCTAGGAGGTTGTAGGATATAAAAAAGTTAAGCCTAAAAGGTTGGTTCCCGCACTTAGATATTTTGTCAAAAGTTAGTGGGGTAAAGAAGTGAAAAAAGTGGGAAAAACTGCTCAAAACTGTCAATTACCTGTTCCCGTCAAATCTCGTTCGAACGAGCTTCTAACTTAGTTCCAGTATGAACTCGTTAGAAACGTCGTTGGATATCTCATTTAAACCATTATTCTTGTTCAAACGATACTTCGAACGAAGTTCCAGTGGCCTATATGGGAACTCGTTGGCAAACTCGTTCGAACGACTTTACTGTTCGAACGACAATCTCGTTCGAGCGACACTTCGAACGAACTTCCAGAAAGTTTGAAAATTTTGATTTTTGCCCAGAAACTTTATATACTTTGTTTTAAAGTTTTAGTTAATCTTTCTGAAAAGAAAAAAAAGTTTTAAATAAAAGTTAACCCAATATAAAATGTTCCAAGCTCCTATATATATATTAAAATGCATTCATACCTTAGGAGCGATGGAACCATGTTGATGACGTAGAAACGAGGCACATTAATAATTTGATGAAGCTTTATACTCTTGGACGCTACGTCTTCAACAAACACGTTATAGGCTTGAAGGATGATCAATAAACTCTATCATATGGCTCAAACATTTTTGTCCGGAATTGAGCCAAAACTACAAAGGACTTGTGTCCTTACAAATCTTCCCCTTTGGCTATTCCGGGATAAAAACCAAATAAAAATCCTAAAGTGCCGTCAAGCTCAATTAGACTGACAAAAAATGTCCCACCCAAAATACAATGCTTGACTCAAACAACCCAAAGGATCAAAATCTTTGCTGGTGAAAGTTTTCGCTTAGAATATTAATCCTACACACTTAAGCAAACACATTAAACACATAAGGAATATCAAAATATGAAATTAAATAAATACTCCCCCTAAATTGATTCTCCCCTCTATATAACCTAAGAAGGTCGCGATTACCCCTAAGTTAAATCTCCCCCAAACTAAGATACGATTACAATAGGATTAGATACCATTTCACCCCCTATCATTCTCCCCCTTTTTGTTCAGGAATAGACAAAGGCTTAAGAATCAAAACATTAACTTATCTTCCCCAACTGAAGCATATACACCCTCTAAACTAAGTAAGGGATAAATAGAATGGGATAACAAGCTAAAAGCATGCAATTGCGCATAAAGTGATGAGAACATTAAAACACATGGGCAACAAAATCATAACTAATCCAACAAATAATAATGGATACTAACTAAGATGCAAGAAACAAATACCAATATGATACATAAAGTATTAAGCATGTGATATCAACAAAGAATGCAACTAGATAGATACCAATTATGAATTTAAGCATAGATGGACTAGAAAGCAAGGCAAAGACTAAATAAAAATATCATATATATACATACTCTAGATATACCAAAGATGCATACGCATATATATATAAACACACAAATGACACAAAATAAGATAAGCTTTTCACACTCGTATGGCAAAAATTTGTCATATGGAAACGGAAGTGTTGGGGTGTGAACTAGTAATAATTAAATTTAGACCCAATCACTTAAAACATGTTTACGGAGTTCTCAATTGATTGCAAACTTCATCACATTTGAATATAACCTAATGTGACAATAAAGATTGAACTCAATGAACAAACATACACAATGCATACAAGCCTATCATGTTGATGATTCTACAAACTAATAGAGTCATGACATTGAAAGCTCAACTAGGATAAACGGACATTGTGCAAACCGTTGATATATCATCCAAACTTCCTCAATAAGCATATATATTATTCTTTTGATTGAATAAATCAACTAAACATAGGACTTGGCAATTTATTTTTCTTTTAATGCCATATTTTCTTTTAGGCCTTTGGACCACGTATTTCTTTAGGTCCAAGCAAACGGTGGATTACTATTCGCAAAGGATAATAAATCCTTTCGGATCCCTTCCCCGTGCACATTTATATATAATATTTTATATCTCACATAAATCTCACGTACAACGGATTTTGACATGCACCGGTCCTCCTAGGTCACAAATATGTATATGACAAAATTGGTAGGAGAACACCTCACAAAGCTCAAATATACATATGAAGTTAAGTTTCAAAAGAGCTCGTGCATGTGTGAGTAGAGGCATAAAAATAGAATCCATTAAATCAACACAAAATCCAACTACTCCATGTAAGCATGGTAAAGAACATTATAAGTATTGACAATCTAAACCAAAAATTCTAGCCACATGGGAGCGTAAAAGATGGTATTCCAACATAAGAATATGCCACATAAAGTGTGTCAAACTAAAATACATACAAAAAAAATATTTTTGAGTTTTTGAAAATTTTAACCAAAAATAAAACATATTTACTCAAAAGACACACAAAAAATCATTTGTATGTTTCATTAAGCCTAAATTACTAAAAGGTAAAACACAAATGATAAAAAAAAATCTTTTTGTATTTTTCATTTAATGCAAACAAAATAAAGAGTTAAAATACAAAAGATAAACAAAAATCATTATTCTAGCATCTGATTAAGCATGGGGCATAGACTAGAAAATGATTAAACAAGCATACATTTAGCATGATGATATAGCATGAAGTACAAAAACTAAAGTATGCAAATAAAACTAACACATTCAACCTTTAGATTTTACAAGGGAGGAAACATGTGACAGTAAATGAGAATAAAAAACCCTATCTTGTAAAGCTACCAAGTCGGATCTCCTAACCCAAACTAATGATGAGTGACTATCTCGGGGTGTAGGAATCTTGGCTACCTTGGTTGCCTTATATTGAGATTTTCTAGAAAATATTTTAAGATCAAAACAATATTTCTTAAGATGTCCTTTTCAACCACAAAGTGCACAAGTTAAAAAATGTCGAAAAGATTTAAATAAGGAGTGATCTTTAAAGGCTTTCCTAGGCTATTCTCCTAAAAAGTTGGTTTTAGTTTTTTGAGTAGATTCATTACAAGTATCGAAGCCTAAACCACAAGTGTCATTTTTTATTTGGACCGTGCCTAAGATTTTATCAAGTTTTTCGGACCTACATGTAACAACCCGTTCTTTTTGGAGACAATTAAATTCCCTAATTGAATAAATTGGCAATTTGGAGAATTTCTCGAAATAGTGATTTCTGGGATTTTCGAGGATTGAATGATTTTCGAAGGATGTTGTGATTATTTTTGGGACTATATAGGTCGAAATATTTTAATTATATGTCGTCGTGGAGAAAAGCGACACGAGGTAAGATTTTTAATGGGAAAACCCGCATTTATTTATTTTGGGTTGGAATAGTGATTTGCGGTCAAGTACCTCGGATGGGAATTTCGACTGCGCCATAATTCTCGGAATGGTCGAGATAGTCGGAAAAGAGTGTCCGATTGTCAAAAATGAGTTTCGGGTAATTTTAGTGGTAAAAGTAACTCGTAATTGGGTAAACGAGTCGTTTTTGGGTTTTAAGGGTTTAAAACCCTTTTCTCTTATATAAAGAGGGAGAGAGGGAAAGAAGAGAAGAAAGAAAGAAAGAAAAGAGAGAGAAGAGAGAGAGGAGGAGAGAAAAGAGGAGAGAAATGGAGATTCGGGCCAAACTCCGCCGGATTCGACTCGAGGTCGTCGGATTTTATCCACGAGGCAAGTGTTTACTTGCTTTATTTATCTTTTTGCATAAATATCTCATACCGTAGTTTGGTATAAACAAACCCAAATGGTTTTGGGGTGGGTTATCGTGGATAAAACGGGTTTTTGGGAGTTAAAACAATTAAACCCCAAATAATACTTCAATTTGTGGAACTTAGGTTTTAATCCAAATTAATTGGTGGTTTGGGGTTCTAGGATGTTTAGAACCCTTAATATATGTGTAGTTGTAGTTGGTTGAGGTTGTAGGACGTTGGGTGAGGCGACAAAAGCTTGGGAGAAGCTTTAATGGCGGAAATCTCCTCGGAGGTGACGATGAATAGTAACCCGTCACCTTTGGGGGCATTTTGGCCAGGAAAAGAAGTGATTTAGCTTTCGGCCAAAACACGAAAGTTGTAGATCTTTTCGATACGGTCGCGTGGGCGCCGACCGCGTATTTTTCTGAATTTTCTACGATTTGATATGATTTTTACAAGATGACAGCTCCGGGTTGAAAATACCAACTCGGAAATCAAATCGGGAATTGGAAAAATTACGGCTAGAATTAATGTCATAGATGTTCGGGATAATTTTTGGGGTAGTTTAGAAACCCCGGAAATGAATTTGGATTGATTTTTGGGTATTTTGGAGTTTGATAAATCGCCCGAACTGTGACCCTCGAACAGGCCGAATCGATTCGGGTACAGGCCGAATCGATTCGCCTAAGAGGAATTGGGTTTCTGCAATGGGCCGAATCGATTCGGGTACAAACCGAATCGATTCGCCATTTGCAGACCTGTTTGCAGAATACTTTCCGAATCGATTCGGATTGGGAACCGAATCGATTCGCCCACCCGAATCGATTCGCTAAAGGGGCGAATCGATTCGCTTAGGCCAGAATTTCCAGTTTTCTCCCTTTAAGAGTATGGGGAGTTGAATTACCAATTAGGATAATTTGGGGGTATATATATATAATATATACTTCACTTTGAGGAAAATAGTATCATTGGAGATATCCAATAAATCCTTAGAATAGGATTAAAGTATATAGTGATTATTAAAGTAAGAAATACTTTGGATTTAGAATCATGCTAATATCAATGCATGATTATGATTCCCGGAGGGAATCTTTGGGATTATTATCATCGTTAGATGCTATAGGCCACTAAGGCCGTTTATATATATATTCTAGGAAGAATATATAGGATATGTATATACTGTGTGTTTTAGGTATACATATATATATAATGATGGAAATGATTTTGAAAATATATATAAATGAATATTTTCAAAATGGAAAGAGAAATGTTTTTCATAATTAATAAAATATGGATTACACACCTCTCTAAATCGCTATCATAAGGGAAGTTGCGTTCGTATGGTGAAGCCCCCTGGCTAATGATGCAGGGTGGATATAGTCCTATAGGCCATGTGAGCGTTTGTTGTTATATTTTCTGCGCTGGTTAGGAGATTCCGGGTGTGGTCTTGACTATCCCGCAGGCACATGGTCGCTTCCCGACGTCTTTCGATATAGGATCCCAGGTTGTCTTGGAGGCCCTGGAAGATGATAGCCATTTAGGGGCGCGCACAGTGGAGAAATCCGGACGGGCGGTCTTAGAATGCGTTTTTATTAAAGCAGTTCATAATAATGGATTTGCTTTAATTACATTTCCTGGATATAGGAAGGGAAATGGGTTATATATAAATGGGCTTCGGTAACACTTCCCGGATGGAAGAAGGGATGTGGAAGCATATGTTTTGATCAAAGCATTTTTATGATAATGAAAATGTCTTTGAATACATTTCCTGAATATAAAAAGGGAAATGGGATAATTGATAAAGGAAAAGCTTTTTATGTTAATAAAATTGGCTTTCAAAAAGTATATGGTTTGTTAAAGCAATTCATGATAATGAATTGGCTTTTATAAATACATTTCCTGGATATGAGAAGGGAAATGGAAGTTTTGAAATAAAAAGGATCAGGATTTATAAATACTTTGTGTATAGAATACACCTCAGTCCGGGAGATAGATCCGGACGTGTATTATAAAGATACAATTGATTTGGAAAGCCTCAGTCCGGGTGATAATTATATTACCCGGAAGTATATTGTAAATATATGTATATGTATAAATTGGGTGCCGAGGGTCTAATGAATCCCGACGATCGACCGTGCCGCATAGTAGTGTATCGGGGGGGTTCCTTGTTTGGATTTCGCTTCGCGAGACACCCCACGCACGAATATGGCACTGTGTTGAGACTGGGGAGAAGTTTAATCCTTAGTGCTCTAATATTATTAAATGTTTATGGTATATATATTATATATCTTTCTGTACTGAGGGACTGGCGGATCTCAAAGATCGACCTTGCTGCATAGTAGTGTATCGGGGGGGTTCCTTGTTTGGATTTCGCTTCGCGAGACACCCCACGCACGAACATGGCATAGCGTCGAGATTAAAGTGAAGTTAGCCCTTAGTACATCTATTTGACTATCTAGGTTAGATAGTGGTTGGGTGTTAGACTAGTTTAGCAGGGTAGCTTGACTAGAATGTTCTAGATAGATGCGCTAGGAGTGCACTATTAGCGGAGAGGTGAGGGGTATCTCATGGGAGTGCGATACCAAATTTAAATATGAGATGAAACTATTTTTCTAAAAATAAAGCATTTATGCACTTGCAAAATATTTTCTAAACATTCGGGCCCTGACCCGTTTGTCTACTCTCCTTTCTTTCTCTATATTGTATATATATAGGTGTCCAGACACAGGGACGCCTGGATGGAAACTCTTTCGAGTCAGACGTCTGCTGCAGCAGCTGTGGATGCTTGCAGGACTTTCAGTAGACGCTTCCCTTCTTGTACTCTAGATAGGAGGTATTGTATAAACACTCGAGCCAATGGCTCAATTGCATTATTTATTCTTTCAGTACAGCATTCGATATGGTTGTATTATTTGGACCGAGTGTTCGGTTATTTTAGTTCCTTTCATTTCTATTTCAGTTCATTGCGCATTTAATTGTGAATGTTTTAATTTGTGCGCTAAAAAGAGTAGTTTAGTAAAAGTTTTTAACGGCCACCTAATAGGATATTAGTAATTAAATGGATTTTCGACAGTGATGCTAAGAATGATCCATATGAAACTCCTGTTTTAATTTATATTGGAGTGATCGCCCGGTATCTTATTAGGCGGGTTGTTACAGATGGTATCAGAGCATCAGGTTCTAGTGTCTTTAGGAATCTGTGCGGACGTACTACGCTTTCAGCGTTGCTCTCGATTTGTTATAGAGCCTCAGAAATAGGATTGTTGATTTCTATTGCGAGATTTCGTTCTCCTGCCATATTATGAGATTATAGGAATCTTTTGCGCTCGTTTGAGAATCGTGTGCGGAGCTTGGATGGCAGCAGGAGGTGAGGCTTAGCTGGTGCAACTGGTAGAAGGTTGGGATGAGTACCTTAGTAGAGGTTACTCTCTCTATGGTAATTGTTAAGGATTATCTCAATGACTACTAAAGCATAGTAGTTCGAGTATCATAGTGCCGCCGTAGTAGGGTGTGGTACTAAAGTTGGATTTCCTCGTGGAGATAGGGAGTAGAAAGGGATCTTACGGATAGTTCTCACCGTGAGTCCCCATGAATCAGCAGGACGAGGAGAATGCCGTTTTGAGATTTTCGCCTAAGGCTTAACCAGAGGCCGACGGTGAATAAGGATGAAGATGTTGTTATGAGTTTTACCTCAATTGAGGAGATATATTTGGCGTGACTAGATAAAGTCGCGGTATTAGTTAGCCCTGGACTCGTGTGTGTATTTTGAGTTATGGCGGTCCCGATAACATTATATCATGTATGCCTATGTGTTGTCCGTAGTAGCGGAGTTTTATTTTCCTTCATTCGCCATAGAGGCGGGTGTTTATATATGGTATATATATATATATATATATCTGATTAGTGATGCTCGTTTTTCTATACGAGTATGGTGATATGATGTATATAACACATCATGGTGTATAACGGAGCGATAGCAGGCTAATGATGGCAAGTCTATCGTGTCCGCAGTTCCTGGAAGGAACGGGTTGTTATTGTGGTGTCTCACCTTGATACAGGTTGAGTACACCTTTGTCATTATGGATTTATGGAACCTCGATGAGCAGGGGCTTCCTTATTTTGGATGGTATATGTGGCAACCTTATAGATATAATTTAAGGCCCACAGAATTGTTGTTGAGCGATAAGATTTAGCTCAGTATTAGTTTGCGCAAGGACTTAGGAACGAGTGCGAGCGCAGGGTGGTATGACTCTTAGTTAGAGATAGGAGTTCAGATCACCTTTTGTTGGATTAGGGGATAGGGTTATCCCGGTTGCATGTTTAAATGACAGAACTCCATAACCAACGAAGTCAAGGGTTAATGTGTGGAGGGGTTCCTTGTTTGGATTTCGCTTTGCGAGACACTCCACACATGACTCTTAACAGCGTCGGGAGTGGGGAGCTGTTATGGGATGCAAGGATGTTGATTTTGTGGAAAGGTCTTATAGTGTGGATGAACCACTATAGGCTATGAGCCACATGATGTTAAAATACTTATGGAAAATTGTGCTATGGAAAAGCACTAAAATGATTCCTTCGCCACAAATGGGTGGGTAAGGTTGGACTTAGAGAAATTTAATTGAGGACAATAGTCAGGCCTTAATGAAAAGGCAAGTTTTGAGGAGCTACATTTTGGGTATTATATTCGTGACACTTTCTACAGAAAGTGGGCACTTGATTAGTTAGGTTTCCTTCTGTATGGGCGGAAGGATAAGATAGTAGGAATGCGTTCATAGGCTAGCCTAGTAGGATTTAGGACGTCCTGCTTCTGTGCCTTGGGTCGTTATATCTCGATGACCGACTACGCGAGGGAGTAGTGTAACGGGAGGGTTCCTTGTTTGGATTTCGCCTTGGCGAGACGTCCCACGCATGAAACCAAGCACTTGTCGGGAGTTGAGAGAGGCCTTGGGCACTAGGGACATACTTAGGATTATATTAGTTTCGTGTAGGTAGGGTAACGCTTAGATCGTAGATTTCTAGGATATAGGTTCGCTAGTATTAGCAGCGCCGAGGTTAGGAGTATTGAAATGCGCGGGTTCGGAGGACCCATAGATGAGTATTACACCGAGGAAAGGAGACCCTTACTGGGAGAGAGTGATGCGTGTCAGACGTTCGTAATGTTTGTGCTGATATGCACAAGTTAGAAAGGTGTATGGGCACCTTGGTAAGGTAGTTTGATGTACCGCCTAGCTAAGATGGGAGTAGTACACAAGATTGAAATCCATGCCAAGAGGCATTTTAGAGGATGGGTATTGAGTGACGTATTAGCGTTACTTTATGATTGCGGTAGCCGCATAGTGTATGGTTCGGAACCATTAGGTTAGTATCTTTTTCTTTGAGGTTTTAGGATTTGTAGTAATCCTAGTTAGAGGGTGTAGGCTACATCTGAATTTCGAGGACGAAATTCCGTTGTAAGGGGGAGAGTGTAACAACCCGTTCTTTTTGGAGACAATTAAATTCCCTAATTGAATAAATTGGCAATTTGGAGAATTTCTCGAAATAGTGATTTCTGGGATTTTCGAGGATTGAATGATTTTCGAAGGATGTTGTGATTATTTTTGGGACTATATAGGTCGAAATATTTTAATTATATGTCGTCGTGGAGAAAAGCGACACGAGGTAAGATTTTTAATGGGAAAACCCGCATTTATTTATTTTGGGTTGGAATAGTGATTTGCGGTCAAGTACCTCGGATGGGAATTTCGACTGCGCCATAATTCTCGGAATGGTCGAGATAGTCGGAAAAGAGTGTCCGATTGTCAAAAATGAGTTTCGGGTAATTTTAGTGGTAAAAGTAACTCGTAATTGGGTAAACGAGTCGTTTTTGGGTTTTAAGGGTTTAAAACCCTTTTCTCTTATATAAAGAGGGAGAGAGGGAAAGAAGAGAAGAAAGAAAGAAAGAAAAGAGAGAGAAGAGAGAGAGGAGGAGAGAAAAGAGGAGAGAAATGGAGATTCGGGCCAAACTCCGCCGGATTCGACTCGAGGTCGTCGGATTTTATCCACGAGGCAAGTGTTTACTTGCTTTATTTATCTTTTTGCATAAATATCTCATACCGTAGTTTGGTATAAACAAACCCAAATGGTTTTGGGGTGGGTTATCGTGGATAAAACGGGTTTTTGGGAGTTAAAACAATTAAACCCCAAATAATACTTCAATTTGTGGAACTTAGGTTTTAATCCAAATTAATTGGTGGTTTGGGGTTCTAGGATGTTTAGAACCCTTAATATATGTGTAGTTGTAGTTGGTTGAGGTTGTAGGACGTTGGGTGAGGCGACAAAAGCTTGGGAGAAGCTTTAATGGTGGAAATCTCCTCGGAGGTGACGATGAATAGTAACCCGTCACCTTTGGGGGCATTTTGGCCAGGAAAAGAAGTGATTTAGCTTTCGGCCAAAACACGAAAGTTGTAGATCTTTTCGATACGGTCGCGTGGGCGCCGACCGCGTATTTTTCTGAATTTTCTACGATTTGATATGATTTTTACAAGATGACAGCTCCGGGTTGAAAATACCAACTCGGAAATCAAATCGGGAATTGGAAAAATTACGGCTAGAATTAATGTCATAGATGTTCGGGATAATTTTTGGGGTAGTTTAGAAACCCCGGAAATGAATTTGGATTGATTTTTGGGTATTTTGGAGTTTGATAAATCGCCCGAACTGTGACCCTCGAACAGGCCGAATCGATTCGGGTACAGGCCGAATCGATTCGCCTAAGAGGAATTGGGTTTCTGCAATGGGCCGAATCGATTCGGGTACAAACCGAATCGATTCGCCATTTGCAGACCTGTTTGCAGAATACTTTCCGAATCGATTCGGATTGGGAACCGAATCGATTCGCCCACCCGAATCGATTCGCTAAAGGGGCGAATCGATTCGCTTAGGCCAGAATTTCCAGTTTTCTCCCTTTAAGAGTATGGGGAGTTGAATTACCAATTAGGATAATTTGGGGGTATATATATATAATATATACTTCACTTTGAGGAAAATAGTATCATTGGAGATATCCAATAAATCCTTAGAATAGGATTAAAGTATATAGTGATTATTAAAGTAAGAAATACTTTGGATTTAGAATCATGCTAATATCAATGCATGATTATGATTCCCGGAGGGAATCTTTGGGATTATTATCATCGTTAGATGCTATAGGCCACTAAGGCCGTTTATATATATATTCTAGGAAGAATATATAGGATATGTATATACTGTGTGTTTTAGGTATACATATATATATAATGATGGAAATGATTTTGAAAATATATAAATGAATATTTTCAAAATGGAAAGAGAAATGTTTTTCATAATTAATAAAATATGGATTACACACCTCTCTAAATCGCTATCATAAGGGAAGTTGCGTTCGTATGGTGAAGCCCCCTGGCTAATGATGCAGGGTGGATATAGTCCTATAGGCCATGTGAGCGTTTGTTGTTATATTTTCTGCGCTGGTTAGGAGATTCCGGGTGTGGTCTTGACTATCCCGCAGGCACATGGTCGCTTCCCGACGTCTTTCGATATAGGATCCCAGGTTGTCTTGGAGGCCCTGGAAGATGATAGCCATTTAGGGGCGCGCACAGTGGAGAAATCCGGACGGGCGGTCTTAGAATGCGTTTTTATTAAAGCAGTTCATAATAATGGATTTGCTTTAATTACATTTCCTGGATATAGGAAGGGAAATGGGTTATATATAAATGGGCTTCGGTAACACTTCCCGGATGGAAGAAGGGATGTGGAAGCATATGTTTTGATCAAAGCATTTTTATGATAATGAAAATGTCTTTGAATACATTTCCTGAATATAAAAAGGGAAATGGGATAATTGATAAAGGAAAAGCTTTTTATGTTAATAAAATTGGCTTTCAAAAAGTATATGGTTTGTTAAAGCAATTCATGATAATGAATTGGCTTTTATAAATACATTTCCTGGATATGAGAAGGGAAATGGAAGTTTTGAAATAAAAAGGATCAGGATTTATAAATACTTTGTGTATAGAATACACCTCAGTCCGGGAGATAGATCCGGACGTGTATTATAAAGATACAATTGATTTGGAAAGCCTCAGTCCGGGTGATAATTATATTACCCGGAAGTATATTGTAAATATATGTATATGTATAAATTGGGTGCCGAGGGTCTAATGAATCCCGACGATCGACCGTGCCGCATAGTAGTGTATCGGGGGGGTTCCTTGTTTGGATTTCGCTTCGCGAGACACCCCACGCACGAATATGGCACTGTGTTGAGACTGGGGAGAAGTTTAATCCTTAGTGCTCTAATATTATTAAATGTTTATGGTATATATATTATATATCTTTCTGTACTGAGGGACTGGCGGATCTCAAAGATCGACCTTGCTGCATAGTAGTGTATCGGGGGGGTTCCTTGTTTGGATTTCGCTTCGCGAGACACCCCACGCACGAACATGGCATAGCGTCGAGATTAAAGTGAAGTTAGCCCTTAGTACATCTATTTGACTATCTAGGTTAGATAGTGGTTGGGTGTTAGACTAGTTTAGCAGGGTAGCTTGACTAGAATGTTCTAGATAGATGCGCTAGGAGTGCACTATTAGCGGAGAGGTGAGGGGTATCTCATGGGAGTGCGATACCAAATTTAAATATGAGATGAAACTATTTTTCTAAAAATAAAGCATTTATGCACTTGCAAAATATTTTCTAAACATTCGGGCCCTGACCCGTTTGTCTACTCTCCTTTCTTTCTCTATATTGTATATATATAGGTGTCCAGACACAGGGACGCCTGGATGGAAACTCTTTCGAGTCAGACGTCTGCTGCAGCAGCTGTGGATGCTTGCAGGACTTTCAGTAGACGCTTCCCTTCTTGTACTCTAGATAGGAGGTATTGTATAAACACTCGAGCCAATGGCTCAATTGCATTATTTATTCTTTCAGTACAGCATTCGATATGGTTGTATTATTTGGACCGAGTGTTCGGTTATTTTAGTTCCTTTCATTTCTATTTCAGTTCATTGCGCATTTAATTGTGAATGTTTTAATTTGTGCGCTAAAAAGAGTAGTTTAGTAAAAGTTTTTAACGGCCACCTAATAGGATATTAGTAATTAAATGGATTTTCGACAGTGATGCTAAGAATGATCCATATGAAACTCCTGTTTTAATTTATATTGGAGTGATCGCCCGGTATCTTATTAGGCGGGTTGTTACACTACACTCCAAATCAAATTTGACTTTAGTAGAGTCTTTTAACTTATTCTCTAATTCTAAAATTTTAGACTCTAACAAGACATTTCTCTCTTCAAACTCGAGAAACTCCTTTTTCAAGGATTCCATTAAACCCCTAAGGCTATCTCGCTCGCCTTCTATATATTATATCTTCTCTCGAAGAGATCTCTCTCGTGTCCTAAGGTCTTCCACTAACGCACTATCATCAACGACCTTGACACGCTCTTTTAAACAAGCTTCTAACTTCAAATTTTCCCTTTTTAATTTAATTGATTCTTCATATAGTTCTTGAAAAGCATTTTGAGACTCACATTAACCTCTTCTTCATTTTCACTCTCTCTTTCTTCTTCACTCTCACTACCATCAAAAGCAAGGGAATCATAAACTATGACCTTGGAAGGATCATGTGTTAAAAATTCATCAATGGATGAGTTCTCACTATCTCTCACATGACTAACTGATATGCCCCAAGTGTAACCTCGGCCTAGAGACACCAACCCCGGCCTAGAGACGCCAACCTCATCCGAGATCATGGCAGACGTGGGACGAGTCTTGGGCACGCGATATCATCCCTCGGCTGTATCAGGGTCGGCCCAGGCCGACACTATTATGATCCTCCCCAAGGGACATAATAAGGATCAACAGCACTCGCATATGCCTTGAAATGGCGACCTCGGCCATACATAGGCCGAGCCTGCAGGAGGTCACCAGCAACCTCATCAAACCACCAGTTCAACCTCATATCAGGCCGACCCTGCCCATTGTCTCGGCTAAGATCAGGCCGAGACCTACATGGAACACTCGGACTGAATAGGTATCAAGACTCACCAACCTCGACCTCACCAAGGCCGAGGTCATACACCAGGAACGATAGTCGAGCACCTGCTAACATTCAGATAAGGACACGTTGACACAAATCAGTTATAACAAGATTATTCCCCACACGTGGGGAGAATATTGCATCATCATTCTCTACATGTGACGGTGACAGATGGCACTCCCACATTGGTGAGGTAACCACATGTGACAGTGACAGATGGCACTCCCACGTTGACACATGCTCATGGCATGCATGGGGGGTACATTACATCCCCTAGGTACTATATATAGAGGTCATCCTCTACCTTGCAAAGGGATCCCATATATATTCAACCCTAGATGAAACTCTGTCCATATACGCTGTAAGAGAGAGAAAGCTGGAGAGATTGTATCCATGGCCATTAGTGCCTTGTTGCAGTGAGATTATTCACACACACAGTGGACGTAGGACAATCTAGGCTGAACCACTTATATCCTGGTGTATTCTCCTCCTCTACTCATCTCATTCTCTTACTTCTTTACATAATTGTGTTGCCATTGTTGTCCTTAGATTGAGCTTGAGAACACCTTATCTGGTTGTGCTAATTCCAGCATCATCATTTTGGCGCCGTCTGTGGGAATCGAGAAGCTATCTCTTCATCTTTTTCTGCTTAACCTCACCGGAGACTCTGGTGGTGAACCAGGCCTCCCCCTAGCGCGGAGTTGTTTCACCATTGAAATAGGTCCTGTGTAGTACTAAGCCCATCTACTACTCAAGCTCTATAGTGTTAACACATGGCACCAGAGTTACCACCGCCTGGGGGTGGAGGGCCTAGTTCCAATCAGGCACCCCCCAGTCCGAAATGGGGGAGGTAGCAGCAGCCTTGAGATCTTTAGCTACAACACAACAAGCCATGCAGGAGCAGTTTGCTCAGCTCAGTCAAACTATGATGAGACCACCTGGAGTCTCACCAGACATGATCACTCCGGCGGCAGTTCAGCCTCATCCTGACGCCAGGGGACCACCCCAGGCGCCAATGAAGGACCAACCTGCACCCCAACGGAGAAGGGACGTTGCTGACCCTAGGCGCTTGCGCTTGGGGAGGCAGGGAAACCCTTGCCCAGAGGACAGGTATGATGACCTAGAAGCTGAAGAAGCCCCAGAAGAATGCTGGGAGCCGTATGAGGTGTCAAATAACACTATACGGCCTCTTAGGCAAAGTCAAGGATGTGTCAGCCGAAGAGGTGAAGAGGCCCAACAAAGAGGGTCGGCCTTTGATAGGTTGAGCAGAGGGTCGGCCTTCGAGAGACTGGGCCCGGTGAATAACCTAATACAGAGGCTGTCGAGGTCAAGGAGCGCAGCAGGCTCTTAGAGAGTGAACAGTCAGGGTCGGCCAGACCAAGGCCGACCCTATGAAAGAAGAGGCAGGGAACAGGAAGAGGTCAACAGCCAACGTGTCGTGGCAGGGGAACCCTCGGTCCATCGCAGGGAAGTGGCAGGGGATAACCTCGGCCAAGTTGATGACAGAAGACCTAGGAATGATTCTATCCAACGCCTTGAGGAGAAGATAGGAGACCTAATTAAAAGAAGGGACCCATTACAAAGGGGCTACTTAGAGGGCTCCCCATTTGTGGCTAGGATAGTGGAGTTCCCAACCCCGGCTAAGTTCAAGCCTCCTACAGTGTCTCCCAAGTATGATGACAGCACTAACCCTGTACATCATATCGAGATGTACTAGTCAGCAGCAGACATTTACTCGATACCCGATGAAATGAAGTGTAGGGCCTTCTCGGGGACCTTGATAGAGGCAGCGCACAGTTGGTTTACCTCTCTTCCGAAGAACTCAATTGAGAACTTCAAAGGCTTGGCCGAGCAGTTCATCCACAACTTCTGCTTTGGGGTGAGTCCTCAAAAGAAGACTACCCACCTGCTGTACGTCAAGCAGGCCAAGGGTGAGAGCCTAAGAGACTACATAGAAAGATTCAATAAAGATAAATTGGAAGTGGAGGATTATGAAGAGAACATAGCCATGACCGCCCTTATAGGAGGCCTCCAGAAGGGGAAGCTATTGTGGAAACTGGCGGAAGACCCCCCTAGGTCTATGGCGGAGCTGCTGGCAACCGCAGGGAAAGTAATGAATGCGGAAGAGGCAATGGCCGCCAAGTATGAGGAGGAGAATCGCGGTGGCACTGGGAGGTCCCAGACCAAGAAAGAGGGGAAGAAGAGGCCAGGAGATGACAAGTTCGCTCACTATACTCCTCTGACTGTGAGCTACGAGCACATCCTCAATGAGATTAAGACTGACCGAACTCTGAGGTTGCCAGAGAAACTGAAGGCCCTACCACATAAGAGGAACAAAAACCTATGGTGTGAGTTCCATCAGGATCATGGCCATGTCACGGATAGATGCTTCGCTTTAAAAGATGAGATTGAGAAGATGTTGAAATCTGGAAGCTGAGGAAGTATGTGGATGGTAAGGACCCAAAGGGTGGAAGAGATGACCCTAAGAAAAGAAGAAATGACAGATGCCGTGGCAATGTCCCGGCCAGAAGAGACGATGATTCAGAAGGAGATGACGAAGACGATTCGGATCTTCCGCCAAAGGATGACAACACCCCGGTGAAGAGGGTCGGTACGATCTCCTTTGGTGTTAGCACCATATGTGGGGGATTTGCAGGAGGTGGCTCTGAAGTAGCAGACAGGAAGGCTCATGTAGCAGAGGCCAGGTCATGGGCCAAGCTTGAAGTTGTGAATCTAACGTCTTCCGATACAGTGCAGAAGAGGAAGAAGGTAGACATGGACACCCTCGTAGTGGGGTTCTCCAGACTCGACTTCAAGGGTATCTTAGCCCCCCATGATGACCCTTTGGTCATAACAATAAGGGTGCATGGGTGCGAGGTACGGAGGATCCTCATAAACGGGGGGAGCTCAGCAGACGTGATGTTATGGCCTTGCTTCAAGAGCCTGGGTCTTAGCAGGGCTAGGCTGGTGCCCTACCATCACCCATTGATAGGCTTCAGTCGCGAAAAGGTCCACCCCTTGGGCATGTATGAGATGGACGTACGGATGGGTGATGAGTGGCCTAAGAGGCTGACCAAGAAGATAAACTTTTTCGTTATGGACGAGAATGTCTTCTCGGCCTACAACCTCATCATAGGAAGGGTGGCCCTTAAAGAGTTTGAAGTTGTGCCATCGACGGTCCATCAGATGCTAAAATTCCCGACTCCTTATGGAGTATGGGAAGTGCAAGGGGACTAGACCACGGCGCGAGAGTGTTACTTCAACTCGGCCGAAGAGAGGGAAGCCCATAAGAGGGCAACCACTACCTATAGCATTGACACTCTTGACCCAAGAGATGAAACAAAGTTGAAAAAGGGAGAGGCCGCGGAAGAGGTAGAATCCATCGTCCTCAATGAGGGCGAGCCGAAAAAAAGCGTCCACGTCGGCAAGGCCTTAGAGCCAGGAATCGAGGAAGAGCTGATAAACTTCCTCAGGAGGAGATAGAGTGCCTTCGCATGGAGCCACGCAGACATGCCTGGCATCGACCCTGAGGTCATGAGCCACAAGCTCAACGTGGACAGAGATGCCAAGCCAATCAAGCAAAGACGAAGAGTCTACTCCAGGGAGAAGTACGACGTCATCCGAGAAGAGGTCAAAAAATTGGAAGAGGCCGAGTTCATAAGAGAAGTAACCTATCCGGAGTGGCTCTCAAATGCAGTCATCGTGCCTAAGGCCAATGGGAAGTGGTGAATGTGTGTGGATTTCACTGACCTGAACAGGTCTTGCCCAAAAGACAGCTATCCCTTACCTCGGATAGACCAGATGGTGGACGCAACGGCGGGGCACGAGCTCATGAGCTTCATGGACGCTTATTCAGGCTATAACCAAATCTTCATGGACGCCGAAGACTCTGAGAAGATAGCCTTCATTACTGACAAAGGGACGTACTGCTACAAAGTGATGCCCTTCGGTCTGAAAAATGCAGGGGCAACGTATCAACGTCTTGTCAATAAGATGTTCGAAGAGCAAATAGGTAAGACCATGGAGATGTATGTGACCGTGGAAGCGGCGCGGGGCTAATACTCTCGGCTCCAGATGGCGCCAACATTGAATACGCCTTGAGATTCAACTTCCAGGCCTCAAACAATGAGTCCGAGTATGAGGCCATGATAGCAGGTCTCTTGTTGGCAACAACTCTTCGAGTAAAGCGACTCCTACTCCATAGCGACTCGAGGTTAGTTGTCAATCAAGTACTAGGGATATACGAGGCCAAAGACGAAAGGATGGCCAAGTACTTAAAGAGGGTAAGAAGGTTGTTAGAATATTTTGAAGAAGCAAAACTGAAGAGAGTGCCTCGGCTAAGCAACAATCATGCTGATGCATCGGCAAGGCTGGCCTCGGCAATGAAGACAGATATGGGAAGGACCATTCCAATCGAGGTCTTAGGAAAGGCAGCCATCGAGGAAGAAGAGGTATGTAACCCTTGTCACAATGTGAACCTAGGAGACTCGTGGATTGACCCGCTCCTCAGATACCTAAGAGAGGGAGAGCTGCCTGAGTCCAAGCTAGAAAGGAGAAAGTTGAGATACAGAGCTGCCAAGTTCTCAGTGGTAGGAGACGTCTTGTACAAAAAGGGGTTTATATTGCCTCTCCTCATATGTGTGCATCCCGTGGAAGTTCCCCGGGTCTTACAGGAGGTTCATGAGGGTTCTTGCTCTAACCATATAGGGGGAAGGCCCTTAGCCAAGAGGATCATCACTCAGGGATACTGGTGGCCTACCTTGTCCAAGGACGCTGCAGACTATGTGAAGAGGTGCGACAAATGTCAAAAGTTCGCCACTATCCCTCATCAACCCCATCAGTCACCCTTGCCAAGAGCTGTCAACAACTATAGATTCTTGATAGTTGCCATTGACTACTTTTCAAAGTGGGTGGAGGCAGAGCCGATGATAACAATCACAGAGCAGAAGACCTTCCAGTTCATTTGGAGGAACATAATATGCAGATATGGTCTCCCAAACACTCTCATCTCGGATAATGGGACCCAGTTTAAGAACTCCTCCTCAAAAAAGTATTGCTTAAGAGTGGGGATTAAGCAGTTCTTCTCATCTCCTGGTCGACCTCAGGCAAATGGTCAGACCGAGGTCACAAATAGAACTATCTTGGACGGAATCAAGAAGAGGTTAGAAGATGCGAAGGGGAGATGGACTGAAGAGGTCTACGCTGTGTTATGGGCCTACAGAACCACGGCAAGGACACCAACAGGAGAAACCCCATTCATGCTAGCACATGGCTCAGAGGTCGTCATACCAACGGAAGTAGGACTCCCAACTCATCGGATTCAGACCTACAACCCTGATAATAATGGGGAAGAGAGGAGGCTAGACCTGGATCTTATCGAAGAAAGAAGAGAAGACGCAGAGGTCAGAAAAGCAGCCTACTAGCAGAGGACAGCGAAATTCTACAACCAGAGGGTGAAGTCAAGACCCGTTGCAGTGGGAGACCTAATGCTAAAGAAGATCCTACAGAAAGCAAATAAGCTTCACCCAAACTGGCATGGCCCCTACAAAGTAACAGAAGAGGTTGTGCCTGACACTTATAGGTTAGAAAACCTAGAAGGAGAACCTTTCACTAACCCATGGAATGCTGACCACCTAAAGAGATATTATATATGATGTTGGATAGAATTTTATGTAAATGTACGATCTTATTGTGAAAAGGTTATTAATAAAGATCAGTTTCCATGACAGTTCTTGCTTCATCCTTAGATCAGAAACTTATTATGAGGATAACATCTTAGGTGATGACCTCAGACCCTCATAACATCACTCAGTGGTGACGAGGCCTGAGCTCAGACACCATAATGAGATGACCTCAGACCCTTAACATCATTAATTTGGTGAAATATCTTATGAGGATAACATCTTAGGTGATGACCTCAGACCCTCATAACATCACTCAGTGGTGACGAGGCCTGAGCTCAGACACCATAATGAGATGACCTCAGACCCTTAACATCATTAATTTGGTGAAATATCTTATGAGGATAACATCTTAGGTGATGACCTCAGACCCTCATAACATCACTCAGTGGTGGCGAGGCCTGAGCTCAGACACCATAATGAGATGACCTCAGACCCTTAACATCATTAATTTGGTGAAATATCTTATGAGGATAACATCTTAGGTGATGACCTCAGACCCCTATAACATCATAAATTTGGTGATAAGGTCTGAGCTCAGACACCATAATGAGATGGCCTCAGACCCTTAACATCATTAATTTGGTGAAATATCTTATGAGGATAACATCTTAAGTGATGACCTCATACCCTCATAACATCACTCAGTGGTGACGAGGCCTGAGCTCAGACACCATAATGAGATGACCTCAGACCCTTAACATCATTAATTTGGTGAAATATCTTATGAAGATAACATCTTAGGTGATGACCTCAGACCCTCATAACATCACTCAGTGGTGACGAGGCCTGAGCTCAGACACCATAATGAGATGACCTCAGACCCTTAACATCATTAATTTGGTGAAATATCTTATGAGGATAACATCTTAGGTGATGACCTCAGACCCTCATAACATCACTCAGTGGTGATGAGGCCTGAGCTCAGACACCATAATGAGATGACCTCAGACCCTTAACATCATTAATTTGGTGAAATATCTTATGAGGATAACATCTTAGGTGATGACCTCAGACCCCTATAACATCATAATTTGGTGACAAGGTCTGAGCTCAGACACCATAATGAGATGGCCTCAGACCCTTAACATCATTAATTTGGTGAAATATCTTATGAGGATAACATCTTAGGTGATGACCTCAGACCCCTATAACATCATAATTTGATGACAAGGTCTGAGCTTAGACACCATAATGAGATGGCCTCAGACCCTTAACATCATTAATTTGGTGAAATATCTTATGAGGATAACATCTTAGGTGATGACCTCAGACCCCTATAACATCATAATTTGGTGAGAAGGTCTGAGCTTAGACACTATAATGAGATAACCTCAGACCCTTAACATCATTAATTTGGTGAAATTTATTATAAGGATAACCTCTTAGGTAATGACCTCAGACCTGGATAACGCCATACATTGGTGACAAGGTCTGAGCTCAGAACCATTGGTTGAGTTTAAACAAGACCATTGCACATACAAGCTTAGAAAGAGGGCTTCAGAGGTTGAAGCTCATTGAAAATTTATTCCTAGAAGACACCATAACAATGGAACTAAGAATGAAAAGCATCACATGACATTCAATGAAAAGAAAGTGAAGAGGGTCCTCATCAGAGGTTGATATATATATTCAGAAATTGTATGTTCAATGATTACAGAAGAGTTCCATAATACAGTTAAAATTACAAACAACGATCAAAATATCCTAAGGGTCTGAGGGGGGAACGTTGACACCCTCGGCTTGGTTAGTCACCTCGGCCGCATCATCACAAGGGTCTGCCCCTCCAACCTCGGTGACCTCTAGTGTAGCAGTCTCGGCAGGAGCAGCAGCCTCTTTCTCAACTTCGTGAAGGGACTGGGCAAACTAAGGATCAACAAAGCCGAGACCCACGAAGTCAGAGGCTTTCAAAGTACCAGACTCTCTCTCTCTGATGTCAGCCCATTTGGTAATGGCTTTGATACCTCTTTCAAGGTATTAAAAGCCAAATCCCATGAACTCATCAGAGGATTTGTAGTCAGAAATGATCTTCTCAGAGACGTCCTCAAGGGCGGCCCTGACAGCCGAGTTGACCTTTTGTTGAAGAACGTCGTCCTTAGCCTTCAGTGCAGCAGCATGGTCCTTGCCGAGATGGGAGATGTCCCTCTCCAACCCCTTCACCCTCTCCTCAGAGCCCTTCAGCTCAGACTTGAGGCGCTCTATCTCTGCATTCAGAGCACCCTGGACTTTCTCGGCCTCTTGCCCCTTTTGGATGAGAGGCAACTTCCTCAGAGTCCAGTTTGATAGATGGTGCATAGCGGTCAAGCCCTACATGTTTAGTGATCATGAGTAAAGTTGAAGAAGAATCAGATGTTACACTTCAAAAATGAAGGACCAAATCATACCTGAACGGCTCTGTGAAGGCCGAACTCAACCAGCAGGCGGGTATCCATAGCCCTGTAGAAGCGCTTGTCAGCCTCGGTCATTACAGAGCCGATGGCATCCAGGGCCTGCATATTGTGGCCGACCACACTATCAATTAACTTCAACTGATCCAGACGGGCCGACAGGATGTCGGCTGAAGAGATAGGGATGGCAGCTTCAGGCGTCTTCTTCTTCGGCCTCTGATCCTCAGAGGCATGATCTTCAGGAGCCCTCTTCTTTTTGGCCGGGGGCTTAGAGGTCGAGGGAGCTGGGGGAGGAGCATTAAGCCCTGCTCTCTTGGCAAGTCTTGTCAAGCTCGGTGCAGCCATATCCCACAGCTCGTCTGGAATATCCTTTGGTCGCTCTGCAAAAATTAGTAAACCTGAGTTAGATAGTCAGATATGAATAAACTCAGAGGTTAAACTTCAAAAATAAAAATGCTTACCAAGCTCGGCAAGGGGACTTCCACCCAGACCTGTCCCAGAGAGGAAGTGGGGAGTCATCAGATGTTCAAACCTGACAAACAGACCATTTACCCCCTGATCCTGAAGGGCTTTCACCTTCTGGAGGCTTTGAAGACTTAGGTCAGGGTCGGCCCTGGCAGACATGGTGACCTTACCCCACCTTAGGGGCATCCTCTGCTCCAAATGAGACGAGGGAATACATGGGCCAAACTCCCATGGCCCTGAGGCAAAGAAGTACCGAGGCTTCCAGTTATGGTTGGAAGTCTGGGTCACCTGAAGCAGTTTCTTCTCAGGCCTCCGAGCTACGAAATGGTAGTAGCTCGGATGATTTTTGGCCGAGGAAGGGACGTAACATCCTACAAAGACTTGAACTGGAAGGTCTGAGTGGTGGACAGCCTTCCATAACACTATGGCCCCTATTAAGATTCTCCAGGCATTAGGAGAGAGCTGGGAGGGGGCCAAATTAATGTAAGAGAGGATGGATCTGATAATGGGGTGAATGGGCAAACGGAACCCCAACTTGAACATCTGCTCGTACAAGCAGATCTCCCCGTCTCGGCCATGATAAGCCCTCTCTTCCCTCAGAGGTCTCCTAAGTTTGATGGAGGGGCTAATAGAATACAGATACCTAAAGCAGAGAAGGTCTACCTCAGTGATAGTACTTTCGATCTCGACCGCCTCAGAGACGTCGACATCACTCTCAACCTCATCATCATCCAGCTCAACGTCGACCGGAGAAGATGTTGATGGGTTACCAGGAAACCTCTGAGCAAATTCTGCCCCGGTAACAGCCGACATAGGGATGGCGTCAATTGGTGGGGGTATGGCCACACTCGGCTCAAGAATCTCAACCTCTGAGGAAGACCCTGAGGTACTTGAGTGGTTATGGGACGAGGCTCGGCTGGAGACCTCGGCCTGATCAGGGGCCTGATCAGGCCTAGGTGTGAAGTCCATGGCCTCTTGAAAGGAGTCCACAGACATGGGGTCTGAGGTAGAAGATTCAGACTCAGACATAGGTATGGGATCAGCAGGAACCCCTGTCTGATAGAAGTTCTCCGGGGGGTCAGGATATATCACTTTCAGAGGTGGGGGAAATAGGGGTCTAATAGGAAATTCTTGTGACCTACGAGCCTCCTCTTGAGCTCTTTCTATTTGCCTAATCTTTTCTAAAGTCTTCTCTCTAAGAGAAGGGAACTCCTCAAGAAGCTTATATAGGGGCCTGAGCATCAGAGGACGACACTACACTTGGGGATTTTCCTAAACTCCAAAAGTCACAAACAAGACTCGCTAATAAGCAAAGGAATTTAAAGATCAAACTACTTGAATTTGGCAAGAAAAGCTCGCCTGAAACTATGGTGGTGACGCCGAAAAACCAAGAAAGTCGCCGGAAAGTACGAAAATAAGGGTGCTTGCAGGTAAAATGAAGGAAAAAGTATGGAAAACCTTACCTGAGGATGAAATGGTAAGGAAGAGAGGAGAAAACGCGAGAAATCACCACCCAAATGCCTTGAACCAAGATCTTTCTAGAAGAGAGAAAAGCTGCTGAACGATAGCGACTGCAACGAAGAAATAAATAAGAAAGAAGGAAGGAAGGGTTCAAAACCCTTATATACTCAGGCACAACTCTCAAGGCCCATCATTGCCTTGGGAGCCCCAAAGGACGGCTGACAGCACACGCCTACCAAGTAAGCATGTTCTAGCATTGGACAGGTGTCAGGCAGGTATTGGCTTGGAACAGACAGGCCTCAAAGGTGTAGTAATCCCCTAGTCACTTGCTCTCACATATGACTAAGGTCTGGGGGGTGATTGATATGCCCCAAGTGTAACCTCGGTCTAGAGACACCAACCTCGGCCTAGAGACGCCAACCTCGGCCAAGATCATGGCAGACGTGGGACGAGTCTTGGGCACGCGATATCATCCCTCGACCGTATCAGGGTCGGCCCAGGCCGACACTATTATGAGACTCCCCAAGGGACATCATAAGGATCGACATCACTCACATATGCCTTGAAATGGCGACCTCGGCCATACATAGGCCGAGCCTGCAGGAGGTCACCAGCAACCTCATCAAACCACCAGTTCAACCTCATATCAGGCCGACCCTGCCCATTGTCTCGGCTAAGATCAGGCCGAGACCTACATGGAACACTCGGACTGAACATGTATCAAGACTCACCAACCTCGACCTCACTAAGGCCGAGGTCATACACCAGGCACGATAGCCGAGCACCTGCTGACATTCAGATAAGGACACATTGACACAAATCAGTTATAACAAGATTATTCCCCACACGTGGGGAGAATATTGCATCATCATTCTCTACATGTGACAGTGACATATGGCACTCCCACATTGGTGAGGTAACCACACACATGCTCATGGCATGCATGGGTGGTACATTACACCCCCTAGGTACTATATATAGAGGTCATCCTCTACCTTGCAAAGGGATCCCATATATATTCAACCCTAGCTGAAACTCTGTCCATATACGCTGTAAGAGAGAGAAAGCTGGAGAGATTGTATCCATGGCCATTAGTGCCTTGTTGGAGTGAGATTATTCACACACACAGTGGACGTAGGACAATCTAGGCTGAACCACTTATATCCTGGTGTATTCTCCTCTTCTCCTCATCTCATTCTCTTACTTCTTTACATAATTGTGTTGCCATTGTTGTCCTTAGATTGAGCTTGAGAACACCTTATCTGGTGGTGCTAATTCCAGCATCATCACTAACCATAAAAGCCACAAAGTTGGGCTTAGTAGGGGAATCGGGTCCCTCTTCAATATCACTATCATTAAGGGTTGCATTAAAAGAAACTGGTTTCTTACCCTCTCTCCTTAGTTTAGTGGGGCACTCAAAAGTTAGTTTAGTAGGGCACTCAAAAGCCCTATTATGGCCATACCCTTCCCAACCAAAACATTTATCCGACTCGTCCCTATTAACATTTTCATTAGAAGGCTTAGGGGTCTTCTCGGCTTTGTCATGCCTAGATTTATCAAATTTCTTAAAATCATTTTTAAATTTATCTTTGTTCAATTTAAGAAATTTTCTAGCAAACATAGTCATGTCTTCCGAGTCACTATTACTTTCACACTCTGCTACCTATTTTTTCTCTTTTCGGGCTTTTAAAGCAATGCCCTTTTCTATTTTCTTTTCAATTTTAGAGGAAAACATGTCCAGTTCATAGGTTTGTAAATCACCTACAATCTCTTCTAATTTTATAGAGGCTAAAGTTGGTAAAGAATTTAAAATGGTCACTTTTGGAATACATCTATTGGGCAGGGACCTTAAAATTTTCTTTACAACTCGGTTGTCGGGTATTTTCTCTCCTAAGTTAAAAGACGAATTAACAATATCTCAAAGTTTAGCATAAAATTCATCAAAAGTTTCTTTTTCGTTCATTTAGATGGTTTCAAATTGAGTGGTGGCGTTTTGGAGTTTCGAAGCTTTAACGACACTTGTACCCTCATGAGTGAGTTGCAAAATATCCCACGCTTCTTTAGCGGTCTCACGCGTCATAATACGCCAGAATTCATCCAGTGTGACAGTGCTAAACAAGGCATTTAAACCGCAAAAATTAAAATTTGAAAATTTAAACTCATTCTCAATCCATCTATCGGCCGGTTTGGGAACACGTTCATTATCTACTAAATGAGTTGGTGGAGACCACCCGTTAACTACCGATAACCAAACCCTCTCATCGATAGATTTATGTGCCGATTTCATTCGCGCTTTTCAGTACGCGTAATTAGAACCATCGAAAATAGGAAATTTTGAAAATGGGGAAAATTTCATTTTAGCCAAAAATAATTAAAGGATTTTTAATGAAATAATTTATCGTTTTGGCCTTGATACCAATTTGAAAGCGAGAGATTTTCTCAATCAAAGCTCTGATACCACTTGTTGGAACAAAAGGCCCCCGATTTTAAAATTCTTATACTTCAAAATCTATTATTTCCTTTTATGAGATGCGGAAGCGAGATGATGGTTCAACACAATAAACAAATTTTAATTTAATCTCAAATTAAAATTAAACACAAGTGAAATATGATTAAACACACACACACAATATTAAATTTCACTTAAAACCATATTAATTAATCCAAGGCCTAGAAAATTTGCCTAAGTCATATTTTCTCAATTTAATCAAGTTAGGCCAAACCAATTTTATCAATTAAATTAAATGACTTGAATTAAATTGACATAAACATTACCCAAATTTAATTAACACCAAATTAAACAAGTAGTGATTAAATTAAACCAATTTTATCTTTTTATCTAAGTATGCGTTCTAGGTGATTTTGCAAAAGATAAAATAAACAATTAATCCACTACGCCGCGATGTACGAGGAAAAACCCACAACGGGAAAAAATCTCGGACGGCCCTAACCTTAAGTCCACTAAGTATGGAATTACAATTACAAGACAAAAAGACTTACAACACTCGACTCGATCCCTCTCAAGCCCCGACGCTTATTCTTGTAAATACTTACGCCTAGTAGGCAACCCCGGAGCTCCACCGGAATCTTGGAATCACCAATGAGACATAGGCACACCGTTAACCACACATGGTGCCTTTCACCATGTGAGAATGCCGCAGCAAAATAAGCTCTTCTTCTTTATGGGATTTAGAAGCAAACCCACACTTCTCTTTGAATGAATGTAGAGATAAATCGGTGCCAAACACTCTAAGAAAAGCATATATATATGGAACTTGGATTAAACAATAATTGGGTGTAAACAAGTGTTTAAAAGATTTTTCTTGAAGAATTAAACATTTAAAAACAATAAACTTTTTCCCTTTGTAATTTCTCTCTAAAGACACTCTCTAGGAGGTTGTAGGATATGAAAAAGTTAAGCCAAAAAGGTTAGTTCTCGCACTTAGATATTCTATCAAAAGTTAGTGGGGTAAAGAAGTGGAAAAAGTGGGAAAAACTGCTCAAAACTGCCAATTACCTGTTCCCGCCAAATCTCGTTCTAACGAGATTTGTCGTTCGAACGAAGTCTCGTTCGAACGAGCTTCTAACGAAGTTCCAGTATGAACTCGTTAGAAACCTCGTTGGATATCTCGTTCGAACCATCATTCTCGTTCGAACGATACTTCGAACGAAGTTCCAGTGGCCTTGGCAAACTCGTTCGAATGACTTTACTGTTCGAACGACAATCTCGTTCGAACGACACTTCGAACGAACTTCCAAAAAGTTTGAAAATTTTGATTTTTGCCCAGAAACTTTATATACTTTGTCTTAAAGTTTTAATAAAATCTTTCTGAAAAGAAACAAAAGTTTTAAATAAAAGTTCACCCAATATAAAATGTTCCAAGCTCCTATATATATATTAAAATGCATTCATACCTTCGGAGCGATGGAACCATGTTGATGACGTAGAAACGAGGCACATTAAACTCGACAATTTGATGAAGCTTTATACTCTCGGTCGCTATGTATTCAACAAACACGTCATAGGCTTGAAGGATGATCAATTAACTCTATCCTATGGCTCAAATATTTTTGTCAGGAATTGAGTCAAAACTACAAAGGTCTCAATTGGAAATTTGTGTCCTTACAGCTTCATAAACCCAATCCGCAATGTCTATGGCTTAACAACCAACAAACATTGGGTGGTGTTTTTAAATTTCTCTGGGGTGTGTCGGTGGTGAGGTTAGTCATCAGTGTATTTTTCTGGTTATCAATAGTTTATTGTTATTGTCTATTCATGACTTGATTTGTAAAAAAAATTCAACTTCTAACAATGGCAATTATACTAGGCTAAAATCTCCAAAATCTCACCAACTTTTCTCTCAGCCATTGCTAAAAGAGCCATGAAATTAAACTTAACGAAATAAATAATTTTGAACTAGAGAAAATTTCGAACCAAAGAGAGTTCATTGATAAAATACAAAGGATGAGAATGAACCAAATAGGGAAAAATCAACTTTTATAAAGGTTGAGCGTCATAACCAATCGATCAAGTGCTCTTTTTCCTGATCAGTTATGCACGCGTGTGGTCGACCGATCATGGGTATGCATGTCCGACCAGTTCTCCTCTGCCTCTTCAATCGAAATCCTTACCAATTGAGTCAAAATCTTCGTTTTTAGTGCCAAATCACCCCCTGAAAGTCTTGCTAAGTCAAAGTGAACTTCGTATGCCCAGGTGTGGAGAGAAATACTTTGGTCCCATGCGTGATCTTAATTAGATTTGTATGCCCCTGTGTGGCGAGAAATAATCTAGTCCCATGCATCACCTCATCTCGGGTATTTCTGGATACACACACACACACACACGCACTTAAAACAATATACCTCCACTTTTGGGTTAAATGATTTCTTTTAATTTAAAAATTGAGTTCAAGAACATGTTATGAGAATTTATGGTTTGTATAATTGGGAATAAAAAGAAAATATGGTAATGTTACCCTTTGTGGACCTTTTTTACACAAGTAAATGACCTTCGATATATAGGTTTGGGCATCAATCTCATATGTCTTGGCCATTTATCACATACATGATATTTTTTTTGCTTGCTTACGAACACCTACAATACTCGTAAAGTGATGCAACCTATAAGATTAGTGCTTTTGCACTCTTGTACACCTTTAGTTTTTCATTAGTATATGGGTTGGATATATTAGAAATAACTTGCATGTGAATGGGAATTTATTAGCCACTAACTGTTATTTTTTTTACTATTAGTTCTTTTGTATGCAAACAAATTCTAATCAATCATCGTACGCCATATAATGAATTGAAATTCAATACAATTTTGTAGTCCCCCATATTATTTCACGTAAAAAACTTACATATTTCATCCAATCTAACCTCCATTTTCACTTTAGCATTCACATTTATGGTCTTTCATAACTGTACTCTTTGTGACCCATCTCACCATGTTTTTAGTACAAAAAAAATACTATTTCGACTTTAATATTTTTATATGAAGAGCCCCTTTGAATTACTTCAAGTTAAATAATATTGCATATATACTATTTTAGTACCCATTATCTTTTTCTTTCTACCAATTACACATATTACCCCCCCCCCCTCTTTTTCTTTGGCTCTCTCTACCACTATCTTTCTCTCTACCAAATACTACATTTATTCAAAGAGTAAAGTAATTCACACACACGCGCGCGCACACCACAATTGACAAAATAAATAAAAAATAAAGGATTTTTTTTTACTTACCCCGTGATAATAATAACACATTTAGACATAACCCTAGAAGTTTAAAAGTTAAAATTACACCAAGGAACAAATGAATTTATTTCTAAACAATCATACCAAATCACAACCAACATTTTGGGGGTAAATCTAATTTATTAACTTCGAGAGGCTATGTGACATATTCTAAATGTGTTATTATCACGTATTGAGTTCTTGTGACTGCACCAATGTAGTGTATTTTGGAACCCCACTTATTTTGATTTGATGTTACCCTTATAATTTAAATGCAAGATTAATAACTCCATCCTATTATATAAAAAAAACGACTAAGGTTATATTTTTTTTTTCATCTGAATATGAAACCTGAATCTAAAATTTAAAAAGTGAATCTAAAAAATATATTTATTGTTATGTCTGAACGTATAATACCCTTATTGAGATTGATAAAGGGTAAAAATGGTACAACTAATAAATACCTTCCTTAAAATTAAAGTAAAGAGACAAAATTATTCTTATTCCGGAAGTAAACACACCAGTACCAATGGCAAACACCACACCGAAAAAATAGCCCCTAATTTCGCCGCCCTTAACAAACCACCGCCGTCGATTGAAACCCTAGCAAGGAGGAATGCATCTTGAGGTAATTCCATTTTCTGGAGGTGTATATGAATTCATATTTTTTATGCAATTGTAAAATTTGGTGAAGATGATTTTTCCTTTTTATAGCTCTATCAATATTTTTTTTCCCCTTTTTGTTTTTGTTTTTCAATTCTGATTTTAATACATTGATATGCACTCATTAATATATACTTACATGTATAACTAATATATTTTTTGGTACATAATTGTTAATCAAATATACTGATTTTTGTACATAATAATTAATATAAACTGATTTATATTAATTTTGTGATTTTAATCAAAAAAAATTATGATTTGAGGTTTTGCCTCGTTTTTAATGGGTTATTTGGGGTTTGGCCCCATTAGTTATACATGTTTGGGGATTAACCCCCAATTAAAAACTATCCTAAAATAGGGTTCGTCCTACCATAAACTATCCTAAAATAGGGTTAGTCCTCCTACCATAGTTTTTAATTGAAGGTTATAACTAATGGGGCCAAAACTCAAATAACTCTTTTTTAATTGAGTCTTTTGCGTCGCCTCTGCTCGCGCCTTTTAAATATAGGAGCTTGACAAATAACTCTTTTTTCATGGGACCTGATAGAGCAAAAAAAAAAGATCGTAGGACCTATTGAATTGCGTTCTTGGTAAACGGGACTAATTGGAAATTCAACTTTTAAAGCATTTCACATTTTAAATTTGTTTATATGGTTTAAAAGTGGGAAAGAGAGGCAGTCAACCAATTCAAAATAAGATTATCATGAAAAAGACCTGCTGGAGTTCCCCATCTGTACCCTTTTGTCGTAGGATTCCTTTGAAAAAGGGTTCTTGTCAATCATCCAAGATTAGAGGTGAATTCAAATAATTCTATATCTTCGAGATTTCTTCTTCTAAACATAAGGTTCCGAGTAAAAATAGAAGTTAAGATCCATGATATAAAAGAGTCGATAGCCGCATGAGGTTAGAAAGTTAAATGATACGACATCTGGAAAATAATGCAAAATTTTAATATTAAGCTTGTGAAATAAGCTCAAGCCTTGAGAGATTAATTTCAAGGATTGAAGACATCCCTTTTTTTACCACTTTAGGATTCGAACCATTGTAATGAAGCCCATTATGTTTCTTATGATTGAGGCCCAAAGAGAATTTGTTTTACGAGAATTCTCAACAACCATTTTCTCAAGCAAGCAAGTTTTTTTTTTTCTTCTCAAATTACCCACCTTTTCTTAGACCTACAAAGGATCCCCCGCTATATCCCTCTGCATTTTGTTTTTCTCATTGATTTTTCCATTTTCTTTGCAACATTACCCTGAAAAGGGATAACATAGTAAGTGGGTAGGATTTTAGTACTGAATGGATTAGGGTGAACCTACTACCACTTTCCATAGACTATAGGGGGTGTCCCCACCAAAGGGTGGTTAACTTAGTCAAGAAGTGTGACTGGCTCACGAAGAAGGAGAAGGAATGCTGCCCTATGGACCCACCTCGAAGAGCCTTCACAGAAGTGGCTCGAACGACCCACCTCGAAGATTCTTCACAGAGGAGGCTCGAAGGACTCAGCTAGAAGATTCTCCAATTTACCCAGTTCGAAGGACCCAATTCGTAGATCAAAGTCACTTGGATGACAATAGTAACTATTGTAATAAGTAATAGAATAATGTGTCATTTACTTTATCTTATAAATGTATGATGACTGAGGTTGTTTGGTACCATGGTTCAAAGTCTCGGTATTGGTCACGGTATCGGACACCCGATTTTCAACTCGGTCGCGGTATCGGTCGCGGTATCGGGCGATACGCAAAGATACGCTATTTAGAGAGCGCAAAAAATTCCGAAAAAAATATAGAAAATTTAAAAAAAATAAGATTAACAAAGTGGACCAATGATGTACATTTAAACCCATCATTCAATATGAATTGCATTGTAGAACTGGTTATACTGAACTGCGGCAGAGTTGTCAGATTCAATATTGCATAGTAAATCAATAATAATATTTAAAACAATCTAATGTCACATAAGCTTAGATAAAAAATTTGTATGGAAGATAAATAGGAATGATTACAATGTTTCATCATTTTCATCTCCCTATCTAGTTGCGGTATCGATCATACGGATTTGGATAGGGGTAATTTCTTTCAGTTGGGTAAGGAAAGAAATATGAGCCATATTGCTGTTCAGATGGCTGGGATGACTGGCTAGATGATCCATAATTTGAAAATTGTGGTTGACGATCTCCCGATTGATTACCATGATGATAATATCCAAAACCTCTATACCCAGAACTATCAGTTGAAGACCCACCATATTGCGTCCCTTGATTATATCCATAATAATCACCACCTGTTGTGCCGCTACTAGTAGATCCATAATGGTCTCTATAACGATCATCGTAACCACCTGTACTAGTACTAGTAGATCTTGGAAGTTGTGCCGGACCATAATTATCTGTGCCACTCCCACTCCCAGAGATACTATGTCTTCCACCGTGGTATGCATGATCTGTCATTAAACCCATTGCCCGTAGTTGATCATCAAGACGTTGCTGATCATATCCGCTTGAATACTCGTCACTACTAGGGAATCTCGTTAAATTATCTAAATGCCTTCGTTGTTCACTGATTCCCGGGCGATAACCATGATCTGTGTCTTGCGTGGCATAGTAGTTTTCGTCTCCTTGTGCCCATGTCATACCACCATCATGCTGTGTACCAGTATTGTAAGAACCACCCATTTGGTGGCTACCACCAACTCCACTCTTTTGTCGGCTACCACTCGCTGTTCCCCTACTAACATCTCCCTTGCCACCACCTTGATCATCATCGTCGTCGTCGTCGTCGTCGTCGTCATCTACATGATTACCATAAGTACCAGGAATATCTTGCCAACTATCATCACCACCATGATCATCATCAGAACTGGAAAGAACACTGACCGGTGCCGGTTGATTGTGACCCTCCCGTCGTCCTTCCCCTTCGCTTTGTTGAATACCTTCATCCAACCAGTCTAAGTCATCGGTCGGTAAGACCCCTTCATCATTCTCTCGGGTCCACTCATCCAATATGTCATCCTCCTCAAATATTAAATTCAAGTCTATTGGATTGTAGAAATCTTCGGTCTCTCGCATGTACATCGGATTCCTAACTTTAAGTCTCTGATTGTAATGCACATACACCAATTTATGTAATTTTTTTATTGCCAATCGGTTGCGAAGTTTTGTATGGATGAGAGACCATGTGCTCCAATTCCTCTCACAATCCGAAGATGAGCATGTTTGACTCAGTACTTTGATAGCAATGCGCCTAAGATTGAGTGCATCCTCATCGTAATTTTTCCACCACTCAGCTGGAAGAGAAGATTTGACTGCTTGCTTGGTAAGATCTGAGCCAAACTCCCCTCTCCTATCCGTAAAAAGTTTAACCTAAAAGGCAAACAAATCAATTTAGAAACAATACATATATGAAATAAATATAACTCGATGGAAACAAATGTGATACCTCATTTATTGCCAAGGCTTGTTTTTGTACGTATGGCTCTAGCCTTTTGATGACCTCTTTTAGTCCGGCTCTTATTTCGGGATGGTTTGAAAAATTGGATGAATACTGAAACACCGGATTTAAGAAATATCCCGCGGCATGCAAGTGTCGGTGCAATTGTCTCTCCCATCTTCCATCGATCACCTGCCAATACTTCTTCCAGTTTTTAACACTCGCCTGGATTGCTAGTTTTGCTTTATCCACCCCTTCGTAAATGATAGAGATCGTAGGCTTTTTATCTTGATCTACTATCTTCAAAAGCAATACTAAGGGCTCCATAATCTTGGCAACTTCGGCAGCCCGTTGCCAGAATCGATCTGCCAGAATTAAATCCGACACTTTAGTGGCCGCACTCCTTCGGGTCCTCTCACGGTTGAATTCACGCCATTCATTCGTGGTACACATTCGCTTCAACTCAGACTGATAGCGAATGAGACTCTCAAGGGCAATAAACTCGGTAGCAAATCTCGTAATGCCTGGTCTTAGCAACTCCCTACCTCTGGTATACTCCTTCATTAAATTCACAACTTTTTGACTGTTATATATGAACGAGGTAATTGATTTGGCATCATTCAATACCGACTTGATTGACTTCATATTTCCAATTTCCTCGAGCATCAAGTCAAGACAGTGTGCTGCATAAGGTGACCAAAATAAGTGTCTCCTATTCGCCATCAATAACGCGCCAGCCGCCTTAAAATTTGTCTCGTTATCAGTGACAATATGTACGACGTGAGCCTCACCAATTTCCTCCACAACTTTATCCATAAGGGAAAAAATATAATCCGCCGACTTGATTTTGTTAGTTGTGTCAACAGAAGTGTGAAATATCATATTACGATGACAGTATACCATGAAGTTTATGATAGGCTTCTTCGTCCTTGAACTCCACCCGTCACACATGATTGTACAACCATACTCGGGCCATTTCTCCTTTAGAGTTGCTATGTATTTTTCCACCTCTTCTACCTCCTCATCCAAGTAAACACCTCCAATCTGATAACCACTAGGGCCTTTAATCCCTGGACCTGCCGTAGCAATCGTATCAATCATATGTTGATAGGCAGGTCCACTATCAGCAGCATGAAACGGGATGGCATTAAAGTGAAAGAACTTGCTAATGGCCTTCCCCACCTTCTTGACTCCATCTGTAGAGAACATGGATTTGACGGTTTTCTGACTAGACTTCCTCGACCTAAACATGGAAGGGTCAATTCCTTGAGTAGGCAATTCAACCCCCTGTCTCAATGACCACGATCGTGACACGTGTGGTCACTTAAGCCCCGATGTGGATGGTCTTGCCCCGGAAACTGAATGTCTATGTTGTTCTCCTGCCATTCTCCGACTTTCTTTCATAGCAGCTTTCAACTGTGTTAATTCTAAACGGGTGATATCATCTTCATTACCGTCATCACTATCTTCACTGGCATCATCTTCATGATAGTATTTTGTTTGCTCTCGTAAATTCTCTACTTGTTTCTCCTTCTTCCTCTTCTCAAGGGCCCGTTGCTTCATACCATCCGCTAGATTTTTTTTAATATTAGTTGCTATCTCCCGAGGTACATGACGACAAGGTTCGACATTCCCTTGTACACCTGCCAAGTGTTCTTTCAGACTTGTAACACCACCACTACAAACTTTGCCACAATAATTGCAAGCAACCTTCCTCTTTTCTCCACCAATAGCAGTTCCATGTTCCCATCCAATATCTAATATTGGAGCCATTCTACAAAATAATATTAAAAAAATAGAGTTAAAAAAATGACATGTTCAAGATTTTTTGTAACATTGTTTGAAAGTAGAGTTCAAAAATATAGTTAAAAGATTTTTTACAACATTTAATAATTGTACAAGATTTTTTGCAACATTTAATATTTTTATTAACATTGTGTAACATTTTCTTTAAAACACAACCAAAAAACATCGGAAATACCTAAATATTTTTTTGTAACATTTTTATAACATTTAAAAAAATTACATTATTTGTATAACATTTAAAAAAATTACATTAAAAAAATTACATTTAAAAAAATATTTTTATAACATTTACCGGTTTTATAACATTATTTGTAACATTTAATATTTTTTGTAACATTGTGTAACATTTTCTTTAAAACACAACAAAAAAAAGACCGAAAATACCTAAATATTTTTTGTAACATTTTTATAACATGTTAGAACAACCAAATGACATAAAATGTTAGCTGAGAATTTGATGTTAGAACAAAATATGTTAGAACATTTTTTGTAACGCACACAGCCATAATTTTTTTTTCTAACATTTCTTTTAAAAGAATAACATTTTTTTTGTAACATTTCTTCGAAAAAATAACATTTTTTGTAACATTTCTTTTAAAGAAATAATTTTTTTTTAACATTTTGTTTTAAAAATTAACATTTTATGTAACATGTTAGAATTTATGTAACATGTTGGAATTTATGTAACATGTTAAAAAAAAAAAAAACCTTGCTAACAACACACGCGGCAGCCAACCTTGCTAACCCGGCCCTTAACTTAACTTAATACAACACACGCAGCCCTTAACTTAATACAACACACACGGCAGCCAACCCTTGCTAACAAAAAAAACCCTTGCTACCCCTTGCTAACAACACACGTTTACACCAGCCGGCCCTAACAAAAAATCCCTTACAACCGCAGAAATGAAGAGAGAGAATGAATCGCGGCAGCCATACCTCACTTCTTGAAATCCGACTGGGTTTTGGTGATTTTCAGCGGCAGTAGAACGTTATTTCGGCTGGCACAAGTGTGAGATTCTACAAGGGTGTATTTATAGCTGGATTTTTGGCTTTCGGGTTGAAATTTTTCACCCTACGTTGACAGCTTCTCTCCTACACTCAAATCATCAAAAAAAGGTTAGAAATTTCAAGGTTCCTTCCACTTTATGTCCCCTCTTTGTTTTTTTTTCTCAAATAATTGAGTCACGGACGAAATAACTGTAACTCGGACGAAATATCGCCGAGTCATATCGGTTCGGCCGAAATAGCGGCGAGTTAGGCCGATTTCAAAAGATTTCATGTTCTTTTCGTAACGTGACTCGTATGCGTATCGCTGGCTACCGATTCCGAGTCAACTCTGCCGAATTCCGAGTTGACTCGGCCGAGTCTTTGAACCATGTTTGGTACCCACGAGGGACCATGCCTGGCAGGGCATGGGAGAGCTAACATGTTCTATCGAGCAACCTCCTCTTGGGAACCTCGCAGGGACATGGTTTGGAGGATTTAGAACAGGGCAACGTTGGGAATGCAGTTACCAACCCTCTTGGCACACTTGGGCAAAGCTTCATCCAAAACAAATGGTCACTCGAGCCACAACAGCCGAGCCACCTTAACGCTTACCTGTTCGAAGGAACCTCCTCGAGGTACTTCTGTCTTGATCCCAATAAAACTCTCAGCCAACAAATAGATGACAATACACTCGAGCCACCTACCGGCCGAGCAGCCTCGAAACAGATACTAGCCCGCCTGACTGATGCGACCAAATATCTGACAGAGTCACTGTTTAAGTCACTTTCTGACGTCATAACGTCTGGCATTTAGGGACTCGAAAATGTAGCACTTAAGTGGGTTTATCCTTAGGATGGCAAGTCTAGTTCACCAAACTTGACTGTTTAGCCATCATCAAGTAAGCCTCAAGCTGACATGTCACGTCCCTCATTACTGCCCACAATGCTCCCAGCCAATAGAATGGTTTCCCGCCAAAATATGAGATCCCATGCATTTAATGCAATATCTTGTGCATTTAATGCACCTGGTCAAACCGATCGCAGGCAAGCTTACTCGAGCAGTCTTGTCCCCCATATATATACACCAGATGAACAAGTTAGTGGGGAGAGAGCATTCGGAACCTAGAATTGCTGCCCAAATTCCTCCACAGTTGAGAATTATCGAGAGAGCATCAACTCCCCACACTCATCTAATATACTCATCATTGAGCATTAACTGAGCTTGAAGTTCTTGCCTTGCCTTCATTGTGCCTGGAGTGCTTGTTCTTTCTCCCTCCGACCACGCTCACTGCTGGTCCCATCTATTTATTGTGCTTGTCATACGTCTTTTGTGTCAACATGCTATTCAATATAAGTCTGAACATTGGGCTCTCTTGTCTCTGACCCACCTGTGGCCATCGCCAGCATTTAATATTTAATGGTGTTAACCTCGGTCTTGATAAGGGGTTACGCCTCACTTAATACTAACTGTATTTGAAGAACCCATGTCTTACATAGACAAACCCCCCTTCCACGTTTCAATTATTTTTTTATTTTTTCCCCGATAATTTATTCCCAAAACGAGAAAGATCTTAGATTTCTCCTGAGGAGTTCAAATTTTGAGACCCACTTTCAAAGTGGGTCATGGTGACCCTCTAACCTGATTGTTTAAAACATTAAAATAATAAATAAGTAATTGCAGTGGGTTCAACTGTTTTTAATGTTTAAACACACTAATGTTAGTAGGTTACTTTGTCCTTCTTGATGAATAATTCCGACTCTCATTGTGGACGTATGATGTCTATCTGTTCCCACTTCCCACGCCCTCAGAAATCATGAATAACACTTACGATGACTGAAAATTAGATTGAGTTGCTAATCGAACAGGCTCATTTCCTTCAAACCACTAATGGAAAATACCAGTGCATAATGTGATTTATTAGTGTTCTTTACTATAATGCACTTTTAAGCGTAATACTTCTCTATTAATCTCTCCTCAAATTGTAGAAAAATGGGTGTTCGAGCACGAAGTGGTAGTGAACGCCTGAGAACAATATGGACACCAGAAATGGATCACTATTTCATTGACCTCATGTTAGAGCAGGTCAGAAAAGGGAATAGGATTGATGACCATTTGTTTAGCAAACGAGCATGGAAGCACATGACATCTTTGTTCAATGCAAGATTTCAATTTGAATACGAAAAAGACATTTTGAAAAACAGGCATAAAACACTGAGAAATCTGTACAAGGCTATAAAAAATCTCCTTCAACATAAGGGATTTTGCTGGGATGAAACACGGCAAATGGTGATGGGCGACAACAAAGTCTGGGATGATTATATTAAGGTGAAGTTTTTTAAATCTTGAGAAACTTGAAAATTTATGTATTTATTATTCACATAGGCTTATAGGTTATGTTTGTAATTGCCCTCATCATAATGGTATTTCTCTTCTTTAAAGTTGAATGCTCCGAAAGCCATCTCCAATGGGATTTCTACCTCTAATAGAAATGTAAAATACTAAAAACCTTCTCCAATTTCTATCTTTATCGTTGTATGATGTGGCAGAGTCAATGTATAAAAGTGTTTAATAAGAATTTATGTATGATATGGACAAAAGTATTAGTACCCATACGTTATGGATGCTCTACTACTTACACACCTTATAATAAGACTTGGTCTAGAAATAACACTATTGCGGATGTTTTTTCATAAAGAGTGCCAAGTGACATAATTTTTTTAAATACCTCTGACACTTGAAATAGAAAGGCTGTTAGAAACAACTCCTTTTGGAGGTGGTCTAATTAGATGACACTTAGAATTCTTTGCAAATACCCCCCCCCCCCCCCCCCCCCCCCCCCCTCCTTCCCTCTCTTCATTCGAATTTTTTGTCATTAAACATTGTAACTGCTTTGTTGATTAGTTGAAATTTGTAAACGTAAATTGAATATTTATACTTGAGTTGACCAATAATAAAAATATGAAGACAAATTATGAGGTTACGATGTCATCTGTGATGACAGACCTAAATTGACGAGTCCAAATTAGAATTTAATAGAAATGTAATTGACGAGTCCAAATTAGAATTTACTAGTCTACAACATTTCGGCATTATTTGCTCATGATTGATCCTTTGGTTCTACTCGTGTTTGCAGGTACACCCAGATGCTCGTTCGTTCAGAATCAAAACTATTCCATATTACAATGATCTGTGTGAGATATACAGAAACACAACTAATAAAGGGAAAGATACTCGTTCCATCCCAACTGCCAACACTGATAGAAATTTACCAGAATCCAACACGGGCAGTTTTGTAGAAGGTGTAGGATCTCCATCCACACCTCTCGATGACGGAGCGCCAGGTGGCAGCTTGGTAGAATCATCGTCACATTCAGGTGAGAAGTCAATGGCGGTTTCAACTCAACCATGCAATGATAGTGAGGCCCTTCATGAAATTTTGATTGACGAGGATTGTGGAGATTCTGTATCGAAAGAATTTGCTAAATACACCCCTCAAACTGTTTCTGATGCGGGCCCGACGATGAGTACTCGTACGCGGACATACTGGCAACCACCGATGGACCGTTATTTCATTGACCTAATGCTGGACCATGTGCAGAAAGGGAACCAGATCGATGGTTTATTTCACAAGCAAGCGTGGATGGATATGATTGTGTCGTTCAATACTAGGTTTGGATTTAAGTATGACGTGGATATTCTGAAAAATCGGTATAAAACTCTGAGGAGGCAATATAATGTTATAAAGAATCTTTTGGACTTGGATGGGTTTATTTGGGATGATACACGTGAAATGGTGACTGCAGACGATTGTGTTTGGCAGGATTATATCAAGGTGCGTATCTTATTCAATTGGTGTGTGTTTAAAATTCACATGTTATAAATCCTATTTACTATTCCACCTTATTATCGTGAGTATCAACTTTTTCTTTGCATGTTGAAACAAATTATTTATAGACTGCAAAAAATATCCTTGCTACTTTTTATGAAATGGGACTTGGAGCTCTTTTTGGATAAATGTTTTACCCCATTCTTCTTTCAAGATAGTAATAAGGTTAAATTTTGTTAGTTTTTTTCTAAAACTAGACAAAATCCTAAAGCTGTAATTATATTACGCGAATGTTGTATTTGAAAAGAGTTTCTTCTGATATTTGCAGGTCGCAGCCTTATTTGTAAAAATGAACTTTTTACATTTAGGACTTTTTTTTTTTTTTTTTTTAACGCAGAAGAATATTATTTCGAGTTTAATCACCACTTTTATGACCGGTTTTGTGTTGCACTCCTGATTTTGGAATAATTTGCATCACACCCTTTTCAAGTTCTAGCGATTTGTGAGGATCTTTTGTGACAGTTAACTTTTAGAGGTTCCAACCCAAAAGTGACTTTAAAAGTTTTGAAAAGTTAGAATTCTTCCAACCCCCCCAAAAATAAAAATAAAATCCCTTTGCTCTTCTCAATATGTTTTATATATTTATTCTTTTTAATTTTTTCCCTTAGTGTAAATGAGAAATGATGAAATGATTTTATTTCTATGAAATTCTTTACTTGTATAAAATTTGTGGATATTGGTACAACTTCACTTTGCTCGATTTGCTTCAATTACCTTAGGGGGGTGATAAAATGTGCAGGCACATACAGATGCACGACAATACATGACGAGACCCGTGCCATACTACAAAGATTTGTGCGTAATATGTCAAGAATTAAGCGTTGACGCAAGAGATAGCGTCGATGAAGTCCCTGAAGGTAAGCTCATCAGTGCATTAAAGGGTTCTTCTCGATCTCCCGCTACATCGGTTGATGATGAACAAGAATCATCCCATAGGATCTCCATGCCCAATCAAAACAACAAGCGTCAAATAGAAACCCCGTCCAGCTCTTCACAATCAAAGAAAATGAAGACCAAAGACAATGAGGGCATGGCTAGTGCATTGCGTGAGATGGCCACCGTAGTTTCGTTTTTGGCTGATAAGAGAAAAGACGAAGAGAATGAACACTCTTTTTCGATAGAGAATGTGGTTGAAGAAATACAGGCATTGCCAGACATGGATGAAGACCTTGTGTTGGACGCTTGTGATTTTCTTGAAGATGAAAAGAAAGCAAAGACATTTTTGGCGTTGGATTTTAAATTGCGAAAGAAGTGGTTGATTAGGAAGCTTCGTCCTGGCCAGTACTTAGAATTTAGTAGAAGTTAGAAATTTTTTCCCCCTATAAGAATGTGCAGTTCGTAAGTTTGGGGCATTTAGGCCCCGGTCCTTGATGTGAAGATATTCTAGTGAAAAATCCCCGTTTTTCTGAATTTTAGTGCGGGAGTCTTGACTTTGATATTTTACAGAATTTTACAGTCCACAATGATATTTACAATTCACATTGATATTTTGTATTAGTTTTAGATATTTCTGACGGACCAGTGTCCCACACATTTTTGAAAGCATGTTTTTTAATAAGTTGATAAAGTCTAAGGGGCTTAACACTTATTATCTATTATTATTTGTAGGGTTTATTGTACTTTGTGGTTTAGTGGTTATATCTTATGAATGAGTTCCATAGTTTTGCATATTTGCTCTTTGGGGGCCCATTTCACTTTTTTTAGACGCTTTCTAATATTTTTCGCACCACCCTTTAAAAATCGTAGCAATAAGTGAAAATGGACCGAAATTACGAAAATGCAGAACTATAGGTCTCAGACAAAACGCAAAGAATCCTTATTTATATTGGTTCTCTGATAAACAAAAATGAAGGGTGGTTCTATGTGCCATGAGAGGATGCAAATTTCTCAGACACAATAGTGGTCCTTGTGTTGAAACTTCAATGTTTTGTTTCTAGCATTTTAATTTTAGTGCAGAGGAATAGCTTAAAAATAAATATGTTGATCTGAAGATAAAGCAATCTTCAAATAGGCAATCATAGTCGCAGTATGTTAATGTGGATGATTTGGCTATACCAACTTTTGAATTAGGCTTCACATTTGAACTAATGGGTTAGAGCATTGATTTGAATCGTTTGCCTTTTGGATTGAGCTGTTAACCAATTTCATATTCTACTGTGAAACCTCAAACAAAAACAGTCTAATTATGTCATACTTGGTTTTATGGTACAAGAAAGATGAAGTGAAGTGGTTTTTGTGTAAAAATAAAAAAAGATTTAGTGGAATCTAATGTGAACACTAATTGGAAGTTTGTAAAATGGGAGAAATAGTTTGGCAGAAATCCCTTTAGTAGAGATAAAACAAGGACAATCCCTTTCTTATACCAATAATTTTAGGCCGACACCCAAATGCGATACATTTGGTGCTACACTCTGACGTGTCGCACTCGTATTGACTCGTGTTTTGACTCCATTGTTGTTGAACCCGGACACGAGCCAATACGGGTGCAACACGTCATGGTGTCGCCCTGACGTGTCGCATAAATGCGATGCATTTGGTGCTACACCCTTACGTTTTGCACTCGTATTGGCTCGTGTTTGGGCTCTATTGTTGTTGGCCCGGACATAAGCCAACACGGATGCAACACGTCATGGTGTCGCCCCAAAATGTGTCGATTTAGGGTGTCGGCGTAGGACTACTCTTTTTATATTGTCTTTCCAAATAAGAACTTTAAAATTAACTCTCACAAATATAAGGTCAATTGACGAGAAATTTATATATTTGTAAAACTCTTAATGAGACCTATCAAAAAGAGATTCATCAATGATGGATAAGTCAGAAAAAACTCATTGTCGTTCATTTTTGTCAACAAAATTTAGAATTCTCTCAAAATATGAACTTGTTTGAAAAGAAATTTATAAATTTGGAAATCTTTAGACGGGATCTATCAAAAGTGATTCGTGAAAAATATGTAATTCATAAATTTCTCATTGGAGAAGTATCTCAATGAGAAGTTTTGCAACACGGAACAACTATTTGTAGAATGCATTATATATTATTATACGCCTCAATTTTCATATAATATTTTGCCTATATCATCAAGTGGGAGCTGAAATTTTAAGAAAATTATACATCGTAGAGAATGTATATTTTCACATGTGAACATTTTGCAATGGGAAATTTGTAATTGAAAATTGATCTCTGGTCTTGCTTTAAAAAAAAAATTCTTTTACAAAATCATCATATATAATTGTAAGTCCCATATCCAAAACTAGTTACTGATATTTTCCCCAACTTAATCACTTGGGCTTGGCCCAATGTGGGGTTTTAACCCAAAAGGTCTTGGTGCTAGTGAAAGGGCCACACACTCAACATCTTTCGCTGTGGGACAATTATATGATACACACAAAATGCTTAACACTCCACCTTGGATCAAATCCAATTGTCTTAAACCATAATGCATTGTGACTCATCTTTGAGTCTGCTAGGTGCCCTCTAGTCCCCGCTCCACCTTGAATCAATTACATTAGCGCACTTGGTAACCTGACATTATAAGAACAAATTTCTAATTGAGTGTTTGTATATGTTGACTTAATTCTGGATAAAACATTTTGATTCATAGGTTAGGACTTGAGCTAGTGACCTTTCAAGCTTATGACGTGTTTGTTGAAAACGTAGCGACCAAGCTAAAGAGAACACATCATCGTGTCATGTTTCGTTCCATGATTCATCATCAACATACCAAATATCTCTCAAGTATGAATGCATATTTACGTTGAGCCTTGAATATTTTATTTTTGGGTGTTTTGGATTTTTAAAAATATTATTGAATTGATTTTATATTTTTTTGAGAAAAATATTTTCTTTTACTCAAGGTCATTAGAACGACTTTTCATATGTCATTCGAACGATGTTCCTATATTGTTCGAACGAGATATCAAATAATGTTAATTTTTGAAAGCTTTAGTCTCTCTGGAATCTGGAATCTTGTTAGATAACTCATTCGAAGGTCATTCCAACGAGACTGGTATACTCATTCGAATGAACTCCAAATGAGGTACATCGGACATGTTTCAGACTCGTTTGATAGCTCGTTCGATTGCTGCTCGAACAAGAAAGGACACGTTATTTAAACGAGGTACTATGTTGTTCAAATGACCAGACACATTTTCAAAAAAATAACATTTTTCCCACTGCTCTCACCATTCCCATGTTCTTAGATTTCCAACCTTTTTAAGGTGAACGAGACAACAGTTGAGGAAGGTACTTTTTCTATGCTTTAGAGTTCATAAACTCTTCCAAAAAGTTCTCCAAGTTTTCTTAATCATTCATGGTTAAGTTTTTCAAACACAAACTCTAGTTTTCACCCAACTAGTTTAAGATCCAAGATTCATCTTTATATGCTTTGAGATCTTATTTTGACACTATTGTTTATTCTCTACACACTATTGTCTTGCGGAGGATTCCGTGCTCGTTAGTTTACATGTGGTCGATTCTGTGTGCGTGACGGTTGCTGAGCCTTATCTGTGGACTTCAAGGCATGTGTGGACTCACACGTTATTGCAGCTTTGCGGGTGGACTCCTACGTGCCATTGGGCAGAGATCGAAGGAACGAAGAGCGTCAAGGCTTACGAGGTCATCGAGTCTGTGTTGTAAGTCTTTTATCGTGTCATTTTGTAATTATGTACTTAGTGGATTTTGTGTGGTTGAGCCGTTTGTGATTTTTTCCATTTGGGTTTTTCTCGTACATTGGGCATTCTGATTGATATATTTTATCTTGCTATACTCACCTAGATGCATGCTTAGGCTAAAGATAACATTGGCTAATCGCAAATCTGTTTAATTGGTGCTTAATTAATTTGAATTAATTTTATTTAAGAAAAAATTAAATTGATAAATTATATATAAAAATTGGGTTGTGTGTTTTTTAACAATCCTATCAAATAGTTTTCCATATTCCTTTTTTCAAATTGGTATCAGAGTGGTTACACTAATCCATCGTGTTAGATCGTGTTTAGGCTTTAATATGGAAAATCTACCATTTCTCAGGTTTCCAGTTTTTTATAGTTCTAACTACACATACTAGAAAGCGTGTATGAAAATAATAATTGAGTCGTCAGATTAACGGGTTTGGCAAGCGGTTGTTAGAGGGTGGTCCCCACCCACAACATTAGTAGGTGAAGTCCATGTTCCTAAATCTGTAGAAAGATGGAGTGAGGATGAGCATAAGTTATGTAATTATAATTCACGTGGATTGAATGCTTTATTTTGTGACGTCGTCTTATGACATGTGAAATATCTAAAGAGGCTTGGAACATACTCTAACTCACCCATGAAGGTACTAGTGTTGTTAAAACTTCCAAATTCCAAAATCTCACCACTCAGTTTGAAACCATTAAGATGCAGGATAATGAAACCTTCTATGAGTTCTAAACTAGATTGTGTAATATTATGAACTCATCTTTTAACTTGGAAGGGAGAAAACCCGAAAATCGAGTAATCAAGAAAACCTTAATGTCTTAGTCTAAAAGATTTAATTCAAAAGTGATGGTTTTAAATTCCTTGGTAACGTTGGACTCTACGAAACTTAAAGAGCTTATAGGTGGTTTACAAACTTATGAGTTTTACATGTTTTCCTCCAAAATGAAGAAGGAAGATAAGGGCATTGAATTAAAAACCTGGAAGGAGGAAACATTTGGTTCAGATGATGATTCTGACATTGATTCCGATGATATGGAGATCTTTGCGAAGAAGTTTAGAAAATTTCTTAAGTTTCAAAAAATAATCGAAAGATGCAAAGAATTTTGAGAAAAGCAGGTATAACAAAGCCGACCAGTTCCCTAAAAATCACAATGATAATCTTGAGAGGCATGAGTTAGATAGATTTTTTGCTTATGAGTGTCATGTCGATAGGGAAACTGAGTGTCATAATTAAAGAGGGAAACAAATCGAAGGTATATAATGCCACCCTTATTGACAGTGAGCCAAAAGAGGGACCCAATTTTTCCATTGAGCACAACATCACCGCAATCATTAATAGTCATGAGATTTTTAATGACACTTCTGAGGTTATAGTGTTTGAATCCTAAGTGAATGATGCTAAAGAGAGAGAAGAAGAATATGAGAATGAAGAAGAGGAAGAGGAGAGTAAACTCCAAGTTTCCTTTGATGAGTTGTATGCAAAAACGTTGAGACTGAAAAAGACAAACTTGAAGTTGAAAGCTATGTTGAAAGAACGTGTCATAGCGAATGATGGAGTGTTTTAATTGAATATATTAGGGCGTGTGAGAGAACTCTTCGATAGAAGCTAAAGTATGTTTAGGGTGAGATAGATAACCGTCGAGGTTTGATAGAGGTTATAAAGAAATATCTTCTTGAGTTTGAAGAGTTTAGGCATTTACTTGAGTTTAGGATAGTGGATCTTGAAGAGAGATTGAGAGATTCGAGTCGTGTCAAATTTAATTTGGAATCTAGGTCGAAAAATTTGGATAAGATGTTAGGCACCATCCAAATCATAGATGACAAGTGTGGTTTTCAGTGGACGCCAACCAGGTATCTATTATAATTGGTTTTAATGCCATGCCCAAATAGATGGGTATCCTGGAGCATGCCATATAAAATATGATAATATCTAGGAAGTAATGGCTGGATAAGAAAAATGGATGCAAAAATTAGCACCCACAAATTTAATACATCAATTTTCAAAACTTCAAACACATGGAAAAACTCCCACAACTGAAGCCAAAGACTTTTACGATCCAGGGATTCCTCATGAAATATAGAATCCTTTGAATGAATCTTGGAAATCCCATATTTTAGATAGAAAGAGAGACTTTAGACAAAATATGAGTATTTTAGCAGACAAAATTGTTCAACAAACATCAGTTCTTGATTAACTTAGAGTTCTTAGTCTTCAAGTATTAAAACAATTAAACTATGAAAATGAAAACTTTTCTCTAGAAAAAAATCAGCATCCTGTTAGCTGTAGCAGAGCGGCTAGAAAATGACTTTCCTGATAAAATATTTAATACTATTCGGAGAATTTTCTTGTATGAAAAAGAAAAACAACTTCTTCCCCGACCAGTATTTCAATTGGAATTTTTTTCAAAAATTGAAGATCAGGATGAAAAGATAAAAAGTCTTTTATTTTATCTTTTCATCCAGTTTGCTGATAAAATAAATCATGCTGATGAAATCAATCTTTATGATGATGTACCAAAATTACACTTCTTCACATAAAATAATTGGGGTATTGAACCAATTGAATGAGGATTGGTAAATAAACTAATATTTCCAAGTACTTTACTAGCATTTTTTTCAAATTACCTATAATGATCAAAACAATGATTAATCATGTGGTTTACATATATCATAAATATACCAGATATTTAACTTTTCATATTTTCAGCACCATTGGTTGGAGAGTTAGAGAAAGATTTTACCAACCATATTAGATGTGGTATCTCAGAGCAACTAAGGAGTATGAGTGGGATGAGAAAGATCAAAATAATTACAATCATCCTATTGACTACATATGTACAAACCAGTATTAGACACGAAGCCTAATCAATATGTCCAATACGACCAAATATCTTTACTCAGAAAGAGATATAAAATTCACGGTGACAGGTGGGAAAAGACTTTTGATAAGCACCCAAAAGTGTTAAAATAATACCCCAAATAGACGGTTTTTAATTGCTAATTCTCGGTGAAATGGGTCTTATGCGCTTATATGTCTATTTTGTAGGGCAAATGCCTCTTGCAGAGTTTAAAGCATTAAATCAAGGTAAAATACGGTTAAAGGAGCCTAACCCAGTCCCCTAACCAATTACCCAAATACGAACCTAAGCCTAAACCGAGTCCAGACCAGTTCCGAGCCTCGTTTGTGTTTAGTTACTTTTTAAATTTTTTTAGATTTTATTTGTGTCATATATAATTTTTAGAATTTATTTTATATTTTATTTTTAGTCGTGCATATTTTTAGGATTTTATTTTATTTTATTTGTGTGCGTATAATTGTAAATATTAGGGTCCATGTATTTTTAATCTAAGTTTGTGTGTTTTTATATTTTCTTGTAAATATAATAGGTGTGCGTATTTATTAGATTTTTAGTTATTTTGTCTTATTTGTTTATAGTTTTTTTTAGTTAGTTTAGTTTTTATTGATTTTATTTTATATTTTCTATTATATTTTAACCTAGTCCCCTAAAAGTCTAGGCGCGCCTTTTAGAACACTGATATATATATATATATATATATTCTTTAGTTGAGTTTGAATATTTGAATAGTTTTAATTTTCATTTTTTTAGTAAGGTACAATCTAGCCACACACACACTAACTTACCTACACCTTATCCACACCATAACGCCACACTCACACACACCCCATTACCTTACACCTCTACACACATAAATACACCTCATTCTCTCTCCTATTCATCATCTTCTTCTCTCACCTACACTTCTCTCACCTCCCTCAGTGAACAAAATCGGCCATGGCTAAAACTTCCAAAAACCCAACTACCTACCCCTTTATCCATACCTGGGCAGCCCTCCAACCCACGTCGGCCATACCCCAAACCCAAAACCTGATACCCACCTAACATAACCCCGACCGAACCTCCTATTTTACCAGACTCGTAAAACTCGGATCGCGACCCATCTCAACCTACAACCCGAACCCCCAAGTAGACCCAATACCCGATCTCAATCAACCCATTTCCTGACATGACCCAACTGCCAGAACACGATCCAAATCTCCACTTATCCTCAACCCAAAATCCAGTTAACCCACAATATAAACACCATGTCTCCCCAAAATCAGGAGCGATTAACCCATTTTGGCGACCCACCTGCCAAAACCTGCTCCTACCTCTGACGCCCCTTTTCCAAAACCCAGCTACAAACGACACCAAACCCCTAGCTTCATACCTCGGATAAAAAAAGACCTCTCTTTATTTCAAAGGAGAAGAAGAAGTAGAAAAAGACTTGACAAGTAGAGTGTGGAGTAAAATAATGCAAGTGATAAAAAAATTGTAGAGAGAAATCGTGTGGTTCAGTGAGAGAAAAGAGTAAAAAAAATATTGTAGCATCAAAAGAAATTTTGTGTTGGATATTGATTGTTTGATTCTCTTCTCTCATACTCATATAGATTCATTTGTGTATTTTATGTCTTGGACTCCCATTATGGAAGGCTAATTACCCATTTCAAGGAATTAAATGAAGCCCCCATGGAACCAAGTTGTCTAGTTTGCTAATTTTATTTTTGTTTGGTTTTCTTTAATTAGTAACTTTAATTACTACACTTATTTTTGCATTGAGAAATGGAAAACCATCCTTGAGAAAGGATTGAAGCTTGTGTTATAATTTTATTATTTTGGTTCAAACTAGAGATAGGCTTTCTAAAATCATCAAAATTATAATATAAGTTTTTCTACTCTTGCTTTATTTTGTTCAATTAAATTTAGTTGGATAAATTTTCCCTAGGGAGTGATACACTTGATTAATTTTATTTCATTTGGAGTAGAGTTGTAGCAATTAAAAATTACTTTTCTAAAATAATATTTACTTAATTCATTAGGGTAATGAGAATTAACTTTCGAATTAGTTAAATATTTTGAAAATCAATCAAACTAAAATAGTTCAAACTAGATTGAATGTGCGAAATGTGGGTGGATTTACATCCAATGATCCTTTTTACTAGTATTTCTCATTTAGTTCTCTTTCACTCACTTTGTCCACACACTGTTTATTATTTCTTTAGATTTTTCTTCTAGTTTAGTTGATATCCTTCATTTAGTTTAGTTCTTTCACTATAAAAAAATCGTTTTAATATAAAAAAAATCCAAAAAAAAGAGTATAAAACAAAGAAAATTAAAAAAAATATAGCTAGACAATCGGATTACATCACTTTTCATTTGTATCACTTCAAAGAGTTGGATTGACATTCTTACTTACCATTATACGAGTTCGTGTGATAATTTTTTAGGTACTTGAAGTAATTTGTTCATCAGAAAGGCTTTGGAACAACGATACGATACACACAAAAGACTTCAAATGGAGTCATTGCCCTTTTTGGAGATTGACGCACTGGAGAAGATTTTGGATTTTAATTCATTAGTTATTTTTTTTAGTAGCATTTTTATCTTTTATTATAAGTGTTATATAAGGATTATTGTGGCTTTTGAATGAGTTTTGACACCAATTTATTTGTAATAATTATTCATAAAAAAAAAAAAGCAAAATGGAAAACTGGACAAGGTAGACAGAGGGTGTCCAAAGGTGAGGAAAAGAAGCCAATCTACTTTGGGTCAGTATGACTTTCGGGACTGAGTGAGAAAGGCGATCTCCCCCCAGTCGACTCAAATCGATCTTCACCCCACGGGTGTCAAAATCGTGGAAGGTACATTTCTAAACACTCGCGAACCTCCTGCAAGCGAGTTAATATTGTGTGTGCGTACATTCTCTTATGTAGTTTTATTCTCGCATTTATTTTTGAATGGTGTGATGAAATAATCAACTAAGACCTACACCCGATCATTCACGAGAAGAGATTTCATTACCTAACTCACTCACTTATCCATTGTGTGCTACCCGAGCCATCATTAAATTTAAAATCAATCAACTAGATAGCCCCATAGGATACGGTGTTTGTAGCCCCTTTTTTGATCAATTTGACTTGTAGGATAACCCATAGAGTCTTCTACATCAGAAAATCCTTGAACGATTCTCTTTGAGGCACGTAAGTGTCCAAGGAAACTGGGTTTTAAGTGCGGCCGCCTAGTAAAATGGGTTGGTGTTGACCTCACCGTTGTACCAACTGCCCGTTTCGTCGTAGTAGCTTTGTGGAGAATCTTTGTGGAAAGCCTCTAGTTATTTTATGATTAAAGTAGGAACACAAATTTTTGCAAAGGCGATCACAAAGATAAATACCGTGATTTTTGTCTCCCGCGAATTTATTTAAAATTTGACTACCCTTTTCACTAATTTTGAAGATATCAATTGGCTAAGTGCTCATTAGGATTTACATTTCGACTCTTGTGTGTCTAATTCCATATTTTGATAGTCGATTTTAGTGAGTTCTTCCAAATCAAGAGTCCAAATATTAATCATTGATTAGTTTATTCCCGTATACCTTCTCACGTCTCATCATCATTAAGATAACTAAGTGTTCCCCTCGATCTTTCACTGCAACACATCCCTTCTACCTGTCCTAGCGCAGACATCTCCACTTCATCCATCCATCCGCCCACCATGGTCGACAAGCATGCGTTAAAGGACTATTTTTCCCCGATAACAGCTACCTCACCATCATGCGTCATTCTTCCACCCACCCAGAGGTTCAATTTAAAATTTTTCTGGCGATAATTTCGATGTTACCCAATTTTCATGGCCTTGAATGTGAGTCTCCATACACTCACTTGCAAAAATTTCTCACGATTTGCGCTACTTTCGAAAATAAAAACTTAGATGAAGAAAATGTGCGTCTTCTTCTCTTGATCTGTGAGAGAAGCTCCAATCAAGAATATCCTGTCCTTCTTTCTATCACCAGCTGTAACTTCCTCAAGTTTTCCACGACCCGCTCAGAGACGAGGAGACTGGTCTCTTCCACTCTGGGTCTTCCATACCTTAACTTCTATTTTGAAGGAATCAGACCTTCTTGTTCCTCGACCTTCTTGTTGGGATTTTCTGCCTTCTTCTCCGGTCTTGGGCGGATGGCCGCTATGAAGCACCTTCTTGCCATCGCTTGATCACCATGGATCTCCATTACTCCTCGCTCGGTCACATATTTGAGTTTCTGATGGTAGGTCGAGGGGACTGCCTTCATCGCATGTAGCCACCTCGGCCGAGGATAGCTTGGTATGGCGAGTCAATGTCGACTACCAGAAACTCAATCATCTTGGAGATACTTCCTGCCCTTACTGGTAGCACAATATTTCCCAATGGAATAATCACTTTTCCAATGAAGCCAACTAAAGGGACAGTGGCTTCCTTTAGGTCGGAGATGATCAACTTGAATTTTTCAAATAGGTCGAGATACATTACCTCGGATGAGCTTCCTTGGTCGATGAGCAGCTTATCGACGTCATAGTTGGCTATCCTGAGCATAATGATCAATGCGTCATGATGTGGGGTTCTCACTCCTACCGGATCCTCATCTGTGAACACGATATATTCGCTATAGTCGATGTCATGCTCACTGACGCTTTCCTGATTGGGTATTTGTTGGATCAATCTGAAAAGCTTGCATTACAGTTGTTAACTTTTTTACCTCCATCCGAGCTGAATTCCCCTGAATCTGCTTCATATCAGATGCTCCATGAATTAACGCGAATTCATGGCCAACATCGTCTTCGAGTACATTGTCAGGTCTTGTTTCTCTATTGGCAGCAACCTTCTCTTCCTTCTTCTCCACAAAGTCATTCAGGTGCCTGGACTGGGCCAGTTCTTTGAGGTGAGACATAAGAGCTTTGCAGTGCTCAGTCTTATATAGTCCCTCTTTATGAAAAGCGCATCTCAGCGCGTTGTTTATTTTTTAGGGATCTCCTCCCATCCTTCTGGGCCACTTAATAAATGGCTCGTCTTTGATCTTTGCAAGAATCTTGTAAATTGGTTCTCTGAAGACAATGTTGACTGCCTGAAATGCTTTTGACACATCGTTCTTGCCTCCGTTCTTGGAGCCGTTCTTACCCCCATTCTTTCCTCCTTTCCTCTGGTTCTCAACTTCGTCATTACCTTTGACAGCGAGCTTAGTTCGACCGTTTTCTCCTGTGCTGAGGTGGGTCACATCCTCCACCTTGGCGTACTTCTCGATGCGAGCCATCAAGTCGTCGATGGTCATGGCCTCTTTTTTCTTCAGGGATTGGTACAGAAGGCAAGAGCTGGGCAACCCAATTTTGAAGGAGGCAAATGATACCTGCTTCGAGTAGTCTTCGACCTCATTGAACAACTCCTAGTACCTCTTCGCGTAGTCTCGGAGGCTCTCTTGAGGTGACTTTTTCATTGTTAGCAAAGCATCCATCCTTTTGGGATGGGAGATACTAGTAATGAAGCGGGCCGTAAAGAGCTCTGTCAGGGACTCAAAGCTCCTAATAGACATGTGAGGGAGCCTTTTGAACCATTTTTATGCTACGTTATGCAAGCTCGAGGGAAAAATCCAGCACATCAGTGCATCTCGATGGTTCCAGAGGGTCATGGCTTGCCTGTACTGCCTAACGTGATCAATGGGATCAGTTTTTCCGTCATAAATCTTGAATCTTAGAATAAAAAATTTCTTGGGGGCTTCCTTTTCTTCTATTTCCCTTGAGAAATGGGATCTCATATGGGTCTTGAGAGCTCATCTAGAAATCTCCCTGGTCGATCTTGCGCCGCGATGTGCTTGGTGCTGGTCCATCTCTCTTCGGACCAAATTTTGTATGTTCTCATTACTGCGAGCTGGGCTCCTGTCATGACGAGTTGGTCGCTGGTGCTCGAGGGAGTCGTTGCTTGACTCGTGCTTCTCACTCTTTTGAGATCCACGCCTAGGACTCCTTCCTCGGTTACGAGACTTGCTCGCCTGAGGGCTAGGAGTGAGGTATGGAGGTCGCCTAGTGCTGCGATGGATCTCTTTCTCCATCCTCTCTAATTTTATTTTGAGGCGAGCATTCTCAGCCTCTTGCTTCCGAGCGGACTCCCTTTACTCTTGGAGCCTTGCCTCATAGGCATCAATCAGTCTTGAAATTTGCGTGGACCTCATTGGTCCTTGGCTTTCCTCTGAGGCTGGCCTCTCTGGGCAAGCCCTCTGATCTGAACGCCGAACTTCAGATCTGATTCTACAAGGAGCAGGTTGTTCTTGGATATCTCCTGCCTGAGAAGCATTACTGCTGTGACCAGACATTTCAACTTCTTTGTTGGTGTGGGCTTTCTCAGGGAAGACAAACGTTCCCACAGACGGCGCCAATTGTGGGGACAATTATGTTCAACACAAATGAATGAGAAAATCGCAATCACCAGGGAAAATAAAGAATATAAAAGGCCAATCACACAACACAGTAATGTACGTGGTTCAGTAAGAATGCCTACGTCCACGGTGGTGCAGTCAGTATTATTTCTATATACTCCGGGGAGCATTTACAGAGAATACAGTGCGTGCCTTTTTCCCCAGGCTTAGGGTTTATTATATACATGTCTATCCTTGGAGAATGGGGGTGTTGGACTCCCCCACGTCCATCATCTTCTCCTGGAATATCTTTATATGAGATTCTAGGAGGAGACTAAGTCGTAACTCTATTCAGTTAAGGTGAGGGATCCAGATTTTGGGCCTTTTTCAATAGGCTACTCGTCCGGGACCATAATGGTAAATTCGGGTACCCACAATTGCCCCTAAAGTTATTGGGACACAATTTGGGCTCAATAAATTTAAATGATTTGTCATAATGGCACTTTTGTGAATCATGTAACTCTTCCCAAAGTCTAGAACTGATTTAGGCGACAGTTGCTTCGTGTCCTGTGCACGATGATTGGGAGCATTTAAAGCTACTTGTAGCAGCGTTCCATAGTTATCGTTTCAAAATTCTTAGTGTTCTCTCATCTTCTGCGAACTTTAGTTGTTGTACCCTCTTCTCCAGGTCTTCAGTTTGTTCGCTTTCAATCTCCCTCGTCACCTGGGCTTGTGATCTTGCATCGTCCAAGTCAAACTTCCATCTCGTAAGTCCCCTTTGCTCTCTCTCTGTGCTTTCTTTGTTGGGTTTTCTTTAAATTTGCAATTTAGGATTTACAAATGACAAAGATAGGTAATAGATCACTGTCAGAGTTTAAGAAATTTTATAATATCCCAAAGTGGGTGGAGATTGAGTGCGCCTCTCTCCCTAAGAATGTTAGAGAGATAGAGGGCGCTCATTGGATTCATGTTCTGTTACTCTCCCAAGGGGGGATTACTTTCCCTCCAAATGATTTGTTCATGCACTTCTTTGGTTATTTCAATATTATCCCTGCACAGTTTTCGCCCAATGTCTGGAAGATAGTCAATAGTGTCCATAGAATAAATCAACTTTATGGCACTAAATTGGGGCTCGCTGAAGTTTGCTTTTGTTATTCCTTCTCTCGAATGAGTTCTGGTCTTCTCTACCTCAAGTCCAGGAGTCCTGATAGGGTATTGGTAGTAAATTTACCTGATTCCCACAAGGACTACTGGCAAGACGACTTTCTTGCTAGGAATTGACAGTTATCCTCCCAGACTAAGGGGGCGAGGTCTGATAGATTCAATGTTCCCTTTTATGGGGAAGAATATATAGGTATTCTTTCCTCTTCTCTTTCGATCTCTTTGTTAATGTGTGATTTTTCTGACACTTTCTTGTTTTCTTTTCAGCGAGGACAAAGAACTTAGAACCCGCCCTTAGCGATGTTCGAGCTGTCGAGCTGATTAAAGCTTGGAACATTAGGAAATCTTTGGCTGACGGTGAATATCCCCGGTCCACTGCTTTCCTGCTTGAGTACAAGAACATCGGGTCCAGTTTCATTACGAGGCCCGTGGATAGCATTCCTGACTTAGATACTTCTGAAGAGGCTGCTGCCGATCCCATCCAATTGGACGAGGAAGAGAGTAGTTTTGAAAGTGATATCAGAGGAGGTGATGAGGGTGGTTCTGGAGAGGCGAGCTCCAGTAGTGAAAGTTCTTCCATCTCAGAGGAGGTTTTTGAGGCTCGAGGGTCTTCAAATACATCTAGCAGGTCTGAGATGGTTCCCCCTAGGAAAAACTTGATCAGAGATGATGATGATGAGGATGATGTGCTGCTTTCTCAGAGATCGAAGAAGCAAAAATCTGAGAGTGGGGTTGTTGCCACTGGTTCTCGGTTTGCTGCTCAAGAGAAGGAGAAGAAGAGAAAAAAAGAAGAGCAGTTGAAAGAAAGAGAGAGGATGAGAGAAGAGGAGAGGAAGAAGACCGAAGAGAGGAAGAAGATGGAGGAGAGGAAGAGGGTAGAGAAGGAGAAGGAGAAGAAGGAGGAGAGGAGGAAAATGAAAGCGAGGACGAAGGCTGGGCAGGCCTTAGTGCCTGTGTCTGCGTTGCCAGAGGGGGCTTCGGTTGCCATTTATCCTCAACTGGCCCCTACGCTGCTCGAGAGAGCAGTCCTTCCTGTTGATTTCCAAAGGGCAATGGGGACCGACCAGTTAGCCTTGCAAGCAAGTCAAAGGCTAGCCTTGGTAAGTTCGTTTCTCTTTTCTAAATGCTTGTCAAATTCTATTTGTTTCTGTCTTCTAATATCTTCTTTTACTTACAGTTCGTGACTGACTTTGTCATGCTCTATCGCTCTCGTGACGAGCTGGTGAATAAGAATGGTGAGCTGGAGAAGCAGAACGCTGTTTTGAAAGTGAAGGGTATCGAGATCGAGGCTAGCTTAAAGGCCACTGATGCTGCTCGGACGTCCTCTGATCTGGCCCTTGCTAAAGCCAGTCATGAGAGGGAGGCAGCGGTCAAAGAAATGAATGAATTGCGGCAGGCTTATGATTCGGTCTACTCGAGCAAGATAGCGATGGTGGAGGAGAACAAGGTGCTGACGGGGAAGCTGAAGGAGAAGGAGTCCGAGGCAGCCACCATTAAGGAAGATTCATACAACTCCGGGTGGGCTGTCGCATATGAAGATGTTGAGGTTCAGATAGGCTACATTAGCCATCTGAAGTTCAAGAAGGGCTGGAATAAGGCCCTCTTAGCTGCCGGGGTGGATGTTGCCTCTCCTTTATTCGATGAGCAAGATCCAAGCCCAAAGCCTATCATAGATGAAGCTCCTGTCCCAACCGTTGAAGGTGTTGACCCTGCTTCCCAGTCGGTTCATGTTGATGCCCTGTCTGTTCGGGAGACAGAAGTTGTCCCTACGGAGGGAGATGTTCCCACCGCTGCTGACAAGGGGAAGCAACCAGCTTCTTCTGAACAACCTGAGGTCGCCAGCTAATTTATTTTTAGGATTGCTTTTGTATTTTTGCTTGTAATGTTCCCTTATGTTTCTCAATGTACTATGATCCTTGGTGAATTAATGAAATGAAAATCCTTTTTCCCTCAGTGTACTGATTCATTTTATCCTTTACTGCTCTTTTATGGCCTGTAGTCGATTGATGTAGATGACTATATACTAGCCACTTCTCAATTAGGAAGGATGCTTGGTCCTGATGTGAGTCCTCAAGTTCGTCATACCTTTATAAGAATTTATAAATCGCTGCGAACGAGGAATAAGCGCTTCATAGAGCAGACGGAGCTCGTTGTTAAGATAAAAGACAGGCTTCAAGAGATAAAGGAAGTTGGGACTTCTGTTTAAGAGGAAGTGAATACTCTGAGAGCAAAACTCCTAGATGCTACTGAGATTAATCAAGTCAGAGAAGTTCTATAATAAGAAAATAAGTCCTTGAGGAGGTAAGTGTTGCGCCTCAAGGAGCATACGCCGAGCACTATGCCTCATGTTTTAAGGGGTTCCTCCTCATCACGAGCTGGCATAGGACCGAGTAATGTCCCTCCGGTGCTACGAGGTTCTACCCCATCGACTGTTCCGCGAGCTGGTACAAATGCAAGAAGCCCAGCTAGGGAAATGGATGAGCTCTATGAAGATGTCCGTCGAGCATACGTGATTGCTGCGCTTCAAAGGGATGTCATACGGCTGAGGCATCTGTTTAAGAGAGGGCCTCGGCGAGTATGGGCTAATGGTTACGACCAAGGTTGGGTTGATGCTCCGACGAGGCTGACAGAGTTTAAAGAGCTCGCCTTTATCAGGGGATGGTTGAGTTCCCTAAGGGAGCTGCAAGTTCCAAGGAACTCAATACTATGGTATTGTCATTATATCTCTCCTTCCACTTTAAGGCCTAACCCCTTCAGGAAGGATGATCAGTGGATCCTTATCAATGCCATCCCTCGACAGCTATTGGAGTCAGATGCGAATGAGGTCGAGGAGGAATTAGATCCTCATTCGGATGACGATCGAAGAGCACAAGTGGCTGATTCTATTGCTCAGAGAACTCAACCTCATTAAGATTTTACCAGTTGTAACTCTGCATACATATGTAATGAAGCAACATAATATTGATGTTTTGGGCGATCTTGTCGATTAAACACGGGTTATAAGTTTTTGTTATAAATGTGACGAAGTAATATAAAATTTATGTTTTGGGCGAACTTGCCGACTAAACAAGTGTTCTATATTTTTTATATCTCTTATCCTTTGCTTAATAATATTGGGCCTCTCATGGACGACTAGATTGGTAAGTTTGCATTGTCGAGTAAATGTCCCTCCAGTCCAGTATGCTTATGAGATATCATTATGCCTTACTTTACCTTTTAGGTCGTGTCGTCACACTCCCTTAGGCCTAAGTGTGGAAATTGGCGAGGACACACCTAGTGTTAGATGCTCTATCCGATCAGGGTTTTGTTAACCAAACATCATTTGGCGACCAATTTGACTTGGTCAGATTGCCTAAGGATATCCTGTAGGGCTTCATATATTTCCAGGGGCAATGCTAAGAGGTTGTTCGAGCCTCATGACGAAAACCTGAGGAGGGTGTTTTCCCTGTTATCGTGTACTAAGTAGTGTGCCTGTTACTTGGAAAGGGTGTGCAAGTTATAAAGTTTATATTTCAGTTAACTGACTCTTCATAGAATGCAATTGCCAAACAACTTTTATTAATCATAAGTAAATAAGCTGCCATTTTCATAAATCTGGTAAGAAGTGAAAGAAAAAACTAGAAATAGAATTTATTAAGATTTGCCACATTCCATGCCCGTGGTATCTCTCTGCCCTCCAGCGTTTCTAAGTGATAGGCTCCTTATAGATCGTCTCTTGTTATCTTGAATGGTCCTTCCTACTTTGGCCTCAACTTGTCGTCTGATGGTTTTACTGCGCTGCTAAGGACTTTCCTTAGGACATAGTCACCAACTTGGAATGCACTTGGAATAAACTTTTTTGTTATAGTGTTTTGCGAGCTGTTACTGATAGCTCGCTAATTTCACTAAGGCAAGTTATCTGCGTTCGTCGGCTAGGTCGAGTTCAGCCAGCAATGCTGCATCATTCTGGACCTGGTCGACAAGGGTTGATCTCATAGTTGGTAGGCCTTCTTCTAATGGGATGACCGCTTCCATTCCATATGTTAGTGAAAATGGGGTTTCCCCATTGCTCGTCGTGGGGTAGTGTGGTAAGCCCACAGAATATGCGGCAGCTCGTTCACCCATGCGCTTTTGGCTTGCTCTAATTGTTTCTTTAACCCATCGATCACTGTTTTATTGGAAGCTTCAGCTTGACCGTTTCTTTGGGGATACGCAACTGAGATGAAATAGTTCTTGATCCCGTGTTCATTGCAGAAGCTTTGGAAAGGGCCACTCTCGAATTGTGTTATATTATCGGTGAAGATGGTTCTGGGGATTCCAAAGCGGGTAATTATGTTTTTCCATATGAATCTCATCATATTTGCATCTCGGATGTTTGCCAGTGGCTTTGCCTCGATCCATTTGGTGAAGTAATTTGTTGCGACCAACAGATACTTGTGATTGCCAGCAGCAGTAGGAAATGGTCCTACGATGTCCATTCCCCATTGGGCGAAAGGCTAGGGTCTGGTGAGTGATCTTAGGTCGCTGGCAGGTTAGTGAACCATAGGAGCATGTTCTTGACATTTCTCGCATTTACGAGCGTATACTGCCGAATCTTTTTGCATATATGGCCACCAATAGCCTTCCTTCATAGCTCGAAAAGCTAGTGATCTTCATCCAATATGGCTTCCACAGATTCCTTCGTAGAGCTCGTGTAGAATTTTCTCGACATCCCTCGGGTGAACACATTATAGGTAAGGGCCAGAGAATGATCTCTTATACAGCTTGCCCTCAGGGGATAAGTGAAAGCGAGCAGCTTTGACTCTTATCTGATGAGCGGTCTTCCTATCATTTGGAAGCGTTTCATCTTTCAAATAGTCCCTTAAAGGGTCCATCCAACTGGGGGCTGACTCAATCTAGAGCGCATGTTCTGCGCTTGGCAGATCGTCACTTTGGTTGATGCTCGGGTGAGCGAGGAAGTTGATGGGGATCGTTCTCTTAAAGTCGGAATTGATTGCCGAACTCAGGGCTGCTAGGGCATCAGTGTGGCTGTTCTGTCCTCTGGGAAATTACTGGACACTGGCTTCCTTAAAACTGGCCATTAGTCTCTTCACCAAGATGAGATAGGCTGCCATTCTTTCATCTTTTGTGTTGTAGTCCCCATTTATCTGATTGGAGACTAATTGTGAGTCACCGAACACCTGTAACTGCTTCGCTCCTAAAGTGTGTGCCTTTTGTAGGCCGACTATCAAAGCTTCATATTCTGCCTCATTATTGGAGGCTTCAAATCCAAGCCTGATTCCTTGTTTGAGGATTGTATCTTCTAGGGTAACAAGCACGATGCCCACTCCTGCCCCTTTTGAGTTGGAGGCTCCATCAACAAATAATTTCCAAACTTCCTCTGTTGCGCGGTTCTCTCCTTGCTTTATGGGTTGAAGTTGGTCTAGAGGATGCTCGCCTGTGAATTCAGCTATGAAATCAGCAAAGACTTGTCCCTTGATTGCATTCCTTGGTTGAAATTGAATGTCAAATCGTCCGAGCTCGACTGACCATTTAATCAGTCTGCCTGACAAATTCGCTTTCCTCATGATTTTTTTAAGGGGGTGCGATGTAAGAACAATAATGGTGTGAGATTTAAAGAAATGATTCAACTTCCTTGAAGCTACTACAAGTGAAAAGGCGAGATTCTCCAGTGGTAGTACCTCTGCTCAGCCTCCAATAAGGTCTTGATCGCGTAATAAACTGGGTGCTGGATTCCTGCTTTCTCATACACCAATGCGGAATTCACGACGTGGTTAGAAACAGTGAGGTATAAGTACAAGGAATCTCTTTCTTGAGGTATGACGAGAAGGGGTGGTGAGCTAAGGTAATCCTTAAGCTCGTTCAATGCTTGCGAGAAATCTTGGTTCCATTTTACTGTCTTGTTTCCCTTCAAGAGCTGGAAGAATTATTTGCATTCTCGGAGGACTTTGAGATGAAACGGTTCCAGGCAGCGAGCATACCGGTGAGTTTCTGTACGTCTCGTATTGTGCGAGGGGGCTGCACCCTGCGGATTGCGTCGATCTGGTCCGGGTTAGCCTCGATGCCTCTCTTACTGACCAAGTACTCGAGAAATTTCCCTGACTGGACGCTGAAAGAACACTTACTCGCATTGAGCTTCATTCGGTACTTTTGCTATATAGTACTTTTATCTCTTATCAACATTCAAGAGATGTTATGGCTTATCAACAGCCAGGAGATGTTAATATAGTAATTTTACTATATAGTTATGTAGTACATTCACTGAGTTTTTTTAACTTGTGGTTTTATATGTTTACGTTTTCAGGTTTGTATACTGCCAGCTAGGACACCCTATGATCGGTAATTTGGAGAGTTGCACCGTTAGAGAGAGGTGGGGTTTAAATATGGGAATTTTTTTATTATTACACTAATGATTTTACTACACTCATACATTGGATTTACTGAGATATAGTGGTTTAATTTGATAACGGTACTAATTAATCGTAGTAGGGTAGGTTTGCTTAATTATGACTCTGAGATTAATTATGATATGATACAGAAAAAAAATTGTTCATTGTATACATCATATAAGAAAATCACGAAATGAATTATATTTTGATTTGTTCAAGATTACGATTTAATTATCATGAAATAAACGATTAGTACGGATACAGGTTAGGGTTGTGACAATTAGTGGTATAGGAGCAACCAGGTTATATATTATGGACATGTGTGACGGTTAGATGGTCGTTATTGGTTTGATTTAATATTGTTGCATTGTTTATGTACTAATCAATGATTTAGTATTATAAATTGTTTGTGTTGGTTGTTATAACTCTGTTATGAAAGGTGGAACTTCGGGCATGGGACAAGCCAGTGGTTCCAAGCTAGGTGGATGACTTTTTTTTATGTAAGAGGCTTAGGTTACTCTAAGTGTGGTGAGAGGTCAACAAGTGAAAGTGGAACACTGAAACCCTATGGAGAAGTCATTCCATGGAATAAGCTACATGGTAAAGTGAGGATAGAATGACAATGAGTTATCCATAATTGTTTGACTTGAATAGCCAAGGTATGTCAATTTCGGGGACAAAATTTTCTAACGGGGGGAGAGTTGTGACAACCCAGATATAATTGGGGACATGGATAATGTGAATTAATATATAATACTAGGTTATTATGTTTAGTCTAATCCTACCTTCATAAATCATGAAATATCAAATTAGTTACAAACACAAAATTTTTAAGTTTTTGGTAGAAATACTCACGTTGGAGACTAGTTTTGACCCTTATAATATAATAATTAACTTGAGGTGAAAACTACATAATTGTATATATATAAGTTAAGTTTGTAACACATAAACGGTGTGTAAAATAGAGGTCTGAGTAAAGAGTTATGTTGAAATTACGAAATAGGCGCAAATTTGTCCATCCGTTTAAATGATATTTTATCTTATATGGCGCCACTTGTTTTATTTTGATTGGACCAAGAGGAGGTACCCTTATGTCGACTTAAACCTCTCCATATCACCTATTCATATATCCAAATGCATCCATTAGAAAGTCTGGCCTAAAGAGAGAGAACCGTAAGGCCTAAGAGGAGAAGGACAAGGAGAAGTTGGAGAAAAATTCATAGGAAATTATGTAAACGTCCCTTAGGTAATTCTATCCATCAATCTTGTTTCTTTTTTTGATATTAATGATTTAAATGAGAGAAATGATCAATTTTTTATTAAACTTTCATGCCTTGATGTATATGTATGGATATATACAAGTTCAAAGAAAGATGAAGGTGTAAATCCTTTATATTACCTTGGTTAAACCTTCATGAGTTTTTGTGTACTTATTGGAATTTATAAATTCTAGTTGGATATGAAAAAGACTCATATAGGTATATCATATCCGAAAATTATGTAAAAATACCAAGAAATGAATCTTGGGTGATAGTTGGAAGTTTGGGTATAAAATTTGTCCCAAAAGTGTAAGTACGCATACCATGTGTTCGATGTTTGGTCTGACATAGTAAATGAACCCTAAAAATTATGAAACTTTAAGTTCGTATTATTCAATATGATTATTGAGATTGGGTGGAATATGACAGAAAGTTATGATGTAGAGAAATTATAAAAATTCTTGAAAGTTGATTGAACGATGGATGAGCCTGTGGGGCAAATTTGCTATTTATTGAAGAAATGGGCATAACTTGCTCTAGGAACCTAAAATGATGTTTTGTATGTTGTATTGGAAACCTAATATGATAAGAATTGGATTACCAAGAAGAAATTAAAGTATGTTTGAACTATGAATTAGATATGTTAAATATATTAACATGAATTTGGATGGAACTTCATTTATGATAAATGATTTGAATATAGTCATATGATGCTTATGAATTGAGTTACGTTTAAAATATTCTTTGGATTGTTGATATTCTTATGATGATACTAATATTGTTATAATGATAGTAAGGGAAGAATACCTGGTTGAACAAGTGCCAGACAAAAGCAAAGGAAAAAGCCTATTAAGTTTCCAAGGTGAGTGTACTCACTAGTAAGATGTATTTATACGTGATTATAGATATGATATGTGGTACTTGCTCAGTTGAATATGGATATGGTCAATGATATGATTATAGATATGATATGTGGTACTTACTGAGTTGAATATGGATAGGGTATAGATATGATATACTTATTGAGTTGAATATGGATATGATATGACTGGTTACTGAGTTGAATATAGGCATGATATGTGTGGTTATCGAGGTGAAAATGAATATGATTTGTGTGGTTACTGAGTTGGATATGGATATGGTTACTGAGTTGATTATAGATATGATATGTGGTATTTACTGAGCTGAATATGGATATGATATGTGTAGTTACTGAGATGATTATAGATATTATATGTGGTACTTACTGAGTTAAATATGGATAGGGTATAGATATGATATACTTATTGAGTTGAATATGGATATGATATGAGTGGTTACTGAGTTGAATATGGATATGATATGTGTGGTTACTGAGTTGAATATGAATATGATATGTGTTGTTACTAAGTTGGATATGGATATAGTTACTAAGTTGATTATGAATACGATGTGTTGTACCTAGTGAGTTGAATATGGATATGATATGGGTGATTATTAAGTTGAATATAGATATAATATGTGTAGTTACCGAGTTGAATATGGACATGATATGTGTGGTTACTGAGTTGGATATGGATATAGTTACTGAGTTGATTATAGATATGATATGTATGTATTTTATAGTGATGTTGTGGCTTATTTATAGCCAAGAGATGTTATGGCTTATCAACAGCCAAGAGTTGTTATGGCCTATTTATAGCGAAGAGACGTTTTGGCTTATTTATAGCCAAGAGATGTTATGGCTTATTTATAGCCAAGAGATGTTATGGCTTATCAACAGCCAAGAGATGTTATGGATTATTTATCGCCAAGAGATGTTATCGCTTATCAACAGTCAAGAGATGCTATGGCTTATCAACAGCCAGGAGATGTTAATATAGTACTTTTACTATATAGTTATGTAGCACATTCACTGAGTTTTTTTAACTTGTGGTTTTATATGTTTACGTTTTCAGGTTTGTATACTGCCAGCTAGGACACCCTATGATCGGTAATTTGGAGAGTTGCACCGTTAGAGAGAGGTGGGGTTTAAATATGGGAATTTTGTTATTATTACACTAATGATTCTACTACACTCATACATTGGATATACTGAGATAGAGTGGTTTAATTTGATAACGGTACTAGTAATCGTACCCAGGTTTGCTTAATTATGACTCTGAGATTAATTATGATATAATACAGAAAAAAAATTTGTTCATTGTATACATCATACAAGAAAATCTCGAAATGAATTATATTTTGATTTGTTCAAGATTACGATTTAATTATCATGAAATAAATGATTAGTAGGGATACGAGTTTGGGGTGAAACAATTTTCATAATGAATCCTAGTTTTATTTTTCATGTCTTGACTATATTGATTTGTATAATCATCAATATTCTAGGCTTGTGTGCACTGTGTTTGTTTGTCCATTATGAGTTCACTTTATCTGTCACTTAACGCTAAATCTTAGTTTGATAAAATTTTGAAGTCAAATAGAACTCCGTGGACATATTTAAGTGATTGGGCCGTAACTCTTTTGTATCTTGTTCACACCCTTTCACTACGTTTATCAGTTTTTTATTGAGACACAATTATGCCATACGAGTGTGGAAAGCTTATTGTGTTTAATGTCTTGTGTGTGTGTGTGTGTGTGTGTATTAAATAAAGAGTAAGGGTATTTCCACTGTTCCATAAGTTGATAACATAATTCACGGCTGAGATTGAATGTGAGGTTTTTGCATCTAAGGGTTGGGAATCATTCAAAGACAAATGGTTCGGATTACTCATTTTTAACTATTCACTTGGATAAATTTCTCATTGGAACTCACAATCACTAGACGGTTGAAGTACAACCTAAGAAACTCACAATCCCGTGGAGAGTCTTTCTCTATATATTCACTTTGTATCTTATGGAAACGGAAAGAGCCACGTGGCCTGCAAATCTGCAAATTTATACCAACTACCTCGAGCGTCTCCCATTTTTGTCATAGCATGCCTCTTTTATCCCCCCCGCCCCACACACACTCTCTTAGACACCCGCTCACCTCAAATCAAGAGACTCTCTCTCCTTCTCTCAGAGTAACCAAGGCAACACTTTCTACACCAAACTCCAACTCTTGATTTTCTTTTATACAGGTTATTTGATAACAACAAATTGGTAAGCTTTTGACACAGTTCTTCTCTACACATCTAAATAAATACAGTTGTATCATCTCACTATTATTTTTTTTTGTTTTTTTACATAGGGTTTAATAATGTCACTAATATCTCTATTTTTTGGCAGATTCAAAAACTATAGTTTTTTTGTTTATCAATCACGGTATTCTCTCCATCTATCTCTAATTATTTTCTAGAAATCTAAGATTTGATGGTATTGCTAGAGGGCCGATGTGTTCTTTTACCTTATTTTTCTTTTGAGGTTTTCTTACTTCTCTTTACTTTTCTTCAAGCTTTAGATGTTGTACTTACAATCTAGAGGTTTATGGTGATAGAAACATATTCATATGAAGTGTTGTGTATGCTATTGATTACGCGTGAAATGTGCACGCGTGTAAGGTGTGCAGTCGTTGTTTTCGTTTCACCGCAATAATACAAACAAACCTAAATTACAACTACACTTGCGAGGCAAGCACAACGGTAAGTCGGGTATCGAAAATCCACAGGGACGAGTTGCTAGAATTTATTTGATTTAGTACTCCGAAATAAAAGTGTAAAAGGTGATTACAAACTAAAAAGGAAAAGATGCACAATGGGAAATGATTAATCTAGGCGAGGGTATTGAAACTAGATTAACAAAGCGGTAAAACTATAGGTTGCGTTGAATATCCCTCACCCGAGTTAATTATATAAAATGGATACATGGGTCGACGAGTTATTTAGAATGCGTCTTTTTTCGACAGTTAATTGAACCAAGGGTTGTCACGCCCCTAAATTCTCATAAAAGCCTATTATGATTTTGGTGTTAATAAATATCTCAAAAATTGCTCACGAAAGGTCGTAAGCACGGGACATACATGATATGCCCCGTCAAATCTCCTAGGCACAATAACTAGGATAACGCACCCAAAATAAACCTGTAAACACCATCACCAAAGCCAAGCAACGCGTCAACTCGAGTGAGTTCCATTCAAACACAACCTAATTTAAATTAGCTAGAAAGCATCGTAAAAAATGCAATAAATAAACGCGGTAAATTAAGGAATACAAACTATATTAATGGAAGAGGATGATGAATAGTGCAACTTACAACCCAATTGGGTGTCAAACCAAGAAGAATCAAAGCCAAACTCTCCAAAACCCTCAAACCCTAAGCTACCACTCTCTAAAATCTATTCTAAACTAGAATATCTGATTATTACAACAAAAATTGGTATTTATAGTAAGTGGGAAAGAAATAAAGGAAAAAAAAAAAGAAAAGAAAATATCCCAAAAATATCTGCAATCACCGATCGACCGGTCGCAGGGGCGCGATCGACCGGTCCTTAAGGCAAAAGCCTAATGTCTCCTTCCCATGAAAAAAACACAAACCGCGGTCGATCGGTTCCCTGGATGCGGTAGACCGGTACTCTCTTTTTTCGCCTCCTTTGGTCATCACATGGAAGAAAAGTTTCATAACGGAAAAGGGCATAACTTCTTCGTCCGAACTCCAAACGACGCATTGTTTACGGCCACGCGATGCTAACTCAATGAAATACGCATCCGTGGAATTTCCATGAGCTGGATAAGAAATATGAATTGACTAAAATGCCCTTGAAGTAGCGTTCGATGACGGAACTTCTCCGAAATGCAACATATCCTCACTTTTAGCGTTCCAATACCTACAAAAGCACAATTAACCCCTGCAAAACATGTATATATCCAAATCCAAGGTTATCTAGTTAATGAGCATCAATATAGGCATTAGGATCGTAAAAGTGCTAGAAAGCATAAAGATAACGGGCGGAAATATGCAATATTTGATATGAATCACACCCCCTAACTTAAACATTGCTAGTCTCTAGTAATGAAACAAACAAAACAAGACCACAGAGGGCGGTACAAGACGTATATAAATGCCACTTTTGTAGGGAGCACGATTGCATTTAGCATATGCAATAAGTCGTTAAACCCCTAGGTTACCCTAGTGGACGAGTGTCATCTCGTGAGGGTTTTCAGGGATGGTACCCACAAACATCACATGGTTTCCTCAAAATATGCCCAACCCAACATGCGACAAGCCCAACAACAACGAAAAGGATTTCATACGCATTATTAGCACATTGTATATACGGATTCAAAGTGTTCGGGATGAAAACTCGGGATAATGGGAAAATGCGGGCAATATCAAAATTGGAAAATAAACTCCAAAACGGCATTAGATATATCATCGGGGAGAGCAATCAAAGCTTATTAAACTATATACACATATACAACTTTCTCTTTCTTTGCTTTTCTTCTTTTTCTCATTTTTTTCTTTTGTTTTCTTTTGCTTTTTGCTTTCTCTTTTTCATCACTTTTTTCACATCTTTCTTTTCTTTACTTTTCAAACTCTCATATGCCTAAATTGCAACCGATTTCATAACAACATCATTCAATCCCAAGCAACATTCCAAACAAAGGTATGGAAAGTGTATGTATGGGCTAAAACTCCAATTTAGAGTTGTTTATGGGACGTGGGTTATGAAACGAAAGGCAATATTTAGGCTCAAAGGGGTTAATGAGGGTAAACATATAAGGGCAAGGTCAAGGTCAAGGTCAATATGGGTGATATAACAAAGAGGGCTTATGATCATTTCACAAAGTTTACGCAATTCTCGAGTCAAAACAATATATGAAAATCATGCTCAAGTAATACATTTCAAGTATGAACTCAATTAATGAACGATCAAATGAAAGAATAGTGAGATTACCAACGAATTCAAAGTTTTCAATAAGAAAAGAATAATGTATACACTCACAAACGACGAAAGGTACAAAGCTTACTCGGTGTAAGTATATACAATGCAACAAAAGACTACCGAGTTATAAAAATCTTAAACCAAATCAATATAACCATAAAAGTGCATGTGCTCATGGGATTAAAGTTTAATTCATGAAGTTATTCATAATATCAATAATCAAGACTAAAGTCTATTAACTTTTAAAATCGAGAACATGCATCATTGGGTCGTCAATTGAATCGGGCAATTATTGAAATTTATCATAGGAAACAAGGGCAAAAGGCCCAAAAAAGGAGAAAAAAGAAAGAAAATATTTTTGAAATTTTCAATTTTTCTAAGAAAAGCATACTAAGTAACTAACATGTGAGCAAAAACATGGACTAAAATGTGAAATGGATAGAATATCCCACACCCCCTAACTTAAAACTTGACATTGTCCTTAATGTAAATTAAGAACCAAGTCAAAGAGAGGAAAAGAGTGATATTACCCAAAATTGGAACGATCCCCGTAAGAACAAGTCCAAAGAATCTACAAAACAAGTTAGTATCGAGCATAGCAAAAACAAATAACAAAAAGTTAACTAATTACACTAGACTAAATTAAAAAGGAAAGGAAAAAAATAGAAAGAAAGAAAGAATAAAAAGCTAACTATATACAACCTATTATTTAGACTTCACACTAACTATACACTAGAAGTCTAAATAACTGAGGGTCCACTATAAGAACGATTTGACTTTGGAGGATAACCGGTGTACCCTCACATACAAGCATGCTCTTCGAAAAATATGGATTCCGTTTGAACAACGGAAGGCATGTGTAAGGCGGAAGAAAGGAACCATCGTCAATTAAATGTTTTGGAGGGACGATGGGGGGGTTTGGATTGAACAAGTGACAAAAATATGTGGGGACCGAGAAAAGCCGAATATCCTCCCAATGATTTTGAAATTGGAATGGGAGGCGGCACACACAAAGGCAAAGATACGATTATGGAGGGTGACTCGAGTAAGTATTCCTCATCGGTGAAAAGGTTTAAAACATTGAAGTTTGAAATCGAATCATCGGGTACTTGTCTGTGTGGTAATGGAGAATGAAAATGGGGAGGAAAGAAATTCAAACTCAAGAGATGAGTTATCATCGCATGAAGATTAAGTTTCGAAGGAAATAATATCATTTTCAATGGAATGTTCTTCTTTGGGGGCCAAATAAGAAATCATTTCATTGCAAATAGATATTACGTCATTTTCATCCTCACTTTCAATATCTATTACGAGATGGGTAAAGTCACAAATTCTTTGTTCCAAAGTAGGCACGAGTACCTCATTTAGTTCAAAATATTCCTCGACTTCAAAAGTCTCGGAAGCAAAATCGTCGTCGGATTCAAATAATAAATCCAAGTCATGCTCCCAACAACGATTTTCTTCCCGATAACGATTTTCAATTTTCTCATTTTCAAGCATACGCAAACCCTCACCAAATGTCATAGGTCGGGGTACGGATCCTTGAAAATGAGAACTTTGAAATTTACCATCGGGCTTAAACTTAAACTCATTATTATAAAAAATTTGAAAACTATTCGAATTCGTTTCAAAATTCCTATTATAAGTAGGTAAAGGACCAAAATCATTATCATCATCATCAAAATTCCAATAATCCAAATTTTGACTTTCGTTATACTCGCCCAAAGTAATATGTGAATTTGCAAAATTTTGGGATTCTAAGTATTCACCGAAAGGCATAGGATTGCGGGAATTTTGAGGATTATAACAAGGATTACCGAAAGAATTAGAATAAGACATGCTTACCCCAAAAATGGCTCAAGTGGCGAAATCCACAAAGTAGGTGCGCGCGGAATGAATTCAAGCGTTTCTAAGTGCTCAAATGTGGAAGTCCTACAAAATATTAGAAAATAATACAAATAGAAAGAAAATACTATGAAATACTAAATCAAATAAAGTCTAAAACAAACTCATCCCCGGCAACGACGCCATTTTGATTACGCGTGAAATGTGCATAAAGGGAAGCACAACGGTAAGTCAGGTATCGAAAATCCACAAGGACGAGTTGCTAGAATTTATATGATTTAGTACTCCGAAATAAAAGTGTAAAAGGTGATTAGAAACTAAAAAGGAAAAGATGCATATAGGGAAATGATTCATCTAGGCGAGGGTATTGAAACTAGATTAACAAAGCGGTAAAACTATAGGTTGCATTGAATATCCCTCACCCGAGTTAATTTGTATAAAATGGATACATGGGTCGACGAGTTATTTAGAATGCGTCTCATTTCTACAGTTAATTGAACCAAGGGTTTTCATGCCCCTAAATTCTCATAAAAGCTTATTATAATTTTGGTGTCAACAAATATCCCGAAAATTGCGCACGAAAGGTCGTAAGCACGGGACATACATGATATGCTCCATCGAATCTCCTAGACACAATAACTAGGATAACGCACCCGAAATAAACCCGTAAACACCATCACCAAAGCCAAGCAACACATCAACTCGAGTGAGTTCCATTCAAACACAACCTAATTTAAATTAGCTAGAAAGCATCGTAAAAATGCGATAAATAAATGCGATAAATTTATACTACAAAGAAAGTAAATCAAAGCATGTAAACTTAACTTAAAAAGTATGGAAATTACACTAAAAAGCAAGAAATTAAGGAATACAAACTATATTAATGGAAGAGGATGATGAATAGTGCAACTTACAACCCAATTGGGTGTCAAACCAAGAAGAATCAAAGCCAAACTCTCCAAAACCCTCAAACCCTAAGCTACCACTCTCTAAAATCTATTTTAAACTAGAATATCTGATTATTACAATAAAAATGGGTAGTTATAGTAAGTGGGAAAGAAATAAAGGAAAAAGAAAAGAAAAGAAAATATCCCAAAAATATCTGCAATCACCGATCGACCGGTCGCAGGGGCGCGGTCGATCGGTCCTTAAGGCAAAAGTCGATTGTCTCCTTCCCATGGCAAAAACACAAATCGCGATCAACCGGTCCCCTGGACGCGATCAACCGGTCCCCTGGACGCGGTCGATCAGTACTCTGTTTTCTGGCCTCTTTTGGTCATCACATGGAAGAAAAGTTTCATGACGAAAAAGGGCATAACTTCTTCGTTCGAACTCCAAACGACGCACCGTTTAGGGTCACGCGATGCTAACTCAACGAACTACGCATATGTGGAATTTCCATGAGCCAGATAAGAAATGTGAATTGACTAAAATGCTCTTGAAGTAGCATTCGGCGAAGGAACTTTTTCGAAATGCAACGGATCCTTACTTTTAGCGTTCCAATACCTATAAAAGCACAATTAACCCCAGGAAAACATGTATATATCCAAATCCATGGTTATCTGGTTAATGAGCATAAATATAGGCATTAAGACCGTAAAAGTGCTAGAATGCATAAAGATAACGGGCGAAAATATGCAATATTTTATACGAATCAGCTATCCTAAAAGGTTGTTCTACAGTTATTTAAAGGTCAATTTTGATTGCAAGTGGGGTTTGTTGTTAAGAAGTTGGGGTTTACTCTACTTTTTTTTCTTTTGTGGTTCAGATCATAGAATTAACACTTTTTGTGTTCGTTTATTTGAACCTTTTTTTGCAGATCTCAGCACATGTTTTTTACCCAAGGCTTTGAGATCTGAGATTTGTATCCCTTACAATGATTTCACGGTCAGCAATCTTGAAGATACATAGAGTTAATCCTGATTTTTGTCCCGAGTTTCGTGTAGATAATCGCAAGCCCAATCTTGATTTTCTTCCCTATTAACACGTCTAACTCTTACTATATTTATCGAAATTGGATGTGATGGATCGGTCACCTACAAGGAAGTGCTAATACCAGCTTATGCATACTTAGTTCAGCATGGTGTCCGAGGTCGGGTGGCACATGATTGATCGACCCGGTGCCTGAGCCGGAGTCAATACTCACGTCTTCCATTTTTTTTCTCTTTTTTTTATTCATCAATTTTTGTTTTAACTATGTCCGAGGTTGGATTTATCTATTTTGTTTTGGTTATGTTGATGGAAAGAATATATGGGTTTAGTCGATATGCGTATAGTTCATCTTACCGATTCTTGAATTTTTCAGGTTTTGATGGGACAACACTAGGTTGTGGGAGGCAATAACGTGTGTCGATAGCAGCAGGTGGAGCGGATTTGGCTATCCTCTAAATAATTTTTTTCGTTTTTCCATTTTTTATTTGGTAATATAAAAACATTTTATAACGTTTATTCATATTTGTGTTGATATTTGTGTGAGAATAAATACAACATTTGATGGGATTTAGATCAAGTTTAAAGCTATGATATAATGCCATATTTGAGAAGAAAAAGAACTCTCACTTACGCATGGCTCTAGAAAAGAAACAGATTTGATGGGTTTTTTTATTTATCACTTTAAAATTTGTACTACAACTTCTCATCCACTCACATTTTTAGTCCCAACTCTCTTTCTCTCAGTCTCTCTAGAACAACCATCTCATTTCAACTATGGATATCTTATTGTGTTTTGATGTGGTGGGTTTCTCACGCCAACCTCAAATTGGGTTCTCACATCTTGGGTTTAACTTTATTATGTTGGTCAACATAGACCTGACGACACTTACTCTATTTTCTTTAGGGGCACCAGGGAGCAGATGGATGCCTATTATAATTTGTTTTTATTTAGAAATTTTGAAATGGTTTACACTTTGTTTTGTATCAGGTCGCATTTTAAAAATTATGGACAATCATTATAGTGGAACATGTGGGACGACATTAGTTGATATATATATGATTTTTTTTATGAAGTTTGTTTCGTTGAAATATTTGTTAGATGAATTTGGGATATTGAATATTGTAGGATTGGTTGTTTTCCCTTAAAGAGGGTGGATAGTCCAATAAACAAAGTAAACTATATCCATATTTTTTTTAAATTGACACTTTTTTTATTTAAGGCACTATGTGAATTCAGTTGATTAATATTGTATATTTCATTTATATGTGATTTTGTTTGATGAATTTAGACTATATGAATGTTGTTGGACAATTTGTTATTTGTTAAGCAGAGTGGATGGTCATATAAATACAGAAGATTATAGACAATTTTTTTAAAATTAAACTTTATTTTGTTGGAAAATGATATTTTTGTCGTTTAGCAATTACGTACTTTGAAAAAAAAAATTCGTTTTGCGATTACAAGGTTTCGAAATTTTCACCGTACCTTCAGGCACGGGCATTCCGCTAGCATATATATAAGGAGTAGAGGTTTTTTACTATTCCATTAGAGGGATAAAATAATTAAGGGTCCTTACCAAGCAAGGCACTAAATGGAGGTTTGAGATCAAGCTTGAGAAAAGATGAAAGGACAAGGTTGTGTGATTGAGAATCTTTGGTAGGGAGACATCTAATACATTTTTACTTTAATTTGAAAAAAATTCACAAACGTACACTCTATGACACCCGTCAGAGTTGTCCATCCCTTTTTCAAATCTCACCAAACCCACTAGAACACTCCAGCCCAAATATCTTAAATTCGGAGAAACTTATTATTGTCTCAAATTTGTAAATCATCTCTCTCACTTCTCTTCACTGTCCTCATCAGTTGCCTCTTTTTCTCCACCTTCATTGTGGTAGCAAATTTACATGATTAGTGAGAATAAAACTTACATGGTTTGTTTTTTTGTATTTTAGGTACCAAAAAATTAAGAGTAAATTTCCCATTTACAGTTGGCGATGAGTTTCGGCTCCTCAAAAGAAATAGTGGCTTCGGTTTTGGATCTTGGATATAGAACTTTTAAACTTGGGGCATTTAATTATTTTTTTTGACTCACTTCATTTTGGTGTATCTTTAGGATTTTACGCCCCCTTTCTTTCTATATAATGGTTTGTTTCATTTTTGGCTCTTCATCCCAGGTGATTGCATGTTAGAGAAAATCATTTGGCTAAGGTGTTGTTTGTTTTTGCCTCTTAAGTCTGAATCTGAACCATTCAGACTTAAGAGGTACCAAAAAGTGTTTATTTTTTTAAGTGATTAAGAGGCTAACGGCTATATTTGGCTCTTAATTATTAAGAGGTAGAGTTACGGCTGAAGTCTGAACCTGAAGTCTGAAGTTCAGATTCAGATAAAAAAAACAAACGCAACCTAAGTTTCTACCATCTCAGGTATTTTAATGCAAAGTATAAAGTTTCACGTGTTTATTTTTAAATTTTTTTCAGAGATTCATGATTTTGACCAACCATTTCTACAATATCAGGTATTTTTTAATTTATGAAAATTTGGCCAAAACAAACTCCACTAAGTTGCGAGTTGGGAGGAATAGAGGGAGAGATAATCGGGTTGAGGTTTACGAGAGAAAGAAAATGGGTGAGGGAGTTGTCTTCTTAGGAGGAAAAAGAGGGTTCTGTGCATGGGGGGAGGGGAAGGTGGGTCTGTTGTGTTTTCCGGGTGGGGTAGGATAGATTACGGGTTTAGCTTTGGGTATGATTACGAGCTTAGGGGAAGAAGGTTTATAGGTTAGAAGGGTTATTACGAATAGTTTTACGGAAATATAGTAATTTTTTATTGAAAAGTTGATATTCTGATAAGCTAAAGAGTAAAGAAATGGGTGATTTTAAATTTTTGAGATCCCCCCAAGAGAGTGTTATGTCTACTATTTAATTATCAAATAGTACAAAATTATTAATGAAATAATTATTACAGAATTAAAACAAAATTACAGAATTAAAATAACTTACTTGATATTGCAGAATAATAACAGACATAAAAAGAAAAATCCGAGCCCTGTAGAACAGTCTCTTTAAGGCAAATTTATTCCCTTCAATGTGGTGAAAGGTTATTGAATAATTGCGTCCCAAGATAGAACGGATTTTTCGAATTAATTATGTAGCACAACAATAATTAATTCCAACGAACATAAACCTGTGTTAATACTCAACCAGAACAGTAGCATGATATGCAGAAATGAAGAAAATATTTTCTGGATGAAGGAAAGAATGCAGTAGCATTTTCGAAATTTTCCTGGAGGGGTTTAATTGGGAATGGCTTTAATTTATAACCTTGGTTTTGACTGTTGGGAACAGTCAAAACGTTTTTAACTGTTGACAGTTAATTAACTGTCATCAGAAACGGCCCAAAATATATAGGAGATTTTTATAAGCCTAAACCTAAGCTCAAGCCGGACGGACGGCGGGCGCGGGGGGGCTTTTGGCCTAAACCAACACATGCAAAGTGTAGGCCATCTTCCCAAGGCATCCAATCCTTAGTCCATACTTGGGGTGTTATTAACTCATCAACTTTCCACTACTCTTTAAATGTGAGACAAGAGTTAAAACATACCCAATTCATTAACTTTCATTATTTTTTAGTCACTTTGGGGACATATTTATCATTCATAACTTAATGGAATTGGATGTGTGAATATACTACGTTAATCTCCTTGCGGAGGAGAACGCGTTCATATATGGTCCCACAATTATCGTAGTGTGAGTCCCACCTAAATTTGAGAGCAAAGTTGCTCATAAATCTGTTCAAAAAATCTGGACAGCTTTTTAATTCTAACTTTAAGTCTAATTTTCCAACAGAGAGCACACGGCTCAAGAAAAAATACTACAATTTTTTTTTATGTCTAATAGACTCTCTTTTAATCTTTTACAGTCTAACTATGATTTATTACAGGGTTTTACTATTTTGTTTCAAGACCTCAGGTTTTGCCATCATCTATACAGTGCTGTTAAGCTTCAAGATGAGAAGGCAATGTCATTTAACTTTTTTTTTTAACTTCAATAGTTAGCTAAAATTGATTAGTACTTGGAACTCACCCTAGGTCTTAGAAATTTCATTATTATTTAAGATGCCAATGATTATTAGTTTGTATGTTCCACCCACTTTGTATTATAAAACAAAATTTTGATATTTTGGAGGTCTTCAGTGCTAGGTGTTTGCATTTAGGGGTGTTAAGTTTAATATGAGCTGAAAAATAATTTTATATAGTAAGTTTATTTGTTACTCAACTTCTTTGTTATTCGGATTAAGATGTTGAGAATTAATATTGGTATATTAACCAACCCATGGATTTATTGTGTTGTCGTTTATTTTTTACAATATACATTATCTAGTTAAACGGGGAAGAACTTATCATGTCATGCCTTAGAAAATAACTTCTAACAGTGGGTGGTTTTGTTTATGGTAAACGGTTTAGTGCACTTTTAGTTTTACAAAATTTAAAGTAAAAGTTTTTCTCTTCGTAATCATCCATTTTTAAGCTATTGGTTGAACATATATAGGTTTATACTAATTAGATACAGTTTCCTTCTACTTAGTCACTGTCCAAAATTTAGAGTTTTGTAGGTATCTATTTTCTTTTGTTTTTAATTGATGTATAAATTTGAAAATACCATATAATATATAGTGGATATGCATCTCTCATATCATCTCTATGTATACCTTTCCCCTGTTAAAGGCATATCTCCCATCAAACTTTATAAAAGTAAACTTTATCAAGTATGGAGTATTACTTTGTTTACTTTATATAAGTAAACTGTATACATCTCCATGTATTACACTTATTTTCATTCATATAGGACCGGAGTGAGAATTGAGAATAAACTTTATATAAGTTTACTTCTCCTTTTCATTGTTTGTGAAAAGAGAACAAATAATTAAATGAATAAAAATTCATAAACGAATGTTTGTTGTTACAAGTATTGTTTTTTTTTTTTTTGTATTTTGCAACGATGGTTTTGTAGATAAGAACAAAATTGTTAGTATATGAATAAATTTTGGATTAAAAAAATCTGATTTTAGTTTAGTCTTATATGAGCTTCAATATAATTTATTAGCATTTAATGCACTTTGCAAGGTATTTGGGTACATATCACTTTTCTTTTACTTTAGGGTTAGTACTTCTTTACTAATTCTCACGACATCCCGCATTGGCAGACGTATAACTAGAAGTCTATAACTTAAATTAATAGAGAGCCATAGATTGAATTTATTATTTATTTGTATCCACTTCTTTTTAGCAGTGGGGGTGGTGTGAAAAAATAGAAATGGTGATTGTAGATTGAGAATTCAGTTGACTCATTAACAAATTCTAGAAATAAATGGCAAAAGAGGCATATGAAATATAAATTTTCTTTATTATTTGTTGACTATTAGGTAAAAGAGGTTCATAATCTACTAATGTTGTTGTAGATAATAACTATTAGGTAATTAATACCATGTCAAATTGTTCATTCTATTTTTTCACATTAAAATCGTAACCACTTAAATATTATTATTCGATTAAAGTTCTGAATGCTTAAGTGATTATAATGAATCCGGCCAAAATAAAGATAACACGACACGTCAAAAAATATTAATTTTGTCACCGATCACGACCACTATCCAAGTAAAAGGGTCACAATACAAAATATTTTTTTAAAACAAAAAATGAACCCAACCAAAATAAAAATGTCTAGATACACTATGAAATATTTTCTTTTAACTATCATGAAGATGATCCAAGTAAAAGTGTTACAACACAAAGTATTTTTTTCAAATAAAAAACGAACCCTACCAAACTAAAAATGAGACGACATGGCATACAAGTATCAAGTTTGTTTGGTTGGTATTTCTAAAGTTTTGCTGTTAAAGAAAACAAATCTGTAATCTTCATACAATAGAATATAGTGGCAATATACAAAATTTATATATGAACTAGACAATTTTGTTTTAGCCCAATTAAATATGCATTACTTAATTAATATTTTTCACACAATGAAACGTGTAAAAAATAAAAATTAATATAAGTTATACCGCTATATAAATTTGGATTAGTTTGTTGGCTTTCATGTCGTGTCATAGTGTCGTGTCTAAATTTATAAGTACCTATTTAACTGTTAAAACAAATAAATTGGAGAAATATCAATTTGATAATAATTTTTTAATTATATGTATTTATGTTTTTAAAAATTAACTTCCTATTTTTTACATTACCGTGTTAATTTATAGTATTTGATGACTATGATGTTGTTTATATGATGTCCAAGTCACTATTAATATTGTTGTGAATAATTTTTTATTTCTTAAATATGGTGGATCATCTTTTAAACAAAGGATAATTTACGCAAATTTTCTTTTTTTTTTTACAATTATTTGTGCTATATAATATGTTAATATTATTACGAGGTGAGTACTGACTATTAGTATTGTTGGACTATTTTTTTTTAATATTGTGTATAGTCCTCTAAACAAAGAAAATTTTGTCTAAAAATTTTAAATTGTTTAGACTTATTTGTGTTGTAAAAAAAACTTTGACCGGACAAGATTAGACAAGATTCAATACTTTGAAAATTTTGTAGACAACCTAGGTGTGCCTTTGACCGGACATTGGACATGACTAAACATGTCGTGTTGAGATTATTTGCTAGATTTTGAGGGATTTGATGTTGGCACGCCACTATTATTGTATAAGGTCTATAATTATTTATGTAAGTTTCGTTCATATATTCATTTTTAAATCCAACTATTTATTTATAATGGAGTTTACTGTTGAACAATGACACATACATTTAATGAAGTTTTGTTATTGGAATATTTTTTTATTTCTTAAACAGGGTCGTTAGTCCAACAAACATAGGAAACTCTGCTTAAATTTTTTATAATTTTTTTGTTATAATTTTTTTTTACTTAAATTATACATGACGTAATACTTTGAAATATTTTCACCGTGCCTTCAAGCACGGGCATTTTGCTAGTATATATATGGTATCATTCGTTTTGAGTCTTTTCAGTTGCATCTAGTCCATGTATATGTAACACCCCAATATTTTTAGAACCGGAAATGAATCGTTTTAAATTAAATTCGAAAAAATATTTTCAATGGATTTAATTTTGTTGGCATTTTGAAATGGTGGTTTAGATTTATACAAAATGATATTTTAATCAGAATTGAAATCGATATTTAATTGTGAAATTTTTTATATAAAACATTGGGGACTTGGCCTGTTCAGGGCCGAACCGGTTCGCGTCGACAGTTGGTCGCAGGTAGGTCTCTTGTTTAGTATTGGTGTTCAACTTAAACTCTTTTAGTTTCAGTTATTAATTAAGCTCGGGGTGTAGGCTCTTAAAACACATCTTAACTTTCTCTAAAAGCAGTAAACTCTTATGTGTATACCTTTTCTCATCAACAAAACCTAAACCATATTTAAATCAATTTTCAACCCAAAATTTGGAGAGCTAAATCGGATTTTCACAAAAACATTCAAGAACGTGTTTTTATTATTTTATCGAGAGGAACGCAACCATCAAATCAGATTCTTCAAACGATTTTTACAGGCATGAATACTTATATTGTTCGCCTTTAGTATTATGTGTTTTAAATGTTACCTAAACACTAATTTTCATTATTTTCTTAAAATAAATTAGATAGACTAATTAGTAAAAGTGAAACTAAATTTGGGACTATTTTTATTCAAATCTTTAATACGAATTAAACCCTTGCAAGCTTAGATTAGAGGTTGGAATTCCATTGGAATTTATGACATTCGCAAGTAGAATAAATCGTAGCGATGTTATAAATTGATTTCGAAATGTAAAATCACGTTAATTATGTGCATTTTGTAGAATGGAGATTTATTGTTGTATGCTCCCAAAAATATGCATATGAATAGAAATTCGATAAGTCAATGAGGAAATAAATTGTTTAATTAATATTATAATTAAAGAGACATAATTTGAATAAATATTGATCTTGCGATTAATTTAAAATAATTATGGTGATAAGCTGAAAATATGTCATATGTGATTTATTAATGTTATTATAATTGATACCGTGTGGACAAAGAGATTGCTGGAGTAGTTAGCGCTCTCACCTTATTTTTAGGTTGGTTGCTAGGTATGGGACTATTAGGTAGGCATCAATTTGGTAATGTGATTTGATTAGAGGACTTAAGTGTTGCGATGACTTTTGGAGAGAGAATTGAGTGGTGATTCGAGGGAGAGTGTGGTATATCGTTATTTTCATAAATATGTATGTATATACATACAAACATACATATATATATATACATATATATTGTATTTTGTTCGCGGGGTAGCTGCGTGTAGGATTGGGTGCATGGGCGCCCAATCATGACATTCTACTGGTAGGTATATGCGAGCCTTATTTTATTTTGCACATTTACGCTTCATCAAATTTCGAGGATGAAATTTCGGTGCTAGTGGGGAAGTATGTAACCCCCATGATTTTTAAAACCTAAAATGAATAGTTTTAAAATAAAGATGGAAAAAAAAATTTAGTGGATTTAATTTTTTTGGCATTTTAAAATTATGGTTTTGAATTATATAAAATGAGATTTTAATAGGATTTGAAATCGGAACTTAATTGTGGAATTTTTTATATAAAATATGGGGGACTTGGGCTGTTCAGGTCGACCGAACCGGTTCGACCCTGGGGGTGACCCGGTTTGCGATGACAGTTGATCGCGGGTAGGTCTCTTATTTAGTATTTGTGTTCAACTTAATCTCTTTTACTTTCACTTATTAATTAAGCTTGAGGTTTAGGATTTTAAAACATTTATTAACTTTCTCTAAAAGCATTAGATTCCCATTTTTATACCTCTTCTCATCTACAAAACCTAAAACCCATTTATTTTTAACATTCAACCCAAGATTTGGAGAGCTAAACCGAGTTTTCTCAAGATCGTTCAGGAATTTATGTTTATTATTTTCTCGAGAGGAACGCAACTATCAAATCTGATTCTTCAAATGATTTTTACAGGCATGAATACTTCTATATTTCTCCTTTAGTATTATGCATTTTAAATGTTACCTAAACACAAATAATCATTGTTTTTCTAGACTAAGTTAGAGAGACTAATTGGGAAAAGTGAAACTAAATTTGAAACTGTTTTATTCAAATCTTTAATACGAATTAAGATCCAAAACTCTTGCATGCTTAGATTAGAGGTTGGGATTTCATTAGAATTTATGACGTTCGCATGTAGAATAAATTGTAAGGATGTTATAAATTGATTTCGACATGTAAAACCAAGTTAATTATGTGCATCTTGTATAATGAAAATTTACTGTTTTGTGCTTCCAAAAATACGCATGTGAATAGATATCCGATAAGTTAATGAGAAAACAAATTATTTAATCAATATTATAATTAAACGGACATAATTTGGATAAATAGTGATCTTGCGATTAATTTAAAAGAATTGTGGTGATAATTTGAAAATATGACATATGTGATTTGTTAATGTTATTAATAATTGACATCACGGGGACTACGAAATTGATGAGGTAGTTAGTGCTCTCACTTTATTTTTAGGTTACTTGCCAGGTAGGGGACTAGTAGGTAGGACTTAGTTATTGGTGACACTTTCTAGGTATGGGACTAAATAGTGTAGGTGTTTACGGATGGATGATTTCGGGATGGGCCTGAATTGTAGGTCATTTCCGTTGGATCGTGAGCCTAGGTGCGAGGCTAGATAGAAACTCTTAGTAGGTAATTCTTCATAAATGATCAGTTAGGATATACTTACATTTTGAGGACCTCTAGTTATGGGACTAGGGTTAGTTTGAGGAATTTATGCTCGATAAAAGAGTGGGGCTAATAGAAAATAACGAGAACATGAGAAAATTGATAATTAGTGCTAAGACATAGAACGGGTATTAAAATGAATTTTCATCACAAGTATGTGTACGGTCGACAGAATACAGGTCGATTGGGTATAACGGCGTGGGTGTGTATTAACGTCACGAGTATGTGTAGGTTAACAGAATACGGGACAAAAAGTGACGTTTCGTCCATGGAACCTCATGAGTATGTGTCATGACCCCACTTTTATATGCTCATATATAATTTGTTTTTTACAATTGCTTCTCACTTATTATCTAATAGTGTTAAATTATTACATATGTGATATTTTGAGTTCTTAATATGAACAAATCTATTTTTAAATATGAAGAATCAACTATAAATAGGGATAAATCCAAGTCTTATGGCATATCCTAAGCTAAATGATAAGTTTTGGGGTAAAAAATATAATTTCATAAAACTTTAGGGACTTAATTTTAATTAAGAAAGTTTCAGGGACCAAAATGAAAAATAAGAAGGACCTTTTTGTAAATAAAATATTTTTAGGGACCTCTAAGAAATATTAAAAATATATAGTGTGAAATTACTAGAATGCCCTTCATATGAAAAATGACCCTTATACCTTTAATACTTTTCCACCTCATGCTTGACACCTCGTGCTTGGCTTTCACACCTCCACCATACACGGGTCGTCTTTAAAGGAAAAAGTAAAACATGTGTCATACATTTAAAAAAATCTAACACACGTGTCAACATTTGGAGATATTAAGACTGCAAGACCACTCCATTACGCGACACTTCATCGCTGACTCGTCGTTGCGAGAGCTTGGTCACCCAGACATATGCCAACATCCAAATATCTTTGAAAAAATATAAATAGAGTCCTTGGGATCATTCATTACACGAAATTACTTCAAAAGTTTAAAGAGGAAGTGTGAGAAAGTTTAAGAAGAAGTTTCATTAACGAGTGATCCAAGACTCGATATCTGTAACTTCGAACTTCTATTTTAGGTGAGTAATCAATGACATTCCTTGTGTATTTTGATTATATGATATTATTCAAACTGTATATATATTTTGTGAAATGCTTTTATTCTCAAAATACATCCGATACCGATGATTCCGTCGTTTATTATATATGTATATCTGTCGATATAAACATCTCATATGAATTCTAAAATTTTTTATTCAGCCCATGGAAACTCTCTTATTACGTTGGCCTTGGCTACCGGGTGGAAATATTTGGGTGGTACCTTTCCAGTTGGTTTGTCATTGGTGTGCCCTAAATAAGGCGTTGTTCCAGAAATCATGATTTTCTGTCTATGATGTTACCGGGTGGAAATATTTGGTAACACTATCTGTCTGGATATTAGAGCGTACATGGCCATTAAAATAAAATTGAATAATTGACATATTGCAAATTATTTTATCTGTTTTGTTCTGAACTTTTTATTCTGAAAATATATACTGTTAGTTACTTTATATATAATACTACAAATTCCTAACTCTACATATATGCCTTTTGTTCTGAATTGAATAAGTATTCATTTTTTGAAAAACCCTGGAATTTCTGGAGATTGAATCTCATTCGACTTTTAGCTGATGTTATATAAATAACCATTTTTCAGGAAATAAGTAGGCTCGCGGGGAACGTAAAAGGGCTATGTTGAAGATTCAGCTTTTAGAGCTCTTTTTGTTACTTTAAGTAAAATGTTTGTTTTATCATATAGAGCATGTTTGGCTCTATTGTAACAAGTTTTAAATGTTGTCATAAGTTGTAACTCGTTGTTACTTTTAATATAAATGAAGTTTCCTTTAGAAAGCTCTGATGACGTAATTCCTTCACTTTCAGTAAGTTACGATTCATAACCATGCAATTGTATTTCTATTGCATTTATTTAAGGAAATAATTTTAGTCAGAATATTTGTTGCCTTGGTGGCATGACAAGACACTCGTTCCCTACTACTATTTTGGGTCGGGGTCATGACAGACGGGGTATCAGAGCATAGGTTATGAACACGTAGACTACTCAACATAAGTTTCGAACGTAATAGATTTTAAGTTTCCATACATACGATATAAGATTAAATATTCGTACCTGTTTAAAATTAATGTAAGTCAAGTTTGGGGACCAAACATTTTATAAGGAGGGTAGGATGTAATGACCGCACTTTTACACGCTCATATATAGTTTGTTTTTAGAATTGCTTCTCACTTACTATCTAATAGTGTTATATTATTACATATGTGACATTTTGAGTACTTAATATGACAAAATCCATTTTTAAATATGAAGAATCAACTGTAAATATGGTCAAATCCAAGTCTTATGGCATATCCTAAGCTAAATGATAACTTTCGGGGTAGAAAATATAATTTTACGAAACTTTGGGGACTTAATTTTAATTAAGAAAGTTTCAGGGACCAAAATGAAAAATAAAAAGGACCTTTTTGTAAATAAAATATTTTTAGGGACCTCTAAGAAATATTAAAATCATATAGTGTGAAATTACTAGAATGCCCTTCATGTGAAAAATGACCCTTATACCCTTGATACCTTTCCACCTCATGCTTGACACCTCCACCGTACATGTATCGTCTTTAAAGGAAAAACTAAAACACATGTCATGCATTTAGAAAAATCTAACACGCGTGTCAACATTTGGGGATATTAAGACTGCAAGACCACTCCATTACGCGACACTTCAATACCAGAGCTTGGCCACCCAGACACGTGTTAATAGCCAAATATCTTTGAAAAAATGTAAATAGAGTCCTTGGTATCATTTATTACAGGAAATTACTACAAAAGTTTAAAAACAAAGTGTGAGAGAAAGTGTGAGAAAGTTTAAAAAGAAGTTTCATTAATGAGTGATCCAAGATTCGATATCTGTAACTTCAAACTTCTGTTTTAGGTGAGTACTCTATGAAATTCCTTGAGTATTTTGATTATATGATATTATTCAAACTATATATATATTGTGAAATTATTTTATTCTCAAAATACATCTGATACCGATGATTTCGTCGTTTGTTATATGTGTATATCTCTCGATATAAACATCTCATTTGAATTCTGAATTTTTTTATTTAGCCCATGAAAACTCTCTTACTACGTTGGCCTTGGCTACCGGGTGGAAATATTTGGGTGGTACCTTCCCAGCTGGTTTATCGTTGGTGTGCCCTAAACAAGGCGTTGTTTCAGAAATCATGATTTTCTGTCTGTGATGTTACCGGGTGGAAACATTTGGTAACACTATCTGTCTGGGTATTAGAGCGTACATGGACATTAAAATAAAATTGAATTATTGACATATTGCTCAATTATTTTATCTGTTATGTTCTGAATTATTTATTCTGAAAATATATATTGTCAGTTACTTTATATATAATACTGTAAATTCCTATCTCTACATATATGCCTTCTGTTCTAAATTGAATAGGTATCCATTTTTCTAAAAACCCTGGAATGTCTGGAGATTGAATCTCATTCGACTTTTAGCAGATGTTATACAAATAATCATTTTTCAGGAAATAAGTAGGCTCGCGGGGGGAGCGTAAAAGGTCTATGTTGAAGATTCAACTTTTAGGGATTTTTTTTGTTACTTTAAGAGCATGTTTGTCTCTGTTGTAACAAGTTTTAAATTTTTTCATAAGTTGTAACTCATTTATATTAAGTTGTTACTTTTAATATAAATGAAATTTCTTTTAGAAAGCTCTGATGACGTAATTCCTTCAGTTTCACTAGTTAACGATTCATAACCATGTGATTGTATTTTTGTTGCATTTATTTAAGGAAACAGTTTAAGTCGAAATATTTGTTGCCTTGGTGGCATGTCAAGACACTCGTTCCCTACTACTATTTTGGGTCAGGGTCATGACAGACGGGGTATCAGAGCATAGGTTATGAACACGTAGACTACTGAACATAAGTTTCGAACGTTATAGATTTTAAGTTTCCCTACATACGATATAAGATTATATATCCGTACCTGTTTAAAAATTAATGTAAGTCAAGTTTGGGGACCAAACGTTTTATAAGGAGGGTAGGATGTAATGACCCCACTTTTATATGCTCATATATAGTATGTTTTTACAATTGCTTCTCAATTACTATCTAATAGTGTTATATTATTACATATGTGATATTCTGAGTTCTTAATATGAAAAAATCCATTTTTGAATATGAAGAATCAACTATAAATAGGGTCAAATCCAAGCCTTATGGCATATCCAAAGCTAAATAATAAGTTTTGGGGTAGAAAATATAATTTTATGAAACTTTAGGGACTTTATTTTAATTAAGAAAGTTTCAAGGATCAAAATGAAAAATAAAAAAGGACCTTTTTGTAAATAAAATATTTTTAGGGACCTCTAAGAAATATTAAAAACATATAGTGTGAAATTACTATAATACCCTTCATGTGAAAAATGACCCTTATACCCTTAATACATTTCCACCTCATGCTTGACACCTCGTGCTTGGTTTTGACACCTCTACCATACATGTGTCATCTTTAAAGGAAAATCTAAAACACATGTCATGCATTTAGAAAAATCTAGCACACGTGTCAACATTTGGGGATATTAAGACTGCAAGACCACTCCATTACGCGACACTTCAATGCCAGCTCGTCGTTGTGAGAGTCAACTGCCAAATATCTTTGAAAAACTGTAAATAGAGTCCTTGGTATCATTTATTACACTAAATTACTTCAAAAGTTTAAAAACAAAGTGTGAGAGAAAGTGTGAGAAAGTTTAAGAAAAAGTTTCATTAACGAGTGATCCAAGATTTGATATCTGTAACTTCGAACTTCTGTTTTAGGTGAGTACTCTATGAAATTCCTTGAGTATTTTGATTATATGATATTATTCAAACTATATATATATATATAGTGAAATGCTTTTATTCTCAAAATACATCTGATACCGATGATTCTGTCGTTTGTTATATGTGTATATCTCTCGATATAAATATCTGATTTGAATTTTGAAATTTTTTATTAGGCCTATGGAAACTCTCTTACTATGTTGGCCTTGGCTACATGGTGGGAATATTTGGGTGCTACCTTCCCAGCTGGTTTATCGTTGGTGTGCCCTAAACAAGGCGTTGTTCCAAAAATCATGATTTTCTTCCTGTGATGTTACCGGGAGGAAACATTTGGTAACACTATTTGTCTAGATATTAGAGCATACATGGCCATTAAAATAAAGTTGAATTATTGACATATTGCTCAATTATTTTATCTTTTATGTTCCTAACTGCTTATTCTGAAAATATATATTGTAAGTTACTTTATATATAATACTGCAAATTCCTATCTCTACATATACGCCTTCTGTTCTAAATTGAATATGTATCCATTTTTTTTAAAACCCTGGAATGTCTGGAGATTGAATCTCATTCATCTTTTAGCTGATGTTGTATAAATAACCATTTTTCAGGAAATAAATAGGCTCTCGGAGGGAACGTAAAAGGACTATGTTGAAGATTCAACTTTTAGAGCTCTTTTTGTTACTTTAAGTAAAATGTTTGTTTTATCATATAGAGCATGTTTGGCTCTGTCATAATAAGTTTTAAATTTTGTCTTAAGTTGTAACTCATTGTTACCTCTAATATAAATGAAGTTTCCCTTAGAAAGCTCTGATGATGTAATTCCTTCACTTTCTCTAGTGTACGATTCATAACCATGTGATTGTATTTTTGTTGCATTTATTTAAGGAAACAATTTAAGTCGGAATATTTATTGCCTTGGTGGCATGTCAAGACACTCGTTCCCTAATACTATTTTTCGTCGAGGTCATGACAGTATGTGCAGAACTGACAGAATACGGGCTGGCTGGCTATAGTGAGGGGAGTGGATGTGATGTATTATAAATTACGTGTGCCAAGAGTGTGTGCAGGACTGATAAGGGGTCGCCTGGCTATACTGGTACCTCACATATAAAAATAATTGGATAATTAATTCAAGTAAGAATAAGGGCTAATATTTGAATTATAATGAAATGGAATAATTAGATTTAAGCAGTTGGGGTGGCTTAGTTATGTGAGTAGATGATTGTAGTTTATTTTTACTCACATGTCAATATATCTCGTTTAATTTAAAATACTCTATTGTGATGTTTATCATGTATAATGCTTATGTCTGGGTTTACGGACCCTATTAGGAGGAGTAGATAATATTCATACGGTGGGCTCTAACCTATTGCGTTAACTAACATTTTAGGTGCAGTTGCTGGAGTAGCTTCATTTGATGGATTGAAGATTTTTGGGATGCAACTGGATATATATATTTTTATCGCTTTAGTAGTAGTTTAGATTATTTTTCCATTCCATCGTTGTTTTATGTGATAGGTAATTATGGTTTTGGTGGGCCAATCGGTTCCACAATTGTTTATGGTTTTCAGTCAGATATTTATTGCTGGAACATTTCATTTAAGTTTTAATATTGGAGTTGGATTTATTTTGGAGATTTGAAAGGCAATGGATATTATTGATTAGATTTTGTATATATTTGTTGGATTTAATTGCATTATATCTTATGGATTAAAGTTTTAAATGTCTCATATTTCTGTCACGTGCTGAGAATGATATTTAATTTAGTGACGCCATGCGTAGTTTGGCGGCGGCCGGCACCAGATTGCGTTGGGTGTTATAGTATACCATCAATTTAATGTTATATTTTATACTAGTATCTCTCTTGTTTATTGTTTACATTGGTATTTTATGCTTCACTTAGTGCATTCTAGTTGGTATCATATGTTATTGCATCAAAGTTGGTATCTATTATTCATTGTTTGGATTAGTTGTGCTTCTGTTGTTGAGTTGGTTTATTGTCACTTGTCTCACTATACATCATTATATGATATACTTCTTTTTTCTTTATGCTTATCCCTTGTTTCATTTAGAGGGAGAATTGTTTTAATTTGGGAGATATTAGTTATTTTATGCACCTTAATTTTTGCCTATTCCTGAACAAAAGGGGGCCAAATAGTATCTCATCTTTGTAGTCCGAGTGAGATTTTTGCCTTAGGGGAAATGTCCTATCTTAGGTTTAAATTTTGGACAATGGGGGGAGGGGTGTTTTATTCATGTGCAGATTTATATTGTTTATATTTTCTCTTTGCATTTGAAGATATGTTTAAGTGTGCAGCTTTACAGCAAGCGACAAAGTTTTCGTGCAAGCAAAGGTACTCAGAGTATGTGTCTGTCGAGCATCTGTACTTTTTCCTTTTATGGTTGGGGATTAAGTATTTTAGAGAGCTTGACAACCCATAGGTGTTTTTATTTTTGGTTTTATCCCGGAATAGCCAATCGGGAGATTTTTATGGAGAAATTTCAATTAAGTCAATTTGTATGTATTGGCATAATTCCGAACAAAACATTTTGAGTCATAGGTTAGGACTTGAGTTAATGACCTTTAAAGCCAATGTCGTGTTTGTTGAAGATATAACGACCAAGCTAAAGAGAACACATCACCATGTCGTGTTTCGTGTCATGTTTCATCATCAACGTTCCAAGGATCTCTCAGGTATGAATGCATATTTATGTTGAGCATTGGATATTTTATTTTTGAGTGTTAGGGCTTTTTAAAATGTTTTTGGAATGATTTTATATTTTTTTTAGAAAAATATTTTCTTTCTCGTGAGTTCATTAGACGAATTTTCATATGTCGTTCGAACGAGGTTCCTATCTCGTTCGAACAAGATATCAAATGAGGTTAATTTTCGAAAGCGTTGGTCTCTCTGGAATCTAGTTAGATAACTCATTCAAAGGTCGTTCCAACAAAATCTGTACCCTCATTCGAACGAACTTCAAAAGAGGTACATCGAATAAATTTCAAACTTATTTGATAGCTCGTTCGATTACTGTTCGAATGAGAAAAGGTACTTCGTTCGAACGAAATACCATGTCATTCAAACGACTCGATGCGTTTAAAAAAAATAGTTTTTTTCCCACTACTACCATATTCTCGGATTTCCCACCTTATTAAGGAGTACGAGATAACAGTTAAAAGAGGGACTTTTTCCATGCTTTAGAGTTCATAAACTCTTCCAATCATTCATGGTTAACTTTTCCAAACACAAGTCCTAGTTTTCACCCGATTAGTTTAAGATCCGAGATTCATCTTTATATGTTTTGAGATCTTATTTTGGCACCATTATCTATTCTCTACACATTGTTGAGAATTGTTTTTTTGTGGAGGATTTTGTGCTTGTTTGTTTACATACGGTGGATTTCGTGTGCGTGACGATTGTTGAGCCTTATCAGTGGATTCTGAGGCATATATGGACTCACACGTTGCATTTTTGCGGGTAGACTCGAAGAGATCGAAGGAACGAAGCGCGTCGAGGATTGTGAGAGCGTAGAGTCTGTATTTTAAGTCTTCTGTCATGTCCTTTTGTAATCCTGTACTTAGTGGATTTTGTGTGGCTGGGACGTCCGAGGTTTTTTCCATTTGATTTTTTCTTGTACATCGGACGTTGTGGTTGATTTATTTTTATCTTGATATACTCACCTAGATACATGCTTAGGCTAAAGATAAAATTGGTTAATCGCAAATCTATTTAATTAGTGCTTAATTAATATGAATTAATTTTGTTGTAGAAAAAGATTTAATTGATAAATTATATATAAAAATTTGTTTGTGTGTTTAAACCATCCCATCAAATCATCATCATCATCATCATCATCATTCTTGCCTTAATCCCATCACATGAGATCGGTTACATGGATTCTCCTTTTCCATTCTAATCTATTATTAGCAATATTATCATTTAAATTAATTCACTAATATCTCTCATAATTCTTCCTAAGATAGCTTAGGACCTTTTACCCTCTATTTTCACTAGTCTTCCTCTTATTATAGGTGCATCTAATGATCTACACAAAACATGTCCGTAACATCTAAATCTACTTTCTCTTAATTTATGACTAATGGAAGTTACGCCTAACTTATTTCTGACATACTGGTTCATAATCTTGTCCTTTCTAGTAATTCTCATCATCCATTGGAGCATCCTAATCTCACTAACATGGATATTTTTCTCATGTTTTTTCTTTAAACCCAACACTCCGCTCCATAGAGGATCGCTGGCTAACAACCATTTTATAAAATTTTCATTTTAATTTATTAGTTATCCTCTTATCGCATAACACCCCACTCGCTTGCCCCCCTTTCATCCATCCAATTGCTATTTTTCTCGTAACATCCTCATCAATATCCCAATTACTCTGAATCACTGAACCCAAATAACAAAAATTATTAGTTTGTTTTATCACTTTTTCTTCAATTTTTAACATTATTCTATCAGACGACTCATTATTAAATTTACATTCCATCAAATAGTTTTTCATATTCCCCTTTTCAGGCCTGAAGCCCAAGTGCAGCGCGTTGACCGTCCCAATCGAACCATTACCATTTTTTAGGTCCCAGACCCACAACTAGTCACCGATATTATTCCCAACTTAACCACTTGATCCTAGCCGAGTGTAAGGTTTTAACCCAAAAAGCCTCGGTGCCAGTGACTTGGTCACCCTCACTTAAATACTGTATGTTGGACTCTACATCTTTCGATATGAGACAATTATATGACACACATAAGATGTTTAACAACCTTGAATCAAATCCAGTTGTTTTAAAGCATCCAACATCACCCTACATTTGTAATCATCCATTTTGAGCTTCACCATGATGCACTGCGACTTATCTTGAGTCTGCAAGGTGCCACCTAATGCCCGCTCCACCTTGAATTAATTACATTGGGGCACTCAGTAACCCGATACAAACCCCAACTATAGTCTATTGATAGTCTTGATCGAACCATCGGTTCTAATACCACTGTTAAGTTCCAGACCCACAATTAGCCATCGATATTGTCTCCCAACTTAACCACTTGGGCCTAACCCAATGTGGGATTTTAAACCAAAAGGCCTCAGTGCTAGCGAAAGGATCACACCCACTTAGAACTATATGTTGGGTTCTACATCTTTTGATGTGATACAATTATATGGTTCACACAAGATGTTTAACAATAACCCTCACAAAACCCCCATCCCCAAACTCCTAAACCTGCATTTACTCGCAAACATATATTTCGAATTTTAATTTGTCTTTAAATCACTAGAAATTTAAACTGCAAGAATCTCAATCACTTATTTAAAATTGAGCAGTAACAGTTACTCCACATCACTACACTATTTTCCTGAAGTAGGGTTGGTTTTCAGTGAGTTTAGTCGATAAATGGAGCATACCAATACCTATACTAACTTTGAAATCATCAAAATCAAAATTACCAGTTTTACCAGTCGGTACACCAACCCATAAACCAAAACCAAACAATGTGGTACATCGGTAAAATCGATTCTTTGCAGTAAAATCGTTTTTCCAGAAAATACGATAGATTTTGATAAATTTCTCTTTACGGTAAATTTGAAACTACTCGGTACACAATAAAAAAAAATAACAAAAACTAACATAATTTTTTAATAAAAAATTTACTAAAAAATAGGCTTACCATCATTTTATCTCTAATCAATTTTTTTTTACCAAATTTGTAATGCCCAACCAAAATTTTAAACTTAAAATGGGTTAGCTTTTTCAAAAGATTTTCTTTGATCAATAAATAGAGTAGTTGAGTAATCTTTATACGTTTTCGTTACTTCGGAAAAAGAAAGATGAAGAGCATAACTATAACTGTGAACCTCAGATAATTGCACAATTCAACCATCACTTTGGTGTTTGGCTTTCTTTAATATTTTTGTGCTTTCGATCATGATAGATTAGAAAAAAATTACATAACAATACGTGACTATTAAGTTAGGTATATAATATTGAAATATATTTGGTATATCTATTTTATAATTTAGGTATATTGTTACAATAAATTTGGTATTTTATGTTTTGGTATTTTAAAAGTGGTGATTTCGGTAAATCAATTTTTTAAATGTGCAAATCAAAACCAATCACAAAAAAAACGGTAATTTCAATTTCGATAATTTCGGTCTTCGGTAAGTAAAAAAAGTAAACCATTATCATTTTTTTCCGGTACAAAACGGTATGGTATGAATTTTTACTGTACCATGAACACCTTATCCCAAAGTAATCACATTTGAAATTTATTTTTTATAAAATAAGTTCATCTTTGACCCTTCGTGATAACCACTACCATTTAAATTTGTTATACAACTCTAGAGGAGCCACATCCTTGAGCCAAAAAGATAAAAACACACACCAACAGATATGATATTGAAGACTAATAACTCATATTAATGAAATGCAGCATTACTGTTATACATTGTCCAACATGAAATTGAAAAGGTTCCAGAAAAACAAATCCCCTATGTTATACATTAGCTCTGCAAAATCAAGGCAGTAGAGTCTACTGCTCTGGCCCAGCTGATCACATGACTAATAAAATGCATTAGATCCAATTCCTACATATCTGTTACATTTAATCTGTATATTCAGCACGCCATTTTTCATCACGAGATTTTTCTGTTAAAACCTAAGAGTCAGATGAACACTACTGCAATATTGTCTCTCATTCATAAGTTGTCATCAAGGATGGTGGAGAATAATAAACTATTTACAAACTCGCATCTCTGAGCCTTCTCTTGATCTTCGACCGATGAATACCGTTGGATGTTTTCGCCGCTACAAAAAGATTTAAAAAAGAAAAATCAGACACCATTTCGAGAAGTAGATTTTTCTTCTTAGCAATTCAAAATTGAGAACACAATATCCTAATTAGAGAATTGGCCGGGGTCCCTAGTAGAGGTTTTGTTTAGTGTGCGGTACAGTGGCGGAGCCACATAGGGCCCAAGGGGGGCGGTGGCCCGGGCTGAATTTTTCAAAAAAAAAAATATATATATATATGGTTTTTTTGTATTATTTTTTTTGTATGTGGTCGAAATTTTATGTATGTGGAGTTGTGTAGTTTAGTTTTTTGTATGTGGAGTTGTTCAATTTAATTTTTTGTATGCATGTGTAGTTTAATTTGAAGTTGTTCAATGTTCAATTTAAATATGTGGTGACATATGTAATCTGAAATATGTGGTATTTTTTAAATAAGAAGTCATGGAGAAATTAATTAGATATTGTTAATAATGATTGAGAGTAATTGTTTGAGCATTATAAAACTATAATTTGTTTAAAATTAGAAATAACCCCAAAAAAAAATCGCCTCGGGGTTTCAGCCCCCGGCAACACTCGAAACTTTTGCATATGTAATTTTGAACCGATTTTGCCACGGTTGGACTGCAATCCTGGATCCGCCACTGATGCGGTACAAGTCTTTTTGTTTGAGTTTGCGGTTATGTCGAGGTTATCGGCTTTAAAACATATTTTATGACGATTTTGATAAAAATACCATAATTACTCCTTTTTAAAATACAAAAAATGGGTTCAATAAAACTCTCAAAATCCATGGGCCCGAGGCGACCTCCTCTCGGACCGGGCTTGGACTAGATTTACTTTGCAATAAATATTAATCAATTTCTAAACAATGATGGCTACCTATGAAGCACAGATGCGGGTGCGGCGATTCAAAAAATCTTTGAAAAGTAGGATTTGGGTGCGTTGAGAAATAAAATAATAATATAAGATATATTATATTATTGCTTGATTTTGTGTAGCTAGTACATTAGGTATTGTGCAAACCAATAACTACATTCATTAATCTCCAACATAAGACCATAACGGAAAAGATTTGATGGATAATAAAACCAAAAAGATTTGAAGGATAATATCATTCGTGAAAAGATCTAAATCTCGAACGATTTCCCACTACTAAATTCCATTTATCATAAATCTACCCATGCTTTTAAGTTTTCAAACAGCACTTATGTAAATCATTCTGAAACTATTATTCAGTCTCACCGCTCGAGGTCGAAAGATGTTGAAAGTCGATTTGGAACAACGCCTTGAGCTTCAAGTTCCACATCAATGATTGTCAAAATACAATGCTTCATTCTGCATATTTTCTAACTCTCAAATCTTCCTTTATCTTAGGCCACCTATCACCCTCTCTCTCCTTCTCAAAGTTCCAACTAATCTAGAATATATATTCTCATAGCTTCACGGAGGACATTGATCCAAAAAATACCATGAATCTTGGTTGAGTTTAGTATTCTTCATGGAAAAATCAAGATTCTTAAAGAATCTGATGGAAATGGGTTCATATGAGGACATATTGGTCATTTTAGTATTTCTTATTAATTGTTCTTTTATTTTAGTTCTTTTATTTCCTTTTATGTCTTTTAATTGGTCTCCAAGCATGTTTGAGACTAATTAGGTATATTTTTGTTAATGATTGTCCTTTTTAGTCTTTTAGGTAATTACTTGGCGAGCAAATAATTCCTCCCATATAAATACCCATGTACTCCTCATTTGGAGATAGATTTGATTTGAAATATAAGAAATTCTTTTTTCTCTCTCTAAAGTTAGAGTTTGGTGTATTTCTTTTAGCCATTGACGGGTGAATTACATCAAATTGGTATCAGAGCGAGATGTCGCTCTGACATTGGTGTTTGGTGTATCGATGTGTTTTTATCAAAATCGTACGATACAAACAATGGCCCCAAGAAGATCCGAACAACTATACGAGGAGATTCAAAAACGAACGGGAGAGTGGGTACAATCACAATAACAAATCTATACCCATTTCTAAAACCCTAACCTTAGAAATCCCTACTCACAACCCCTACCCTACCCCACCCTCTACACCAAACCCACCACCATAAAATCCACCACCCTGAAAACCCAAATCTTGAACCCTAATTTCCCCCCAAACCCAAATCCATTCCATAAACCCTCCATTCAAGATCCAAGACAACTCACTTCTAGGGTTTCACCTACCATTTTACAATTCAATCCACAATTTACAAACCCTAGCATCCAACCCTACAAAATTCCTCCACCACCAACCCGAATATCCCAACCCACCATCCATTTTTCAAACCCCAAACATAAAAAAAAATTACGTTTCCGCCCTGATTATCTCCCGAGGCTCAATTCAAGATTGTCGACGGCTAGTCCAAGATTGGCTGTTTCACCCAATCATTCTTCCTCCCTCAATCCTCCAATCAGGTCAAATCAGCGATAAAAAGTCCCCTCCCAAGCCGGTTGATTGCAAGAAAGATAGAAACGACGAAATTGGGTTGTGTATTGGGGATTTTTTCGATATTTTTATCGAGGATGGTTGGGAGACTAGAACACACTTTCGCGAGCCGTGAACATTTGATTTGATAGATTTTGTCCCAATCTTTGGGAATGAGGATGATGCTTTTGATGAGGTTGGATCGGTGGTTCTCTCTCCCGGGGATGAGGTGGTGATCTTGGGTGATGTGATTGGTGGTCGGTTTGTGGATCCATTTTTTGTGACATTTGATATGCGCTTGGTGGATGTTTTCGCGACTTAGCATTAAGGAGGCTCGTCACAGGAATCCGGAACCGATATTTTGTTGGTTGGCCATGTTTGAATTGTGTTCCTATTCTCTATGGGTTTTTTGCAAGTAGGTACGCGAGTCGCGTACGAGGGCATCTCCCGTTTCAAATTGAAGAATTCATGGAAAGAGGTCAAACCGCGTTGTCGCTTACCCTTCAAGTTCGAGGACGAACTTTTTTAAAGCCAGGGAGAGTGATGGAAATGGGTTCATATGAGGGCATATTCGTCATTTTAGTATTTCTTATTAATTGTTCTTTTATTTTAGTTCTTTTATTTCCTTTTATGTCTTTTAATTGGTCTCCAAGCATGTTTGAGACTAATTAGTTATTTTTGTTAATGATTGTCTTTTTTAGTCTTTTAGGTAATTACTTGGTTAGCAAGTAATTCCTCCCATATAAATACTCATGTACTCCTCATTTGGAGATAGCGTTGATTTGAAATATAAGAAATTCTTATTTCTCTCTATAAAGTTAGGGTTTGGTGTATTTTTTTTATCCATTGACGTGTAGTTTACGTGAAATCCGTAATGAAATTTTATTTTAAAAATTAGTACACGATGGGTGGGGGGGGGGGGGGGGGATCAGCTTGATGGGATTAGTGAAGCCTGAAGGATCCAGGAAAGCTTCATCCTCGAAAAGTGTTAATAAGGTCTTTATGCAAAAAGTCCGCAAGCTCAATACTAGAAAAATTCAACTCAATTACAATTAAATGCTTCATCCTTGAAAAGTGTTAATAAGGTCTTTATGCAAAAAGCCCACAAGCTCAATACTAGAAAAATTCAACTCAATTACAATTAAATGCTTACTAAGTGGTTAAGCAGGCTAACCATAAACTTTATAATAGGGAACTCATAAAACATGACTTGAATCCTAGGGCCAAATTATATTTAAGGGAAATTCTATGTAGGTCCTAAAAGCGAGGTGTTCAATACACCAGGTCCCAACCACTAAGTCGAAATTAAGTCCAGTCTATGCGAAAAACTTGTTTATAGATCGTGGCTTGTTATTAAACCTTTAGAAATGAACCTATTAACCAAGGATTTTTATTGCTTTAAACATCTATGTTGCCCCAGATATTGTGAGTGTTATGTCATATAAGCCTTCAAAGTGTACCGATATGCCCATGTTTATTAAGCAAGTATTTCATTAATCCCTATTATTGGAACTAACTCATAAGCTTTGTATATATTGAAGTGTAAAGAGGGTAGTTCCCTAAATGCTGATTACAAAGTAGGTACAAGTAATATATATATATATATAGTCAGGCTCTCCAACATATCTCCTAGCAACAAACCTATGAACATACCCATTTTTTAAAATAGTAAAAAAAATAATTTTGAGATGATATTATTATATGGGTTCATGATATTTCAGTGTGCCCTTGTAAAAAAAATCAACTGAAAATAATGTTTTTTGTTATTTTTAAAAAATAAGACAAAAAACCAATAGTTTTTACCCTTTAAAACTGTCGGTTTTTTTACCTATTTTTTAAAAATACCAAAAAAACATTATTTTGAGTTGAATATTTTTACAGGGACACAATGATATATCATGAACCCACATAAAAAAATATCAACTCAAAATTATTTTTTTACTATTTTAAAAAAATAGGTATGTTCATAGGTGTGTTTAATGAGGTATGTTGGAGAGCCTGACTGCATACCCATATAGAGATAGGATCACAAGTGGACCTAAAAAGCGAACTTTTTAATGGACCTTAACAAAAAACACCTAACAACCCATTAATTTCAATTCCTATGTTGTAATTTGGTCCGCGTCAGCGGCTAGGACACGCGTGTGACCCGAGACCCCCTTACCCCCCACCACCACCACCACCATGGCAGACCACTAGTTAAAATAAATTAAGTTGCTGGAACGTCTACTCAGGGGTAAGGGCTGCCATGGTTTGAGGTGGGGTAGTAAAAAAAATATTCGATCAACACGCGTGTCCGTTGCCACTGGCGCGAACCCATCACAACATAGGAATTAAAATTAATTGGTTGTTAGGTGTTTTTTATTAAGGTCCATTAAAAAGTCCGCTTTTTAGGTCCACTTATTATCCTCTCCCATATATATATATATATATATATATATATATATATATATATATATATATAGAGAGAGAGAGAGAGAGAGAGAGAGAGAGAGAGAGAGAGAAGAAGGGAGGGAGACATAACCATAATGATATAAAGAGACAATAGGGGTAATACTCAATCCCGGACGGACCACTCGAGAGCAGTGGTCGATAGAGAGAGAGGGCACAAAGACCGATTGATAGGTTACTAGGCAACCCCAAACACCTTTAATGCTAAAAGTAAATGTAAAGAAGGATCTAACACCAACTTTCAGAGGATGTTATTTCTCTGGAAATAAATGACAGATGACAGAATGAACTTTTTTTAGAGTTCAGTTGCGTTTTAAGGTAAATGAAAATTGATATATCTGTAATAAACGAGTGAAAATGGCTTTTTATGGAGGACTTTGGGCAGGAAAATGGCTTGAGTAGGTTTTCAAGTATTGTCTTGAATTGGACGCGCATTAAATAAGCATTCCATGCGAGGGATGACCTTTCAGTAGAGCATTAAATGAATATTGTGGGTATCTTTCTAGAAGACTGCCTGAGGTTAGCTGAAAGTAACAACTCTCTGTAAATACACTGTGATTGGTACTTTGTTGCAGATCAGGTAAAAGACTGTAGTAACCGAGTAGATATCTCTCGTGGGGCTGAAATAGATGCCTGTCTCTACTGTCATGTGGTTGGGTTAAGAGCCCAACAAAACCCTGCTTTCTTTCCTCCAAACCAAAATTCTCAAGATGCTTCAATTGCCTTGAGCTGGTGGATTAGCATCCACTTGATTTTATTGAGTAATTGCTTTATATCAACTCGAGTAGTTGGGTCCAAGACGTACTCCACATTTTCCCTGGTATATAAGGGTATTTAAGTGAAATGACCACTTGAAATTTTCCCTCACACTTCTCAAACATGGACTCCCACAGATTGTCAAAGTTTAAGCTTCAAGAGATTCTTTGTTTGGTTGTGAAAAACTATTCTTACCGGTGGCTGTCATGTCACTGTTGAAGGTGGTGCCCACCTGTGTGGCCAGGATCAAAGGAAGCTGAAAAGGAACCATACGTTGATAAGATAAATCAGTAGCATGTAAGCCTTTAATTGCCTGTTCACTTCCCATTCTAATGCTGGTCATCACGCATGTGTGTGGGGGGTGGGTACACCACATGGCGCTCAACTAGTGGCCTACTCAAAGAGCATGTGCCGATTTACGGGATTCGAGAAGCCATTGTCCCATTTTCTGTTCTTGTCTTACGATCTTTGCTTATGTACATCATGTCTTGGATTTTTTTATTTTTTTCATTTACCATCCTAAGCCATTAGGGATAAAAAGTAAAGAGTGTTTTCTCCCTTCCATCCATCTTATTCTTCAAGCTTTATCTTCTTCTTCAACGGAACGATGAACAGTCAGTCAACGGCAAACTTTCCGCAAAGGGCTGTAACCCCAAGACGTGAGCTGTTTGCTGGAGTACTGAAAAGCCCTTTTCTTTGTGCCTGAGAAGATACTTTTGCATTTAGATGTCTCTCATTACCAACTTTGGACCTTCTACGTCTATTGTTGTCCCTATGTTGGTCAGCCCCGAGTTGGTTCCTGTGGAGGATGCTTCCATCGTCATCCCTAATTCTATTCTCGGGGAGGCTATCGGGAGAGGTGATTGTCCTTGTGTGAACGTTGGTTTCTCGGACCTTTCTCTACCCTGAAGAATGGTAAGAATGAACAAACTTCCTTTTGAATGATTCTTCTTATCGTGCTCGTTTGATGGAGGCGGGGTTGGTTCTCTCACTTAAGGCGTTTAGCGATATTTCGCTAAAAAGAAACCCTAACACCTTCTTAACTCTGATTTCTGGGTGGAATAAAGATACTACTTGAGCGAGTTCACAGTGAAATTTGGGGGTATTTGTGAGATGGAACCTCTCGGTAGGTATGACATGTCCCAGTAGTTGACCAATTCAGAGTTTGAAATTGTTCGAACTCTGAATGGTATACGGCTTCTGTACAAAGGTATTCCGGGAACTATTTTTGGTTCTAAATCTTCATACGGTCAATGGCACCATTAAGTGTTCAAATATGATGTGAAAATTTGCCAAGAACTACCTACCGTTGAAAGGCTCTTGTGAATAATCTTCTCAGAAAGGACAGGGATTTTCTTGCAGCTTAGTTTTTGGCCGACCTTAGTCGTTTTCTTATAACCGGCAAGCCTGTCGATTGCCCAAGTAAAACTGCTCTTCTTGGTGGCAGCCAGGCTCTCTTGGGCGTCGTTTGTCTGTAGCTTTCTTGGTCCTCGGCAAGCCATACGTTTGGTTAAACCATGGACATGTGGACATGGATAGTTTTATGAGTTGTTATGACATGGTGAATTTTGCACCTGCCATGCTTCTCCTGGTCTTCTTTTAAAAGAGGTTTCAGCACTTTGTACCTCATTTAATTGAATTGGTGAGTTCTTCTACTGGCTACTTCTAGCAAGAATTACTAGGTGGATTAGCAAACCCACTAGTTCCGCTTTACTGCCAAGATAGATAAATACATTCGTTTTAACTTTCTCCCCCACTGTGATAATATTGGTCCTCGAGATGATGTCTATCCTCACTCAACCATGCCAGTCCCTTGCAAGGACTGTTTGCTTAGCTCTTCCTTCTTTTCTGTCTGTTTTGACTGACTTGGCCAAAGGCTTTGCTGTTTATAACCCCATATAATTGCTCAGAAGCTTGGGTATGATCAGGGTGGTGTCCATTGCAATGTGGTGGCAGTGAAGTTGATTTTGATGGGGATTTCTTTAATTCTTAAGCCAATTTAACCAGGATGGGAGCGTTGAAATGTAATGAGAAGGTCGGTAACATGTCCATTCCTTAGTGCTTTCGAGTGGGTGCAGTGAACAGTCAATGGAATCTTTGGCGGTATAGGCAAGCCCAATCTCTTCCCTCTTTTGTTCAAGGAGACCCTATCCACCCATTTATGGAAAAGGTTTCCAGCAGGGACTTAACGTTGAGAATAATAAAGAGGGGCCCAAGATGGTGCATGTTGGAGTACACCGAGTGGTTTTGTGAAGATCTTACCCCTAACCCCAGGAATCCTGAGCAGCTATTCCACCAAGAAAGTGCCCATAGTTACCCCTGTTTCCATGGCGAAGAGCAGAGGAAAGGGAAAAGAGAGAGCTGAGACCTCTCAAGGGGAACGTGCCGAACAATAAAGTGCTTCCGGGGAAGAGGCAAATCCCATTATTATTGATGATTTATTTTTGGTGACAATGAAACAAGAGCGAAGGAGACGATGAGTTCGAAGGGCAAGCAGAAGTAATAAGCTAAAGAAAAGACAAACGCCTTGGCCACTCCCCAACCCAATTGATTGATGAAGGAACTAAGGAAGAGGGGGTACGATTCCCTTCTTTCTTCCCCTTTGTTGATGTGTACAGATATCTCTTCACCACCACCACCACCCCAACAACAGGGGTGGGGGGATGGAGAGAGAGAGAGAGAGAGAGGATTTACCTCTTTTTTATTTTGTTATTTCTAGTATTATCTGTTAGATTATTCTTAGATAATTAGTTTTATTAGTTAGTGTCCACATTTATTTAGGTTTATCTAAGTGAATTAGTCAATCATTTTAATCCATTAATTATAATGAAATAATTGTGTGTTCGCATCAAATGGTATCAGAGCTATGTCGATCATACTCTCGACCAATATGCTGCAAAAGAAGCCTGAATGGGTGGAAGAGGTTGTTCACTACAACTCAGATTTAAGCTTTGGTGTCCCTCCCTCCACTTGCTTCGGCCCCCTTTACACCACCACCAACAGCCCGCTGTTGACAACGGCGGGAACCACTGGTAGCCGGCCATCGGCACACAATTCGACACTCCACTCCCATGGATCCCCGCATGTTCCATTCTCTCCCCAATGTGTGTACCAGAAAGAATCTTCGCTGTCGTGAATCACAAAGACGTCGTTCCCCGCCACCGATCCGCTGCTGGAGCTTCCGCTACCCTCCACTTTGCGCCCCCTACCCCTTTGTCCTTTCCTATTTTTTTTGGCATATGGTGCCAACCCTGCACAAAATGCCTTCGTTGGACCTTTTCCTGGCGTCGCCATCCTCAGGCGACCTCAGTCGAACCCTCACCGGGACTACTCGACCTCCGACAAGTCCTACCGGAGCTCCAACAACCCACCACCGTTATGAAACAGCCCCAAACCCACACCTACCCCTTTACGCTCTTTAAGCCGTCAAGCAAACCCTAGATCAACCGATCCCCAACCATTTCCGGAGCATGGAAACCCTCGCTGATGATCGTCAGTGCTCGCTGGAAACTCTCAATCTGAGCAGGGTCGGTATTCCAATCAACAGCGTTGCTTTTATGATAACCAAAATAGTTGAGTATGATGACATTTGGAAGTAGCTAAAAATCTATTGAAATATGTTTTTTTTCCTTTGCATGTATATGTTGTGGGAAAATATATCGGAAAATTTAAAGATGTTCTGAGTAATGCTTGAAAAATAAAAACTTTGTTAACCTGCCCTCAAGCAATGCACTGACAGCAATAGTAATCCCATTGGTAGTAACATAAAATGCTTTTCGTCATGTTATGGAAGCCATATTCAATGTTCGTTTAGGATAAAAAGACCACTGCTAATGAAAGATTTGCAAAGCTTTGGGCATACAGGCCAGTGGCGGAGCCACTGTTTAACTGTGCGTGTGCTTGGTTTTTGAGAAGCACATTATATATATATTTGTCATTTGACAACATATATATAATTTCTTCGATAAGCACATACATAGGTATATCATATGTCATGAGTTTGTATATACATATACAGAAATATGGTCCCATGGCACCCCCTGCTTGGACTCGGAATTTTATCTTCTAAACTATAATCATTTTGTTACTACAAAACATGCGTCTTTTTGCTACAGTTGAAGAAGCTCCAATCTAGAGTCTTTCGACTAAAAGTCTATATGGGAATTGAGTGTGAATCTTAGTTTAGTTGGTGTAGAGCTACCGGGCTAGGCCTGACAACGGATCATACAGCTTCTGTTTTGTGTGTATATTGATATCACCCGAGCCTAGCCCAGTTATATTCGTGTATAGTTGGTTTAATGTCATAACAGGTTCATGTTGTGTTAAGTCATGCATTTGATTCAATTTTGGTGGGTTCATTTGGTGTTAGCGGATTCGTGTCACCCGTTTTTATAATCATGTGTCTAATGGGTCAACCCGTTAACGACCCAAACGAGTTAAGACTAAACCCAAACCCTCTAACTTCATGTCAACAAACTGAGTAAAGTATGGCCACTTGTATATAGAGGTAGGAATGCGTGGAGTATGGTTGACTATTTGTGTTTGGAATACTGTTTATGCTGATTTTTCTTTGGTTATGCCTAAATTGGTGGTTTGACTAAGTTCAGTGAGTTTCAAGGATTGAAATTACAAGATTGGTATTATGAGAAATTCACTATCCCAAATCTTTAAAAAATGTAATTTATTTTTTTAATTGTTCTCTTTTATATATATGTTTGTTCGAATATCTCTAGTTGCATCTTAATTAGAAGAATAATAGATTACGTTTATTGCCTTTGGAGTTAATATGTTTGTTTGTTTGTTTTTTAACAATTGTCATTTTGTTGTTCGAGTAATTTATCAATTGGTCACTAACCCAAACTACAAGCCAAATTTACAGCTTGTTGGGAGTTTAAAAGCAAAGAGAAAAGAAGAAAAAGTTGAAAGTGCATCTTTTCTATCGTTTGCGAACTTAACTATGAGAGAAATGGAGAAAACGTCTTTTTTTTCAGTTTTAATGAAAACTCTCCCTCCAAATCAGAAAGAGAGTGAAGAGAGTTTGAGTTTGAAGAATTTATTTCATTGACTTTTTTACCCATAAAGATCTTTCATATGCCATATCATGGATAGTGTTGTTGTAAGGGTATAATAGTAGGTTTTTTTTTTTTTTTGCTTCCTTTATTTTATTTTCAACTAACAAATAATGAGGAAAGAAAGTAACTTCCTCTTCGCAAACTCAAAAACCAAAGGAAGAAAGTCACGATCCTTTCTCTTCTCTTTCTTGACTTCTCTTCTCTCCAAAACTCCCAAACTTGTTAGTCCATCTTATTTTTAAAACAAACAATACTCCTTACCATAGATAGTTACCAAATATGCTCAAATCTCCCCTTCTCTTGACTTTTGTTGTGGTTCGCTAGTCACGAAGTTGCGTTAGAGTTTTATGGGAGTCCAGGAATTTGGAGTTGGCGGATAGTTTTTCTTCGCTGTCGCGAAGCCTCTTGGCTATAGTGAACAGGCCATGGAGTGGAAATGAAAGGGTGCGCAACTGGGTTAAGTGAGTGGCATTTCGGGTTTTTGTCAGATATATCTTCCACATATAAAGGATTGTTTGAAGGTGTTAAACCCTTAAGTGTTGCAGCTCCTTTGGAGGCTAGAGATAGAGCGTATTCAAGGTGAATGAGAGTCTCCTCCTAAGGTGAGGGTTTTGGGCGAGAGGTGAGGTATTTTCCTCCACCCATTGGTATTGCTCAAAGGGGAAGAGGGGTGAGTGTGAATGTGAGTGTATTAAGGGTGTGCTCTAAACGTATTGTGTGTTGGGTTTCTTACCAAATTACATGGGGAGTGGCATACACTATGTTAGGTACATGGCAAACACTTGTAAGCATTATATTGAGAGGATTTTGGTTTAAAACTTCGATTCACTTGGGTGGAGAATTGGTGTACAATAGCTATTCGAATTTTGGATAGGAAAGTAAAGAGTAAGTGATTTATCCTTAATATTATTCTCTATTGCAAGGGGTTGGAGCAACGGTAAGGTTGCCTCATTGTGACCTAGAGCTCATAGGTTCGAATCGCGAAAACAGTCTATCTGCATATGCATATGCAGGGGTAAGGCTGCGTACATCTAACCCCCCAATATCCTGCAGTGGCGGGAGCCTCGTGCACTGGCTTTGCCCTTTGCCCTTATTATTCTCTATTGTTGATGTGAATAAAGGGCCTCTTCGTCATTTTGTCATTTTTTTGTCTTTTTTTTTTTAGCATTCATTGTATTTTTCCTTTTATTTAGTTTTTAAAGGAAGGAAGGTTATTTGGCACTTAAGGGACATAAATAAAATTAGATTCTTAGCTTAGAGACCAAGCAACCCCCTTCTTATAAATACTCTTTTGTAGCCTCATTTGGGGCATTCTACCATTTTAAGATGTAAAGATTTGAGAGAGTTTGAGAGAGATTTATCTTTTCTTGCTCCCACTGACGTCATTTACGTCAATTGGTATCAGAGTCTAGTTCGCTCCACCGGTTGTTGTTGTTGTAGTTGTTGTAAAACAAAAACTCGCGGGTCCAAGAAAGATGAACACCTCCACGGCAACTCCTCTCGATCAAATCTTGGAGGCCCACAACCAATTGAAAGCCCAAGTAAAAGAAATCGACGCACGAAAGTCTCCGCCGTCAACCACCACGGACCGCCCCCACACTGCCCCGGTACAATCTCAAAACCCTAACCCTAATTCCTTCATTTCAACCCATTCTACACCTCTACCACAAAGAAACCCTAATTTAGCAAACCCTAACCCAATTTCAATCAAGAAAGCACCACAACTGAGGATGGCGCTCCACCACCATAACCCAATGGCCGGAATTCCAAAAAACTCTCCTCAAAAAGGCCAGACTGCCGAAACAATCCCACCACCTGCCGAAACAGCCAACCACCCAAATCCAGCCACAATCCCAGCCCGATCCACCTCGAAATCAACCCCAAACCACCGGAAATCAGCCCCATACCACCGGATATTTCCTCCGAAGTCGTACAGCCCCAAATCCAGTCCCGCCGAACCAAATCCCGCCAACAGCAACGTCTGAGCCTTCAGTCAGCTTGGGTCGGGAGTTCCGCCGCTCAGACAGCTCTACCGAGAGACATCCGTCACTTCTGGGTCATTCCAACAACTTTCCAGTAGTTCCTTCTCCATTATGTGTTCAAAGGACACCACCCATGATCGGAACGTACTCTCCGACTATCGTCGAGATGATCCGTGACATTCAGGACGCAAAGGATTCAATTTCAACTCATCTTCAACCAAAGGTAACAATTCCGGTAACAAATGAAGCCCACATGCATCTTAACCCAAATCTTGAACACCAAACCCTAGAATTTCGCTCCTCACACATCCCCAATACCCTCGCTTTCCAAAATTCACAAACACCTCCCATATATCCCTCTCCACCACCCAAAATATCCACGCACCACCATATACCTTCACCACACCTTCCCCCACACCGTATTCTTGTTCCCCCCCCCCCCCCCCCATGCACCATCACAACACCCACACAATTACCCCACTCCTCAACATGACTACCCCTTACCTCATATCTCCATTTACCCTCGCCATCATCCACAAAAACACCTCGAACCATCCCATCTTCCCTCCATACCCCCCGCTCTTTCCGTTACCACACACCCCCACTCACCCCACATCGCCTTCCCCATGCTTCCGCCCCCACCTATCCTCCATACCACATCCCCACCCGATCACCCCACCATCATTCTACAAGGGATGCCCGTTATGTTCATTCCGCACCCGTTGACTCCCATAAGCGGTTACGGGAGTGGATTTGTTTACCCCCACATAATGGCCCCCCTTCACCCCGACCCCACTCCGCTCCAAAGTTTGAGCCACCTCCTTACTGAGTGACGCACAGATGTTTCTCCTTTTGACTCTCTGGGCCGAAGGTTACTCCATACGTACCTCTCTCCGAGCTCCATTGCTTTTTGAGTTATCAAAAAGGGCATCAAATAAACCACTGTCCCTACCGTCAGCCGTTGATCCCAGCACCGCCTCCTTCTCCACCACGAGAGATCACTCCACCTCATACTCTCCCTCCACCCGCCCCTTTACCACCACCACCATCTCCTAATCCTCCTCATCCACCGCCTCGAAGACGACCACAGCGAGCATTACTTCCCGAGCCTCCACCAGGCGATGATGACCTAAATGAGGATGCCCTGGCCCTACAGGGTGGCGATACCATTACACAGTTGGCTCTTCAGTTACTCTCGAGGAGCATGCATGGTGACATTCGGGTAGATATCCCGATGTTTGACGGCCACCTACAGCCCGATGTCGTTGTTGATAGGCTTGCTGCCATGAAGCGGATATTTGTGTACAAGCGACTAAAAGGTCGTCGGTGTGTCCTGCTAACAGCCACCAAATTTCAAGGCGGTGGACTGACTTGGAGCAGCGCCGTGTTCTTGAGGGTCGGCCTCCTATACAGACTTGGGCAGACTTGAGCAGAGCTTCGTGCACAGCTGATGACCGCTTTTGTTCCTGCCACCTACGAGCGCGATCTATTTTTGCGAGTCCAGTCTCTTCAGCAGGACACCACAGTCTTGGACTACACCGAGCGCTTTCAGCTTCTTTGTACTCGTGCCCGCCTCGGTGAGAGTGCGAAACAGAGGATCAATCGATATATTGACAGCCTTCAGAACTATATCCAACGTGATCTTGCTTTACGAAACGTCACCTCCTTTGCCAAGGCGATGGAGTACACCACCAAAGTTGAGTCCTTCCATCAATCTGCTCCTCCTCCCCGTGGCCGCTCCACGACAGCTCCTCCAGCACCAGTGACTTCTGCTCCACCTGTGACTCCACCTACTGCAGCTACTCCTACTCCCACAGTTGTTCCTCCTGCACCCACTCACCCTCTAACATTCAAATGTTACAAGTGTGGGGTGATTGGTCATAGAGCTTCAGATTTCTCCCTTCCCAACCGTCGTGCTCTCTTAGCTTCGGGCGATCTTGAGGAGACACCAGAGATTCCACCCCAGCCTGCTCTCATTACTATCCTCGATGGTGACACTAAAAGCCTTCCCCTCTGAGTTCGAGGACGAACTCTTTCAAGGGGGGAGAGTGATGTAAATAAAGGGTTTTTTCGTCATTTTTTTGTCTTTCTTTTATTTTTAGCATTCATTGTATTTTTCCTTTTGTTTAGTATTTTGAGGAAGGAAGGTTATTTGGCACTTAAGGGACATAAATATAATTAGATTCATAGCATAGAGGCCAAGCAACCTTCTTCCTATAAATACTCTTTTGTAGCCTCATTTGAGGCATTCTTCCATTTTGAGAGAGATTTATCTTTTCTTGCTCCCATTGACGTCATTTACATCAATTGCACTTGTAATTACTTCATTTGTATGGTGAAATCAAGCTTCTCTATAAATGTAGCTAAATTGGTGAACTACGTATATCTTGGTGTGCTTGTGTTTGCTCTCTCTTGTTAGCATTTTAATTGCGCTTGTTTATTTTATGGGTAATGGTTGGTCGGCGGTTTGCACAACAAATTGGTATCAGAGAACAAACTCTCTCTCTATCTATCTTTCGCGCACACACACATCTTAGATTTGAAAAAAACACATTGCGAGCTTGACTATGTTGTGTCGTAACTACAATGTGAAACATTAGTTGAACCGGCAATGTTGTAATCAAGGGAGATAACAGTCATGAAGACACAACATGGGTTCGACTTCTACTCCACAACTGTTTCACCTAGATGACAAGGAAGACGAAGACTATTATTGAATCACCATCTCACCTAAAAGCTTGAGCTATTAGGTAGCGGGCCAACAACATAAATCATGCTCCAACACTATTCCTCACGTACGACCCTTGATCTCAAGTGGAGAGACAATCCAAGGTGAATCATGTGCACAAACCATAACAGAGTGCATACTGCACAAATAGAAAGAGAGATCCAAATGAAAGTTGGAAACTTGAACCTAAACCTTGCAAAAACCAATGTTAAAACACCATCTCTTCTAAAAGCTTAACATTATACTGTTAGGTAGTGGGTCGACAATGTATATCACACCTTAACAAAGACGAAGAGCAAGATATGTACAACATGAGGACTTAGAATAGATTTTTCTTCAATGTTCTACATTTAGGAGCTTTGTATAATAAGATTGATAGGCTTACTGGAGGCCTATTGATCTTCTCAGTGGGTTAACAATTTGAGAGCTTTGTGTGGTAACATCGGTGGACTTTGTTGTAGAGAATATGAAAATGCAAAAAATGATGAAGAAGATGACAACAGCGAAACAGGCATAAACAAAGTCGTTCTCCTTCTCACGTTAAAGTCACTTTTTCCATTGCAATTCTTGAGGCCACTTTTTTTTTCTCCACAATGTTTAAAGTCACTTTTTCCCAGCGACTAACCATCTATTTTGAAAATGAGGAATTGTAATATTTACTCGGATATTTCCACCAAGGACTAAACATTTAATTGTCTGTTCTTGTTTTCTTAATTGGTTAGTTTATGTTTAAGATTTGTCTGTCAAGCTAAGGTTCATACATCCACTTTGATACATGATTGAGTTGCAATACACCAAGAAACAATTATTTTGGCTGTTCAATATTTAATATTTTGGTAAGGTTGAATAAATAGTGCTTTATATGTGAAAATTTTGTCTTGAATATTGATTAATGTTATATATTTGTATCTATGAAAATGTCAATATGTGAAATTTTATCAAATAGAAGAAATTTTCTAATAAAAATTACAATATGAGATTAAACATATCAAACAAGCAAAGATAGTTTTTCGTACCTTTCTATCATACTGATATTTGAAGACATCTCTGATAAGCTTGTTTCTGTTAAAGAACAAGGCTTTACAATTTCAGGCTCGTCAGAATTGTAAATAAACGACATCAGCAAAGGATCAGGTGCCATCTTGGACAAAGAAACAGAACAAGACCCTTCAGCAACGGATCGTAGAGACTCATATTCCAACTCTTTTTTCAGTAAAGAAAGAATTGAACCAGAATCGTCACCACATATTTTATTTTTGTGCAGAGTGTAAACTTTTGTCAAGGAAATCAAAAGATAGCATCAAAATAAAAAAATTGAGAGTTGAAAAAGGTTTTGAGGAAAACAAAGCTAAAAGAGCAAATGTAAATGTGTGTCCGCGCTTAAGGCTGTAAACAGGTCAGATTTGATCAGAATCCGACACTTTTAAATTGATTCAGAATCAACTTCAAATTCCAATAATCCGACCACCCGATTACATTCTTACCTGCTTATCAAATCGACCCAATATGCATTGATGTCGATCATGATCCGATCCAATCCGATTAATTATATATTGATGGAAATTAGGGCTATTTTAATATTTTCTTGCATTTGTAGTATTGCATTGTATTTTTCCTTTTACTAGTTATTTAGTATTTTTATTACATTTTTAGTTGTAGCAAGGGTTGAGATGGAAGCTTGTAGAAGATTCCATTAGTTAGTGTTGTCATGGATAAGTTGTCATGACAACTCATACTTAGCTAATAGCTTCTAAAAAGTTTCATTTTGACATGTGATGTATTTAGGAGTTAATTATAACCCATGTGGCATCGTATGGGCTTACATCCGCTCAACCAATAGGAGCTTAGGAGATCCCTTCTAAAATCTTCTCTAGAACTCTATATAAAGAGCCTTAGTCCTTCATATGTATGAAATTCTACATTTGAAAGATATAAAAAAATTCTCTTTCCGCTCTGATACCGATTTTGTTGATAATCCACAAGGTGTTTCTCCTTTCTTATTACTCTTTTTCTGATAACAAGAATTACATGCGCCATATCCCTGGGTAAGAGTTACATTTATAGGGAAAGAAGGAAAAGTGTCATGCAAGACTCTGGAAGACGGTGAAACTCTTCTTCATTATTATCTTGAGCTGCGATCCATTATCCAATCGTGTCGGGCCAGTATTTGACCCGAGTTATTTGAGTCGTTCGGTAAATTCCCCCACAATTGCCCCCAAAGCTCTGTAGCTTGAATAGGACGAAGAGGTTGAAAAATGCGTTGGTTGACCGAGGTGATTGATCGCAGTTTGAGATGGTGTTTTTCCACTCCTGTGAAGAACTTCTTAGGTGAAGATTTTGCTTTATTCTGCCTGTTGGGCTCTTGAAGGGCACGCTTGTGGTTCCTCACATTAGCTGGGGATACGCTGGTAAAACCCCCACTCAAAAATTGAAGCGCCTCTACCAATTATGGCCTGGGTTCTGCTTTAAATGATAAGATGCCTCGAAATTTGAACCAAGTTATCAAAAGTTTTCAACCGCCATTTTGGTCCATCACTTCAAATATTTCTACAAATTACTTCATTTGTAAGTTTCCATATCTCTCGTATCTTCAATTTTTCTTGCAACAATCCTTTAATTTTCCTCATTTCTGCCGCTTTTTCCTTCTGCTCTTAAAAAAATGGTTCACGTTGTGAATGATAGGACTTTAGGGGAATTTAGAAAAAAAAATACGCCAATCCTAATTGGGTAGCTCTAGAGTGTGCCGGTATTCTAGACGATTGCAATGATGTTGAAGGTGGTCACTAGATCCATACCACCTCGGTGGCTGAAGGGGTATAACGTTTCCCCCAATCAACTCTTCTTAGAGTTTTGTGAATTATTTCACGAGGTTCCTGCCTAGTGATCTCCAAAGACATGGAGGATCGTGAATGGCGTTCACATTATAAATGAACTGTATGGAACTCAAATAGGGATTTCAAAAATCAAATATTGTTGTTTATGGTAAAAAACGAATGATGTCTTTTATTTGAAGGCAAGAAAAGTAAACAAGGTTTTAGTTATCAATCTTTCTGATTCCAACAAAGGACATTGGTCAAGGATTCATTGCCAGAAATTGACAATATCCACCCATTCCTGATGAACCATACAAAGGTTTTTTGTGCTCTACTAGGGAGAGGAAAATAGGTTGATGATACTTTTTCTTCAAATTATGATGTTGCTGATTGGATGAAATAGATACTAATATTTAATTTCTTTGTTGTTCGGTTGGGTCAAAGAAAAAGGAGCCTTCTCATTTTAATCGTGAGGAGCTGATTAAGGTTAGGAAGCTAAGGAGGCCTTTAGTTCCAGGTGCAAAGCATCCTATGTCGGCGTCCTTTTTGCTCAAGTATACCAGCTCTAAGTCCAGCTTCACAGCTAGGCATGTGGATTCAGTTCATGAGATACCAGTCCCTCAACTAGTGAGGGGTCTTCCAGAGCTTCTACCTCGTCCTCTTTTGAACCTGTGAATGTAAATACCATCCCTACCGCTGAGGAGGAAGATATGGCTCCAAAAAAGAGGAACCTTACTCTTGTGAATGATTCTGATATCCCTGCCTCCCCAAAGGCGTTGCCAAAAGGGAGGTGGTCGGAGGTCCCTCCAGCTCATTATCTTAAGAATTCTCCCGTGAAGGAGAAGGCGAAGAAGGATAAAGTCACTCCCTCTTCTTCTGTTGTTGTTCCCACCAAGAAAGTGGATGCCCCCCCCCCCCCCCCCCCCACGCAGGGAAGAGCCACCAAATCATGTCGGTGGCTACGAACCCGTCTTTGGCCCTTGGTCTGCTGGGGGGCCATTTTGGCGCTGGACCAAGAGCGGGCCGACAGGCTGACCTCCAATCAGCTTTCTTCTCACGCCACGTAGGCATTATCTCTGGTAAGTCTAATAACTTTTGGTTTAACTGCCTCTTTATTTTGATCTCTGCATTGACTTATGGTTGTTTTATCTTGGCAATTTGTGGCAGACTTTATTGCCATGCTCGGCAGAGGTGCCAAACAAGTCAAGACTAACGATAACCTAATGAAGGCCTTGGACAAATCTCAAGAGTCTTTGGTCGCTGCCAAAAAGGCGTACAATGACGAGAAGAAGTCCATCGACTTAGAAATATCCATGTTAAAGACAGAGCTTGACAAGTTAAAGACGGAACGTAATATGCTGAGGAAAACTATTGAAGATCATATTCATGCCTTGGCAACGGCAAAAGATGACACCTTTGATCAGGGATACGTGGAGGCCTTCACCCAGACCAAGAAACCGTTGGTTTTCATTTGAAAGTCGAATTTTAAAAAAGACTGGAATGCAAGCCTGGTCAAAACCAATGTTCCTTCTGAATCCGAGCTTTTTAAGAGCATGATTCAGATTCTCCACCAAGGGAGGAAGAAGGAGACAAGGCCTCAAGTAAAGATCAGCCAGAGGTCGTGGGTGATCAAGAGATGGTGGATGCCGATCAAGGCAAAGTTCCAAAGTCCAAAAAGCAGGTGAAGGAAAAAGAAGGCCAAAGCAAGTTAGGATTAGCTTAGCTCCCAAAAATCCTTATATTCTTATGTTTTTTAGTGTTTGTAAAGGCTTGCCCCACCCTTTGATCTAATGAAAAATCCTCAATGTTTGAAATTGTGATTCTTATAGCTTGAAAATAGGACCATATGGGTCCCACCTTCTCCAGAGATTGATGACCTGAATTTAATACTTGGTCAGGATGCCAGTAGCTAGGCTCGTGGCGTTTTTTTCTCTGTTCGACAAGCTCTTCAAAAAATGACAAGCGTTTTTGACAAACAATCTCATTTGTCCGCGAGTTTGAAGAGTGACATTAGGGATGTCAGGGACGTTGGGGAGCTATTGCAGAACGAAAATATTTCTCTAAGGGAAAAGCTAGGAAAAGCTGAAGAGAACACAAAGAGAGATGGTGTGATCAACGTCCCTCTCGATGCAATTTCGCTTCAGTTTGCGAAAGATTACTCGTCGGTACATGATAATGACGATGAGTTTAGGCCACACTCTAATGATAGACGAAGAGTTGCAAGTTGTCGATATGATAACTCATCGAAGATGAACCCTTTGTGCCAGGACGGTATATGTTCACTTCGTAATTCTGTTGGTATAAGCTTTTTGTAAAATGAATGCTCTATGACATTTTCAGTCAATTCCATGTTTTGCATTTTTCCATCTTTTATGCCGAGCATGTTTTTATTGTTTGTCTTGCCGTTTTAGATTGTGTTTTCCCACAACCTTGAGCCTAGGTCAAAACACTGGCGAAAATGCACCTGATTGCAGGGTCATCTACCCGTTCAGAATTTTTAGCCGACCAAAGTCGGGGCGCTTAATGCTTTGGGATCCCCCTTAGGTCTTTTGCTTGCCAAGGCAACTCATGATGCTTTCGTGTTTACTATGACAAAAACATAACCTTCAAGTTTTGATTAAGTGTGATCATACTAAGGCATTCATGTCAACGATCAAACTTTGATCGGACATAATGATAGTTCATGAATAAAAAGAATTGGTCTGCCATTTGGAACAGTAATGAACATTTGGAACAATAATGAAGTTAATTGCATTAATTGAACTTAAAGTATTATAGGAAACATAACCTTAAAACTTGAAATAAAGCTATGAAATTTGTGACAAATAAACTTGCCAGAAATAAAATTTCCTAAGATTGGCCGCATTCCAAGGCCTTGGGCTCTCACTGCCCCCCATTGTTTCCAAATGGTAGGGTCCCTGGAGATCGTCTTTAACGATTTTGAATGGACCTTCTTAGTTAGGACCTAACTTTCCATCTGAAGGCTTCTTCGCACTGCCGAGCACTTTCCGAAGGACGTAGTCTTCGGTCTGGAACCTTCTTGGGTTAACACCTTTGTTGTATTGCTTGGCCAACTGTTGTTGGTAGGAAGCTAACTTGATTTGATGTAAATAAAGGTGCGGAAGCATAAAAGAAATCAAAACTACACAACAACAACAATAACAAAGGAAGTTTCACAAATGGGTCTCAATTTCTCTCTATTCTCATATTATCATATTGTCAAAAGTGACACAAATAGAAGCCTTTGGGCTATTTATACAAAAAGGTACAAAGGGTAAAAAGAGTTAAAAGTACAAGAAATGATAAAAGGCGTTTATATCCCTATGCTCCTGCATCATTCTCTCCCCTTGAGAAGGCTTTGTATACGCCGCATACTGACAGAAGAAGTCGGGGTCAACATGCTGCAGAGTGGCCTTGGTGATTCAAGAATCCTCGGCCTCGGGGCGGCAAACCCAACGGACCAAGTAACGTGTGTAATCTCCCGACGAGGACGATACAAGCTCGGAGTCTAGGATACCCTCAATGCGGTCGACATGCGAGCGGACCGGGTGGGCAGTGGTCGTGGGAAGGGGAAGGGGAGGGGCATGGGTGCCTCAGAATGGGGAAAGATTCGCCACACTGAACGTGTTGTGCATGCGAAACTCAGGAGGAAGGTTAACCTCATAGGCATTCGGCCTACAAGTTCGAATAATCGAAAAAGGACCAAAGCGGCGCACAAGGAGCTTATTGCCTTTGCCTAGTCGTCGCGCCTTCTGAAAGTACACCATAACCATATCACCGAGCTGGAAGGAAACAAAACGGCGGTTCTCATCAGCGGCCTTTTTATACGAGGCATAGATGGTCTGTAGTCGCGCGCGGACGTCGGCATGAATGGAAGTCAAACGAGTAGCAAATTCCTCTGCGGAGGGGAATATGGGCATTGTCGGTGGAAGCTCGGCTAGATCAATGGGTATGATGAATGACTGTCCCAACACAATCTGAAATAGGGAGAGGCCGATAGAACGGTTGACAGCGTTATTGAAGGTAAACTCGCCTGGACAATCACTATGTCCCACTTGCGGGGATGCTTCGATATCAAACACCGCAATAGGTCACCTATACTCATATTGACCATCTTCGTCCTTCCGCAACAGTCGCCACAGGGTATGCCAAAAATGGCCAGTAAACCGCACATCTTTGTCGGAAGTAATATTGCGTGGTACCCCGTGTAAACGGACAACCTCGCGAAAGTACAATGTCGCGACATGGGAGGCATTTGTCGTGCGCGTACAAGGGATGAAATGAGACATCTTGGAGAACCGATCCACAACTACCAAGATGTAGTCATAACTTCTGGAGGTACGGGGTACCAGACAATGAAATTCATCGAAACATCCTGCCATGATCTCTCAGGTATCGGTAACGGAGTATACAGGCCGGCATTAGAATGCTAACCCTCGGTTGTCTGACAAGTATAGCAATGCCGAATGAAGGCGTCAGCATCCCGCCGCATCGTTGGCTAATAAAAGCGGTCCCTCAACATCAAGTGGATACGTGGCTACCCCAGGTGACCCGATAGCCCTCCCCCGTGAACCTCTGAAATGATCTTCTCCCGTATAGAAGAAGAGAGAATACATAAAGTTATCCCCCAGTGTAAAAATCCATCCTGTAAGAGGTACTCGCCCGAGGCAGCATTGCCCTAATGACACGCGGAAAAGATCGGGCTGAACTCCACATCCGTCGAATAAAAGTCTCGGATCTCATCAAACCCAAATACCTGACTCCTCAGAGTCACCAAGGTATGCGCTCGCCTGCTAGGAGCATCCGCTACTAGGTTCTCCTTCCCGGGCTTGTATAGTAAATGGAATGTGTAGCGCTGAAGGTAGTTCGTCCACTTGAACTCAGTGCTCGTAGAAGTACTCATCAAGTTTGTGATGGGAGCCATAACAGTACTGAAACCCGCTATAAAGCGTCGATAAAAACCTACGAGCCCGTGAATGCTGCGGACCTAGGGCACTGTGGTGGGTGTAGGTCAATATACTATCGCCTGAATCTTAGCGTCGTCTAGTCTGACACCATCTCCAAAAACAACATACCCTAAGAAAGTGACTGAGGGAACCATGAAGGCGAACTTTTTAATGTGAGGAAAAAATGTTCGGCCCGTAGATCAAAGTAGACTACTACAAACTTGTCCAAAAAAGGACGCAAAATCTGGGTCATCACCCTCATAAATGTGGAAAGGGCATTGGAGAGGCCGAAAGGCATCACTGTCCACTCATAAAGCCCATCCTTTGTCTTAAATGAGGTCTTCCACACATCACCGGCCTCATACGTATCTGATGGTACCCGTTCTTCAAGTCGAGTTTGGAAAAGATCGTCGCACCATGGAGCTGGTCTAACATGTCCTCTAGCCTGGGCATAGAAAACCTATATGAGATCTTGTTAATAGCGCAACTGTCAACGCACATACGCCAGCTCCCATCCTTCTTGGGAGCTAATAAGGTTGGCACTGCACAAGGAGACATGCTCTCCCTAATATAGCCCTTATCACATAACTCGGTGACCTGCCACTGCAACTCAGCATGCTCTGTAGGTGACATGCGATAATGGAGAATGTAGGGGAGTTGCGCCTCAGGCACAAGATCTATAGCATGTTGTATGTCTCGAAGGGGGAAGATCATCGGGAGGAATATATACATCCACGTACGAATCCAATAGGGCCTGGACAAGTGAAGGAACGGATGTCTCTAGTGTAGAAATGGGGCTAATGAGCGCGTAGCATAATTCCGTCTCCGCGGTCTCTATAGCTAACTCCTCATGCGAGACTATCAAGGCATAGAGGCGTGCTATCGGGAACGGCCTCATGGGGCGGAGGAAGAAATTCCTCTCCTTGTGTTTGAACGAGTAAGTGCCAGCTCGTCCGTCATGCATGCTACAACGATCAAACTGCCAGGGTTTTCCCAAAAATAGGTGACACACCCGCATGTCTACCACGATACACACCACCACATCATGATAGTCCCCGATGGAGAAGGTTACTCGACATTGATGGCTCGGGGTAATAGTGGTACCATTACTCAACCATCCAATTCGGCACGGATAGGACAGAGACTCTGTAGGAAGCTTGAGTTTATCTACCATTTCTTATGCCACCAAATTACCACTGGCCCCTCCATCCATGATCACCGTACATAGCCTCCCTCTTGCGGTGCAACGAGTAAAGAAGATACTCGTGCGGTTCCACATGTCGTCACTAGGAAGAGATGCCTGGGGGTCCACCGAAGTCGTGATCATGACGGTGTGCATAAAAGCGGTAGAAACATCGGCAAGTTTAGCTTGAGCACAGCAAAAAGAATCACGGGGCCTGCAAATGGATTGTGCGATAGATAGAGGTATATCGATAGAGATGGGGAGGATGCCCAATCAGGCACATCCCTTGAATAAAGGGTTACGGTTTATAGTTGTATTGGATTTTAGGATTTCTTGAGGATGGGGAACATAGGGTTTAGGGTTTAATTTTTTTTTAGGAAACGGGGCAAATAATAAAGGTGGGTGTTTCTTGGATAGATCCGGTTGATGGGTCGAGGTTAGAGTTCAAGATTCGGGTGGAAATGTTAGGAGAAGAAAAGGGGGGTTTCGTGCTTCTCGAGAGGGTGAGATTAACACCGCGACCCAAGGGCGGTACTGGTAGGGTGGCCTAAGCCCTGAGCTGTACTGGAGTCCATCGGGTGGTTCGCCTGGGCAGGAGGTGGGTATGTCAGAACCGGGTAGGTTCGAAGCAGCCGCATGAAACCCTAGGGTTTTAGCGGCAGCGACGAGGCTAGAGGGGACTCCGACCAATGGGGAGGGGTTTCAATCTTGGCGGTGAGGTGCGACGGTGAAATTTTGGCCTTCGCCTGGTCTAAAGTGTTGACCGACCCCCTCGGGGCTATCCTGGCCACAGTCCAGTGGAGATTCTAGGTCCTGGTGATTGTCCGGTGGGTGTTCGCCAGTATCTCCACCACTAACCACCGTTGGATCAGTGGTTGTAGGGATTGGGTTTGATGGGATCCGTTCTTCATCATGGCAGCAATTTGGGGCTTCTATGGTAGAGTTTCGAGGATAGGTCGTGTCTCTCCTAGGTGAAACCAACCCGAGTCCCAATCTTCAATAAACATGTTTGATTCCAAGAACAAGCCGAGCTCTGATACCAATTTAATGTGAATAAAGGTGCGGAATCGTAAAAGAAATCTAAGCTATACAATAACAACAACAAAGGAAGGTTCACAATGGGTCTCAATTTCTCTCTCTATTCTCACATTATCATATTGCCAAAAGTGACACAAATAGAAGTCTTTGGGCTATTAGTACAATGGGTAAAAAAAGCTAACATACAAGAAATGATAAAAGGTGTCTATATCCCTATGCTCCTGCATCATGATTAAGGTTTGTTTCCTTCGTTCATCGGCTAGGTGGTTGAGCTCGGTCTTTATGATTTCTCGATTTAAGTCTTGGTCGCCAATTAAAGTCTTCATGATTGGCAAGCTAGCTTTCAAAGGGATAATAGTCATCCCCAGTTGACCATTACTACGATATACGCAAAGGACGTGGGTAAGCTCGTCTACCCAAGCACCTTTTACCTTTTCCAACCTCTTCTTTATGCCATCGAGCACTGTTTTGTTGGAAATCTCGACTTGGCCGTTGCTTTGGGGGTAGGCCACTAAGTTGAAGCGGTGCTTGATGATGTGGTTGTCGCAGAAGCTTTGAAATGACCCGCTTTCAAATTGCATTCCATTGTCCATGATGATCATTCTTGGGATGCCAAAAAGAGTAATGATGTTCCTCCAGATTGAATCTGATCATATAAGTATCTTTGATGTTCGCCAATATTTCTGCTTCAGTCCACTTTGTGAAATAGTCCGTGCCGACCAGGAGATACTTGCGATTTCTTGGTGTTGTAGGTAGTGGGCCCACGATATCCAAACCTCACTAAGTAAATGACCATGGTCTAGTTAATAATTTTAAGTCGCTGGCTCACCGGTGAAGCATGGGCAAGAACTTTTAACACTTCTCTAATCTTCTGGCGTAGGAGATCGCATCCCTCGGCATGTACGGCCACCAGTATCCTTCTTTAATATCCTTCTTTAATTTCTCTGAAAGCCATGGATCTACCCCCCGCGTAGCTCCCACAAATGTCGTCATAAGGTTCATACAGGACTTGGTCAACGTCAATTGGGTGCATGCATTGAAGGTAGGGACCTGTGAAAGACCTCCTATAGAGTTTGCCTTCAGGTGACAGGTAGAAAACGAGCAGCATTTGTCCTAACCTGGGGGGCTTGTTTCTTATCGGATGGTAAGACGTCCCCTTGCAATTAAATTGTGATCGGATCCATCCAGCTAGGAGCTTTCTGAATGACAAGGACTTGTTCGGTGACGTTTGGTTTTACAATACTGAGCTGAGCGAAGAACTCTACCTTGATGGTTCTTTTTCGATCGGAGTTCACTATCGATCCTAAAGCGGCTAAGGCATCGGCATAACTGTTGTTCCCCGAGGGAATTATTGAATGTGGACCCTATCGAACTTAGTAATTAAGTCTTGGGCGACCTGCAAATACGCTGACATTCGCTCGTCTTTGGCACTGCACTCTCCTGACACTTGGTTGGGCACCAGCCTTGAGTCATAATAGATGTCAAGGTGACTTGCACCCAAAGAGAAGGCTTTGCGCAACCCGAGGGCTTCGTACTCGGCTTCATTGTTGGATGCTTCGAAGCTAAGTTTGATCCCCTGTTCGATAATAGTCTTTTTAGGAGGAATGAGTATAACTCCCACTCCTGCCCCCCTCTTGAATTAGAGGCTCAGTCTACACAGAGTCCACTTTTTGAATTAATCAAACTCTTGGCTGAATAGCTGGTCGATGAAGTCCTTATTGCTAAGCTCTTCTTCCCTTGTGAACTCGGCAATAAAGTCCGCTAGTACTTGGCCCTTTATCGTGAACCTTAGTTGATAGTGAATATCAAACCTTCCAAGTTCCACCGACTATTCGGACATTCGTCCAGATAGGTCGACTTTTTCGAGAACTGCTTTGAGCGGGAAAGAGGTGATAACTATGACTGAGTGAGCTTCAAGGTTGGCTTAGGTAGGTTTTTATTTCACTGAGTGCCTTCGAGCATTCCTCATCCCAGTTTAGGCATTTTTCCTTTTTCAACAGTTGAAAGAATGGTCGGCACTTCTCGAATAATTTGGAGATAAAGCGGTTGACAGCTGCCAGTATTCCCGTTAATCTTTGAATATCGCAAAGTGTCTTTGGCGGCTGAACATTGTTGATTGCCACAATCTGGTCGGGGTTGGCTTCAACCCCCCTTTAGCTGACCAAGAGGAAATTCTCATATTGGACTCCGAAGGAGCACTGACTGCGTTGAGCTTCATCCTGTCATATCTGAGGATCTCAAAAGTTTTTTCCAAATTCTATAGGTGGTTGGCTTTATGCTTGATTTTGACAAGCATGTCTTCTATACAGACCTCCATGGTGTCTCCTAGCTATTCCTCGAACATTTTTATTACCAATTGTTGATACGTAGCTCCTGCATTCTTCAGACCAAAGGGCATGACTTTGTAGCAGTATAGACCGAGAGTGGTAATGAACGAGGTTTTGTCTTAACCGGGGCCAAACAAAGAAATTTAATGATCCCCTGAGTACGCATCCTGGGAACTCATCCGTTCGTGGCTAGCCGTGGCGTCGACCAATTGGTCAATCTTCGGCAAGGGAAAGCTATCTTTGAGACAAGCTTTGCTGAGGTCGGTGAAATCTATGCACACTCTCCACTTTCCATTACCTTTCTTTATTACTACTGGGTTTGAAAGCCATTTAGAGAATTGAACTTCTTTAATGGACCTTGCCTACAGAAGTTTTCATGTCTCCTCCTCCACGGCCTTTGTTTTTTCTGGGGTTATTCAACAAGCCTTTTGCGTGATCGGTAGATACATTGGGTCCACGTGAAGTCGGTGACACATGACTTCAGGATTGATCCCAGGCATATCGTAAGGCTGCTAAGCAAACACATCTTGATTTTCCTTTTAGCAGAGAAATCAGTTCTTCTATCATGGTCGGTGGGTGTGAATCGTCGAACACTACCTATTGCAATGATTCCATGACCCTACCTGCGAGGGCTACCCTTGTCTCTTCTACCCCTGATCTGCCATACTTTTGTTGCTATTTGGATGGGGTAGCTTTATCCTTAGCCGGCTAAGGGGTGACCATTTTCTCCTTTTTCTTCTCTTGTTTGGGCCTGATGGCGGCGATGAAGTATAGCTGAGCAACGACCTGGTTCCCTTAATCTCCATTATTCCACAATCGGTGATGAATTTGAGCTTCTGGTGGTAAGTAGAGGGGATAGCTTGCATAGCATGTAGACATTCTCTTCCAAGGATAGCGTTGTAAAGAGAATCAATGTCCATAACTAGCAATTCGATCAACTTCGAGATATTCCCAGTTTGGACGGGCAGAACCACCTTTCTCAGTGGCATAATCATCTTTCTAGCAAAGCCGACCAAAAGGATGGTCGCTTTTTCCAAATCCTCCATCTTTAGATTAAGTTTGTTGAAAAGTTCCAAGTACATAACCTCTGAGGAGCCTCCCTGATCAACAAATAACTTATCACCATCCTAGTTTGCAATCCTGATTGTGATTACTAGTGCATCATGATGCAGAATCCTAACTCCGATCAGATCATCCTTCGTGAAGACTATGTGCTTGTTGTAGTTTATGTCCTTCGAACGTCGACACTTGCCTGCTGGACTCTTGACAGGGTCGATTGGAAGGCTTCCATCACCGTGGTGACTTTCTTCAGTTCCATCTGAACAGCGTTGTCTTTGCTGTCATGATTCGTCTTCTAGGACATTATCTGGCTTTTGGTCGGTGTCAATGATGGTTTTGGCCCCCCTTTTTATCTACGTAGTCGTTCAAATGGTCGGCTTAAGCCAATTCTTTTAAATGGGACTTGAGAGCCTTACAGTTCTCCGCTTTGTGCCCATGCTCTTTCTAGTACTCGCACCTAAATGCATTATTTCTCTTTGTTGAGTCTTTCCCCATCTTCTTTAGTAACTTGAGGAGCTACTGATCCTTGATTTTGCTCAAGATCTTGTATATTGGCTCCTTGAACACGGTGTTGATTGCTTGGAAAGCCTTGAAAGGATTTGCCTTGTCTCTATTCTTTGATCCTCCGTTATCATTTTTGCCCCCTCTCTTAGGGACATTCTCTTTATCACCACTTTTGGTCGTTTTCAAGCGCCCGTTTATCATTCTGGGTGCCGGCGACCACATCTTCCACCTTTGCGTATTTCTCTATGCGAGATATGAGGTCGCCAATAGTGTCCGCCTCCTTCTTAGTGAGGGAGTGATGTAACATAGAGCTGTTGGGCAATCCTATCTTGAACGAGGCCACGACTTGTTCGGAGTAGTCCTCAGTCTCGTTGTAAGTTTTCCAGTATTGCCTAGCGTATTCCTGCAAGGTTTCCTGGGGTTTCTTCCTCATAGTGATGAGAGAATCCATTCTCTTCGGATGGGCCCTGCTGGTGATGAACTGAGCAGTGAAGGCTTTAGCGAGCTGCTTGTAATTGTTGATCGACCTATGTGCCAATTTCTCAAACCATTTTTTAGCGATATCCACCAAGCTTGAAGAGAATATACATCACATAAGAGCGTCGTGGTGATTCCACAAGGTCATGGCATGCATGTACCAACGTGCATGGTCAATGGGTTGGTCTTTCCATCATAAATTTTGAATCCGGAAGTTACAAACTTCTTGGGGGACTCTGGTTCTTCGATTGCCCTTGAAAAAGGGGATTGCATTTAGGTGATGAGGGCCTTTCTGTCAGTTCTTTTGTGGATCAAGCCTCACAATTAGCGGAGTGTTGATCCATCTCTTTCTTGACGAGAGTGTGAATATTGTGTGTACGACTACCTACCTCTTGATCTCATCTCTTTGGGCGTCTCTCATGCTCAGAGTGCTCCTTACCACGATGCGAACTCCTTCCTAGGCTGCGAGTTTTACTCGCCTGAGAGCTAGGGGAAGCGCTTCCGTTTATTTCCGTGGAGCTCTAGCTCTATCTTTTCCAGACTTCGCTGCAGACATGCGTTTTCCTCCTCTTGGAGGCGTGTGACTTCCTCCCGCTGGCAAAGCCGCTATTCGTATGTATCGACTAGCCATGAGATCTTAGTAAATCTAGACTGCTTGTTGCTATGCTCAGAGTGTTGCTCTTATGGGCGATAATGCACATGAGGAGCGCCTCCACTCCTGTTGGGGTGAATTTCAGATCTTACCCTGGGCACCAGAAGCCCATTTTGCTGGTTGCCCTTAAATGGTAGAGGTGGACTTTGCAGGTGAGACATGATTGTTTGTTGGTTCTAGCTGATTTAGAAAAAGAAAACTCGTTTTTCACATACGATGTCCATTGTAGGTGCAATTATCCCACAATGAATGATCCCAAACAATTAATACCAAATGGAATCGAACCAATCACAGACGGCATAAGTATTTGCATGGTTCGGCAATGGTTTTTCCTTTCTTATTACTCTTTTTCTGATAACAAGAATTTCATGCCAAAAATTTCCTTGGGATAAGGCTTACATTTATAGAGGAAGAAGAGAAAGTGTCATGCAAGGCTCTGGAATTTGTTGATGGAATTGCGGTTTGACCATAGTTGTCAGAGGCAAAATGTGCACCAAGGCGCCAAGGTCCTTGTGGAGCCTAGGCGCAAGGCGAGGCGCGCGCCTGATCGAAGTGAGGCGCAAAGTTTATAGAACGTGCAAAAGTTGTATATTTATAAATAATATCATTAGTCATCTAAAATTAGAAATATATAGCATAAATTATTATTATACACGCTAATGAAGAGACAAGTCAAAAGGAGATAGAGCTTATACCACTATATGAAAAAAAATATATATTTAAATATCAAATTTATGTAACAATTTGACTATCCAATAATCAACAAAAGAAAATATATTGACATATTCATATAATAAATACTCTTGTGTGTGAAAAGAAGAAATCAAAATCAACATATAAATTATTCAAAGATGCAACGTTATTGGAGTTAAATTTTGTTTGTTTCTTTTGAGCAAGGTTCTTAAAAACGCAGGGCGTGATCGAGGCGTGGAGGCCAAGTCTTAAGCCTTAGGCGTAAAAAGGCGTGAAAAGGCGTTTAGGCCTTCTTAATATATTTTAATATTTTTCAACCATAACAAGACTATTAAAATACTAAAATTGTACATATCATAAAAATATGTCTGAATATTTGCAAATTAAAATACTATTTGATTATTTTGGATGAGATAATGGTCCGGTTTGTAAAAAAAATCTTCAAAAGGCGATATCGTTTCACTAAAGCATTGTTGTTTTTAGAAAAAAGTGCGCCTTAAGGGTTTTACCAAGAATAAGGCGTAAAAAGCTTAAGGCGAGGCGTTTCTCCCAAGCCTCAAGTCTAGGTGTGCCAAGGTTTTTTAGAACAGTGCTTTTGAGAAAGATTAAATTTCCCTAGGAATCTCAAGGACTTACTTTGCTTAGTTTTGGGGTGGGGAATCATCTAATCTTCTTTATTACATTGGAAAATATGTAAAATAAGCATATCAATTGATCCATTCTTGTATTGGGGGCGTTATCCAAAAAAAATTCACAAGGCGCGCCTGAGCTGCGCTTTGAGCCTGGAGCCTAAGCGCACAAGGCGCGCGCCTTATTGAAGGAGCCGAGCCTGAGTGTGGCAAGGCGCTGATGCTGAGCCTAGGTGAGCCTGGAGCCTAGGCGCGCCTTTAACAACAATGGGTTTGACTATATTGATCTCGCTCCGAGATCCTCACCGGTGGAACTCTTCTTCGTTGTTAACTTGAGCTTCGATCCTTTATCCAATCGTGTCGGGCCAGCATTTATCCGACCTGAGTTATTTGGTCCGTTCGGATAATTCCCCCACAATATATATATATACAATCCTGCTCTTGTGCGCCCAGAAAAGAGAGAGAGTGTGCCTATAATTTAGGCGATAATTTCTAGGTGCACCGTTAGTTAGGTGACACATGTCCGGCGCCCAGAAAAGAGAGAGAGTGTGCCTATAATTTAGGCGATAATTTCTAGGTGCACCGTTAGGTGATACATGTTCGGTCCGCACTTTTAAAATGTGGACTAGTCCGCACAAGAGCATTATTATATATATATATATATATATATATTAAGATTTTCGAATCATTTACGGATTTAGGTTTGGTACAGCCGTCAGATTATCAAATCTAATCCAAATCCGCAAAAAGGTTAGCAAAACTGATTTGGATAACCCTTGATAATCCGATCCACTAACACGCCTATCTTTATGTGTATTACAAAAGATATGCATATTTTTTATATGTTGTTTGTATGAGACACAGCACGAAAAAAATTAGTAAATCCTATTATGATGACTAATTAGCTGATCGTGTTCAATCACCTATAGAATTTAAAATTGCTAGACGCAACATATGTAAAAACGTAAACCAAAAAAAAATGAAATACGACAAAAGATAAAACCCATAATCACTGCTATTCACAAAATTATCAGAATATGTCAAAGCAATAGCTCTTTGTTTCTTTTGTTAAATACGCTAAAGAATTGAGGAGTTCCCTAAAAACTTGGGCAAATAGATATTCAAGATTCAAAATATAACTATCGTTAACTCGACCAAAATGATAGAAAGGATATCTTCAATATAATTTCATGTTGCGTGATTAAATGTGAAGCCACGTTCGTCCTCAAATTTGTCTCACAAATAGGACAGATCTGCAAAAAAAACGTAGACTGTCATAAACAAGACAAACATCAAAAGAAAAAAATTAAAGCCTAAGAGGATATCTTCTTATATGGAAAAAACCTTCTGCATTTGGTTAAGATTTACATCAGATCAAACCAATAGATTTTCACGCTAATCTTGATATTCGATATACCCACGGGTAGAACCATGGTTCTTAAAGTGAGGCACTTGCCACCTATTTTTTATATTTTTTTAAAAATTAGTACTAATACTAATCCCCAAAAATTGGATGATTTATTTAAGTCCCCCCACTTCTCTATTCTGATCTTGGGAAAAAATTATATCAGTACTATAATTAAGTCCAAAAGCTGAAAATTGCAAATATTAGTTTAAAGTACCCTCCTTCAGCCTTAGGAAGAAAATTGTTTTAGTACTAAATTGCACATACCAATTATAGTTATCCTCCAAATACTAGATATTCAAGTTAACCAGAAGGGATCGATTATTTTGAAGGACAACGGTGGTTTGGTGGGTGGGTGGGTTGGGGGGGGGGGGGGGGGGGGGGAGTGTGTTTTTGTGTAGTCTTTCACTAAGAAGAACGGACACGGACACGCGTATCATGTCTAGACATGCAGAGACAACAAATCCAAAAACATTAGGACAGGAAACGGCAGGAACACGTTAATAAATAATTACATTTAATAATTTATATAGAATAACTCAAAATCTTAAAGCTAAACATGAAAATGAAGGTGATAATAAGGCTTATAAGCCGACCCCAACATATTGGGAAAAGGCCTTGTTGAGTTGAGTATATATATAAAATAGAGAACCGTTGTAGTGCCAGCGGGGCATGTTTTAAGGGGTGACGCTCAAAACAATGCACCGATTTAACTTACATGGTATTAACTTATACATTAGTACAAACACGTGTAAACAAGTGTTGGGCATGTGAAAATAAGTGTCGAACACGTTAATTCTATATTTGAATTATGAAGACGTGAGAAGAAGTGTTGGACGAGTGTCGTGTCGGACACCAACATTTGGTCTTCTAAAAATATCCGTGCTTCCTAGATCTTTCATTAATTATCTTCAGGATGCTACACGTTATTTAGCATTATCATAGGTATTTATTTATTTATTTCACTATCTTTCTGTCTTTCAATTATAATAGGATTCTAAATTGGCAACCTTTAGATATAAGCATGACCACCGCCTATTTTCGCTAGGAATGACCACCGCAAATGCTCAGGCCAGACGGGACAAATACGCCTAGTAAGAGGCCAATCCGACACCGGCGACACCGGCAAAACAGTCAGATGATCAATCCGTTTACACCCTGAAGGGGCTGCCCCTGCAGGTCATTTCCTTGTATCAACTTTCAACAAATCTGCCCCTAGCGATGGGAACCATAATGAACATGACAATGGCCGCGGGACAAAAAATTGGATAACATCGCCCCAGTCATTTAAATGGAGTTTGGTCAAACAAATGTTAAGCATAGAACCAAAATTAGCTAATTTCTCTATGGCGACATGAGACATAATGTCGAGTAAGATTGGCCCCCCTCCCCTAAGGCCCCATGTTGCCCATTATGTCCCAAAAAGTTTTACTTCCATGAAAGAGAAGGTTTATCAATGTGGACACATGTTTGCCCATGTGACTGCTCCTCCAGGCATCCCCAAAAAGAGGCCAATGCCGCAGACTCAAAGCAACAGCTGCAGTAACCCGCCTACATTGAGGCCAGGCTTAATGGCTCATCCGAAAAGGATAACGATGACATCATGAACAAGAACAAAGTAATGGTTCTCGTCCTTATGCATTTTCGAGAGTTTATACGCAGAGCTATGTGTGGACACCCCAATTTTGGAGAATAAGTTTGACCCTACATATTCGTTGACTAGCTCGATTCAATTGAGAAGGTAATTAAATTCGAGGGCTATAAGGGCATCAAATGTGTGAGACTCGTTGCTACTAAACTAGCAAGGAATGTTTAAGTATGGTAGAATGGATTGTGCACAAGACCGGAAAGAAACCTATCACCTCCTGGAATAAGATGAAAAAAATACTTGCGAGGTCCCTTCATACATCCTATGTATCAGAGAGACTTGTTCACCTATGTATAAAGCTCGCGTCAAAACTTAATGTGGGTGACTGAATATACCGAACAATTTCATCTATCATACACCTGAGCCTGTTTCAGTGAAACGGAGGAACAAAAGATTGGCCATTATATTAACGACCTCCAATTGCGAATTCAATCAGAGCTATACTTGTGAGAGGTCGGGACCTTGAAAAGGCAGTCGAGTATGAAAGCAAAGTATTTGCGAGTCGAGTATGAAAGCAAAGTATTTGCGAGTGTTCGCCAACACTCAAATCAACGGGACACAAACTACTACTATTTTCGCGAGAGATACAACATCAACTTCATCACGACGTTTAAGTGCTACTAGCGAGGAGCTTTTGGTCACAAAGTGTCCGACTGATCGAAAAAGAGAAGTCGAACCCATGGAGGAAAAAGCTTTGTGAGACATGGTGTAGGGATAAGGGAAAGAGAAGGGCCAGATTTTTTTGAATGGATAAAGGTGGGTTGGGGGGGGGGGGGGGGGGGGAGATTGAATTTGATTTTGTTTTAATCTATCGTTAGGATGTTTAAGGTTATTTAACATTTATTTCTAAATTATCTCTTAGTCTTTCAATTATATTACGATTCTAGTTTAACAGACTATAGATAAAGCCTAAGGTGTCTCCTTGTCATTTATTCATTAATTAATAAAATTTCATGCTTGCTTTTGTTTTGTTATTAATTTATTTGTTATTCTCTTCCGCGCATGCATCACATTCATTGCCACCATTCCCAACCTCCCTCGTTGTTCAGATTTACTCACCATATCATTATCAAATAATCTATGATCAAAAGCCCATTTTAACATTTTATTTATTCTTTTAGAAATGTATTCTCATGCCTAGCATAACAACCTTTGTAAATTAATTGCTGCCATCTGAATATAGACTATTTAACCCCAATACCAATAACTCTTCTAAGGGTCATTTTTTCATAGCCTTTGTATGTCATGTTGAACTCTGAATGCTAAAAGATATGTTTATTTTTTTGTACCTCTAAATGTAAGTTGTTTGTTTGAACTAGGTCGGTTCTAAATGTTGAATACGAGTTGTACTATAAAATTATGGACCCCCCTCTACCTGTATATCAAATTCACACAATTGATGTAATCTAGGATGCGGAAGCGTAAAAAAAAAAAAAGTTATGTACACAACATGATGTGAACGAAGAATTGGGGATATTTTTGTCATTTTTTAGTCTTTCTTTTATTTTTACTATTTCATTGTATTTTCCTTTTTTGTTAGTGTTTAGAAGAAGGAATGTTATTGGCTCCTAGGAGTGCAATTGTAATTAGATTGTTAGCTTAGATGCCAAGCAACCTTCTTCCTATAAATACTCATATTTAGCCTCATTTGAGGCATTCTTCCATTTTATGAGATATTGATTAGAGAGAGTTGAGACGAGAGTCCTCTTTTCTTGTTCCCATTTGGCGGCGTCAGTTCTACCCGTGGTTATTGTTGTAAAAAAACAAAAACTCTTAAACAACATCATGATGGGTTCAAGAAAGGTGCAGACCCCCGTGAAAACTTCTAACGATCATCTCATGGAGACTATCAACCGATTAATGGACCGGATGGATGAAATCGATGCGCATATTCCTCCACCAACAACCACCTCGCACTACGACCCTCTCCTCCTCCAAATTTCGACCCATCCCCACCACCACCCACAAAGACACCTTGAGCCACCCACCACCATTAATCCCTAACCCTAATTCAAGAATCCCTAACCCTGGCCACCAAGACTTCTCTACCTACGCTTCCGCAACCCATTTCACACCTCTACCCAAAAAAAATCAAAACCCTAACCCTATTTCATTCACCACCATATCAAGAACCACCAACCAACAACCCTCTGCTGACGATCTCCTCAACCAAGTTAGCCAACCACCGAAAACCCTCATTGGACCATGTTCGGTGCCGACCAGTCCAGTCCATGAAGAAACTCACTCCGGTTGGATCAGTACGACCTTATCCCATGGCCGGACCACCCAAACGGTGGCCGACGGCGTCCCTGCGATCAAAACTGACCCCGAACCACTAGGATTCTGCCTAGGTGGAGGTCGTCAGACACCAAAGACAGCCCTTATCAGCTACGACCCCATCCCCATGATCGGTCAAGCCTTGGGCAGTCCACCGCTTCCCGATCTTAACCAGCGGGTCCCAATATCTTCTTTCAGTTTGCATCTGACCCTGACCGAGGGTTCCGACCAATTTCCGGCGTTGAAAATCTCAGATCGACCACAATTTCCATTAACAAGGCAAATTTGCCCCAAACCCACTTTGGCGACCAAGATCCAGCAGTCAAAGACCCTATTCCAGTGGAGGAAACCCTATTCAACCCTTATTCCATGGTCCAATCACCCAAACGATTGCCGACGGCAAATTTTTTTATCAAGAACCGGTTTTTCTTTACCTCAACCCATCCAAGATCCACCCGAAAGTATCCAAGAACCCTTCTCCCACAAATTCAATCCAATTTCAACCCCTTTTGATCCAACCCCCTCCCATACTAACCAATCAATCTTCTACCCTAGGTGGAACCCTTCAACAAGTGCAAGAACTAGGATTTGGCACCGAGAAAATGATTTTTGATCCGAGGGGAAGATATTTTTTATGATGGACATGAGCGGCATGAGGAAGAAGATGAAGATTGCCGCAAGAATTGAAGAATCTTCCTCAAAATTTTCAGCAAATTATATTTTTGCCCCACCATTTTTGCCCCTCTTCCGCACATTTTGGGAAATTTTTTGCATTCGACCTCATTCTAAAGTTCGAGGATGAACTTTTTCGAAGGCGGAGAGAATGATGTGAATGAAGAATTGAGGATATTTTTTTAACATTTTTGTCATTTTTTAGTCTTTCTTTTATTTTTAGTATTTCATTGTATTTTCCTTTTTTGTTAGTATTTAAAAGAAGAAAGGTTATTGGCTCCTAGGGACGTAATTGTAATTAGATTGTTAGCTTAGACGCCAAGCAACCTCCTTCCTATAAATATTGATTACAGAGAGTTGAGACAAGAGTCCTCTTTTCTTGTTCCCATTTGGCATCTTTACATCACAACAACAACAAAAAGATCAAGAGTTTTTTATTTCTCTCTCTATTCTCATTCTCAATTAAGCAAAAGTGATACAAATGAGGCCCTTCTAGCTATTTATACTAAAGGTACAAAAAGGGTAAAAATAACAAGAAATTAATAAGAAATGTAAAAATGATAAATGGGTCCCTATGCTCTTGCATCATTCTCCCCTACTTGAGAGAGCTTGTCTTGAGAGAGCTTGTCTTGAGCGAAAAAAGTGTGTGCTAGGGCATCATCCGCGGGCTCCTCTACTTGAGAGAGAAGTCATCCTTTGAAGCGTCCCGCATAATGACTCGCAAAATATCCTCGAAGAGAAACCACAAATTTACGCCATGGCCGATGAATGGGAATGTGGCCTCTAATTCGTCCAAATGAAGAGTTAACACAAGATCGGCGCGGAGAGGGCCATTGATGCCAAATTTCATCCAAATTCCTCGTGATGAGCCTCCGTAGCATCAAATCATGTAAATGAGTCGTGGAGCGCTCCTCATAAGTAACCTAAAAAGAATCCACGAATCCCACACCGATCGTGATCACCTCACGCAACATATACTCCTCAAAGGAAACAATCATGTGCGCGGGAATGACATCGGATGAAGTAGGAGGTACACCTGTGGACATGTACTCGAAATATTGAACCAAATGTCTCGCTCGTGCACGTACCCATTGTTCACGTGACATCTCCATCTCAAGATACTCGACTCGACACCTATTTAGGTTTTGACGGTACATCTAATACTCCCCGATGGAGTAAGCACTATACGCGAATGTGTGAAGCTTTTGAGATAGATATGAATCTGTCGCGGCCTAAGAATCTAGAAGACTTTGGAGTTTCTTAATGATGGCACAACTTGTCGAAATCGGCACATGCATTCATATCGAGTCCGTTTTTGCTACCATCCCACGATAATTTGGAAGAAAGGTATTCTTCGGGTGGAGGAGGGATTAAATCGTACGGCCTTAATAAATTTGGGACAAATTTGTAATTTTTAGAAAATTCAGGGGCTGAATTGTAATTTTCAGAAATTGGTAGGGAATTAGCGTGTTGAAGAGGTCCGGGTGGTGGAAAAATATGATTAGGGATTGTGATGTGGTGGGAGATTGCCAGGGATAAATATGAATGTCTATTTAGGTTGGGTTTTTAGATAGAGTGGGTTTTAGGGTTTCTTGAGGTTGAGGAAGATAGGGTTTGGAATTATTTTTTTTATTGTTGAAAGTGGTTAGGGTTTGTGGGGGAATGATTCTTGGATACTTCCGAGTGGATCTTGGATGGATCGGGGGTAAAAGGCATTAGTTCTTGATCATGGGCAACACAATCTTGAAATTCTGGGTGACTATCAATTGCCCCTATCACGCGGCACACGTGGAGAAGCATCGCCGCAGTTATAGTGATCCGGTCGGGCCTATATGGGATGTCGACATGCCTGGGCAGGTGTGTCAGCGAATCTGGGTAGATCTGGAATGACTAGGGCTGTCATTTTGTGCTTTCGATGCAATTTGGGCAGTAAAGAATGAGCAGCCTTCAAGGAAGACTACTGGTGAGGCTTTGGACGGTTGACCCGAATGGATCGGATCATCGGTGAATTTGGCTGGAATTTCTGGCAGCTCTCGGCGGAAGTCAGCCCTGTCTACAAGTCTGGCGGTTCCACCAGCAGCGTTGGTGGCTTTTCAGCTCGGTTGATGGTCGACCAAGTGTGGAATGGATGAGTTAGGGTTCTTATTTAAAGTTAGGGTTGGGGAGATATTTTTAGGGATGATCCGGGTCTCATCCGGATGAACCCAATTTGAGTCCCAATCTTCTATAAACATTATTGATCCAAGAACAAACCTAGCTCTGATACCAATTTGATGTAATCTAGTGTGCGGAAGTGTAAAAAAAAAGTTATCTACACAACAACAACAACAAGATCAAGGGTTTCTTATTTCTCTCTCTAGTCTCTCATTCTCAATTAGGCAAAAGTGATTCAATTGAGGCCCTTCTAGTTATTTATACTAAAGGTACAAAACGATAAAAATAACAATAAATTAATAGGAGTGTAAAAATGACATATGGGTCCCTATGCTCTTGCATCACAAATTACCACATCAATATCTTTCTAGACAACCTCACCTACTAAGGATGTCACCTGTCGATGGGGAATCCCACTTGGACTAAGGTGCCATCCGTTGAGTAACTTACACATCATGGTGATATTTATTGATAACCCCACGTAAGGCAACATTGTCATCATTTTCAGTAGTGTCGCTCGGCAAGGAGGCATCGCATTCCTATTAATGGTGCCACCCCAATACTGCTTACTAAGTTGCCACCCACTTATGGGGATCTCAATTCATCAAACGATGCCATCCCCTTACACAACAATTGTGCCACCCTTGGGGTATGAGGTATGCACATCATGGACATCTACGTGTCCTTAACATATACCCCTCACCACTAGTGGAGGGAACTATCTTGGCGCACTTCCGCCGGCCTGGGATGGGCAAAACCCATTGAGCTTGGTGCCATGGTGTTGGTACCACCTCACGTCACTTATAGACCTTTAAGGGTCCTTGGTTTGGCGGCTAAAGCCAAGGGCCCTTGCCGAGGTGGGGGGGCTTGCCGAGGTGCCACCTCTGTAACTTTGACCTTTCAAAGATAGAGTTGACCAAGACACTTACCAGGTGTCCTACCACGTTCACATATTTATGCATTGTTCAACCGTCCTAATCCCACTCTCCACATGATACATACGAGTAAGTCTAACCACCCACGTTCCAACATTTTAGGAAACGTGGATATAATGGGTCACCAAGGAGGTTGGGCTAGACTGAGCTGCTATAATATCACACGTTGGTATCCGTGCAGATCATTAACAACCTAAGTCATACTTGCTCTACCGTAAAAACTCTCTCCCACTAGGATTGCTTTGCGCTTTCACCCTCAACATCTCACCATCTTTGGTCCTTCACCGGATTGTGTGTAATGCCTCACCAGTTTTTAAGAACCCAACTTCATAGCTAATATCCACCATTGAAGATATCACATTCTCATAAGAGAACTCACCTCAACTGTTAAATTAGTGTCATTTGGCAATAATAAGGGTAAGGCGAGAACAAAACTTCCTCAAAGAAATTCAGCATTTAGCATTAAGCCTTATTTTCTCATAAAAGCCCCTCAAACACAAAATATTACATATTAAACAATGCTTAAATTAAGTCTCAATTCAGGTGCAAAAACAAACAACCTCTCAAAATTGACAAAATCACTACCAAAAGGCAAATCTACTACACATAAAATAGCTTCAATAAAAGTTAAAGGTGGGAAGTAAATACTCGAGATTTGGTCTCAATGGAATGCTCGTCATCGATATGGCAAAACAATCCGAAAGCGTCAAAACCCTCTAAACAAAAGGGACATGCCAATTCCAATTTCAACTCTTCCTCCTCCTCAATCTCATCCACATCAATATAGTCATCTAATTCAACAATAAAAAAAGGTTCATCAATTATGATCAATAATAACTATACAAATCTGTTTAATAAAGGGGCCAATAGTCTTAAGCCCCATGACCTTAAAGGTTTTAGTGGGCAGTCCAACCACTCAAATTATGGGTTTTAAGCAGGGATCATCCTTTTCAAAATTATTTAGGATGTGACCCTACGTAATCTAATTTTACCAAATAACTATGAAATACATTTAGGGTGTGTTTGAGAGCCCCAATTCCATGGCTTGGAATTGGAAAATTTGTAGTTCAAATTTTGAAAATTTTGAACTGAAAATATTTCAATTCCGTGGCGGTTCCCAAACGCACCCTTATATTATCACACAATTCGTCAAATATAAAAATGTAGCAACATTATATTAGAAAGTGTGCGTCAAATTATGAAATATCTATTAGAAACAAGGGTAAATTATAGTAAACCCCCTATTTTATAGACCACCCAAAATCTAACAAAAATTTAACTTTCTTATGCACAAGAACAAGTTTTTATCAACTTTTTACTTTTTACACTTTGGGTGCTGACTATAATTATATTATAACATATTAACCATTACCTCATACTACATCCCATAAGTTGTTGGACCGAGGCTTCCCAAATTCTCTACTTAATAAGAGAATTACTTGCGTTTTGGGGTCCAACAGTTATGCATATTGTAATTTGGGTCCAAATTACAATATCCATCATAAGATTTGACATAAATTAAACTTGAATGTTAATGCATATAATAGATTAGAATGAAAAAGGAGAATCCATATGGTCGACCCCATATGATGGGAGTAAGGCAAGGATGATGATGATGATGAATTTGGGTCCAAATTTCCACTTAAGGTGCTATTTTCACTTTTTGCGACGTTTTCAATACTTTTTGCAACAGTCGCAACAATTATAAATGACACCCAAAGTGTAAATATGCAAAACTTTAGACCCAAACTACAAACATGCATAATAACTCTACAGCCCCAAATGCAAATATCCCTTAATACAAATAACAAATAATAAGAAAAAAAATATATAAGAAATTATTGAATACACACACACACACACACACAGATATATATATATATATATATATATATATATATATATATATATATATATATATATAGTGAGAGAGAGGGAGACTTACAATCATCAAAAGGCGGGTGAAGAGTATTGTGCTTTGAAGAAGATGATAGTCCAGACTCCACCAGATTATCCCTCATTGAATTTCACACAGATTTTCTGTTAATACAATTAAATAAAATATATAAAAGATAGAATCTTTGGGGGATATTAGAGATGGGTCTTCCTCTATCAGTCAAAATTATAATGTATTTGCGTGTGTGTGTATGTATAGATATGTAGAGAGAGAAACCTAGTGGAAAAGGGAGAATTTTGGCATTGATTTTCTTGGCTGAAACGAGTCGATTCAACAAAGAACTAAGGACTCCCGCGTAATTTCATAAACTACCCTCAACGACCTAAACCTCTTAAATTTGTTACTACCTAAATTACTCTCTTCTACCCATTTTTTTAAATTGATTTTATGCCCGTTTGTAAATTTTTATTAGGACTTGGTGTGACGTAAAATGTATTTTCTACATTTTTTGGTCCCGAATGTGTTGGATGATTTTAATATTAATTGGTTTTAATGGTCAGAGAAAATGAAAGGTTGAAACCATTAATTAGTTGGAATAAGAAAAGATAAAGGAAAGTGGAAAAACCAAAGTCCCACATTGGAAAAGTGTGACATCCGCACGCGCGCGCGGGTGCGAAGGTGCGATTGGGCGTTTAGGGCGCACTTTGCACGTACACATCGTCGCGAGGAACAGTAGGAGCCTTTGATTTTTGACAAAGTCAAAAGATCGAACAGTCCAGATTAAAATACACAATGATGACACAAAATTATGGCGCGACTAAATCTGAACCGTCGGATTTTGACGCCACTTAGTTAAAGAATAATCCGTACAGTCGCACCCCTTTTGTTTAAATCTGGAACGTATCTATAGTTATATATCCAAGGGTTGTGATTACATGACCTTAGGAGAAGTGTCTATTAGTGAATAGACACCACAAGAAACTATAAAAAACAGGCAAAATTCTGTCTTATTTTATTCCGAAAAATTTCTTTCTCTCTCTTATTTCTTTTTACCAATTTCACAGAGTGTTCTAGGGTATTCTTCAAGTTTGCTACTTGAAAAAGCCCGTAGATTTGTTGTATCGTGGAGGTAATTTGCCTACACCCGTTAACAAACTATGTACGAGTGGGGGAAAATAGCACCTTAAGGACAGTAGTTTCTTACACATCAAATCCAATCAATTTGTTCATATTTTATGCATTCCTAAAATTCGTCAACAGAAGGCTCCATCCCTACACAAAATTCTCAAGAACATTCTAGCCCCGTGACATTGTGCTATTTAGTCTGAGTTTGCACATAGAAACGAGCATGCATATAATATATATGATTTCTGAAAACCTAAATAAATTAAGCTTTCATCGTTGTCCTTCATTCGTAATCAACACATTTATATTGCAGGCGTCTTCCAAAAATCTGGAGCGGTTTTTTTAATCGGAAAAACATATATTCTCAAGCTATCATTTTCTAATCATAATATCAATAACCAAATCTCAACTACATTTATCTATATTTTTCGGTAAAAACAAAATAATATCAATTCACACACATATCAATAAATCATAACAATCACTATTTCAAAACAAAGATAAAATCGACTATGGTTAAAAATTCATTGAGTTATAAACAACAATTTAGACGTGGGAACCACATACCTTTCTATGGGGGCAAAACCATGAGGGCCCAATTTTCAGCAGCCCAAATAGGTTCAATACGCTGCCCTGTCAAATTCAATGTCGCATGGATAAATACAAGAGTATATCACGTGAATAAATGAAGATTAATTTGGTTACCTGCATTCTCAGATTAGATAAACGGGAATCGCCAGCGAGCCAATAAGAAGTTAGGTGAGTTAGTGTATAACTCAACTACTTTTTCCTAATATAAATACAACCCTCACCTCAGGGCAATGGGGTATATAATTCTGAACCTCTGACGAATTAATAAAAGCTAAAAAAACCTCTGAGGGCGTAGGCCGTTGTCGAACCACGTAAATATTGTGTGTTGTGCCCATTTTATTTACTCTTTCAATCCCTTTGCTCTTTAGAAATATTTAATTATGATCTCTTGTACTCATAATTGGCATCGTCTATAAAAATGATTCTATTTTCTAAAAAGTAACTCGGAACCAAAGAGTGAACACAATGTCTCATCACCCAAACAGTGCACCCCTCGCTAACGGCTTACGAGCTGATCTAGCCCCACTCAGAATCAGATATGAGGTTAATCAAGACATAAATCCTAGATTTTTTCCAGAAGAGCAGCTGTCTAAGCAGAGCAATGAGCAACCTAGATCAACACAAATCTCACGACTAGTTGACACTTATGAAGAACGATTCTGCCAGTAAGAGGAGGTAACCCATCTCCAAATGGAGGAAATTGCATGTCTCCAGCGACGATTGGAGAGAATGGAGAAAAAATACCGTGAGGGAAATTGAAAACGCCGTGATCGGACCCTTAGCCCTCAGGCGAGCAAAACTCGCAGCCGAGGAAGGAGTTCTGGACGCGACCAGGATCGTTCAAAACACGAGAGTCGTCTGATAAGACAAAATCGTGATGAAAAGGTCACAAGAAAAATATAAGGAGCTTGGTCCGAAGAGAATTGAATTAACACCCATCACATCGTGGAGCTAGGTCCACAAAAGAGCTGGAAAAAAAGGCCCTCATTACGCAAATGCAGTCCCCTTTTTCAAGGAGAATCGAGGTGAATGAGCCTCCAAAGAAGTTCGGGGCCCCAAGGTTCAAGATAAACGATGGAAAGACTAACATAGATCATGTTCGACAGTATAGGCAAACGATGACTCTATGGAACCACAACGATGCTCTTATGTGCCACATATTGCTATCCAGCCTAGGAAATGTCGCCTAGAAGTGGTTTGAAAGGCTGTCCCATAGGTTGATTAAAAGCTTCAAGTCCCTTACAGAAGCCTTCACAGCTCGCTTTATAACTAGTAACTCGCATCCGAAAAGGATGGATTCTCTACTCACCATGAGGAAAAAACTACGGAGGAAACATCTAATAAGGTGTAAGATTGCTCGAAACAAGTATTTGTAGCATCATTCAAGATCGACCTGCCCCCTACCTTCATGTTTCATCAGTGTCTCACTAAGAAGGAAGCAGACGGAGCCAAAATGGGGTCAAAGCAGACTCATCCTGGCCATTAACACGATTTTCAACGAACCAATTTACAAACTTCTAGAGAAGATCACGGACCAATAATTTCTTAAGTGGTCGAAGAAGCTGGGATGTGATCCTACTAAGAGGAACAATGCACTCATGTGTGCATACCATGAGGAGAACGGACACGAGACAAAGGATTACAAGGCCCTAAAATCCCATCTGGAGGAGTTAGATTAGGTGGGGCATCTGAATGAGCATATTAAGAAGAGAATTGATCAGGTCGCCGCCAACGATGACCCAAAACCAGATAATATGTTAGACGGTGAAGCAGGAAACGAGTTTGCCATTATTCATCGGGCATTTGACCCCCAGCAAATCCAGGAGAACGCAGTTCGGATGGAACTCGAAAAGGTCATGATGGCAATGGAAGCCTTTCATATAGATCCTACCAAAAGAAAAACTAAAAAATATAGACAACCAAAAGATGTGGATTACGACAAGCACATAGTGTTCATAGAAGATGATTTGATCGGGGTAAGAACCCCACACCTTGATGCACTAGTAATCACTTTCAGAATTGTAAACTAGAATGTGGATAAGCTACCAGTGGATCAAGGAAGTTCTTCGGTGGTGATGTACTTAGAGATTTTTCATAAGCTCAAACTGAAGATGGTGGACTTAAAGGAAGTGATCATCCCACTAGTCGACTTTGTCGGAAAGATGTCCATGCCACTGAGAAAGGTAGTCTTGCTTTTAAGGGTGAGTTTTTGGTGGTGGGCAATGACTCACCTTACCACGCTATCCTCGGCAGAGGGTGGTTGCATGCCATGAGGACGGTACCCTTAACCTACCATTAAAAACTCAAATGCAACATAGAGCGAGGAATAATGGAGATCAAGCCACTGCTCGAAAATGCTATATCATTGCCATCAGGCCTAATAAAAAAAATAAAAAATAAAAACAAGTCACCCTTGAAACATCTTAGGACGGAGCCACTCTATTCAAATACTAGCTAAAGTATTGTAGACCAGGGGTAGAAAAAATAAGGATTGACCCCGCAGACAGCGTTATGGAGAAATTAGAAGATGTAGTTTTTTATGAAAGCCGACCATAGAGGAAGTTTCTAATAGATACCACTTTGTCCGACCAAGAAAAGAAGGATTTAATTACCTTTCTAAAATAGTTGTTAGATATTTTCGCATAGGAACCATATGACATGCTTGGGATTAATCCTAGAGTCACCTGCCATAAACTCCACGTTGACCTAGCATTCCCGTCGATCACCCCAAATGATCATCGCACTGTCCTAGAGAAGGCCAAGGCAGTAGAAAAGAAGGTAGGGAAACTTCTGAAGGCAAGAACCATTAGAGAAGTTCAATTCCCGAAATGGCTCTCAAAATTAATAGTGGTTCGAAAGAGCAATAACAGGTGGAGAGTCTGTGTAGACTTCACTAACCTCAATAAAGCTTATCCCAATGACAGTGTTTCTCTGGAAAAAATAGATCAATTGGTCAATGCCACAACAGCCTGTGAGTGAATGAGATTCCTAGATGCTTACTCGGGGTACCACCAGATTCCACTGTTCGGCCCCTATAAAGATAAGACTTTATTTATCACTCCACTGGATTTATACTATTATAAAATCATGCATTTTGGCCTCAAAAATGCTGAAGCCGCATACCAGAGATTAGTACTAAGATATTCAAACAGCAGATGGGAAAAGCAATAGAGGCGTATATTAAATATATGCTCGTCAAGAGCAGGTATGAGGACAATCATCTTAATAACTTGGTAAAAAATTTTGCAATCCTCATACACTATCAGATGAATGTCAATGTGAGCAAATGCTTTTTTGGAGTCCAGTATAAAAAAATTCTAGGTTACTTGGTCAGCAAAAGAGGGATTGAAGCAAACCTTAACCAGATAGTTGTGATCAACAGTGTTCAGCTGATAACTTTGAACCATTTTATCCCTAACTCGTTCGAGCAGTGCAAACTATTCTTTCAACTGCTGAAGAAGGAGAAAGGCATCACTTGGAACAATGAATATTCAAAAGTTCTTAAAGAAATCAAGTATTACATAAGAAAACCTCATATGTTAGTCATTCCACATCCAGGGACCCTCTCTACCTCTACCTAGTAGTCTCAAGCCACACAATCAGTTCGGCATTGGTTTACGAGAAAGAAAGAAAATAATACCATGTTTACTACGTCAGCAAGACGCTTCTGGATGTCAAGTAGCACTATCTCCCATTGGAAAATATGGCCTACTTTTTTTTCATCGCATCTAGAAAGTTAAAGCACTACTTTAAGGTTTATTCCATCGCAGTTATCACTTTATTCTCCTATAATGATGTTTTGGGCAAGGCATACCTATATGGGTACATGTCCAAATAGTCAATCAAACTCGAGAGGCTTTATATACACTATCAGCTAAGAACAAAAATCAAGGGATATGTGTTGGCCGATTTTATAGCAGAATTCATGGGAGAAGAAGAACCTAGCGACCAACAAGTCATCGACCAATTGAAAAATCATGGCAGAGAGCACCATGATCGAGCAAGGAATCAAGCTGGGTTTTGAAGCCTTCAACAACGAAACCGAGTACAAAGCCCTTATAGCTGGACTACTAAGGCCCACCTAATGGGGGCAAATCACCTTGAAGTATATTATAACTCAATGCTGGTGTCCAACCAAGTTACTGGAGACTTCAACGCCAATGATAAAAAGATAGCAGCATGCAGATTGATATTAAAATTTAAGGAAGTCCACATTTCTCCATAGAGCAAAATAGTCACGTCGATGCCTTAGCAACCCTAAGTTTAGCAGTGGACTTCAATCTAAGGAGAACAATTGAAGTGGAGTTCCTTGACAAACCTATCATTATGAAGACGGTGATCTCCGAGCACATTCTCATCGTAAAAAAAGGTTCGAGCTGGATGGACCCGATATTCGCCTACCTACAGCTTATGCCCAGAAGTGTGAAAAGTGCTAGAAGTTTTCCCCTACGCTTCACCAACTAGCCAGTGACTTACAGTTACAAACTAGTCCATGGTCGCTCGCTTAATGGGGGCTGGTTATTATAGAGCCACTCCCAACTCGTTAGGAAATTACAAGTACCTACTGGTCGGTACAGACTATTTTACAAAATGGATTGAATTAGAGCCACTAGCAAACATCGAAGACACTAATATGATCAGATTCATCTGAAGGAAAATTCTAACACATTTTGGGGTACCCAAGACAATCATTACGGACAATGGCACATAGTGTGAAAGTGAACATTTCTAAGGTTTTTGCGATGACCATGGAATCAAACACCATTTTATTTATGTGGCCTACCCCCAAAGTAATGGCGAAGAAGAGGCTTCCAACAAAATGATGCTCGATAGCTTTAAGAAGAGGTTAGAAAGAGCAAAAGGATCTTGGGTGGATGAGCTTTCTCATGTTCTCTAGGCATATCGTATTACACATAAGAGGCCCACTAGGGAAATAACTTTCGCTCTAACTTATGGAATGGAAGTTATAATCCCCCCGGAGGCTGGTCTACCAGCCATGAGATCCACCATTATCGAGCAAGGTTTGAATGATGAAGTTATAAGTGTTGAACTTAACCTAGTAGAAGAGAGAACGAAATATGCCATGATAAAATTGGCGTCATACTAACAGTTAGCCAAGTAGTACAATAATGGCCTCAATTCGAGAAATTTCCATGTTAGCGATTATGTCCTCAGAAAAGTCCTCGGCAACGCTAAAAAGCCTTCGGATGGCAAGTTGGGACCTAACTTGGAGCGACCATTCAAGGTTATCAGAGACGACTTGCATAGAGCCTATGATTTGGAAATAATTGAGAGCAAAGAAATACCTGGGGCTTGGAATGCGACTAATCTCAATAAGTTTTACTTTTGAGTTTATTTCTAGCGTACTTAATTTTTGCAATTTTTTACTTGAGAACTTGTGATGCTCACAGTTTGATTTAACATCTACAATGAAAACCAAGTCAATTACTTAGCATTTTTCCAAAATGACATGCTTACATTTTAAACTAACGATCGAAATGCCGACCAACATCACCTTAGCCTAATTACAATTGCGATCTAGTTAATTACAATTAAACCTAAGGCCTCCAGATTTTTGTCATAAAAAACACAAAGACCTTATGAATTTCTCGGGCAAACAAAAGACCTACAGGGAATCCTTATGCATTGAATGACCCCGACTTTGGTCGAATAAAATCCTGAATAGGTGGATGTAGGCCTGTAAACAGATCGAATTCGGACCGAATCAGGCAAATCCAAATCCATATCCGTTTAAGTTAAACGAATTCGAATCCGATCCGTTTATTAATCGGATCGGATCGGATCAGATCAGACAAATCCAAATTCATATCCGTTTATGTTAAACGGATTCGGATCCGATCCGATTATCTGTTTATGTTAAACTTGATTTGCAACATTTTTATTTTCAACTCTTATTTCATAAAATTATTTTGCAAGTGTTCCAAAAAATAGATAATGAAATAAAGAACTATTATAATAAATATTTAAAATATATATTTATAATACTATTAAATACAATACATACTAATTAAAAATATTGTGTATATATATATATATATATATATATATATATATATATATATATATATATATTCAAAATATTAATCACATCGGATTATTAACGGATCGGAGTATATGAATCCAAATCCGCTCCATTTAATAAACGGGTAATCGAGTAATCGGACAATCAGATTTTAGGCATGAACCATATCCGCTTAAATGGATCGGATTCGGATTCGAATTCGGATTCGGATAAAATTCGATCCATTGACAGGCCTAGGTAGATGGCCCTTAAACCATATGCATTTTTGCCCTAATATGTTCTGGCGATAAGCACCCAAAAGTGTTTAAATAAAACCCCAAATAGACAGTTTTAATGGCTAATTCTTGGTAAAATCGGACTTATGATAGTATTTGTTTATTTTGTAGCTCAATAAGCGTTGCGGAGTTTAAAGTGATAATTCGGGACAAATGCGCGATAAAAGTGGCTTAATCCCGAGATCTAAACATGTTCTCCACCTCAAGCCTAACCCAGACCCTTTCTATCCAGTTCTAAAACCATCACCCAAGCCCCGTGTGTGTTTGGTTTGTCCCCTTTTATTTCTTTTATTTTATTTTATTTTATTTTTTTAGATTTTTATTTGTGTCGTTTGTATTTATTTTATTTTTTAGGTTATATTTTGTTTTGAGTCATGTATATATTTTTAGGATTCATTTTGATATTTTATTTTTGTGTGTCGCATGCATTTTTATTATTTTATTATTTTTATATTTTATAGGTGTGCGTTTTAGTTTATTTAATTTTTATTTCTATTTGATTTTTAGTTTTTAGTTTTTAGTATTAGTTTAGTTTGTTATTTCTTATTAAGTTAGGTGTATTAGTATTATTTTATTTTGAGTATTTTACTTTTAGACGAGAAATTTAATTTTTGATTTTATATTTCTTTAGTTATATTTTTTTATTAGGTTAGCATTTTAATTAGCATTTTATTTTTATGCTTTTAGTTGTGTCTTAATTTTATTTCCATTTTTAGGGTCACAAATTAAACACACACACACACACACACACACACACACACACACATATCCTATACCCCCATACAGCCAATTACCACACACTCACGTACACTTAGGCCTGTAAACGGGTCGGATTCAAACCGGATCAGGCCAATCCAAATCCGAATTCGTTTATGTTAAACGAATTCGAATCCGATCCGATTATCCGACGGATTATCTGTTAGAGTTCCGAATCCGTTAATCCGATCCGTTTATCCGATCCGATCCGATTATAATATTATAAATAACTATTATAAATTTCAAAATACAGTATATATTATAAATAACTATTATAATATATATTTCAAAAAATATATTTAAATAACTATTATAATATAAATTACTATTATAAATAAATACAATATATATTAATATAGGACTATTATAAATAACTATTAAAATATATATTTAAAATATTAATAAATTTCTAAATACAATATATATATTAATTAAAAATATTATATATATATATATATATATATATATATATATATATATATATATATATATATATATATATATATATATAGATATATATATTAATCGGATCGGATTATTAACGGATCGGATCATATGAATCCAAATCCGCTCCATTTAATAAACGGGTAATCGGGTAATCGGATTTCAGGTGTGATCCAAATTCGTGTAAATGGATCGGATTCAAATTCGAATTCGGATAAAATTCGATCCGTTGACAGGCCTACGTACACCTAACTAACCCACTCACCCTCACCATATTCTCCTACACCTCACCTTACCTAATCACTCTATCCTCACCCTTTCACCTACATTAACAAACCCCACTTCCTCAAACCCATCTTCTCACTCATCCCCCACCACCATAACCAACCTCCAACCTTAACCCTCCATCTTGAACCCACCTACACACCACAAACCTTCCATCATCCTAACCCGACCCCATTACCATTACGGACCTAGCCCAGATAACCCACCTGCTTAAACCGAGTCCAACTCGGTAGATGTCCGAATCGGACCTGCTACCCCTTGAACCCGTGATCCAAGACCCGAAATCGGCCAAATTCCCCTGTTAAACTCCATAACCCGTGATCGACTAAATTGCCCAGAAACCATCTCGAACCAAAACCCAAATGCAAAAACGATTTCTCATCTGTCAAAAGACCCAAAATAAAATAAAAATCAAGTAAAAAACTAAACCCACATGCCATATAAGCCTTTTTAACCCTTTTATCCCCAATTCCTATTTTACCCCCAACTAACTTTTGTTCACTTTTCCAAATAAAACCTCAACTACCCTCATGTGAACACAAATCAAATTTTATTACCTGACACCGTTGTCATGCTCATATGCTCTCATCCTCACTCAATTTTATCAATACCCAATTTATCCCTTAGCTCCATGTGCACCATATAAATTGAAGACTTGGACAATTTTCAAGGGGATCTCCAAATTAGTTTTTAAGCTTTGTGTGATAAAATTCTTCCCACTCCTCTATAAAGAGTATTTGCATTTTTAGCAAATATCTCAATATAGAGGTGTGTGGTAAAATTTATCTATATGATGAATTCCACCCCACACCTATATAATGATTTTTTGCATTTTTAGCAATTATTTCAAAATATATTGATGTGGTTGAATTCATCCATTATGGGAGGTAAATTCTAATACATTCCTTTATGTTGAGATTTTGCATTTTTAGCAATTATCTCAATATAAAATAATGATATAGAATTTATTTCATTGGATGAGTTCTAATGTACAATTTTATAATGTTAGGATTTACATTTTTAGCAAATCTCTTTTATTATTTAATTGTCAATTATGAATTCATCCATTATCCTTTTTTTTAGTTTTTATTTTAGATTTAATGAATACATTGGTGAGAGATTGTTATTGAGAGAATTTTGATGTATAATTGAAGAGTTGCACCAATTCTAGTGCAAATGAGTTTGATTTATTCCTCTTTTATTTCTCTTGATTTAAACCTCACATGCTCTTATTGTTTACTTTTATTTTTGGATGAAGATTATTGAGGGCTAATCTCCCATTCGTGGGATAAATTTTGAATCCCTCATGAGTCCAAATTGGTTAGTTTATTTATTAGCACAATTTTGTTTATCTCACTTTTCTTAAATTAGCTTTTACATCTTAATTAGTAGTTATAAAAATTAGTAGAGTTAGTTAATTAAAAATTCATAAAAAAATAAAAAAGGCAAAAATAGAAAAATCATTATAATATTCAAATGAATTACACATTTCTTCACATATTTTATGTTTCATCCTTAGAGTTGGATTGATACTCCCTCACTTACCCCTATACATACTTTGAGTTAAATGGAATGAAAAAATAAAAAAGGATGATATTAAATAAACAACTTGTTATAATAGAGTCACGGGATACAAACATATGATTTACAATAGCAAAAGTTTAAACAATAGATAAACACATTATGATCGACTGGCGAGAATAACAACAATAGATCTTTGTCGGCTGTCATTGGGATTTAGTCGGAACTCATGATCATTCTCGTGAGAGGACAAATAACTCTTGGCCAACTGAAGAGGAACAAGGTCTAAAAGGACCTAGCTCTCTTCACTACCAAAAGTATACTAATGTTGAGAGTCCTTGGGAACTTTTAAAAACCCTAAGGCATTCGGCCATCCATGCTTATAGGCTATGCTTTTTACCTCCTTCAGACTGGGAGAGGCATCCTCCTAACTTTCCTCATAACCAGTAAACCACATTTTTCGAGGACCCGTTCTAAATAGATAGCGCAACTTAATGATGTCACGACTAAGGCTCGTCACCATAACATGGGTTCTTTGACTGCTATCTTCTGCTTCAGCAAGCTTCTTCTTAAGATCATCATTATCAGTCTGGAGGAGGACCTCAATATCTTCAACGTCCTTTCCCCAACTAGCTGGGCCTTCAAGGATTTCACCTCATCCTTTATGAGGGTTCCCACATCCCCTAAGTCTTTCACACCATCTCTTAGCTTAGCCATTAAGGCACACTGATCTTTGTAGGCACCAGTCATCTTTTTCAGGGCCTTCTAAACAAAAACGAATGCTCGACGAGCTTGAGAACTTGCATCCCCACCAAGGATAATGATGAAGTTATCAGTAAAAGAAGGAATGCCCTCGATAACATTTGTATACTACAAAAAGTAAGAATAAAAGAGGAGTGTTCAACAATAATTTAAGACAAAATTAAAATTTACAAAAGTCTTTCATTAATAATACTCAAAGTGGGCAAAGCCCTTACAAACATAAATTAAGGGGAAAATATAAGAGCATATAAGTTAATTATTCTTAACTAAGTTTCCTTGCTCTTCACCTGCTCTTTGGTCTCTGAAGACTTGCCATTGGCAGTTGTATCAGTAGTCTGGTAGGTTGGGACATTTGTGGTTGCCTCCTCATCAGCCTTTAGTACAGAACCAGGGTTATGCTTGCCAAAGAGCTCTGAGTCAATAGGGACATTCATCCTCACCAAAGCAGTGTCCTAGACCTTCTTAAAATTGGATTTTATGATGAAGGCCAATTGGAGCTTGGCATCCTCAAAGGCCTCAACATAACCCTTATTATAGCTAGCCTCCTTAGCCGAAGAAAGATCCTCACATTCTTTCTTCAAGCGATTACGCTCGACCTTCAGCTAGTCGTTATCGACCTTCAGCTGATCTTGATCACTCTTTAGTGTGTGCATAGCACCACTGTTGGATTTTATATCTTCATCATAAGCCCTCTTGGCAGAAATGATGGCTTCTTAGGATTTTTTCAAAGTCACCGCTTGATCGTCATTTATTTTGGACTGATCAAAGAAACTTTCTAAGATAGAGATAAAATTTGCCACAAACTGCAAACTAATATATTAAAAACATAAATAAAAAAGGGAAAAGGTATCTAACAACTTCAAAACAGAATAAAAAGGAATTTTTGGCTTACTGGGGATAATGCCTGGGAAACATGGGATAAAAGTTACTCGTAAGACAACTGTTTGACCTGCACGCGATCATTGGTGAGTATAGCTCCCTTCAACAAACCATAGACTAAGGAAGGATTCTTATCCAATAACATTACTTGTAAAATACTCACAGATGCGAGGGCATCACCCTTCTTGAAGGGTTGCAGAAGCATGGGAGCCTCGTTCTTTTTGTTCTTCTCTTAGACTGTTAAGTCCGAGTCAGTGGCTCAAGGGCCTTCTTGCCCAGTCCTCTCCAAGGACTTGGTCTTAGATGATGAGGCACCAACATCATCACCATCTATCAATATAATTCTTTTCTTGGGGGCCATTAAATCTTCTTCCTCCATAGGAATGGACTCGGCATCTAGAGATTCGAAGGAAGAGGAGACATAAGCTTCCTCGCTTGGAGAAAGAAGTAGAAGATAAGGAGTGTTGTCTACTAGACGAGCTATGAAACTGCCAACATAATTTTTATACTTGACTAGGAAGGAGGCATAGCGAGGATGATCACCACCTTGAGCGAGAGGTTCCCTCAAACTCCAGGCTTTCAACAGCTCTTCCCTGTTGATGTGAGAAAGGGAGGGTTTTTCTTCTTCGATCGAGCTATTCAGAAAAAAAATGAGAAATATTATCAGTCATTACACAAATGAGAGAAAATTCAAAGAAGGCATAAAATCAAAATATTAGCCTATATTACTCCCCCATTTTGGGAACATAAAGCCATGGTACTTTTTGCCCTCTGGGAGAGGAGGTTATTGCCAATTACGGGAAATAAAACTCTTATCTTAATAACCCTTATTATAATTAGGAAGGGTAACTACTAATACCCTGTCAGCCTTCCTTGCCTTCAGGTACAAAATACCATCTCGTGTGCAAGACCAAGATTAACAAAACCTAATTTCTGGTACATGGAGCATGTAATGCTGAATCTCGGACGAATTAATAAAAGCTGAGAAATCGCTCCGTAGACGTAGGCAGTTGCCAAACCATGTAAATATTATGCGTTGTGCCCAATTCCTTTCCTCTTTCAATCCCTTTGCCCTTTATAAATATTTAATTGTAATTTCTTGCACTCACACTCTCCCATAGGGGTGTGTTTCGGTAGTATGAGATAAAAATGTCCAATTCGAAAAAACTTCTAATTTTTTCGAGAAAAATAAATTAGTGCCGATTTCGATTATGATTTTTTCAAAAAAAATCCAAATTTGGAAATTTAAGAAAATCGAAAAATAAAAAAAAATATATAAAAATAAAAATCAGAAATATCAAAAAAATATTAAATTTACCTTTAAGAAAATTTCTCAAATAAAATAAACTAGCTCAATATTTGTGTTAGTTAAAGCACAAAATTAAAATAATTTAACTTTAAATGCTAAGTTTCATCGTGACTTTGAAGAACTATAAGCATCTAGTAACTTTACGAGGTGTGCTCCTCTCATAAACTATTTGTTTGATGACTTTTGGGCTCCTAACCCGATGGGAGGCTTTAGTCAATGTGTATATTAAAGTGCAAAATTTGCATATATTTTCAAAAACATCAAGAAAAATCGAAAAAACTGAATCGATAAATTTCAAAAAATCGGATCGGAATAATCAAAATATTGAAAAATCAGGATTATTTCTGATTTTGACCCCTTTTTTCAAAAGAAATCAAAAGTTAAAATTTGAAAAATTTATTCCAAAATCGGATATGAATTTGGGAAAATCAAAATTTCGAAAAAAAAACACCCTTACTCTCCCATGTCCTTTATAGACAATCATCAATGCTAGACGTAATTTCAATCCTTATATACGTTGTTTCAACAGTATGACATCATCTACAACATATTTTCTTAGATTGAAAGCACTATATTATCATTAAAAACTCATCTAGGCGTAACAAAACTAAAAAACAAAATAGTAGATGCACTTTTGATAAAATGCGCATGAATTCACGTGTATTTTAATAAAGTAAATATGACATCACGTGTATTGTAATAAGTACACATGAATTCATGTGAACTATGAACTTTCTCTCTACTTTACACATTGTAAGAGAAAAAATTATGATTGCTCGTTATCTTTATAGTTTGGCATATTCCGGTGCACCCCCTCAAGACTTCAATTGAAGACAAGTTAGTGGCCGAATGTGACAATTGAAGATCGAAGAGTTGATTTTGTCAGTACAATATACGGAGAAGGCATATGAGGTTGATTATGTTCGGGGGGGGGGGGGGGGGGGGGTATTTTAAAAGTGTTTGAAACATAAATATTTTTCAAAAGTTTTTTAAAGAAAAAATCATTTTAAGGCACTCATTCGAAAGAGTTATTGAGGGTCGCTCGGACAAGTCTTTTAAACTCGTTGGATATCATATGTTCGAACAAAACTTCAGATGAGCTATTTTTCCTCATCGTGATGAAATGTTGTTCGATCTCTCGTTCAATATCATTCAAAAGACTTTGTATAGGTCGTTCGAATGAGGTCCAGTTCATTCAAACGAGCCTGCGGAAATTTATTTTTTACTTAGTTTTAAGCGAAATCTTTTCAAGTCTATCTATTGGAAACTTTTTTCCCTATTTAATTTATATGAACTTACAATTATTTGCAAGACTTTTTTCACCTATTTTATGATTAAACACTTTGGCTTTTCAAATCCAAACCCCTTGGATATTTTATGATTACTTTATCAAAACTTGAAGAACACATCACATGTTCATATCCCTGTGGAGTTGATTCCTCACTACTGAATATAGGAATGGAGTTTACTGAGACTAATTGGTGGACACCGAGGCAAATGAGCTTGATGTGGGGCATTATTGGATTTGCATTGCTTTCTATTATCGAAAAAGAAGATGACATAACTACGATACTTAATAGATTCTGAGTCTATAAGTCTATCTGGTTCATCTGTAATACCTTGGTTTCAACGGTGCTGAGAAGGTTTTTTTTTTAAAGTTTTTTTCCTCATATCTCGTGTTGTTTGTTTAATTCAATTTAGATTTAATATCTTACATGCTTAGTTTCACTTAATTAATCAAGGTAAAATTGGATTAAATTAAATTTGGCTTGTTTGTGACCTAATTTACGGATTCTCCCTTCGACCATATAATCAGACCACTTTGCACTTTTTTTAAATTGGTATCAGAGCTTATTTCTACAAGTTATTTAGATGAATCCCGGTGATTATATGGAGAATATATATAATAGGCCACCATTGTTTAATTGCACGAATTATGTTTATTGGAAATCTCGGATGAGATTGTCTTTAAAATCGATCAACGAGCGAGTTTGGCTTGATGTTGAAAGGGGGTGTATTCCTCCTACTGTGACTAATGAGAATTTTGTTATTCTCAAACCATTCGCAATTTGGACTAAAGATGACTTTAAATTGAGTGATCTTAACTCTCGTGGTTTAAATGCTATTTTTTGTGCTGTCACACCCGACGAAATTCGTCGTGTCATGACGTATACCATGTCTAAAGAAATTTAGGATATCCTCCAGCTCACACATGGGGGTACTAATGTTGTTAAAGCTTCTAAGTTTCAAAACCTTACCATAAAATTTGAGACAATACTCATGCTTGAAACTAAAAATTTTGATGAATTTTGTTATTGTATGTATGATATCATGAATTCATGTTTTAATTTGGGTGAGAAAATTTTAGAAATGAGAGTTGTTAAAAAAAAATTGAGGTCTCCCCATCTCGTTTTAGTGTTAAAGTTACCATCCTCAATTCTTTAGGAATTCTTTACACAATTAGGCTAGAATAACTCATAGGTTATCTCCAAACTTATGAATTAATCATGTTCCCCGAAATCCAAAAGAAAAAAGAAAAAGGAATAGCTTTAAAAGAAAAATAAAAAGAGGAGATTTCTAAATTCGATTCTGAAATTGATCAAGATGACCTTTCCCTGTTTGCTAATTTTTTTTTAAAAAAAAATAAGAAAAATAAAAATTACAAACGGGTAGGAATTTTTATGAGAATGATCAAAATAAAGCTAGAGGTGAGTATCCTAAGAAAGATGAATTAAATATATGTTATGAGTGTGAGGGGAAACTTCATAAATCCTATGAGTGTCCCACCAGGTTTAAGAGACATGGAAAAGGCAAAACTACCTATAATGCCACTCTAAGCGATAATGATGTTGAGTCGGTGGATTTTGGAGAAGAATCACAGCATGAACTTAACTTTGCCGCATTCATGGCTAGTCACGTTAGCACTTTAAGTACATCTCATGCCAATGAGGACATTTCTAAATGTGATAGTCTAGACAATGAGTCGAATCATTTCAGAGAGTTTAAGGGTGTTAATTTGAGTGAGGGAGAACATGGTCTCCAATACGCATACTCCAAACTTCACACCGAGTCGTTTAAAACTAAAAAGCAAAATAAAAATTTGACTCTCAGGGTGTTGTCTTTAGAAAAGGAGTTGAAAGTTTTAAGAGATAATGAGGCCTCGATTAGAATATCTTTGAGCGAGTAGCTTATTTCAGTCGGTAGGGAAAAGAATGACTTGACCAACAAAATGGTTAGTCTTATAAGAGATCTTCAAGCATTATTGGAGATTCATGAGAAACTTAAAGCCCAAATTTCCTAGCTCGAGAAAGATCGCGAATGTGCTTAGGAGGTCAAAGCCACCTTAGAGGCACATCCAAGAAAGTTAGAAAGATGTTCCTAAGTCTCGCTTTAGGTTTTAAATAGAGGCATATCATAGGTTACGAGGGTGCATCCACTTTTCATACCGCACCCTAATCGGTTGCTAAGGTAGTGTTAGATGCTTATTGGGATTCCACCTAACCCACCAAGGAGAACTCGTCCTAGGTGTTTTAATTAAGGTAGACCCAAACAAATCTATGTTTGTACTCATTACAAATGAAGAGGTCACCTTAGGGAGTTTTTTGACGAGCTAGGAAGAGTATCTTATACACATGATCCCATACACCACTATAGTGACCTCGCTAGTCTTATAGAGCAAGTTGAGTTTCTAGTCACTACTTCTATAGTTTAATGTAATAATTTCAAAGTATGTCCGAATTTTGAGAACACTTCCAACACAACGAATAGTGCCAATAATGATAAGGGTAAGAAAAGGTTACCACCACTTATATACCTAAAAGTGATGAAAAATCCCTTGTTATTCATGTTGCTCTTAAGGTTCAATATACTTCATAATGGTATTTTAACAGTGGGTACTCTAGGCACATGAGAAGTGACAAGTCTCATTTTACCAACCTTGTGGATTGCAAGGAAGGAAAGGTAACCTTTGGGTATGGGAGTATATCTGGCATATTAGGATGAGGTTACGTGGAGATTTTTGGCTATCCTAAGCCAGACAATATGTTATGTGTAGAATGGGTTGAAGGCTAACTTAAAAATATTAAGCTAACTTTACGATTCCAACTTCGCAGTAAAGTTTGACCGATCGAAATGTAACATTTTTATTAATCTAGTAAACTTTTACTACAAGGTGTGAGGACTATAAAAAATTATTACGGTATCATTTCCATGTCCTCTTTATTATGCTAAGGTCTCCACCATAGACATTTGGAATCAATGACTAGGTCACGTTAATTTTAAAGATCTTACAAGGTTAGTTAAAAAAGACCTAGTTCGTGGCTTACCTTCACTTGAAAAACCAACTTCCTCAATTTGTGGTCCTCGACAACAAGGGAAATAAATCAAGAGTCCCCATAGGAATTTTTATACTATTACCACCTCACGTGTGTTAGGGTTTATACACATAGATCTTATGGGTCTAATGCGCACCGAGAGCATCGGTGATAAGAAGTACATTTTGGTGATGGCCGATGACTTTTCGAGATATTCTATTGTTGGATTTCTTAGTAAAAAATCTAATGCTTATGAGTTCCTTACAATTAAGTGTCATCTACTTAAAAATCAACACAATGTTTTCAACAGTATATTAATAAGTGACAATGGCATGAAGTTTATCAATGTTGGTGTTGGTGCATATTATGAGGGTATAGGCATCAAACACAAATTTTTTACGGTAGGCACGCCTTAACAAAATGGGATTATTGAGAGCAAAAATAGTACTATCCAAGAGATGGCGCGATCCATGATCCTTGGTAGGAACGTGCCTAGATGATTTTGGATGGAGGCGATTAACACTCCATGCCACACGTAGAACAGGGTTTATCTTCAACCACACACATCTCACACTCCATATGAGTCTTGGACCAGTAAAAAATGCAACCCATCATATTTTTGAGTTTTGAGGAGTCGTTGTTATATTCTTAGAGAGAAAGAGCATTTAGAGATATTCTACTCTGTAAGTGATGCGGGAATATTTTTCGGATATTCATCTACTAGTAGAGCCTATAGGGTGTATAACCTTAAAATATCTAAGATTATGGAATTGATAAACGTCATGATTAAAGACGATACACTAACTATGTTTGTTGATCAGGATTTTGCGTGTGAGAACAATGCACCCCCTGGTGACGATACTATTATTCCCCACACCATCACGGTGGATCCGACTCTTGAAAAATAGGATCCACCCTCTTGGATTCGAAAGAGTCGTGACCTTATTGACATACTTGGTGATCCCACGCTAGGTGTCAAGACTCGCTCTCAAATAGAGAATGTGGTTAACTATTTTTTCTACACTTCCACTGTATAGACTAAGAATGTGAAAAAAGCACTCAAGGATGAGCATTGGATAAGTGTTATATAAGAAGAGTTGATTCAATTTTGAAAGAACGATGTTTGGGAATTAGTCCCTTGACCTGGAAAGACTAATGTGATTTGTACCAAGTGGGTGTACAAAAATAAGATAGATAATAATGGTACCATTATTTACAATAAGGCTAGGTTGGTCGCTCAAGGTTATACACAAATCAAAGGTGTATACTTTGACTAGACATTCACTCATGTTGTTAGGCTTAAATCCGTTCGCTTACTACTCGCCATAACACGTCATCTACTGTTTAAGCTATACCAAATGGATATCAAGAGTGACTTTCTCAATGACATTCTTCAAGAGGAGGTTTATGTGGAACAACCAAAGGGTTTTGAAATCTCAAAGCACCTGAAACACATCTTTTATCTAAATAAGGTCTTGTAGGGTTTAAGAAAGCACCCCACTCTTGGTATGAAAAGCTAACTTATTTTCTCTTTGATCGTGCCTGCAAGAGAGGGGGAGTTAATATGACGTTGTTTATTAGGAGAGAAGGTGGTGCTATCTTGGTTGCCTAAGTCTATGTGGATGACATAGTTTTTGGATCTATATATTCCCAACGTTCTCACACTTTTGAGGAGGGGATAAAGAGTGAATTTGAGATGAATATAGTTGGTGAACTTACTTTTTACCTATGTCTCCAAGTGCGTCAACTTGATAATGGGATATTTATATCTCAATGTAAATATGTTAGGGATCTAGTGAATTTTTTGGTTTGAACTCTTTTAATCACTCTTTCACACCATAAGTTCCTCGATAAATCTTAACAAAGACACTTTAGTTAAATACGTATGACAAACACTCTATTGAATTATGATAGGTAGGTTCTTGTACTTGACAGCTAGCCATCCTGATATTGACCTTGGTGTTGGAGTTTGTGCATAGTAATAAGCATCCCTTAAAGAGTCACACTTGCTTAAACTTAAGCGCATCATAGAATACGTGAGTGGTAATATTTCTTATGGAATTTGGTATCCTTTTGATACCGATGATCATTTATTGACCTATTCAAATGTCGATTACACCGGTGATGTTGATGGTTATAAAAGCCCATCGGGTGGATGCTTTTACTTTGGGAGTGATCTTGTCTTATGATTGAGCAAGAAGTAAAACTCCATTTCTTTGTCCATAATGAAAACCGAGTACATATTCGTCGGTAGTTATTGCACACAACTCTTATGGATGAATCAAATGTTGGAGGATTATGAGATTAATAAAGGCACGGTGACTTTTTTATGATAATACGAATGAAATCCTTATTTCTCGTAATTCCATCAAACATTATTGTAGAAGAACATTAGGATTCATAATCACTTTATTCGCGATCTTGTTGAGGAGACAATCATTTTCTTGAGCTTCGCGAGTATATAACGTCAATTGGTCAACGTTTTCACTAAACCTTTAGATGCATTTAGATTTGAGGATCTTAGGAAGTCTTTGGTTATTTGTTCCATTGATTGAGTCCGCGTATTGTTTTTAGTTTAGACTGATTTTCATATTGCTATCATTTGTCCATACAACTATATTGTATTCTTATGTTTATAAATTGAAAATTCCAAAAAGTTTTTCTTTTCTTTTCAAAAAATTTCATAAAAAATTAAAAATATTTTATTTTTGATAAAAATTTTAAAAATTACAAAAAGATTTTTTGTATTTCTTTTTACATCATATATGGATGGGAATTTAAGATGTTTGAATCACAATTTCATTCCATCCATTCACATGACTTACTCATGGTATCATTAGACTTGGTTATGTTTTTTTGTGCTTAATACTTCGTTTATCATTGATTTCTACCTTCATGTTAGACTCATTACATCGCCTTGATTACACATTTTACACAAACTTTTGAACATTACTCGCTTGTCATATGTTGGATAAGATGTTCTCCTCTTAATCGTGCTTAATAACGAACCAAATATACTAAGAACTAATTGTGCATGTAAAAACTATTGGCCAGATTTTTTTATCAAAAAATTGAATGATTCTTTTAAGCAATGGAAATGGGATACGAAAAAATAAATCTTCTTTGAGTTAAAAGACACCATTGGTAAGAGCCTAAAATATATTTTTGGAACATAAAAACATAAGTGCCAAGGACAATTTTGTTTCATTGATGCTTCATTAAAATTGAAGAATATGATTCCTTCAAATTTTTTGAGAGTTTATGCTTAAAATGTGAGATTTTGAGGGTGTTATAAGTTGAAGATCAATCGGTTTTCACAATAAAATTTCTTGAAAAATATTAAATAGTGTGGAGTTATTAGTTGAGAAACATTGAAATTCGTAAGATTTTGTATGAGTTGAGTCAATTTCACTTTATTTAACATTTTCTACACAAAAGGTTGAATTGAGTTCTTTCTTTATGAGTGTCTCTTTAATTTCGTGCATCGTTGTTACGTACGCCTCTATTGACTTTGCCGTGCATTAAGTTCACACCACTTCATTCCATTTCCATAATTCAAATGTTTTCATGCTAATCCATAGTGTATTTATTTTTATTTATATGTGTATACTTATATACTCTAAAATTTCAAAAATTCAAAAAATTGCTTGTTGGTTTGTTAAAGTTTCACTACTAGTGAATGAAATATTATGTGTAGCGAATAGTGTTGGATTTTCGCACAAATGTCCATTGCAAAATAGATTTCATATACAAATTATAAATGATATTTAGTGATGACAAGCGTAACAAAAAAACTTAAATGGTTTTGAAAAATGATATTTCAATTTATTTTCATAAAAAAACAAAAAGCTATGTCATCTAGGTCCTTTTTACCACCATCCTAAGTATGTGACCAATATAACAACGAGGATGAATGAATGGACTTTAATATCTTATACATTGAAGAATATTTCTGAGGATCTCTTTAATAAGACTTAAAGTGTGTTAAGGAAACATGAATACGATGATTCAAAAACACAGGGATCATGAGTATATCATACTCTTAAAATATCCCATTTGTTTATTTAGTGACAAAACATATTAAGTAGTATTTTAATCAATGAAATGAACTAATCGCCTATGTCTATCTCGGCCGAAGGCACAAAAAAGATAGATTGCATTTACATGAATTAGAAAGATATAAGGCACTCTTTAAACTTCAAATAATCTCTTGAATCCTATTTTCCGATCCAAACTATCAAATATAAAAATATCAACGTGTAAATAAAAGAAATAAGCATATGCTAAAGTTAGCACAACAATAAAAGATATAGGTAAGTAATTCAAGGAGATATCTGTGACACCCCGCCTAATTAAATATTGGGTGATCAGGCATTGATAAAATTAAAACAGGTTTCTCATATGGTTCATTCTTAGCATCACTGTCGAAAAACCAAATTAATTACTAACCACCTAATAGTTAGTTAAACCGGTGCCAAATTTCTATCTTCCAATTAAACAGAACAAATAAACAGTTCAAAAACTAAACAACATTCACAATATACTAGAGTCCAAACCAACATGATATATATAAATGAAACAAAGTCATGCCGAATAAACCATCAGTAAAAAAGCAACCAAAACCAAGTCTAAACTGCAAGGTAAAACTGATACAAAACTGAAACCATAATATCGACAACGGACCACATGTCCAAACATGATATACAAGAGTGAGATCCTATGCTAGATCCGAATGAAAGAATTGGCTACTCAAAAAACTGTCAGCATCCACAGTGCTACAACTCCGAGTCCTTGGAATGAAACCATCAAGTATGGTGTCCCTGTGGCTGGACACCTAAAAGGTTTTGAAAATATTTTTATAGCAAGAGTTAGTACTCAAAACATTTAACAAGTAATTTATCGCAATTAAAATTAGTTATTGATTACACATGTTAGGTTCATGCGCACTCTCTTGAGTTTTCTCACCTCTTATCTAATGTTCACACCTAACGTTCTATACTTAGCCCACCTAGCTATCATACCCAAGATATCTCGACTAAAGTATATAACCGATCTTATCCAGTCTACTCTCTCGTATCTCCCATACAACACGCTTCATTATTAACATTTCTCGCATGTTCTTTAATTTTCATATAACATTCACATATGTTATGTTTAATCATCATAATCAAGTCTCCCTACTAATTCATAAGGAATTTTAGATTTATCATACGACTTCCATAATTAAGTTTCACTACTTAATTCATAAAGCATTTCAGATTTATCATACGACTTCCATAATTAAGTTTCACTACTTAATTTATTATAGATATTCCCTATCTATTCTAAGTCTTGAAAATAAGTTTCTCTCTACATAATATATATATATATATATATATATTTATACATAAAGTCTCCTGTAAGGACTCCTTATAGTGTAGACCCCAGTACATACAATTTTTTTAAAATAGTAAAAGAATTATTTTTTTGATGAAACCTTTTGGATATGATCTCCAGGGTGAGAAGATCATCTCCAAGTTTTTTCGTCAAAAAATTCAATAAAAAAACCATTGAGATGAGGTGATATGTAAAAAAATGATATAAATATGCATTTTCAACCGTTGAAATGCTGGGTCGGCGCCAGCCACCTTATTGATTGAATTTTTTGGTGAAACTTCATGGATATGATCTTCTCACTATCGAGATCATATCCATGAAGCTTCATAAAAAAATTCAATCAAAAAGTGGGTGGGATGATCGCCAACATTTCAACGATCGAAAATGCATATTTATTCCATTTTTTTACCTATCACCTCATCTCAACGGTTTTTTTATTGAAATTTTTGATGAAAAAAATTGGATACAATCTTCTCATCATGGAGATTATATCCATGAAGTTTCATCCAAAAATTCATTTTTTTACTATTTAAAAAAATAGCATGTACTGGGGTCTGTACCATATGGAGTCCTTACATGAGAGAGTCTCTCTCTCTCTCTCTCTCTCTCTCTCTCTCTCTATATATATATATATATATATATATATATACATACATCGTGGAGATTATATCCATGAAGTTTCATCCAAAAATTCATTTTTTTACTATTTAAAAAAATAGCATGTACTGGGGTCTGTACCATATGGAGTCCTTACAGGAGAGAGTCTCTCTCTCTCTCTCTCTCTCTCTCTCTCTATATATATATATATATATATATATATATATATATATATATATATATATATATATATATATCATCTACAAGTCTACTTTCGCACATAAGTAGCATATCATGAATTATATATATTTCACACAATATATACTATAAGGATATTGGTTCGGATAATCATCGACCCCAATCATCCTATCATTTACATTGGTCCGGATATCCCTCGACCCCAAGGTAAATGTATGTATATGTATATTGGTCCGGATACTCCTCGACCCCGATATCATTTATCTTTGATTTCGTCCGGATAATCATCGACCCCAAATCAAGCTTCCATGTATTCGTCCAGATAATCATCGACCCTAATACAGAATTAAGCACACTTTATGTATATATATTTTTCACACAATATATACTCTAAACACATACTATATAATCACCTCCCTGTATCACATTTTAGGGGTTATTGGCTTGGAATTCTACCTTGATCACCAATAGTGATTTATATCTCTTGGCTCGGATTTATATATATATATATATATATATATATATATATATATATATATATATATAGTATACTTTAGGTATTCACACAACCTAAGTAGTACTATGCATCAATAAGTATTCACACAACCCGATAATACATGTTAGTACGTAGAATATATCTCTCGCATACTCGTCGTACTATTTACTTTACGATTTATCTCACTATCGTATATATAGGAGTGTTCACACAACTCTAGGGTCCTAGTTATCCCCTTGTTATATAAATTCAGTACTTACCATCTTTAACCTACTAATATCCATATTGAATTGATGTCCACTCTCTCTTCGTAGATCAATTCCCAAATTGCCCGATCTATCTCTCCATCGGTTATCCCTTCTGATCTATGCTCTAAGTCCTAAACTCAATGACCTTAATGGACCTTAACTATACCCTACCGGTCTTTATCAAGTCTCTACATAGGTATAATATCACTCCTAAGATCCCCTTCCATCATTGGAAATCCTAGAAAATTCATCCAAGAAAAGAACCCAAAATCAGAAGGGTTGGGTCGATTGATCGATCATGTGCAGCTTCGTCTTCTTCGATTTTCACCCTTTCTGATATTCTCAAATCCCAAGATTTTTCACCAAATTCACATCTGATTATTCCTAACTATCTCTACATGAGTTGGGATGATTTCTAATGTTTAAAACACATTAAAACTTCACTGAAATCAATCAACCCTCAAAGCTCTTTCATAATCTAGTTTTGTGTTCATGCTTTAAATCTAATTCAAATCCCAGATTTAAATCCATAGTAATAATCAATACTTTTCTGATTTAATTTCTCTATGTATATAACCACTAACTACATGAAATTTTACCCAAAAATGTAATCAATTGATACTTTTCATCAAAGATTTTTCAATAAAATCAATCTATTCATAAAAACCCTACACATGGGTATTGTAACATAAATTTAATTTTCAATAAACACTTACCTTAGATTGATTGATTTGATTTCTTGGTTCTTTGTTCATGATTTATTATTTTCTTCTCCAATCTTCCTTTCCAATTGCCTTGGGATACAAGATTTCTCACCATCTTCAAAATCCCTCTTTAAGCTTTGAAAATAGGCTCTCTCTCTTCTCTCTAATAACCTCTCTAACCTTTTTTGTGTTATAATACCTAAACCCAATGTCTAAATATCATATATATGGATCTAAATTTCGTAGGTCCCTTAACCTCTTTTTGGGAAAATGATCGAAACACCCTTAATAGGTGCCGACTTGGTCCAAAATTAACCCGGGACCCAAACTATACCCACGAGTACCCTATTCCGATTATTTCGACCCATCCGGAATCATTCGTGACCTCTAAATTATCATCCGAGTCACTTAAAATATATTTCTCATTTCTCAGCTCAAAATAGTCTACACGCGACTCCCGGTGAGATAAAATAAAATACGCACATATCAATCGCTATGCGGTATAACAATAAATAATAAAGTACGCACATATCAGTCGCTATGCCGTATTACCAATATTATCAATTGTTTACTATTCACACTTAGTAAATATCATAATGTAATATTAATCAGTATCTATCTCACTATTAATATTTAATAGTCACAATTATCATCTAATCGCATTAAATTAGTTCACTCGTGTAATTTAATTAAAGCGTATTTTTCCTAATTAATTCGTCAAATTAATTAAATAAAAATACACAGAAATACGGGTGATTACAATAACTTTCACCCTAACTTGAATACAACTTCGTAATCATAAATACTCTCCCTAAACAATGAACATACCTAACATAATCTCTCCCCCTTATTATAAACTTCTCCCCCTTTTTGTCATGGTACAAACAAAGGAAAAAATCAAGGCAACAAATAGATTAAAGCAGCAATGAGGTTAAAGCAATTTAAAATATAACACAAGAAGAAATAGGATCAAATGTAGACCATATGGTTTTATAGCAAATAATATAAGCAAAATCTCACACAACCTATCGCAAAACAAAAGGTTTTACAAAGAGATATCCAAAAATATATGCAATTAAAGAACAACTCCCAATGTCGGAACTCCCTAGCCCTATTATCCTAGAGCCTTTGGACATATTGTATCTTTATGCCCTATCTCTCTATATGAGTAACAATCACTTATGAAATTCCCTAGCTTCCTAATTGACAATCGCTCTCTTTAATACGATCCTCGACCTTGTCCCTGAGGAATTCGTAGGACCCTATCATCCCGTTGGAGGGTTTAATGGTGGTCATGTTCAAATTGAGGCTTCTTCTAAGCTTGTTGTCCTTACAGGTCCTTACGATCCTTATACCCCACTATAGAATTACCTACTCCCATCTTAGATACATATTACACATTCGTCTCTCTCCTATTTCCCACATTTTATCATAGTTAACACACTCATGCCAAAGCATCAAAGCGATATCCACCACCTCATCATATGTGGTGTAATCCAGATTCCCCATTGAAGACGTAATAGATCTTATATTAGGTTTTATTATAGTTTGGTTGGCTAATTCTAGTGACAAAATATTGAGTCATGCATAAATAAAGACAAAAATCTTTATTCGTAGATAGATGATAGATAGATAGAGTCGTGCTTGTTAGAATCTATGGACATTGAAATTGAAGATCATATAATAAAGCTTTTGCATGCAAATTATGAAAATGAAGACTATATCCTTTTATGGTAGTTCTTGATTGAATCGTCTCGAGGATTATATACACATGTGCACACTTATATTTTGTGAAAAATGATATTTGTGAATTGATCGAGTGATTTTTTTTAAAAGGTCATCGCCTTATATGTTTGTTAAGGTAAAACATGAATCATGAATAGAGGCTTGCACACGAGTGGGGTTTTGACCCCATGCACATGGCAACATGGTTTAGACATGCAAATTAATTTGCCTAAAACTGTACGCACGATTGTAAAACCCAACTGTGCGCACGAAGGATACACTTTGGTCATTTTGATCTTACTACCTAAAACCATGTACACAATTAAACTTTTTTTTGTACGCACGACTGTCACATATATTATGTGACTTTGGCAACTGCCAAAAACCATGACATAAAGGCCTTTTTTGTTATGCATGTGATGGTGTCAGATTTTTAAAAATTTCTATAAATAGGAGTTTTTCCATCCCATTTAGTCGATCCCTTTTTCTAAGTACTTCTCATACCTAGAGAGTATTTTTTAGTCAAGTGATCAGATAATTACTTTTCAGTCATAAATTTCACTTAATATTCACAATTTTAGTAGAAAACCTTGGATTTATACTTGATTCATTGATTGTGACATTTGATATTTTTTTAATTAAAAAACCACGTGGCATAGATTCAATTTTATTCTAATTTGAATTTGAGAATCTACACTCCATATCTAAAAGGAGGCGAATTAACTATTTGGGAGATAATTTATGGTTCAATCCAAGGATGAAGAATGTGACTTTCATGTTTGATTGGAACTTTGATCAAATCATTCATTCAAACGTGGAAGAGTTTCAACATCCATAGGCAACCTCTTATTAGGGGACAAGAGAGAGGTACCTTCTTGCGCTTGTGTAAAATTTCTCTTTAAATTGAATGAGAGACTAGGATGCACAGAGGTTTTTTCACCCATAGTTGGGGTTTTCATTGTAGATCTTATCGCGTGCCTATTGTGTGATTATTTGTTGATCATATACACAATTTATATCAAACGCACACACACATCTATACTATACTGTAAAATGCAAAACTGCATTAACTTCTCCTACACATCTAAGTTATCCACGTGTATTAGACTACTCTCATTTACTCACACTTTTTCATATACTTGCTTTTGTAAATGAAGATAACCAGTCTCTCTATATCTCCATCTCTACACAATCACCAATCTTTTATTTTCTGCCCTTTCCCATTTAGTCGATTCCCCTACTGCATCTCTTTAAGGGTCTCTAATTAAAACCAACTATCTCATAATAATAATCAAAGGTCATTTGGGATATATTATTTAGTCTTTTATGATTCATTAATTGATGTTGCGGGCTGGGGAGGAAATGTACAGAGAGAGACTGTGCTATCTAGAAGAAATGGTATTACTCAATCAAAGTAGGGTCCTTATGTATGTCTGTTGGGGATTTAGGGTTAATGTGTTATGGAACTGGTTATTTATTTGTTCAGTTTTATTGAACCGGTTGTTTATTTGTTCATTTTTTTTAAATATTGCGAAGTTCTTCGGATGGTAGAAGAGTGTCAACAAGTTGTTTCTGTTGCAAATATCGAGGGTTCATATTCATAGCTTGGATTGAAAATAGCCCCTGAGGTTGTAACTATTACAAGTTGGCAAAATTCGACTACCTTTTGCTTTTCAGTAGTCATGATATTAAAGTTTAATTTATAGTACGATTAAGCCATGTCACTTTTTTTTTGGTTTAGTGTAAGTTTTAGTAACAAAATGCACACGCACGGAAGCCCACGCCTTACACAAATCAATTCATAAGCATACGGTAGGAACTAAACATACTCTTAAAATAGACTTAATTCCAACAAACTCTTTCAAGCCCAAAACCAATCAAAGGTGCAAAGGAGATATTCAACACAACATATCATTTTTACCTTTTTCGTTTTGATTAAATATTTTTCTATAATGGAATGGGAGTAATATAATGATTTAAATGAACGAAAATTTTCATTATTTCTTCTTTCTATTTTTAGCCAAAGATTTTATTATTATTTTTTTCTAATTTTTGTATTGTGCAGATGACCTTCACATATTCATACAATTTTATTTTTATGTTAATACTATGTTAGGAGTCTGAGTTAATTACGTAAGCTTAATTGGTTGTTTCATGATGGAAAACAGTTGGCGGGTGGTTGCGTGAAAGGGTTATTAATTATATGTGAAAATTGCTAAGAAAGTTTATTTTAATTTTTTTGTTTGTTTACTCTAGTGTGTTAAATATCAAATTTAGAAAATGAACATGTATTGTATATAACTCTATTATATTTTTTTATTAAGAAAAACGCTCGCGCATCGCGCAGGTTGCATGCTAGTTTAGATGTGAGATTGTATCCAACATGATCCATTCCTAAATTTGACTTAGGGCTTGCCTCTAGTTAATTCACATAATTAACTCAGATTTATTCCTAATTTGGTTAATTGATTTAAGCCAATCACTTAGATGCATGTTAACTAGGATTGATCTAAATATTGGCCAAGAAATTTTTTGAAATTGGTAATTTTCTCACTGAAACCTATTCACCTAATCTAGGTTTATTTAAGGTGAAAATGAAATACTATTACTAAAGCCGTTTAATATAAAATTAAACTATTTAAGTAACTCCGAACTGTTTTTTGAAGAAACTCTTTTCTTAAAATCAAATCAAATTAATCACAAGATGTGTTTAACAAAATATATACGAGATGATCGAGATCTGTTCAAGATTGGTTAACAGGTTTAGTAAATTAGTTTAAAAACTCAAACTCAGTACAACCATAAGAATTGGATGAGGAGATGTAGAAAGATTAATGACAAGCTATTTTTAACGTTGTAAAACATCAACCAACTGAGGAAACATCCACGACTCCCTCTACGGAGTAAACAAAAAATTCCACTAAAATAAATAGTAACAGTTACAAACTATATAACACACATGCACACAAAACAACCCTATACAAGTTTAGGAATGTACCCACTGGCGTCCTTCTAACTTTTCTGCAGTTCTATTTATTGATGTCGTTCTCCAGTTTGCTAACATCCAATTTGTTCTAGGTCTTTACGTCGACTCTTGTTCTTGAGATCTTATTACCAACACTTTTAGTGTGGTCGGGTGATAGTGTTTGTGAAGGTGCTTTCTAACACATGCATGCACACACTCACGCAGATTTATACAAACAGTCCTATCAAATTACATATAAGATTTATATGCTGTGATTTTCTATTTCTCTCTTCTTAGAAAACTTAAACCTTATTTGAACTTTATTATAATCCAAGAATCCACGGCTATCTTGCTCAGAAGACATATTAAGATCTTAATCAATCTCAGGTTTTAAAAATATTTTTGAAATTGAAAATCACCAAGTGAGATTCCAACTAGGTCGAAGGTTTTGTTTCAAAAGAACTAGAAATAGAGAACGTTTTTATTGATTTTGAAGTTGGAAACATTTACAGAAACAAATCAATAAAAAATTTCTCAGGATGAGAAACTGTAAATGCAGATCTATGTGTAATATAACATGAAACAACTAGTTCTAAGATTTTTATAAAAGTAGAAATATAGATCTAATAAAATGTTTAAGTTGAAAACAAGATCTGAGAATGAAGAGGTTACAGCATCAAACAAATAACAAATCAACACTCAAAACTCTCAAACACTCAAGGTTGTGTTTGGTATAAACTGATTTCTGAAAGTGGTTATGGTTTGAAATCTGTTTAGGACGATTTATGGTTAGGGTTTCCTAACTCTGGTTTCTCTCTCTCCTCTCTCTCTAATAGACGAAGTGGCAAAAGTTCCATTTGGCTGAGGGAAGGTCTCCTTTTATAGGGGGCTGAGAAGGATCGAGAAGGCTAACCCAAATCAATGGCTACGATTTGGTTTTAGCAAGTTGACTTAGATCTAAGGGCTATAGATACGCGGTGATTAAAACGCTTGTGATTGGTTTGAGAGAGGTTCACATGGATTATATAGTGACGCATGCAGATTGTCGATTAAATGCAATCCAAGGGCTGAAACTGAGCAAGGCTAATATCTCACAGAGAAAACATAAAATGGTTCAATGACAGCCTGACAGGTGTAAGGATAAAACTGGATACCACACGCGCGTTCAAAAGAAATTACAAACGCACCCTGATGTCTCTAGAGCATTTAGATTCTACCCAAGTGAACTTTCAGCCAGAAAAACTAACAATCCATAATAACATACCCCAATACTTTATAAATCCAATTTTAATTAAGATAAAAATTATTTTAAAATCATTTAAAATTCCCAAAGAAATATTAAAAATCAATTTGAAGGAAATTAACACACTCAACATACACACACACTCAATTATATGCAATATGCAATGTATGAATGCAATACTAATGTGTGTGAGTGTTGTTAAGTTTACCTTGAATCAAACAAACAAGAAGAATAAAGTGTAGACAATCTCTGAGGCTCTTTGGATTCTAGGATAGGACACAATTTTGTCAATATTTCCAAACTAGATGAGCACTTATACAATATAGACTCAAAAGAGTCAAGAGTATAAGGTGCTTCAATCTCCCCCTTTGAAAATATGAGACAAAATCTCCTTTGAGTCATCTATGACTCGTAGGGAAACAAAAATAAGAAAAACTTATTCCTATAAAAATTCTATCTACCCATTTCCTAGAAACGAAAAGTATAGAACTTAACTAATTACAATTAAATATCCTATTACAACTATTGAGAATAACTGTACAGAATCCTGCGAATAAATACTAAGATCAAGCACTTTAGAAATATGTAGAAAAAAAAGAACTTATAATGACTCAAATTTCTCCCCCATTTTGTCTCAAATAGATAAAGGAAAAAAATATGTAAACCAAAGAATTAATCAGCACAAACCATACCTATTGATTTACGCAAAGAAATAAATTTATTGTAATCTAAAGGTTTGGTAAACATATTTGCGAGTTGCAAATCAGTAGGAAGATAATTAATTTCTAATTCCTTAATTTAACTAATTCGCGTATAAAGTGATGTCTTATTTTTATGTGTTTTGTTCGCGAGTGTTGAACAGGATTTTTAGAGATATTGATCGCACTTTGATTATCACAATAGAGATGCAATCATTTTTCTTGAATCCCATAATCACTTAGCATTTGTTTAAGCCAAAGTAATTGGGCACACCAGCTTCTCGCGGCTATGTATTCAGAATTAGCTGTTGATAGAGAAGTGCAGTTTTGTTTCTTACTATTCCATCCTACCAAATTATTACCTATATAGTAACATGCTCCTGATGTGCTTTTACTATCATCAGTACACCCATCCCAATCAGCATCAGTGTATCCAATTATAGTGCTAGATGTATCACTATTGTACCAAAGTCCTATATTCAGAGTGCTTTTTACGTATTTAATAATTCTTTTAACGGAAGTTAGATAGCTCTCTTTAGGATTATTTTGATAACGAGCACATACACAAACAGTATACATTATATCAGGATGCGAAGTAGTAAGGTACAACAAGGTTCCTATCATACTACGATAGAGAGTTGGATCTATAGATTTTCCAGTTTCATCTTTATATAGTTTTACCATAGTACTCATGGGAGTTTTTGCATCTTTAGCACTCTCAAGGCCGAATTTTTTGACTATCTCTAATGCGTATTTAGATTGCGAAGCAAATAATCCTTCTGAATTTTGTTTGACTTGAAGACCCAGGAAAAATTGCAACTCCCCCATAAAAGACATTTGAATATCTTTATGCATAATTTCAGAAAAAGATTTAATTTCCGAGGAAGAAGTTGATCCAAAGATGGTATCGTCAACATAAACTTGAGCTATAATGATGTGTTTGTCAAAATGTTTGACAAATAAAGTTTGATCATTTCCACCTCTGTTAAAACCTTTATCTAAGAGAAAATTGGAAAGGCGCTCATACCAGGATCTAGGCGCTTGTTTTAGGCTATACAAAGCCTTTTTAAGACAAAACACATGATTTGGATATTGAGGGTCAATGAACCCTTTTGGTTGTTCTATATAGGTCTCTTTAGTTAATATTCCATTAAGGAATGAAAATTTGACATCCATTTGGTAAAGTGTAAAGGGCAAGTAGCAAGCTATGGCAAAGAGAAGACGAACAGATTCTAAACGAGTAACAGGAGCGAAAGTCTCGTTAAAATCTACTCCTTCTATTTGGGAATATCCTTGAGCAACTAATCTAGCTTTGTTTCTAATGATTATCCCACTTTCATCGGATTTATTTTTAAATATCCAACGTGTACCAATAACCTTTTTGTGACTAGGCCTAGGTACAAGATACCAAACATCATGAATGACAAATTGAAGAAGTTCTTCCTGCATGGCAGAAATCCAGTGAGAGTCATTCAATGCCTCATTTACATTCTTTGGTTCCACAAGGGAGACAAAACATGCATAATGAGCATAATTTCTTAATTGAGATCTTTCACGCACAGGCTTACTCGGATTACCAACAACGTTGTCTATGGGATGGTCTTTAGAAACCCAGTTAGGTACTTCAGGAGTCTCAATTGGTAAGGAATCATCTACTTCTGGAGAGTCATTTTCTAAAACATTTGCAGGCTCTTTCACAATAGTTGATTCCCCAGTCTTACTCTCTACAGTAGTGTCGCTTATAATTATATTTATGGATTTCATTATGGACTTAGTGCGGAGATTATAAACACGGTAGGCTCTACTGTTAGGCGAGTATCCTAGAAAAATAGCTTTATCTCCACGACTCTCAAATTTGAATAATTGCTCTCTGTCTTTACAGACATAACAGGTACTACCAAAGGTTCTAAGGTACTTAAGATTGGGTTTTTTCCTATACCAAAGTTCGTAAGGAGCTTGTTTCGAGTTCTTTCCAAGATAGACCCTATTGATAATGTGACACGCAATACAAATAGATTCTACCCAAAAATATTTAGGTAAACATTTGGCATGTAACATAACACGTGCCATCTCTTGAAGAGTACGATTCTTTCTCTTAGCGATACCATTTTGTTGAGGAGTCTTAGGAGCACTAAACTCATGTTTGTAACCATTATAGTCACAATACTCTATTATACCGGTGTCTTTGAATTCTCCACCTCTATCACTATGAATTCTATTTACTTGAGTGTCCTTCTCATTTTCAATCCGGAGAAGTATTTTTAAAAAAGTTTGAAAAGTGTCAGACTTTTGTTTTAAGAAGGCTACCCCCAAGTAAATCTAATGAAGTCATCAACCATAACAAGAATGTAACTGTGTCCATAGAGACTAACAGTTTGAGAGGGACCCATTAGGTCCATATGGATGAGCTCCAAGGGGTTAGAGGTAAGGATATCTTTGACTTTCCTATGAGGTGCCTTAATAATTTTTCCTTCCTGACAGGAACCACAGACAATATTAGAAATAGGTTTGATTTTTGGAATACCTCTAACTATTTCTTGAGAAGACAATCTACTAAGATTATCGTAATTTATGTGCCCCATACTGTTATGCCATGTCTCATTGTCATCCATTCTGACAACATTATAGATTTCAGAACTATTCATGACAGTATAACAATTGTCAGGAGTCCTAAATCCTGTAATTATGCATTCACCCTTTTCATTTAAAATTTTGCAATTGTTCTTTGAAAATGTAACAGTATGATTTGAGTCACAAAATTGCGAGATACTAAGTAGATTAGCCTTAAGACCTTTGACTAGAAGAAAATTTTCAAGAACAGGTAATCCTTCTTCTTGGAGAGTTCCTTTACCTATGATTTGGGATGATACTCCATCACCAAAAATAACTTTTACTAGAGCAAAGCTGGTTTTGTTTAAAAGTTTTGTATCATCACCAGTCATGTGTTTTGAACATCCAGAATCTAAATACCAACCAGAAGATGTGTGTTGAGCTTTTAAAGCAATAATAACAATGTTACACTGCATCTGGGGTAATAGATCATCTTTTCTAAACCAAATTGTTCTTGTTTTCATTTTGTGCTTATTTGCTTTCATTTGATAAAATTTTTGAGAAGTTAATTTTTGTTGAAAAATGTTTTACGCATGATTCTGAATTTTATGAAACACATGAGAATTTGGCTTTGGAAAGTGTTTAGGAATCCTTCTAGGAAATGTTCTTTTAGGTTTGGTCTTTTTTTTTCCTATAATTAGAGTTTTTGTCTGGTTGTCTAGGCAGAACATAATTGTTACGGCTTCTCCTAGAATAGTTAATGTTTTGATAAACAAGAGGGTTACAGACAAGTTTAACTAGTCTTCTAGCATAGCAACCATCAAAAGAATGATCGTATGTATCGCAGTAGGAGCAATAAAGATTGCTCGAAGAGAGTATTTCCTTAGAAAAGTCTCTAAATATCGTCTTTAAGGAATTTTGGTGTTGAACCTTATTCCTAGGTAGAACAGTTTTGAAGGTAGAGTCACTCTTCCTAATTAAGGGTCATACATATTTAGCCTTAGGTGAACTTTCATGCGTAGAGTAACTTGTTTGCCCAATATCAAGCTTTTGATGTTTAGAATCAAACTCAGTTTGTAAAGAATGAAAGTCTGGGCAAGTTTCTATAGGTCTTTTGCCTCCTGACACAAACTTGATAGATTCAAAAGATTTTTATTTGTGTCTTTAAATTGGGGTAAAACCCTATTCCAGTTCGATCATCAGAATTTTTTTTTGAATCAGCAACAAAACCATCAAAACAGTTTGAGTTATTTTCAAATTTTGTAATTTTTTTTTAAAATTGTTGCTGTCTTCTCCTTTGTTTGTTCCAATTGTAACAATGTCCCTTTGTATTTTTTCTCCAGAGTTTCATTTGTTTCAGTAAAATCTTTTAGTTTTTTATCAAACATTTTGATTTCATTTTCATGAGTAAGACATTGGGTAGTATACTCTTCAGCATTAAGTTTGACCATCAGGCTTAGATCTTCTAGTTTCTTAGTGAGATCTTTCACTATATTATCTAGTCTAGTGCTTTTCTTGAGAGTTTTCGCATAAAGTGTGTGAATATCAGGGAGGTCTTCAGTGTCCGAGTCACTAAGTGTGGTGTGTGAATTGACCCCTAAGGATTCATTTCTTGAACTCACACACCCATGGACATCGTCATTATCGCATTCCCTTTGACTCACACACCCCGTGGTTGAACTATCAATGTTCTTAGAAAGTAAAGCATCTAAACCAGTAGCAGCATGATTCACAACAGAAGGAGTAGAGATACTATCATTATTCTCATACATAGGCATATCATCATTGTATATTATCTTAGCAAAGAAAGACATGCAAGGATAAAAAACATCAGATGACTCAGGTTCCTCATTTTCAGAGTCATTTGAATCATCCCATATCTTGTAAATGTTGGCCCTAGTATGCTTATTGTGAGTGTTTAGTTTCACTCTACAGTCTTGTGCTATGTGTCCTAGTTTTCCACATTTAAAGCATTCAATCTTCTTAAGGTCTTTGTTAGGTCTAGTATAAATCTCCTTGTGATGTTTGTCTTGACCCTTCTCAAGAGGTTTGTGATTAGAGTGAGTTGGATAATTGGACTTGCCTTGTTTGTTTGCCATGTTATTTCTAAACTTTATAATTTTCTTAAACTGTTTTGACATCAAGGCAATCTGATTGTCCAAACTCTCTATGTCACATTCCTCATCAGAGTCATAATTGGGAATGTTAAGCTCAAGATCAGTTTAGAAGAAAAACTCAGATTGGAACTAATATGTTTCCTATGGGAATGAGTCAATTGTTTCTTAAATTCTAATTCCATTTCCACAATTCTTAGTTTACTACTGAGTAATTCAGGAGTGAGATTTTGGTCACACATTTCCTCAATAGCATATCTTTTGTTGTCAAATTTCTGTGGTAATGATCTTAAAATTTTAGATACAATTTCATGTCTGTCATATGTTATCCCATTAGCATGCAGTTTGGTCACAATATCAGTCAAATTCATATAAAAGTCATCAAATGACTCAGAGTCAGACATAATTAAAGAGTTATACTGTTGAATGAGCATTTGTGTTTTAGCAGCCTTAACTCTAGTGTCACCTTCATGAGCAGTAACCAAAGTGTCCCAAACTTCCTTAGAAGTGGCACAAGATGAGATCCTTTTGAACTCATGTTCATTTATGGAGATAAATATGGACTTCTTTCCTTTGTTATTGTTGTGAGAAACTTGCTTCTCTTCTTGTGTGAACTCACTTAATACTTTCGTAATCCGCTCATTACTTCCTTCAGTGGCTAGTTTAGCAGGATAAATGTAACCATTTTCAACAATGTCCCAGACATCATCTCCCAAGGTTCCTTGAATGAAAGAAATCATCCTTACTTTCCAGTAAGAAAAATTGGTTCCATCAAAGAGAGGAGGTCTGGTCAAGTTACCAAATCTTTCATTTTTCTCGTCCATGTTTGATTTTCAGAAAATAATTTCAGAAACACAGGATCTTTTAAAAGAAGTTTACGAAGCTCTGATACCAATTAAAATACTGTTACTAAAGCCGTTTAATATAAAATTAAACTATTTAAGTAACTACGAACTGTTTTTTGAAGAAACTCTTTTCTTAAAATCAAATCAAATTAATCACAAGATGTGTTTAACAAAATATGTACTAGATCTGTTCAAGATTGGTTAACAGGTTTAGCAAATCAGTTTAAAAACTTACACTCAGCACAACCATAAGAATTAGATGAGGATATGTAGAAAGATTAATGACAAGCTATTTTTAACGTGGTAAAACCTCAACCAACTGAGGAAACATCCACGACTCCCTCTACGGAGTAAACCAAAAATTCCACTAAAACAAATTATAACAATTACAAACTATATAACACATATACACACAAAACAACCCTATGCAAGTTTAGGAATGTACCCACTGGTGTCCTTCTAAATTTTCTGCAGTTCTATTTGTTGATGTTGTTCTCCAGTTTGCTAACATCCAATTTGTTCCAGTTCTTTACGTCGACTCTTGTTCTTGAGATCTTATTACCAAGACTTTTAGTTTTGTTGGGTGATAGTGTTTGTGAAGGTGCTTTCTAACACATGCATGCAGATTTATACAAACAGTCCTATCAAATTACATATAAGATCTATATGCTGTGATTTTCTATTTCTCTCTTCTTAGTAAACTTAAACCTTATTTGACCTTTATTATAATCCAAGAATCCACGGCTATCTTGCTCAGAAGACGTATCAAGATCTTAATCAATCTCAGGTTTTAAAAATATTTTTGAAATTAAAAATCACCAAGTGCGATTCCAACTAGGTCGAAGGTTTTGTTTCAAAAGAACAAGAAACATAAAACATTTTTGTTGATTTTGAAGTTGAAAACATTTACAGAAACAAATCAACAAAAGTTTTCTCAGGATCAGAAACTATAGTTGCAGATTTATGTGTAATATAACATGAAACAACTAGATCTAAGATTTCTATAAAAGTAGAAACACAGATCTAATCAAATGTTTAAGTTGAAAACAAGATCTGAGAACGAAGAAGTTACAACGTCAAATAAATAACAAATCAACACTCAAAACTCTCAAACACTCAAGGTTGTATTTGGTATAAACTGATTTTTGAAAGAGGTTATGGTTTGAAATCTGTTTAGGACGATTTAGGGTTAGGGTTTCATAACTCTGGTTTCTCTCTCTTTCTTCTCTCTCTTCTCTCTCTCCTCTCTCTCTAATAGACGAAGTGGAAAAAGTTCCACTTGACTGAGGAAAGGTCTCCTTTTATAGGGGGCTGAGAAGGATCGAGAAGGCTGACCCAAATCAATGGTTATGATTTGGTCTCATCAAGTTGACTTAGATCTAAGGGCTATAGATACGCGGTGATTAAAATGCTTGTGATTGGTTTGAGAGAGGTTCACATGGATTGTATAAGGACGCATGCAGATCGTAGATTAAAGACAATCCAAGGGCTGGAACTGAGCACGGCTAATGTCTCACAGAGAAAACACAAAATAGTTCAATGACAGCCTGACAGGTGTAGGGATATAACTGGATACCACTCGCGCGTCCAAAAGAAATTACAAACGCACCCTGATGTCTCTAGCGCATTTAGATTCTACCCAAGTGAACTTTCAGCCAATAAAACCAACAATCCATAATTACATAAAGACCCCAATACTTTATAAATCCAATTTTAATTAAGATAAAAAATGTTTTAGAATCATTTAAAATTCCCCAAAAAATATTAAAAATCAATTTAAGGGAAATTAACACACTCAACATACACATACTCAATTATATGCAATATGCAATGTACGAATGCAATACTAATATGTGTGAGTGTTGGTAAGTTTACCTTGAATCAAACAAACAAGAAGAATAAAGTGTAGATAATCTCTGAGGCTCTTTGGATTCTAGGATAGGACACAATTTTGTCACTATTTCCAAACTAGATGAGCACTTATACAATATAGACTCAAGTGAGTTAAGAGTATAAGGTGCTTCAGGAAATTTAGTCTAAAATACACCACATTTAATTGCTATTAGAGCAGTTGCTCTTTTAAGCATTCACCTGTTAAAGTAAATCTTGCTTGTTTGTGTTTTTGTGTTATGTTCTTTACTCCTAGATGTAGTTTATGGTTGTGATTGTATCTTGTTGGGAGAATGCATTAATATCATGATAGTAACTCTATAAATCGTCCTCCTTATTTTGATAGGTCGAACTATTTGGTGTAGAAAATGGATGTAGCAGTCCCATGATTGAAGAAGATGGTGCTATAATTAAAAAATCGAGGGTATTTTGGTTGGATGCCGAGTTTGTTACTTGCAATTATATTCAATTACGTTGAATGTTATATTTGCATTAGTTAGTACACGAGAGTATAACTGGATACTACATTGTGAGATGACAATGGAAAAAAGGGATTTTTATAGAGTCATTCATGAGGGAACTTCAAGTGATAAGATATCGAAGTTGTAAAACACCGTGACTATGTAAAACCATGAGAATGAATGAAGAGGAGAATTTTAATGATTAACTAAGGTTGTCAATGCCTCATTTAACCTAGGAGAGAAGATAGAGGAGAACAGGCTTGTGAAGAAGTTGTTAAGAATGTCAGTTTCTAGATTCTAACCTAAGGTTCCTATCCTTAACGAAATAAGGATACAGACACATGCCCTTTAGATGAGTTGGTTGGGTAAATACAAATTTGTGATCAAGAATAATTATAAGGACGTTTTTGTCCGTTATCAATTTATATGTCGTATACCGCTACACCATCGAAGAAGATCAAGATCACATTCACATCAAGATGGATCCGAATAATCAAGGTTCTTCAATAAACAGTCTCTGCAAGGTTAATTTTGGTAAGGTTACGTTTTAGAGTACCTTAATAATGCACTTTGACTATTGGGATTATTTTTCATAAAATATTTTTTAGGTGTTGGAGCGGAGCTTTAAATATTTTTATTAATTTTTTTTTGAATTCATTATATCTAAAGATTTTGTTCTCGGACACCTTTTCGTAGAAAAATCATAACTAATTCATAAAAAATAAAAAAATACGAAACAAGCGGCCACGCGTTCGTATCGAAATTATCTACAATCATGGCCTCGTTTGATAGGTCGTTCAAACGAGATAGGACATCATTTGAGAAGATATGGATCTCGTTCAAACGAAAGCGTATGTCGTTCGAACGAGAAGAGTTTTTTCCTGACACATCACCGTCTTGATTTTTAGTATTTAAAGGGTGTCAGACTTTTGATTTCGTGTGGAGAAACATTGGTTTTAAATAGAATACGATTTTGAGTGTTTTACTTTATTCTCCAACATTAAAAGAGTTTAATCTCTTGTTTTACAATTCACAAAATCCTAATATCTTTGGAACCCAGGAACATAACTTTTCTATTGTTCATCCTTTATGGGGAGATCTATACAACCAGAGGGCTACGTGCTATTGTGGAGGGAGTCTCTATAAAGCTTTTTAACTGCGTGTCATAGAGAGTGCTTGCGGGTATTCCTGGGTTGATCAGACTGCGTGTCCTTGTGATATAGCTCCGCGTGAACCACTGCAGATTTCTAATCGCCACTTTGAAGGTTTGACGAAGCCCCCGTGCATTACACTTATGGGCGATTATCAAGTGGTCTATAAGTAAAAGGTCTGGTAAATTATTTCAAAGTTCTAGAAATAAAAGGTTTTGCCCTTGTGGAGGAATTTTCTTGAAATTTGGTTTTATTTACATGCTTATTGCTTTATGATTTCATATCACTTAGATGCATGTGTTATGACTGAATTAAAACTTGGGTTTCATTAAAACTGGTTTGGTTGGCATATAATTAAAATTGATTTATTTGAGAAGTTGCATTTATTCCGCTGTAGCGCCTCTTTCAAATTGGTAACAGAGCGGTTTACTCTAAATTATCGAGTGATCCTGATTTTTAAAGTTTTTCCCTGATACAATTTGACTACTCATATCGTCAAATTGGTATCAGAGCGAGTATCGCTAATCTATTGCGTTTGATCCTGTTTTAAAAAATTATGTTGAAAAATCAGTTTTTGATCCCGTTTCTCTCAAAATGGCTTTTGGAGGTTTTGATGATTTTCGATGTCAACTTTTTGAAAAATATAATTGGAAAATTCACATGAACTCTTGTTTTAAATCTTTCGTTGAAAACACTTCTGAGAGGTGTTCGAATTGTGAGGGTGTAGGTCACACGACAGATGAGTGTCCCAAAAATTTGTGGATGAAATTGGATAAACCGACATCTCGTGTTTCTACACTTAGTGACAGTGATTCGAAAGAAGAAGTTTTTTTTTCTTCTAGGCGAAAGTTTCCCACCCGTGTGACTAGTGATAAAAGTGAGGTGAGTGAGGACGACACAAGTGAGGATGAGCGTGACTTGCAAACTGCTTTCAATAAACTTTATGCTGAATCTTTGAAAATAAAGAAAGAAAATTTGAAATCGAAAGCCCATTTGCAAGAGCGTGTCTTAAAATATGATAATGATGTTTTAGTTGAAGAACTTTGTGCACGAGAGAAAATTTTGAGAGAGAATCTTGGATATGTCGAGGGCGAGAGAGATGATCTTCGAGGGATGATGGTAGCTATGAAAAAGGATCTTCTTGAGTTTGAGGATTCTAGGGGCTTACTTGAATCTAGGATAAATGAACTTGAGAAAAGTTTGAGAGATTCGAGTAAGGTGAAATTTGATTTGGAGTCTAGATCCGAAAAACTTGATAAGATTTTAGGCACTGTCGAGATAAAAAAGGATAGGGGTGGGATTGGTTTTGAAAAACATTTTGCACCCATTCCCACATGTGTAAGAGAGCCTCTTAGGATTGTTAAGAAAGAGGCACCTAAGTTTATTAGGAAAGATCCCCCTAGGAACATTGTAAGAGAACCTCCTAGGATCATTAGGTTAGAGCCACCTAGGAAAATTCAGAGAGCACCACCTCGGAATTTGAGGAGAAGTCCACCATTAGGTAACATTCACCGCCCGATTTACACTTGCACACATTGCGGTAAGCAAGGTCATCTTAGGCATTTTTGCTATAAGCTTTTGAATGGACCTAGGAAACATAAAGAGAGAGTCACATCGGTTCCCAAAACCCCCACACCTTGTTACACATCAATTTAGGTTAGGAAATCGTATTTAGAGGCTCATGGTCTAATTGTTCACGACTCTCGTTTGCTTGCAGGTGATTCACCCCATGTTAGGAGCGTTGGTTGATTCCATAATTTTTTGTCATACACTAGTTGTGCGTATTGATATACTTTTGCTAGTGTTATGACTCATTTTGTAGTAGCGCACAATGACTTAGTTATTGAGTTTTATGTTTTGCTAATGTTTTGACTCTGTTTTGCATCTGGCTGGCTCTTCCTGGTACTGTTTTAGGGATATTTTTGCACTTGTCAACACTGTTTATCTTTATGTGCAAAATTGTGAAAGTTACTGTTTTCTCGTTCGAGCGAGATTAAATGTCGCGAGAAGCTATCGTTAAAACGACAAGCATTCTCATTCGAAAGACATTAATCTTCGTTCGAACAATATATCTGGTTTTCTGCCCTTTTCTGTTTATAGTACCTTGTGTCCATCTGCTTCAGTTTTTGGTACTGCTGGTTGCTTCTGGAACAGTTTATATGCAGTTATTCTTAATTGCTCATACTGCATTGCTCGTTTAATCACACCTGGTTTGATTGATGATTATTTATGCAATTTATGTTTGCTAGTATAGGATGACTTATATGTTGATATTATTCCTATTGCTAGTATGTACCATGTTTGTATTTATGGTTTTCATTTATCATATATTTTGAAAAACCAAAAAGATTTTCGGTTTTGAAAAAGTCAAAAAGATTTTTGTATTTTGTTTTACACCGTATACGAATGGACATTTAGGATGACCGAGTCATAATTTCATTCCATTTATCCATGTGACAATTTGATAGTATTTTGAGACAATATATCATGTCATCCATGTGCTTTACAATGTTTAGAGTAATTGAGATGTAATCAGTTGTTACTTCCAACATGTTTGACTCATTACGTCCTTTATTGCACACATGCACGAATTTATTTGATTATTATACTTATCTATCACATGCTGGTCGAGTGTTTTCATCTCAATCCTGTCCTTAAAATGAACTAAGTGCAATAATATGAGAGTAATAAAAGTAGTGCATGTAAAAACCATTGCCGTGAGGAGTTTGTTTAAATTTGAAAAAATGATGAGTGACATGGGAGAGGGATACGAGTGAATAAATATCACGTCGTGAAAGTCACCGTCTGAAAAGAACCCGCACAAAAATTAAGGCAATAAAAAGATAAAATATGCCAAAATTTGGGCCAATAGGTTTTCTCTAAGTTGAGAATTTAGTACCTCAATAGATATAAAAAAATTGCTTTATTATATATGAGGCAGTTTGGTTGGAAAGTAATGAGTGGGTTTACACGTCCTTTGAAAAGTTTTCGAAATGACACTAATTCGTTTTAGACGTTATTGGTGTGAAAATCACTTAGACTTTGATTTGTTGATTTGATTTAGTTTATATCATCTAAATTCAACAATTTTACACCTAAGGATATTTTTTATATTCATTCCATAGGAGTACACGTATGCATCGTGCACATATGCTTAATTGAGTTTTATTACCTATTTAATTTGTTCACACACATTCATTCCATATCCCCGATTTGGTTATCTTAGTGTAAATTCATGGTGTGTGATTTTTGTAACATCATTTTTGCATCTTTGTATGAAAAATTTGAAAAATCAAAAAATAGTCTGTTTGTTTGTTTATTTCTCGTGACACCCTGATTTGCATTGTTTTGATTTATTCTTTTTCTTGTCTATTTCGGACAAATAAAAAGGGGGATGTTGACTTATGATTTCATGGGGGAGTTTTTAGTAAGGGGATATTTGATTATGCTTTATATCATTTCAAACTCGATACGTCACGTGATTTTTGATTTGTCTCATGTATGTAGGTACAAAGAATTGATGATTACTGGATTGCACACCCTGATGAGAAAAGCTTTGAGATTTGAAGTTTGTTGAAGATTGAAAATTTTTGAAGACTTGTCATTTACCTTTTCAGTTTTGGGTTCATGGGAGGGTAGATTTGTATAGGTCATATTTTGATTGATAATTCGAATATTTTTATGTTGTACCGGCATAGACATAGGGGGAGATTTGTAAGGACATTTTTTTTCGTTATCAATTTATATGTTGTATACCGCTACACCGTCAAAGAAGATCAAGATCACATTCACATCATGACGGATCTAAATAATCAAGGTTCTTCAACAAACAGTTTTCTCAAAGTTAACTTTTGTAAGGTTACATTTTAAAGTACCTTAATAATGCACTTAGAGTATTGGGATTATTTTTCATAATATATTTTCTAAGTGTTGGAGTGGAGTTTTAAATGTTTTTATTAAATTTTGTTTGAATTCATTCTATCTAAAGATTTTGTTATCGGACACTTTTTCGTAGAAAAATCATACTAATTCATAAAAAATTAGAAAAATACGAAACAAGCGGCCAAGCGTTCGTATCCTCGTTTGATAGGTCATTCAAATGAGATAGGAACTCGTTCAAATGACAATGTATGTTGTTTGAATGAGAAGAGTTTTTTTCTGACACATCATCGCCTTGATTTTTAGTATTTAAAGGGTGTCAGACTTTTAATTTCGTGTGGAGAAACACTGGTTTTAAACAAAATACGATTTTGAGTGTTTTACTTTATTCTCCAACATTAAAAGAGTTCAATCTCTTGTTTTACAATTCACAAAATCCTAATATCTTTTTGTGTGAATTGTTTTGGAACCCAAGAATAGAACTTTGCTATTGTTCATCCTTTGTGCGGAGATCTCTACAACCGAAGGGCTGCATGCTATTATGGAAGGAGTGTCTATAAATATTTTGGACTGCGTGTCATAGGGAGTGCTTGAAAGTATTCCTGGGTTGATCAAACTGCGTGTCCTTATGGTATAGCTGCGCATGAACCACTGCAGATTTTTAGTCGACGCTTTGAAGGTTTGACAAAGGCACCGTGCGTTACACTTGTGGGCGATTATCAAGTGATTTGTAAGTCAAAGGTCTGGTAAATTATTTCAAAGTTCTAGAAATAAAAGGTTTTGCCCCCGTGGGGGATTTTTCCTGAAATTTAATTTTATTTACATGCTTAGGACTGAATTAAAACTTGGGTTTTATTAAAATTGGTTTTGTTGGCACATAATTAAAATTGATTTATTTGAGAAGTCGCATTTATTTCGATGTAGCGGCTCTTTCAATAACGTTTGTGTGTGTCTAAGCTTAAGAAGGATATTGCATTTATTGTCGACTCCAGTGAGAAGGTAGAGACTAAAAAAACTGAAGATATACCAAAAGAGAGTGTTGAAGTGGATATTTCTTTGTTCATGATATGGTGCAACAATTTTTATAAAAATAATAAGAAAATTTTCAAAAATATAAAGAATTTTGAACTTAAGCAACACAAGTCCACTAGATATAACTCTCATGGTAATCATGATAGGAAAATGCATAACAGAGGAAAAAAAGAGGAAGATAGATTTTTTGGTTGTGGTGGAGTTGGACAACACATGAATGAATTCCCATCATATTTGAGAAAGAAACAAAAGAATAAAGACTTTGAGAAAAAGAAGGAAGTCTATAAGGCGAGCTTGAGTGATTTGTAGAGTGAGTTCGATGATAGTTCTTTAAGTGATTAATATGGGAATGAAATTGCATTCACAATAACATTAGAATAAGGTTAAAAGGCTTGTGATGAGAGTATGTCATTTGATGATGTTGTGAAGAAAATAGGGTAAAGAGTCATTATTTTCTTAGTGATTCCTCATCTTATAAGAGTGTAGTTTCACACACATCATATAATAGGTCACTTTTTGAGAGTGTTGATGATGTTTAAGACATACAAGATGACTTTGATGAGCATTATCAAGAGTCTTTTAAATTGAAAAATTCTAACATTAAACTTTTGAATAAAATAAAATCCTTTTAATTTGAATAAAATGGAATATAAGAAAAAGTTAAAAATGTTTAATTGGAGAATTTGAAACTCAAATAAATGGTTGATTGTTTGTTTAATGAGAATGAGACTTTGAAATGAAAAAATTAAACTCTTGTGAAAGAAAAATAAGAAGTTGAGATTCAAAGGGAAATTTTTAAAGTTGATTTTGAAAAGATTAAAATTGAGCTTCAACATGCCAAATATGTGAAGCTTGCTTTTTATTTAGAGAATAATTGTTATTGACAACATTTTGTTAAACCACAATGATGTAAAAAATGAAAAATATTGTATTGAATATATTGAACCAATGAAATAAGAGAATGTTAATTCAAAATCAAAAGTTGACATGTCTTATTGTAGTAAGAACAAGACTAAGAAAAAATCTCCACAATTGAATAAAAAAGAGGTCGTACATGCGTCTTAATCAAGATCTCATACCTATGGATGTTCATTTTATTGGAAAATCAATCACATTGCCCAATTTTTCTTTAAAAGTAAGAATCTTGCTAATGTTGAAAAGAGATATCATGAACCAAAACCCAACTTTAAGAGAGATGTGCCTTTTGTACTCATTGTATGTTACACGAACTTTCCAACCAAACTTGTAGGTTGTTGAAAGCTAGAAGTGATAGGTTTATTCAAAATAAGGGAAAGTTTGTGAAGAAATACCCTATTGGTGATATAAGAGGTGAGATTAGTATGTTAGCAAGTAGGATTGACTTTATGGTCAATGGAAGAATAAAGGTTATGAGAGATTTTACTAGACCTAGGACTTATGCTCATGTTCCTAGGAATAATATTCGTATGAGGAAAGAGAGATGGATACCTAAGGATCGTATAGGTATGAAAAAAATGATCCAAGAATTAAAGTTGAGGTTGACTTACATCAAATAAAGTAGCAAAGAAGGAAGTTGTGTCTGTGTGTCCTAAATATTCGAGGGAGGCATCACCCCTCGCTACCTAGCTGGGTAGTTCACTTAGGATACCTAGGTATTTTCTTGTGTCAGTCCCCTTTCTATGTACTTAATTCGTTGGAATAGGAACATCGGTGAGTTATTTTCATTGTCAAATTTGGATAGTTTTCATATTTTTGTTTGAGAATTTTCATGCATTTTATCATATGTTTATGTGCATATTGCATCATTCATATTTTAAAATCCCAAAACCTTTTCCCTTTTTCTTTGTGATATATGATTAATTTATATTTTACATTTATTTAGTGCATGCAATTAATTTGAATGATGGTTAAATCATGAACGATTAACTCTTTGGTACAAATGATGATTTATCCAATGATATGTTAAGATTCACAAGAAAAATAATAATAGTTGAAGTTTATTGCAATATTTGGTTATGATATCATTTTACACATGCTAGTATATCATTTGAATAATATGATATTTGATATATGGCTTGCATTGGTGATTTATTTTAAATCATGATTAAATATGAAGATATAATATTGGTTATTTTAAAAAGTTTCTACGGACCAAGTAAGAGTTATTTGTGAAAAATAATTTAACTTACTAAAGTTGATTGATGAGATGTTGCTTACACGGAAAGGTCTATCATTAGTTAGATTATAATGATTTGAATTTAAGTATCACCAATTGGTATCTTCCAAAGTGTGTGTAAAAGATGTCATAGAAAAGCCATTTTTATGATAAAAAGAGCCAAACCCAAGTGCTAGAAAATTCAAGGCAAGAATAACAAGATAGTTTTTTTTAATTTTTTGTATAGTACTATCATCTAGCATTTACATTAGGGATTTACATTATATTAGGGAACCTACATGGTTAGTGTAGACACCCCATCCTAGGACCCCTTAAGCACCTCCTTAGATCCCTAGCACTCACTCGTTCACCATAAACCCTAGGTCCTACCCCGAGTACCGATCTATGGGCCACAAGCTCCCGGGCCCCGTTTGACTGTGATAAACTTCCTCATCAGAGCGAAGCTCAATGAATTTTTGAAGGGCTTTGAATCCCATTTCCAACGGGTTGCCCTCGTGCGTGAATCGGACTTACAGTTCAGACGAACAATCCCCTATACTATTTAAAACTGATTTAGAGGCCATCGGCGCTTTCGGGCCCCATTTGACTCTGGTCAACTTCGTCTCTTGAGAAAAAGAATAATGAACTTTTGAAAGGCTCTAAATCTTCTTTCCAACGGTCTTCCCTATGTGCAAATCGGCCTTATGGTTCGGACGAACGACTCGTTTAATCCCAAAAAATTGATTTAAAAGCCACCGATCGTTCCCGAACCCCGCTCGACCCCGGCTAGCTCTTAAGCATGAATAAAGCTGAATGAATCTTTGAAGGGAACTGAATACTCTTTCCAATGGCACACCCCGTGTGTGAATCAACCTTACGGTACGAACGAACGACCCATTTTACTCTGAAAGGTCACTGGGTGCTTCGGGGCCTAGTTTGAACTCGGTCAACCCTTGAACTCAGGAGTGGCTAAATGGATTCTTAATGGGCTGTGAATAAAATTTCCAACGGTCCACCTCGTGCGCAATTCTGACTTACGATTCACGTTTTACTACAATTTTTCCGAAAAACCTGCCTTAGACTGCTGAATGGCACTCCTAGGACCCTGCCTATCGGCAATGTGTCTGGGGTTCTATGCCGATAGGCAGGTCTAAGACCATGATGATCGACACCCCCCTTGGCCATATAAATAGAGTCCACGACCTCACTTTGAAAGGAACCCCTGAACATCCCTCTCAATAATTTAGAAAACATTTTCTTGAATTCAGAGTTATTCCTCCCTTAAAAGCCCATTTCACACATTCTGTTCATCTTTTTCATACTCTTTTGAGTAAATTCTCACCCATTTCCTCATACCACCATCATCTCATCGTGAGATCAGCGTATTTACAATCAAGATCCACTTCAAGTCTTCATAAGGAGGTATAATTCTTCCCCTTTGTCTTTAAATTTGCTTATTTTTGCATTAGTTACTTCATTTCCACTTTAGTAATCTACTTTATTACATAACATATCTTAATTTCAAACTTTTTATTATTAGTATTTGTACACACTTTATTTTCATAAGAAACCCCAAAAATAAGAATAAAATGGTGTGACACCCCACCTAATTAAATACCGGGTGATCAGTCCTTTATTAAATTAATATCAAGGTGAACAGTTGGTTCATTCTTAGCATCACTGTCGCAAAATAAAATATACCAATTTAAATACCTTAAATAATTAAGCTAAGTATCAAAATAATTAAAACTTTATTTCCATTTTATTTAATCCAAATATGTAAACCTTTTTAATAACCAACAATTTGAGAATCACATAAATACTAAGGATGGTAATAACACACAAGAATTAAAACCACCCAGATAAGCCAAGACTACCTATCGGCACCCTCCCAAGACTACCTATCGGCTCCCCCTTTCAAAATTTGTACAAAAGATGCTAAAAAAATCTAGAAAAATCCATAAATTGCCAGGAAAATTCCCAAAAATCCCTAAAAATTATGGAACCTCAATTTCATAAAAAAAATTTTTTTTTAGGGCATTAAGCCCCTTAATAACTCTCAGAATCCCATACAGGATTAATCTTACGCTCTTATCCCTAGCATTATCCCTAATAGGATTAATCTTACACATTTATCCTTAACATCCAGGTCTACTACAATTCCCGGACAGATCATCCCCCATTGGACTCTCAAAATATCATAATCCCCAGCGGAACCACAGGTGCACCTGCACCCCCAAGGTAATTTAAAATTTCCCAGGAGTGCAATTCCCAGCATTACAACTTAAAGTTCACAGAATTGACCTCGACCCTCAAAATTGGTCGCCATAACTTACGGTCCTTAGAATTGACCTTGGTCGTCAGAATTGGTCGCCACGGTTTAAGGTCCTCAGAATTGACCTCGGCCCTCAGAATCGGTCGTCACAACTTCAGGTCGTTAGAATTGACCTTGGCCCTCAGAATTAGTCATCACAATCCTATGTCCTCAAGATTGAACTCGACCTTCAAAATGTAAAAGGTATTTTCTTAACTTAAAAGAAAGAAAAGATAAACTAGGCATGAGTGTATTTAAACTACATTAACAAAAAGAATAAAAGCTATATGTTGCGTCGATTATCCCTCACCCCGAGTTAATTAGTACAAATAGTTACATGGGTTCACGAGTTATTAAGATTGCGTCTCGTTTAGTAAATTAATTAAATTAAGGGTTGTCACACCCCTAAATTCGCATAAAAGACTAATATAATTTTGGCATCAACAAATACCCTAGAAACTACGCACGCAAGTTCGTAAATACAGAGTATACATGATATACCCCGTTAAATCTTCTAGGCGTACTAACTAGGACAACCCACTCGAAATAAACCCGTGAGAAACCATCACCAAAGCAAAGCAACCCATCAACCCTAGGTGAGTTCAATCCGACACAACCTAATCTAAATTAGCCGCTACACATAATTAATGACATAAATAAAATCAACTAATTAATTAAAGCATGCTAATTAGATTACCACTAATTAAATTAACTACACAATTAACCTAGGCTAGAAATAATAAATAAAGCATGGAATAAAAATAAACAAAGATAAGAAAAGTAGGCAAAAGTGACAATGAATAGTAAACTTACATTAATGGAGGGATTACACAAAGAAAATGGAGGAGAGGGGAGGTCTCCACAAAATCCCTTAATATTACAAACCCTAACCTAAACTAAGAGAGAGAGAGAGAAACTAGATATTATGTTGTGTCTTACAAAAATAACAAATGTTGCTATTTATAGTAAGTTGGAAAAAGGAAAGAAAGAAAAAAAATAAGAAAAGAAAAATGGGTTTAAGTTACATTCATTGACTAAAAGAAAAATAAAAAATAAATAGAAAAGGGAAAGAAAAAATCTCGGCAACAGCAAATGCAGGGGACTGGTCGACCGGGTCCTCAGGCTGGTCGACCACGACAGAGGGAGAAAGCGTAATGGCTCATGCTTTAGGAAAAAATCCAATCATCGATCAACCGCCGGTGAGAGGCCGATCGACCGGACCAGCTGGAACTCGTATGGCTGCTGCAACTACATTTCTCAATCCGAGACCCACCAACGGTGGTAACCCAAGAACCGCCCTTGCTACGAATTAGGTTGCCCAAATCGCCCAAAACATGAGTTTTCTTCCAATTCGTAAACCAACAAAATCAATTACAATACCATTTTAAGCCAAAAAAAGAGACCTTGCCAGGCTCCAACAAAAATGGCCAAAGCCATGGAAATACCAAAATGCATACTCTGAAAACCCGAGCCAACTGACCCACAACTATGTTCGTACGCAACCCAAGCTCCAATTTTGGACGAAAGTCCTCAATTTGGGACGAACCTAAAACCCGAGCACAAACCCGAGCTTGGCCAAAATCGCCCATGGAAGATCCTGCAAAATGAAAGAGAATAGGACATAGATGGAATTAAATAGATTGTTAAATATTAATAAAATAATAATAAATAAAGTCTTATATTTCTTCCCCGATTAAAGGTCCGTGTTTCCTTCATTCGGAGTCCAATTCGAGCACGGTTCATGTCTACACTAAGCTTGGACCGAGAGCTACAACTTTCGTGAAGACTTCGGGCAAAAATCTCAAAGTGTAAAATTACCGAAATGCCCTCGAACGTGTGAATGGCGACGGAACTTAATCGGAACGCAGTCAAACTTCATACTAAGCACCGTAACACCTATAAAAGCTTAATAATATCTCAAATAACATGTTAGCATATAAACAAAGGTTTTTTGGTTATCGAGCGTAATTATAGCAATTACGGTACTCGAGGGGGCTAAAATGCATAGGTTCGAGGGCAAAAATATGCTAGATTCGATATGAATCAACCACATTTTAGGACCCCTAAGACCCTAGAACCTCCCCATTCAACACAAACCCTAGATCATATTCTGAGTACCATCTAACGGCCATCGGGCACTCCCGAGCCGTGTTTGACTCTGATTAACTTCATCGTCAAAGAAAAAGGTCAATGAATCTTCTAAAGGCTCTGAATCCCATTTCCAATGGTTCACCCCGTGCGCAAATTGGCATAATAGTTCGGACAAATGGACCATTTTACTATAAAAAACAAATTTGGAGGCCATTGAGATCTCCCGGGCCCTGATTTAACCCCAATCAACTTCATCGTCAGAGCAAAAGATCAATGAATCTTCTAAGGGCACCGAAAACCCTTTCCAATGGTCCTCCCTGTGTACAAAATGACATAATCGTTTGAATGAACGATCCATTTTCCCCTAAAAATTTATTCGGAGGCCAACGGGCGCTCCCGAGCGTGGTTTGATCAAAGTCAACTCTTCAGCTCGAATGAGACTGAATGAATCTTAGAAGGGCACTGAATATCCTTTCCAATGGTCCACCCTGTGCGCGAATCAGCCTTATGGTACGAACGAACGTCTCGTTTTACTCCGAAAGGTCAACGGGCACTTTGGGCCCCGTTTGACCAAAGTTAAATTTTCAAACCGAATAAATCTCTTTGGAACATCGAAGTGCCTCACGCAACGTTTCCATTGGTCCAACCCATGAGTGATTCAGACTTGCGGTTTAGACGAATGATCCATCGTCGTTCGACGATCTTCTATCCAAAGTACTGACAGGCTCTTTCGAGCTCCGTTTAGCCCAAAGTCAACTCCCTGACTCGGGAGCAGTCCCAAAGATTCTCAAAGGTCTTTGAAATATGTTTCTAATGTTATGCTTCGTGCACAATTTGAAATTACGGATTGCGTTTTATGACCATTTTTTTAAAATGTGCACGAGACTGCCAATTGATAGGTTCATTTCCATATCTATCGGTAGCGTGTCTAGGGTTACCTGCCAATTGGCTGGCCAAGGACAATGCCGACCGACAGTCCCCCTCCCCTATATAAGGAGAGCATGAGCTCACTTTCAAGGCAACACTATAAGCATAAACTTTAGTAATCTCAACAACATTTTTCTTGAGTCAGTGAGGTTTCCTTACTTGAGACCTTTCCCCACCTTTCATTCCCATCATTTCTACACACACACATATAATAAACTCCCGTTCGAATCTGTGGGATAAACTTCAACTTTATGCCTCATACAAACTACGTGGACTTTGATGCCTTTATAGGCTACGTAGGCATCTCGGTCTAAAATTCGAGTCGATTCCTATTTTCTCACTTTCCTATTTTCCACTTTTCCTTATTCGTACATTATTTTTATATATCTTATTTGTGATTCGTAGTTGCATCTTATCTAACACATATTATCGTATCATCATAACGATCAATATCTCGATAAGCACACACATAATATTTTTATTTTTATTTTTATTTTTTTGGGAACATTTATATAGATGACCTCACTCCGTCTTTTTCCATGACGCGAGTCGAACGATTCCGATCTCCATTTATATATACACGCATAAACACTTCATGGAAAATTAAGGAAAATAGTATCATAAGCCCATGAGAGACCGAAAGGGCGGGATGTGTGCCTAACACCTTCCCATTCCGTAACTTAACCCCCGAACCTTTGAACTATTGGTTTCATAAGAATCAGTTTGTTTTTTATGCCACTTTCTCGAGGCGACGACATGTTCTTTTGCCTATTTTGTGGAAAATAGGCTGGCGACTCTATCTTTTTACATCATCTTACATCGACGACGACCAAAGCAATCCCGGAGTAGTGATGGGGCGCGAGACCTTTATCCTCCTTTCTTTTCCCTCGAAACGATCGGGGAGGGGAAAGATCTCAAGATGGCCACAGTGGCAACTCTGCTGGGGATCTACTTAAGAGGGCTAAACTCTATTTGCATGGGTGTTATCATTTTCTGGTTGTGTGCATATTCACCTAAATGTATGTTCCCTTTTTTCCCTATATTATTTCTTATATATATTTACCTCATGATTATATCACTCCTCACTCACACACTTGTAAATATCTTCCATGTACACCTCACACTACTTACACTTATATATAGGTTCACTTATATCCATATATTGCACACACCACTTAAAATATCCATGCTTAGGTGTCACTAGCACACACCTCCACTTATCACACTTATCCATGCTCGCTTATCACCCACCACTTATAATTGATCCATGCTTAGGTTCACTACCACACACTCACTTGTAGATATTCACATATCACACACTCTCACGTATCCATGTTTAGTGTAATCTTGATGCTCCATTTACTTTTCATAGCATAGTGCTCATTATGCCAAATAAAATACTCTCTCCATAATATACTAATCAAGCATCATGCATTTTACACACTACATCACCAAAAGCATTGCTATATTGACAAAAAATTATCCTGTACTATGGGGTCACTTTGTGATGGGCGCTGGTCCGGCAAGTCACAGCTAGCTTATGCAATATGGCTCTCACCTTCCATTGGCCAAATACCTTCGACGTATATCAAACGGTTTCCCCGTATTGTACCGCTTGACTTAAGTCATGACGGGAGGTATATAGCAGGGAACTCATTCACGTATGTCGAGTATATCGAATTCTCTCTCGCATGTACTTTCCCCACGAGGTATATAGTAAGGAAATTCACGTACACTTAGGTATATCAAATGTCTTGTCCACACGTACCGATTGCCCTCAAAAGTAAGATGCATATTGTGGAAGTCACACCAATAGGGGAACTTTTTTACTAACCCAACAACTGCATACCCTCATATAGGTGTCAAACATAGGGCACTCATATTTAGTTTGTCGGTTACTACCCGAAATTTTACCAAAATGATGGGCCGACATGCTGCTCAAATTTTCGCGTGATTTAGTCTTTTTCAAAAACGGGACCTTGTCCACGAGCCTGGCAACAAGTCAAACCATATTTTACATATTTTTTAAACCCAATTTTCTCGGGCTCGGGTCCCGTTTGATATTTCTTTTTGCATTTAGATAAACCTAATATAAGTGAAAGAACAAACATAATAATAATCATGCTGAAACTCTTTTCTCGTTTTTCCTCCTTCCTTACCAAAAGTGTCAAAAATATTTTTCCTCCTCTTTTATCAAAATACCAAAAACATTTTTCCTCCTTTTATCAAAGAATACAGAAAACATTTTGTCTTCCTCTTTCCAAAAAATATCAAAAATATTTTCCTATTTTCTTATAAAACATTCTTCCTTTTCTTTTTAAAAAATAAGTTCGAATCATTTTCTTTCGCAGGTCGATTGCATACCCGACCCTTGGCTTGGCTCCCTATTAGCTTCGGTCTTCCGTCGAACCGCTTCGAAGCTCTGTCCGTTCTCCCGCTACTTCCTCCGGGTCTGAAATCCATCTTCACTATCTCTTCATGGAGAACTCAGATCAAGTACCGATTGTGTAGCCTGATTTGATAACTACCCTATTCCAACTTACCTCTAAGATTCACAACCTTCAAATCGAGGTTCATGAGATACAGTGAAATTGAATCCCAATTCTTGAGGAGCTCGAGGTCCTCTTTCCTTGTGCTATGGGTCTGCTCGCACCTGAGCCTATTTATGCCTCAGAAGAATATCCACACGCTCCATGTTCCCTCCTGCCAATGGGTCGTCACCAACTCAGCTCCCTATGCCGAATATTGCCCAGCCAGGGACTAACCTGACAGTGCCCATCGATTCGAAGGAAGAAGAATTGAACAAGGTCAAGGAGGATCTTAAGCTATTAATAAGAAGTTTGACTAGGTTCGAATCTCTGGGAACTGCATGGATTATACCCATATGTCTCCCTATCATAAAACAGGGCTACCGAAAAAAAATCAAAATGCCTAATATTAAGAAGTTTGGGGGTAGCGGGCCCCTAATTATTTATCTTCGAAGCTACCACCGAGTCATGACTCTCCTAAGTGCCTCCAAGGAAATAATGGCCCAGATGTTCCAGTAGACTCTGAAAGACAACGCTCTATGTTGGTTCCTATTCCTCAAAGAATCAAGAATTTACAGTTGGGAGGATGTTTCCCGTGAATTCATATCGCAGTATAAATATAACGAGGAGTTGGAGGTTACATGATGTGATTTAAAAATTCTCAAGCATAACCCCGGAGAAAATGTCAGCAATTTCATAGCAAGTTGGAGGGAGAAAGCGGCCACTATGACCAACCGACCTTTCGAAGAAGAACAAGTTAGTATTGTGGAGAAAAACTTCTTATCCTATGTCCGAGAAACGATGGTAGGATAATATTACCCAAATTTTAGAGCCCTCCAAAAAGCAGGACTGGAAATTGAAGAAAGTATTGCCAAGACAAAAGCTGAGCCAAAGAAAGTATCCGGGCAGTTCACTCCAAGAAAATATGAGAACCCTACTACAGTCTCGACCATCAACAATATCTAATAGCATGCTACCTCTCACCAGAAAGTCGTGCCAACTTAGTCAGAAAAGATTATACCAAGCTTTATGATCCTTTCTCCAAAGTCTACCAAGCCCTATTGAGCCGAAATCTCATCAAGCCTTTGGACCCCCGTCCATTACCAAACCCACTTACCAAAAATTTCAAACCCAAGGGCCATTGTGATTTTCACAAAACTGCCGGCCATACCACTGATCAGTGCTTCCGCATACAAAATATAATCCAAGGTCTAATTGACTGGGGTGTCATCTACCCACCAGCCAATCCTAAACCCAACACCACTCGTAACCTACTCCCAAATCATGTAAATGCCATCATCTTAGAAAGTGATCCAAAATTTGACCCATCTACCCAGATTGTACCCAATAAATCACACATTATACCTGTATCTTCACCTAAAGCCCTTAAAAGTTTACCCATATTTTCTATTACACCCTACCTATTGTTACCGAATGAGCCCTGTCGCTTTTTACAAGAGCATGCATTGCCATTCGTAATCATTTCGGGGAAAAAGATATACAATTACAAACGGTACTGAACCGACTTCTAGAGTACGAGATGAAGTTGCCCTCTGAAATGACCATTTATTGCCAAAAGTTCAGCATCTTGTTCATAGAAGCCCAAAAGTGGGCTCGAGAGATGAAGTAAGTCCAGATGATGCATTCCACATTATTACAAACATGTTCCGACAGACTAGTGAGATTTGCAGTATGTCCGAGTTACTCAATGCCTTAAACCTACATGGGGGATAGGTCCCTTTACTTATGCATCTCCCTATTGAGTGGGAGGACCTATATGAAGAAGACCTAGAAGTTATGGAATGCATTGACTTCTCATGGCAAGACGACATCGTTGCTACTGAATGGGGGGACGAGTTTAATAGCTCAGACGAAGAACCAAGACAAGAAAATATTAGTTTGGTAGTCGGTATATGTGGGATGATATATTTTGAAGATTTGCTAGAAGAAATTAATAAAGTGGACGTACTTCCCGAAGTAGATGAAAAAACGAGTTTTCTGTTCTTCCCCTCCTCCATGAACCATATGACAAGATCTGGGAGGCACTAAAAGATTCTGAATCCTTAGTCAATAGGTATAGATAAAGGAAAGGGAGTCGTCGAGACACTCCCTATGCCATAAATGGCCATCGAGGAGAGCAAGATCCTCGACCAGCTCAAGAAAACTCAAGCAAACATCACCTTTTGAGGCTCTTCATGTCTTCCTAGTTGCACCAAAATGATTTGATAAAATTACTTACCGGACCCACAGTACCACCTTCCACCATGCTAGAAGAAGTCATTAACCATGTCGGGTCTTTAACTTCTACTAGATTTCTTTCTTTCTCTGAAGAAGAAATCCAAAAGTCTGGTCCCAATTATAACTATGATCTCAACATCTCTGTTGAGGTGATGGGGAAGACAATCCCACTCTTACTCATCGATAATGGATCAACACTTAATGTTTTCCCGTTAAGAACCTTCAACTGCCTAGGTTTGAAATTAAGTGATCTTATTCCAACTTTCACCGCAATACGTGCCTATGACAATACCCGTCGAGAGGTGATGGGATCCATAACACTCACAGTAGTGGTTGACCCTATCAATCCCATTACTGAGTTCCAAGTTATCAACATACCTACTTTTTTCAACCTATTGATTGGTCGACCGTGGCTTTATAGCATCAAGGGGGTACTTTCCTCTCTCTATCAAAAGCTGACATTTTTTTATAAGCGGAGGTCATCACCATTTTAGGCGACGATGATAATACTGAAAATGCAAGCACCAGTAATCTAGCACTAGAAATATAACATGGGATGAATGACATGATTCTTTCTGGATTTTGAGTTGAACCACTTCCACTCCCAGTAGGGGATGATTTTAAAGATCGAGCCTGTCGAAAGCACAACCCTCATGACAATGTCAACGTGATACATATGTTTAAGAATATGAACTTCATGCCTGGACCAGGGCTAGAATGATGACAATAGGGGATACTGGAACCCACAATCCTAAAAAAGGCCTTTCCTCCATATGGCATGTGTTATTAACCATCATCAGAGGAACTCAGAATGCTCCGCCAACCCCAGTTTAAGTGAAGGTTAGAAAGTACCAAGATTGTTTCAGGAGATTCCTTGAACAAAATATTAGTCAAAGAGGGTGAATATTTTCCCTTTTGTGCCTTTCCCAAACCATGGAATGATTATGTGGATAAGAAGATGAACTGAGGAATGGATATTTTCTTTTAAGACAGTTATTTCTGGGTCGAAACTGCCAGCATCATGTGCAACCCTTCATTGAGAAAGCTATAATTGTCTCCGAAATTCCAGAAGAATGTGACGCAGAGGACTCATTCAATCTACAGATACCTGGGTTGATGCTTTGTATGATCCACTCAGGCGCTACATCATTGGATCCGTCCATCCTGATCAAAGCAACTGATGAACCCCTCCTCAACTGGAATGCTATGCTAACTCCGCCTGCTGAAATGCAACTCAACCCAGAGGTTTATCATGTCTCTTCCTCTTTTGTTATTCCTTACTTTTTTTATAATAATGTAATCGATACCTCATTTGACGAGGTTCTCAATGCTTCTTTTCTTAAGAATGAAATAAATAAAGATTTTGAGTATCTTGATGCGCCTTATATTAATGATATTGATTATAATCAAACTCTTAATGATGATGATTTTGCAAATGAATAATTATTAACTGATCTTAATAAGGCTAATAACAAAAAACATAACCGCATTTAAATTAATGAGGATAAAATTGTGGTTATCAATCTCGGTTTTAATAGCTAAAAATCTGAGATTAGGATAGGGTCCATCCTTAACGAGCATGAATGTGCACAACTCGAAGAACTGTTGAAGGAATTTATGGATGTCTTTGTATGGTATTACGATGACATGCCCAACATCGATACCGAGATCTCCCAATACGAGATTCCAACCCTCCCAAAATGCAAACCGATCAAACAAAAAATTACAAAAGCTCCGCACTGAATGGTCGCTCAAGTTTAAAGAAGAGGTGGTAAAATAGTTGAATGTAGGCTTCATCCGGGTGATCAAATATCCGACATGGTTAGCCAACATTATACCTGTACTGAAATTAGGAGGAAAGGTTCACATGTGCATTGATTACTGAGATTTGAATAAAGCCTCTCCAAAAGATGATTACCCGTTACCCATTATCGACATGATCATAGATAACATGGCCAATCATGCTCTCAAGTCATTCGTTGATGGGTTTATCGGATACAATCAGATCAAGATGTACCCTGATCATCTAGAAAAACTGCATTCATCACCCCTTGGGGAACCTTCTGTTACACAGTTATGCCATTCGGTCTTAAAAATGCAGGGGCTACCTACCAAAGGTCTACCACAACCATCTTGCATGATCTGATACACAAAGAGATCGAGGTTTATATAGATGATATGGTCATTAAATATAAGATGCAAGAAGGACACGTTCCCATCCTTCGAAAGTTCTTCGAATGACTACGATGATACCATATGCGACTTAACCCCTAGAAATGTGTCTTCGACGTATAGAGAGGAAAGCTTTTGGGATTTATGGTTAGAGGGAAGGGAATAAAAAAAACCCTGCCAAACTAAAAGCTATACTCGAAAGGCCACCACCCCGAATGGAGAAGGAAGTCCGGGTTATAGTATATCAGTCGGTTCATCAGCCAGTTGACTTCTATTTGTGAACTCATATTCAAAATACTTTGAAAGGATTCAACCAAAGTTTGGGATGAAGTTTGTTAGGAAGCCTTTCATCGAATAAAGAAATATCTATCCCGACCTTTGATACTCATGCCACTGCAGCCTGTTCTCACCCTACTCTTATACTTCACCGTAATAGACACCACAATTGGGGCTTTCTTAGCCCAATACCTTGAAGAGTACTGCAAATAAAGGGCCATCTAATTCGCCAGTCGAATATTGGCTGGGTACGAAGTCAATTACATTTCCTTAAATAAATCATGTGTCACCCTTATCTGATTCACTCACAAATTATGGAACTACATGCTCGATTTACCCATTAGACTTGTGTACCAGATAGATCCTATCAAATACCTACTTGAGAAACCTGGCCTGTCTAGCCGAATGGCTCGATGGTTGATGCTACTAGCCGAGTTTGATATTGTGTATGTCACGTAAAAAGCCATGAAAGGGAGAGCCATCTTTAACTCCCTTACTGACTACCCCATGGAAGAAGTCGACGTTTGGATTTCCAAATTCGCGGATGAAGATGTCCTTTGCACCTCTCAGGAAGACCTCCAGTGGAAAATGTTCTTTACGACGCCACCAATAAAAAAGGATATGGTATTGGGATACTCTTGATCGCCCCTGATGACTCTCACACTCCCATTGCCATCAAGCTAGATTTTCTCTGTACCAACAATCTGACCGAATACGAGGCATGAACTGTAGGCCTCAAAGTCTCTCTCAAGAAATAAAACCAATGCATAAACGTGTATGGAGATTCTACCCTTATCATCGGACAAGTCCTCAGAAGATGGAAAGCCAAAGATGAAAAGCTCTTAACCTTCCACGCCCATCTAGAAGAGCTCGCTGGCCTCCTAATTTCGAGATATCACCTTCCACTACTTACGCTCGAGTAAGGAATAGCTTGGCTGATGCCTTTACTAACTTAGCCTCCATTGTCGATATGCCCGATAAAATAATGAGGGCCCCTTTCTAGCCCAGAAATAAGCTATTCCAACCCACTTATACCACATTAATCCCGTCACAGAAGAGGACTCCGATATGGTCGAGTTATGGTATGATGATATTTGGCGTCTCCTCAAGCATGGTAGATATCCCTAGGATGCCAACAAGAAAGATCAAGAAACCTTTTGTAAATTATCCATCCAGTACATCATCTGCGACAAAGAACTGTTCAAGAGAACTTTGATGGAACCCACTTACACTGCATCATAGGGGCTGACATTGAAGAAATGATGTAAAAAATACACAGAAAGGAATGCGAAATCCACATTAATGTCCGTATGCTCACTACGAAGATTTTCCGATAGGGTTATTATGGACCACCATAGTTCAGGATTGCACTGCCTATGTCCAAAGATGCCTTAAATGCCAACAGTTTTCCAATCTCTAGCACGTGCCTCTACGAGAATTATACAACATGACCTTTCCCCAGACGTTCTCCACATGGGGCTTTGATATCATAGGGAAAGTCACACCTAAAGCCTCCAATGGGCACTAGTTTATCCTGTTTGCCATTGATCACTTCACCAAATGGGTTGAAGCTGAGTCATATGCATTGTTGAATGAAAAAAAGGTAGCCAAATTCATCTGAAAAAACATCATCTGTCGATACAGGGTTTTGCGTGAGCTAGTGTCAGATAATCAGTTACATTTCGAGGAAGAAGTCACAGAATTAGTCGACGAGTGCGGGATTCAGAGACACAAATCTTCTCCGTATCGATCACAAACCAATGGAGTCATTGAAGTTGCTAATAAGAACCTCAAAGTAATCATCAACAAGATGATCGAAAGTTATCGAGATTGGGATGATTGCATCCTTTACGCCCTCTAGGGCTACCTCACTTCAGTCTGAGCATCTAATAGGGCTACCCCTTACTCTATGGTATACGACATGGAAGCAGTCATACTAATTGAACTAGAAATACCTTCATTACGCATCATGCTTGAAAGCAAAGTCAACGAAGAAGACTGGCATCAGAGCCGTTTTGACGAGTTGTCACTCTTAGATGAAAGGAGTCTAAAAGCTCTATATCATATACAAGGGTAACATCGCCGGATAGCGCGATCATTAAACCTAAGATTCAAGGACCGCGGTGTTCTAGAAGGAGACTTATCCCTCAAAGAAATCATACAACCCATTTAGGACCCTAGAGGGAAATTCAAGCCAAACTGGAGTGGCGCCTACATCGTGAAGAAAATTCGTCCGGTGGAACCACTATGCTCATTGACCTTGACGGAGAAGAGATCACACGTCCAGTCAACCTGGACCGTCTCAAGAAATTCTACCCCTAGTCCAAAATCTCATCACGCTACGACTCCTCTCATCCCCCTTCTAGTGTGAAAAAAAAATCTCCATTTCCCTCTACTCAGATCTACGTGGGGCGTGAACCTTTAGAAAACTTTTACTTAGAATATTTTCAAAACCCACAGAGGTATGTAGGCAAATCATATGCTTTACATGGGCACAGTCCCTTTTTTTCACAAAATGCTATTCTTTTCTTACCTCCAAGAGCGACATTTCATTTTATCATTTACATGAACAAAAGGATTATGGATGCCTTAGCGATCAATATCAATAATTCAAATGTAAAACTCATAAACATGTATAATAATATAATAAAATCCTTTTTTATTCCATGAAAGGAAAAATTCGGTACAATTACATGAAATATTAGTGTAGGGAGTCAAACAACTACCCCCGCCAATCAAACTACCCCTAAAAATAAGCTACCCAAACCTTCCCAAATTATTCCTACAAAACCAAAAATAACCAAACACATATCCATCATAAAAGCTTCACAAATAAACACCAGCTTCACAAAGGACCCTATTCGCAGCTGCCGGAAGACCCATCCCTATCATCATCTGCTCCTTACGGCTCCCAAACTTCCCCTACTTGGATGGTATGCCGAAGGCGCTCCATGGAATGATAATCCTGGCCAGCCTAAAGAAAACCACTATGCCCCCTCCATAATGTCAAACATGACGAACCATCTCTACCTGGTCTCCTCTTCCAAGACCTTAGCCACTACCCTCTTCCATCGCTATTTCACATAATCTCCAGAAATATGCCAAACCCTGCCAACAGATTGAGAAGAACGGGTTGACGGTAGACGATTTTGCCATAGAGGGCCCATTCACATGCACAAGTCTTCAGTCAAATACTCTACAGGAAAGAAATCCAGGGTACGAGAAGGCACAATTTGCTCCTATCGACTAGACTTAGGAGTCGCCAAGGGAAATAAAATGAGGTCTACCGAAGGCTAACTAACCGAACATACCGGTATTCCCCTAGTTCCAAAATAGGATGCAACTCCCTCCACCATGACACTAACCAGCATAGACATCGAGCTCTGTGCTCCACAAACCACTTTACCCAATTCTCTATGGATGGGCCAAAGCTGACGAAATAACGAGTGAAGAATTTCGACGCAACTGCCAAGGGGTATTCAAGGGGACCACCAAACAGAATCTCTTAGACAACCACATGAATGACATAACAAAATTTCCTCTCAGGAAATTAGAATGGCCTTCCCGCCAAATATCTAGACCATTCAGGGCTTCTGCTATATCATCGTCGCAGGATTACGATGATATGAAATCCACGCTAGGAAGTTAAGCTAAGGTCAACGGCTTCGGTATGGCCCCCATCATTGAAATCCCATAGATGCACAAAATATAGTACAACTGGGAGAGAAATCATTCCCCCCGTAACCAAAAGTTGAGCTGCCTAAGGAGAAATGTGGAGAAATTTTGCTAATAGTGCCCAAGGAGATCAAGAAAATTCAGGCATGGCCACCGCCACATTGGGATTGACCCCCAACATAACTGAAATTCCTTATAAGTCGGGCAAACCTCATCCAAGACGAAGCAAAAAATGTGATCCTCGGGATACCAAAATTGCGCTGCCACTGCCAGCATGTTCCAATCGATGGGTCGATTACGCCACAAAGAAACTCGACGCAAGTTAAAAGCATCGTAGTCTACATTGTACATACACATAGCTTCCAAATTCTCGATATAGGAAGAAAATTCTGCACTCATGGGAAGGGACATTTTGGAAATAATAAGACACAAGGCTAGAAATAAGTAAGAAAAGAGAGAAAATGTGAATGGGTGAAGAAACCTCACCACATTACCCCCTTTTATACTTGAAAAATTTGTCTAAAAATAAAAAGTCTGCAAATCCAAAAAAAAAGACTGTCCCATTAAGTACTTGTAGCTGAAGAAAGTGTAATCAAAACCTTGAGGTGATTTGGCTGGACTAACCTGTCGATAGGCAGGACAAGGGGCATGCCGATCGACACACCCTATTTTTAGAAAATTATATATTTCCTCTTTTGTCAAAATTACAAATCTAAAAAAAAAAATCTTTATTTTAAAGAATCCCAAGTTCTTTCTTCCTATATTATCCATTTTTACTCATCCTTTCTCCAAATAAAATTTCTCTTGATTTTTCTAATCCTTTTTATGGTCTCAGCAACAAAGTAAAAAGTGCATATAGAATCAGTCATTTAAGCAAAGATAAATAAATAAAAATCCCATTCAATACACATATATAAGTTGCCATCATCACTTTTTTTACAAAAAAGAAGAAGAAAAATGACGGGACTCAACTCGGAACACAAACTCTCTCTCTCTCTCTCTCTTTCTCCCCCTAGGATCCCCCATCCCTACGATGCGCACTCTTGTCCCAGCGACAAGCTGAGGAGCCTCTGCTACCTGGTCCAGATCCCTCCTCAGTAGAAGTTGACGGCATAAGGCAGGCAGGAATCGAAACCACATCCTGAATATAGGCCGTCATAAAAGCCACCCAGTCTCGGTTGTCCCTCAGCCAAGTAGTTGACACCCGGACATACTACAAGAAAAAAAAGGGGAAAATCATACAGTCTAAAGAAAAAGAAGAAATTAGAAAGACAAAGGAAAAAGAAATGAAAAGATATACCTCTGACTGAAGGATGTCCTCTATCAGTCCTAACACCGTCGGGTGTCCATCGCATTAGGGCGGTGATGCATGCATAATGACCCCCCTCCAACTAGTCTGATATTGTAAGAAGGAGGAGCAAGCTGAAGGAATGGAATCTTCGTCGCCACTGTCGTCGCTGACGATGATGCATTACCAGTGCTGTGGGCAGACCCCACCGGTCGACTCGTACCCCTGCCCAGAGCCATAAGAGGCGGAGGAATTTTCACCACACCTTAGATATAAGAAGGCATCATCCAGATCATCGTGAAATCAAGATAGTCATAAGTCTCCACCGTATCCGTATAGGACGAGTATGGCTCGCTAATAATCTCCACCGCCCTGGCCTCCTCCGATATCTCTCGCACCTGCCTCATATACCTCAGGGGCATCATCGATGGGACCACCACCTCATCCTCCACAATATGTCAGACTAATCTCTCCCCCCAATACCAAGAATAACCAAACTTGTGCACCAAAAGCTACCGCATCGGCCCATGTTGACCCGTCACCCCGTATCCCGAAGAGCTGACCCCCAAGGGTAAAAGGTCACCTACATCCCCAATAAAGATTCAACAATCCTACCCAACATTGCTTGCCCCACCTCAGGTGTCATCCTCAGCATACAATCCACCTTTATCTAAAAACCCTCGCAATTAATCCCCAGCAGCTACTGAACCTCATACCAATTAACACTTGCCTATTCCCCTTCCAAGGGAATCCAAAAGATCATGCAACTGCCGATTGGCAATTCCTGCTACCCTGTAATCGACACTACCATTGAAATTTCGTACAAAAAATCCCAGAAAATGCTAAAATTTTCCAGGAAAATTCCTTAAAATGCCAAATAATTATTGGAACATTTCTTCACCAAGAAAACCATTTTTTCAAGCTCTCAAATCCCTAGCCGGATTAATACCACATTTTATCCTCAAATTAAGCCCTTAAAATTAGTGCATCCGCGTGTCAAAAGCCCACTTCAACTCCCTGGAATCCGAAAACCTTATCCTCTGTAGAAATAAAATGCTTCCTTAGTAGGGTTAAATAATATCCTACCCGTTTCCCTAGCGGGAATTCCCGAATTAAACTTTCTCCCAAAAAAATTCCAATTTCCCCAAACAGATAGAAGCCCTAACCGGACATCTCTCCCCAACGGCGTCTCCAAGAAATACATTTCCCAACGGAATCCCAAAACCTCGAGTCATCAACTATTTCCCCAACGGAATTTCTAGACTAAGAATTTCAGCCCCACAAGAAAACTATCTCTTGTAAAAAAGACATAGTTCCCAGACAGATGTCTCTTCCTCAATAAAGTCTAAAAAAGGTAAATTAAAGATTCCCTAGAGAGAAAACCCCCACATTACCACTTAAGCTCCTCAGAATTGACCTTGGCTCTAAGAATTGGTCGCCTCCACTTAAGGTCCTAAGAATTGACCTCGACCCCTAGAATTGTCCGTCCCTACTTAAGGTCCTTAGAATTGACTTCGACCCTTAGAATTGGTTCCCATAACTTCAGGTCCTTAGAATTGGACTCGACCCTCAGAATTGGTCGCCTCTACTTAAGGTCCTCAGAATTGATCTCGATCCTCAGAATTGCTCGCCCCTACTTAAGGTTCTCAAAATTGTCCTCGACCCTCAGAATTCGTCGCCACAACTTCAGGTCCTCAGAATTGACCTTGACCCTCAAAATTGGTAGCCTCTACTTAAGGTCCTCAATATTGACCTCGACTCTTAGAATTAGTCACCTCCACTTAAGGTCCTCAGAATTGACCTCGACCCTCAAAATTGGTCGCCCCCACTTCAGGTCCTCAGAATTGACCTCGACGCTTAGGTCCTCAGAATTGACCTTGACCCTCTGAATCGGACATTCTCGTCCCTTTAGGTCCTCAGAATCGACCTCTTTCCTAAATATTATGTGGTTTCTATTCGACGACTTTCACTTGTTCTAATCTCACCCATCGGAGGGCTATGTAGACACCATATTCGAGGACCCCCTAAGTCTCTCCTTATGTCCCTATAACCTCCCCATTCAACACAGACCTAGATCAAACTCTGATTACCAATCAAGAGGCCATCGTGCGCTCCCGGGCCTCATTTAACTCTAGTAAACTTCATCGTCAGAGAGAAATCTCAATGAATCTTTGAATGGATCTGAATTCCCTTTTCCAACGGTTTACCTCATGTGTGAATCGGCCTAACGGTTCAGACAAACGGATCGTTTTACTATCGAAAATCGATCTGGAGGCCATTGGGCACTCCTGGGACTCAATTTGACCCCAATCAACTTCATTGTCAGAGTGAAAGCTCAATGAATCTTCGAAGCGCACTGAAACCCCTTTCCAATGGTCTGGCCCCTGCATAAAACAACATAACTCTGTTTTCCCCTAAAAATGGATTCGAAGGCCACTGGACGCTCCCAGGATCCGTTTGACCAAAGTTAAAATCTTCAGATCGAATGAGAGTGAATGAATATTCGAAAGGAAATGAATGCCCTTTCCAATGGTCTGCCCCGTGTGCGAATCAACCTTACGGTACGGGCGAACGACCCATTTTACTCCGAAAGGTCATTAGGAAGTTCCAGACCCCATTTTACCAAAGTCAACTCTTCGAACCAAATGAATCTCTTTGGGACATCGAAGTGCCCATGCAACCTTTCCAACGGTCCGCCTCGTGTGTTATTCAGACTTACGATTTGGAGGAACGATCCAGTGTCGTCCGAAGATCTTTTGTCTAAGGGATCGACGGGAACTTTCGAGCCTCGTTTGACCCAAAGTCAACTCTGAAACCCAGGAGCGGAATAAAGGATTCTTAAAGGTCTCTGAATGAATTTTTTAATAGTATGCTCCGTGTGTGATTTGGACTTATAGATTGCGTTTTACGACCATTTTTCTGGAAAATCTGCCGAGAGTGCCAATTGGTAAGTCCATTCCATGCCTATCGGTAGTGTGTCTAGGGTTACCTACCAATTGGCAGGGCAAGGACAATGTTGACCGACAGTCCCCCTACCCAATATAAGGAGATCATGAGCACAATTCCAAGGCAACACTATAAACATCAACTTCAATGATCTCAGCAACATTTTTCTTAAGTGAACGAGGTTTCCGTGTTTTAAACCTTTCCCCACCTTTCATTCCCATCATTATCACACCCAATTTACCAAAAATCCTCCTCCATTCTTCACCCACTTGCAAGCAAGCTCATCAACAATCAAGATTAATCTCTAAGTCTCCAAATAAGGTCCAAACACTCTTCTCTCTTTTTAAATTCCTTTTAGTTTCGCATTAGTTATATAAATTATTAATTTAGCTTTTCATCACATACATTAATATTCCATCCATTATTAGTTATTTGCATATAATTTATTTTCCGTAAAATACCCAGAACAAAGAAAAAGAGGGTTACACCTATAAATTCCGACGAGATTCTTCATCACATTTGCTCAAAACAAAAAATATATTTTCTACACACACACTTATAACAAACTCCCGTTCGAATCTATGGGATAAAACCCAAACTTATGCCTTATGCAAACTCCGTGGACTTTGATGCATTTATAGGATATGTAGACGTCTCAGGATAAAACTCGAGACTCGAGTCCTATTTTCTCACTTTCCTATTTTCCTCTTTTCCTTATTCGTACATTATTTCTCCTATAGATGACGTCACTCCGTCTTTTTCCATGATGCGAGTCGAACGATTGAGATCTCCATTTATATATACACGCCAAACACTTCACGGAGAAATTAAGAAAAATAGTAACATAAGCCCATGAGAGATTGAAAGAGAGGGATGGGTGCCTAACACCTTCCCATTTCGTAACATTACCTCCAAACTTCTCAACTATCGGATTCGTAAGAATAAGTTTGTCTTTGACGCCGCACTCATGAGGTGACGATATATTTTTTGCAAAATAGGTTGGAGATTCTATCTCTTTACATCACCCCACATCAACGATGACCGAAGCACCCCCCTGAGTTGTGATGGGGAGTGAGACCTTTATCCTCATTTCTTTCCTCCCAAAGAAACCGTGGAGGGGGAAGATCTTGGGATGGACACAACCCTCATAATTGTTCGTCATGAAACTAGGTCCTAAGAATTGACCTCAACCCTTAAAATTGGTCATCACAACTTTAGGTCCTCTGAATTGGACTCGACCCTCAGAATTGGTCGTCACAATCTTAGGTCCTCAAAATTAATCTCGGCCCTTAGAATTGGTCATCACAACTTAAGGTCCTCAAAATTGACCTCGACCCTCGGAATCGGTCATAACAACTTTAGGTCCTTAAAATTGACCTCGACCCTCAAAATCGATCGACATAATTTCAGGTCCTCAGAATTGACCTCCGTCCTTAGAATTGGTCGTCACAACTTAAGGTACTCAGAATTAACCTCAACCCTCAAAATTGATCGTCATAACTTAAGGTCCTTTGAATTGACCTCGTCCCTCAGAATTGGTCGTCATAACTTTAGGTTCTCAGAATTGACCTCGACCCTCAGAATTGGTCATCACAACTTAAGGTCCTTAGAATTAAGCTCGACCCTTATAATTGGTCATCCCCACCACAACTTGAAAGTTAACCTCGACCCACTGAATTGGTCTATAGTCCCTTAGAACCAATATTAACACATCCTTGAACCGATGAATTTGTCATCCTCATCTCCCAAGGTCCTCAAAACTAACCTCGACCTGCTGAATCGATCATCCTTGTCTCCTTAGGTCCTTAGAATTGGTCTCAACCCGTTGAATCGGTCATCCTCATCTCCTTAGGTCCTCAGAGATGACCTCGACCCACTGAATCTGTCATCTTCATCTCCTTGGGTCCTCAGAATTGACTTCGATCCTTCGAATCAGTCAACCCTATCCTCTAGGTCCACATAATTAACCTAAAAACCTCTTCCCCAATATCGATGTGGTGTCTATCATTCGATGTCCTTCACTTGTTCCAAGATCTCTTATCGAGGGGATCTCTATAGACACCCCATACTAGGACCCTAATCACCTCCTTAGATCTCTAGCACTCACTCGTTCACCACAAACCTTAGGTCCTACTCCGAGTATCATTCTAGAGCTTAGTCCCCATTTGACTTTGAATAACTTCCTAGTTTGAGTGAAAGTTCAATGAATATTTGAAGGTCTTTAAATATCATTTCAAATGGTTTTCCCCATGTATAAATCGGCCTTACAATTCAAACGAATAGTCCGTTTTACTATCGAAAACTGATTTGGAGGCTAACGGGCGCTCTCGAGCCCCATTTTACTCTGGTTAACTTCCTCTTTCGAGCGAAACTCAATGAATATTTGAAAATCTCTGAATTCCCTATACAAAGGTGTAACACGCCGTATTTCTGGTACATTTAATATTTAATTAATTCGGAAATTCAAATTACTAGTGTGTTGTGATTTAATGAATTAATTATGGTAAAAATATAATTTAAATATTAATCGGAGAGTGAATGGTTAATATTTAGGCAAATTAAATTACTGAGTGAATAGTAATAATGTAATGATGTCGTCTAGAGTATTAATGACGAGGTATGTACTTATCACATCCGAAAGTCGGTATAAGACTATATGGGGTGGGGGATAAGTATTTTTATAAATTAACTCGGATGCAGATTCTGAGGGTACAGTTGAGTCCGGATGGGCCGAGATAGTCGGAAAAGTGTACCCGGGGGTAGTAAACGGGTCACGGGACGTTTTTAGACATAGTCGGGCCCACTCGGGGACATTTTGGTCACTTGGGCTTGGCCCATTAGTCAAAAAACGTGAATTGGATTATTAAGTTAATAAAAGGAAGATTTAGGATGGCTGTGCTTAATTAAGAAGAGGCACTAAAGGGTTAGGAAACCCTAGCAGCAGCCAAGCCATATTGGGGATCAAAAGAGAGCCAACAAAGGTCATCTTCAACCTTGGGATTTAGCTCCAATTCAGACTCTACGAACCTTAAGGCAAGTGGATAACTTGCAATAGCATTAAATCTGTTTTCGATTCATATTCATGCGTAGTTATTAAGTAGAAATTCGTTTTTGGTTGTTAATGGAATGAACATGGGATTTTGTAAACAACCATTCTGATTTACGAAATTTGGGTGATAATTCTTGTAAAATCTGATAATGGTGAGTTATTGCATATCTGGTAGAATGATGTCTGCATATTTGAAAACGAATTTGATGATGAAATTTGGGGTATAAATGGACCTAGGGTTTATGATGAAACTTTCCCCAAATTTAGAAATTGGAGTAAATGGACGAATTATTTATGTTGATGAATATTCTGGAGATCCCAAATGAGTTTCCTAATATGTACAAATGCTAAAAGGGATTTAGTTTTAGTGTAGAAGGAAATTAGGGCTTGCAGATTTTCGCCCATGGCTGTCTGTCTTCGCGAAGAAGACGAGTACCTGTTCGATCGATCGATCGACGCCATGAAGTCGATCGATCGACGGTCGGCAGAAACTGACAGTTCGCCCTGTTTTAATTATATAGGGAGAGATTTATATAAAAATTGTTATGTGATTAATTATGGAGAAAAATTTATATATGTTTTAAATCTGATTAATTGTGGGGAAATAAATTAGAAAATGGGAGTAGAAATTGGGTGTCACGTCAAAATTGGTTGAGCGACATCGGAGTATATTATTTCATTTAGTAATGGACTAAGTAATTTAGAGTCGGGATTTAGACTCGGGTGAGGTTAATTCGGGCTATGAGATGGAGTCCAATTAAAGGGTGAGGGCAACATCAAAAGTAACTGAAATTATTAATGCAAATTAATTAATGATTCGAGTTGGGTAATAACCTCATAATAAAAATGGAATAGGCTTGTGTCACGGGTTTAGTACACGGTGTAGCTGGAACATTTTTATGTATGTATATATATATACGGTGTGTGATAGTATATATATATAGTGTATGCCTTAATATCAGTGGTTAAATATTATTATACTTTAGTGCTATAGGGGGAGGTTACGCGCAGTGGATGAATCCCCTAGCTTGAGGAGTAGGGCGAGTAGATTCCCAGGTCATAGCGTCCGTTACAGGGGGTGAGGGGCATCTCACTTTCTGGGAAGGAATATGACCGCCTCCAATCGTATACTAAACCAAGTTAGTGAGAGAATCTAACTTGGATAACTAGGATATGCGAATATACCTAGTGTACTAGCACTTTAGAGAAATTTTATCCGGGGAGTATTTTTACTCGGGTGGATGTTAGTGTTTTATGTATTCCAGTATGTGTGTGAATGCTGCAATAAATTTTAAGTATATAATTAGGTAATTATTATATACGGGCTAAATAAATACAAGCATGAGTTGTTGTATACGTATAACGAGTGGAGTAGTTATATGAATTAAAAAGGGAAATGATTTAATTAAGTTGATGGTGCTAATGACTTAAAAATCATCATCACAGTTACTCAAATTAGAGTAGAAGGGATTCAAGGAGACTTTAATAATTATCTAGTCATGAGTTAGATAACTAGGTGATAATTAAAGCGTTAGTGGTGCACATTAGAGGAGGGGCAAGGAAGTTCTCAAGAGAGTGCGTCACTAACTAAAATATGAAGAGCATGCATTTTTATTATTACTGCAAGTTAATCATTTGCTAAATGTTTTCAAATGTTTTGGGTACTAACCCTTGCTATAAAAACTTTTTAAAAACCTTTTAGGTGTCCAGCCACAGGGACGCCAGACTTGACTCGGTTCCAGGAAATCCGTTGCTGCAGCATATGTGGATGTTGCGGGACCTTTGATAGACGCCTCTTTCTTTCATTCATAATGTAGAGACTCATTATTATTTATTCAAGCATGTCGCTCACTTTCCATTTATTTATTTCTTAGACTTGTTGGGATTTTATTCTTGTCTTTATGGGATTTTTATTTGGACCGATGGTTTATTCGGTTAATAAATTTTACTTGTGGAATGATTAGTTCAATTATCTGTGATTGTTTTATTGTTGTATTTTCCGCATGGGTTTTTGTTTAATTAATGAAAGATAAAAATTGGCACCAGTCTATTTTTCTCACTTAGGTGGTTAGTAATTTAAATAAAACGACAGTGATGCTAAGAATGGACCAAATGAGAAACCTGTTCTAACTTGATTTAGGACTGATCACCCGGGATTAATTAGGCGGGGTGTCACAGATGGTATCAGAGCATCAGGTTCTAGTTGTCCTTAGGATCTGTACGGCTTTCTACGTTTCAGCGTAGCGTTCGGTTGTTATAGAGCCCTATTATTAGGACTGTTGATTATATTTTCCGCTTGTGAGATATCGTATTCCTGCTATTAATTTTTGTATAAATTGTGTACTTATACAATTCAATCTATTTCAGATGCCGCCAAAGAGACAGAGAGCGGAGAGGGCTGAGGCTAGAGATGAGGTGAGGGAGGCTCGCCAGGAGCCACAGGTACCACCACCACCACCCCCGCCCGAGTTGATTTCTACCACTCAGGTGGCAGTGATAGTGGCCTAAGCGGTGGAGACAGCGATGCGAGCTATGGCAGCTCATTTTCCACAGCCCCAGGCACCGCCTCCATTGGCTCCAGCAGTTCAGGCTCCAGTGGGGCCACCATCTTGGCAGCGAGTGAGGGAGACCTTTCAGAAGGGTCACCCACCTGAGTTTCGAGGTAGCACCAATGTGGTTGAGGCTTGTGACTGGAAGAAGAACATTCAGCGCCATCTGCGCATGTTAGAGGGTACAGAGGTGCAGAAACAGATGCTGGCTACCTTTCGTCTGTCAGGGGCAGCCTTACAGTGGTGGGAGTCCGTAACCACCGCTGAGGAGCGGGATTTGATGCCGATTTCTGAATTCTGGGTGCGGTTTGACCGCAAGTACTTCCCTCCAGCAGTAGAGTCTGAGATGAGAAAGAAATTCAGCGAGTTGGTACAGGGTGACAGGTCAGTGGCAGAATATGAGGAGGAGTTCACCCGTTTGGCAAACTTTGTGCCAAACGAGGTGAGCGATGAGGAGCGGAAGAAGTCCAAGTTCATGGATGGTCTGGCTTGGAGAATCAGGCAGCACTTGATTGGAAACCCGGCATTGGTGACCTATACAAATGTCGTTAATGCCGCACTTATACATTGTCAGGATCATCGTTTCCACACTAAGGGGAACAAGAAGGCAGGTGAGCCGAGCCAGCAGGGCAAGGCGGTCACTAGTAGTGAGACGAGTGGCACACAGCAGCAGGTCATCATTCAGCAAGGGAATCAGGCTAAGAAGTTTAAGCCTGGTGGGTTCCGACCGGGAGGACAGGGGTTCAGACAGGGGCAACCAGGCCCTAATCAGCAACAGCAGGTTCCTCAGGGCCGTCAGGGCCAAGGGAACAACGGGGGAGGCCAACCGGGCCAGCAACGTCAGGGCCAGCACGGCCAACGGCAGGGTGACGACCAGAAACGCTGTTTCTCCTGTGGCCAGCCAGGACACTTCAAGAGGGAGTGCCCGCAGAGGGGCAGAGGCCAGCAGCAGGGTGCCCAGCAAGGGCAATAGGGTCAAATGCCACCAACAGCACCAGCACCACCCGCCCCACAGCAGCAGGGGCAGATGCACTACGGACGTGTGTATAACGTTCGGGACGTTCCCAATCCTCCAGCACAGCAGGCACCGCCCGCGATCGAGGGTACGTTCTCTATCCATGGCACTATGGGTCGGGTATTATTTGATACGGGGGCCACTCATTGCTTTATAGCTACACATTTCGCGAAGGCTTTAGGGTTGTTAGCCACCGCAGAGAGCACTGTTACGTGTGTCGACTCACCTTTGGGAAATGGGTTGCTTATATTCTTTATATGTCGGAGAGTAGGAGTGGAGATTGGCGGTTTAGTTTTACCTGCGGACATGTTGGTATTAGATATGCATGTTCATGACGTGATCATCGGTATGGATTGGCTCGCTGACTATAGAGCCATGATTGATTGCTTCGGTGGGAGCCTTATCTTCGCCATTCCGGGACATGAGATGTTTGTTGTGATGATGCCTCGTCCAGAGGGAGGCTCGACCACTCATCTATACTACATTGAGGAAGAAACCTCGCAGGAAGTGGCAGTTTTCTTTAGACTCTATCCCTGTAGTGAGGGACTTTGAGGATGTATTCCAGGAGATACCAGGATTACCACCCAGCAGAGAAATCGAATTTGTTATAGACTTGGCACCGGGGACGAGGCCTATTGCTCGGGCACCTTACCGAATGGCCCCTTCAGAAATGCGGGAATTGAGGGAGCAGATTCAGCAACTACTGGGTCAGGGTTTTATTCGGCGGAGTACATCGCCGTGGGGTGCGCCGGTGTTGTTTGTGAAGAAACGAGATGGGTCACTCCGATTGTGCATGGATTATAGGGAGCTGAACAAGGTGACGATACGGAATAAGTATCCGTTGCCTCGGATTGATGATTTATTTGACCAACTGAGAGGGGTGTCTTACTTCTCCAAAGTCGACTTGAGGTCAGGGTATCATCAACTGCGTATCCGACAAGAGGATGTTCCTAAGACCGCTTTCTTGTCGCGGTATGGATCGTATGAGTTCAGGGTGATGCCCTTCGGGCTCACCAATGCACCAGCAGTGTTCATAGACCTCATGAATAGGGTTTTCAGGGAGTACCTAGATCAGTTTGTCATCGTGTTCATTGATGACATCCTAATCTACTCGCGTACCGAGGAGGAGCACGCAGAGCATTTACGCATGGTTCTACAGACACTGAGGGATCATCAACTTTATGCCAAATTCGGGAAGTGTGGGTTCTGGCTACGGGAGGTACAGTTCCTTGGTCACGTCATGTCAGATCAGGGTATTGCAGTGGATTCGGATAAGGTGTCAGCGGTGAGGGAGTGGGGACAGCCCACGACACCGACCGAGGTGCGCAGTTTTCTGGGTTTGGCTGGTTACTACAGGCGATTCATTAAAGGATTCTCTAAGATTGCAGGACCTTTGACGAATCTGACTCGGAAAGGGGTACCTTTCAAGTGGGATGATAGTTGTCAATTAGCGTTCGACGAGCTAAAGGACAAGTTGACATCTGCACCCGTGCTGGCATTGCCAAAGGGAGGGCTAGAGTATTGGGTTTACACAGACGCATCCTTGCGGGGTCTTGGGGGTGTGCTCCAGCAGGAAGAAAGGGCTATAGCTTATGCTTCCAGGAAGCTAAAGCCCCACGAGAGGAATTACCCCACTCACGACCTAGAGTTGGCAGCGGTCGTTTTTGCTTTAAGGATATGGAGGCATTATCTTCTAGGAGAGCAGTTTACTCTATTCACGGATCACAAGTCGCTTCAGTATCTCTTCACACAGAAGGATCTGAATATGAGGCAGAGGCGGTGGCTAGAATTCGTGAAGGACTACCAGTTTGATATTCAGTATCATCCTGGTAAGGCCAATGTGGTAGCGGATGCATTGAGCCGAAGGCCGACTGGGGAGATATCGGAGATATGGAAAGCGAAGTGGAAAGAGCTTCAATATGAGGATGACGTAGCCAAGGCTTGCATGTCAGCTCTATCCATCACGCCCGAAATCATTATGCGAGTGGTGAGGGCTCAGGCAGAGGATCAGATTTGCCGGGATAGGGTGGGCCAGTTGTTAGCTGAGGGAGCAGAGGGTTACTCGATTAGCTCAGAAGGAGGCCTACGTTTTAATGGGAGGTTAATGGTACCAGAGGATGAGGATTTGAAGCACGCAGTTATGACAGAATCCCATGGTTCGAAATTTGTGGTACATCCCGGTGGGGATAAAATGTACCAAGATATGAGGAGGCAGTATTGGTGCGCAGGGATGAAACGGGACATAGCGGAGTTTGTTTCGAAGTGTGCCACGTGTCAGCTTGTGAAAGTTGACCACCAGAGGCCATCAGGGATGCTACAGCCGTTAGAAATTCCCGTGTGGAAGTGGGAGAGCATCTCCATGGACTTCATCACAGGGTTACCGGTATCTCAGAAGGGTCACGACTCCATATGGGTTATTGTGGATCGGTTGACTAAGGTAGCCCACTTTTTGCCGGTACGCACAGACTTTGAGACGATACGTTATGCACAGCTATTCATAGCAGAGATTGTTAAGCTGCATGGAGTACCGATAAATATCGTATCCGACCGAGATAAAATGTTTGTTGCCCACTTTTGGCAGAGCTTTCAGGAGGCAATGGGCACGGAGTTGCGCTTGAGTACAGCGTACCACCCACAGACTGACGGACAGACTGAGAGAGTTAATCAGATGCTGGAGGACATGCTCAGAATGTGCATTTTGGACTTCGGGGGAGGGTGGGAGAAATATCTTCCTTTGGTAGAGTTTGCGTATAACAACTCTTATCAATTCACGATTGGGATGGCACCGTTTGAGGCACTATACGGGAGACCTTGTCGTTCACCCGCTTGTTGGTTAGAGGTGGGGGACAACAAACTCTAGGGGCCGGAGATTGTCCAGGAGACATCTGCCAAGATAGAGTTGATTCGAGGAAGGATTCGAATAGCTCAGGACAGGCAGAAGAGTTATGCTGATGCTTCTCGAAGACATGTGGAGCTAGAGGTTGGGGACCAGGTTTTAGTCCGGGTATCCCCTATGAAAGGGGTGATGAGATTCGGCAAGAAGGGTAAGTTAGCACCGCGATACGTAGGACCTTTCCCTATTATTGAGAGGGTGGGACCGGTGGCGTATAAACTTGGGTTACCAGAACATCTTCAGCGGATACACGATGTATTCGATGTGGCATCGCTGAAGAAATATAGAAGGAGCGAGAGAGCCTTTTGGCATATTCCACTCGAGGAGATCGACTTACAGCCAGACATCTCGTATGAGGAGAGGCCGGTAGCAATTCTGGATCATAGTGAGCGGAAATTACGATCCAAGGTTGTTCCTTTGGTTAGGGTACAGTGGGGTCATCACAATGTTGAAGTGTCTACCTGGGAGCGAGAGGAGGATATGAGGGAACATTATCCAGAACTTTTCAACACAGGTACGATCTAATTTCGGGGACGAAATTCCTTTATAAGGGGGGGAGTATGTAACACCCCGTATTTCTGGTACATTTAATATTTAATTAATTCGAAAATTCAAATTACTAGTGTGTTGTGATTTAATGAATTAATTATGGTAAAAATATAATTTAAATATTAATCGGAGAGTGAATGGTTAATATTTAGGCAAATTAAATTACTGAGTGAATAGTAATGATGTAATGATGTCGTCTAGAGTATTAATGACGAGGTATGTACTTATCACATCCGAAAGTCGGTATAAGACTATATGGGGTGGGGGATAAGTATTTTTATAAATTAACTCGGATGCAGATTCTGAGGGTACAGTTGAGTCCGGATGGGTCGAGATAGTCGGAAAAGTGTACCCGGGGGTAGTAAACGGGTCACGGGACGTTTTTAGACATAACCGGGCCCACTCGGGGGCATTTGGGTCACTTGGGCTTGGCCCATTAGTCAAAAAACGGGATTAAGTTAATTAACCTAATAAAAAGAAATAAGGGGGTGGCTGAACTTAATTAGAAAAAGCAAATTAAGGGTTAGGAAACCCTATCAGCAGCCAAAGCCAAATTGGGGATCAAAAGAGAGCCAACAAAGATCATCTTCAACCTTGGGATTTAGCTCCAATTCAGACTCTACGAACCTTAAGGCAAGTGGATAACTTGCAATAACATTAAATCTGTTTTCGATTCATATTCATGCGTAGTGATTAAGTAGAAATTCGTTTTTGGTTGTTAATGGAATGAACATGGGATTTTGAAAACAACCATTCTGATTTACGAAATTTGGGTGATAATTCTTGTAAAATCTGATAATGGTGAGTTATTGCATATCTGGTAGAATGATGTCTGCATATTTGAAAACGAATTTGATGATGAAATTTGGGGTATAAATGGACCTAGGGTTTATGATGAAACTTTCCCCAAATTTAGAAATTGGAGTAAATGGACGAATTATTTATGTTGATGAATATTCTGGAGATCCCTAATGAGTTTCCTAATATGTACAAATGCTAAAAGGGATTTAGTTTTAGTGTAGAAGGAAATTAGGGCTTGCAGATTTTCGCCCATGGCTGTCTGTCTTCGCGAAGAAGACGAGTACCTGTTCGATCGACCGATCGACGCCATGAAGTCGATCGATCGACGGTCGGCAGAAACTGACAGTTCGCCCTGTTTTAATTATATAGGGAGAGATTTATATAAAAATTGTTATGTGATTAATTATGGAGAAAAATTTATACATGTTTTAAATCTGATTAATTGTGGGGAAATAAATTAGAAAATGGGAGTAGAAATTGGGTGTCACGTCAAAATTGGTTGAGCGACATCGGAGTATATTATTTCATTTAGTAATGGACTAAGTAATTTAGAGTCGGGATTTAGACTCGGGTGAGGTTAATTCGGGCTATGAGATGGAGTCCAATTAAAGGGTGAGGGAAACATCAAAAGTAACTGAAATTATTAATGCAAATTAATTAATGATTCGAGTTGGGTAATAACCTCATAATAAAAATGGAATAGGCTTGTGTCACGGGTTTAGTACACGGTGTAGCTGGAACATTTTTATGTATGTATATATATATACGGTGTGTGATAGTATATATATATAGTGTATGCCTTAATATCAGTGGTTAGATATTATTATACTTTAGTGCTATAGGGGGAGGTTACGCGCAGTGGATGAATCCCCTAGCTTGAGGAGTAGGGCGAGTAGATTCCCAGGTCATAGCGTCCGTTACAGGGGGTGAGGGGCATCTCACTTTCTGGGAAGGAATATGACCGCCTCCAATCGTATACTAAACCAAGTTAGTGAGCGAATCTAACTTGGATAACTAGGATATGCGAATATACCTAGTGTACTAGCACTTTAGAGAAATTTTATCCGGGGAGTATTTTTACTCGGGTGGATGTTAGTGTTTTATGTATTCCAGTATGTGTGTGAATGCTGCAATAAATTTTAAGTATATAATTAGGTAATTATTATATACGGGCTAAATAAATACAAGCATGAGTTGTTGTATACGTATAACGAGTGGAGTAGTTATATGAATTAAAAAGGGAAATGATTTAATTAAGTTGATGGTGCTAATGACTTAAAAATCATCATCACAGTTACTCAAATTAGAGTAGAAGGGATTCAAGGAGACTTTAATAATTATCTAGTCATGAGTTAGATAACTAGGTGATAATTAAAGCGTTAGTGGTGCACATTAGAGGAGGGGCAAGGAAGTTCTCAAGAGAGTGCGTCACTAACTAAAATATGAAGAGCATGCATTTTTATTATTACTGCAAGTTAATCATTTGCTAAATGTTTTCAAATGTTTTGGGTACTAACCCTTGCTATAAAAACTTTTTAAAAACCTTTTAGGTGTCTAGCCACAGGGACGCCAGACTTGACTCGGTTCCAGGAAATCCGTTGCTGTAGCATATGTGGATGTTGCGGGACCTTTGATAGACGCCTCTTTCTTTCATTCATAATGTAGAGACTCATTATTATTTATTCAAGCATGTCGCTCACTTTCCATTTATTTATTTCTTAGACTTGTTGGGATTTTATTCTTGTCTTTATGGGATTTTTACTTGGACCGATGGTTTATTCGGTTAATAAATTTTACTTGTGGAATGATTAGTTCAATTATCTGTGATTGTTTTATTGTTGTATTTTCCGCATGGGTTTTTGTTTAATTAATGAAAGATAAAAATTGGCACCAGTCTATTTTTCTCACTTAGGTGGTTAGTAATTTAAATAAAACGACAGTGATGCTAAGAATGGACCAAATGAGAAACCTGTTCTAACTTGATTTAGGACTGATCACCTGGGATTAATTAGGCGGGGTGTCACAAAAGGTCTGCCTCGTGCACGAATTATCCTTACAGTTCAGATGAACGATCTATTTTACTGTAAAAAACTGATCTGGAGGCCATCGGTACTCTCGAGTCGTGTTTGAATTGAGTCAAATTCCTCGCCTGAGAAAAAGCTCAATGAATCTTCGAAGGGATCTAAATCTTCTTTCCAACAGTCTGCATTGTGCATGAATCGGCCTTACGGTTCGAACAAACAGTCCTTTTTACTATCGAAAATTGATATAGATGCCATTGCGCGCTCTCAGTCCCCATTTGACTCCAATCAACCCTCGCCTAAGAAAAAGCTCAATTAATCTTTGAAGGTCTCTGAATCCTCTTTCCAAATTTCCACCCCATGCATAAATCGTTTTTTCAGTTAGGATGAACGGTCCATTTTACTTCAAAACTGATCTGGAGGCCACCGGAGACTCCCGGTACCCCCGACCCTGGCTAACTCATCATCTTGAATGAAGATTAATGAGTCTCAAAGGAAACTGATTAACCTTTCCAATGGTCCACTCATGTGCGAATCAACCTACGATACGGACGGATGACTTATTTTACGTCGAAAGGTCACCGGGCACTTTCGGGCCCCATTTGACATCAGTCAACTTCTGAACCCGGGAGTTACTTAATGTAATCTTAAAGGGATCTGAATACCCTCTCCAATGGTCTGCCCCATTCGTGATGCTGACTTATGGTTCATATTTTACAACCATTTTTCAAAAACATCTACCTCAGACTACCGAATGGTACCCCTAAGACCCTGGCTATCGGTAGTGCATCTGGGGTTCTATGCTGATAAGTAGGTATAGGACCATGCCGATAGGCACCCCCTTGTACCTATAAATAAATGCGATTACCTCACTTTGAACGACACCCTTGAATATCACTCTCAACAATTCAGAGAACATTCTCTCGAATTCAGAGTTATTCATCCCTTAAAAGCCCATTTCCCACATTCCTTCCATCATTTTCATACTCTTTTGAGTAAATTTCCCCCCATCTCATCATACCACAATCATCTCATCGTGAGATTAGTGTATTTACAATCAATATCCACTTCAACTCTTCATAAGGAGGTCTAATTCTTCCCCTTTGTCTTTAAATTCTCTTATTTTTGCATAAGTTACTTCATTTTCACTTCAGTACTTTACTTCATTACATCACATATCTTAATTTCAAACTTTTTATTGTTAGTATTCGCATATAATTTATTTTCATAAGAAAACCCAAAAATAAGAAAAAGAGGGTTTAGTTATAAATTCCAAATGGGGAATTCTCATCACATTTTCTCACACTAAAAGACCTTTATCTACACACACACACACATATAATCAAAGTACCTGGTTGGATTTATTGGTTAAACCCCACCTCGTATTGTCTTCGAACTACATGGAATTTGATTCTTACTGGGCTTTGAAGGCGTCTTGGGTAAATCCCTAGACTCGAGTCCTCCCACGTACATTTGTTACCTTGTTCTTATTATATATTCTTAATGCATATTTTATATGCTTGCTTGCTCGTGTCTTGTCTGATATACGCGTCCGTACTTCTATAATGACTTGTGAATCGACAAATACTTACATCATACTTTGAATTATTATTTTGGGAACATTCTTAAGGATGACCTCGCTCTGCCTTTATCCATGGAGAAAGTTGAGCGATTCCATCCTCCATTTATATTATGCACATAAGGACACACATCACGGAGTTTAGTAGGAGAAGATTAACACATTCTCATGAGAGATCGAAAGGGGGGATTGGATGCCTAACACCTTCCCATTCCGTAACCTATTCCCCGGATCCTTAAACTACTTGGTTTCATAAGCGTCAATATTGTCCCGAGACGGCAACATTTCGTTTGCCTATTTTGTGCAATATAGGCTGGCAACTCTATCTCTACATATCACCCCACATCGACGATGACCGAGCACCCCGAGAAAGGACGCAATCGCACGCGCACTCCGAAAAAACTAGAAGGAAGGAGGGATCCACCTCAGGAGAACCCACCGACCCTGAAAACCCCGACATGGTCACAGTTAGATCGTACGATTTAGAAAATCTCGAAAGGATATTAATGAAATGATAAAATTTAAAATGAAATACAATTCTTATAACTTGATTATGTTCATTCACTTGATTTTGTGACTTAAACTTGTTCACGATTATGTAATAATTAATATATGAAAGTTCCTTGATTTGATTTGATTTGATTGAAATTTTGAAATATGTCGTTGAGTGATTAATGTTTGTGTTGAATATGTTCTCAAATAATTTTGATAAATGTTCAAAGTAAATTGTACATTGAATTATGTTTATAATAAATAGCTCAATCATGTTCACACTTTACATATTTTTGGTCATATGTGTATGTCTCTCTCTCTCTCTCTCTCTCTCTATATATATATATATATATATATATATATATATATATATATATATATATATATATATATATAGAGAGAGAGAGAGAGAGAGAGAGAGAGAGAGAGAGTTATTGATTTTTTTATATATCTCAAAATTGTGCTTTAAATGCCATAATAAATGTTTTCACATGCATATGCATACATTCATATCATATTTTGAGAGTTTGGGATTTTGGTTCAGTATGCTAAGTCAATTTCTAAAGAGTTTTCCCTGACTGTAGCTTTTTGCTAAAAAGCGTTCCTGTTACACCCATTTGCACGATGCATTTTTTTACCGTTATCACAATGTTAAAGGTCATTCACATGTAGCGTTTTAAACTTTTTTTAGTGTTTCATTTCAAACATTTTCAAATTTCTCAATCCTCGAGCAAACCCTAGGTTATTTTTGGTAAAAATTTTGAGGTTGAATTTGAAGATTGATATCTTTTTGGGTGATTATAGCTCAGATTCAAAGAGAAAACCCCTAGATTTATAATATTTTGGAATTTTAAGATTTGACTCAGGTTGGTGTTGTGTAACACCCCGTATTTCTGGTACATTTAAAATCAAATTAATTCGGAAATTCAAATTACTAGTGTGTTGTGATTTAATGAATTAATTATGGTTAAAAATAATTTTTAAATATTAATCGAAGAGTGAATGGTTAATATTTAGGCAAATTAAATTACTGAGTGAATAGTAATAATCTATTTAAGTCATTTCGAGTGCTAATGACGAGGTATATGCTTATCACATCCAAAAATCGGTATAGACTATATTGGGTGGGGGATAAGCATTTTTATAAATTAATTCGGATGCAAATTCTGAGGGTACAGTTGAGTCCGGATGGGCCGAGATAGTCGGAAAAGTGTACCCGAGGGTAGTAAACGGGTCACGGGACGTTTTTAGACATAGCCGGGCCCACTCGGGGGCATTTGGGTCACTTGGGCTTGGCCCATTAGTCAAAAAACGGGATTAAGTTAATTAACCTAATAAAAAGAAATAAGGGGGTGGCTGAACTTAATTAGAAAAAGCAAATTAAGGGTTAGGAAACCCTATCAGCAACCAAAGCCAAATTGGGGATCAAAAGAGAGCCAACAAAGATCATCTTCAACCTTGGGATTTAGCTCCAATTCAGACTCTACGAACCTTAAGGCAAGTGGATAACTTGCAATAGCATTAAATCTGTTTTCGATTCATATTCATGTGTAGTGAATAAGTAGAAATTCATTTTTGGTTGTTAATGGGATGAACACGGGATTTTTGGAAAATAACAATTCTGATTTACGAAATTTGGGTGATGATTCTTGTAAAATCTGATAATGGTGAGTTAATGCATATCTGGTAGAATGATATCTGAATATTTGGGAACAAATTTGATGATGAGATTTGGGGTATAAATGGCTTAGGGTTTATGATGAAACTTTCTCCAAATTTAGAAATTTGAGTTAATGGACGAATTATTGATGTTGATGACTGTTCTGGAAATCCCTAATGAGTTTCCTAATATGTACAAATGCTAAAAGGGATTTAATTTTAGTGTAGAAGGAAATTAGGGCTTGCATATTTTCGCCCATGGCTGTCTGTCTTCGCGAAGAAGACGAGTACCTGCTCGATCGATCGATCGACGCCATGAAGTCGATCGATCGACGGTCGGCAGAAACTGACAGTTCACCCAGTTTTGTTTATATAGGGAGAGATTTATATAAAAGTTGTTATGTGATTTATTATTGAGAAAAATATTAATGCATGATTTAAATCTGATTAATTGTGGGGAAATTAATTAGAAGATGGGAGTAGAAATTGGGTGTCACGTCAAAATTGGTTGAGCGACATCGAAGTATATTATTTCATTTAGTAATGGACTAAGTAATTTAGAGTCGGGATTTAGACTCGGGTGAGGTTAATTCGGGCTATGAGATTGAGTCCAATTAAATGGTGAGGGAAACATCAAAAGTAACTGAATTTATTAATGTACAAATTTATTAATGATTCGAGTTGGGTAATAACCTCATAATAAAAATGGAATAGGCTTGTGTCACGGGTTTAGTACACGGTGTAGCTGGAACATTTTTATATATGTATATATATATATACGGTGTTTGATAGTATATATATATATAGTGTATGCCTTAATATCAGTGGTTAGATATTATTATACTCTAGTGCTATAGGGGGAGGTTACGCGCAGTGGATGAATCCCCTAGCTTGAGGAGTAGGGCGAGTAGATTCCCAGGTCATAGCGTCCGTTACAGGGGGTGAGGGGCATCTCACTTTCCGGGAAGGAATATGACCGCCTCCAATCGTATACTAAACCAAGTTAGTGAGCGATTCTAACTTGGATAACTAGGATATGTGAATATACCTGGTGTACTAGAACTTTAGAGAAATTATATCCGGGGAGTACTTTTACTCGGGTGGATGTTAGTGTTTTATGTATTCCAGTATGTGTGTGAATGCTGCAATAAATTCTAAGTATATAATTAGGTGATTATTATATACGGGCTAAATAAATACAAGCATGAGTTGTTGTATATGTATAACGAGTGGAGAAGTTATCTGAATCAAAAAGGGAAATGATTAATTAAGTTGATGTTACTAATGACTAAAAAAAAAAAAAATCAAAATTACATATTGCTCAGATTAGAGTAGAAGGGGTACAAGGAGACTTTAATAATTATCTAGTCATGAGATAGATAACTAGGTGATAATAAAAGTGTTAGTGGTGCACATTAGAGGAGGGGCGAGGAAGTTCTCAAGAGAGTGCGTCACTAACTAAAATATGAAGAGCATGCATATTTATTATTACTGCAAGTTAATCATTTGCTAAATGTTTTCAAATGTTTTGGGTACTAACCCTTGCTATAAAAACTTTTTAAAAACCTTTTAGGTGTCCAGCCATAAGGACGCCAGACTTGACTCGATTCCCGGAAATCCGTTGCTGCAGCATATGTGGATGTTGCGGGACCTTTGATAGACGCCTCTTTCTTTCATTCATAATGTAGAGACTCATTATTATTTATTCGAGCATGTCGCTCACTTTCCATTTATTTATTTCTTAGACTTGTTGGAATTTTGTTCTTATCTTTATGGGATTCATTATTTGGACCGTTGGTTTACTCGGTCAATTATATTCTTACTTGTGGATGATATTAAATTATCTGTGATTGTTATTGTTTTATTTTTCCGCATGGGTTTTAGTTTAATTATGAAAGATAAAAATTGGCACCAGTCTATTTTTCTCACTTAGGTGGTTAGTAATTTAATAAAACGACAGTGATGCTAAGAATGGACCAAATGAGAAACCTGTTCTAACTTGATTTAGGACTGATCACCCGGGATTAATTAGGCGGGGTGTCACAGATGGTATCAGAGCATCAGGTTCTAGTTGTCCTTAGGATCTGTGCAGCTTTCTATGTTTCAGCGTAGCGTTCGGTTGTTATAGAGCCCTATTATTAGGACTGTTGATTATATTTTCCGCTTGTGAGATATCGTATTCCTGCTATTAATTTTTTTTTTTGTATAAATTGTGTACTTATACAATTCAATCTATTTCAGATGCCGCCAAAGAGACAGAGAGCGGAGAGGGCTGAGGCTAGAGATGAGGTGAGGGAGGCTCACCAGGAGCCACAGGTACCGCCACCACCACCCCCGCCCGAGTTGATTTCTACCACTCAGGTGGCAGTGATAGTGGCCCAAGCGGTCGAGACAGCGATGTGAGCTATGGCAGCTCATTTTCCACAGCCCCAGGCACCGCCTCCATTAGCTCCAGCAGTTCAGGCTCCAGTGGGGCCACCATCTTGGCAGCGAGTGAGGGAGACCTTTCAGAAGGGTCACCCACCTGAGTTTCGAGGTAGCACCAATGTGGTTGAGGCTTGTGACTGGAAGAAGAACATTCAGCGCCATCTGCGCATGTTAGAGGGTACAGAGGTACAGAAACAGATGCTGGCTACCTTTCGTCTGTCAGGGGCAGCCTTACAGTGGTGGGAGTCCGTAACCACCGCTGAGGAGCGGGATTTGATGCCGATTTCTGAATTCTGGGTGCGGTTTGACCGCAAGTACTTCCCTCCAGCAGTAGAGTCTGAGATAAGAAAGAAATTCAGCGAGTTGGTACAGGGTGACAGGTTAGTGGCAGAATATGAGGAGGAGTTCACCCGTTTGGCAAACTTTGTGCCAAACGAGGTGAGCGATGAGGAGCGGAAGAAGTCCAAGTTCATGGATGGTCTAGCTTGGAGAATCAGGCAGCACTTGATTGGAAACCCGGCATTAGTGACCTATACAGATGTCGTTAATGCCGCACTTATACATTTCTAGGATCATCGTTTCCACGCTAAGGGGAACAAGAAGGCAGGTGAGCCGAGCCAGCAGGGCAAGGCGGTCACTAGTAGTGAGACAAGTGGCACACAACAGCAGGTCATCATTCAGCAAGGGAATCAGGCTAAGAAGTTTAAGCCTGGTGGGTTCCGACCGGGAGGACAGGGGTTCAGACAGGGGCAACCAGGCCCTAATCAGCAACAGCAGGTTCCTCAGGGCTGTCAGGGCCAAGGGAACAACGGGGGAGGCCAATCGGGCCCGCAACGTCAGGGCCAGCAGGGCCAACGACAGGGTGACGACCAGAAACGCTGTTTCTCCTGTGGCCAGCCAGGACACTTCAAGAGGGAGTGCCCGCAGAGGGGCAGGGGCCAGCAGCAGGGTGCCCAGCAGGGGCAACAGGGTCAGATGCCGCCAGCAGCAGCAGCCCCACCCGCCCCACAGCAGCAGGGGAAGATGCACTACGGACGTGTGTATAACGTTCGGGATGTTCCCAATCCTCCAGCACAGCATGCGCCGCCCGCGATTGAGGGTACGTTCTCCATCCACGGCACTATGGGTCGGGTATTGTTTGATACGGGGGCTACTCATTGTTTTATAGCTACACATTTCGCGAAGGCTTTAGGGTTGTTAGCCACCGCAGAGAGCACTGTTACGTGTGTCGACTCACCTTTGGGGAATGGGTCGCTTATATTCTTTATATGTCGGAGAGTAGGAGTGGAGATTGGCGGTTTAGTATTACCTGCGGACATGTTGGTATTAGATATGCATGTTCATGACGTGATCATCGGTATGGATTGGCTCGCTGACTATAGAGCCATGATTGATTGCTTCGGTGGGAGCCTTATTTTTGCCATTCCGGGGCAGGAGATGTTTGTTGTGACGATGCCTCGCTCAGAGGGAGGCTCGACCACTCATCTATATTACATTGAGGAAGAAACCTCACAGGAAGTGGCAGTTCCTTTAGACTCTATTCCTGTAGTGAGGGACTTTGAGGATGTATTCCAGGAGATACCAGGATTACCACCCAGCAGAGAAATCGAATTTGTTATCGATTTGGCACCGGGGACGAGGCCGATTGCTCGGGCACCTTACCAAATGGCCCCTTCAGAAATGCGGGAATTGAGGGAGCAGATTCAGCAACTACTGGGTCAGGGTTTTATTCGGAGGAGTACGTCGCCGTGGGGCGCGCCGGTGTTGTTTGTGAAGAAGCGAGATGGTTCACTCCGCTTGTGCGTGGATTATAGGGAGTTGAACAAGGTGACGATACGGAATAAGTATCCGTTGCCTCAGATTGATGATTTATTTGACCAATTGAGAGGGGCGTCTTACTTCTCCAAAGTCGACTTGAGGTCAGGGTATCATCAACTGCGTATCCGAGAGGAGGATGTTCCTAAGACCGCTTTCTTTTCGCGGTATGGATCGTATGAGTTCAGGGTGATGCCCTTCGGGCTCACCAATGCACCAGCAGTGTTCATGGACCTCATGAACAGGGTTTTCAGGGAGTACCTAGATCAGTTTGTCATCGTGTTCATTGATGACATCCTAATCTACTCGCGTACCGAGGAGGAACACGCAGAGCATCTGCGCCTGGTTTTACAAACATTGAGGGATCATCAGCTCTATGCCAAATTCGGGAAGTGTGGATTTTGGCTACGGGAGGTACAGTTCCTTGGTCACGTTGTGTCAGATCAGGGTATTGCAGTGGATCCGGATAAGGTGTCAGCGGTGAGAGAGTGGGGACAGCCCACGACACCGACCGAGGTGCGCAGTTTTTTGGGTTTGGCCGGTTACTACAGGCGATTCATTCAGGGATTCTCCAAAATTGCAGGACCTCTGACGAATCTGACTCGGAAGGGGGTACCTTTCAAGTGGGATGATGGTTGTCAATTAGCGTTCGACGAGCTAAAGGACAAGTTGACGTCTGCACCCGTGCTGGCATTGCCAAAGGGAGGGCTAGAGTATCAGGTTTACACAGACGCATCCTTACGGGGTCTTGGGGGTGTGCTCCAGCAGGAGGAAATGGCTATAGCTTATGCTTCCAGGAAGCTAAAGCCCCACGAGAGGAATTAACCCACTCACGACTTAGAGTTGGCAGCGGTCGTTTTTGCTTTGAGGATATGGAGGCATTATCATCTAGGAGAGTAGTTTACTCTATTTACGGATCACAAGTCACTTCAGTATCTCTTCACACAGAAGGATCTGAATATGAGGCAGAGGCGGTGGCTAGAATTCGTGAAGGACTACCAGTTTGATATTCAGTATCATCCTGGTAAGGCCAATGTGGTAGCCAACGCATTGAGCCGAAGGCCGACTGGGGAGATATCAGAGATATGGAAAGCGAAGTGGAAAGAGCTTCAATATGAGGATGACGTAGCCAAGTCTTACATGTCAGCTCTATCCATCACGCCCGAAATCATAATGCGAGTGGTGACGGCTCAGGCAGAGGATCAGAATTGCCGGGATAGGGTGGGCCAGTTGTTAGCTGAGGGAGCAGAGGGTTACTCGATTAGCTCAGAAGGAGGCCTACGCTTTAATGGGAGGTTAATGGTGCCAGAGGATGAGGATTTGAGGCACGCCGTTATGACAGAATCCCATGGTTCGAAATTTGCGGTACATCTCGGTGGGGATAAAATGTACCAAGATATGAGGAGGCAGTATTGGTGGGCAGGGATGAAACGGGACATAGCAGAGTTTGTTTCGAAATGTGCCACGTGTCAGCTTGTGAAAGTTGACCACCAGAGACCATCAGGGATGCTACAGCCGTTAGAAATTCCCGTGTGGAAGTGGGAGAGCATCTCCATGGACTTCATCACAGGGTTACCTATATCGCAGAGGGGTCACGACTCCATATGGGTTATTGTGGATCGGTTGACTAAGGTGGCCCACTTTTTGCCGGTACGCACAGACTTCGAGACGATGCGTTATGCACAGCTATTCATAGCAGAGATTGTTAAGCTGCATGGAGTGCCGATAAATATTGTATCCGACTGAGACAAAATCTTTGTCGCCCACTTTTGGCAGAGCTTTCAGGAGGCAATGGGCACGGAGTTACGCTTGAGTACAGCGTATCACCCACAGACTGACGGACAGACTGAGCGAGTTAATCAGATGCCGGAAGACATGCTCAGAATGTGCATTTTGGACTTCGGAGGAGGATGGGAGAAATACCTTCCTTTGGTAGAGTTTGCATATAACAACTCTTACCAATTCACGATTGGCATGGCACCGTTTGAGGCACTGTACGGGAGACCTTGTCGTTCACCCGCTTGTTGGTTAGAAGTGGGGGACAACAAGCTCTTGGGGCCGGAGATTATCCAGGAGACATCTGCCAAGATAGAGTTGATTCGAGGAAGAATTCGGATAGCTCAGGACAGACAAAAGAGTTATGCTGATGCTTCTAGAAGACATGTGGAGCTAGAAGTTGGGGACCAAGTTTTAATCCGGGTATCCCCAATGAAAGGGGCGATGAGGTTCGGCAAGAAGGGTAAGTTAGCACCGCGATACGTAGGACCTTTCCCTATTATTGAGAGGGTGGGACCGGTGGCGTACAAACTTGGGTTACCAGAACATCTTCAGCGGATACACGATGTATTCGATGTGACATCGCTGAAGAAATATAGAAGGAGCGAGAGAGCCTTTTGGCATATTCCACTCGAGGAGATCGACTTACAGCCAGACATCTCGTATGAGGAGAGGCCGGTAACAATTCTGGATCATAGCGAGTGAAAATTACGATCCAAGGTCGTTCCTCTGGTTAGAGTACAGTGGGGTCATCACAATGTTGACGAGTCTACCTGGGAGCGAGAGGAGGATATGCGGGAACAATATCCAGAACTTTTTACAACGCAGGTACGATCTAATTTCGGGGACAAAATTCCTTTATAAGGGGGGAAGTATGTAACACCCCGTATTTCTGGTACATTTAAAATCAAATTAATTCGGAAATTCAAATTACTAGTGTGTTGTGATTTAAAGAATTAATTATGGTTAAAAATAATTTTTAAATATTAATCGAAGAGTGAATGGTTAATATTTAGGCAAATTAAATTACTGAGTGAATAGTAATAATCTATTTAAGTCATTTCGAGTGCTAATGACGAGGTATATGCTTATCACATCCAAAAATCGGTATAGACTATATTGGGTGGGGGATAAGCATTTTTATAAATTAATTCGGATGCAAATTCTGAGGGTACAGTTGAGTCCGGATGGGCCGAGATAGTCAGAAAAGTATACCCGGGGGTAGTAAACGGGTCACGGGACGTTTTTAGACATAGCCGGGCCCACTCGGGGGCATTTGGGTCACTTGGGCTTGGCCCATTAGTCAAAAAACGGGATTAAGTTAATTAACCTAATAAAAAGAAATAAGGGGGTGGCTGAACTTAATTAGAAAAAGCAAATTAAGAGTTAGGAAACCCTATCAGCAGCCAAAGCCAAATTGGGGATCAAAAGAGAGCCAACAAAGATCATCTTCAACCTTGGGATTTAGTTCCAATTCAGACTCTACGAACCTTAAGGCAAGTGGATAACTTGCAATAGCATTAAATCTGTTTTCGATTCATATTCATGTGTAGTGAATAAGTAGAAATTCGTTTTTGGTTGTTAATGGGATGAACACGGGATTTTTGGAAAATAACAATTCTGATTTACGAAATTTGGGTGATGATTCTTGTAAAATCTGATAATGGTGAGTTAATGCATATCTGGTAGAATGATATCTGAATATTTGGGAACGAATTTGATGATGAGATTTGGGGTATAAATGGCTTAGGGTTTATGATGAAACTTTCTCCAAATTTAGAAATTTGAGTTAATGGACGAATTATTGATGTTGATGACTGTTCTGGAAATCCCTAATGAGTTTCCTAATATGTACAAATGCTAAAAGGGATTTAATTTTAGTGTAGAAGGAAATTAGGGCTTGCATATTTTCTCCCATGGCTGTCTGTCTTCGCGAAGAAGACGAGTACGTGCTCGATCGATCGATCGACGCCATGAAGTCGATCGATCGACGGTCGGCAGAAACTGACAGTTCACCCAGTTTTGTTTATATAGGGAGAGATTTATATAAAAGTTGTTATGTGATTTATTATTGAGAAAAATATTAATGCATGATTTAAATCTGATTAATTGTGGGGAAATTAATTAGAAGATGGGAGTAGAAATTGGGTGTCACGTCAAAATTGGTTGAGCGACATCGAAGTATATTATTTCATTTAGTAATGGACTAAGTAATTTAGAGTCGGGATTTAGACTCGGGTGAGGTTAATTCGGGCTATGAGATTGAGTCCAATTAAATGGTGAGGGCAACATCAAAAGTAAGTGAATTTATTAATGTACAAATTAATTAATGATTCGAGTTGGGTAATAACCTCATAATAAAAATGGAATAGGCTTGTGTCACGGGTTTAGTACACGGTGTAGCTGGAACATTTTTATATATGTATATATATATACGGTGTGTAATAGTATATATATATAGTGTATGCCTTAATATCAGTGGTTAGATATTATTATACTCTAGTGCTATAGGGGGAGGTTACGCGCAGTGGATGAATCCCCTAGCTTGAGGAGTAGGGCGAGTAGATTCCCAGGTCATCGCGTCCGTTACAGGGGGTGAGGGGCATCTCACTTTCCGGGAAGGAATATGACCGCCTCCAATCGTATACTAAACCAAGTTAGTGAGCGATTCTAACTTGGATAACTAGGATATGTGAATATACCTGGTGTACTAGCACTTTAGAGAAATTATATCCGGGGAGTACTTTTACTCGGGTGGATGTTAGTGTTTTATGTATTCCAGTATGTGTGTGAATGCTGCAATAAATTCTAAGTATATAATTAGGTGATTATTATATACGGGCTAAATAAATACAAGCATGAGTTGTTGTATATGTATAACGAGTGGAGAAGTTATCTGAATCAAAAAGGGAAATGATTAATTAAGTTGATGTTACTAATGACTAAAAAAAAAAAATAAATCAAAATTACATATTGCTCAGATTAGAGTAGAAGGGGGTACAAGGAGACTTTAATAATTATCTAGTCATGAGATAGATAACTAGGTGATAATTAAAGCGTTAGTGGTGCACATTAGAGGAGGGGCGAGGAAGTTCTCAAGAGAGTGCGTCACTAACTAAAATATGAAGAGCATGCATATTTATTATTACTGCAAGTTAACCATTTGCTAAATGTTTTCAAATGTTTTGGGTACTAACCCTTGCTATAAAAACTTTTTAAAAATCTTTTAGGTGTCCAGCCACAGGGACGCCAGACTTGACTCGATTCCAGGAAATCCGTTGCTGCAGCATATGTGGATATTGCGGGACCTTTGATAGACGCCTCTTTCTTTCATTCATAATGTAGAGACTCATTATTATTTATTCGAGCATGTCGCTCACTTTCCATTTATTTATTTCTTAGACTTGTTGGAATTTTATTCTTATCTTTATGGGATTCATTATTTGGACCGTTGGTTTACTCGATCAATTATATTCTTACTTGTGGATGATATTAAATTATCTGTGATTGTTATTGTTTTATTTTTCCGCATGGGTTTTAGTTTAATTATGAAAGATAAAAATTGGCACCAGTCTATTTTTCTCACTTAGGTGGTTAGTAATTTAATAAAACGACAGTGATGCTAAGAATGGACCAAATGAGAAACCTATTCTAACTTGATTTAGGACTGATCACCCGGGATTAATTAGGCGGGGTGTCACATGTTGCTCTTTCAAATCAAATGCATGATTCGATCTATTTTAGTGTTATTATAGGATATTTCATCATTCTAGGTGTTATATTGCTGTTAGATTTGGGTACATCTGATCATTTTTTCTTGTCAGCATTCATAATTTCTTTGGATTTTTTTCCATTTTATGTTTATGTACATTTTCCTTTAATTTGTCTATAACTATGGTTCTTGAATAGACACATGCACACAAGATAGTCATTTATCGACCCTCGAATGGTCCCGGTGACACATTTGATTATAGAAAGACCTCGATTATACCTCTTAGTGCTCGTAGCACTTCTAGACAACATACTCATCCCCTGAGTGCCTCATTTCCCATACCTGAGATGACTATGAATTCACCTTTAATCCATTTTATGAGTGATTCCACTCAATTAAAGAAAAAAATAATTTCTCGTGATGCTAGGGCAAAAAGGGATATGGACTTGACACATCACCATCGTAACACTAAGGTATTATTTTTCCAAATGAGATTTCATTACCTCACCTCATCTTGTCTCATTTCATTTTTTAGCTCGAATGTTTCGGCTAATGCCACTCTTAGTCGTAAGTTCTATGTGAACATATATATCACCTTTGAGGATCCTTTGATCCTTGCATATTTCATTTGTGTCTTCAAGATCATATTGATTCAGGATGTGTTATCTACACATCTGCGTTTAAGGAGAGTGTGATGTCTTGATTATACTCCCTACACCGAGAGAAGATTTACCCGTCATCAATTAGCCTCATTTTAGATGGGAGAGAGATGACATAGGTAAGGAACCTATTTTTGCAGGCATCACTGAGATAATCCTTGCCCATTTAACACTTTGTGGTTATCAATGACCTCATGCCTAGGACACGATCATATAATATCCCTTATTTGATTGGACTTCTAATACATGCTATTTCCATGCGTCATACCCATCACTCATTTTGGAGGTTACACATTATGGACGTTCGGATACGACTCATGATGCATTACATTTTTCTTATATAGTCACTAGGTACCTATATTCTTTAGGTGGTTCATGTCTAGGATTCGATTAGTATGCATTTATTCTAGGTTCAATTACGAGTGCCGGCGCTGGACATTCTAAGGGAGAGACTTCTTGATAGATTCTCGCACAATAATTGGCCACGATCATCCTCGAACACTATCTCTAGCCATCCCATTTTCGAGAGCACATCAGTTATCCCGAGAGTATATTAATGAACAATTTACTCTTATCTGCAATACATTTGATAGGCTTGATATGAGGTTGACGACGATGTCTGACCATGTTGATTATCTCTTCATAATTTTGATCGGACTACAAAGCACATCTTCACATAGATTTTAGTGATTAAGCGACACAATATGTCATTTTTGGTCTCATTTAGGTCTAGTCTGTTTCCTACTCATGTTCTAGTAGAGGATGATGATGATATGATGAATGATTTTTCAAAGGATGATTATAGATTTCTTTCTTATATCTATTTATTTTTGATGTATTGTGTATTATTTTTGGTTTAGTACATTTAAGATATTTGGGATTTGATATGTATTACTCCTATTTCGTTTTTTGAGTTGTTTGTATTTGCTACATTTGGTTTGTATGAATATTTGGAGATCTTTTGTTTATTCATGGAACTTGTTGTTTGACTTTATAATTTTGTTGCTTTATATTTGTGATCTCATTTAGTTATACTTTATGATATTATCATTCTTTACATGTTTACTTTCTTAGATGTATCTTATTTAACTAGTTTTGTTTGAGATTCACTTGATATATATATATATATATATACATGCTTTAGTTGACATTATAGTCTACGTTATCCCAAATATGGTTACATACACCCATACATAAGTACTAAATGAAGTAAATTCCATAATAAAGTCTTTTAAAATCATCAAACATTCAATTCCTAGGATATTAGTCATCAAACATTCAATTCCTAGGGTATTAATAACTTTCTACTTTCGTATTGTTAAATATACTCTAAATTTTAAACAATAGAATATTAACAACTTCTAGCTTTGTAGCTCATAAATATATCAATCTCTTAATCACACCAAATCGAAAAGTTGCCTAATTAAACTATTAAACACCCAAATCAAAAACCCAAGGATCAAACATAATATATATTCATAACTTTCTTGAGGTCCTAAGGATGAATATGAAACTTGACATGTCGATATGTCTCTTTAACTCGATTGTTATGTGTCTTCGAGTGCATATGTTTCAAGGACAAACTTTATACAATCCTAGCATATGACTCAAACAGTTTTGTCAATAAAACCAATCTTATAAATTTTTACAAGAAACATTCTTACAAACTTGACACATTAGAAATTTGTCCTTAAAAATCTCCTCTTTTGTCTATCCCAGGACAAAATCAAAAATAAAAAACTACTAGAACGTCAAGCTCTCTAAGACTCAATCCCCAACCCTAAAAGGAAAAAAATGACACTTGACCAAGACTAACTCTTGAGTAGCTTTGCTCTTGTGAAACTTTGTCGCATCTTCGCTTAAACCATCACACTTGACACATTTTTCAAATGCAAAGAGAATAAGAAATATATAAACCAAATATGAAAAAATAAACTCCCCCTTTGTTAAAACATCTCCCCCCTAGAGAGTACTTCTCCCCCCTTTTTGTTCAGGAATAGACTAAGGCAAGGTTCATAATATGAAACGACTGCTTCCCCATAATGTGATACATATGATCATAAATAAAACAATCATATTATGTGATGTAAAGTGAAACAACAATGATAAAAAACTCCGCAACACAAGTACAAATATTCCAAACGATGAAACAAACTATACCAATTGATACAAATTTGAAGCATATGATACCAAGTTAATTATATATGATAAACATGTATTAATTAATGCAAAGACCCAAAATAAACATACCCCCCCATATATATATATATATATATATATATATATAACACCAATGCACATGAATATATAAGTATTACACCACAGACAACACATAAACATCATTTTTCCACACTCATGACATAAATGTGTCTAAACCAAATGTGATACGGAGTGAAGGGGTGTGAACTAGAAAACAAAAGAAATATGTTCCACCGCTAAAGATACTCTTAGGAGTTTTATTTGATTGCATTAATTTATACACTTAGATTTATCCTCAAGTGATAAATAATGTGAATTGAAAATGGACAAAAAGACTAAATGGACACGAACCATAAAATATTGATGATTATCAAACCAATAGAGCCAATCATTAAACATTAAATATGACTCATTGTGCGTACCCATTGATCTTCAACTTTTAATACCCAAAAAAAATATAAATATTCAATTTTTTTGCTATTTTTGAAGATATCACTTTTGATGAACAATTATTAACATTGGACTTGGCAAAAAAAATAATTATTTTTCCTTTTTTTTCAAAGGCTCTTGCCAATGGTGGACTTTCGTGCAAATAAGATTTACTCCTTTTATAACCCTTTCCACTGCTCATTCAAATTTTTTTATTCTAAAATACACTGATAGGCAAGGGTTATTACATGCACAAATCCCCTAGATAAATAGATTTATATTTAACAAGATTGATAGGAGAATAAATCACTTAGCTCATGCAACATAAGAAGTTAAAATCCAAAATAGCTCATAAAAGTGTGTGCAGAGGTATATACATAAATGAATCCATTAAGCAAATAAAATTTGAACGACTCCATACAAGAATGATTAAGAACAATCCAAAACATTGTAAGCAATAATTTAATATTCTAGCCAAATGAAAATATGAAACTAATGGGATTCAAACACACCAATATGCCACACAAAATGTGTAAAACTATAAAAAAACAAAACACAAATCTTTTTGAGTTTTCAAAATTTGTTCATAGAAAAAATTAATTCAAAAGAAAACAAAATCTTTTTTATTTTTTATTTGGACCCCAAAAATGGAGAATTAAAATACAAAAGATACAGACATCATAAAACTAGATAAAAACATATAATCATGAAGAACAAAAATTAACATATGAAAAAAATGCAAACACAATCACTCATAAGATATAACATGTGATGAATCATGTTAAAGCATATGAGAATCAACATGTCTAATATTCAAAGCCTCCAAATTTGATTTCTTAACCCAAATAGATGCATATTTAACGCCTCGGGTGTTAGGAACCTTGGTGACATGGGATTTAGACTTCATAGTACCTATACGAAGATCAAAATAAAAAAGCCTAAGGTGACCTTTCCTACCAAAATGTGTGCATGTTTAGATACGAGGAATGTTACCAATGGATTGAAATTTTAATGCCCCTGGAAACTATTGAATATCTCATAATCTTAGTCTTGGCTTTAGGAGCGGAAGTAATGGGATCATTGAATCCTAGATCTGTCTTGTCAGTTTTAATTTGGACGATGCTTGGAATCTTCTTCAACTTTTTCGATTGAGATTCAAAATCAAACTTGACACGATTTGAGTCTCTTAATTTTTTTTCTAACTCCAAAATCCTCAACTCAAGAAAAAATTTAGACTCAACAAACTTTAGGGACTCATTATTCTAATTTTCAAGCACTCCATGAAGATTATCTCTCTTTTCCTCAATGTATTTGAGCTTCTCCCTAAGTGTCCTTGTAATACCCTGCATTTTCTCTTAATTAATTAGTGGAAAATATTCCTTTTTTCCTAATGTAAAAAATTTAATCTAGATAAATATCTTATTCGGATGTGTTAAGTGAAAGATTATTATTTGGCATAATTGTGTGTTTTATTCATTTTGTGCACGGTTATATTAATTGCATATCATAAAAGAAAATATTATAATTTATGTACGACACAATAAAAAGTAATAATTTTGGCATAAATAATTCGGAGCCCGTTTTGGGACTTATATGAACTCGTTTAAGTGGTTTAAACCTCTAAAAATGGTATTGGGTCAATAACATATGGGTTGGGAGAGTTTTGGACTAATTAAAAAAGGAATTCGAGCTCATTTGGGGGTCCAAAAGTTGGGACCATAACCCAACTCGGGATTAACACTTAGTGTAGTGGTTTAGTGGGAGTAACCCACTTTTCCCATCATCACAAATCAACTTAAGATAACAGCCTCGAGAGAGAATACAGAAACACCCAGATAAAGGAAAAGAGGAAGGACAAGGAGGGATCAAAGGCTTTCAAAGTTTCTCCTCTACAAAATATATAGGCAAGAATTTTCTTGCATAAATTATATTTCTAATGTATTTCTCAATGCATGATTTATTCCCCTTTTTATTTCTAGAAATTAGGTTGTTTTATATTTAATTTGGATGATTGGAAACCCACATGTAAAGGAATAATATACACGTAGAGTTATTCCAGAAATTAGGAATTCAAAGTATATATGTTGACGATTAGATTCCTTTTTAGTTTATTGGTAATTGGAAAACAAGGGTAATTAACGGTAGAGATGATTGAAGATCTGTTATGGACTAAAATTTAGATGTGGACCCCCCGAATACATTCTCCCCTTAGGAAATAATTTTGAACCAAATTCGTGTTGATATACATATACCGGACCTGTACAGTGTGAAATTTGGGGACCGGACTAGTCTGGTAAGAAACAAAAATGAACCGGTCCGGTATACCAGACCGATCCGTTTAGGAGAAAAAATGAACTGGTCCGGTGCATCGAACCAATCTGACAACCCCAGACCGTATCGGTTCGGCAGTCTGAATTTTTCTACCTTATTTTCTTCCTCAATACTTGAGTTCTTATATGTAAATGACTAAATTCCTTAAACATAGAAGTATATTTATGATTTCCATATGGATTGGAATTTTATAATTTAATAGAATTTAAATTATGAACAAATGAAGGCATTGTGAATTAGATAACGTAGAATAATATTGGTAATTGTAGAGGAACTTGCCTATACATATTATAGGGATAAATAATATGTATTACTATGTATTTGTGTGGACATACCATATTCGTGGACCGTCCTATCGGCTCGGGGGTTCGCATGTTCGGGCCGCGTACTACACGTAGGCACATGTGGACTTTTCGATGTGTAGGCTATATAGGTACTACGTAGAGTCTCCACTAACTAGAGGTAGGGTTAGAGTTGACCGTTCCTGTATTACCGCTGGGTATGGACCGTAGGGATCGCTCCCAATGTATGTGTGTTTGTATTGTCCGCTTAAGAATAAGTGAATTCCTTTGGACTTGCCGACAGAGCACGAATACACCAATAGTAGATGCCCTTGTGTGTAAAATATATACAAACATATATTGTATAAATTGACCAGACTTGATTTGAATATTTTGAATTGTTTAAGGAAAGTAGACAATATAAATACATGAAATCCTATAATGCATAATATAAGCTTATGCTCTTCGGGAAGAACTATGAGACTAGGATAGATGATTGTTGGGAAATTTAATATTATACTCAAATGATTTATTACTGTTATCCCCATTTATAAATTGAGACACTGTGGCCATTCATGATTTGGGAAATTTCAGGATGCGAATGATATTTCGTTTAGTTGAGGGGCGAGGTGTCATATGCATGTGAGAGTGGAAAAAAGGGGATGTTTATTTTGCATCGACTGTATTATTACATTCATATTTTATTCAAGTTAATTCTTGCACACCTCGGGCTCTGACCCAAATTTAAATGTTTTTCCCTCCAGGTGATCCTAGACAGGGATAGTTGGATTATGCTGAGGCAGTCCTGCGATCTCGCCCATTCTCCAGATTCAGTTTTAGTCTTCTTCTAGCATAGGTGCTTTTCAGATTCAGTCATTTGTCATTTGGAATATTTGTAAGGGTATAAACCCGATACACTTTTAATTCATGTCAGTTGGGATTTATTATGTTTGACTGAGTTTTTCATTTATATTATTATAGTGGTGTGGTATTTGGATCATTGTGTATATATTACTCATTTATAAATGCCGAAATTGTGGATAATAATCTATTTATACTTACTATGGTGCTGAGAATGGTATGAATTGACAAGCAAGCCCTATCTTCGGCTTATAGTGCCTAGTCAGCCTTTACGTCAGAAAATAGGGGTTATTACAGTCCTCTCATATGCCCTTAAATCCTCAATCAATTTATCATTATCTTCCAAGACACGTTCTTTTAACTTTGACTCTGATTTCATTTCTTTGAGTTTTTGATAAATATGACGTCTTAGACTTTGAATATTTGGCAAAAATTCATTCTCACCTTTTAAAGAGAAATTTCTTTTTTCTAGAAATTTTAATCTTTTCGAAAATTTCAAATTAAACTTTGTTAACCTTTTAGCACGATTATGAAGATTATTAAATTCCTCTAGTATATCAAAAGCATCCCCGTCACTAAAAACTCCCTCGAATTATCAATTTGAGGACCCATTGAGAGCAACAAACATGCAACCCTAAGAGAACACTAAAATAAGGATCAACACATTAACCTAATGTAACCTATTTTGATACCAATTTGAGAAACTGAAAAATAGTGAGTGTAGGGATTTATAACCCAAACCATCAAATTTTAGTTTTCAATTCAATTAATCGAATGAGAAATTAATTCAATTTTAAATCAAGCACCCTTTAAATATACAATGTGTAAACTATTAATCGATTTTATCTTTCCCTAGGCATGTATCTAGGTGATTTGTAAGAATAAAATAAAGATAAAACCATAATGTTATGACGCACAAGGAGAAACCACGACGATAATAACCTTAGATGGCCTAGCCACACAAATTCACTATAATATAAGATTTTTACAATAGTGACAGATATACTTATGCCACTTGACTCGACGCCTTTAAGCCATGGTGTAGTCTTCAATACTTAAACTTTCTTCATAGAAAGACTACATGAATCCACACACGTATTGACATCACACCGATCTTAGTTAGCACCCCGTTATTATAAGTCAAACAGAATCCATCATAAGAAACAAATTCTCTACGATGCAGAGTAAACGATTTGGTGCGAAACCTTGAGTTCTCAAACAAGCATATTATGATGATTCTTGGATCTCAAAACTAGGGTGTAAAAAAGGGACTCGAAGTTTAGATTTTGTCTATAAAAGTTATTTTTGAGACCTATAAACCTAAAATAAACTTGTTGCGCCCTTAATTTATAAAAAAATGCAAAAAGTGGTTGCACGTATTCGAAGGCAAGTCATTTAAACTCAAACTCAAACTCGTTCGAACAAGTTTGGGTATTTTATTCAAACAAAAACTCAGGTGGTTCGAATGAAGTCCCTACTCTCGTTTGAATGAGCTTTGCTCAAATCTTTCTGTCTATGAAGAAACTTCTCATTTGAAGTTTGTTCGAAAGTCATTTGAATTAAATGCCCAGACTCATTTGAAAAAAACTCTTTTGAATGACTTCAAAAATTAAAAACATTTTGCTTTAAAAATTATTTTTTGAAAACTCATCTCATTAAACTATTAAACACCCAAACTGAAAACCCATGGATAATACGTAATTTACATTCATACATTTCTTGATATCCCAAGTTTGAAGATGAAAATCAGCATGTCGATGATGTCACTTTAAATTTCCCACTACGTGTCTTTGAGTGCATATTCTTGAAGGATAAACTTGACAAATCCTAACCTATGACTCAAACAACTTTATTCAAATGGAATAAAGTCAATTTTACAAATTTTTGCAATAAACATTCTTATAAACTTAACACATTAAGAATTTGTCCTTACACTTGCGAAAATTTTCGTTGTGTTCAAACCAAAAGTGGTAAGAAGATTGCTAATATGGCTAAGGTCCAATCTACTCTCGATTTTCCACGCGGTAGTCAAGTGTGGATTAGGATAGATGTTTTGCATAAGATTGATTTAAAGACTAAACCGAATCCTTCCTTGGTTTTCTTATTTCTACTAGATAAAAAGGATTCTTGTTCTGCATAAGAATCTTTAGAAATGTTTATCTTGATCCTCGAATATTTTTATTGTCGTATTGTGTTATTGAATATTTTGTTTCTTAATACTTCTGATCGTTATGTGCTTACAGGTTAACTTTCTAAAATGCTAGATTAATTTATGTAAGGACATATTTTCCATATTCTCAAGTTTACATTGTGTATGTTGTATACCATTACAACCATTAAAAGAAGTTCACGTTCATATATTCAAGAAGGTGGATACGAATATCAAACGACTTCAACAATAGTCTGCTACGAGATTGATTTTGGTAAGGAATGCATTTAAGTTTCGAAAATATTTTATGATAGTATTGGGATGTTTTTCTAAAATATTTTTTTATCAAAATGAGGCATTTTTATAAGTCAAAATGATTTTTGGAAAACCTGTAGGCGAACATAAAAAAAATATTTTTTTCACTTCAGTCATTCAAAAGTTAAATGACAGTTTCAAAAATATTTTTTTCACTTCAGTCAAAAGTCATTCAAAAATATTTTTTTCACTTCAGTCATTCAAATGACAGCTTCTAACGACATCACATGTTGTTTCTCAGGTCGCAAGATAAATCGTTCCTTGTTTACTTCAAACGGCCACGTACTATTCTGCATTTTAATAGGTCGTTATTAGGGTCGTTCAAATGACATCCAAAAGTGGTTCGAACGATCTCCACCGTCTCAAGTATTTTACTTTGTCATAAATACCTATTTTGTGAGACTTTTTCATTAAGACTTTTGCTACACGAAAACTGCATATCTGCAGACTTTTAGTCCTCACTTTTTGGGCAAATTTATGTTTTTGATTCACACAAAACATCCCATATACTTTTGTGAATCGTTTTTTTGTTGAAGTCTCTTTTGTAGAGAAGGATTCTCTACTGCTGGATTGGTAATTCTTATGGGAGCTATTTCTGATGACTGCGGCTATTGTGAATACTCAAGTGTATTCACTGCTAAAGGAGGACTTGTGGTTCTTGAGGTTATTGAGGGAATCTCTGTTGGTTCGAGGCTGCGGTCTATGTGGATTTTCTACGGGAATTCATTACAAATTTCTCTAGTGTGTTTTAAGTTGCGATTTGCAAACATTATTGAAATAAAAGGTTTTGCCCCTTCGGGGGATTTTTCGTGAATTTGATTGTCCCTTGATTTCTGATTGCATGTTTGATTTATTCACATAGATGCATGATGAGAGTTTAATTAAATTGGATTGAAGATTGACTCTAATTAAATAAGTTTTAATATTGGAAAATTGCGAATTCTTTAAATAATTGATATCACACATTCTCAATTTATTATCTTGTTTACACATGATATTGTATCTTGGTTGTGTCTATGACTATGAACCTTATTCCTAGAATTCAAAAGCTTTGAAAGTTTATGATATTTTGAGCTTAATTTTTCTTGAGTATATGTTATAACTCGTTGCACTTACACCACACTACATTTTGGGAATTATCTTATAAACAAGTAAATGAAACACTTTTGAGTAATGCTTTATGGTTTTTTAAAAATGTATGTGAATTGAAAAAGGGTGTCATTTTAGACTTTATATTTGTGAGATTGTATTCAATAATGGTTGAAGTTGAAAATAGCTATATTTCAAAATCATGAGAGATGATATGATAAGGTTTGTAACTTTAGACGTGTAATAACTACTTTTTATTGGCAAAGATCCCCACCTTTAGTGATGATTGAGCAAAAACCGTCACATGTAAACAAATTATTTTTAAAGAGATGTCACAAAGAATTATATCAATAAAAAATTAGGTAACATGAAGGATATAAGACTGAAAATATTTTAATCATAAATCGTTACCGAGGAAGAAATAATTGTTAGTTGAAGATTTTGCGTTTCAATGGAAATTAGACACTTTCAAAGAAAATCATTAAAATTTGAATTTTCTTATTAAAGACTTCTATTTTGAGATTTGTTTTTATTTCATCGAACAAATGATCATATTTGTAGTTTTTCTTATACATGCAATTTATCTACTACGTGCTCTTTTGAGTTAACATGGAACATATTATAGACCTTTTATTAGCTAGCCTATTATTTTTTAAGAATACTTGAAATAACCATATACCTTGATTATGAGAATGTGTATTAAAAACATGTTTTAATTCATTAGTCAAAGTATTTTTAGATGTTAGACCTTTTGTACACAGTCACATTGTGTTTTTGAGTGTTTGAGGAGTGAAAATATATTGTCATTCTCGTGACCCTTAAAGGTTTTTGTCACCGCGATAGTGCTTCCTCATCGAAGCTTGCACTTGCTACAGTGAAGGCTGCGAATAAGAAAGAACTTGCTCCAGTGAATTTAGGGTTTTAAGATCACAACTAACCGCCGATTTTTTCTTCCTCCCTTCTCTTTATCTCTGTACTTGTTACACTAACTCGCGCCAGAGTCTTCCAACCTCCATTTTTGGTCGTTTTATAAAGATTTTTGGATCTTTCTCTTAAGGATTCTCATTTAGAACACTTGTGGTGAGATTTCTTCCCTCATTTCTTCTTAAATTTGTTCTTTTTACACCCACTTTGTATTTTCTCATGTATTTAAAAAGTGCTTGTGCTATTTTGTTCATTGTTGGACTTTTTCTTCATCTTCGCTTGATATTATAGCTTTTATTAGGTTATGTTCATGTTTTTAGGTTAAATCCCTTGGATTTACTTGTTGACATGTTAAAAAAACAATTTGACCCATTTTAGTATTCTTTTCATAGTGGGTTTATTTTTTAAACCTAATGTGTTATTATATTATTTTTTGTTATTGATTTTTTCCAGTTACAATGAAAGGAATTTTTTGATCAATTTATAAACAATACTTCGGTGTTGTAGACACCACATTATAGGACCCTCCTAAGCATTTCCTTAGGCCCCTAGCACTTCCTCCTTCTCTATAAATCCTAGGTCAAACTCCGAGCACTAATCTAGAGGCCGCCGAATGTTTTTGGGTTCCGTTTGACTCTAGTCAACTTTCTCATCAGAGTGAAAGCTCAATGAATCTTTGAAGGGCTCTGAGTCTTCTTTCTAACGGTACACTCCGTGCATGAATCATCCTTATGGCTCAAACGAACGGGCTATTTTACTATAAAAAACTAATCTAGAGGCCTCGGGCACCCTCGGGACCCATTTTGACCCCAATCAACTTCTGAGCCTGAGAAAAATCTCAATGGATATTCAAAAGGATTTAAGTATACTTTCCAACGATCTGATCCATGTGCAAATCGGCCTTACGATTCAGGCGAACAGGTCATTTTCTCCCCAAAACTAATTCGGAGGCCACCGGGCGCTTCTGGGTTTTATATGACCGTCGACAACTCTTCATATCGAACGATACCAAATGAATCTTCGAAGGGATCTGAATCCCCATTCCAACTATTCACCCCGTGTGCGAATCAGCCTTAAGGTACGGACGAACGACCCATTTTACTCCAATGGATCACCAGGCGCTTTTGAGCCCCATTTGACTAAAGTCAACTCTTCGAACCGAACGAAACTCTTTGCAACATCGAAGGGCCCTGTATAATCTTTCTAATGGTAAAACCCATGAACAAATCGACTATAAAGTTCGAACAAATGATCCATTTACCTCTTATCCAAAACACCACCAGGCGCCTCCGAGCCCCGTTTGACCACAGTCGTCTCCCGAACCCAGGAGCGGCACGATGGATTCTTAAAAGTCTCTGAATACCCTTTCCAACGGTCCATCCCTTGCACGATCCTGACTTATGGATTTTATTTTCTGACCATTTTTCCAAAAAATATGTTTGAGACTGCCGAATGACATTTCCCTGCCTATTGACAGTATGTCTGGGGTTGCTTACCGATAGGCATGTCAAAGACAATGACAATCGGCACCCCCTTGACCCTATATAAAGGGAGCATGAGCTCAATTCCAGAGGACCCAAGAAATATCCCTCTCAGAGATCTCAACAACATTCCCTCGAAGTCAGCGTGGTTTCCATATTGAAACTTCTCCTCCACATTCCATTTCCATCCTTTCCTTACCCAATTGGGCAAATTCCCTTCTCTATACTCCTACCACCTTCATCCACTTGCAAGAGCAACCCTTCAACAATCAAGATCAACATTAAAGCTTTCAAAGAAAGTTCAAACCTTTCACTCTCTCTTTATATTCTCTTATTTTCGCATTAGTTATTTAATTCTTACTTTAGCATTTCATCTTTATTAGTCACGCATATTAATATCCAATTTTTTTATTAGTAATATTGCAGATACTATATTTTCTATAAAAAAAATGAAAAAACAAGAAAAAGAGGGCTTTAATTTCCAAACGGGGATTTCCCACTATATTTTCTCACACTAATACATCCTTTTTCTACACACACACACACACACACACACACACACATAATAAAGTCCCCAGTTTGATTTATGGGATAAACCCTACCCCCGTGTTGCATGCGAACTACGTGGACTTTGGGCTACGTGGGCATCTCAAAAAAATCCGAGATTCGAATCCTCCTTTCTTATTTTTGTTGGTATATAATTTTTCATACCATATGTTTGTGATTCATGCTTGTGTTTTGTCCAACCTATACCATTGTCTTTCTATAAACGATCGGTCACCCGTAAAATGCACACATCATATTTTTAATTACTATTTTAGGAATACTCCTATGGATGACCTCACTCCTCCCTTATCCATGACGTGAGTCGAGTGATTCCACTCTCCATTTATATATACACGCACATACTTCTCGGTGTTATTAACGAGAAGAATAACACGTGCCCATGAGAGACTGAAAGAGAGGGATGGGTGCCTAACCCTTCTTATTCCATAACTTAGCCCCTGAATCCTTGAACAAATTGGTTTCGAAAGCATTAGTATATCTTTGATGACTTTTTCTCAAGGTGACAACATTTCTTTTGCCTGTTTTGTGCAAAATAGGCTGATGACTCTACTTTTATACATCACCCTAATTAACGACTACCGAAGCGCCCCGAAGAAGGGCGCCAACCCCCTCCATGCACGCGCACACCGACTTGGAGACGGGATGGCCACAGTGGTGACTCTTCTGGGGATGAATTTGTCATAAGAGGACTAGACTATATTTTTACATGGGTGTTATTATTTTCAGCATGTGTGCATATGCACCAACCTGTATGTTCCCTTTTTCCTCTATTACTTCTTGTATATATTTACCTCATATATATATCACCCCTCACTCATTTTTTACTTCACACACTCATCAATACCCTCCATGTACACCTCACACGACTTACATTTGTATATAGGATCACTTATACCGACATTCTTCACACACCACTGAGAATAACCATGCTAGGTCTCACTTACACAAACCTCCACTTATCAAACTTGCACATATCACATGCTACTTGTAGTTGATACATGCTTTGGATCACCCCCACACATTCACTTGTAGATATTCACATATCACTCACTCACATGTATCCATGCTTAATGTAGTCTTTACACTCCATGTCAGATTTACTTTTCATGATACTTGTTTATTTTTCCTTATGAGTATAGTGCTTCCTTTACTCATCCTGCCAAATAAAAGACACTCTCTCCATAATATACTAATTAAGAATCGTGCATTTTGCACACAAAATCACCAAGAGCATGGCTATTAACCAAAATTGGGTCTCGTACTAGGGGTCACTTTGTTATGGGTGCTGGTCCGGCAGGTCGAAGTTAGCCTAAGAAATATGACTCTCACCTTCCATTGGCCTAGTACCTTCGACGTATATTGAACGGTTCTTCCCGCACCGCACCTCTTTATCGAACTCACGATGGGAGGTACATAGCAGGGAACGCATTTAGGTATGCTGAGTATATCAAATTTTCTTTCACACGTACTGTCCCCATGAGGTATATAATAAGGAAATTCATGTACACTCAGGTATATCAAATGGCTTATCCACACGTACTGATTTCCCTCAAAAGCAAAAAGTATATTGTGGAAGTCATGCCAAAGAGGGGAACCCTTCAACTAAGCCAACAACTGCATAAACCTCATATAGGCGTCAAACCTAGGGCACTCATATTTAGTTTGCCGGTTGCTACACGAAAATTTATCAAAATGCCGGGTCGGCATGCCGCACAAATTTTTGCACTATTTTGTCAGTTTTCAAAAGAAAGAGCAAGTTGGGAAACAATTCAAACCACGTCTTACATATTTTTCAAACCCAATTTTCCTAGGCTGGGGCCCTATCCGGCGTTTCCTTTGTATTTAGGCAAACCTAATACAAGTGAAAACATAATAATAGTAGTAATCATGCTGAGACACTTCTCTCATTTTTTCCCTCCTTCGTTATCAAAAGAATCAAAATGCCAAAACCATTTGTTCCTCCTTTTTCTTAAAAATACCAAAAACATTTGTCCTCCTTTTTTCTCAAAAAACTAAAATACCAAAAAACAATTCCTCCTTTGCCAAAAATGTTAAAAACATTCTAACTCTTTTTAAAAAATACCAAGAAAAACAATTATTTCTTCCTTCTTTCAAAAGTAAATTCAAATAATTTTCATTCTCAGGTCGATCGCATACCCGATTCTTGGCCTTGCTCCCTATCGGCTTCAGTCTTTCGTCAAACCACACCGAAGCTCCACTTGTTCCTCTACTACTTCATCCTTGTTCGGAATCTATCTTCACCAATTTTCATAGAAAATACCGACCCAGTACCGAATATGCATCCTGATCTGAGGCAGTCCTGGTCCAACTCAGCGCCAAAATTATTAACCTTCAAATCGAGGTTCATGAGATGCAGCAAAATCGAGCCCATATTCCTGAAAAACTCGAGGTTTTCTTTCCTCGTGCCATGGGTCCATCCGCTCTCGAGCCTGTTTGTATCCCAGAAGAATATCATCATACTTCGTATGCCCCGCCTGCTAATGGGCCATTGCCAGCTCAGCTCCCCATGCCAAACCTTATCTAACTAGGGGCTAACTTGCCAGTACCTGTTTATTTTAAGGAGGAAGAACTGAACAAGGTCAAGGAAGATGTTAAACTACTGTCCAAGAAATTCGACCGAGTCAAGATATTCGATAACTATATGAACTACACCCATATCTCTCCCTACCTTAAAGCAAGATTGCCTGAGAAGTTCAAAATGCCAGTCATCGAGAAATTCAGGGGTAGTGGGCCTCCAATTGTTCACATTAGTAGTTATCACCAAGACATGACCCTTCTTGGCGTCTCTGAAGAAATAATGCCTTCCAATGGTTCCTATCACTCGAAGAGTCGAGAATTCGTAGTAGGGAAGATGTATCCTGGGAATTCATGTCACAATACAAGTAGAATGAAGAACTAGAGGTTATGTACCATGATTTAGAGCTTCTAAAATAGAACCCTGGAAAAATTATCAGTAGCTTCATAGAACGCTGAGTAGAGAGAAAGATACCACCATGACTAATCAACCCTACGAAGAAGAAAAAGCTAAGTATCGTGAAGAAGAGTTTCTTGCCCCATATCCAAGCGACTATGGGAGGTCAGTACTATCCACACTTTAGAGCTCTCAGAGAAGTGGGTGTGGAAATTAAAGATAGTGTTACTAAGGTAGAAGCCAAGACAAAGAAGGTGATCGGACAATTCACTCCCTAAAAATTAGAGAAGCCTAACAATACTACATTCTCAACCATTAACAATTTTTCCTAGCCTGCTACCTAGGGATGGCAAATGGGAGGGTTTGGCCAAATTTGACCCCGACACCATTTACCCCACCCCAAACTTGACCCCGCCCCGACCTCATTTACCCCAAATCCATCCCCGACCCCATTGCGTTTAAAATGCGGGGGACCCGAACTCGTCCAAACAAATCAGTAAAAATACAAATCAATTTTGTTTATAAACAAATTTGTAAACAAATCTTATATGTTTATAAACAAATTTGTAAAAAAACACAAAAAAATATCATTTGTAAAAAGCAGAGCAGATGTCATACACTCATCCCCTTTATACCCTCATTTCTTGGAAGATGAAAAAAAATGTCGACAAATTTGCCATTTGCAGTTAATGTCAAGATCCAAAAAAATGTGAAGATACATTTTCAGTTAATGTCAAGACTAAAGATCCGAAAAAAAAGTATTTGGGTAAAAAAAAATGTCGACTAATACACTCATCCCCTTTATACAAAACATATATATCCAACATATACATTTGCAGTTAATGTCAACATATAGAAAGATAAAAAAACATATACCGGTACTTACATTAACTGTCGGAACAAGATTAGAAAGGTGGAAAAGCAAGATCGAGTAAAAAATAACAATTGTCGAAACTTACATTTTTCGGAGGCCGGAGTGACGATGTCGAAGACCGGAGGCCAGAGCGAGTAGCAAGGAAAGAAATGAGTGAGCGTGAGTAAAAAATGAAATACCCTAACCCAAAACATTATTCCAATATATATATATATATATAAGGCTAAATTTGTAATAATATCCCTAAACGGGGCGGGTTCGGGGTTTTTATATACTAAACCCGACCCCGACGTTTTTTTTATATTTCAAACCAGGCCCACCCCCATTTATTTACCCCAAATTTCCCCCATTAAGGTGGGGGTGGATCAGGTCCTCACCAAAACCCACCCCGTTGCCATCCCTATTGCTACCTCTTGGGCACTAGAAAGCCATTCTAATCCCATCAGAAAGGAATAAACCAAGCTCCATGCTCCCTTATCCAGAGTCTACCTAGCCTTGTTAAGATGAAACCTCATCAAAACCTTGGACCCCCGTCCATTTCAAAATCCACTTCCTAAGAACTTCAAAATCGATGCAAATTATGATTTCCACCAGTCTGCCAATCACACTACCGACCAATGCTTCCATTTAAGAAATGTGATCCTAATCTTGATTGATCAGGGTTCCTTGCCCCACCAAAAGATCCTAATCCCAATGATGCGACTCATAATGTGTCTCAGAAGTGCGTACTTTCTAGGATCAAGTGCAAGCCTTTCGCTTAAGTAATAATCCGATAAGTCGGGTATCGATCCTCAGGGAAATAGGACAATGTAATTGTGACGACGTTTGATAGATAAGGAAATCCTAACTCTGACTCTAAAAAGAAAGGAAAAATGGTTTGGTTTTGAGAATGGCTATACTAGATGCAATTAATGAAATTAATAAAAGATGCAATTAATCAAATTAAGAAAAGATGCAATTATACTAATTTACTTAAAATACTAATGAGGACTGATTTGAAACTGTAAACTATGAATGAGAAAAACAGGGCGGGAATACAATCCCCCAACCTTAGTGTATTGCAGTTATAATATTAATCGTGAATTTAAGTGATTAATTAGACCCAGAATTTAGAACTCCCAAGCATTACGTATATGAGGTTCAACCCTGCATCATACTTAATCTGAGGACGAGTAAATCGGTATCACGATAGTTACACTTGAATTGTATTCTAAAGCATCCCAATTACTCAGAAGCAAACGAGATCTAAAGATCTACAATTGTCGTATCCCTACACGATACGGTCGTAATCAATCACTAAATTCAGAGGATTAATGTTATACACATGCAATTAACACATTAGGCTGGGTTCATGTATCCCGGTCTTAGAAAATCTATCCTAGCATGCTGAAGGTGATGAAAACAGTGTTTGATTTGCAGAAAAACATGATTGAACTAAGGACAATAGATGGAATGATGTAGAAAAGAATTTAAGAGAGGAAACAACTCACTAATTTTACCAAAGCAGTAACAACAGCAATTAAGAACACTTGTAATCAACGAATTTCTGAACAATCTTCACTATTAAATTTTAAATTGTAAACTCTATCTAAACTAGGGTTTTTGAAAAAGAATGGAAAATTAACTAAAATTCTCCGTGTTAAGAATGATAATAAATCGGGTTTTTTATACCCTACAAAAATTCAGGAGTTTTTGTTGCACTAGGACTCTACTTAGGAGAAGATAAGATTACAAAATATCGATAGCCGGACCGGTCCGAGGCTTAGGCGGACCGGTCTGCCTCCTAATGCGGATCGGCTCTTTTAATTGTCTGGCAGACCGGTTCTTTTATTTTCCTTCCTTCTTCGATTTGCAACGTAATTGTTCCGGTTTCTTTCTTTCTTTCTTTACATCAAATACCTGTAAAATCAATACGAAATACCAGAAACTCAGTGTACTCGTTAGGATAAGTCAGTAGCAAGATTATGAGATAAAGTAAAATCGATTACGTTGTTCGAGATGCTAAAAGTAACTAAATTAAGGGATAAATTAGGAATAATTTATGCCTAATCAAACCCCCCTAACTTAGAACTTTACGCGTCCCGAGCAATGTAAAAGAATCCTAGCATGGCTCAACTCTTGTAAAATATTTTATTGGGATAGAATACCTTTTTCGAGGGCAAGCAATTGCATTTAATGCATGCAACAAGCCTTTAAATTCCTAGGTCACCCTAGTAGGACGAGTTGTGTCTCGTGAGGGTTTGCAGCGAATATACCCACAAAATTCGACTCAAGGAAGATTCAAAATATGCAAAAATTGTATAACTCAAACTTTCCCAGAAAATAGTCATCATTAAGTCATATTTAATAGTCTCAAATCATAGTGCGTGTGTGCGAAGCCAGAAATTTACCCACCAAATTCCACCGATTGATCATTACGTTACCCGAAAATTCGTTTTGATTTCAATTTCTCACTGAATGCTCTCTAACGAATCACTCGGAATGTGGCTATTCTCTCGGTATGCGTGATATAAAGAGTAAATATAATGGACGCAAAATCACGCATACAAGTAGAAAGACGGAAATTTTCTAGTGATAGGATATCATTAATGGATTACGGTTTCAAAATGGGAACATTGCCTCTTTTCGCGCATTCAATCTCCTTTATTATCTTTTGGTGTATTAGCTCTCCACGTGGTAACCAATTTCGCAATTTAGACTCGGTTAGGACTTTTTCGGGTTTTAAGGTATATTGGGTAAAATGAAAGAGGTAGGAAGGATTGGAATTGGAAAAGTCATTTATGATGTCCATTTGTGCTTTTTCTGGGCTAATGCTCATTTTTTTCTTCTTTTTTTTTTTTTTTTTTTCTGTTTTTCACTTATTTTCTTTTCTTGCTATTTTTTTAGCATATCTATTTTTTTTCTTCCCCCTTTTTATGCACTTTCCGGACCTATATTCTGAATTTTTCCATTTTTCGCAATTTCGGGCTACTTGGGTTTTTCGGGTTGTCAAACGAAAGGGAAAAGTTTATTTGGCTCAATTTGGATTACAAAAGGGGGTAATTTTTTTTGCTACTTTTCCTGGCCAATATTTTTGGGTGACAACCGAGGGCCTACTTCATTGTCTAAAATACCAATTGAATTACCATATGCGTTTCGAGATGAATTAAGTTTAGAGATCAATTTTGGCATGTTTTTCAAAGGAATAGCACACACGTTTTCCATAACCGATCAAAATGAAAGGATTGAGATCTCCAACGATTTTTTAGGCACTGAAAAGAACTTTGAGTTAACAATTAACTCGGATTGACTTATAAATTTCACAAATATGAAAGACTCGAATCTCACCGGGTTTGTTAATCTCCACACTTATTCGTTAAGTCGTCAATTTTCGCTCAATTTTCATCTTTGGTCAATTTCGGCTTTGTGTATTTGAATTTTACAACTTGAGACTTCAATTCGACTTTTAATGATATTTTTGAAAATTTTGAATTCCAATTTTTATTTATTTTGAACAAAAATATTTTTGGGTTTTTCAAAATTTTATGATTTTTTGGGAAATTTCTGGGCATTTTTGAAAATTTGTGAAGTTTTAGAAATACGCACTTGTGACCCCCCCTAACTTAGACTTTTGCATTGTCCTCAAGCAAAAAGGACTAAAATCTAAACAAGGCAAAATAATAAGGGCGATAAATAAAACCAACAAATGGAGAAAATGCAGATTTTATAGCAAACAATACTGTGGTACAATTACAGGGAAAAACATACAAACATGTGAACAGGAAAAATAAATAAAAACTGCCATAACCACATCAAGCTTCACTGGGGAGGGGGTTGGGAGGAACCGGGCTCGTCGGGGCCATAGGGATTATAGAAATAGGATGACAGGGGCTCATCGAGATCCCCTTGGAGTCGGTAGATGTCCGCTTAGAATCGGAGTATTAAGCTTGTATCGCGACGGTAATCGGTCAGAAAGTTGCCGAAGTTCGTCTCAAGTGCCGCCATACGGTTTGTGAGGTCGCTTCCCGCCCACTCAAAATCAGGATCGTCCTCTTTGTCCACCGACTCTTCGTCCAGATCGACATCCCCCATTTTGACATCTACAGCTACTGCCTCTTCTTCCTCGTCGTCGCTCTCGCTAGAGGTAGCCTCCTTTTCGCTATCACTTCCCCGCCGTGCCCGAAGGACAGCTAGCTATTTGGAGCTTTTGGTGCGGGTCCCTTGTCCAAAAGGATCGGGGAGGCGAATTCGGTCGAGCGGCGCCACAATGCCAGCATCCTTGAGGATGGAAGTGATCAAACGGGCATAGGGAAGTGGGGCGGCACCTTTATCATCCATGGCAGCGACCAAGATGTCTTCGTATAAGGTGCTGGCCAAGTTGATGGCAGTGTGTGGGTCAAAGAGGTGGTAGGTCAAGGTGGCTTGGCATGGCCGTATGTCTGAGTCGTTGGAAGTTTGCAAGATATTGGCGCACACAATCTGAAAAGTGAGGCGCGCCTTCTCATTAAGGCGTCCGATGGCGACAGTTTACCCCGTCCATGCAACACCGGGGGCAATGCGGTCCATGATCACTTCCTTGGCGACTAGGGCGACGTTCTGAGGGTAGGTGAATTCTTATACGTCGGGAACATCATATTCAACCAATTTGGCAGTGAGAAGGTCCAATGAAAAGGGGATGACGTTCCCATCCACATAAGCTTGAGCCTCGAATTAACCCGTCCGAACAAGGGTGCCATAAAATGAGCGCACCTCGGCTGCCCAAGACACTTCATATGGTTCATTAAGGAATCGACACCAACCCCTAACCATGAAAAGGGAGGTGATGGATTGGGGCAGCCCAATCCATTCGACATCAAGCTCCAAATGGAGTTTGCGATCCGGACCAAAAAAATGATGGCACCATCGCTCCTCTTAGCGGGAGCGGAATTCCCCATGGCCGGAGGGGTGGATGTCGGTGGAGACATACTTAGTGGGGGCAACGCGTTGGGCCATGATAACAAGAGGGATTTTTTCTTGGAAAATTAGGGAGGGAGAAGAGAGGAGTTTGGTTGAAGGTGTGGAGGGAAATGGAGGGTTTGGATGTGTATTTATAGGTGAAAGGGTGGGGGTAGGGGTTAGATGTGGAGGGAAAGGGTTTGGAGGGAAAAGGGGGTGAATTTAGGAGGGAAAGGGTAGGCTTGGGAGTTGGGGAGACGAATTGGAGGGAATGAAGGGGATTGGGGAGAAAGGGGTGAACCTTATGAAGGGGAAAAATAGATCTGCAGAAAGAGGACCGGTCCGGTCCTTTAGTATTCAAGAAAATTCGATTAGCGAACCGGTTCGTCTCAAAATTAAAGGAATCGGTCCGGCCCTAAAATAAACGAACCGGTCCGGCTCCTGTATTTGGGATGGATTTCCCCCCTAACTGAATTTCGATCTCTCTTCTCCAAAACGTTTCACGTTCACGACATGTTCCCTAACAATTTTGAATTAAAAACCTCTCGATATCAAGATTGACTCAATTTCCCAAAAATGTGAATGCCCTTTCCTGATGGTACCCTAGTCCTATCGACGCTCACGACTATCACTACACACACGACTTTCACCCCATACGCGTCGTGGGTGCGAATACCTCACTGTAACATCTCACTCTACCCCGTAAACGGGGTTCGACAACCAAACGGTGTCGGCTTCTTCCACACACGCCTCTAGATATGGCTTTAGGTGTTATCCATTTACTTTGAATGTATTTCCTCCTTTCAAATCATCTAATTCAACAATGTCATGAGGGAAAACATTCTTCACAACGAATGGGCCAGACCTTCGTGACAGCAATTTGCCCGGAAAGAGGTGAAGCCGAGAGTTATAAAGAAGCACTTTTTGCCCAGGAAGAAACTCTTTGTGCCAAATGATGCTATCGTGAGAGAGTTTTATCCTTTCTTTGGAAATTTCAGCATTCTCGTACGCATCATTGCGTATTTCTTCTAACTCATTTATTTGAAGCTTACGAGCTTCACCGGCCTTATCCATGGCATAGTTTAACTCTTTAATTGCCTAATACGCCTTGTGTTCTAATTCCACTGGGATATGGCAAGGTTTGCCATACACAAAGCGAAAAGGGGACATGCCGAGTGGATTTTTATATGCGGTGCGATAAGCCCATAGCGAATCGTTCAATCTAAGTGACTAATCTTTCCGGGTAGGATTGACGGTCTTTTCAAGAATGTTCTTGATTTCCCTATTTGCTAGTTCGGCCTGACCATTCATTTGTGGGTGATAAGTCGTTCCAACCTTGTGAACGACACCATACTTTCTCATGAGCTTCACGAATGGCCTATTGCAAAAATGCGCGCCATTATCGCTAATTATCACTTTCGGAGCACCGAAGCGGGAAAGTATGTGTTCCTGCAGGAATTTTATCACCACTTTGTTGTCATTTGTCTTGGTAGCTATAGCTTCCACCCATTTAGAAACGTAGTCTACCGCAACAAGGATGTATAGGAAACCAAAGGATGGGGGGAAGGGACCCATGAAGTCAATACCCCAACAGTCGAAGATCTCAATGATGAGTATGAGGGTAAGAGGCATCATGTCTGGTCAGGTAATGGCCCTCATCCGTTGGAACTTGTTGCAAGATTTACACGCAGCGTTCACATCCCGAAATATTGTGGGCCAATAGAGGCCGCATTGCAGAAATTTGGCGGCCGTCTTTTTCATCGAAAAGTGACCTCTACAAGCTTTCGAATTACAAAACTGGATGACTTTCGGGATCTCGTCATCCGGTACACATCGTCGGATGATTTGGTGGGCGCAATATTTAAAAATAAAAGGATAATCCTAGAAGAACATGCGTGACCAAGTAATAAACCTCTTCTTATCTTGTGGTGTTCAATCGGGAGGGACGGCTCCCGTGACAAGGTAGTTCACTATATCCGCAACCCACGGCAAAGAAGAGGCAATAAAAAGTTGCTCATCCAGAAAGTTTTCGTCTATGGGTATGGGATCACTAGGTACGTCAGACTAAAGCCGTGATAAGTGGTCGGCAACGACCTTTTCTACTCCTTTCTTATCTTTAATGGAGATATTGAACTCTTGTAGGAGTAAGATCCACCTTATGAGGCGCGGCTTTGCATCTTTCTTTGCAAGTAGGTATTTCAAAGCCGCATGGTCGGTGAAGCAAATAATGGGAGAACCGATAAGGTATGCCCGAAATTTATCAAGGGCAAAGACTACCGATAGAAACTCTTTCTCCGTGGTAGAGTAGTTGAGTTGTGGTCTAGTAAGAGTCCGGCTAGCATAGTAGATGACATGAGCCTTATTATCTTTTCTTTTTGCCCAAAACAACCCCTATCGCATAATCGCTAGCATCACACATAAGTTGGAATGGTAAAGACCAATCTGGAACTTGCGTGATGGGAGCGGACACAAGCATGGTTTTCAATTTTTCAAAAGAGCTTTGGCATATTTTTGTCCACTCGAATGGGGTGTCCTTCATGAGTAGGTTGCTGAAGGGTTTAGCGATGGTGCTAAAGTCCTTAATGAACCTTCAATAAAACCCCGCGTGGCCCAAGAAAGAGCGCACGTCCTTGAGCAATTTTGGTGGGGGAAGATCAGCTATGACATCTATTTTTTCCCTATCAACTTCTATCCCTTTGGATGACACTATGTGTCCAAGAACTATTCCTTCGGTGACCATGAAATGACATTTCTCCCAATTCAGCACTAAGTTCTTTTCCACACACCGGGCAAGTACTTTTTCCAGTTTTTCTAGACAACGATCGAAAGAGGTGCCAAAAATGCTGAAATCGTCCATGAACACTTCGAGTCCTCTTTCGACCATGTCGTTAAATAAGCTCAACATGCACCTTTGAAAGGTCGCGGGTGCATTACACAAGCCTAATGGCATACGTTTGCAGGAAAACGTACCAAAAGGGCAAGTGAAGGTTGTTTTCTCCTGGTCAAGTACATCTACCTCAATCTGGTTATATCCGGAATAACCATTAAGGAAGCAATCGTAAGGGTGGCCCGCTACTCTCTCAAGCATTTGATCAATAAATGGTAAGGGGAAATGGTCTTTCCTAGTTCCCGCCTTGAGTTTTCGATAATCAATGCAAACGCGCCACCCGGTGGTCGTACGTTGGGGAACTAGCTCTCCCTTAGCATTCTCAATCACTGTCATGCCCGACTTCTTCGGGACGACTTGAATGGGGCTCACCCACTTTCAATTCGAGATTGGGTAGATAATCCCGACATATAATCACTTGATAATCTCGGTTCTTACTACTTCTTTCATATTGGGATTTAGCCTTCTTTTCATTTCTCTTGAGGGCTTGACATCCTCTTTGAGATGGATCTTGTGAGTGCAAATCAAAGGACTTATTCCTTTTAAATCATCAATGCACCAACCAAAAGCACTTTGGTGCTTTCTCAGAATTTTCAACAATTTACCCTCCTGCTCTTTGTCTAGGCTAGAGGAGACAACAATAAGAAATGTCTCATCCTCTCCTAGGTATGCATATTTAATATGGGAGGGGAGTTTCTTCAATTCAAGGGTTGGAAACTTTTTGTCGGAGGGAACCATACTGTGACACCCCGACTAATTAAATACCGGGTAGCTACTCCTTTATTAAATTAATTCAAAATGCCAAGTTGGTTCAGTTAATAGCGTCACTGTCGAAAACATTTTAATAATTACTAACCACCTAGTATTTAAAAAGTAAGTGCCAAATTTTAAGTTAAGTCTGATTAACATGCAGTAAAAGAATAATGAAAGAATAATAACCATTCACTATAATCAAGTAATGAATAACCAACAACATAAATATAAACCGGAGGAAAACTCCTCACAACAATCCCACAACTGAAAAATAATACTACAAGTCTGAATCCTGAATAATTACATGCCAAAGGTCTGAATAAATGAAATAAATGAAATCTTTCTAAAAGAAATGGGCGACATGCCCTACAACTGATAACTGATGAATATCGAGTCAAGATAGATGAAGCGCCTACAAGCAAAGTCCTGTAACTTCCACAATCAGCTACAGCTCGTCACCTGAATGAGAATCCTATGCATGGTGTCCTTGTGGCTGGGCACCTAAAATGGTTTTTACAAAAATAGATTTGAAAGCAAATGGGTCAGAGCCCGAAAGTGTAAAACATTTTGAAAACAGCAAGTGTTTTAATAACATTAAAGCATTAAATGCAAAGTACATGTTAGGACGTGCCCTCACATGAAATTCTCACCTCTCGGCTACATGTGCACTCCTAACGTATATTACCCATCTAAATGACACATATATCTAACCAAAATGTAATAAGTTCTACCCCTTACTACTCGATTCTCGTATTACATTCTAGCGTTATCAAATAAGTAGAGGGCTTCACTTAAGCTCAGATTCTCAATTAGTAACATAATTCACTATCAGTTAACCCGTTATGTTCTCTCACTACATTACCATAATTATGTTCACAAAACAACATGAAAGTTCCCATTAATTAAGTGTATATTATTCACGTCATAAATATACAATACAAGCACGCCGAGACTAGCTGCGGTGCACACATACTCTGCTATCCATCCTGGTACATCACGTACATAAGGATCACATATTCCAAATCTCTCAGGAATAGTTCACAGATAACAACATCACAAATAATGGAGGCGAACACAGTCACATCACATGGGTCACGCACATACCTGGGCTCCCACGATCAGCAGACTTATTAATATCCCAATAAGTCCTTCTCTGACCTATGTTCATCGAGGTAACCAGTCTAAATCCGGGCAACATAAGGATTAGAGGGCCCTAAGCGAACGCAAACCTCCCGTGATAGCAAGTATGGTAGGTATGTCATACACATAAAATCAATACGTATACTAAGTATGCACACGTCTTAGTAATCACCATAATATATTGGTACATATCTCTTCTCGTACTGACATATAATACTACACCATTTATATGTTCCTGGTTGATATAATTAATTAGGCCGACAATAGCTCACATCGTAATAGACACTCACGTCCTACTTCATATTTTCCCTTAGGTTCAAACTACACTTCTAGGTTTGACTCCTCATTATATCCCAAACATCCCAAATATATCAATTACTCATCAAGGAAAGGCTATCTCTACCTATACACAAGGTTACGGGGCACTCGGGATCAAAACAGGCTAAAAAGCCTAAACTGTCAACTCGTTCGAAGTCTCGTTCGAACGAGGATGTTCGAACGAGAGTTCGTTCTAACGAACTGGGTCTTCTAACGAGATCTCGTTCGAACGAAAGTCTTCGAACAAACATCCCTCTCGTTAGAACCCAGACTGTCAACTCGTTAGAAGCTCGTTCGAACGACCTGGGTAGGTCTTCTAACGAGTGTCTAGATTCGAGCCCAGAAATTCCTATTTCGTTTTTCCCTCTTTTCTTCACTTCTAATCTTCTATAAACATTAGTCCAACAATATTTCAAGGTTCCTAATCGTCTCTAAACATATATAGGTCACCTACTAACGTTTTTGTGGGGATTAAATCATTATAAACATCATCCAAATATCAAATTCATACATTTATCCCCAATTTTACAAACATGAACCCTAGAATTTATGAATCATCAAAGAACCTAATTTAAACCCGTTTTTGGTTTCATACTAATTGTAATATCATCATAATAATCATTAACTACAAATCTACATGCGATTTCCTCATCAAGAATGTAATTTCTATATCCAATTAATGGGTTTTTCATTAACTCCCAAGAATAATAAGATTTTATCAATTCCTAAACATGGAGGAAACATTCTCTGAAAATAATTGAAGTTAAACCACTTGCCTTAATGGTAACTCTGGATTTGATGACGAATTGATGGATGGTTCTCTCTCTCTGCAGAGTTCTCCTTCAATCTCTCTCTACAAGCTTTCTCTAATGGTGGCTATGGAGGCTAGGGTTTGTGCTTTAGAAACTCTTAGGAGCAAATTTCAATAACCTCCGTAGTTATTTGGTTAATTAGTGGGCTTAGTGGGTTATTGTTAAATCAGATATTAACTCCCAATTTTCCTAGCATTTAATTCTCCAAAATTCAAAATTACCAAACTACCCTTATACGTTGCCGTTATGGACTAGAAATACCCCGGGACCCAAACCAAACCCCCGGCTAGTATTTTCTGACTATTTCGACCCTTCTGGACGCGTTGGCGCACTCAAAACGACCATACGGATAATAGAAATAAAATTCACTTTTTAATTATCATAATTATATACCATGACGCGACTGTCACACGCGTCTCAACAAAATTTTCAAATTGCCGTATTTCAATCTCACGACAAATTTCATAATTCAAAATTCATATATAATCATATATGCACATATAATCAAATACCAACTCGCATCTCGCTAGTATTTTAAATCTGGACTAATTTCTAATTAATACGCATTTAATTTAATTAATCCCATAAAATAAATATCACAAAAATACGAGGTATTACATACTCCCCCCCTAATAACTGAATTTCGTCCCGAAATTCGGAATTAGGAAGTACCTGGTAAGAACAACTCTGGATAACGTTCGCGCATCTCATCCTCGCGCTCCCATGTGGACTCCTCGACATTATGATATTGCCACTGAACACGTACTAACGGAACTATCTTTGACCGCAGTTTCCGCTCACTTCGGTCCAAAATAGCAATCGGCCCCTCCTCGTAGGAGCTATCCGGCTGGAGATCGATGTCCTCCAAAGCAATGTGAGAATGAGCCAAATCGTCTCTAAGATATTTCCTTAGCGAGGAAATATGAAACACATCGTGAATCCGATGCAAATGCTCCGGTAATCCAAGTCTATACGCAACCGGTCCAATCCGCTCAATAATAGGAAATGGTCCCACATATCTCGGTGACAACTTCCCTTTCTTCCCGAAACGCATAATCCCCTTCATAGGAGATACTCTGAGCAAAACCTGGTCCCCCACTTGGAACTCTCTGAAGAACCTCTTCCCATCAGCATAGCTCTTCTGCCTGTCTTGAGCTACCCGAATGCGACTCTGAATCAATTCTATCCTTGCCGAAGTATCCTGAATCACCTCCGGTCCAAGTAGTTTGTTGTCCCCCACCTCCAACCAACATGCTGGGGAACGACAAGGTCTACCGTACAACGCCTCAAATGGAGCCATGCCAATGGTGAACTGGTAGGAGTTGTTGTAAGCAAACTCCACCAGTGGAAGATACTGCTCCCATCCACCCCCAAAATCAAAGATACTCATACGTAGCATGTCCTCCAACAACTGGTTTGTACGCTCGGTCTACCCATCGGTCTGCGGGTGATACGCTGTACTCAACCGCAATTCCGTGCCCATGGCTTCCTAAAAACTCTCCCAAAATCGTGAAACGAATATCTTGTCTCGGTCAGACACGATATTTTGGGGTACACCGTGAAGTCTCACTATCTCTGAAATAAAGAGCTGGGCATACTGTCCCGCAGTGTAGTCTGTCCTTACGGGTAGAAAATGAGCGACTTTGGTCAACCTGTCCACAATTACCCAAATGGAGTCGTGACCTCTCTGTGACGTAGGCAACCCTGTGATAAAGTCCATGGATATGCTCTCCCACATCCACATCGGGACCTCTAACTGCTGTAGTAGTCCTGCCGGTCTCTGATGATCCACTTTTACTAGATGACAAGTGGCGCATTTAGAAACAAACTCGGTAATATCTCTCTTCATCCCGCTCCACCAATACTGTCGTCTCATGTCTTGGTACATTTTGTCCCCACCGAGATGTACCGCGAACCGTGAGCCGTGCGATTCGGCCATCACCTCATGCCGTAATTCCTCCCCTTCCGGAACTACTAATCTCCCATTGAAGCGTAATCCCCCGTCTGAGCTAACGGTATAGGATTCGGCTCCCTCTGCTAGTAATCGAACTATCTGCTCCTGACAGAACGAGTCATCTGCTTGTGCCTTTACCACTCTCGTGACAATCTGCGGTGTAACGGTCATCAAAGACATGAACGATCGGGCCACTGCATCCTGGTGTCCCAATTCCTTCCACTTGGCCTTCCACACCTCTGCCACTTCATCTGCTGGCCTACGGCTCAACGCGTCTGCTACCACGTTAGCCTTCCCCGGGTGATACTGGATATCAAACTAGTAGTCCTTCATAAACTCAAGCCACCTTCTCTGCCGCATATTCAACTCCTTTTGCGTGAATAGGTACTGTAGGGACTTGTGGTCCGTGAACAATCGAAATCTCTCCCCCAACAGATAATGTATCCATATCCGAAGGGCGAATACAACCGCCGCCAACTCCAAGTCATGAGTGGGGTAATTCTTCTCGTGAGGCTTTAGCTTACGGGAAACATAAGCTATGGCCTGACTCTCCTGCTGTAATACACCTCCTAGTCCTTGCAAGGACTCATCAGTGTAAACTAAATACTCAACTCCCGGTCTCGGCAATGCTAACACAGGTGCTGAGGTCAACTTATCCTTCAACTCATCAAATGCCAACTGACAGGCATCACTCCAGATGAATGGCACACCCTTACGAGTCAGATGTATCAAAGGACCTGCTATCTTCGAAAATCCCCGAATGAACCTCCTGTAGTATCCTGCTAGACCCAAGAAACTACGGATATCCGTTGGTATCGTGGGCTGTCCCCACTCCCTCACCGCGGATACTTTCCCTAGATCAACAAATATCCCCCGATCGGAAATAATATGTCCCAAAAACTGGACCTCCTTCAGCCAAAACCCGCATTTCTCATATTTTGCATACAACTCGTTCTAACGTAGTGTCTGCAGAACTTGCCTCAAATGCTCGGTGTGATCCTCCTCTGTCTGGGAGTAAACCAGAATATCATCGATGAAGACAATGACAAACTGATCTAAGAAATCCCTGAACACTCTATTCATTAAGTCCATAAACACTGCTGGAGCGTTGGTCAAACCAAAAGGCATAACCCGAAACTCGTAAGAACCATATCTCAACAAGAACGCAGTCTTCGAGACATCCTCCTCCCTGATACGCAACTGATGGTATCCCGATCTCAAATCAATCATCGAGAAGAAAGAAGATCCTCTCAACTGGTCGAATAAGTCATCGATTCGAGGCAACGGATACTTATTCCGTATCGTGACCTTATTCAACTCTCGGTAGTCCACACACAATCTCAGTGAACCATCTCTCTTCTTCACGAACAACACAGGGGCACCCCACGGTGAAGTACTCCTCCGTATAAACCCCAGGCCCAACAACTGCTCAATCTGATCCCGTAACTCCCTCATCTCAGCTAGAGCCATACGGTACAGTGCGCGTGCTATAGGTCTCGTACCTGGTAATAAGTCTATAACAAAGTCTATCTCTCGACTGGGGGGTAAGCCTGGTATCTCCTGAAACACATCGGAATACTCCCTGACAAATGGGATCGAATCTAAAGGAATCACAACCTCCTTAGAGGTATCCTCCTCTAGGTAATACAAATGAGCGGACGAGCCTCCCTCTGGGCGAGGCATCGCCACTACAAACATCTCTTGCCCCGGAATGGCAAAAACAATGCTCCCACCGAAGCAATCAGTCATGGCTCTATAATCAGCGAGCCAATCCATACCGATAATCACATCGTGAACATGCATATCTAATACCAACATATCTGCAGGTAATACCAGACTACCAATCTCTACCCCCACTTCCCGGCATATAAAGAAAATAAGTGACCCACTCCCCAATGGTGAGTCTACACACGTCACTGTGCTCTCTGCCGTAGCTAACAACCCTAAGGCTTTCGCAAAATGTGTAGCTATAAAGCAATGTGTTGCCCCCGTACCAAACAAAACCCGACCCATAGTACCATGGATAGGAAACATACCCTCAATAGCGGGTGGTGCCTGCGGAGCTGCTGCCTGGTGGACGTTATAGACACGTCCATACTGTAACTGTCCCTGCTGCACAGGAACTGCTGAAATGGATGGAAGAGCTGGCACCTGGGCTGGAGCTGGGAGGGCTGGTGGAAATAGTGGCCTCTATGGCTCATGTCGAGCACCCTGCTGCTGCATGCGGGGCCCTACCCCTATCAGGACAGTCCTGGCGTTTATGGCCAGTCTTGCCACAAACAAAACACTTCCCCGGGAAGTTCCCCCCTCTCTGCCCCTGCTTCCCCCGGCCCTGGTAGCCATTACCATTCCTCCACTGGCCCTGCTGGCCCTGCTGAAACTGCTGTTGACCATTCTGACCCTGCTGGTGCTGATGGCCGTTCGGACCCTGATGGCCCTGCCGGAAACCTCCCTGTCCGTGCCTGAAATTTCCTGACCTGAACCTCTTGTGATCCCCCTGCTGGGTACCCTGATCACCCTGCCTCTGTCCCTGAACAAATTGTGCCCCACTGGCACCATTTCCTCCAGTCCTGCCCTGATGGCTAGACTCTCCCGATCGTTTTCCCTCAGCCATGTGAAAGCGATGATCCTGGAAATGGAGCAATGCAGCGTTAACCACATCAGAATAAGTGGCTAACGAGAGGTTCCCTAACAAGTGCTGACGAATCCTCCACGTCAACCCGTCCGTGAATTTCTGTATCTTTTTGTCCTCTGTTGGTATTTCATCCGGAACAATATTCAATAGATCAGTGAATTCGGCCTCATACTCGGCCACAGTCTTACCCTCCTGCTTGAGGCTCATCAACTTTCTCCTCATCTCCGTGTGAACAGCTGACGAAAAGTATTTGCGGTCGAACCGCACCCAAAACTCCTGGATAGTGAGAGTATCTCTCTCCTCAACGGTGGTAATAGATTCCCACCACTGCAGTGCGGACCCTACTAGCTTAAAGGTAGCTAGTATCTGCTTCTGGACATCTATACACTTATACATCCTCAAGTGCCGCTGTATATCCTTCCTCCACTGACTCGAAACTACCACATCGGAGCTACCTGCGAACTCCGGAGGGTGTGCTTTCTGAAAAGCATCACGTACACGTTCCCAAGCAGACGGGAATGCATGAGCCTGAACTGGCGCGGCTATCGGCGCCTGAGGTGGTGCCTGCTGAACTACAGCTAGTGCGGCATTTACCGCCTGGGCAACAATGGCTGCAACCTCGGCGGCATTCATCGTGCCCTGAACTGGTGCGGGCTGTGGTTCTGGCGTCGCATCCCTGGGAACCCTTCGTGCACGTCGTGGAGGCATCTGAAATAAGAATGAAGTTTATAAGTTCGCAGTTATAAACTTAAAATAGCTGAAGAACGTAGCATAAACAAGAGAATACAATAGTCCTAGAGTATAGGGCTATACATCGAAGGAAGCTCAGCGAAAAACATAATAAGCTGTTCAGATCCTAAAGGACACTAGAACCTGATGCTCTGATACCACATGTGACACCCCGACTAATTAAATACCGGGTAGCTACTCCTTTATTAAATTAATTCAAAATGCCAAGTTGGTTCAGTTAATAGCGTCACTGTCGAAAACATTTTAATAATTACTAACCACCTAGTATTTAAAAAGTAAGTGCCAAATTTTAAGTTAAGTCTGATTAACATGCAGTAAAAGAATAATGAAAGAATAATAACCATTCACTATAATCAAGTAATGAATAACCAACAACATAAATATAAACCGGAGGAAAACTCCTCACAACAATCCCACAACTGAAAAATAATACTACAAGTCTGAATCCTGAATAATTACATGCCAAAGGTCTGAATAAATGAAATAAATGAAATCTCTCTAAAAGAAATGGACGACATGCCCTACAACTGATAACTGATGAATATCGAGTCAAGATAGATGAAGCGCCTACAAGCAAAGTCCTATAACTTCCACAATCAGCTACAGCTCGTCACCTGAATGAGAATCCTATGCATGGTGTCCTTGTGGCTGGGCACCTAAAATGGTTTTTACAAAAATAGATTTGAAAGCAAATGGGTCAGAGCCCGAAAGTGTAAAACATTTTGAAAACAGCAAGTGTTTTAATAACATTAAAACATTAAATGCAAAGTACATGTTAGGACGTGCCCTCACATGAAATTCTCACCTCTCGGCTACATGTGCACTCCTAACGTATATTACCCATCTAAATGACACATATATCTAACCAAAACGTAATAAGTTCTACCCCTTACTACTCGATTCTCGTATTACATTCTAGCGTTATCAAATAAGTAGAGGGCTTCACTTAAGCTCAGATTCTCAATTAGTAACATAATTCACTATCAGTTAACCCGTTATGTTCTCTCACTACATTACCATAATTATGTTCACAAAACAACATGAAAGTTCCCATTAATTAAGTGTATATTATTCACGTCATAAATATACAATACAAGCACCCCGAGACTAGCTGCAGTGCACACATACTCTGCTATCCATCCCGGTACATCACGTACATAAGGATCACATATTCCGATTCTCTCAGGAATAGTTCACAGATAACAACATCACAAATAATGGAGGCGAACACAGTCACATCACATGGGTCACGCACATACCTGCGCTCCCACGATCAGCAGACTTATTAATATCCAAATAAGTCCTTCTCTGACCTATGTTCATCGAGGTAACCAGTCTAAATCCGGGAAACACAAGGATTAGAGGGCCCTAAGCGAACGCAAACCTCCCGTGATATCAAGTATGGTAGGTATGTCATACACATAAAATCAATACGTATACTAAGTATGCACACGTCTTAGTAATCACCATAATATATTGGTACATATCTCTTCTCGTACTGACATATAATAATACACCATTTATATGTTCCCGGTTGATATAATTAATTAGGCCGACAATAGCTCACATCGTAATAGACACTCACGTCCTACTTCATATTTTCCCTTAGGTTCAAACTACACTTCTAGGTTTGACTCCTCATTATATCCCAAACATCCCAAATATATCAATTACTCATCAAGGAAAGGCTATCTCTACCTATACACAAGGTTACGGGGCACTCAGGATCAAAACAGGCTAAAAAGCCTAAACTGTCAACTCGTTCGAAGTCTCGTTCGAACGAGAGTTCGTTCGAACGAACTGGGTCTTCTAACGAGATCTCGTTCGAACGAAAGTCTTAGAATGAACATCCCTCTCGTTAGAACCCAGACTGTCAACTCGTTAGAAGCTCGTTCGAACGAGCTCGTTCGAACGACCTGGGTAGGTCTTTTAACGAGTGGCCAGATTCGAGCCCATAAATTCCTATTTCGTTTTTCCCTCTTTTCTTCACTTCTAATCTTCTCTAAACATTAATCCAACAATATTTCAAGGTTCCTAATCGTCTCTAAATATACATAGGTCACCTACTAACGTTTTTGTGGGGATTAAATCATTATAAACATCATCCAAATATCAAATTCATACATTTATCCCCAATTTTACAAACATGAACCCTAGAATTTATGAATCATCAAAGAACCTAATTTAAACCCGTTTTTGGTTTCATACTAATTGTAATATCATCATAATAATCATTAACTACAAATCTACATGCGATTTCCTCATCAAGAATGTAATTTCTATATCCAATTAATGGGTTTTTCATTAACTCCCAAGAATAATAAGATTTTATCAATTCCTAAACATGGAGGAAACATTCTCTGAAAATAATTGAAGTTAAACCACTTGCCTTAATGGTAACTCTGGATTTGATGACGAATTGATGGATGGTTCTCTCTCTCTGCAGAGTTCTCCTTCAATCTCTCTCTACAAGCTTTCTCTAATGGTGGCTATGGAGGCTAGGGTTTGTGCTTTAGAAACTCTTAGGAGCAAATTTCAATAACCTCCGTAGTTATTTGGTTAATTAGTGGGCTTAGTGGGTTATTGTTAAATCAGATATTAACTCCCAATTTTCCTAGCATTTAATTCTCCAAAATTCAAAATTACCAAACTACCCTTATACGTTGCCGTTATGGACTAGAAATACCCCGGGACCCAAACCAAACCCCCGGCTAGTATTTTCTGACTATTTCGACCCTTCCGGACGCGTTGGCGCACTCAAAACGACCATACGGATAATAGAAATAAAATTCACTTTTTAATTATCATAATTATATACCATGACGCGACTGTCACACGCGTCTCAACAAAATTTTCAAATTGCCGTATTTCAATCTCACGACAAATTTCATAATTCAAAATTCATATATAATCATATATGCACATATAATCAAATACCAACTCGCATCTCGCTAGTATTTTTAATCCGGACTAATTTCTAATTAATACGCATTTAATTTAATTAATCCCATAAAATAAATATCACAAAAATACGGGGTATTACACATGCATGTATCCCTTGATGGTAACTCCTCGAATCTAGAAACCCAATTTACATCTCTCACGTCCTCGTCCGACGCTATCTCATCGAGTAACTTTCTTAACTCCCCAACCTCCCTCTTGTAGTCGGTGTACGTCCCCTCACTCTCGTGTCTCGACACTAAACAGGATCCTAAGGTGTCGCCATAAAAATTCTCCTCAAAGTACTCCTTTATAATCTCATCTATGAAGCTCACCGTGTGAAGATCATCTTCTTCCCCCGTATGTTGGGCTATGTGAAAGATGTTGGTCTCTAAGGTCATGTTCCCAAATGTAAGTTGCATTCGCCCATTCTGAGTATTGATGATTGCATTAGTTGTAGCTAAGAACGGGCGCCAAAGGATGATGGGGACATGGTTGCTCGAGGTGAAGGAGGGCTCCGTGTCCCAAATGACAAAGTCTACCGGGAAGTAGGATGTGTCAACTTGGACGATCACATCCTCAACTATGCCTCTTGGGATCTTCACTGTTCGATCCGCTAATTGGAGAGTGACCTTTGTGGGCTTGAGATCACCCAAATCAAGTTGCCTATAAATGGAGTAAGGGAGGATATTGACACTTGCTCCCAAATCAAGTAAGGCTTTTTCGATTTAGCTTTCTCCAAGGATGCAGGAAATGGTGGGTGCACCGGGATCTTTAAATTTAGGTTGGAGATCGTTCAGTAGAATGGAGCTCACGTTCTGTGCTAGAAAGACATTCTTCTTTACCTTCATCTTTCTCTTTACCATCAACAAGTCTTTAATGACTTTTGCATAAGCTGGAATTTGCTTAATGGCATCGAGGAAAGGTAAATTCAGCTTTACTTGCTTTATCACTTCTAGCACGTCATCGCGTGGGTTTCCTTTATGGGAAGGAATCAACTTTTGAGGAAATGGTACCGCGGAGGGTGGTTTCACTACTACCTCGGGCTCACTAGTATCATCTTTTTCACTCTCATTCAAGGGGACATCTTCGGCCTCTTTCGTGCCGGGTGAAATCTCCTTGTCTTTCGTTGTGTCGTGTAAGGGAGGTGATAAATCAATGACTCTCCCACTACAAAGAGTGGTCACAGCTTGACATTTCTCCTGATGTTCAGTAGAGGTGTAGCTAACACTAGTTTGACCTTGTGGAGGTCTTTGGCATTGGGCAGGAAACTTGCCCTTCTCTTGAACACTCAACGAGGTTTGTATCTTTGACAGAATTGCATTTATGTCACTAATCAGACGATTATATCTAGCATTCGTTGCAGTCTGGCTAGTGATAAATTGATTCATAGTATCCTCGAGAGTTCTCCGCGGTGGTGGGATATATTCTCTTGGAGGTGGTGGTGCTTGCACATGTCCTTGCATGTGTGGAGATTGTTGAAAGTGTTATGGTGGAGGAGGGGCAACATGTGAAGGACGGTTCATTGCGGCATGTTGTTGCCCATAGCTAAAACCAGGATGGTTTTTCCATGAAGGGTTGTACGAATTCCCCTGCGGTGCACCAAAATTACCCTTAAATCCTCCTATACCACTAACTTGATCTTGAAGCATTACTTTGTAGGTGGGTATAGTTGGGCATTCCTCAGTTGAATGACCCGCCTCACAAATGGCACACACCTTTTTGACGAGGTTTGGTATGGATCCAGTTGGTCCTCTTCCACATATTTCACGTAGGTCTCACACTTCTTTCTCAAGTCTATCGATTCGACTGTCCGCTATAGAACTCTTTTCTACATGAAATAGGCCGGACGTCGATTGAGTGGTGGTCAGTTGACAATTTTGATTTTGAGCATTAGGGTCAGATGTATCCCATGATTGAGTAGTCTCGGTGACATAACTCAGGTGAAGCTCAGCATCGTGGGCGTCTAATTCGACAAACGGATCACTTCCCATGGTTTCAACGAGTTGCTTGGAATTAATGTTCAGTCCATTATGGATGAAGGAAATGATTTGTAGTTTATCAAATCCATGATGGGGGCATGAAGTAACTAACTCATTGAAACGCTCGTAACATCGATGAAATGGCTCATTTTCAGATTGTCTGAACGCTTGAATTTGAGCCTTTATGGAGATTGTTCGATGTGGTGGGAAGAATTTCTTAAGAAATCTTAATTGCAACTCGTTCCAAGATGGGATCGAGATTGGAGGTAAAGACCATAGCCAGGTCTTAGATTTATCTTTTAGCGATAAGGGGAAGATTTTGAGGCGAATCACCTCTTGTGTGCAAGTTTGATCATTTAGGGTATCACACACATCCTCAAATTCCCTGATATGGAGATATGGTTTGTCAGAATCCATACCATTATAATGGGGTAACATATGGATCATCCCATTTTTGAAACGAAATTGCCCGGCATTATACGGGAGTGTAATGCATCCCGGAGTGACAATGCTCTCGGGATATAAGAATTCTCTCAACGAGTGGTATGGGGCCTCTTCCTCACCGACGGCTGCACTACCGTGTTGCGACATCTCTCTCTCTCTCTTAACGACTCGGTGCTCTCACTTAGTGTGCTTGAAGTGTGCTCGGAGGTGTGTCCTAAGAAGGAAAAGGGAGTGTTGTTTGATATTGAGTGTGACGGTGTGGAAGGTAGAATCCAGAACTGTGGGGCGTTAGGAGTGTGAGGGCTATCGGGGTTGTACTCAACGATTAGATTTTCGTGAATGCTGGTTGGAGTATTATGGGGTGTGGGAGTGAGTTCAGAATTTTGCATTAACAGCTTGTGAGAGATGATGGTGAATGTTTTTGTTCTTTTTTGAAATTTTTTTATGTTTTTGGATTTTTGGAAATTTCTGGTCAAAGTAATAGATTGACTCGATCTAATCCTAAGTCTACCTAATTCTCCATCAACGGCGCAAAAAACTTGACACGACTCAGAATGTGTCTCAGAAGTGCGTAATTTCTAGGCTCAAGTGCAAGCCTGCCGCTCAAGTAATAATCCGATAAGTCGGGTATCGATCCTCAGGGAAATAGGACAATGTAATTCTGACGACGTTGGATAGATAAGGAAATCCTAACTCTGACTCTAAAAAGAAAGGAAAAATGGTTTGGTTTTGAGAATGACTATACTAGATGCAATTAATGAAATTAAGAAAAGTTACAATTAATCAAATTAAGAAAAGATGCAATTATACTAATTTACTTAAAATACTAATGAGGACTGATATGAAACTGTAAACTATGAATGAGAAAAACAGGACGAGAATACAATCCCCCAACCTTAGTGTATTGCAGTTAAAATATTAATTGTGAATTTAGCTGATTAATTAGACCCAGAATTTAGTACTCCCAAGCATTACGTATATGAGGTTCAAGCCCGCATCATACTTAATCTGAAGACGAGTAAATCGGTATCACGATAGTTACACTTGAATTGTATTCTAAAGCATCCCGATTACTGAGAAGAAAACGAGATCTAAAGATAAAAAATTGTCGTATCCCTATGCGATACGGTCGTAATCAATAACTAAATTCAGAGGATTAATGTTATACACATGCAATTAACACATCAGGCTGGGTTCATGTATCCCGGCCTTAGAAAATCTAGCCTAGCATGCTGAAGGTGATGAAAATAATGTTTGATTTGCAGAAAAACATGATTGAACTAAGGACAATAGATGGAATGATGTAGAAAAGAATTTAAGAGAGTAAATAACTCACTAATTTTACCAAAGCAGTAACAGCAGCAATTAAGAACACTTGTAATCAACGAATTTCTGAACAATCTTCACTATTAAATTTTAAATTGTAAAGTGTTTCTAAACTAGGGTTTTTGAAAAAGAATGGAAAATTAACTAAAATTCTCCGTGTTAATAATAATAATAAATCGGGTTTTTATACCCTACAAAAATTCAGGAGTTTTTGTTGCACTAGGACTCTACTTAGGAGAAGATAAGATTACAAAATCTCGATAACCGGACCGGTTCGGGGCTTAGGTAGACCGGTCTGCCTCCTAATGCAAGTCGGTTATTTTAATTCTCGAGTTACTTAGTCCGCGGTGGATCGGTTCTTTTATTTTCCTTCCTTCTTCGGTTTGCTATCGATCCGGGGTCCTCTGGAGTATGGCACAGCGGACCGGTCCGAGGTGAGGGCGGATCAGTCTGCCTATTTGACTTTTTTTTTCTCAACTTTGACTTCTCATAACTGCTGTTCCGGGACTTCGATTGAGGTGCCATTTCTTCCTATGTGCTCATGAATTTGATACCTTCAACTTCTATTTAGGTACCTCATTCGAATTTCGAGTTGAAATTACACTTTTGCCCTTTGAACTTTCCTTCCTTTTGTTTCTTGATTCTTTCGGTTTCTCTCTTTGTTTCTTTACATCAAGTACCTGTAAAATCAATACAAAATACCAGAAACTTGGTGTACTCGTTAGGATAAGTCAGTAGCAAGATTATGAGATAAAGTCAAATCGATTACGTTGTTCGAGATGCTAAACGTAACTAAATTAAGGGATAAATTATGAAGAATTTATGCCTAATCACCCAATACCACTCAAAACCCACTTCCAATCCACACAAATGCCATCTTTCTAGAGAATGAGCTAGAATTCAATCCATCTACCCAAATTGTGCCCATTGAAACACCCATTATCTCACCCAAACCTCTCAAAGTTTGCCTATGTTTTCTTCCACACCCTACCTATTTCATCGACCGAGCTCTATCACTCCTTACAAGGGCTAGTATTTTTGTCCGCACCCGATCCATAGAGAGAGATATGAAGTTACCGACTGTTCTAAACCAACTCTTGGAGTTCGGGCTGAAATTGCCCACTAAGATGACAATTGACTATCAGAAATTTAGTTCCTTATTCATGGAAGCCTGAAGATGGGCTCAAGATTCAGATAAATTGGTGGTACCCGTCTATGAAGTCAGCTTAGATGATGTAGTACAGATCATGGCAGACATGTTTCAACAAACAAGCGAGATCTGTAGCATTTCTGACTCACTGCTTTGAAGTTGCAAGGGCGATTGGTCCCTTCCCTCATGCACCTCCCCGTTGAGTGGGAAGATTTATATGAGGAAGCTGTTGAGGTCATGAAGTGCATCGATTTCTCTTGGAAAGAATACATCATTTCCACCGGATGGGGCGATGAATTTAACATCTCAGATGAGGAACCGATTCAAGAAAAATTCAGTCTAATAATTAGCATATGCGAAATGATTTCCTTCAAACACCTGTTGGGGGAAATCAGTAAAGTAGCCATTCAGCTAAAAATTGATGAAGACACGGGGTTCTTGTTCTTCCTCGCCTCATTAAACCACCTGACCAGATCAGGGAGACACTATAAGGATCCTAATCCCCAGTCATCGGGAAGAGACAAAGGAAATGGAGTTACCAAAGAACTTCCTATGCCTGAAATGACCATAAAGAAAGCAAAATTCTCGACCAACTCAAGAAGACTCAAGATAACATCACCTTATGGGGACTATTCATGACCTCCCAATTAAACCAGAATGCTCCGATAAAACTCCTCATTAAGCCCACAGTCTCTCCTTCTATCACTCTAAAAAAATTTGTAGACTTGGTTAGATCCTTGACCTCCACTAGACTCCTTTCCTTCTCCGAAGAGGAGATTTTAAAGATTGGCCCAGATAATAACTATGCCCTCAATATCTCTGTTGAAGTTATGGGAAGGGCAATCCCACTCTCACTCGTTGATAACGGATATGCCCTCAATGTTTTCCAGCTTAAAGCCTTCACTTGCTTAGGGTTAAAAGTAAGTGACCTCACCCCCACTTCTATCGCAATGCATGCCTATGATAATACTCGCCGGGAGGTGATGGGATCTATAAAATTCACAATACGGACTGGCCCTATTAATGCCATCAGAAAGTTTCAAGTTATTGACATACTCGCGCGCTTCAACCTGCTGCTAAGTCGATTATGGCTTTATAACATCCGAGGGGTCTCGTCCTCCCTTTATCAGAAGTTGAAATTCTTTACCCAAGGGCAAGTCATCACCATTTTTGGGGATGATAATGGTATAAAAAATGCTAGCACTAGCAATTCGATACTAGAAATACAACATGGGATGAATGACATGCTCCTCTCCGACTTCAGGGTTCATCCACTTCCCCTTTTAGTAGAGGATAATTTTAAAGACTGAATTTGTTTAAAACATAACCCTCACAATAATGTAAATGTAATATAAATGTTTAAGAATATGTGTTTCATGTCCGGAATGGGGCTGGGGTGATGTCAATAAAGAATATTAGAGCCCATAGTCGTGAAAGAGGCCTTTGCCCCATGTGGCCTAGGTTATCAGCATTCACCAGAAGAACTCAGAATGCTCCGTTAACCACGGATGAAAAGAAGTTTTGAAGATGCCAAGACTATTTTGAGGGATTCTTTGAATGAAATATCTATCAAGGAGGGTGAAGACTTTCCCTTCTCTGGCTTTCCTGAACCATGGTATGACCATGTGGATAAAAAGATAAAGTCGGGGATGGAAATCTTTTTCCAAGATAACTACTCCTGGGCTGAAGACTATCAGCATAAAGTGTAACCTCTCACCGAGAAATCCGTAGCCATTTCCTATGAAAGTGATTCCAAAGACGTAATCAACCTGCAAACACTAGGGTTAACTCTTTGTATGATCCATTAAGATGCCACACCGTTGGACCCATCCACTCTGATGAAGATAGCTAATGAACCTCTTCTCAACTGGAATGCTACACCAGTCCCTCCTGCTAAGATACAACCTAACCTTACTGTTTACCCTATCTCTTCATGTCTTGTTGTTCCTCATTTCTCTGATAACAATGTAATACAGGCCTATTTTGAATAGGTTCTCAACGCTATTTTTCCCAAAAGTGAAATGAATGAGGATTTTGAGTATCTTGTTGTGCCTTACATTATTTGTCTTAATTCTAATCAAACTCTTTATGATGATGATTTTGCAAATGAATAATTCTTAACTGATCTTAGTAAGGTTAATAACAAACAACATAACCGCATTCAAATTAATGAGGATGAAACTTTCATCATCAATCTTAGTTATAGTAGCCAACAACGTGATATTAGGATAGGGTCCACCCTTAACAAGCATAAGCACATGCAATTCGAAGAACTGCTGAAGGAATTTATGGACGCCTTTGCATGGTCTTACGACGGCATGCCTAACATTAATCCAGAAATAGCTCAACATGAGATCCCACATCTCCCAGAATGAAAACTGGTCAAATAAAAGATTTGAAATCTCTGCACCAAATGGTTACTCAAACTCAAAGAAGAGGTAATCAAATAATTGAATGAACGAATCATTCGAATGATCGAATATACCACATGGCCTCCCAACATTGTACTTATACTGAAATCAGGAGGAAAAGTTTGCATATGCATCTACTACCAAAATTTGAACAAGGCATCTTTGAAGGACGATTACCCATTGCCCAATATCGACATGATTGTGGATAACACAACCAGTCACGCCCTTAAGTCATTCATCGATGGATTCCCCGGACACTATCAAATCAAGATGCACCCTGACCATCAGAAGAAAACTGCATTCAGCACCCCTTGGGGAACCTTGTGTTAAACGATTATGCCATTCGGGCTTAAGAACATAGGGGTCACCTACCAAAGGGTTACCATAATCATCTTCCACGATTTGATACATAAGGAAGTTGAAGTCTATATAAACGACATGATCATTAAGTCTAAGACTCGGGAAGGTTATATTTCCTCCCTCCAAAAATTCTTTGAATGACTACGATAATACCAAATGAGGCTCAACGCATAGAAATGCATTTTCAGTGTCATGAAAGGAAAGATTTTGGGATTTATGGTTAGTGAAAAGGGAATCGAAGCAGACCCCGCCAAGATAAAAGCAATACTCAAAATGACACCACCCTGAATGGAGAAAGAAGTTTGGGATTCTTGGGAAAATTACAGTACATGAGTCATCTCATCAGCCAACTGATTTCTATTTGCGAACCCATCTTCAAAATCCTCTAGAAGGATTCTACCAAAGTTTGGAATCAGGGTTGTTAGGAAGCCTTCGATAGAATTAAATAATACCTTACCCGACCTCCGATGCTTATACCTCCACAACCAGGTCTCCCTCTACTTTTTTACTTAACCATGACAGATACTGCAGTAGGGTTTTTCTAGACCAATACATGGAAGAGTCCAGGAAAGAGAGAGCCATGTACTATACCAGTTGATAATTATTTGGGTACGAAGTTAACTACACTACCATGGAGAAAGCATGCGTTTCCCTAGTCTGGGTTGCTCAAAAGTTATGTCACTACATGCTTTCTTTTCGCATCAGACTTGTATCTTAAATGGATCCTATTAAATACTTGCTTGGGAAACCCACCCTATCTGGTCATATGGCTTGGTGGTTGATGCTACTAGCTAAGTTCGATATCGGATATGTCACACAGAAAGACATAAAAGGGAGAGTCCATCTTCGACTACCATGGAAGAGGCCGAAGTTTGGTTCTCTGAATTCTCGAATGAAGACATCCTCTGCACCTCTCTGGAAGACCTCCGATGGTAAATGTTCTTTGACAACACTGCTAACAAGAAAGGATACAACATTGGGATACTCCTGATCAGCTCTGATGACTCCCACACTCCCATTGCCATCAAATTGGATTTTCCCTGCACCGAAAATATGACCGAATACGAGGCATGCACTGTAGGCCTCATAGTCTCCCTCAAGAAAGGAATCAAGCACCTAGATGTCTACGAAGACTCTTCCCTCATCATCCTCCAGGTCCTTAGAAGATGGAAAGTCAAAGATAAAAATCTCTTACCCTTCCCCGCCCACCTAGAAGAGCTGGCCTCCCAGTTCCAAGATATCACCTTTCACTACCTATCTCACGCAAAGAACAGCTTAGCTGATGCCCTTGATACCCTAGTCTTCATAGTTGATATACCATAAGGAATACGATGGCCCCTTTCCTAGTCCAAAAGCAAGTTATGCTAACCCACTACTACCACATTGAGCTCGTCATCGAGGAGGATTTTGATATGGTCGGGCTCTGGTACTATGACATTTAACTCCTCCTCAAGCACAATAGGTATCCGTAAGATGCCAACAAGAAAGAAAGTGTAACCCTTCATAAACTAACTGCCCAGTACACTATCTACGATAAAGAACTGTTCAGGAGAAACTTCAATGGAACCCATTTTCATGCATCGCAGGGGATGAAATTGAAGAAATGATGCAAAAAATCCACATTGGGGGATGTAGACCCCACATGAACGGTCATATCCTTACTAAGAAAATTATTCGTCAAGGGTCCTATTGGACCACTATGGTTAAGATGCCTTAAATGCCAATAGTTTGGCAATCTCCAGCACTTACCTCCTCGAGAATTATACAACATGACTTCTCCTTGGACGTTTTCCACCTGGGGCATTGATATCATAGGTAAAGTCACACCTAAAGCTTTAAATGGGCACGAGTTCATCCTAGTCACTATTGATTACTTCACTAAGAGCTAGTATCAGATAATGAGTTACACTTTAAAGCTGAGGTCACTGAACTGGTCGATGAGTATGGGATTTAGATACACAAATCTTCTCCTTACCGACCCCAAACTAATGGTGCAGTTGAAGCCACCAATAAAAACCTTAAGTTCATCATCAGCAAAATGATCGAAGGTTTCCGAGATTGAGTCGATTGGATCCCCTATGCCCTCAAGGGCTACCACACTTTAGTCAGAACATATATTGGGGCTACCCCTTACTCTCTAGTATACGAAATGTAAGCAGTCCTACCCGTTGAGATGGAAATATCTTACCTACATGTTATGCTCGAGAGCAAAGTTAGTGAAGAATACTGGCATTGAAGTTTCTTTGATGAATTGGCACTTTTAGATGAATAGAGGTTGAAGGCTCTATATTACATACAAAAGTACTATTATCAGATATCGCGATCATTCAACCAAAGAGTCAAGGACCATGGTGTCCAGAAAGGATACCTTGCCCTTAAATAAATCATAGAACCTGTCTGGGATCCTAAGGGGAAATTCAAACCGAATTGGAGGCACCGAGCTCCGTGCTCCACAAACCAATTAACCCAATTCTCTAAAAATGGGCCAAAAATGATAAAGTATCGAGCAAAGAAATTTAGCACACTGCTAAGGGATACTTAGGAGGAACTGACAGACAAAACCTCTCAGTTATCCACATGAACAACATTATCGAACTCCCTCTCAATAAATCGGAGCGACCTTCCCTCCAAGCATCAAGACCAATTAAAGTCTTCAGTAATGTCACCTCTGTAAGACTATAACGGTAAGACATCCACGCTATTATCGTAGTTGGGGATCCATCATTAAGTCTCCCATCATAAGTAAGAGCCTAGAAGTAAGGCTATAGGCAACAAATCGAGTATAGCCTGCATTATTGAAATCCCTCATGCGCATAGAATGCATGACAACCGGAAGGTAAATCATCCCCCTAGTAACCAACGATCAAGCCGCCAAAGGGGAAATATGGAGAAACTGCGCTAACAATGCCCCAGGAGATCGAGAAAATTTAGGTATAACCGCCGCTACACTAGGATTAATTCCTAACATGGTTGAGAATTCTTCATAGGTCGGGCATACCTCATCTAAACCAAAACGAAAAACATGCTCTTTGAGGTGACAGAACTGTGTCGCCGTCGCTAGCATGTTCCAATCAGTGACTCTATTATTCCACAAGGAGACTCGACGCAAGTTGAAAGCCTCATAGTCCACATTTGATAAGCAAATGACCTCTAGACTTTCGAGGTAAGAAGAAAAATCTACATGCATTGGAAGGGCAACTTGGAGAAAAATGGAGCAAAAATCAAGAAGTAAGAAAAAGAAAGTGGGTATGGATGGAAAAACTAGACTCCTTACCTTTCCTTTTATACACAAATGGCTCGGTAAAAGACAAGGGATCTGAGGAGTTCGAATGAATTACTTCCCTACGAAGTACTTTGGTATGCAGGAAAGTGAAATCAAAGCCTTAGAGTGATTTGACTTGACCCATATGCCGATAAGCAGGACAAGGGGTATGTTGATCAGCAACCCCCTTATTTTAGAAATTTTTATCTTTCCCTTTTTGTCAAAATCAAATTCTCCAAAAAGACATCCTTATTTAAAAAAAAAAACAGGGTTATTTCTTCTTACTATCCATTTTTACTTATCATTTTCCAAAACAAACCTTTTTCTTAAGTTAGTTAAGCTCTCCTTTTCTAAATGAATAAACATCTTATCATTTTTATAGTCTCAGCAGCAAAGTAAAAATGCATATAAAATAAGTCATTAAAACAAGAATTAATAATAAAATTTCTTTCATAAATATATATGATGTCATTACACGATTACATATTTTTAGGAAAAAGAAGAAGAATACAAAACAACGGGACTCAACTCGAACCAATAATCTTAATCTCTCTCTCTCTCTCTCAAAACCTCACTTTTGCGACGGATACACTTTCCACAGTGACGAGTGGTAGAACCTCCACTCCCAGAACCTGATCCCCTCATCCGAAGATGAAGACAGAACAAAACAGAAAGGAAGGGAATCCTTGATAATTGAAGTCAATGAGGCCACCCAGTCTTTAATGTCCTTTAGCCAAGTGGTCGGCACCCTAACATACTGAAAGCAAATCAGGCAGTAAAAAGCAAAGAAAGGATCAAAAGAGACAAGAAAAGAGAGAAGAATATACCTCAAACCGAAGTACATCATCTGTAAGCCCCATCAACCCCGACGCCGCTGCTTTAGGATGGTGCAGCATTCTCAATCTCCCCCCGCTACTCTACCAAAAATTATAAGAAGGGGGAGTGACCTGAATGATTGGAGCCTCCTCCATCGCTGCAACGGTCGATGACGTACCACCACCACCACCGTGCTGTGGGTGAATAAAACCGACCTACTAGTACCCATACTCGAAGGCGTAGGAGGTGAAGGCATGTTCAACACGTCATAAATTCAAGGAGGCATCAACCAGCTCATCACGAAATCCAGGTAGTCATAGCTTGCTGTCGTATCCGTGTAGAGTGTATAAGCCTCGCCAACCAGTGCTGTTGCACAAGCCTCTATGGATATCTCCCTCACCCACCTTATATACATCGGGGGCACAAATGGTGGGACTGCCACCTCATACACCACGATTTGTCGCACCACTCTCTCTCCCAGGTACCAGGCGTACCCAAACTCATGCGCCATCAACTGCCGCATCTGCGCATGCATACCCATCGCCCCCGTATGCTGAGGAGGCATCCCCCAAGTGTAAAAGGTCACCTGTAATTCTCAAAAAAAGATAAATATTCATTCCAAGATGCAAAATTTCCAGAAAAGGATTCCAAAGAAAGACAAAATAACCCGTTCTCTTGTTAAAGTGTTCAGAGCCTGCTATACCGCTGCCAAGGACAAAGGCTGATTCGACTTCCTGTTGGACTTTCTCCACCGGTACATCTGACAAAAATACCACACACCCTTATCCTTAAGGGATATCAACCTCATATTGAGACCAATCACCTCATAGAACCATGTCTGCAAAAAGACAGGAATCAACAAAGAAGAAACTAAAGAAAAATGCAAGGAAATATAAAAAAGGTCGAAGTTACCTCAAAAAGGTACGTGGCCTCTATAAAAGTCTACCAGAAGCACCGGTTGAATGCATACAAAGAAGAGTAAAGGGTATCCAAAGTCAGGCTCCCCCAATCATAGAACTGGACGTCAGAAAACGTCCTAAAAATGGCAAAAACTAGAGATGAATGCGCCGCCACTCGTCGCCACCAGTAAACACCCAACAGAAGCAAAATAAATAATTGGGCCATCTGTCTCACCTGCTTCCTGTTAGTATCATCAATCCTCCTACTCAAGATCACCTCCAGAAAAGTAGAAATGAGAATAGAATCCCAAGAAAAGATCCTAACCACATCTCCCAATGCCGCCTGAACCACCTTTGGCGTCACCCTCATAGAACGGTCCACCTCTACCTGCACACCCCCGAAGTCTATCCCCAACAACTGCTGAACATCAATGGGAGTAACATTCATCTTCCCAAAACCCAAATGGAAGGTGTGGGTAGTGTCTTACCACTTATCTCCCAAAGCGCACAACACCTCCGTATAACGCGGCCTCTCATCCAAGGCTTGCACCAGATGACTAAAACCAGCATAAGTAACCATCCATCTCACCACCACCGGAAGATGGTCCCAAGCATCCTTCAACCCAATCGTCCTCCTAGAATGAATGCTCAAAGGAACTATATCAGTCTGCCAAAGCAAAAGAGAAGAAAATACCTTTCATCATCATAAGAAAATAGAGAAAAAGAAAAAGAATATTGAAGGTCACCAAACTTACATAGCCACTACGGTTCCTCACCCTAGACGAATGGTTGTGTGCAGGTTCATGCAAAAGGAACCACTCCTCGTCTATCGGCTCAAATAAATTAAAAGCATTCTCATTACTCAAGGCAAGGGTCACCCTAGATTGCCACTCTAGGCTAGCCCAACCATTAACATACAACCACCCCAAATTGTATCACTCACTGGAACAACCTGCCATTTGAATTCTTGAAGAAGAAAGGACTTCAGAACGGTTGTTGGAGAGAGGAAGTAGAAGATTCAAAGGTTTGAATATGTGAAACATGAGGAGGGATCACGCCCTTTATATATGGGACTAAACGACATGCTAATCGACAGACCCCCGCGCAAATCGATCTGCACCTACTTGTTCCTCTTCCCAAGGAAGCCTAGGAGTCCGTGTCATCTCCAAATGAAAATCCCTACAGCATACCGATCGACAGTCCCCTGCAAATTTTGTATAAAAAATCCTAGAAAATACCAGAAAAATTCCAAAATTTTTCCAAAAAAATCTTTAAAATGCCAAACAAATACTGGGACATTTCTTCATCAAGAAAAACCATTTTTAGGAACACTAAACCCCTTACTAAATCCCAAAATCCCTCAACATGATTAATATTACACTCTTATCCTCAACATAAACCTTAACCTACCCCCAACATATTTTGCACCCACATCCCAAGTCTACTACAATTCCCCAGCAGAATCTTAAATCTTAAGTTTTCCCTAACGGAACCCCGAACCTCAAATAAGACACTACACTAGAAAGATTCCAAAGTAATAATTTCCCATTTCCCGAAAAGAAATTCTAGGCTAAGCTTTAGGGAGCCGACGTAATCAAATCCTTTACGGCTTAACCAACAAAGCTACTCCCTCGCAAAATAACGTAATCCCCAACCATATGTCTTAAGGGAAAAACCTTCTCCAAGATAGTCTCAAATCAAAAAAATTCTTAGCAAAAAAATTGGTGCATCTGCATCCCCAAGATAAGGTAAAAATTTCCTAGGAGAAAAAGTTCCCGGGTCACAACTTTAGGTCCTCAGAATTGACCTCGGCCCACGGAATCGGGCGTTACCACCTTAGGTCCTCAGAATTGACCTCGACCCACAAAATTGATCATCACCACTTTAGGGCCTCAGAATTGGCCTTGACCCTGAGAATTGGCGTCACAACTTTAGGTCCTCAGAATTGACCGTGGCTCTTAAAATCGATCGTTACCACTTTAGGTCCTCAGAATTGACCTCGACCCACATAATCGGTCATTACCATCTTAGGTACTCAGAATTGACCTCGAGGTCCTCAAAATTGACCTCGGCCCTCAGAATTGGCTGTCACCACTTTAGGTCTTCAGAATTGATGTCGGTCCTCAAAATTGGTCGTCATAATTTTAGGTCCTCAGAGTTTACCTTGACCCACATAATCGGTTATTACCACCTTAGGTCCTCATAATTGGCCTCGACCTGAAGAATCCACCATCACCTCTTTAGGTCCTCATAATTTAACTCGGCCCTCAGAATTAGTCATCACCACTTTAGGTCCTCAGAATTGACCTCAACCCTCAGAATTTGTCATCACAATTTTAGGTCCTCGAAATTGACCCTGGCCTTCAAAATTAGTCGTCACCACTTTAGGTCCTCAGAATTGACCTCGGCCCGCAGAATCGGTCGTTACCACCTTAGGTCCTCAGAATTGATCTCGGCCCGCATAATCTATCGTCACCACTTTAGGTCCCCAGAATTATCCTCAGCCCGTAGAATCAATCGTCACCACTTTAGGTTAAAATTGACCCCGACCCTCAGAATCGGTTATCATAACTTTAGGTCTTTAGAATTAACCTCGACCTGCAGAATCGGTCCCCTCTACTTTAGGTCCCCAGAGTTAACCTCCGCCCTCAGAATTAGTCCCAACAACTTTAGGTCCTCAGAATTGATCTCGACCCACAGAATTGGTCATCACAACCTTAGGTCCTCAGAATTTACCTTGACCCTCATAATTGGTCATCACAACCTTAGGCCCTCAGAATTGACCTCGACCCGCTAAACCGATCATCCCCATCCTTTTGGTATGATGAATTAACCTTTTTACCAAACATCCATTTGGTGTCTATTCGATGACCGTCACTTGTTTCAAGCTCACCCGCTAAGGGGCTATGAAGACACCATATTTTAGGACCCGCCTAATAATTTCCATAGGTCCCTAGCACCTCCCTCTTTAATACAAACCCTAGATCAAACTCTGAGTACCAAACTAGAGGCCATCGAATGCTCCCAGACCTCATTTGAATTTGGTCAACTTCATCGTCAGAGCGAAAGCTCAATGAATCTTCAAAGGGCTCTAAATCCCCTATCCAAAGGTCCATGTCGTGCATGAATCAGGCTTAATACTCAGATGAACGATCCGTTTTAGTATCACAAATTGATCTAGAGGCCACCGGATGCCCATGGGCCCCATTTTGACCCCAAATAACTTCCTCGTATGAGTGGAAGTTCAATAGATATTCAAAGGGCTCTAAATCCCCTTTCCAACAGTCTACCCCATGTATGAATCAACTTTACGATTTGGACGAATAAATAATTTTTCCTAAGAATTGATTTAGAGGCCACCAGGTGCTCCTAGGATCCGTTTGACTCTCTATAACTCTTCATCTCGAACGAGACTAAATGAATCTTTGAAGGTCTCTGAATCCACTTTTCAACAGTCACCCCATGCATGAAAGAACCTTATAGTACGGACTAATGACCCATTTTACTCTGAAGGGTCACCGGTCGCTTCCAAGCCCCATTTGACCAAAATTAACTCTCAGAACAGAACGAAGCTCCTTGGAACATCGAAGGGCTCTGAATAACCTTTCTAATGGTCCACCCCGTGCATGAATGAACCTTACGATTTGGATAAGCGATCCGTTTCCCTCTTATATAAATGACTGTCGGGCGCTTTCAAGTCCCGTTTTACCACAGTCAACTCCCGAACCCGGGAGCGGCCCATAAATTCTTAAATGGATATGAATACCCTTTCCAACAACCCATCCCATGCATGCTCATGACTTATGTATTACAATTTATGACCATTTTTTTGAAAAATCTACCTGAGATTGCCGAATGGAAAACTTATTTCCTTGCCTATCGATAGTGTGTCTGGGGTTTCCCGCCGATAGGCATGTCAAGGACCATGCCAATTGGCACCTCCTGACCTTATATAAAGGGAGCATGAGCTCACTTCTAGAGGACCCAAGAAAGATCCCTCTCAGTGACCTCAACATCATTCTCTCGAAGTCAGCATGCTTTTCATATTGAAACCTCTCCCCGACATTCCATTTCCATCCTTTCCTTACCTAATTGGGCAAATTCCCTTCTCTCTCCTCCTACCACCTTCATCCACTTGAAAGATCAGCCCTTCACAATCAAGATCAACATTAAAGCTACCAAAGAAGATCTAAACCTTTCACTCTCTCTCTAGAGTCTCTTATTTTCCCATTAGTTATATCTATTCTTACTATAACATTTCATCTTTATTAGGCCACACATATTAATATCCAACTTTTTTATCAGTAGTGTTGCACATACTCTATTTTCTATAAGAAAACCCAAAAACAATAAAAAGGGGGTTTGATTATAAATTCCAAATGAAGATTTCCCATTACATTTTCTCACACTAAAACATATTTTTTCTACACACACACATATAATAAAGTACCCGGTTGGATTTATGGGATAAACCCCACCCCCGTGTTGCATGCAAACTATGTGGACTTTGATTCCTTTTAGGCTACGTAGGCGTCTCGACAAAATCCGAGATTCAAGTCCTCCTTTCTTATTTTTGTCCGTATATTATTTTTCCTATAACATGTTTGTGATTCCTTCTTGTGTTTTGTCCAACATATACCATTGTCTTTCTATAAACGATCCGTAACCCGATGCACACATTATATTTTTAATTACTATTTTGGGAACAATCCTCTTGATGACCTCACTCTTCCTTTATCCATGACTCGAGTCGAGTGATTCCGCTTTCCATTTATATATACACGGACATACTTCACGGAGTTATTAAGGAGAACAATAACACATACCCATGAGAGATCGAAAAGGTGGGATGGGTGCCTAACACCTTACCGTTCTATAACTTAGCCCCTGAATCCTTGAACTAATTGGCTTCTCAAGCATCAGTATGTCTTTGATTCCGTTCTCTCGAGGCGAAAACATTTGTTTTACGTGTTTTATGCAAAATAGGTTGACGATTCTACTTCTATACATCACCCCATTGACGTGGACGAAGCTCCCCGAGGAAGGATGCCCCCCCCCCCACGTGTGCCGACTGGGAGATAGGATGGACATAGGTGTTATCTCCTCCTCTTCCGATCCTCTGTCTCCGACTCTGCCTCCTCGCTTTACCGACCAAAGGCACTCGAAAAGGTTTGATGATTTAAAAGGTCACTCAATCTTATATGATCATAGCTAGGGCTGTGTTGTGATGGGATCGGATTGAAAAAGACTACTTCGAAAAAAATTCAAAATTTTCGGAAAAAAAATCTGTTGACAGATTCCCGATTTCGATTTTTTTTTTATTTTTGAATTTTTGACAAAATCGGGAAAAAATATTTTTTTGGAAAAATTCAGAAATTTGGCTGTTTGATTCTGATCAGTTTAAAAATAGAAACGAGAAGAGGGAGTGAATCGAACAGATCTAATATATATATATATATATATATATATATATATATATATATATATATATATATATATATATATATGCTCTTGTGAGGACTAGTCCGTATTTTAAGAATGCGGACCGAACACGTGTCACCTAACGGTGCACCTAGAAATTATCGCCTAAATTATAGGGACACTCTCTCTCTTTTCTGGGTTCACCGCCAGGTGACACATGTCCGGTCCTCATTCTTAAAATGTGGACTAGTCCGCACAAGAGAAGGACTGTATATATATATATATATATATATATATATATATATATATATATATATATATATATATATATAATTTTAGATCTGAAATTATACATCATATTTGCTTGTGAATAAAAAAGATCTGCTTGAGAACGAATTGGCTTGTGATATGAAATTATAAATGATATATATCTAGACACAAATTGAACAAAGCTTCGTGTGAACAAAGCTTCTTGTGAATCAAACAGATCTGAAATTATAAATTAGTGAGTGAGAGAAGAGGTAGGCGTTGATCAACTTGGGCAGTTGATTGAGGCGAAGGAAGGGAGCAGAGAAGAGGGACTGAGTGAGAGTTGAGAGAAGAGGGAGGTGTGAGAGAAAAAGGGTAATTTTTTTTAATAAAGGGTTAATTTTAGATAACTTAATCGCCAGTTATAATTGAAAAGTATTTTGGAAATTCGGATCGGCAAAAATCAAAATTTTGAATTTTGATCCGATTTTTTTCGAAAGTCGAAAATCGAAAATCAACAAGAAGAAATTCATCCCAAAATCGGATAAAAATCGGATAAGAATTCAGAAAAATCAAAAGTTTGAAAAAAAACAACCCTAATTGTAGCATTGATTAGGATTTTATCTGCAACAATCATGCTTGTGCTTTGTCAATTTTAGAGGATACGTCATGGCTTTGTTTGGTTAACCAAAGACTGGACACTGAAGAAGTTTATCCTGATAAGGAAAAAGAATTTTATACAACTGCTCGATGGATAGGATGAAATATTAATAATGGTTTTACTTCCACTGTCCAGTATTATTTAAGTGGCGATTTATCCTACCATTTTTTGACTCCCTATTGTCAATAATCTATGGTGCTGCGAGCCCCGAGCAAGTATGATGGCACTACGCTCGGGGGAGCTTTATCAAGGGGATGCGAGGAATGCTTGTCTCCCACTTTCACCGAATCCCCCCGAAGTCGGGTTATCGGTCCGTGGTTTGGGCTCAGTGATTTCCCTGGATGTAGTTTGACACCATGTCCACTTATGCTGCACACCCCTCTGGTAATTGTGGATTTCGTGTGAAAAAGGGGGTTTCATAAGTGTTCAGAGTCGTCAATTTATTTTATATAAATACAAATAAAAATGTTTGGGTTATCCCTGTTAAGTAAAATGATTTTTAAAATTGAGGGCAGAAGGGAGGAAAGATATTACCAGAATCAATCGCTAATGAAGTGGACAGATATAGCCAAGAAGAAACCTGAATAAATGATGAGATAACAAAATTTGTACAAGTCTATAAACATGATAAAGCATTGGGTGGTGTTAAACACCACCCCAAACATAATGAGACTTATACAAGAAATCACGGGCTACCTCCCGATAGTGCTAAGTTTAATGTCTTCAGTCAGACCGAACCATTATCACCCAAAAGATAAGATCTATGAAAGCACGGGGAGGCAGAAAAATTGGGTGATGAGAATCACTCCCAAATAATACTAAAGTATCGGTCTTGTTGGATAAAGGCTAAAGGGGTCAATGGACTTATATGTCAAAGTTCATCACACGATGCAAAGCAGCGGGGGACCATGGGTAGGCGGGCACTAGGGTAGGGGTAAAGAGGTATCGATCTCGGGCCTTATTGAGCCAAAAGGTGAGGGAAACAAGGGACCTATAAGAATGGTGCTCAAGTTGGAGAGGAATGGGGCGGTACTCATAGAAATTGCACGACCGTTCTATAAATGGATAATGATAATGGTCGCACCGTGACATGCCAGGGAGTTGTCGATGGAAAAAATAAACACCACAAGAGAGTGGCGGGCTTAGAGTAACAATCTCAATGTCACGGAAGTGGAGAGTAGCACCATAAATACTCTCATGGAAGGTGGATGGTGGTTTCAGGTGGTGATCCAAATAAATGGTTGAAAACTTAAAATGTGTAAAATCAAGATCCAAACCAGGTGGTGGGGTAGAAGGGACAATGGGTGGGTTGGGTGGTACAAAGGGTGGATCGGGTGGGATAAATGGTGGGGGGTAAGATGATCCAACTCAAGAGTAGGGGACACACACTCCTCATGAGGCATGGAGTGATCCTCGACAACGTCGCCATTTGATGGAGAAAAAAATTGTGTCTCTAATGTATTTATCGTCGTTGTTGCAACTTCTTTTCCATCGAAATTCTCTTGAACCTACAGAAATATAACAAAAATAGTGTAAAGGGTACGTAAAGGAATCAATCCAAATCCAAGGGTGAAACATGCAAGAAAGGAAATATGTAATTCATTTATTTATTATTTTCTTTTTCGATTTTTGCTCTTTCTATTTTTTTTAGCTTTTTCAATATTAAAACAATTTTGAGATGAAGGTGAGTTAACTAATAACTAAATAAAAAGGGGTAATCAAACTAAAAGTAAAAGTGTGAAAAATATAAATAAGTGTGTGATAAAAATGAGTGAGATGTAACTAAATGAGAGAAAAATATTCAGGGGATGGAAAATCCACCCTCAATTCACACAAATTAATCTAGAATGCACTATTTTAATTTCATCAATTTCCAAAATATTCATTTAATTCAAAAGCTAATTCTCATTACACTAATGAAGTAATCGAATATTCTTTTAGAAAAGTAAGTTTAATTCCCACAAGCATTGCTTTAAATGAATTATAATCAATTAAATGAATCACCTGCTAGGATAGATTCATCAATCTATTTTTAATTGGACGAAATAAAAACAAGAGTAGATGAAAATTATACTAACATTTAAATCAAGTGATAAGCCTATCTCTAGTTTGAATCAAATGATCAAATGATAATACAATGTTCAATTCTTTCTCAAGGATGATTTTCCATTTCTCATTGTGAAAAAAAGTAGGAATTAAATTTACTAATAAAAGGAAACTAACAAAATTAGAATTGACAATTAAATCAAATTGGATTCATGAGGGTCTCAATTCATCCCTTGAATGGGATGATTAGCCCTCCATAATCACCATTCAATAAAAATTAGAATCAAATAAGAGCATAAAATGAAAATTAGAGAGGAGTAATCAAATCAAAATTGTCTTCAATTGCATTAATTCTTCAATTCTTCCACCATCTCAATTAATTACAAACACTCAATTTATTGAATTTTTACTCTAATATAAAAAAACAAATAAAAAAACTAAACTACTAAAAAAATTATAATGGTGTTTCTCTATCTAATTCTCTCTCTAGCCTAACCCTCCTCCTCTATTTGGGTCTTCTTCTTCTTCAAATAGTAGGCATGGAGCTAAGGGTAATTTTGGGATTTAATAGTGCAAGAGGGTGTGTAAAGTGTTGGGTGCTGGTTAATATGGAGAAATGCATAATTGTGAATGTGTGTTGGGTGGGGTAGTGGTTAAGAGAGGGGGTTTAGTTGGGTGGAAGTTTGTTTGGGGGTAAAATGGGAATTGGGTTAAAAGGGGTTTTAAATGGGTTTATTAAACATGTGGGTTTTATGTTTGCTGTGGTCTTTGTTTGGTTTTGTTTTTGCAGGTAATAAATCGTGTTGGCTTAGAGATGGGAAATGGGTCTTGGACATAGGAATCGGGTTTGTGAGGTTGGCTCTGATAATGGGTTTTCCCAGGATCGAAACCTGGCTTTGATACCAAAAGCTGACACACCCCAACCTAGTTAATTATAATTAAGTTTGAAGGTCAAAGTGAGTCAAACCATGATTAATTTAACCAAACCATAAACACGAGTTTTAATTTCAGAGTCATCATTGTAAATCCACATAACTGAAAACTTTTTTACAACATCAGAGTAGTCATGCCCATAAAAACTTGCTTGAAGGATAAGTTAACTTAATTACATCATTTACATTAAACCAAATCTTTGTTTCTTCCGTTCCTGGCAAACCCAACCCGACTTCCTAGATTTGGCAGTGACCTCGCATTACCTGAAAAACATAAATATTGGAATCGTGAGCAACACAGCTCAGTGAATGCAGTACTACTACACTATTGCACAAATTTTAAATGCAACAAATCATATTCCTGTAATAATAGATATATATAATCATGCTCATTCATAAGAATGACCAACTTTTCCGAATCATGATTCACATATCCTGTCTAAATAGACAATTCTCCACCATTCCTGGTCGAGGAGTAACCCCTTGTCATTAATAGACAAATCTCCCCCATTTCGGGTCGGGGAATAACCTCCCATTCGGTAAATCGAAATGAACAATTTTATATTCATAATAATATACAAATATATCATTCCAGTGAGTACACTCACCTTGGATTGTCAACTACGTATTCACGTTTCCTTCGGGAGGAGCTGAACTGGGTTGATTAGACCTTACACCTGTCAATCCAACTAAATCAGTACTGGATCTCAATCATAAGTATTGTACTAACATAATTATGTAACTTTCCATGACTATACAACAACAATATAATTCCACGTAAGTCACAGTCCATGAAACATGAGTAAAGATAAAATAATGGCACACATGTTGATAAAGTTATGAACATTCAACCATAGAAAATACCTCATAAGGGATTTATAACTAAACCTAAGTAAATATGAAAGCATAATTCTCAATGTATATACACATGAAACATGTACCCAAAATACTCTTTGGAAAGATGAGATAACCATATTTTTTCATAGGGTATCTAGTATGGCCTCAAATTATTATCCTACATACTTAACCATCCTATATTCATAAATTGCTCAACTACAGGTATCAAACTTATCAATATGAAATCATATCTGAATATACTTTCCATTACAAGTGACGATGTAATTTTTCAAGCTTTCTAGAGCAAGCTATGACAATTTCTTTACAACACAATAAATCTACCCTATAAGCTCCTCTATTGTTCCTTCAACTTTCAAGAATTTTTATAATTTTTCTCCAACATAACTTTCCATGATTTTCAACCCATTTTCACATACTGAATAGTACATAATTAAATTTTCATAATTTTTTGACTTTATTTGATATATCAAAAGCTTGACCAAACTCAGGGCATATTGAAATGAAATATACAAACAACAATTATGTACCAACTTGAAATCGTCATTAAGGCTTAACCACAAGGAGATAGATTCTAATTTTAGGATATGATATGAATATATAAGTCTAGTTTCATATCCAATTTGAATTTCTCAATTACAGTAAGTACACAAAAATATAATCAAGTTTGAATGAAAGGGATTTCAATACAAAGCAATTTTAAGGGTTTGTACATTCAACTTAACTTAAACTTGCATCTAACCATACATATATATAAAGGTCTGAAATTTTAGTAAAAAAATGATGATTTATATCATCTAAATCAGTGATATAAGAAAAATAACAATATTTGCGATTAGGATTACCTTCGGGACTTTTACGTAATTTCTACGAATTTTTCTACACTTTTTCTACTCACTTTATCTTCCTAAACTCCCTAATTCTCTTTCCTCAAGGTAAAACTCTTTCATGAATGCTTTTGGCTTAAGGATAAGGTTATTTAAAAGGTATAAGGTCGGAAAAACCAGCCTATACCTCCAATCAATCACTTTAAGACACTTGTTGGGTATAAAGGACAAATTACTACTTAAACGGATGGACAGATTTGCCCCTGGTTAGTAATTTCGGTATAACTTGTTACTCAGACCTCCGTTTCACACACCTTTTATTGGGTTACAACCCTAACTCACCTGCCTACAACTATATAGTTTTCACCTCAAGTAAATTGATATTTTATAAAGGTCAAAACTAGTCTTAAACATGAACATTCCTACCGAAAACTTCAAAATTTTATATTTGTAACTAATTCAATATTTCATGCTTTATAAAGGTAGGATTAGACTAAACATGATGAATTAACATTAGATATATTAATAAAAAATTATTCATATCACATAAGATAAGAATGATTTAAATATAATTTATCATAATTATATCCAGGTTGTCATAACTTCCCCCCCATAGAAAATTTCATCCTGAAAATTTAATATGATGGTCACTTACCAAACAAATGGGGGTACTGTTTCTTCATGCTATCCTCCGTTTCCTAAGTTGATTATTAAATCCATGTCTCCTCCACATAACTTTAACTAAGGAAATAACTTTATTCCTCAATACTTGCTCCTTACGATCAATAATTTCCAATGGTTCCTCGATGTACAACAAGTCTTCCTTCAGTTCAATTGGTGATGAGATGGATCCGCAAAATCTGGAGGTAAAGCTAATCTATATGCCAGGGTCCCAATTCTTTCCATCACTTCATATGGTCCAATGTATCTTGCACTTAATTTTCCCTTTTTTCCAAATCTCATGACTCCCTTCCATGGTGAAATACGTAGGAATACAAAATCTCCCCTATGGAATTCCAATGGAAACTTCCTTTTATCTGCATAAAATTTCTTCCTGCTTTGCGCTATCTTTATCCGTTCCTGAATCATTTTAATCTTTTCTGTTGTCATATATATAAATTCAGGACCCAAAAGTTTCCTTTCACCTACTTCATCCCAACACAAAGGAGTTCTACATCTCCTCCCATATACAGCTTCACACGGAGCCATACAAATGGTGGACTGGTAACTATTATTATACAAGAATTCCATCAATGGAAAATGATCATCCTAACTACCTTCAAGTTAAATACACAAGCTCATAACATGTCTTCTAATATTTGAATTGTCCTTTCAGATTACCCATCAGTTTGTGGATGAAATGAACTGCTGAACTTCAAACTTGTGCCCATGGCATTCTGTAAACGAGGCCAAAACTTAGAAGTGAACGTTGGATATCTATCTAATACAATTCACACTAGTGCCCCATTGATAATCTCATAAACGTACATACGTGTATACTTTTCAACTGTATAGGTGGTCTTAACTGGAAGAAAATGGGCCGACATCGTCAATCGATCTACAATCACCCAAATAGAATCATGCCCCTTTGGTGATCAGGGTAATATTGTAACAAGTCCATCGTTATATGTTCCCAATTATATTCTGGAATAGGCAATGACTGTAATAATCCCACCATCTTCTGATGCTCCGCCTTTACTTGCTGGCATACTAAACATTTCGCTACGAACTCTGTAATCTCACGTTGCATATTATTCTAACAGTAATACTCTTTCAAATCTCTGTACATTTTGGTACCTCCCGGATGCATAGAGTAAATAGAACTATATGCCTCTTCCAATATATTCTTATTTAAGGGTGGATCATTCGGTACACAAATCCTGTTTTTATAACACAAGGATTCATCATTCTTAATCTCAAAGTCACTCTCTTTGCCATCTAGGACATCTCATTTCTTCTTCTGAAGGAATGGATCTCTGATCTGCAAATTTCTTATGAGTTCTACCAATAAAGGTCTCACTGTGACATGTGCTAATAATCCTCCCCTTCTTGAAAACCTTAATTCAATACCCATCGATGCCATGTCAAGGATATTTCCCACATGTGCAACTGTATGCAACCTAGAATCCCCGATGATTTTCGACTCAAAGCATCTGCTACTACATTGGCTTTATCAGGATGATGATGAATGGTACATCCATAGTCTTTAATCATCTCTATCCAACGCCTCTGTCTCAAATTCAGTTCTTTTTGTGTAAATAAGTATTTCAAGCTTTGATGATCCATATATATCTCACAAGTTTCTCCATACAAGTAATGTCTCCATAACTTCAAAGCAAAAACAATTGCTGCCAACTCCAAATCATGCGTAGGGTAGTTTCCTTCATGCGTCTTTAATTGTCTGGACGCATATGCTATTAGTTTCCCATTCTGCATGAGAACACATCCTAACCCCTGAAATGAAACATCTGTATAAATTATGAAAGGCTCATTCCCACATGGAATAGTAAGTATAGGAGCTGAAACCAACCGATTCTTTAATTCTTTCAAACTCCTCTCGCATTCATCATCCCATACAAACTTCACTTCTTTATGAGTCAACTTTATCAATGGTAATGCTATTTTTTAAAATCCCTTAATGAATCTGCGATAGTAACCTGCCAATCCTAGGAAACTTCTAATTTCTGTCACATTCTTAGGACTCTCCCATTCAATGGTAACTTCTACCTTCTTTGGATCAACATATATCCCATTTCCCGAGATAATGTGCCCTAAAAACACAATTTCATTTAACCAAAACTCACACTTGTTGAATTCAGCAAACAATTTATTCTCTCTCAAAATCTGCAATATAAGTCTCAAATGTTTCTCGTGTTCCTCCATGCTAAGCGAGTAAATCAACACATCGTCTATGAATTCAATCACAAATGAATCAATGAAAGGGTGGAATACCCGATTCACCAAGTCCAGAAAAACTTCTGGAGCATTAGTCAATCCAAATGGCATCACCAAAAACTCATAGTGCCCACATCGAGTTCGAAAAGCTATTTTGGAAATATTACTATCCTTTACTTTCAATTGGTGGTAACCCGATCTGAAATCAATCTTTGAAAATACTGTGGCCCCCTATAATTGGTCAAACAAATCATCGATACGAGGTAGAGGGTACTTGTTTCTAACGGTCACCTTATTCAATTGCCAATAATCAATACATAATTGCATTGTCCCATCTTTTTTTTCACAAATAACACTGGGGCTCCCTATGGCGAAACACTAGGAGGAATGAAACCTCTGCTTATCAGATCTTGTAGTTGCACTTTCAACTCTATCGGTGCCATTCTATAATACATCTTACCAATGAGTTATATTCAGATCATATCCATAACCATTTGTAATATATCTTACCCGTGAGTGTACTTACTGGAAAAAATATGTATTATACATGGCTATTCGTTGGAGCTATAAGTTGGTTTGGGTCTTGGCTCAGGATTGCCGGTGAGTTTGGCCTCGGATTCTGTAGCAGGAGGTAGGTGTGGGTTTGGGGGGTGGATGACCATAGGTGGGTTTCGGGTTCAAGCTATGGGTTGAGGGGTAGTAGAGATGGTGATCAGGTATTTTAAGGGAGTGGGTTGTGGGTTTAGATTGGGATTACGGTGGTAGAGTTGTAATGGTGTAAGGTTTGTTAATGGGGGTTTAAGAGAGAGAATATGGGTTTGTTGGGGAAGAAGGTGAATAGTGGAGGGGGACTGATTGTGTGTGAGTTAGGTGTAAGTTGTGTTTGTTAGGTGTGTGGTAATTGGGTGTGAGTGAGTGTGTTGTTTGGGTGTATTTGTGTTTAACTTGTGACCTCATTAAAATAAAATAAGAAAATAATAAAAATACACCTAATAATAAAATAAAGACAAATAAAATAAAAATAAAAACTAAACTAAACTAAAAATAAAAATCAATTAAAAATAAAACTCACTAAAAAAACTAAAAATAACATGAGACACCTTACAAAACCTAACAACTAACCGCGACACAAATAAAAACTAATAAAATAAAAATAAAACAAAATAAAAAATTATAATAAAAAACTAAAAACTAAAAACAAACAAAAATAAACGAAAACAAATACTCGACGCACTGAAATAAACATAAATAAAATAAATTTTCTAAAAATAAAACTCAAATAACAAAAATAAAAATAAAAACTACAAAATAAGTAAAAATAAAACTTAAGGTCCTAAAAATATAAAATCTAGCAAAACTAAAAATAAATAATAAAATAAAAAACTAATCCTAATAAAAATAAAATGAAGATAAAAAATAATGATTAAAATTAGAAACTAATAAAAATCAAAAATAAAATAAATTCTAAAAAAAATCTAAATAAATAAAAAATAATACCAAAAAATAAAACGACTCAAAATAAAAATATAAAAAATCTAAAAAAACACAAACTAAACACACATAGGGTACGGGGTAGGTTTAGGCTAGGGTTTGATACGGGACCGGGGGATTAGTCCTTTTTTTGCTGGAAATTGCCTCAAAATAATACTTTTGAAATCGCAACTACAAGCAAGCCTGCACAATAGGCAATTAAGGGCATAAAACCCAATTTTGTCGAGAATTATCAATTAAAATGCGTCTATTCGGGGTATAAAATATACACTTTTGGGTGCTTATCGAAGATGGATGCATTTATATGGGGACAATATATCATGATACATATTATTAAGGCTTGATCTCACAAGAAGGACTCTGTATTGTACCTATATACCCAAGAGGACTTGGGATCAAAGCCAACATAGGTCGGTTGTAACACATGTTCGAATGTGACATGTGTACAAGTGTCAGACTAGATATGGATGCATCTGTAGAAAATAATATGCTGAGAGACGTATTATGAGGCCTTGGCTTCACGAGTTTAACTCCGTATAACATGAGAATATTGGGATTCTACGGAATGATTCGTATATTAGGCCAACCCTACACAAATTTAATTTTACCAAATTTTATCATTTAATTAATTTAGTGTGAATGCAAAGATGTGGTCTAGATTAACTAAAGAAAACCAAACAAGCAAATACATGAAGAAGTAGGAAAAAATCACTTTAGGGCAAAAACCTCAATTTCAGTACTATACACGATTTGGCAGACACTAGCGACTTACAAACTACTTAGCTTACTAAGTATGACGCGCAGTTCTTTAAATATTTTACAGTAATGACACAGTTCAACACTGCCCAAAGGAAGTAGTCTTCCCTTGGTGTCCACCGATTAGCCGTCTTTTTTAGCAATAGAGCCTTTACTCCATAAATCAGCAGTAGAGATAAACTCTTCAAGGTATTTGAATAATGAAAGTTTTCTTCTTGATTTTCTAAACTGATCTCTAAATTTTCAAGGGATTTGGATAATTTTTGGAAGAGTTTGATTACAAATGGAACTCTAAAAGGGTGTGGAAAATCTTGTAAAAGAGTTTTTGAAAACTCTAATCCCCCATCTCTATTTATAAGTTGATTGTAAAGAGATAAACATAAAATATTTGTATTATATTTTATTAAAATATAATTTTTCACGTCCTCATTCGAGCGACCATGTACCTTATTAGAATGACCATGTACCTCGTTCGAACATCATACTCATTTTCGTTCGAACCAGCTTCTAATAGCCTATCGAACGACATTACATAGACGGATGAAAATCGATGCGTTCGATTGTGGGAACCTCATTCTAACGACCTCGTGTACCTCGTTCGAACGACAATGCAAGCTCGTTCTAATGAGTCGTCAAAAGTTTCAAAAGTTCTTTAAAAAATATTTTAAATCATTTTGAAATGCAAACTATTAAAAATATAAAATCCCTTCAAAAAATAAAGGCTTTACCAAACCAACCATAACTCTTCTGAATGTTGTTGAGACGAGCGATTCTTTAATCTTCCAAAAATCTTCAACTTTGTTATCAAATCCGTAGAAGTAGTCATGTAGGTGCAGTGTATGTGTAACGAGATAGCCAAATAAAAAATAAACTGAGAAATTATAAAACTTTCTCTTATATGGTGCCTACATACCTAAGGGGATTTGGAATCAAAGCCAACGTAGTTACCTATAAGGTATATAATATATAGGGTAGGACTAGAGATGGAGGCCTCCCTATGAAATAATACTCTGAGAGATGTATTATGAGGCTTGGGCTTCACGAGTTTATCTATTTATAGTGCATACGTACCCAAGGAGACTTGGGATCAAGCCCAACATAGTTCCCTACGAGGATATTTACAGGTGTAAGCAAGGGGATACATGGTATACAAGGTACATCAGTGCAGTATTTATGTGGCCTAGCCTTTAATATAAATTTTTTATTGTGATTAATTGATATATTAATATGTTAAAATAATATGTTGATCAAAAGAAGATTTTTGAAAAGTATTGAAATGAAAACACATATTTGGGGTGCCATGAAGGACCAAAATTTGTTCGCTCGGAGAAGGGGTGAGTGTAGCTGAATTTTAGACTTTGGCCTATAAAGTTTTGCATTGAATGCAACTCAATGGCACTGTAATGATAACGTGTTTTGAAAGGTATGTCTTAATGTTTGTATTTTTGAATCATGGAATTTCATTTGTATTATTTAGCATATGAGTATATCAATCTGTGGCATAAGTGAAGGTGTTGGGTTAAAAACTAGGCTTAAATAAATATAAATGCTGTAAATTGCAAACCTAGTCCCCCAAACGGGGGCCGAGTTTGAGAGGGTACACAAGCATGTAAAATTTATATATATATATATATATATATATATATATATATATATATATATATATATATATATATATATATATATATATATATATATATATATATATATATATATATATATATATATATATATATATATATAATCTTAGGAATCCCTTTTCTTTGCCTTCTTTCCCGTTCTTCTTATTTAGTGAGCACATTGATAGTTTATTTGGGATTTATTAATGGTTTACCAAATCTATTTCCAAAATGCGAACTGATTTAACTTGTTCCTTTGATTCTTCGGTACGATGTTTATCCTACCAAGATTTGAATGTTCCGGTGAATCCTGTTGTTAAAAGGTCAACTACTTCGGTTTGGGGAATGTTTTGATTGGTTAGGTAATTGATGGAAACCATAGATATGTGTTGCATTTTGTTTAAAATTTCTTGTTCAAATAATCCATCTATGTTCCATTCATAAAGTCTATCTGATGAAATCGAGAATTGATTGTGTATATTTCTTTCATCATATTGAATATCTGGGGGTGTTAGTCTTGTATACCAATTTTTTGTTAAGGTAGTTGGAGTTACTAGGGAGTTTTTTATTCTATTTAATTCAACATTAGTAAATTATTTTTCAATAGTTTGGATATCTTCATTTGTAGTAGATTCTTGGGATGAGCCTGTTTCGTTAACATATGTATTATTTTGTTGATAGTTGTAATAGTCTTTGATGACTCTGTTTTGATATCTTTAAGCATTTTTTCTAGAGTTTTCTCAGACCTTTTTTGTAAATTTATTCCTTTTCTGACCTCTGGAAGTTTAATTAAAGGCATTTCTCTTTTATACGGTTAGTTCGATTTGTCTAACTTATTTTCAATGGATTCTAGTTGTTTTCCTAAAGCATTCAGGTACTCGCTAGTGTAATTATTTTGTTCAATAACCTTTTTGATTTCATCATTAGTAGAAGTGATTTTAAAGGGTTCAACAACTACTTCCGTTCCCATGTGATTTACTAAAATGCTTTCTAGTGGAGGGTGACTAAACGAGACCGTAGTTTTATCTTTTTTTTATCCACTTACTTTTGTTAGGACATTTATTTTGTGATAATAGTTATCTAAATAGTCAAAGAACTTTATGTCTGTCCTTATCTCATTCATTAAAGTTTTCCACTTTCTTGTTATTCTATCCTTTTCTCTTGGGGAGTACTTTTCTCGATATGCTCGTCGTTTAGATTTAAATGATTGGAATATTCCCAAAGTCCTAAGAAAAGAAATTTATAAAACTAGTTTCCTAAAGTCATACTTTAGTACTAATTACAATGTTAAAACCGTTGAGCATGTTTACGCATTAAATAAAGAACACGATAGGATTCAACTATTAACTAGTGAAGCTATTACAAAACAAAGAAAACGCGAATTCAATTTCCTACGCATAGGATTAATACAAGTAGCAGTCAAACCATTAACTAGTAAAGGAATAAATGCCTCTATCCTCTTATGTCTTAGAGACGCTAAACATACTAATTACAATACTAGTATTTTTGGAATGATGGAATCAAGCCTTTTTAATGGCCCAATAAATGTTAATTATTTTCCAGATTTTACATTAAGTTTAACCGACCCTCACATATTAAAAACCATGACACTAAATACTAAAACCTATGGATATGAAATGTTAGAAGGAAGTAAACCACTTGCTTTAATCTACAGAATTTATAATATGTGTTTAAGGACAAACCTAAATGTACACACTTTAGTAAAAAATTATTAATGGTTTACCAAATCAATTTCTTTTAACTAAAGAAGATCAAACTAGCCAAAGAATTTGATCTAAATAATCTATTCATTTTAAAGCTTTTAAAGGAACTTATTTTCTTCTGAAAATTTTCATGTTTGTTTTCTAAATATGTTTCAATACATACCTTCTCATACCTATCAGTTCATGCCAGTTTCTTTGGTCTTATTGTTTGGATACCGAATTTACTGTTCAGGTGACCTAACAAGTTGGGTTATGGAAACATAAAGGGTGTAAGAATTGACTCAGGTCAAAATTAGCTTTAAAGAAGAACTGAAAATATAGATCAAACACAATAACTGGGAACTTGCCTCTGATACCAAAAGGGGAAGCAACTCATATAATAAAAATAGAAATAAATACTGAAAACTAAAAATTGAAATTACAATAATTGAAAGTAAACTTTCAAAGATTGCTGATTAATACAGTTGGTTGAACCGGATGAACTTAAAAGCATAATGTGTAATACAAGATAAAACTAAAACTGAGAGAATAATAGAGAGATGAGAGAGTTTGCAGAAGTGAGATAGGAAATTAGACTCTGCCTTGAATGGATGACTGAATGCTCTATTTATAGTTGAGAAGTTTTTTTCTTTTACTTCGGGTGAACTTCTTTAACCTTGGGTAACTGACTTTAACTTTGGGTTAACGGACTTTAACTTCATAAACAGTTGCTTGATTTTATAGGTTCACGAGGTCACATTTATTGGGATTGGATATCTTATCCATTCTAAAAGTTTATTAAGTGGTTTGTAATTAATGTTTAGTCTAGGTGCTCCGCGTTCTAATTTGGCATTTTTCTGACATAGAATGCAGGGCATGACCAAGGGGATTTACTTTTTCTTATAATTTATTTTTGCAATAAACCATTAATTTCATCTTTACATAGTTCCATATCTTCTTGATTCATTTGGATTGGTCTTAGTTTGGTAGGGATAAATTTTTCACTAAAATCTTTGGTGTATGGCAAGGTTACTATATGTTTCTTTTTATGTAAAAAAGAATTTGATAGATCGAAACATATTTCATTTGTGATTATTAATTTGAAATTTTCTATGTTATTCTGGAGAACCATGTTGGTAAGTTGATCTTCAATCCTCTTGTATCTTACTTCTTCATTTAAATTTTTTAATTATTTTCTCTTGAATTGAAGACGATTTACTGATATTGAAAAATCTTTGAGTGTTTTCAAATCTCTGACTTGTGATTTTGAAAGAAATTCAAATTTTACTTGTTGACCTAAGCCTACGGAGATTATTGCAGTATCACTAGTTGTGAATATATATACAAGGTAAAGAAAAGGGATTCCTAAGATTACCTTGTCAGTCATATTTTTTACTAAAACAAAAGGAATTTTTTAACATATATTATTTTGACAAATACGTGCTTTGGGTAATTTGTATTTGATTTGCATTTTACTTCCATTGGCTGAGTTTCATTGTTCAGATGTTTTTATGATAATACCATGTTGGAATTAATTCTTCTTGTAGATAATTTAGATTTGCACCTAAATCAATTAATGCTATGACTTTTATCTCATATTCTTTGTTAATAATTAAAGTTACTTGTACATCCCATTTTTGTAAATTAATTTGTTTTATGATATTTAATTGCTGATCAATTTCTTCTGTTATTACTATTTTAGGTTCCTGTTCAGCTTTTGGTTCACTTTCTTATGAGGAGATCACTTGTTGCTTTTGGAAAGTTTGGTCTACTTTTAAATTAGTGATATCTTGTTTTAATTCTTTTCTTTTTATTTTCATGTCTTTGATATCTTATTTAATCATGTTGACTTCTCGTTGGAGATCTTGTAATGTAACTTCCTTGTGAGTTTTAAATCGTTTGAAAGTATTATCATGACTTAGATTGTTTTGTGTATTTATACTACTTTCTTCTTTGGATAATAATTTTCTAAATTTCGAAAGGTATTGTGATTTTAATTCTCGATTTTCTATTTTTCCGATTAAATCAATTAATAATTCTTAATGTTCTTCTTGTTTAGTGAGAACATTGATAGTTTTACAATAGTTATCTTTAACCTTGGGTAACTGACTTTACCTTCTGGTAAATTGCTTTAACCTTGGGTAACTGAGTTTAATTGCGGGTAAACTGCTAGCTGATAGACTGTAAACCCGTGCGACGGCACTGTTCATGAATAGTAACTTATCGGGGAATATTTTAATCATTCGACCTTGTTCATGAATAGTAACTCATGATTAAATTTTGATCAAATATTATCTTGCAGAAATATGATAAATTTTATTACGAACTGTAAGGGTCTTGGGCATCTTAGAACAAGGAACTCGAATATGGATTCGATGCGTTAATTCAGTGACTATTTGTTGACTCGACAGAAGAGGTGGGAGAACAGTAATTTTCCTCTTCGGCTTTAGCTTGAAGAAGAAGCTGTTTTGCTAAATCTTTGAGCTGCTGAAACTTTTTTGACTTGGCTAATGCTGTATCCATAAAACTTTGACTGGAATTGGAGTCATGACTGGTTGGCAAGGAAACTCCATTTGGATAGCATTAATAATCCTTTGTTGATTGAAAGAGTCCCACCATTTAACATAAAATTTCCAGACAATTGTTGACTGTTGTATTACATATTTCCATTTGAATATCCATGGAACTTTGTATTTACTACAGAACAAAAGTAAAAATGGGAACTGAAAATTATGTTTGTTTACTTTAAAAACTATGGAGAAATATTTAACTTGTTCTTGGAGGTCTGCAGGGAGGATTTCTGGGATCTAACCATGTTGTGTTCACCACCAAAAAAACCAAGAAGGAATTTGAATTTTAAATTTTTGATCAAAGCAAAGAAACCAAGAATGAGTGAATGTCTCATTTTGGTAAAAGAGAAATTTAAACCATGCTTCAATATAATAATAATAATGAAACTGAATTTGATGACCTGGGAGGGTTTTTTGAATGGAGGGATGGGATCCCCAATCTTGAAGAGAGATTATATTATAATGTGCAAGGAATGGTAAAGAATCCTTGAGGAATCATTGCGACCGGTGATTTATTTAATACGAACTAATTTCGAGGAATAAAGAATATCCATATAAAATTTTAAAGTCTTGGAAGGATGGTGGGGAGTGAAATGCCAAGAGGGAGGAAAATAGTTTTTTACTAAATCGGTGGAATTTTTGATATGGTTGTGATTTGTCTCAATAGAAAACAAATTTAAAAAATTTAGTTTGAGCACATAATCAGTTTTAGTAGGGTGATTATAAAATTTGATTTTAGTAATTTGCTGAATAGGCTGTGTAACAAATGGGTCATTGATTAGGTATTGACCAGAAGAAGGTCTAAACTCTGCAGGAGTTGTTAGAGTGGAACTGTAACTAAAATTTGGTCTTGGAATGTTTCCAAGGACCTGGTATCTGTTTGTTACTTAGAGAGGATATATAATTTTAGTAGAAGGTTGGCTTATGGGTAGAGTAAGAGCTCTAGTTGTCTTCTGGGGATTTTTCTACGCTATTATTATTCTGTACAAATTCACGTGTAAGAAAATCAGGAATGAAATTCTATCTTTATTTAATATATTAAATACTAAAGTAAAAAATGCTCAGTATAGATTGCCATCTAGCAAAAATTTATTTAAAAGCAATATTATGGACATCTTTTTCTAAAACATATTTTGCACTTTTACAATCCACACAGACTAAAATTTTTTGGTTTAAAATGTCTCTTTGAAATTTCGAAACACATAAAACAATAGATAATATTTCTTTTTTAATAGTAGTATAATTACTTTGCGCTTTATTCCAGACTCTGGAATAGAATCGAACAATTTGTTCAGGGGAATGAGGGTTAGTTTTCTGTTTAAGAATACCTCCGTAGCCAATGTCAAAGGCATATATTTCAATGATTTTGAATGAATTTGGTGTAGAAAGACCAAAACAAGGTAGGGTTTTAACATGTTTCTTGATATGCCCAAGTGTGACCTCGGCCCAGAGGCACCAACCTCGACCGAGATTATGGCCGAAGTTGGACGCCTTGGACACGCGATACCAGCCCTCGGCCATAATAAGGTCGGCCCAGGCCGACACTACCGTAAGCCTCTCCAAGGGACATCACAAGGATCAGCAGCATTCGCGTATACCTTGGAATGGAAACCTCGGCCAGACATAGGCCGGGCTTACATAAAGCCACCAGCAACCTCATCAAGACATTAGTTGATACTCCAAACACTCCAGCTCAACCTCGTCTCAGGCCGACCTCGTCCATTATCTCACCTGGGGTTAGGCCGAGACCTCCATGGAATACTCGGACCAAACAAGTACCTAGACTTACCAACCTCGGCCTCTCCCAGGCCGAGGTCATACACCAGGTGCGATAGCCGAGCATCTGCTGACATTTGGATAAGGGCACGTGGACACAAATCAGTTATAACAAGATTATTCCCCACACGTGGGGAGAATACTGCATCATCATTCTCTACATGTGACAGTGACATATGGCTTTCCCATATTGGTGAGGCAAACACACACATGCTCATTGCATGCATGGGGGGTACATTACACCCCCTAGGTACTATATATAGAGGTCATCCTATACCTTGCAAAGGATCCCATTTATTCAACCCTAGCTGAAACTCTGTCTAGATACACAGTAGAGAGAGAAAGCTTGAGAGATTGTATCCATGGCCATTAGTGCCTTATTGCAGTGAGGTTATTCACACACACACACACAGTGGACGTAGGCCAATTTAGGCTGAACCACTTATATCCTGGTGCTCTCTCCACTTCTCCTCATCTCATTCTCTTACCTTTTACATAACTGTGTTTCCATTGTCATTCTTAGATTGAGCTTGGAAACACCTTATCTGGTGATGCTAATTCCAGCATCATCATTTTGGCACCGTCTGTTGGAACTCGAGAAGCTATCTCTTCCTCTTTTTCTACTTAACCTCGCCGGAGACTCTGGTGGTGAACCAGGCCTCCCCCTAGCGCGGAGCTGTTTCACCATTGAAAGAGGTCCTGTGAGGTACTAAGCTCATCTGCTACTCAAGATCTATAGTGTTAACATATGGCACCAGAATTACCACCGCCTCTTTCGTCACCTGGGGGTGGAGGGCCTAGTTCCAGTCAGGCGCCCTCAGTCTGAAATGGCGGAGGTAGCTGCAGCCTTGAGATCTTTAGCTGCAACACAACAAGCCATGCATGAGAAATTTGCACAGCTCAGCCAAACTATGATGAGGCCACCTGGAGTCTCACCGGACATGATCACTTCGGCGGCAGTTCAACCTCATCCTGAAGCCAGGGGACCACCCCAGGCACCAATGAAGGACCATCCTGCACCCCAGTGGAGAAGGGACATTGCTGACCCTAGGCGCTTGCACCTGGAGAGGCAGGGAAACCCTTTCCCAGAGGACATGTATGATGATTTAGAGGCGGAAGAAGCCCTGGAAGACTGCTGGGAGCCGTATGAGGTGTCAAATAACACTCTAGGGCCTCTTAGGCAAAGTCAAGGTTGTGTCGACCGAAGAGGTGAATAGGCCCAACAAAGAGGGTCAGCCTTTGATAGGTTGAGTAGAGGGTCGACCTTTGAGAGATTGGGCCCGATGAATGACCTAAGACAGAGACTGTCGAGATCAAGGAGCACAGCAGGCTCTCAGAGAGGGAACATGTAGGGTCAGCCAGATCAAGGCCGACACTGTGAAAGAAGAGGCAGGGAACAAGAAGAGGTCGACAGCCGACGTGTCACGGTAGGGGAACCCTTGGTCCATACCATGGAGGTGGCAGGGGATAACCTCGGCCAAGTCAATGGCAGAAGACCATGGAATGACTCTATCCAGCGACTTGAGGAGAAGATAGGAGACCTCATTAAAAGCAGGGACCCATTACAAAGGGGTTACTCAGAGGGCTCCCCATTTGTGGCTAGGATAGTGGGGTTCCCAACTCCAGCTAAGTTCAAGCCTCCTACAGTGTCTCCCAAGTATGATGGCAGCACTAACCCTGTGCATCATATCGAAATGTACCAGTCAACAGCAAACATCTACTCGATACCCGATGAGATGAAGTGTAGGGCCTTCTCTGGGACCTTAACAGGGGCAGCGCACAGTTGGTTCACCTCCCTTCCGAAGAAATCAATTGAGAACTTCAAAGGCTTGGCTGAGCGATTCATCCACAACTTATGCTTTGGGGTGAGGCCTCAAAAGAAGACTACCCACCCGCTGTATGTCAAGCAGGCCAAGGGTGAGACCCTAAGAGACTACATAGCAAGATTCAATAAAGAAAAGTTGGAGGTCGAAGATTATGAAGAGAACATAGCAATGAACGCCCTTATAGGAGGTCTCCAGAAGGGGAAGCTATTGTGGAAACTAGCGGAAGACCCCCCCAGGTCTATGGAGGAGCTGCTGGCAACCGTAGGGAAAGTAATGAATGCGGAAGAGGCAATGGCCACCAAGTATGAGGATAAGAACCGCGGTGGCAGTGGAAAGTCCCAAAGCAAGAAAGATGGGAAGAAGAGGCCAGGTGATGACAAGTTCGCTCACTATACACCTCTGACTGTAAGCTGCGAGCACATCCTCAATGAGATTAAGACTGACAGGACTCTGAGATGGCCAGAAAAACTGAAGGCCCCACCACATAAGAGGAACAAAAACCTATGGTGTGAGTTCCATCAGGATCATGTCCATGTCACGGATAGATGCTTCGCTTTAAAAGATGATATTGAAAAGATGTTGAAATCTGGAAAGCTGAGGAAGTATGTGGATGGTAAGGCTCCAAAGGGTGGAAGAGATGACCCTAAGAAAAGGAGAAATGACAAATGCCGTGACAATGTCCTAGCTAGAAGAGACGATGATTCAGAAGGAGATGACGAAGATGATTCGGATATTCGGCCGAAAGATGACAACACCCCGGTGAAGAGGGTTGGTATGATATCCTTTGGTGTTGACACCATATGTGGAGGATTTGCAGGAGGTGGCTCTGAAGTAGCTGATAGGAAGGCTCACGTAGCAGAGGCCAGGTCAGTGGCCAAGCTTGAAGTTGTGAATCTAACGTCTTCCGATACAGTGCAGAAGAGGAAGAAAATAGACATGGACACCCTCGTAGTTGGGTTCTCTAGACTCGACTTCAAGGGTATCTTAGCCCCCCATGATGACCCTCTAGTCATAACAACAAGGGTGCATGGGTACGAGGTGCAGAGGATCCTCATAGACGGGGGGAGCTCGACGAACGTGATGTTTTGGCCTTACTTCAAGAGCCTAGGTCTTAGCAGAGCAAGGCTGATGCCCTATCATCACCCATTGATAGGCTTCAGTGGTGAAAAGGTCCACCCCTTGGGCATGTATGAGATGGACTTACGGATGGGTGATGAGTGGCCTAAGAGGCTGACCAAGAAGATAATTTTTTTTATCATGGACGAGAATGTGTTCTCGGCCTATAACCTCATCATAGGAAGGGTGGCCATTAAAAATTTTGAAGCTGTGCCGTCGACGGTCCATCAGATGCTAAAATTCCCGACTCCTTATGGAGTAGGGGAAGTGCAAGGTGACCAGACCACAGTGCAAGAATGTTACTTCAACTCGACCGAAGAGAGAGAAGCCCATAAGAGGGCAACCACCACTTATAACATTGATACTCTTGACCCAAGAGATGAAACAAAGTTGAAGAAGGGAGAGGCCGCGAAAGACGTAGAATCCATCGTCCTCAATGAGGACGAGCCGGAAAAAATCGTCCAGGTCGGTAAAGCCCTAGAGACAGGAACCAAGGAAGAGATGATAAACTTCCTCAGGAGGAGACAGAGTGTCTTCGCATGGAGTCACGCAGACATGCCTGGCATCGATCCTGAGGTGATGAGTCATAAGCTCAACGTGGCTAGAGATGCCAAGCCTATCAAACAGAGACGAAGAGTCTACTCCAGGGAGAAATACGACGTCATTCGAGAAGAGGTCAAAAAGTTGGAAGAGGCCGAGTTTATAAGAGAAGTTACCTATCCGGAGTGGCTTTCAAATGCAGTCATCGTGCCTAAGGCCAATGGGAAGTGGAGAATGTGTGTGGATTTCACTAACCTGAACAGATCTTGTCCAAAAGACAGCTATCCTTTACCTCAGATAGATCAGATGGTGGACGCGACGGCGGGACACGAGCTCATGAGCTTCATGGACGCGTATTCAGGCTATAACCAAATCTTCATGGATACTGAAGACTCTGAGAAGACAGCCTTCATTACTGACAAAGGGACGTACTGCTACAAAGTGATGCCCTTCGGTCTGAAAAATGCAGGGGCAACGTACCAACATCTTATCAATAAGATGTTCGAAGATCAAATAGGTAAGACTATGGAGGTGTATGTAGACGATATGCTAACAAAGAGCTTGAAAGCTTGCACTCACGTAGCAGAACTTGAGAAGACCTTCGATGTTATGGACTCATACAGAATGAAACTCAACCCAGCAAAGTGTGTCTTCGGAGTAGGAGCTGGAAAGTTCCTGGGATTCATCATTAACCAGAGAGGAATTGAAGCGAACCCTGATAAAATCAAGGCATTACTTGACATGAAGACTCATAGGAGTATCAAGGATGTCCAAAGACTTACGGGGAGAGTGGCCGCCCTTAACAGGTTTGTTTCTAGGGCAACGGACAAGTGTCTTCCATTCTTTAAAGTTCTAAGAAATGCCTTCCAATGGGACGAAGAGTGTGAAAAAGCCTTCAACCAACTCAAATCTTACTTGGGATCCCACTTATTGCTATCTCGACCCGTCGCAGGAGAAAAGTTGTATATGTATCTGGCAGTCTCCGAATCAGCCATCAGTGCGGCCATAATACGGGAAGACGATGGGATCCAAAGGCCTGTGTATTTCAACAGTAAAGCCCTTCAAGGGGCTGAACAGAATTACCCTCGCATGGAAAAGTTGGCCTATGCCCTGATACATGCTTCAAGAAAAATGAAGCCCTACTTCCAAGCACTCCATGGTAGTCCTCACTGACTCCCCACTAAGACAGGTCCTGCATAAACCTGAGAAATCCAGGAGGTTGATGACCTGGGCCATCGAGTTGTGGGAGTACGATCTTGCCTACCAACCTAGGACAGCCATCAAAGGGCAGGCCCTCGCAGATTTTGTTGCTGAGTTCACATGGGAAGAGGCCGAGGCAGAGAAAGGCCTGGGGGCATGGAAGAGACAAACCGTAGTGTCTTCCAAAATCAGGAAGAGACGACACCCAGTGTCTTCCGAGAGGAGGAAGAGACGACACCAAGTGTCTTCCAAAATCTGGAAGAGGTCGCATCCAAAAACGTTATGAGCAGAATTGCGGAGGACGAGGAGGATCGATATCTCTTCAGACAAGGAGTCATAATAAAAGGAGCCTTTTCATCAGATGCAGACGTCTGGAGCCTCTTCATTGATGGCTCTTCCTGCGACAGTGGAAGCGGTGCGGGGTTGATACTCTCGGCTCCGGATGGTGCGAACATTGAATACGCCCTGAGGTTCAACTTCCAGGCCTCAAACAATGAGTCCGAGTATGAGGCCATGATAGAATGTCTCTTATTGGCAATAACTCTTCGCGTAAAGCGACTCCTACTCCACAGCGACTCAAGGCTGGTTGTCAATGAAGTACTGGGGTTATATGAGGCCAAAGATGAAAGGATGGCTAAGTTGAAGAGGGTAAGAAGGTTATTAGAATATTTTGAAGAGGCAAAACTGAAGAGAGTGCCTCGACAAAGTAACAGTCACGCAGATGCATTGGTAAGGTTGGCCTCGGTAATGTAGACAGATGTTAGAAGGACCATTCCAATCGAGGTCTTGAGAAAGGCAACCGTCGAGGAAGAAGAGGAATGTAACCCGTGTCACAATTTGAACTTAAGAGAATCATGGATCGACCCCCTCGTCAGGTATATTAGAGGGGGAGAGCTACCTGAGTCCAAGCTAGAGATAAGAAAATTAAGATATAGGGCTGCCAAGTTCTCGATGATAGGAGAGGTCTTGTACAAAAAGGGATTTCTATTACCTCTCCTCAGATGTGTGCATCCCACGGAAGTTCCCCGGGTCTTACAGGAGGTTAATGAGGGTTATTTCTCAAGCCACATAGGGGGAAGACCCATGGCCAAGAGAATTATCACATAGGGGTACTGGTGGCCAATTTTGTCCAAAGACGCCGCAGCTTATGTAAAGAGGTGTGATAAATGTCAGAGATTCGCCACTATCCCTCATCAGCCCCATCAGCCTATGACGTCAATCACCTCTCCATGTCCATTTTCAGTATGGGGGATTGACTTAGTAGGACCCCTACCAAGAGCCGTCAATAACTATAGATTCTTGATAGTTGCCATAAACTACTTCTCAAAGTGGGTGGAGGCAGAGCCGATGATAACGATCACAGAGCAGAAGACCTTCCAATTTATTTGGAGGAATATCATATGCAGATATGGCCTCCCAAACACTCTCATATCGGACAATGGGACCCAATTTAAGAACTCCTCTTTAGAAAAGTATTGCCTAAGAGCAGGAATTAAGCAATTCTTCTCATCTCCTGGCCGACCTCAGGCAAATGGTCAGACCGAGGTCATAAACAGAACTATCCTGGATGGAATCAAGAAGAGGTTAAAAGATGCGAAGGTAAGATGGACTGAAGAGGTCTACGCTGTGTTATGGGCCTACAGAACCACGACAAGGACACCAACAGGAGAAACCCCATTCATGTTGGCACATGGCTCAGAGGTCGTCATACCAACGAAAGTAGGACTCCCAACTCATAGGATTCAGACCTATGACCCTGACAATAATGGGGAAGAGAGGAGGCTAGACCTAGATCTTATCGAAGAAAGAAGAGAGGACGCAGAGGTCAGACAAGCAGCCTACCAACAAAGGGCAGTGAAATTCTACAACCAGAGGGTGAAGTCAAGACCCATTGCAGTGGGAGACCTAGTGCTAAAGAAGACCCTACAGAAAGCAAATAAGCTTCACCCAAACTGGCATGGCCCCTACAAAGTGACAGAAGAGGTTGTGCCTGGCACCTACAGGCTAGAAAACCTAGAAGGAGAACCTTTCGCTAACCCATGGAATGCTGATCACCTAAAGAGATATTACATATGATGTTGCATAGAGTTTTATGTAAATGTACCATCTTATTATGAAGAGGTTATTAATAAAGATCAGTTCCCATAACTGTTCTCGCTTCATTCTTTGGTCAGAGATTAATTATGAGGATAACATCTTAGGTGATGACCTCAGACCCTTATAACACCATTCAGTGGTGACGAGGTCTGAGCTCAGACACCATAATGAGATGACCTCAGATCCTTAACATCATTAATTTGGTGAGACTAATTATGAGGATAACATCTTAGGTGAAGACCTAAGACCTTCATAACATCACTCAGTGGTGACGAGGTCTGAGCTCAGACACCATAATAGATGACCTCAGACCTTTAACATCATTAATTTGGTGAGATTAATTATAAGGATAATATCTTAGGTGATGACCTCAGACCCTCATAACACCATTCAGTGGTGACAAGGTCTGAGCTCAGACACCGTAATGAGATGACCTCAGACCGTTAACATCATTAATTTGGTGAGACTAATTATGAGGATAACATCTTAGGTGATGACCTCAGACCTTCATAACATCACTCAGTGGTGACGAGGTCTGAGCTCAGACACCATAATAGATGACCTCAGACCTTTAACATCATTAATTTGGTGAGATTAATTATGAGGATAACATCTTAGGAGATGACCTCAGACCTTCATAACATTACTCAGTGGTGACGAGGTCTGAGCTCAGACACCATAATAGATGACCTCAGACCCTTAACATCATTAATTTGGTGAGATTAATTATGAGGATAACATCTTAGGTGATGACCTCAGACCCTCATAACACCATTCAGTGGTGACGAGGTCTGAGCTCAGACACCATAATGAGATGAGCTCAGACCCTTAACATCATTAATTTGGTGAGACTAATTATGAGGATAACATCTTAGGTGATGACCTCAGACCTTCATAACATCACTCAGTGGTGATGAGGTCTGAGCTCAAACACCATAATAGATAACCTCAGACCCTTAACATCATTAATTTGGTGAGATTAATTATGAGGATAACATCTTAGGTGATGACCTCAGACCCTCATAACACCATTCAGTGGTGACGAGGTCTGAGCTCAGACACCATAATGGGATGACCTCAGACCCTTAACATCATTAATTTGGTGAGATTCATTATGAGGACAACATCTTAGGTGATGACCTCAGACCTTCATAACATCACTCAGTGGTGACGAGGTCTAAGCTCCGACACCATAGTAGATGACCTAAGACCCTTAACATCATTAATTTGGTGAGACTAATTATGGGGATAACATCTTAGGTGATGAACTCAGACCTTCATAACACCATTCAGTGGTGATGAGGTTTGAGCTCAGGACCATTGGTTGAGTTGAAACAAGACATCATTGCAAAAAGACAAGCTTAGAAAGAGGACTTCAGAGGTTGAAGCTCAGATTACAAATTTATTTTTAGCAAACACCATTACGACGAAACTAAGAATGAAAAGCATCACATGACATTCAATGAAAAGAAAGTGAAGATGGTCCTCCTCAGAGGTTGATATATATTCAGAAATAATAAGATGTTCAACGATTACAAACAAGCTCCATAATGCAATGAGTTACAAACAATGATAAAAAAAATCATCTAAGGGTTTGAAGGGGGAACGTTGACATCTTCGGCTTGATTGGTCACCTCAGCCGCATCATCATGATGGTCTGCCCCTCCAACCTCGGTGCCCTCCAACATAGCAGTCTCGGCAGGAGCGACAATCTCTTCCTCAACCTCCTGAAGAGCCTGGGCAAACTGAGGATCAGCAAAGCCGAGACCAACAAAATCAGAGGCCTTCAAAGTGTCGGCCTCTCTCTCCCTGACGTCAGCCCATTTAATAGTGGCTTTGATACCACTTTCAAGGTATTCAAAGCCGAAGCCCATGAACTCATCAGAGGACTTATAGTCAACAATTATCTTCTCGGAGGCGTCATGAAGGGCGGACCTGACAGCTGAGTTGACTTTCTGCTGCAGAGTGTCGTCCTTAGCCTTCAGAGCTGTAGCGTGATCCTTGTCGAGCTGGGAGATATCCTTCTCCAACCCCTTCACCTTTTTCTCAGAATCCTTCAGCTCCGATTTGAGATGGTCAATCTCTGCGTTCAGAGTGCTCTGGACTTTCTCGGCCTCTTGCCCCTTTTGGATGAGGGGCAATTTCCTTAGAGTCCAATTGGATAAGTGGTGCATAGCTGCCAGACCCTATATATTTTGTGATAATAAGTGAGCTGGAGAACAATCAGATGTTGCACTTGGGTGAAGAACAATCAGAAAGATCAAGTCATACCTTAATGGATCTGTGAATGCCGAACTCAACCAACAGTGGGGTGTCCAGTGACCTGAAGAAGCATTTGTCAGCCTCGGCCATTGTAGAGCCGAAGGCATCTAAGGCCTGAAGACTGTGGCCGACTATGCTATCAGTTATTTTCAACTGATCTAGACGAGCCGACAGGGAGTCAACTGAAGAGATGGGGATGGCAGCGTCAGCAGTCTTCTTCTTCGGCCTCTGATCCTCAGGGGCATGACCTTCTGGAGCCCTTTTCTTTGTGGCTGGGGGCTTAGAGGCAGAGGGAGCTGGGGGAGGGGCATTAAGGTCTGCTTTCTTGGAAAGTCTCATCAAGCTGGGTGCAACCATCTCCCAAAGCTCGTCCGAAATATCCTGTGGTCGCTCTGCAAAAAATTAGTAGATCTGAGTTAGATAAGCAGATATGAGTAAACTCAGAGGTTAAACTTAAAAAACAAAAATTCTTACCAAGATCGGCAAGGGGACTTCCACCTAGACCTGTCCCAGAGAGGTAGTGGGGAGTCATCAAGTGCTCGAACCTGACGAACAGACCATGTACCCCCTGATCTTTAAGGGCTTTCACCTTCTGAAGGTTCGATGGGCTCAGACCAGGGTCAGCCCTCGCAGACATTGTGACTTTACCCCACCTTAGGGGCATCCTCGGCTCTAGAATAGATGAGGGAACAGATGGGCCAAATTCCCATAGCCTAGAAGCAAAGAAATACCGAGGCTTCCAGTTATGGTTGGAAGTCTGAGTTACATGAAGCATTTTCTTCTCAGGCTTCCGAGCTACAAAATGGTAGTAGCTCGGACGATTTTTGGCCGAGAAAGGGACATAGGAATCTACGAAGACCTGAACTGGAAGGTCTGAGTGGTGGACAGCCTTCCATAGGACTATGGCCTCTATTATGACTCTCCAGGCATTAGGGGATAGTTGAGAGGGGGCCAAATTGATATAAGAAAGGATGGATTTGATAATGGGGTGAATGGGCAGACGAAAACCCAACTTGAACATCTGCTCGTATAGGCAGATCTCGCCGTCTCGGCCATGATAAGCCCTCTCCTCCCTCAGTGGTCTCCTAAGCTTTATTGAGGGACTGATAGAATACAGATATCTGAAGCATAGAAGGTCTCAGTAATATTACTCTCGATCTCGGTCGCCTCAGAGACATCAACATCGCTCTTAGCCTCATCATCATCATCCAACTCAATGTCGGTCGGAGCAGATGTTGATGGGTTACTCAGGAACCTCTGAGCGAACTTGACACTAGTGAAGGCCGACAGAGGAATGGAGTCAAGTGGTGGTGGTATAGACACACTTGGCTCAACAATTTCAACCTCTGAGGAAGAGGCTGAGGTGCTTGAGCTATTATGGGACGAGGCTCGGCTGGAGACCTCGGCCTGATCAGGCCGAGGTGTGAAGTCCATGGCCTCTTGAAAGGAATCCACAGACATGGGGTCTGAGGTAGAAGATTCAGACTCAGACATCGGTATGGGATCAGCAGGAACCTCTGTCTGATAGAAAAACTCTGGGGGATCAGGATATATCACCTTCAGAGGTGGTGGAAATATGGGTTTAATGGGAAACTCTTGTGACCTACGAGCCTCCTCCTGTGCTCTTTCTATTTGTCTAATCCTTTCTAAAGTCTTCTCTATAAGGGAGAGGAACTCCTCAAGAAGCTGATATAAGGGTCTGAGCATCAGAGGATGACACTACACTTAGGAGGCTTCCTAAAACTACAAACAAGATTGGCAAGTGAAGTAAAGCAGTAAAAGATCAAACTACCTATATGTGGCAAGAATTGTTCGCCTGAAATAATGGTGATCTCGTCGAGAAACTTAGAAACTCGCCGAAAAATTCGAAAATAAGGAGACTGGTAGGAAAAATGAAGGAAAAAGTATGGCGAAGGTTACCTGAGGATGAAATAGTAAGGAGGAGACGAGAAGACGCTAGAAAACTGTAATACCCCGTATTTCTGAATATTTTATTTAATTAAATTGGAGAATTAAATGAGAAAATACAGCTTAATTTAAATTACGTAAGAGGAGTAATTTAATGGGATTTATTAAAATTGTAATTTTGGAATATCAATCGGGAGATAGTTACCGATTTATATTGCCTCATTATATTTACTTAGTGCGAGTGGTAAATAGTTACTTAACGCGTGTAGACCGTGTTGGGGTGAGAACAAGTAATATTTTTAAGTGACTCAAATGATAATTTAGAGGTCACAGATGAGTCCGAAAGGGTCAAATTAGTCAAAATAGTATACCCGGGGGTACTAGTTGAGTCCCAGGGTAATTTTGGACTAAATCGGGACCGTTCGGGGACATTTTGGTCTTTTAACATGAGAGGGTATGGAGACCTACGAAATTGAGAGCTTTATATCAGCCGTATGATAGAGGGATTAGGGTTAGAAAACCCATGAAAACACACCATAGCCATTAGAGATAAGAGAGAAACCATTCTCAAGGCAAAAGGAAGAATTGGGAAGGATTCAAAGGAGATTTTCACTATCAACTTGTTGGGGAAGAAGGATTGAAGGATGAAGTTCATCAATCATCAACAACAACCACGAAATCAGACCTTACTGATCATAAGGAAAGTTATTTATTGCAAAAATTATAAAGTTATAATACCCATGTGTAGGGTTTTTGAATAGTTTTGTTTAAATCATTATCTTGATTGGAGAAAGATGATATTTATAAATGTTGGGATAGGAATCGCATGTAGAATGATTTACCTTATGTAGAGGATTAAGATTCAGATTAGACTTGATGATTTTTCGGATTAAAATCTGGATTTTGAATGATAATATAGGAAGAACACCATAACTAGGGTTTCAAGAAATTTTGGGTTTAATTCACTAATTCTTTAAAGGAATTGGAGTTTGTGATGTATGTGTCATGTTAGAAATTGTCCTAGTATACGTGAAAACATATTAGGATCATTGGGTCGAAGTTTGGTGGACTATAATGGAGTTTGAAGATTTGTTAATGGAGGAAAAGATTAACGAAGAAGACGAACTGCGTCTGTCCCTGTTCGATCGATCGATCGATCTCGAACTATCGATCGATCGACTATGTCGATCGATCGAACCCAACAGTCGATCGATCGATGCAAGCTGTTTCCCGAATTTTTTGTGTGTGTTTAATTCTTCGTTGATTTGCGGGAATGAATGAGTATCCTAGGATTTACATTATACTTATATGGGAGTGAGAATAAGACCAGTAGGTATACTATTGGGGTCCGATAAGGCCATTGGGTGTAGGGCTTGGATTACGGACCGACGAGAATAATCCGATTTAGTAGAGTATCGGGGACTTCGGAAATTGAGTTACGAGGCGAAGTAAATTCAATTTAAGTAATAGACTAGTAGGGTAAGAAATAACTACTGAGATTATATATAAGGGGTAACTAGGACCCTTAGAGTTGTGTGAATACTCAAATAAATGCGATTAATGAGATAAATCGTAAAGCGAATATTTTACGGTAGATATATGAGATTAAAATATTACGTACGTATATAATTAATAGGTCGGGCGTGTACCTACTGAATTATGTGATCTTTTAGGTCGAGAGATTTATACCTAAATTAATTATGTTAGGGTCGATGAGACATTCCGAACTAACATAAAGTTATTACATATTTGGGGTCGATGAGAAATGCCGAACCAAACCTTGAACTGGTGTCGTGATGAAAGAGTCCTGAACCAGAATATGTGTATATATATATTTTTAAAAATAGTTGGGGTCGATGGATAATTCCGAACCAACTCTCACTTGGGGTCGATGTATCATTCCGAACCAATTCTTACCTTGGGGTCGATGAATCATTCCGAACCAAGAGTCCTTTACGTGTATAAAAAGGGCAAAATAGTAATGACTGATATTTAGTATATATTGTGTGTAAAATATATATACTTGATGATATTCTAGTTCTGTGTATTAGTAGATTGATATATATTATGTATTTAAAGATACATACTGAATTGGTAAGTTAAGTAGTGAAACTTAATTACGAAATGCACCTTTAGATAGAGAAAATCTAATTAGTAATTCAAGTAGCGAAACTTAATTACACAAGTGGGAAGTTAACAATTGTGAGAATTGTAGTAATTTTAGTAGTGAAACTAAATGAGAAGTCTTAAAAAATAACATAGATGAAATGTTACTTGAGAATTAATTAACATACGCGAGATGTTAGTGAAACGGTTGTACTGTATGGGCGGTATTGAAACTTGGGTACAGATAAGTTCAGTTGACTACTTTGGTTTTAGTTAGCTTGGGAGGTATGGCTAGATAAACTAAGTGTAGAACGTTAGGTGTGCACACAAGATGAGGGTTGAGTTAACTCAAGAGAGTGTACGAGAACCTAACATGTGTAATCAATAACCGCATCTTATATTGTGATAAACGCTTGTTAAATATTTTCAAAATGTTTTGAGTACTAACTCTTGATATAAAATATTTTCAAAACCTTTTAGGTGTCCAGTCACAGGGACGCCATGTATGATGATTCCATTCCAGATACTCGGAGCTGTAGCACAGTGGATGCTTACTGGATTTTGACTAGACGATATCTCTCATTCAGATCTAGTACAGGATCTCACACAATTCTATGTATGGACTTGTGGTCCGGTATTAGTCTCAGATGTTAGTTTCAGACTAGTGGTTATTCTATTGTTGTTCGGGATTTTTGCCGATGGTTTATTCGGTAATACTTTTGTTCTGTTGTACTTTTACTTTGTTGTTTGAATTATAGTACATGATTATTTGTACTTTATTCCGCATGGTTGATTTATCTGTTTTAAGAAAGTTAAAATTTGGCACCGGTCTAATTTTACTTAGGGGATTAGTAATTAAAAAGTTTTCGACAGTGATGCTAAGAATGAACCATTTGAGAAACCTGTTTTAATTTAATAAAGGCCTGATCACCCGATGTTTAATTAGGCGGGGTGTCACAGATGGTATCAGAGCATCAGGTTCTAGTGTCCATAGGATCTGTACGGCTTACTACGTTTTCAGCGTATCGTTTGATTGATATAGAGCCCTATCTTAGGATTGTTGTACTCCCCTACGTACGTAGTTACGATCTCCTGCTGTTTAGTAGATGTAGTGTTACATATACGAGTTCGATTGGGCATGGTACGTCAAACATGGCGGTAGAATCAATATTGGCGTTAGAAGGATTGCAGGAGGGAGGAGCTCAGCATGAAGCCTAGAGCGTTCAAAGATGGAAATCATAGGAGAGATGACCGTTGTTGAGGTCACTCATACTGTGAAATGGAAGTAGATGCTACAAGGGTTGTTGAGGCATAACAGGCATTTTTCAAGTGTCGCGACGGCAAAGGGGGATGCTAATCTAGACCCGCCCAATGTAGTGATAGTGGGAGGGAGTCTGCAGAAATTTTTAATGAGAAAGAGCGGTAAAATGAGATAAAACGGCGACTGCGCATGTTAACTAATGGAAGTAGTGTGTCCAGAGGTTTCGGCATTTAGGGATAGAGTAGATATACCCAAAAATGAAAATTTGAGTAAATTTTTGAGGCAACGTGGCGGGGATACAAATCACCGCATCCAGACCGAGGGTCCGTATACAAATAGAGAGACCTTACGTATAGTATAACCGCAAAGTTCTCTAATGTTGATTCAGAAGCAAAGAAAATGGAAATACCGTAACCCATCACGTGAAAACCTAGTAGAGGCAAACCGTGAGAAAGAAATTTATCCGTTGAAGTGAACTTGTACCGATGAGATATGTATAAGGGAAGTAGAGCCCTTGTGAGAAGGGACTCTCGAGTTGTAGTTCGCAATTTTGGTAAAACTCTTCTTGGACGACTTATGTATATGAAGGCAGTATGGTACTTCTTACAAGGTTGGGGTAAATGATCCTAGGGAGGGCGAAGTTAAGAGAGTTTAAAGATTTAGTCAAAGAGTAAGACTGAATGTAATGGGGCTGGTGCAAGCCATAAGTGGAAATCCACTAGGGGATTTAATGATTAGACTCTAAGTCAGGACTATTAAGTCCCATAGTGCGTTCCTCTTGGACAGCAGAACTAAGGGAACCAGAATGATAGTGTTCAGGATCGAGACTACCAAGTCTGAGAGGAGGGGTGCCCAAACCGGTCAGTATGGCCTGGAGTCAGGAATTTTTGAAAAGATGTCTAGTGTGGATTCTAGGGCCACGCATTTTATTTTAGCTTGAAGTTATTTGAAGAAATAATAACTCCAATAACTTTTGCATTCCGGAGAGGACAAGCGTGTTATGTCCGGAAACCATCTGAACCACCAGAGCGATGGATAAGGAAGTATATGGGTTTTAGCCTCGAGTGAATGAGGTATGTGATGATACCTCACCTGAAAGAGGGTCGAGTTGTCATTATTCATCAATAGGTGAGAGACTTCAGAGATTATGAACATCTCATAGTAACTGATTCCGGTGTGTAGGAACCTAAATGATGTGAGTCAATGTATGTCGTATGACTGCTGAGCGGAGACATCGAGCTCGCTGTTGTGCTAAGGACTTAGTGATAGTATAAGCGCAGTGCCACTTGACTCCTTTAGAAATATTGGAGTATGGTTGCACATATTGTCGAGGAATGGAATTTGAGTATCTTGACTATGTGTTGTTCCGACAATGCTCCGTAAGAATGCATGGGGAGAAGTCCCTTGTTTAAGTTCGGTTGCGAAAGGGGATACAACTGAAATTTTTATGCACGACAGGAGAAGAGACATTGTTAGATGCTAGGGCATCAGTGGAGCCGGTAGTGTTGCGGAGAAACACTGAAAGGCTTACCTCACCACGAAGGGATAAGTGGGACTTTGTGGGCAAGGATTTGATTTTTGGTCTATAGGGTATTGAGAATACCCACAAGATTGTAGTCACGTCGTGTAGACTAGGCTAGAGTTGAAGAAAAGCATGTTACGGGTGCGACATTTGCAATGTTTTTGCAAATGTACCCGGAGAAAAGGGTGTATGGGCGCCCTAATCAATTGGATTCCTTAGACATCCGAGATAGAGGGATGCGGAAAATTATTTTGTACGCCGGTGGGGAAATTAGGAGACAAGTCGTATCTAAGAAATGGGTTGAACGTCATGGGAGATAGACGATGATCCAAGATTATATGTGCTGAGAGATCTAACTCACCCTATGGGATGAAAGTCGGTGGGAAACCGTTCAAAAGTTATCTCTTGAATTGGGAGGCCTAACTGTTGTGAAGAAGTGATATAAGGTGTTACTCAACTGAGTGTTGAGAGTGACTTACGTGTTACTAAAATGTTGATAAGTGGGAAGCAATGTTGAGGAGAGACATAGTGAGATTTTCTCCAGACACACCTCTAGTTAATAGAGCGAGATGGACTCGAAATGAGCAACTGGAATGTGGTTGTGAACCTACATTTCCATCCAATGATGGAATGAGGAGACAAACTTATAAATTATTGATGGGTTGTGAACATCATAATTAAGCCAACATTTCGTTGGGGTAGAGAAATGGGGTGACTGAGATTGATTAGTATGTAGTTGAAAAGGGAGAGTGCACAAGTGCACGATGCCGCTCTACATGATTGTGAATTAGGGTGAAATCCTAAAATTCCACCCTGTGAGAGATGGTCAGGAAGGAATAAAGATAAAATTTTATTTTGAGTATGTTGTGTTACCTACGACTCAATGTTAGTGAGAAAGAATGATGATACGCCCTTATGATAGTGGAATTTTGGAGAAGCCCACTGATCAATTCATAGGTTGAATGTATGCCTATAAGAGCATATTTATAGGTAGAGTGAGTGCCTATATGGACTGTACATGAGGATTAGGTTCGTGGGTATCGATTACGAACAATACATGTACTTTGAGGTGTGGTTCGAGGAGACATTTCGAACTTTTAGTCCTTAACTCGTGATATGAGGACATTCTATTGGGGTGTGACATTTTAGGGTATATGAAATGTGGAATATATGGCTCAAAAATTGTCTACCCATGTGCGATGAGATATATTTACATATATTGGTGCTCGAGATGTGATTCCGAGACAAGTAATTAATCACTATTGGTGATCGAGGTGGAATTCCGAGCCAATAACCCCAAAAGTGTTATAGAAGGGGGGTGATTATAAAATAAGTGTTGATAGTATATGTTATGTGTACGATATATATACCTATTGATTTTTCCTACTTATGTGCGATAGTAAGTGTGCTTAATCTCTGTATTGGGGTCGATGATGTTCCGGACCAATACATGAGGGATCGATTTGGGGTCGATGATTTTTCCGAACCAAATCGATGATAAATATTGGTATCGACGGAAGGTCTGAACTGACATGTGCATTACATTTACCTTGGGGTCGAAGGATTCCCGAACCAATGTAAATGATAGGATTATTGGGGCCGATGATTTTTGCCGGACCAATTTTCCTTAAAGTATATATTGTGTGTGAAATATATACCTTATAATATTCTACTTATGAGTGATAGTAGACACTTAGATGTTATATAGATATATACATCGAATGGGTAAATTAAGTAGGGAGAAACTTAATTTCAAGAATTAACGTTGGATTGGGAAAACCTATGGAGAAATTAAGTAGTGAGACTTAATTATGATATATGCGGCATGGCTAACAAGCGATAAAAATTTATAATGAAGCAAGGCATGTACTTGGGACGACTGTTAGGATGTTATGATTTGGTATTGGGTATTAGAGGATGCAATTATATCTAGGGTCCTTAGCCTTAATACTAGCCTTATCCTAATTTCGAGGACGAAATTCCTTTGCAAGGGGGGAAGTCTGTAATACCCCGTATTTCTGAATATTTTATTTAATTAAATTGGAGAATTAAATGAGAAAATACAGCTTAATTTAAATTACGTAAGAGGAGTAATTTAATGGGATTTATTAAAATTGTAATTTTGGAATATCAATCGGGAGATAGTTACCGATTTATATTGCCTCATTATATTTACTTAGCGCGAGTGGTAAATAGTTACTTAACGCGTGTAGACCGTGTTGGGGTGAGAACAAGTAATATTTTTAAGTGACTCAAATGATAATTTAGAGGGCACAGATGAGTCCGAAAGGGTCAAATTAGTCAAAATAGTATACCCGGGGGTACTAGTTGAGTCCCAGGGTAATTTTGGACTAAATCGGGACCGTTCGGGGGCATTTTGGTCTTTTAACATGAGAGGGTATGGAGACCTACGAAATTGAGAGCTTTATATCAGCCGTATGATAGAGGGGTTAGGGTTAGAAAACCCATGAAAACACACCATATCCATTAGAGATAAGAGAGAAACCATTTTCAAGGCAAAAGGAAGAATTGGGAAGGATTCAAAGGAGATTTTCACTATCAACTTGTTGGGGAATAAGGATTGAGGGATGAAGTTCATCAATCATCAACAACAACCACGAAATCAGACCCTACTGATCATAAGGCAATTTGTTTATTGCAAAATTATAAAGTTATAATACCTATGTGTAGGGTTTTTGAATAGTTTTGTTTAAATCATTATCTTGATTGGAGAAAGATGATATTTATACATGTTGGGAAAGGAATCGCATGTACAATGATTTACCTTATGTAGAGGATTAAGATTCAGATTAGACTTGATGATTTTTCAGATTAAAATCTGGATTTTGAATGATAATATAGGAAGAACACCATAACCAGGGTTTCAAGAAATTTTGGGTTTAATTCACTAATTCTTTAAAGGAATATGAGTTTGTGATGTATGAGTCACGTTAGAAATTGTCCTAGTATACGTGAAAACATATTAGGATCATTCGGTCGAAGTTTGGTGGACTATAATGGAGTTTGAAGATTTGTTAATGGAGGAAAATATTAACGAAGAAGACGAACTGCGTCTGTCCCTGTTCGATCGATCGATCGATCTCGAACTATCGATCGATCGATCGATCTCGAACTATCGATCGATCGAACCCAGCAGTCGATCGATCGATGCAAGCTGTTCCCCGAATTTTTTTTGTGTGTTTAATTCTTTGTTGATTTTCGGGAATGAATGAGTATCCTAGGATTTACATTATACTTATATGGGAGTGAGAATAAGACCAGTAGGTATACTATTAGGGTCCGATAAGGCCATTGGGTGTAGGGCTTAGATTACGGACCGACGAGAATAATCCGATTTAGTAGAGTATCGGGGACTTCGGAAATTGAGTTACAAGGCGAAGTAAATTCAATTTAAGTAATAGACCAGTAGGGTAAGAAATAACTACTGAAATTATATGTAAGGGGTAACTAGGACCCTTAGAGTTGTGTGAATACTCAAATAAATGCGATTAATGAGATAAATCGTAAAGCGAATATTGTATAGTAGATATATGAGATTAAAATATTACGTATGTATATAATTAATAGGTCGGGCGTGTACCTACTGAATTATGTGATCTTTTAGGTCGAGAGATTTATACCTAAATTAATTATGTTAGGGTCGATGAGACATTCCGAACTAACATAAAGTTATTATATGTTTGGGGTCGATGAGAAATGCCGAACCAAACCTTGAATTGGTGTCGCGATGAAAGAGTCCTGAACCAGAATATGTGTATATATATATTTTTAAAAATAGTTGGGGTCGATGGATAATTCTGAACCAACTCTCACTTGGAGTCGATGTATCATTCCGAACCAATTCTTACCTTGGGGTCGATGAATCATTCCGAACCAAGAGTCCTTTACGTGTATAAAAAGGGCAAAATAGTAATGACTGATATTTAGTATATATTGTGTGTAAAATATATATACTTGATGATATTCTACTTCTGTGTATTAGTAGATTGATATATATTATGTATTTAAAGATACATACTGAATTGGTAAGTTAAGTAGTGAAACTTAATTACGAAATGCACCTTTAGATAGAGAAAATCTAATTAGTAATTCAAGTAGCGAAACTTAATTACACAAGTGGGAAGTTAACAATTGTGAGAATTGTAGTAATTTTAGCAGTGAAACTAAATGAGAAGTCTTAAAAAATAACATAGATGAAATGTTACTTGAGAATTAATTAACATACGCGAGATGTTAGTGAAACGGTTGTACTGTATGGGCCGTACTGGAACTTGGGTACAGATAAGTTCAGTTGACTACTTTGGTTTTAGTTAGCTTGGGAGGTATGGCTAGATAAACTAAGTGTAGAACGTTAGGTGTGCACAAAAGATGAGGGGTGAGTTAACTCAAGAGAGTGTACGAGAACCTAACATGTGTAATCAATAACCGCATCTTATATTGTGATAAACGCTTGTTAAATATTTTCAAAATATTTTGAGTACTAACTCTTGATATAAAATATTTTCAAAACCTTTTAGGTGTCCAGCCACAGGGACGCCATGTATGATGATTCCATTCCAGAGACTCGGAGCTGTAGCACAGTGGATGCTTATAGGATTTTGACTAGACGATATCTCTCATTCAGATCTAGTACAGGATCTCACACTATTCTATGTATGGACTTGTGGTCCGGTATTAGTCTCAGATGTTAGTTTCAGACTAGTGGTTATTCTATTGTTGTTCGGGATTTTAGCCGATGGTTTATTCGGTAATACTTTTGTCCTGTTGTACTTTTACTTTGTTGTTTGAATTATAGTACATGATTATTTGTACTTTATTCCGCATGGTTGATTTATCTATTTTAAGAAAGATAAAATTTGGCACCTGTTTAATTTTACTTAGGGGATTAGTAATTAAAAAGTTTTCGACAGTGATGCTAAGAATGAACCATTTGAGAAACCTGTTTTAATTTAATAAAGGCCTGATCACCAGATGTTTAATTAGGCGGGGTGTCTCAAAAACCACCTTCCAAAAGCTTCAGCAAGGATATTTCTAGAGAGAGAAAGCTGCAGGAACGAGTTGGCTGGAAATGAGAGAAGTAATGAAGAAAGAAGGGAAATAGGGTTCAAAACCCTTAAATATACAGGCGCAATTCCCAAGGCCCATCATTGCCTTGGGAACCCCAAAGGGCGGCTAACAGGGAAGCAACCAATGATTAGAGCATTGGAGAGGGCGGTAGACTGGGAGAAGGAAAGGTTTTGAAGAGCACACGCCCACCTAGAAAGCATACTTCAGTATTGGATAAGTGTCAAACAAATATTGGCACATATTGTAATAGATAGGCCTCGGAGGTGTGATAAACCCCTAGTCACCTGCTCCCACATATGACTAAGGGCTGGGGGGTGATTGATGTGCCCAAGTGTGACCTCGGCCCAGAGGCACCAACCTCGGCCGAGATTATGGCCGAAGTTGGACGTCTTGGACACGGGATACCAGCCCTCGGCCATAGTAAGGTCGGCCCAGGCCGACACTACCGTGAGCTTATCCAAGGGACATAACAAGGATCAGCAGCATTTGTGTATACCTTAGAATGGCAACCTTGGCCAGACATAAGCCGAGCTTACATAAAGCCACTAGAAACCTCATCAAGACATTAGTCGATACTCCAAACACCCCAGCTCAACCTCATCTCAGGCCGACCTCGTCCATTATCTCGGCTGGGGTTAGGCTGAGACCTCCATGGAATACTCGGACCGAATAAGTACCTAGACTTACCAACCTCAGCCTCTCCTAGGCCGAGGTCATACACCAGGTGCGATAGCCGAGCATCTGCTGACATTTGGATAAGGGCACGTGGACACAAATCAGTTATAACAAGATTATTCCCCACACGTGGGGAGAATACTGCATCTGAGAACGTGTGTGCTCGCATTCAAATGATCAAATTATATATTAATCACTTTTAACCCAAACAAACCCTAAACATGCAACTAGGTGTGATTGAAACAATATGAAATCATGCAAGAGTTTTCAAACACACATAATTGAGGAAAAATTCCCCACAGGGGAAAAACCATTTATTTTCACTATAATTTGTAAGAAAACGGCTTACAATCGGATTACAATGAAAATACAAGTTGACTAAGAATTACCCTCAGGTATCGGATTCTGTAGTCGCGACTGGAATTATCCCTTTCCAGTAGGGCTGCAATGGAGAAGAAGAACGGTCTCCTCCACAAGGGTTGAACTACAAAAACTGCGTTCCTGGGTTACCAAAAGGATTCACAAATGTATGGAATTTGTGTGAATCAAAATACCTAGAGTATTGGTACTCAATAGGTGAAGACTTAGGGCTTTCTTTACTCTGGAAATTGTGTAAATAAATCTTAGAAAAACCACTTCCCGTAGTGGGATTAAATAGGAGAACTTGAGCCCTAAAATTCGGAACATGATCTGAACACGATCTGTTTGAAATTATCCTCGTCGGATCGGTCCGGTCTCTTTAGGCGGATCGGTCCGGTGACATCGGATCGGTTCCTTTTTGAAGGCGGATCGATCCGGTTGGCATCGGATCGGTTCGTCTTTTTAGCTTCATCGGTTCACTATGGATCGGGGGTACACTGGCCTCTCCTCAGCAGGCGGATCGGTCCGATCTCTTTAGGAGGATCGGTCCGTATGAACCGGATCGGTTCTTTTATCTGGGCCGAATCGGTCCGGTCTGTTCCCTGATTCCTTTTTTGCCTTTGATATTCGGATTCCGTTGATGAGCGTATGATTCTTGAATTTTCTCAACGGTGTAACAGCGTACGACATATAAAATGCTAATGGACAAAAATGTCCTTACAAATCTCCCCCTATGTCTATGCCGGTACAAACATAAAAACAAACATCCGAATTATCAAAATAAAAATGCCTATACAAATCTACCCTTCCATGAACCCAAAACTGAAAGAGTACAAGTGAATAAGACTGCATCGTTTTATCTTCAAATCTTCAGGAATCTCAACGCTTTGCTTATCAGGATGTGCAATACAATGATAATCCATGTAGTACCTACACACATGAGAAAAAGCAAAATACCACGTGACATATCGAGTTTGAAGTGAGATAAACATATATACCAATTTATGAACAAACTCAAACTTTCAAAACTCCCCCATAATAAGATAATTCATTCTCCCCCTTTTTATGATGTCCCCAAATAGACAAATGAGAGAAATAAATCAAATAAGCAAGAGCGGGGTGTCACACGGATAATATCACACCATGAATGAACACAAAGTAACCAAGTCGATGATAGCGTAAATGAAGTGGTGTGATCAAATTCGATAAGAAAATCAAAGCATACAAACATGACATATGTGCACGATGAATATTGGATATTCCTAGCGAATGAACTCAAATGCTTCCTTTGGTGAAAAAGAATGACAGTATAAGATATTGACTCAATCAAATCAACAAATCAAAGCTCAAAATGATTTTCACACCAATAACGTCCAAAATGATTTTATGCTTTTTCAGGACTTTCAAGGAAGTGCAAACCCGTTTATATTCTCCAACAAACTCCCTCAGATATTATTTTGAATAGAGGCATTCTAAATTCTCAAACTTTGGAGAATTGATGGTGAAACCTAAGTGGCCCATATTTGGCATGAAGTGCTTTTTATTGCCTTTAATTTTTTCGGGCTCTTTTAACCTCTTTGGACCTCGGATATTAAAATTCCTCCATTTTTAGGTCCCTTTTAACGGTGGCTTTTGCACAAAGGATAGATAATGACCTTTCGCAGCCCCTCTCCGTTATACAAAAACACACAGTCTCACCAAAACGGTTTTTACATGCATTCCAATCTTGTCAAGTTTTATCGCATATTGTACATTGTATAGACAGAATTGAGATGGAAACACTCAAGCCAATATGAGATAGACAAGTGCAATAATCAAATATAGTCGTGCATGTGTGCAATAAAGGATATATGAGTCAAACATGTAGGAAGATATCACTAATTACATCTCAAAGACTCCATACTAAGTAAAGCACATGGATGAAATGATGTAGCGTCTCAAATCTCTATCAAACAGTCACATGGAGAAATGGAATGAAGTTGTGACTTGGCTATCTTAAATGCTTATCCATAAAAGAAGCAAAAAAAAACAATCTTTTTGGTCTTTTTCAAAATTTTGATTAAAATAAAATCTTTTTGTGCTTTTTCTAAAAATTTTCTTAAAGGAAAATCTTTTTGTATTTTTTCAAAAGAAATATAAACAACAAAAAGAATAAATACAAGCTGTACAACTAAGCAATGGTACATATAAACAGACTAGCAATAGGAAGCATATGATATGAACATGAAGAAGCATCCTATACTAGACATAGACCAACCCCTCAGTCAACTGTGCAAATCCCCAAAGACTTCCTAAGACTCTTAAATCTAAGGGCATCTAAAGGTTTCGTGAAAATGTCGGCTAACTGACGGTCGGTGGGAACAAAACTCAGGGATACAGTGTTCTCCTCAACTAACTGACGAATAAAGTGCTCACGTATCCTGATGTGTTTTGTGCCCGAATGCTGGACGGGATTACGGGATATGTGTATCACGTTCGTGTTATCACAAGAAATGATCATGGTGTCTTGTGAAATCCCATAATCCTCCAACATTTGCTTCATCCACAAGAGTTGTGTGCAACAACTCCGTGCGGCTATGTACTCAGCCTCCGCAGTGGACAAAGAGATGGAATTTTGCTTCTTGCTCAGCCAGGAGACAAGAGCTGAACCAAAATAGAAACACCCACCAGAAGTGCTTCTACATCCATCTACATCCCCAGCCCAATCGGCATCCGAATAGGCGGACAAACGGTCATCGGTATCAAAGGAATACCAAATCCCGTATGAGAGAGTCCCACTCACGTATTTAATAATACGTTTTAGAGCAAGTAAATACGACTCTTTTGGGGACGCCTGATATCGCGCACAAACTCCAACACTAAAGGCGATGTCGGGACGACTGGCAGTCAAATAGAGAAGACTACCTATCATACTCTGATATAAGGTTTGCTCTACGTCCATGCCTGAAGTGTCCTTACTAAGCTTGGTAGTGGTACTCATAGGTGTACGTGCATGCCTAGCGGAGTCTAAACCAAATTTCTTCACTAGGTCTCTAGCATACTTGGATTGGGAGATGAATATCCCATCCTCTAGCTGACGAACCTGGAGACCAAGGAAGAATGTAAGCTCACCAACCATACTCATCTCAAACTCACTTTTCATTTCCTCCTCAAAGTGGTGAGCATGCTGGGAGCATGTGGATCCAAAGACTACGTCGTCCACATAGACCTGGGCAACCAAAATAGCACCGTCATCTCTCCTGACAAACAACGTCATATCTACTCCCCCTCTCTTGAAGCCACGAGCTAAGAGATAGGAAGTAAGCCTCTCGTACCAAGCACGAGGTGCTTGCTTCAAACCATACAAGGCTTTTCTAAGATAGTAGACGTGCTCTGGGTGCTGAGGGTCTTCAAACCCTTTTGGTTGTTCCACATAAACCTCCTCCTGTAGAATGCCATTCAGAAAGGCACTCTTAACATCCATCTGATATACCTTGAAGTGCAGATGACATGCGATGGCGAGCAGAAGACGGACGGACTCAAGCCTCGCAACATGAGAAAATGTCTCCCCAAAGTCTACACCCTCTATCTGTGTGTAGCCTTGAGCGACCAACCTAGCCTTATTTCTGATTATGGTACCATTTTCATCCATTTTATTCTTAAAAATCCACCGGGTACCTATCACATTAGTTTCACTAGGTCGGGGGACAAGTTCCCAGACATCATTCTTTTTAAACTGAAGCAACTCATCCTGCATAGCAGATATCCAATGTTCATCCTTGAGTGCTTCTTTATGGTTCTTGGGCTCGACTTTGGACGTGTAGCAAAGATGGCTAACAACGTTCTCTAGCTGAGCACAATTCTTGACCCCTAGAGCGGGATCGCCAATAATGGCAGACGGGTCATGACTCTTGCAAACCCAAGCAGGTGTGTCCCCTAACACAGGAGTAGGGTCCACAAAGTGTGAGAGAGGAACAGGTAAATCACTGTCAGAACAATCCTCATCCTCACACTGAAGGTTAGGATCAATAATCGTCAAAGGTTCGTCATCTTGCACGGTGACGTTTATTGATTCCATAACCTTAGAGCTCTTCAGGTTAAAAACTCGGTACGCTCTGCTCGTCGATGAATATACTAGAAATATTCCCTCGTCGTTCCGGGAGTCGAACTTTCCTAATTGCTCTCTATCCCGTAGGATGTAGCAATTACTCCCAAAAACACGAAAATATGCCAGGTTGGGCTTCTTGCCAGTCCACAACTCATAAGGAGTCTGAAGTGTGTGTGGACGCAAATACACCCTATTCACCGTGTGGCATGCATTAGACACTGCCTCTGCCCAAAATCTCCTAGAAGTTTTACGACCTGGAAGCATAGATCTAGCCATCTCTTGGATCGTTCTATTCTTTCTCTCAATAATCCCATTTTGCTGAGGAGTTCTCACAGCAGAAAACTCATGTTTGATCCCGAGGCTATCACAGTAAAGGTCTACCTTTGCTTCTGTGAATTCAGTGCCATTTTCACTACGCATCCTGTTAATAGTGACACCGTGTTGATTTTGCAGGACATGGCACTTGGTCGTTAAAAAATCTACAGCATCAGATTTATCTCTCAGAAAACCTACAATGGAGTACCTGGAGAAATCATCTACCATCACGAGGATGTACCTCTTACCACCTAGACTCTAAGTACGAGTGGGACCCATAAGATCCATGTGAATCAACTCAAGAACACGAGAGGTGGTAATGGAGTGCAACTTCCTATGAGGACTACGAATTTGTTTTCCCAACTGACAGGGTCCACAAACGGTTGAAGTTGATTTTCCAAGAGATGGTAAGCCACGTACTAGGTCCTTTTTAGCTAAGCGATTGAGATCTCTTACATTCACGTGACCTAGACGTTGGTGCCACAGATCCATAGGAGTGATCGTGGCGCTGTTGCAGACAAGTGAGGATTTGGGCTCAGTCCAATAGCAATTATCCTCGGTCCTCACCCCTTGCATCAAAAGTTTACCGTCTTGATTATAGACTTTACACGCGTCTCGGTCAAACTTTACTGCAAAGTCAGTGTCGCACAGTTGGCTAATGCTGAGAAGGTTTGCTTTCAAACTTTGACGTACAAAACATTTTCTAGCTTAGGAAATCCAGGTAACTCGATAGTACCACGTCCTATAACGCTAGACTTTCTCCCATCTCTAAAGATGACTCTGCCATCCTGATAATCCTCAAGAGTCGTAAAGAATAAGGCATCGCCTGTCATATGTCTGGAGCACCCACTATCAAAATACCATTGTGAGGTATTATGTGCTTTGAGAGAAACATGAACAACAAAAGCCTTTTTATCTTTCTTAGGTACCCAAGTAGAGATGACCTTATGTTTGAATTTGTTGTTGTTGGTTTTAGCTGGAATGTGAGAAGCATTCACTAACGGCGAAGACATTCGTCGGAATTCTTTCATCAAACTCTGAGTCGTAGCAGCTAAGAACTCAACTCGCTCTCTCAGACTAGAAAATTTATCAGTATGACGTGGTGGAGCAGTAGTACGTCGTGTTCGACCCATGCTATAGCAAGATTCCCTAAGGTGGCCTTTTCTTTTGCAATAAGTACAAAAGATCACAGTCAAAGGCGGACCTTGGTTTGCTTTTCTTGGTCGAACTCTCCTTCGAGGTTTTTGACGGTGACCATAAGGAGTTGTAGTAAACTCAGGAACTGGTCCAGGTACAATTTGGGACGTGGAGGCACCATCATAACCAATTCCTTGACGATCACCAAAACCTAAAGCGGGGCCGAGGAGCATCTTTCCCATCTTCCCAGATCTGTCCTCGATTTGAACCTTGACTTCCCTTGCTTTCTCAAGATCATGAGTCAGCTGGGCAACAAGGGCTTCAAGTTTCTTCCGAGTCTCCACGGAGGAATGGAGCTGACCCGTAAGACTAGCCACTTGTTTAATCAAGTCCCCTCTCTCTTTCTCTAAAATACTCTCTCTCTTTTTAAACAAAATCTCTTTCTCGACACAAGAAGATTCTCTCTCTCTAAGGGCGGTGCAGGTGTAGGACTCTCTTTCTCTCGCCTTACTTAAATCATCCTCTAATCCGGTGATCTTAAGAACTAACGCTTTGTTACGTATTTTAGTTTTAAAAGACTCAGAATATAACTCAGCGTAGGCGCGTTGAATATCACTCTCGCTCTCACTTGAGTCATCCTCCCCCTCACTCTCATCGATCTCACTGTCGAGGTGTCCCTGTGAAGCATCATCCTCAACGTCGTGAGGAGAACTAGGAGTGCTTACTTGGCTGGCCATGAATGCGGTGAAGTTACACTCATGCGGTGACTCATCTCCTGAATCCACCGTCTCGACCTCACTGTCGTCACTAAGGGTAGCATTAAGGACAGCTTTCCCTTTCTCTTTATTCAGACGATTGGCACACTCAAAGGCTCTATGACCCTTACCATCGCACTCAAAACATCTCTCACTTTCTTTCAGAGGAGGTTTTTTGAAATCTTTTTCATTTTTCTTTTTAAACTTATTTTTCTCAAATTTCTTTTTATATTTAAAATTGCCATTTTTCTTAAATTTGAGAATTCTTTTGAAATTTTTTGCAAAAAGAGCCAAATCATCTAGGTCAAAATCACACTCAGAATCTGACGTGTCAGTCTCTCTCTTTCTAGACGACTCTACCCTTTTTCTAACCGACCCCTCACTCCTTCTCTCTTGGGCTTTAAGTGCAATTCCCTTATCTTTAGATTTAGCAGTTTTAGGGAACATATCAATTTCATAAGTTTTCAAATCTCCTACAAGTTCTTCTAATTTTAGCGTATTTAAATTACCCATAGAATTTAGCACAGTGACTTTAGGTATAAAACGCTTAGGCACAGAACGAAGAATCTTTTTAACAACTCTAGCATTAGGAATATGTTCACCAAGATTAAAGCTAGTATTCACAATGTCAGAAAGACTAGCATAAAATTCATCAAAGCATTCAGATTCATGCATGGTGATAGTTTCAAATTGAGTTGTCAAATTTTGCAACTTAGACTCTTTCACAGCATTAGTTTCTTCATGGGTAAGTTGTAAAACATCCCATGCTTCTTTTGACGTGGTGCACGTCATTATGCGTTTGAACTCATCAGGTGTGACAGACCCAGAAATAGCACTAAGACCCTTAGAATTAAAAGAAGACCATTTAAATTCTTCATCAGTCCAAGAAGTGTCAGGTTTCAAGTTGGTCACATTATCAACAGTCACGGTGGGAGGAGTCCACCCTCGTTCAACCAAAATCCAGACACGTTCATCAATGGCTTTTAAAGCCGACCTCATACGGGCTTTCCAATAAGCATAATTTGTCCCGTCAAAAACAGGCATTTTATAATATGACTTCTCCATTTGAACACGTACTTTTTCAAAAATCAATTTTTTTTCAGAAAATTGATATCTTAGAAATTTTTTGCGGAAAATAGGAATACGCGATAGATTAGCGTAACCTACTCTGATACCAATTTGAGAACGTGTGTGCTCGCAGTCAAATGATCAAATTATATATTAAACACTTTTTAACCCAAACAAACCCTAAACATGCAACTAGGTGTGATTAAAACAATATGAAATCATGCAAGAGTTATTCAAACACACATAATTGAGGAAAAATCCCCCATAGGGGCAAAACCATTTATTTTCACTATAATTTGTAAGAAAACGGCTTACAATCTGATTACAATGAAAATACAAGTTGACTAAGAATTACCCTCAGGTATCGGATTCTATAGTCGCGGCTGGAATTATCCCTTTCCAGTAGGGCTGCAATGGAGAAGAAGAACGGTCTCCTCCACAAGGGTAGAACTGCAAAAACTACGTTCCTGGGTTACCAAAAGGATTCACAAATGTATGGAATTTGTGTGAATCAGAATACCTAGAGTATTGGTACTCAATAGGTGAAGACTTAGGGCTTTCTTTACTCTGGAAATCGTGTAAATAAGTCTTAGAAAATGTAACACCCCGTACTTTTAAAGATATTTAAATTACAAAGGTGGGCGTAATTTGGTAAATTGAGGAATTACTGTGAATAGTAATTATGAAATTTATGAGTGAAATTGAATAAATTCAGAATATAAAGTAAATAGTAAATATTAGTTTGTAAGTACCAGATTAATATTTACATGGATTATTTTTAATTACATGTCGCAAGTTGGGTAAAGCGACAAAGAAAATATTTTAAATTGGAAAATACGCATATTGAACATGTTGGGGCAAAATTAATGAATTTTAGTTAAGTACCTCGGATGGAGATTTCGACTGCGCCATTAGGTTCGGAATGGCCGAGATAGTTAAAATAGACTACCCGGGGGTAGTATTTGGGTTCCGGACATTTTTGGACTAGTAGGGGCTCGTAAACGGGTACACGAGTCATTTAACAATTGGGCATTTACCCAATTTCGGGTTTAAAGACTTAAGCAGCCCCCTTTCCCTTTCATTTCTGCCCTAAGAGAGAGAAGAGAGTAGAGAGAAGGAAGAGAAGAAGAAGAAGAAAGAAAAGAAGAAGAAGAGAAGGAAAATCCGGCCAAGTTCGCGGGATTCGACTCGAGAACATCGGATTTATTCCACAAGGCAAGTGTTTAACTTGCATATTGATTTAGTGTGTTAATTTCTCATATTGTAGTTGGTATAAAACTAAAGATTTTTGGGTTGAAATTTCGTGGATCAAAGGGGTTTTCGAAAGATTAAAACGGATATAACTCGATTAATACCCAATTTGAGAAACTTGAAATTTATTTAAATTAATTGTTGGATCTAGGTTCTAGGATGATTGGAACCCTTTGAATGTGTGTATTTATGGTTATTTGAGGTTGAATGATGATGAGAGAGGAGATAAAAAGCTTGGATGTGTTTTAATGGATGTTTGGATTTTTGGAGAAGAAGGTGAATAGTGACCAGCCCACTTCCGGGCTGTTTCGGACAGGAAGACAACCGATTCAGCTCTCGGTCAAAACACGAAAGTTGTAGATAATTTCGATACGGTCGCGTGGGCGCCAACCGCGTATTTTTCTGATTTTTCTTCGAATTGTTATAATGTTTACAAGATGGAAGTTCCGGGGTGAAATCACCAACTCGGAAATGCACTCGGAAATTGGAAAAATAAAGGCTAGAATTATTTGGAGATAAATATTTGGGGTTCCTAAAAATAGTGTGGGGACTTCTAAATATTTTTTTTTAGTAAGGCGTGTACCTTGGGTTAGTTGAAAGTAAAATCCAAGATTTACCCAAATAGGGGTGTTCGTGAGGAAAAATACTTAAAGGGGTATTTAAGTGTGATTTGAATGTTAAATAAGGGAACATGTATTGGGGTTGTGTTTTAATTGTGTGACGACTTGTATTATTATGAATGAGAATATTCAAGGTTATTGGCTATCGTTACGAGAGTTTGGAGATTATAGCCATAAAAGATTGAGAATAGATAAATAATATATATCGGTGTCGTTGGTATTGTCATCGTGCGGTGAGAAAATATCGGAATGATGTATTGATGATTAGTTAAAATTGATTAATGCGTAGGATATTCGAGAGATAAATATACTACGTGGGAAATTTATTATACGGGTTGTGCGTATGCTCGAATGTTATTATATACATGGGTTAAATAATTACCTATGGGGAATTATGTATAGGTGAGAGAAATACCTATAATTATAATATGGTTGTGTGAATACCAAATTGATGATATATGTATATAGGTGGAATGTGTACCTATATGATTTTTTTTATGTGTATGACATACCTACCATACTTTCTATCACGAGAGGTTGACGTTCGAAAGAGGACAATATTATCCTGTGTTGCCTTCAGGGGGATTTTAGATTTGGTACCTCAAGAACATAGGGCTGTGAAAGGTTTATTTGTGAGTTGATAAGTCCGATGCTTATGGGAGCGTAGGTATGTGCGTGACCCGTAGGTACGTGAACTATGTTCGCCTCCAATACGTGTGATTTGTATTGTTACAGTTCCTGAGTGATGTGGAACGGGTAATCCTTTTTGTACGAGATGTACTTGGATTGGATAGCAGAGTATGAGTGCACCGCAGCTGAGGCTAGGGGTGCTATATATGTATTGCGATTGACATATATGTGTACTTGAGATAATTCCCGGATGCTTAGTAAATGAGAATGACTAAGCCACTTATATTATAGTTCGGTGGATGATTAATATACTTGTTGCGTATAGTATACTATTGATATATATGAGATGAGATATCATATAACCTAACCTTGTATAAAGTGAAAAGAATGAATAAAGTGTGATATTACTTCCGGTAGATTTATATCCGGATTTATATGAATGCGAATAATAGGTTCTAATGAGAACTATTAATAAATACGAGATGGTATAAATATGTTATGTAATGAAGGCCTAATGGATCCCGGTGATCAACATTGTCACGTAGTAGTGTATCGGGGGGGTTCCTTGTTTGGATTTCGCTTTGCGAGACACCCCACGCACGAACGTAACGTAATGTTGGGAATGGGGAGAAGTTTAGTCCTTAGTACCCGAATCGATGAGGTTTATTAGAAGATGGGTAATTACATTAGTTAGGTAGGGTAGCTTAACTAGGTTGTCTAAAATGGTATGCGCTAGTTGTGCACTGCTAGAAGAGGGGTGAGGTGTATCTCATGTGAGAGCGATACCAGTTTAAAATATGAGAAATAACATATTTTAAAATATGGATTTTATGTACTTGCTAAAATATTTTCAACAATCGGGCTCTGACCCATTTTCTCTACTTCTCCCCTCTCTTGCTATATATATATATATATATATATATATATATATATATATATATATATATAGGTGTCCAGACACAGGGACGCCTGGATAATAATTCATTCGAGTCAGACGTTTGCTGCAGCAGCTGTGGATGCAAGCAGGTTTATTGTAGACGCTTCCATCATTGAGATCTAGATAGGAGGTATTGTAGTCATATTCGGGCTAATGGCCCAACTGTACTCATTTATTCATTTACCGCCTTTTGTGTGGAATTCGATTTGGTTGTATTATTTGGACCGAGTGTTCGGTTATTTTACTTTATTTTATTTCAGTTGTTGCATATAAACTGTTGTCCTTATTTTATTTGGATGGTTTGGTTAAAAAGATTAGTTAATTTAAAATTTTGACGTCGGCCTAATAGGATATTAGTAATTAATTGGTTTTCGACAGTGATGTTAAGAATGAACCACATGAAACTCCTGTTTTAATTTGATATAGGAGTGATCGCCCGGTATTTTATTAGGCGGGGTGTCACAGGTGGTATCAGAGCCAGGTTCTAGTGTCCTTAGGAATCTGTGCGGACGTACTACGCTTTCAGCGTTGCTTTTGATTTGATATAGAGCATTATGATTAGGATTGTTTATATCCTCTTGTGAGATTTCGTTCTCCTGCCATTATGTAAGATTATAGTAAATCTTTTGCGCGCTCATTCAGGATTCGTGCGCTGATTGACGAAGGGCGACCATGGAAGTCCTCCATTGTGAGGGCAGGAGGAGACGGGGCTTAGTTAGAGCTATAAGTTGATGTTGGAAATGAGGATCGCGGTAAATGTCATTTTCCTTGCGGCATTGTCATTGATTGCTGCAATGACTACTATAGGATAGTAGTTATAATTATCTATGCACCACTATAGTAGAGAATGGTGCTAAACTTGAATTTCCCAGTGAAGTTAGATGGGGAAAAAGCTTAAGAGGTCTTTGATGAGGATCGTGCATTGAAGTTGAGCTAGGCGAAAATAGTGTAACTTCACTTCTAGGAAGTTGAAGGATCGAAAGCTTGGGCCTAGAGTTGGGTATGGAAATACCCATATGTGAAAATTTGAGGAAATTTTTTTCACTCGTTGGAGCAATGTGAAATAGTGGGAATGATGGTCACCATATATAGAGGAGCATAATATTTTGCTCATAAATTAATCTTACAGACGGGTTTAAAATGAAAATTCCCGTGATTTAGAATGAAGTGAATGAAGTTTCTAGGTTATTCACATAAGAATCGGTCAGAGACCAACGGTGAATAAAGAGTGACATGGATAAGTGAAGTTAGTACCGGAGTAAGGTAGGTACAAGGGAGGAAGAGGCTTCTCCAGTGGAATGATAGACTCACTAGTAATTGGACTTATGTAGAGTGAGTTATAGTTATTTTGGGTGAGGCCCCTGGCTTGAGGAGCAGGGAGCGTGTAGTCTCCAGGTCATAATGTCCATTTTATATTGTGTGATTTTTATCAGGAATGAGACGTGGTGGGTACGCTTCGTTCTCATTTCCTCGGGGGAACTACGATTGCTTCCCATTCATTGTGATTTGGTTTTTACCAAGTCGATGCGATAGTCCGATCGCTGGTACCCAGGATGATGTGTGAGTAATTCCCTGGAAGATGATAGCATTGAGAGACTGCATCCATTGAGTTATAGCTCTGAGGGATGGTTATTTATACTTATATAGTGTGTGATATATAAGTATGGATATACTTGATGTGTATAGTATAATATATATATATATATTTATTTAAAATGTGAAACATATATATACGGACATAATAACGCATGGAATGCGAGATAAATGCTGGATGAGCTCGCCTTGATTACTTGTTTAGATGAAAATTTGATGAGGAGATGTTTCATTACCATGATTTGAATGCATGGGGACCTTATAGATACAATTTAAGGTATGCAGGCTTTACTATTGAGCTGTGAGTTTAAGCTCATTGTTGTTTGGGCTAAGGACTTAGTGTTAGTACAAGCGCTTGGTGGTGTGGCTCCTGGAAAGAATTAAGAGTTTTGACCACATTTTGTCGATAGGAGAGATGGGATTATTCGAGTGGCATATTTGAACTAGCGAACCTCCATGACCGACAAAGTTAAGTAATAGTGTATAGGAGGGGTTCCTTGTTTGGATTTCGCTTGCGAGACGCTCCACGAATGAACCTTAATGACGTCGGGAGTGGAGAGATGTTATATTATGCAAGGATGCTAGTTTTGACGATAAGTCACCTAGTGTAGAGCAAACACTATCGAGTGAGATCCGTTTGATGACGGTATAATCATATAGAGTTATAAGTGCTACGGAGAAGCACTGAAAATTATTCTCTCATCGCAAGTATGTGGGTGAGTTAAGGTGAAGGAAATCGATTTGAGACGTTTATTCAGGCCTTGAATAGAAGGAAAATTCAGAGGAAATACATTTTGGGTATAATGTTCATAGCGCTTTTGCAGAGAGTAGGTGCCCAATTAGTTAGATTTTGCATTTCACTAAGATGGAAGGATATAGTGGTAGAAGTACGCTGGTAGGTTAACGAGGTAAAATTTAGAACATCCTGTTGGTGTCCCTTGGACCTTTATATCTCGATGACCGACGATGCGAGGAAGTAGTGTAACGGGAAGGTTCCTTGTTTGGATTTCGCTTTGCGAGACGTCCCACGCATGAAACCGAGCAAATGTCAGAAGTTGAGAGAGGTCTTGGGCACTAGGGAAATATTTAGAATAGTACTCATATTACGTGTGTTAGAGACACCTTAATCTTAAGACTACCACGAAGTAAGGGCAAAAGGCACTGATATACGAAGACTATTGTAAGATAACCACAAGAAGATCGATGGGATAATCTTAAGAAGGATTGAATTTCCAAGTATCGGGTGAATTAAATTTCGAATTATTCGGGTTAAGGGATACCCATGTGTTAGTACCAGGCCAATGAAATGAGGCCCATTATTTAGAGTGAGTGTGATGTATCAAAACGTTTGCAATGGTGGTGCATATATGCACGGATGATAGGGGGTATGGGTACCCTGATTAGTAAATCCCAAAAATGTCCGAGATTGAAAGATGTGAAAATATATATGTATAATATATGCCTGAAGGGCGGCTATAAACAAGGTTAAACGGTTTAGCGTATTGAATGTCATGCGAGAATGATGATAATGCAAACATTTATGTCCAACGAGAGCTAACACACCCGAGATGGGATTGAAAGGTTGTGGAAAGTCATTTAAAAAAAGTACCTCTTAATGAAAAGGTTACCCAATTTATTGTGAGGAAGTGGAGCGGGGTCTTACTCAAGCGAGTATTGAAGAGTGGCTTGCGCGTGACTGTATGGTTAGCATACTCCAAGTAAAGAAGGAGTGTATGTAGTACCAAATTCCGGAAAAGTATATGATAGTTAATACTTTAATTATTCGGCATAGGGAATATACCTTGTAGATTACAAGAGAGATAGTAATCTGAATATTTATATAATACGTAGCGATGAGAATAAAACACATATGAGAAGTGTACAATTAGGATGGGAATATGCCTATGAATCTTAATAGGATGTGTGTATGCCTATTATGTGATATTATTATTAAGAGCACTAATGGGTGATAACCCCGGGGGTGCAAAAACATTATTGATTAAGTGCGCTAATGGGTGTTAACCCGGGGTGCAGGATTAATATATATATGTATAGGGATGATGTGACTATATGTGTATATATATGGATTTACGAATATTTCTACTGTGTGAGACTAGTAGATATGGTATTAATAATAAATACTTTACGCTAAGTGGTCTTAACAAAAAGGGTGCAAGATTAGGGAAAATATATAGAGATGATGAGACTATATATATGAGCATACGCCTTGAGATGGGTGGAATACAGTGAGAGACCATTGTGTTAGGCTATATCTAAATTTGGTTAAGCTAGGACGTAATGTATATACCGATCCTAGAGTAGTGGTACAGGCTATATCTGAATTTCGAGGACGAAATTCTGTTGTAAGGGGGGAAGTATGTAATACCCCGTACTTTTAAAGATATTTAAATTACAAAGGTGGGCGTAATTTGGTAAATTGAGGAATTACTGTGAATAGTAATTATGGAATTTATGAGTGAAATTGAATAAATTCAGAATATAAAGTAAATAGTAAATATTAGTTTGTAAGTGCCAGATTAATATTTACATGGATTATTTTTAATTACATGTTGCAAGTTGGGTAAAGTGACAAAGAAAATATTTTAAATTGGAAAATACGCATATTGAACATGTTGGGGCAAAATTAATGAATTTTAGTTAAGTACCTTGGATGGAGATTTCGACTGCGCCATTAGGTTCGGAATGGCCGAGATAGTCAAAATAGACTACCCGGGGGTAGTATTTGGGTTCCGGACATTTTTGGACTAGTAGGGGCTCGTAAACGGGTACACGAGTCATTTAACAATTGGGCATACGACATATAAAATGCTAATGGACAGAAATGTCCTTACAGCATCATCATTCTCTACATGTGACAGTGACAGATGGATTTCCCATATTGGTGAGGCAAACACACACATGCTCATTGCATGCATGGGGGGTACATTACACCCCCTAGGTACTATATATAGAGGTTATCCTCTACCTTGCAAAGGATCCCATATATTCAAGCCTAGCTGAAACTCTGTCTAGATACACAGTAGAGAGAGAAAGCTTGATAGATTGTATCCATGGCCATTAGTGCCTTATTGCAGTGAGGTTATTCACACACACACACACAGTGGACGTAGGCCAATTTAGGCTAAACCACTTATATCCTGGTGCTCTCTCCACTTCTCCTCATCTCATTCTCTTACCTTTTACATAACTGTGCTGCCATTGTCATTCTTAGATTGAGCTTGGAAACACCTTATCTGGTGATGCTAATTCCAGCATCATCATTTCTTGACATTTTGAACAATTGAGGTATGTTCTATAGTCCACGGAGGAGGGTTACTTTCTAGTCGTTTAAATAATGATTTGCATTGTTTGAGAAGATTTGGATAAAATTCAGCAATGTAGTTCAATGATCCTAGAAATCATTGAAGTTACATTTTCTCGAGGATTTCATCAGAAATTTATCAGCGAATTGGATGGCCCTATCTACGGTCCTTGGTGGATATTATGACCTAAAAATCTAATTTTTGTTTGGAATAGATTGACTTTTGAGGCTGAAACCACTAAACCATTAATTTTTATTAGTTCAAAAAATAAATTTAAGTGTTTCCAATGTTCGTCAATTGTATGGGAATAGATGAGGACATCATCAATGTAAACAATCATAAAATGGGAGTAATGGTTAAATATTTCATTCATGATATTCTAGAATTCACTAGGTGCATTTTTTAGCCCAAATGACATGACACACAATTCATAGTGACCAAGGGGAGTTGTGAATGCAGTTTTGTATCTGTATTTTTCTTGAATTTATATTTGCCAAAATCCACTCTTCATATCAATTTGGAAAAAAATAGTTGCTTGATTTAATCGGCAGTTTAGAAATCTAGTCAAAGTTCTATGAATATGGCATTAGCCAAGTCAAAAAAGTCCCAGCAGATCAAAGATTTAGCAAAACAACTTCTTTTTCAAGCTGAAGCCAAAAGGAAAATTATTGTTCTCCCGCCTCTTCTGCCGAGTCAACAAATAGTCTCCAAGTTAACACATCGGATCCTCCCAATTTTTGATGAAAGCATTGGAATGGGAATTCCAAATGGAGTTAACACTCTAGTTTTCACAATAATAAAATATTTTTAGGAACACCAAGTAATATAACCTCAAGAATTCATGATCAACTAAGTAACCTTAGATGCCCAACTTTAAGCGATTTTAGATGGTACAAAGATGTTTTCACATCACGAGTAATGCTTAGAGACGATAGTAATGAACCATTTTGGAAAGAAAAATTTATTAATGGTTTACCAAATCTATTTGCTCATAAAATAAGAGAAGTTCTAAGTAATACAAATGGACACGTTGATTATAATAATCTCATATATGGAGACATAATAAGTATAATCCAGAAAGAGGGATTAAAAATGTGTATGGACATGAAAATAAGCAATCGAGCTAATAAAAAAAAATTAAAAGCAAAATACAAGATGGGAATTTTTTATGAACAATATGGTTTGAACCCTCTTGCCCCATCAATAAATAAAAATTACAAGTCATACCCAAAACAACACAAAAGACAGAGAAAAAATTATTTCAAAAATAACTAATTTTACAATAAAGAAAATAAGGAATTTTATAAAAAACATAAAAAACCACAAACGAATCCACAATATAAGAAAATTGACAAAAGTAAAGTAAAATGTTATAAATGTGAAAAAACGGGACATTACAAATCAGAATGTAAAGTAAAATCCAAAATTAATCAGTTATAACTATCATCTGAAGCAACACAAGAAATATATAAAATTTTTGAACTAAAACATTCTTCTAGTGAAAGTGAACAAACACTAATTATGAATCATCAAGTTGCTATGAATCAAGTACAAACTCTAGTTCTCTCTCTCTCTCTCTCTCTCTATATATATATATATATATATATGTGTGTGTGTGTGTGTGTGTGTGTGTGTGTGTGTGTGTGTGTATGTGTGTGTGTGTGTGTGTGTACGCGTGTGTGTGTGTGTGTGTGTGTGTGCGGGGGGTTGGTTGGTTGGGGGGAGGGGTGGTGTTTCCCTGAAATTCAGACAGATGTTCTTCACCCTTATGGAAAAATTTCGAGTTTTTGCCTTGGGGAAAGCCTTCATTTTTTGGTGCTTTTGAGTCGCGCAAAGCATAGGCTATGAAGGCCAATTTGTGCAGGCTTTCGAATCATTTTTTATTTTGAGGTGACATTTTGAAGTATGAAATTCTTATTGGGGTGACTCCACGGAAGTACGAGCTTCCCCATTTAGAAAAGTTACTTTTTTGAAGTACGAGCCCTTCGATTTAAAAAAAAATTGAGACCGAGTATTTTGGGCCCTCGGGATTAAGAAAGTTTGAAAATCGAATCAATGTTGGGTATTGAAATGCTTTTTAAGGTTCGTGGGCACCTCTATTTAGACGTTTTTAAGGATCGGATGGCCGATCAATTAAAGGTTCTGAGTCATTATTTCAATGGATGAGAAAAGATTTGCCATATTTTTTGTGTCAGTCAGCGGGGAATGAATATAAGTAATATAAGTGTGAATGTATGGTAAGTAAAAAAATAAGAAAGGGAAATCTCTTAGGGGTTTTGGGTTACCTCACGACTGGTTAGTTTTCCCAGTTAGTGGGAACCGGGGGGTAGGGAGATTAAGTGTGGATTTGGTTTGACCCAAACACCTGGAGGGAGAAAGACCCGAGAGGTTTCCTGGTCATTTCATGACCGATTATCCTTCCTAGTTAGCAAGAACAGAGGGTTAGGACATTAACTATGGAAATAGCATGACCCAGACACCAGGAGGGAGAAAGCTCCAAGGGGTATCTTGATCACTTAATGACTAGTTATCCTTCCTGGTTAGTAGGAACTAAGAGTAGGGAGATTAAGTGTGAATATATTATGACCTAAAAATTAGGAGAGAGAAAGCTCCGGAGGGGCACAGGGTATCTTGATTTTTTACTTTGGTTGTAGCGAAGGTACAGAACATTCTAACCCCTTTCTATTTTATGTCGCTCTGGGGACCAGATGTAAAAACACGAGGTTTCAGCGACATCTATTTGGGTGTAAGATCACCTCACGACTGGTTATCCTTCCTCATTATTGGGAATCGAGGGTAAGGAGATTAAGTATGAACATATGGTGATTAACACACTAAGAGGGAGAAACCTTAGGAGGGGTTCAGGGTATCTCGATTTTTGACTTTGGTTTTAAAAAAAGATACGGAATACGGGGTTTGATCTTTGTCTATTGGGATGTGGGATCACCTTGCGACTGGTTATCCTTCCTGCTTAGTGTAAATCAAAGGGTAGGAGATTGAGTGTGAACAAATGGTGATTTAAACACCAAGAGGAAGATCCGAAGGAGTGTAGGGTACCTTGATTTTTAACTTTTATTTTAGCAAAAACACAAAGTATTCCAAACCCTTTATATTTTAAGTTGTCATGGGGACCAAACATAATAATACGACATTTTAATAGTGTTTTCAGACGTGTGGGATCACCTCACTACTGGTTATCCTTCCTGACTAGTGGGAGCCGAGGGGTAGGATATTAAGTGTGGACGTATGGTGACTTAAACACCAAGAGGAAAATCTGGAGTGGTGCAGGGTATCCTGATTTTCCACTTTTGTTTTAGAAAAGATTCAAAATATTCCAATCCCTTTTTACTTTGGGTTGTTATGGGTACCAGACATAGAAACGCGGGAGTTCAATGGCTATTTTGATGGTGCACTATAAAGTCACGACAGTTATCCTTCCTAGCTAGCGGGAATCGAGCTGTAGGACATTCAGTGTGAAAGTATGGTGATTTAAACACTAGGAGGAAGTTTTGGGAGGTGCAACACATCCTGATTCTTGATTTTGGTTTTACCAAAGATTCAAAATATTCCAAATCCTTAATATTTTAGGTCTTTATAGGGACCAGACATAGAAACATAAGGTGTTGATGGCATCTTTTAGAGTGCGTGATCACCTCATGACTAGTTATCCTTCCTAGTTGGCCAGAACCCAAGAGGTAGGAGATTAAATGTAAATGTATGGTGACTTTAACACCGAGAGGGAGAGAGCTACGTAGGGGTGTAGGTTATATTGATTTTAAACTTTGGCCTTAATAAAAGACTATAGACATTCCAATTTATTTCTATTTAAGGTCGTTATGAGGACCAGACGTAAAAACGCAAGGTGTCAATGACGTTTATGCTGAAACACAGGGTTTTCAATTTTAGGTCATGTAGGGGATGGAGTGGTTTGAAGTGCAAGGCTTCCAATTTTAGGTCACATAGGGTATTGAATTATTTTAGAGCATAGGCCTCCTCTTTTAGGTCGCATAGGGGACCAATTTTCTTTAGAGCACATGGCTCCTTATTTTGGGTTGCGTATGGGACCAATTTGGTTTCGTAGGGCAAGGCCCCTATTTTATGTCACATAGGTGGCTAATTTGGTTATGGAGAATAGGCAACCGATTTGGTTTTTGAGCATAGGACTCCCTATTTTAGGTTATGTAAGGGACCGATTTTATTTGGAGCATAGGGCTCCTTATTTTAAGTTGAGAAGGAGATCGATTTAGTTTTGGAGGGCATGGCTTATTATTTTAGGTCACATAGGACTAACTTATTTTTAGATCATAAGGCTCCTAATTTTAGGTCACATAGGGGACCTGTATGATTTTGGAGCATAAGACTCCCTATTTCAGGTCGCATATGCGTCCGATTTTTGTTTGGAGCATATGGCTCCTTATTTTAGCTCATGTAGGGGCAATTTTGTTTTTGAGGGAAGGACTCTCTATTTTAGGTCACATAGGGGACTAATTTAATTTTATAGCATAAGACTCAATATTTTAGGTCATATAGTGGACTAATTTGGTTTTGGAGCATAGGAAACTATATTTTACGTAGCGTAGGGGTTCGAGTTAGTTTATTGCACACGATTCCCTATTTTAGGTTGCGAAGGGAATAAGTTATTTTTGAGTGTAGGGCTCCCTATTTTAAATCGCGTAGGGGATCGAGTGGGCTTGGACTGCAAGGCTCTAAATTTAAGGTCGCTTAGGGGACTGAAATGGTTCAGAGCATATGGATCCCAATTTTAGGTCACGTGGGGGATCAAATTAGTTCGGAGTGCAAAGCCCCCTATTTTAGGTCACGTAAGGGATCGAATGGGTTTGGAGCGCATGGGTCACTATTAGCATAACGTAGGGACCGAATTGGTTTGGAGTGTAGGGTTTTATATTTTAGGTCGCACAGGGGACATAATTGGTTTAGTACAGCGGGGCTCCCGATTTTAGGTCTCATAGGGGACCAAATTATTTAAAGTACAGGTCTTCCTATTATAGGTCACGCAAGGGACCCAGTTGGTTTGGAGCGCAGGGCTCCTTCTTTTAGGTCATGTAGGGGACGAATTATTTTAGAGCATAGGGCTCCCTATTTTAGGACGTGTAGGGGATCTGATTGTTTTTAGGTTCAAGGCATCCTATTTTTTGTCACGTCGGTGATCAAATTGGTTATGAAGTACTGGTCTTCCTATTTATGATCATGTAAGGGACCAACTTTTTTGAAGCGCATGGCTTCCTATTTAAGGTCATGCATGGGATCGAGTGGTTTGAAATGCATGGCCTCTTATTTAAGGTCACGTAGGGGACCAAGTGGTTTGAAGTGTAGGGCTTCCTATTTTAGGTCACATATGGGACCAAGTTATTTGGCGCGCGGGGTTTCTTATTTTAGGTCGTGTAGGGGACCGAATAGTTTAAAGAGCATATCTTCCTATTTAAGGTCACGTAGGGTATTGAGGTTGTTTTGAAGCAAATGGATTCCTATTTAAGGTCACATGGGGGGGGGGGGTTAGTTTAGAGCATAGGGCTCCCCATTTTAGGTCACGTAGGGGGACTGATTCGGTTTGGAAGTGTAGGAATCCCTATTTAAGGTCACGTAGGGGACTAAGTTGGAAGAGGTCACTGCTTTGGTTTTTCTAGAGAGATGATTTAGTTTTGTTTTCTCGAGTTGAGCCCCGGGGGTATTGTGGGATACTTATAGGAGTTTGTGAGATTTTGGTAGGAAGTGTGAAGATTTATGGTTTTCTTATAGGATTATTAGGTTTCGGTTAAAATGTTTTTTAGGAGATATCGAAGGCTTTTAGTGAGGTTCTCAGGGTAGTGAGTCTTTTCTGAGGTTCATCAGGTGATATTCGAGGCTTAAGAGGTTTGCTCAGGAGGTGTTCGAGGCTTAAGTGGGTAGGTTAGGTATGGGTGATGGTTTTTAAGGTTTTCCTTAGGAAAGTGTCCAAGGCTCCAAGTTAGGTGCTCAGGGTAGTGAGGGTTTTCATAGGTTTTCTCAAGTGGTGTTTAAGTCTTTGTAAGGGTTTGCTCAAGTGGTGTCTGAGGCTTTACAGTGGTTTACTTAGGTAGCGTCTGAAGATTTAGTGTGGTGATATGGGCAGTGAGGCTTTTGTTTACTCGGGTGGAGTCCGAGGCTGTAGAGTGGTTTGTTCAAGTGGTGTTTGAGGCTATGGAAATGGTTTAGAGGTGTATGAGGTGTAAGTAGCATTCTCAGGGTAGTGAGGCTTTTGTTTGCTCGGGTGGAGTCTGATTCTTTAAAGAGGTTTGCCCAGGGAGTGTTTGAGGCTTCAGTTGGGTGCCCAGGGTAGTGAGGCATTTTGTTTGCTCGGGGGTGGAGTTCGGGTATTTGGAGAGGTTTGCTCAGAGGAGTCTGAGGCCTTGCAATGGTTTTCTCAGGCCGTGTTTGAGGTTTTAAAATGGTTTGCTCAAATGGCGTCTGAGTCTTAGGTGGGCTGATCAGGGTAGTGAGGATTTAATTTTCTTGAGTGGATTCCAAGGCTTTAAATACGTTTGCTCAGATCAGTCTGAGGCTTTACAGTGGTTAGCTCAGGTGGTGTCGAAGGCTTAAGTGAGGTGTTCAGGGTGGAAAGGCTTTTGTTTACTTAGGTAGTATTTGAGGATTTGTAGTGGTTTGCTCAGGCGATGTCTGAGACTTTGCAGTGGTTTGCTCAGACGGCTCCTAAGGCATTGCAGTGGTTTGCTCAGGCGCTGTCTGAGGATTAAGTGGGGTGCTCAGGGTAGTGGGGTTTTGTTAGATCAGGTGGTGTCCGAGTTTTTTAGTGGTTTTCTCAGGTGATATCTTAGGATTTACAATGGTTTTATCAGGTCGTGTCTGATGCTTTGGATAAGTTTTCTCATAGGAGTCTGAGGCTTTGTAGTGCTCAGGCAGTGTCTAAGGTATAGGTGGGGTGCTCAGGGTACTGAGGCTTTTATTTGATCGATTTGAGTCCAAAGCTTTGGATATTTATGCTTAGAGGAATAAAAAGATTTGAAATGGTTTGCTCAGGAAATGTCTAAGGCTTAGTTGGTGAGCTCAGGGTGTCTAAGGATTTTTAGTGATTTACTCAAGCGGTGTTTGAGGCTTTACAATGGTTTTCTCAGGCGGTGTTTGAGGCATTGGATAGGTTTTCTCAGATGAGTCTGAGGATTTATGGTAGTTTTATCAGGCTGTGTCTGAGGCTTAGGTGTGGTGCTCAGGGTATGGTTGAGTCTGAGGCTTTAGATACGTATGCTCAGAGGAGTCTGAATATTTGCAGTGGCTTTCTCTGGCGGTGTCTGAGTCTTAGGTGGGGCGCTAATGGTAGTGAGTCTTTTGTTTTCTCAAGAGGGGTTCGAGGCTTGGGTGAGGTGCTCAATGCGAGGCTTCATTTTGGTTAAAGGCAATGGATGCATGTAGGTAAACAATGATTAATGATTTATGATTGATACCTATATGATATATTTATGGGGGAGGTGGTGTATATAATACAATGGGAATGTAGAAGGTGGTTGCTCTTCCCGAGGCAAATGTGCTTCTACGATAAAGGGAGATTTTGGGTGGACTATGAGATGATTGATCTTTGAGAGTTTTCTTTTTCATTCTAGTATTAGGAGTTATTGGTCAATTTTTAACACAAAAATATCCCATCTGATGTAGAATTGATATGGAGTTTTCATTTTTGGATTGAAATTATGGGTGAAGAGGATGAATGGTTACCTGAAAATGCAGGGTAACTTTGAAGACCTTTCTATAATATGACATTCAAGTTAGATTTTTAATGCTTTTTTGCTCATTCTCTGATGTGAAATTATTCACTGGGATTTGAAGATTCCTAGGATTATGGATTTGATCACAGGGATTGCCTTTAGTTTAAAGGTATTTTAAAGAACTATGGATATATTTTATGGTATAACCGAGTCTTTAAGTGGACTGCTTCCATTTTTCTTAAGGGGAATCAGGTCAAATGTACTTCCTAGGGTGTCGTGGCTTGAAGTTCACCTTGATTAAATATTAGTAGTGAATGATGTTTTTAGGAATTATCTTGAGGTCAATGTTATTATAGTGTACAATTGAGAGGAGGGGAACATTTTTTCTCATCAGGTTTCATAAGTTATGGTCCGAGTGTACCAAATTTTGTGTCATGTTTTAGATAATGAGAACCCTACAGAGTTCTAAAACTTTAGGAAGCCTTTTATTACTTGTCACCATTAATTAGGCCACATAATTTCTTTCTCAATTAAGACACAATGATCATGTCTCTTGGAAAACCGATTTAGGGTTTATGTTTAGTGTTGGGGGTTTAACCGAGCTCGAAGTGATATATCGGGTTACCTGTGTATCTTGGATTCATAAAAAATGGTGTGTCTGTATTTGAATGTTTGCAATAAAAAATATAGCAGAGAATCAGGTCCACATAGCTCTGTCGAACGAAAAGTTTGGGGCTCAAAGCTTTTAGATGACTTTAAGCAAAAGGTTGGTGGCTCAAGTTGGATTTTTGATGTAGGGCTAGGAATGAGTATGGTTTCAACATTTCTCTTTCAAGATCATTTGTGTTTTATTCATTTGTCCTAGCTAACGGTCTTTATGGAATTTGAAGCTTCGACCAAGTTCATATTTTTTATTTTTGGCTAATTTTTCTTTTGTGTCTCCTTTTCCTTTCTTTTTCTTTCACACCGGAATCTACTCCTATTTAGTACATAACGAGGGAAAATATTTTTTTGAATAGTTGAGGTTCAAGGTTTGAGAGAATGTGACCCCAACAGGGCAAGCCAATGTATCTACCTCATTGGTGTTTATTTTGGTTGAGAAGGTAGGGACCCTCTTATTATATATGAACTTGCCTTTGAAAATCTGAGAGGGATTTTAGACTATCCAAAAGTATTAGGTTGTCCTCTTTGTTGTCTAATTAATTTTCCATTTAAGGCTATGACAAAGAACCATTGGTTGAGGGAGGGTCCCATACATATATATTTAGGGAAATCAATTTTCTCCAAGTTACTCGTTATTGTATCTCTATCGATAGGAGTCGTATAATCATTTTGATCATTATTGAGCTTTTGGGTTACATTAAGTATCTTTGATAGGAGGAGTTTTATTATTAGTTATGTCGTTTGATTCATTTAGAATGTTCAATTTGACACACATAATACATAATGTTAAGTATTTAGAACCAATACTCACCATTCCATTAAAGGGAGGAAATGAAACTTTAGAGATCCCAGAGTAGTTCGGCCCTTAGGGAGATATGGGAACCCATGATTTTGAACTGAGCAGACTTGAGAATTTACCGATTTATTTAAACAAGGCAGTCTCGGTGGTGAAGAGTTAGTATATTTGTAGATGGACGGGCTCCATTGAGGAGGGGTAAGGAGGATTGTTTTTTTTTCTCAAATACATTATCATTTTGAATGAGCATAAGTTTTATTTTCAAAATTTTGACTTTAATGTAAGAATACCTTTTTTTCGTCTAGGCAGAGATTCCTTTGCTCGTTGAGTGGAGGCGTCACGATTTTTGACACGAAGGGTGTAATTTGGAAAATTTTGAGGGTATTTGAATTGATAATCCAAAAATTTTGTCTGACTCCAAAATGTTGTCTGACTAAAAAATGTCATCTGGCTTCACAATGGCGTAAGTGATTGTTTATCCCCCCTTTTTTCATATTTTTCTTTCCTCTTTTTTTTTTTAATAGTAATATTGGTTGATTAACCACTAAGAATCTGCATGGGTTTATGGTAAGCCCTAATATATATGATGGTTATAAGAAATCCCTTGGATGTCCATGGTATTTATAGAAAGCCACAAACATTGGGTGCAGAATTACAGAAGGTTCCTGAAATAGAGGGTGGTCCGGGAAGCCGTTGATTAGGTTAGGCATAAAAAATCCTGCAGGTGAAAGGGGTTTAAAGTAATCCACAAGAATGATGGTGGGCTTGGGAGTCCCTGTTTAGATTGGGAATAGTAGGACTTACGTGAATGTGGGTGTTCATTAAGCACCTGGAGAGGGGATATAGGCCTTGGAGAGGAGGTCACTCGTGGATAATGATGTCTGAGGAGAGATGTAGAAGCTTAACCTGGGTAAAGTTTAATTTTACTCAAAAGTTGCATGCAATACAATAAGTCCATACCCATAGAGATGTGGGGTAGTTGTCTTATCATAAATCTGAGTGGGAGTTGTATTAGTTATATTGGAGTTATTTTCAAGTGTCTCTTATGGAATATACATCATATTTTCATATCTTGGTGGGAGATTTATGGGCACATCATCAGCTGGTGAAGGAGCAATGGAATTAGCTCACGGGGGTCCTTGGACGGTGGTGTGCAGGTAATCAGGGTGCTAATGGTAGGGTTCAAAGTATCCATATTGTATAAAAGGTATATGAAAGTCTGGGGCGCCAACGTTAGCAGGGGGAATTGGAGCTGGGATTGGTGCAGGTGGTTCCTAGGGGATCGCTGGTATTACTTTAACAGCTGCTACAGGTGCCGACCAATGTTGGGTATGGGGATGTGATTACGTTTTATCTGGTTAAAGTCATAGAAGTGGCCTCTTGTAGGTGGACTTGTGGTTGGCCTAGTGCCATGATTTCTGACTGCATGGTGTTCTAACAAGCGGTGATGTTCTTGAGTTGTTTAATAACCTGGTCCATTATGAATGGAGACTGATCTTCTTTGATAGACATGCAATGTCCGTCAGTGCAAACCTAACAATCGTGGCTAGGTAACTCGCAGATGAAAACTAGACGACCACAAGGATCTTAAACTCGGGTTTTTAGGGTAAGAACTAAATAGGAAATCTCTATTGATAATGATAACCTCAGAAAACTTTGGCGAAATTTCGTCTAGGTTTTTATGGACAGAAGGAACGACAAAAGGATAATACAAAGGGGATGAAGGAATCACATTGTAATGACTTTTTTTTATGCAATTCTTTAATCTATATTTGACTTTATGTGGAAGGTATTTGGTTTTTTGAGTTCTTTTGTTTGGTAGTATCTTCAAAGGGTGAGAACTTTAATAGAGTCCTATTGTATTTCGGGTGAATAGGGGTGAGCTCTTATTTTATTAGAACAAGGAGCGAGGAAATAATAGATGAGGAGTGTTACTGTCCTAAAGTAAATATGTGGTTAGGGGAATCCAAAGTAAGGGACCTCTATTTTTGCGATGACTTGTGGATTCATACTATATATCTTCCTTGTAGGAAGGGAAGACATTCAGCCTAGAATCTGATGGGTTGTGGACCTGCCTCCGAACGTTTGATAATTTTTGAGAAATTTTGTCTTAGAAATTGACCATAAGTATTTTATTCGTTTTGTTCAATATGGTGTGTTCTTAGAGATTATTCTATATGCAAACATGCGATGCAAATCGATTACTCGAGGATCGCTTTTCATTGCCACGGGTCATGATATACTGGATTTCTTGGACTGAACAACCTTTGAAGTTACATATGACACCACTTTATTCTAATACTGAATAGCTGTGAAAGCCTATTCTATATACCCCAATTCTAAACAAATTTCAAACGTTCACTGTCATCGAGACCTTAGTATCAAGAGAAAGGTTGTTCAATATACCAGACGTGTTGACGAAAAGAGTGAGGACTGTAAGTACATGATTTTATAAATGTCCATTTTTATATCTAGGAATTGTTCTAAGTGTCCTAGATCACCGCATATATGTCTTATACCTCTACATTCGACATGTCAACACGATCATCCATGACGGCCTCGATCCGAATCCGAAATTTCACGCACCCATCATCTTCATACATAAGTAGTACAACCTCAATGTGCAATGTGCATCTTTAACATTCCCACTACTCCACTCACGATTATGGTAAAATATTTAATTTGGACTTTATAAGGTTTACATATTTATTTGGGAATTTTTTATAAACTTTCTTCAGTACCTAAAATGTTTTTCTTTGAGAAAATAATTTTTTCTAAGTCAAGAGGTGGACTTTTTTATGCTTCGGTCATTTAAGCGACACTCAATGTCGTGTGAAGCTGCTTCAAGAGATATGTAACTGTTGCTTAAATGAAGTAGGCATCTCATTCGAGCGAGATGGCTATCTTGTTCGAACAACAGTACATCTCGTTCGAGCGAGCCACCACCTTAATTTGCCTATAAAAAGTAGTGTTCCGAATGCACGTTTCTCAAATCTTTTGCACCTGCATTTCTGCAGAACTACTGAGTTTTCCAGACTTCATCTTTTAAGGTTTTTTCTTTTTTGATTCACAAATACTTCCCTAATACATATGTGAATCTTTATAAACCGTAAATTGATTGTTCTACTCATCTAGAGTATTCTTGTGGAGAAGAAGGTTGTTCTCAATTACTGACTTGGAGATCTTAAGGGATCTCTTTCCAACGATAATGAAATGATGCATGCGGATATTCATGTGTCAAGCTGTATTTCTCTGTATTTGTAAGTGTTATAAGATATAGTGAAATAAAAAGGTTTTTCCCCTTTTGGGGATTTTTCTCATAATTGTGATTGTGCATGCTTGAATTTATTTTATTCGTCAATCACAATTAGTTGCAAGAGTTAAGATTTTTGGGACTAAAATTGGAATTTAATTAAACAAGTTTGTCTATTGATTGCTGGCGTACTCTCAAATTGGTATCAGAGCCCTGTAATTTTCTTTTCGAATTTTTTTTCTAGATATCAATTTTAGTCTAAAAATTGATTTTTGAAAAAGCGCAATTTCAATGGAAAACTTGTATAATCGAGTGCCAATTTTTGACGAGATAAATTATGCATATTGGAAAGACGATATGAAATCCCACTTAAAGGCCATAGATGAACGTGTTTGGGTTATGTGTGAAAGAGGGTGGACACCTCCCACTACCACTGTAGATAACGTAACAAATTTAAAACCTGTGACTACATGGACTGAGGATGAATTTAAATGGAGCACATATCATGCGGGCTTAGTGCAATTTTGGGTGCCGTCACCCCTGAGGGGTTTAGATGTATTATGACATGCAACACGTCTAAAGAAGCATGGGATGTTTTACAACTTACCCACGAGGTCACTAATGCAGTCAAATAATCAAAATAGCAAAATTTAACTACTTAATTTGAAATAATCACCATGCTCGAATCTGAGTGTTTTGATGAATTCTATTCAGGTTTATCTATTATTGTAAACACTAGTTTCAATCTAGGTGAACACATTCCTGATGCTAGAGTAGTTAAAAAGATTTTGAGATCACTACCTAAGCATTTTATCCCTAAAGTTACTTAATTCATTAGGAAATTTGAGTCGTCTAAAATTAGAAGAATTGGTAGGAAACCTCCAGACTTACGAAATTAACATGTTTCTTAACATGATAAAATCAAAAGAGACAGGGGTAGCACTTAAAGCCTAAGCTAGGAAGAGCGAGGGGTCAACAAGAAAGAGAGGTGAGTCGTCCAGGAGAAAATAGGAAGAGATGTCTGATTCGGATTTTCATTTTGGCTTAGAAAATTTGGCTTTGTTTGCAAAACATTTCAAGAAATTTCTCAAATTAAAGAAAAATAGCAATTTCAAAGATAAAAAGAATTTTGAGAAAAATAAATTTGAAAAGAAAAATGATAAAGATAAAATGGACACGCCTAAGAAAGATGAGGAGAGATATTATGAGTGTGACGGTAGAAGTCAAAAGGCATTTGAGTGTCTTACTAGGTTGAAACATCAAGGCAGAGAAACTTTAAATGCCTCCCTTAGTGACGACAGTCAGGTCGAGTCGGTGGATTCTAGAGACGAGTCACCGCATGAATGTAACTTGACTGCATTCATGGCTAGTCATGTGAGTACTGATAGTGCACCTCACGACGATGAGGAAGCTACTTCACATGGACACCTCGATAGTGAAAGCGATGTGAGTGAGGGGGAGGATGTTGCAAGTGAGAGCGAGAGTGACCTACGACGCGTGTATGGTGATTTATATGCTGATTCTTTTAAAATTAAAAAGAGTAACAAATCATTAGCACTTAGGATTATTGCCTTAGATAAAGATTTGGGAGAGACGAGAGAGAGAGAGTCCTCCATTAGCACTGCCTTGAGAGAGAGAGAGACTATTAGCGTATAGAGAGAAAGAGTTTGCATATATATATAGAGAGAGTCAATTTAGAGAGAGAAAGACTGTTTGGAGAGAGACTATTTGGAGAGTTGTTTAGATAAAGAGAAAGGGAACTTGACTAAGCAAGTGGTTAGTCTTACGAATGACCTCCATTCTTTCCTGGACACTCGAAAAAAACTTGAAGCCCTTGTAGCCCAACTCACTCATGACCTTGAGAGAGTTCGGGAGGTCAAAGTAAAGATATATGACGGATCTGGAAAGATGGAAAAGATTCTCCTCGCCCCTACTTTAGGGTTTGGTGAAAGGCAAGGAATAAGTTTTGATGGTGCTTCCACATCTCATGTGACATCGGAACCAATTCCTGAGTTTACTATGAATCCATATGGCCATCACCCAAAATCCCAAATAAGAGTTCAACCACGAAAAACAAACAAAGGTCAGCCTAAGACTATGTATTTTTGTACCTATTATAACAGAAAAGGACACCTTAGGGAGTTTTCCTATAGTTCGGGTCAGACACGACGTACTTTTGCTCCACCACATGCCACTAGAGATTATCAAGATTTAGAGAGTAGGTTGAGTTTCTAGTCGCCATTTCACAAAGTTTAATGGAAGAGTTGCAACAGATTTCTTTTTCGTCTACGAATACTTCTAGAATACCGAATAGAACCAACAATGACAAGGGCAAACAAAAGGTTACCTCAACTTGGGTACCTAAACACGATGCAAAAGCCCTTATTGTTCACGTTGCTCTTAAAGCACATAATACCTCTCAGTGGTACTTTGATAGTGGGTGCTCCAGACACATGACTGGTGAACTTTCATTTTTTACCTACCTAGAGGATCGTAAGGAAGGTAAAGTCACGTTTGGAGACGGGAGCAAGTTTAGCATAGTAGGATGAGGTACAATAGAGATACCAGGATTTATGAAGCTAGAGGATGTTTTGTACATCAAAGGTTTGAAAGCAAACCTTCTCAGCAATAGCCAACTGTACGACGCTGACTTTGTAGTAAAGTTTGATCGGAATGGGTGCAATCTTTATGATCAAGCTGGTAAACTTCTATTGCAAGGGGTGATGACTGAATATAATTGTTATAGGATTGTGACTAAGTCCTAATTTATCTGCAACATTGCCATGATCACTCCTATGGATCTGTGGCATCAACGTCTAGCTCATGTGAATTTTAAAGACTTAGAGAGATTAGCTAAAAAGGACCTAGTACGTGGCTTGTCATCACTTAGAAATCTGAATTTCATGGTTTGTAGACCCTGTCAGTTGGGAAAGCAAGTATATAGCCCCCACAGGAAGTTGAATTCCATTACCACTTCACGAGTGCTTGAGTTGATACACATGGATATTATGGGTCCTACTTGTACTGAGAGTTTGGATAATAAAAGGTATATCCTCATGATGGTAGATGATTTATCTTGTTACTCGAATGTAGGTTTTTTGAGAGAGAAGTCCGATGCTGTGGAATTTCTTACGACCAAGTGCCGTGTCCTGTAAAATCAACACAGTGTCACCATTAATAGAATGCAGAGTGAGAACAACACAAATTTTAAGGAAGATATAGTAGATCTTTACTGTGATAGCCTCGGGATTAAATATGAAGTTTTTGTCATGAAGACTCCTCAGCAAAATGGGATTGTTAAGAGGAAGAATCAAACGATTCAGGAGATGTCTAGATCTATGCTTCTAGGTCGTAGAGTTGCTAGGAAATTTTAGGCTTTGGCGGTGTCTACTGCATGCCATACGGTGAATAGGGTTTACCTTCGTCCACACACATTTAAGATGCCCTACGAATTTTGGACTGAAGAGAGGCCCAACCTTTTATATTTTTGTGTCTTTAGGAGAAAATGATCCATTCTACGGGATAGAGAGAAATTAGGAAAGTTTGACTCCCAAAGTGACGAGGGAATATTGTTAGGGTATTCATTAAACAGTAGAGCATATCGAGTTTTTAACCTGAGTAGCTCTAAGGTTATGGAGTCAATAAACGTTACCGTGCAAGATGACGAATCACCGATGTTTATTAATTCTAACCTTTTGTGTGAGGATGTTTCTCTTCCTACTGATGATCACATTGTGCCTCCCACACCCAAGGTGGACCCTACTCCCGGCTTAGGGGACACACCTGATTGGGTTCGGAAGAGTCATGATCCTAGTGCTGTTCTAGGAGATCCAACCCTAGGGGTCAAGACTCGTGCCCAACTAGAGAACGTGGTTAGCTTTGCTTTCTACACGTCTCAATTCGAGCCCAAGGAATCACTCAAGGATAAACACTAGATATCTGCTATGTAGGGTGAGTTGATTCGGTTAAGAAAGAATAATATCTCGAATCTAGTTCCCCGACCTAGTGAGAAGAATGTGATTGGTACCAAGTGGATCTATAAGAATAAGATGGATAGGAATGGTATCATTATCTGAAATAAGGCTAGGTTGGTCACTCGAGGCTACACACAAATAAAGGGTGCAGACTTTTGTAAGGACACAAATTTTCAATTGAGTCCTTTGTAGTTTTGGCACAATTCCAGACAATAACGTTTATGTTATAGGATAGTGTTCATGTGTACCTACTCAATCCTATGATGTGTTTAGTTGAAGACGTAGCGACAAAGAGTATAAAGCTTCATCAAAAGCCATAGTTCATGTGCCTCGTTTGTATGTCATCAACAGTAGTTCCATGCTCCTAAGGTATGAATGCATTTATGTATATATAGGAGCTTGGAACATGTTTATTTGGGTGTTAGGTTTAATTTCAGAAAGGTTTTATCAAACTTTAAAATAAAGTATATAAAGTTTTTGGGCTAAAATCGAAATTTATGAACTTTCTGGAAGTTCGTTCGGTATGTCGTTCGAACGAGTTTGCCAACGAGTTCCCAGAATAGGCCTTTGAAATGTCGTTCTATATGTCGTTCAAACGAACCTTATGTTCGAACGAGATATCCAACGACATTTCTAATGAGTTCACTTTGGAACTTCGTTAGAAGTGTCGTTCGAACGAGATGTCGTTCGAGCGAAAATGTCGTTCGAACGAGATGTCAGGCGGGAACAGTTAATGGCAGTTTTTTGGTAATTTTCTCCCACTTACCCACTTGTTTACCCCACTATCTTTTTGCTGAATATGTATGTGCGGGAAACCAACTTTTTCTAATAACCTTTTCACAATATTCTAACTCTTAGAGAGAGTTTTGAGAGTTGCTTCTTCCAAGAAAAAGTTCATGAGTTTGGGTGTTGATTTTATAAACAAAAATCCTTTAAACACTTAGTTACACCCATATTTGTTTCTTCCACTTTGCTTGGAGCATTTTGCACCAATTTATCTCTACACCGAATTGAAGAGATTGTTTGGGTTTTCTTCTACACCCCTTAAAGAAGAAGAGTTCGTTTAACTGCGGCTTTCTCATGTGGTAAAAGACACCACGTGTGGTTGACGGTGTACCTATTGTCCGATTGGTGAGTCTAAGATCGCGGTGGAGCTCCATGATTATCCGCTAGGAAGAGGTGGTTACAAGAAGACGCGTCAAGGCTTGAGAGTGTTCGAGTTGAGGAAGTAAGTCAACTGTCTTGTAAATGTAAATTCCGTACTTAGTGGATTTTAGGCTAGGGCCGTCCGAGATTGTTTCCCGTTGTGGATTTTTCCTCGTAAATCGTGGCGTAGTGTGATTGATTTATTTTATCTTGCATAATAACTTAGAACTCATGCTTAGAATAATTCAAGATAAAATTGGTTTTAATTGTCACACTTAATTTAATTTTGTGCATAATTAAATTTGGGTAAAAGTTTATTTAATTCAAGTCTTTTGTTAAAACTGGTTTGGTCGAATTTGGAAATAATGATAAATATGACTTAGGAAAATTCTAGGACTTGGGTTAAATAAATTGGTTTAAGTGAAATTTAAATTGTGTGTGTGTTTCATCATATTTCACTTTATTTAATTTTGATTTGAATAGAAATTAAAATTTGTAATTTATTTAATTGAACCATCATCTAATGCTTTCGCATATCCATTTATAAAAGGAAATTACTTTTGAATTTAAAAACGGGGGACTACTCATCTTCAAATTGGCATCAGAGCTGGACCGCTAATTTTTCACGTCAAAGATCCGTTTTTCGGCTTTTGTAATTTTTGTGCTCCTTGTATTTTTAGGTGGTTTAATTTTTACTCACTCTCAATTTTTTTTCCTCAATGGGACGCCTTAATGAAATTTTTTCCATTTCTAATGATAATGAATTTTTTGCTATTCGAGAGGAATTTAATGAGCTTAATAAGTGTAATGAAAAATTAAGAGAATTAAATTTGAGATTTGCAAAAAGAATTAAATTTCTTAAAGGTGAAAATTCTTGTTTTAAAGCTAAAGTTGAATTTTTGCAAACCTCGCTATCTCAAAAAGATATTTTTCGTGAAAAGCTCATGGACATAAATCACAATTATAATATTTTAGAAATGTCCAAGAAAGAGAGTGATAGTCGTGAAAAGACTCTTAGGGACAAGTTTGCTCACATTGAGGGGGAGTGTGATAACCTTCTAGGCGTAATTAAAAATTTAAAGAAGGAGTCCCATAAATTTGAAGAGTCTAATTTATTACTTGAGACCAAAATTTTAAAAATGGAAAATGATTTACAAGACTCGAGTAGTTGTGATAATGGTTCAGCACATCTTGTTCAAATGCTTCCGTTGCTAATGCTAAAACCATTGTTTATTTTAGAGGGTCAACTTTGTCCAAGGACTTTAGAAAAGGTCACACCCTAGGTAACATTCCTCATGTTTACACATTCTTGCATTGTGGTAGGAAAGGTCACCTTAGGTCATTTTGTTTTGATCTTAAAAGAAGTCCAAGGAAATCTTTGTCTAGCATTTCATTAGTTCCCTATCCCCATCATTTTAAATATAAATCTATATGGGTTAGGAAATCATTTTTAAATGCGCTAGATACAAGATTTGTTGATTCTCATTTACTTTCACATGCTTCCTCTCTTGCTAAATCTAAAGGACGAATGTGTTAGTGTTTGCATACTTTAGCTCTTGTGCTTCATGCTATATTATCATGCTAAATGTATGCTTGTTTAATCATTTTCTAGTCATTACTTTATTTCATATCACATGCTAGAATAATGATTTTTGTTTATCTCTTTTGTATTTTATTCCTTCATTTTGTTTGCATTAAATGAAAAATACAAAAAGATTTTTGTTTATCATTTGAATTTTTATCTCTTGGTAATTTAAGCTTAATTGAAAAGTCAAATGATTTTTGTTTGTCTTTTGAGTATATAATTTTATTTTTGGATAAAAAATTTCAAAAACTCAAAAAGATTTTATTTTGTACGTATTTTAGTTTGACACACTTTATGTGGCATATACTTGTGTTTGAATCCCATCTTTTACGCTCCCATGTGGCTTGAACTTTTGGTTTAGATTGTCAATCCTTAAAATGTTCTTTACCATATTTTTATGGAGTAGTTGGATGTTGTATTGATTAAATGGATTCTATTTTTATATGCCTCTATTCACACATGCACGAGCTCTTTTGAAATTTTAATGTCACATGTTATATTTGAGCTTTGTGAGGTATTCTCCTACCAATCTAGTCATCTACATATTTATGACCTAGGAGGACTAGTGCATGTCAAAATCTATTGCACGTGAGTTTATGAGATATAAAAAATATTATATAAATGTGCACGGGGAAAGGCTCCGAAAGGAATAATAATCCTTTGCGATTGTAAGCCACCGTTTGAAATGGACCTAAAAGAAATATGTGGTCCAAAGGCCTAAAAATAAAAAAATGGCACTAAAAGAAAAATAATTGCCAAGGCCTATGTTTGATTGATATATTCATTCAAAATTAATATAAATGCTTATTGAGGGAGAATGGATGGTATATCAACGGTTTGCACAATGTCCGTTTATCCTAGTGGTCTTTATTGTCATGACTCTATTTGGTTTGTAGAATCATCAAAACTCTAGGCTTGTAAGCATTGTGTATGTTTGTTCAGTGAGTTCAATCTATATTGTCACTTGAGGTTATATACAAATGTGATGAAGTTTGCAATCAATTGAGAACTCCGTGAACATGTTTTAAGTGATTGGGTATAAATTTAATCGTTACTAGTTCACACCCCAACACTACCATTTCCATATGACACATTTTTGCTATACGAGTGTGAAAAGCTTATCGTATTTTGTGTCATTTGTGTGCTTATATCTATATATGTGTACTTGTGTCTATTAGTTATATCTCCTGTATACATATATTTGATATTTTTCTTTAGTCTTTGCCTTGCTTTCTAGTCCACATATGCTTTATTTCATAATTGGTATCCATCTTGTTGCATTCTTTATTGATATCACATGCTTATTACTTATGTATATATTTTGTGAGTAATAAATATTGGGTTGGGGAGTTTTTTCATGTAAATATTGTGTTGTCTTACTTGTTGTGATCTTGTGTATTATTGTTCGTATTAGTGTTGATTTACTTGATTGTAGACGCATCACAGGTGTGGGAATTCTGAAAAAAAAAATTCAGACCTGTGACATTGGGGGAGTATTTATTTTCATTGCATTAAATACTTTGATATTCCCTATGCGTTTGATAGTTTTCTTAAATATGCAGGAATTCTTCTACAGCGGCAACTTTCAAGTGGCAAAGCGTTTTATTCTAAAGTGGTATTCGAGTCAAGCATTGTACTCTTTATTTTGGGTGGGATGTTTTTTATTCTAGTGAGCTTGACGGCCTTTAGGATTTTTGTTTGGTTTTTGTCTTGCTTTCTAGTCCATATATGCTTTATTTCATAATTGGTATCCATCTTGTTGCATTCTTTGTTGATATCACATGCTTATTACTTATGTATCATATTGGTATCTGTTTCTTGCATCTCAGTTGGTATTGATTAGTATTTATTGGATTAGTTACGACTTTTGTTGCCCATATGCTTTAATGTTCTCATCATTTTATGAATCATGTTTAAATTAGTTTTAGCCTTTGTCTATTCCAGAACAAAAAGGGGGAGAATGATAGGGGGAGAAATTGTATCTAATCCTATTATATCGTATCTTAGTTTGGGGGAGATTTATCTTAGGGGGAGACGTCTTTCTAAGTTGATCATTGTTTTGATAAAAGGGAAAATTAATTTAGGGGGAGTATTTATTTTTATTTCATTAAATACTTTGATATTCCCTATGCATTTGATAGTTTGCTTAAGTGTGCAGGAATTCTTCTACAACGGCAACTTTCAAGTGGCAAAGCGTTTTATTCTAAAGTGGTATTCGAGTCAAGCATTGTACTCTTTATTTCGGGTGGGAAGTTTTTGAGTCTAGTGAGCTTGATGTCCCTTTAGGATTTTTGTTTGGTTTTTGTCCCAAAATAGCCAAAGGGGGAGATTTGTAAGGACACAAAATTCCAATTGAGTCCTTTGTAGTTTTGGATCAATTCCAGACAAAAACGTTTATGTCATAGGATAGTGTTCAAGTGTATCTACTCAAGCCTATGATGTGTTTAGTTGAAGACGTAGCGACAAAGAGTATAAAGCTTCATCAAAAGCCGTGGTTCATATTCCTCGTTTGTACGTTATCAACAGTAGTTCCATGCTCCCAAGGTATGAATGCATTTATGTATATATAGGAGCTTGGAACATGTTTATTTGGGTGTTAGGTTTAATTTCAGAAAGATTTTATTAAACTTTAAAATAAAGTATATAAAGTTTATGGGCTAAAATTGAAATTTATGAACTTTCTGGAAGTTCGTTCGATATGTCGTTCGAACGAGTTTTTCATTCAAACCAGATGTCATTCGAACGAGTTTGCCAACGAATTCCCAGAATAGGCCTTTGAAATGCCGTTCGATATGTCGTTCGAACGAACCTTATGTTCGAACGAGATATCCAACGAGATTTCTAATGAGTTCACTCTGTAACTTTGTTAGAAGTCTTGTTCGAACGAGATATCGTTCGAACGAAAATGTCGTTCGAATGAGATGTCAGTCTGGAACAGTTAATGGCAGTTTTTTGGCAGTTTTCTCCCACTTACCCACTTGTTTACCCCACTATCTTTTTGCTGAATATGTATGTGAGGGAAACCAACTTTTTCTAATAACTTTTTCACAGTATTCTTACTCCTAGAGAGAGTTTTGAGAGTTGCTTCTTCCAAGAAAAAGTTCATGAGTTTGAGTGTTGATTTTATAAAGAAATATCCTTTAAACACTTAGTTACACCCATATTTGTTTCTTCCAAGTTCATATATACATATACTTTGCTTGGAGCATTTTGGCACCGGTTTATCTCTACACCGAATTGAAGAGATTGTTTGGATTTTCTTCTACATCCCTTAGAGAAGAAGAGTTCATTTAGCTGCGGCTTTCTCATGTGGTAAAAGACACCCCGTGTGGTTGACGGTGTACCTATTGTCCGATTGGTGAGTCCAAGATCGTGGTGGAGCTCCATGGTTATCCGCTAGGAAGAGGTGGTTACAAGAAGACGCATCAAGGCTTGAGAAGGTTTGAGTTGAGGAAGTAAGTCATCTGTCTTGTAAATGTAAATTCCGTACTTAGTGGATTTGAGGCTAGGGCCGACCGAGGTTGTTTCCCGTTGTGGATTTTTCCTCGTACATCGCGGCGTAGTGTGATTGATTTATTTTATCTTGTATAATAACTTAGAACTCATGCGTAGAATAATTCAAGATAAAATTGGTTTTAATTGTCACACTTGATTTAATTTGGTGCATAATTAAATTTGGGTAAAAGTTTATTTAATTCAAGTCTTTTGTTAAAACTGGTTTGGCCGAATTCGGAAATAATGATAAATATGACTTAGGAAAATTCTAGGACTTGGGTTAAATAAATTGGTTTAGGTGAAATTTAAATTGTGTGTGTTTCATCATATTTCACTTCATTTAATTTTAATTTTAATAGAAATTAAAATTTGTAATTTATTTAATTGAACCATCATCTAATGCTTCCGCATATCCATTTATAAAAGGAAATTACTTTTGAATTTAAAATTGGAGGACTACTCCTCTTCAACTTTGATGAGACATTTGCTCCTATTACGAGGCTTGAGTCCATCCTCTTACTACTCACCATCGCATGTCATCTTCTCTTCAAGATATACTAGATGGATGTCAAGAGTGCCTTTATGAATGGCATTCTACTAGAGGATGTTTACGTGGAATAACCAAAAGGGTTTGAAGACCTTAATCACCCTGATCACTCCTATTTGTTGAGAAAATCCCTGTAGGGTTTGAATCAAACACCCCGTGCTTGGTACGAGCGACTTACTTTCTATCTTTTAGCCCGTGGCTTCATGATAGGGGGAGTTGATAAGACATTATTTATTAGTAGAGGAGATAGTGCTATTTTGATTACCCATGTCTATGTGGATGACATAATCTTGGATCCACGTGCTCCCAACATGCTCCCAACATGCTCATGACTTTAAGTAGGAGAGGAAGAGTGAGTTTAAGATGAGTATGTTTGGTGAGCTTACATTCTTTGTTGGTCTCCAGGTTCGTCAGCTAGAGGATGGGATGTTCATCTCCCAATCCAAGTATGCTAGAAATTTTGTAAAGAAATTTGGTTTAGACTCCGCTAAGCATGCACGTACCCCGATGAGTACCTCAACAAATCTTAGCAAGGATACTTCAGGCAAGGATGTAAAGAAAATCTTGTATCGGAGTATGATAGGTATTCTTCTCTACTTGACTGCTAGTCGTCCAAACAAAGCCTTGAGTGTTGGAGTCTGTGTGCGATATCATGCATCCTTGAAGGAGTCTCACTTACTCTCTCTTAAACGTATTATAAAATACGTGAATGGGACTCTCTCATTTGGCATTTGGTATTCCTTTGATACCGATGACCATTTATTTATCTAATCAGATGCCGATTAGGCCGTGTATGCAGATGGATATAGGATCACTTTTGGTGGGTGTTTCTTATTTGGTTCTTCTCTTGTCTCTTAGTTGAGCAAGAAGCAAAACTCCATCTCTTTGTCCACTATGGAGGCTGAGTACATAGCCGTCGGGAGTTGTTGCACGCAACTTCTGTGGATAAAGAAGATGTTAGAGGATTATGGATATCACAAGACACCATGACTATTTACTGTGATAACACGAGCGCGATACCCATATCCCGCAATCCAGTCTAGCATTTTCGTACTAAGCACATTAGGATACGCGAGCACTTTATCCGCGAGATAGTTAAAGAGAAGATCATATCCATGAGTTTTGTGTCTACCGGCCTCTAGTTAGCTGATATTTTGACGAAGCCTTTAGATACCCTTAGATTCGAGTCTTAGGAAGTCTTTAGGAATTTTCACAGTTGACTATGTCTAGAGTAGGATACATTTTTCATGTTCATATCATATGATTCCTATCTCTATATTATATCATTTGTATCATTATTTGTTTTTGGTTTTAATTTTTTTAGAAAAATACAAATGAAAGTGCGGAAGCCCCCAATTTTTAAATTCAAATATAAAGAAATGGTTCAAATTTTAATTTTCCAAAAGTTATTTAAAATTTTCTTTTCTTAAAGAGAACAAACCAACTTATGAAAAAAATAAAACTAAACTAAAAGTGAAATTAAAACTACACACACAATTTTCATTTCGACTTAAACACACATTAATCCAATTCAAGTTAAACTTGCATATTATCAAGATAAAGTAATTTTGCACTTGAATTAAATTGAACATACCCAAACATTAAATTTGCACCAAATTAAATAGATTGTGATTTTGAAATAATTTTATCTTTTAGTCCTAAGCATGCATCTAGGTGATATAGCAAGATAAAATAAATCTCAGTCGCACTACGCCGGCTGTACGAGGAAAACCCAAATGGGAAAAACCTCGGACGGCCCTAGCCTTAAGTCCACTAAGTACGGTTTTATAGTTACAAGACATATGACTTACTTTATCGACCCAACTCCCTTCAAGACTTGACGCGTCTTCTTGTAAACACCTCTGCCTAGTCGACAACCCTGGAACTCCATCGAAATCTTGGAATCCACCAATGAGACTATTGGACAATCGTTAACCCTCAATGAAGCCTTTCTTCGAGTGGGAATGTCATATCAAACAAAGCTCTTCTCCTTTATGAGTTGAAAAGAAAACTCAAACTCTCTTCTTCAATGGTGTAGAGAACACCGGTGCCAAACACTCCAAGCATTATATATATGTTGAAACTTGGATATAGATAAACACATGGGTGTATATGTGTTTTGAGAGGAATTTACTCCATAAAACTTAACACATAAAATGGAAATTTTTCTTCAAAGTATTTTTCTCTAATGACTCTTGGAAATGTGAAAAAGCTGTCTTCAAAAAGTTAGTTCCCCCACTTAAGAAGTATGACAAAAAGAAAGTGGGGCAAAGTAGTGGAAAAGTGGAAAAAAACTGGCTTAAAACTGTTCCTGCTGTTTTTTCGTTAAAAATCTCGTTCGAACGAGATTTCTAACGAAGAAACAGAACGAAAAAAAAATCTCGTTTAATAACTGGTTCGAATGCCTTCTCATTCGAACGAGGTCGTTCGAACGACCTATCTAACGAGATCTTAGGCCAATGTTCTAGATAATTTTGATACGAACGTGTGGCCGCTAGTTTCGTATTTTTTTGATTTTTTTTGGATTTGATTTGATTTTTCTACTTAAAGGTGTCCGAGAACAAAATATTTAGAACTAAGAATTCAAAAAAAGTTTAACAAAAAAATACTAACACCCAAAATAAATTTCTAAAATACACCCAATAAATAATGTTCTAAGCTCCTACAAATATATTAAAATGCATTCATACCTTAGGATCAATGGAACCATGTTGATGACGTAGAAACGAGGCACAACACACACGACATTTGATGAAGCTTTAATATCTTGTCTGCTACGTCTTCAACAAACATGTCATAGGCTTGAATGGATAAACTTGAACCTTATCCTATGACTCAAATATTTTTGTCCGGAATTGAGCCAAAACTACAAAGGACTCAATTTGAAATTTGTGTCCTTACAACAAAAATATATTCTTTTCTTTGAAAAATTAAAAAATCCAAAAAGCTTATGATTTTCATAAAATTTTTGAAAAATCCAAAAAGATTGATAAATTTTTGAAAAAGTCAGAAAGATTTTCTTTTTATAATTTTTTTTGAAAAACACAAAAAATGTTTTGTATTTTATTTTCACCATTTATGGATAAACATTTAAGATAGCCATAGTCACAATTTCATTCCATATTCCACATGACTGTTTGATAGTGATTTGAGATGCTACATCATTTTATCTATGTGCTTTACATTGTTTGGAGTCATTGAGATGCGATTAGTGATATATTCTACATGATTGGCTACTTATCTCATTTATTGCACGCGTGCACGATTTTATTTGAATATTGTACTTGTCTATCACATGTTGGTTTGAGTGTTTTCATCTCAATTTTGTCTATACAACGAACCAAATGCGATAAGGCTTGACAATAAAGTAGTGCATGTGAGAACTGTTGTGGTGAGTTTGTGTGATATATTTGAAAAATGGGGAAGGTCTACGAAAGGTACTCATTTATCCTTTTCGATTAAGCCACTATTTAAATCGTACATAGAAAAAAATGTGGCATAAAAACGGAAGCCAAGGTCCAATGAGGTTGAAAAAGAGCCCAAAAAAATTCAAAGGCAATAAAATGAAAAATATGCCAAAAAGGTGGGCCAATAGGATTTAGTTTCATCACCTCAAAAGAAAAAATAAAAAGCATTATTATTTTTGAGGGAGTTTGGATGGAATATAAAATGGGTTTGCACGTCCTTGAAAGTCATGAAAAAGCGTTACATAGTTTTGGACGTTATTGGTGTGGAAATTACTTTGATCTTTGATTTGTTGATTTGATTGAGTCAATTTCTTATAATTCCACCATTTTTACACCTAAGGAAGATGTTGAGTTCATTCGTTAGGAATATCTGAAATTCACCGTGCACATATGTTATGTTTGTATGCATTGATTTTCCTATCGAATTTGTTCACACCCCTACATTTGTGCTATCACCGACTAGGTTATTTTCGTGTTCTTTCATGGTGTGATTCTTTGTTGTGTATTTTGTGAGAAAAAAATTGAAAAAAAAAATCAAAAAGAGAAAGTTTGTTTACCTAGTGACATTCTCTAGTTGCATTACTTTGTGTTCTTCATATTTGTCTATTTGGGGAAAACATAAAAATGTGGAGAACGAATTATGGGGGAGAATTTTTGTTTGATTGAATAATGATTTGCTTAATCATAATTGATATTTATTTTTTCTTATCATTATATTTCAAAATGTTGCGCGTCACGGGTATTGTTTCTTGTCTCATGTGTGTAGGTACAAAATTGAGGATCATTTTTGCACACCCTAATGATGACAATGAAATATTAAAGAAGTTGAAGATTTAAAGATGTTGAAATCTTTTTGAAGACATGTCATTTAATATTTTCAGTTTTTGGGTTTAATGGGGATATTAAATTATATGTCATTTGTTTGAGTTTGGGTAGCATAATTCGGATAGTTTTTATGTATGTACTGACATAGACATAAGGGGATATTTGTAAGGACATGATTTTATAGTCTGTCTTAGTATCTAATAAATGTTCTAAGTGTCCAAGATCGCAGCATATATGTCTTATACCGCTACATTCAGTATGTCAACATGATCATCCATGATGGCCTCAATCCGAATCCAAATTTTCACGCACCCATCATCTTTATACGTACGTAGTGCAACCTCAACTACTCCACTCACGATTATGGTAAAATATTTAATTTGGAGTTTTTAAGGTTTACATATTTATTTGGGAATTTTTTATAAACTTTTTTCAATACCTAAAATGTTTTTCTTTAAGAAAATAATTTTTTCCTAAGTCAAGAGGTGGACTTTTTGACGCTTAGGTCGTTCAAGCGACACTTAATGTCGCGCAAAGCTGCTTCAAACGAGATGTGCTTGTTGCTTAAACGAAGTAGGCATCTCGTTCGAACGACAGTACATCTTATTCGAGCGAGCCACCGCCTTAATTTTCCTATAAAAAGCAGTGTTCTGCACGCAAATTTCTCAAGTCTTTTGCACTTCCATTTCTGCAGAACTGCTGAGTTTTCCAAACTACATCTTTTAAGGTTTTTGTTTTTTTGATTCACAAATACTTCCTAAATACATATGTGAATCTTTATAAATCCTAGATTGATTGTTCTGCTCATTTGGAGTATTCTTGTGGAGAAGAAGGCTGCTCTCCATTGCTGACTTGGATCTCTTACCATCGATAACGAACTGACGGCTGCGGGTATTCGTGTGTCAAGTTGTATTTCTATGTATTTGTAAGTGTTACAAGATATAGTGAAATAAAAAGGTTTTGCCCTTTTGGGGGATTTTTCTTCATATTTGTGATTGTGTGCATGCTTGAATTTATTTTATTCGTCAATCACAATTAGTTGCAAGAGTTAGCATTTTTGGGACTAAAATTGGAATTTAATTAAACAAGTTTGTCTATTGATTGCTAGCCCACTCTCAAGGACACACATTGGCGACTAGCCATTCGAGGCAGGGACTTTTCCAAGGTATGAGATTTATTCAGGGAAGTGACTTATCAAAATTACGAATCTTTATTCAGGGAGATGCGACTAGTCTGGAATACAAATTTCCATTTGTGTAAAGTGACTATTCTAAAGTACGGACTTCTTTTAACTACTCTCTTTTGGGGCCTCGGGGGTATAGTGTTAAAATAATATGAAAATTAAGGCTACATAGTGCGTGATGCGAACAAGTAATCTTTAATTTTAACATAATATGATGTTTATTTTATTGTGAGGTCCTTTGCGTCTACCTATATGTTTGGGAAAATGTATAATTCGGTTAGTGATTTGACCCTGGATGTAGTTTGACACCATGTCTAGTTTTAGTGCACGCCCCTTTAGTAAGTGTGGATTTTGTGTGGGAAAAAGGGGGTTTCACAGGTGTTCAGAGTCACCAATTTGTTTCATATAAAAACAAATAAAAAGGTTTGCGTTATCCCTTTCAGGGTAATCCTAAGGTAGATTTTAATGTCTACAGTTGTCCGGAGATTCTTCTTGTGTAAGAATCGGGTTACGAGTGGGGAAGGTGTTAGGCACCCCACTTGTCCTGTATGCTTCTTAATTTTATGCTTATTATTGCCTTTTCATTTACTGATTACTTTTTAGTTATTTTTAGAATTGTTATATAAATATTAGTGTGAGGGTCCCTAAAAAATGTAGATAGATTCTTAGGTTAGAAAATGGTATCAGTGAGAGGTATAGAAACGTCACTTCAACCAGTATAGGTACACAAGATTTCTTGTGTATGACTCGATGCGCCAGGTTTGTATAATGGATGGTAATTTATTGTGCAAGTAAGTATGCGATAAAGCAGAGCTATGAGATAGTTTTATATCTCCTTCGAGCTTTAAGGAGAGATATAAATGTGAACTATTATTTAATCTCTATTATGATTAGTGTATACATATTTTTATGTTTTTATGTTGGAATATATTTGGGAGGTCCTCTTTTGAGATAGTTTGATATCTCATTTGTAGTATGTGAAGGATTAGAGATGGATGCATCTCTGCGGGGAAAATAAATAATTAAACATATTTTAGAGGCTCGAGATCACGATAAGGACTCGGTATTGAGCCTATGTACCCAAGACGACTTGAGATTAAAACCTGCATAGTTATATTGTAACAATGTTTGAACGTGACATTTGTTCAAGTGTCTGAACAGAGATGGAGGCATCTCTAGGAAATAATACGCTGAGTGATGTGTTATGAGGCTTGGTCTTCACGAGTTTAGCTCGGTATAGAGCCTAAATACCCAAGGATACATGGAATCAAAGACAACGTCATTCACTACAATGGTATATAATATATATAAAGGGTAGGACTAGAGATGGAGGCATCCCTATGAAATAATACACCGATAGACATATTATGGGACTTGGGATTCATGAGTTTAGCTCATTATAATGCCTACATACCCAAGGATACTGGGGATCAAGGCCAATGTAATTCACTAATTGGTATATTAGCAAGAGTAGGCAGCAAGATACCGAGTATACAAGGTATAACAATGCTATATTTATGTTTCCTAATCCTTAATATATATTAAAATAATACCTTGATCAAATGCGTATGCTTGAAAAGTATTAAAATGAAAACACATATTCAGTGTGTTGTACAAAGGTGGGATTTCTTCGCTCGGAGAAGTAGTGTGTGCATTCAATTTTTAGAGTTTGACCTGCAAAGTTCCACGTTGAATGCTCCTCCATGCCACGCTCCCGAGAACATATTTTGAAGGGTGTGTTTTCATATTTTTATTTCAGAATCATGGAATTTTATTTGTATTATTTAGCATATGAGTATGTTCAATTCATGACACAAGTTGATGTGCTAGGTTAAAAACAGGCTTAAATAAATATAAACACTGTAAATTACATACCCAGTTCCTTAAACGGGGGTCAGGTTAGAGAGGGTACACAAGCATGTAAAGTTTATAACAATATATATATATATATATATATATATATATATATAGAGAGAGAGAGAGAGAGAGAGAGAGGTTCTTTAGTGAACCTACAAACCTAACTTTTCAATGAACCTCATAAAACATTAAAAAATAACCCAATCAATTGTAATTCCTATGTTGTATTTGGTCCACGTCAGAGGCAACGGACACGAGAGTTTTTAAAAAAACACGCATGTTTTTTAATATACCCCATTCCCTTACCCCCTAATGAGCAACCCTCCTCATTTATTTATAACCTATGATTCTTTTTGTTGGTTTAATGGGTTTTATGGTTTCGGGTATAAGAAAAAGGAAGCTGGGTTTTGGTAGGAGTTGGTAGTGGGTCGAGCTATGGAGGTGGATGGTCAGGGGGTTTCAATAGGTGGTTGCTGAAAATTATTTAGAAAGTGGCAGGTGTTGTCTGGTCTCGGTTTAATGTTGGGTTTGGGGAGGTTGGATATGGCAGTTGGTTATGAGTTTATGTATTAATTGGTTGGGCAGTGACTGGATGTGAGGTTGAACATGGGTTTCTAATCGCTGGTTTGGAAGGTCGGAGGTGGTTAGGCCGGTGGTATAAATCACTAAAGATGGACGATTGGCTTCTTCAATTCATCTTATTTATGAAAAATTCTGACACTTTGACCACACATCAACATTCAGGGGATGGGGGTGGGGGTTGAGGTGAGGGCAAGGTGGGGGTGGGGGTTGGAAGGAATTGTCTCGGGTTCCCCCAGGGCGGACAAAATACAACAAATGAATTATAATGAATTGGGTTATTTTTTAATGTTTTATAAGGTTCATTAAGAAGTTTGGCTTTTAGGTTCACCAGAGAACCTCTCTCTCTCTCTCTCTCTCTATATATATATATATATATATATATATATATAATAAGGAATAATAGTGTTTTTACTGTTCATAAGTTTAAAAGACATTGAAGCCAGCTAGGCACTAGATGGAGGGTTGAGATTATATAGTCTCTACCGAATCTGTGATATATCTAAATAATCTTTACTAAACATTATTGTTGTCATAAAATGACAGGACGAGTCTATCATGTATGCACAGAAATAGGAAACGTGCGGTTGAGATCATATCCTACTTAACAGATAAATAGGGAACGCGTGGCTCAAGAAGCATAGTACAAGATTGCGTGGCTCAAGAAGCATGGTACAAGATTTGAAATTTTACACTTTTCCTTTCTCTCATAACAACCCTCTACGAACACACAACATAGTCTGTCTCAAAGACTTTTATCATTCAAACTTTTGGTTTTATTTTGTTGATGGTATGGGATTTGGATTGATGGTAGTTTCTATAATGGTAGATCCATTTTGTTTCTGTAATACCAGTTTCCAAACAGGTATTATCTCAATATCCATTTTGTTTTATGGCATACTCATTTTGTGTTTTTTTTTTTAATTTTTTGGTTTAGAGTATATTTTTCTGCAACTTGGTGTTTGACGGTGACGTACGTTATAGGTGCCGTTGTTTTATGGGTTGCGAGGCAGGTGGGCAGGGGATTTAGCTATGGCCGCCGGTTTGTAGCTGGCCAGATCGGGTTGGGGATTTAGCTATGGTCGCCGCCAACATTTGTTTGTTTGCCATTAACTGTGTTCTTCGTGAGTTTGTTACTGAAGAATTGACAGTAACGGGCTTCAGATTTTTGTGTTTCTTTCATAGGCACTCTGTTTGTTATGTTGAGTTGTGGATGCATATTAACTCTCTCTCTCTCTCTCTCTCTCTCTCTCTCTCTCTCTTTTCTTAAAAACCCATTAGTATAATTATTCACACAACTTTCATGTGTTTGTAAACGGTGTACAACCAATGTTCAGGTAGAAACTGAGTTGTGTTTGTAAGCTGAGTTGTGTTTGGGTGTACCCAGTAGTATAATTATTCACCCAACTTTCATGTGTTTTTAAAAACTCAGCTTCTATTTTAACTCTATTCGTTATGTTGAGCTGTGTTTGTACACATTTTTTTTTTCAAGAACCCATTTATTGGAATGGAAGGAATGCCTAGCTAAACCAAGTTATTGTATACATGTAACACATGTATGTTTCACCTCTATCTATGTTCGGCTTCATCACCATCACACATTTTCTCTAAATTTCGTTTATTTGGTTTGGTCAAAGATCATCTACTCAGAAAGAAAAGAATCAAACTGATTGTCCACAGGCTATCTACTCAACCAGTTGGTAAAAATATGTAAATTTTGTAAATACATACGTTTAACTAGAAATACGTACGAGTGATTTTTTTTTTATTATTGCGCATCGCTGTTGTGTTCACATTGAAGTTCCTTGAACTGTTTGCTCAAATCTCTCAAAGCAGTTAGTTACCCAAATCTCTTTCTCTCATTATACACGAAGGTATCTATTAGACAGTTGTTTCAAACGTTTTTATCCGCTAATTATAAAGTCATTTTTAAAAGGTTTTGTCCGTTACCAAAGTTGTAGCCGTCAACGCAGCAAACACGACGCCCAAGGACTTTTTGAAATAGCCCATTGCTCGAGGCAAGTTTATTGAACCAAAACTCACGTATATAGATATATATTACATATGGTCAACAATGGTTTCGCAATATTTCTTTACAATTATTTTCTTTACACTAAATTTTCGGAATATTACTTCAAAAAATTTATGTTTTTTTAATTTTTCAAACTATTATTACTTTATAATACCAATATTACGTATTTTTTTAATTTATTCCTGATATTATGTTTTTAAAGAATAAATTTATATTCTCAATATTAGTATTCCATATTCCTAATATTAGTATTTTAAAAAAGTTAAATATATTTTTTCGTATTCTTAATGATATTTTTGGAGTTTGAAAGTATTAATGTATACATATTTGTAATTTCTGACTTTTAAAGTAGTTTTTTTTAATTAGGAGCAATACTTTTTTTAATTAGGTGCCATCGGCATGGGTATTTAACATTTTTTTAGATACTATACATTTTTATATCATACAATTAAAACGGTAAGATTTTCTTTAAAATTAAAAAAGTTTTAAACTCTATAGTTAAAAAGTTTACATTAAAAAAAACTAAATAAAATAACGTACAATTGTGATAGATGAAGGGACAACTGCCCTTTACGTGGCTCGAGGAAAAAGAAATCATCATAGCCTAATGTCTATCAACCGCCAAAGGCATTGTCCCCGAGTTTTTAAAAGGAAACAACTATAAACATGTGAACATGTATAATAATTTTGCCCAAGGATGACAATAAAAATCATATTTATAAAAAAATGATGTTTATAGTTATACATAAATGTATATATGGTATATGTAGTACATTGGCATGTAAGAGGCCAAAAGAGAAAATATGAGAAGTATTTACATGCGTGGGGCCTTATGCCAGTCAATGTGTTATTTTATAATCCACCTATATTATAAGAGTACAAGGACAATTCACAATGTCAATAAAGTTTATAAAATTTGGTTCAGTAAAGTTTGAAATGTTACTATAAAAATATACTAATTGCAAATCTAAACTAGATGTTCCTAAGACAGAAATGCACCATATTAAAATCCTAACCATGTCGATTTGTATAGTAGTCGTGGTGACAATATCATAGTCATATTGGTCCATATAATCATGTCTTGAGATTTGTATCGAAGGCTATTCCAATTGACTAACTATATTTTTTTATATTGTATCAGGTCACATTTTGAAAACTTCGGACAATCATTACAGTAGAATGCGTGGGACAATCTCAATTGATATATATGTCATTTTTTTAAAGAGTTTTGTTTCGTTGAAGTATTTGTTTGATGAATTTGGACTTTTTGAATATTGTACGATTGGTTGTTACCCTTTCGTTGACGTATAAAATGTAAACAGAGTAGACTATGTCTTTTTTATAAAAATTTACACTTCGTTAATTTGATTCATAATTTGAAACCGATTAATGAATATTGTATATGTTACATATGAGTTTATTTGATGTATTTAAACTATTTAAATGTTGTTGGACTATTTAATATTTGCAAAGCATGATGGATAGTCTTATAAACAAAGGAGATTAAGTTCAATTTTTTTAAAATTACATTTTGTTTTGCTGGACAACGAAATTTTTATCCTTATGCTATTACGTACTTCAAAATTTTTTCTCATTTTGCGATTATCAGCGTGCCTTTAGGCACGGGCATATCCTAGTATATATATATATATATATTTTGGGGTGTTGCCCCAAAATTTGGGCAGAGGTTCTTTAACCTTATGGTGAAAGCTGACTTTTTGCCTTAGGAAAAGCCCCGCTCTTTTGGTGCTTTTTAGTTGGGCGGAGCTTCGGCCATGAAGTTGAAATTAGCAGAATTTGTGCAGGGTTTTGACTCAATTTTCTATTTTGAGGTGACTTTTCTGAAGTACGAACCTCTTTTTGGGGTGACACAATGGAAGTACGAGCGTTTCCTTTTGGAAAAACGACTTTTCTGAAGTAAGAGCAGTTTAGGACTTTACATAAATGAGCCCAAGTATCTCGGGTGCTTGGGATTAAAAAAGTTAGAAAAACGAATCAATGTTGGGTTTTGAGATCCTTTTTAAGGTTGGTGGGCACCTCTATTTGTAGGGGTTTTTACGTATTAGATGGCCGATCTACTAAAGTTTTTGAGCCGTTGATTTTTTTTTATCAATGATTAAGAAAAGATTTGCCAAATATTTTGTGTCAGAAGGGAGAACTGATCAGTTATCTATTTGGTGGATCATTAACTGACTGGTTAAAGGTTTGGCTCGTTCGGAGTGAAAAAAGTAAAAAAAATCGATTGACCAATAAGTTAAAGGACTAAAAGGCCTTTGGCCGATCGGTTAAAGGCCTCAGTTCATCTTTTATCATAGTTTTGTATTAGTTTCATAACTTTTGACTCGTAACTCCGATTGGCATGTTGTTTTCATCATTGGAAAGACAATTCAAAGCTCTACCTATTTAAGGATCCAACTTACCGATTAATTAGATTTAGTAGATCTAAAATTCCCTTCAAAGTGGTAGGTAGTGGGAATTTCCATATTCCGATTGGAGCATGGCCTTCAACATTGGAGAGATATTTCAAATATATACAAATTTTGTATACATTCTCAAATTATGAAGTTTTGTAGGTTTGAAATGTCCATAAAGTGATATTTAGGGTAAATTTTCTCAATTGGGACTACCCTTGGTTTCGTCCTTTGAAATCAGGCATGAATGGGCCTAAGGGGGATTTAACAAAATGGTGTTTGTGTATGTAAGGTACTTTGTAAACTTTGTTAAGTACATAATGGGACAATCTTAAGATATTTTGTAAGAGTTAAATTTATAATTATTAATCATCTATTTTAGTTTGGATTATCCCAGTACACCTCACTTCACCATCATGCATATTCTCAAGACTTCAAGTGAAGACAAGTTAGTTACCAAATGAAATAATCAAAGATCAATCATCACTAAATTTATTGAAGAAGGTATATGAAGTTGTTTCTATATAATATTTTCATTCAGGTGTTTTTAAAAGAGTTTGAAAACTTAAAATATTTTTCCAATATATTTTTAAATATTTTTCAAAAATTTTGCAAGGTCATTAGAACAACATTGGATGTTATTCGAATGAGTTCCTATACATTGTTAGAACAGGTTGGAACTTCGTTCAAATAAGATTGGATGTCTCAACTTTTAGCAGACTCTGGAATCTCGTTGGACCAGTCGTTTGATGTATGTTAGAACAAGAACGGGTACTTCGTTTGAACGAGATGTACCTTTAATCGAATGAGTACGTGAAAAATTATTTTTTACCTGATTTGAAATGAAATCTTTCATGTATATATCTTGGAAATTTTTCTCCCTACATATAACGATGTGGACCTCCATTTTAAACCAGGACTTTTAGACATATTTTTATGATCAAACTCTCTTGTTTTTAAAATCCAAACCCCTTAGATGATTTGAGATCAATTTATCAAACCACGAAGAACACAATCCATGTTCATAACCTTGTGGAGTTAATTCTTCACTATTGAAGATAGGGATACGGTTCTCTAAGGCTGATTAGTGCACATCGAGGCAAGTGGATCTTGTTGTGGGGCGTTTCTTGATTTGCATTGCTTGTTGGTGACAATTGGGATTGAGTACATTACTACGTTCACTTAGTGGATCTCTAAGTTTTTTAAGTTTGTAGATGTCTGTCTGTAATACCTAGTTGTAAATAGTGCTAAAATATATATGTTTTGAAAGGGATTTTTTCCCATCTCCTATCTTCTGTGTCTGGTTTATTTTTTTTTATTCAATTTAGTTTCAATATCTTATGTGTTAGTTCACCTAATTTAATCAAGATAACATTTGGAATAAATAGAATTTGGTTTGTGTATGTGACCTAGTTATGATTTATACATATAATCGAACCACTTTATCATTTTTCAAATTAGTATGAGAGCTTGTTTCTATAATTTACTTAGATGAATCCTGGTGGTTATATGGATACCTCGTAGAATAGGACACCTATGTTTGATGGTTCTAATTATGCCTATTAGAAATCACGAATGAGATTGGGCTTAAAATCGATAGTGAATGCATCTGGTTTGTTGTTGAAAGGGTATGAACTCCTCCCACTGTGACTAATGAAAATGTCATTAGTCTCAAGCTAGTCGCAATTTGGACTAAAGAAGATTTTAGAAGGAGTGACTTTAACTCTCAGGACTTATATGCAATTTTTATGGCTATAACACCTGACAAATTTCGTTATATCTTAATGTGTACAATGTTTAAGGAAACATGGGATATCCTCCAACGCACTTATTAGGGTACCAATGTTATGAAATCTTATAAGCTACAAAATCACACCAAACAATTTAAGACCATTAACATGCTTGAATAATTTTTTTTGATGAATTTTATGCACACTTGTATGATATTGTGAACTCTAGCTTTAATTTGGGTGAGAAAATTTCTAAAATGAGGAAGAAAATTCTAATATATCTCCCATCCCGTTTTAGTGCGAAAGTCACGGTCCTTAACTCTTTGAGAATTTTAGATACTCTTAGGTTAGAAGATCTCGTAGGTGATCTTCAAACTTACGAAATAGATATGCTCTCCAAAGCCCAATAAAAGAAGGAGAAAGATCTCGCTTTAAAAGCTCAATCCAAGGAAAAAGATTAGATTTCTGACTATGATTTTGAATTCAATCTAGATGAACTTGCCTTATTAGCTAAAAAATTAAAAAAAGTTTCTTAAATTAAAAAATTAAATTCTTCCAAGGTGTAAAATAAAATTTTTGAGAAAGGCAAAAATTTCAAAGAGAAAAAAAATGTTTTTGAGAATTATTAAAGAAGAAATAGAGGAGAGTACCCTAAGAAAGACGATTCAGAGAGATGTGATGAGTGTGAGGGGAAGGGGAAGGGTAATAAATCCCACGAGTGTGATACTAGTCTTAAGAGACAGGGTAAAGGAAAAGATTCTTGTAATGACACTCTAAGCAATATCGATGTTGAGTTAGAGGATTCCAAGGATGAATAACTGAATGGAGGTAACGTTACTACGTTCATGGCTAGTCACGTTGGCATTTCAAATATGTCTCATGCTGATGAAAACATTTATAAATGTGATTTCCTCGACAATGTGTTGAACCTATCTGAAGAGAGTGAGAGTGATGATTTGAGAGAGGGAGAACATGGACTCCAACATGCCTACACCGAGTTTTACACAGAGTCTCTACAAACCAGAAAGAAAAATAAAAATCTGGCTTTTAAGGTGTTATCCTTAGAAAAGGAGTTGAAGTTTTCGAGAGCGAGCGAGACCTTGGTTATGATTTCTTTGGACGAGAAATTAGTTTCGGTGGAGAGGGAAAAGGGTGACTTGACCAACAAAGTTACTAGTCTTACGAGAAATCTTTAAGCATTATTAGAGACTCGTGAGAAACTTGAATCCCACATTCCCAACTCGAGAAAGATATCAAATGTACCCAGGAGGTCAAAGTTACTTTAGAGGACACATCTAAGAAGGTTAAAAATATATTACTACGTCCAGAGTTAGGTTTTAAAGAGAGGCAAGGGATAGTTTACGATAATGCATCAAGTTCCCATAATACACCCGAACCGGTTCCCAAGTTTATGATGGATTCATATAGGTCTCGACCTAACCCACTAAGTAGAACTCATCCTAAAAGTTTTAAGCTTAAGTAGACCCAAAAAAGTCTATGTTTGTAGACATTGCAAATGAAGATGATAACTTAGGGAATTTTGCTATAAGCTAGGAAGAGTTTCTTACACACATGCTCCCACACGCCATTGTAGCGGTATTGCTAGTTTGAGATAACCCACGTAATATTAGGATGGGTGGGATGTGTTGAAAGAGAACTTTATAAGCATAAGACAACTTTACGATGCTAACTTTGTGGTAAAATTTGATCGATCGGAGTGTAACGTTTATGATTGATCCAGTGAACTTTTGCTACAAGGTTTGAGGACTATTAATCATTTTTATGATACCATTACCATGTTCTATTTATTGTGAAATAATTCTAAGGTATCCTCTATGGACCTTACGCATCAATAACTAGGTCACGCCCATTTTAAAGATCTTGAGATATTAGTCAAGAAAGACATAGTTTGTGGCTTACCATTACCTGGAAAACCAACTTCCTCGGTTTATGGTCCCTTTGAGAAAGGGAAACAAATCAAGAGTCCTGATAGGAAGTTGAGTACCATTACCACCTCCCATGTTTTAGAATTGATACACATGGATGTTATGGGTCCCACGTGTATGGAGAACATTGGTGGTAATAAGTATATCCTCGTTATGGTTGATGACTTTTCGAGATATTCTATCAATGGATTCCTTAGAGAAAAGTTCGATTCTATTGAGTTCCTAACAACCAAGTGAGGTTATCTAACATAACCAAGCTGGCGTCACTATAAACTGGAATCGTAGTGGCAATGGCACTAAATTAAAATAAGTCGAAGTGGATATATTTTGTGATAAATTCAACATTAAACATGAGTTTTTGGACGTTCATACTCCTCGGTAAAATGGGGTTACTAGGAGGAAGAATCAAACAAGTCAAGAGATGGATAGATCCATCCTTATTGAAAGAAGCGTACCTAGACATTTTTAGGAGGGGCGACTAATACTTCAAGCCACACGGTGAATAGGATCTACTTCTGCCACACATACTTCACACTTAATATAAGTTATGGACAAGGAGAAAACCTAACCTATCGTATTTTTAAATTTTTAGGAGCCCTCGTTATATCCTTAGAGATAGAGAGCATTTAGGAAAGTTCGACTCTATAAGAGATGGGGGAATATTTTTAGGGTATTCATCATCTAGTAGAGCCTATAGAGTGTCTAACCATAAAAGATTTAAGGTCATGGAATCGATAAACATCACGATTAGAGACAATGCACTCGATATGTTTATTGATCCTAGCCTTGAGTGTGAGAACACTCGAGCCTCAAGTGATGATCTGATTATTCCCCACACAAACATGATAGACCCCTCTCTTGATATAAAGGATCCACCAACTTGGGTTCAAAAGAGTCATGACCATTTCGACGTACTTAATGATCCCACACTAGGTGTCAAGACTCGCGCTCAGTAAGAGAATATAGTTTGCTAGTTTTTCTACAGTTCCATAGTAGAGCCCAAGAATGTGAAGGCATCACTCAGGGATGAGCATTAGATATGTTCAATACCGGATGAGTTGCTTCAATTTCGAAAGAATAGTGTCTTGGAATTAATTCCCCCATCTAGAGAGACTAATGTTATTAGTACTAAGTGGGTGTTTAAGAACAAGCTGGATAAGAGTGGTACCATTGTTCGCAATAAGGCTAGGTTGGTCGCTTAAGATTGACCCACAGATTGATAGTGTATACATTGAAGAGACATTTACTTCTTTTACTAGGCTTGACTCCATTCACTTACTACTCTCCCTGGCATGTCATCTACAATTTAAGTTATACCAAATGGATGTCAAGAGTGACTCCCTTAATGACATTCTTTAGGAGGAGCTTTACGTGGAACAACCAAAGGGGTTTGAAGAACCAAATCATTCAGGACGTATCTTTTATCTGAAGAAGGCCTTATATGGTTTGAAGCAAGCAACTTATGCTTAGCACAAAAGGATAATTTCTTATCTCTTAGCTCATGGATTAAATAGAGGGGAATTTATATGATGTTATTTATTAGGATATAGGGTGGTTCTATCATGGTTACCCCAGCTATCTAGGCGACATAGTCTTTCGATCCAAATATTCCCAATATGCTCACACTTTTGAGGGAGAGATGAAGAATGAGTTTGAGATGAGCATGGTTGGGGAACTCACATTCTTCTTAGGTCTCCAAGTGCGTCAACTTGAGAATGGGATATTTATATCTCAAATTAAATATTTTAGGGACCTTATGAATAATTTTTACGTAGACTCCGCTAAGCACTCACGCATACCCATGAGTTCTTCAACTAAGCTTAACAAAGACACTTTAGTCAAGGACATAAACAAAACATTCGATACGAGTATGATAGGTAACCTCCTCTACTTGACCGCTAGTTGTACCGATATAGCCTTTAGTGTTGGAGTTTGTGAATATTACCAAGTGTCGCAAAAAGAGTTATATTTTCTTACACTTAAACATATCATCAAATACATGAATGACAATCTTTCTTATAGCATTTGGTATTCCATTGATATAGACAACCGTTTGTCAGCTTATTCGAATACCAATTGGTCTGGGAATGTTGATGGTTATAAAAACGCCTCAGGTGGATGCTTTTATTTTAGGAATGATCTTGTCTATTGGTTAAGCAAGAAGCAAAGTTTCACTTCTTTGTTTACGGTGGAGGCCGAGTACATCGCCACCGGGAGTTGTTGCATGCAACTCTTAGGGATAAAACAAATATTAAAAGATTATAGGATTACTCAAGGCATAATGACTATTTCTTGTGATAATACAAGTGCTATCCACATTTCTCATTATCCCTTCCAACATTCCCATACGAAGAACATTAGAATTTGTGAGAACTTTATACATAATCTTATTGAAGAGAAGATCCTTTCATGGAGCTTCGTGAGTACTGCATATCAATTGGTTGACATTTTCCCTAAACCTCTAGATGCACTTAGATTTGAGGATATTAGGTATTCTTTGGGTATTTATTCCATTGATTGAGTTTGAATATTATCTTTAGTATAGGTTTATTATCATATTGCTATCGTTTGTACCTATTACTAGATTGTATGCTTATGTTTATATTTAGACAATTACAAAAATATTTTCTTTTCTTTTAGAAAAAGTTTAAAAAATTGCAAAAATATTTTTGTATTTTATTTTACACCATATATGAATGCGCATTTAAGATGCCAGAATCATAATTACATTCCATCCATTCATATGACTTACTCATTGTGTTATGAGACTTGGCTTCATTTTTTTTGTGTTCATAAAAATGCATGTTTAGAATTGCATCTTTCTTTGATGATCACTTTCTTCATGCTAGACTCTTTATATCACATTTATTACACATATGCACGAAACTTTTAAACACTGTGCTTGCTTGTCATATGTTGAATAAAAAAATTTCATCTCAACTATGCTTAATAACAAACCAAATTTACTAGTAACAAATTGTGCTTGTAAGAAACATTGACCTAGTTCTTTTATCAAAAAAATTGATTTTTGCTTATGCAATGGAAAGGGGTTAAAAGGCCACCATTGGAAAGAGCCTAAAGATGATTTCAGCGCATAAAAACAGAAGTACCAAGGCTAATTTTTTTATTTCATTGATGCTTCATTCACATGAGTTATATTATTTCTTCAAAATTTTTGAGAATTTATGCTTAAAATGTGAGATTTTGAGGGTTTATAAGTTGAAGATCAATGGGTTTTCACAACAAACTTCCTTTAAAAACATTAAATAGTCTGGCATAATTGATTTGAGAAGAGTTAAAATTCATGATACTGTGAATAATTTGAGTCAATTTCATTGCGTTCAAAAATTCTACACCAAAGGTGGAATTTAGTTCTTTCTTTATGAATATCTCTTTGACTTCGTGCACCTTTACTACTTATGCCTATGTTGATTTTTCAGTGCAATAAGTTCACACAATTTCATCCCATTTCCATGATTTGGATATATATGTGTTACCCCATTGTGTGACTGTTTGTATATATACATTATGTATATTTATATACTAAAAATTTGAAAAAATTTCAAAAATAGTTTGTTGCTTCATTAAAATTTCACCACATATGCTTAAATTGTTTATTTTTTGTGATGACATTTGATATTTGGATTCTAGTGATTATGGCTGTGCTTTTTTTTTTCGAACTTTCAATTTTTTTGATTTTCGATCCGATTTTTTTTTAATTTTGGAATGAAATTTTAGTTTGCCGATTTTCGATTTCCAATTTTTTTGAAAAAATCGAATAAAAAATAATTCTAAATTTTTGATTTTCGATTTTTTCGATCCAATTTTTTCGAAACTATGCCGATCCAATTTTTTCAATTTTTTTCGAATTACCTCCGATTTTTTCAGAATTATTTTTTGATTTCCAATTTTCCGATTCCCATATCCCACATCGATTGGGATAGGGAGATGACTCCAAAGTGTGATCTATAAAAGGAGAGTATCCTCCTAAAATCTACACAAATGAAAAAATGGGTCAAATCCTCATGTATTTACATATTGGGTAAACCTTTTTTTTGTTTATTTAAAATGAGAATTTCGAGTAACCGAAAATTTATTTTTTTTGAAATTTTTGAAATTTCTGGATTTTTAATATATTTTTATGAATTTTCGTTTTTTTCTGATTTTTTTATTTTTTTCGAATTCGGATTTTTTTTAACTTAGTGAAAAAATCAGATCAAAAATCTGAATAATTATTTTATTTCCCAAAAAATTAAATTTTTTTCGAAGAGGCATTTTTCGATCTGATCCGGACGAAACACAGGCCTACTAGTGATGCTAATATTTTAGGATTAGGGTCTAATCCTTTGTTTATTACGGACAAAAACGGGGAGAATATGTTGAGGGGGAGTTTTTATGTTTCTTTAAACTCCATGCATCATTGTATTTCTTTAGCTTCATGTGTGTAGGTCTTTTTCACCTTGATGATTTCATGGACTACGCGATGAAGATTTTCATTTGAAGACAAAGTCACAAGTGTCTTTTCCTTTTCTGGTTTGGGAGGGTATTAGTTGAACTTATCTTAGGGGCTATTTATTTTATGTTTGTGCTTTGTACCGGAATAGACAAAGGGAGAGATTTGCAAAGAAAGATTTTCAATAGCTCATCATTTATTTTAGTTTGTCTTATCTTGTTACACCCCATTTCACCATCATGCATATTATATAGACTTCAAGTGAAGACAAATTAGTGACCAAATGCGACAATCGAAGATATACCACCACTACATTTATTAGAGAAGGTATATAAGGTTGTTTATGTGTAATCATTTCGTTAAGGGGTATTTTAAAAGAGTTACAAAAATTAAAATATCTTCCCAAAATGTTGTTTTAAATATTTTTGAATTTTTACAAGGTCTATAGAATGATATTGGATGTCGTTCGAACGGGGTTAATTATCATAACTTTTGGAAGGCTTATAGTATCTCGTTGGATTAATTATTTGATGCATGTTCGAATGAGAACGGGTACTTCTTTCGAACGAGATGTACTTTTATTCGAACGAGGACATAAAAAATTATTTGTTATCTGATTTCAACTGCAATGTTTCATGTTTATCTCTTGGAGATTTTTCTTCCCATATATAGAGATGTAGACCTGTGTTTTAAACCAAGCCTTTCAGATATCTTTTTGTGATTTAACTCTTTTGTTTTTCAAATCCAAACCCATTGGATGATTTGGGATCACTTTATCTAACCACGAAAAATATAATCTACGTTCATAATCTTGTGGAGTTAATTCTTCACTGCTAAACATAAGAATATAGTTTCCCGAGGTTAATCGGTGGACATCGAGGCAAGCAGAGCTTGATATGGGGAGTTGCTGCATATGCATCGCTTGAGCGTAGACAATTGGGATTGAGTACATTACTGAACCACATGTTTAGGTGAATTCCTTACGTCTTCTAGTAGACTCCTACTACGTTTCAAACTTCAATTTCTTCATAAATGGATGCTTTACGTCAAAACTTAGTGGGCCTGACCAATGAGGTCCATTTCCTCTGTAGAAACTATAAAGAGTTCGACGATGATGAGTAGGATGTTGGATGTTTTTTGGTGATGGTGTTTTTTTGTTTTTGATGGTGTCTGTTTGTGTTTTTGTAGTTGTCCCTTATGATTGTATTTACTATGTTTTCTTATTTATACTTTTATTTGTGGTACTTTTTGTGAAGCTAACTGGACATCTTTTTATGGCATTTTCTATGGCATTCATATTTAAGGTTTTGGATTACTTTCTATTGCCTATTTGACTGTGTAATCTTCAATTCATTTTTTTGCATCATTTCTTGACACACTGTGAATTATTGACATGTATATCAATTTTATTATCTCACATTAGTTGACTCCATTCCATACTTAGTGTTTTTTTTATTGACACTACATATCATTGTGTTATACTTGATGCCTTAGACTTTTACTCTTGTATATTCATGCTTTAACTAGTGTCTATTGTCTTGCTATTACCTTGATGATTTAATCTGCATTCTTTGAAATGTACACACTATCTTTATTAATTTCAAGTAAATGAACTCATTGTATGATTTATGATCACACACTCACTTAGCTTAATACTTCTTTACCTTTGTCAATTCCATGATAAAAGGGAGAAATGGATTAGATTAATAGGGAAATTTATTAGTGAACATATCTTATATTTTGATACGAACCTAAAGAAGATGGATTGTGTATTCAATAAATAGAGTACATGTCTCATGTTTGTTATAACATTAGGATATTTGCATGATGGACTTTGAACATATGTATTTAGAAGATAAATTAACTTCCATGTCTTATTCATCATTTTTTATCCTAAAAATAGTCTCTGGACATTGGTATCATTACTTCTTTTGTTTAGGATGTATGACAACTTAACAGGTTCAAGATCTCTTCGATTGTTTTGATGAGTTCTTGTTTGAATATTTTTAGTATATGTTATTCTTTGCCATTGGTCGAGTTGAATGTAATGAAAAATTTCCAATAGAGTTACTTTGTATTTATTTTGACTTTATTTTGTGTTTAGACAAAACCTTTGAGTCATAGGTTAGGACTTCAGTGTGTTGACCTTTTGAAAACGGGAGACCCCCAATTTTTAGATTTTTCAAAATGAGTTTCCAAGAAATGCAGAATAAAGATGGTTCAACTAAACAACTACATAAACCAAATTTTAATTTCTTTCAAATTAAAATTAAACTATACTCAAAGTGAAATTCAATTAAACAAGAAATACTTTTTTCACTTAATTCAAATTAATTCAACCCAAGTCCTAGAAATTTGCCTAACACAAATAATTAATCCATTTTTGCAAATTAGGCCAAACCAAATGTTATTCAATAAAATTAACGACTTGAATTAAATGAATTTTTTACCCAAACAAATTTAGACTCAAATTAAATATTCCAATTTTATCTTTTGCCTAAGCATGCATCTAATGTGAAATTGCAAAAGATAAAATAAACAAACCACAACGCCGCGATGTACGAGGAAAAACCCACAACGGGAAAAAACCTCGGACGACCCCCTATCCTTAAGTCCACTAAGTATGATTTTATGTTTACAAGACATAAGAATTACTCAACTCTACTTGACACAGTCCAAGCCCTAGACGCGTCTTCTTGCAACTACCTCCGCCTAGACGACAATCCCGGAGTCCACGGGAACCTTGGAATCCACCAATAAAGCTTTTAGGAACCCATCAACCACACACTGTGCCTTTCACCGTATGAGAATGCCGCAGCCAAAACAATGAACTTCTTCTTTGAGGGATGTAGAAGTAAACCCAAACTTCTCTTCTTTGAGGTGTAGAGATAAACCCGGTGCCAAACATTCCAAGCACGGATATATATGAAGGAACTTGGAATAAACAAACTATTGGGCATAAACTTAAAGTGTTTAAGAAAGTTTTTCTTGAAAAATCACACACTCAAAACATGAACTCTTTCTTTTGGAATTAATCTCTCAAAAATATCTCTTAGAGATTGTAGAGTATGAAAAAATTTGGTTTGAAAAGGTTGGTTCCCGTACTTAGTAATTCTATTAAAAAATAGTGGGGAAAAAGTAGTGAGAACATGGAAAAAACTGCCAAAAACCGCCAAAAAACTGTTCCCGCCAAAGTCGTTCGAACGACTTTACTAACAATGTTCCAGTGCGAAAAAATAAATCTCGTTAGAAGTCTCGTTCGAATGACCTGGGATTCTCGTTCGAACGAGATGCCAGTTCGTTCAAACGACGTGTCAGAAAATGCAATTTTCATTTTAAGCCCAAAACTTTTATGAAAAGTTCTTAAAATATATTTTTTGAGTAAAACAAAGTCGATAAAATTATTTATAAAAAATTATAAAATACGACCAATAAATTTCCAAGCTCTTATATATATAAAATGCATTCATACCTTAGGATCATTGGAACCAATGTTGTTGATGTAGAAACGAGGCACACTAAACCCGACATATGATGAAGCTTTAAAATCTTGGCCGCTACGTCTTCAACTAACATGTCATAGGCTTGGATGGATACACTAGAACACTGTCCTATGACTCAAATATTTTTGTCCGGAATCGAGCCAACACTACATTAAGACTCAATCGAAGACTTGTGTCCTTACTCCTTTCAAACATATGACGTGTTTGTTTGAAGACGTAGTAGACAAGTTAGAAGTTCTACATTCACCATGTCGTATTTAGTGCCGCGTTTTGGTTTCATCTTTTAAGGATCTCTCAGGTATGAATGCGTATACTTTTGATACTTGGATATTTAGTTTTTGGTGTTGTTTTCTAAAATGTTTTAAAATTTGTTTTTAGAAAAAAAATTCCAAGTCATTCTAAGGACATCAGCTATGTTGTTCGAATGAGAGATTGAACCTCGTTAGAACCAAGGATTCAATAAAACTTCAAATAAACAGTCTCTTTTATACTATACTAGTTTTTTCATGGGATATGTAATTAGAAGTTAAGTTCAAAAGAGATTTGGTACTTCGTTTGAATGAGCCTTCTGACTTTGTTCGAACGACCCGATGCATTTTTCAAAGTTGAGCTTTTCATTACCTGTTTCATCCTTATCTCATTTTTAGAAAACCTAGTATATAGGGTTGCAGAGCAGTATGTTTATTAGAGATTTTTTCATACTTTTTTAGTTCCCAAACTCTTCCAAAAAGCTCTCTGTTTTTATATGATCATCTATGATCAAGTTTTGTAAACCCAAACCCTATTTACACCCAACCATTTAAAGATCCTAGTTTAATCTATTATATGTTTTGAGATTTAGTTTCTGGGCACCAAGGTTTATTCTCCTCATCTTATCATGAATCGTTTTGTGCGATGGAATCCGTACACGTTTGCTGTTTACACATGGTGGACACCACATGTGTGGTGCTGTGGTAAAGAAGCGATGGATTTCATGTTCAATCGATAAATGTTTGCTGATCCTATTCGGTGGATACTGAGGCACGTGTGGAGTCACACATTGTGGTTACGTCACGAGTGGACTCCTACATATCACCTTGGTTAAGTTTGAGGAAAGCAGAAGGTCAAGACTTACGAGGGCATCAAGGTCGTTGTGTAAATCTATTGTTGTTTCCTTTGTAAATCCTTACATAGTGAATTTGCGTGACTAGGTCATCCGAGGCTTTTTTCATTGTGGGTTTTCCTCGTACATCGATGAGTTGTGTATTGATCTATTTTATCTTGTTATACTCACCTATATTCATGCTTTAGGTTAAGATAAAATTAGTTAATCATTTTAACACAACAATCGATTTATCGGTGCTAAATTTAATTTGAGTTAATGTGTTTAACTGAACTTAAAATTTGAATATTGTTTAAAATAGTGGTTTTCTTGTTTTAACCTATCCATATTAGAAAAATAGTGTTTTTCTTGTTTTACCCTATCCATATTAGAACCCTATAGGATTTTCAAGTTGTATCAGATCGAGAACACTAAGTTATTATGTTAAATCGTGTTTAGGCTTTTGTCCAAGTGATTTTTATATGGAGGGTCAGTCACTTTCTAAGCCACCGATGTTAGATGGGTCTAATTACATGTATTGGAAAGTGCGTATGAAATCATCACTTAAGGCGATAGATGAACATGTTTGATTAGCGGTTATCACTACAAGAAAAAACAGATTTCACAACACAGAAAATATGTCGTTAAAAGTATTAAGGGAAGGTCTCCACCCATGACATTAGTATATCAACTTTATGTACCTAAACCCGTAGAAAGTTGTAGTGAGGATGAAAAAAATTAAATAATTATAATTCACGTGATTTAAGTGATTTGTTTTGTGATGTCACACCGGAAGAGTTTTGTCGTATTTTGATGTGTGAGACATCGAAAGAAGCTTAGGATATACTCTAACTAAGTCATGAGGGAAATAGTGTTGTCAAGGCTTCAAAACCCCAAACCTCATCATTCAATTTGAAACTATTAGTATGGATGAGAGTGAATCCTTTGATGAGTTCTATTCTAGACAGTTTGATATTGTGAACTCATCGTTTGACTTGGGAGAGAGAATACTTAAAACCCGCGTAGTCAAGAAAATATTAAGGTCCTTACCTAAAAGATTTAGTTCAAAAGTTACTGTTTTGAATTCCTTGGGTACTTTGGACTCTATAAAACTCGAAAAGCTTATAGGTGATCTTCAAACTTATGATCTCGACATGTTTTCCTATAAAAAGATAAAGAAAGGTAAGGGCGTTGCTTTGAAATCCTAGAAGTAGGAAACACTTAGTTTGGATGATGAGTCTAACATCGATTACGATGATATGAGAATTTTGCAAAGAAGTTTAAAAAATTTCTCAAGTTTTAAAAAACAATCAAAAGATAAAAAGAACTTTGAACAAAGGAAGTTTAACAAGGCAGTAAAATTTTCTAAAAATCATAATGATAATTTTAAGTGGGACGATTCCAATAGATGCTTTGGGTGTGAGGGTTAGGGAAAAAGGTCAGATGAGTGTCCCACTAATCTAAAGAAGGAGGTAAAATACAGAAGTCATACAATGCCACCTTTAGTGATTGTGAACCGGAAGAGGAACTCAATTCTCCCATTGAGCGCAACTACATCGTGTTCATGTCTAGTCTGTGAGTCTTGCTGAATTCTTTTTTGATAAAGATAATATTAAGGATGATAGTTATGAGGCCATTGTATATGATTCCCAAGTGAGTGATGGTCGATGGAGTGGAGAAGAAAAAGGTGAAGAAGAAGACGTGGATAAGGAGATAACTTCAAGTTACCTTACATGAGTTGTGTACGAAGATGATGAAATTAAAAAAAGTCTAACTTGAAGTTGGGAGTTAGGTTGAAAGAACATTCCATAGGTAATGATGAGAGTATATTGATTGATGAATATAGTGCACGTTAGAATACTCTTAAGGATAATCTTGCATTTGTTGAGGGGGAACGAGATAACCTTTGGGGATTAATAGAGACTTTGAAGAAGGATTCCCTAGTTTTTTATGAGTTTATCATTTTGTAGAGTCTAGGATTGTGGAGTTAAAACAGGAATTGAGAGAATCAAGTAATGTCAAATTTGATTTGGATTATTGGTCAGAAAAGTTGGATAAAATGTTAGGCACTGTCCGAATAAAAAATGACAATTGTGAGATTAGCTTCGATGATCCAAATGCTTCCGCTACTAAAGACAAGACCATGCTTTTGAGAGAGTCAGCCATTATTAAGGACGTTAAGAAAGGTCAACCCTTAGTTAACATTACTCATCATGTTTTCACATGCACACATAACGATAGGAAAGGTCACCTAAGGCCTTTTTGCTTTGATCTTATAATAGGTCCTAGGAACATAATTCTAGAGTCACCAAGGCTCCTAAAACCTGAGAGTATCACGTTTCACCTATGTGGGTTAGGAAATCATATTTGGAGGCTTTACATGTTAAACTTGTTGATTCTCGAATGCTTTCATATGATATTTCTTATGCTAAATCTAATAGTTAATTGTGTTTGCATGTTTTCATACACTATCTTTTATACATCACGTAACATGTGTTTTTTTAGTTATACGATGCCTGAGTCTTTTGTATTTTATTTTCTCTTTTGAGTCTTATTACGAAAAAAATACAAAAAAATATTTTTGTTTGTCTTTTGAGTTTTTCTCTCATGTGGTGTCTTTGAAAATTGTAAGGACATTTTTGTCATGTACGATATCTTACATTTATGTATGTCATATGCCGCTACATTTGGCACGTCTCTACACGATCTCACACGACGGCCTCAATCCGAATTTCGGGAATCAAGCATTCATCATGTAAGGACAAGTTTCCAATCGAGTCATTTGTTATATTGGCTATATTCCGTTAGACAAAACAATTTTGGGTCATTCTGCATCAAGCATCATTCAACGTAAAGATTCAAGCATCGCATCCAAAGTTCATGCGTCATCAATATTCATGCTATGCTAGCTATCCTACAAAGGTATATGACCAAAATAAATTTTATGTGTTGGAGTATTTTGTCTAATCAAGAAAATTTCATATAAGAAAATGTTCGTAAATAAGTAATTTTCATAAAGAAAAATCTTTGAAATAAATTTGAACAAATTTGTGCAAAATATAAAATCTCGTTCGAAGTTTATACAGGTCGCTCGAACGACCTGGATCTAACGACTTTTCCCAGGCTATACTAGAACTTCGTTAGAAGTTCGTTAGAAAGGTCGGTCGAACGACATGTTTCTAACGACCTTTCTAATTCAAAACTGGAACTTCGTTAGATAACTCGTTCGAACGAGTTCTGCCAGATCTGATTTTTTAAACTTATTTTTTAAGCAGTTTTTTCCCATAACTATTTTGTCCACTACTTATTCAGTTATATTATATGGACGAAAATCAGTTTAAAAGGTTAAGGAAGTTCATTATTCTCTTGAGAGATTTTTCCACAACTTCCCTATTTTTGGTAAAAATTATCTCCAACACTTTTATCATTTTTGAAACAAAACCCCTTCAATCAAATTGACATTCAACAAGCAAGTTTGCGGTGGATCTCTGCATTCAAGCTTTGAGGAGATGGTGGTTTTGGGATTCGGTGGATACCGAGACACGAGGCGTGTTGAGCAACGCATTGGAGCTTCGCGTACTACAACTTTAGAGGTAGAGGACGGCATAAGCAAGTCTTGAGTGAGTCAATGTCTGTAAGTCTTTTGAGTCTCTTGTAAAACCTATTTTTGTAGTGGATTTTGTCTAGGCCCAGTCGTCCGAGGTTTTTCCCATTTGGGTTTTTCTCGTACATCGGCGTGTTGTGGTTGGGATTTTCGCTTTTTACTTTATTAAATCACCTAGATGTATGCTTCGGATAAAATGAATAAAATTTGAATAATTTTATCTTAATTAGTTAAGTCATCAATCCCATTGCATTAATTGAAATTTGTTCTTGCGAACTTGTGAATCTGCTTTTAAATTAAAATTGGAGAATATCACTTTATAGATAATATTAAAATTGAATTGCGTGTGTGTATTCTACGAAATAAACTAAGAACTTATAACCTTGCAACTTCAAATTGGTATCAGAGCTTGTTTCTAAAAGTTATTTAGATGAATCCTGGAGGTTATATGGATAGTTTTTCGTCGAATAGACTACCTTTGTTTGATGGAACTAATTATACCGATTGGAAAGCTCATATGAAATCCGCTCTTAAATCAATTGATGAACGTGTTTGGGTTACTGTTGAAAGGGGATGGTACCCTCCTTCTATGGTTGTTAATGATGAAATTATTTTGACTCCTGTTGAACAGTGGTGTGAGGAAGAACTAAAATGGTGTAACTTTAACTCTAAAGGATTAAATGCCTTATTTGGTGCCGTGTCTCCTGATGAATTTCGTCGTATAATGACGTGCGAAACGTCAAAGGAAGATTGGAACATTATCCAAGTTACTCATGAGGGAACTAGTGTTGTTAAAGCATCAAAACTTCAAAATTTAACTACACAATTTGAAACGACCACCATGAAAGAAACTAAAACATTTGATGAGTTTTATACTCGTTTATCAGACATAGTTAACTCTTGATTTAACTTAGGTGAAAAAATACATGAAAATCGTGTTGTTAAGAAAATACTTAGATGTTTTTCGAAGCGATTCATTCCTAAAGTCATTGTTCTGAACTCTTTAGGAAACCTAAATACTTTAAAACTTGAAGAACTTATTGGTGATCTGCAAACTTATGAACTAGATATGTTTCCTAAAGATAAAAAAGGCAAAGATAAAGGAGTTGCTTTAAAAGTTAAGAAAGTCGATATGTCTGATTCTGATGAGTCTAACTTTGATCCTGATGATATAGCCTTATTTGCTAAAAAATTTCACAAGTTTAAAAAACAAAACTTTAAATTTGAAAAACCAAAATTTGAGAATAAAAACAAAGGAGGAAATAAAAAATTCAATAATCAGGATTCAAAGAAGTTCAACAAAGACAACTTTAAAAAGGATGATTTGGAGAGATGCTTTGAATGTGAGGGACGTGGTCATAGAGCTTTCGAGTGCCCTATAAAACTTAAAAGACAAGGCAAAGAAAAAGATGTTTACAATGCTACTATAAGTGACAGTGATAATGAGTCTGAAGACTCTAACCCATCTAGAAATAACTTCACTGCCTTTATGGCGAGCCATGCTAGTAATTCGAGTGTGTCATACCTTAATGTTGACAATTCCGAACAAAATCTTAAGGTTGTTTCTACTCATTCTACTAGTAGTGATGAAAAAGAGAGTGATAGTGATATAGATGAGAGTGAACTACAATTTGCTTATTCCGAACTCTACAATGAATCTCTTCGCATTCAAAAAGTTAACAAAAGATTAACCTTTAAAGTCTTAACTTTAGAAAAAGAGTTGAAAGGCCTGAAGGAGAAGGAGGATTTAGTTAGTCAACTCGAGGCAATTAAGATATCTCTTTCTGAAAAGCTTATCGTGATTGGTAAAGAAAAATGTGACTTAATTATCTCCTTGGAAGGTGTTAACAAAGATCTTAATGAGTCTTTAGAAATTAGAACATCTCTAGAAGCTAAAATTGCCCAACTTGAAAAAGATCTCGAGTCCTCTCGTGAAGTTAAAGTCACACTCGAGGATAATTCAGGAAGAATGGGAAAATTGTTTCTAGGTACTGTTTTAGGATATAAGGAGAAAGGTTATCAAGAGAGAAATGGTATAGGATATGAAGAAGGAAATTCTTCAAGAGTCAAAACCGAACCTGTTGCTAAGTTTGTTACAAAATCTAAAGTTCCTAAAATAAATCCTTCTAAGCAACCTTTAAAAGCCGACCCAAAACAACCCTATGTAAGCTCATATTGTCACAAACGGGGTCATCTTGAAGATTTTTGCTACAAACTTGGAAAGAACCCTCGATTCACAAATTCTAAACAACCCTATAACTCCTTAGCTAATCTTAAGAGTCAAGTCGAGTATCTAGTTAATACTTCTAAAAGTCTAATAGAAGAGTTTCTTAGGTTTTCTAAAGTCCGAGGAAATAATTCTAATTATAAGACTAGAGCCAATCAAGGAAAGAAAACAACTCAAGCTTGGGTTAAGAAAAATCAAACCAAGAAAGCTTTTGTTGCTCATGTTGCACTAAAGGCTCAAAATACCTCTCAATGGTACTTTGATAGTCGTTGTTCAAGACATATGACTGGTGATAAATATCTATTTACCACTCTCCAAAACTATAAAGATGGTAAAGTCACTTTTAGGGATGGTAGCAAGTCTCAAATCATGGGTAGAGGATCTATTGAAATCTACGGATTTCCTAAACTTGAAAATTTTCTTTATGTTGATGGTCTCAAGGCTAATTTGATAAGTATTAGCCAACTATGTGATGAAAATCTTGATGTGAAATTTAGTCAATCAGAATGCATCGTTTATAATCAGTCAGGTGAATCTATTTTACAAGGTATTAGAACTAGTGACAATTGCTATGGAATCATTCCTAAATCATATTTAGTTTGCACTAATGCAAAAGCCTCATCTACCGATCTTTGGCATCAAAGATTAGGTCATGTAAACTTTAGAGATCTTGACAGACTAGTGAGAAAAGAGCTAGTTCGAGGCTTACCGCCACTAGGAAAGCCAACGTCCACCATTTGCTGACCGTGTCAATTTGGAAAACAAATTAAAAGTCCTCATAAGAAGTTAAACTCTATAACAACATCTCGTGTCTTAGAATTGATACACATGGACCTTATGGGTCCCACTCGTACCGAGAGCATAGGAGGAAAAAGATACATCTTAGTTATGGTGGATGATTTCTCTAGATACTCTATTGTAGGGTTTCTAAGAGAAAAATCTGAAACAGTTGATTTTCTTACTGTTAAATGAAGAGCTCTTCAAAATCTACACGGTGTTACCATAAATCGCTTTAGGAGTGATAATGGAACCGAATTCAAGGAATTCGGTGTGAATGCCTTCTGTGATGAAATAGGAATAAAACATGAATTCTCGGCCGTTCGAACACCTCAACAAAATGGTATAGTTGAATGAAAAAATCGAACGATCCAAGAAATGGCAAGATCTATACTCCTAGGAAGAAATGTGCCCCGTAGGTTTTGGGCCGAAGCGGTTAACACTGCATGTCACACAGTAAATAGAGTTTATTTGCGTCCTAACACTAACAAAACTCCTTATGAATTGTGGATGGGTAAGAAACCTAATTTGTCCTATTTTAGAGTGGTTGGAAGTTCATGCTATATTCTTCGAGATAGAGAACTTCTAGGCAAATTTGACTCAAGGAGTGATGAAGGTATTTTCCTAGGATATTCTCAAAATAGTAGAGCCTTTAGAGTTTTCAACTTAAGTAACTCTAAAGTAATGGAATCCATTAATGTTATCATAAAAGATGATGCTCCGGCCACATCTATTGATAATGAGGAAGATTTGTCATGTGAGTGTGATGTTGTGTCAAATGTTGAAAGTATTGAATCTCAAAATAATTTGGTTGTTCCAACTATCGAGAAAAAGGAAGCTACTCCTTGGGTGCGTAAAAGTCATGACACTTCAAAAATTATAGGAGATACCGAGGTAGGTGTCAAGACTAGGGCGCAATTAGAAAATGAAGTTACCTATCTATGCTATAAATCTAAAATTGAACCTAAAAACTTTAAAGAAGCATTAAAAGATGAACATTGGATTAATGATATGCAAGAAGAACTGTTTCAATTTAAGAAAAATGATGTTTGGGAATTAGTCCCTAGGACTTCTAATCCAATGTCATTGGCACTAAATGGATTTTCAAAAATAAAATGGATGAAAATGGTGTCATTGTTCGAAATAAAGCTAGATTAGTTGCTCAAGGATACACCCAAATAGAAGGTGTTGACTTTGAAGAAACTTTTTCTCTTGTTGCTAGGTTAGAATCGGTTCGACTTTTACTTGCCATAACATGTCACCTTCAATTTAAATTATATCAAATGGATGTAAAAATTGTTTTTTTAAATGGTATTATTCAAGAGGAAGTATATGTTGAACAACCAAAAGGGTTTGAGGACCCAAAACATCCTACTCATGTCTTCTTCCTAAAGAAAGCTCTATATGGCTTGAAACAAGCTCCCCGTGCTTGGTATAAAAGACTCACCTCTTATCTCCTTTTTCGTGGCTTTTTGAGAGGGGGGAGTAGATATGACACTTTTCGTTCGCCGTGATGAAAAAAGTATCTTAGTTGCTCAAGTTTATGTTGACGACATAGTGTTTGGGTCTACGTGTGATAAACATACTCAAATTTTTTCAAAAGAATTGCACAATGAATTTGAGATGAGTATGGTCGGTGAACTTACTTTCTTTCTAGGTCTTCAAGTTCATCAACTCAAAAGTGGTATATTTTTGTCCCAAACTAAGTATGCTAAAGACCTCGTTAAGAAATTTAAACTAGAATCCGCTAAACATTCTCGTACTCCTATGAGTTCTTCTATTAAACTTAGTAAGGATACCGACGGAAAGGATGTAGAGCATACTCTTTTTAGAAGTATGATAGGTAGTTTACTTTACCTAACTGCTAGCCATCCGGATATTTCCTTTAGTGTAGGAGTGTGTGCTCGTTATCAAGCCGCTCCAAAAGAGTCTCATTTACTTGCTATCAAACGTATCATCAAATATGTTAGTGGGACCCTGTCTTTTGGCATTTGGTACTCTTTTGACACCAATGATTGTCTATCGGCATATTCAGATGCCGATTGGGTAGGAGATGTTGATGGATGTAAAAGTACTTCTGGCGGTTGTTTTTATTTTGGAAGTGCACTTGTCTCATGGATGAGCAAGAAACAAAATTCTATTTCTTTGTCCACGACGGAGGCCGAATACATTACCGCCGGGAGTTGTTGCACTCAACTCATTTGGATGAAACAAATGTTGGAAGATTACAGTATTTCCCAAGGCACTATGACTATATATTGTGACAATACTAGTGCAATTCATATTTCCCGTAATCCAGTTCAACATTCTAGAACCAAGCATATTAAGATCCGTGAACATTTCATTCGTGACTTGGTTGAAGAGAAAATTATTTCTCTAAGCTTCGTTCCTACCGATCAACAATTGGCCGATATCTTTACTAAACCTCTAGATGCCCTTAGGTTTGAAAACCTTAGGAAATCAATTGGGGTTTGCTCCATTGATTGAGATCGAAGCCGTTTATCTAGTTTAGGTTGTTTCTCTTGTATATTTTTATACCTATGAACTAGATTTCCTTTGTATATATTTTATTCAAAATCTCAAAAATATTTTTTCTTTTATTTTTCAAGGAAAACGGGAATGGTTAGAAAAGCTTTCAAAATTTTTGTCCATATGGCTTTGTGGTCGATGTATTCGGATCCCTATCTTTTTCCATGTTCACATGGCTTTCGATGAGTAGTTAATCCATACCTTGTTTATCTTGTGCACAATAACGCTCTTTTATGATATAGAATTTTGTGATATTCTCACATCTTTGCCTTTTGCACACACCGTACACGAAATATTACGAATATCTTGTTCACAGTGTTCTTGCAAAGTGAGATTTGGTGTTGTCTTCTCAATCCTGTCACATCCCTTATAAGCAATCGAAATTGTGCATGATCATCCGTTGCCCGAATTGAAACAAAATGATTACATTCTTTCGGTTGGTTTTCGTTTCAAGCAATGGACTCGGGCTGCGAAAAACATAAAAGTTTTTGCGTGAAAAGCCACCATTTGCATTCTCAGTTGTGTGGCTAAAATAGAAGCATTGAAAATGATATATAATGCCAAGGCCAAAATAATAGGCTTGATTGATTCTTCAAAAAGATTAGTCTCAATCTATTGTTTCTCATGGGAGATATAAGTTGAAGATCAATGGGCATGCACATTTCATCGATTTATTGCTTTCTCATTGTGACATTATTGGCGAGAGAATCATCTATTTTGTATGCTTGTTACATTCGTGTTTAAGTGTTCAATAATATTTCCTTTTTGACACAAGGCTAATATGAGTGAATATTGCGTGTATATATTGTTTGGCATTACGCACTTGTACATTGTTGTGGCTTAAAACTCTCACTCGTATTGTTGACACCCCTACATTCTCGCTCCCACTATTTGGATATGTTGCCACAATCTAGGATTATTAAAATCTACATTTTGGCATCGTTCTGGCCTTCCCAATTCCTGATATTATGCTATTTTTAACCTTATTTTATGTTATTTTTATTTAAAAAATATTGATTTTCGTCAGAAATTATCGTTCGAACGAGATTTCTAACGACATCTATAACCCTCATTCTATCACTTCGTTCGAAATGTCGTTCGAACGACAAAGTTTGTTGGAACAAACTTCTAACGAAGCGCTACTGTGACTTCGTTCGAAATACCTCATTCGAACAACATCACTCGTTCGAACGACATCACTCGTTCGAACGACCTGCGTTTAAATCGTGCAGTTCCTTTTCCCAAAACTGCCACCTCTCTCTATCCACTCTCCACGTTTCCCAAAATCCCTCTTTCCCTGATTTTCTCTCTCCCACCTCTTCCATTTTCCACTTTCTTTCCTCTATCTCCCACGATTTTCCTTTTACCATTTTCTCTATCACCCACTATCTTTCTCTTCCCACTATTTCAACCTCCATAAAACCTTATTTCATCCCCCCATTTGATCTGCAGATTTGTGCTTGCTGTTTCCATCTTCTCTTCAAGGTATTTTTTGCTCTCTCTCTCTTTCTCTCTCTCTCTCTCTCTCTCTCTATATATATATATATATATATATATATATATATATATATATATGCTGTTGGGTCTTATGCTCAAAATCTAATCGATTTCCTCTTTTTCCTAACATTTATATATATGAATGCGTGTATAGCTCTACAATTTTTTTTGGGGGCTATCTTAATTTCTGTATTTGTTTGTGTTGCCCCTGATTAAAATATATTCCATGATAAAATTATTTTCTCAAATTAAATTTCAGTTACTTTCATGGAATTTATCTTAATCAATTTTTATTAATTTTCTTTTAATTTTCTTTTATTCCTAACGACGGATGGGATTATTTTGATTGGTTGTTGGATTGTTGGTGTCTGGTGGTTTGGTTGGACTTTGTTCGGGTAGGTTCTAGTTCCCTTTGTGTTTACCATGGCCCGTAACCGTCGCCAATGCCGTTTAAGCAATTCCCCCGAGGAACGATCCTCTTCCTCTGATGAGGAAACCCGTGCCAATGCAGCTATTCCTGACCTTAGGCTGCGTTGGCGGAGCCTTTCCAAACACACTCTTTATCACACCCAAGGTTTCGCTACCCGTTCTATCATTAGGGAGAAAATTATTAATCTCCACTCTCTCCACGGCACCACTGTGCATTCGTGGATTTTAGATTTAGGATGGGATCCTCTCTTCTCTCTCACGGATGCCGTTTTTCCCGACCTTGTTAGGGAATTTTATTTTGGGATGCACGATAAGAATAATCACCTTTATTCTAGGGTGCACGGTAGGGAGATTATTGTCTCTCCCGACTCGATAGCTCAACTCATCCCCCTCCCTAGGGTCACTAATCCCTCATTCCCTTGGACATCCCATACACGTCCTGATCCCTCTCTTGTCCTAAACACTGTTTTTAGGTTCCTCCCTCCCGGCACTGTCACTATCTTCCATAAACATTTACATCCTGACTTTATGGTCCTTAATTGGATTGTATGTGCCTGTCTTCTTCCACGTACAAACACCACCCAAATCACCAAACAGCACGTGGACCTTATGTTTTCTATTAGCATTCGGGCTCACATCGACCTCCTCGCCTACCTTTTTAGTGTCATTCGGACTGCTAGGATCCTCCCCTCCAGTCCCGCTCACCAAGCTCTCCCTTTTGTGGCCATTATTACCCATTTTTGTCTTGCCCCCACGTCTCCACCGATATCCCCGTCACTAAATATCAAACCATTGACATGTCCTCGATCAGCCGCTCTCATGGTCATTTTCCACCGGACGCTCCTCACCTCACCCCTCCACCTCTTCTCACCCTGCCGCTTCCTCTTACCCTACCCCCGGTCATCCCTCCCCCTCCCGATCTATCCATCGCCCATCCCCTTCCCATATTCCCTCACCCGTCGAGTCGGAGAATTTTTTTTTTGTTCGTTCTCAGGTTGAACAAATTCAGGAGGATCGACGTCAGGACTGGGCGCTTATGCAGGAGTTTTTACTTTCTATGCAGCAGGAACGCGAGGCACACGCTCGCCGGGAGGAGGCACAAGCGCGTCGAGATGAAGCCCAAGCTCGTCGGGACTCTCTCCTTTTAGCGCATCTTGATGCCATTCGCCGTATGGAGATGCACCACGGGGCAGGTTCTTCCGGCACCGACTCTCTTCCCGATGATACTCCACCTGATGCTCTTGGATCTTGATGTGATTTGTTTACTTGTATTTGTGAGGATGAGTGGTTCTTTTATTTCATGTATTGTTTTCTTTTGGGTTGGATATTTTCATGTATGAACCTTAATTATTTCCCATTTCCCCTTACTTAATGCATCCTCATTATTTCCCTTGTCATTCTTATTTCTTCATATTTCCACATATGCTAACACATAGCTTTATATATAATTTATTCTCTATTTCCCCATGCGTTTATGAATTTGTTGTTTCATATGTATAGGATACATCTCCTACTCCTTTGTAGCTCGTCAGTCTTGTCCTTGTGTCTGTCTTTTTTTTGGGGTTTTGGGACGGGCCTTAGAAATGGCTTGACGTCTGGCTTAGCAAATTATGTCTTTTATTTATTTTTTATTATTCTATTTTGTCCCGGAATAGCCAAAGGGGGAGATTTGTAACGATAAATTTCCAATCGAGTCATTTGTTATATTGGCTATATTCCGTTGGACAAAACAATTTTGGGTCATTCTGCATCAAGCATCATTCAACGTAAAGATTCAAGCATCGCATCCAAAGTTCATGTGTCATCAATATTCATGCCATGCTAGCTATCCTACAAAGGTATATGACCAAAATAAATTTTATGTGTTGGAGTATTTTGTCTAATCAAGAAAATTTCATATAAGAAAATGTTCGTAAATAAGTAATTTTCATAAAGAAAAATCTTTGAAATAAATTTGAACAAATTTTTGCAAAATATAAAATCTCGTTCGAAGTTTATCCAGGTCGTTCGAACGACCTGGATCTAACGACTTTCCCCAGGATATACTGGAACTTCGTTAGAAGTTCGTTAGAAAGGTCGTTCGAACGACAGGTTTCTAACGACCTTTCTAATTTAAAACTGGAACTTCGTTAGATAGCTCGTTCGAACGAGAATTCGTTCGAACGACCTCGTTCGAACGAGTTCTACCAGATCTGATTTTTTAAACTTATTTTTTAAGCAGTTTTTTTCCACAACTGTTTTTGTCCACTACTTTTTCAGTTATATTATATGGACGAAAATTAGTTTAAAAGGTTGAGGAAGTTCATTATTCTCTTGAGAGCTTTTTCCATAACTTCCCTATTTTTGGTAAAAATTATCTCCAACACTTTTATCATCTTTTGAAACAAAACCCCTTCAATCAAATTGACATTCAACAAGCAAGTTTGCGGTGGATCTATACATTCAAGCTTTGAGGAGATGTTGGTTTTGGTCTTCGGTGGATACCGCGACACGAGGAGTGTTGAGCAACGCGTTGGAGCTTCGCGTACTACAACTTCAGAGGTCGAGGATGGCATAAGCAAGTCTTGAGTGAGTCAATGTCTGTAAGTCTTTTGAGTCTCTTGTAAAACCTATTTTTTTAGTGGATTTTGTCTAGGCCTAGTCGTCCGAAGTTTTTCCCATTTGGGTTTTCCTCGTACATCGGCGTGTTGTGGTTGGGATTTTCGCATTTTACTTTATTAAATCACCTAGATGTATGCTTAGGATAAAATGAATAAAATTGGAATAATTTTATCTTAGTTAGTTAAGTCATAAATCCCATTGCATTAATTGAAATTTGTTCTTGCGAACTTGTGAATCTGCTTTTAAATTGAAATTAGAGAATATCACTTTATAGCTAATATTAAAATTGAATTGCGTGTGTGTATTCTATGAATTAAACTAAGAACTTATAACCTTGCAACTTCACATCATCTCCATCATGTGTCCCACATCTTCCTCAACGACTTCACATTCCATGATTTTAGGGACTTTATGCAAGTGGTACGCAAGAGAAGTCAATTTAGTGAAAGAAGGCAAGATATGAACGTTCAAGGGCATTTTAGTAGTTTTACAGCCATCGTTCGAAGGTCCGATCAACTAGAAAGTTGAAGAACTCGCCGTAACGAAGATACTGGAAGAAACGACACCTCAATCCGAGCTACGGTGAAAAAGAAAATCCAAGAAAAACTCTTAGAAAAATGCTAAGTGTTTAAGCCCCAAGTTCTATCGAATTTTTACGAACTAATGGCCAAACCAGTTCAGGAGGCGAACCGGTTCGAGGTATACCCGAACTGGTTTGGGGTACCTGACGCTGGCAAGTGTTTTAAAATAGTAAAACTCCTTTTGGTTTCCTTATAAAAGCCAACTCCGGGGGAGTTATTTCATAAGACTTGGAGAGACGTTATTGAGAGTTCTATTTGCTCAAGTCTTCATATTTTTTAGTCCCAAAAACTCATGTTTTGATTCACACATCATTCCCATATTTTTGTGAATCCTTTTGAAACCCAATAACACTACTTTGCTTTTGTTCATCTTTGTGGGGAGATCTCTGCAACCGAGGGCTGTGTGTCATTGATGAGGGAGTCTCTACGAAGTTTTATGGTTGCGCGCTATTGAGGAGTGCTGCGGTTCTTCCTTTGCTGATTGGATTGTGGTCCATATGAGTTCGATGCGTGTGAGTTCATTATTCACGACACCGACCGACACCTGCAGGTATTCGTGTGTCACTGTATTTCATTGTAATCCGTGTAAGTTGCGATTTACTTATATAATGAAATAAAAGGTTTTACCCTGCGGGGATTTTTCCTTAAACTTGTGTCGCATGATTTATCTATTTATGGTTTGACACACGCACGCACGTAGTTACATGTTTAGGGGCTGATTTAACTTTGTTTAAATATAGACTCTAATTAAATAAGTGTGCCAAACTTGAAACTTGCGAATTAATTTAATCAATTATCACACCGTCGCGTTTTTCAAATTGGTATCAGACCCGTTTGCACTAATTTATCGCGTATTCCTCTTTTTCGTAAAACCGTGTGATATTAATTTTTTTTAAATCAAGTTTGTGAAAAATCACAATTTTTCCAATGGAATGTTCATTTAATAAGGTGATTATTTTTTATGGGAATAATTATGCCTATTGGAAAGCTCACATGAAATCTAGTTTAAAAGCTATTGACGAGCGTGTTTGGTTGCTTTGTGAAAATGGGTGGACTCCTCCCACGGTCACTGTTAATAACGTCACCTCTTTAAAACTCGTGTCAACCTGGACCAAAGATGATTTAAAAATGTATTATTTTAATTCCCGTGGTCTGTGTGCTATTTCTGGAGTTGTCACTCCTGACGAGTTTCGCCGAATTATGACGTGCACCACGTCTAAAGAGGCTTGGGATGTTTTGAAATTGACACATGAGGGTACGAACGCGGTTAAAGAATCAAAATTATGAAATTTGGCCACCCAATTTGAGACTATCACCATGTCTGGGTCCGAATGCTTTGATGATTTTTATGCACATTTGTCGAACATTGTTAACACATGTTTTAATTTGGGTGAGGTGAATGATAACATGCGTGTCGTTAAAAATATTTTGAGATCTCTCCCAAAGCGCTTTATTCCTAAAGTCACTATTTTGAACTCTTTGGGAAATTTGAAATCACTTAAGTTGGAAGAACTTGTAGGAGATCTTCAAACCTATGAGATTGACATGTTTCCCAAAACCATTAAGGCTAAGGATAATGACATAGCTTTAAAGACTCATTGTAAGAAAATGAAAGAAAAAGTTTGTGAGTCCGATTCTGATGAAAACTTTGATTTTAATGATATCGCCTTATTTGCAAAAAAATTTAAAAAATTTCTCAACATGAACAAAAATAATTCTTCCAATAAAAAGAGATTTTTTGAGAAAAATAAAAGGAAAGGAAAGTCCAAAGAAAGCGGTGAGAGGAAAAAAGAGAATGACTCCGATGAGGAGTGTGATGAAGATTTTGAGAACGTGACTTGTTTTGAATGTGGGGTATGAGGCATAAGTCGTTTGAGTGTCCTACGTGGCTTAGAAAGAAAGGGAAGAAAGTAGACATGCCTGCCATACTTAGTGATAGTGAAGGAGATGAGTCCGATAAAGGTTTAGCACATGGAATGGTTGTCGCTTTTTCTAGTCATGTGAGCACACCCACTTTATCTCATGAGAGTGAACACGAAAGCGATGATAGTGATATGTGTTCTTCAAGTGAGGGAGAAAGCGAGGAGGAGAGTGGAGATGAAAGTGATCTCCAAAAGGCGTTTAGAGATTTGTACACCGAGACCCTGAAAACAAAAAAGTATAATAGGGATTTAGGTCGTCGGGTTTTAGATTTGGAGAGAGAGAAGGAGGTTTTAAGAAAGGATAAGTGTGATTTGACCAACACGTTATCTAGTCTGACGACACGTGTATCCCAACTCGAGAGTGATCTCGAACGTTTCAGGGAGGTCAAAGTCAATTTTGTGAACGCACCTAAGAAGGTTGATGTAAGGACATAAATTTCTAATTGAGTCCATGTATTATTTTGACTTAATTCCGTGAATTAAACTGTGTTTGTAATATGTCATAGGGAGATTTTTAATTTGTCACGATCGCACTTGGTCTATGACGTATTGAAGAAAATTGAAGACGATGCGGCAAAGATTTAAAGAATTTATCATGCCGATGTTTAATTGGTGCAAGTTTAATCGTCTTCAAAGTTAATTGCATTTCGAGATCACTCAAGTATGCATGCGTATAATTAATGGTGCTCGGAATTATTTTTATAAAAGATAAGGATGTGTAAGGACATTTTTGTCCAACATGCTTGTATATGTCATTAGCCGTAACAATGTTGCAAAGATTCAAAGTCCATTCATCATCAACGGAATCTGAAGATCAAAAGAAAGGAAGAATTCAGAAATCCAGTTAGCCGGACCGGTCCGCCTGAAACTAAAACGAACCGATTCGCAGAGACCCGGACCGGACCGCCACGGACTGATCCGCCGTGCTCTTTGAAGCCAGTGAGCCCCGAACCGAATGCGAACCGAATCAGCTTCAAATTAAAAGAACCGGTCCGCTATCGGACCGATCCGCCTAAGGCCCGGACCGATCCGCCGAGGATAAACTCTGCCAGATCGTGTAGCAGATTTTTTAGGGTTTTGACTCCTTAATTAAACCACGATCAGTAGTTGGTTTCGATAAGACTTTCCCACGTTTTTCAGAGCATATCAACCCTAAAGTCTTCACCTATTGAGTCCTATGATTCTAGGTTTTCAGATTCACACATCTTTCATATCTATGTGAATCAAGTTTGGTAACCCAAGAACACCATTGCTGTTGTTCAACCCTTTGTGAAGTGGACCGCTCCTTCCTCTTCATTACAGCCCTACTGGACAGGGATAGTTCCAGCCGCCAGCCCTACTGGAAAGGGAGTCTTCCAGCCGCGACTACAAAATCCGATACCTGAGGGTAATTCTTAGTCAAAAACTTGTATTTCAGTGTAATCCGATTATAAGCCGTTTCTCTTACAAATTATAGTGATATACAAATGGTTTTGCCCATGTGGGGGATTTTTCCTTAAACTTTGTGTGTTGAATTATTATTGCATAATCTTCATACTATGTCTATCACGCCTAGTTGCATGATTAGGGTTAATTTGGGTTAAAAAGGTGTTTATTATATTATTTCTTAATTGAACGCAAGCGCCAACTCTTTCAAAGTCTAGTATTTTGTTGGTTCCCAAAACCCCTTGTCGACGTGTTTCATCCATTTGGGTTAGGAAATCACTTTTGGAGGAACTAGATTTTAGACAAGTTGATTCCCGTTTGCTTGCACATGATTCTTCTCTTGCCATATCATATAGATGATTGTGTTTGCATGTTTGTCATACGCTAGTTATGCTTTTTGATATATTTTTGCTAGCGTTGTGACATGTACTTTTTGTATATATTTTTTTGAAAAATTTTGAAAAATACAAAAAGATTTTTTTTGTTGCACCTTTTATGGATGAGCATTTAAGATAGCCAAGTCACAACTTCATTTCATATATCCATGTGACTGTTTGGTATAGATTTGAGACGCTCATCATTTCATCCACGTGCTTAACATTGATTGGAGTCCTTGAGATGTAATTAGTGATATCTTCCTACATGTTTGACTCCTATATCCTTTAATGCACACATGCACGGCTATATTTGATTATTGCACTTGTCTATCACATATTGGCTTGAGTGTTTCTATCTCAATTCTTTCTATACAATGTACAATATGCGATAAAACTTGACAAGATTGGATTGCATGTAAAAACCGTTTTGGTGAGACTGTGTGTATATTTTCATAGCGGGGAGGGGCTGCGAAAGTTGATTCTTATCCTTTGTGCAAAAGCCACCGTTAAAAAGGACCTAAAAAATGGAGGAATTTTAATATCCGAGGTCCAAAGAGGTTAAAAAAGCCCGAAAAAATTTAAAGGCAATAAAAAGCTATACATGCCAAATATGGGCCACTTAGGTTTCACCATCAATTCTCCAAAGTTTGAGAATTTAGAATGCCTCTATTCAAAATAATATCTGAGGGAGTTTGGTTGGAGAATAAAAACGGGTTTGTACTTCCTTGAAAGTCCTGAAAAAGCTGAAAAATATTTTGGATGTTATTGGTGTAGAAATCACTTTGAGCTTTGATTTGTAGATTTGATATAGTCAATATCTTCTATTTCCACTCTTTTACACCAAAGGAATCATTTGAGTTCATTCGTTAGGAATATCCAATATTCATCATGCACATATGTCATGTTTGTATGCTTTGATTTTCCTATCGAATTTTGATCACACCCATTCTTTTACGCTATCACCGATTTTATGCCTTGTGTCACCCCGGTACTTGATTGCTTGATTTATTTCTCTCATTTGTCTATTTGGGGACATCATAAAAAGGGGGGGAATGAATTATCTGATTATGGGGGAGTTTTGAAATTCTGAGAATATCATCTTAAATTGATATATATGCTTATGTTTATCTCATTTCAAACTCGATACGTCACTTGGTATTTGCTTTGTCTCATGTGTGTAGGTACATCTTTTGATAATCCCATGTTGCACACCCTGATGAGAAAAGCGGTGAGATTTCTGAAGTTTCGAAGAACAAACGATGCAGCCTTAGTCATTTGTACCACTTTCAGTTTTTGGGTTCATGGAAGGGTAGATTTGTATAGGCATTGTGATTATAGATAATTCGGATTTTTTATGTTTGTTCCGGCATAGACATAGGGGGATATTTGTAAGGACATTTTTTTCCAACATTCTTGTATATGTCATTATCCGTAACACCGTTGCAAAGATTCAAAGTCCATTCATCATCAACGGAATCCGAAGATCAAAAGAAAGGAAGAATTCAGAAATCCAGTTAGCCGGACCGGTCCGCCTGAAACTAAAACGAACCGATCCGCTGAGACCCGGACCGGACCGCCATGGACTGATCCGCCGTGATCTTTGAAGCCAGTGAGCCCCGAACCGAATGCGAACTGAATCAGCTTCAAATTAAAAGAACCGGTCCGCTATCGGACCGATCCGCCTAAGGCCCGGATCGGTCCGCCGAGGATAAACTCTGCCAGATCGTGTAGCAGATTTTTTAGGGTTTTGACTCCTTATTTAAACCACGATCAGTAGTTGGTTTCGATAAGACTTTCCCACGTTTTTCAGAGCATATCAACCCTAAAGTCTTCACCTATTGAGTCCTATGATTCTAGGTTTTCAGATTCACACATTTTCCATATCTATGTGAATCAAGTTTGGTAACCCAAGAACACCATTGCTGTTGTTCAACCCTTTGTGAAGTGGACTGCTCCTTCCTCTTCATTGCAACCCTACTGGACAGGGATAGTTCCATCCGCCAGCCCTACTGGAAAGGGAGTCTTCCAGCCGCAACTACAGAATCCGATACATGAGGGTAATTCTTAGTCAAAAACTTGTATTTCAATGTAATCCGATTGTAAGCCGTTTCTCTTACAAATTATAGTGATATACAAATGGTTTTGCCCCTGTGGGAGATTTTTCCTTAAACTTTGTGTGTTGAATTATTATTGCATAATCTTCATACTATGTCTATCACGCCTAGTTGCATGATTAGGGTTAATTTGGGTTAAAACGGTGTTTATTATATTATTTCTTAATTGAACGCAAGCGCCAACTCTTTCAGGATGTAATTTTTATAAAGAAAAATGTTTTTAAAATGTTTTATAGTGTTTTAAAAGGTTTACACTACGTTTTAATTCTGATAAGCTCGAAAAAGGAGTTTGACTTTACTAGGTCTCTTTGAAGAAACATTTTAATTGAAAAGTCAAAAAGTCAAACTTCTCGCTCGAACGACATTAGATCTCCCGCGAACGAGATGTCTAAGTCGCTCGAACAAGAACCTTAAGTCGTTCGAACGACACATTTTTTGAGGCGGCATTTTAATCCTATTTAAACAGTGTTTGCACCATAATTTCGTAAGTGTGCATTTTGGAAAACTCTTTATGAACCAGAAATTTGTTTGCATATGTTTTCTAAGGTTTACAAAGCATAAACACATCCTTAGAGTTTGTAAAGATCCAAGTTATCATTATTATATGCTTACGTGATCTTGCTGCATCAAAGTTGAAGTTTGTTTTTCATTGAACACTTGTGATTGCTAGTTTTACGGTGAAGAAGTGACAGACATCGTGTTCGACATCGTAGACGTATCAAGCCATTCGGTGGACACCGAGATATACGTGGACGCGTGTGTTATGGACAGGTATCATGGAAGACGAAATTTCTATGTGGGAACTATTGAAGAACGGTAGAAGATCATAAGGAGCGTCAAGACCCGTGGGGATCGAGTCTTAGTGTAAGGCTAATCTGTCTTTGCAAAACCATTATTCATAGTGATTGTCTGGCTTGGGTTGTTCGAGGTTGTTTTTCCATTTTGGGTTTTTTCCTCGTACATCCGGCATTGTGAGTATTCTGTACTTTACTTTACTTGCTTTAATCACTAGATGCATGTTTAGGATTAATCAAGATAAAATTGGTTTAAAGTAAGAATTGGGTTTTCACAACTTGGATTGGTGCATAATTAAAAGTTGATAATAAAATTGGTTTTATTTGAAACACACATATCATGCCGCTCTTTCTTCAGTTGAAAAGGTGGTTCATAAGGGTAAAGGTGAGAAGTTACAAATAAGTCACGATGGTGCTTCTACATCCCAATTAGCACCCGAGCCGGTTCTCACTTTAGTGTTTGATTCACGTGATTCCTATTAGGAGAGCGCATCCTAGAGTTTTTGAGAGAGGTGTTCCTAGGCCTATTTATGTTTGCTCACATTGAAAGAGGAGAGGTCACCTTAGGTAATTTTGTTTTAAGTTGATTTATGGGTTATGTGTAACATTTTGCTTCTACACGTGTTTAAGGCACACATGCACCTACACATGATACTTTACATGATCTCGGAGACTACATGAGAGAGTTTGCACATTTAAGTGAGCAAGTTAAGTTTTTGATGGAGGTTTTTCATAAGTTGTTACCACCTCTGGAAAACCCCTCAACACCTAACGATTGAGGTTTGACTTCTTTACTAGCATAAGGTGTTTTTCATGATGATATTATTTGCCTATTTCTAGTATGTATCATGTTTGTATGTTTTAAATTGTTTTTTGAAAAATTTTGAAAGATACAAAAAGATTTTATTTTGATAAAATTTTGAGAAAATCCAAAAATATTTTTGTATTTTGTTTGCACCATTTATGGATGGACACATAGGATGACCGAGTCACAACATCATTCCATTATTTTCATGTGACTATTTGATAGTGTTTTGAGACAATAGGTCAATTCATCCTTGTGCTTTATAATATTTGGAGTCATTAAGATGTAATTAAGTGTTACTTCCTACGTCTTTGACTCATAATTTCCTTTATTGCACGCATGACCGAATTGGTTTGATTATTGTGCTTGTCTTATCACATGTTGGTTGGTTGTTTTGACTTCAATCCTGTCCTTTAAAATGAACCAAGCGCGATAAAACTTGATAAGAAAGTTGTGCATATAATAACTGTTTTGTGAGTTTGTGTGCTTTATTTGAAAACGGTGAAAGGCCACGAAAGATTATTTTTTATTCTTTGCGATTAAGCCACCGTTTAAATTGGACCTAAAAAATTAAGAAATTTTATTATCCGCGGTCCAAAGAGGTTTAAAAGAGCCCAGAAAAATATTAAAGGCAATAAAAAGAAATTAATACCAAAAATGGGCAAATTAGGTTTTTGCACCAATTCTCTAATGTTTGAGAATTTATATTACCTCTAAACGAAAATATATATGAGGGAGTTTGGTTGGAGATTTTAAGACAGGTTTGCACGTCCTTGAAATTTTTGAAAATGCGCTACATAGTTTTGGACGTTATTGGGGTGGAAATCACTTTGACTTTGATTTGTTGATTTGAATAAGACGATGTCATCTAAATTCAACAATTTTTCCACCTAAGGATACTTTTGACGTTCATTCGTTAGGGGTACACATATGCATCGTGCACATATGATTGATTGAGCTGATTTACGTATCAAATGTGTACACACCCATTCATTTCGTTTTCATGACTTGATTGTTTGAGTTTAATTTCAAGGTGTGATTTTTGTATCATATTTTTCAACTTGGTATCTTATTTTTGTACGAAAAATTTAAAAAAAAATCAAAAATAGTTTGTGAAGATTTTTGCTATCTGATTGATGCCTTGTTTCCAATACGGTGACACCCCGACTTTGCTTGTTTGATTTATTCATCTCATTTGTCTATTTTGGGACATAATAAAAAGGGGGAGAAAGAATTATCATTTTATGGGGGAGTTTGAATTTTGGGGGAGTTTTTGAGATTTGACTTATGCTTTTCGTATAAATTGGTATCTATGTGTATCTCATTTCAAACTCGATATGTTACTTGATATTTTTCTTTTTGTCATGTGTGTAGGTACTACATTGATGATCACTATGTTGCACACCCTGATGAGAAAAGATTTGAGATTCTAAAGATCTGAAGAACAAACGATGAAGACTTATGCACTTATATCTTTCCAGTTTTGAGTTCATGGGAGGGTAGATTTGTATAGGCAATTTGTTATTTCATAATTCAGATATTTTTATGTATGTACCGGCATAGACATAGGGGGAGATTTATAAGGACATTTTTGTCATGTTCGATATTTTACATTTATGTATATCGTATGCCGCTACATTTGGCACGTCTCTACACGATCTCACACGATGGCCTCAATTCGAATTCCAAGAATAAAGAATTCATCATCTCCATCATGTGTCCCACATCTGCCTCAACGACTTCACGTTCCATGATTTTAGGGACTTTATGCAAGTGATACGCAAGAGAAGTCAAATCAGTGAAAGAATGCAAGATATGAACGTTCAAGGGTATTTTGGTAATTTTACAGCCACCGTCCGAAGGTCCGATCAACTAGAAATTTGAAGATCTCACTGCAACAAAGATACTGGAAGAAACATCACCTCAGTCCGAGCTACGGTGAAGACGTTATGGCCCTTTGAAAATGGAGAAAAATCTAAGAAAAACTCTTGAAAAAATGCTAAGTGTTTAAGCCCCAAGTTCCAGCGAATTTTTGCGAATCGAAGGCTAAACCGGTTCGGGGGGTGAACCGGTTCCTGGTATACACGAATCGGTTCGGGGTACCAGACGCTGGCAAGTGTTTTAAAATCGTAAAACTCTTTTTGGTTTCCTTATAAAAGCCAACTTCGGGGGAGTTATTTCATAAGACTTAGAGAGACGTTTTTGAGAGATCTATTAGCTCAAGTCTTCATATTTTTTAGTCCCAAAAACTCATGTTTTGATTCACACATCATTCTCATATTTTTGTGAATCCTTTTGAAACCCAATAACACTACTTTGCTTTTTCTCATCTTTGTGGGGAGATCTCTGTAACCGAGGGCTGCGTGTCATTGTTGAGGGAGTCTCTACGAAGTTTTATGGTTGCGTGCTATTGAGGAGTGCTGCGGTTCTTCCTTTACTGATTGGATTGTGGTCCATATGGGTTCGCTGCGTGTGAATTCATTATTGACGACACCGATCGACGCCAGCGGGTATTCATGTGTCATCGTATTTCATTGTAATCCGTGTAAGTTGCAATTTACTTATTATAATGAAATAAAAGGTTTTGCCCTACGGGGATTTTTCCTTAAACATGTGTCGCATGATTTATCTATTTATGGTTTGACATACGCACACACGTAGTTACATGTTTAGGGGTTGATTTAACTTTGTTTAAATATAGACTCTAATTAAATAAGTGTGCCAAATTAGAAACTTGCAAATTAATTTAATCAATTATCACACCATCGCATTTTTCAAAAATTTATTTAAAAACTCATAAAGATTTTTGTTTATATGTTATTTAGTTTTACATATTTTATGTGGCATATCAGTGCATTTGAATCCACTTCATTCCATGTATCCATGTGTCTTGAATATTAATTGTGATTTTCAATGCTTAGATTGTTCTTAATCATGATTGTATGGAGTTGTTTGACTTTGATTTGCTTAATGAATTCACTTTTCATATGCCTCCGCACACACATGCACAAGCTCTTTTGGATTTTAAATTCATATATTATATGAGCTAAGTGAGATGTTTTTCCATCAATGTTTTCATTATACGTATATTTTTTACTATAGCGTATTTTTGCATTTAAGAACCATTGCCCGTGAGTTTGCTATTTTATTTAAAAATATGAGTGTGAACGGGAATGAGCTAAAAAGGGGGAACATTTTCTTTTGTGAAAGGCCACCATTGGCAAGAGTCTAAAACCTTAAGAGGCAAAGAAAAGATAAAATTTCCAAAGACAATTCGTTTAATTGATTCTTCAAAAAAATGGGAGTGAGAAAAATATGTTATCTATAATTTTGAGGGTGTTATAAGTTGAAGATCAATGGGTTCGCACAATGAGTCCTAGTTTATTCATTTTTGACGCTATTGATTTGAGAATCATCAATGTTTTCTAAGATAGTGTGCATTATGCTTGTTTGTCCATTATGAGTTCTCCTTATCTGTCACTATGAGGCTAAATATGTATATGATAAAGTTAATGCACTCAAATAGAAGGCCTTGGACATTTTTGAGTGATTGAGTCATGATTCTTTTGTTTTTAGTTCACACCCTTCATTCCGTTTACCACATCTCATTTTAGACACGTCGATATTATGCTAGTGTGGAAAGCTTATTGTGTTTAGTGTCTTTTCTGGTGCTTATACCTATATATATGCCTTTGTGGCATTGGTATCTTTTGTGTGTGTGTGCGTGTGTATATATATATATATATATATATATATATATATATATATAGTTTTGTTTTGAGGCTTTGCGTCTGCATTTAATCCATATATGAGATATGTTTTATTTTCGTATCAAGTAGTTTCAAATTGGTATGATATATGATCATATTGGTATCACTAGTTTCTTTCTATCATTGATATCTCATTTATTCATCAAATTAGTATCTTTTGTTCATAGTTGAGTGTATTTGAGTTTGTGTTGTTGTGTTTATCGTTGCTTGTTGCACTTTACACCACTGCATGATATATTTATATCTCCTTTTTGCCTGCCCATATTTCATTTAGGGGGAGATTTGCTTATATTGGGGAGAAATTTTTTTACTATGCATCTTTTACTTTGTTTATTCCTAAACAAACAGGGGGAGAGATGTTATATCAATCTTTATAATCCGGGGGAGATTTTTACCTTAGGGGGAGACTTACAAACTTAGGTAGAGATTGTTAGACAACGGGGGAGGATTTATTCTTATGAGAATTTATACTGTTGTATATTCTCTTTGCATTTGAAGGTGTGTTTAAGTGTGTAGGCTTGCAACGATGTGAAAACGTTTACACAAGGGCAAAGCTACACAACGTGAGTCTATTAAGTGTTTATACTTTTTCCTTTTGGGGTTAGGGATTGAGTCTTTTAGAGAGCCTGAAGGACTATAGGTTTTTATTTCGTGTTTTATCCCGGAATAGCCAAAGGGACGGATTTGTAAGGACAAATTTATGATAGAGTAAATTTGTATATATTTTGCTATATTTTGTATTTGCACAAAACCTTTTAATTCACATATTAGTACTTGAGTGTGTTGACCTTTCAAGCCTATGACGTGTTTATTTGAAGACGTAATAGCCAAGTTAGACGTTTTATATTCATCATGTCATGTTTAGTTCCACGTTTCATCTTCATCTTCCGAGGATCTCTCAGGTATAAATATGAATACTTTTAATCATTGGATATTTAGTTTTGGGTGTTATTTTCTAAAATATTTTAAAACTTGTTTTAAGGAAAAAAAATCCAAGTCATTCTAGCCACATCAACTATGTCGTTCGAACGAAATATTGAACTTCGTTATAACCAAGGATCCAAAGTAACTTCAAATGAACAGTTTTTTAGCCTACACTGATTTTTTGTTGGATAAGTCGCTAGAAGTTTGACTCAAATGATATTTGGTACTTAGTTCGAACGAGCCTTCTAACTTAATTCGAACGGCCTCGAGCATTTTTCAAAGTTGATATTTTTATTATCTTGTTCATCCTTATCTTATTTTTGGAAAATCTAGTATATATAGGATTGTGGATCAGTAGTTTTATTAAAAACTTTTCATGCTTTTTGAGTTCCCAAACTATTCCATAAATCTCTCCATTTTTATGTGATCATCTATTATCAACTTTTGAAAACCTAAACCATTTTTACACACTCGTTTAAAGATCCAAGTTTTATCTATTATATGTTTTGAGATCCAGTTTATGGGCATTAAGGTTTATTCTCCTCATCTTATTGAGAATCATTTCGTGTGGTGGACTTCATACATGTTTGTTATTTACACAAGACCGACTCTATGGTGTGGTGTTACAGTGAAGAAGTAGTGGACTCTATGTTCCAATCCATAGGCGATTGCTGAGCCTCTTCGATGGATATCGAGGTGTGTGTGAACTCACATGTTGTGGATTCTTTTCTGGTGGACTCCTACGTGTCACTATGGTGAAGGTTGAGTAACAAATAGCATTAATATTTGTGAGAGTGTCAAGGTCATTGGGTAAATCTACTATCGTGTACTTTGTAATTTAGTATATAGTGAATTTACGTGGCTGGGATGCTCGAGGTTTTTTCATTATGTTTTTTTCTCGTACATCAGCATGTTGTGGGTTGATTTATTTTATCTTGCTATACTCACTTAGATGCATACTTTAGGTTAAGATAAAATTCGTTAATCATTTTAACACAACAATTAGTTTATCGGTGCTAAGTTTAATTTGAGTTAACCTGTTTAATTGAACTTAAAATTTGAATTTTTTTAAAAATAGTGGTGTGTTTATTTTACGATATACATATTAGAAACCTATAGGACTTTCATTATACCTTTATGTTATAGGTAGTTTGATTTTCTTATAATTCCTGCATTCTTCTTTTTGTATATTTTTCATATAATAGGCAAATGGGGAGATGTTAAGGGTATGCATAATACTCATGTTTCCCATAGGACTAGATTGTCTTATCATGTTACTAAAATATACCTTGAGTCTTGTCCTTGAGGTCATTTTGGAAAAACATCGTTTAAATTATTCAAAGGATATCCTCGAAGTCACTATATCCTTTACATAACACTTTTACGAAGCTAATAGGACTTACAGACTCTTATGCATGTTTTGTTACACTAGTTATGTTTTTCATAAGGTCTTTTATGCGTGTTTGTGCTTTGGTAGGGCCTGATTGAAGAAAAATATATATAATGCAAAAAAAAACTTTTTGGAAACTTCTTTGCTGCATTAAATTTAATTTGTAAGGACACAAGTCTCCGATTGAGTCTTAATGTAGTGTTGGCTCAATTCCGGACAAAAACGTTTGAGTCATAGGATAGTGTTCTTGTGTATCCTTTAAGCCTATGACATGTTAAAGTTGAAGACGTTGCGGCCTACTTATCAAGAGAACATCATTGCCGGTTTACATGTACCTCATTTCACGTCATCAACTTAGTTCCGATCTCTCATAAGGTATGAATGCATTACATATATATATATATAGTAGCTTGGAACATTTTTTTTATTGGGTGTAATTTTATTTTAAAATGAAGTTTATTTTCCGAAGGTTAATTTTAGAACTTTTAATAAAGTTTTTGGGCTTAAAATTGAATTATGAACTTTCTGGGATTTCGTTCGATATTGTCGTTTGAACGAGAATTTCGTTCGAACGAGTTTGCCAATGAATTTTCCCTTTTGGCCTCCGGAACTTCGTTAGAAGGGTCGTTTGAACGAGATTTTCGACGGGAAAATATTTTTGCAGTTTTCTCCATGTTCCCACTTCTTTTGTCCCACTAACTTTTGCCATAATTAATATGTGCGGGAACCAACTTTGAAAAACTAACCTTTTCATCTTCTACAATCTCTAGAGAGATTTTTTGAGAGCTTAATTCCTCTATGAAAAAGCTCATGTTTTGAGTGTTTGTTTTTCAAGAAAATCATACTTAAACACTTTTTACACCCATATTAGTTCACACACACACACACACACTCACACACACACACACGCACGCACATATATATATATATATATATATATATATATATTTGCTTGGAGTTTGTTTGGCATCGAGTTCACTTTTCTACCTAAGAAGAAAAGAGTTTGGGTTTACTTCTACATCCCTCAAAGAAGAAGAAGTTTGGTTTTGTTTTCGGCATTCTCATACGGTGAAAGGCACCGTGTGTGGTTGGCGGGTTCCTAAAGATTCATTGGTGGATTTCAAAGTTTTGGTGGATTCCGGGATTATCGACTAAGCAGAGGTTAGTACAAGAAGTCGCATCAGGGGCTTGAAGGAGTCGAGTTGAGTTGAGTAAGTCATTTGTCTTGTACTTGTAAAATTCCGTACTTAATGTATTTAAATCTAGGACCGTTCGAGGTTTTTTACCGTTGTGGATTTTTCCTCGTACATCGCGGCGTAGTGGTTGTGAATTTATTTTATCTTGCAAATCACTTAGAACGCATGCTTAGGAATAAAAGATAAAATATGGTATAATTCACTTCTCTAGTTTAATTTGGTGCATGTTTAATATTTGGGTAATGTTTAACTTAATTTAATTCAAGCGAGTAATTTATATTCCCTAAAATTTGGTTTGGCCTAATTTGGTAATATTGAAAATAATGTGTAGGCAAAATTTAGGACTTGTGTTAAATTAATTTTGGGCGACTTGGATTAAATTAATTTGGTTTAAGTGAATTTCAAGTGTGTGTGTGTGTGTGTTCACCACAATTCACTAATTTAGGTTTTATTTTTTTAGAAATTAAAATTTGTGTTTAATTTAATTTTTCATCTTTTTAAGAAAAGAAAATCAAGTAAAATTTTGGAAAATTAGATTGTTGTGTTGAACCATCTTTATTCCGCATTTAAAAGGAATTTCTAAATTGAGAATTTAAAATTGTGGGTATACATTTCCACAAGTGGTATCAGAGTCGGAGCGCTAATTTATTGCGTTAAGGTCCTTTCATTTATTTTGGTTAAAAATGGATTTTTTCCCATTTTCAAAATTTTCTATTTTCGATGGTTCTAATTGTGCATATTGGAAAGCCCGTATGCATCCGGCACTTAGGTCTTTAGATGATAGGGTTTGGTTATCAATTGTTAACGAGTGGTCCCCACCCACTAATTTGGTAGATAATGAGCGTGTTCCCAAACCCACAGATAGATGGAGTGAGAATGAATTTAAACTTTCAAATTTTAATTATCGAGGTTTGAATGCCTTGTTTATCACGGTCACACCGGATGAATTCAGACGCATTATGACGTGTGAAACTTCTAAAGAAGCTTGGGATATTTTACAACTCACTCACGAGGGAACTAGTGTCGTCAAAGCTTCTAAACTTCAAAGCCTCACCACTCAATTTGAAACCATCAAAGTGAATGAAAAAGAAACATTTGATGAATTTTATTCTAGACTTTTCGGTATAGTTAATTCATCTTTTAATTTGGGAGAGAAAGTACCCGACGACCGAGTAGTAAAGAAAATTTTAAGGTCCCTACCCGATAGATTTATTCCTAAGGTGACCGTGTTAAATTCTTTACCCACTTTAGCCTCTATGAAATTAGAAGAGCTCGTAGGTGATTTACAAACCTATGAACTAGACATGTTTCCCTCCAAAATTGAAAAGAAAATAGATAAGGACGTTGCTTTCAAAGCCAGAAAAGAGGAAAAACAAGTAGTAGAGAGTGAAAGTGATAGTGACTCGGAGGACATGACTATATTTACTAGGAAGTTTCATAAATTTCTTAAATTTAACAAAAGATAAATTTAAAAATGATTTTAAGAAATTTGAAAATTCTAAGCATGACAAAGCCGAAAAGATCCCTAAAACTTTGAATGAAAATTTAAATAGGGACGAGTCTAATAGGTGTTACGGTTGTGAGGGTTATGGACATAGGGATCTTTAATGCCCCACTAAACTAAGGAGAGAGGGTAAGCAACCAATTTCCTATAATGCAACCCTTAGTGATAGTGATAAGAAAGAGGGACCCGCTTCCCCCATTGAGCGCAACTTTGTCGCGTTCATGGCTAGTCATGTGAGTACCGATAATGACTCTTCCCATGAAGATATACAAATACATGACACTTCCAAGGCCTTTGTTTGTGAAGCTATACAAGATGATAGTAGTGAGAGTGGAGAAGAAAGAGAGAGTGAAAATGAAGAAGAGGTTAATGTGAGTGAACTTCAATTTGCATTTCAAGAACTATATGAAGAATCTATGAAATTAAAAAGTGCAAATTTGACGTTAGAAGATTTTTAAGAGAGCGTGTCAAGGTCGTTGATGATAGTGCGCTATTTGATGACCTTAGGACACGAGAGACAGCTCTTCGAGAGAAGCTTGAATATGTAGAAGGCGAGAGAGATAACCTTAGAGGGTTAATGGAATCCATGAAAAAAAAGCTTCTTATGTTTGAAGAGAGAAATGGTTTTCTTTAGTCAAGGATTGTAGAGCTTGAGAAGAAAGTGAGAGACTCAAGTAGAGTCAAATTTGATTTGGAGAGTCATTCGGAGAAATTAGATAAAATCTTAGGAACGGTCCGAATTAAAAATGACACTTGTGGTTTAGGCTTCGATTCTTATAACGATTTCACTAATAAAGCCAAAACCAATGTTTTAGCAGAATCACATAGGAAAGCCTTTACAGATCAATCTTTAGGTACCATATTTCGACGTGTTTTTACATGTTCACACTGTGGTCGAAAAGGTCATATTAAGAAATTTTATTTTGATCTTAAAAGATTTCTAGAAAATCCCAACGTAAGGAAATCAAGGTAGCTAAGATTCCTATATCTTGAGATCGTCATTTATCATTAGTTTGGGTTAGGAGATCCAACTTGGTAGCTTTACAAGATTGGATTTTTTATTCTCATTTACTTTCACACGATACCTCCCTTGCTAAATCCAAAGGTTGAATGTGTTAGTTGTTTGCATACTTTAGCTTTTGTGCTTCATGCTATATTATCATGCTAATTGTATGCTTGTTTATCATTTTTTAGAGATTAGTTTATCACATATCTCATACTAGAATTATGATATTTGTTTGTCTTTTGTATTATATTTATTTTGTTTACATTAAATAAAAAATACAAAAAGATTTCTGTCTATCATTTGTGTTTTACCGTTTTAATAATTTAGGCTTATTGAAAAATACAAATGATTTTTGTTTGTCTTTTGAGTAAATATTTTTGTTTGGTTGGTTGAAAATTTCAAAAACTGAAAAAGACTTCTATTGTGTGTATTTTGGTTTTACACATCTTTTGTGGCATATGTTTGTGTTTGAATCCCTTCTTTTTCGCTTCCATGTGGCTAGAACTTTTGGTTAAGATTGTCAATCATTAAAATGTTCTTTACCATGATTACATGGAATAGTTGGATTTTGTGTTGCTACAATGGATTCAATTTTTACATGCCTCAATTCACACATGTACGAACCCACTTAAAATTTTAACTTCAAATGTATATTTGAGCTTTGTGAGGTATTCTCCTACCAATCTATTCATCTACGTATTATGTGCCCTAGGAGGACTAGTGCATGTTAAAATCCGTTGCACGTGATATTTGTGTGAGATATAAAAATGATATATATAAATGTGCACGGGAAAGGGCTCCAAAAGGAAATATCATCCTTTGCGAGTAAGCCACCGTTTGCTTGAACCTAAAAGACATACGTGGTCCAAAGGCCAAAAAGAATAATGGCAATAAAAGAAAATATTTTCCAAGGCCCATTTGTTTAGTTTTATATAGTCATTCAAAAATTAATATGCTTATTTTGAGGGAGTTTGGATGGTATATTAACGGTTTGCACAATGTCCGTTTATCCTAGTTGCGCTTTCAATGTCATGACTCTATTGGTTTGTAGAATCATCAACATGCTAGGCTTGTATGCATTGTGTTTGTTTGTTCAATGAGTTGAATTTATATTGTCACATGAGGCTATATCTAAATGTGATAAAATTTTGCAATCAAATGAGGACTCCGTAAACATGTTTTAAGTGATTGGGTTTTAATTCATTGGTATCTTGTTCACACCCCTTCACTTCCGTTTCCATATGACACATTTATGCTATAAGAGTGTGAAAAACTCATGTTAATTTATTTTGTGTCATTTGCGAGTTTGTATCTATATATTTGTACTTGTATATATTTTATATCTATTGTTTATACATATATATGATATTATGTTTTATTTTGAGTCTTTGCCATTTAACTAGTCCACCTATGCATTAATTCTTAATTGGTACCTAACTTGTTGCAAAATTTTGTTTGATATCCCATGACTAGTTTCTTATGTTTTAAATTGATTTCATTTTTGTTCGCTCCATAGTTAGCATCCATTATTCTTGTTTGTATTAGTTATTGTCTATTTGTTGCCCATATGCTTTCATGTCTTTAACACTTTATGCATCTTCACTCTACTTGTTTTCCCATTTATATATCCCTTGTGTAGTTTTTAGGGAGATTCATGTACTTAATTATTTTGGGGGAGAAATGAGTACTATATTAATTCTATCATCTTTGTTTATTCCTGAACAAAAAGGGGAAGAATGATAAGGGAGAAATGGTATTTAATCCTATTATAATCGTATCTTAGTTTAGGCGATTTAACTTAGGGGGAGTCGCGATCTTCTTAGGTTGATCATAGTTGATAAAAAGAGAATTAATTTAGGGGGAGTATTTATTTTACATGCATTTAAATCTTTGATATTCCTTATGCATTTAATGTTTTCTTAAGTGTGCATGAATTTTATTTAGCAGCAACCTTTCATCGGCGAAGCTATTGATCCTCGGGTCTTTAGTCAAGTTTTTTATTTTTGGGTGGGATGTTTTTTAGTCTAGTAGAGCTTTACGTCCCTTTAGGATTTTTTTTTTAGTTTTTGTCCCGAAATAGCCAAAGGGGGAGATTTGTAAGGACACAAATCTCCGATTGAGTCTTAATGTAGTGTTGACTCAATTCCGGACAAAAATATTTGAGTCATAGGATAGTGTTCTTGTGTATCCTTCAAGCCTATGACATGTTAAAGTTGAAGATGTTGCGGCCTACTTATTAAGAGAACATCATTGCCAGTTTACATGTGCCTCGTTTCACGTCATCAACTTAGTTCCAATCTCTCATAAGGTATGAATGCATTACATATATATATAGGAGCTTGGAACATTTTTTTATTGGGTGTAATTTTATTTTAAAATAAAATTTATTTTCATAAGGTTAATTTTAGAACTTTTAATAAAGTTTTTGGGCTTAAAATTGAATTATGAACTTTCTGGAATTTCGTTCGATATTGTCGTTCGAACGAGTTTTTCATTCGAACGAGAATTTCGTTCAAACGAGTTTGTCAACGAATTTTCCCTTTTGGCCTCTGAAACTTCATTAGAAGGATCGTTCAACCTCGTTCGAACGAGATTTTCGGCGGGAAACGTTTTGACAGTTTTTGGCAGTTTTCTCCATGTTCCCACTTCTTTTGTCCCACTAACTTTTGCCAGAACTAATATGTGCGGGAACCAACTTTGAAAAACTAACTTTTTCATCGTTTACAATCTCTAGAGAGAATTTTTGAGAGCTTAATTCCTCTATGAAAAAGTTCATGTTTTGAGTATTTATTTTTCAAGAAAATCATACTTAAACACTTTTCACACCCATATTAGTTTATTCCAAGTACCACATATATATATATATTTGCTTGGAGTTTGTTTGGCATCGAGTTCAGTTTTCTATCTAAGAAGAAAAGAATTTGGGTTTACTTCTACATCCCTCAAAGAAGAAGAAGTTTGGTTTTGGACGCAACATTCTCATACGGTGAAAGGTACCGTGTGTGGTTGACGGGTTCCTAAAGCTTCATTGGTGGATTCCAAGGTTCCGGTGGATTCCGAAATTGTCGACTAAGCAGAGGTTGGTACAAGAAGACTCGTCCGGGACTTGAAGGAGTCGAGTTGAGTTGAGTAAGTCATTTGTCATGTACTTGTAAAATTTCGTACTTAGTGGACTTAAGGCTAGGGTCGTCCGATGATTTTTTACCATTGTGAATTTTTTCTCGTACATCGCGGCGTAGTGGTTGTGAATTTATTTTATCTTGCAAATCACCTAGAACGCATGCTTAGGATTAAAAGATAAAATATGGTATGATTCACTTCTCTAGTTTAATTTGGTTCATGTTTAATATTTGGGTAATGCTTAACTTAATTTAATTCATGTCAGTAATTTATATTCGCTAAAATTTGGTTTGGCCTAAATTTTGGCAGTTTTGTCCATGTTCCCACTTCTTTTGTTCCACTAACTTTTGCCAGAATTAATATGTGCGGGAACCAACTTTGAAAAAATAACTTTTTCATCTTCTACAATCTTTAGAGAGTTTTTGAGAGCTTAATTCCTCTATGAAAAAGTTCATGTTTTGAGTGTTTATTTTTCAAGAAAATCGTACTTAAACACTTTTACACCCATATTAGTTTATTACAAGTACCACATATATATATATATATATTTGCTTGGAGTTTGTTTGGCACCGGGTTCACTTTTCTACCTAAGAAGAAAATAGTTTGGGTTTACTTCTGCATCCCTTAAAGAAGAAGAAGTTTGGTTTTGGCTCCGGCATTCTCAAACGGTGAAAGGCGACGTGTGTGGCTGACGGGTTCCTAAAGCTTCATTGGTGAATTCTAAGATTCCGGTGGATTCTGGGATTGTCGACTAAGTAGAGGTTGGTACAAGAAGACGCGTCAGCGGCTTGAAGGAGTCGAGTCAAGTCGAGTTGAGTAAATCATTTGTCTTGTACTTGTAAAATTTCATACTTAGTGGACTTAAGGCTAGGGCCGTTCGAGGTTTTTCCGTTTTGGGTTTTTCCTCGTACATCGCGGCATAGTGGTTGTGAATTTATTTTATCTTGCAAATCACCTAGAACGCATGCTTAGAATTAAAAGATAAAATATTGTATAATTCACTTCTCTTGTTTAATTTGGTGAATGTTTAATATTTGGGTAATGTTTAACTTAATTTAATTCAAGTTAGTAATTTATATTCGCTAAAATTTGGTTTGGCCTAATTTGGTAATATTGAAAATAATGTGTAGGCAAAATTTAGGACTTGTGTTAAATTAATTTTGGGCGACTTGGGTTAAATTAATTTGGTTTAAGTGAATTTCAAGTGTGTGTGCGTGTGTTCACCATAATTCACTAATTTAGGTTTAATTTTAATTTTGTTTTTTTAGAAATTAAAATTTGTGTTTAATTTAATTTTTCATCTTTTTAAGAAAAGAAAATCAAATAAAATTTTGAAAAATTAAATTGTTGTGTTGAACCATCTTTATTCTGCATTTAAAAAGAAATTCTAAATTGAGAATTTAAAATTGGGAGTATAAATTTCCACATAATTAATGAGTTAAAATTTGTACTTGTTTTAGAATTTAACTTACTGACCTTTTTAGGTTGCTTCAGGTCAATTCACCCCATCATTACCGCGGTGAAACTTTTCTTCGCTGCAATGAAAGTTTTTCGCTAGACGTGCACCTAACTAGAGTTTTTCTTCAATATTGTCGCGACTTGTCTTTACCCAAGCATCGCAACAACAAAAAACATTTTCGTTCCGGCGAAGGTATGTAAACTGGCGTGAAAAGGTTACCTTTTTCTAGATTCAAAATATCTTTTTGAGGAACTCGTGCAACACTAAAAATCTTGTCATATCTTTTCATTTTTACATCTTGTTACTTTATAGGAAGGCTTGTCCCCCGCTAAGATTCTCTTACAAGCTTGAGTGTAAATGTATGTGGGTTTAAACGTCATTTGACAAGTGTGAGAGAAGTGTGATTTTTGTGGGGCAAATATTTTGAAAATACATGCTTATGCATATTATCCACTAGAATCGTTTTTAAGAGTAATTTTTTATAAGTGTAAAATATTTTTTTAGGTTGAATATAGTATTCTTCCAAGTTTTAATCTTGTTTTTCTTCTCTTTATATTCTTGAGATATTAAATGTTTTAATACTTGTGAAATGTAGAAATATTTTGGAGCAAAATTATTTTCCTTAAAATCTTTTTAAATCCTTGAACAAATCTCTTTTGTGAGTTATTTTTATATTTTACTTATATTAATGAGTTAAAACATTTGTTGAAAAAACTCTCATTTTAGGTTCTTCACACATCTAGATAGTGGTAATACGCGTAGTGGAGGCTTCTCAACCTTATTTTAAGATTTGAAACACAGTTTTTTTCCACATCAAAAGGAGGATTGTTGATTGGGGCTTGAAGAATACATTGGTTGTGACCAAAATAGATGGTGGTTGTGAAGAGTGCTCCTGTTATTAACGCCTTCCCATGGTGGAAGATATGATGTGAAGGCGCATTATGCATTAGGTGTTATAAGTCATAGTTCCCCTCTGTAAGTCCTACCATAGTTCGTCTGTCGTTCTATCGGCCTGGGATTTTTTTTCTTTTGTGGGGTTTTCCTTGTATACCTATGGTGTTGTCCTATATTGTTTACCTTTTCGCACTTAGATTAAGTCATCTAATCTTGAAGATAAAATTTAGTATAATCTACTTGTTAAATAATGTGTCACATAGACCTTAGGCATTGTCTTTATTACTCTTAATAAGAATTAAATGAAACCCTTGTCTATTTATTGACAATTTATTTTAATTAAGTATCATCTCTCCATCTTTATTTTGAGCACATGCACTATCATATATAATATACCTGAATCCCTGTAGGGTGGGGTCGCGTTCCTCATCCGTAGGGAATTAAGCTACCCCTAGTTGGTTAACCACTTCCTTCTACAATCGGTCTTGTTTTTGAATTACCAACTTTTAGCCGAGACTACAAGTCAATTTAATATAGGTTCATTTAACAAAAAGCCCATGGTACATTATTTATTTAATTTATAGTATAACATATTTATAAAAATAACATTTAGTCCCTACTAAGGACATTAGCATGACATTAACACTAAATGAAACATTTCTTTAGGACTAAAAATTTAGTCTGAAAATATATATGGGATTAAACATTAAATGGAATATTTTTTAAGGAATAAAATTAATTTTGAAAATATATTGAACTCAACATTATATTGAGTATTTTTTTTAAGGATTAAAAATTAATTAACCCTTTAATATAAATGATGATTAATTTTTAATCCCTAAGAGATAAGTACATTTTACACATATTGCACCTTATTTTTATGCTCTAAACAAATTTTCTTAGAGTTTATGATTACATAAGAAAGAATATTTCGTGGTGTTTCATATAAAATAAAAATGTTTCTCAACTTTAATTTAAAAAAATCGAGTGACTTTTGAATGACCCTTAATTAATATAAACACACATATGTTGGTGAACCTTTTTAATAGGAGACTTGTTTCTAATTAAAACTAACTAGAGTTGTTTGTTAATTTAGGACTCTAGTTACGTTAGTTTGAAAAAAAAAATGGTAGAAAATGGTAGAAAAGGGTTAAATATCTCTCTATAAACTAGGCGGACCAAAAGGGCAAAACCAGGGCGACTCACTTTCATGCATGGAGGAATAACAAGTTGAGGAATGGTTGTTCTCAAATGGGTCAATCTATGTCTTTGAAAAGTGAGCATGGGTTTGGTTGGCTCATTAGCTGATTAAGTGTTATTGTTTTAGCAGTGAACAAGTCCTCCAAACCAAGAAAACTTTAGAATATCATGTCAACGTTAGAGAAAAACATGTTCCCTAACGGTCTAAGGGTTCTTGTTGTTGATGACGATAAAGTTTATCTCACGGTATTGACAAAACTGCTTCAATCTTGCCATTACGAGGGTTTGTTTATTTCATCTTTCTTTCTTTACATCTTTATATTAGGGTTTACGTGGAAACTGATAGATATTTTTTTATGGTTTGCAGTAACACAATGTGGGGGAGCAAAAGAGGCTTTGGCTATCCTTGAAAAGGATAGAAATAAGTTTAATATTATTATAAGTGATGTACACATGCCAGACATGGATGGGTTTAAGTTACTTGAGATTGTTAGTTCAAAAATGAATATTCCGGTTGTTAGTGAGTAACCCTTCTTCAATTCTTACTTATATAATTTTGACAGGGACACGAAAACAAGGAATTTGTTGGTTAGGGTTGCGTTTTCTTGATGGAATTGTTACATCAATATTGAGATGAATCATAAATGTGAAAGATAAATATGGTTAGTGTGAGTCACTTGTAATCGGAATATCACACGAAAAGACCACTAGGGTTATTTGATATTTTTTGCATCTTGGTTTGTTTTTGTAAACGCTCTTCTAGAATTAGATGATATTATATTTTATTTGTTTGCTACTAGTATTTAGAATTGAGAAACTTTTAGTCAAACACTAGGGCTAGCGTACTAAACTCGCCCAAGCTACGGTTGCGAAGGCAAGTACCCTCGCCCAAGCCATGATTGGTCGCGAGTTCGAGACATGGGAGCAACCTCTCCATATATAAGGGCAAGACCAGACGACCTATGTCTTTTCGAGACCGTGCAGTTAAGTGGAATCTTGTGCACTGAGTACGACCTTTTACTAAGGCTAGCATAATGGCCAGGTGAATCCTGATGGTTCGGTTCTCTGGTTCGGTTCTCCCTTCCCCATTATAAAAGAAGAAAATGAATTGAGAAGCTTTTAGTTTATGGAGAGCTTATGAGTGACTTGATTTCTTGAGAAAAAGATGGCGTTGGTCTTATGTTTTTGTATTTTGGTTATTCATTTGAATCAAACACGACACGATTAATAAACAATAATGTTAGGGTGTGTTTGTTTTTTTATACATCTTATTTTGAGAATTTTGTTTGTTTGTTATAGGATAAAACCTCAAAATTAATGTATTTAGTCTAATTTAGATGGGATCTTTTACTTAGTGAAAATTTACCGTTAATCTCAGAAAATTGTAAAAAAAAAATACTAGCTGTAGCTCTTAAGTCGTAAATGATTTAGATTCAGGCTTTGAGAGGCAAAAACAAAAAACCGATTACTTAAAACAGATTCAGGGTAGGATGCTACTATTTAACACGAACCTAAAGAGACACGACATTATCACCCCTAATTTGTTATGTCTATTTGTACATGTTTATCCCAATAATCTGACCTTTAAATCTGTTATTTTTATCCAGTGATGTCTGAAGATTACCAATATGATCTTATTATGAAGGGTGTCCTTGAGGGGGCATGTGATTACTTAATCAAACCTGTGCCAATGGAGGCTCTTAAGTGCATATGGCAGCATGTTGTTCGCAAGCAAAACAATGATTTCAAGTCGTTAGCGCAATCTGACGACAATGACATACTTTTGAGGTGTGAAGAAAGTTGTGAAATCTCGAACGGTCAAGGTAATGAGGCAAATGAGGAGGCAAAGGACAGGGGAGGTACAGCTGCAGTGAAGAAGCCTCGAATGGTTTGGTCTCTAGAACTCCATGGTAAATTTGTTGCTGCTGTTCATCGCCTTGGCTTCAAAGGTATGATTGATTTTTATCACTTTGTTGTTTAATTTATCTCCCCATGTTGGTTGTTTGGCCAGAAGTCCAAGATAGATAAATTGATTATGTAAATAATCATTATATAGTCTAGCTTTTAATGTTCCTGTAACAAATAGTTATAATTGAATTTTAAGTCACAATAGATTGATATTATGAACTTCAAGCCTATGGCCCAACTTATGTAAAAAAAAATTCTTAAAATCTGCTTATAACAGTGGCCTCAAACATGTTTCCACCTCAAAGTTTGAGTTTGAATTCAGAACCCAGAAAAAGGTTTTGAAACCATGTAATATATCCTTTCGAAGCCTTGCTGATACCATGCTATTGTACTGATCATGGGACAGGGATAATTTGGGTATAAAAACCACTCAATGTATTTATACCAGCTGAATCTATACTATGAGGGACTCTAGATGGTGATTATTATATAAATTCAGGGAGTGAAAATTAAGGGGCTGCAATTGTTCGTTTCACCGTATTGTGAGAGAAGAATTGCTAATTTTTCCTTTATGCCAACTAGCTAGAATTACAGGAAGACTCAGTAGATTTTTTCATCATGAATTTAGCCATACATAGTTTCAAAGTTCTGCATATGGACAAACAATCATTAGTTGTAAGAAAAACTTGTAGTTAATTCCTAATGCAAATATCTTACTTACATTTGGGTCATATTTCCGATTGTATGTGTCATGAATATTAGTGATGTTGAACCTTTCGTTCTTTCAAGATGTCTCTTCTGTATTTCTTCATCTTTGTAATAGTTAATAGTTTACATTTTAGTGCTTGTTTGGTTAAAGTTCATTTGCGTTTGTGGAATTCTAAATTTGTAAATTCACATTTAAAGTTTGAGTTATAAGAAATACATTGACATCTTAGTTTTCGAATTCTTGACATGAATTATCGGACTTTTATGTGAATTAACTATTCTAGATTCTAGAAAAGCACAAAAACTCGAACCAAACGGAAAATTAAGATTACTTTGAGGTGTGTTATATTCATGTGTGATTCATATACTATCAAGAGTAACCTTATCATATCTGTGCATGTTTACTGAAAGTATTTATACAATTTCTAATCTTTAGGTTTTGTTCATATAAGTTGTAATCATTAAACAGGGTTTAATTTTATTGTCTGCTGCAGAGGCTGTTCCAAAGAAGATTTTGGAGCTTATGAATGTTAAGGGTCTCACTAGAGAAAATGTTGCCAGCCACCTCCAGGTATTAAATGCATTTTTTTTGTGATGAAAGATAATATATAACCTTTGTATAAGGGATGCATTTTTTTGTGATGAAAGATAATATATAACCTTTGTATAAGGGAAAGAACATTTTCTTCCTTTTGTTATTTGTTGGGATACAATTAAACTAACTGCGTGTTTGGTAAAACGTGTTTTACCTCGAGAAATATCCAGGGTTCCATGTTTTCCATATATGGTACTGTTTGATTGCATTGATTTTCCAACAAACCAATGTCTTAGGCCCTGTTTACTTTAGCCTAAGTTTCCTCTTTTGATGTCATGGAAAAAGTACCTCCCCTAATTCATGTATTTTTGCTGTTTTTTCCTATAGAACAGTTACCTAGTAAAACAATTCCATGATACCACATCTTTTCTACGGATGCAATTTAACACGCCCTAAGGCTGTGTGTGATTGGAAAGGTGTAAAGGAAAAGTTTATAGCCAAAAATAGGGTGTTTACATAGGCTATATGTTTTCCACTTCGCCTGTAAACCGTCATCCTACGAGAGGTGGTGGGGAAAAAAGTAAAGCTGAGTTAGTTGTAAACCTTTTTTTATGGGAACGTTGTGTATCAGCTAAAAGTTGGAAAATGCCCAAGATTTCATATTTTCTATGGAAAACATTGTCAATCAAACCCACCCCTAAAGGATTTTGGATACTTGAAAACAATATCAATAGCAACATAAAGACACTAACAATAGCAACTTTTGTGGTTCAGAAATATCGGTTATATGTTGCAAGGCAGGAGTATTTGCAGCAGCATGGGAGCAAAACAAGTTCACCTCAAGGAAATTCCCAAGAATCAGTGATTTTCAATGGTACTTCTTCCTTGGATAGTTTGGACCCGCAACAAAACTTATCTATTTTACCAGCTGATCTTGATAGATCAAACACACTTTGTGTCGACCAGAAAAAATTCACTAATTATGTAATCGAAGAATCATTGACTGAAATAGGACCACGAACGAGCAGTTATGGGAGATATGTGAACTTACCTCAACAAATTCCAACTATGATTCAATCAGATCAGTTAACTCCCTCATTTCAATCTGTACCAAATTTCAATTATGGGGCAACGAATTATCCTCTTTCGTTTCCTTCGACATTAATTGATTTTCCAAATACTCACGTCACCAAACATGACTTTGCATATGAGAGTATTCCACCTGCATCATTCATGAGCAATGGAAATCAAGAATATTATAATACGGATTCAAATTACGAGCCTATAGTTACCCCTGAGGGTTTTGATCAAAGTGGTCTTCATATTAGACCACATGGTGAGGTTAGTTCATTATGACTTATGCCTTTTAATTTCTTCATCAATGTTAAGTCATTTGGTGCATACATTTGTATTGCATTTATTGTAACGTATGTTTTGTTGCAGCATCATGTTGGACGAGTCGAAGGCAGATCTATCTATGATGGCTACCCCACAAATACCGACTTTATTTAGGGGAATTCTTGAAAATCTTGATGCATATTTCGTTTGATAACGATTTTTTAACATTTCTTGGCTGGTGACATATCGACTCATTTAGTTGATGTTTTCACGTGTAGATAAGCTTTTTTAGGTGCTCTAAGAGTCGATGTTTCATATTTAGGAGAATTGTTAATAGTCTTGCTGCATAGTTTATCTGGGATAAGTTTTCATCATTTCTCAGTCAATAACGTTTCGAGTTGACATTTTCAAGCATAAATAACAATTTTTGTGGCTTGAAGGAACTTTTTTTAAATGCCATCTTATTAGTCTTCTCTAAATTTGAGATTTTTTATTCGTTCATTGGTAACTTGAAAATATTAAGAAACAGATGCACCATAAGACGTGAGATGTTACAACTGTTTGTATTAGCTTGCAATAAGGTTTATAAATTTTAACATTTTGAGATAATTTTATCATAAGAATCCAAAAAAGGGTTTCAAATTTTACTCGTCTTGGGAACTATTATAAAACACGTTATAATAGAAAAATATACCCAGAGAGAGACATCGATTGGAACAAAAAAAACTGAGACTAAAACAGATAAAATATCTCAAAATTTCAGTATTAATATGTTATACTTGCTAAGGTGGATACAACATTAAGAACATTACTTTGATTCCCCCAACCTATCTTTCTTAACAAATAATTGAGCCCCTTTTACATTTCAATGAAGTGTTAACTTCCTAGTCCTTCTCCAAATAGATTGCCAACAACTAATACATACTATTGGGGTGAGATGTTATAAAAAGACATCTACTTTTGAAGAACAAACAAAATCTCTTGCTATAAATTTAGTATTGTTATCCCCACCCTTTTCTCTCACCCAATAATTTAACCCTTCAAGCCCTTGCATAGATATAATATTGTTAGAACCAACTAGGAAACTCCCATTGAAATTTGTCCAATGAGCAGAAGCAACCAATCTGCAAAATTTGCTTCTCCTCAATAAAAGAGTGTCATTCTTGCAGTCCACCCACCTTTATAATTTGCTTCTCCTCAATGAAAAATTGTACAATTTCAGTATGGAATCCTCGGAGTTTGGAGTCGTTTGACTTTTCGAGAGGAAGGTTTTGATGACCATTGGCCTTCTCTCGCAATTTAATACATTAAGGTATTTGTAAAATTCGGCTTGTCAGTCAAAAATGCAATCGCTTGCATTAACAACATTTGGATAAGCTCCTCTTATGGTATTGATGAATTTATCTCAACAAATCCCATCGCAAATGCCAATTATCAACACGGCCAATGGGGCTGTGGTTTAAAATCCTAACTCATCATAATTAACTTGTTTCGATGATCTGATCACGTCACACATAATGGTTACATAGCCATCTTGGCGCGATAGAAATATATCATCTAACGTGATGTTACACATTGGTCTTTAACGCAGCACACGCGTCTCATTGTTCTAAATTTACTGCAGAAGGAGATACATAAGAAATATATATATACAAAAAAGCTCAACTAAAAAGTATTTCTTTACTATTTAAGAAAAATGGGAACCATACAAAAAAAAACAACTAAAATTGAGTTTTTTGCTATATTAAAAAATCGGTCAAAATATGTGAAGGAGACTTAAAACAGTAGTGCTCTTTTACACTTCTAAATTTCTAATTTTATGTTCTCTTCAAATCACAAAGTTTAATATTGGTTTTGTAACACCTATTCACAAAAGCTGGCTATATGTACCGTTTAACACCTTTAAAGCATCTCCAATTACCTGATTCAAACTAAATATTGTTAAAATGTGTTATAAACATTCTCCAATAACATAATTGATTTACTAATATTTAGCAATTGAGACCTCAATATTAGGTTTACAATCAATTTTAATAATCAAAATAGTGGACCCCATTTTTACTTAAAAAAGAAAATAAAAAAAATCATTTCAAATTTAAAATAGGATTTCCAATCTATATATTTACTCTTGCTTCTCTATATTTGCAAGAATATTTTATTATATCAAGTAACTATTGTAAAGTATTAGAGAATTTACAGTGGTCTCTTAAAAACAATTTATCTTTCTGATCATATTTTATTCGATGATGTTTATAGTTCACATATGTTCGTTTGAAATAATATCTAATGTGTGTTTGACACATCAACAAAGTAATAAAAAATAATCAAGAAAAAAGATCTCTCTAATATTACGCTTATAAAAAATCAATTATTAAATCATTTATATTTCAACCCATCCCATTAAAATATCATACATTCAGTCAACAAATTTGTATTCAAAGTTCTCTTATCTCTCTCCCCATTTTAAGCTCGGCGATAACTACCCTTCTTTTAAATAATTTTCTGTTAATGCCTTTAGTTGTTTTGTTTCCTTCTCTCACGGTCTCACCTAATTCAGTTTCAACGCAGGAGACTTCCAACCGTGCCAAGACTCTCTTTCATTTATATTTAGCTTTTGGCCTCACATTATACTGTTTGGAAGATTATGTTATTGACCCCCAACTTTTTAACTTTTTCATTTGAGGCCCATGCCACCAAAATTTAGAGTTACCCACATAACAAAAAAATGAGACACAAAATTATTTCATGCCAATAAAATTGGTGATTTGCAAAATTAATAATTTTCCTCCCCTTTCATTTAATCTTTGATAATTTAATTTCGATTTTAGTCATTTCTTTACGGAACCTATAAACACTATAACAAACTAAAATATAATATTACTACAAAATTCAGGAAAACTAAATGATATATTAACGATATTTTCCCCCACAAAACATGGTTATCCAAAAATTATAAGCAGTTCTCAAGATCTTTAAATAAAATATTAATTTTTATAATCGAAATGAAGATAGAAATATAACTACGCGTAAATTAATTATTTTCATTTTTCCTTCGATCTTCCATAATTTAATTTTGATTTCAATGATTTCTTAGGGAACCTATAAAACACAATAACACACTAAAATATAGTACTAGTACGAAATTAAAGCCTAAGAAATTATATATTGATAATATTGTCCCACATAAAGCGTGCTCGTCAATAATTATAACCCAATGGAAAAAAATATAAATACGCGTAAATCGACGTAGGATCCAGTCACATAAATAAAATAATGCATTAAAACCATAATAGATAAACGAAACTTTAGAATCTGCAGAATAATGTTGAATCATAGATTTGTCTTTCATTCAAGATTCAATTCAATATCTAAATAAACCGAATAAAATGATTTTTATAGACATTGTAGTACTGATTAAATAAAAAACTTGTTCTAATACAAATTGTTAGGGATTTACTATTTGCTGAAAATTTCGTCCATAAAAGGACAGATGATCATCTATACAAAATAATTGTGGGTTTATAGAGATGCGTAATTCTAAAAGGACTTTTTGCAAATGAAAAAAAAATGAAATTAAAGAGAATCGACATTAGAAAGAAAGTAAATATTGAAATGTAAATGAACTTGCATTGTATTAAAGAAAAATAAATGTACATTGCTAGTAAATAAATGAGATACATAAAGAAAATTATAGAATATAAAAGCATCGCTTTGTTTGATTTATTCTCATATCTCTTAAGGGTTGAATACATAGTTCGCTGCAGTAACTAACTTGTATTTCGCTCCATGTAACTTTTAAATTGAATTTAAATAATAACTACCTCGAACCATTTTGAACTCTCATATAAATTTCAACAATAACCACCATATAATTGCCTTTAACTTCTCCCAATTTTTAGCCACATGATCAGGAGATAAAAATAGTAAAATATTATGTAGACAAACCCTCGCACCACCAACATTTTGAGAAAGTATTTAGCTGATGAAAACTTGATGAATTTAACATGGAATAAACTTCATCGGATTTCTGGAACACATAGAACTTCATCTTACTCAAAATAGTTTTTAATGTTGAAACTAAATTATAAGGTCAGCTAAATGGGTATATGTCTAAGGGCCCAATTACAATTCATTAACACATCCAGAAAATTAAATTCTTTTTAATATATTTTTAATGAATAAAATCAATTACTCAAAATTACATGAAAATGATGATTAACAATGGAAGTTATAGATAATCACACCGTCACACAAAGATTTTAGGGCAGAAACTCGCAGGAAAAACCACTATCGCCTAAACTCACTTACAAGTCCACTAGTATGAATTTGAAGTTCTACATGACTTAGAAGGACTAGAATATGCCTTATATATATACGACAACGATAACTACCGTGATGTTTATCCCTTATATTTTGCTCCTTTGCCTTTGCTCGTACTATCAAGTTCCGCTTGAGTCCAAAAATTAGTTACACAATCTCCAAGGCCTTGGTACCCACCGATCTCAGTTATTGATGATTAGCCCACATATAATCCAATGTTCCATGTTCAACCAAATGAATCCTTGTGCTCGAATCTTCTTAGAATTAGAATATCTACGGGAATTTATAAACCTCGATATTGATAGGATCTCACAAACTCAAATGATTCTCTCAAAACTGATATTGATAGGACCTCTTTTGATATTGTTTTCAATCAAGGTCCACTATCTTGAAAATTAGTCTCTCGTTCGAAATCATCAACCGAGGGTGACCTCATTCAAACGAGGTCATTAATTTTCGACCTTTGCTAATTTTTTGTAAAAACATATTTTCCTTATTTAATATGAACAAAGTCATGTCTTATCACTTCTTAGCGATAAAGAAAACTATATGGAAATACAAGACTTTGAAAAGAATACCAAATATGTGATATTGAATGAATGAATCTGGATCGGTTCGGTAATCTTTGTCATGGTGCATTGTCTTCATTTCTTTACCTGATATGACATTGCAATTCAATACTACGACATGAAACTTTGTTTTAGATCTAATCTAACATATATGCAACCAAAAGAAGTGTGATACATGTCCTTACAAACCTCCTCCCTTTGGATATTCAAAGATAAAATCAAAATGGAAAAGACCTAAAAAATTTACCATATCAAAATACCTATACATCTATCTACCTATCCCCATCCCCGCAAGACTCAATACTGATGTATGGATTTTTCAATCCACGCTAAACTAACATCATGAGCTTTATATGTAATGCACAATTAACAAATATATCATGAAGTACAAAAGATGCAAGAGATGTATATATGCTGTAGGAATTGAAAAATGCAATGCATACATTAAACTACTCTCATGAATCCCAAAAATTCTCTCCCTTTATTTCTCAGATAACAAAGGAAGAAATTAAAAAATTAATATCACAAATCAATCCAACAAAGAAAATAATCATCAAATATATCATATGCTCAATAAGATAATAAAGTCATGGAACTACCAACATGTTAAATCATAGATCAATTTAGAAAATCATATTCATATATCAACATGACCAATGCCATCACTAATATCATCTATACTAGCAAATATCAATAAAAGGCATGTAACTAAAAAAATGTTAGAGACAGATACATATAACTGAGAACACACTATATGGTTGACTTACTTGAGTTGGTATCATATAGGAGTTCCAACTAGTTTGGATATATTGACAAAATTTAGTAGATTCTTTTGAGCATTTTCCCTATGGTATTGCAAAGCTTCATCAACAATTCAACTAATCCAAGTCAACCTTTATTGCCTAAAAGGGAAGTTAAACAACACATTTAGGACATATATTCATGCATTGTATTTTTGTGTTTGTGTATGTGTTAAAATATTTTTAGATATGATAAAATATTTTTATATATTTTTAAACATTTAAAAATGATTTTTTAACATTCAATAAATTTGATTTGAATTGTTTTGGGGGTAAAAGGTTAAATTAATAATTCCCTTAAAAACTACTAGCATAGAAAACAAAATCGGCACAAAATAATGTGGTATAAAATGGGATTCTAAAAAAATGTAAAACACACATTTTTATTCCTGTTAGAGTGTAACACGTGTGTGCATGTGAGTGGCCCATTTTATGTTTTCTTTGTCTCATAGATCTGAAATTTAATCTCAGCCCTTGGATCAATGGTTATAAACGATTTGAATTCTATCTGAATCAATCCAAGTGAGATCAATTAAGACCAATAGGAGTGTGAGTTTGTACGGTGCGTTGAGAAGCATTGAATTTGAATTTAAACAGATGTTTTAATCTTGACTGTTAATTTCCATCGAACATCCAGAACCTTCATCCAGGTGTATAAATAGAGGCCATATATTAGGCATTTAGAGACTTTTGATGCTTCGTCCATCTGAGAGAATAAAAGAGAGAGAAAAGAGAAAGGGGATATAGATAGATAGATAGATAGATAGATAGATAGAGATAGAGAGAGAGAGAGAGAGAGAGAGAGAGAGAGAGAGAGAGAGAGAGAGAGAGAGAGAATATTAGGGTTTTCGCCCAAACTAAACTCATACAAATTCGTAGTATAACCATATCAGAAAACCACCATATTTGAGAGTTAGAAACTTAGGTTTTCTTGAGGATTTGTAAGTTTGGTTGTTTGAAGAATCCTTTTCAAACTTTATCTCTCTTAGGAACAGGAATCTCAATGTATTTCTCATATTTCTTCTTAGAAATTGTGAGAAACACTTTTGAGATACATTTTCAAGTAAATATATTTTTTCAATACCTTTTTCGGTTTTGATCTTGAGTTTTATTGTATATATGTTTGGATCCACTCTCTCTAATTTCAATATCTTGAAAAAGAGACTTCAGTATCAATGTATGTTTTAGATATGAAGGTTTTGTCTCTAAAAACAAAGTTTTACAGTCTGTGAAACTTATTTTATATATAAATAAAGTTTTCGAAACTTAAATCTATTCTTTTAAAAGATTTAACTTCAGATCTAAAATATTATTTCGAAAAAGAAGTCTGGCTTTCTTGAAAATTGAAACCTTGAATGTCATATAGAATTCTTGTAATTCATAGGACTGCTTATATATTCTTAAGAGCGAAGTGAGTTACATACTTCATATAAGGCACTTCACAGTAACTACACTCTCACACGAACACATAGAAAAAGTGTTGTTCCTTTGAGAGATTCTGTTTGACTGAGCCACTGGAGCAAGGAGCAAGGAGTCAAAGCAAGGAATGACCAGGAATGTCAAAAGTGTCAGAATCAGAAATCGGGGAGGATATTTACGCCCTTGGATCAATTGTGTTTGCATGTTCATGTGCTTGTAACTCTTGAAATTATTTTTAGTGGATTTTTTGTTGTGGCGTAGATGTCACCTTGAATGTTTCCTCAAATTTGAGGTTTTACCACATTAAAAATACTCGTGTCAAACTTTACTCATTTCTGTTCTTAATTCTTGTATGGTTTGGTTTCTTTATAAAGAATTAGTATAGGTTTATAATTTTAAAACCTAGGTAATCAAGCGTCCAAGTGTTGCATCTGACTTTAACAAATCTTACACATTTTGTGTTTTAAGATTTCTAAAAGGAGTTTCCTAAACGAGTTTATATCGGAGTTTACTTAGTCTTTAACTTTGTGTTAAAAACTCAGTGAATGATTTTCAATTGGTATCACAGCGGGTTTATAAAATTATTTTTGATCCTGAAACTCCAGAAATTGATTTATAAAATCTTTTTCTTAAAATAGATGAGAGATTTGAGAATCTTGGTAACCTATCCCATCCACCTCTTTTTGATGGAAACAATTTTCCTTACTGGAAAGTAAGGATGATTGCATTCATCCAAGGGACTTTAGGTGATGATGTTTGGAACTTGATTCAAAATGGCTACATTCACCAGACTAAGCCTTTAATTGAAACCAACACTATAAAAATTATGAAAAGTCTCAGTGAGTTTACCAAAGAAGAAAAACATGTGTCACTTAACAATAATAATGGAAAGAACTGCATCTTTTTGTCCATAAATGAGCATGAATTTAAACTTATATCTATTTGCTCCACTTCTAAGGAAACCTAGGACACACTCATCACTACTCATAAAGGTGATGAGAGTGTTAAGGTGAAAAAGACTCAAATGTTAGTACAGCAGTACAATACTCTTATTATGGACGAGGATGAGTCATTTGATGATTTTTATATAAAATTAACTGATATTGTCACAAAGTTTCATGAAAATAGGATGACATATGATAAAAAAGGAAATAGTGCTTAAAATCTTAAGATATTTGCCTGCTAAATTTGACAATAAACCTTATGCCATAAAAGAGATGGATGATCCTAACTTTACTCCCAAATTATAGATTAGTAAGATGAGAATAGTATATATGGAATTAGAATTTGAGAAACAATTGACCTCCCAAAACAAACGATCATATGGATCAAATGTTGTGTTTTCATCTCAAGTGAATGTCCCTAAAATGAACCCACATGACTTTAAGCAAGACCTTAGTGAGGACTGCGATTTAGACAAATTGGATTACCAGATTTCTCTCATGAGCAAATAGTTTAAGAAGACCATAAAGTTTAGAAACTCTGTTGCTTCTAAATAGGGGAGACCTGGTTATTAAGTCTCTAAAACTTACACACCTCATGAAAAAAATGATGAGAAACAAACCAATAATATAAATAGGCTTAAGACTGATAGTCGCCTCATTAAATGCCATTGTTGTGGGAAAATGGGGCACATTGCTGCTAAATGTAGATTCAATTTGAGTAATAATAATGTGAGGGTTAATATGTGTGAAACCTGGGACGACTCGATTGATTCTGATGAAGATGAGCCTGATTTATCCATTATTAATGAATCATGTATGTCCTTTTATCCCAAGATTATATATTCTTATGACAATTCATGTCTACCTATTAATAATGCCGTTGATGATTGTATTATGCCTGTTGATGTTGATAATCTTCCTACTAGTGAAACAATTATATCTACTACTGTCAAAGGTTGAAGATAGTTCTAGTTTACGGGTGAGTCAAAGTGAAAACAATGCCGATGAATTAAACGTGTGTGTGAGTTCCACTATAAAAAATGAAACGATAGGGGACATTGCACACACTTTACTTAGTGAGTCCGATGATGACCTACCTTATATTCAAGAGTTATACACTAAAACTCATAAAAAAAGAGTGAAAAAGTAGATAATATGGTTAACCAATTGACTGAACGTGTTGAGCAACTTAGTAAAACTATTAGAAAGAATGAAGAAGATTACACTGCACAATGTATTGCTCATGAGACAGAGACAAAAGAACTTTCCTTAAAAATAAAAGACCTATTTGAGAAAAAATATTATCTTAGAAGAAAGATACAAGGCTACTCTAATTGAACTGGAGGAATCCAAACAAATAGTTTCAAATGTCTTTAAAAATGTTTGCATTTTGAAACACAAGCTAAATCATATGAAGAAATTTTTATAGGTAGTAAAATGGATTCTGAAGATATATTGGCCTCGGTTTTGGGGAAAAGGCTATGACTAACAAAATGATTGTTTCTCCTAAAAATGTTATTTTTGTAAAACAAGGCTAGACTGTTGAAAACATCAAAAATGAATGCTTCATGATAATGTCTCTAAAGCAATGCAAAATAAATTTAATCAATAGCCAAAACATAATGGAAAAGCTAAGTACATTTGTTCGCCTGTTAGAGACCTCTGACAAAACACCAAGACTTGAGCTAATTGGACTAGTGTGTCTTACTAGGCCAAACCTATCTTTAAGAACTTAGTTCATAAAGTCAAGGAAACTTCGCACCAGTATTTCTCCTATTGCAATGTCTATGGGCACCCCATTACCGAATGCTTTCAAAAAAAGGTTGTATACACCTACCTATCAAAATTTTAACTATTCAAAAAAGAGTAGGAATGCGTATGTTCTCCCAAAGTAGACCACACATAACTCTAACTATAGAAAGAAAAATGGGGGACCTAAAACTAAGAAGAAACCATTTAGAAAGACCCCTAAGACCTTTTCTAAATCAAAGGCCAATAAATTTTTTAAAACTAAGCCTGCTTGGGTTAGAAAATATTATTTATTACCCCGGTTCAAGTGCAATGTGGTCATAACTGATTTTAAGGCCCAACGCACTTCAAATGGATGGTACTTGGATTCCGAGTGTTCCAAACACGTTATCGGGGATGAGACTAAATTGACAAATAAGATAGACTTCCTTGGAGGTAGTTTCCAGTTTGGACATGTAATCTCTTCCCAGATCATTGATAAAGGAACATTGTGTGAAGAAGGAATCCTTGCTCTAAATGATGTCTGGCTAGATAAAGGTCTTAAAGTTAACCTACTAAGTATATCTCAATTTTTTTATTCTAATCATACTGTTACCTTTTCCAAAACTAATTGCAAAATCTTAAATAAAGAGGGTAACTGTATTCTTTCAGGAAACGGAACTGCAGAAAATTGTTATACATTGATTCCAAAGACAGAATATTCCAAGCTTGCTAGATTATATGATTATGATTTATGGCACAATATATTGGGACACACAAAATTTTATAACCTTCATAGATTAAGCTCCCAAGAAATAGTTAGAGGTTTGCACAAAATAAAAAAGCTTCTAACTCTATTTGTGGTCCCTGCCAAGTGGGGAAGATGAGTAAATCTGCTCATAAGAAGGTTAAAGATATTTTAACTTCTAAGCCTCTTGAACTACTCCACATGGACCTTACGGGTCCCTCTAGAACTGTCAGCCTCTATGGTAACGGTTATATTCTTATCATGGTGGATGATTTACGCGTTTACTTGGGTCTCTTTTATGAAAAATAAATTTGACACATTTTTTGAGTTCTTGAAAATTCTTTTAAAAATTAAGATTGAGAAGGATACCCAAGTATCTTGCATAAGAAGTGGCAGATGTGGAAAATTCAAAGATTTAGGTGTTATAGAATACTATGTAAGTAATGGATATAAACATGAGTTTAGTGCACCTAAAACACCTCAACAGAATGACATTGTTGTACATAAGACTAAAACCATTCAAGATATGGCTAAGGTGATGTTACATGCAAAAGGTTTGCCAAAATACTTTTCGATTGAGTCACTCCCGATGACATGTGTCATTATTAACTATGTATACCTTAGGAAAAATACCAAAGAGACATCCTATGAACTATGGTACAATAAAAAGCCTAACTTGAAGTACTTTAGAACCTTCGGGAGTGTTTTTTACGTCTGTAAAGATAGAGAAAACCTTTCAAAATTTAATACCCAAGGTGATAAAGCAATGTTTTTGTGTCACTCCTAATCAAGTCGGGCTTATCGTGTTTATAATATTCATACCAAAGTCATTATGGAGTCTATTAATGAAATTGTAAATGACACTAGCGCAGAGAGTTATGACAGTCAAACAGTAATCCTAGATGAGTCCAAAACTTTTTTTACCCCTGACACTCTTGAGATAGTTGATTAACTGTCACTTGAGGGCCCTGCGGTACCAACCAGGGTGTATAAAGACCACCCCCTTGAAAAGGTTATTGGTAACCCATCTGAGTAAGTGAGAATAAGATCCCAACTTTAAAAAGTGGTTAACTTTGCATGCTTTGTTTCTCTAGTAGAACCAAAAAGTGTAAACGATGCCCTTTGCGACTCATTCTAGATTAATGCTATACAAGAAGATCCTATCGAGTTTCAGAGTCATGATGTTTAGTATATCATCCTACGGCCTAAAGACAAGAAGGTTATTGGCACCTGTTGGATTTTTAAAAACAAAACTGACGAGACTGGGGTTTTAGTTAGAAATAATGCAAGGTTAGAAATGCAAGGATATTCTTAGATAGAGGGAATAGACTGTGGTGAGACTTTTACGCCTACCACAAGACTAGAGTTTGTTTGTCTCTTCCTTGATATATCGTGTCACTTGCAATTAAAATGTTTTCAAATGGACGTCAAGCCTGCATTTTTAAACGATATTTTATCGGAGGAAGTATACGTAGAGCAGCCTAAAGGCTTTGTACAAACCTCGCACCCTAATCTTGTCTTTAGACTTAAAAAGGCTTTGTATGGCTTAAAGCAAGCTCCTAGAGCCTTCTATGAGCGCCTCTCGACATTTCTAGTCAATAAAGGGTTTGAGCGTGGTGGCAACAACTAGACATTGTTTATTAGGAAGGTAGAATACTATGTCTTGATTGCACAGGTTTACGTCGACAATATCATAATTGGTTCCACATCCTTTAATCAAGTAATGGACTTTTCTAATATAATGCACGTTGAATTTCAGATGTCCTTAATGGGGGATTTGCAATATTTCCTAGGTTTATAAGTAAAACAATTGAGGGATGGATTTTTTGTAACACAATCGAAATATGCTAGTGATCTTGTTAAAAAATTTGGTCTTGATAATTCCAAAACACCACATATGCCCATGAGCACATCCACGAAATTATCTAAAGAGGAACATGGGAAAGATGTAGATCCTACCTTATATAGAAACATGATAGGGAGTTTATTATACCTCACTATTCTAGACTATATATTTTCTTTGTTGTATGTGTCTGTGCACGATATCAATGCGCACCTAAAGAATATCATATGTTGTGTATAAAACGGATAAGAAAATATGTTAAAGGCATAATAAATTTTGGCATTTGGTACACAAAAGACACTACTAGCTCTATAGTTGGCTACATCGATGTTAACTGGGCAGGATGCTCAAATGATAATAAGAGCATTCCTGGGGTTTTTTACTATATAAGAAACAATCTTGTATGATGGAGTAGTAAAAACTGAATTGTATATTCCTTTCAACTGTTGAATCTGAATATATAGTTATGGGTAGTTATTGTTCTCAACTTTTATAGATAATATAAACGCTTAGAGATTATGGCATTATCGAAGATAAACTAACCATGTATTATGATAATCAGAATGCTATTAACATATCGAAAAATCATGTACAACGCTCACGAACTAGACATACCAAGATTATGCATCACTTTATTCGTAAACTTGTTGAATCTAAGGAACTTGATATTGAATATACTGAAAAATAACTGGTTGACCTGTTTACTAAATTTTTGGACAATATTAGGTTTAAATCTCTTAGGAAATCCATAGGGATGATTGTTCTTACATAATATATTCTGCATATTTGTCATATCCTCGGTAATTTTCATTCTAATAATTGGTTTATGAGGATTTAGGGTACGGTTGTTTATCAAATTACAAAAGACGCATCCTTTATCTTGATAATGTATGTGACCCTTGATATAACCCTTGTTTATGACATTTTATGTGTAGAATAGTTCATCTTATATCCCTGTTTATATATATCTTGTTATCCCTTAATCTATTTGAGAAAAAATAGGGGAGAAGAACTTGAGTAACGACTTTGAATTATATTTTTATACCTTACCATGATTTAACTAATATGCCATTAACGTTTTACTTTAGGCATTCTGATTTATAGATCCGTTGTACAATCCTGATGAATTAGGGTATTGGTCAGTAATTCATTGAGTAATGTATATTTTTCATTTTTCTTTTCGGTTCTAAGATGGGAATGGGTAGATTAACTCTATTGTATATGAATCTAGGATTTTATTTTTACCCATGAGTATAGGTTACTCAAGGGAATTTTGTCTCCAATATCCAAAGGGGGAGATTGAGAACACACTATATGGTTGACTTACTTGAGTCTGTGTACCATATAGGAGTTCCAACTAGTTTGGATATGTTGACAAAATTTAGTAGATTATTTTGAGCATCTTTTCCATGGTATTGTAAAGCTTCATGAATAGTTCGTCCAGTCCAAGTCAACCTTTATTGCCTAAAAGAAGAGTTAAACAATACGCATAGGACACATATTCATGCATTGCATTGGTGTGTGTGTCTTCAAATATTTTTAGATATGATAAAATATTTTTAGGAATTTTTAAACATTTTAAAATGATTTTTTAAACATTTATTAAATTCGATTTAAATTTCTTTAGGGTTAAAAGTTAAATTAATAATTCCTTTAAAAACTTCCTGGGTAGAAAACGAAAATGACACAAAATAATGTGGTACAAAGAGGGATATTAAGAAATACAAAAACACAGATTTTTTATTCCTGTTAGTGTGCGAAATGTGTGTGCATGTGAGTGGCCCATTTTATGTTTTCATTATCTCACAGTTCTAAGACTTAATCTCAGCCCTTGAATCAATTGTTATCAATGATATGCATGTTATCTGAATCAATCCAAGTAAGATCGCTTAGGACCACTAGGAGTGTGAGGTTGTGCAATGCGTTGAGAAGCATTATATTTGAACTTAAACAGATGTTTTAATCTTGACCATGGATTTCTATTGAACGTCCAGAACCTTCATCCAACAGTATATATAGATACCATATATTAGGCATTTAGAGAATTTTGACACTTCGTCCATCTGATAGAATAAAATATAGAGAAAAGATAAAGGGGATATATATATATATATATATATATATATATATATATAGAGAGAGAGAGAGAGAGAGAGAGAGAGTAGAGAAAAATAGAGAAAATATTAGGGTTTTCTCCTAAACTAAACTCATACACATTCGTAGCATAAACATATCAGAAAACCACCATATTTGAGAGTTAAAAACTTAGGTTTTCTTGAGGGTTTGTAAGTTTGGTTTCTTGAATAAACCTCTTCAAACTTTATCTCTCTTGGGAAAACGAATCTCAGTGTATTTCTCATATTTCTTCTTAGACATTGTGAGAAACACTTTTAAGATACATTTTCACGTAGACCTAATGTTTCTATACCTTCTCCTACTTGGACCTTAAGTTTTATTGTATATATGTTTAGATCCATTCTCTCTGATTTCAATATCTTGTAAAAAAGACTTCAAAATCAGTGTATGTTTTAGATCTGAAGGCTTTGTCTTTGTTGATGTAAAAAACTAGATTTGATCTAATTATTTTAATCACGGATAAACATTAATAAATAAATTTAAGACAATAGATTTTTAAAGTGGTCCAGCCTTTGGGAAATGGCCTACATCCACTGTTTTGGTATTGCTGACTGTTTGCGTGAAATTCTCGATTTGTGGTTTACCAAGAAATTTTGGGTCCCCTTCTAATGAGGAGGTTACAATGTATTTATAGCCTTGAGGCTGTACATGTGAAAGGACAATGCGCTGTTATCTAGTAAACATATACATCTGTACGATAATAATGAGCATTTAATGCGCAGTCATCTTTTTTATTATTCTGAGCTGAGTGCTCTGTACGCTAAGTAGCTCAGACCGCTTAAGTTGCTCGGACCACCTAAGCTGATCGGGACGCTTGAGTTGCTCGGGGCTCCTGAGTTGTTCGGGGCCTTAAGTTCCTCGGGGCGCCTAAGCTGCTCGGTATGATTGAGTTGCTCGGCACGCCTGAGTAGCTCGGTGATAGTATGTTGTTCATTGAAAGTGTTCGTAGGATGACACGTGTCTTTAAGTGAATGGTCCACGCCAGCAGACTAAATTTGGTATCAACAGAAGCCCCCAATGTTTCACAGTTTGATGTTGAAGAAAAGTGTGGAACATTCTTCTTTAAAATTGCATAGATTATTGGTTTGTATGGTTTTTTAGGAAAACGTTCGTCGTATATAACTCATTTTTTAGTGCATAGTATCAGGCCTCATAAATATTTTGAATTTTCATGACCACTTCGATATTTGTGCCCTTTTCTTCTTTTAGCCGTCGGAAATGCAAACGTCTTTTTTTGTAATCATTGCCTTTCTCTATTTTCAAGGTAAAGTATTTAAACGCGGCAGAAATCCTATCGTCTTTCACTTTTCAAATATGTATCTTTGAACTCTTCATTTTCTCTCTGTCTTGTGCCTTTGTTCTTTCCGTTGTTCATTGTTCACTTGATCTCTTTTTCTCTGTAATATTTTTTTCCTTTTCTTTTATTTACTTTGTTCATCATAGTTTATCTTGTTGAGTCGCTGGATAAATTTTGGTTTGAATTTTCAATCCCTTCGTGGGTTATTTTGGAAAAACTTTTTGAACCTTCTGATTATTTTTCTTTGGCTGAGGGACATTGGTTCCTAAGTCTTTTTGTGGCCGAACGTGGCTTTTATTTTCCACCAAATCCCCTATGTTTGGAATTATGCCAATATTTTGATGTTGTACCTGCAAGAATAGCTCCAAATATCTGGAGGATAGTTAATGGCGTACATAGATTGAATCAACTTCATGGAACCCTCTTAAGGATTCCATAGATTATGTACTGCTATAGATGGGTAGTCAGTGATAGCACTTTTTATTTAAAAACTAGGTTTTTGAATAGAGCTTTAGTTTTCAATCTTCCTGACGCCAATAGGGATTATTTTGAGCATGGGCTTGTTATGAAAAATTGGCAACACGCTCCATTAAATGGAGATGATGTATATCAGGGTCCCAGGTGTCCCCCTTATGGAAATGGAATAGGTTGTTTTTATTTTTTGAAATTTTATTTTCTTTATGCTTGATAAAATGCATCACTGACATTTATTTTTATTTATTACAGTTGACAATAAAAGAAAACCTCCAAAAGAAACTGACGTTAATTTAAAGCATTTAAAACTTATCTGGGATTTTCAACAATCTATTTCCGAGGAACATATTAGATCTGCTTCTTACTTGTTGCAGTACAAGAGCTATACTTCATCTTTCACTGCTCATCCCCGTCCAGTGGTGGTTAATCTTGACCAAGTACCAACCTCTGAGACTGGTGTGGAAGGTTCTTCCTCTGAGTCAAGTATTCCTATCAGTGATCTGATGAAGAAGAGAAGAGCTCATGCCTTTTGACAAGTCTGCCTCTGCTAATGTGGAGGCAAAGAAAAGTAAACAAGATGTCCCAGAAGAAAGGACAAAGATTGTAGATGTACCCCCTCCTGTTGTTGTCAAGAAAACTGGCGAGAAGCCCCATGTGGCTCCGAGCAAGACTGTTGCTATCTCTCCTTCGAGTGAGGTTATTGTCATATCACCAACAAAGACAACGTCTTTAATGGAAATTGTTCCTGCTCCTCTAAGGAAGTTAAAGAAAAGCTCTTCTAAGAGACCTGCTGAACCTGTCTCTCAACCTTCAAATATTGAAGGTAGTGTTCCATCTTTTGTTCCTCCGAGCTCTGCTGTGGGCTTGGTAAAATCCTGGACTGTCCCAGAAATCCAAGGCATCGAAGATACTCTTTCTCGGGAGAGAGTTACTACTCTAGCTGCTCAACACATTACCTCAGTAAGTATCATCATCTTGACCCCTTATTTTTTAATACTATGTCCATGTATTGACTTGAAGTTATTTCTTTTTTCAGCTGGTGATGTGTTTCAGTAGCATTTTAAAGAAAGATGAAGCTATTAGCGCTTCAAGCTCCTCAGGTGGAGTAGAGGAAGCTTTTATTGGGCTAACTCAATCCTTGAAAGATTCTCATCAAAAGTACAAGGAAAATAAAATTGCTTGGGAGAAGCAATTCAAATCCATTAAGCTGGAGAAGAATCAAGTTGTGAATGTCTCCAAGGAATTGGAGAAGAAATTAAAGGAGTTTGAGCAGAGCAACAAAAATTTTGAATATAGCAACAAAGAGCTTGAGGCTAAGCTCAAATCTGTTGAAAATGAAGTTGTTAAACTTCAAGATGTTGAACGACAGAAGAAGGAAGTGGAGGAGAAGTTGAAGGATGTCGAGGAGATCCTTAGGGAAAATACCTCCTCGGAAAAGGCAAAAAGGAAAAAGGTAGTTAAAAAATCTTTTAGCGCTGGTTGGGATAAGGGATGGAACAAGGGCTTGGCTATCATGACCTACCAAATTGAGTATGCCAATATCAAATATTTTAGAGATGGATGGGTGGCAGCGTTAAAGGAGCTGAAGGTTGCTGAGGATTCTGAGTTATTCCAGTAATACACTCATGGCCCTCTCCCTCTCCTGGAGAAGAAGAAGATGAGGCTGCTTCAGATGAATCTTCCATGATGGATGAAGATCAAGTCCCTATTGTTCCTGTTGTTCAGTCTTTCGAGAAGCTCCCACCAGCTAGCACTTCTGCCGAGCAACTTCCCTTGCCTTCCGAGCAACCAACTCCTTCGTCCAAACCTCCCGAGGAAATCATAGGCGGCAAGGAGAAGGTGTAGAGTTGTTTGGGTTTTTTATTTTCTTGAATGTAACTTGGAACGATGTATAGTTTCTTGTGATGAATAAAATTTTGAACTTTGGTTGTTCGTCTTGGATTTCTTCTTTTACTTGATCTGCCTGCATCATTATTAATTCTTTGTATTTCTTCTCTTTGCTAGTTTATGGCCAGGATGGAGCTCTTATCAGCTTATGACACAGAATTAATGAAGAAATGCAACGACTATTTTAAATCTGGTCATGCTGATATAAATGAGGCCCAAATAATTGACATCCTTGGCTCAGATGATTCTGAACGAGCTATAAAATCTTATCAATATTTAAAGTGCTTCCTCGATCGCGCCGTTGCCAATAATGTGGCCTACTATGAGATTATTGAAGACCTCCAAGGAACGATCGAGGAACTTCAGTAGTAGTACAAAGAATTATCTACTCTTCTGCATCAAGGATACGAGAAGAAATATCAGCAATTAAGTGCTGACAAATGGTATGATAAATTCATCTCTGCTCATGAGAAGAAGGAGAGTGTTCTGAAGCTTGAGGTTGAAGAGCACAGGCACATCGCTAAGTTATTGGATCAGAAAAACATTTCTTTGCAAGAAGAGATAAAATAACTCAAGTCTGTTGCATCTTCCTCGGGAGTCTTGGTCCCTATTAATGATGAAGGTTTTTCTTTCTTAGAGGTAGAAAATGCTAACTTACGGGATGAGTTGGAAACTTTAAAAAGAGCTGGACCCTCTACATCTACCCATGGACGAGCAAGATCTTCTGCTCATGGATGAGAAAGGGATGGTCGGGTGTCCATTGAAGAAGCAAGAACTCAATCGGCTTTGGAGAATCAGGTAGTTCAGCTAATGGTGAAGAACCAAGCCTTAGCAGAAATGTCTAAGAAGATTCTGAACTTCAGCGAATAACTCACTACTTAAAATTCTGCCTTAGAAAATAAGGAAATCCTGGTGAAGAATCTCCATGAGTAACTGGAGAGGTTAACTTATCAATTCCATAAATAACCCAGAGAATTTTGGATGGCTGGGTATAATGAAGCCCTTCTCCATCTTGATGATCGGATCCAGCAATCAAATAATGAGGGGTACAAGCAAGGGTGGTTGAATGCACTGTGTGTGCTAAAATTGGAGTAGGGACACTACTTACAAGATTATTATGATCCTGGAGTTCTCGATTTGCCTGTGCCTCCTTTTAAGATCGACATCAGTTTGATTCCTGCTCGGGCAATTCCTCAATGTTTAATCTCCAAATATCTTGGCGACTACAATCTTCATGCCAACTTTGATATATCTCGCCCAGAGCATTTGCTTGATCGGCCCTCTGTGATGAATGTTAGAATGCTGAGAGATGTAAATTTTATAAATTCTCCTTATGCCTTAGATGATCCTCCGGCTAGAGTAGAACCTGTTTCAAAGGTAGAAGGGAAAAAATCAATAGAATAGGATTTTTTATGAAGTATATTTTTCACAACATATGTAATTCTTCTTAATTTGAATGAAGTAATTTGCAGAATGTCCTTGCTTGTTTGTTTGTGAATATGTGTACATTTTGTTTTGTTTTTGGATAATAGAACTTGTCCTTTTTATTGTTTGATTATAGTGACTTGTCACTCTTTGGGTCTAAGCAATGAAATGATTTGCATCCCATGTTCCTGCTTAGTTTAATCAACCGGAGTTGATTGTAATTGGTTTACCGACCAACTGGAGTTGGTGGAAACTGATTTATCGACCAACCGGAGTTGGTGGTAATTGATTCCCGACCAATCGGAGTTGGTGGTAATTAATTCCCGACCAACCGGAGTTGGTGGTAATTAGTTTCTGACCAACTGGAGTTGGTGATAATTGATTCCCGACCAACCAGAGTTGGTGGTAATTAGTTTCCGACCAACCTAAGTTGGTGATAATTGATTCCCGACCAACCAGAGTTGGTGGTAATTAGTTTCCGACCAACCGGAATTGGTGGTAATTGATTCTCGACCAACTAGAGTTGGTGGTAATTGATTCCCGACCAACCGGAGTTGATGGTAGTTGATTCCCGACCAACCGGAGTTGGTGGTAATTGGTTTCCAACCAACCGGAGTTGGTGGTAATTGATTCCCGACCAACCGGAGTTGGTGTTAATTAGTTTTTGATCAATCGGAGTTAGGGGGTAATTAATTCCTGACCAACCGGAGTTGGTGGTAATGTGGTTTGTGGTAATTGCTTTGAATTTGATGTGTAGTGTGTAGCACTAATATTCCGAAAAAATTTCAACAAAGAAAGAAACTGGATGAAACATCACTTTATTCATACTAAGAAACTGCATTACATATGAATTACAGTTACTGATAATATTTGCGCAGATGCTCTGCATTCCATGCATTCTTGAATTCTTCTCCTTCCAAGGTTTCAATCCTGTATGTCCCTGGACGAACAACTTTTGTTATTCTGTGGGGTCCGTGCCAGTTGGCTTCTAGTTTCTTGTGCTTTTTGATCACCTTCTTCAGCACATAATCCCCTTCCTTCAAATCACACTTCTTCACTCTTTTGTTATAGAACAAAGTTGTTCGTTGTTGATATGCTGCATTCCTGATTGCTGCTTCTTCCCTAACTTCTTCGAGCATATCTAGGTCTAATCTTATCATCAAGTCACTGATAGGAGAATTGAAATTAAGTACTCTATGCGTAGGTAGACCCAATTCAGCAGGTATGACAACCTCACTCCCAAATGCCAGCATGTATGGGGAATATGCTGTTGCTGTTCGTAGTGTGGTGCGATAAGCCCACAACACAGAGTGTAGATCATTAGTCCAATTTTCCTTTGCACTATCTAGTCGTTTCTTCAATCTATTTAGTAGCATTTTATTTGTCACCTCAGTTTATCCATTGCTCTGGGGGTTACCTGGTGCAGAGTGGGTTTTCAGTATATTGGATTGATGACAATATGCAGCAAACTCCTCATTGTCAAACTGGGTTCCATGGTCAGTAATGAATGCATGTGGGAGACCATATATGCAAATAATATTTTTCCAAATAAATTGATAGACTTTGTCGTATGTCATATCAATAAGGGGCTCAACTTCCACCCATTTTGTAAAATAATCCACAGCAACCACAAGGTATTTGAATCTTTCCCTGGTTGTTGGGAGTGGCCCGACCAAGTCTATTCCCCACATAGAAAATGTCCAAGGGGACGTTATGGGTGTTAACAATGCCTGGGGAGTTCTTCGAATGTACGAGAAGCGTTGGCATTTGTTGCACTTCTTAGCATAAGCTACGCAATCAGCTCTCATCATCGACCAGTAGTACCCCTGCGTGGTTATTCTTCGTAAGAGCGTCCGACCAGCTATATGGGCTCCACAAGACCCTTCATGAACCTCTTCGATAAAATCTTTCACTTCAGAGGGATGGACACATCTTTGTAGCCCTGCTATAACTCCTCGTCTGTATAAAATTCCACTGGTCAATAAATAACGAGCAGCTTTAAACCTTAGTTTCTTAGCTACGAGTTTATCAGTTTATAAAGTACCCTCTTCAATATAGGCCCTGATAGGATCCATCCTAGATGGTCCCAAATCAAGGGCGATGAAGTTTATTGCTAGATCTTCGTCGATGCTCCGACCAACCAGGATTTCTATGGGGATTGTTCTTCGTAGCTCGATCCGTGTGGCTGATGCTAACCGAGCTAGGGCGTCTGCTCTTGCATTCTCTAATCTTGATATTCTAATCAACTGAATTGCAGTAAAACTCGATACAACCTCTACCGCTTTTTCTTGATACCTAACCATTAATTCAACTTTTGCTGCACACACCCCCAGAATTTGATTTACAATTAACTGAGAGTCACTAAACACAATAACTTGCTCTGCCTTCATGGTTTTGGCCAGGCTCAAACCCACGATCATTGCTTCATATTCAGCCTCATTATTAGAGGCTTTAAATTGAAAGCGCAGAGCATACTCCAATCAATCTCATTCGGACTATTCAAAACAATCCCTGCTCCACTGCCCGTAGTGCACGAAGAGCCATCCACATACAAATTCCATATAGGTAACTTATCATCAAATTTTTTATCAGAGAGAGTTCATTAGTGGAATATCCGATACTTCCTTTTATACTCCTCTAGTACTTCTCGCTGCTCGTCAATCACCTTTTCTTGCTCGACTGGAATTTCTTGTTGCTTGCTTACCGACATAAGTTGGTCGAGGTTTAAATTTGATGATCTTGTAACATCTACAGGTTGGTCTGTATTCAACTCCTATTATTTGGAGGTATTTTCTTGAGTAAACTCTGCGATAAAGTCCGCTACTGCCTGCCCTTTGAGCGATGACCTAGGCTCATAAATTATATCATATTCACCGACCTCCACTACCCAGTACATCAATCTTCCTAATTTTTTCGGCTTATGCAGAGCTTGCCTTAATGGCATGTCGGTGTACACCACTATAGTATGGGCTTGGAAGTATGGCCTCATTCTTCTGCTTGCTTTAATTAGTGCTAATGTTAATTTCTCCAGCCTTGGATATCTGATTTTTGCTCCTCGGAAAGCTTTGCTGGTGTTATAGACTGGTTTTTGTACTCCGTCCTCCACTTTTATCAACGCCGAGCTCACTGCGTTTTCTAAAACTGCCAGGTATAAGTATAGTCTTTCTCCCATCACTGGTCTAGATAATAGTGGAGGTGTTCTAGATACTTCTTTAACTCTTGAAAGGCCTCCTCGCATTCATCATTCCACTCAAAAGTTTTTCGGAGTGTTTTGAAGAATGGGAGACATCTATCTGTTGCTCGTGATACAAATCTGTTAAGTGCTACAACTCGTCGGGTGAGACTTTGTACTTCCTTCTTCGTAGTTGGAGATCGCAGCTCTAATAGATCCTTGATCTTTTCAGGGTTTGCCTCGATTCCTAGTTGGTTAACAATATATTCGAGAAACATACATTCTCGTACTCCGAATATGCATTTAGTGGGATTCATCTTCATTTGATATTTCTCTAGTTGATCAAAGGTCTAACCTAGGTCAACTAGATTATCAGCAGCTTTCTTGCTCTTCGTCAGCATATCGTCAACATAAACCTCCATGTTACGATTGATTTGTTCTGTAAACACCTTATTCATAAGCCGCTGATATGTTACACCTGCATTTTTAAGTCCAAAAGGCATAACATTATAACAATAAGTTCCCCTTGGGGTGATAAAAGAGGTACTCTCCCTGTCTTCAGGCTTCATTTTAATCTGGTTGTAACCAGAATAAGCATCCATGAAACTCAACAATTCATGTCCTGAGGTAGCATCCACCAGCTGATCGATTCGGGGCAAAGAAAAATGATCCGTTGGGAAGGCTTTATTAAGATCAGTGAAGTCCACACACATCCTCCACTTGTTGTGTTTCTTTTTCACCATTACCACATTTTCTAGCCAGTCAGGATATTTGACATCCTCAATAAAAGAGGCTTTTTATAGTTTCTCTACTTTTTCCTGTATGGCTTGGTTCTTTTCAGGACTGAACACCCTTCTTCATTATTTTACTGACTTGATTTCCTTGTTCACGTTGAAATCGTAACACATGAAATTTGGGTTTATCCCTGGCATATCTTCGTGACTCCATGCAAAAGTCTGCTTTTTGCGTCTTAGAAATGCTACCAACTCTTGTTTTATTAATACTTCCAGTGATGCACCGATTTGAGTTGTTCGTTCTGGGTGCTCATCGTCCAGAATGATATTTTCAGTAGCCTCCATGACCTGCCCTTAACGAGCTGATACTTGTCTCTAGGATCTAAAGTTTCAATCTTCACATCTTCAATTTTATCCACCTAAAAAGTAGTAGTCTTCTTCTTGGATTCTTTACGCTCCTCCTGCTCGACAGATGAATAGTAGCATTCCCGGGCTACTTTCTGGTCGCCTTTCACAACTCCTACTCCAAAGTTGGTTGGGAGTTTTAAACATTGATGTACAGTAGATGGTACTGCTTTGAGCTTCTTCAGGCCTACCCTTCCCATGATGATATTATAAGCTGATTGGACATTTTTATCCATCACAAAAAAGCGTACTCTTTCTGTTCGACAAGCAGTCCATGTACCGATAAGCATATCCAACTTGATCATCCCAAGTGGAAAAACCTTCTCGCCAGTAAAACCAAGAAGGGGCCTATGATATGGCTCCAACCGGGATAGCTTCAGATTCAAACTATCAAAATATGGGTAGAACATGATGTCTGCCGAGCTACCATTGTCCACTAGTACCCGTGAAATCACCACTTCCTTCATTCTCATTTTGATTACTAATGGGTCGTCATGAGGATACAGTACACCTTCCAGGTCGCTTTTAGAGAAACCAATGACTAGTTTGTCTTTATTCACCTTCCTCGGCGATCATCTTTAACCAAGTTTATTCGTTAAATGTACGAGCAAGCTTGAGCTTCATTGAGGTAAGCTTTCCTCTCTGCAGTCATGTCCCCACCTCCTCCATCCCCACCTGTAATAACATTACATTCAAATGATCCAAAATGTATTGAAAATACCTCACGTTCCGGCTGCTTTGGTCTTTTGGGGAGATCGGGGTCATCCTGGTCATCTTCTGGGTCTTCTTCATAACTTCTCTTCTTGTCTTCTTTTGCTCGACGAGGAGATTTAGACCTTTGTCTTGCTCGGTCATTGCTTTTTCCACCATTTTAACGATCAACATATTTAGCCATCTTTCCTCGTCTAATGAGTGCTTCAATTTCATTCTGGAGAGCTATGCAATTTTTGTTCATGTGACCATGGTCTTTATGGAACTCATAATATTTGGACTTATTCCTCTTATCAGGATCTGCCTTCATTTTTTATGGCCAGTTTAGCTCCTCGCTATTCTTGATCTCTTCCAGAATGTGGTTTATATCTACCTTCAAAAGAGTATAATTTCCAAACTTCTTCAAGTGTTCCAGTGTTTACTTTGCTTTCGGCTGCCTGTTGCCATCATTATTCTTCTGATCTTTCTTCTCAGTCTTGTCAGCCTCGACCTTGGTTTCCTTAGTATTCGCATTCTTCTTAGCAGCCATAGCCTCCTCGGCATTCATGATTTTGGCTTCTTTTACCATCAGTTCAGCCATGGTCCTAGGCGGATCCTTGGCTAAAGTGTAGTATAATTTATCCGGTAACAGTCCACTCATCAGAGCAGTAATTGTTGTTTTCTCCTCGTAATCAATTACTTCCAGTTTCTCGTTATTAAAACGAGTAATATAGTCCCTGGTGCTTTCACCTGTCTTTTGTCTAACGCTTAGCAAGTGTGCTACTCATTTGACTGGCTTTTCTCCAAAATAGAAATTCCCAATAAAGAGTTCTGCTAGTTAAAATAAAGTCGCAATTTTCCCCCGAGGAAGGTTGTTATACCATATCTGAGCAGATCCGGTAAGAGTTCCTGAAAATGCCTTGCATCTCATCTCACCTGGAACTGCATAAATATCGACAGCAACTTGGTATTGTTCTATATGAAGGACAGGGTCAGTTTTTCCATCATATTTAGGCGTCACCATAGGAGCTTTGAATTTTGATGGTGTGGGAAAATCCTTAATTGCCTGTACAAACGGTGTTCCTTGGATAAAAGTTCTTTGTAGAGGATTCTTAGCCTTAGCCATTTCCCCTAATCTATATTCCAACCTTTGAATAGAGCCCTTCCATGCATCATTTCCCTCCTCGGGCCTATTGGTTTGAGCAACTGATCGCATTGAATTTGCCTTTTGGGATCTTTCATGACGAGCAGTTGGTCGTGATTGGGCAAAGCCTTCCCTTAAATCAGATGGTCGTTAAGAGTTCCTCAACACAATCTTAGGGGGACTTCTATTCCTCCTAGGGCCCAAATGATCAAAAGGAGAGATTCTACTCAACCTTTCAAGAGCACTGGTCCTCTCTGGAGATAGAGTGACGTTTTATTGAGTGTCTGTAGCTCGTACTGAGGAAGTCCGTCCAGGCTGATAAAAAGGATCATTAGATCTCTTAGTATGATATGAATCGATGCGTCTGGATCGAGATTCCTCTGGAAATAACTTTCGCCTAGTTTGCGAAGAGGGTAAACGAGTATTTCTCTAAACACTTCGTTGTCCTGATTGAGCCTGCACTCCGCCTTGAACAGTTTGTATAAGCTGTCGCATGGTTTCTTGCATGGTCGTCTGGCCTTGGGCCAAATTAGCCATTATACCCGCCAGATCTGAAAAATTTGGGGGAGTAGATGGATTTGGAGGGATACCAGTATTTCGATTACTGGGTTCTGGATTATCATCCATTGATGATGAGTTATTTTGGTGAAAACCGCTAATTACAGTCATTTCCCACAGACCGTGCCAATCTGTTGATGTAAAAAACTAGATTTAATCTAATTATTTTAATCACAGATAAACATTAATAAATAAATATAAGATAATAGATTTTTAAAGTGGTTCAGCCTTAGGGAAATGGCCTACATCCACTGTTTTTGTATTGCTGACTGTTTGCCTGAAATTCTCGATTTGTGGTTTACCAAGAAATTCCGAGTCCCATTCTAATGAGGAGGTTACAATGTATTTATAGCCTTGAGGCTGTTCATGTGAAAGGACAATACGTTGTTATCTAGTAAACATATACATATGTATGATAATAATGAGCATTTAATGCGCAGTCGTCTTTTTAATTATTCTGATCTGAGTGCTCTGTACGCTAAGTATCTCAGACCGCCTAAGCTGTTGGGCACGCTTGAGTTGCTCAGGGCCCCTGAGTTTCTCGGGGCCTTAAGTTCCTTGGGGCGCCTAAGTTGCTCGGTATGATTGAGTTGCTCGACACACCTGAGTAGCTCGGTGACAGTATGTTGTTCGTTGAAAGTGTTCGTAGGATAACACATGTCTTTAAGTGAATGGTCCATGTCAGCAGACTAAATTTGGTATCAACAGTCTCTAAAATAAAGTTTTACAGTTTGTGAAACTTGTTTTGTATATAAATAAAGTTTTCAAAAATCAAATCTATTTTTTTGAAAAGATTTAACTTCAAAACTAAAATATTATTTCGAAAAAGAAGTCCGATTTTCTTGAGAATTGAAACCTTGCATGTCATATATAATTCTTGTAATTCATAGGATTGTTTGTATATCCTTAAGGGTGAAGTGAGTTGCATACAGTATATATTAGGCACTTCATTGTCACTAAATTCTCGCACGGACACATAGAAAAAATGTTGGTCCTTTGAGAGATTCTGTTTGACTAAGTCACTGGAGCAAGGAGCAAGGAGTTAAAGCAAAAGAACAGGCAGGAAGAATAAAATCGTTAAAATCAGAATAATGTGGAGGATATTTACGCTCAATAGGTATATTTTATGTCTTTTGGTTTTAGGAACTTGTGTTTGCAAGTTCATGTGCTTGTAACTCTTGAACTTTTTTTAGTGTATTTTTGGTTGTGCTATGGAGGTCGTCGGGGATGTTTCCTCGGATTTGAGGTTTTACCACGTTAAAAATACTTGTGTCAAACTTTACTGATTTATGTTCTTAATGCTTGTGTGGTTTGGTTTATTTACAAATAATTAGTATAGATTTTTAATTTCAAAACCTAGGTAATCAAGCGATCAAGTCTTGCATATGACTTTAAAATTTTTTACACATCTTGTGTTGATTTCTAAAAGGAGTTTCCTAAACAAGTTTATACCATATTTTAATTAATCCTTGACTACGTGTTAAAAAAGTACTGAAGAATTTTCTAGTGGTATCTGAGCGGGTTTATGAAAATATTTTTGATCCTGAAACTCCAGAAACTACTTTCTGAAATCTTTTTCTTAAAATGGATGAGAGATTTGAGAATCTTGGTAACCTGTCCCGTCCACCTCTCTTTGATGGAAACAAATATCCTTAATTGAACGTGAGGATGATTGCATTCATCCAAGGGACTTTGGGTGATGATGTTTGGGACTTGACTATAACAAGGAAACGAACTGCAACTAAACCTTTGACTGAAATTGGCACTATAAGAATTAAGAAAAGTCTCTGTGATTTATCCAAATAAGAAAAGCATATGTCACTTAACAATAATAAGGAAACGAACTGCATCTTTATGTCCATAAACGAGCATGAATTTAAACGTAATTCTATTTTCTCCAGTTCCAAGGAAGCCTGGGACATACTCGTCACTTGCTATGAAGCTCATGAACATGTTAAGGCAGGGAAGTCTCAAATGTTAGTACAACAATACAATACTCTTATTATGGATGAGGATGAGTCATTTGATGATTTTTATATAAAATTAACTGATATTGTCACAAAGTTGTATGAAAATGGGATAACATATGATAGAAAGGAAATAATTCTTTAAATCTTAAGATCCTTATCTGCTAAATCTGAGAGTAAATGTTATGCCATAGAACAGGTGGATGATCCTAACTTGACTCCCGATTTATTGAGTAGTAAACTGAGAACAGTAAAGATGGAATTAGAATTTAAGAAATAATTGACCACCCAGAACAAAAGATCCCCTGGATAAAATGTTATGTTCTCACGTCAAGTGACTGTCCCTAAAATGAACCCATGGGACTTTAATTTAGACCTTAGTGAGGACTGTGATTTAAATAGTTTGAACAACCATATTGCTCACATGAGCAAATAATTTAAGAAAACCATAATATTTAGAAACTCTGTTTCTTCTAAACATGGGAGACCTGGTTATCAAAACTCTTAAACTCACAGACCTCGTGATAGAAATGATGACAAAAAGACCAATAATAGAAATAGGCCAAAGATTGATAATTTCCACATTAAATGTCATCATTATGGGAAAATAGAGTGTATTAACCTGAGACTTTAGAGATGATAATTTATTTATTTTGGGAGAAATAAATATTATCTTATTTGGAGAATTATAAAATTGGTAATTGAGGTCAAAATTTGATGTCGTTAGAAAGTGTTTCGAATGGAAATTCTGAGGGTGTAGTTATTTTCGGAAGGGTCAAGAAAGTCAAAATGACTGTACTTGGGGTATATTTAGGTTCCGAAATAATTTAAGCTCGTTTGGCTTGAATTAAAGTTACCGAGTCATTTAAAGTGTGTATTATCATTTAAAGTTGTGTATCTTGGGAGACAAGACTTATGAAGCCTACGGGAGAAACAATTATCCTTAGAGAGAAAGAGAAATAGAAAGAAAGAAAGAGAGAAGAAGAAAGAAGAAGATAAAAAGAGAAAAAGAGGAGTTTTCGGCCCTTACGCGATCTCGAGGACGAATCAGGCCCTACGAACTTGAGGCAAGTGATTAAACTTGCTAAATAATTATTGTGTACCATTTATTTCATGATTTGTGGATTAAATCTTTGGGATTTAGGTTTAGTTTGATAAAACCTAACTTTTGGGGAAAATCCTAGATTTGTTGTGTGTATAATGGATTTGAGGTTAGAAATTAGTTTAAATGTGTTTTTGGATGAATATTAATGTTATATATGTGATTCGGTTGAAGAGAAATGAAGAGAAGATGATTAAAATGAATGTTGAGATTTTTGGATTAATAAAAAGTAGCCATTTTCGAGCCTTCTGATAGGACGAATCGATTCGGCCCCCTTATCGAATCGATTCAGAAATATGCAGGCGCCCAGGTGTGAGTGACCGAATCGATTCGGACCCTAGCTGAATCGATTCGGCTTGAGACAGAGTCCCAGGTCTAATGACTCGAATCGATTCTCCTTGGAGGCCGAATCGATTCGCAGGGCCGAATCGATTCGAAAACAGGGCATTTGGGGGGAATGTTTTCTAGGGAGAATTTCATTCCGTTTTGTTCGAGGTTATCGATTGGGAACCTCAGTAGGAATTATGTGAGCTATGTTTTGGAGATTTTAGAGAGTTTCCCTTATAAGAAATGATTGGAGTCATATTGACTAATTGAGGAATACCCATTAGAGGATATCGTATATACCAACTGGGGAAGCCCACTACCATTAGGATTTCAATTTGGAAATAATTAGGAAACATATGAAAGGATGAGAATACGCTTAGTGATATTGGATCTTAGAATCACTCCCAAATGGGATAACTTTAAAGGTTCATATAATTGATTGAACCATATATTATGGATTAAAAATAATTAAATGCTAATAAATGGTCATACTGATATAGAAATATCCTTAACAATGATTAACTTGGGAGATGTCTCACACAATGAGAAATGCTAATCGAGGTGCATTAGGATAGAGAATATCCTTAACATAAATAGAATTGAGAGACAATTCATAATCAGAGGTAATGCGAAAACTTCAAGTGATAAATAGTATAGTGTATACTAAATGGGGAAGATGTACGAGAATTGACGATTAGTATATCAAGAGAGAGAAATATACTAAATAATGATACTAATTCAACTACGCCTAAGAGCGTACTATGAATATATAAACAATGTGACAGGTATACCTTATATGATGGTATATCTTTATATGATGTGATGATGTATGTATATCTTATGTGATGATATATATATAAGTGAAGCATACCCCCTCCTTGCTATCAGTGGGAAGTTGCGCAATGAGGGTGAGCACCCTGGCTAGTGTGTGGATATTCCCCAGGTCATAGTCGTCCATGGTGATTATTATGTGATATGCATTATTATTTTGGGGGGTGAGAAGTCGTGGGTATGTGTCGTTATCACTTGCCGGTTAGGAACTATGACCACTTCCCGAACTTTGTGTGTGTGAGTTGATCACGAAGTAGGTGACATTTAGTCCTACCGGTGGTCCCCAGTATGCTACGTGGTTTGGGCACAGAAAGATGATAGCATTTAGAACCTGTGTCCTCGAGTTATAGCTCGTTTGGATGGTTATTATATTATTGATGTGATTTGTTACTAGGGTATCGAGGTCATAATGGGCCTCAACGACTACCATTGCCAAGGAGTAGTGTAACGGGGGGGTTCCTTATTTGGATTTCGCTTTGCGATAAGTCCCACGCATGAAACGCAGTGTAATGTTGGGAGTGAGGAGAAGTTAGTCCTTAATGCTCATAATTATATATAGTATATACTTCTCGACGATCGACAGTGCCTAGGAGTAGTGTATCGGGGGGTTCCTTATTTAGATTTCTCTTGCGAGACGTCCCACGCACGAAACGCTGTGCACTGTTGAGAATTGGGAATAATAAAACTAATTAATGGAATAATAAGAATTTGGGTTACATGCATCATGCATTGAGGGCATAATGAATCTCGAAAATCAATACTGTCAGGAGTAGTGTAACGGGAGGGTTCCTTATTCGGATTTCGCTTTGCGAGACGTCCCACGCACGAAACGCAGTGCAATATTGAGACTTGGGAGAAGATTAGTCCTTAGCACTTAGATGCTAATTACTCATTTATAATTATATGTATATTGATGGTATAACTAGAATACAAGATATTCTAGTAAAGAGAATGTTTATGTGTATTGTATGTTATTTTAGAGAAATGTTTATGTAAACTCTATATGTTAAGTAAGTGAACAAATAAGGAAAGATAACAATAACAATTGAAATTAAAGTATATGATTTAGATGAAATTTAGATAAGAGTAGATTGCGAGATAAGTTAGATGATTTCCATTGAATATTTATATTGGGAATTAGTTAGATTTATTTGCCTAATTAGAATTGGGCATTTATTTGGAGATCACGTGCATACGTTTAGTTGCGTGCTTTAGTTGAGAGGTGATTTGGATTATTATAGAGAGTGCAACTCGATTAAATCATGTCATAATGCATTTATAATTATTATGCATTTTAATGCACTTGCTATAAAATGTTTTCACCTCGGGCTCTGACCCGTTTATATTTTCTCCTGCTATGCAAATATTGGATTATTTTAGGTGTTCCTCTGCAAGGACGCCATCGATGTTTATCCACCCAATGTATTCGTGGAGCTGTGGCAGTAGCGGACTGTTGCGGCACTTTGTCTCAGTCGATTCCTATCTTTTATATATCTAGATTAGGATTCAGTTTGTATATCGGGTTTATACCCAAGTTTTGTAGATTAACACTTTGATATTCTCTCTCTTAAATTTTTGTATTGTCTGTGACCCGACAACATATTCAGGTATTTTACTTTGTACATTTTATTGTACTCTTTTATACATTATTGGAGCATATGTGTTCCACTCATCATATTTAGATGTGGTATTGTTGGTTATGGTTGCATGATTGGTTTTATATTGGTGTTAAATAAAAGTTTTAAATTTTTGGCATCCGCCTTTAATAGTTTCGGGTAGTTAGCCTTATATTATTTTAGTATTTTCAGTTGATGTTGAGACTGAGCCATCTGAGATACCTGATTTAATGTAGTATAGGGCTGGACACCCGTTATTATTTTGAGAGGGTTGTGACAGATGGTATCAGAGCATCAGGTTTTAGTGTCTTTAAGATCTGTGTGGTTTACTACGATCTTCCGTAAGCGTTCTTGATGTAGAGCCTTATTATTAGGATTGTTGTGTTCACATGTCCATATTTCTTCTGTGATGAGGAAACATTTTAAAGGCGTTCTGATACACTTGTTCTTGTTTCAGATGCCAATGAAGAGAGGTTGTTCAGTCAGGAAAAACAAAAGGGCTGAGAATGTGGAACCCCAAGTGCCTCCCAAGACTATTACTACAGATGAAGTTGCCAACATTGTGGCACAAGCAGTAACTGCTTCCATTTCTATGATGGCGCAATAATCTGCCGTTCAAGAGGCCTAAACTTATTTAGGACTGTCCTTATGGGAAAGAGTGAAGGAAGATTTTAGTAAGGGGCATCCTCCAGAGTTTTTAGGGGGAGTTGATTAAATGGCTACAGGTCGATGGAAGAATAGTATGCAGAGGCACCTCCGTATGGTTGAGTGTAGTGAGGTGCAAAAGCAATTTTTAGCCACCTTTAAGTTAACGGGTCCAGCTCTCCAATGGTGGGAGTCTGTCACCACATCTGAACAGAGAAATACTTTGCCTATAACAGAAGTTTGGGAACTTTTTGATCGAAGGTATTTTCCTTCCTCAGTTCAGAAGGAAATAAAGAGGAAATTGATGGATGTGTTCCAAGTTAATAGAACAGTGGCAGAATATGAAGAATATTTTACTCGATAGGCGTAACTAGTACCTGATGAGGTAAATACGAAATAAAAGCGTATATCGAAGTTTATTCGAGGTTTAGATTGGAGAATTCTACAGCATTTGTTAGAGAGCCCAGCGTTAGAGACTTTCGCCGAGATAGTGAATGCGGCACTGTTACAGTGTCATGAATATCGTCTTCATTCGCAAGAGGGTAAGAACTTTGGAGACTCGAGTTTATCAAGTAGGTTTGGCGAAGGGAATGCCAGTAATACCAGTGGGTACAAGTCCGACTTTAGAAAGTCATAACGGCGTTTTGTTCCTCAAGGTGGGCCGAGAGAAATTAAGGGTAGATGTTTCTTTTGTAAAGAAATAGGTCATATGAAGAATGATTGTCCTAAAAGAGGTAAAGGACCACGTTTTGATGAAGTTTTGGAAGTACAACCCCTACAACAGATTCGAGGTCATTTTAGACCAGGGGACTTTGTGTGGGAGCCCAATGATGAGGAAGGGCAATCGGACTAGAGATGGATGATGTAAGTTACTTTTCGTTGTGAATAGGAATATTAATATATGAAGTTTTTGGATATCGTATGGGAGATATTTATGATAGGGTTGTGCTATAACCCTATTATATGGGTAATGACCCGAAAGGAAATTTTGAGCGAGTTAGTCTCTTATGTTATTATCTTTTGAGAGAATGAATTATTTTGTATTGTGCTCGAAGAGAGCTATAACTTTGTTGTGAATGTAAGAACTATTGTTGGTGTATCGAGTAGTAATGATAAAGCTACTTATTTGTATATAGTCATGTTAGACTTATATAATTGTTGTATTCCAGCTATGGAAGAGCCTAATAAATGGCAATATATTAATATAATATAAGATATCATTTCTGAAAAGAGTTCGAAATTTGTGGGTTGTTGGGACGTAGGTAAGTTTAGCTCATAATTATGCAAATTTTTATGAGCTATATGTTATTGTATATATGATGATTGTTAAGACCTTGTGTTATGAGCATAAGGCATTTTATATATGTATCGTAACACATAAACTTTTTTTTTAGAAATAAACTATTTTCAAAATCAAACTTTTATAGGCCTTTGGGCCATCTCAAAATGATTTACACAAAAATATTTTTAAACTCTAGTCCGGATTTAACAAACTCTCAATCCCTGACGTCGCTACATATTAGTGTATTGGGAGGGTTCCTTGTTTGGATTTCGCTTGCGAGACCTCCCCCTCATGAAAGTGGCGAATGTCAGGAATTGAGAGGAGTTATTTCCTTGGACCATTCAAAAATTTTATACTATTAACATTGTTAGTATTATATATACATTTTTAGAATTATGGAACTTTGGAGGCAAATGAAGCCTCATTATGATTGGTACGAGTAAAGCTCGAATAAAGGGTGTATGGGCGCCCTAGTTGTTAAAATTGTCTTTATAAAACTTAAAATAAATTAAAATAAATCCGTCGTGGTAAGTTAGAGGTTTGGGTATGAAATTAGTGAGGAAGAGTGTAGTAGGAACTAGTTGAGCTTTGAAGTATTAGGCTTAGCTAAATTTCGAGGACGAAATTTTTTATAAGTGGGGAAGTTTGTAACAACTCGAGACTTTAGAGATGATAATTTATTTATTTTGTGAGAAATAAATATTATCTTATTTGGAGAATTATTAAATTGGCAAATGAGGTCAAAATTTGAAGTCGTTAGAAAGTGTTTCGAATGACAATTCTGAGGGTGTAGTTGTTTCCGGAAGGGTCGAGAAAGTCAAAATGTCTGAACTTGGGGTCTATTTAGGTTCTAAGCTCGTTTGGCTCGAATTAAAGTTACCGAGTCATTTAAAGTGTGTATTATCATTTAAAGTTGTGTACCTTCGGAGAAAAGGCTTATTAAGCCTACGAGAGAAACAATTCTCCTTAGAGAGAAAGAGAAATAGAAAGAAATAAAGAGAAAAGAAGAAAGAAGAAGGGAAAGAGAGAGAAAGAGGAGTTTTCGGCCATTACGCGATCTCGAGGACGAATCAGACCCTACGAACTTGAGGCAAGTGATTAAACTTGCTAAATAATTGTTGTGTACCATTTATTTCATGATTTGTGGATTAAATATTTGGGTTTTAGGTTTAGTTTGATAAAACTTAACTTTTGGGTAAAATCCTAGATTTGTTGTGTGTATAATGGATTTGAGGTTAGAAATTAGTTTAAATGTGTTTTTGGATGAATATTAATGTTATATATGTGATTGGGTTGAAGATAAATGAAGAGAAGATGATTAAAATGAATGTTGAGATTTTTGGCTTAGTAAAAAGTAGTCATTTTCGAGCCTTCTGATAGGCCGAATCGATTCTCCCCCCTTACCGAATCGATTCGGAAATATGCAGGCGCCCAGGTGTGAGTGACCGAATCGATTCGGACCCAAGCCGAATCGATTTGGCCTGAGATAGAGTCCCAGGTCTGATGACCCGAATCGATTCGGATTTGGCCCGAATCGATTAGGAAACATGGCATTTTTGGGGAATGTTTTCTAGGGAGAATTTCATTCCGTTTTGTTCGAGGTTATCGATTGGGAACCTCAATAGGAATTATGTGAATTATGTTTTGGAGATTTTAGAGAGTTTCCCTTATAAGAAATGATTGGAGTCATATTAACTTAAATTGAGGAATACCGATTAGAGGATATCGTATATACTAAGTGGGGAAGCCCACTACCATTATGATTTCAATTTGGAAATAATTAGGAAACATATGAAAGGATGAGAATACGCTTAGTGATATTGGATCTTAGAATCACTCCCAAATGGGAAAACTTTAAAGGTTCATAGAATTGATTGAACCATATTATGGATTGAAAATAATTAAATGCTAATAAATGGGAATACTAATATAGAAATATCCTTAACAATGATTAACTTGGGAGATGTCTCACACAATGAGAAATGCTGATCGAGGTGCATTAGGATAGAGAATATCCTTAACATAAATAGAATTGAGAGACAATTCATAATCAGAGGTAATGCGAAAACTTCAAGTGATAAATAGTATAGTGTATACTAAATGGGGAAGATGTACGAGAATTGACGAGTAGTATATCAAGAGAGAGAAATATACTAAATAATTATACTAATTCAACTACGCCTAAGAGCGTACTATGAATATATAAACAATGTGACAGGTATACCTTATATGATGGTATATCTTTATATGATGTGATGATGTATGTATATCTTATGTGATGATATTTATATATAAGTGAAGCATACCCCCTCCTTGCTATCAGTGGGAAGTTGCGCGATGAGGGTGAGCACCCTGGCTAGTGTGTAGATATTCCCCAGGTCATAGTCGTCCATGGGGATTATTATGTGATATGAATTATTATTTTCGGGGGTGAGAAGTCGTGGGTATGTGTCGTTCTCACTTGCCGGTTAGGAACTATGATCGCTTCCCGGACGTTGTGTGTGTGAGTTGATCACGAAGTAGGTGACATTTAGTCCTATTGGTGGTCCCTAGTATGCTACGTGGTTTGGGCACTGGAAGATGATAGCATTGAGAACCTGCATCCTCGAGTTATAGCTCGTTTGGATCGTTATTATATTATTGATGTGATTTGTTACTTGGGTATCGAGGTCATAATGGGCCTCAACGACTACCATTGCCAAGGAGTAGTGTAACGGGGGGGGGGGGGGGTTCCTTATTTGGATTTCGCTTTGCGATAAGTCACACGCATGAAACGCAGTGTAATGTTGGGAGTGAGGAGAAGTTAGTCCTTAATGCTCATAATTATATATAGTATATACTTCTCGACGATCGACAGTGCCTAGGAGTAGTGTATCTGGGGGGGTTCCTTGTTTAGATTTCTCTTGCGAGACGTCCCACGCACGAAACGCTGTGCACTGTTGAGAATTGGGAATAATAAAATTAATTAATGGAATAATAAGAATTTGGGTTACATGCATCATGCATTGAGGGCATAATGAATCTCGAAAATCAATACTGTCAGGAGTAGTGTAACGGGAGGGTTCCTTATTCGGATTTCGCTTTGCGAGACGTCTCACGCACGAAACGCAGTGCAATATTGAGACTTGGGAGAAGATTAGTCCTTAGCACTTAGATGCTAATTACTCATTTATAATTATATGTATATTGATGGTATAACTAGAATACAAGATATTCTAGTAAAGAGAATGTTTATGTGTATTGTATGTTATTTTAGAGAAATGTTTACGTAAACTCTATATGTTAAGTAAGTGAACAAATAAGGAAAGATAACAATAACAATTGAAATTAAAGTATATGATTTAGATGAAATTTAGATAAGAGTAGATTGCGAGATAAGTTAGATGATTTCCATTGAATATTTATATTGGGAATTAGTTAGATTTATTTGCCTAATTAGAATTGGACATTTATTTGGAGATCACGTGCATACGTTTAGTTGCATGCTTTAGTTGAGAGGTGAGCTGGATTATTATAGAGAGTTCAACTCCATTAAATCATGCCATAATGCATTTATAATTGTTATGCATTTTAATGCACTTTCTATAAAAAAAATTCACCTCGGGCTCTGACCCGTTTATATTTTCTCCTGCTATGCGTATATTGGATTATTTTAGGTTTTCCTCCGCAAGGACGCCATTGATGTTTATCAACCCAGTGTATTCGTGGAGCTGTGGCAGTAGCGGACTGTTGCGGCACTTTGTCTTAGTCGCTTCCTATCTTTTGTATATCTAGATTACTATTCAGTTTGTATATCGGGTTTATACCCAAGTTTTGTAGATTAACACTTTTATATTCTCTCTCTCATATTTTTGTATTGTCTGTGACCCGACAGCATATTCAGGTATTTTACTTTGTACATTTTATTGTACTCTTTTATACATTATTGGAGCATATGTGTTCCACTCATCATATTTAGATGTGGTATTGTTGGTTATGGTTGCATGATTGGTTTTATATAGGTGTTAAATAAAAGTTTTAAATTTTTGGCATCCGCATTTAATAGTTTCGGGTAGTTAGCCTTATATTATTTTAGTATTGTCAGTTGATGTTGATACTGAGCCATCTGAGATACCTGATTTAATATAGTATAGGGCTTGCCACCCGTTATTATTTTGAGCAGGTTGTGACAGATGGTATTAGAGCATCAGGTTCTAGTGTCTTTAGGATCTGTGTGGGTTACTATGATCTTCCGTAAGCGTTCTTGATGTAGAGCCTTATTATTAAGACTGTTGTCACATGTCCATATTTCTTCTGTGATGAGAAAACATTTGAAAGGCATTCTGATACATATCTCCTAATCCCATGAACAATTTTAAGGTTTGAGGATTCCAAGTTATTTAAAACTTTAAAAGTCTTATTTAAGGGGATCGGTGACTGTCGTTCAAACGACGTCACATCTCATTCGAACGAGATAGAGGTTCGCTCGAACGACATCGCTTGTCGTTCAAACCAGAGGTGTTTTTCGCTGACACATCACCGCCTTGATTTTTAATATAAATGAGGGTGTTAGACTACTGATTTTCGTGTGGAGAAATACTGATTTTAAACCGAATACGATTTTGAGTGTTTTGGTTTATTCTCCAATAATTTGAGGGTTCATAACTTTTGTGTTACAATTCACAATCCCAATAGCTTTTGTGTGAGTTGTTTTGTGGAACCTAAAAGCATAGTTTTGCTACTGTTCATACTTTGTGGGGAGATCTCTACAACCAAGGGCTGCGTGCTATTATGGAGTGAGTCTCGACAGAGTTTTGTGACTGCATGTCATAAGGGAGTGCTGCGGTGTTCCTAGGTTGAAGACTGGACTTCGGTTTATGTAGGTTCACTGCGTGTGGATTTATTGCTGACGACATCGACCGACGCCTACGGGTGTTCAAGTGTCAAATTGTATTTCATTGTAATCTGGTGTAAGTTGCGATTTACAATTATACTGAAATAAAAAGGTTTTGCCCTGAGGGGTTTTTTCCTGAAATTTGTGTCACAAACTTTATTTAAAATGGTTGACACTTGCACGCACATAGTTATTTGAGTTTAAGGGCTGAATTAACTTGATTCATAAATTGACTCTAATTAAATAAGTTTGTGATTGGAATTTGCGAAACTATTTAAATCAGTATTGCACTCGGTCTTTCATTAAGCAATTGAATGCATAATGTATTGCTCATGAGATAGAGATAAAAGAATTTTCCTTAAAAATAAAATACCTCTCTGAGAAAAATGTTGTCTTAGAAGAAAGATAAATATCTACTCTAATCGAATTGGAGGAATCCAAACAAATAGTTTCTAATGTCTTTAAAAATGTTTGCATTTTGAAACACAAGCTAAATCATATGAAGAAATTTTTGTAGGTAGTAAAATGGATTCTGAAGACAAATTTGGTCTTGATTTTGGGGAAAAGTTTATGACTAACAAAATGATTATTTCTCCTGAAAATGTTTTTTGTTTTGTAAAACAAGGCTAGACTGTTGAAAAACTTCAGAAAGGAATGCTTCATTTTAATGTCTCTAAAGAAATGCAGAATAAATCTAATCAACAACCAAAACATAATGGAAAAGCTAAGTACATTTGTCCGCCTGTTAGAGACCTCTGAAAAAACACCAAGACTTGAGCTAATTGAACTAGTGTGTCTTACAAGGCCAACCTATCTTTAAGATCATAGGTGATAAAGTCAAGGCAACTTCGCATCACTATTGCTCTTATTGCAATGTCTATGGGCACCCCATTACCGAATGCTTTCAAAAAAGGTTGGATACACCTACCTATGTTCAAAACAGACCTATTGCAATGTCTATGGGCACCCCATTATCGAATGCTTTCAAAAAAGTTTGTATCAAAACTTTAACTATTCGAAAAATGGTAGGAATACGTATGTTTCTCCAAAAGATACTTTAGTTTCAAAGCCTCACGTACTAATCCACATGGACCTTATGGGTCCCTCTAGAACTGTCAGCCTATCTAGTAGCGATTATATTCTCATCATGGTGGATGATTCACGCGATTTACTGTAACACCCCGCCTAATTAAATACCGGGTGGCCAGTCCTATACCAAATTAAAACAGAATATACAGTTGGTTCATTCTTAGCATCACTGTCGAAAACATTTAAAACTCACCCAATACTCAATTAAGCTGGTGTTAAAAACTTTTCAAATTTTAATTTAACAAAATCCATTTCCAGTTTAAGAATAACACAACACATTTTATTCTATAACACTAATAACCAATTAGATAACACAAAATAATTTGAATGCAATTGGAATAAACATTCTCAAATAATATTAATCCATTACAGTAATCCCAACAATATCAAATGTATTAAAATGACACGAATACCATAGTATTTGACCCCGATAGAAGAAGATAACTGAATCCTTTGGGCGACATGCCCTACTAAGAGAATACGGTGAATCAAATGATGATAGGCGTCTAAGCAAAACTCTATAAATCCATAGCCTGTCATAATCCGCTAAGGTTGGCGTCCCTGTTGCTGGACACCTGATATAGAAGATACAATAGAAAAGAGAATATGCAAGGAAACGGGTCAGAGCCCGATTGTGTAAATGATTTTTAAAACAGCAAGTATTTAACAAGTGCAATAAAGCATTTATTATGTACATGTTAGATCCAACTCTCACTTGCTATTCTCACCTCTCAACTAGAGTGCACACTTAACGTTTCCTATTAACCTCCTAGTTAATGGTTCCTCTTTTCTAGTCTCCATATTATAATTCCATCCCAATATCATAATCTCGTATGTCCCATACCATACGTTATATAATCATTCTTATACATTTTTCATTTATATGAATCGTTGCTCATTAACATGAATCATTTCTCATTAATATGAATTAAGCTTTTCAATTCTATAAGAATAAACATTCATTAACTTAATTTCATTCTTTTCTCAATTCGCCTTTATCTACAATTATCACACAGTAGATGACTTAACCACAATATAACCATTCAATCATTTAATTCATTATATATATATATTCATATATAATACGGCACCCCGAGTCACAGCTGCGGTGCAATGCATTACTCTGCTATCATGTCCCAATATCGCTGGTCGCCGAAAAGGGGACAAAAGGTTCGGTGAGGATACCTCGAACCATTAACAACAACACAATCATTGGAGGCGAACATAGTTCTCATACCCATGGGTCACGCACATACCTACGTACCCACAGTCAACGGACTTATCAACTCCCCGATAAGTCTTTCATAGACCTATGTTCTCGAGCGACAAATCAAAGATCCCATGGATTCATCAGGATATGACTGCCCTCACGCGCAAACCTCCCACCGATAGCAAGTAAGCTAGGTATGTCATACACATAAATCATCAATCAATCAAATAGGCATTATCATACCTATAATATAATATCAATAAGGTACCCTAAGATAATTCCCATACGTAGCATTATATCTCTTTTAAATTCCACGTATTAAAATATCATATCTTTACTTCATAATTTAATTATCCTCGCATCCTATAACATCTCTCCACTCCCGACGTCGTTAAGGTTCATGCGCGGAGAGTCTCGCAAAGCGAAATCCAAACAAGGAACCCCTCCAATACACTACTACTTAACTTTGTCGATCGAGGAGGTCCGTCAACTTTAAATATGTGATTGGGATAACCTCATACCCTCTTTCAACTAAATGTGTTATAAACTCCCATCTCTATCCAGGAGTCAAACTGCTAAGCGCTCGTATTACACTTAGTCCTTGCACAATCAATAATGAGCTTAAACTTAGTCCTTGATGTTCATATTGTAATCCTAAGGCTACCCAGGTGTTACATTCAATCACCACTACTAGACCTATCCTTAATCCTCAAGCAAACCAATTATAATCCAACAAATGAATCTAGCAACTGAAATTTCTTTAATTTAATTATCATCATTCTAATCAATTTAAATACCAATCAAATTAATTCAAATCTTATCAAGGGTCTACTGATATTTTCTAAGTCCCATAATATCTAATTAATAATCACCAAAGATCCACAAAAGTTTTGGGATAAGAACCAACATTAAAAAGAAACAACATCATGAATTCTCATATTTTAAATACTCAGAAAATCAGATCCAAAAATTATTCAAATCATCAATCCGACTTCAGATTTGGATTCTACACGAAAAATTGAGTCAGGTATGTGTTTTGAGTTTTTCTTAAATCTCATCCAAATGTACTCAAAAAGAAGATCTAAACCTTCCAAATTGGCGCTTCTCATTCCACTCGTTTTTGCCTCTTTTTCCAGAAAATTATCAACATATTATCTTCAAGAACACTAAATTATTTTCAGAATTTCTTCCACAGATTGATGAATATTTATTGTATTACTAACTACCTACAACATGAGTTTAATTCCTATATATTTTTAGATTCCAAAAATCCATTATATATCCTTTCATCTTCCAAGCATGAAAATCATCTCTTTTTATAACTATCCTAACATGGACAATATACGAACTTAAATTGAAAATATCAAACACTTGCCTCTAATGAATATCTGATCCTTTGGAGTTGAATAACACAGGTGGTGATGGTGGTGGTGACCTTTGACCTTTGGTTCTCCTCCTTCCCAAGCAAGCTTTTCTCTTCCCAAGCAACCTTTCACTCTCTCTAAGAAGATGACCTTTCAATTTTGTGTAGAAGAGATGAATGAACCCACATTCAACTAATCTCCAAATACTTATAATAAGACAAAACCCGAAATCACTATTCATCCCCCTTGTAAAAATAACCAAAATGCCCTTTTGGGTTGTCTTTTCATTTCCAAATGACCCGAGACCCAAATCCAACATCCAAATAGACTTTTCTGACTATTTCAACCCTTCCGGACGCAACGACGCAGTCGAAATGACTATAAGGTCGATAGAAAATAATTTTCCTTTTTAATTTAATAAATTAGTCCCGACACGTCCCATACCGCGTCTGACTAAAAATTCAAATTACCGAATTTATATCATACCGTCATATCAATGACATCAGATTCATATATTACCTAAATATCTTTAAGTAATATTCAGAATCATCCATTTTAATATCCTCAATTCGGATAAAACCCAAATGAATTAATTAATAATAAAATCCAATTAATCCATTAATTTAAAATATAATTCATTTTAAAAGTCATTAAAATCACGGGGTATTACATTTACTTAGGTCTCTTTTATGAAAATAAATTTGACACATTTTTTGAGTTCTTGAAATTTTTTTCAAAAATTGAGAACGAGAATGATACCTAAGTATCTCGCATAAGAAGTGACAGATGTGAAAAATTCAAAGACTTAGGTGTTACAGATTACTGTGTAGGTAATGGATATAAACATGAGTTTAGTGCACATAACACACCTCAACAAAATGGCATTGTTGTACATAAGAATATAACCATTCAAGAGTGGCTAGGGTGATGTTACACGCAAAAGGTTTACCAAAATACTTTTGGGTTGAGGCAATCCAGATGGCGTGTCACATTATTAATCGTGTATACCTCAAGAAAAATACCAAAGAGACATACTATGAACTATGGTACAATGAAAATCCTTACTTGAAGTACTTTAAAACCTTCGGGAGTGTTTGTTATGTTTGCAAAGACAGAGAAAAAACTTTCAAAATTTGATACCCAAGGCGATAAGGCGATGTTTTTAGGTTACTCCAAATCAAGTAGGGCTTACCATGTTTTTCATCTGCGTATTAAAGTCCTTATGGAGTTTATTAACGTAATTGTAAATGACACAAGCGCAGAGAGTTGCGATAGTGAAACTGTAATCCTAGATGAGTCTGAAACTGTTTTTACCCCTGACTCTCGTGAGATAACTAATTCACTGCCACCTGAGGGCCCTGTAGTACCAACCTGGGTTTTTAAAGACCACCCCTTTGAAAAGGTTGTTGGTAACTTGTCTGAGCCAGTGCGAATAATATCTTTACTTTAAAAAGTGGATAACTTTGCATGATTTGTTTCTCTAGTAGAACCACAAAGTGTAAATGATGCCCTCTACGACCCGTTATGGATTAATGCTATGCAAGAAGACCTTGTCCAATTTCAGAGTCATGATGTTTGATATCTCATCCCACGGCCTGAAGACAAGAAGGTTATTAGCACCCATTGGATTTTTAGAAGCAAAACTGATGAGATTGGGGTTATAGTTAGAAATAAGGCTAGGTTGGTTGCGTGAAGATATTCTCGGATATAAGGAATAGACTTTGACGAGACTTTTACGCCTATCACAAGACTCGAGTCTGTTTGTCTCCTCCTTGCCATATCGCATCACTTGCAATTTAAACTTTTTCAAATGGGCGTTAAGTCTGCATTTTTAAATGGTATTTTATCGAAGGAAGTATACGTAGAGCAGTCTAAAGGCTTTATATACCCCTCTCCCCCTAATCACGTCTTTAGACTTAAAAAGGATTTATATTGCTTAAAGAAACCTCCTAGATCCTGGTATGAGAACCTCTCAACCTTTCTAGTCAATAGAGCGTTTGAGCGTGGTGGCAACGACCGAATATTATTTGTTAGGAAGATTGAACATCATTTCTTGATTGCACCAGTTTACATAGATGATATCATATTTGGTTCCACCTCCTCTAGTCAAGTAAAGGACATTTTCTAATATAATGCATGTTGAATTTAAGATGTCCTTAATGGGAGAGTTGCAATGTTTCTTAGGTTTACAAGTTAAATGGTTGAGTAATGGATTATTCATAACACAATCGAAATATGCTAGTGATATTATTAAAACATTTGGTCTTGATAATTTTGAAAAACCACGTACACCCATGAGCGCATCCACGGAATTATCTGAAGAGGAGCATGGTAAAGATGTAGATCCTACCTTATATAAAATCATGATAGGGAGTTCATTATACCTCACTGGATATAGACCATATATTTCCTTTGTTGTATGTGTCTGTGCACGATATCAATGTGCACTTAAAGACTGTCATATGTTGTGTGTAAAATGGATAATAAAATATAATGAGGGCACAATAAACTTTGGCATTTGGTACATAAAAGATGCTACTAGCTCTATAGTTGGCTACACTAATGCTGAATAGGTAGGATCTCAGACGATAATAAGAGCACGTCGAGGTCCTGTTACTATATAGTAAACAATCTTGTTGGATGTAGTAGTAAAAACAGAATTGTATATCCCTTTCAACTATTGAATCTGAATATATAGCTACGGGTAGTTGTTGTGCTTAACTTTTATAGATAATATAAATGCTTAGCGATTATTGTATTATCGAAGATAAACTAACCATCTATTGTGATAATCAGAGTGCTATTATCATATCAAAAAATCCCATACATCACTCACGAACTAAGCATATCACGATTAGGCATCACTTTATTCGTGAACTTGTTGAATCTAAGGAACTTGATATTGAATATATTAACACAGAAAATAATTGGCTAACCTGTTTACTAAACCTTTGGACAATATTAGGTTCGAAACTCTTAGGAAATCCATAGGGATGATTGTTCTTACATAATAGATTCTGCATATATGTCATATCCTCGATAATTTTCATGCTAATAATTGGTTTATGAGGATTTAGGATACGGTTGTTTCATAAATGAAAAAAGTCGCCTCCTTTATCTTGATAATATAGGTGACCCTTGATATTACGCCTGTGTTATGACATTTTTTGTGTAGAATAATTCATCTTATATCCCTGTTTATATATATCTTGTTACCCCGTTGTCCATTTGAGCAAAATTGGTGGAGAAGAACTTAAGTAACAACTTTGAATTCTATTTTTATATCTTACCATGATTCAACTAATATTCCATTAAGTGTTTTATTTCAGGCATTATGATTTACCGATCTGTTATACAATCTTACCGAATTAGGGTATTGGTCTGTAATTAGTTTAGTAATGTATTTTTTTCCTTTTTTTCGATTCTCGGGTGGGAATGGGTAGATTAGCTCTTTCATATAGAAATCTAGGATTTTATTTTTACCCATAAGTACAGATTACTCAAGGGAATTTTGTCTCCAATATCCAAAGGGGGAGATTGAGAACACATTATATGGTTGACTTATTTGTGTCTGTACCATAAAGGAGTTCTAACTAGTTTGGATATGTTGACAAAATTTAGTAGATTCTTTTTAGTACCTTCTCTGTGGTATTACAAAGCTTCATCAACAATTCAACCGGTCTAAGTCAACCTTTGTTGCCTAAAAGGGTACCTAACAACACATATAGGACACATATTCATGCAATGCATGGGGGGGGGGGGGGGGGGGGGGTGTTAAAATAATTTTAGATATGAAAAATATTTTTAAATAATTTTTAAACATTTAATAAATTGGATATAAATTATTTTGAGGTTTAAAATTGAATTAATATTTCCCTGAAAAACTTCCTGGGTAGAAAAAAACTTGCACAAAATAATGTGGTACAAAATGGGATTATAAGAAATACTAAAACACACGTTTTTGTTCATGTTAGAGTGCAACACGTGTGTGCATGTCAGTGGCCCATTTTATATTTTCTTTGTCTCACAATTCTGAGACTTAAGTTCAGCCCTTGGACCAATTGTTATCAATGATTTGCATGTTATCTAAATCAATCAAAATGAGATCAATTAAGACCAATAGGAGTGTGCGGTTGTACGTTGCGTTGAGAAGTGTTGGATTTGAATTTAAATAGATTTTTTAATCTTGGTCGTTGATTTACATCGAACGTCTAGAACCTTCAAGTAGCAGAATAAATACAGACCATATATTAGGCATTTAAATACTTTTGACTCTTCGTCCATCTGAGAGAATAAAAGAGAGAGAAAAGAGAAGGGGGGGGGGGAGAGAGAGAGAAACTATAGAAAATAGAGAAAATATTACGGTTTTCTCCCAAACTAAACTCATACACATTTGTAGCATAACCTTATTAGAAAACTACCATATTGGAGAGTTAGAAACTTAGGTTTTCTTGAGGGCTAGTGAGTTTGGCTGTTTGAAGAAACCTCTTCAAACTTTCTCTCTTTTAGGAACATGATTTCTTCTTAGAAATTGGGAGAAACACTTTTGAGATACATTTTTACATAAATCTATTGTTTTTATACGTTTTCCTATTTGGATTTGGAGTTTTATTGTATATATGTTTAGATCTATTCTCTCTGATTTCAATATCTTGAAAAAGAGATGTCAAAATTAGTGTAATGTTTTAGATTTGAAGGCTTTGTCTCTAAAACAAAGTTTTATAGTTTGTGAAACTTATTTTGTATATAAATAATGTTTTCAAAACTTAAATCAGTTTTTTTGAAAAGATTATACTTCAGATCTAAAATATTATTTCAAAAAAGAAGGTCGATTTTCTTGAGAATTGAAACCTTGCATGTAATATAGAATTCTTGTAATTCATACGACTGTTTTTATATCCTTAAGGGCGAAGTGAGTTCCAAAATACATATTAGGCACTTCACAATCACATCACCCTCATTCAAACATATAGAAAAGTGTTGTTCACTTGAGAGATTCTATTTTACTGAGCCACTGTAGCAAGGAGTTAAAGCGAGGAACGACCAGGAAGATCAAAAGCATCAGAATCAGAATATTGTGGAGAAGATTTACGCTCATTAAGTATATTTTATGTCTTTTAGCTTTGGGATATTTTGTTTGCATATTCATGTACTTGAAACTCTTGAAATTGTTTTTTGTAGATTTTTTGTTGTGGCGCAAAGGTCACCGTGGATGTTTCCTCAAATTTGAGATTTTACCACGTTAAAAATACTTTTGTCAAACTTTACTGATTTCTGTTCTTAATGCTTGTATGGTTTGGTTTCTTTTCAAAGAATGAGTATAGATTTTCTATTATAAAACATAGGTAATCCAGCTACCAAGTCTTGCATCTGACCTTAACAAATTTGACACATCTTGTGTTTTACGATTTCTAAAAAGAGTTTCCTTAACGAGTTTATATCTGAGTTTACTTAATCTTTAACTTTGTATTAAAGACTTAGCGAACGAAGTGGTATTAGAGCGGGTTTATCAATATTTATTTGATCCTGAAACTCCAAAAACTACTTTTTGAAATATTTTTCTTAAAATGGATGAGAGATTTAAGAAGCTTGGAAACTTATCCCGTCCACCTCTCTTTGATGGAAACAATTTTCCTTAGTGGAAAGTAAAGATTATTGCATTCATCCAAGGTACTTTGGGTGATGATGTTTGGAACTTGATTAAAAATGTCTACGTTCTCCTAACTAAGCCTTTGACTAAAAACCAGCACTATAAGAATTAAGAAAAGTCTTAGTGAGTTTACCAAAGAAAAAAATAGATGTCACTTAACAATAATAAGGGAAAGAACTGCATCTTTATGTCCATAAATGAGCATGAATTTAAACGTATATCAATTTGCTCCACTTCCATGGAAGCCTGGGACACACTCGTCACTACCCATGAAGTTGATGAGTGTGTTAAGGTTGGGAAGACTCAGATGTTAGTACATAAGTACAATACTCTTATTATGGATGAGGTTGAGTCATTTGATGATTTTTATATTAAACTAACTAATATTCTCATAAAGTTGCATGCAAATGGGATAACATATAATGGAAAGGAAATAGTGCTTAAAATCTTAAGATCCTTGCCTGCTAAATTTGATAATAAATGTTACGCCATAGAAGAGGTGGATGATCCTGACTTGACTTCCAAATTACTGAGTAGTAAATTGAGAATAATAGAGATGGAATTAGAATATAAGAAGAAATTAACTTCCCAGAACAGAAGATCCTCTGGCTCAAATATTGTGCTCTCATATCAAGTGACTGTTCCTAAAATGAACCCACGTGACTTTAACCTAGACCTTAGTGAGGACCGCGATTTAAACAGTTTGGATAACTACAATTCTATCATGAGAAAATAATTTAAGAAAATCATAAAGTTTAAAAACTCTGTTGCTTCTAAACAGGGGACCTGGGTATCAAAACAATCAAACTCACGGACCTCTTGTCAGAAACGTTGACAAACAAACCAATGATAACAATATGCTTAAGACTGATAATCGCCACATTAAAAGTCATCATTGTGGGAAAATGGGGCACATTACTGCTAAGTGTAGAGTCAATTTGAGAAATAATAATGTCAGGACTAATATGTGCAAAACCTGGGATGACTTCTGATAAAGATGTACCGAAGTCATCCATTATTAATGAATCATGCATGTCCTTTGATGCCAAGATCATATATTCTGATGACAATACATGTCTACCTATTAATAAGTTGTTGATGACTGTATTATTCCTATTGATGTTGATATTCTTCCGGCTAGTGAAACTGTTGTATCTACTACTGTTGAAAATGTCGTAGATAGTTATAGTTTGCGGGTGAGTCAAAATGAAAACAATGATGATGAACTGAACGTGTGTGTGAGTTCCACTATACAAAATGAAGCGATATGGGACAATTCACACACTTCACTTGACGAGTTCGATGATGACCTACTTGATATTCAATAGTTGTAGACTAAAACTCTTTAAAAAGTGCCAAACTAGATAAGATGATTAAGAAATTGACTGAATGTGTTGAGCAACTTAGTAAAACCATTATGAAGAATGGAAAAGATTCCATAACGCAACGTATTTCTCGTGACAGAGACAAAAAAAATTTCCTTAAAAATAAAAGACCTCTGTAAGAAAAATGTTGTCTTAGAAGAAAGATACAAGGCTACTTTAATTGAATTAGAGGAATCCAAATAAAAAGTTTCAAATGTCTTTAAAAATGGTTTGCAATTTGAAACACAAGATAAATCTTATGAAGAACTTATTGTAGGTAGTAATATGGATTCTGAAGACAAATCTGGCTTGGGTTTGGAGAAAAGGTTACGACTGTATTTCTTGAAAATATTATTTTTGTAAAACAAGGCCAGACTATTGAAAAACCTCAGAAAGGAATGCTTAATGTTAATGTCTCTAAAGCAATGCAAAATAATTGTAATTAACAACCAAAACCTAATGAACAATCTAAGTACGTTTGTCTGCCTATTAAAGACCTCGGACTAAAAACCAAGACTTATGTTGATTGCACTAGTGTGTCTTACCAAACCAAACCTATATTTAAGTACTTAGGTGATAGATTCAATCCAACTTCGCATCAGTATTTCTCATATTGCGATGTCTATGGGCACCCAATTACCGAGTGTTTTTAAAAAAGGTTGCATACACCTACCTATCAAAACTTTAACTATTCAAAAAAGAGTAGGAATGCATTTGTTCTCCCAAAGTAGACCACATATAACTCTAACTATAGGAAGAAAAAGGGGGGGACCTAAAACTAAGAAGAAACCATTTAGAAAGACCCCTTAGACCTTTTCTAAATCAAAGGCCAAGATTTTTTTTTAAAAGCTAGGCCTATTTGGGTTAGAAAAGATGATTTGTTACCCCAACTCAAGTGCAATATGGTCATAACTACTTTTAAGTCCCAACACACTTAAACTGGTTGGTACTTGGATTCTAGGTGTTCCAAACACATGACCGGGGATGAGATCAAATTGATAAATAAGACAGACTTCCTTGGAGGTAGTGTCTTGTCTGGAGGTAGAGTCTCTACCTAGATATTGGTAAGGGAACACTGTGTGAAGAAGGGCTCCCTACTCTAAATGATGTCTTGCTAGTTAAAGGTCTTAAGGGTAACCTACCGAGTATATCTTAATTTTGTGATTCCAAGTAACCCTTATTTAATTAGAGTCTAATTTTGAATCAAATAAATACAGCCCCTAAACATGCATCTAAATCAACCCATCAAAAATAAAGCATGCAACACAGTAAATATGCTGAGACACAGATTTCAGGAAAAAAAATCTTTCGGGTAAAACCGTTATTTCACTATGAATATATAAATTTTAACTTACAATTACATAGAGAAATCTGCAATGGATCAACGCGCAGCCAATCCATAAAGACACGCAGTCTTGAACTCAACAAAAGAATACACGCAGCACCATCCAAGGACTCGCAGCCCAAACAACAAAGGAAGAATCGCAACTCTCCTCAATAGCACGCAACCATAACACTTTGTAGAGACTCCCTCAGCAATGACACGCAACCCTCGGTTGCGAAGATCTCCCCACAAAGGTTGAACAATAGCAAAGCTTGTGTTCTAGGGTTCCAAAAGATTCACAAAAGTAATTGGGATTTTTGTGTGTGTATCAAAAAGATGTTTGGCACATCAAAAATCGAATTCTTGTTGTGTTTGAACTCTCAGAAATGTTTTCTCAAATACTTAAAAAACACACCACTGAAATAGGAAAATATATAGGAAATTTGAGTCGGTGGAAAAAATCTCAACAGATCTGTTCGTTTTTATCAGAAGTGGATCGGTCCGTTTTTGGAGGCGGATCGGTCCGAGGTCGGATCGGTTCTTTTTTGAAAGAGGATTATTCGGTTTTCCTTCGATCTGGGGTATTCTATTTTCTGGAGTAAAGAGGATCGGTCCGGTATGGAGGCAGATCGATTCTTTTTTAAAATAGGCGAACCGGTCTGGTTTACCAGAAAAATAAAATTCTTTTAAAAACCTCAATTTGCTTGAAAAAACTTTCTTCTTTTTATTAAAGTTTCCCAATACTAAGTATGAAACTTTAATGGACTTAAAAACAAAACTTTACCAAGTTCATTCTCGCAGAGGCTATGATGTTGAAGACGCTTTGATATTCGGATCCGTTGATGTAGATGCGATCTTGAATTTCTTCAATGGTGTACGGCGTAAGACATACATATTGACAATGGAAAAAAATGTCATTACAAAAACCAATTGCAAAATCTTTAATAAATAGGGTAACTATATTATTTCAGGAAACAGAACTGCGGATAATTGTTATACAGTGATTCCAAAGACTGAATCTTGCAAGGTTGCCAGAGTAGATGATTCTGATTTAACAATATATTGAGACACACAAATTTTGATAACCTTCGTAGATTAATCTCCTAATAAATAACTGGAGGTTTGTCCAAAATTGAAAACACTTTTAATTTGTTTATGGTCCTTGCCAAGTGGGGAAGATGAGTAAATATGCTCATAAGAAGGTTAAATATATTTTAACTTTGAAGTCTCTCGAGCTAATCCACATGGACCTTATGGGTCCCTATAGAACTGTCAGCCTCTGTGGTAACAACTATATTCTTGTCACGATGGATAATTTTACGCAATTTACTTGGATCGCTTTGATGAAAAATAAATCTGACACCTTTTTTGAGTTCTTGAAAATTCTTTTAAAAATTAAGAATGAGAAGGATACCCAAGTATCTCGCATAAGAAGTGACAAAGGTGGAGAATTTAAAGACTGAGGTGTAACTGAATACTATGTATGTAATGGATATAAGCATGAGTTTAGTGCACCTAAGACACCTCAGCAGAATGACATTATTAAACGTAGGAATATAACCACTCAAGAGATGGCTAGGGTGATGTTACATGCAAAAGGTTTGCCAAAAGGGTGTATTTCCTATTATTGAATATAAATTAAGGAACCCAAGAGGGTATATGCACTATGGGTGAAAGTAGAAACTAACTAGGTCACAAATCCAACAACTAACCATAATACCAACTAGAAACACCAATAAAAAAAAAATCCAACCACCAATATATTATACGTGCATAAAGATAAAGACCCAACAAATAAAAACAAAAAGGAAATGTCTTTATCACTAGAAAAGGAAAAAAAATTAAAGACGTGCATATATATACATATATAGTAAAAACCTAAATATTGGATTTTTAGGCATATTACTATATATAAACCACAAAATGCTAATATATGCATAAGGGATAAAAAAACATCACATATATTTATATAGATTGAAATTATTCACAAAAATAAAAGACAAAGTGATTAAGAGGAAAAAAAACATGCCTATAGGTCACAAAACTTAAAATAAACTCTAGAAATGTGATCTATACGGTCAAAAATGTCAAATCCAACATTTATATTATGAAATGGGTGAGGAAAATTAAGGTGTTAGAAAATGGTGGTCTAGAGGTCTAAAAGTTTTCAGAAAGTGAAACTGACACTTTATGAAGCTGAAGATATTTTAAATGCCAAACCCTTGTTCGAACCACAAAGGGCTCATTAAAATGAGGTCTCATTTGAACGAGAGCCAAACCTTCTCTCATAAAAAAATGGTAAAGGTCACGAGTGGCACTACGTATCAAATGATTTTAAACATGGAAACCCCACACATGTTACCTAATGAGAATGGGAAAGGTCTAAAGAACTCAGATAAAAAGTTAATTCCATATGAACTCCACACGAACCCCCTAAATATCCTCATTAAGCACTCTATAACATGAGTTAGCCATACGAAAAAAAGGGTTTAGTTATTTTAGATTCATGTTGATAGCGACCTAAAGGTAACCATGTAAGAGTATAGTATAATCATGTGCCCCACGACATTGGAATTATCTTATTTTGTTTGGCGAAACACACCTTGAGTCTAGTCTAATAGGTCTCCAGAAAGCCTCATCAAACTAACGTTGGATCATTCATGATGTTTTCCCAAGCTATTTACTTAGTAGTAAGGTATATTGTCTAAAGAACTTAACTTCACATTTGCTTAAGTTAATCATTTAAGAGTAAAGTATGTTTTTAAAACACTTTTTTTTGTATTTAGAATTTTCTTATCATGGATTAAATAATGGAAATTCTATGTTTTGTGAAATTGTCCAAAACATGAAAATTATTGTTTCCATATATGACTTGTTCCCTTGAAGCCCCCTACATCGAAACAAGACTTGTCATCAACGAAGTGTCTATTACGTTGGCCGTGACCTATAAAAATTATTCGGTTCAAATCTTTGGTCTCTTATGTGACCTAATTCATTGGCTTGGTTCCTCAACGAGACAAGACTTTGCATCAGCAAAGCATCCAATTTTCTAGTCCCGACAAATGTTAACCCATGTAGAAAAAATATTGTTACATATGATATCTTAATCAGTAACCATTCGCGTAAGTGAATAATTCCATCATTTTAACTAATAGTTCGCCAATCTATCCAATTTGAAACCTTTTGAGATGTTTCAGTATTGGTCTCATTGGGAGTTATGTGTTGACACAATCTTTTTTTAGCAGTCAATGGGTATTGATTCTAATACACTTGGGTTAAATCACTTGAGTATTATCCACCTTTCTTCATACACAAGTTGTATACATACTCTTGCGTGCCTCCTTCTTCCAAGTTGAGTTGGAGTTGAAAAATAATAAGATAATAAGATAGAGAAAATATTAAACCTTTAAAGAGTATTTTTCTTAGTTAATCTCATCTCAGTAAACATATGTGATTCATTCTTGAATTCTTGAAAATAATTATTTCATATTCAAATTGGTTTTGGAAACTCATTCTCCAAAATAGTTTGTTCTTGTGTATGGTCTTGTTTCAAGCTTGAACAAAACACTTGTTGATTTTTAGAGAAGCCAAAACTTTTTTACAGATTTTCAACCATAGGATATCCTCACACATCGTAGATGTATTCGGTGGTTACACGGTAGTTATGTTGCCTCATAAGTGTTCTTACACTTGAAAGAATATTTGTTGGCATAAGACTTGAAGATATTGGACGAGCTAAAATCGGTCATGGTTATGTAGCATTCTCCAGCTGTTGGCGCTATTCCAAAAGGAGGATATGGTGCAAAAGATTTTATAGTCAATTGGTTGATTGTGTGATTGTAACTCATCTTCTCCTATTTGTAAAAGGATACCATAGTAAATATGTCATTTATTTTGGCCTAAGATTTTTTTCGCATTAATGGATTTGTCCTCATTTATGTTGTTGTGGGTTAAAATTAATTAACCAGGTGGACCAATAATATAGTGACACCTATCAACATTATCATAGGACTTACCACAATAGATCATACTTGGTCAGCACAATTACTACTCGATCGGCCTCTCTACCGACCACCTCCAAGAAGTTGGATCATCAGCCATATGAAAGGCCACACATGGGATATTCAAGACTCACATGCACATGCATATGGAAGGGAACCCACTTGGCTATTATGTACATGAGTAAATATTTGAATCTATAAAGGCATTTCACCTCTTGATTTCCTACTTACTATAAATACTCCATCTCCCCCAGCTCAAGGGGACACTCTTTCATGATCCATACACCTTGTAAATGTATTTATGATTGAAATTTAATCGTAACCCATTTCACTAGGAATGGAGGCTCGTTCTCAGAGCTGAACCACGTAAGAATACTTTTGTCGTTTTTACTATGTTACTTATCTATGATCATAATTTTGGTAATGCAAATCCAAATTTAGACATCAGCACATGTATTATTATTTGAATTGATTTATCCTTACTCATTTTAGAATCAATTATTATAACATAAAATATAAATTTTATTAGCCTCTAATAGTGATAAAATATTTTCTCACACAAACTTTTAGTATGATTTCAAACCATTTTTAATTTAAAAGGAAAATTATCTCTCAACTGATATTTTAATTTTAATTAGGTAGCTACCATTAAGATCTGGCATTCTAAACTAGTATTAAAGGGTCTCGTTGTTTTAGGTTTAATACCTTATAGTATATCATTTACTTGCAAGGTGAATAGTGGGTTGTCTATCCGATATCTACCTTTTTATTGTAGCAACTATTCCTACTAGAATATACGCATGGTGGCGGATATTATGTCAAAATATGATCGAATTTCGAATTATATTTTAGCAGTTTGTAATCCTTTAGTTATCATAGTTGATGATGTTTTAGTCCATAAAATCTAATCTACTTAGGATAAGAATGACATCAAGGAGATTGGGTGGAATGCTAAGGGTTTAAATGCAATCTTCAGTTTTATAACTGTAAATTAGTTTCAATGCATTTTGAGGTGATATACTTTAAAAGAGGCATCATAAGTTTCAAACTCCTTACCATGAAGGGAAAAAAAACTTTTAACGAATTATAGGCTAAATTAAGTGAGATGATTGATTCGAAGTTTTCTTTGGTAAAGGTCATCAAAGAGAAATAATCGTTCATAATATTCTCAGATTCCTGCCTAATTAGTTCCATGACAAGGTTGATTTTATAGAACAAGGTTGAGACTTAATTCAAACTCTTATTAAAGTAAATGAATTATTAGTCTTGCTTCAAACCTATGAGGCAAATTTGAATTATCACCTCGGAGAACCTATCACACAAAATATCATAGCTTCTAAAGAGAAAAATCACAAGGTTCCTCCATCTAGTTTCCTTGACATTAGTTAAGAAAATATGGCCTTTTCACTAGGAAATTATCCAAGATATAATAAAAGACACTTCAAATCAAAGGCAACCTAAAATCATACCCACCTAGGTTTTAGTGTAATCAATGAAGTGGGGATAATGAGGAAGATTCCCCAAATGTCATTACATGTTACATATGTGCTGGTAAAGGATAATATTCCAAGAAATTTCCTACAAAATAGAGTTAAGGTAGTGGAAAAATGTATATCAAGTCACTTTTAATCATGATGATGACTTGGAGTACAATTAAGAAACTCCTAACAATAACTATACGACTTTTATGGACTAAGAGAATTTTGATGATTTGCAGTAATTTGATTCCCCCCTCCCCTTCCTTATGTTGATGTTACCATCAATACCTCCTTGGATGATGGTAAGGGTGTGAATCATGACGTCATCAACTCATATGCTTATAATTTTTAGGAGTCGATAAAACTCGTGAAGAACAACATTGAACTCGCCACCATGTTAGCTAACATTAAAAAAATAAAGGGCTTTAGTAAGTGAGAGTTGTGGGAACGACATAGATGTTCAAAACGTGGTTTTTGGTAGACCACTTGGCACATGGGGTTGTTCTAATGGCTTCCTTCATGTCAAGGTTGACTATTTAAGGAAATCCTTTAAAGAGAGTAAAAACTCCTAGAGTGACTTATTGAAAGAAATATCTATGATAGAGATTGAGTTTCTATCTGCATCCATATTGAAGTTGGATTTAGATGACATATATATAAAGTTGGATAAGATTCTCTTAGGGGTTACATCATCAAAAGAAAATAGTGGAATTGGATTTTTAAGTGAGCTATCTTCATCTCCTTCCAATCAAGTCTCTTGTCCATTCCTCGCTTTACAAACCTTTTTCCCATCATCCTTAGATAGTTCTTAAACATATGATACCTCCCTAAATAAAAATAGGAAGGTGACGTTAACATCTTCCTATTGGGATAAGGAGGAACAATTGAAAGATTTTTGTTTCAAGTGGAATAAACATGCTCTAAGAAACTCGATTCCTCTGGTAGAGCCTAAACCCTATAAGTTTATTAATTTTAGAAGATATGTCACCTAAGAGTGTTGTGCGCTTTACTTCAACTACTCATGCCTTTGATGATCTTTAAGGATTATTTGAGTAATATGCAAAAAATCAAAAATGGTCACGACATGGGTGTCACGGTCCAAATTCATGACCATGGGGGTCACGGTCCAAAACTATGAACCAACCGTTACCATAATAGTGTAAAATTAGTGCCAAAATTGTCATGCATTGGGTCAACAAAAAATCATTAAAAATTTGGCATGAAATATAGTCATGGTTCTCAATGATGACCCAATATCGTGAGAACTTTTGATTTCAAAATGATCACAGAAAGTGAGTTACTGTGAGAAACCATGACCAGATTTTGTTAATTTATTAGGGTCATGATTCTGAATAATGACCAGGTGGAATACTCTATGACCCACTAAATTAAACCAAATTGGTTATGGATTGGGTCATGGTCTTGAACCGTGATCCATTTTTACGTATAAATAGAATCCAATAGTTTTTTTCATTTCACTTAGCCTTACTCTCTCTCTCTCTCTCTCTCTCTCTCTCTCTCTCTCTCTCTCTCTCTCTCTCTATATATATATATATATATATATATATATATATATATATATATATATATATATATATATATATATATATATATATATATGTATCTATGTATCTATCTATCGATCGATCGATCGATCTCCCTGTGAACCCGACCGAGTCTCTCTCTTTCACTCTCACTCTCTTACTCTCTCAAAAACCACCACCATCGAAAACCTCCAAACAATGAGGTTAATCTCTCTCAAAATGTGTGTGTGTGTGTGTGTGTGTGTGTATTTGTTTATGTTTTGTATGTATATGTGCATATATATACTTTATACGTATATGCATATGTATATGTGTGTATGTGTACGTATTAGGGAAAAGGTTTTAGGGTTCTTATTTGGGTTTTATATTACTGAAATTATCATTCTTATTTGGATTTTGTATAATTAAATTTTTATTCCAATTAGGATTTTGTATTCTTGAAATTGTGTTGCAATTACAGTTTTGTATTGTTGAATTTATGTAAAGTGACATTCTTATTTGAGACTAAGTTTGTATTGTTGAAATTGTCATTCTTATATCGGTTTTGTATAGCTAAGATTTGTGTTGTTATTAGGGTTTTATATTTCTAAAATTTCTCTTGCAATTAGTTTTTTTTATCGCTGAAATTTGTATTGCAATTGGCGTTTTGTATTTATTGTCTCTTTTTGTCACATTTTTTATTTAGTAAAAAAATTATTTACTAAAAAATTTGGGAGGAAAAAAAAATAATAATAATAATAATAAAATATTTTTTTTGCGCCACAGAGCTATTAGAGGAGTACTATTTAGGTAAATTTTCATTCTTATTTGGGACCGAATTTTTATTGCTAAAATAAAATTATTTATATACACATTGTCATTGCCATTATTATTAATAATGAAAGTGTCAATGTGTATGTAAATTGTCATTCTTATTTATATTTTATTAACCCCATGAAAATTATGTCCTAACTATTCTTTACTATCCCCATGTCTAAATCGTGTGTAAAACTTCTTTCATTATAAAAAAACTATTTTCTATATAAATAATTATTTTATAAAATACTGTTCTACACCAAACTTTTTATGAAACAGATAAAACTTAAGGGTGATAACCAACAGTATTTTCATACACATTAACGTTGGTTGTTGATTATTATATGCTTTTTGTGATGTAAATTGAAGCATACTTAGCTTTGTTTCTACATCATGTGATTGAATTGGGTTGAATATGTATTGGTGGGATTATGATTAGTGTATGGATTAATTATTGATTAGTAAATTGAAAATTATTACCTAACCCTAATTTTACATCAAGTGATTGAATAGTATATTACAATTTTATATTGATAATATGCTAGCATGTTTTCTTCTCATCCCATGTGCACATGCAATTGGAGAATAATTAATGAAGCTCAATTGATTCTAGTTTCTTTCTTTATTCAAGTACTTTTGCTTATCTTTTCTTTTATGTAATATTGTCTTATATATAGTTATAACTTCTTGGTAGACTTTTGTGGTCATGTTCACCCCTTCCTTCAGTGGTTATGGTTTGGGTGAACACAAATTGGTGAAAAGATTTGCACATTGGTGGACACATAGTATTTTTAGGATTAATTTAATTAAAATGGACTTAAATTGGACTTATTCTGTATGATTAATTAATTAAAAGAATATTAATAAGTTTATGTTGATATTGTGCAGTGAATATCAATGTATATATCGTTTTAGTTAATTGTTGTGACAGTGTTCACCTATTCCTTAAGTGGTCGTTGTTTGGATGAAGACAAACTGGTGAAAAGGTTTGCATATTAGTGAATACATAGTAACTTTAGGATTGATTTAGTTAAAATGGATTACAATTGGACTTGTTGTGTTTAATTCATTAATTGAAAAGGATTAATTAGTCAAAATGTGCGGATAAATATTAATGCATATATCTTTTTAGTTAATTGTTGTAGTTCTGTTCACCCCTTTCTTAAGTGGTTGTTGTTTGAGTGAATAAAATTGGTGGAAGGATTTGTACATTGGTGGACACATAGTAATTTTTGGATTTATTTATTTAAAATACTGAAATTGAACTTCTTATGTTTGATAAATTAATTAAAAAATATTAATTAGTCGACGTACTCATATTAATTTTAGGATTAACTTGAACCTTTACTCTTAGTATTTGAATTCTGTTATACATGCCAAATTTTTTTATACATTTTTCATCTTCTCATTCTCGTTAGAAAATACTGGTCATATTCATATCCTTCTTTTATATATTTTCTGAGGAAAAAATGAGTCACAGTAATAACTACTTTCAGCTGATGATCGAAAGGTTACAGTTGGACCACACTAAAATATTATTTATTAGTGCGACAGATATAGAGGGAACTCATTTTTACCAGTATGAGGATAGAAAATTGAATAGTTTAAGTGCCTACAAAACATGAACCAGTTTGCATATATCTTTTTAGTTAATTGCGAGAGATAAAAAATAATATATTAATATGATCGAAGTGGTTCAATAGCAGTTGAACCAGTTCGATCATATTCTATTTTATTTGCTAGAATACTAGGATGAGGTAATAGAGAAAATATTTCACATTCATAATTCTGACCATGCAATAAGGTTCGTGACACTGATAAATAAATTAGGAAAAATACTCATCCATTGTGGATACAATTTCGTAAACAAAGCATGCACCCAGATTGTGATGTCTCACAGCATATGAATATTAATATCTAAAAGAGACATTAATATTATTTTTATGAACATGAACAATTTATTTTCCAAATTATACGTGACGAGAGTTGGTTCAATTCGAGTTATAAACTCGGGAATGACGAAATTAAATTAATACGTAATATTAATTAAAAAGTGATAAATGGATCTAAAGTCCTAGTTTTCTCCCATATTTAGTTACCCATCTTGTGTTACTCTGATTTATCGTAATTTACGTTTACTTTAGTATTAGACAAAATTTTTATCTCTACACCATACTATATAGTGGGAAAGTCATTGATTTATTATATTGACTAAATCTATGTGGGTTCGATCCTTACTTACATAAGTTATAATATAATAACTCGTACACTTGCGGTAATTTTATAATTTGACAATGAGTTTTTGGAATTGTTGCTATAAATTTGAATTAATTTTAACAGTTATTGACTTTCAAACGAGTTTTACTTTGCTTTATCATAAAAACCCATAAAAATACAAAAAAATATATATAAATAATATTTTTTTATTTTTTTAGTAGATAATATTTTCATAAACTGTTTTTTTAGTTAACAAAAAAAAATAGATTTAAGTCTTTTTTTAGTAAGTACTAATTTTTTCAGTGGTTTCTCATAAAAATATAAAATACCTAAAAATTTTGAAAAATTCAAAAATAATAAATATTATTTTTCTGAAAATTTCCAAAATTCACATTTTCTGCAATTAATACCTAAAAAATTTTATTTAAAAAAATCAAAAAAATATTTTATTCTAGTAGCATTTTTTTCTTCGGAATGTAAAAAAATAGTGTGCTTTTTTTTTTTAAAGTAGGGGGACGAAACCCCCATAAATATTATAAAAAAAGGTGAACAATCCTCTCCAAGGAGGCAGGGGCAAGCTCAAGCGAGGACTTGACCCAAATAACAAGACAATTGATAGTCAAGCCCAGTGTATTTATTGATAGGAATCAATACATGTGCGATTTCATAAATAAGCCCATTATAACCAAGCCTTTAAAAATAAAACACTAGACTAGATTTGTTTGGGGAAATCTAAGCTTTGGAATGCTACTTAGGTCCATTCTACACTCTCCTTTAAGCCTTTTAGGGAAATCTTAGATATAGTCTGAGACAATAAACCTTTTGGAGGAGAATCCATGATTAACAAGCAAGTCAGCACATCAATTACCTTCTCTGTAAATGTGGGAGAATTAAATAGGTTTGTTAGTAATGATTTATTGGATTTGGTTGATAGTACATTTGCTGGACCAAGGACACAAAATTCTATTGTTAAGAATATCCACCAGAATCTTAGAGTCTAATTTGAGAATCAAGTCGTAGAGAAGATGTTGGAAATGTAGGCCCCCCACAATTTTTAAATTTTACAAATCAATTTCCTTTTAGATGCGGAATAGCGATGGTTCAACAAAATAATTACATAAACCAAATTTTAATTTCTTTCAAATTAAAATTAAACAAAACTCAAAGTGACATTAAATTAAACAACAAATTAATTTTCACCTAAACAAATTAATTCAATCCAAGTCCTAGAAATTTGCCTAACAAAATAATTAATCCATTTTTGTAAATTAGACCAAACCAAATTTTATCCAAAAAAATTAATGCTTTGTATTAAATTAATTTTTACCCAAATTAAATAGCACCAAATGAAATATATCAATTTTATTGAAATTACTCTAATACTCGTATTTTGAATAGGCACACCATAAACGTTGCTGAAAAAGGACCCCAGACAGGAGTCCACGTGACTATTACTAAATGAGTTGTCCTCATCTTCATCTTTGGAGTTGGTTCAACAACATCATCTAGAAGGACCCCCTCACTCCTTTAGATGGAATATTGAGGTCCATGGGAAGGCATTTTTCATAGATCCTCTAGAGGAAAAAATATAATTTTAAAGGGATGCATGTGTGCCAAATGAAAAGGTTGGACTAGGAGAACATGCACTTCTGTCTAGCCAGATCAAAAGCTGAGTTGAGGGAGAATTTATCGTAATAGTTATTACTCCACACAATATGGTGTCATGAATATTCAATCTGTTTATGTGGGATACTTTATACGCCATATTAGAAGTAAGGTAATTCAAAAGCCTCTCCATGTCCCATTTACCATCATTATCCCATAAAGAAGAAATTCTGGAATTGTAAGTAGATATACCTATATCTATGAAAGAACCTTCTCTTAACTAGTTATCCCACCCAAAACTAACATCGCCCTTCCCAACAAGCCATAACATGGACTCTTCCACTTTTCTTATGATTTTATCATTCTTTTCCAAGTCATATATTCATACTTATTATCCACTTCACAACGATGTTTTAATAAACAATACTTAGCCATAAGGAACTTATACCATATAGAATTCTGATTTTTAATTTTCCACCATAGTTTCAGACTATAAGAAGGGGTGAACCCGGGCGCAACGGTAAGGTTGCCCCAGCTGTGACCTGGAGGTCACGGGTTCGATTCATGGAAACAGTCTCTCTGCGTATGCAGGGGTAAGGCTGCGTACATCCAACCCCCCAGTACCCCGCAGTGGCGGGAGCCTCGTGCACTGGGTTTGCCCTTTAGTTTCAGACTATAAGATCTCCCGTTTATCCTTCCTTCACTACATAAAAGACTAAGGTTAGTCCATTTCGATCAATGATATTTAGGGTTAGCCACCACATAGACCCAAAAGAAATTTATCCTAATTATTTGATCTTATTAAGCACTTGCTTTAGGGGATGAATGGAAGTAATGATGTAAAGGGGCATGGTTTGGAGAAAATTCCTAAGAAGAGTAATTATAGATCCCATATATAGCAGTCTCAATTTCCAACTTGAAAGTTTGTATCTCACTTATAACAAGAGGTCCAAGAATAGTATGCATTTTTCTTACTTATATGTATATGTTATTCAAGATAGACAAAAGGGGGTCATTTTTAGTGATCCCCATAATGGCAAAAATATTTCTAGATGATGTAACATAGAAATATTTACAATGGTAAAAGGAAATTTTAGCGATATTCATCCTTTTACCCAAACTCCCTACATATTTACTTAACAAATTTTTTATTTTTATCAGAAAGGAACTATGACCAGAGGAGAAAATTATAAGGTCATCAACAAAAACAATGTGAGATATTGCAAGGCTACCAATAGGAGTTGTATACCTTTTCAATCCTAGGGAAGAAGAACATAGTTGAGATATCTCGATAAAATTTCCACACAGATGATGAAGAGGGTGGGAGATATGTGATATCCTTGTCTAATACCCCTAGTTGCTTTGAAGATCCATACCCTTTCTCATAAATTAAATTAGGTAAGTGAATATAAGAAATAAGCCTCCATATAATGTTGATCCGTAACTCACTAAAACCAAATCTTATCAAGACGTTAATGAGAAAAACCAACAGAGTCTATTACAAAAAAATTCCATATCGATGTTAATCATGACATTAACCATAGCAACCCATATATTCACACGTAGAGGTTGGTCAGGCACGATACGTCGAAGATAGGACTTGCTTGTCAATTAATACCATCCTTAGCACAAATGCGAATATAAAATAATTATTATTTATGGCCCAAGTTTGAAATGTCACTAATACATTCACAATATATAAATAGATCCAAACCACCACCAATAAAAAAATAAATCCATCCAGAGTAAAATAAGTCTCAACAAACACAAAGTAAAAGTCTCACACTTATGCCCTTACAATTGTTTCCAAATAAATAAAATAAGTACAGAAGAATAAGCACCTATGCTAGAATCGAAGAGTCTGGAAACTAAAGCACAAGTGAGACTATAGGACTGATGCAACACAATCCAGCTATCCTTGTCTAGGAGCACTTGGGGGGAAACATTTAAATTTGGGTCAGAGCCCGATGTGTGAAATAGTACTCTCAATGCAAAATAAGTATTCCCCCTTCTTCACTCACATGCATATAACACCTCACCCCTCATCTAAGTGTGATATTATTCCCACCCCAATATGTCCCAAATAATGAATTGTGACATCATCTCAAATTTATTAAATGGGGATATCGATAATTAATTATTTAAATGTAATCCCTACATTTAATTTCCCACACCCGTTTATTCGTCTCATAAGTATCACATATAAGGTATAAACATCTATTATGCATTATAGGGTCAAGAATATAATTATTGTCCACATTCTTAGACAATTAAATTTATTATATTAAAATTCGAGTAATTATTAATATATGTCCTTCCATGTATTTAACATACAAGGGAATCTATCGTTGGTGTATAATTCGTTCTCTATCGGTAAGTCCGAAGGAATCTCTTATCCTAAGTGAACTTCACAAAACACATATAAACTTGGGGCGGTCCCTACGTAGGACACTGTACACGCCCCATACCCAGTGATGACACAGGAAGGGTCAGCGTCAACACCTACCTCTCGTAGATGGAGCCTCCACGTAGTACCTATATGACCTACACATCGTCAAACCCACCTGTGCCGACGTGTGGTACCCGGTCTGAATGATCGAACCCCCGAGCCGATAGGACAATCCACGAATATTGGTATGTCCACACAAATACATAATAATACATATTATTATCCCATAAATATGTATAGGTAATTACTCTATAATTACCATAAATATTTCCAACTAAAGTCCACAACCTTTTTCATTTATTAATAATTTACCATCAAATAAATTATTAATTCCATCCCATTAAATAGTTACATAACCACTAGTTATTTGTAATTATTACTAATTAAATGTGGGTACATTCTTATTTAACCATCTTATTTAAATTTCACTTTATTGCTTTTTCAGTAATTAATCCATTTTCAAGTAATAAAACCAAACCCATACCCATGCATAGAAGGAATATCTTGCCAAACACCCCTTAGCATCTCTCGAACGAGGTTCATGATCGTTCGCGCGACTTTATATGTCGATCGAATGAGATCCAACCTCCTTCGAACGACCCCTTATCACTTGCCACATCATCTTCTCCATATGTTCTTCCTAGAAAAAATTCTAAAACCCAGAAACGAAGCATACGAAACTCATAAACTATTTATCCAGAAATAACATTTTCTCCAAAAACCAACACAGAATCTATGCATTCAAACCCAAAACTCTAGATTTATTCAAGGCTTATTCCATTAAATTGTTTTCCAATTTCCAACTATCATTTAATTCACAATAAAAGGGCATTTATTTGGGGATCCATAAATATTGTCCATTAATTCACAATGATATTCTCTAAATTAATTAGCCAAACTATCTCAAATTTATCTACAAAAATCCTACGGATTCTATCACCAAATTTTCAGATTTTACGATGCATAATTTCTGGGATAAATCTACATAAAAAATCAGTCCTCTACAAGTGTTATTCATCATTAAATCAATCATACTCAAACCTAAATCTCATAAATTTAAGGGGTCATTACATGCATCAAGAAATATATTAAAAAATATAAATTAAGCAAGAGAATTCTTGCCTTAAAATTCGTAGATGAAAACCTCTTGGAGCCCCTTGATTTTCCCTTTGTTCTTGCCCTTTTTCTCCTCTTTTTGCTATTTCTCCTTTCCTCTCACGTAACTGCTATTTTAGGTTTTCTCTAATGATAGTGTGGGGGGGGGGGGGGGGGGGGGGGGGGAGGGGGGGGGGGTGTTATCCCCACTTAAACTCTAATTAAGTGACTAATCCCGAGTTGGCCCTAAAACCCAACTTTTGAACCCCCAAATGGACCCAAATCCATAATCCAATTAGCCCAAAATTTCCCCAACCTATATACTATTGACCCGGGACTGTTTTAAAGGCCTAAATCACCTTTACGAGCCCATATGTTTCCGAAATATGATTCTAATTACTTATGCCAATAATAGGTACTTTTAATTTGTTTCACACAGTAATTTCATATTTTTCTTCATTATATGTAAATGCCATATTCATGCACATAAAACTTAGTCACACACAAATATAACCAAATCACAAATTTCCATTGTCAAATTTTTAAATAAAAATCTTATTAGGTCCAATTTCAAAAATTAATTATTTATTCTAAAAATATTATTTCATTATTTATCCTAGAAGAAAAAATGAGATATTACATTCTTCCCCCTAATAACGGGATTCCGTCCTCGAAATCAAGAAAAGTATGTACCACGCTAGACGAGTTCAAGATACTTTGTGCGCATGTCATCCTCCCCCTCCCAAGTCGACTCATCCTCCTTATGGTCCCCACTATACCCGAACTAAAGGAACGACCTTGGATCAAAGTCGACGCTCCTCGTGGTCCAGAATGGCTACCGGTCTCTCCTCGTAAGTAGCGTCTGGATGGAGCTCAATGTCATCGATATCAACGTGTTGGTACACCACCTTATCTCTAAGGAATCTCCGAAGTGAAGATATGTGAAAAAAATCATGCATCCTCTCCAAAATAGGGAATGGTCCCACGTATCAAGGAGCCAACTTCCCTTTCTTCCCAAATTGCATCACCCCCTTGTTATGACTAAAAAGGCCTCGGGACCACCCAATTACTATCCCCGGGTATACTATTTTAACTATTTCGACCCTTTCAGAACCAACCATGACCTCAAAATTGACATCTGAGTCACCCTACAATACTCTCCTATCTCGACCTCATATAGTCTACACTCGACTCCCGGGTGAGATATAGTACCGTCACGTCACTATCACTCGTTATGACGTAAAATAATTATTTACTATTCACTGAGTAATTAAATGGCATAAATATTAATCATTATATCTCCCAATTAATATTGTAATCCACATAATAATTAATTCAAATAAATTACGCCACATGTGTAATTTAAATTAGCCGAATTAATTAAATATTTATTAGTTAAAATTACGGGGTGTTACACTCGTGTTTACTTTTGGTTCATTATAAAGCAAAATTGAGATGAGGACATCGTATTCAATAAGTGACAAGTAAGTAAAATGTTAAAAGAAGTTCGTGCGCGTGTGCAATAAAGGTGACTAGGAGTCTAACATGTAGATAGTAGTCATCAAGGATCAATGTAATGAATCCACACATTATTAAGCACACGAATGAAATAACGTCCTGCGTGAAAACTCTATGAAAAGATCACGTGGAAATACGAAATGAATGGGTGATCCGGACATCTTAAATGTTCATCCATATATGGTGACAAAAAATACAAAACTCTTTTTGTCTTTTTAAAAAATTTTATGAAAATAAAATATTTTTGCCTTTTTGATCTTTTTCATAAAAAACAAAAATTATTTTGTATTTTTCAAAAATTATCCGGAAAAATAAAAACTCTTTTTGGATTTTTCAAAAAAATATATCAAAAATAAAACATATAGATACAATGATAACACAATGTTAATACAATCTAGCAATAGGAATATAAGATATGACAAAGATAATCACCCTATTCTAGAAACAAGTCTCAACCTCAATCATTAGATCCATAGGAGTTCTCAAAATGAGATGACATCCTATGAAATTCCTCCATCAAATATTTTGAAGTCTTGACTAAAAGCTCAACTTACCATCGAAAACTCTCAAAATCTTTATGATGATGTGCAAGAACATGTGGAGTAACTCATGTGGGAGTGGCGGGAATATGTGTAGGAATTTGTGCGGGAGAATACCTAGGAACACGCATATGAGAAACTTTCCCTAGCTTAAAATAAAACTCTCTAAGGTTACCTCTTTGTTTGCAATGAGTACAAACATAAATTGGCTTGGATCCACCTTGCTTAAAACGTCTAGGAATATCTCTCCTAGGTATATAAGGTATCCTGGTTGGGTTAGGATAAGGGCCATACGGATCCATCACAAACTCGAAAATCGGCTCGGGTATGTCATAGGAAGTGGATGCACCGTCATAACCTATTTCGTTCCTCTCAACATTACCTAACGTTGGACTGAGGGGCATCTTTTCAACCTTCTTAGACGTGTCTTTAAAATTGACCTTAACCTCCTGAGTACGTTCGAGATCAATCTCAAGTTGGGATACATGGGCTTTAAATTTCTCACGAGTGTACAATGATGATTGAAGATCTATCATAAGACTAGTTATGGTGTTGGTCAAATCGGACTTTTTCCTATATAAAATAATCAACTTCTTACACAAAGAAGTTTTCACATTCTCGAGTTGGCTCACCAATGCCTCATACTCTCTCATTACTTTCACCTCCTTCTCTAAATCTAACACCCTAAGAGACAAATCTTTATTAAGATTTTTTATTTTTAAAGTCTCAGTGTAAAGATCACTAAAAGATTTTTGGATACCACCTTCTCCCTCACTCAAATTCTCATTCTCACTCTCACACTCTCCAGAATGAATCAAAACATCATCGAGGTTTTCACGTTTCGATGTGTCCTCATCGGCGTGGGACGAATAAAAAGTGCTAACGTGACTCGCCATGAACGCAATGCAAGATTCATGTGGTGATTCTCCTCCTGAATCAACCGACTCGATATCACTATCGCTAAAAGTGATCTTATTCACAACTTTCTTGCCCTGTCTCTTAAGCCTAGTGGGACACTCATTTACCTTGTGCCATTTTCCCTCACATTCATAGCATTTAATCTCATTTTTCTCACAAACCTTATCACCCTTATTCTTATTTTTATTTTTCTCAAAAAACTTCTCTTTAGAAGAATTTTCTTTGACAAATTTGAGATTTTTTTTGCAAAAAGGGTTAAGTCATTCGGTTTAAAATCATAGTTAGACTCGAACTCACAAACTTTCTCTTTCTTCCTTTTCTTAGTCTGAGTTTTCAAAGCAATCCATATTTCCTTAGATTCAATAGTTTTAGGAAATATATCAATCTCATAAATATGAAGGTCCATATCGATCTAATAAGTTTGAAAGTCTCCTATGAGTTATTCTAACCTAATCATATCTAATATTCCCAATGAATTTAAAACAGTGACTTTAGGGATAAAACAGATTGGCAAGGATCTTAAATTATTTTTCACGACTCTCGTTTCAGGAATATTTTAACCCAAATTAAAACTAGAATTAACAATGTCTAATAAACATGCATAAAACTCATCAAAAGATTCGGACTCTAGCATGATAATAGTCTCAAACTGGGTGGTCAAAATTTTAAAGATTACATGCTTTCATAACATTGGTCCCCACCAGACTGAGCTGGAAGGTATCCCAATCTTATTTAAATGTGCACTACAAAAAAAATAGCTTTTAAGATCAAGCTTTAGAGACGGCTTGAAGTTTCGTCTCTAAAAACTAGTTTATGAAACGGGTAAAATTAAGTGTCTCAAAAACTAATATCATTTGAAACAACTATTTATACCCGTCTCAAATGCTATGCCTTTTGAAACAACAAATGTATAGCCGTCTCAAATGCTCTACCTTTTGAAACAGCAAGTGTATACCCGTCTTAAATTCTATAACTTTTGAGATTTGGCAAATTTGATTACTTTCCTCCTAAAAATTTATCACCCGCCAAAAAATGAAAAATGAAAAATGAAAAATCTCCTTACCTAAATCACACGACCTCCCCCACAACTCTCCCCTCTCTCTCTCTTCCTCCAAATCTTCCCCCTCACCGACCCTCATCCTCGCCGACCCTCACCCTCCCTCTCCCCGGCATGAAAATCTTGGTCTCAAGTATTTCTCTCTCTTTCTCTCCCTCGTGCACACACACACACACACACACACACACACACACATCTTCTGTAATTTGTTCTTCAAATTTGCTAAACTAAGAAAAATATAGAGTTTACACAATCAATCTAGAGGTTTAGGCTTTTATTTTAGGTTTGATTAGTTTTTTTTGTTAAAGTTAGGGTTTAATTTCAATGGTTTGGAGTTTCTAGGATATTAGGGTTTGATCTGTTTGTTGTTGGTTAATTTAGCATTGAACTATGTTGGGTTCTGATTCAGATACATTGTGCCATGAGATCACAAGGAATAGGCGGGCCTTCTTACAAACTCCCCCATGGAAATACCAAAGAAATCTTGAAAATGAGGAAGTAGAGCATGGACAGACCCATGGATTTAACACATCACATAATTCAGCCTTAATTTTACACTTGGGTCAACCTTTATGGTAACAATTCCTTACATAACTATGTTCATTAGAAATTCTAGTTTTAGAAGCTAATTTAATTGTTAAGTCCCATACTTATATAAGTAAGAACCGATTATTTATAACTAGGTTTTAGCTCTTATAGTTATTATTCAATGCAAAAGATATTAGTATTAGAGTTAAAAAGATTATATGACATTAAGTGTTGCATGCGTTTAGTGCCAACAAATTTACAAAAGTATATGGAAATACAAATATGTTTTCCTAAATTTTTTTGCACAATCCCCCATTCAATTCAATAAACACATGCGAGTTAATAAGGTTTTTTTTTATATGGGTTGCCATGAGGGGACAAAATGCGTGATAGCAATTAACATAAGTAAATATATTTTAAATTTTTTACATAGGGGGCATCTCATATTTTTAATAAAAAATAAAACTCTACTTTTACTAAATTTCTTGAAATGAAGTAATTATTCCACTTTACATGTCTAGATTCCAACTTTTCCAAGATAACAAATAGATTCAAAACACAAATCAACAATTTAGCAGATCCAACCACAATATTTAGGACCAATATTGTCCCCTACTTAATTTCCATCCCGCTTACCTTTGCTAGATTCTAATTCTTCCTATGTAGCACATACACTACTTCTTCCTATGAGATTTTTGGTGTGAAATTTTTGGTTTTGAGATTTGCAGTGCTGAGATTTCGGCATTAGGATTTAGATGAAGGATTTCAATGGAAATTGATTGACTATAATACCACGTGAGATAATATAAAAGAAAGAGAATGAGAGAGTATTGTATATGAATTGGTGATGAGCAATAGTTATAAGAGACACCTATTTATAAGAGAGTTGAGGGGAATAGGAAGGAAAACATGGACAGGGAACGTGGAGGAAAGCATGGAGGGAAAAGATGAAAATGGAATTATATATATGAATATACACTAACACGTCCTAAGTTAATGATCTAATATGGCTTGTTGATATCTTGTTGCTGAAATACCTAAATTGTATTCTTTAATCAACGCTTGTTTTTTTTTTATCTTTTTATTAAATGTTCTTTTAAAGTTAAAGAAATATTGGAAAGAGTGTAGTTGGGATATAAATTTCCAAGATGCGAAATCTAGTAGGAAAATTTGTTTTATATAGGTTTAAATAATTTTTTCCCATTGGAGATCTAATAGTTACATTACGGACTCTTCAAACATGTGTGGAAAAATCCTTTTGACGTACCATGGTCATTAAAAGTCTAAGGGTGTATTTGGGAACTCCAATTTCATGCCTTGTTTTGAAATTGTAAAAATATTAGTTAAAATTTTTAAAAATTTAAATCGAAAATTTTCGTATTTCAATTCCAAGGCATGGAATTGGGGTTCCCAAATACACCCAAGGAACAAGCTTTTGGACATCCAAAGGTGATCAAGAAAGTCACCATCCATTGTGAGGCATTAGATATTTGATGTTCATTGAGACATGCGCCGAATGCTATTGGGATATAAATTAGAGTTTCAAATCTTCTACCGATTAATTTAATGATAATTTTAGGCACAACATGCTTTGATAACTATAATCAGTGGCGGATCCAGGATTTTGTGTGAACTGGGGCGAAAGTTTCGTTAGTTGCTGGGGGTTCGGGGGCGGGAGCCCCCGAGGCGATTTTTTTTTGGGGGGTCGAGTTTTTTCGAGCATTTTTTGGGCTGTTTTTACTTTTTTGGGCATTATGTTCATTTTCAACACTGATTGAAGTGGGAGATGACTTAACCTCAGCTTCAGATACGGTTGGTGCATTGTCTTCTCTTTTTCGTTTAAAAAATTTCTCTATTGATTCCCAATATTTACAAATTTAATTTAATTTCACATATAAATTTAATTTCATATAAATTTATATAAATTTACACAAAAATAAATAAACAGACACATATAAACAATACACAAAATTAATTTATAAATTCACATTATAAATTTAATTTCATTTTAGTATAAATAATTTTAGTATAATTTCAGTAGTAAAAATATATAGGATTTTTCTTTTACTTTAGTACAAAAGAAGAGAGAGCACCATTTTAAGTTATGTTTTTTTTTTGTTTATTACATATTTTCCCCTGAACTTTTAATATAATTACAAGTCACCTCCAAGTTTAATTTTTTACCAAAAAAAAAAAAAAAAAAATTTTTTTTCTTTTTTTCCGGAAAATGAACTGGGGCGGCCGCCCCGCTTCGGCCTGGGCTGGATCCGCCCCTGACTATAATTAACTTTCCCACATCAAATCTTAGCCAAATTATATTCCTCCCAATAAATTATACGATATTTATATTTTTTCCTTGTGTGGTTTTGTGGTATATGAAACTGATATTAGGTTTAAATTATTGAGATAACATGTTACAGGATTCCAAAACATTAGTTCTTCTTTTTTCAAGCTTTGAAGTCATTCTCCGTGCTTCAAATCTTCTCCCGATTAGTTCTTCTTTGTATGTCAGACTATAGATTTTGTTAACAATTTAAGGGTTTCCATACTGTACACCCTGAACTGCAGGTCTGACAAAAAACATCCTAATTTTGGTCCTTGTTATGATGTTTTGAATGGATCTGAAATCCTCATGTCTGCACAATAATCAACAATTTCCAATTTTAAATTGTTAACATTCAAATATTGAAATCAATCAAGTTACGTCCACGGGACAGAAACCATTATAGGAACTAGAGGAAACAGTTCTTGAACTCATCTGGAATTTGACATGTCCTCCTCAAAGTTCCATGCACTATAGGAATAATATTTGCCATGTATGGATATTAGTTTCATTTTCTTTGAGTACTATAATATTTGTTTGGCTAACATGATTTTTCCATGGAATTTTGTGCATAAAGGAATGTTTTGATAATTGATCTCCTAATCAATTGTCTCTCAAGTTTGTCATGAATAAGCACTCAAAAGTGTAAGCAGAGATCCTACGAAAATATCTGCCAAAATAAAAGGAAAAAAACAAACAGAAATCGACCGATGACTATGGGAGAAATAACAACCATGGTTTAACAACAACATGGGAAAAACTCCACCAATTCAATCCTCGAAGACCTGATGCCCAGAATGACACAAGTATTAACCAAGACTCATTCTCAGATCCAGACATCGACCTATGATTCTTCAACTGCACAGATTGACATCAAGTTGGACGACACCAACTGTGCCCTATGGTCCCAAGTTGTTGAGATGTATATCTTCGATAAAGACAAACAGGGTTATATCAATGAGGATTTTACACAACCCCAACCAACAGACCTGACTTTCAGAAAGTGGAGAACTGAAAAGGCGATTGTGAAGGGATCGTTGATCAACTCCACGGACCATAGCATGATAAGAAATTTCATCTGATTCCTTACTGAAAAAACAAATTGGGATACAATTGCTATAACCTATTTTGATGGCACTACCACCTCCCAAGTGTGATTTCTTACAGTTCCCACGGTGGAGCATGCATACGCTCATGTTCGAAGGGAAGACTCAAGGCAAACTGTGATGATGATGGGGATAGAGGCTATGACTGGAGCTGCTATGGTTTCTAGGGGAGGAGCTAAGCCAGAACGCCAGGTTACATAGCAATCGTCCTCGCTCTAGATGGTACCTGGTGTTGTTTGTGGAGATGCTGCAAACAATGGACCTAAGACTGGGGCTTTATCTTTAAGTACTAAGAATCCCAATACAACTTTAAAGGTTAAAGGTACAGTCAGAAGGTGCAGGTGCACACATTGTGGAAACATGAAACATAACTGTGCAACTTGTTTTATGTTGCATGGGTATCTAGAATGGTGAATGAACTCAAGGCCCAAAAATAATGTGCTGTTGCTGCCAATGATGGTTCGGGTAGAGTTGATCTGGTAAATGCAAAACCTCAGTTATCTTTTACTTCATAAGTCCAGGAGCACTTTAGTAAGATTGGTGGGGTAATACTACGGCTAATATGTAGCACTTGTAATTAAATTAAGGTTGTTTTTTATTCTAGCTTTTATGCGATGGCATCTGTGGGTCATGAGAAAGAAAGAAGGCTTGATGGAATAAATGTATCAATTGGCAGTATCATTTATGAAGTTGGGGAGAAGACTAAAGATGCATATCACGTTATTGAAGATCGAGATGCTCGACATCGACAGGAGCTCAAAGAATTAAAAATTAGTAACATTTTTGCCTTCTCATTGTTGATAATCGTCTTGTCAGGCTTTACTAACATTTTAGACTTCTCATTGTTGATGTGGAGAGCACGCAGAATCAAAATGAGCCTGGATAATCTTGTGTGGGATGAAATACTCTTCAACCAATCATCATATATATTGAACAAAATCATTTGTGGCTTTGTAGCCTTCAGAATCAGATCACCAAATTTCTCAATCTTCAAGCAAGCCTGGAATGGAAGTTGTAACTCACTTCCTTTTAATGACAATATTGGGAAAATCGAGCAAGTGAACCTACAGGGCGTCCAAGATTCCTTTACGAGTCACAATAATCTGTTTTGGTTATTCTTCAACAGGCAAGGACCGCACAAGGGCAACCACTTCCTCTGCTGTTTTCCATTTGGCCAGGTGACCAAGTCTCTTTTGCCCTGCCCACACACTTGTGTGAATTACCTTCAGAAACAGCTGCCCTGTCCTTGGATTGAATATGAAAATAGCACCATTAATGGGTTTTGTTGTGAGATTTCCTTCAAATATCCTGTGGATTATGACATGATATACATTTGTGTCATCAACAAACAAGATTATTTGATTGTTGAATATCTCTCCGTAGTTCTGAGATGATAGGTATGGCTCTATTGGTTATGAAGAATACAATTTCAATCCTTTCCTTACTCGTTTCCAAATGCAAAATGCAAGTTACATGCAAGATTAAGACCAATCATCACCCCAGTTGGAGATGGATAGATAGATATGTTATCTGTAGTATAATACATAAACTTCGCCCTGGTGTAACGCTCAATATCATGGGAGTTATAATCACCCCAATGGAGCTGAACATCTACCCACTACTTGTTGCTTTCTTTTTGATCAAATACATCCTTGGACTCGACAACCAAACTGGGCTTTGACATGGGCCACCTACGCGCAGCAAATAGGAGAACATCAGTGCAAGAACTGTTCATTTTGTAGCTCTTTCTCGGACGGATAGTTTCCTTGTGGACTGTCTCAACTTCTAAAGCATATGGATTAAAGTAAAAGTCAGATAATAAATGTAAAATGCGTGAGTGTTTGTTTTAGCATGTGGTTTTTATGTTATTAGTGGACAATGTTGTCACTTTTTTTGTTTAAAAGAATGGCCTTTATAATTGTTAAATAGATACTAAAATTTGTGTATTTTTCATTTAATTCATTTCTCATTATATTATTAACTGCCCAATATCACCCATATATATCTGACACATAAATAATTTCAGACAAATTTATTGGTTGAATGTATTTTTAAGAAAAAAATTATATAATTTTATGCTTATGTTTGTTTTGTAACCGCTGGGTGCCTTTGATCGTTAATATATATACATTGTTTTTTCAGAGGGTAGAACAAAGGGAGCCCGTCGATAATATTAACATGTGGAAAGCCACTCGAGCTCCAAATAAACATTTCAGTGTTGAAGATGGATCATTTGATAGAGAGGTATGCATAAATATTAATTCGTTAGCGATGCTTGAAAGGTTTATTTACTTTAATATTTGTTTTAAATTGTGTTCTTGAAAATTTATATTATGTTCATTAATATAAAACACGTGAAAATTTGTTATGGTGGTGGTGAAATTTTTTTATGGTGGTGGTCATAATTTTCTATTGGTTGGTGTATAGTATTCTTAGGATCAATTTTAATGTTTAAAACAGGTTGACTACCTGTGGTTTTCATGAATAAACAAAGGAGACTTTGCCAATTTAAAAAAAATGATAATAGTTAGATATTTATATTATTTGTGATTAGAATATACTATATTGATTCATTGCACATTGTATTTTTGACGAGTGGGATATTAATTTTGACATAATTGACACTAATTTTTTTTTTCCAGGTGGCAATTTTTGTAGAACATGCAATGCGAATCAGTGATTTTGGAGGTCGTACGCTTTAGGATTGCGGGATTACTTTGTTAAAAGCATTTCGTATTTTGTAGTATAAGAAATTAATGTATTTTTGTTATCAAGTCGAATATTTGAACTTAGTGTGATAATTTTTTTTTTTGGATGAATATTTGGAGATGCTTGTAAGAACTCTTTACTATTGTTGAATGAAAATGATTTGTTGTGTTTGGTTGAAAAAATTATTCGTTGTGTTATGTTGTCTCAAATGTAATTTAGCTATAGATTTTATTGTCCACAATATATTGGTGCAAAAATTTTGAGATTCATTCACCTCTTTTGGGATGGTTAAAAATGTTCCAAAAATATATTAAAGACGGTTATATTTTCGTCTCAAAAAGATCTTGTAAAATAGTAACCTTTTGAGACAGATTAATTCCCGTCTCAAAATCAATATTTTGGGACAGCTCTCTTGGCGTTTCAAAAGGGTTATATAAAATGATGAGCTTTTGAGATAGATATGATTCCGTCTCAAAAAACTCTTTTGAGACGTCTATGGTGTCACAAAAAGTATTTATAATCCCCTATCAAAAAGACCCTCCCTAGCCGTCCCAAATAGCGTCCCAAAAAGTATTTGAGACGGATAAACCATCTTTTTGGACTATTAGGCCACCGTCTCAAAAGCTATTTTTTTTTGTAATGGTGGTGCACGCCATAATACGACGGAACTCGTCAAGGGTGATGGGTCTAGAAATAACACTTAAGTCGCGAGAGTTGTAAGTACTCCATTTAAATTCATCCTCCATCTAGGAAGTGATGAGTTTAATACTTTTAACATTGTCGATAGTCACTGTGGGTGGTGTCCACCCTCTTTCACAAACTAACCATACCCTTTAATTAATTGACTTTAATGTAGACTTAATCTTAACTTTCCAATAAGCATAATTTGAACCATCAAAGATGGGCATTCAATTATACAAATTATCCATCAATTTTGGGTTTTTAAAGATCAATATTTTTTTTTAAAATTTGATATAAAAAAATTTGCAAAAAAAGGATCACATAATATTTGTGTAACCCGCTCTGATGCCAATTTGAGAGAAATGGTATCAGATAACTTAGTGAAACCCGCTTTAATACCAATTAGAGAGTGCAAATGATCTAATAAACCAATTTATATAATTAAATGCCAACACACACAAATTTAATTTTAATCAAATTTTAATCTTCAATTAATTATGGTGTTCATACGAGTTGATTTCAAATTCCAATTTTCAACCAAACATGCAAAAATAATAAAGATGAAAAAAAAAACTCACTACAAAAGGTAAAACCTTTTCATTAAGCACTATTGAGAGTTTTAAATACAATGATTTATAAGATACTTATCTAGACTAAGTTAAACGCACAGATTCTTCAAAACTTCAACAGATACGACTCGGCTTCAGAGCCGTCCACAAGTAGAGGTCTACCCTCGGTATCCACTAATTAGCCTCATCTTCTTCTTCAGCAGTGAAACCTTGTTCCTCAATCTCAACAGTAGAGAAAAGTCTCTACAAAGTAATTTCAACAAGAATCCTTCTTGTGAAGTGGTAAAGTGACCTAGAATAATTCCAGGGGGGATTAAATATAATATGAGGTATTTGATCACAAAAAAGAAGTCAAAAGGTGTTTTTGTTCTTGGAAAAGAGTTCTTGGAATATCTGACCCCGTTCAGCCTTTTTATAAGAAGGTTGGATAAAAAGGAAAAACATAAAATATTTTGAGAAGATATTTTTTACAAAACAAAATTTTGCCTGATCTTTTGAACGAAACCATGTGTCGTTCGAACGACACCGAGGATATTGTTAGAATGGCATCGAACGAGGACATCGAACAAGATTCTAGAGAATCGTCCAAAACACCTTGTTAGCATCTCATTCTAACGATTGTTATAACTTGTTTGAACGACAGTACGACGGTAAGATTCGTTGGAACGAAGTGTCATTTTTCCGACGATTTTTCTTATAAAAAATTTAAGTTCCTTTATGTAAAAATAGCCTCACAAAATATAACTAAACCCCATAAATTTGTTCAAAAAAATTTACCAACCACGATCACGTACTTCTTCCATGATTGTTAAGTTGACCAAATCTTCCAATCTTTAATGTTCTTCAACAAAGTCTTTGAGTGCTGAGAAGTTATGACGGTGACGTGTTTGTGTAACGGAATACACCAAACCAAATAAAATAAAAATACGAATAATTATAAATTTTTCCCTTACTTACACGAGTCTTTTTTAGAGATCTACAGTCATTACGTGCCATAGGGGTTACAACATGTACAAAAATTAGATATATACTTTATATAATGAATTTAATAAAAACAAAGAGTTTATATACTAGTATATAAAATAGTATTGTAATATAAAAAAAGAAACATGAATAGCACTAAAAAATCTTACAATTGATATAAATAATGTTTTTTTACATATAGGTCCCATATGAAGAGATTTTTTCTAAATAAGTCCTAGTCACTTTTCAACCATCACATAGATCCTATTCCTAATTTTTTGGGACTTTTTTTCCACAATTTTACCCTTTTGAAACCAATCGTCCATAACTTCTTGGGGGAATTTACACAAGTGGTTGAACTTTTTTTCTTCCTATTGTTAATCTTCAAATGATCATAACTTTAGTACAAATCCATTTTTCACAAATTACTATTTTTAAAATCTTGTCACTGAGATCTATTAAACAAGATCCATGAAGTCCATAATATTTTAAAGAAAAAAAATTACACATATAGTAAAATATACTGTGTGCACCGAAAAATGAAATAATTTTATATCTAAGATTTTTTCACAAACGGTGTGTTAATATTACATAGACATTAAAATTTACTATGTTCACCGAAAAATGAAATCCATAAATTTATCAAATAAGATCCATGAATCCCATAATATTTGAAAGAACGAAAAATTACACAAACGGTAAAATTTAGTGTGTGCACATTTAAAAATAAAACTTAATTAATGGTTTACTAGCCAATAGGACTTAATTAAGAAAATATTCTCAAAATAGGACCCACATATAATAATATTATTAATTGGGTTATCACATTGTTTATTCCTAACAACTAATGTGACAACCCAAATAATAAGTATTATTATATGTAAGTCCTATTTTAAGAGTTTTTTCTTAATAAGTCCTATTGACTAGTCAACAATTAATTAAGTTCTATTTTTAAAGTGCACACACTGAATTTTACAGTCTATGTAATTTTTTTCTCTGAAATGTTATGGGCTTCATGGATATTGTATGATAAATTTATAGATTTCATTTTTCGGTGAACATAGTAAATTTTACTATTTGTGTAATATTAACAAAATAAATGATATTGTCTATGAAAATATCTCAGATATAACACTATTTCATTTTCTGGTACATACAATAAATTTTACTATCTGTATAAGTTTTTTAAAAAATATTATGGGCTTCACATATCTGATCTAATAGATTTCAATGAGGAGATTTAAAAAATAGTAATTTTACGAAAAATTTATTTATAAATCAAAAGTTATAATCATTTGAAGATTAAAAATATTAAGAAAAGAAATTTAACCACTTGTGTAACTTCCCCCAAGAAGTTACGGATAGTTGGTTGGTAAAATTTTGAAGAAAAAAAATCCTAAAAAATTAGGAATAGGAACTATTTGATGGTTGAAAAGTCACCGAGACATATTTAAGAAAAATCTCTTCATATAGGACCTACTTGTAAAAAGACTATAAATAATGTGTGATATATGAAAAGAACACTTGGGTTCAAAATAAAACTAAAAAAAAGAAAAATGGCCTACATACGGTCTTTTTGCTATAAGATACAATATACGTCTGATTTTAAGGACTTCGCGATTGATGTTGAACTCCTTCAACTTTTAAAGGACTTCTCAACATATGTATGAATGCTTTGGAATATGATCATTGATTATTTACAACAAGCATAACTTAAATGAGACTATATATACTCCCATAAGTGTCCAACAAAGTTGAGGGACTTAAACAAACTTGTTCACGTAGGCTCCAAGAAGAAATAAATGCAATAAACTCATTGTATTCATCGATGTCCATTTATTTCTCACACATCTCCATTTATATCTACTCCAACATTTTCATATTTATTGACCATCATTAATTAGGCATTAAAGTTTTTAACAAAGCTTCATCAACATATTTATTTAAAGGCATTGAATTTAGAACAAGGCTCAGGGCTTTATCGTGCATCACTAGCTTCAGAGTCTTGTATTGTAATATCAACTAGGTGTAAACTCGCGCGATATGCGAGCTTGACCCAAAATTTATTATCAGCATTGTAAGAATAAAGGTAACAAAATTTTGACTCTCAAGTTTAATGTAATACCTCGTATTTTTGAAAGATTTTATTTTAATTATGGGATTAATTAAATAAATTGAGAAATTATCTATAATTAATTCGAATTTAAGTAAATAAGTACTAGCGTGATGAGAGTTAGTATTTATTGGGGATAATTATGTTGAATATTACTTAGTGAGTAAAGTAATATATGATTATGATAATATTAAAGTTGGCGTGAGGAAAAAATACGGCAGTTACAATACATTTAGTTGGGACGCGCGTGTGAGACGTGTCGGAACTTAAATGAGGAATAATAATGTAATTTTATTTTTGGTCATTCGGATGGCTATTTTGAGTGTGCCAATGTGTCCGGAGGGTTGAGATAGTCAGAGAAGCCTACTCAAATGTTTAGTTTGGAGTCGGGGGCAACTTTAGGCCAACCCGACACCCCGGAGGGGTATTTTTGTCTTTTCAAAATTTGGGATTAATTAATGGACGAAAATTAGATTAATATATCATCCCTTACGTAGTAGCAGCTAGGGTTATCTTCTACAAAAACAGAGAGAGTCCAAGTGAAAGAGGGAGAAGAGGTTCCTAGGAGTTCCAAGGCCAAATCCAGTCACCTTTCAGCAAAAACATCACTCATGTGTAGATCGAGAAGAGGAGAACATGCCTATAACAGTTTTATTCAACGAATCAGGCCTTCATGAAAAGGTAAATGTTTATCTTGCTTAATTTTAGATCATATAATGTCCATGGTAATTTAGTTGGTGATTTATTCATGCTATTATAGAATTTGGGAATGAAATTGGGCTTTAAATCTACGATTAAGGTATAGGTTTTGCATGTAGATGAATAACAATATATTGGGGATTAGAAATCTGAAGTTTATATGTTGAAATCATGAGTTTAAATCTGGGTTTAGTTGTGATTAATGGTGATTATGCGAAATTAGGATTTTTGATGATTGAGGAAAAAATATGTGTTCGGATTATAATTTTAAGGAATTGATGTTAAAAATATTTTGGGAATCATTAAATTACTAGTGAGTATAGTTTTAAATAGTTGGATTTGAGTTAGAAAGAGAGTTTGAGACATTTGGGTGATGAAAAGATCGAATATGCAGGGTTAGAACTGACAGGGACGAACTGTGGTTTTCTCGTTCGAATGACCTGAGTCGTTCGAACGAGAATTACAATGACTAATCTAACGAGAATTCAGAGTGTAATTTGGTCGAAGTTTCGTTCGAACGACCTCGTTCGAACGAGAAATCCAACAAGAATTCAGTGCTTTAACTCATTTAAAGTATCGTTAGAACGAGATTTACCCCATTTCTAATGAGATTTAAAAAAAATTAATCTTTTCCCGGACAAGTTAAAATCTTACGAGGTTAATTCAATTGAGAGAAAATGACCTACGCTATACACGATTGACTACATCGAATAGGCTTGGGGTGAGATGATTGTGTAGCTACAAAGGGAATAGGTTTGAATAAGAGGGCCTTATGGATTGTATACAATAAAGAGATTAATTGTACGAATAGAATAACGTGAGTATAAGAGATAATAATGCTACGTATAAATTCAGGGACTTGGGTTGCATGAATACCTAATGATTACTATAGGTTGTGTGTATGTACCTATTGATTGAATTACTGTGTGTATAACATATCTATGATTCTTTTTATCGGGTGGAGGTTGCGCGTTGAGGACAATCATATCTTGAAGAGCCTTCAGGGGGGATTTTGATTTGTATCTATAGAACATAGAACCTTGGTACGGGATATCAGTGAGAACGATAGTGTTGACGGTCATATGGGTGCATAGGTTTATGCATATCCTATGGGCTTGGAACTATGTTCGACTACAATATGTGTGTTTGTTTTGATGGTTCGAGAGAGATTGAACCTATAGTCCTTCATGCAATGAGTGACGAATTGGTACATGATAGAAGAGTATGATTTACACCAAGGGGGATTTAACCCAAGGGTGCTGAATTAGTATATATATATAGAGGTAAATATATGTATACCTCCTACTTATTCTACTGTGTGTGATTAGTATATATATAAATAATGATACATTAAAATATTCTTAGTGTGAAATAGGAATAGCTGTGAGAACAACGGTTACGTACGTAAATAACTATCCTTACACATGTGGTAATACGGGTAACGGGTGATACAGGTAAACGCATGTGATTATTGGTGTGATAACAGTTATCTTCGGACTAGTTAGGCTGGATAGCATAACTAGGATGGGTTAAATATACGCATTAGGTGTGCACATTAGATGAGAGGTGAGTATCTCAAGTGAGAGTACGAGGATCTAACATGTACACTATATGCACTTGCTAATTTTTTTTTATTGTTTTGTACGAGGATCTCACCCGTTTATTGCAAATCTCTTTTCTTTTGTCAATCTTTTTAGGTGCTCAGTCACAGGGACACTAAGGATAGGATTTCCATCCTTTCGATGAGTTGTAGCTGCTATTGAGGTTGCATGATCTGGTGGTATATAACTATATGATTTTCATTTCTCCATCTTGAGTTAGCTATTTTAGTTAGGGCATGTCGCCCATTTTTACTTTTCAGACAGTCAGAGATTTGTGGATCTTTTTATTTACTCCTTTAAGTTATTGGTTTATTTTGTTGGATTATTGTATTTGGGATTTAGGCTAAAAGTGTTTACTCCAGTCTCATTTATTACCTTAGTCATTTTATTTCATCTGAGATTTTTTTGAATGGTGTATGATTAGTAATTGGTTAATTTGATTTTTTGTTATTAAAAGATAAAATTTTGACATCAACCTTTTTAAATATTAGGTGGTTAGTGTTAATAATAAAGTTTTCATCAATGATGCATTATGAACCAACGGGATATTCTGAATTAATTTAATAAAGGACTGATCACCTGGTATTTAATTAGACGGGGTATCAGAGGTGGTATCGGAGCATCAGGTTCTAGAGTCCTATGATCTGCACGGCTTATTATGCTTCCAGTGTTGCTTTCTTTGATATAGAGCCCTATATTTAAGATTGTTGTATTCATTATTTGCGCATTTTACATATTCAGCTATTTGAGATATCTACTGTGGACTTATAAAGCTTCTCTATCATTTCAGATGCCTCTCAGACGTGCACAGCGAACTCCTAGGGTTGCCCAGCCCGAGCCCCAGCCAGCTCCAGACTAGGGCACGATGAATGCTATGGATGTTGCCGCTATCATTGTGCAGACGGTAAATGCATCTTTGGTCGTAGTAGGGAAGACCCCACCCCAGGAACCGGTGGTGGCCCCAGCACCAGCTCACACTTTTCTTTCTACTTGGGAGTGGGTCAGAGATGCCTTCCAGAAGGCACATCCTCCGGAGTTCGCAGGGAGTTTTGATGTTGTGGTAGTGAGCCAATGGAAGAAAGACATCTAACGACACTTGGGGATGTATGAGTGTATGGAAGTTCGGAGGCAGATACTATCTACATTTAAGCTAGTAGGAGCGGTACTGCAATGGTGGGAGTCTATTACCACTGCTGAGGAGAGAGATAGCATGACTAACCAGGACTTTTGGCTACGGTTCGACCGTAAATATTTCCCCTCCTCCATTCAGACTGAGTTGAGGTGGAAATTACTGGATATCACCTAGGAGGGGAAGACAGTTGTGGAGTATGAGGAAGAGTTTATGAGATTGATTAATATGGTACCAGATGAGGTTCCTACTGAGGGGAAGAAAATTCAGATGTTTATGGACGGCTTGACTTGGAGGATTTTTCATCACATTTTGGGTAATCTTTCATTGCGTACGTATATTGATGTACTTAACGTTTCCATACTATACTGCCAGGATCACCTCTTCCATCATAAGGGAAGGAAATAAGTGGGGGAGTCCAGCCAGTAGGGCAGGATAGGAGGTAATGGTGTTAGTGGGGCACAACCAGATCAGGGTCAGCAGAGACATGGCGAGAAGAGTTCCCACCAAGGGGATCCTGCTAAGAGGTTCAGATCAGGTGACTATAGGCAGGGATAGGGAGGTTTTAGATAAGGCCAACAGGGCCAGCCTGGCCAGCAGGGTCAGCAGCGCTTCCAATAGGGCCAAAGGAGGGGCGGTAACGACCATTAGGGCTGAGGGCAGCATGGGCAGAGGGGAGGATACTTTCCAGGGAGGTTATTTGGTTATGGCAACACTGGACACAAACGTCAGGATTATCCTCAGAAGGGAAGAGCCTCTCAGCAGCAAGGTGCTCGTCAGGAGCCCCAGTCACAAATATTTCCAACTGCTCTCCCAGTACCACCGCATGTACCAGTTTTGCCAATTATTCCAGAAGCTCTGATCCAGCATGGGCGACTGCAGTTTGGGCATGTCTATAATGTCCACTAGGCCACAGTTCCCCAGGCTCCACCCGTGGTTGAGGGTACATTTTCTATTTAGAGTACTTTGGGGTGGATATTATTTGACACGAGGGCTTCGCATAATTTCATTGCCACTAGTTTTGCATGCTCAATGGGGTTATTAGACACGACAGAGAACACAGTTACTAGTTTAGACTCTCCATTGGGCTATGGATCTTTGATATTCTTTATATGTTAGGGAGTGGGCATGGAGATTGGGAGGTTAATCCTACCGGTCGACATGCTTATCTTATATATGCACGAGTATGATGCTATTATAGGGATGGATTAGTTAGTTATGTATAGGGAGATGATTGGCTTCTATAGTCATAGTATTGTGTTTTCCATACCGCGACAGGAGATGTTTTTTGGTGGCGATGCCTCATCTTGAGGGAGGTTCGTCCACCCATTTATACTATATAAAGGAGGAGACCTCTAAGGACATGGTGATTCCACTTGATTCGATTTTGGTTGTTCGTGAGTTTGCTGATATATTTCAAGATATACAAGGGCTATCACCTAGAAGAGAGATAAAGTTTGTGATAGACTTGACGTCAGGCACTCGATCGATATCCTGTGCACCTTATCGTGTGAATCTGGTGGAGATGAGGGAGTTACGGGATCAGATTGAGAAGTTATTGGGATAGAGCTTTATCCGTAGGAGTACCTCTCCTTGGGTCACTCCCTCACTATTCGTAAAGAAGAGAGATGGATCATTACGGTACTACCGAGAGTTGAATAAGGTCACTATACAGAATAAATATCTGTTGCCCCAAATTGATGACCTATTCGACCAATTAAGGGGTGCTGCCTACTTCTCAAAGATATACTTGAGGTCGGGATACCATCAATTACGTATCAAAGAGGAGGACGTGTCTAAGATTACATTCTTGACGCTATATGGATCCTATGAGTTCTGGGTTATGACAGTTTGCCAAACCAACGCACTAGCCATATTTATGGACTTGATGAACAGTGTGGTCAGAGAGTTCTTAGATCAGTTTGTTATTTTCTTCATTGATGACATACTTATTTACTCTCGGACTGAGGAGGAGCATGCTGAGAAGTTGCGGCTGGTTTTGTAGACACTCCGTGAGCACGAGTTATTAGCGAAATATGAGAAGTGCGGCCGAGAGAAGTTTAGTTTTAGGGGCACATTGTTTCTGAAGAGGGGATATTCGTAGATTCGGGGAAGGTGTCAGTGGTGAGGGAGTGGGGACAACCCATGACACCGATAGAGATATGTAGTTTCTTAGGACTGGCAAGATACTATAGGCAATTTATTCTAGAATTCTCGAAGATAGCATGTCTGATGACAAATTTCACTCGCAAAGGGGTGCCATTTATTTAGGACGATTCCTGCCGGTTGGCTTTTGATGAGCTGAAGGACAAGATGACTTCAGAACCAGTTCTAGCACTACCTAGGCCGGGGGTGAAATACCTAGTTTACACTAATGCGTCCTTACTAGGACTTGGAGGTGTGCTTCAGCAGGAGGATAAGGCTATAGCTTATGCTTCCCACAATCTTAAGCCTCACGAGAGGAGTTACCCCACCCATGACTTGGAGTTAACGGAAATCGTGTTTTCACTTCGGGTATGGAGACATTATCTCTTGGGGTAAAAATGTCACCTATTCACAGATCACAAGTCACTACAGTACCTATTCACGCAGCGGGAGTTGAATATGCGTCAGCGGAGGTGGATTGAACTTTTAAAGGACTATCATTTCGACATCCATTACCACCCGAGGAAGGCTAACGTGATAGCAGACTCATTGAGCCGTAGGCCAGTTAGTGAGGTGGACGAGGTGTGGAAGGTGAAATAGAAGGAACTAGGACATCAGGATGTGGTCGCTCGTGTGACACCCCGACTAATTAAATACTGGGTAGCTACTCCTTTATTAAATTAATACAAAATGCCAAGTTGGTTCAGTTTGTAGCATCACTGTCAAAAATGTTTTTAACAACTACTAGCCACTTAATATTTAAAAAGGGAGTTGCCAATTTTAATTAAATCCAATTAACATACAATAAGTAAAGTATGAAATGCTAACATAACCACCACAACATAGTCACAATAGAATAACCATCAAATAATAATGAGTCCGAAAAAAAAACTCCTCACAACAATCCGAATACCGAAATAAATAAATACAAAGTCTGCAGCACTAAAGTTAATGACAACCCAAAGTCTGAAATAACTGAATAAGTAAGATGTCTATAAAAGGAATGGGCGACATGCCCAACAAATGATAAAAACTGATAATGGAGTCAAGATCAGAAATGGAGGCGTCTACTGTCAAGGTCCTGTAACTTCCACAGTAGCTACAACACGTCACCTGAATAAAACTCCTATGCATGGTGTCCTTGTGGCTGGGCACCTAAAAGGTTTTTACAAAAATAGATTTGAAATAAAACGGGTCAGAGCCCGATTGTGAAAATAATTTAAAAATTTGCAAGTGTTTAATATTATTAAACAGTGAATATAAAGTACATGATAGTGTATGCACTCACATGAGTTCCTCACCTCTCAACTAATTGTGCACTCCTATTGTACCCGCACTCATTCTAGTTGTTCCCATATCTAAACTAGTCCGGTACCAAAATCTAACGTTACTATACGAAATCCAATTCATTTCTCAACGTCTTTTATTTAACAGAGTGTTATAACTTGCTACACAGTTTCCCATGTTAGTACTACTAATTACTAGAGATCTTCCTTTTTCACTTTACAAACCGTTGCTATTATTATACTCACAATTATTCAAGATAATTCATTTCAATTAACAGTATATTATTCTCATCATAAATATACAATACTGACACCCTGAGACTAAGCTGCGGTGCGCACATACTCTGCTATCCAATCCTGGTACATCACGTACATAAGGACCACGTATTTCGAATCTCTCAGGAAACGTTTCATTAACAACAATCACAAACAATGGAGGCGAACATAGTTCACATCACATGGGTCACGCACATACCTACGCTCCCATGATCAACAGACTTATTAACTTCTCAATAAGTCCTTCTCTGACCTATGTCCTCGAGGTACCAATCTAAATCCCCCCCGTAGGCACACAATGATTAGATGGCCCTGATCGAACGCCGACCTTCCATGATAGCAAGTATGGTAGGTATGTTATACACAGATAACTACTTACTAAGCATTCACACATCTTAGATATCATAATATTTCATTAGTGGTATACATCTCGTTCTTATACCAACATTTAGTGTTTTACAACTCACAAGTCACCGGTTTATATGTAATTAAGTTATTAACTCTTCTCACGTCGTAATTAGGTACTCGCTTCCCAATCCACAATTGTCATCTGGTTTACTACATGATTCTAAGTTTCACTCTACCATGTACCCCAATCTCCCAAGTATACCCATTAGTTAATAAGGGAAGGTTATTCTACCATTTAAATAAGTCTACGGGATTCTAGAAATAAATTCAGGCCAAGAAGGCCATTCTGTCAACTCGTTAGAAGTCTCGTTCGAACGAGGTCGTTCGAACGCATTTTGTTTGAACGAATGGCTTCGAACGAAATGCCAACTCGTTAGAAGTCATACTGTCATCTCGTTAGAAGTTCGTTCGAACGACCTGGGCAGGTCTTCTAACGAGATGGCAGTTTCAGCCCAGAAATTTTCAAGTCCGATTTTCTCAATTCCTTTCTTCTCTAAATCCACCCTAAGACCATCCAAGTTATGTTCTAACGTTTTTAAACCATTTCTAATCATTCTAGATCATCCCTTAACATATTTTAGAGGTCAAATCTTACAAATCATCATGAAATTATTATAAATCTCCAAATATTTCCCCAAACCCTATGAACATGAACCCATATTTTTGTTATGCCCAATTACTCATCATAAATCCGTTTTTAAATCATCATAAATAACTCTACGAATATTAAATCAATCCATCATCATTCTACATGCAAATCCTAACCCAAATTCAAAGTTTCTCCATCAATTTCATGGGTTTTCTTCAAAGATTTCAATATAAGATAATTCCTACACTAAGCATGGAAGACATATTCAATGCATTAAAAATATCAAATCACTTGCCTTAGATTGTTCTTCAGAATTGATGTTGGTGAATGAAGGTTGATTCTCTCCTTTCCCTACAGATTTTCTCCCAAGGTTGAAGATGGCTTGGTTTTGGTTCTTGTAACTTCTCTCCAACTTCTCTCAAAACTCCCGTAGCCCACTCTCTAAACTTTTGTTGGTAATGGCCTTAGTGGGCCCTTTAAAATTATAAATATAAACTCCAATTTTCGTGGGTTTTAATTCCCTAATTTTTAAAACTACCAAAATACCCTTTTAAGTTGCCGGCATGGCACAAAATGCCCCGGGACCCAAACTAAACCTCCGGCTAGTGTTTTTTGACTATTTCGACCCTTACGGACTCATTGGAGCACTCAAAATGACCATTTGGTTGATAAAAATAAAATTCACCTTTTAATTCAAATAATTTCATACTTGGCGCGACTGACACGCGCGTCCCAACTAAATTTCCCAAATTGTCGTATTTCAGTCTCGCGACAATTTTAATATTTTTAATATTCATATATTACCATATGTACGCATCAAAATCAAATACCAACTCACATCTCGCTAGTATTTATATCCGAATTAATTTCTAATTAATTCTCATTTAATTTAATTAATCCCATAATTAAAAATCAATAAAAATACGGGGTATTACAGCTCGCTCATTCATGTCAGTAATGACAGTTACACCCGAGATCGTTACTAGGGTGATACAGGCTTAGGCAAAAAACATGTTCTATCAAGATCGGATTGTACAACTTCTAGCCGAGGGGGCAGAGTCGTATTCTACGAGCTCAGATGCGGGCTTATGCTTCAATGGAAAACTTGCGTTCTAGAGGGGGAGGAGTTATGACATGTAGTGATGGAGGAGTCACATGGATCACGATTTACGATACATCTCAAAGGGGGTAAGATGTACCAGGATATGAGGCGACAGTACTGGTGGAGTGAAATGAAGAAGGACATTGCAGAGTTTGTTTCGAAATGTGCCACATGTAACCTGGTAAAAATGGACCACCAGAGATCGCTAGGGCTCCTACAGCTGTTATGAATCCCTATGTGGAAATGGGAGAGCATTTCCATGGATTTCATCACAGGGCTACCTACATCATAGAGGGGTTACAATTCCATATGGGTGATTATGGATTGATTGAACAACGTAGCTCATTTTCTTCCAGTTTGGACCAATCATACTATGGGTCAGTACGTTCAGATCTTCATTGTAGAGGTAGTGAGACTCCACGGGGTGCACCTTGATATTGTGTCTGACCGGGACAAAATCATTGTGTCCCAATTTTGAGAAAGTTTCTAAGAGGCCATGGGTACGAAGTTACGATTGAGTTCGACCTATCACCCGCAGATGGATGGGTAGGCAAAGCGGACAAACCAGATGTAAGAGGATATGTTGCGAATGGGTATCCTTGATTTTGACGAGGGTTGGGAACAATACCTCTCACTGGTGGAGTTTGCTTATAATAACTCCTACCAGTTTATTATTGGCATGGCTCCATTCGAGGCGTTATATGGTGGGCCTTGTCGTTCTCCAGTGTGTTGGATAGAGGTGGAGGACAACAAGCTACTTGGGCCATAGGTGATTCAAGATACCTCGGTCACGGTTGAGATGATTCGAAGCCATATTCGGGTTACTCGGGATAGACAGAAGATCCACGCCGATGCCAAGAGGTTCTTTAGAGAGTTCAATGTGGGGGACCAGGTGTTGTTACGAGTATATACTATAAAGGGGTAATGTGGTTTGGAAATAAAGGGAAGTTGGTGCCGAGGTACGTAGGGCCATTCCCTATAATTGAGTGGATTGGGCCAGTAGCTTACAGACTTGGGTTACCGGAGCACTTGCATAGGGTTCATGACGTGTTCCATATTTCTTCACTGAAGATATATCTTCGGGATGACGTGGCCCACACTCATATTTCTTTAGATGAGATTGACCTACAGCCCGACAGTTCCTACGAGGAGGGCACAATTGCTATCCTAGACCGTAGCGAGAGAAAATTGAGATCAAAGGTAGTGCCTTCAGTACGTGTGCAGTGGAGGCATCATAATGTCAAGGAGTCTACCTGGGAGCGTGAGTACGCTTTTTCGAATTTTGGGACGAAATTTCGTTATTAAGGGGGAAGTATGCAATACCCCGTATTTTTGAAATATTTTATTTTAATTATGGGATTACTTAATTTAACTGAGAAGTTATTTATAATTAATCGGGATTTAAATAAATATTTACTAGCGTAATGAGAGTTAGTATTTATTGGTGATAATTATGTTTAATACTACTTAGTGAGTAAATCAATATATGATTATGAGAATATTAAAGTTGTTGTCAGGGAAAAATACCGCAGTTACAGTACACTTAGTTGGGACGCGTGTGTGAGACGTGTCAGAACTTAAATGAGGAATAATAATGTAATTTTATTTTTAGTTATTCGGATGGCTATTTTGAGTGCGCCAATATATTCGTAAGAGTTGAGATAGTCAGAAAATTCTACTCGCGTGTTTAGTTTGGAGTTCGGGGAAACTTTAGGCCAACCCGACACCCCGAAGGGGTATTTTTATCTTTTGAAAATTTAGGATTAATTAATGGACGAAAATTAGATTAATATATTATCCCTTACGTAGCAGCAACTAGGGTTATGTTCTGCAAAAATAGAGAGAGTCCAAGAGGAAGAAGGAGAAGAGGTTCCTAGGAGTTCCAAGGCAAAACCCAACCAACTTTCACCAAAAACATCACCGATGTGTAGATCGGGAAGAGGAGAACACGCCTATATACCTGTTTCATTCAATGAATCAGACCTTTGTGAAAAGGTAAGTGTTTATCTTGCTTAATTTTAGAGCATATAATGTCCATGTTAATTTAGTTGGTGATTTATTCACTCTATTATGGAATTTGGGACTGAAATTGGGCTTTAAACCGACGATTATGGCATAGGTTTTGCATGTAGATGAATAAAAATATATTAGGAATTAGAAATCTAAAGTTTATATGTTGAAATAATGAATTTAAATCTGGGTTTAGTTGTGATTAGTGGTGATTATGTGAAATTAGGGCATTTGATGATTGAGGAATAAATTTGAATTCGGATTATAATTTTAAGGATTTTATGTTAAACATATGTTAGGAATCATTCTACTACTAGTGGGTATAGTTTTAAATTGTGGGATTTGAGTTAGAAATAGAGTTTGAGACACTTGGGTGATGAAAAGATGGAAAAACACAGGGTTAGAACTGACAGGGACGAACTGCGATTTTCTCATTCGAAGGAGAATTCCAATGACCAGTATAACGAGAATTCAGAGTGTAATCCGTTCGAACTTTCGCTCGAACGACTTGGTTCGAATGACCTCGTTTGAACGAGAATTCCAACAAGAATTCAGTCCTTTAACTGGTTCGAAGTTTCGTTCAAACGACATTTTCCCCATTTCTAACGAGATTTCAGAAATTTTAATCTTTTCCCAGACAAGTTAAAATCTTACGAGGTAAATTCAACTTAGAGAAAATGACCTACCCTATGCGTGAGTGACTACATCGCATAGAATTATGGTGAGATGATTGTGTAGCTACAAAGGGAATAGGTTTGAATAAGAGGGCCTTATGGATTATATACGATAGAGAGATTAACCATACGGATAGAATAACATGAGTATTAGAGATAATAATGCTAAGTATAAATTCAGGGACTTGGGTTGCGTGAATACCTAATAATTACTATAGGTTGTGTGTATGTACCTATTGATTGATTTACTATGTATACAACATACCTACGCTACTTGCTATCGGGTGGAGGTTGCGCGTTGCGAACGATCATATCTCGAGGAGCCTTCGGGGGTATTTTGATTCGTATCACTAGAACATATAAACTTGGTACGGGCCATCAGTGAGAACGATAGCGTTGACGGTTATATGGGTACATAAGTATGTGCATATCCTATGGGCTTGGAACTATGTTCGCCTCCAATATGTGTGTTTGTTTTGATGGTTCGCGAGAGATTGAACCTATAGTCCTTCATGCAATGAGTGATGCACCGAGACATGATAACAGAGTGTGCTTTACACCAAGGGGGCCTTAACCCAAGGATGGTGAATTAGTATATATATAGAGAGATAAATATATATATACCTGTTACTTATTCTACTATGTGTGATTAGTAGATATGGAAATAATGATACTTTAAAATATTCTTAGTGAGAAATAAGAATACCTATGAGAATAACAGTTACGTATATGAATAACTATCCTTAAACGTGTGGTAATACGGGATACGGGTAAATCCATGTGATTATTGGTATGATAATAGTTATCTTCGGACTAGTTAGGCGGGGTAGCATAACTAGGATAGGTTAAATATACGCGTTAGGTGTGCACATTAGATGAGAGGTGAGTAACTCAAGGGAGAGTACTAGGATTTAACATGTACATTATATGTGCTATTGTTTTCATTTAAGCACTTGCTGATTTTTTAAATTGTATTCACTCGGGCTCTGACCCGTTTATTGCAAATATCTTTTCTTTTGTCAAATCTTTTTAGGTGCCGAGCCACAGGGACACCAAGGATAGGAGTTCCATCCATTTGAGGAGTTGTAGCTGTTGTGGAAGTTATATGATTTGATAGTGGACTCCTCTATGATTTTTATTCCTCCATCTTGTGTTAGCCATTTCAGTTAGTGCATGTCGCCCCTTTTTACTTTTCAGACAGTCAGAGATTTGTGGATCTATTTATTTACTCCTTTCAGTTATTGGTTTATTTTGTTGGATTATTGTATCTGGGATTTAGGTTGGAAATGTTTACTCCAGTCTTATTTATTACCTTAGTCATTTTATTTCATATGTGATTTGTTTGAATGGTGTATGATTAGCAATTGGTTAATTTGATTTCATGTTAATTAAAAGATAAAATTTTGACATCAACCTTTTTAAATATTAGGTGGCTAGTGTTAATAATAAAGTTTTCTTCAGTGATGCATATTCTGAACCAAGTGGATATTCTTAATTAATTTAATAAAGGACTGATCACTCGGTATTTAATTAAGTGGGGTGTCACATTTAAGAGAAACATTTTCATCGTGTAAAAGGAAATTCATTGAAAATTAAATCCTGTTTCACTTCTCTTTTAATGTTATGTAACACGTCATAAAACCCAGTCCATATATTATTAAGAAATAAGAAAAAAAATCATAAAATCATATCTCAATAAATATAGTTGAAAACCCGGAGTAAGAAAAATAACTATTGATCTTTTTTTTTTTCTCCTCCCATTTTTGGTCTCTTTCAAACTAAATAAATGTACATGAATTCTATTTATGCAAAAAATAGTAATCCTTATGACCTAAAAATAGTGGCAACTGAACGACCAAATGAGTAATTATTTTTAAAATCGTAATTAGTACTATATTAACCTTTGAGGTGCATTACATAAATAAAAGGTGTTAATTTATCTTTCTGGTGTATAATATGATTTTTGATCATTTGATATTTGTTAGCTATCAGAGCAGGAGTAGAATAACATATAATATATGAACCTAACTTATTAATAAAGTTTCTTACTATGGATGAGTATTATTACCTTGTGAAAGGTAAGAAAACAATTTTATTAAAAGTAGAAGAATAAATAAATCAATTGCGTTTATATGTTGATTATTAGATACATAAAATTTATGTTTTTTGTCCTTAAATAAGTAATCTAATGCTTAAGTAAACAAAAATCAGCAATAAAATATTTATCAATAAAAAGTGTAAAATAGAATTACAATGAACAAAAGTATTTATTAGTTAGAAGGCTTAACAACAAACATTTTTATAGGTGTAATATATAAATGGTTATTAAAATACTTGATTTAATTGGGAAAAAATCACCTTACAGGTTACCAGATCACCGTCAAGTATTTTAATAACCATTTAGATTCCAAGATATTCATCAATCCATATTAAACTTAAAACTAAAGTAATTATAAAAATATGTAACATAAGAAAAAAATAGCAACTGAAGGAATGATTAATATATAAATCTCATCTAGTGGGATTGAGGCTTATCAAAATGGGAGCCCATCATCATCTTGGCCAAATCAAAAACAGAAAACACGTCTTTCAGATTCTGTAAAAGCTATTCGGAGTTAATGTCTTTGGTGTTGAGGTCAATGAAACCATCTCCATAGGAATCAACCTCGTCGATCATGGTTAAAAGCTCCTCGTCGGTTGTCAGGTGACCTAGGCTGGCCATGATGGACCCCAACTCCGAACAATAGATCTTGCCATCACTGTTGGCATCAAATTTTTTAGAGTATTATATAGATTATGTATTGATCCATCGCAGGATTTAAAATGTATATAACATGAACACTCGTTTCCTACACGTGAACATGATTGCAAGATTTATATCATTTTCCTTAAAATTGTTGTGTAACTAAGGGTCTATGGTGAGCCCTAAAGCCCGGGTCATTGGTGAATATGAGAAAACCTTCATATGGTTTTGATATACACCTTTAAGGAAATCTACTAGTGAATTGTCTCAAATGGAATCTTAAGGAATGAACATAATTAAGGTTATTAGAAGCACTATAAATCTCAATTTTGACTCTCGATTTCTTTCTACCTACTTCTTATGTATTTATATATGAGTAAGTATGATGAATGCATAAAGTAGTCTTAATAGAGGGAATTATAAATACAATTAAAATTTGCTATTAAGCATAATTGGGGATAAACAATGACTAAGACAAAATTCTACCTCATTGTTACGCTTATTACTTTAATTCAATGGAGAAATTCTTTCCCAATGAACTAAATACACTTCTTTATATTTAACATGAACTTAAAATTATAAGAAATATATGAATGATATGTTGGTGAGAGTTCTATAATTTTCGGCTCTCCAAATGTCTCTTCGCTGTTTAGAAAATGCATCTTCGTGTAGAAACAAGTGGTGGTTCAATATTGAAGATAAACAACATTACTAATGTCTATTTGGTTTAACCGAATTAATCTAAGGTCATTGCTATAGACTAAAATAATCAAGCCACATGGACCAATAAAATAGTGACACGTGTCAATAGTCTCATTGAATCTTTAAATAGTGAATAGACACGGATGGCTCAGATATTCTGTGGTCGGACACCTAGCCGACCACCCATAAAGGTGAACAGTCAGTAATATGAATAGACATGCATGGGATATTTAACAGTCACCATTCACATGTACATGATCTTCAAGGAATGATGCTGAACATATCGAGGGGTTATTAAGAGATCCAAGAAATAATAAGGCAACTTACTGAAATGCTTCAAACCCGGTCGGCTTCCACCCAATTCTCTAAAAGATAGGCTCCACCTCCAGCTCCTAGAAATGAAAGAAGCAGGAGGAGATAAAATCTCCTTGCAAAGGTATGGATGATAAGAAAAGGGGGAGAGATAATGACTTTGAAGACGACCCAGACTTGTCGAAGAAACTCCAAAGGGCCGAGCTCGAGGTAAAAATGATATCTTTTGGTTACCATTTCATTACAGGAGGAGACGTTGGTGGCTGTGACAAAATAGATTAAAGAAAAGTCAACTTGAATGAAGTCAATGCATGTGCATACATTCGAAAAATCAATCTGTCTGATGATGTGGATGGTTGCCCACGAAAAGTGAACAAAGACAAGCTAGTGATAGGTTTTTCTAAGAACGATCTATCTGGAGTGCTCTATCCTTATGATGATCATTTCGTCGTCATTATGAGAGTACATAAAGCAAAGGTGGCTAGAGTTCTAGTAGACAATGTTAGCTCGACTGATGTCATGTTTTACAACTGCTTCCAATAATTGGGACTGCGCGATAGTAAATTGGAACCCTATTATAGACCCCTCATAGGCTTCTCGGGAGAAAAAGTGTATCATTTGGGTAATTTAAAGTTAGAAGTTCTTATCAGTACATGGCATGCAAGCCGAATTGAAATAATTCATTTATTCATCTTAGACAAGAACTTCCAATCAGCCTACAACATGATTCTTGATAGGGTTTGGCTTAAAAAAATTTAAAGTAGTATCATCTACGGTCCACCAATGCTTAAAGTTCTCCACTCATTATGGGGTCGACATTATCATGGAAAATCAAATTGAGGGCAGGTAATGCTATTACAAGTTAGACGACCAAGAGGAAGTAAAGAAACTCACCACTACGTACCAGATTGAGATCCTAGATCCTCGAGAAGAAGCTGATTTGGTTAAAGGACAATACGTAAAATTCACAAAAATGGCCATCATGGACGACAATTATCCAGAAAGGATTGCACAGATCGGTTCATCCCTCTATCGCATACTCAAATAAGAATTAATAAAATTCCTTATGTAGTGAAATAGTGTATTCGCTTAGTGTCATGAGGATATGCCAGGGATTAACTAGTAATTTATATGCCACAAAATGATTATCGCCAAGGAAGCCAAGACGATCAAATAAAATCGAAGTGTGTTTAGCCCCGAAAAGAACATGGCTATCCAGGAAGAGGCAGACAAATTACAGAAAATAAAGGTTCATTGAAGATGTCAAATACCTTAATTAGTTAGCCAACGTGGTTATGGTAAAGAATAAGAATAATAAATAGCGCATGTGTGTTGATTTTATGGATTTTAACAGAGCATATCCAAAGGATCATTTCCCTTTGCTTAGAATTGTCAATTGGTTGATGCCATAGCTGGGCATGAGTTGCTCAATTTCATGGATGCTTACTCAAGGTATAACTAAATCTAGATGAAGCTAGAGGACAAGAAGAAAACCTCATTCATCACCAGCCAAGGTACTTACTGCTATAATGTTATTCCTTTTTGGATTAAAAAAAATGTTGAAGCAACATACTAAAGGTTGGTGAACAAAGTTTTTGAAGAAAAAATTGGCAAAAACAGTGATTTATATGTGGACGACATGCTCACCAAGAGAAAGAGAGCCTTTGTCTATATTGTGGACCTAGGACACAAGTTTGATTAATTAGAGAAGTATCAGATGAAACTTAATCCCATTAAATGCGTGTTCGTCGACGTGTAAGAAGGAATGTTCCTAGGGTTCATAGTAAACCAAAGAGGTATTGAGTCCAATCCAGACAAGATTAGGGTACTGATTGACATGCAATCTCCCTAAACTAAGAAGTACGTACATAAGTTAACTATAAGAGTAGTCGCACTTAATAAGTTTGTCTTCTGAGCTACAAACATATGTTTACCATTCTTCAAAGTATTGTGAAAAGCATTGGAGTGGAATGAGGAATGCGAGATTGTTTTCATAGAATTAAATAAATACCTATGATAACCTCCATTGCCTTCCCAATCACTTATAGGAGAAATATTATGTATATACCTTATCGCCTCTGAGACAACAGTCAGCTCAGTGCTTATCTGGATAGAAAATGGGATACAAAAACCATTCTATCATAACAGTTGAAATTTGTTATCCACGCCTGGAAAAGATTACTTTGGCCCTCATCAAAGCTTCGAGGAGAATGAAACCATATTTCCAAGCACACTCTATTATGGTCTACACAGACTTATGATTGAGACAAGCCATTCACAGGTCGAAAAAGTTGAGGTGATTAATAGCATGGGCAGTGGAATTAAAATTGTACGACATAAACTATGAACCTGGGATGGAAGTAAAAGGCAAAGAAATAGCAGATTTGATAGTTTAATTCACTTATGAAGAAAATTCCACCAACTAGACTTTGACAAAACAAAAACCAGTGACAGAACCAACCGAGCAGACTTTTTTGGAAGAGAGCTCAGTAAAAAATCCTCCTAAGAAAGCTTCTCTAGAAGATAGCTCCATAGAGGATAGATAAGAAACGTCTACTACACGAGAAGATGCCAAATGGAACCTAGAACAAAGTCAGAAGATGTTCAAGTATGGGTCCTAAGCGAAGGGGACTTCGATGAAGAATTGTCAATATTGAAAATGGATTTAGATGGATCTTCATGTGTCACCAGTAGCGGTGTTGGATTGATAATAAATACTCTTGATGATATAGATGTGGAATACACGCTAATGTTTCAATTCCAAGCTTCAAACAATGAATAAAAATATGAAGCTTTGATCGTAGGCTTTAAGTTGGTGTTGTCTTTGGGTGCCGAGCAGTTGATGGTGCACAGTGATTCCCAGTTGATCGTTAATCAAATGCTGGGAATATATGGAGTCAGAGGAAAGTTGGTGACAAGATATCTTGGCAAAGCTCAAAATATCATATCCAAGTTCCTTGCAATTAGAATGGTCAGCATTCCAAGGATTGAAAATGACCGAAATGATGCACTTTCCCGACTAGCTTCGACAACCAGGACCGAGCTAAGGAGGACCATTCCTGTAGACATTCTAACAAATAGGATCATCGACGAAGAAAATGTTAATTTGATCGCAATAGATTTGGGCCCTTCATGGATGGATCCCATCAAGAGATATATTGAAAAAGAACCTTGCATGATGACCCAAAGGAAGCTAGAAAACTAAATTACAAAGCAACTAGTTGCATTATTTGGGGGGGGGGGGGGGGGGGTATACAAGAGAGGATTTTGAGAATGCACGTGATCTAATGGGCCAATTTACATAATTAAATTCCCCAATATATAAATCCAATTTTTATCGAATTTTAATCTTTAATTAATTAGGGTGTGCATATGAGTTGTGTCCAAAAACAGATTTGCAATTTTCAACCCAGCCATGTAAAAACAATATGAGGAAAAATCCCTATGACGGGCAAAACCTTTTCATTCAGCACTATTGAGAGTTTGACTTACAAGACACTTAGGTACACTAAGTTAAATGCGCAGACTCTTCAAAACTTCAACAGATACGACTTAGCTCCAGAGACATCCACAGGTAGCGGTCTACCCTCGGTATCCATCGATCAATATTGTCTTCTTTTTTCGCAGTGAAACCATGTTTCACAAATCAGCAGTAGAGAAAAGTCTCTATAAGTGTATTTCAGCAATAATCCTTCTTATAAATTGGTAAACATGATCTTGAATAATTCCAGGGGTATTGGAATATGATATGAGGTATTTGATCACAAAAGGAGAACTTAAAAAGTGTTTTTGGCTTTCAAAAATAGTTCCTCCAGTATCTGATCCCGTTCAGCCTTTTTATATGAAGGTTTATTTAAAAGGATAAACACATAAGAGATGGGATAGATAATCTTTAAAAAATAAAAATTCGCCCGATCTTTCGAATGAGATGGGATGTCGTTCAAATGATACCCTGTAACTCGTTAGAAAGACATCAACAAGATCTTCGAACAACATTCCAAAGAACGAAGGAAAATGCCTTTTTTGAATCTCGTTCGAACAACTTCGAATGATCTTCATATACACCGTTCCACAGATAATCAGCTTCGTTCGAACGAAGCATCATTTTTCTGGAAATTTTTCTTATAAAAAATTTAAGTTCCTTTATGTAAAAATAGCCTCATAAAAGATAACTAAACCCCCAAAAATTATTAAAAAAAAACTTTTACCAATCACAATCACATACTTTTTCCATGGCTCTTCCAATCTTTAACGGTCTTAATAAAGTCTTCGAGTACCGAGAAGTTGTGACGGTGATGTATTTGTGTAACGGGATACGCCAAACCAAATTAAATAAAAACATAAGCAATCATAAATTTTTCTCTTACAAATCTCCCTATTTGGCTATTCCGGTACAAAACAAAAACCTAAGCTGAATTGAATCCTCATAACTCAATACAATAACTACCCTCCAAAATTATAAAAAATGGAACGTAATTTTTGCAGGTCTTCGAATGAAATGGATCTTCCCATTAGCTAACTTTTTCTTCAAGTTGTGTGGGTTCAAATGATCATCATCCAAATGGAACGTCCTACACACATGAGACAAATAAAATACCATGATGCATACGAGTTTAATAAAAACTCCCCATTAATTTGTTCTCCCCCTTTTTGTCCGTTTGTCTATAATAGACAAAGAAATCGAAACTAATCATGAAATATAGGCATCACATGAAGAAGTTAGCTATCATCACAAGAATATTCAGGTATGCACAAGTAATGTTAATCTCAAAAGGCATATATCAACCAACTATTTTTGAAAATTTTCATTTCTTGAAGTAAAACATATAAAGCGTAAAAATTCAACACACCATGAATTAATACTAAAATATATGAATCATGAATGCAAAATGTAGGGGTGTGAACATTTTTCATAGGTAAATTAGCAGAGACAGTCATAACACATGTTCACAAAGTTTTGAGATACTTATAATGAAAGATCTCAAAGTCTACCCTAGATTTAAAAATGGTGAACTCAATTAATATTGACTCAACTTAATCAACATGTCATGCACATAAATGATTCTCACACCAATGATACCAAATTATGCAATGTTTTTCGAGAATTTTTTGTTGTGCAAACCCATTGATCTTTTACTTTAACTCCCTTAAAATATCACATAACTAAGAATACTCTCAATTATTTTTGAAGAAATTAATGCTCATATGTAGAGAAGCATCAATGATTTCAAAATTGGCTTGGCACTTTTGTTTTTATGTGTCTTTAATCTTTTAGGCTTTTTATGCAAATGGTGACTTTTAACGCAAAGAACTTTGATCTTTCGTAGAAACTTTTCATTGCTTAACATATTACAATATTTTTCAAAAAACTAACTTAAATTCGGGTAATGGTTCTTACATGCACAAATTTTATCTCGTTTTAATATTTTGTTCATTTTAAAGAAAAATTGAGATGAGAACACTGTGTTCGATAAGTGACCACTAAGTGTTATGTTCAAACAAGTTCGTGCACGTGTGCAATAAAGGAGACATGGAGTCAAACATGTAGTAAGTAATCATCAAAGATCAACATAATGACTCCACACATTATTAAGCACACAATAGAAACGACATCATGTCTCAAAACACTACGAAAATTTCACGTGAAAAATGGAATGAATGGGTTTTTTTTCAAAATTTTATCAAAATAAAATATTTTTGTCTTTTTTAATTTTTTTTTTAAAACACCAAAATCTTTTTGTATTTTATAAAAAATATATAACAAACAGAAAACATATAAATACAATGATGAAACACTCTAGCAAGAGGGATATAATATATGACAAAGATAATCACCTATACTAGAAACAAGTCTCAACCTCAATCATTAGGCCTGGAGGAATTCTCAAAAGGAGAAGACATCCTATGAAATTCCTCCATGAAATTTTGTGAAGTCTTGACTAAATACTCTACTTGTTCTCGAAAACTCTCAAAATCTCTATAGTGATTTGAGGGATCATGTGGAGTAATACATGTGGGAGTGCATGCAAGAAAATGTATAGGAACTCGTGTGGGAGCATAACGGGGAACATGCATGTGAGAAACTCTCCCTAGCTTAAAATCGAACTCTCTAACGTGACCTATTTATTTGTAAAAGGTATAAACATAAATGGGCTTGGGTCCACCTTTCTTAAAACTTCTAGGACGAGCTCTCCTAGGTAGGGTAGGTCTCCTATGTGTGTTAGGTTGAGGGCCATAAGGATCCATCACAAACTCGAGAATCAGCTAGAGTTCGGATTTGGAAGTGGATGCATCGTCATAACCTATTTCTTGCCTCTTAACGTTACCTAATGCTAGACCAAGGATCATATTTCCAACCTCCTTAGATGTGTCCTCTAAAGTTACCTTGACCTACCGAACGTGTTCGATATCAATATCAAGTTAGGATACTCGAGTTGGTAAAAAACCTTTTACTAATCATGATCACGTACTTCTTCCATGAATTCGAGATGACCAAATATTTTGATATTTAATGGTCTTCAACAAAATCTTCGAGTACCGAGAAGTTGTGACGGTGACGTCTTTGTGTAACGGGATATGCCAAACCAAATAAAATAAAAATACGAGCAATTATAAATTTTTCTCTTACAGATTCACTATCTCATTGCTCAGGTGTGTTCAACCATTAGACTTTCAAGACCTGATTAAGGAGGTACACGAAGGATCATGCGAAACTCATTTAGTGGACGATCATGGGTCTGACAAGTGGCCATGTAGGCATATTACTAGGGAACTATGAAGGCATATTGTGTTGCATGTGTTAGGCGATGCGATAAATGCCACAAGTTCGCCACCATCCACAGGTATTCTGGAGATGCAATTACATCTATAACATCTCCATGGATTTTTACTATATGGGGAATTGATTTGGTCGGACCTCTGTCGAAGATAAGAGGGAGGTTTAATATTTGGTTGTTATTATATATTACTTCACTAAGTGGGTGGAGGTTGAACCCCTTATCGAGATGCCCTATGAGAGAGTCTTCTAATTCACATAGAAGAATATCATATGTCTCTATGGCATGCCATATACTTTTATCACGGACATAGGACTAAATTTGATAATTAGGAGTTTAAAATCCAAAAATTTCACTCTGCACCTGGGCATCCTCAATGCAACATTTAAATTAAGATAACCAATAAAATATTGCTTGATAGCATGAAGAAAAGGCTAGATTATGGCAAAGGGAACTGGATTAACGAGTTACAAATTATCTTTGGACCTATAGAACAATGTTAAGGATAACTACCGATGAAACTCCTTATATGTTGGCATTTGGGACAGAAGCTATGGTTCCTATAGAAATTGGTTTTCCTTATCATAGAGTACTCAACTTCAACTCTCCTATAGGTAACCTTATGAGAAGACTGTATTTAAACTTAATTAAAGAGGTAAGAGAAAATGAAAAGTGTGGCTTCCTATAAACAAAGTACTACCAGATTTTATAACTGAAGAGTGAAGCTGAGCAACTTAAAAGAGGCAGATTATATTTTAAAGAAAGTACTCCAGAATTGAAACAAGTTGGATGCAAACTGGCACGCTCATTATTATAATTCAATAGTCATTCGACTAGGTACTTATCGCCTTGGAACACTAGAAGGAAAGTAGTCCAAGAACCCTTGGAATGCCAAACACTTGAGAAAGTATTACCAGTAACTATGAGTTGACGCTTTTGATAATTATGTAACATGTATCTTTCAATATTAATGAAAAACTATAAGTTTATCAGTAATTACTTTATTTTTTTTTTGTTTTTTAGGAATGGGAGATATCACAAATCTCAAAATAGACAAATAGACAAAGAATTTAAAGGATAAAATTATTCAAAATCTTGTAACTAATAAGATCAATCCTACCTAAAACTTCATCTTTGACAAGCCACGAATAAGAATTTTCCAATCTTAAAACTTCTTGAATAACTTCTTAAAGTTAAGAACAAGAGTTTTTACTAGACCAAATTAAGGAAAAATCCTATAATATTTGGTCGCCAATGGTAACTAACATAAACACTTTGTTAAGACGAACAAGATAAATTTGAACAACTGTTAGTATGTTAGTATAACCTAAGGCTAGACAACTTAGGTTCATCTAAATCAGTAACCAAATAAGCAGATTAGTTAGCCAAAGGTTGGCCGACCACATAATCTAACCTTTAAGCTACTGGTGGGCCACAATCATACAAAGGAACATCAACAATAATTCAGACTTTATTCATGAGAAAAATATATTACATTATTGAAGACCGTTGGTCATCATTTCCTTATATTATAAAAATCAGTACAAAATCAACATAGAAGTTTTTCGATTTTCTGGGCATTTCCTCAAGGATTTCTCCATGCCTTTAGGAGGGACATCAAAAGTCGAAGGAAGAACAATATATCATAACACCCTAATCATATTCTGCCTACTAGAGCTAGGGGTGTTTAATATTCGGTCCAGTTTGATTTTGAGGTACTTTTAGGTCAAGACCGAAACAGAATAGTTGATCTCGATCTTATTCAGTTTTTAAGCGGTCCGGGTTTGGTCTCGATCCTATTCGGTCCATAAATAAAGCAACAAAATACTAACACAAAATTATTAAAATCTCATCAAGAGCAATATGAGCAAAAATAGAAAAATATGAACAAAAACATAGAAAAAAATAATTGTACATGTGGTTGTATGTGGTTCAGTAATATCATCAAAAGCTCCCTCGAGTCTAAGCCCCTCCATTATTATAATATGAAATTCTGAAACAAGGTGAAAAAAATATTACACAAAGAAATAATCTAAAATAAGACACTTGAATATTTGTTAAAAAGAAACTCAAACTCTGAAATGTTTAAAAAAAGAAACAAGGGAAAATCATAAAGATCAGAAAATTCACCAAAGACAAATTTTTTGGAGCTTTACAATGTATGATATTGAAACTATATATTGGATCTTTGAGTTTTGAACAAACATTTGAGCTTTGAGTGTTTGACAAACATTGGAGCTTTGAATGTTGGAGCTTTACGATCGGCGGGTGTGGTGTTTAGGCTAGAAATAAATAGATAGATAGATAGATAGATAAAGAGAGAGCGCGAAGAGAGAGATGAGATGAGATGAAGAGATGAGCTTGTAACACCCCAAGACTTTTGGAACAGTAATTAATTTATTTAGGGAGAAATAATAATATTTTATTAGAGAAATAATTAAATTGGCAATTGAGGTCGAGAATTGAAGTTGTTAGAAAGTGTGTTGAATGTTGATTCTGAGGGTACCATAGTGTCCGGAAGGGTCGAGAAAGTCGAAATGACTGTACTTGGGGTCTATTTGGGTTCCGAAATAAGTTAGGACCGTTTGGCTCGAATTAAAATTACCGAGTCATTTCAAGTGTGTATTATCATTTAAAGATGTGTATCTTGGGAGATTAGGCTAAATTAGCCTACGGGAGAAATAATTCTCCAAAGAGAGAAATAGAAAGAAAGAGAAGAAGAAAGAAGAAGAAAAGGAAGGAGAAAAAGAGGGAGAAAGAGGATTTCCGGGAAAATACGCGATCTCAAGGCGGATTCAGACCCTATGAACCCGAGGCAAGTGATTAAACTTGCTAAATAATTGTTGTGTATTAATTATTGCATGATTTGTGGATTGAATTTTGGGTTTTAGGTTTAAATTGTTAAAACCTAACTTTTGGGAAAAACCTTAGATTTGTAGTGTTTATAATGGATTTAAGGGTAGAAATTAGTTTATATGTGTTCTTGGATAAACATTAATGTTATATTTGTGATTGGGATGGACCAAAATGGTTGGAAGATGAGATAAATGATTTTTGGGAAATTTGGGTTTTGTGTAAAATAAGCCATTTCGTAGCTTGTTGCACTTGCAGAATCGATTCGGTATGTAGCAGACTCCCAGGTCCTTTGGACCGAATCGATTCTCTTTTGGGAGCCGAATCGATTCGGATGGGCCGAATCGATTCGGAAACAGGGGAATTTTTTTGAGATGTTTTCTAAGGAGAATTTCATCACGTTTTGTTCGAGGTTATCGATTTGGGGCCTCTATATGAGACATTTGGAGTATGTTTTGGAGACTTTTAGAGGGTTTCCATCGTACGAAATTATGGGAGTCATATTAATTAAAGTTGAGAATTACCGATTAGAGATTTTGGTATATTCTAAGTGGGGAAGCCCACCTTCATTTGGAGATTCGACTTGGGGATGATAATTACAATTATATGAATAAATGAGACAAATTTAGAGATATTGGATCTTAGGATCAAAACCCCAAATGGGATAATTTCAAAGGTTCATAAAATGAATTGAACCATATTATGGATGAACAATTATAAATGTAAATTGAGGTGTATTAGGATAAAGATTATCCTTAACTTAAAAGAATTGAGAGACAATTCATTATTAGAAGCGACATGTGAGCTTCAAGCGAGAATTAGTATAGCACATACTAAGTGGGGAAAAATGTGTGAGTATTGACGGTTAGTGTATCAAAAGAGAGGGATATACTAAATAATGATATTAATCTATTTCGCCTAAGGGCAAATAATTGAAATAAATATGTTGTTGCAGGTATACCTTATATAATGGTATATCTTTATTATGTGGGATGTATGTATACCTTATATGATGGTGTATATACATGTTAAGCATACCCCCTCATTGCTATCATTGGGAAGTTTCGTGCGTAGAGGGTGAGCATTCTGACTAGAAAAGCAGGATGTGGATATTCCCTAGGTCATAGTCGTCCTTTGTGGTCAGCAAATGACATATATATATATATATATATATATATATATATATATATATATATATATATATATATATATATTTATTTATTTATTTATTTTGGGGGTGAGAGTTCGTGGGTATGTGTCTCTCTCACTTGCTGGTTAGGAACTATGACCGCTTCCTGGACGTTGTGTGCGTGAGTAGATCACGAGGTGGGTGTCGTTGAACCCCACCAGGTGGCCCCAGTTTGTTAGGTATATGGGAAACTGGAAGATGATAGCATGTGAGCCTGCGTCCTTCGAGTTATAGCTCAGTTGGATGGTTATTATTGCTTGTGTTTGTACTTGGGTATCAAGGGCATAATGGACTTCAACGACCTACATTGCCAGGATTAGTGTATCGGGGGGGGGGGGGTTCTTTGTTTGGATTTCGCCTCGACGAGACGTCCCACACACGAACCGCAGTGTAATGTTGGAACTTGGGGATAAGTTTAGTCCTTAATGCTCATAATTATCTATATATATATCACCTATCCCGACGATCGACAGTGCCAGGAGTAGTGTAACGGGGGGGTTCCTTGTTTGGATTTCACTTCGGCGAGATGTCCCACGCATGAAAAGCCGTGTACTGTTGAGAATTGGGAATATTAAATAATTAAAATTGGATGATAATCATTTGGGTTACATGCATCTTGCATTGAGGGCATAATGAGCCCTGAGGATCGATACGGTCAGGAGTAGTGTCACGGGGGGGTTCCTTGTTTGGATTTCTCTTCTGCGAGACGTCCAACGCACAAAACGCAGCACCGTGTTAAGAATCGGGAGGAGTTTAGTCCTTAACTCTTGATGCTAATAACTCATATAATAATTATATATGGTTTCGTGCCTAATAAGGGCATCTCTAGAATATAAATTCTAGTAAATGAGATTGTTGATGTATTGTGATGATGTGGACATGATTGGATCATGTAACTTTATATGTTCAACAAATGAACATTATAAAGATAACTATAACGATTATATTAAAGTTAATATTTATAACTTTTAATTATGGAAACAAATGTATTGGGAGATAGGTTAGATGATTTCACTTAAATACTTCTTTTGGGTTTAAGTTAGAATCCTCTTACCTAAATTACATTCGGATATCCATTTGGAGATCACGTGCATACGCTTAGTGCGCGCTTTAGATGAGAGGTGAGTTGAATTATTATGGAGAGTTCGATTCCAGCTAAATCATGTAATAATGCATTTATAATTATTATGCATTTTAATACACTTGCTATAAAATATTTTTCAAACTCGGGCTCTGACCCGTTTATATTTTCTCCTCAATGTATATATATTGTATTACTTCAGGTGTTCCTCCGTAAGGACGCCTTTGATGTTCCTCCATTCAGGATTCGTGGAGCTGTGGCAGTAGCGGACTGTTGTGGCACTTTGTTTTAGTCGATTCCTATCTTTGTATATCTAGATTAGGATTCAGTTGTATATGGAGTTAGTATTCAAGTGTTGTAGATTAACACTTTCTTATTTCATTTTCTCATAGTATCGTATTGTCTGTTACCCGACAGCATGTTCGGGTATTTCATTGTTGAGACTTTGTTGTACATTGTATTGTACTCTTGTATATATCTTTAAAGTTTGCACATTTCACTCATCATAGTTAGATGTATATTGTTGGTTGTGATTGCACTATTGGTTTTGTTGTTGTTGTTAAATAAATTTTTGACAATTCGCCTTTTATGATTATGGGTAGTTAGCCTTATATTATAGTGTTGTATGTTGATGTTGAGACTGTACCATCTGAGATACCTGATTTATGTAGTATAGGGCTGGCCACCCGTTATTATTTAGGGCGGGTTGTCAGAGATGGTATCAGAGCATCAGGTTCTAGTGTCTTTAGTATCTGTGTGCGTTACTACGATCTTTCGTAAGCGTTTTTGACATAGAGCCTTAGTGCTAGGACGGTTACATTCATACGTCCATATCTTTCTGTAAATCGAAAATATTTGAAAGGCGTTATGATACAATTATTCTTGTTTCAGATGCCACCGAAGGGAGGTCATTCAGGCAGGACAAACGAAGGGTCTGACAAAGTGCAACCCCAAATCCATCAAAGGAACATGACTACGGATGATGTTGCCAATATTGTGGCACAAGCAGTAACTGCTGCCGTTTCTACGATGGCTCAACAATCTGCCGCTCAAGCAGCCCCACCCCATTTAGGATTGTCTTTATGGGAGAGAGTGAAGGAAGATTTTAGTAAGGGGCATCCTCCCGAGTTTACAGGGGGGAGTTGATGTAATGGCTGCAAGTAAATGGAAGAATAGTATGCAGAGGCATCTTCGTATGGTTGAGTGTAGTGAGGTGCAGAAATAATTTTTAGTCACCTTTAAGTTATCGGGTGCATCTCTTAATTGGTGGGAGTCTGTTACCACATCTGAACAGAGAGATACTTTACCTATAACAACATTTTGGGAGCTTTTTGATCGAAGGTATTTTTCTTCCCCTACTCAGGATATGGAGATTTTTCAAGGAAATAAGACGGTGGCAGAATATGAAGAAGATTTTTCTCTATGGGCGAGATTAGTACCTAATGAGGTAAATGCGAAAGAGAAACGTATATCGAAGTTTGTTCGAGGTTTAGATTGGAAAATCCAATAAAATTTGTTAGAGAGTACTAAGTTAACAACTTTTATCGAGGTAGTAAACGCGGCACTATTAAAGTGTCAAGAATATCGTTTTCGTTCGCAAGAGAGTAAGAACTTTGGAGATTCGAGTTCGTCAAGTAAGTTTGGCACAGAGAGTTCCAGTTATACGAGTGGGCAGAAAGGATTTGTGGGTAAGTGTTTCTTTTGTAAAGAAATAGGTCATAAAAAGATAAATTGTCCTAAAAGAGGTAAAGGACCGCAATTTGATGAAATTTTGGAAGTGCAACCCCTACAGCAGATTGGAGGTCGTTTTAGACCGAGGGACTTTGTTTGGGAGCCCATTGATGAGAATGGGCAATCGGACTAGAGATGGGTAAGGTAAGTTAATTTTCCTTTATAAATAGGATAATTACTAAAACGAGTTTTGGGAATATTGTATTGGGAGATAGGTTAGATGATTTCACTTAAATACTTCTTTTGGGTTTAAGTTAGAATCCTCTTACCTAAATTAGAATCGGACATCCATTTGGAGATCACGTGCATACGCTTAGTGCGCGCTTTAGATGAGAGGTGAGTTGAATTATTATGGAGAGTTCGATTCCAGCTAAATCATGTAATAATGCATTTATAATTATTATGCATTTTAATACACTTGCTATAAAATGTTTTTCAAACTCAGGCTCTGAGCCGTTTATATTTTCTCCTCCATGTATATATATTGTATTACTTCAGGTGTTCCTCCGCAAGGACGCCTTTGATGTTCCTCCATTCAGGATTCGTGGAGCTGTGGCAGTAGCGGACCGTTGCGGCACTTTGTTTTAGTCGATTCCTATCTTTGTATATCTAGATTAGGATTCAGTTGTATATGGAGTTAGTATTCAAGTGTTGTAGATTAACACTTTCTTATTTCATTTTCTCAGAGTATTGTATTGTCTGTTACCCGACAGCATGTTCGGGTATTTCATTGTTGAGACTTTGTTGTACATTGTATTGTACTCTTGTATATATCTTTAGAGTTTGCACATTTCACTCATCATAGGTAGATGTATATTGTTGGTTGTGATTGCACTATTGGTTTTGTTGTTGTTGTTAAATAAAAAGTTTTAAATTTTTGACAATTCGCTTTTTATGATTATGGGTAGTTAGCCTTATATTATAGTGTTGTATGTTGATGTTGAGACTGTACCATCTGAGATACCTGATTTATATAGTATAGGGATGGCCACCCATTATTATTTAGAGCGGGTTGTCACAGAGCTATCCTGGTGGGTGTGGTGTTTAGACCAGAGTGCATGACATGGTGGTGGTGTTTAGGTCGAAGAGAGAGAGATGGAGAGAGATAGAGGAGAGGAAAGGAGATGAAGAAGATATGGTGAGGCATAACATGACCAGGAGGGAGGACAACTGTTGAGTTACTTAGTGCCATAACAGGAGAAGGAAGAAAAAGTGGTGTTTATTTTATGGTTATGTCACACCCTGGTTTCTCGGGGGAGAATGTTATTTTAAGATAATTGTAAGGACACAAATTTCCAATTGAGTCCATACATAGTTTTGGCTCAATTCCGGACAAAAACATTTATTCATAGGATAGTATTTATTGTAATATTCTCAAGCCTATGAAGTGTATGTTGAAGACGTAGCGGCAAAGAATTTAAAGCTTCATCAAAATGCCGGTTTGCGTGCCTCGTTTCTACGTCATCAACTAAGGTTCCATGCTCCCAAGGTATGAATGTAATTATATTTATATAGGAGCTTGGAACAAATTGTATTGGGTGTTAGGTGTAATAAAAACTGCATTTTATTTTCAGAAAGAATCAAATAGAACTTTAATATAAGTATACAAAAGTTTCTGGGCCAAAATCGAATTTTACAAACTTTCTGGTCGTTCGTTAGAAATGTCGTTCGAACGAGTTTTTTCGTTCGAACCAGATTTCGTTCGAACGAGTTTTGTCGTTCGAACCAGTTTCGTTCGAACGAGTTTTGCCAACGACCCTAACTGGTCAGTCGTTCGATATGTCGTTCGAACGAATGTTCGTTCGAACGAGGTATCTAACGAACTTCTAACGAGCCCAGGCTGGTCGCTCGTTAGAAGTCTCGTTCGAATGAGAATCAAGTTCGTTCGAACGAGATTCCAGCGGGAACAGTTATTTGGCAGTTTTTTGCAGTTTTTCCCCACTTCTCCACTTGGTTTTCAACCAACTTTTTTCATACATTATTATGTGCGGGAAACACATTTTCCAAGACAACTTTTCCAACATTGTTTATCTCCTAGAGAGAGTTTGAGATCAAAATTAGTTTAGGAAAATGTTCAAGTTTTGAGTGTTCATTTTTAATGAGAAATTCATACACACTCTAGTTTACACCCAATAATTGTTTATCCAAGTTTCTATATTTATATCAATTGCTTGGAGTTTTTGGCACCGGTTTTCTCTACCGAATTCAAGAGACGTTTCGGGTTTGCTTCTACACCCCATCACAAAGAAGACCTTTGTTGAGATTCTACCCACACGGAGAAAGGCTCCATGCTTGGGTGACGGTGACCATATAAAGTCCCATCGGTGGATTCCGAGACCGCGGTGGTGTTCCGAGGTTGTTCGCTAGGAAGAGGTTTCTACAAGGAGGTGCATCGAGGCTTGAGAGGGTTCGAGTCGAGTGTTGTAAGTCTCTTGTCTTGTAATTGTAATTTCGTATCTAGTGGACTTGTGGCTAGGGCCGTCCGAGGTTGTTTCCCGTCTTGGGTTTTTCCTCGTACATCTCGGCGTAGTGTGATATTATTTATTTTATCTTGCTCATAATTTAGAACGCATGCTTAGATTTAATTCAAGATAAAACTCAGTTTAATTATCACACTATATTTAATTTGGGACTAAATTAAATATTGGGTAAATTTGGTTTATTCAAGTCATTTGCTAAAATTGGTTTCGCCTAACTTTGGATAATTGTTAATTATGACTTAGGCAAATTCTTAGGACTTGGATTATGTTTTAATTTGTTTTGAGAAATTAAAACTTGTTGTTAGTTTTGAAAGTTGAACCATCACCTGTTTTACAACGCTTCCGCATCATCTATTGTGTTTTTAAGTAAAAAGGAAATTATTATTTTGATTGGGACACTTTACGCTTTCAAATTGGTATCAAAGCCGGAGCGCTAAGTTATCGCGTTAAAGATCCGTTTTTCGATTTTGTTTTATTTCCTTACCTTTTTAGGTGGTTCAATTTTTATCACTCTCAATTTTGTTTTATATCTCTCGATGGGACGTCTAAATGAAAATTTGTCCAATTTAAATGAAAATGAAAATTTTGATTTTCGAGAGGAATTAAATGGGCTTAACAAATGTAACGAAAATTTAAAGGAATTAAATTTGAGATTTGTAAAAAGAATTAAATTTCTAGAGAATGAAAATTCTTGTTTTAAAGCTCACATTAAGTCTTTGCAAATCTCCTTATCTCAAAAAGATATTTTTCATAAAAAGCTCATGGACTTACATTCAAATTTTGATATTTTAGAAAAGTCCAAGAAAGAGAGTGAAAATCGTGAAAAGACTCTTAGGGACAAGTTTGCTCATATTGAGGGAGAGCGTGTTAACCTTCTAGGAATTATTGAAAATTTAAAGAAGGAGTCCCATCATTTTGAGGAGTCTAATTTATTACTTGAGTCCGAAATTTTAAAATTGAAAAATGATTTACAAGACTCTAGTAGTAGTTTAAATGGTTCTAGCTCATCATGTTCAAATTCTTCCATTGCTAAACCTAAAACCATTATTTGTTTTAGAGGGTCAATTTTGTCCAAGGACTTTAAAAGGGGTCACACCTTAGGTAACATTTCTCGTGTTTACACATGCTTACATTGTGGTACGAAAGGTCACCTTAGGTCATTTTGTTTTGATCTTAAAAGAAGTCCAAGGAAATCTTTATCTAGCATTTCATTATTTGCTAATCCCCATCATTTTAAATATAAATCTATATGGGTTAGGAAATCTCTCTTAAATGCGCTAGATACAAGATTTGTTGATTCTCATTTACTATCACATGAAACCTCCCTTGCTAAATTTAAAGGTTGAATGTGTTAGTGTTTTATGCATACTTTAGCTTTTGTACTTCATGCTATATTCACATGCTAAATGTATGCTTGTTTAGTCATTCTCTAGTCATTGCCTTATTTCATATCACATGCTAGAAATTATGACTTGTTTATCTTTTTGTATTATATTTTGTGTTTGAATCGACTGCATAATATAAAAAGATTTTTGTTTATCATTTGTGTTTTATTTATTTCATTTAAGCTTAATGAAAAATACAAATGATTTTTGTTTGTCCTTTTGAGTAAATATTTATTTTTGATTAAAAATGTTAAAAACTCAAAAAGATTATGTTTTGTGTGTATTTTTGTTTGACACACTTTAAGTGGCATATACTTGTGTTTGAATCCCATCTTTTACGCTCCCACGTGGCTAGAACTTTTGGTTTAGAGTTTCAATCCTTAAAATGTTCTTTACCATGTTTTATATGGAGTAGTTGGATTTTGTATTGTTTAAATGGATTCTATTTTTATATGCCTCTTTTCACACATGCACGAGCTCTTTTGAAATCTTAATGTCACATGTTATATTTGAGATTTTTGAGGTGTTCTCCTATCAATCTAGTCATCTACATATCTATGACCTAGGAGGACTAGTGCATGTCAAAATCCATTGCATGTGAGATTTGTGTGAAAAATGAAAACATGATAAATTAATATATGCACGGGGAAGGGCTCCGAAAGGATGAATTAAATCCTTTGCGATAGTAAGCCACCGTTGATTGGATCTAAAAGAAATACGTGATCCAAAGGCCTAAAAACAGAATATTTGGCATTAAACAGAAAGCAATTGCCAAGGCCTATGTTTGTTTGATATATTCATTCAAAACATAAGAATATATATATGCTTATTGAGGGAGAATTGGATGGTATATCAACGGTTTTCACAATGTCCCTTTATCCTAGATGTCTTTAATGTCATGACTCTATTTGGTTTGTAGAATCATCATCATGCTAGGCTTGTATGCATTGTGTATGTTTGTTCATTGAGTTCAATCTTTATATTGTCACATGAGGTTATATTTAACTGTGATGAAGTTTGCAATCAAATGAGAACTCCGTGAACGTTTCTTAAGTGTTTGGGTCTAAATTTAATTGTTGCTAGTACACACCCCTACACTTCCGTTTCCATATGACACATTTTTGCCATACGAGTGTGCAAACTTATTGTATTTTGTGTCATGTGTGTGTTTATATCTATATATATATGCAAGTGCTCTATTGGTATATTTTTGGTATCTATATATATGATATTTGTCTTTGCCCTGCTTTTATTGCCCATATGCTTTCATGTCTTATCACTTTAAGCTTTCACATGTTGTTTATTAGTTCTTTATCCTTTGCCTATTCCCGAACAAAAAGGGGGAGAATGATGATAGGGGGAGAAATGGTATCTAATCCTATTATTATCGTATCTTAGTTTGGGGAGATTTATCTTAGGGGGAGACGTCTTTCTAAGTAGGTCATGTGTCTTGATAAAGAGGAGAATTAATTTAGGGGGAGTAATGAATTAACTGCATTTAATATTTTGATATTCCCTATGCATTTGATGAGTTTGCTTAAGTGTGCAGGAATTATTCTAAAGCGGCATCTTTCTATGGCAAAGCATTTGATCCTTGGGTTGAGTCAAGTTTGGGCGGGTTATGTTTGAGTCTAGTAGAGCTTGACGGCCCTTTAGGATTTTTGTTTGGTTTTTGTCCCGGAATAGCCAAAGGGGGAGATTTGTAAGGACACAAATTTCCAATTGAGTCCATATATAGTTTTGGCTCAATTCCGGACAAAAACATTTATTCATAGGATTGTATTTATTGTAATATTCTCAAGCCTATGAAGTGTATGTTGAAGACGTAGCGGCAAAGAATTTAAAGCTTCATCAAAATGCCGGTTTGCGTGCCTCGTTTCTACGTCATCAACTAAGGTTCCATGCTCCCAAGGTATGAATGTAATTATATTTATATAGGAGCTTGGAACAAATTGTATTGGGTGTTAGGTGTAATAAAAATTGCATTTTATTTTCAGAAAGAATCAAATAGAACTTTAATATAAGTATATAAAAGTTTCTGGGCCAAAATGGAATTTTACAAACTTTCTGGTCGTTCGTTAGAAATGTCGTTCGAACGAGTTTTTTCGTTCGAACCAGATTTCGTTCGAACGAGTTTTGTCGTTCGAACCAGTTTCGTTTGAACGAGTTTTGCCAACGACCCTAACTGGTCAGTCGTTCGATATGTCGTTCGATATGTCGTTCGAACGAATGTTCATTCTAACGAGGTATCTAACGAACTTCTAACGAGCCCAGGCTGGTCGCTCGTTAGATGTCTCGTTCGAACGAGAATCAAGTTCGTTCGAACGAGATTCCAGCGGGAACAGTTATTTGGCAGTTTTTTGCAGTTTTTCCCCACTTCTCCACTTGGTTTTCAACCAACTTTTTTCATACATTATTATGTGCGGGAAACACATTTTCCAAGACAACTTTTCCAACATTGTTTATCTCCTAGAGAGAGTTTGAGATCAAAATTAGTTTAGGAAAATGTTCAAGTTTTGAGTGTTCATTTTTAATGAGAAATTCATACACACTCTAGTTTACACCCAATAATTGTTTATCCAAGTTTCTATATTTATATCAATTGCTTGGAGTTTTTGGCACCGGTTTTCTTTACCGAATTCAAGAGACGTTTCGGGTTTGCTTCTACACCCCATCACAAAGAAGACCTTTGTTGAGATTCTACCCACATGGAGAAAGGCTCCATGCTTGGGTGACGGTGACCATATAAAGTCCCATCGGTGGATTCCGAGACCGCGGTGGTGTTCCGAGGTTGTTAGCTAGGAAGAGGTTTCTACAAGGAGGTGCATCGAGGCTTGAGAGGGTTCGAGTCGAGTGTTGTAAGTCTCTTGTCTTGTAATTGTAATTCCGTATCTAGTGGACTTGTGGCTAGGGCCGTCCGAGGTTGTTTCCCGTCTTGGGTTTTTCCTCGTACATCTCGGCGTAGTGTGATATTGTTTATTTTATCTTGCTCATAATTTAGAACGCATGCTTAGATTTAATTCAAGATAAAACTCAGTTTAATTATCACACTATATTTAATTTGGGACTAAATTAAATATTGGGTAAATTTGGTTTATTCAAGTCATTTGCTAAAATTGGTTTCGCCTAACTTTGGATAATTGTTAATTATGACTTAGGCAAATTCTTAGGACTTGGATTATGTTTTAATTTGTTTTGAGAAATTAAAACTTGTTGTTAGTTTTGAAAGTTGAACCATCACCTGTTTTACAACGCTTCCGCATCATCTATTGTGTTTTTAAGTAAAAAGGAAATTATTATTTTGATTGGGACACTTTACGCTTTCAATAATGTTAAATAATAATTTAGCCATGCATACTAAGCTAACTAAATATTTATAAAAGCTAAGTTATCTTATAATGTAGTTCAAAAGGCCTATTCTTCTATGAGTTCTCTGCATATCTCAAACTGCTGCAATATAAGTCTTGAAGTGTTTGTCATTTTTAATTGGTACCTGTGCAAAATAACAGGAAGAAAATGAATCACCAAAATTGCTGAATAGCTTCTACCAACTCTATAACAAATATAAATATAAAGAAAGTTTGGAATGTGTATGAAATTCAGTGTTTATCAAACGAAGCGAAAGTAATTTTTTTTATTATAACTTTTAAATAAAATCAAGGATTCTAAACTGATAATTCCATACTTACCAGCTTATTAAGGGTCACATAAAGAAAATTCAGTGTTGTATTAAATGTAATGGAACAATGGTTACTCGTAACACCGTTAAGGATCATATAAGAAAGTCAAGGATCTTTGAACTGATAATCTAATGCTTACTAGCTCACTAAGTGTAACACCCCGTATTTTTGATGATTTAATTAATTATGGAATTAATTATTATTATTGGATTAATTGAATTAAAATGTGAAAATTTAATTGTTATTTAATCTGGATTAAAATAATTATTAACTAGCGTGCTAAGGGTTAATACTTATTGTTGAGAATTATTGAATATTACTATGTGATAGGTAATATGGAATTATTAAATTTTATAAATTATCGAAAGTGAGAAATACGACAGTTTGGTAATTGAAGTCTGACGGGCGTGTGAGTCGTACCGGGACTAATTGATGGGGATAAAAAGAGAATTTATTTTTATTAACTCGTATGGGCATTTTGAGTACGTCGTTAAATTCGGGAGGGCTGAAATAGTCAGAAAACACTACCGGGGTATTTTATTTGGACTCCAGAATAGTTTAGGCCAAACCGGCACCCCGGTTTGACGTAACGGAACCGGTTCCATTTCTGGGGAATTCGGTTCCATTTCTGGGGGTTCAATTCGGTTCGTTTTTTACAGATTTCCAGTGCCGCTGCAGAACCTTGGAGAACCTGGGAATTTTTTTTTAGAGTCCAGTTTTGAGTTTACCGGCTTATTGGAGTGAGAAAAACTTCCAGTTAGTAAACTTAAACAAGATAAATTTTTGGGAAAGTATGTGAGAATTAATACTTTACTTATTTCAGTATAGAGAGAATGTACCCTAGAGATTTAGAGAGAGATAGTAATCTAAATATTTATACTATACGTAGTGTTGAGGTTAAAATACGTATGAGAAGTATATATGTAGGTTGGAGGAATACCTGTAAATTTTAATAGGACGTGTGTATGCCTATTATGTGATATTATTATTAAGAGCACTAATGGGTGATAACCTGGGGTGTAAGAATCTTATTGTTAAGCGCACTAATGAATGATAACTCGGGAGTGCAGGCACTATATTATTAAGTGTACTAATGGGTGATAACCCGAGGGTACAAGAATATTATTGTTAGGTGTACTAAGGGTGATAACCCGGGGGTACAAGAATATTATTATTAGGTGCGCTAATAGGTGATAACCCGGGGGTGCAAGAACATTATTGATTAAGTGTACTAATGGGTGATAACCCAGGGGTACAAGGATATTATTGTTAGGTGTACTAATGGGTGATAACCCGAGGGTACAAGGATGATTATTATTAGGCGTACTAATGGGTGATAACCCGGGGGTGCTGGATTATTATTAATACGTGCATTAATGGGTGCTAACCCGGGGATGCAGGATTCTATTGATAGGTGCACTAATGGGTCTTAGCCCGGGAGTGCAGGATTAGTATATATATATATATATATATATATATATATATGAACTTGTGAATATTTCTACTGTGTGAAATTAGTGGACTTAGTAATAATAATAATCATTACATTGCACCAAGTGGTCTTAACCTAAGGGTGCAGGATTAGTGTATATATATAGGGATTATGAGACTATATATATATATATATATATATATATATGAGTGTACTTCGGGAACTTTCTACTTTGTGAAACTAGTGGATAAAGTGGAAATGAGAAATAAAGTAATCTTAGTGGATAAAAGATTTACCATTCGAACGGTGAATAATGAAACTTAGTATGTGAGATAAACTATCGAAATAGCGTATTGTATGGGAGATACGGGAATACTACTAGTGAGCATAGTTAGTATTAGTATGGTTTCTGACTAGTTAGACTGGGTGGTATAACTAGGGGGAGATTAGATGTACGTTAGGTGTGCACAATAGATGAGAGGTGTGAAGCTCATGTGAGAGTTCGATAACTAACATGCGTATAAGATTTGTTTTAAGAACTAGTTTTAAATACTTGCTAAATCATTTTTAAACCTCGGGCTCTGACCCGTTTCTTGTATCTCTTCTCTCTTTTGCTATATATATATATATATATATATATATATATATATATATATATATATATATATATATATATATATATATTATACCAGGTGCTCAGCCACAGGGGTACCAGAATTAGAGATTGGAGTGTCAGATGTGCTACAGCTATTGTGGAAGCTGTAGGTCCTTGCAGTAGACGTATCTATCTTTTTCATTCAGTTTCATCTAGACTTCTCATTTAGGGCATGTGTCGCTCACTTCTAGTCTTTTATCTGAGATATTGTATTCAGTTTACTTTATGGTTTAGAGTTTTGAACTGGGAGGTTTTACCCTTTCTTATTTATTTCAGTACTTGATTCATGTTCAGTATTTATTATATTCCTATGTGTGTTGAATGGTTTATATTTTAAGACTGGATGAAAATGGACTAACTTGGTTTTACTAAAATTGGAAATGTTTTGACACCTAGCTTGATTTTATATTAGGTGATTAATATGTTAAAAAGTTTTTCGACAGTGATTCTAAGAATGAACCAACCGAACATTCTGTTTTAAATTGGTACAGGACTGATCACCCTATATTTAATTGGGCGGGATGCCACAGGTGGTATCAGAGCATCAGGTTTTAGAGTCGTTTAGGATCTTTGCGGATTATTACGTTTCAGCGTATCGTTATTTGATGTAGAGCCTTATGATAGGATTATTGTGTTCCCTTACGTATGCGACTTATGTTCTCCTGCTATGTTGGCGCGCGAGGCCCCCAATTTTTAAGTTTATAAAAAATAATTTCCTTTTAAAGAAGCAGAAGCGAAAGATGGTTCAATTAAACAAATTAACCAATTTTAATTTCTTTTCAAATTAAAATTAAACCAAGTGAAATTAGATTAAACACACACTAATGTTAATTTCACTTAAACCAATTCAACCCAATTAAGGTCCTAGAAATTTGCCTAAGTCATATTAGTAATATTATTAAGTTAGGCCAAACCAATTTTATCCAATTAACTTAAATGACTTGAATTAAATTAACATAAATATTACCCAAATTAATTTAGCACCAAATTAAACAAGTAGTGATTTTAAACCAATTTTATCTTTTTACCTAAGCATGCATTCTAGGTGAGTTTTGCAAAAGATAAAATAAACAATGAATCACTACACCGCGATGTACGAGAAAAAACCCACAACGAGAAATAACCTCGGACGGCCCTAGCCTCAAATCCACTAAGCATGGTTTTACAAATACAAGACAGTAAGACTTACAACACTCGACTCGATCCATTTCAAGCCCCGGTGCTCCTTCTTGTATACACCTCCACCTAGCGAATAACCACGGAGCTCCACCGCGGTCTCGGAATCCATCGATCGGACATTGTTGGTCACCGTCACCCAAACTAGGAGCCTTTCTCCAAGTGGGTATGACAATGCAAACAACCTTCTTCTTTGTGGGATTTAGAAGCAAACCCAAACTTCTCTTCAAATGGTAGAGATAAAAACCGGTGCCAAACTTCAAGCAAATTATATATATATATATATATATATATATATATATATATATATATATATATATATATATATATATATATATATAGATGAACTTGGATAAACAAACTTTGGGTGTAAAACAAGTGTTTAAAAGATTTTTCTTGAAAGACAACAACACTTAAACAATGAACCTTTTCTTTTGAAATTATTCTCTAAAACTCTCTCTTGGAGATGGAATAGTATGAAAAAGTTAAGTTAAAAAACTTGGTTCCCGCACTTAGATATTCAGGAAAAGAGTTAGTGGAAAAAGTAGTGGGAAAGTGGGAAAAACTGTTCAAAAACTGTCAATTAACTATTCCCGCCAAATCTCGTTCAAACGAGATTTTCGTTCGAACGAAGTCTCGTACGAACTAGCCTTCTAACGAAGTTCCAGTGTATAAAAGTTGAACTCGTTAGAAATCTCGTTGGAATTCTCGTTCGAACATCATGTTTCGTTCGAATGTTATTCCAGCGGACAATATGGGAACTCATTGGCAAACTCGTTCGAACGACATTCTCGTTCGAACGACAAACTCGTTCGAACGATAATATCAAACGAAATGCCAGAAAGCTAAAAATTCTAATTTTAGCCCATAAATTTTATTTTAAAATTTTAATGAAACTTTCTGAAAACAAACAACAGTTTAAACAAAACTTACACCCATATAAATATTGTTCCAAGCTCCTATATATATATATATATATATATATATATATATTAAAATGCATTCATACCTTAGGAGCAATGGAACCAATGTTAGTGACGTAGAAACAAGGCACATTAAACTTGGTATTTAATGATGCTTTAATATCTTGGTTGTTATGTATTCGACAAACACGTCATAGGCTTGAATGGATACACTTGAACTATATCCTATGACTCAAACATTTTTATCCATAATTGAGCCAAAACTATAAAGGACTCAATTTGAAATTTTTGTCCTTACAAATCTCCCCCTTTGGCTATTCTGGGACAAAAACCAACAAAAATCCTAAAGGTCCGTCAAGCTCACTAGACACAAAAACATCGCACCTAATACTTGACACAAGACCCAAGGATCAATATCTTTACCGACAATGAACGTTGCCAGTAAGAAGAATTCATGCACACTTAAGAAAACTATCAAACGCATAGGGAATATCAAGAATATTAAATGCAATATAAATAAAGACTCCCCCTTAATTAATTCTCCTTATGTATCAAACAAATGATCAAATTAGAAAGACGTCTCCCCCTAAGATAGATCTCCTGAAACTAAGATACGATTATAATAGGTGTAGATACCATTTCTCCCCCTATCATTCTCACCATTTTTGTTCAGGAATAGACAAAGGATAAAAGAACTAATAAACAAGATGATGCATAAGGATAATAACATGAAAGCATATGGACAACAGACGCATAACTAATCCATACCAATAAATACTAACCATGATGCGAAATAAATGATACCAAATTAACAAATAAGATTCTAAGCATGTGATATCAAACAAAGCATGCAACAAGATAGATACCAATTATGAAGTAGAAGCATAGATGGACTAGAAAGGAAGGCAAAGACAAATTAGATACTTCGTATATGAGAACATAATAGATATCATTAATGCACACGCACATATACTAGGTATAAACACCACACATGACACAAAATAAAATAAGCTTTTCACACTCGTATGGAAAAAATGTGTCATATGGAAATGGAAGTGTTGGGGTGTGAACTAGCAACAATTAAATTTAGACCCAATCACTTAAAACATGTTCACGGATTTCACATTTGATTGCAAACTTCATCACATTTGAATATAACCTCATGTGACAATATAGATTGAACTCGATGAACAAACATACACAATGCATACAAGCCTAGCATATTGATGATTCTACAAACCAATAGAGTCATGACATTGAAAGCGCAACTAGGATAAATGGACATTGTGCAAACCGTTGATATACCATCCAATCTCCCTTGATAAGCATATATATTTTTGAATGAATATATCAGTTAAACATAGGCCTTGGCAATTTTTCTTCTTGATGCCATATTTTTCTTTTTAGGCCTTTGGACCACGTATTTCTTTTAGGTCCATTTCAAACGGTGGCTTACTATTCGCAAAGGATAATAAATCCTTTCGGAGCCCTTCCCCTTCCCCTTCCCCATGCACATTCATATATATCATTTTTTATTTCTCACAAATCTCACGTGCAATGGATTTTACATGCACTGGTCCTCCTAGGTCACAAGTATGTAGATGACAAGACTGGTAGGAGAACACCTCATAAAGCTCAAATATAACATGTGACGATTAAATTTCAAAAGAGATTGTGCATGTGTGAATTGAGGCATAAATCCAAATACTCCATATTAGCATTATAAAGAACATTTTAAGAATTGACAATCTTAACCAAAAGATCTAGCCACATGGGAGCGTAAAAGATGGGATTCAAACACAAGTATATGCCACATAAAGTGTGTCAAACTAAAATACACACAAAAAAGCTTTTTGAGTTTTTGAAAATTTTTAACCAAAAAAAAATTACTCAAAAGATAAACAAAAAATAAATTTTCATTTTTCATTAATCTTGAATTACTAAAAAGGTAAAACACAAATGATAAACAAAAATATTTTAGTATTTTTCATTTAATGCATACAAAAATGAAAGAAATATAATACAAATGATAAACAAAAATCATTATTCTAGCATGTGATTAACCATGGAGCATAGACTAGAGAAGGATTAAAACAAGCATACATTTAGCATGATAATATAACATGAAGTACAAAAGCTAAAGTATGTAAACAAAACTAACACATTCAACTTTTAGATTTTGCAAGGGAGGAAGCATGTGAAAGTAAATGAGAATCAAATACCCTATCTCGTAAAGCTAACAAGTCAGATCTCCTAACCCAAACTAATGACGAATGACAATCTCGGGGTGTAGAAATCTTGGCTACCTTGGTTGCCTTACATTGGGATTTTCTAGGCCCTCGTTTAAGATCAAAACAAAATTTCCTAAGACGACCTTTTCGACCACAATGTGAGTAAGTAAAAACACGTCGAAAATTGGTACCTAAGGATTGATCTCTAAAGGCTTTCCTAAGAGATTCTCCTAAAATATGGGTTTTAGCTTTTTGAGTTAATTCATTACAAGTATCGAAGCCTAAACCAAAAGTGTCATTTTTAATTTGGACCGTTCCTAATATTTTATCTAATTTTTTCGAACAACACTCCAAATCAAAGTTGACTTTTCTAGAGTCTTTTAATTTATTTTCTAACTTTAAAATGTTAGACTCTAATAAAAAATTTCTCTCTTCAAATTCGAGAAGCTCCTTTTTCAAGGATTCCATTAAACCTCTAAGGCTATCTCTCTCGCCTTCTACATATTCAAGCTTCTCTCGAATAGTTCTCTCTCGTGTCCTAAGGTCTTCCACTAATTCACTCTCATCAACGACCTTGACACGCTCTCTTAAACTCGCTTCTAACTTCAAATTAGCTCTTTTTAATTTAATAGGTTCTTCATAAAGTTCTTAAAAAGCATTTTGAAGTTCACTCACATCAGCCTCTTCTTCATTTTCACTCTCTCTTTCTTCTTCACTCTCAGAACCATAAAAAACAAGGGAATCATAAACTTTGACCTCGGAAGTGTCACGCGTTTGAATATCTTCATGAGAAGATTCACTATTGGTGCTCACATAAGTAGCCATAAAAGCTACAAAGTTGGGCTTAGTGGGGGATTCGGGTCCCTCTTCCTTATCACTATCACTAAGGGTCGCATTATATGAAATGGGTCGCTTAATCTCTCTCCTTAGTTTAGTGGGACAATCAGAAGCCCTATGGCCATAACCCTCACAACCAAAACACCTATTTGACTCATCCCTATTTAAATTTTCATTAATAGTTTTAGGGATCCTCTCGGCTTTGTCATGCTCAGAAGTTTCAAATTTCTTAAAGTCATTTTTAAATTTATCTTTGTTAATTTTAAGAAACTTTCAAAATTTCCTAGCAAACAAGGCCATATCTTCCGAGTCACTATTACTCTCGCTCTCTATTACTTGTTTTTCCTCTTTTCAGGCTTTTAAAGCAATGCCCTTTTCAATTTTCTTTTCAGTTTTAGAGGGAAACATGTCTAGTTCATAGGTTTGTAAATCACCTACGAGCTCTTCTAATTTCATAGAGGCTAAAGTTGGTAAAGAATTTAAAATGGTCACTTTTGGAATAAACCTAACGGTTAGGGACCTTAAAATTTTCTTTACTACTGGGTTGTCGGGTATTTTCTCTCCCAAATTAAAAGATGAATTAACAATATCGAAAAGTCTAGCATAAAATTCATTAAAAGTTTCTTTTTCATTCATTTTGATGGTTTCAAATTGAGTGGTGAGGTTTTAGAGTTTAGAAGCTTTTACGACACTAGTACCTTTATGAGTGAGTTGTAAAATATCCCAAGCTTCTTTAGCGGTTTCACACGTCATAATGCGTCGAAATTCATCCGGTGTGACCGCGCTAAACAAGGCATTTAAACCATGAGAATTAAAGTTCGAAAGTTTAAATTCATTCTCACTCCATCTATCGACGGGTTTGGGAACACGCACATTATCTACTAAATGAGTAGGTGGGGACCACCCATTAACAACAGACATCCAAACTCTCTCGTCGATAGATTTTAGTGCTGATTTGATTCGCGCTTTCTAATACGCGTAGTTAGAACCATCAAAAATTGGAAATTTAGAAAATGGGGAAAATTCCATTTTAGCCAAAAATATTCAAAGGATCTTTAACTAAGTAATTTATCGTTTTGGCTCTGATACCACTTGTTGGCGCGCGAGGCCCCCAATTTTTAAGTTTATAAAAAATAATTTCCTTTAAGAGAAGCGGAAGCGAAAGATTGTTCAATTAAACAAATTAACTAATTTTAATTTCTTTTCAAATTAAAATTAAACCAAGTGAAATTAGATTAAACACACACTTTTGTTAATTTCACTTAAACCAATTTAACCCAATTCAAGTCCTAGAAATTTGCCTAAGTCATATTAGCAATATTATTAAGTTAGGCCAAACCGATTTTATCCAATTAACTTAAATGGCTTGAATTAAATTAACATAAACATTACCCAAATTAATTTAGCACCAAATTAAACAAGTAGTGATTTTAAACCAATTTTATCTTTTTACCTAAGCATGTGTTCTAGGTGAGTTTTGCAAAAGATAAAATAAACAATGAATCACTACGCCGCGATGTACAAGGAAAAATCCACAACGGAAAATAGCCTCGGACGGCTCTAGCCTTAAATCCACTAAGTATGGTTTCACAAATACAAGACAGTAAGACTTACAACACTCGACTCGATCCCTTTCAAGCCCCGATGCTCCTTCTTGTATACACCTCCGCCTAGCGAATAACCATGGAGCTCCACCGCGGTCTCGGAATCCACCGATCAGACTTTGTTGGTCACCGTCACCCAAACTAGGAGCCTTTCTCCAAGTGGGTATGACAACGCAAACAATCTTCTTCTTTGTGGGATTTAGAAGAAAACCCAAACTTCTCTTCAAACGGCAGAGATAAAAATTGGTGCCAAACTCCAAGCAAAGTATATATATATATATATATATATATATATATATATATATATATATAAAGATGAACTTGGATAAACAAACTTTGGGTGTAAAACAAGTATTTAAAAGATTTTTCTTGAAAGACAACAACACTTAAACAATGAACTTTTTCTTTTGGGATTATTCTCTCAAACTCTCTTTTGGAGATGGAATAGTATGAAAAAGTTAGGTTAAAAAACTTGGTTCCCGCACTTAGATATTTAGGAAAAGACTTAGTGGAAAAAGTAGTGGGAAAGTGGGAAAAACTGTTCAAAAATTGCCAATTAACTGTTCCCGCCAAATCTCGTTCGGACGAGATTTTCATTTGAACGAAGTCTCGTACGAACTAGCCTTCTAACGAAGTTCGAGTGTATAAAAGTTGAACTCGTTAGAAATCTCGTTGGAATTCTCGTTCGAACATCATGTTTCGTTCGAACGATAATTCGAACGATATTCCAGCGGCCAATATGGGAACTCATTGGAAAACTCGTTCGAACGACAAACTCGTTTGAACGATAATATCGAACGAAATGCCAGAAAGCTAATTATTCTAATTTTAGCCCATAAACTTTATTTTAAAATTTTAATGAAACTTTCTGAAAACAAACAACAGTTTAAACAAAACTTACACCCATGTAAATATTGTTCCAAGCTCCTATATATATATATATATATATATATATATATATATATATTAAAATGCATTCATACCTTTGGAGCAATGGAACCAATGTTATTGACGTAGAAATAAGGCACATTAAACTCGGCATTTGATGAAGCTTTAATATCTTGGCCGCTACGTCTTCAACAAACACTTCATAGGCTTGAATGAATAAACTTGAACTCTATTCTATGACTCAAACATTTTTGTCCATAATTGAGCTAAAACTACAGAGGACTTAATTCGAAATTTGTGTCCTTACATGCTACGAATTATAATGGATGTGACTCATTATACAAAATTTTGTGTGATTCGAATACCAAATATTTTAGGACGACTAGCGAGGGTCGTAAGAAGGACTGCAAGAGAAGAAACGTGACAGAAGACATAAAGTAATCTGAGAATGGTGGTTGTGACAAAGATCACCATGAGAATTACTTAAGCAAGTGATAGTGAAATCATCACTCGGGAACAGTGGGTTCCCAGGACACAGTCGTAGATAACGGTGGAGTGATTTCAGGACCACCTAGCATAGTCGATAAGGGGGAAATCAGATGGACTCTTTTGAAACCCCATCGGTGAAATATGGAGAAGAAAAAGAGAAAGTGTAACAAGCCAACGAAGGTAGAAAATTCGAACGCAATTGTGTAGAGTGTGGTGTGACGACACTCAAAATTAAATTTGGAGTTAAAAGCTATAGCTCTTAGGAGCATCATGTAGTGATTAGAGGCAATCACCACATATAAAGAAGTGTGCTTGAAATTTAGAGAGAAATTTGGGTACGATTTGACTGTGAGGTCTTCCATTCGACGTGGTAACAAAATGCGAGTGATATTTTGATGTTTAGAACAATGGGTAAGATAAAAACCGACTGTGAGAGAAAGGTTTAATTGCATATAGAACTTCGTACCTCGCATAGGGGCATAAATTATCCAAAGGGTTTATAGTTGATAAACAATCCGTGAGTAGAATACCAGTATGAATGGGATTTACGGCTAGGATAACTAATGCCGAGGTCGTCAAGATCATGCATTAGTATGATAATGTTATTGCTTCCAGGAGAAGGGAGTAAAGGGGGTTAACGAATCTGCTGAAGAGCAAAAACTAAACTTAATGGTGTTAGTGAAACCCCACATGAGAGTATACCCAATAGGGAACTCAGTTAGATGATTTTGAGTGATTAACTTCAAGAGGACGATGAAGTCAATTAGGGATGTAGAGGCCAACCATAGTTCCGAATGGCCAACGTAGCCAAAGGGATAACGGAAGAATAATTGTGAGTTAAGACTGCTGGTCTGAGGGAAGGACATTCCAAAAGGGTAAGTGGGACCAGTGATGGGGAAATGGATCGTGAAGTTTCCCTATGTGAAGAAAGTAGAACTACAAGTGTTGAATGTGTCCACAATTGAGAAATGAGACCGAAAAGATTAGAAATGGTAAATCATGCCAGTTAGGCATAACAACTGGAGGAGTGATACTTCCAACAAAGGAATTTAGGTCAAGAGAATTAGGCTCAGGAAATTTATAATCTGAGAGTGATGGGTCCAGGCTGGACCAGTAGAGTCCTCGTTAATAGTAGCATACAGTATGTCACGGTTGATGTGGCCCGAGATGTAAACGGGAGTTCAATAAAGCCATAATTGAGGCCCAGAGAGTTTGGGCCAACATTTCAATAATGGGTGTGAAACCCACATGATGGAATAAATTGACCATGATGAGAGGGGACAATTATAGGATGAAATCCTAAGATATATAATGATTGCAGATGTTCATGGGTCGTGATGGAAGCCATGTGCCGAGACCCTGTGATTTGGCGAGAATGGCGAGGTTTTACTTCTTCCTTGTGAGTAAAGGATTAATTCTAGTGACATGGGTGTGTGAAAACTTATATGTAAATTGGAGAACCTAAAATTCGTGAGCGAGTCGAGTTGAGTGGGGAACATTAGTTTTAATAGTCTTATTATAAACGTATTTCTCGTTGTTAGCAGGGCATTTTGATATTTCCCGTGAGTGGACCGGGTGGGCCCTAAGAATATGTTTTGTTATTATAATTTACTACTGCATTGAATTAGTTTTAGTGGAGTTTATTATGGTAATGTGTAGTGATTAATTATCGTATGGTTAAACGATAGTAAATTGAGGGATATGACTATTGTGCCGGATACTCTGGGAGGAGTAATCTGTATTTTATGCGGCGCCACCTGAAATAGGGTTGGCCCAGATATATGAATATATGAAAATTTTCATGGTATTATAGACCTCAGCGAGGATATTGTCTAGTTATATGTGATTCCAGTGCGTAGGAATTTATTTTACTAAGGAGACTCAGGATGCATTGTGTTCTTCTTCGAGTAGAGAGATAGAGCTCGTTATATATATATAACGCGGAGTACCTGGGATAGTGAGAGCGCCATGCTTCATGTTATGTTTAGGGACATGAGAGTGGACGAGCAAACTCTTATGTCAACATACAGAGATTGTAAAGAGGTACATAGTATGGATTGAGGGCCTTACGGATCTCGACAACCGACTAGGTTAGATAGTAGTGTATCAGGGGGTTCCTTGTTTTGATTTCTCTTTGTGAGACATCCCACGCATGAAACTAGAGAACGTCGGGAGTTGGAGAGAAGTTTGGTCGATAGTACATAAGTTTTGTATGTTTGTTATTGTACCTATAGGAGAATATAATTGAGAGTTGATAATTCTTTCATGACTTAAGGCCAATAAAGTCGCCTAGTCTTAGTATCATTCTGAATAGAGCAATGATACCATTGAAGGATTGATTAAGTTTTGACTAGTGGGGCGGTTGAGTGCACCCCTACCACATCAGCATACCGAGTGTGCAAGAATATAAGTAAGAAAATTTCATGTCATTTGTATAATGATGCGCGAGGCATAGGGTGTATGGGCTCCCTAAGTGATCGAATCAGGCAGTGGATTATGATTATCATGTGAATTCGATAACATATAGTCGGGTAAGCCGAAGCTTATTCACTAAGATTTTTCAGAGACTTATTGTTGCCCAGATTAAACTCAAGAGGGGGGGGGGGGGGGGTGAATTGAGTTTTTACAAACTTTTAGTCAAATTAAAATTTCAAAAAAATATTTAATTTATAATACTTTGACAACTTTCAGATTAATAAAACTATAAGGAATAAATCCAACAATATCGAATAAATGCAACCAACTAATATAAACAACTAGAAATGCAGATTTTAACACACTAGGAATATTAATTTAATTTTCGTATTTAATATTAAGTGATATTCTGAAATTAATTATTTAATTCAAAAATAATTATTTTATCCTTAAAATTAATTTGGTCAAATTTCGGAATTAATTTATTTTCAAGATAGTGTGCTAAAAATATTAACTCAAGCAAGCATGTGCAAATAAATAAATAAAAGTGCGGAAAATAAATGACACCGAAATTTAACGTGGTTCGGCCAAATCCCGGCCTACGTCCACGTGCCTAGAGCCCCCGTCTCCTTTGCGCTTCACTAAACCTGATCCACTTGTGGGTAGGATCAAACCACCGTGTACAAATGTTTGCAAGCTAACTCCCAGCTTCAAACCCCGTGGCCCACTTGCGGGTAGGAACCAATTACCGGTACAAACCTGAAGCTTCAACAAAGCTTCATAATAAATCTGAATTTTTGTAGTACAAGATAAAATACTGAAACTCCTTAAAATAAAATTTGTAATCTGAGTTTCTCCTTCTTTAATGAGACTTCAATAAATGATGTTGAAGTAGGCACAAGTCTTCTTCTTCAATGATTGAGCAGATAATAAGATTAATTGCTCTCTTTAATGTGTAGATGAATAGTAAAATAAATGCTCTCAATATTATTTCAAGTCTTGCTCATGTTCTCATTTAAGTCTCTTCTTCAATGCAGCTCTTCAAAGCTTTAAATGTGTTTTCCAAAAACTAGCTGTTAGACACATGCATTTTGAGCATTAAATGCTCCTGATTTACTGAGATGAGATAGCTGAAAATAATCTCTAAATCTGATATGCAAATCTTCATTTTTATCTTCTCCATAAAAATATAGCTGTTATAGCATAAGAATGGACATCTGAAAATATGGTACTGAAAGTAGCTTGGTAGATGACTCCATATGGGTTCTGCAAAATATTAGTTCATATACAATAGAAATATCCACTGTATAAGAGAAAATATCACTTACTGAATTAAAATGAGTTTTGTCTCTTGTATACAGGTAATTCATACAAACTAAAAGTAGACTGATGGATTTGCACTTAGAAAATTAATTCCGTAAGATTTTTTTGACAGAGTTTAATATATATAATATATAGGCGTGGCTAAAGTTTACCGACTAAAAAAATTATATAATAATATAAGCGTTAACTTAAAAAAAAGAACAAATGTTTGGAGCAGATATATAAAACCAATTACTCAATAGATATATAAAGTTCTTGTCCGAAACACACAGCAAGACTGATGATTTGACACAACTATCAAAAGCTAAAAAAAAACTGACGCTACAAATAGTATATATGAAGTGAGGTACATGCTGACAGTCCAAAGCTACACCAAAAAAAAACTCGTGCCTCAATGAAGTCTGATAGGAAAAATGCGTGGTACTATACCATTAAGACACTTAGCCGAAAGATGCTAAGAGAGAAGGTAAAGAAGTGAGCTCCTAACCTATAGCAAGTACAAGCCTATTGGGAAGTTATGTGACAAGGCATCACTAAATTGGAAAAGACGCCAGTGGTTAAGGAAGAAAGCAAGTAAACCAAATCTCGGGTACAAGGCTTAATATATTATACTCAAATGATATAAACCTATAATAGAAAACGTATGGTCAAATCGGTAACACTTTTCGAACATGTCTATGAGTCCTAAGGCTTAAAGGACGAAGTTTACACAAAATATATCTTTGCTAAATCTTTTCTAATCGGGTACAGGTCAAGGCCAACTCTAACCAAGTTTAAAACAAGTGGGTCAAAGCAGGTACAAGAGCATATGCTGTAAGGTCAAATAAATAACAGTAACATACATCTTCAACATGTTAATGAAATGAAATAATATACCCAATAAATACATCAAGTAAAGAGAATCTGACTAAGCATTCATTTATATATCAATCATTAATAGTTGAGATGGGATCCATGATATTAGATACAAAAAACTGAGTTATATATAAAAAATTCGTCCATGGGATATATATATGATAAATACACAATAAAAGCAACTTCCCAAGAATACACGTGATAGTAATGTTAGGTTGATAAAGAGTAGCAACAAACATGTAAAAGATATAATATAGACATGTATGATATATGTGAAAGGGACATGAGGAGAAACTGAACAAGAAAGGGTCTGAAACAACTTTTTCGACTCCTTCATCTTTGCTACTGTACAACGTATATATATAAAGAAAAGGTTACAGTACAATAAAAAGAGAATGGGATAAGACAATGGGTCTTAGAAAAAACTGTTATAAAATATATACGTATATATCACAATATAGCTACTATATATATATATATATATATATATATATATTATATAAGTAAAAAAAAGTATTCATAAAAATATGTTTGGAATCATCAAAATCAATATATTAAATTAAACTGGAAGGTTTATTAATTAAACTAATTTAATTAATTAGGAATAAATAACATTTTCGTTAACACTTATGTTTCAAGATAAACTGAAATTTATTCAAGAGAGTACAAAATGTATCAGGATATAAATAACAGTGGTGATGGGTTACAATGTAGGGTAATATTGCAAAGTTCGTCTTACAGTGGGTTACCTGACTGTTGGAAAAAGGGTGGAAAAATCTGAAACCAGCAGAGGTTTCTTCCACCAGTGAATGGGAGAGTATTCCCAAGGATCTTCTCATGAAGTACTACTTTCTAGAGTGGCCATGATCCTATATATGTGATAAGGAACGGTGGAGTGAAGTAGCTCACGTTATGCCAATTGGGATGATCATACTACGGGACAGTATGCATAGAATCCTTATGTAGCCGAGATAGTGAAGCCATAGGTACCGAGATGTGATTGAGTACGTCCTACCAACCGCAGAGGGAATGGGCAGAACAGGCGGTCTAATCGGATGCTGGAGAGAAAATTTTATGTGGACCCTTAGATCTTAGGGGAGGACGAGAGCAGTACCTTCCACTAGTGGAGTTTGTGTCCAAATAACTCCTATAAGTTCATATTCGGGCAGAGTGCCAGTAGAAGTATGGCACGGTAAACTTTGTTGTTGTCCTACTTCATAGTTAAAGGTGGGGGACCAGTTATGTTTGCAAATATTGAAGAAGAATTGATATTATCGTATATATTATGTCAAATATATATTGCACATCCAATTTACTTGTACGAACGACACGAGACGAAGTCGTATGTATCTGAAAGGAGGATAAATCTACTAAGGTGCAAATAGTAGAAGGCTAGATAGTGAATATCTAAAATATAGTAAGTAGTGAAACTTAGACGGTAAGGTTTAGGGAGGAGCCTACATAATAGGGTAACCTGGAGTTTAAAACAAACACATGTGAAGTGTTCATTATTAAGGGTATTCGATAGCATACTATATGGGTGGTACGGAATACTTTACTTGAGAGCGCAATGATGCGATGCACAACTTATACACAACATTGTCTATACTTGCTATACTTTTTCTGAATTTCAAGACGAAATTCCGTTGTAAGGGGGGGAGTATGTAACACCCCGTATTTTTTATGATTTAACTAATTATGGAATTAATTATTATTGTTGGATTAATTGAATTAAAATGTGAAAATTTAATTTTTAATTAATATGGATTAAAATAATTATTAACTAGCGTGCCAAGGGTTAATAATTATTGTTGAGTATTATTGAATATTACTGTGTGATAGGTAATATGGAATTATTAAATTTGATAAATTGTCGAAAGTGAGAAATACGACAGTTTGGTAATTTAAGTCGAACGCGCGTGTGAGTCATGTCGGGACTAATTGATTGGGATAAAAAGAAAATTTATTTTTATTAACTCGTATGGTCATTTTGAATATGCCATTGAATACGGGAGGGTTGAGATAGTCAGAAAACACTACCCGGGTATTTTATTTGGACTTCAAAATATTTTAGGCCAAACCGGCACCCCGCAGGGGTAGTTTTATAATTTGGATTTTTGGGAAAATTAAATGGACGAAAATTAGAGTTTTATTGTATCAGTTACATGGGATAAATTAGGGCTCACATTCACATAACTCAAGAGAGAGTCACAGAGAGTGAGGGAGAGCAAATCCCAAGGAGCCAAAGCTTTTAGGCATCATCTTCCACCACCGTGACCACCATCATATAGATCGGAAGACGAGGAACACACCTATACCAACATCACCAAAGGATTCAGACCTTCGATTTAAGGCAAGTGTTTATTACTTGCTTTCTTTTAGCAATAATCATACTCATGTTGGAGTAGGTGAAATTAATCATGATTTAAATGTTAATTGGGTGAAAATTTGAGGTTAAATGATAATTAAAGGCTAGGTTAATTAGTTGTTGATATTCATTCACGTATGTATAGGATTAATCACAAGATTGAATCATATATATTGATGAACGAATCTGGATTGATTAGGTTCTTTAATTGAAATTTTGGAAAATAGGGTTCATGTGAATTAATTTGGGGATTTTATATAATTATGATGATTGATGATGTTAGGAATGATTTATAACCTGTTATGTGTTGATTGGGATTGATAATGAGGTGTTGGGTGATGAACCTTAGAACTTTTTAGGGTTAAAAATGGTGAAAACGTAACTGTTGCAGAACATGTCTGATGTAACGAAACCAGTTCCATTTCTGGGGGCTTCAATTTCATTTGGTGAAAATATAACTGTTACGGAACATGTCTGTCGTAACGGAACTGGTTCCATTTTTGGCGATTCAGTACCATTTTTGGGGATTTCGGTTCGGTTCGTTTTCTACAGATTTCCAATGCCGCTGCAGAACCTTGGAGAACCTGGGAATTTTTTCTTAGAGTCCAGTTTTGAGTTTACCGGCTTATTGGAATGAGAAAAACTTCCAGTTAGTAAACTTAAACAAGACAAAATTTTGGGAAAGTATGTGAGAATTAATACTTTACTTATTTAGTATAGAGAGAATGTACCCTGGAGATTTCGAGAGAGATAGTAATCTAAATATTTATACTATACGTAGTTTTGAGGTTAAAATACGTATGAGAAGTATATATGTAGGTTGGAGAAATACCTGTAATTTTTAATAGGACGTGTGTATGCCTATTATGTGATATTATTATTAAGAGCACTAATGAGTGATAACCCAGGGGTGTAATAATCTTATTGTTAGGCACATTAATGAATGATAACTCGAGGGTGCAGGAACTCTATTGTTAGGTGTACTAATGGGTGATAACCCGGGGGTACAAGAATATTATTGTTAGGTGCGCTAATGGGTGATAACCCGGGGGTGCAAGAACATTATTGATTAAGTGTACAAATGGGTGATAACCCGAGGGTACAAGGATATTATTGTTAGGTGTACTAATGGGTGATAAACCGGGGGTACAAGGATGATTATTGTTAGGCGAACTGATGGGTGATAACTCGGGGGGTGCTGGATTATTATTGATAGGTGCATTAATGGGTGCTAACCCGGGGATGCAGGATTCTATTGATAGGTGCACTAATGGGTCTTAGCCCGGGGGTGCAGGATTAGTATATATATATGTATAGGGATGATGTGATATATATATATATATATATATATATATATATATATATATATGTATATGAACTTGTGAATATTTCTACTGTGTGAAATTAGTAGACTTGGTAATAATAATAATCAGTGCATTGTACCAAGTGGTCTTAACCTAAGGGTGCTGGATTAGTGTATATATATAGGGATGATGAGACTATATATATATATGAGTGTACTTGGGGAACTTTCTACTTTGTGAAACTAGTGGATAAATTTTAAATGAGAAACAAAGTAATCTTAGTGGATAAAAGATTAACCATTCGAATGGTGAATAATAAAACTTAGTGTGTGAGATAAACTACCTGAATAACATATTGTATGGGTGATACGGGAATACTACTAGCGAGCATAGTTAGCATTAGTATGGTTTCTGACTAGTTAGACTGGGTGGTATAACTATGGGAGATTAGATGTACGTTAGGCGTGCACAATGGATGAGAGGTGAGAAACTCATGTGAGAGTTCGATAACTAACATGCGTAGAAGACTTATTTTAAGAACCAGTTTTAAATACTTGCTAAATCATTTTTGAACCTCGGGCTCTGACCCGTTTCTTGTATCTCTTTTCTCTTTTTCTATATATATGTATATATTATTTCAGGTGCTCAGCCACAGGGGTATCAGAATTGGAGATTAGAGTGTCAGACGTGCTGCAGCTGTTGTGGAAGCTGTAGGTCCTTGCAGTAGACGTATCTATCTTTTTCATTCAGTTTCATCAAGACTTCTCATTTAGGGCATGTGTCACTCACTTTTAGTCTTTTATCTGAGATATTGTATTCAGTTTACTTTATGGTTTATAGTTTTGTACTAGGAGGTTTTACCCAGTCTTATTTATTTCAGTACTTGATTCATGTTCAGTATTTATTATATTCCTATGTGTGGTGAATGGTTTATATTTTAAGACTGAATGAAAATGGACTAACTTGGTTTTACTAAAATTGGAAATGTTTTGACACCTAGCTTAATTTTATATTAGGTGATTAATATGTTAAAAAGTTTTTCGACAGTGATGCTAAGAATGAAACAACCGAACATTCTGTTTTAAATTCGTACAGGACTGATCACCCTATATTTAATTGAACGGGGTGCCACACTAAGGGGGTACATAAATAAATAAGCCATCAGTAAAATTAACCCAAAATTACTGGAAAAAAGTAACCGGCTAGGCACACTAGCTAAATGACACTCATACATATGTGGCAATAATCAAGGTTCTCAATCATCTGAGGCCATTAGGACAAGAAAAAAGTTTCATGGAATAACACGTTAGTTTACTTCCTAACAAATACTGATGCTCATAATATAAATATTTGCACAAATGTGAAGGGGTAAACTGATTCACTAAGGAACATGACTTCAGTTATTAGGTGAGAAGGGTTAAATTGATCCACATTTAAATTCAAATATCGATGATATTCAATAAAAATATGTGGTATGGAAGTATTATAACATGCGCATATTAAGAGTAAATAGGAGCTGTCACATAGTGATATCAAAAGCAATATGTCAAATAGGCAAAGTTCACTATTGAAAACGTAGAAAACCTATCAGTGTATTGAGTAGTCGAACTTGTCTTATTCGTGATGCGTTGTCATATTTATTGTAATTTGTAATGCAAATGTTACTATGAATAATCTAAAAATAATCGTTTCACTTTACACATTACTTTTCGTAATTACATTATCGTCGTTATTCGAGTAACGAACCTGTATATATATATATACAATTCGAATAAAAACATTCGTATATTTTCATAACATGTTCGAACAATTTTCTATAGGAAAATATCATCAAATAATATTTTTACCGTTATTCAGAATTTTTAATTGACACGACAACCCAAATATGACTTTTAAAAAATAGTGTCAAAATAAAAATATTTTTATATAAAAAAATTCTACTCAACAACACGATTCCAACGGTATATTCCGTGTATTTTTCTGATCAACAGTTTAAAAGATATGAATTTTCAAAGTTTAAAAATATAGCATTTTAACGTGTCGACTTATAGTCACCGTTTTTTTAAAAGAAAACTAGTTTTAATCATTTGAGAACATATATGTATCACTAGTGTTGTTTTGAGAAATAACACATTATTTTGGTCTCGAGATATTTTATTTTGTCGTGACACTCATGCGCGCGCGCGCGCGGGCACACACACACAAACATATATATACACTAGTATGTTTGTGCCTGAAGGCATGCTGATAATCGCAAAATGGCAAAAAATTTCAAAGTACGCAATTGCAGATGTGGGTGCATATCGAACCATCAGATATAAATATATCCGTGTCGATGGCACGATGAAAAGAATACTCTATGCAATTCATTCAATATCTAACATAAGTCAATGTGATAGAAAATTAGTTTATTCTTGAATCGAGTGAATATAAGATAAGGTAAGAAATATTGATATTATTATCAATTCCATCCAATATATAGAAATATACGAATTATGCTTTTCCCACTTCACATAAATACATCACCAGTCCAAAACGCTTTTACTAGCACATTAAGAAGGTTATGATTCACTAACTCTAGTGTGTGTGCATGCCATAGGCATGGTGTTAATCTTCTTCCAAGTATTGTTGCGCTTATGTTAATCTTCTTCCAAGGACAAACCATGATCAACTTAATAATATACCAATTGAACTAATAAAATAAAATTAACAATATAAGAAGAAGAAAAAAAGAGTAACTCTCATATAAAAAAATTCTTCAGATGGCATTCTAAACCTCTCACACTCCATAATAAACACTGACTTATTCATATCTACAAAATCAACATTCTATCCACAAACATCACCATCTCTTCTTCCCCCAACCACCTTAAAACCCTTAAAACTATAACCACGTATAACAGATGAAAGCAATGACTTTACTCTGTTTAGAAATGACTTTACTCTGTTTAGAAAACAACATACGAAAAGTCATTTGAAAACTTAATTTGAGAGACATCATATAAATAAACTTTCAGCCACCAATTTGTGATCGATGAGAAAAGTATCTTTATTATTTAATAAAATCAATGAAGATATATCACTTAAAACACCAATAAGTTTTATATTTCTTTAATCAAATAAGAGATTGAAATTCAGTACAGCCTAAAATTATTAGGTCTAATAAAAGAACCACAACCCTTATAGCTAGTGGCTCATATACTTATCTAAGATATAAACACCTTCAAAGTTGAACTGGCTCTAAAAAATTATTGTATAGAAAAATATTTTGAAATTTAATGCCCCAAAAAAGAAACAGAATATAAAGATCTTTAAACCCAGATGAATCGAGATTTTTCAGGCGAGTTTGACTGGGTTCGGGTCAGATGGATTGGGAGGGGGTCGAAGCAGCTGGTTGTAAAAAAAACAGAGCGCATCCCTACCAATGCATAAAATGAAAAAACCTGTTGTAAGAAAACAACCTATAAAAAAACCGGTTGTAAAAAAACATATAAAAATAATGGTGACAAAAAATTACAAAAAAATGTAATGGAGGAAAGACGAAGAAACTCACCGCTGGCAGCAAGGGGTACCATGAAACTCACCAAGCCCTGCTGGTTGTTCACCAAGCCATTCACATCAGATTAGGGGGGTTTGGGATGTTTTTTTTTTCTCTCGTGGTTGTTGTGTTGGTTGCCTTAGCCTTCAAACTGATATACCCATTTATATATCAAATAAAAAATAGATATGTGGCCTATTTACTTCTCATTATATTTATGTCTTGGTCCATCAGATCTAAGACCCATTTCGAAATCAAAAGTAGAACCTAATACAATACAAAGGCCAAAATCAATAAGGTAAATAAAACAAAAAGGATAAGAAGATAAAAGAATGAGAAAAACATAAATTTTGTTTCTCTTTTCTTTCACAGCTGGTTCAACTTAATACAACTTCAGCTTCTTCGATTTTATTAGAGTCGGTTTTTGCTAAAACTTGATTTTTTAAATATTGAACCCAACATGCCCCCAACTCCCATCTAATAGATTTTATGTTCTTATCTGGAAGAAAATAGTCCAATAGGAATGAGTTTCATGATAGATGCTATCGGTGAATGAGTGTTTATAGCATTATGAGATGAACAAAAACCATAAAACTTGACCATAAAAAGCTATTGACATACGAGGGCATGGAGAGGTTTTAAGAGATGAAAATGATAGTAAGGATATAAAGACCCATTTTAGCTCATATAAGGACCCACTTCAGCTCAAGCAAATATGGAGTAGGCCGGTGAAGATGGGTGAAGACGTACAGTGACTGGGGACTAAAATCTCTTGATATTTTACGAAGTAAGTCGGTGCAGATGGGTTTTCATCTGAAGTATGGCCACCTGATAATGGAAGGGGATTTCACTCCCCACTCAACTTCGAAGATCTCAAACTAAAACATAAAATAATAAAAAAATATAAGAAACCATAACTAAAAACCCACAAAAAATTACTTGTCTTTTTACATATTCAACAAACAAAACCCACAACCCTCATGAAAAAGAACTAAGCTTAATCGAGAAAAAAATGAGAGAATGTTAGAGGAAAAGAACTGTAGATTAGGATTCATGCTTTGGTGGTGATGCTTTGTGTCCCCATGTATCTGATGAGTAATCGTGTAGGTGATATATTCAAATTAAAGTAAGGCATTTTGCTATCTTCATCGAGCACCGCAAACCCTTTTTTAAGGAAAAGGTGGCATGCTTTTATAAGGATGTACGTTATGACAGAGAGTGGTTGGGAACAAAATCCAGTTGCATTCTCAACCGTTAGATTCAAACTTTCAAGATTAAATCTAAGCCACCAGTTAGTTTACAAAGATACCCCTCTGTTTGAATTAAAGTAAAAGAGAGGTCAAATTATAGAAAAAAATAAAATAAAGGAAACTCAAATGTTTGAGGGGTAAAATAGGAAGTGCAAAAAAATTCATCTCATGACATCATTGTTGTATCTTATAAAATACATAAGTTTTGTAGCTTATTATATACTAGTGTATGCCCGTGCCTGAATGCCAGTGAAAATTTCCAGAAATACTTAATCGCAAAACGGCAAAATTTTCTAAAGTAAGTAATTGCAAAACAAAAAAAATTTCGTTCCACAACAAAACAATTCTTTAAAAAATGGTCATAATTTCTAAAGTTGTGCGCGTCATGACTCCAACTCGCATGTCTACAACACTTCTTGAATTGTCACACGACTAATATATATTTGGCAAGAAGATAAAAGATGTATAATCACAAAATTGTCTGTATCGGTGAACATAAGACAGAGGGACAAAGAGGCCGATAAGTACCTAAACAAAGACGATGATAAGTACATGAACAAAGGGACTAAGCCTACTAATTGGTGAGAAGCAAAGCCTACTCATTGGTGACCTATAATAGAAAACCAAAAATAATATAGAAAATAATAATCAAATTGGGTCGTCCCGGGTAAACTCCATTCATTGAAGAAATTACACACACTAAAACTCATTAAAGTTGCACAAAACTCATCTTACACAGGTCTCGGGTAAACTCCATTCATAGAAGAAATTACAATCTGATGTGAAACATGTAATTTCATAATACAAAAGCAAGAATAGTATTCCAATTGAATCTTCAATTAATTTAATAGAGAAGAATTAGGCCAGTACAACCCCTGATGCATCTGGTTTAGAGATGCCCCTGTTTCGGTTCAATGTATCGACCTTTGTTCCACCTTTTTATAAAACATGTTCTAAAACCTAAAAGAAATAAAGTTAAATATTTCAATAAAGCAATGGAGTTTAAAGTAATTTCAGAAATTTAATAAATTTTAAATTTCATCAATTATTTTAAAACTTCTTAATCAGTTATTGCTAAAACACAACCTTAAAGAAACAAAAATGTTCTCAGAGTTCAGCAAAGTTATTGCAGAAATATTCACTCGGAATTGAATCTTCTATATAAAATGTCTATGACAACACATATTATGACAGAGTCCTAATGGACGACAAAATAATCGAAGTTCGGCTATATTTAATCAGTGAATCAATTAATCATTGCAAACATACAAAACAACAATCTATGATCCAATTAAGAAACGTAGAATTTAACAGAAATGAAATACTCATAATCCAATCTTAAAAAAGGCATTAAACAAAATACTTACTTTGAAAATCATTTTCAGCCGCTGGTCTCTCACTTTTTATCAGGATGGTTAGGACTCAAGCAGATGGTCCGCTAATAATTCAGAACCCCTTTCTCTCTTTCGGTTCATCTTTGTTGATAAAAAATCTCCAGCAAGGACATCATTATTCTGATGCAGAATTTTCAAAGGAGAGCATCATTTACGTCAATGGATTATGATTCAATAAGTCAAGCAACGATCGAGTATGTGGAGTTTACGAAAGAAATTAAAAGAGTTAAATCTAGCAATCAGAAACATCGGTTATGACATTGAAGACCTCTACAATTTTATCGATGGTCTAGAAAACATTAGTGAATTGGTTAATGATCTCTCAATCGTTGCATACAGTGGAGTTCGTAATTACACGATATTTGAATGTGAACATTTGAAAGTACTAAATCTGAATCGACTTCCATGCGCTATTGACACCACATACTATCTTTACTCCATTTCTCGCATATATGGGATGCCGAATTTTAAAAATAAGGATTGGAAATGTATCCGCAGTTCATTTAGCCATTTCAAAGAAAAAATAAGGAACAGTGATCGTAATTTTACTTCCTATAGAACATGGTCAAAAAAATTATCAACAATACTATGTGAATAGCCAAATATATACTTTTGAAATTAATTATTGATTGTATAGTAGAAACTATACACAATATTTTGAGTTAGACATTCTACAAATATCGAAATTTTGAGTTAGAAATTCTTCAACAAAGTTAGTATCATACAACACAGTGTCATTGTTCTAAACTTGTGCAATTTGAATGTGGTGTTTTTTATCTTGCTCCCAAGATCCCAGTGCCACAGTTTTTGTTGCAATCGTTCATTCTAGTAAAGCAATTTATTGGTGGCCACGGAGAACAGATTGCATAGGGTAACCTGCACAAAAGTGAAAAATGAAAACCTCATGTCAAAAATAATATAACTTTGATGAATTCTTTAAACACTGGAGCAACGGTATGAAGGCGCACATACAGTTATAAGATCTACATATTGGGCACTTGGATGTCTGCATATTGGGTACTGAATTATTTAGTACCTCGAAACGTTTGAACATCCACCGTAGATACACGTGTCGGCAAGGCAGGACAGTGGTGTCCCTTGGTTTCGAAACCTCTGTTCCATCGCAACCAACTTGATCTGAACCGACTGAAAAACCTCCACCATTAATGATCGCACCTAAAAAATAGAAGCCACAAAACATGACTTAGAATTCAAAATATGCCACTGTCAACAAAAATAAATGTTTGTTGACATATGAGCTAAAAGATTCAAAACTTTTTCTAGAGTGAATAGGCCTAGCTGTAGAATTGCTGGAAATTGGCTGATTGTGTAAGCCAACAACCACGCTATGAGGGACTATCATACCCATAACAGCGCACACACGAACTAATACGTGTTGTATAACCTTATCAGCAGGTCTTGGTATGATGTTACAGGGAAATACCAGATTTGTGGGAAACACATGAATAAAAACATGAGAGAAGATTGAATAGTCCCAAAAAATTACCAAAATGATTTATAAATATTATCGAGAAATTTTCCAAATGCTAAGAATGCAAACACATGAAATAATATTACCTGAAAGGTCCAAATGATGTATCATTTTCACTAAATGAAAGCAAACACTGAGAAAAATTTATTTTTTTCATGCAGTATTGGCCCTATACAGATGACTTATAAGAGATAACTAAAACAAAAACTAATACTCTTATCGTAGAAAATATGTAGGTGAGGCCATAGTTGTTCGATTACCTTTTGTAGGTTGAGGTGAGACTTCATCAATTTTTGCATTCAAACTATTTCATGAAGGCAACTCAGATGAAATGTTGAGGTTAGTAATCTGTAACTTGCCTACTCTTTTAGGGAACCAATCCATTTAAGCACTGCAATCCAAAATAATAACTATTGGCTAGATATCATTAGAACAAAAAGATGTATTTAAAGATCTATTGAATGGAATTTATACTTATTAGATGAACCATTGTTTGAGATAATTCCTATGTTAATGACTAAAGGGGAGAATGACTTGTTATTCCATCCTAGTCATGGAAGAGATCAAATAAGAATTTTGAGGTTAAAATGCTGATAATGCCAGGGTTAACTGTCATTTAAATAATTATATTCAGTCATCAAATATGTCAAGGTCATCCCACATACAGAAGAACATGTTTAATCGCAGTTGTGGCATGCTTTACTACCAAAAAATGCCTCTATTGCAGTCTAGAAATTGTTCAAAAACTGTTCAAAAAATGTCACCTACTATTCAAATACTGTTCATACTCCAGAAATTGTTTAAAAAATGTCTCTATTGCACTCCAAAAATTGGGTATGTACTTCGTCCAAGAAATATCACCTGCTGGTTCAGCTACCTACCTCATTCAAGTTTAAAGGCAGTAATTATTTGAAACAGATAGCCCATTACAGGCGTTCAATTCTTTATCTACTCAAGTTCATCATCTGCTGTGTTTCTTTTTAACTTTATGGGTTGTTACTCATTCTTTGGTTTATTATTCTTTCTACATCAGTGGATCAAAAAAATTATTTTTTCAATATAGATAACTTTCTATTGCTATGCCTATGCTAAATTATATCAAATGAATACATTTATATTCCAATGTAGCCAACATTATATTGTTATTCCAGCTTAACAATGAATATGAAATTTTTAAGTCAAATCAAATATGCGACACAACACAACCAAACTTGAAGTAGGTAAAATATTCTCTCTCTATTTGGATGTAGTAACAGAAACCATATAGTGTTATTCATCCCACACACTGTTTTCTCTAACTAAAAATTGCTCTCCTCAGGTGCTCAACGTCGGTGGTGCAGTCAAGTCCATGGTGGAAACTGGGGCTTGTTCGGTTCAAGTTGTGATGGAGAATTGAGGGATAATATGCATCAATAATTAGTTTATTACTAATACAACAATGAGAAAAATACTTAATAAGCTTCCAAACTTCCAATCCATTTATTGTCCATCGAATCAGTTAATGCTCAATTCTCCTAGTCACTTCTACATAAAATTAGTGATGAGAAGAGAGATTCAAATACTATTAGATTTATGTATTTTGTGCGACATTGGAAAAGGACGGTTAGCGCATTTCCAAATAAGTGAAGGCATGAATTTCAGCATTTTTTAAATTAAGACAATGATAGAAAAAAAAATAGTTCTCACCTTACTTTACGTGTTTGCTCCTTCGGGAAGATAGAAAAACGTTACCTGTCTATCCATATCGAGAAGAATTGTTCCTTAAGGTTTTGTTGCCTTGTCAAGTCCAAGTCATTCTTTTTCCTTGTAATGTCCATGTCACTCCCCCAAGTCATTTTTTAATATCGTACATCACCTGAAGAAGATAGAATGTAAGCGGCAAATGAAATTTACGTGTTAGTAGTTATAGACAATGTTGATGTTTTCTCAACCACCAAAAGAAAATCAAGCATTGAATTCAAGAAATAACGCATCTTGATTTGACTCGCCAATCCCAATATCATATTAATTGTATGCATAATAAAGAAGTATTATTAGAAAACAAACATTATTTACTGAATCTAGTTAAGGCCATTATGATTGTCTGAGGCCACATATTTAGAGTGATTTGAAAACACATGCGTTTGGAACTTAGGGGAATCAAAATCGCAAAATTGTATCGATTTATTATCGTAGATGGTGTTGATCTTCTTCTGCAGAAACGTTTGTCTATTACTGCAAAATTGTATCGATTTATTATCGTAGATGGTAGAAAATATTGATACGAAAAAAGATAATATAAGAGATCCATTACATCATAGTTGTACAACAAATTTAAAAAATGAACTTAATCAGAAGTTTCGAACGGAAAAATTCAAAATGTTAGTTCTTTTAAACTAAAATAGATTTTAGAGACGAGTGGGGGATTTTAAACTATACAAAATTTGTATAACTTAAATGCTAGCCAATCAACGAATGAGTAGAAAAGAAAACAACAAACTAAGAAAATGATTCTCATATAACTGAAGACATACCAACTAACAATGAAAACGTACATCACGATTCCATTCATCCCAACTGGCGTATCGAATCTCATATTGGATCAAAAAATTCTAAAGAAAACATGAGTTGGATCAAGATTATTTTAAAAAACAAAAATCTATAACCAAAATGAGAGAAGGTGATCAAATCTAACACTAACACTAAAACTAAAATCCATCACACTATCATTTAATTATCATCAGTACGCTTAAGTTCCACATAGAGATCAGACAACCCATTCTAGTGAGGAAACAAATTTTGGTAATCTTCAAAGAAACCTTTCAAAAGTAGTCTTCCCAGTTGTCTCCCCCAAAGCAGCTATCAAATTTACCCTCCGTGGGTCCAATAATGCCTCCACTACAGAGCCAATTGCAACTGCAGCATGCTGCCATCATTGTACGTATGCCCTGAATATCCAAATATAATTAAATTATAAAGAACAATATACCAAGAGGTTAATAAAATGAGTTTTACGAACACAATATAATGATGGCAAAACTACTTTTGAGAGACACCATTTCTATACATCCGAACATTTGGGGGAGATTTTTAGGAATGCTATTAGCAAAACGTAAAATTGTACAATTATTTACTTTAATGTTTAACCATTCATGAGAGTGTGTGGTTTAACAACTCATGGAAGTAAAAAACAACTCAATAAAACCCAATATTTGAAATACAAATGGGTGGTTTAACAAATCCTAAAAGAAAGTAATGAAATTCTAAGTGAATAAAAAGAAAAATTCCTTTAATCAAGTATTTATTTACTCGAGTATTTCTTTACTCAAGTATTTTCCAAATCACCATCATGTTGTTCTTAATGATAGAGTCTGTGGATATACAATGTGACGACCAAAGAAAAACAAATTAAGGAGTTACCTACCTATTCAGATGAAAAATGTGAAACACCTGCAGACATAAAAAAATTAACCAAATCAAATATGTAATAATTAAACAAATCATGTTAATCTTAAGTAAACTAAAAGAAAAAAAATATCAAAGTAAATTACCTAACCTCAATATACTTCAACCAAAAAACAGGGGTTGAGTTTTGTGTGAAGCCTGAATTAATTTATAGGGTTTGAGTTTTGAACCAAAAAACAACCGACCACGAACAATATAAAACCTAAATCAATATCATGAAATTGGATCCCAAATCTCAAATTGATTACAAATATAACATAAATCTAACAAAAATGTGCACATCTAACATAAATCTGAGATGTGTGTGCGAAAAAATGGAACTATCAAACCAAATTCCCACCCAAAATGACCCAAATCTGAAATTGATTACAGATATAACATAAATCTAACAAAAATTTACACATCTAACAAAAATGTACAGATCTAATAAAAATGTACGCATCTAACATAAATCTGAGATGCGTGTGAGAAAAAATGGAACTATCAAACCAAAATCCCACCAAAAATAACCCAAATCTGAAATTGATTACAGATAGAACATAAATCTAACAAAAATGTACACATCTAACAAAAATGTACGCATCTAACATATATCTGATATGCGTGTGCGAAAAAATAGAACTATCAAACCAAAATCCCACCAAAAATAACCCAAATCTGAAATTGATTACAGATATAACATCTAACAAAAAATTTCAAAGGCTATAGCAAACCCTAAGCCAACATTCGAATCCCTAAACTACAAATCCAACAGCAAGGAAAACTATTTCATACCTGCAGTTGATGACAGCGGCAACGCAAGCTGATGATGACGGCGGCGGTGGATGAGGAGGGTTTTGTTTATGGGTGAATGTTATAGTTAGGGTGTGTGTTGTGGGTGCAAAAATGTGTGAAGTGCGGCGACGGCGTAGGTGGGAGTGGGTAGGGTTTTTGTGGAGTGCGGCGGCGGCGTAGGTTACTTGCTGATTTGAGAGAGAGAACGGGCATAGAGAGAGAGAGAGAGAGAGAGAGAGAGAGAGAGAGAGAGAGAGAGTAGTGATAACTTGAGAGGGAGAGGAGTATTCGTTCGATTAAGAGAGAAAACATGTGTATTTTACTATTTTATCCTCAGTTTTGAATTTTGGGATGAAGAAAAGTGAAAAAAAAAAAGAGAAGGAAATGAAATAATTGAGGGATAAAAGAGGAAAAGAGGATTCTTTTAATCTCCACCCTTTATTTTTAGGTTTGGTGGCAAAATGTAAACCCTTAGATTATTTAGATAAGATGAGATAAGATAGCACTATTCATAACACACTTCTCTCATATTATATATATATATATAGGGAGAAGTTCACAAGTGAACCTAAAAGATGAACTTTTTAATGAACCTTAACAAAAAATACTTAACAATTAATTAATTTTAATTCCTATGTTGTAATTGGTCCGCGCCAGCGGCAACGGACACGTGTGTTGATTGATCCCCAACACCCCCCACCCCACCCACCCCGGCGCCCCCACCCCACCCCCATGGCAGCCCTGCTGCCATAAGGGCTGCTATAAGGGTTGCCGTGGTGATAGTGGTGGGGGTGGGGGGGTGGGGTACCGGGGGGTGAGGGAGTTGGGATCGATCGACACCCATGTTCGTTGCCGCTGGTGCAGACCAATTACAACATAGAAATTAAAAGTAATGAGTTGTTAGGTGTTATTTTATTAAGGTTCATTAAAAAGTTCATCCTTTAGGTTCACTTGTGAACCTCTCCCTATATATATATATATTCAGTTACACATACACACTGTGCACCATTTATATATATATAAACACAGTGTTTTATCCATATATGTATATACCGTCAAAGGTTTGAAACCCTATACCCACTTATATATACTAGGTGTGCCCATGTGCGTTGCACGTGCGATCGAACTCGAATATTCAATTAAGGCTTTAAAAGTAGGCGACAAGGCGTTATAAATTGCCCTCTTTTAAGCAACTTTATAAATATAAAATTTTATTGAATTAAGATATTATTCATTAATTAAACTATTTTTCTATTAAAACTTAAAGATGCTAATAAAAAATAAGCTTGAAGAGAGAATTTTTTTATTTTTATAGGACAATTAGTATTTATCTAAATAATAGACCAAAAAAATCGAGAATAATTTGAAAAAGAGGATGCCTATCATGAATCAAGTACTTATTATGCAAACTAATTTTACCTACATAATTGTATTAAAATTAAATAAAAAGAAAAAGACATCACCAAACTAATATATCTCATTTCTTACATAAATAAGTATTGTAAGTTCATAGGCAATTATTTAATAATATTTTTGAACGTTTAGTCAATATAATTATGCACATAAGACCACCCCCACAAAATTTCAAGGTACATAATCTTTATAAATGTATTTGTACAAGGCTTTACCCACAAAGGTTAAATAAAAAGAATCTTAAACTCCGAGAAGCTCATTCATTTGGACAATATAAGGGCATCAACTTCATAAGTGATAACTAGGCTTTTTGTATGTCATTGTTGAAAGCCAAGTTAGTCAAAACCTCAAATACCTACAAAATAATATAAACTCAAGTGTAGAGGTAAGTAAGGGTATCAATCCACTTCCAAGGGGGTAAGCTAGTGACAAATTCAATTGTAATTCACTTTTTATTTTCTTTTTGTTCTTTTTCACTTTTCTATTTCTTTTTTAGCTTTTTCAAATATTAAAACAATTGGGTGAGGTGATGATTTAAACTAAATTAAACTAAATGTAATATGATAATAACTAACTAGAAAGTTACTAAAAGTGGAAAATAAAGTCTAACACTAAAATAAGAGATAAAGTGAGGTAAATAATTATGAGAACAATCAAGAAATGGGATTACACCACAAATTTTAGTTATTCTAATTAATTAATTTAATTATTTGAATTCTCCCAAATTAATAACAAAATTACAAACCAACTCTCGTTGCAAGTGTAATTATAATAGTAATATTTTAGAAAATTAAGTTTAACACCCCATAACTCTAGAAAAATAGATCTACACTCCTTTTAATTAATCACCCCCTAGGATCGATCAATTAAAATTTATGTACATCTTAGAAAATAAATTTGGAATTGAAATTCAAGTTATAATACCCCACTTAAGAAACCCCTATCTCTAGTTCGAATCTAAAATGGGCATTATAACTAGAATTTCGATTTTCTTTCGAAAATCATTTACTCTCTCTCGAGGTGTAAATCTAAGGGTGAGGAATCAAAATTAACATTCAAAGGGAATTTTCAAGTAATCAAACTAATTAAACTAAAATAACATATAATAAGGGTTCCCCCCACCCCTTAAAAGGGGATTTAGCCTAACATGGTATAAGATTTGACAAATTAATAATCAAAGGCATAGAATAAATGAGAAGAGAAAAGAACAATCACACCCAATCTCTTGAAGTGAAATTGAACTCTTATTTTCTTGAACTCAAGCAGAATCCATCCAATATGAGCATCCGACAATAATCAGCTCAATTGAATTTCACACATTTATCACTCACAAATATCTAAAAAATGAAAATAAAACTATTTACAAATATTTCTACCTAATTTATTCTATCTTAACTCTCTACTTTTCTCTCTCTATTGGATGATAAGTCTCCTTTTATAGTAGATGCATGGCACACATGGGGCTAATGGATATTTTTGAGAAGGTTTAATGTGCATGGAAATGGGGTGTGTACATGAGGTAAGAGAGGTGTGAGGGCATGTGGGTTAAATGGGGTGACACTATTAGATTTGGTTTAGAGGGTATAATGGGAAGTTGGGGGTAAAATGGGTATTGGGACAAAATAAGTTATTAAGAACATGTGGCATTTGGTTTATTTGGTTTTGGTTGTCTTTGTTTTTGGCAGGTAAGGAAATCGTGTGAAGATTCAAATAGGAGAAATGCGTCTTGACACGGGTTTGAGGTTGCTCCGTGGTGGAAGAATGGAGCTCGGGGCTAAATGGGTCGGATTGGGTACAGGCGGGTTTTGAAGTCGATTTGGGAGGTGTGGCAGCGGGGGTTTGCGGGTTGCTCGTCGGAGCTCCGTGGATCGCGAGTTTTATAGTGGACTGATCGGGTTCGCTGGTTGCACTGGGCGGAGGTGGGTCGCTAGCGGTTTTGTGCTGCTGGGTAAGGGCAGTTTGGTGTGGAGAGATCCGGCTGGAGAGAGGGGGTGAGGTCAGGATGCCGGTGGGGTAGATGCCGGGTTAAAGGAGGCCGCCGAATAGCGTTGTCGGCATTCTGGTTTTCTGGAGGTAAGGTAGCTCCGGCGTAGCGGGTTGTATACGGTAGCAGGTACGGGCAGGTGTAGGTTGGGTAATGGGGTTGATAGAGGAGAGAGAGTGAGATGGTTTGTGTGGTGGGGAAGATGAAGATGAATAGTGGGGATTTAGCGTGTGTGTGTGAGGTGTAGGGTGTTAGGATGTGGGCGAATGAGAGTGTTTGGGTTAGGGCTGGTAAACGGACGGATACGGATCGGATACCATGTTTTCCATATCCGTATCCGCTATCTGAATGTACTATCCATATCCGCCCGGATAGTTAAAATAACTATCCATATCCGTATTCGCTCGGATACCTCGGATTCGGATAATATCCGTATCCGTTTACATTATTTAGTCGCCACAAAAAATAACTATTAAAATATCCAATCCAATCCAAACAAATATATAAAAAAATTACTGCCTCCTAACAATTATGGATTCCATAATAATAGTATCATTCCATAATGATAATATGGCCTAAAGTCATCCATACTTTACAACCATATAAGTTTCAAGCCATCAAAAAAAAAATAACAGTCGCATTCCATGACAGTAGAAATAAATATGCACCTTTTAGATTAAATAATTTTTTTTGATAATGATAACCTCATAGACCTTTTGTCTTTAAAACATACTGATATTTTTATTTTAATAAGTATACATTTTTATTTTGTATATAATATATATGTTGTTAACTCCAGTTCTCCTCACAATCAAAATCATCTCTTTACTTTTATGTTTCTCTCTTACATTCTATTATGTTTCTCTTTTACATTCTTTTTTGTTTCACTCTTACATTTATTTATAATTAAGAAAACTAACGAACAACCACATGAGGATTTCTTTTCTCTTCTTTTGTACAAAAGAGAAATGAAATGAAGTTAGTTTTTTTTTGTTTTGAGTGGAGTATATGTTCTTGAGGGGTGTATGTTGTGTGTGATAGGGTGTATTGTAACTTTAGTGTAACTCCATGATAATATACCCAACAAAATATTAATACATGATATTTTATAATAGACCCAATAAAATAATAACTTTAGGGTGTTTTTGTTTTTAGTGGAGTATATGCTTATTTTGTTTAAGGGAATAAACGATTGATTTTTTAAAAATTATTTTATTAGTAATACTAATACTAATACTAATATTATTAGTGATATTTTTTAAACATATGTTTGACGGATACGGATATCCGGTAAAACGGATATCCGATAAAATGGATACTCCGCATCGGATACGGATTATCCGTGTCGGATACTAGTACTATCCGTATCCGTATCCGTTTTCTCGGATATTTTTATAGAGTATCCATATTCGTATCCGTTTCCATATTTTCGGATAAATATCCGCAAATTCGAATTCGGATATCGGACGGATGCGAATTTTCGAATATCCATTTACAGCCCTAGTTTGGGTGTATGATAGTGTGTAGGGGAGTTGGGTGTGTGTGAGTTTATGTGTGTGTTTAATTTAGACCCTAATAAAATAATAAAGACTCAACTAAACTTAATAAAACTAAAACTAAAAAAATAAAATCTAACTAAAAATAAAACGAACTAAAAACAATAAAAATAAAAATATTAAAACTAAAACTAAAAAAAAAAAGAAAATCCTAAGCTTATATAAAAACTAAAATAAAACAAATGAAATAAAAACTTAAAATCTAAATAAAAATTAAAGTCCTAAAAATATAAAATCTAATAAACTAAAATTAAACTACTAAAACTAATCTTAATAAAATAAGACTAAACTAAAAGCAAATAAAAATGAAAATAAAATAAAATTATACTAATAAAATAGAAAAATCGAAAATAAAACCTAGAAAATACTAAATAAATCCTAAAAGTTAAAATGATTCAAACTAAAAATCTAAAAAAAAATAAAAAGACACAAACAAAACACACACAGTGTTTGGGGTAGGTTTAGGGCAGTCTAGGGTTACGGGATAAGGGAATTAGCTCCATTTTAATGCAAATTGCCTTAAAATATAGCTTTTGACACCGCAACTGCAATTAAACCTGCACAGTGAATATTTAAGCGCATAAGACCCATATTGCGGAGAATTAGCAACTATAGTACATCTATTTGGGGTATAAAATGTATAGTTTTGAGTGCTTATCAATAAGCTCATTAGTTCGTACATTATAAGGATAAAAACTTCATGTCATACTATAACCATCCAAGTATATCTCACCATGAGAAAAAATATTTACTACAAATAACCAATATGATATGTAGTTTGATGTTGAATTCATTCCAACCCTAGTTATATTTCAGGAGACCCAAATTGTAAAATTTGAGTTTTAAACATTGTTGCTTGTAAAAACACCATAATAGCCCAATTAATATATCCACTTTAAGTAGAAATCTGCTTTGAGAATAAAATAAACAAAAAATTATCTTTACTTCAACATGCTTACTCAATATCTTTCTCTAACAAAATAAAAAAAAAATAGAAGAACGAATGTTAAAACCTATCACTATCATGCTCCTTATCAAATCTATGGGATACAGTAATACTCTTTTGCATTTTCATCCAATTTGTGAGTCCATCACAACAAAGAATTGTTTAAGTTTCAATAAACAGCCTCAGTAAACATCCTTAATGAACATCCCCCATAATACTTCGAAATTATAGTAGTTAATTTTAGTTTATGATAAATTATATATGCTTTTCTCTTAAATATTATTATATAGATGTATTTATGGTATTGGCACGTATTATTGTGCTATCTACCACGTATCTCACCATGAGAAAAATATGATCGGTAGATTGCAAAAAAATGACTACAAAAAACCAATTTGATCTGTATTTGATGTACACTAATAAGAACTCATGATAGAAAACTATTTACAATTTATAATGTTCCTTCTTATGTACTAAAGCTAATAGACGTGGGTCTTGCAAAAAGATTCAGAGACAACCTAATATATATCTAGAAAATGCATTAATTTTGCAATACACATGATAAAAACTAACGTAAATCCAAATAACACGAAGTTGAAATCACCCAAACTAACAATGTATGCATCTTATATATGGTTCATTGATCCCCTATAACTACATTGAAGTGGCCCCCAACAGAGTAAACATGCACAAAAGTTCTTACTAATGAGGCAACCAATGTAGAGCTATGCAAAATACCCGATATAGAGGAACTTAAAACTGTTGTTTAGGGGATGGATGAGACTAAAGGTTACACGGGTCATTTTTTCAAAACCCCAAGGACTATAAACATTGGGAGCCCAAAGTAAAGTAATAAAGTAACAGGAGCTGAGTGGTAAATGATAAAAAAAACTATTTAACACTTTGATTACTATTAAATCAAGCACAAACCAAATTATCATTAACATATACAAAAAATGGTTTTAACTACACATCACCCCTCTAACTACACCCCAATTTATCACTTCCTCACCCATACTTTCATCTTTTATACTTAACCCCCAAACTTTAAAAAAATCGAAGTTACCCCTAAAATTTAAAAAATCGAAGTTACCCCCGAACTTCCAAAAAATTAGACCATTACTCCAAACAAAATAGATTGTGCAAACCAAAATTATGAAACAAAACTAATAACTTAAATAGATTTGCATAATGAAATTTTGATTAAATTTCAATCCCTCTGCTAGTTTTCTCTCCTTTATCTTAGGATCATGAAATATAATTCCAAAGTAGTCACTCCATGAAAAAAATATTATTAAGTGATGTTGTGCAGTAAGATTCTAAATGAAAAAAAGGTAAATGAATTACTGTTATATACACAGTTTGTTATCTGTGAGAAATTTTAGCAACTGATTAGAAAGCAATGGAAGATATAACGTCAGTGGGGAAACAACTATTAAATGAGCAAAAGATATTTTTATGTATGCTTTGCAGCTAAATGAGCTGGTAAGATGTCGATATTAACATTAAACCATGCCATTTCAGCAAACAAGTGATATACACTATCTAACACATGAACAAATGATTTTATAGTGAATTCGCTAAAAACACTCCAATGAATTTCATGTTACAAAATTGTAAAACAAAGGAAATAAAATATAAAAATAAGTTGACTCATATAGCATATGAGAACCTAGAAAAGACCAGAATAGATTTCTAATATGGTAAATTCATAAGAACATCAAACAAACCAAAAAACCAGATGGAAAACGTCAATTATGCAACTACATATACAAAGGTTAATCGTGAAAAATGTAAAGAGCAAAAATACCTTATGTAGAATTTTGAGTTGAGAGAAGAGGACCAACACCTTTCGAAGATATCCCGCTCAGATGGATTGGATACAAGAGATGAAATAAATTATTAAAAGGTTTCGGGGGTATTTGCATTTGATATAGGAATTGAAGAATATTTTGAGGCTCTTCGTTGCAATTGCTGACCCAATTCAGGTGTCGGTTTGGTTAAAGGGAATTAAAGGCTGAATTGGGGATATAGGGAAAGGTCGGGATGTGAATACGTTGACGATGGGATAAGAATCGATTTAGTGGGAGGTGGTATGATGGATATTAGTTGTAATAATAGGGGTAGAATAGTCAAATACACTATGCTTATGGTTCTCATCCTTTATATATATATATATATATATATATATATAATCACAATTTAAAAACAATTATTAGATACACATGTTAGTTCCACGTACACTCCCTTGAGTTCCTCACTTCTCATCTAATGTACACGCTTAACGCATCCTACCTGGATATGTTACCCAGCCTAACTAGACATCCGTATCTAACTAACAACAAAAGTTTCAGCTCTCCCTGTACTGCCCATACAGTACGCTATCGCAACAATAATAACTAAGGTTTCTCGTATGTTATTATTAAATCATTTAGATTAAGTTCTCATACTTCATTCACTTTTAGATATCCACTATCTATCTTCCTACTGTCACACAGGTAGAATAATCATTCATTATTATCACACCATTAATGAGGTTTCACCACACTTATATATATATATATATATATATATATATATATATATCAAGAAGAAGAAAACTAATGAAAAGGAAGTGGGATACCCGTTCGTGTAGTTTTTGAAAGAGATGAGAGGGATGTGGCTTTTTTTCTTTAGGAGAAATGAGTTTTAACAAAACTCTTTACTATTTTTTATAGTTAAGGGAGAGAGTCGATGTAGCAGGGGTGGTTTGAAGTTTTTTTTTTTTTTTTTTTTTTGGGGGGGGGGGGATTATTTATATATATGTCCCATGAGAAAGTCTCCCTAACTAAGTCCTATTGACTTTTCAACCATTAAATATGTCATATTCATAATTTTTGGATTGTTTTATAATTTTACCCTTTTAAAACCAACCATCCGTAACTTCTTTTGGGAAGTTACATAATTGGTTGAACTTTTTTCATCATATTTTTAATCTTCAAATGATCATAACTTTTGATTGAGAAATTAGTTTTTCACAAAATTACTATTTTTGAAATCTGCTTACCGAGATATATTAAACAAGATCCATGGAGCCTATAAAATTTTAAAGAAAAAAATTACACATACAGTAAACTTTTGCTGTATGAACTAAAAAAATGAAATAGTTTTATATCTGTGACATTTTTGCAAACGCTAACATTTACCGTGTTAATATTACATAGACAGTAAAATTTACTATGTTCACAAGAAAATGAAATCTATATATTTATCAAACAAAATCCAGGGAATCCATAATATTTCAATGAAAAAAGTTACACGAACAGTAATATTTATTGTGTAAACCTTTAAAAATAGAACTTAATTAATGGTTGAATAGTTAATAGGAATTCACTAAAAAATATCTCAAAATAGGAATTACTTATACTTGTACATATTAGTCGGGTTGTCACATTAGTTGTTAGGATGAAATAATAATACAAACAAATTGGTTAAATAAATGAATCAATTAATGTATAAATCCATATATATATATATATATATATATATATATATATATATATATATATATATATATAGTACTGCTCTTATGCGGGCTGTCCCACATTTTAACAACGCGGACTGGACATGTGTCACTTGAGTGTGAGCTAGAACCGAGAGAGAGTGCCTATAATTTAACCGATAATTTCTGGGCTCACTACCAGGGGACACATGTCTGGTCTGTACTGTTAAAATGTGGGACATTTCGCACAAGAGCCGTACTCTATGTGTGTGTGTGTGTGTATATATACTGTACCAGAAAATGAAATAGTTTTATATATGTGACATTTTCACAAACAGTAACATTTACTGTATTAATATTACGAAGAGAGTAAAATTTACTCTGTTAATTGGAAAATAAAATCCATATATTTATTAAACTAGAATCATGGAGTCCATAATATTTCAATGGAAAAAATTACACAGACAGTGAGATTTACTATGTGCGCCTTTAAAAATAGAACTTAAATAATGGTTGAATAGTGAATAGGACTTAATTAAAAACATTCAAAATAAGAATTACATATAATAATACATATTAACTTGGTTGTCACATTAGTTATTAGGATTAAATAATAATAGAAACAAATTGGTTAAATAAATGGATCAATTAATATGTGTGTGTGTGTGTGTATTTATATTGTAAAATCGACACCTATTTTTAGTTTAACACGTTTACTCGCTCAAACAGCCATTTATCTAATATTTTCTTATTTTTGAAGGTATGCCCCAACAGCACCCCATGCCACCCCAAATCAGAGCTCTGATGGATTCAGCTCTCAAACACCGATTTACTCAATATTCTTATATTTTTAAAGGTCCGCGCTAATGGCACCCAATCCCCACCCTCACCAATCCCCATTGTCAACGCTCCAACGACCTTCATCATAGCTTCGGGGTGGGGGTGGGGGTGGGGGTGGGGGCTAAGGGTGGCATGGGGTATTGCTGGCGTGGACCTTTAAAAATTAGATAATATTGTATAAATGGGGTTTGGATCTCCCGGATCCCGATTTGGAGTGAGTATGGGTGGCATGAGATGTCACTGGCGCGACCCTTTAAAAATAAGAGAATATTGAATAACTGGGTGTTTGAACGACTAAATGGGTTAAACTAAAAATAGATGTCTTTTTATTTATACATTAATTGATCCATTTATTTAACCAATTTATTTGTATTTTTGTTTAATCCTAATAACTAATGTGATAACCTAGTTAATATGCATTATTATATGTAATTCCTATTTTGAGATACTTTTTAATTAAGTCCTATTGACTATTTAATCATTAATTAAGTTCTATTTTTTAAAGGTGTACATAATAAATATTATTGTCTGTGTAATTTTTTTCATTGAAATATTATGGACTCCATGGATCTTGTTTGATAAATATATGGATTTTATTTTCTTGGGAACACAGGAAATTTTACTGCCTATGTAATATTAACACAACAAATGTTATTGTTTGCGAAAATATCACAGATATAAAACTATTTAATTTTCTGGCTCATACAGTAAAGCTTACTGTATGTGCAATTTTTTTCTTTGAAATTTTATAGGCTTTATGGATCTTGTTTGATAGATCTCAATGAGCAGATTTTATAAATAGTAATTTTATGAAAAAAGAATTTGTCAATTAAAAGTTATGATCATTTGAAGATTAAAAATAGGATGAAAAAAAAAAGTTCAACTTCGTATGTAACTTCCCACAAGAAGTTACGGATAGTTAGTTTTAAAAGGGTAAAATTGTGAATTTATTTTCCAAAAAATTAGGAATAGGACCTATTTAATGGTTGAAAAATAAATAGGACATAGTTAGGCAAACTTTGTTCTCATGGGACCTATATATAAATAACCCTTTTTTTCTTTTCTTTCTTTTGCAAGGGCTAACTGTTTTATTTTGTCTATATTTTTTTTCTTTTTAATAAACCGAATAGGATAAGGATGTAAAACTCATATAAGACAAAAACATTTTTAGATATATTGGATCCTTTTTTTTCAACTTTTGACCCTAAAACTTATTTTTTTTAAACTTATAATTTATACCCTATAAATTTTAATTTTAATTTAAATAACAAAATTAAATTTCGATCGTGGCATACTTAATGTAAAGTTGACACAAAATTTACTTTAAATATAATATTTGACTCGTGTAGGAAAAAATCTACTCGGTGATTAAAAATTAATATTTTATCTATCGATAAAATGAAAAATTTCGTCTTGAGACAAATGATTTAATTTCAATTAAAAAAATCAGGTTGCCTCAATCTACCCACCTAAAAAAAATCATCCTCGAAATTTCCTACATTCTTATATTTTCAAATGCTCATGGTACTCACATTGAGTACGATATACCGTAAAATCATAACTTATTTGTTTGAGGTTGTTAACTTATTATATAATTTTGATGATTTCTCTCACATCGTCCTTTCGTGATTTACAGGTTGTATAACATTGTCATATAAGAAATACTTGATGTATCTAGGATTAGAACAACTGGAATTTCATCTAATTAATAAGAATTTTTACAAGTCTAGCATGTGTCGCTTATCGTCGCAGAGGTTTACGTAACGAAATTTTACGTATCGTCTGGTTATATGAAGTTTTATCACATACCAATCATCTCATACTATCAAGATAGTGGTATCGGTAAAAGATCATTATAGGCTGTATATGATTCGAGAAATAATGGTATTTCACAAATAGTTAATTTTTACTATTTAAAAATAATGCGGTAAGGGAATACTGTAGGTTTGAAACATTCATCTCGTAATAATATCATTTTAACAACCGTTTGCACAGTAGGTAAGTGGAAATATAAGTTCTTTTCGGGACAGGTAGGTCGATAGTTTATATTCAAGCTATTAAATGTTGGTTTCAAATTGAGTTTCTAATAACATAATTGTAAGACGTGATTTCCAACAATATGTAGGATTCTCGTACATGGGTATGTTTATCAAGTTTTCTACCAGAATTTTCAATTTCCATTCTTGCAGTATAATGCTAGTTTTTCCTATTGGTATTTCTATAAATATGAGAAAACCTGGGAAATTAGAAGATGGGTTTACTATAGTTGTAAAATCATGTGTTGGTTTAATCGAGACAAATCATTGACTATTCTATGTAGTTAATACTTCTATAAGGGATTTTCTTAGACTTTTGATTACGAAAAAAAGCTGTATCAAGTATCTTAATGGAGTGTTTCCTCAATTTTCTACAGACCAAAACATTATGTCTATTGGATTTGAATTTTCATTAAGTCACTTTTTGGAAGAAAAGGTAACGTCTGATAATTTTGGTTATTTCAACTTGACTTGTTGGTTCGATTGGTGCCAAGGTTTACATAATATTAATAAATATCGTAGTTGGTATGGTGTCTAATATTGTAGAATTTATCACATAGAATCTACCGTATACATATAATCTATCTGGATATATTATGAAATTTTGGGCTAATTTGTGAACCAGATAAATATGAGTGGTTCACTTAAAATAAGGTGGGTATAATTATCCAACTATAGGGAAGATGTTTCTATCCCCTATATTGTTTAACAGAATGATACTACTGTTTGAAGTATATTGAATTTAAGTGTTAATGTTTATCAATTTGTAACAATAAGGGTTAGAACTTTCCTAGAAATGATTTGTTTACGTAGGGTAGGATAATGTTATATCATAATGATGTTTAATCTAACTCATTTGGAGTTGTTGGAACAATATAAAAGGCACGTCTTTATTCCAACATTCAATGTAATATGAGCTTCTATGTACATCGACTGGGTTAATCATATTGATAATCTTACTATGAATCCTAATACTGAGCTTTCGGAATGAACAAAAAATTTCTATGGAGCGAACAACAGACTTGGTGAGTTTGTCTAATATCATCCGTACATAGAATTACATCCTTAATATATACGGGGTAGTTCACTAATAAAGTCCATGGGGATGTGATCTCATTTCCATTCTGGGATCGAAAGATTTTGGAGAAATTCATTAGGTACATGTAATCTATCTCTCTATCGAAGATTTGTTTCCCTATCGCTTGATAATCATCGAGTCTAATTTTTCGGTTTAAGATTGTAACACAAGGAGATCTAGGAGCGATTGTTCTACTATTGTCTTTCTCAGGGTCGGGTGAGAAATACTAGTTGGTTAACATAAAATTGGTGGGGGTGGCGTAATTCATATGGTTATACGATATCAATAATATCCTAGGAAATGATGTTAAATCTTCCGACAAGTTTAAAGCTTAAGGTGTTGGCTATAGCTTTTCCTTTTCTCGAATTGGTGTCTAACTTGAATTTGTAATCTTTACAATTTTATTCGACGTTTTTGTCTTAAATTCAAGTTTCCTTAGGTGGATATGTATCTCAAACTTTTTTTTATCTGAATTTACCTTGGGATTTCATACAATAAAAGACTTAGGGTTTCTTATATTTATGCAAAAGATAGCATAAAGTGTACATAGGAATTTCTTTGAATATGTACTAACTAGTTATCTAAAAAATGGTCCTATGGTGGAAGTAAATAATTAGGATGGAGTTTGAACTAATGTTGGCTTTGTTTGATTTCTCTTAACTTCAATGGTTACAGTACACTGCTTAGAATTTTAGACGGTCATAGGGTACTATATTCAGGATAAGTTTACCGTGAAACAACATAAATATACCTACAATAGGGTTCTGAATTAATTATCTACTTAAAAAATTCCTTATTGAGTCTATGAACATTCACTGAGGGATATTGTATAATTTGAAAGTATAATGAACTATATACGGAATCAAGGGTAGACTAATGTTATAAGGTAACGAGAATCTAAAGTTCCAAAGGAGGTTTAATTGCAAAAATCAAGCTGTTGGTGTGGTTATAAAGTTGACATGTATAGAGTTTGGAATATATTGACACAACTAAAACATATAGAACACATAATGGATGTTAGACAATTTTGCAGATAAATCTAACTAATAGACTACAGAGCAAGTGCATTCGATAATACTAAAGCATCTAATGTATCTTGGCTGCCTTAAGTCTTTCTCTGATCTAATGTATCTTCTTAGTAGTTTCTTCAGTTACTGCATAAGGAAAAGAATGAATACTCTAAGAGTTTCAGATATGACTCTATGCAGTATAAAGGTCTTGTTAATTAAGGTCAACAATAATTTATTCAGGATAAAAACTTTTGCGACATTAGGTAGGTATAAAAATAATACATAGGAAGTAATATTCCATAATTCATATAATGATGTTAGTGGAATTAAAAATACCAGGTTCACCAACTTAAGGCTCTGATAGTTTTCTAAAATAAGATGACCCATAATTATCTGTTCTAGAGGCTTAGGGTTAATAGCAATACAAATAACAAATCAATCCAAAACTTTTGGAGATAAATCAATTGAAATAATTGGAGATAATCAATCCAGATTACTGGAGATAAAGTAACATTGTCAATCCAAAACTCCAAAGAGAGGCATTCATATCATAAATAAAACTAGGCATTCAATAATCTGAGTCCTACGGGAAAATAAAATTGTCATGGGTATAACGACAGTTTATTTCCTCGTTATATTCTATGCTATGTAAGAACAGATTCAATGGAATCAGGTTAACTTGAATTTTTTATTTCAAGATTAACATAGGGGTTCAAAATTGTATCAAGCATAACATATTCTGAATCTCACAAAGGAGTTCATAAAGTATCGAGGCTTATCATATAATGATATGAGCATTTTGTGAAATGATACTAAATCAGAATCATGCACCATGGGTGAAAATTTATATTTCTCATTAACGGGATTATCTGGATTTCAAAGTGAAGGTTCTGTGAAAAGATGGTTTATAAAGGAAACCATATTTGTGGTACTAATGTCATGTAAAGGGTTTAGATAAAGTTTCATCTTATCACAACTATTGTAGTTGTTTATTTGAATAAGAGATTATGTTTCACTATGGATGCCATACTGTTTCTGGGGATATTAAATTTTTCAGTGATATCTTCAATCGCTGTAACTTCGAAAAAGAATTGACAATGGTTTTAAGGTATATGGTAATGATTTATTAATCATAATTCAATGTCAAGCGTCTGTAAACCTTGGAAAAATATTATTTGTGAAATATGATTCAATAAGTGATGCCGTTACGCTCTAAAGAGTAGAAAGCTTCAACTTAACCTTTCTGATACTTCTACTTTTTCATAAAGACATTTCCCATTCTCATTGAGGAATTCATTTATAATTTTTCCATCTAATCTTATTCAGGTACCATTCTAACATAAGCAATCTAGTCTCATAATCTAATTGGAATATTATACAATATAACAATAATACAATGCAGAAAATGAAAAGTAAAAGGTCAATAGTGTGACACCCCACCTAATTAATTACCGGGTGATCACAGATAGTATTAGAGCATCAGGTTTTAGTGTCCATAAGATCTGTAAGGCTTTTCACATGTCAGCTTAGCATTCTTTTATGCAGAGCCTTATGATAGGAATTTTGTATTCTTTTACGTACGTGCATTTACGTTCTCCTACGATTATAGATGTATGGACGGTTAACTGATACAACTCATTTTGAAATTTTAGATGCCTCCTAGGAGAGGACGTTAGACTAGGGAAACAGCAAGGGATGAGGAGAGGGAGTGAGCTAGCGGTTTTGCAGCCGTAGTGACCACATGGGAGGATGACGACTGCACGGGTGGTCGAGATAATGGCCCAGGCAGTCAATGCAGCTATGATTTTCATGGCCATTCATTTCCCTTAGCCCTAGTTGCAGCCACCAGTGGCACCGAAAATCCAGTCCCAGCCAGGGCCATCTATTTGACAGAGGTTCAGAGAGTCATTTCAGAAGGGCCACCTGCCGGAGTTTCAAGGTAGCTCTGAAGTAGTTGAGGCGTGTCATTGGAAGAAGAATATATAACTCCACTTGTGCATGATGGAGTGTAGTGAGACGCATAAACAAATGTTAGCAACTTTTAGACTTGCTGGAGCAGCATTATAGTGGTGGGAGTCAGTTATTACCGCCGAAGAGAGAGATATGATGATGATTACTGAGTTCTGGGTGAGGTTTGATCGCAAGTATTTTGTGCCAGCAGTGGAGATCGAGATGCGAAAGAAGTTCAGTGAGGTGAACCAGGGTGATCGCTCTAAGGCTGAGTATGAGGAGGAGTTCACCCGTTTAGCCAATTTTATTCCAGACGAGGTGAGTAACGAGGAGCGAAAGAAGGCAAGGTTTATAGATGGATTAGCCTGGAGGATTAAGAAGCACTTAATTAGCAACCCAACATTGGTGACATATACGAATGTCATCAATGCAGGATTGTTTCACTGCAAGGATTATTGCTTCCACGCAAAGGGAAGTAAAATATGAGGTGAGCCTAGCCAACAGGGCAAGGTACATGGGGGTGCTATTAGCAAAGCACAATAGCAGAATGGTAGGCAGCAGGGGCAGGACTCCTGACAGGGGAATTCTGCCAAGAGATTCAGATCAGGGGGCTATTAACCAGATGGTCAGAATTTTTGACAGGTCTAGTAAGGTTCTGATCAGTAGCATCACTTTGTTCCTCAGGGCCGCCAGGGCCAAGTGAATGGCGGGGGAGGCCATTAGGGACAAGATCAGTGGCAAGGAGGATTTTTGAGGAAATGTTTCTTTTGTGAAGAAGGAAGTCACGTGAAGAGACATTTCCCTGAGCGAGGTGGGGGCAACTACAGGACAAGGTTCTGGATGTACAACCACTACAACAGTTCATGGGTACGTTGGCGTGAGGAGGCCGCTCATAAATCCATTGATAAGGCAAAGCAACTAGAGTATGGGGGTAAAATGTATTTATTATCCTATAAGCATGGGGTACTTTTGAGTGACATTGGGTCTGTCACAAAATAAGATTGTTATCACTTGGATACGAGAGTGAGATGAATTTAGTGTGTGCGTTAGTCGTAATAGCCATATTATGTATATATAATTACCGTGGGGTAGAGGGGTTCTTTGGTGTTAACCAAGCGAGAGTGGGGCTACACTAAGAGGATGTTTCCATTATGCGGGAGGATACTACTTTCGAGAATTATGGGAGTAGGGTGGATGATTTTCCAAGTTTCGATTCGTTAGCGATGGTTTGGAGCTATAATGGACAGTTATAGTAAGACTTGGTGTTCGTTTTACCAGGATATGGATTTTTGCTAGGTATCATCTGAGATAGGGTCTAGCTTATATATTACGAGTATATATGTTAAAATGTGTTGCATAATAATATGTTGATATTGTTATATGTAATCCCGGGGAGTAGGGACATTACTGATGTGATTCAGGGTGCATAAACTTATTGTCGAGCGGGAACATATAGCTCGGGAATTATTTTCGCGTAAGGAAACTAGTAATAGTAAGGGTGCAGTATTATATGATGTCTTTTGTAGCATGAGTGGAAATTTAAACTTTTAAGTCAAGAAACGGGTATTTGTGGGTACGTGTTATGGACTTAGGGCCTAACGGATCTCAACGACCAGCCATGTTAGGTAGTAGTGTATCGGGGGGGTTCCTTGTTTGGATTTTACTTTGCGAGACGTCCCACGTATGAAACTTGGTGCAACGTTGGGAGTGGGAGATGTTTAGTCTTTAGTACATGGGTTTGGTACCCCGATTATTATACATGTATGTAGTTGTAACTGTGAGTTAAAAGTTATATTGCGGTTTAAGGCTCGTAAAGACCGGGTATCATTTGTGCGATTAAGCACGGGTACAGGGTGTATGGGAGCCCTGGTTAACTAAGTTCATTTTAAAAATAATTTGTGATTAGAAGTGGGAGAAATAGGTGTAGCCACCTTAAGGGTAGGTGACTTGGAAGCTAGTGGAGGCTTGAGAGTACTAGGCTTATCTAAATTTCGAGGATGAAATTCCTTTTTAAGGGGGGAAGTATGTAACCCCCCATAATTTCGAGGACATTGAATTTTATTATTTCTGGGAGAAATAGAGCTTATTTAATTTGGATAAATTGATATTTACGATTTGGAGAAATTATGTAAATTCGAGGATTTATTTAATTTGGTAAATTAAGGTTATTTAATTCGGAGAATTTTTAGTTTTCACGCATGTTGCATTTTGAGGTTGAAATTGGAGAATGTTATAAAGTAATTCGAATGAAAATTTTGGGTGCACGGTTGATTCCGGAGAGGTCGAGATAGGCGAAAAAGAGTACTCGAGGGTTATAATTGGGTCTCGGGACATTTTTAACCATAATCGGGCTCACACGGAGGTGTTTGGGCCATTTTAACTTGGCCCACAAGCCTAATTTCGGAATTGGTGTTATAAAACCTAGATTAAAGAGTTTGTGGCAGACACAACTCAATTGGAAAAACCCTAGAGAAGAGGGAGAAAAATTAAGGAGCTTTTGGGAGCCAATATGGAGAAGGATTTGGGTGTTTGTATCAAACTCATCATCTTCATCAAAGGATTCAGAATCTACGAAATTTATCGAGCAAGTGGTTAAATTGCTTCGATGTAAAATTGTGATAATCAATTCATATCATAGTGGGTGTGATAAAATTCAGTATTTTTTGGGTGGGTTAATTCATAAATGGGGACATCTCGTATAAATTTTGTGTTAAGGAAGATTGTGATAACAAGTCTAATGTTGGAGGTTTAATCTTGTGATTATAAGGCCCACATATTAGATTTGTTAAAGTGATGATAAGTGAAATTGTCTCGGGGTAGAGTTTTGTAAAGTTTATATACTTTGAGTAATGATTTTTGGAGAAAAAGTTAGATACTATAAAGTGATAGAGGATTATCAATTTTATAAAACTGGGATCGGTAGTTAAACATAATTTTGGGATTTAAAAATAGTGGCCGATCGTTTTAGTATAAAAGGAATAACAGTTGAAGAGTTTTTGGGTTAAAGGTGTTAGAAAACTTCCATGGCGGACGAACTGATGAAGGAAGAGGAGAGAGAAAACCCAGGTGTCATTTGAATGACCCTGGGCATCATTTTAACGACACTACCTATCGTTCGAACGATAGTGTGAGTCGCTCGAATGACGTAGGCCGATATGGCACAATTCTGCTTAAAATTTGATTGGGCCGGAGATGATATTTTGGGGTTCCAAGGGGAGTTTACTAGGGAATGTAATCCTTTTATGTTTGGGAATTTAAAACGAGGTGAGTAATATTAATAATGTGGAGATAAAAAAATGGGGAATCTAAATTTTGAAAATTGGGGCGATAAATTCTAAGGAGCGAATTACGGGCCAAGGGAGTGTGTCCGGGTATTTTGGTTGAGTGACGCCATGATAAATAATTTATGGGAAGGTTAATTAATATTTAGAGTCGGGATTTGACTCGGATACTTTAGGCTGGGATTACAGGTTTAGAGCATGAATTAGTCGGGTTAATTTATTACAGGGTATATTATAAATTATGGTATGTTAAATTTAATAAGGGTGTAAACCTTAATAGTGGAATATGAAGAAATAAGTTCTATGAAATGAAATTTCGGACCAAAGGAGTGAGTTTGGGTATTTTAGTTGGGTGACACAACTTGAGAGACAAATAAATAAATGTGAGATTTATTAAATTACAAGTCGGTATATAGACATGGGTATTTGTGTCTAGTGTTACGGGATTTGTGCAGGGATTAGACGAGATTAATTAAATATATATATGCGGTGATGTGTAGTATATATATATTTGTGTGCTTTATAAATATTGGTGTGAATGATATTTATAGGAATACATGCCCCTCTAGTGCTATCATAGAAGATTGTGCAGTGTGGGTGAATCCCCTAGCTTGAGGAGCAGAGCGAGTATAATCCCTAGGTCATAGAGCCCGTTATTATAGGTGAGGTGCTTTGGGTATGATTTGGTTTCACTCTCGGTGGGAACTATGACTGCCTCCGCTACGTTTATTTGTGTTCGGGGAGCTAACCGCATTAGGGTTGTAGGTGGATGAGTATACCCGGGGTGATAGCATTTTAGAGAATATCCGGTGAGTGTCTACTCGGGAGGATGGTTATATATACAACATGTGTGTGAATGTTATGATATATGATATGTATATATGGTGTACATTCATATACGAGTAAAATACATGGAATGAAATTATATTGAGTATATATGTATATAAGAAGGTAGGTATTTATATACGGGAGAATTACATAAAGTAAAAAGGGATTACTTGTATATAACTAATGAGACTGTTATATAGGGCATTTAAAAGGGATTAATTAAGTTAATGAGATAAATAACTTATGAAGTTAAAGTACTAATTACTCAGGCTAGAGTAGAGTGTCAAGGAGTTCCAGGACAAGGCTAGTTAGATGGGGTGTGTAACTAGGAGGGTTAGGAAGAAGAGTTAGGTGTGCACAATAGTTGAGGGGTGAGTAATACCTCAAGTGAGTGCGACACTAAATTAAATATGAAGAGCATTCATGCATTTTAATTGTTGCATTTTAATTCACTTGCAAAATATTTTCAAAAGGATTTAGGCTTTAACCCGTACTTGCAAAATATTTTCAAAACCTTTTATCCAGCCATAGGGATGCCAAACTTGATGATCTGTTCCAGGGATGCGTAGCGGCAATAACTGTGGATGAGTGTAGCGTTTGGGCTCAGTTGCTTCAGTTATTTCATTCTAGAGTAGGATGGAGTTCAGTATTTCATTTGGGCATGTTGCCCCATCTATTTTATTTCAGTCAGACTTTGTACTCAATTTATTATTCAGTTGGATTATCAATGTGGATTTTAGATTTTTTGCCAATGGTTTATTCGGCCAGTCATTTATTTATTTATTCAGTATTTATTTAGATTCATTGATTGTGTGAATAGTTTAAATTTATATTTATATTGTTGTTGTTGTTTAATAAAAAAGATTAAAATTTTGACATCAGCTTTTTGAATACTAGGTGGTCAGTAAGTTTTAAAAAGTTTTTAACAGTGATGCTATGAATGAACCAGATGAGAAACTTCTTTAAATTTAATAAAGGACTGATCACCTGGTATTTAATTAGGCTAGGAGTCACAAATAGAGAAATGGAGTAAATTTCAAAAAATGGAAGTTTTAGAATTCCAAATGAAGTAATTCATTTCCAAGGGGATGTAAATCGAATAGTTCAGACAAAAATTTGTGTTTAAGACTTATAGAGTATATTGTATGCAATCCATTCTTAAGATAACTTTTCTTAGCATGCCTCTACATCCCCAATAATATCTTGATACTTCTAAATCCGTAATGATTATATCCATATACAAAATCTGAATATCTGAATTTATCACATTTCTCAAAGTTATAGTTCGAGATTATTTCTCGTAATCTTATAATCATCTCAACCTTGCAATTATACTTCTATCCTTAAAATATTTTCCTACGAAGTACCTTACTATCTCATATATTCATCACGTAACTTGAAAATAAATATTATTGAAAACCTAGTGATGTCAATAGCAGTATGTTAAATAGGAGCTATCACATAGTGATGTCAATAGCAGTATGTTAAATACGCAAAGTTTACTATTAAAAACATAGAAAACCTACCAGTGTATTGAGTAGTCGAGCTTGTCTGATTTGTGGTGTGTTGTCACATTTAACTTTAATTTTTAATGTAAATGCTACTACGAATAATCTAAAAATAATCGTCTTTACACTTTACTTTTCATAATTACACTGTCGTCATTATTCGAGTAACAAATTCGTATATATATATATATATATATATATATATATATATATATATATATATAACTCATATACGATTCGAATAAAAATATCCATATAATTTTCTTAACATGTTCAAACAATTTTCTATAGAAAAATATCATAAAATAATATTTTAACGGTTATTTGGAATTTTTAATTGACACGACGACCCAAATATGACGTTGTAAAAAATAGTATCAAAATATAAATATTTGTATGTTAAAAAATTATACTTGACAACACGATTCCAATGGTACGTTCCGTGTATCATTTTATTAATGGTTTAAAAGATATGAATTTTCAAAGTTTAAAAAGGTGACATGTTAACGTGTCAAGTTATACTCACTGTTGCTTTTAAAAGAACACTAGTTTATTTATTTGAAAACATATACGCATCATTGGTGTTGTTTTGAGAAATAACATGTTATTTTAATCTCGAGTTATTTTATTTCGTCATGATATTTGCGTACTCATATATATATATATATATATATATATATATATATATATATATATATATATATAGGAGAATTCACACCTAGTTGTAGGTCCTAAAATTTTTAAGACCGAATAATGTGATCCTTCACATTTTAAGACCGAATTAAGATTGTATTAAAAAAACTACAAAACTGGGCCGGTCCGTTTCATTTTTTCAGTCCATTCGAGTTCGTGCACACCCGTAACTAGAGATGAGTTTGTCTCGGTTGAGCGTATCATCCCTATAAAGTCCATAATCCCTCAAATATTTTCATATTAGACTTATGGGGATAGCATCAGTAGGAATCCACGTTGGAGGGAGGATTAGGATTGTCCAAACACCTTTGATCATGCGAATCCCATAAAGTATCCTTTTTAGTACTTTCAGGACTGTCAGAGCATTGAGCCAGCCCCACTTATATCCTTCTCTACTAGCCTATTCCAATTCTTCACTCATATGTGCTAAGGCCTCATCATACCCATTCATCCAAAGAGTACATGGTTGCTTATGGAAATGGAGGTCAGACGGTCAACCTTTTAATTAAATATCTTAATGTTAGTTGATTGATTATTTATTAAGTTGGCTTGGTCAGCTAACGTCTTTTTGGTCCATTCCTCCTAAACTGTTGGACGAGCAAACACAACCCGCCTAGATGATTCTCCACATTTGGACTTATTTAACCCCTCAATCTCCTCCGTTAACTTGGTGTTTTCTTACTCTAGAAAAGAAACCCCTTCACTTTGATCAGCATTTTGTAGACTTCTTCAATCCCTCTAATTCATCCCTCAACCCGTTGTTATCATGCTTTAGCAAACTGGCTACCTCTAGAGCATTGTTCACCTCATATTTAATCACAAACTCCTTTTTATTATAGGATGAGGAAATGTCACTTTCACTGCTCAGCCGAACAAATTTCTCCTCATAATTAGCTGTCAAACTAGTAAAAGCTTCCATATGACCCTTCTATAGATGGAGGATCATCTCATAATAAGAGGCATTGGTCGCCACAGCTTAGCTGTACAACTAATGAAAATGAAGATATGTTTCTTGGACGTCGTTATAGGCATCTAAGCCGCGTAGTTGTTCCATCTCGTCCTCATCAAGATTCTCATGACTTGGACCAAAGATATGCACACTCCTCTTGAACAAGTCACTCTATGCAACTTCCATAACAACCTTCCTAGAGTTAAACTGAAAGGGATAAATAGGAGATAAGTATGAAAAAATAAAAGTCCACAACAGGCATCAACATTAGTTGTATGAAAAAGAGCAACTACATTAAAAATGTTAAAGGGGAATATAACAAAAGGGAGTCCAGTCCGGATTACAAAAAGAGTGACATTACAAGCCCAAAATTATAAAAATAGTCCTAAATAGATACACTTGTTCCTTGTCCTAAGCAACCTCCTTAGGACATACAACTATTACAGCCATTTCCAGGGACACAGACGATTCGGCTGCTCCCTCTTCATCATTTATCTCCTCATTAACCATGGGAGGAGTACTAGGGTTCTATTATTGAAACAACTCGGAGTCTGGAGCAGTGCCTACCTTTTTCAAAGTAGTGTCCCATCCTTCCTTGAATGATAACTTCTTCAAAAACTCCATTTTCACAGCAACAGTAGAGAGAGCCTTATCCTAATTTCTAATTAGGCATCCTCTTTCTCCTTCTTAAATTCCGCCTTCAACCCCTGGTACTTACCATCCACATCGGTAGCAGTCTTATCGACCCGATCGACCCTCTTAACATCTTCATTGGTAACCTTCATCGCATTATTCTTATCTTTTTCTGCCTTATCCACGATCCCTTTCCACTTCTACTAGTCCTTCACATGTGCCTTTTTAGTAGCATCCAGGGAGTCCTTCAAACCCTTAAAGGCATATTTAATATCTTTTGAGGACTTCATTAGTTGCTCATCTCCCATCAAAATTTGGTCATAGTCAATCAAAAATTGCAGAATCTAAGAGAGATAAGGAAGTCAGTAAACCACAACATTAAGACATTGATAAGTGAAATGAAGTCAACTTATGAGATAGTTACCAAGGCAAAATTATGGTTATCCCTATCCAAAAGTCTATCCTTATAAAGGACAGCAGTAGTAACTTCGTCGGCAAAAAGAACCTCCAAACCTATTAGACCACGAGCATATCTCGGGTTCACTGCTACTGAAGATGAACCATGGAGACCTAATCAACTTGACCTTTTCCTACCAACTTCTATCTTTTAGCAGGTCCTTTCTTCAATATCTTAAACTGAGGTTACTGGATCTTAACCTCCTTAGGTACCACCATGATAAGGCATTTGGAACTTCCTTCCTCAATGTTTCTCTTCTCAGCCAGCGAAGGAAACTTGGCTCTAGTAAGGAGATTAGAGATATTTCTTTGCACTATCTCTTATGGGGAAGGAGTAACGGTCGACACCAAATTTATGTCTAAATACTTAAAGGAGGATGAGGTACCTTCGATATCAAGATCCCTTCTAGTTGGGAACAAGAATCTAAACTAGCAACCGAAGAAGATGAGGTCAGCTCCTCTAAGTTAATTGGGGCTATGGGAATGTCTTCAGTTGATCGAGCAACAAATGAAGTAATTAAGATCTGATACTCCAATAGTATTGAAGTCGAGCGAGGATCATTCTCCCCAAGTCTATGCTGAATGGACCAAATAAGTTTCAAGTCAACAAAATTCACCTTAGATTATAGTGGAATGTCCTTCTTCCTTCTCTCTGACAAACACAAATACAAGAATATTGGTCAGTAAATAAATGAATTGAAAATAACAAGTAAAAAATATTCAAATGATATAAGTTTTGCCATGTCCTTCCTAAGGGAGGTGCGAACCTAATATATACCTCACCCTCTTGAAGAGTCGTAAATTTTCACTTCTTAAGAACCCAACCATAATCCCAATAATCTTTATTGGAGTCAAGAAAATTAACCACCAACGCTTTGAAGAGTGAGCTTTTGTTTAAACTAAGAAATTATTTAATTAAACTCAGTTTTTCAATTAAATCCTAAAACATGCATCTAGGTGTGATTGAAATCAATATGATCATGCAAGAACAGTCAATCAAAAATAAAACACACAAATGAGGAAAAATCCCCCAAAGGGGTAAAGCCTTTTATTTTCACTATAATTTCTAAAAGACGGTTTACACGTATTACAATTAAAATAAGAGTGACATACGAAATACCCTCAGATGTCGGTTCCGATGTCGTCGGCTGGAATCTCCCGCAAGAACTCCAGGTGGGCAACAATGAAGAAGAAAATGTCTTCTCCATAAATTATTCCAGATGAGTAAAAACGACACTCTTGAAGGTTTAAAGATTCACATACATAGATGGGAGTGTTTATATGAATAAAGAAGGTATGAAACCTTAAAACTTGAAGTCTGTTTTTTGGGCTATTATTCGCAGAAATCGTGTGTGAAAAGGACTTGGAAAACATGTAGAATGAAACCAGATATTTATACGAAAATTGAGGCGGCGGCGGCGTTCGAATGAGATAGGCATGTCGCTCGAACAAAGGACAGGTGTCGCTCGAACGAGATTGCGTGACATGTCTATGTCGCTCGAAAAATAGTGCGATGTCGTTTGAATGAGATTGTTGACCGAGGCAGTCCACTTCTATACTTAGAAAAATTTCTCCTTTTCTCCTTAAAAAATAATCAGACTTCGAAAAAAATTTCTAAAAAATTCCCAAATATTTATGCGAATATAAACAACTTTAATAAATCATTTTACCAATAATGTGAAGTGGATTAGTGGGAACGATTGACAGCACGTCGCATATAGCATGATGCACGTGTGAAGATGGTGGATGAATGGATTCGTATCAAGGTCGTCGTGGATGATCATGTTGACGTGCCGAATGTACGGGTATCATACATACATACTTTGATCTAGGATAAACAGAAAATTCCTATATTCTACTCGGACATTTATAAAATTATGTCCTTATAAATCTCCCCTTATGTCTATGCCGGTACATATATAAAAAAATTCGAATTATGTTATCTCCATAAAATAAATGACATATAAGATAATATCCCCATTAAACCCTCAAACTGAAAATACTAAATGACATGTCGACAATCAAACTTCAACATCTTCAGCTTCAACTTTTCAGAAACTCTCAAAGCTTTTCTCATCAGGGTGTGCAATCCAATAATCATCAATTTTGTACCTACACACATGAGATAAAGCAGATGCCCGTGACACGCAACAATTTGAAATATTGAAATATAATGATATGCAAAAATCAAAGATCAATTAAGCTTAAGAAAATCATTGATAAATCAATAAACAATTCTCTCACATAATTCATTCTCCGCCTTTTTATAATGTCCCCAAATAGACAGATATGAGAAGCATAAATAAGGAAAGTGTCACAAGGTAATAAACTTTATATTTTTCAATTTTTCAAAAAATTTCATACAAAATTTTCAACAAAGAATCACACCATGAACAGACACAAAAAAAAAACAAAGTCGATGATAGCGGAAATGCAGGGGTGTGATCAATTTTGATAGGAAAATCAATGCATAAAAACATGACATATGTGCATGATGAATATCGGATACTCCTAACGAATGAACTCAACATCTTCCTTAGGTGTAAAAATATGGAAATATGAGACATTAACTCAATCAAATCAGTAAATCAAAGATCAAAGTGATTTCCACACCAATAACGTCCAAAATGATTTACTGCTTTTTCAGGACATTCAAGGAAGTGCAAACCTATTTAACTTCTCCAACCAAACTCCCTCGGATTTAAATTTTTAATAGAGGTGATCTAAATTCTCAAACTTTAGAGAATTGATGGTGAAACCTAATGGCCCATGTTCGGCATGTATTGCTTTTTATTGCCTTTAATTGTTTTCGGGCTCTTTTAACCTCTTTGGACCCCGGATAATAAAATTCCTCAATTTTTTAGGTCCGATATAACGGTGGCTTAATCACAAAGGATCGATAAGAACCTTTCGTAGCACTTCACCGTTTTAAAATACCACACAATCTCACCAAACGGTTTTTTACATGCATTCCAATCTTGTCAAGTTTTGTCGCATATTGTTCGTTGTATAGACATAATTGAGATGGAAACACTCAAGCCAATATGTGATAAACAAGTACAATAATCAAATAAAGCCGTGCATGTGCACAATAATGGAGATAAGGAGCCAAAAATGTAAAACGATATCACTAATCACATCTCAAAGACTCCAAACAATGTAAAGCACATGGATGCAATGATGTAGCATCTCAAATCACTATCAAACAGTCATATGGAAAAATAGAATGAAGGTTGTGACTTGGATATCTTAAATGCTCATCCATAAAAGGTGTAAACAAAATAATTTTTTTTTTGTGCGTTTCTAAAAATTTTATAAAAAGAAAATCTTTTTGGATTTTGTCAAAAAAAAAAAATAGAAAAAGCAAAAATAAGACTACAAATGATAAAAACTAGTGATAGGAATCATATGATATGATCATGACAATGCATCCTATCCTAGACACGGACCAACCCCTCAGTAAACTATGCAAATGCCTAAAGACTTCCTAAGACTCTCGAATCTAAGGGCATCTAAAGGTTTCGTGAAAATATCGGCTAACTAAAGGTCAGTGGGTACAAAAACTCAGGGATACGACTTTCTCCTCAACTAAATATCGTATAAAGTGCTCGCATATCCTGATGTGCTTTGTGCACGAATGTTAAATCGGCTTATGAGATATGTGTATCGCTCTCGTGTTATCACAGGAAATGGTCATCGTGTCCTGTGAAATCCCATAATCCTCCAACATTTGCTTCATCCACAAAATTTGCGTGCAATAACTCCCGGCGGTGATGTACTCAACCTCTATAGTGGACAAAGAGATGGAGTTTTGCTTTTTGCTCAGCCAGGAGACAAGAGCATAAATAAAATAGAAACACCCACCAAAAGTGCTCCTACAACCATCTACATCCCCGGCCTAATCGGCATTCGAATAGGCGAACAAACGGGCATCGGTATCAAAGGAATACCAAATACCGTAGGAGAGAGTCCCACTCACGTATTTGATAATACGTTTTAGAGCAAGTAATTGTGACTCTTTCGGGGACGCCTGATATCGCGCATAGACTCCAACACTTAAGTCTATGTCGGGATGACTGGAAGTCAAGTAGATAAGACTACCTATCATACTCCGATACAAGGTTTGCTCTATGTCCTTGCCTGAAGTGTCCTTACTAAGCTTGATAGAAGTACTTATAGGTGTGCGTGCATGCTTAGCGGAGTCTAAACCAAATTTCTTCACTAGGTCTCTAGCATACTTGGATTAGGAGATGAACATCCCATCCTCGATCTGACGAACCTGGAGACCAAGGAAGAAAGTAAGCTCACCTACCATGCTCATCTCAAACTCACTTTTCATCTTCTCCTCAAAGTGGTGAGCATGCTGGGAGCATGTGGATCCAAAGACTATGTCGTCCACATAGACCTAGGAAACCAAAATAGCACCGTCATCTCTCCTGATGAACAACGTCATATTAACTCCCCCTCTCTTGAATCCACGAGATAAGAGATAGGAAGTAAGCCTCTCGTACCAAGAACGGGGTGCTTGCTTCAAACCATACAAGGCTTTCCTCAGATAGTAGACGTGCTTCGAGTGTTTAGGGTCTTCAAACCCTTTTGATTGTTCCACGTAAACCTCCTCCTGTAGAATGCCATTTAGAAAGGCACTCTTGACATCCATTTGATATATCTTGAAGCGTAGATGACATGCAATGGCGAGTAGTAAGCGAACGAACTCGAGCCTCGCAACAGGAGCAAATGTCTCCCCAAAGTCTACACCCTCTATCTGTGTGTAGCCTTGAGCAACTAACCTAGCCATATTTCTGATTATGGTACCATTTTCTCCATTTTATTCTTGAAAATCCACTTGGTACCTATCACATTAGTCTCACTAGGTCAGGGGACAAGTTCCCAGACATTGTTCTTTTTAAACTGAAGCAACTCATCCTTCATGGTAGATATCCAGTGTTCATCCTTGAGTGATTCTTTGTGATTCTTGGCCTCGACTTTAGATGTGTAGTAGACATGGCTAAGAACATTCTCTAGCTGAGCATGAGTCTTGACCCCTAAGGTGGGATCACCTATGATTAGGCACATATTCTTCATATTTATCCCCATAATTTCGGTATTTTTATAATCCTGTGCAGTGTAAATAGCTTGGATTTGTCTCGTATTTATGCTACTAACCCTATTTGGCAAGTATTCTGTGTTTTTTGTATTTCTCATGTGCTTTATAGGTATTTCATGCAAGTTAGTTCGAAGGAGAACTCAAAACAGTGAAAGAAAGCAAGAAATGTGAAGTTTAAGGGCATTTTTGTAATTTTCCAGCCTTATTCCGGAGGTGGATCCAGTTGTAAAGTTGAAGATATTCCAATTACAATAACATTGGAAAAAACAGCACCTCATTCTGAGCTACGGTGAAGAAGTTACGAGGTTTTGAAGTTGCGAGATAATGAAGAGTCATTTTCAGAAATGAAGAGTCATTTTCAGAAATGAAGTGTCATTTTCAGCACTGAAGAGTCAAAACTCTTGAAATTTCTTGTTTAAATCATTTTTATTAGTTGTAAAACGTGGGGAGGCAAGGGAATAGTCTCATTTAGGTATTATAAAAGGGCAAAGCCTATTAGGAAGTGGGGGGAGTTGTTTTTATCAAGTTGTAGGAGGCTAGTAGTTAATTTTTAGAGGATTCTTGTAACCAAGAACCCTAGTTTTGAAGTTTGGCAACTATTCAAGATTCAAAGTTCTATTCAAGATTCATCATTTGCAAGTAATTTTAATTTATTGTCTTTCCTAGTTAGTTTAATTAATTGTTGCTTTCTAGTTTTCCAATCCCAATTGATATCATGTTCTCAATTTTCTAGATTTAGTTATGAATTCCTGCACTTTCACTTTTAAGTTTTCTTTTATTTTAATCATGTTAAGATATGTTTTTAAGGGTGGGGATGCATGAACCCAACTCGATGTGGTATGCATAGATATAAAATTTGTCCTCTAAATTAAATAAGTGATTAGATCGTGTTATATAGTTTCACAACCATTGTAGACCTTTTGACCTCGTTTGCCCTAGGTAACAGTGGTGCTTAAGGATGCAACGTGTGTGAACTATTGCAACATTGCTTTACTCATTCTTTGATTATGTATGATGCGGGCTTGGACCTCATATATGTAATGCTTTGGAGTACTAAAGACTGGGTCTGATCAATTATCTAATTTATGACTAATTTTGTACTGGCATACACACTAGGGTTTGGGGGAGTGTATTCTTAACCCATTTCTTCATTCATATTAATTCCTTCTTAGTTAGTTAATTTCGCATGCATAGGTTAATTTAATTGAATAAATTTAATTCATAGATAAAATCCATAAAAATCAATCATCTTTTTCTTTTCTTTTCTTTTAACATCAACTTTAGGATTAAACTACCTTACCTTTGTCGTCATGTTCATGCATCCTAATTCCTTGTGGATTCGATACCCAGACTCGCCACTATACTCCTTAAGAAGTGTAGTTCCAACTTTAGTTTTTTTTTTGTATTGAGGTTGGAAGCCGATAACAACGACTAGCGTATTACACGGACGCTCGGTTTACACCTCGGTCAACCTACAATGGAGGCAAGGTCATGACTCTTGCGAACCCAAGCAGGTGTTTCCCCTAACACAGGAGTAGGGTACATAGGGTGTGAGTGAGGGACAAGTAAATCGGTGCTAGAAAAGTCATCATCCTTACACTGAAGGCTAGGATCAATAAACGTGGAGGTTCGTCATCTTGCACTGTGATGTTTATTGACTCCATAACCTTAGAGCTCTTCGGGTTAAAAACTCGATATGCTCTACTATTTGATGAATATCCTATCAATATTCCCTCGTCGCTCCGGGAGTCAAACTTTCCTAATTGCTCTCTATCCCGTAGGATGTAGCATTTACTCCCAAAGACACGAAAATATGCAAGGTTGGGTTTCTTGACAATCCACAATTCATAAGGTGACTTAAGTGTGTGTGGACGCAGGTAAATCCTATTCATCGTATGGCACGCGGTAGACACCACCTCTGCCCAAAATCACCTAGCAATATTACAACCCAAAAGCATAGATCTATCCATTTCCTTAATCGTTCGATTCTTCCTCTCAACAATCCCATTTTGCTGAGGAGTCCTTACGGCCAAAAACTCATGTTTAATCCTAATGCTATCACTGTAAATATCTACCTTTGCTTTCTTAAATTTCATGTCGTTGTCTCTACGTATCCTGTTAATAGTGACTCCATGTTGATTTTACAGGTTACGTCACTTGGTCGTTAAAAACTCTACAACATCTAATTTCTCTCTCAGAAAACCTACAATCGAATATCTGGAGAAATCACATACCATCACTAGGATGTACCTCTTACCACCCAGACTCTCAGTACGAGTAGGACCCATAAGATCCATGTGTATCAACTCAAGTACTCGTGAAGTGGTGATGGAATTTAATTTCCTTTGCGGTCTACGGATTTGCTTTCCCAACTGACAGGGTCCATAAATCGTGGAAGTTGGATTTCCAAGTGTTGGTAAGACACGTACTAGGTCCTTTTTAGCTAATCGCATCAAATCTCTAACGTTCACATGACCTTGATGTTGGTGCCACAGATCCATAGGAGTGATCGTGGCGCTGTTGCAGTCAAGTGAGGACTTGGGCACAGTCCTATAGAAATTATCCTCTGTCCTCACCCCTTGCACTAAAATTTTACTGGCTTGATTATAGACATTACACACGTCCCGATCAAACTTTATGGAAAAGTCAGCGTCGCACAGCTGGCTAATGCTGAGAAGGTTTTCTTTCAAACCTTTGTCGTACAAAACATTCTCTAGCTTAGGAAATCTTGGTAACTCTACTGTACCTTATCCTACGATGCTAGAATTGCTCCTATCTCCAAAGGTGACTCTACCTTCCTTATAATCCTTTAGGTAGGTAAAAAATGAAACATCACCTGTCATATGTCTGGAGCACCCACTATCAAAATACCACTGTGAGGTATTATGTTCTTTGAGAGAGACATGAACAACAAGGGCCTTTTCCTCTTTCTTAGGTACCCAAGAAGTGGTAACCTTTTATTTACCCTTGTTATTGTTGGTTTTAGCTGGGATGCGGGAAGCATTCACTGATGGCAAAAACATCCGTCGTAATTCCTCCACCAAACTCTGTGATGTGGCAACTAAAAACTCAATACGCTCTGTCAGAGTGGTAAAATCATCAATACGATGTGGTGGAGCTGTAGTACGTCTTTTCCGACCCAAACTATAGAAAAACTCCCTGAGGTTTCCTTTTCTTTTGCAGTACATATAAAAGAACACAGTCTTAGGCGGACCTTAGTTTGCTTTTCTTGGTCGAACTCTTGTTTGTGGTTTTTGACGATGGCCATATGGAGTCGTAGTAAACTCAGGAACTGGTCCAGGTGCAATTTGGGAAGTGGAGGCACCATAGAAACCTATTCCTTGCCTATCACTAAAAATTAAAGCGGGATCGAGGAGCATCTTTCCCATCTTTCCAGATTTGTCCTCGATTTGAACCTTGACTTATCGTGCTCTCTCAAGATCATGAGCAAGATGGGCTACAAGGGCTTCAAGTTTCTTCTGAGTATCCAGGGAGGAATGGAGATCACTCATAAGACTAGCCATTTATTTAGTCAAGTCCCCTTTCTATTTCTCAAAACAACTCTCTCTCTCTCTCTCTCCAAATAGTCTCTCTCTTTCTTTAAACAGACTTTCTTTCTCAACACAGGCAGACTCTCTCTCTCTCAAGGTAGTGCAGGTGGAGGACTCTCTCTCTCACTTCTTCTAAATCTTCCTCTAAAGCGGTGATCCTAAGAACTAACACTTTATTATGCTTTTTGCTTTTAAATGACTCATTATATAACTCAGCGTAGGCACGTTGAAGATTACTCTCTCTCTCTGACTTGCATCATCCTCCCCCTCACTCACTTCGTTCTCACTATCAAGGTGTCCCCGTGAAGTAGCATCCTCATCATCGTGAGGAGAACTAGAGGTACTCACATGACTAGCCATGAATGCGGTGAAGTTACATTCATGCGGTGAATCGTCTCCAGAGTCCACTAACTCGACCTCACTGTCGTCACTAAGGGTAGCATTAAGGACATCTTTGCCCTTTTCTTTTGCAAGTTTGTTCATCCCAGTAGCAAACTCAAAATCTCTATGACCCTTACCATCGCACTCATAACATCTCTCACCCTCTTTCTTAGGAGGGTCTTTAATTCATTTTTCTTTTCAAACTTATTCTTCTCAAAATTCTTTTTATCTTTGAAATTTCCATTTTTCTTGAATTTGAGAATTTTCTTGAATTTTTTTGCAAACAGAGCCAAATCATCTAAATCAAAGTCACACTCGAAATCAGATGTTTCAATCTTCCTTTTTCTAGATGACTCAACTCTCTTTCTTGCCGACCCCTCACTCTTCCTATCCTGGGTATTAAGTGCAATTCCCTTATCTTTAGGCTTGACAGATTTAGGAAACATATCAATTTCATACGTTTGTAAGTCTCCTAGAAGTTCCTCTAATTTAAGCGTGTTTAAATTACCCATAGAATTTAGCACAGTGACTTTAGGGATAAAATGCTTAGGCAGTGATCTTAGAATCTTTTTAACAACTCTAGCATTAGGAATGTGTTCACCAAGATTAAAGCTAGTGTTTACAATATCAGATGACCTAGCATAAATTCATCAAAACATTCAGTCTCAAGCATGGTGATAGTTTCAAATTGAGTTGTTAAGTTTTGGAAATTTGATTTTTTCACAGCATTAGTTCCTTCATGGGTAAGTTGTAAAACATCCCATGCCTCTTTTGACGTGGTACACGTCATTATCCGTCGAAACTCGTCAGGTGTGACGGATTCAGAAATAGCACTTAAACCATTAGAATTAAAAGATGACCATTTAAGTTCTTCTTCAGTCCATGCAGTCACAGATTTTAAATTAGTCTTGTTATCAACAGTGATGGAGGGAGATGTCCACCCTCTTTCAACCAAAATACAAACTCTTTCATCAATGGCTTTTAAAGCATATTTCATGCAGGCTTTCCAGTAAGCATAATTTGTCCCGTTAAAAACTGGCATTTTATTATATAATTTCTCCATATGGAACACGCCCTTTTTTAAAAATTAATTTTTTAGAAAATTGATATCTTTAGAAAATTTTGCGGAAAATTACACGGTAGAATTATGTAATTGGGTATGATACCAATTTGAAGAGTGCGCTTTTGTTCAAACTAAGAAATTATTTAATTAAACTAAGTTTTTCAATTAAATCCTAAAACATCCATCTAGGTGTGATTGAAATTAATATGATCATGCAAGAACAGTCAATCGCAAATAAAACACACAAATGAGGAAAAATCCCCCAAAGGGGCAAAACCTTTTCTTTTCACTATAATTTCTAAAAGACGGATTACAATGAAAACAAGAGTAACATACGAAATATCCTCAGGTGTTGGTTCCGATCTCGTCGGCTGGAATCTCCCGCAAGAACTCCAGGTGGGCAGCAATGAAAAAGAAAATGGCTTCTCCACAAATTACTCCAGATGAGTAAAAACGATCCTCTTGAAGGTTAAAAGATTCACATACATAAATGGGATTGTTTATGTGAATAAAGAAGGTATGAAACCTTAAAACTTGAAGTCTGTTTTTGGGCTGTTATTCGCAGAAATTGTGTGTGAAAAAAGACTTGGAAAACATGTAGAATAAAACCAAATATTTATACGAAAATCGAGGCGGCGACGGAGTTCGAACGAGATAGGCATGTCACTCGAACGAGATCGCGTGACATGTCTATATCGCTCGAATGAGATCGCACAACATGTCATTTAAATGAGCTCGTCGACTGAGGCAGTTCGCTTCTACACTTAGAAACATTTCTGCTTTTCTCCTTAAAAAATAATCAGACTTCGCAAAATATTTTCTAAAAAATTCCCAAATATTTATGTGAATATAAACAACTCCAATAAATCATTTTACCAATAATGCGAAGTGGAGTAGTGGGAACAGTTGAGAAGCACGTTAGCATAATGCACGTGTGAAGATGGTGGATGCATGGATTCGGATCAAGGCCGTCGTGGATGATCGTGTTGACGTGCCGATTGTAGCGATATCAGACATACATACTATGATCTAGGACAAACAGAAAATTCCTACATTCTACCCTGAATATTTATAAAATTATATCCTTACGTGCTCTATTACAATATGTGGTCTTCAAATAGTAAAGGTTATTAGCAGTGGTCTCCCAACTATAACAGTAGATGAATTCCGTTATACCTATGCAGGTTTCATATAATTCATTAATGCGATTGAACCCATTTACCCCTCTCCACTTATTTGTTGCCACTTGGGCTGGGACCACATTAAAATACTGACAAAACTCAAGGAACAAATGATTGGGTGGGAACATTATCCCGCACTCTGCTATAAATATTGTGGGAACCTAATGACCTTCGTCTAAGGTACACAAGTCACAGGGACCTGTGACTAACTCAGTCTCTACTTATTCCGAGATCATATGCTCTGTTCTAAAATCCTCCAAAGAACTCTCATCCACCACATACACCATTTTAAAAACTCAAAAAAGAAATTATAAGAAGGAAAAGATTCTTACACTAAAGCCAAACACTAAAGCAACAATTTTCTTCTTAGTGGTAAAGTAAAAGCTCAACAGTAAAGAAGGAATTTGAAATTCAAGGTGGAGTGATATTGAGGGGAAAGGACCTTTTATAGGAGTGATGATGTCCCTTAAGCTTCAAGTTTAAAATGATTAAACATTCCACTATTTTAGATATCGGAGGCATCTCACTTCCCCAGACGCCTAAAAAAATAGCGTACCCTCAGACGGTTAGCTATTTTTTCTAAATATTTACAAAATTTCCACTGCGTTAATATGACAGATTGAAATTTACAAGCCCGGGAGGTCGGCAGTTGACCAAAACCTTTCCAAAGTGACGAATAGTTTCTGAAGAAGAATACTCCATTTTTTCACTCACCACCACTCACCACCCCATCAAGAATAAAATATTGGGGGCTTTTATTATAGCCTAAAATAATAGAGCCATGTGGACAAATAAAATAATGACACATGTCAACAGTCTCATTGAATCTTCAAATATTTAATAGGCCCAGTCGGCTCAGATATTTTATGGTCAGCCACCTAGCCGACCACACCCATGAGGGTGAGTAGTCAGTAATAGGAACAGACACTCGTGGGATATTCAACAGTCACCATGCACATACACGTGAATAAATATCGAGCTGCCTATTATTATGTAAAGATGTAAATACCTAATGTATAAAGGTATTCCATATCTTCAACTTCCAAATATTATAAATTGATTACTACCTCTCCCAATTGGAGGAGAGAGAAAATACTTCATTCTCACCCTGAAGAATATTCTTGAGAGACATGTACTAAAACCTAAACTATAGTGACATTACCCCGTGAATGTAGGCATTATTTCTGGCTGGACCATGTAAAATCTTTTTATCTCTCTATAATGTGTATATCTCCGTTGCTTATTAGTTTTATCTGTGATTATATATATTGAAAAACTTGATCTAAGATTATTCCATAATATCAAACCCAAATTTAGACATCCACGGTCATGATCACCACTAGAGTAGTGGGACCAAAACATACCATGATTTAGAAATACAAAGACAAAATTTTCAAATTGGATTAATTAAATATTATTGAAAAGATATAAATTTATCAAGAGGGACAAGAGACCATGTTTGAGCTAGGTGGTTGGTGATGGATTTCCAAAGCTCACAAACTATAGGCACTCTATTTTCCACGAATTGGTGACCTATAAGTCCAAAACCCATCTGAAAACTTTATATAAAAAAGTATATCAAAATTTTCTAAACTTTTTTATGGGATGGACTCTTTACTCCAAACTTCACCAACAATCATACCTCAAAATAGGGGTACTTTTAATCCAAATTATACATTCATCTTTTACTCAACACATTACTATTTTTGCGAATATGGGCACATTTTACTTAGAAGCAACACATTTGACATCTTGGTAACATATATTGGCTCAAAATTTAATGTTTAGTAAAAACTAAAAAACATGTTAATTTTTCAATCACATAAAATGTGTATAAAAAATCATTATGATGAGTTAGCCTAGTATAAATATGGGAACCAATCGACTATCGAACTAATAATGGTTAACGCCATATCAATTTACATCAATTTATGTGCCTAACATTTTTATAGTATTATAACCTTTTTGGTGGTTTTGCAGTTATCGTAATCATCCAAACCCTCTATCTCTCTTATAAATTCTTTTTTCATTCTTATTAATCTGTTTCATAGTAATCATTTTACATAGTTTCACTCAAGAGTCATTTTTCATATCAATAATTTATACTGTCAACGTGTCATCTACTTTTCTCCTTCCATAATTGCATTAGTTATTTTATTAGAAATAACATGAGTTATACCCTCAAATGAGATCCTCGAATCATGAGAAACAATACCACGCTCTTAGGACACCATGTGTCTATTTGCAATGCCAATAAAGGCACGACACGGATGCACATGTAAAACTATTCTCTTTATGTAGGGACACGGGGGACATGTATCGCACAGTGTCTTATTTTTATTAGTGTTGAGTATGAACACGTGGTGCCCTAAGGGCATGTTGTTTTTTCTTCTCAACGATACATTTATTAGTGTTTTAAGTGTATCCCATGAGCCCACACATCAACTAATGTATTGTTGATAATTAATCATGTATGATTTGAGGGTCAATTTGAGGATATACCTAGTATTACTCTTCTTATTAGCAACTAGTATTCAAACATAAAATTATTCAATGATCAAGTTATAATAAATTCTTTATGATCATTATAGTTATTGTTTCACTCCACATATCACTTTATTTTTTTCTAGTTTGTATTTTAAGTGTTTATTGTCACGTACCGTGCATTTTATATATTTTTTCAATCCCAAAGACTCCATTTCTACACCAAAATTCTCTTAAATATTCTAAAGTAGTCTAGTATATCTAGCATTGTGTAGCATATTATGTAGTGTTGTAGGCATTGCTAGAAGTATCTAGAGTATACTTGTTATGTATTCTAGAATTATAAGGAAGTATGTATCCTTATGGAATATTCTCATAAGGAGGTGAGAACCGTTTAGAGAATTAATCTAGATCGTTGATGTATTTTTATAACCATTTCCTTTGAGGAGGTTTATGCCAATATATAGGCGGGGTGCTCACTATACCAAACCATCCAAGCCAATGTCCCTATATAGAAAACCCTTTTGATTAGGTGTTTTTGTGTGTTTAGCTATATAAACCTTCAGCTAGTTGGACTTTAATTTTGACAAGATATTTTTTTGTATTTTTGTTTGAGTCTATTTTACCTATGCCATGCCCACTACTCAGTTGATTGCACGTATCAGAATTCAAAATTTGGATCAAATCAACTCGAGTAAAGTTAGTCTCTCACACCCTTGGAAATTGGCTCATAGGAATATTTTATAAGTTACATAGGACACACCAGTACACTGCACTACATTACATCATATCTCATGATTGTGTGTTTGTTTTGTTTAAAAAGAATTTTTAAAACATTTTAAAAATATTTTGAAATTTATTGATGTAATTAAGTTTCTTTTAAAATAAGTTTCAAAATTAATTCAAAAGTTTAAAAGACCGCATTCCATTTTTTCTTTCCCTGATGATATGTTTGTGGTATGTTTGTGGTCTATTGTTTAAAAACATATATACTATATGTGTTTTGTTATATTTGCAATACTTGTTACTTGATAATGTATTTTATTTCTTACAATCTTGCTCTGGCCAGGTTTGACCCATAACAGGTCTTCTGGGTTATAAGACTATAAGGTTAGTAGCTGTCGTGTACCTTAACAGTTGGACAATTTGATCATAACTCTAACATATATTTTTTTATATCAGTTGTTGGTTGTCCAATATTCTGGCATGATATTATGTGAAATCAATTTATGATCCTCTTTTCAAAACAACGTCGTTCATGGGTTTTTAACTCTCTTTAAAACCATTTTCTTGCCCATTGTTTTTTTACCAAAATCAAAACCGCCTAATATTTATTTGAAACGACAACATTTCATTTTTCTTATCGTGTTGGATTTCCTCTCTTTTAAACGACGTCGTTCATTATCTTTACAACTGAATTGATTATGCAATGGTAACATTTTGACCCACTTATTTGGCCCATGGTTTTGAGTTAGTTGTGTGACAATTGTTTAAATGCGTGTCACATTTTTAAATGGTCAATTAGTGTTTGTTTTATGGCCATGAGATTATATTTTATCAACGGTTCCTATTATCCTTTTGAGATCCTAGTCTTTTTAGTTTCCACCAATAAAAGAAGGCCCATTTCTTCGATATAGAGAGAGACCATAGGCACCTGATTTTTAAGAGCTGAGAAAATAAAATTTTACCCCGAAGCTCTGCCGGTTTAGATAGATAGATAGATAGATAGAGAGAGAGAGAGAGAAAACCTAAATTATTACACACTTATTTTGTATAATGGATTGTTTTCTTCCATAAATCAATATCACAAAACAATCACGAACAAGGTGCCCGAAATCTTCACTTCAGTTTTTCAAGATTAAATAACATTTGTAAGTGTTCCTCTCTTCTCATTATTTTGAACTATTCTTAGATCTTAATTTTTTTTACTTGTGTTGTAGTTTAAAACATGATACTCACCACTTGTTCACCTACATCTTGTATATGTGCTGTTGAATTCTTTTTAAGTCGTTAAAACCTTTTTGCATGTCTAGCTTAAGTGTTTAGTTACACCGTCACATTGAATCACCACTAGTATATATTGTTGTTGATTCTGTCAAAGATCCGTATTGAACGTATTACATGTTATATATTTGTGCTTAGGTACACAAATCACACACAGCTATACATAATTCTTTCTTGAACATGTTGAGATTTATCATATCTTCCTTATATTTATTTCGAGTGTAAATTTGATCATCTTTCACACACAAACCACATTTGTGTATATTCTTCTTCTTCTTCTTCTTTTGTTTCTGTGTCAAGAATATTTCGTTAAAACCTTTTGTTTTAAATCTGATCAACGAAAGTTTTGAAAAAATCTATTAGATATATAAAAGGTTTAGAAACTTAAACCTAAACTATTAAGGACTTATTTGTTAGAGATCAACTTGATTAACTGTCCTTATTCTTCTACTTAAACCGTATATTAGAACTGCATCATTCTTGATGTTGGACTAAGGATTATGAATGTAAAAAATGCTTGAACTGCAAGAACTCTCTAGAACTGTTAAAAACTATTTAAACGGGCATATAAGGTTGATTATATTAACTTTGGTTTAATCTAAAAACATATTGTAAAACAATTTGTTTGTTTGTTTATTTTATCTGAACATATTATGATATATAGTGTGTTAGTCAAATACTTGTGTATATATATACTCTGTCTTAGAGATATATTTCTTGATATTGTGTGTTTATATGTTATTGTTGATATATGCATAACACAATCTCTAGTTATTTTAGGACTGATTAAATTGCATATCTTATAGTATTGTTCACTAACGTTGAAAACATCACTCACCTAAGCACATATTCTATTGTGTACATATATTGCCTAATCAGATTATTCTTGAGTTAAAAGAAACAAAGAGTTTTCAAAAAATAACAAGTCAAGACAGTTTGAATTGTAGAACAAGAACATAAAACTAGTCAAGATTTCTAGGATATCAAATTTGTTGCATATCATTCAGTTTGTACATTAAGTGTGCGTGTGTCATTATTGAAAAATACACAACACATACTTCACTAGAAATAGGATACATAGGCATTGAGCAGATTTTACTTTGAACAAAGTAAGAGGGAGAAGCTAAAATGTGAAAAATGCAAAAATCATAAGGATAGTTTAAAGCTGTGATCAGAAGAGCAACCAGGGGGAGGCTTGGTTTGGGTATAGTTAATCACTTAATATCTAGTTTAATTGTCTTGTTGATTATTTATAACTCGTTCTTATTTGTTTTGTTTTAGTGGAAGTAGTTAGTTTGATTCGTCATTTTTCCCAGGGGAAGGGTTTTTGGGACGTTAAATAAATCCTTGAGTGTTGTATTTTTGTCTTAAAACTCACACGAAAACATAAGATTAAATATTAGACACTCGCACAATAATCTGAATTTATTATTATTTATTTAATCACCTAGATTAATAAGATAATAATTCGGACTATAATTGACTACACAAACCAATATAGCTTGTCACGTAGTTAACAAATTAAGAAAAGTTTAATTTGGTCCCCCTTGTATCTTCTATATAAACTTGTAGGTTTAGTGGGTTTACACTATTGTACTTACTTCCGCATTTAGAGTCTATAGCGCATTAGCCCCCATTCCTCAAGTGGTATCAGAGTTAGATTTTAAAAGATCATTTTCAAACTATTGTTAAACTTTTTTTCCTTTGTTTTAATAGGGGATACAAATAAACTTGTTAGGCTTTGTAATTTCAGTAGACTCCCTATTTTTATGGTTCTAACTTTTCCTAGTGGAAAGTTCGTATGACAGCCTTTATACAAGGGACATTAGGAGATGATGTTTGGCACTTAATAGAAAATGGTTATATACATCCTATTATTCCTATTGCCGAAGGTAGTTCTACACTTAGGAAACTTAGGACGACTGAAATGAGTAATGAGCAAAAGAAAATCATTAACTTTAATAATAAGGGTAGAAAGGCTATTTTTATGAGTGTAAGCGAAAATGAACTGAAGCGTATGTGTCACTGCACTGCGAGTACAGAGACATGGGACACACTAGTCACTGCACACGAAGGTGATGCGAGGATTAAATAGTGTAAGAGCTATATGTTAGTTTAGTAATATAACATATGACTAATGAAAGACAATGGATCCATTGATGATTTCTACATGCGAAGAACTGACATTATTACCCAATTTCTCACACAAATGGTATAGTGTACACTAGTAAGAAAATATGTTCTAAAATCCTTAGATCCCTAGTGCCTAGGTTCAATCACAAGCGGTACGTAATTGAAGAAATTAATGATCCGTCACTCACACCCGAGCTTCTCAGCTCTAATTTAAGGACCATGGAGTTAAAGGTGACATTTAGGAAGATTTTAACAAACTTGTCTAAACATGATTCTATTAGTAGTTCTAAACTTGTATTCAAAACTTCTCATGCTGTTAAAGAAAAATTTAAACCAATTTCCATACAATCAGAATATGAAAATGAGTCTAATGAAGAGGTTAATGAGTTGTAAAAGATTGAGAGTGATATTGCACTCATGTCAAGTCAATTTAAAAGACTCTTGAAAAAGAGAAACCATCTTGTAAAAAGTTGTGTAATCTGACTTCCAATCTAGCTAGTCTTCAAGGCCTTACAACAGAAACACAAATCAGACTGCTAATAATAATAATAATAATAATAATAATAATAATAATAATAATAATAATAATAATAATAATAATAATAATAATAATAATAATAATAATAATAATAATAATAATAATAATAATAATAATAATAATAATAATAATAATAATAATAATAATAATAATAACAACAACAACAACAAATCAGATAAATCTAAAATGGCTTGTCATAACTGTGGTAAATTTGCTAATTTCATTGCTGATTGTCGAGTTAAATCACAGACCAAACAAAAAAATCACAAGGCCCATTTAACAAAAACTGGGGATGAATCTTCTGATTCTGATTTGGAAGATGAACAGGCTAATTAAGTGTCGCAATGCCTTACTTTTGTTGGTAGTGTTTATGATTGCTATGGTGATGAATATATTACTGGCCTAGATGTTTCTGATGAAGAAAAATCTTATGAGATTTTCGATTTAATTGAATGTACTAAATAATTACTAGATACTCAACCATCCATGCATGAATTAACTGCTCCTTGAGATGCTAAACGCGCTGCTCGCTATGATGATTCTCTTTCTGTTTTGAATGGAACTAATGGCACTTCACACATTAGAACTGAAGTTATTTGGGATGACATTTTTGTAAGTTATGGTGAGTATGCTGAAATGTATGTTAGAACACTAAGAAATAGGAATGATTTATCTAATTTGGTAAAATCACTTAGTGAGAACTTAGAAAATTAGTATATGATAGTTAAGCAAAAAGAACTGGAAATGACTTATATTAAATCTAATTTGAAAAAGAAAGAATCAATTTTGAAATTGAAATCTCTGATCTTAACGTAAAGTTTGCTGGTTTTGAACAAAAATATAAAGCCACGTTGGTTGATATTGAAAAATCTAATGAAATGTGTGTCGATGCTTTTAAAAGGTTAAGAGAAAGAGAAAAAGAAAAATCCAAAGAAAATTTGGACATGGATAAACGTTTGGACACTCGAAAATATGATTATAATACAAATGGACTAGGCTATAAAGGATAATTTCAAAACAATCCTTGTATTAAACCTACTATTTTTGTTAGGGATAGTACTTAGCTAAAACCAAATCTGAGTAGTTCCATAGTTGATAAAGGAAAACGTATTTTGAATGAAAATATTTCTAAAACTGGATTTGAACTCAATTATCCTCCTTGTATCTTCTATATAAACTTGTAGGTTTAACGGATATACATAACAGTAGTTACTTCCGAATTTAGAGTCTATAGCATATTAGTCCCCGTTCCTCACTCAACACACGATGAGACAAAAATCCTGCAAAATAAAAAAAACAACCTTTCTTACAAAAAAATCATGTTAGAATCATGTGCTCTATTTGAATTCATGAAAGAGACAGTATCAAATTTACACAAATGTGGTTTGTGTGTTAAATATGATCAAATTTACACTCGAAATATATCTAAGGCAGATCTGATAAATCTCAACAAGTTCAAGAAAGAATCGTGTATAGTTGTGTGTGATTTGTGTACCTAAGCAAAAATATACAACATACAATAGGTTCAACCCGAATTTTTGACAGAATCAGCAACAACATATACTTGTGGTGATTCATTGTGATTAGTGTAACTAAACACTTAAGATAGACATGTAAAAAGGTTTTAACGACTTAAATAGAATTAAGCAACACATATACAATATGTATGTGAACAAGTGGTGAGTTTCGTGTTTTAAACTACCACATAAATCAGCAAAAATTAAGATCTAAGAATATATTAAAATAACGAGATGAGAGGAACACTTACAAAGGTTATTTAATCTTGAAAAATCAATGTGAAGATTCTAAGAGTCTTGTTCGTGCTTGTTGTGTGATCTTGATTTATGGAAGAAATAAATCCATTATACAAAACATGTGTGTAATCATTTAGGTTTTCACTCTCTTTCTCTCTCTAAACCAACGGAGTTTTGGGGTAAAATTTTATTTTCTCATCTCTTGAAAATCAAATGCAAATGGTCTCTCTATATATAGAAGAAATGGGTTTGTTGTTATTGGTGGAAATTATAGAGACTATGATCTCAAAAGGAGAATAGGAACCGTTGATAAACTCTAATTGCATGGCCATAAAAGAAACATAAATTGGTCGTCTAACAATGTGACACACATTTAAACATCTATCACACAACTAACTCAAAACCATGGGCCAAACAAGTGGTTCAAAATGTTTCCATTGCATAATCAATTCAGCTGTACAAAAAATGAACGACGTCGTTTAAAAGAGATGAAATTCAACCCGATAAGAAAAACGAAACGTTGTCTTTTCAAATAAATATTAGGTAGTTTTGGTTTTGGTCAAAAAACAGTGGGCAAGCAAATGGTTTTAAAGAGATTTAAAAACCCATGGACAACGTTTTTTTTTTAAAAAGAGGATCATAAATTGATTTAACATATAATATCATGCCAGAAGATTGGACAACCAACAACTGATATAAAAAAAGATATGTTAGAGGTATTGTCAAATTGTCCAACTATTAAGGTACACGCCAACTACTAACCTTACAGTCCTATAACCTAGAAGACTTGTTATGGTCAAATCGGGCCAGAGCAAGATTGTAAGAAATAAAATACATTAGCAAGTAACCGGTATTATACATATACTAAAATACATATAGGATAAATGTTTTAAACAATCGACCACAAACATACTACAACTATATCACCAGGCAAAGAAAGAGTTAAATGCAATTTTTTAAACTTTCAAATTAATTTTGAAACTTATTTTAAAAGATACTTAATTACATAAATAAATTTTACAATATTTTTAAAATGTTTTTGAAATTTTTTTGAACAAAACAAACACACAATCATGAGATATGATGTATTGCAATGCAGTGTACTGGTGTGCCCTATGTGACTTATAAAATATTCCTATGAGCCAATTCCTAAGGGTGTGAGAGACTACCTTTACTTAAGTTGATTTGAGCCCAATTCTGAATTTTAAGACGTGCAATCGACTGAGTAGAGGGCATGATATAGGTAAGCTAGACTCAAACAAATATACAAAAAAATATCTTATCAAAATTAAGGTCCAACTAGCTGAAGGTCTATATAGCTAAACACAAAAAAAAAACCTAACCCTAAGGGTGTTTTATATAGGGACCTTCAATCTCCCCCATTAGACTAATTTTGACAAAACCCTTGAGTACATAAAATGACATACTAAGGTAAAAGAGTCCTAGATTTTCATATACAAAAATGTTTCTAACTACCCACCCAGTACTAGAAAATAAAAGACTCAACACGCGACGAGACAGAAATCCTGCAAAACAAAAAATAACCTTTCTTCCAAAAAATCAATTTCCACAATTTTTATAATAGGGGAAGTGTCCAATTTAACCTACAAAAAAGTAGGATGGAAGAGGTTGAGATTTAACTAATTACTTTGGAAATTTCCACGAAACGAGTTAAAATTTTGGTCGATTAATGGCTCTGTAAATGATGCTTCTGCATTTACCTATAAATATACAAACGATGTTCCTAAGAATCGACAAACCAGCATAAAAATATAGAACGTTGAGGGTTTAAACATTAGGGTTAGGTCTATTTGAACAGTTAGGAAATTGAAGGTCCGAGTCTCACCTTCATTTTCTTCAATCTTGTTTCTTGATTTCTTAATATTCTTATTTTAAAAATAATCTTTATGAATTTTTATTTTGATGGTGCCCATTTACCTTGTAAGACTTTCATGGACACTTACATTGCGTACAAGTTTGTGATTTTTTAATGTTGGGTGTGCTCCATTAGTACTTTTGAATATTAAAATTTTTGGGTTTCCCGCTCTGGACATCAGGATCTCTTACCTATAATTTTCTATTCAGTGTAGCCTCATTTTGAATTGCCAAAATTTGTTGGGTGCTTAAAAGTTACTTTTTATAACATCAGAGTCAAATAGTCCTCGATTTAATATTGGTTTTGCATATCTTTGATGTCTAAATTGACTTATTTATCAGTTATTGAGTTTAATTCTGGAACTCGGACATGATTAGTGGGAATTAGTAAGTGAAATGCAACTATCTAGGCTTGAGATATTGTGCACTCTTCTTCAGAGTCTTTAGCTGTGCAAACTAATCTGAGACTGATTTTAGTTATTTCTAATATATTTTGAATGTCTTCTTAAACTTGGTTTATTTTCCTTTTTTTAGTCATTATAATCTCCTTTTGATCATACTACCCTCGTATAGTTTCTTTTGGAATGTGTAAAAAAAATTAGTACACGAATTATTTAAATTAAATATAAACTAACATAAACAGTCAAATTTTATTTTGTTAACCTATCAATAATGGTTAGAATTTTGAATCTTTTAGGATTAGATGAATACAAATTACATGTACATGTTGGCCAAATGTGTGAAATATTTATACAATTGACGAATTTACCAAGTTGTTCTCCATCATTTATAAAGAAATTACATAAATTAATTCTTAGTGTTGCTCAAAGGGATATGAGAACCAAACGCAACAAAACATGGCTTACAAATTTGAGGGGAAAAATTATGTACACCAACTAGGTCATGAAGAAAGAATCAAATAAAAAACAAATCCCTCGATTTGTTTCCAAGTCCAATTGAATAGTTGGGCCATTAGTAATAATCAACTTTGAATGAAGTTTAGCCAAAGTAACCCAACAAACATGGTGGGAGAATATTGAGACACTCCTTTTCCCCTGCACATATTTAGATGCATTGCTTTTAAAATTTAATGAAAGATTTGGTATTGTGTTGATCATATGTATCAAAAACATAGATGATTACATATATAGGAAAATGCATATACCTATACAACTAATTAGAACAACTATTACAAATAACTAACTAACTGTAGAGTTAACAATGCTGGTTATCAATTTTTTTGGTACAAATTATAAAAATATAACCTGGTGAGTGTGTAAAACCTTCTATTCAGGCATTTTTAGAAAGTCAATACAAATTAATTTTGAGGGCTCTATTTTTTGTTTCCAGACAGGTATAAGGCCCAACCTTATAGTTATGGTTTGTTTGAATGAAAAGATTAAAATTGTTATTATTTACTTTTTTATATCCAATGAAACCACTCCGAACAAAATGTGGAACTTTGACGAGGATGAGGCAAAATAGAAACCATGTTTCTTTTTAAATTGTCTAAGAATGAAAGGAGTATAATAATTATATGTTTTGAATTAAGTTTTTATATGTGATGAGTGAGTACCTATTGTTGGTCCGTTTAGGATTCAATCCAAAAATGCTGTTTCAATTTGAAGTTTGAAAATTAGTGAGCACATCATTAATTATAGGATTGTATTGTGGAGTTGAATTTAAAAACCCAATATGGTTTTGTTTTATTTGTTTTTTTTTTAGAGAATGAAATATGGAACTAGTGTGGATTTGGAGGAAGATAGAAAAACAATCTCATATGTTCTACCTTCATCTTCAGCATGAAGTGTGTGTTGGCATCTCATAATAACTGTTAGTTGCAAACTCAATAATTATTTTAAATGTTGGATTTAAGAATGTTTAGTAATTGGTGCATTTACATTTATTACATTATTTGACATTCGTAAGTGTTACATAAAAACCTTTTATTCATTTTTCAAGGAATCATGGGTGGTAAATATTCACATCCAACTAACAATTTGAAAATAAACACATATAGTTTCAAATGATGTCATGATTCTCACAATGTATTTGCCTCACATCAGAACATTTTACTATCATCCTAGCATAATGCTTTTTTTTTTTTTATAAGTTTTTAGATATTTATATAAAATCAGCAACTAATATGAAGTAGTCCTTCGGGAAATTGAGTCTAATTCATTCACTTTAATTTCTTATCTATGTTATATATTTGATGGTGTGGGACGTTGTAGAAGTTTCATTACTTTGTTTCATATGTAGATAACTGCTACCAATAAAAGTAGTACTGATTTCTTTTTGTTGAACAAATAAACTAGTTAAATGTGAAAGAATTTCATTTTACTATGTCCCCTTGTATATACATTTAAAATGTGGAATATATGGTATGTTAACACTGTATATTCACAAATATTCTTGTTAAAGATTGCTTCTCTTATTTTCTTATCGAATTTTACTTTGGTTGAATATTATATGATTGTATAAGTTTTTTATTGATCTTTAAATACATATTGGTTATGAGTCAAGTAATTACTCCACAATGGATAATGAATCTTCCAAAGTTATTTTATTTAACAAGTACAAATGTAATCAATAATCCAAAAAAATCTATCTATGTTAACGTGTTACAACTTTGACAATGTGAATATGCTTGTTAATGACTTTTATAAACTTTTACCATAAGAATAAATGTCCCAATTTGGTATTCTTTAGAAATGGTTTAAAATCCTTTTTTAATGTGGAAACATATAAGTATGGTAATGACTTCATTATTTCTTTAGAAACACTACATACATAAGGTAACACGTCATAGATATTCAGTAGTTTGGGTGTATTCATAAGTAGATATTTAATGGTTTGGGTATATAGATATTAAACTATACATATTTATTTCAACTAATGTAGCTCAACGGAAGTTATCAAAGAGTGGATGGAGGAACATGAAAGAGGAAGTGTAAAATACATTATTGGGGTTGCTACATTCATTGATTGTTAAGTAGAAGGACGACGGCTGAAAAGTGTTGAGTAGTCTGGTTATATATATAAATCGTACATTAAGTCACACACAGACCAAATTATGTTTAGTCCAAATTTTGTCTGGATTAAATTAGGTGAACCTAAACATGCAAGATATTAAAAATAAATGAAAACAAAGCACAAAGGCTAGATAGGAGATGAGGCAAAATCCCTTTCAGGAAAAACCTATATTTCAGCACTGTTTACAACGGTATTATAGAACGACATCTACAGACTTAAAAACATAGAGTTCCACTAAGTGACGCATTAATGTATTCCTTTAAAGTTGTTGACAACAACAAATATAGATCCATCAATTCCCCACAGTAAGCTCCGCTTGCCTCGGTGTCCACCATTCAGCCTTAGAAAATAATATTCCTATCTCAGTAGTCAAGAATCAACTCTACAAGGGTATGAACATGCATTGTGTTCTTCTCGGGTTTCATAAATGCCAAAGAAATCATCCAAGGATTTTGATTTGGAAAACAAAAAGAGTTTTAAACAAACCGGGGTTTGGGACCTTTTGGATATGTATGGGAAAATAAATTTAGCCAAAAATTTTGAGAAAAGATGATCCTAAGACCCCTTTTATTGAAAACACAAATTTCTAGGCGGCATAAATTTTGAAAAATCTCGTTCGAATAAAAATAGGACCTCGTCGAATGAAAATGCTAACTTGTTCAAACTAAGATAAAACTCGTTCGAACTAGCTTCGAACGAGCTTCGAACGATATTAGCTCTATAAACAGAAAATATATTTTGATGTTCATTTTATATTCATTTGAACGAACTGTCAATCTCGTTTGAACGAAGTCTTAAAGTCATTCAAACGACTTAGAAATAAATATTTTTCTTTGAAAAAATAATTCTAAAATCAGGCCTCAAACATTTCATAAAAAAAACATGAATAAAGTTTTTACATATAATTAAAACCATATACCTTCTCCAATGATTGAAGCGAGGAATTCAACTCTTTTGATCTTCGATTGTTGCATATGGTCACTAACTTGCCTTCACTTGAAGCTATTGGGAATGTACATCATGATGAACGTGTGATGGAATATGGCAAACTTAAAAATAGACTAAGAAATTATAAAGCTTCCTCTTACAAATCTCTGCCTTTAGCTATTTCAGCCTAAAACACAAAAATTGAAAAAACAATAACCCCTAAGATAAGTACAATTAATGTCCCTTATAAGTCCAAAAAGGAAAATACACATATGTATTCATCTTAAACTGAAAGTCTTTATCATATAGTTCATGAAATCATCAAGGCTAAAGAGACATACATACGTGAAGCAAAAGAAATATCGTGATGCATGGAGTTTGAAAATAAAATAAAACTCCCCTTAATATGTTCTCCCTCTTTTTATACATAATAGTAGACAAAGGGTTAGAAGCTAATCTTGAAATGTTAGCATCACGAGATTCCAAATATGAAATATCAACACAAAGAATAAACTATGAAGTATATGCGATGAAACTTCAATGAAGAAACAAGCTATTTTATGAATTTTTTTGAACTTTTGAGTATATAAATATACATATAAGTACAAAGAAAACAGTCATACCGTGGAGTAGCACAAAAATATCCGAATCATGAAAATGGAATGAAATTGTGTGAACTTAATGCACGAGAATTCGACATAGGCGCACATAGCAAAGGTGCACGAAGTCAAAAAGATACTCCTAAATAAAGAACTCAATTCAACCTTTGGGGTAAATATTTTTGAACGAAGTGAAATTGACTCGACTCATACATAATTTCATGAGTTGAAATTCTTCTCAAATTAATAATGCCAAACTATTTAATGATTGAGAAGGAAATTTATGGAGCAAACTCATTGATCTTCAACTTATAACACCCTCAAAATCCAACATTTTAAGCATGAACTCTCAAAAGAATTTAAAGGAATTTATATTTCTCATGTTAATTAATCATAAATGAAACTAAAAATTGGTCTTGGCACTTCTATACTTATGTGTCGAGATCATCTTTAAGGTTCTTGTCAATGGTGACTTTTAATGCGAAGAAGACAGCTTCTTCCATAGCCCCTTTCCATTGCATAAACAAAAATCATTTTTTGGGGGAAAAAGATCTAGGCAATGGTTTTTACATGAAGAATTATTTCCTAGTATATTTGGTTCTTTATTAAGAACGATAAAGATAAGAACATCCTATTCGACATATGATAAGTAATTTCATGTATGTGTGCAATAAAGGTGATATAAAGAGTCTAGCATGGAGGAAGTAATCAAAAAAGAACAACTCAATGCTAAACATGCATTTTTAAGCATACAAAAGAAACGTTAAGTCTCATAACACCATGAGTAAGTCACATGAATGGATGGAATATAATTCTGATTCAAGCATCATAAATGCGCATCCATATACCGTGTAAAACAAAATACAAAAATCTTTTGAATTTTTGAAAATTTTTATAAAAAAAATTCTTTTTGAATTTTTTTGAAACTTTTTCAAAAAAAATAAAATCTTTTTGGATTTTTCAAAATATAAATAAAAGAATGTATTCTAGTAATAGGGACAAAAGATAGCAATATAAAAAAACACCATACAATAGAAATAATAACCAAACTCAATCAATGGGGCAAATATCCAAATACTTCTTAAGACCCCCAAATCTAATGCATCAAAAGATTTAATCAAAATATCGGTTAATTAACGTTCAGTACTCACAAAACACAAGAAAATGATCTTCTCCTTAACATGATCATGAATAAAGTGCTCATGAATTGTAAATTTCTTCGTAAGGGAATGTTGGACCAGATTACGAGAAATGTGGATTGCACTCGTATTACCATAATAAATAGTCATTATGCCGTAAGTAATCCCATAATCTTCCAATATTTGCTTCATTCATAAGAGTTGTGTGCAATAACCCCTGACACTTATGTACTTAGCCTCCACTGTGGATAAAGAAATGTCATTTTACCTCTTGCTCCACCAAAAGACAAGAGCACTCTCAAAGTAAAAGCATCCACCTGATGTGTTTTTACAACCATCAACATCCCTAGCCCAATCGACATCCGAATAAGCCGACAAACAGTCATAGATATCAAAGGAATATCAAATGAAATTAGAAATAGTGACATTCATGTATTTGATGATACGTATAAGTGAGAGCAAGTGTACTCTTTTGGGGATGCTTGGTAATGCGCACAAACTCCAACACTAAAGGTTATGTTTGGACGATTAGCGATCAAACATAGAATGCTAGGATTCAATGGATTGATGTGTATCTTAGGTTTCAACACATAAATCCAATTTTTACCTAATTTTATCTTTGATTAAATTAGGTGTGAATACAAGATGTATTCCAATTTTAAATTAATAAGCCAAGCATGTAATCAACATACAAAGATGAGGAAAAATCCATAAAAATGGGAAAACCTATATTCAGCACTATAGAGTGATTTGACAGATAATCGACTTACAAATGACTTAGACAAACTAAGTAAGACGTGTAGACTTTTCAAAACCTTCTATAGAATACGACTTGATCCAGGGTTGTCCACAGGTAGCAATCTGTCATCAGTATCCACCGATCAGCCTTCATCTTCTTTAGCAATGAACCCTCGGTTCATAAGTCAGTCGTAGAGAATAATCTCCACAAGGTATATAAATGGTATTTGAAACTATGGCTTCATAAAGTTCAGAAATCACATGAGGGATGAAATCTTTGTGAATTAAAAAGTGTTTTTGAGAAAATAAATATGAAAACCTTTGGACTAGACATGCAAAATTCGTTAGCCAAAGTCCTTTGAAAAAGCTACTCAAAACAGGTATTTATAAGGAAATCAAGAATTTTGAGGTGGAGCATGGCGTTCGAATGAAACTGGACTTCGTTTGAACGAAAATTATAGTTTCTTTTTAATGAGGTTCCTTCTCGTTTTAACGATATAGCTGATTTCATTCGAACGTTCATCTAGCGTACTTCGAACGAGATTTCTTCGCCTTTGAAAATAGATCTCGTTTGAAGGTTATTAGAATTATGTTCTAACGAGATCATATTTCTCATTCGAACGAGACTACTACTCATTTGATAGGGCTCAAAATTAATTTTTTATTTTAAAATCCTTTTTACAAAACATCTCAATTTTTCTAAAAAGAAACATCCCAACATATGATATATAAAATTTATGAACACCCATGATTTATACCTTCATATCTTGTAGGGGTATCTTCGATCTTGGAGGTGTCAGAGTTGCGTTTGATGAGTGAGTTTGTAATGGTATACGCAAAAAGTAAAATAAATCCTAAGTTCTGAGCAATTATAAATATTTTCCCTTAAAAATCTCCCCTTTTGGATATCCCGATACAAAATAAAATCAAAAACCAAATTATAATAAAAAAAAACCTCTAAGACAATGATTCTTAATGTCCTCCCAAACACTAGAAATGGAATCACATAAATGAAACTCTTTCTTCAAATTGAACTTGTTCTAACCTTAGTCAACTTTGTCTTCATTTTGTGTAGTCCGTGAATTCATCATTAAAGCCGAAAGTGACGTAGACACATGAAATAAAGAGATACTGTGACACATATGAGTTTTCAACAAAAAATAAAACTCCCCCTCAATTTATTCTCCCCCTTTTTGTCCGTAATAGACCAAGGTGTAGTAACTAATCATTAATCATAAGAATCACTTGAAGAAGCAATATGTCATCACAAAGATATATAAATAATGAACATGTAATGATAATCTCAAACGACAACGTTTCAACTAACTATTTTTGAAAATTTTCATTTTTTCAAATATAAAGTATAAAATGTACAAATACAACACAACATGGAATAACACTAAAATATCACCGTGAAAGCGGAATGAAATTGTGTGAATATTTTCCATAGAAAAATCAACATAAACATTCATATCAAGTGCATACAAAGTCATAATACACTTATAATGAAAGAACTCAAATTAAACCTTAGGTGTAAAGATTGTGAACTCATATGGAATCGACTCAACTTAGTCAATATGTCATGAACATAAATGATTCTCACACCAATAATGTCAAACTATTTAATGTTTATTTAAGAAATTCCATTGTGCAAAACCATTGATCTTCAACTTTAACTCCCTTAAAATATCTCATATATTATGAATTTACTTCTTAATTTATGAAGGAATTAATTCTCATGTGTAGTGAAGAATCAATGAATCTAAACAAAATTGGTCTTGCACTTCTTTTTTTATGTGCCTCTAATATTTTTAGGCTCTTTTATGTGAATGGCGGATTTTAATGCAAATAACATTTTGATCTTTAGTAGCCCCTTTTCATTGCTTAACATGTAAAAATATTTTTTGGAAAATAAATAAAATTCGGGAAATGATTCTTACAAGCACAACTTATCTCTGTTTACATTTGGTTCGTGATTAAGCAAAATTGAGATGAGAATATCATATTCAACACACGACAAGTAATTACAACATTCATAAGGCTCATGCACGTGTGCATTAAAGGTGACAAGGAGTCAAACATGAAGAAAGTAGTCATCAATGATTAATGCAATGATATCCACACATTATTATGAGTATCCTAATATGCTTGGTGCGCAAATATTGGATCGGATTACGAGATATATGGATTTTACTCGTATTATCATAAGAAATAATCATTGTTCCTGGTGAAATGCCATAATCTTCCAACATTAGATTCATCCATAAGAGTTGCGAGCAACAACTCTTAGCGGTAATATGCTCAGCCTCCACCGAGGGCAAAGAGATGGAGTTTTTCTTCTTGCTTAACCAAGAGACAAGAGCACTCCTAAAGTAAAAACACCCACCATAGGTAATCCTACCACCATCAACATCCCCAGCCCAACCAGCATCCGAATAAGTGGACAAACTATCATCCTTATTAAAGGAATACCAAACATCATAGGAAAGAGGGTCACTCACGTATTTGATGATACCTTTAAGTGAGAGCAAATGAAACATTTTTCGAGATGCCTAGTATCGCGCACAGACTCTAACATTAAAAGCAATATATGGATTACTAGTGCTCAAGTAGAGGAGACTACCTATCGTACTCCGATAAAGGGTTTGCTTTACGTCCTTCCCTAAAGTGTTTTTGTTAAGCATTGTCGATGTACTCATAGGGGTGCATGAGTGCCTAGCGAAGTCTAGACCAAACTTCTTCACCAGGTTCTTTACTTTATACACCCTATAATAGGACCCTCCTAAGAATCTCATTAGGTCCCTAGAACTCACTCGTTCATCGCAAACACTAGGTCATACTCCAAGTACCTATTTAGAGGCTATCAGGAACTCCCGAGCCCTGTTTGACTCTGATCAACTTCCTCGTCTGAGTGAAAGTTCAATGAATCTTCAAAGGGATTAGAATCCCCTTTCCAAATAGTCTTCCCCAAGCACGGACCAGACTTATGGTTCGGAACAACGATTTGTTTCACCTCAAAAACTAATTTAAAGGCCACTGGGTACTCCTGGGCCTTGTTTGACTCTGGTATAATCTCTAATTTGAGAAAATCTCATTTAATATTCCAAGGAATTTGAATCCCCTTTCCAACGGTCCACCCCATGCACGAATCATATTTACGGTACGGATGAATAACCCATTTAATTATGAAGGGTCATCAGGTGCTTTCGAGCTCTATTTGACCTTGGTCAACTCTTCGAACCAAATGAAGTTGAATGAAATCTTGAAGGGAACTGAATACCCTTTCCAACATTCTGTCCCATATGCGAATCAGCCTTACGATTTGGACGAATGATCCATTTTCCTCTGAGGATTTCCTATCGAAAGACCATCGAGCGCTTTCGAGCCCCATTTGACCTCAGTCAACTCTCGAACCCGGGAGTGGCTTAATGGCTTCTTAAAGGGCTCTGAACATTCTTTCCAAAGGTCTTCCCCATGCGTGATTCTGACTTATGATTTGTATTTTACAACCTTTTTTCGAAAAAACCTTTCCCAAACTACCGAATGGCACCCTCGGGACCCTGCATATCGGCAGTGTGTCTGGGATTCTATGCCGATAGTCAGGTCCAGGACTATACCGATCTGCACCCCCTTTAGCCCTATAAATAGAGGCTATGACCTCACTTCGAAAGGTACCCCTGAACATCCCTCTCAGCAATTCGAGAACATTTTCTCCAATTCAGAGTTGTTCCCTTCCAAAAAAAATCCCATCTATCATATTCCATTCCATCCCTTTCATACTTCATCTAGTAAGTTCATCCCCATATCCTCATACCACCTTCATCCTATTACAATATTAGCTTGTCTACATTTAAGATCCACTTCAAAGTATTCATAAGGAGGTCCGATTCTCGATCATTTTCTCTAAATTGTCGTATTTTAGTATTAGTTGTTTATTTCCACTTTAATGTCTTATTTCCCTACATAACATACATTAATCTCAAACCTTTTATTATTAGTATTTGCACATACTCTATTTTTATTTTTATTTTTAAAAAGAAAAAGAGGGTTTAGCTATAAATTCCAAAAGAGGGATTTTCATTATACATTCTCACTTGAAGCACATTTATATGTACACACATATATAAGAGAAATCCCTAGTTTGGATTTACTGGTTAAACCCCACCCTATGTTATCTTCGAACTAGGTGGACTTTGATGGCCCTTGGGCTACATAGGCATCTTGGGTAGATCCCGAGATTCGAATCCTTCCTTATACATTTTGTTATATTGTTTTTATTATATATAGTCTAAATGGATGTCATATTCTTATGTACTTGTGTCTTTCTGATGTATACATTCGTTCTTCCATAATGACTCGTGATTCGGCAAACACTTACATTATGTTTTGAATTATTATTTCTAGGAACACTCCTAAGGATGAATTCACTCCGTCCTTTTTCCATAATGCCAGTTGAACGATTCCATTCTCCATCTATATTATGCACATAGGCTCACATTTATGGAATCTAACAGGATAAGATTAACACATGCCCATGAGAGATTGAAACGGTCAGATGGGTGCCTAACACCTTTCCATTCCGTAACTTAGTCCCCGGACCTTAGAACTACTTGGTTTCTCAAGTATCAGTATTATCCTTAGTGTTGTTCTCTCAAGGTGGCAACATTTCTTTTAACTATTTTGTGCAAAATATTCTGGTGATATTATATTTACATATCATCACACATTGATAATGGCCGATCGCCCCAAAAAACTATGCAATCCCATGCACACGGTAGAGGGAAGTTTCCCCTAGCCCCCCGGGATGGCCACACTTTCATATTTGGATTGAGATATGAATATCCCATCCTCAAGCTGACAAATCTAGAGACTTAGGAAGAACATAAGCTCACCAACAATGCTCATCTCAAACTCACTCTTCACCCCCTCCTAAAAAATGTGATCATGACAGAACCACGTGGATCCAAATATTATGGTGTCCACATAGACATGGGAAACCAAAACAGCACCAATTTCTCCTAAAAAATAATGTCTTATACACTCCCCCTCTCTTGAATCCATGATCTAAGAGGTAGGAAGTGAGCCTCTTGTACCAAGCATGGGGAGCTTGCTTTAAACCATATAAGGCCTTCTTAAGATAATGGACGTGTCCCCAGTGCATAGGATCTTCAAACCCTTTTGGTTATTCCACGTAAACTTCCTCCCGTAGAATTCTATTCAGAAAGGCACTCTTAAAATGCATCTGATATAACTTAAAGCACAGATAACATGTTATGGTGAGTAGTAAGCGGACAAACTCAACTCACATTAAAGTTTACACCCTCAACCTATGTGTATCCTTGAGCGACCAACCTAGTATTATTGTGAAATATGGTAACATTCTCATCCATCTTATTCTTATAAATCCACTTAGTACCTGTTGATACCAAAATTTACCCACCTACATGGACTAATTAGAAATAGACATGTGTCATCCAATGTGGAAATAGTCCTAGTTAGCAAGGAGTAACCGCCGACCAAGGCCTGGAATGCCGACCAATAGCAAGAAGACTGACTAATATGGTTAAACAAAGTGTCAATAGTCATATACATTATGAATAATATGTATTTATGTAAATGATTAATTTATAAAGGCATCCCATCCTTTAACATTTCGACTCTTGATCCCCAAGAGGGCTATAAATACATTGTAATCCCTACAAGCAAAAGGGACGGAACATAATCCAATAGGCAATACAAGACAGTGGACATAGGCTATTCCTTTCAACCAAACCACTTTAAAAATCTTATTTGTCTCTTCTATTTACTTATTTATCTATGATCAAATAATTAAATCTCTGCTAATTTTTTGCCTCAATAAATTAGCGTCTTCTGTGGGAATGTGTTTCTAAACGTTTTCACTCATTCATTTATCAAGCATAACTAATATTCCTGACTCAAGTACTAGGAATGACGGCATCCCTCCCGTTCTTTCTTCTCTACCAACTAACAATGATTTGACTAGAATATTGGCTAGTCTCTCCAGAGGACAAGAGGCTATATAATATACTATGAGGCAGTTAGCGCAAACCCTACAAGCCATGTCACCTTCCTTATCTGGTCGTGGAAATATGCCACCACCGCCTCCAAGAAACAGTAGACATAGCCAACCCAGGACTAGTAGAGATAATTCCTATCGCCCGAGAATAAGTTCTTCGCTTAGAACATAGGAGACCTATGACGATCAGACCTTTACTCTAAAAGATTAAGTGCCTTAGAAAGGTTAAGTTGAGCATCTCCCTTTGATCATTTAGGACCCAGGGCGAATAGAAATGTTCTCAGGGAATTATCAAGAAATACTCGATCACCAATAGATCAACGTGAAGGCTCAACCCAATCTAGATCAGATGCCCGATGAACTGCTCGTACCGAGCAACATTTATAGGAGGAGAGTTCAACACAAATAACTGGTCGAAATAAAAAGGCTAGAACACACAGATCTGATGCTGGTAATAATGCATGGAAGGTTTCCATCTATCGACTGGAAGATAGATTGGGAGAAATGGCTAAGGCCAAGAACCCTTTATAGAGAAGTTTTGTGAAGGGATCCCCTTTCATACAAGCTATTATGGATTTCACCACACCTTTAAAGTTTAAATCTCCTGTAGCTACTCCCAACTATGATAAGAAAACTGATCCCATCCTTCATATAGAACAGTATCAGGTAGTAGCTGACATCTATGTCATTTTCGACAAAATGAGATGCAGGGCATTTTCAGGGATAATTAAAGGAACTGCTCAAATTTGGTATAATAGTCTTCCTCTAGGGAAATTTTTTAGTTTCCATCAGCTTGCCGAGCTATTCATTGGTAACTTCTATTTTGGAGTTAAACCAGTGAAACGAGTAGCTTATTTTCTCAGTGTAAGGCAAAAGGTGGGGGAGAGTACCCGAGATTACATCACTCGTTTTAATAATAAGACTTTAGAAGTTATTGATTATGAGGAAAGAATAGTAATTACTATGAGTGGGTTGTTCCCCGAGAAGCTCTACTACACACTTGCTAAAGATCCTTCGAAGATGATGACAGAGGTAAGGGCAGTCAAGATCATGAACGCCGAGGAGGCGATGGCAGCCAAGCAAAATTCAGAAGTAATGGCTGAAGGTAAAATAGATAAAAAGGAGCACAAAGATCCTAAGTACCATAAGGAATCAAAGAAAAAAATGAATATAGACCAGCTCAAAAGGTACAATAATTATACTCCCTTAATAATGGTCATTCACCATGTTTTGCAAGAGATAAAGCACAGCAAGGATGTACGTTGGCCTGAAAAGCTAAGAACACCTTCTACCAAGAGGAATAGGTCCAAATAATGTGAATTTCATAAGGATCATGGATATATGACAGATCGATGTGTTATTCTTTAGAATGAAATTGAAGCACTCATCCGAAGAGGAAAGATAGATAAGTTTGTTGATTGGCCAAACAACGATAGAGCTAGGCGAAAGTCCAAGTCTCCATGCAAGCCCAAAGACGAGAAAAAGAGAACTCATAAAGATGATCAAGAGGATGATCCCGATCGACCCAAGAAGCCTATACAACTAGAACATGAGGTATTCACGCTCAATTTTAGATCTTTTGATTGTCAAATGATTATAGGTGGAGATACAGGAGGAGAGGATCATACTACTGAAAGGAAGTCTTACCTCAATAAGCCTCAAGCTTGTTCCTATATCTAGAGGATTAACCCAGCCGAAGAAGATCGACTAAGGAAGGTTAACAAAGACAAGCTGGTGATTTTTTTTAAATGACCTCTCAGGGGTGCTATACCCCCGTGATGATCCTTTAGTAATCAAAGTCAGAAGGAAAGATATAATTATTTCCAGAGTGTTAGTTGATAATGACAACTAGGCGAATATCATGTTTTACCCCTACTTTAACAGTCTGAACTTGAAGCTTAGCCAATTGGAACCTTATCACAGTCCTCTAATAGTTTTTTTTGGAGAAAAGGTAATTACTCCGGGGATAACGAAATTGGAGATGTTGATAGGTACATGGCCCACAAGTCGAACAGAGAAGATATGTTTCTTTGTAATGGACAAAAATGTTCATTCTGCCTACAACATGATCATGGGAAGAGTAAAATTGAAGAAATTCTAAGCTATTTCGTCTACAATCCATCGGTATTTGAAGTTACCGACCAACTTTAGGTTAGGTGTGGTAAAAGGTGACCAGAAAGTAGCTCGGGAATGCTATTACTCATCTGTCGAGTAAGAAAATTTAGAAGAAATAAAGAGAAAGACCACCACTTACCAAGTGGACACCTTTGAACCTAATATCGAATCCGAGGTTGAAACCTTAGATCCAAGAGAATAAATAGAACTAGTGAAAGTTCAAATAGTGGAAGCAATGGAGAGCATTGTGCTAGATGATGATAAGTCAGAGCGGACTACTCAAATAGGAACAACACTGGATCCTGTTCTTAAACAGGAACTAGTGACATTCCTAAGACAAAGAAATCAGGTGTTTGCATGGAGTCACAAAGATATGCATGGGATTGATCCAAACTTTCTTTGCCATAAGCTCAATGTTAGCAAAGACTCCAAGCCTGTGAAGTAAAGGCATAGGGTGTTTAACCTCGAAAAGAACCAAGCTATTCAGGAGAAAGTTGAGAAATTTTAGAAAGATTCATTCATTGATGATGTGAAATACCCAGACTGGTTGGCCAACGTTGTTATGGTTAAGAAGAAAAATAAAAAGTGGAGAATGTGTGTGGATTTCACATACTTAAATAAGGCGCGCTCAAAGGACCATTTTTCTTTGCCACGAATTAATTAACTCGTTGATGCTACATCGAGACATGAGCTGTCAAGTTTCAAGGATGCTTATTCTGGTTCTAACCATATTTGAATGAAGCCTGAAGATAGGGAAACACTTATTTTATTACTCCTCAAGGAACGTATTGCTATAATGTTATGCTATTTGGTTTGAAAAATAAAGGTGCTACTTATTAGAGATTGGTGAATAAAGTCTTTAAGGAGCAAATAGCAAGAATATGGATCTATACGTAGATGATATGATGACGAAAAGAAAAAAATCATCTGACCGCATTGCCGACCTCAGCCAAACCTTTGATTAATTAGAGAAGCACCAAATGAAGTTAAATCCTACCAAGTGCATTTTTGGTGTACAAAGAAAGGATGTTCCTCGGGTATATAGTAAACTAGAGGGGAATTGAAGCAAACCCAGATAAAATTAAGGCATTGATTGAAATACAGTCCCCTACTTACAAAAAGGGTGTACAAAGGCTAACTGGACGAGTAGCAGCTTTGAACAAATTTGTGTCCCGAGATACTAACAGGTGCCTGCCATCCTTTAAAGTGCTTAGAAAGAACTTTAAATGGAACAACGAATGTGAAAAAGCTTTTTTGGAGTGGAAAAAGTATTTGGGATCACCCCTACCGCTCTCCTGACCAATTTTAAGAGAAAATTTATACTTGTACTTAGCTGTCTTTGAGTCAACTGTAAGTTTCTCCTTGATCCTAGAAGAAAATGGAGTTCAAAACCAGTCTATTACACGAGCAAGGCCTTTCAAGGAGCAGAAATCAGATATCCGCGTCTGTAAAAGTTAGTGTTGGCACTGATTGAGGCTTCTAGGTGAATGAAGTCCTATTTTCAAGCCTATACAATTGTGGCATAAATTGATATGCCTCTTAGGCAAGCCTTGCACAAACCAGAGAAGTCTCGGAGATTGATGTATTGGGCAGTACAATTGGGAGAGCATGATATTGTGTATAAACCAAGGTCTTCCTTAAAAGGCCAGGTCGTGGAAGATTTTATTATCAAATAAACTTATCCAGAGGTTCCTAAGCAACAGTGAATTCAGGCAGAGCAAGACCCAGGAAGGGATAGTCCGAGTAGGGCTGTCACCGAGCAACCCACAATAGAGGGAGGATCAGGAGAAATCATTGTTGACCTATCAGAATCTTCCATCAGAGCACATGAGATGTCCAAGAAGTATGAGGAAGCGAGGAGCAAAACATTCCACCATGGGATTTTAACAGACTAAGCGTTTGATAACAGTCTTCCCATATGGAACTTCTATGTTGATGGATCCTCCTGTGCAATCGAAAGTGGAGCAGATATAATACTCAACACTCCTGATGGGATAGATATTAAATAAGCTCTACGATTCCAGTTTCAAATTTCAAATAATGAAGCAGAGTATCAACCTCTCATTGTGGGCCTAAGTTTAGCTCAACTGTTGAACGCCGAGCATGTTGTTGCGCACAATGATTCTCAGTTAGTGGTGATCAAATACTGAGTTTGTATGGAGCTAAGGTAGAGCTAATAACAAGATATATGTCCAAAGCATTGGAGGTTATAGAAAAGTTGCCAGCTGTTCAGATGAGCAGAATTCAAGGATTGGAGAATGCCCGATGATAAGCACCCAAAAGTGTATATTTTATAACCTAAATAGACGTATTTTAATCGTTAATTCTTGACAAAATTGGGTCTTATGTTCACAATTTCCTATTGTGCAGGCTTGCTTGCAGTTGTGGTTTCAAAAGTGTCATTTCGAGGCAATTCCCAGCAAGAAAGGTCTAAATCACCATTCATGTAACCTTACCCAATCCCAAACCTGACACAAATCGAACCCGAACATTGTGTGTGTCTAGTTTGTACTTTTATTATTTTTTGGATTTTTTATTTTGAGTTGTTCTATTTTTAGAATTTATTTATAATTTTCAAGGATTTATTTTCTATTTTCTTTTTATTAGTTTTTAATTTTTAATCTTTATTTTATTAGGATTAGTTTTTAGGAATTTATTTTTATTAGATTTTTTTTTTCTTTAGTTTTATTTTAGGATTTTAGGTTTTGGTTTTAATAGATTTTTATTTTTATTTTCATTTTCATTTTCATTATTTATTTTGTGTCTTTTATTTATTAGAATTTTATTTTTAGATTTTAATTTTATTTAGTTTTAGTGAGGTAGTTTTATTTTCATTTTTTTAAGGGCACAAACTTAAACACACACATAACTCCCCCACTCTTACCCTATCTACCCTGCATTCACCCACACAATACCCATTTTACTATTCACATACTTCCATCTTCTTCCTCCCACATTATCTCTCCTCTCACCTCCCTCCATTAAAGAATCCAAACCCAACAGCTAAACCAGCCTCCTCCCTCCGACGAACTACAACCCCTGACCTCCTAAAATCGGCGACCACATCCCAACCTTATACCTCCATTGCCATAACCAAAACCCAACACCCATTCAAAACTCAAACCTGAACCCCCTGTCAACCCAGTTGAAACACGACACCAGTCCACCCCTACCATCGGCCCAATCAAACCTCATATCTCCCCAGCTCGCGACCTGTTATACCTTGACCTAGCCTCCGATTCTTGCCTAACCTGAAATCCACAACCCCCTGTCTTCTATCCCAATCCGATCAGTCCCAAATCGGAACCCCTTTCATTCGTCAACCTCAACCCAAATCTTCTCACCCCGTACCCAATTTTTGGCCTGACCCTCATACACATTTCAAACCCAACTCCTATCCACCAACACAACCCCGGTGATGTCCTTGCTAAGCCCGGATTGAACCCGATCGGACCTGCCATCTCCAATCCAACCCATTTTTCCCATTTTCTACCCAAAGTGAAAATTGTTCCTGAATAAAACCAAAGATAAAAAAACAACCAACAAATAAACCCCCACATGTGTGTTAAAGTTTTTACCCCGTTTCCTATTATACCCTCAAAATTACACACACACTTTCATCACCATTTCCCACATGCACTCACTCATGTGCATTACCAAAATATCCTTATTCCCCCTCTCACACCTCATACACCCCATGCACACTCTTATCTCTACCCAAACTACTCCTTAGCTCCATGTGCACTATATAAGAAGACCCAAAGCTCATTTGGGACATCATCTAGGGTTTTAGAGAGAAAATTTGAGAGAGAAACACTTTTTATTTTTTTAGAGTAGTTTTTATTTTAATTTATATTTTCTTTTATTTTAGAGATTAGTGTGAAATTAAATTTGTGATATTCAAGTTGAGTGAATTTTTCATTTGTATTTCTGTTAATCATTCACTTAGAGGGTTGTATGCTTATAATTCAAGGATTGAAGTCAATTGAATTCAAGAGATTGGTTTGATTATTCTACTCTCTACTCTTTTATATTAGATGCCTATTGAATGTTTGTTTATCATGTTTGATATCATGTTAGCCTAAATTCACTTTCAAAGGGTGGGGTGACCCATTATTTGATGTTAATCCTAATTTAATTAATTTATTTACATTAAGTGTCCCTTTGATGATTAACTTTGCACTCTTACATTTTCATTTACGCCTCGAGAAAGGGTAAATGATTTTCGAGAGAAAATCAAAATTCTAGCTATAATACCCATTTTAGATTCGAACTAGAGATAGGGGTTTCTCAAGTGTGGTATTATTTCTTTAATTTTAACTCTAATCTTAATTTTTTGATTTAAACTAATTTGATAAATTGATCCTAGCGGGTGATTTGTTAAATGATGTTTAAATCTACTTTTCTAAGAGCTGTAGGAGTGTTAAATTTAATTTTCTAAAATGTTATTATCAAAATTACATTTGCAATGGGAGTTGATTTGGGATTTTGATAGTAACTTGGGATAATTAATTTTAATGAATTAATTAATTTTGATTAACTAGAATATATGGTGTCATCCTACCCCTTGTTAGTCCTCACTTTTATTTCCTCACTCATCTCATATTTCAGATTTTATTTTGTTATATTTACTTAGTTTCTTCTCTTATTATCTAGTTAATAATTAGATTTTTCATTTAGTATAATTTTATTTCACCTCATCTTCAAATTGTTTTAATATTAAGAAAAGTTAAAAAAAATAGAAAATGCAAAAAGTCCAAAAAGAAAACAAATAAAACATTAAATTACATATTTCCTCTCTTGCATGTTTCACCCTTAGATTTGGATTGATACCTCACTTAACACTATATTCTAGTTTGTTATATATTTTTGTAGGTAATTGAGAATTTTCATTAGACGCGCTTTACACAACAACGACATGCCAAAAAGTAAGTCTATCAAATGGCATCGTTGGCAATCTTTGGAGCTTGAAGCATTAGAGAGGATTTACTTTTGTGATTTATTTGTATTGCACTTTTATTTTTCGTACCATTTTTTTCTTTATTTTAGAAGGCTTGTATTAGTATTGTTTTATTACTTGGATTGTATTGCGATGCTTAGAGACACCATTATTTTATTTAAATTTGTAATAATTAATCGCGAAGAAAAGTGTGATAGGGAAACCGAACAAGGTAGAGAGAGGGCGTCCACGATAAGGATTTTGAAGCCTCTCTACCTTGGGTCGGTAGGACTCCAGGGGCCGACAGAGATAGACGAGATCTCCCCCCGTTCGACTCAGCTTGGTATCACCCCACGACATAAAAATCGTGAGAGGTACAATTCTAGAACCCTCGCGAATCTCCTGTAAGCGAGTCAATTTTTCTGTGTGACTACGTGCTCTTATTTGATTTTATTCTCACATTTATTTTTGAATGTGTGTGATAAATTAATCAACTAAAACCTGCACCCGGTCATTCACGAGAAGGGATTTCATCTCCTAAATCACTCGCTTACCATTTGTGTGCTACCTTAGCCATCATCAAATTTAAAATCAATCAACTAGGTAGCCCAATAGGAGAACATTTTTGCAAAGGCGATCACAAAGATAACTTCCATGATTTTTTATCACCCGCGGACTTAATTAAAATTTGACTACCCTTTCACTAAATTTTCAAGATAAAAATTGGCTATGTGCTAGTTAGGATTTATCCTTGACTTGTGTGTGTCCAATTCAATTTTGCGGTAGTCGATTTTAGTGAGTTCGTCCACTATTCAGAGAGTCCACATATTTTTTCCGCTCTTTTCTTCCAAAAAATCCAAAAACATTTTCTTTATTTCATTTTTTTTTTAAAATCCAAAAATATAGTCTTCCCCTCATTTTCAGAAAAATCCAAAAATATTTTCTTTCCTTTTCCAAAAAATATATTTCTCTCATCATGGTCGAAGAACGTCCTTTACGGGATTACTTTGGCCATTTCTTATTTTCTTAAAGCATGTTTGAATTTTATCCCGAGTCGAACCTCCATACTTTACTTAGTGGTTTCAACTCCCAAACGCACGTCGTTGATACTCATGCGTCATCCATGCACACACCTCACATTTCATCGCCTTCGATGATGAGTGTCAATGCGTCAAATGCTGCATTATGAACATCTTATTTTCTAGCCAATCACTTGCCCCATGAGTGCCCGTACATTCCTTATCCTTCCGAACCCACTATGGACCAACTGTATCCATATGATACTGTTTCGAAACCCACTCCAGCCTCTTATCCTGACCAATCTAATACCGAGTGGTGTGAGAACCCAAGTTATTCGTGGAGGCCTGATCACCCTTTCACGCAATACGAATCCCAACCCGATGTGCTACCCATGATTATCAACCATTTGTCTCTCATGGAGATGCTTCTCCCGTGTATGACACACTTGACCCCGCTCCCCACACTTCCTATGAGTATTCTACATTTAGTCATAATACTAGTATGTTATGTCCACCTCACCCATCCACACCAACACTTCACCACCATCATCTACATTCGTTATCGAGGAACTCATACGACAGTTCATCATGGAGCAAGAGCAAGTCACTCAAATTCAAACTCAAGCTCTCCAATGGCTTGAACAAAGATTAAATGAAATTGAGTGTGCGAGAGAGTCGGATATCACCCCAAGTCAACCCATTGTTGCCCCCACGTGGAGTGATGATGCGTACTCTTGTGCCACTAACTTTGAGTGTGACCAACCCTATCATCCCGAGAATCTCGAAGTTGAGACCATTTTGTGGTTCGGGCCTCAAGTTGACATTTGTGTTGACTTATCCGAAGATAGTGAGACTGATCAAATCCCGCTTTGTCCAAATGAACCTACCATTGAGGTTCACATTCTCCATCCCAACGAATCCATAAAAATGCCCTAGTCTATACCTATTCATCCCATCGCATGTGTTCCTGAAGAATCAATTCATCATAGGTTAGCTCTGGTTACAAGTGCTCCCCATTTTCTTGATATTGAATTAAATTTTTTTTTACCTCTCTAGATATGGATCATGTTCCACAATGCTTGACTCAATTTGAGTCATATATTACTGTTGATTCTTCTCTCTCGGATTTGGATGCCTCGTTTGATTTTCCAATCACCTCGGATGGTGACGTAATGGTGGATAAGTTTCTCACTCACTCATTTATTTCCACACTTCCTCCTACGATTACCCTGGAGGATCACTCCGCGCCTCATGAGGAGTGTGTGTCACCTACTCTTGAATTGGATCATCTTCCTCCACCATTTATCTCACCCGACCCACCCATTGTCCCTTCCACCCCACCACCTGGTTTAGATATTGATTTCACACCATTCATATTTCCATCTACGTTTTTAGATACTAATCTAAAACCATCCTCCACGTTCCACGAGAGTATTTATGGTGAAAATCTCCACTTCCGTGACACCGAGCTTGTTACCCCATGCCCGTCACTCTCTTGTGGTGTTGATTTTTCCCGTCGACAGATCCCTGGCATATCACGACGTAACCATTATCATTGTTCATTTATAGAATGTTCGTGTCATTTCTATGTGTGCCAACCCATTCCACTTGCTAAACCATATTGCCTTCCAATCCAACCTGAGCACCATTCTTACAGGGCCCTTGTTGCCCTCACGTTTTGGCTTAATAAGGCCCAAGACTGATGCCTTTTCTCCCTTACCCTATCCCCACCCACCCATGGTCCACCGATGCTTTGCATCGTGTGCTGCAATTTGCCATACAAGTGCATTGACCCCTTTAGCATTCATCCAATAAGGCTGACGCTTCAGTCTTGTTTGGGGGTGATTCTCATCACCCAAGTTTTCTGTCACCCCGTGCTTTCCTAGATCCTATCTTTAGGGTGAGAATGGTTCGGTTTGGCTGAAGATATTAGACTTAGCTCTACCGAGAGGCGGCACACGATTTCTTGTATGAGTCTCATCCTATTTAGGGGTGGTGTTTCATACCACTCAATGCTTTATCATGTTTATAGACTTGTAAAAATTTTGTTATCTCACTTTTTATTCAGGTTTCTTCTTGGATTCATCTGTCCACTTCATTAACGGTTGATTATGGTAATCTCTTTCCTACCTTCTACTCTCAATTTAAAAAATCATTTTAACATCGAGGACGATGTTCCTTTTTGTTTGGGGGTGGGGAATTTTATCAAAATCATACCTCTTTTGAAATTTTTTGATTTTTAAACCTGATTTTTAAATTTTTCATGCAGTTTCTTTCATCTCATTCATTGACGTGAATTTTCTTTCATCCATCTTTTTAGTCTAGGAATCAAGCTGGAGGATAATTTTTTCTAAATATCTTATGTAATAAGTATCAAGGCATTTTGCACTACGAATTTCTAGACTTAACAAAATTTGCGCACTTACGGTCACTACGGTTTAGAGTTGAAGAGCACTATAATTCTCAAGAAAATCCTAAGGATCACTAGTAGAGACTTTAGCTTGTGAGATTTGTGCCTTTCACCCTTTCAGAGTGTTTTACACAATCTCTGAGTCACAAGTTGATTCAACTTCCTTTGGGTCCGCACTTTAAATCATTGTATGATCTCATTATTCTTCATAAAAAAATTGACTTGATCATTGAGAACGACATTACTTTTGATTTGTAAGAAACATGTGTCTTGAAATCTGTCTTGATCACTAAACTTTTATCCGTACACATACCATTAACCATTAACTTCATCCATTACCTTCCCATATTCTTTCATATTCCACATTCACATTTATTCCCCTCACCATCCATACACATTCCCCACTCCATTTATATATCATCCATCATTTTTTTTTTAGAAAAAGAGTGTTTTTCAAATGTAAAATGCCTTCATTGTTGAGTGTATAAAGAGAAAAACACAAAAAACACACAAAAAAAATAGAAAAATGGAAAGCATAAGAAGAAAAAAGAAAAGAAAATTCGAAAAAAATATAAAAAAAAGAGAGAAGAGAGAAAAGAAAAGAAAAAGAAAAAGAAAGTTTGTTGTTAGTTCTTGTGTAATACAAGCATTTGTTCTTCAAGTGCTATACACTCTTTTCACATCCACCATCCATCCATTCCATCCTTACCTCATCATATCCTTCTCATCTCATCTTATTTCCCCCTCACCCATATGCATCCATGTTTTTTCCTAGGTGTTCGGGCAAATGAAAGTCAACGTGGTCAATGACTCGACATTCTCACTATAGTGATTAACATTCTTTCATGGGATCATTTTTCTTTCTAAATGTTCGTTCTTTTTTACATGTGTGTGAGACATTTGAACTTGATTACATTTACTCACCTCCTCACACACAAGAGCGATACATTTACCCTAATCTCGAGAGTTCTTTTGAGAGTGTTATATTCCGTGAGATTTTAAAGTTGAAGCATTGATTCCAAAAAGGCAATCTAGGAATTACTCTTATGATACTTAACTCGTTTTGACCGATTCACACACACACGTTGAGTTCTAGGAAGGATGTGCCTTGTGTATTCACATAGCTAAATTTTTATACACTTCTAGCTTTTATTCCTTAAAACATTTATCTCATGATGGATTGTGCGATTATTCTACGTCTAATAAGAGATTGACTGCTGTTTGTAAATAAAGAATTTTGTGGGTATATTTCCTACAAACCCTCACGAGACAAAACTCGTCATGTAGGGCAACCTATAGGTTTAAAGGCTTGTTGCACATGCTAAGTGCAATCGCAAGTGCCCGCAAAAGTAGTACACTTTTGGTATCTTATCCTTCTTTCTCTCTATATTTTGCTCGAGGACTAACAATGTTCTGTTTGGGGGTGGTGTGATAAGCACCCAAAAATGTGTATTTTATACCCCAAATAGTTGTATATTAATTGTTAGTTCTCGACAAAATTGGTTCTTATGCGTGTAATTGTCTATTGTGCAGACTTGCTTGCAATAGCGGTTTCAAAAGTGTTATTTCGAGGCAATTTGCAACAAGAAAGGGCTAAATCACCATTCCTGTAGCCTTACCCTAGCCCAGAACTGGCCCAAACCAAACCCAAACATCGTGTGTGTCTAGTGTATACTTTTATTATTTTTTAGATTTTTTATTTTGAGTCGTTTTATTTTTAGGATTTATTTAGAATTTTTTATGTTTTATTTTCTATTTTCTTTTTATGAGTGTATTTTTATTTTTATTTTTATTTTTATTTTTATTTTTATTTTTATTTTTATTTTTATTTTTATTTTTATTTTTATTTTTATTTTTATTTTTATTTTTATTTTTATTTTTATTAGTTTTTAATTTTTAATCTTTATTTTATTTTATTAGGATTAGTTTTTAGGAATTTATTTTTATTATATTTTATTTTTATTTTTGTTTTATTTTAGGATTTTAGTTTTGGGTTTTAATAGATTTTTATTTTAATTTTCATTTCTTTTTAGTTTAATTTTTATTTTTTTATTTTGTGTCTTTTATTTATTTGAATTTTATTTTAAGATTTTAATTTTATTTAGTTTTAGTGAGATAGTTTTGTTTTCATTTTTTTAAGGGTACAAACTTAAACACACACACATAACTCCCTCACCCTCACCCTATCTACCCTACACTCACCCACACACAAACAATACCCATTTTGCTATTCACCTTCTTCCATCTTCTACCTCCCACATTTTCTCTCCTCTAACCTCCCTCCATTAAAGAATCCAAACCCAATAGCTAAACCAGCCTCCTCACTACGGCGAACTATAACCCCTGACCTCCTAAAATCGGCGATCGCATCCCAACCTTATACCTCGGTTGCCATAACCAAAACCCAACACCCATTCAAAACTCAAACCTGAACCCCCTGTTAACCCAGTTAAAACCCGACTCCAGTCCACCCCTGCCATCGACCCAGTCAAACCTCATCTCTCCCCAGCTCGCCACCTCCTATACCTCGACCCAGATTCCGATTTCTGCCTAACCCGAAATCCACAACCCCCTGTCTTCTATCCCAATCCGATCAGCCCCAAATCGGAACCCCTTTTATTCGTCAACCTCAACCCTTAGCTTCTCACCCTTGTAACCCTATCTTTGGCCTGACCCTCATATCCATTTCAAACCCAGCTCCTATCCACAAACACAAACCCGGTGATGTCCTTGCTAAACTCGGATTGAACCCGATCGGACCTACCATCTCCAATCCAACCCATTTTTCCCATTTTCTACCCAAAGCCAAAGTCGTGCCTGAATAAAACAAAAGATAAAACATCCAACAAATAAAACCCCACATGTGTGTTAAAGTTTTTACCCCATTTCCTATTATACCCTTAAAACTACCCCCACACTTTCATCACCATTTCCCACATGCACTCACTCATGTGCATTACCAAAATATCCTTATTCCCCCTCTCACTCCTCATACACCCCATGCACACTCTTATCTCTACCCAACTACCCATTAGCTCCATGCGCACTATATAAGAAGACCCAAAGCTCATTTGGGACATAATCTAGGGTTTTAGAGAGAAAATTTGAGAGAGAAACACTTTTTATTTTTTTAGAGTAGTTTTTATTTTAATTTTTATTTTCTTTTATTTTATAGATTAGTGTGCAATTAAATTTGTGAGATTCAAGTTGAGTGAATTTTTCATTTATATTTTTGTTCATCACTCACTTGGAGGGTTGTATGCTTTTAATTCAAAGATTGAAGTCAATTGAATTCAAGAGATTGGTTTGACTGTTCTACTCTCTACTTTTTTATATTAAATGCCTATTGAATGTTTGTTTATCATGTTTGATATCATGTTAGGCTAAATCCCTTTTCAAGGGATGGGGTGACCCATTATTTGATGGTAATCCTAATTAAATTAAATTAAATGTCCATTTGATGATTAACTTTGCACTCTTACATTTTAATTTACGCCTCGAGAGAGGGTAAATGATTTTTGAGTGAAAATCAAAATTCTAGTTATAATACCCATTTTAGATTCGAACTAGAGATAGGGGTTTCTCAAGTGTGGTATTATTCCTTTAATTTCAACTATAATCTTACTTTTATGATTTAAACTAAAATGATAAATCGATCCTAACGGGTGATTTGTTAAATGATGTTTAAATCTACTTTTTTAAGAGTTATAGGAGTGTTAAATTTTATTTTCTAAAATGTTATTGTCAAAATTACATTTGCAACGGGTGTTGATTTGTGATTTTGATAATAACCTGGGATAATTAATTTTAATGAATTAATTAATTTTGATTAACTAGAATATATGGTGTCATCCTATCCCTTGTTAGTCATCACTTTTATTTCCTCACTCATCTCATATTTTAGATTTTTTTTAGTTATATTTACTTAGTTTTTTCTCTTACTTTCTAGTTAGTAATTAGATCTTTCATTTAGTGTAGTCTTATTTCACCTCATCTTCAAATTGTTTTAATATTAAGAAAAGTTTAAAAAAAATAGAAAATGTAAAAGTCCAAAAAGAAAACAAATAAAAAATTAAATTACATCTTTCCTTTCTTACATGTTTCACCCTTAGATTTTGATTGATACCTCACTTACCACTATATTCTAGTTTGTTATATATTTTCGTAAGTAATTGAGATTTTTTATTAGAGGAGCTTTACACAATTACGACATACTAAAAATTCAAGTCTTTCACCCGAGCTGACGCACTTGCTCGGTTGGCATCAACAACTAGAATTGAAATCTGAAGAACTATTCCCATTGAAATTCTAGTTAACAGGAGTATTGATGGAGACTTGATGATTAATTTCATTTCAGTGGATATGGCTCTATCTTGGATGGATCCCATTAGAGCTTATATTGAAGAAGGAGTCTTTCCAGCAGACCAAATCGAGGCTAAAAAGTTGAAATATAAAGCAGCAAAATATGTGTTAGACAAAAGGGTACTTTATAGGAGATGATTGACAGCTATCCTACATCGCTGTGTTCACCCAACAGAGGTGAAATAATTGATAGAAGAAGTCCATGAAGGGTCTTGTGGAGCACATATAGTATGCAAATCATTATTGCAGCGGATTAATACACAGGGATATTACTGGCTAACTAAGCATAAATTCTTCTGAATTTATCCTCCTAAGTTGGTAGTTTTAGTACCTCAAACAACGTAATTGGTTTATTTTTATCCCATATCATTGCTAATAACTTCTTCTAACAAGTACCCTGAGTTTCGTGTATTTCTTACTGTTTTTACATATATTTAGTGCCAAAGAGAACTCAAAACAGTGAAAGAAACCAAGAAATAGGGAGTTGAAGGGCATTTTCGTAATTTTACATATATATTACGGAGTTGGGGAAAAAAATAAAGTTAAATATCTCTAAATTACAAGAACACTGGAAAAAACGACAGTAAAATCGAAGCTCTGCATCAAAAGATATGGCAAGTCAAAGTTGAAGAAAGAAAGTCAAAGGTTAAATTAATTCTGGAAGCTGAAGAGTTTCAACTCTTGAAATTTCTTGTATAATTCCTTTTTATTAGTTGTAAAATGTGGAGAGGCATTGGAAAATTCATATTTGGGTATTATAAAAAGCTAAGCCCTAGAGTAATGAAGGGAGGAAGAGAGAGAATTTCTTTTGGCATATAATTTCATATTTTCTTAGGATTTATAAACCCTATTTTGTAAGTTGAACAAGAGCTATTCAAGATTCAAGTTTCAAGTTTAGATTTCTTTCTTCTATTCAAGTATTGCTAATTTGTACTTTCCATTTCTTTCATATTATAAGTTTAAATTGCTCTTGTAGTTTAATTTTTATTTCTCAATTCAAGTTTCTTTTCGATGCATAATATACCTATGATTTATTGCATATTTAGAATTGTATTTTCATTTAATAAAACCGTGTCTAGCTAAGTTTTTTTAGGGTTGGGATGCATGAACCCATCCCAATGTAAATTACATATGTAGAAAATAGAATTTAAATTAAAATTTTTAAAGAGTCGTGCAAGATAATTCCACAATCATTATAGGTCTTTTAATCTCTCTTGCCCTAGGTACTTGGGATGTTTAAGAATATAATATGCGTAAAATTGTTTAGCACCACTTTATATTTCCCTTTGATTTCATATGATGCGGGATTGAACCTCATATATGTAATGCTTAGGATCTATAAAGACTAGATTTATTCAAACTTCTAATTTATAATTTTAGTATTCTGCTAAGTAATTACTAAGGATTGGGGGATTGTATTCCCAACCTGTTTTCCCTTCATTCTTATTAAGTCATTCTTAGTTAGTTAATTTTTCTCACATAGTTAATGCAGTAGTTTAATTTAGTGTTCATTTAGTTAATCTGTTATTTCCCATCTCAATCATTTTTTTTATTTCTTTTTAGAGTCAAATTAGGGTTAACAGTCTTACCTTTGTCGTCATGTTCACTCGTCCTAGTTACTTGAGGATTAGACACCCAAACTAGCCACTATACTCCACAAGAGTATAGTTAAAGTTTAGGTTTTTATATTGCGGTTGGAAGTCGATAACAACGAGTAGCGTATTCACACGGACGTTCGATTTTTCCACTCAATCAAAATGGCGTCGTTTTCGAGGAATTAGGTAGACTTTAGGTTAGTTTGGTTAATCCCGATTTTGACCTTAAAAAAATCCAAAATAACAATTCAAAAATATGGGTGTCACGTTCTTGAATTGACCAATTTGAAATCTCTTACTTTAACTCTTTAGGTTGTTTTAATTGTTATAATAATAGTGAGGAGGAGGTGCTCAAGACTTAGGAACATTGGATCAATATCACTAAAGATGAGTCTCATAAATACAAGCCCAGTGCTAAGGCCATCCAAATTTATCAAAATGAATTGCTTGAAGACGAAAGGCGTGAAAAAAAGTATCGTGTAAAAAATCATTTTTGGGAGCAAAAGTTAGATGCATTATTTGAACCCAATGATGATTTTCTTCCGATACTTTTGAAGATGAAGTAAGTTTTCGAACAAATGAGGAATCCGAGGTGCTAGATCCTAGGAAGCCTACTTTGGAAGAAACCTTAGTTTTGTACATGCAAGGCGTAAAAAGGATTCTTGGTGATGACTGGGAAAAGGAACCATATAGCAAGGAGTTTGATTCTTATTTTGAAAACTTACCGGAGGTCGAGCCTTACGTTTCACCTATAAATTTTGAGAACGAAATCATTGAGAGTGATCCAAGTACTTTTGAATCTCAACTTCTTATAAATATTTCAAAATCTATTGAGGTTGAAGATCCTTAGTTTCCTTGTGACCCCACTATTATCGAACCGTCAACTCCATCACAAGAATCAAATGAAAGTCTTGAGGATGTTGACCCGATTCTTGAACGAGAATGTTTATTTGAGATGCTTCATCTTATAGGTTATTCACTTACGCGTGCACTACCTCCCGTTCTAACTAAAAAAAAATTTAGAGATGAATTGAATTTTGATTCCCATGAGTTGGTTGTAACTTTTGAAATAGTTAAAACTTTTAGCGATGAGGAATCTTTAATTGAATTGGTTTCCAAGATAGATTCTTCCTTATTGTGTTCCCCTCTTCCCATACTACTTGAACAATCTTTGGGAGGGGATTCTATTTTTCTTGGATCCCAATTGTATTTTTCACCCATCATCCCTTTAAAAATAGTAATTGGTGATGGTCCATTTTTTTCAACTTACACATGCCTTCCGTTGTTCGAACGGAATTCTTATTTTTCGGGAGGCTTGCATCTTAATGAGGGTACACTGATTACCCCTCAAAGTCAAATTGTATTTTGGGTGGACCCTCAAATTTTTCGACTTCTAGTGTATAAGTTATTAGAAGTTCAAATCGTAGGTTGTACATAATTATCTTTTTCTTTTTCCTTTTCTTTTTTTTATAGTTTAAAGTAACTAGTTAAAGTTTTTGTTATTCTTTTTGTTATGCTTGGCTCTAACATTCTTTGTAGATTCAATGGACTCACACTCATCGGGGATTGCTCCATTTGGGTAATATCTTTCTTTTTCTCTCTTTATGTTGTGTTCTTGATTCGCATTGAGGACAATGCAACATTTAAGTTAGGGGTGTGGGATATTCTTCCCGTTTATTGTTTAAATTCATTTATTCGATCACATGTTCTTTCCAAGTGTGTTTTTTTTTAGAAAATTTCAAAAGAAATGAAAATCCAAAAATATTTTTCTTCAAAATAAATAAAAATTGGAATTCAAATTTTTCAAAAATGTCATTAAAATTTGGTTTAAAGTCTCAAATTTTAAAAACATAGTACACAAAGCCAAAATTGACCGAAGATGGAATTTGAAAGAAAATTGACGACTTAATGAATAAGTGTGGAGATTGATCAAACCCGATGAGATTTCGAGCCTTTCAATTTTTTATGAGTTTTTAAATCAATCCGAGTTTATGATTAACTCAAAGTCCTTTTCATCGTTTTAATAAGTTGTTGATGATCGCAATCCTTTGTTTTGATCGGTTATGGAAAATGTGTGAAATGTTGTCTCGAAATTTGTGCCAAATATATCTCTAAACTTAATTAATCTCGAGATGCATATGGTAATTTGATTAGAAATTTGGACAGGGAAGTAGGCCCTCTTTTGTTTAACCCAAAAATATTAGCCATAATAAAGTTATGAAAAATTATCCCTTTGCAACCCACTTTGAGCCTAATAAAATATTTCCCTTTCGTTTGATAAATCGAAAAACTGGAAATTCATCAAGTAAGTCCAAAGTGTGTAATAAAAAAAAGGGCAAGAAAAGAAAAATAACAAGAAAAAAAAGGAAAAAAAATGAAAATAGATAAGAAAGAGAAAAATTAGCAAATTCCTAAAAAAGCACTAATGGACGTCATAAGGACATTTTTCAATTCCGAACATTTCGTCCATTCCCATTTTTACCCTTTACACTTTTTAACCCGAAAAGTTCTAACCGAGTCCGAATAGCGAAATTAATTACTGCATGGAGAGCTAAGACATGAAAAGATAATAAAAGAGATTAAAATGGTGTGATTAAGAGATGATGTTTTCCGTTTTCTAATAACTGTATTCTGATGATGAGATCTTTTCACCATATATTTCTCTCTTTTCAATTTTGTATGCATGAATTTGTGAACATTATATTTACTCTTTATATCATGCATACCGAGATAAAACAAGAACAGTCCGAGTGATTCGTTTGTGAGTGCATCCGTAAGAATTTGAATCAAAACGAATTTTCGGAAAGTAAGGTGATGCTCAATCGGTGGAAATTTGAGGTTTAATTTCTGGCTTTGCACACACACACTATGGTTTGAGACATTTGAATATGAATTTATGGTGATTATTTTTCGAAAAGTTTAAATTGTATAAGTTTTAAGTATTTTGATATTTATTTGAGTCAATAAAGAATTTTGTGGGTGTATTCACTGCAAACTCTCATGAGACAAAACTCGTCCTACTAGGGTAACCTAGGGGTTTAAAGGCTTATTGCATATTCTCCATGAAATCGTTTTCCTACGAAAGTGGAATTTTATTTTAATAAAAGGAATTTCAAAGTCAACTCATTTTTCTTACATTACTCGGGACGCACAAAGTTCTAAGTTAGGGGGATTTGACTAAGCATAAATTCTTCTGAATTTATCCTCCTAAGTTGGTAGTTTTAGTACCTTGAACAACATAATTGATTTGTTTTTATCCCATATCATTTTTAATTACTTCTTTTAACAAGTACCCCAAGTTTTGTGTATTTTTTACTGTTCTTACAGATATTTAGTGCCAAAGAGAACTCCAAACAGTGAAAGAAACCAAGAAACAGGGAGGTGAAGGGCATTTTCATAATTTTACATATGTATTCAGGAGGTGGGGAAACCTAGAAAGTTGAATATATCTAAATTATAAGAACACTGGAAAAAATGGCAGTCAAATCGGAGCTCTGGATCAAAAGATATATCAAGTCAAAGTTGGAGAAAGAAAGTCAAAGTTGAAATTAATTTTGGAAGCTGAAGAGTTTCAACTCTTGAAATTTCTTGTATAATTCCTTTCTATTAGTTGTAAAACGTGGAGAGGCATTGGAAAAGTCATATTTGGGTATTATAAGAAGCCAAGACCTAGAGTAATGAAGGGAGGAAGAGAGAGAGAGTTCCTTTTGGCATATAATTTCATATTTTCTTAGGATTTAGAAACCCTAGTTTGTAAGTTGAATAAGAGCTATTCAAGATTCAAGTTTCAAGTTCACATTTCTTTCTTCTATTCAAGTATTGCTAATTTCTACTTTCCATTTCTTTCATATTGTAAGCTTAAATTGCTCTTGATTCAAGTTTCTTTTCAATGCATAATAGACCTATTATTTCTTGCACATTTAGAATTTTATTTTCATTTAATAAAATCATGTCTAGCTAAGTTTTTTTAGGGTTGGGATGCATGAACCCATACCAATGTAAATTACATATGTAGAAAATAGAATTTAAATTAAAATTTTGAAAGAGTCGTGCAAGATAATTCCACAATCATTATAGGTCTTTTAATCTCTCTTGCCCTAGGTACTTGGGATGTTTAAGAATATAATGTGCGTAAAATTGTTTAGCAGCGCTTTATATTTTCCTTTGATTTCATATGATGTAGGATTGAACCTCATATATGTAATGCTTATGATCTATAAAGACTGGATTCATTCAAACTTCTAATTTATAATTTTAGTATTCTGCTAAGTAATTACTAAGGATTGGGGGATTGTATTCCCAACCTGTTTTCCCTTCATTCTTATTAAGTCATTCTTAGTTAGTTAATTTTTCTCAGATAGTTAATGCAATAGTTTAATTTAGTGTGCATTTAGTTAATCAATTATTTCCCATCTCAATCATCTTTTTATTTCTTTTTAGAGTAAAGTTAGGGTTAATAGTCTTACCTTTGTCGTCACGTTCACTCGTCCTAGTTCCCTAAGGATTCGATACCTAGACTAGACACTATACTCCGCAAAAGTGTAGTTAAAGTTTAGGTTTTTGTATTGCGGTTGGAAGCCGATAACAATGACTAGCGTATTTACACAGACGTTCAATTTTTCCACTCGATCACTGGCCAATTATGAGAGAAGATTGCACAGCCTTTTCTAGGAAATGTGACAAGTGACAAAGATATTCCAGCATTTGATAGAACTCCACAAGTTTCTCCCACTCCAATCACTTCGCCTTGGCCATTTGATATATGGGGGATAGAATTGTTCGAGCCACTGCCGACCACCCGATGAAGATTTAAATACTTAATCATAGTTGTGGACTACTTCGCCAAATGGGTCGAAGCAGAACCATTGATAGACATGTCCTATGAGAAAGTTTACTAGTTGATCTGAAAAAATAGTATTTGTAGTATGGTATGCCTTATGCTTTCATTACAGTCCATGTCACACAGTTTGATAACGAGGAGTTTGCTGCCTATTGTTCCCAATCAAACATTTAAAAGCCTCCTTCTTCTCCAATCAATCCTCAAAGCAATGGTCAAACCGAAGTAATAAATAGGACTTTACTCAATGGACTGAAGAAAAGACTTGACGATGCCATGGGGGAATGGATTAATGAACTACACTCCATTCTATGGGTATACCGAACAACTCCTAGGACTGCTACAGGGGAATCACCATACATGCTAGAATTTGGAAATGAAGAACATATACCAGTTGAATTGGTTTTTCCCACTCATAGAGTGTTAAACTTTAATTCTCCTATTAGTGATTTGATGCAAAGGTTAGATTTGGATATGCTGGAGGAAGTTCGTGAAGACGCAACCTTGAGAAATGTTGCTTATTAGCAGAAGACAACATGCTTTTATAAAAAAAGGATGAAGCCGACCAGCTTGAAAGAATGATATTATGTGCTCAAGAAGGTAATCCAGAAGAACAACAAAATTGAAGCCAATTGGCATGGGCCATATCGTATTTTAGCAGTTATCCGACCAGGTACCTACAGAATTAAAACTTTGGAAGGGGACGAGTTCAAAATCCTTGGCATGCTGAACATCTTAGAAAGTACTACCAATAATGTAATGAAACAAATTGTAATTATGACAATTTCGTATCAATAAAATGATGATTTCATCCCTTTCTTTATTTTTTTTGGGAGTACTAGTGCTAGTTCTATGCACTACATACTTGACATGATTCCATAACTTAGTGCATTTTCTTCAAAAGTTATTATACTTGGCCAGAAAAGTTGTGACTGATACTTTGAAACAATAACCACATAGTTGATTCCTGGTTCTTCGTCACAACATCCACATAGTTGGCCGGATCTCAGAACAACACAGTTGATTCCTGGTTCTTCGCCATAACAACTACATAGTTGGTTGGAGCTCATAACAACACCCACATAGTTGATTGATTGGTATTATTCAGAAGTTGATCGACAGCAAACAAAAACCCAAGTAAGGTAGGATCTCAAGTCATCAAGAAACTTAGTCAATACAGTTAAGGATAAAACAAGATTTTATCCAACTGGGCAAAACAAAGGAAGAACATTGTGAAGATTCCTAAAAAGGAATGTAGACACATATTCTACATACTCCTGGTCCCCACTGGTAACTAATGCAAAACCTAAAAATTTAGGTGCATTAGTAGAACCTATGAAAATACATGGGTAACTAGTGCTAAACTTGGATTTTAATCTAAGGGTCCGTTTGGCAACCCAATTCCAAGCTATAGAAATGGAATTGAAAGGCCAATTTTAATTCCACAGAATTGAAATTGGCCTTCTAGTTCCAATTCCAAGCCTCAAAATTGGGTTGTCAAACGGGTCCTAAGTGTACTGGTAGAACCTATGATCTCATTAGTAATTGATACTAAACTTGGGCAAAAGTTTAAGTGTGTCTATAAAACTAATGAAATGAAGAAGCCATTCACATTAAGAGATTGACAAGATAAGTTAATCAAATATTTCATTTGTTTAAATACTCATTACATGATATTGCTCACAACTGAATTACAGGAATAAAATTTATTCTAAGGGACGCTTCCCATCAGCCTTATAAGAGCTTGATGCTGGTTCCACGTCTGTTGGAGGATCATCCAATATATAAGGGGAGTTGATAAAATTGAAGTCTTGAAGCATTCTTCTATTACTATTTCTCGGTGTATCTTATAAATGAGGAGGATGAACAATCTCTAGCTTGTCATGAAGGCCATAGTCCCCTGAATGAAATCAGGTACTGGGTAATTATGTTGACAGGAATCCAATTAACATCTAGTTTGAAAGGAGGATCTTCACAATTCAATAATCCAGGATCATACTAGTTCCAAAGAGTGTTGTTTTGATCCACTTTCATAACTGTCAAGCAGTTGGTCCATGCCCATTTGTAGCCTTTATTCTAAGCTTTCTTGAATCGCTCATCAAAATGACTAAGGGCTTAATTGTATCCCTCCATCCATATCTCCTTAGGATGTTTATGAAATTGGAAAGTTATCCTCTCAACCTGGTGATGTAATTTTTTCAATACTCCATCTTTGGCTTATAATTGGGAAGACCGAGCAGAAAGTTTCTCGACTTGGGTCTAAAATTTCTTAGACATATCATCAATGGCCAAATTCTTTGCTTTTAATTATGCATCCTGGTTAGCAAGTGTTTTTTGGGTCCTAGCCTCATCTTTAGTAGCTCGGCCAGGTTTAAATTTTGCTCGGGATGAAGAAGCAGGATTAGTTTACTTTATTACTTCCAATTCTTCCCTTAATCTGGCATTTTCAATCTCCAAGAAGGAAATCCCATCATCAGCAGCAACAACAGTAGTAAAAGAAGCCTTCAATGAGTTCAATACATCACTCAAATTGTTATTCTTCTCTTCCAATAGCTTGGCAATGGCCCTAGCCTCCTCTATTTCACAATTAAGCAGAAATTCCTGCCTCCTGAAGAAACATGCATGCTTTTCCAACTTCTACTCAAAACCCCAGCCTTTACTCAGAGCTTTGTACTTTTATTCATTATTGGCATGTAAAAGAGTTGTAGTCTCCTTGTGATCTTCTTGAATCTCTTCTCTCATTTCAATGTATGCAACATTATTGGCCGCTGCCCGATTAAGAAGACACTTCAGGTATAGATAAGTTCTTTAGCCTGATCTGAGATATCATCCCCGATCAAGTTAGATAGGTATTCCTTGGATAAAGTCAAATGACCAGCCTTGAAGAGATCATTACATCTTCTGATTAGCTCGGAGTCAGTGGAGGAGAATTGACCAATTTTATCCATGAACTATAAAGAGCAAGAAAAATCTCCAACCAACAACAGATTAAAGAATTTGAAATAAAGGAAGACAAGTGTGAAGAAATATTCATTTTCATTGATAGGAAATCAAATTACAAGTACATTATTATGAAGCAGGAAGAAAAAATAAAGGAAAAAAGAAAAAGTTACTCACTAAGCAAGTCTAAACTTTCTTTTTGTCAGAAGTGGGCCTAGTTTGGGAAGGGGCAAAGATAGGTGGAGTGACTTGCTCAGAAAAATGAGGGAGTAAAGACCCAATTGCTGCTATTGGTTATTAGTCGGCAGACTCTAAGATAAGAGTAGAATCATCTAATCCTCCATCATCCTCAGTCTCCTCATCCAAGTTGGGAGGAGAATCAGGATCATGCCTGAGGAACAACTCAGAGTCCTGGGGTGTGCCAACCTCCGTGAGTGATGCTGACCATCCATCATTGAAGCATTTCTTATTCGCAAATTTAATATGAGCACATGCAGTGCTGATAGCCTTATCCCAGCCTCTATTGAATGCATATTCCTTGGCCTTCAATCTCCTGGCCTTCTCAGCAGCCAAACTTTTCTATAGCTCGACAACCTGCCCCCGAGCAATTGCAACCTCATTCTCAGCAGTCTTTATTTTGGTGTCCCACTTTTTCTGCTCATTTGTCAGTGCTTGTTGGGACCCTAGAAAAGATTTCTCCAGGCATTCAAATGCCTCTTCCACTGCGTTTGAAGAAGAACGGATGATGTTGTCCTTCTCTAACATCTGGTTGAAACCAACCAGGAACTGTAAGAAGGAATGAGAGAAAGTCAGTATAAGAATTACCAAGCACATGAATAAAAGAGAGGAAATAATAATTTTTTACCAAAGCAAGGCTTTGGGCATCCCTTTCAGAGATTTTAGAGTATGGCATTGCAGAAGCAGCACCCCTATGGTATGGAAGAGTACCAGACTTTATTAGTTGCCTGGCCAAATCAGGACCAATAGCCACTAGAAAGCCAGTATTAGAAACATCGACCAAGTCTCGTTGGTCGGCAGCAGAAGTAGTTCCTTCAGCCAGCCTAGAAGGAAGACCCTTTTTTAAGATCTTAAAATCGGACTCATCATTCTTCTTGGTTGGGGGCGTCTTCCTAACCTCATCCTTATTGTTGGCCCCATCGTAGCAGATTTTGTGGAGCCAACAGTGGTAATATCTCCCATAATGTTAGGGACCTTTCTCTTCACCGTGGTAGTGTCAAGAGGTAAATTTGAGTCAATTGAAGATAAAGGCCCTGTAGCAACTTCACCACTACCAGATACAGTCGCAGAAGAAGTCAAGATCAATCATCAAGGAGGGAACAACAGAAGTTGGGCGAGCAAAAAAGGAAGTAATGGAGTTTTTATACGCCAATAGATATGATGCTGACCTAATGTGTTCCTATCCAATTTTCTGGTGAATACCCTAAAGAAATTTCAGCTCTGTAAGATTGATACCACTCTCCTTGGGACACTTTCTATTCCGATCAACTGCGATAAAGGGAAACAAACACAGTTAGTATTGTAACCAATGAAATTATTGAGAAAAGCCATACAATAGTGTTGCAACCTATCCCCTGGCCATATTGAGGGCATCTAGTCCCTTGGTATACTGTATCCCCTGTCATGGGTTCATATTGCCAATTCTTAGCAATCACCCCATAATCAAAATACTCTCTATTGGAGTTTGGGAGATTAACTATTAAATCCCTATTTACAGCCCTAGTTTTTAAATAGTAAGTGCTATCACTAGTGACCCATTTATAGAAAAACATAATCTCTAGGATGCCAATATGGGTCCCATTGAGATTATTCAATCTATAAACTCCATTTACAACTCTCCAAGTGTTAGGGACCATTCTAGCAGGTACAACGTCAAAATATTGACAAAACTCAAGACAAAAGGGGTTTGGGAGAAAAGTAAACCCACATTCAAAAGAGAAGGAAAACAATGGACCTTGGACAAAGAAAAAATATTTATAGGAAGATTAGGGAGCTCTAAATCCACCCACATAGGAATATTCCATTAGTTCCTAAATTCATCTAGAGAAACTACTGAATAAACCACAATTGAAGATGAAGTAAAGGAGAATAAGAAAGGATTCTTACAAAGACTTAAGGATTCAGTAAGAACTAAATGACAGAAAGAACGATCGAACGAAAAGTTCAAGAGATAGCAGCAAAAACCAAAAAGTTTGAGGTAGAAGACAGCCGTGATTTTATTGCCTTTATAGATTGCCTCGAAATTCAACGAAAGTAATAATTAAAGGGAAATGACGATCAAAATTTTGGCGGCTAAGCTAAAAAAGACATATTTGCCCTAAAAATGATTCGTTATAATTACGAGTAATTGCAAAAATGTCATCTGTGTTATACGTTATCAGCCAAGTTGATAATTTTATAAGTGTGGGAAGTCGGCAGCCAACCAAGTATTAGAAAAGTTACCCAAGCAACAATTAGAACTAAATGTTCCATACCTTTGCAAAAACATCAAGCATGAAACACTGGGGGCTTCTGTTGATACCAATATTTACCCACCTACGTGGACCAATTAGAAATAGAAATGTGTCATCCACTGTGGCAATAATCATATTCAGTAAGGAGTAACTGCCGACCAAGGCCTGAAATGCCGACCAACAGCAGGAAGACATACCAATGTGGTTAAACAAAGCGCCAACAGTCATATACATTATGAATAATATGTACTGATGTAAATGCTCAATTTATAAAGGCATTCCATCCTTTAACATTCCTACTCTTGATCACCTAGAGGGCTATAAATACATTATAATCCCTACAAGTAAAAGGGATCGGAACACAATCCAACAGGCAATAGAAGACAGTGGACGTAGGTTATTCCTTTCAGTCGAACCACTTTAAATCTTATTTGTCTCTTCTATTTACTTATTTATCTGTGATCAAATATGCAAATCTATTCTAATTTTTTGCATCAACAATACCTATCACATTAGTCTCACTAGGTCGAGGGACTAACTCCCAGACATCGCTCTTGCGAAATTGAAGCAACTCATCATGCATGGCGGATATCTAATGCTCTTCCTCGAGTGATTATTTCACATTCTTGGGCTTGACTAAGGAGGTGTAGCATGTGAAGATGACGATATACCCTATTTACCGTATGGCAAGTGGTACTCACCGCCTTTTCCCGAAAACGTATAGGCACGTTCCTCCTAAGAATCATAGATCTAGCTATCTCTTGTATCGTATGGTTCTTTCAGTCAACAATCCCATTTTGTTAAGGAGTATGAATAGCCAAAAACTCATGTTTGATGCCCACTCCATCACAATATCTATCCAGTCCAGCATCTTTAAATTCAGTGTCGTTGTCACTACGCAACTGATTAATAGTGACACCATGTTAGCTTTGTTAGACACGACACATGGTTGTAAAGAACTCAACCGCATCAGAATTTTCTCTAAGGAATCCCACTATAGAGTATCTATAAAAGTCATCGACCATCACGAGTATGCATCTTTTACCACCTAAGCTCTCTGAGTTAGTAGGACCCATAATATCTATATGAATCAACTCCAAAATACGAGAGGTGGTAATGGTATTCAAATTCTGATGAGGACTTCAATTTGTTTTCCTTATTAGCAAGATCCACAAATCGAGGAAGTTGGTTTCCCAAGTGATGGTAAGCCACGAACTATGTCCTTTTTCACTAATCTCTCAAGATCTCAAAAGTTCACATGACCTAGTCGTTAATGCTAAAGGTCTATAGGGGAGACCGTGGCACTTTTACACACAAAGGAGGACTTGGTCACAATCCCATAGTTATTATCTTTGGTCTTCACACCTCATAGTAAAATTATATCAGATTGGTCATAAATGTTACATTCGGATCTGTTAAACTTTATTGCAAAGTCTGTGTCGCACAGTTAAGTTCGCTTTTAGCCCTTTCACGTATAACACATTATTTAGTTTAGGGATATCGGTTATCTTAACACAACCTCTACCTAAAATACTATACCTACTCCCATCTCCAAAAGTGACTTTACCATCCCTGCAATCCTAGAGGTGGGTAAAAAATAATATGTCACCAGTCATATGCCTAGAGCACCCACAAAAAAAATACCATTGGAAAGTATTTTGAACCTTGAGAGCAACATGAACAACAATGGCTTTGTCGATTTGCTTAGGTACCCAAGTGGAGGTAACCTTTTATTTGCCCTTATCGTTATTGATTCTAGTCATAGCGTTGGAATCGTTTTCAAACGGCAAAGACATTCGTTGACATTCTTCCATTAATCTTTGTGAAGTAGCAACTAGAAACTGAATTTTCTCTCTAAGACTAACAAAGTCGACAGAGCGGTGCACAAGAGTGTGTACGTTTAGTTCGAACTATCTTGTAGCAAATTCGCTAAGGTGACCTCTTATTTTGTAAAAAGTGCAAACATAGACTGGTTTGGGTCTACCTTGGTTCACTTTTTTAGTTTGAACGCACTTTTATGGTTTAAGTCGAGGGTCATAAGGATTAACCACAAATTTAGGAACCGATTTTAGTGCGGCATGGAAAATGGATGCACCATCATAACCTATTCCTCACTTCTCACCAAAACCTAAAGTATGACCGAGGAACATATTTTCTACCTTCTTTGATGTATCCTTTATGGTAACCTTAACCTCCTAGGCACGTTCGATATCTTTTTCAAGTTGGGATACATGGGCTTTAAGTTTCTCACGACTCTCCATGGATGCTTGAAGATCTCTTGTAAGACTAGTCATCTTATTGGTCAAGTTACTATTTTCATTTTAAACTAAAATAACCCTCTCTCCCAAAGCTTCTATCATCGAGGAATAGCTCTCTCTCCCCTCTCTCAACTTCTTCTCTAAGGATAAAACTCTAATTGCTAAACCTTTGTTTTATTTCTTCACTTTAAAGAACTCAGTGTAAAGATCGACGTAGGCATGTTGAAGGTCACTCTTCTCTCACTTAAAATATCATCTCGCTAACTCATACTGGAATGTCTAGACTTGTTGTCGAGGTTTTCAAGTTTAGTAGCTTCCTCATCGGTGTGAAGTGCACTAGATATACTAGCATTACTATCCATGAACGCGGTGAAGTTACATCCACACATTGATTCATCCCCAAAATCAACCGACTCGATATCGCTATCGCTAAGTGTGGCATTTAAGGAAACTTTTCCTTTGCCTTGTCTATTTAACCTCGTCAGATACTTGTGAGCTTTGTGACCCTTACTTCACACTCATGGAATCTTTCTTCATCTTTCTTTGGGAAATCTATTCTTTTTTTTTTCAAAATTTTTCTTGCCCGATTTATAATTTTTATTTTCTCAAAACTTTTATGTTCTTTGGATATATTTTGATTTCTAAGTTTGAGAAAAATTTTAAAATTTTTTGCAAATAGGGTTAAATTATCCAAGTCAAAATCATACTCGAAAATTGATGACACTTCCTCTTTCTTTTTAGATTGAGCCTTTAATGCAGTTCCTTTTTCCTTAGGTTTAACTAGTTTAGGAAACATATCTATCTCATACGTTTGAAGATCTCCTACGAGTTATTTTAACCTAAGAGTATCTAGCATCCCTAATGAATTTAGCACGGTAACCTTAGGACTAAAATGGGCAGGGAAATATCTAAAAAAAATTTTAACTACATGCATCTCAGAAATTTTCTCACCCAAATTAAAACTAGAATTTACAATGTTAGACAAACATGCGTAAAACTCATCAAAAGTGTCAGGCTCATTCAAGGTGATGGTCCCAAATTGGGTGGTGAGATTCTGAAGCTTAGAATATTTGATAGTTTTGGTACCCTCGTGAGTGAGTTGGAGGATATCCCAAGATTCTTTAGACGTGGTGCACGTCATAATGCGGTAGAACTCATCAGTGGTGACGGCTACTGAGATGGCACATAGACCGCGCGAGTTAAAGTTGCTTCATTTAAAATCATCCTTTGTCCATTTAGAGACAAGTTTTGGACCTATGGCATTATCAACTATCACATTGGGTAGTGTCCACCCTCTTTCACATAAAAGCAAAGCACGTTTATCTATATATTTCAATGTGGACCTCATTCTATCTTTTCAATAGGCATAGTTTGAACCATAAAAATAAGCATCATGTTATATAGATTATCCATTAAATCCAAATTATTAAATATCAACAATGTTTAAAAAAAATGATATCAAAAATAATTTTAAAAAGATCACGCAGTAACTGATACTAATTTGATAATGTTAGGATTCAGTGGATTGATTTGTATCTTAGGTTCCCACACACAAATCCAATTTTTGACCAAATTTTATCCTTGATTAAATTAGGTGTGCATACGATATATGGTCCAATTTTAAATTAACAAATCAAGCATGCAATCAACACACATAAATGAGGAAAATCCCAAAAAAGGGCAAAACCTATATTCAACACTACAGAGTGATTTTATAGACAATCGACTTACAAATGACTTAGAAAAACTAAGTAATATGCACAGTCTTCAAAACCTTTTATATAATATGACTCGATCTCGAGCCATCCACGGGTAGCGATAGACCCTCAGTATCCACTGATTAGCCTTTGTCTTATTCGGTAATGAACCCTCGGTTCATAAGTCAGCTGCATAGAATGATCTCCATAAGGTATATGAATGGTATTTGAAACTAAGGTTTCATAAAGTTCACAAAGCACATGGTGGGGAGATTTGTGGATCAAAAAGTGTTTTTGATAAAATAAATATGAAAACCTTTGAACTATATATAAAGAAATCATTTTATCCAAAGTCCCTTGAAAAGCTTCTCAAAATAGGTATTTCTAAAGAAATCACGAATTTCAATGCAATGCATGTCATTCAAATGAAATTGAACTTCATTCGAACAAAAACTAAAAATTCGTTTAAACAGGGTTCCTTCTCGTTCTAGCAAAATGGATGACTTTTTTCAAACGTCCATCTAGGGTACTTTGAAAGAGATTTCTTTGCCCTAGAAAATAGAACTCGTTTGAAGGTTGTTAGAAATCCATTCTAATGAGATCACATTTCTCGTTCAAATGAGACTGATACTTATTTGAATAAGGCTCAAAATTAATTTTTATTTTAAAATCCTTTTTACAAAAAACCTCAATTTTTCTAAAAAGAAACATCGCAACATATGATATATAAAAGTTATGAACACCCATGATTTATACCTTCATATCTTGTATGTGTGTCTTCGATCTTGGATATGTTGAAGTTCGATTTGATGAGTTGGTTTATAAGGTGATACGCCAAAAATAAAATAAAGCCCTCAGCTATGAGCAATTATAAATATTTGCTCTTACAAATAGAGAAGACTACCTATCATAATCCTATAAAGTGTTTACTCTACGTTCGTGCTTAAAGTATCTTCGCTAAGCTTAGTAGAGGAACTTATGGGTATGTGTGAGTGCTTATCAGAGTCTAAGACAAACTTCTTCACTAGGTCCTTAGCATATTTAGATTGAGAAATAGATATCCCATTCTCGAATTGACGCACTTGGAGAAATAAGAAGAAAGTGAGTTGACTAACCATGCTCATCTCAAACTCACTCTTCATCTACTCCTCAAAGTGTGATAATGTTGGGAATATATGGATCCAAAGACTATGTGATCCACATAGACTTGGGCAAGCAAGATAACACCACCCTCTCTCCTAACAAATAATGTCATATCAACTCCCCCGAGCTTGAAACCACTAGCTAAGAGACAAGAATTTAGCCTTTCGTGTTAAGCCCAAAATTCTTGATTCAAACTATATAAGGCCTTCTTTAGATAAAAATGTGTTTGGAATGCTTTGGGTCTTCAAACCCCTTAAGTTATTCTGTGTAAATTTTCTCCTAAGGAATTCCATTAATGAAGGCACTCTTGACACCTATTTGGTATAGCTAAAATCATGGATGGCATGCTATCACGAGTAGTAAGCAGGCAGCCTCAAGCCTAGCGATATGAGTGAATTTCTCGTGAAAGTCTGCAACCTCAATATATGTGTAACCTTGATTGGCTAACCTAGCCTTATTGCAAACAATGGTACCATTCTCATATATCTTATTCATGTACACCCACTTGGTACCCATCATATTAGTCTTTCTAGTTTGGTGAATTAATTTCCAGACATCTCTCCTTCTGAAATTGAAGAAACTCATCTTACATAACACATATCCAATGCTCATCCTTCAGTGCTTACTTCACATTCTTGGGCTCTAATGTGGAAGTGTAGAAAAAATTGCTAACCATATTCTCTAGGGTGGCGCAAGTTTCAACATCTAGTGTGGGAGCACCAAGTATGTTATAAGGGTCATGGCTCTTTCGAACCCAAGAATGTGGATCCTCTATATCAAGAGTGTGGTTTACCGTGGTAGTGTGGGGAATAATGAAATCGCCACTGGGGGTATTTTGTTCTCACATACAAGGACGTGTTCAATAATATAGCCGGCACATAGTCTCTAATCGTGACATTTATCAATTCCATTACCTTAGAGCTTTTAAGGTTAAACACCCTATATGCTCTATTAGACGATGAATACCCTAAAAGTATTCCCTCACCGCTTCTAGAGTTTAACTTCCCTACGTGCTCCCTATGTTTAAAGATATAGCAAGGACTCCCTAAAACTCTAAAATACAATAGGTTGGATTTCTTCCCTATCCCCAACTCATATGGAATGTGAAGTTTATGTGGATGAAGATAGACCATATTCGCCATGTGGCATGTGGTGTTAATATCCTCCATCCAAAAACATCTAGGAACATTCCAACCAAGAAACATGAATCTAGTCATCTCTTAAATTTTTTTATTCTTCCTCTTAATAACCCCAGTCTGGCGAGGAGTATGAATGGACGAAAACTCATGTTTGATGTCAACTTCATCACAAAATCTATCAACTCTGGCTTATTTAAATCCAGTGCCATTTTTACCGTGAATAACATTTATAGTGACACCATGTTCATTTTGTAGAACACGACACTTGATTGTTAGGAACTCAATAACATTAAACTTCTCTAAGAAATTCGATGATAGAATATCTCGAAAAGTCATCAACAATCACTGTAATATACTTCTTACCGCCAATTCTCTTTCTATGCATGGGACCCATAAGATCCATATGTATTAACTTTAAAACATGGGAGGTGGTAATGGTATTCAACTTTATATAGGGACTCTTGATTTGTTTCCCCTGTTAGCAAGGACCATAAATCGAGAAAGTTGGTTTTCCAAGTAATGGTAAGCCACGAACTAAATCTTTTTTACTAATCTCTAAAATTAATGTGACCTAGTTTTTTATGCCAAAGATTCATGGTGGAGACCTTAGCATTATTTCACATTAAATAGGACTTGGGAATAATACCATAGAAATTATTTGTAGTCCTCACACCTTGTAGAAGAATTTCATCGGATTGGTCATAAGCATTACACTCCGACCGATCAAACTTTACTGCCAAGTTAGCATCGTAAAGTTGGCTTATGCTTATCAAGTTCGCTTTCAGCCCTTCAATAGATAACAAAATGTCTAGCTTAAGAAAATCGGGTATCTCCAAGCAACCTAGTCCTAATATTATATACTTATTCCCATCTTCAAATATGACTTTTTCCTTCCTTACCATTCACAAGATTAGTAAAATATGACTTTTCACTGATAATATTACAAGATCATCCACTATTAAAATTACCATTGAGAAGTATCTTGAATTTTAAGAGTAACATGAACAACAAGTGATTTTTCATCATTCTTAAGTACCCAAGATTAGGAAAACTTTTTCTTTCCCTTATCATTATTGGCTCTAGTCTTAGCTTTGCAAGTGTTCTCGAAGGCATAGACATCCTTTGAAATTCTTCCATTAAACTTTTAGAAGTTGTGACTGGAAACTCAACTTGCTCTCTTAAACTAGAAAAGTCGCTATAGTGGTGTGTTGGAGCATGTGTGCGAGAAAATCTTTCTAGATTATAGAAAAATTCCCTAAGGTAACCTCTTTATTTGCAATGGGTACAAAAATATATTTGTTTGGGTCTACCTTGGTTAAAACGCCTAAGATGAGTTCTCCTTAGGGGGTTAGGTATAGACCCATATGGATCCATTAAAAACTTGAGAACCAGTTTGGGTGAATTATGTAAAGTGGATGCAATGTCATAACATATCCCTTACCTCTATTTACAACCTAATGCGAGACCTAGGAACATCTTTTCAACCTTCCTAGATGTGTCCTCCAAAGTAACTTTGACCTCCTGGGCACGTTTGATATCTTTCTCTAGGTAGAAAACATGGTCTTCAAGTTTCTCACGAGGCTCCAATGATTCTCCAATGATGCTTGAAGATCTCTCGAAATACTAGCCACTTTGTTGGTTAAGTCACTATTTTCCTCCCTACCAAAATTAACTTCTCACTCAAATAATTGCTAACCGACGTCTCACTCTCTCTCAAAATATTAAACTCCTTCTCTAAATATAACACCCTAAGAGACAAATTATTATTTTTCTTTTTAGTTTTTAATGACTTGGTGTAAAATTCAGTGTAGGCATGTTAGAGGCCATGGTCTCCCTGGCTTAAATCATCACCCCCACTAACTCCAAATTTGTTCGACACGTTGTTGAGGCTATCACATTTAGAAATGTCCTCGTCGGCATGAGACGTACTTGAAGTGCTAACGTGACTTGCCATGAACGTAGTGAATTTAAGTCCATACGGTGATTCATCCTCAAACTCCAGTAACTCAACATAACTATTGCTTATAGTGGAATTATAAGCAACTTTGCCTTGGCCTTGAGTCTTAATCCTAGCAGCACACACGTGAGCTTTGTGACCCTTCCCCTGAGACTCATAGCATCTCTTTGAATCATATTTCTTAGGTTACTCTCCTCTAAATTTTATTTGATCATACTAAAAAATATTCTTTCCCGCTTTGAAATTTTTTTCTTTCTCAAAATTTTATTTTCCACTTTGGAAGAATTTTGATTTTTCAATTTGAGAAACGTTTTTATTTTTTTAGCAAATAGGGAAAGATCATCTAGATCGAATTCAAAATTGGATTCAAAAACCTCCTCCTTTTTCATTGATTGAGATTTTAAAGTGAAACTTTTTCCTTTTTCTTTTGAGTTTTGGGGAACATGTCTATTTTGTAGGTTTGAAGATCATTTATGAGCTCTTCTAGACTAAGTGTGTCTGGAATTTCCAAAGTGTTAAGGATCATAACTTTTGCATTAAAATGAGATAAAAGAGACCTAAAATTTTCTTAACTACCCTCTTTTTAATAATTTATGTACCCAAATTAAAGTTAGAGTTAACAATATCAGACAGGCATGCATTAAATTCATTAAATGTTTCCTATTCGAGCATGATAATAGTCTCAAATTGTGTGGTGAGATTTTGAAGCATAGAAATTTTTACAACATTAGTACCCTTGTGAGTGAGTTGGAGGATGTCCCATGCTTCCTTAAATGCAATACATGTCACGATACGATGAAATTCATTGGGTGTGATAGAACCAAAAATTTCATTTACGCCTCGAGAATTAAAGTTACTCCATCTAAAATTATCCTCAATTCAAATTACAACTGGCTTGAGATTAATGAAATTTGTATTAATCACCGAGGGGGTGTTAACCCCCTTCAACTGCAATCCATACATGCTCCTCGATAGATTTTGGAGCTGAACTCATTTCATATTTCCAATAGGCATAATTTGAGACATCAAACATAGGTGGCCTATTGTACGAGTTATCCGTATAACCACCAGGATTCATTTAAGTACATGTAAAAACAAGATCTGATACCAATTTCAAAAATGTTAAGTGGTCTAATTATATGTATAAAATGCATATTAGGTCACACACACACACAAACCAAATTCTATTTAGTCTAAATTTTATCTTGATTAAATTAAGTGAACCTAAACATACAAGATATTAAAACTAAATGAAAACAAACCAAAAAACGGTAGATATGAGAAGGGAAAAAATTCCTTACAGGCAAAACTTATATTTCAGAACTGTTTACAACGAGGTATTATAAAATTGCATCTACAAACTTACAAAACCTAGAGCTCCAGTAATGTCTTCCTTCCAAGCGATGCAGGACCAGCAACACCCATTGACAAACTCCAGTTGCCTTAGTGTCCACTGATCAGCCTCCAAAAATAGTATTCCTATCTTCATCAATAGAGAATCAGCTCTATAGAGGTATTATGGCCATCCGTATCAAATTCCTTTGGTGCGGGCTTGCCCCGAAGTCAGAGGTGAGGGAAAACCAGAGAAATCCCTTTCTCCCGCGTATGCGAGGATTCGAGGATATGGGAGTCCTCTTTTCGCCACTCACGTTAATGTTCTTGGGATGCCTCAGATATAAATAATTTGTCGTCAAAAGTGGATAATCGTGAAGAAATGGATTCATTAGCCTATTTTTCTCAAAATAGGAGAGAGAAATGTAGATGTCCCGAGAGAAAGACATCAAAAGACGTATTGATGCGTACGAAACCAAATGAATCAAGGATCCAGGGACTATGGAATGGGAAGGCATTAGAAACCCATCCCGCCCTTTCGATCACTTATGGAATATTATAATATTCTCCTTTTATCCAAAGTATGATTTGTGTATACATGTGTGGTGTGAATAACGGGAGAAAAAAATTATTTGACTCATGTCATGGGGAAGCCGGAGTGGAATCATCCTAAGGAGTGTATAAAAGAAATAATATAAAAACATAATGTGAGTGTTCATCAAATCATAAATAACTATGAAGGCGTGAATGTGTATATCATGTGCAACACGAATATGTAGGACTACGTGGACTCACAATAGTAATAAAAAAAGAACCTAAAATTGATAAATGAGAAAATATGATTTGAATCCCAAGATTGGCTCGGGATGCCTATATAGACCAAAGGGCGTCAAACACCACATTGTTCAATAACATGCAAGGGTTGGGTTTAACTCATAAATCCTAATTTAGGACTTCCTTTAGGGTGGAAAATGAGAAAATCTTAATTTTAGGGTTTATAAGAAACCCCTCATTTTGAATTTTTAAATTTTATGAAAATAAGATTTATGTGTACTAAAGAATAAAAAATGAGATTAGTTTAGATGTGGGAGAATGAAATAAAAGATATATCAAATGTAAAAAGGAAAGTAAACTACTACTACTAATTGAGTGAGTTATAAATGAATAGGGGTAGACCTTCTAAAGAACTTTAATTTTGTTTTTTCAACGGTAGGAGGCTGAGTTTAGTATGGTTGGAATGTGGTAAGGTAAGGATGGAAATTAGGGTGGAAAATGGAGGATAATTATGTACAGAAATAAAGGGTATTTTTGTAAAAATAGAATTTTGACACACTGATTCCAAGCGGAATGCTTTGAGTTCGGAAAGGGACCTCTGAGAATGAGGTCATGATCTCCTTAAATAGTAACAGTTTCAGGGGGACTGTTGATTGGCATGGCCCTAGCCTTCCTATTGACATGGCTCCTACCTTGCTGACTAAGGAAATTACACCCTGTCGATAGGCAGGAGGTCCAGGGTACCGATAAGCAATCCGGAACGAACTTTTTAGAAAAAATGGGCATAAAATGCAAATTATAAGTTTGAATCATGCACGATCGATATCGTTAAAATTGATATTCAGAGCCTTACAAGAATCCATTGAGCGAATCACATGTTCGAGAGTTTACCAAAGTCAGAAGGGGCTCTAAAACAACCAATGGTCTTTAGACGGGGGGGAGGGGGTCTCCGAGTAAAAAGGCAAGTACGTGCAAACCGTGAGGCTAAGCCGTGCAAAGTCTGGATAATTAGAAAGGTAATTAACAGACCTACAATATTTCATCAAGCTTTACTTAGTTCGTAGAGTTGACCAAGGTAAAACGAGATTCGAGAGCGTTCTACGGCCTCTAGATCAGGTCTCAAAGTAAAAAGGTGAGTATGCGCAAATTGTAACTCCAATTTGCACACAGTGTGGACTTTTGGAAAGAAAATTTAGAGCCCTACAAGGTTTAACTGAGTTTGGATAGTTGACTAAAGTTAAATGGGTCTCGAGAGTGCCCAGTGGCCTCTGGATCAAGTTTTGGAGTAAAAAGGTGAGTACGCACGAACTATAAGGTCGATTCATTCATGCTATGGACCGTTAAAAAGTAAATGTATAGCCCTACGAGGTTTCATTGATCTTACCTTAGTTTGGATAGTTGACTGAGGTCAAATGGGGCCCTAGAACACTCGGTGGCCTCTAAATCACATCTTAAAGTAGGACCTATGGTCTACAGTGAAGGAGAAGTGTTAGGGACCTAAGAAGGTATATAGGGGGTACTAAGATAGGGTGTCTATAGATCCCCTTTATGGGAGAGCTTAGATCATATGAAGGTTGTCAAAAGGTAGAAACCTCATCAATGTGAATGGATTGGGTACCCTATCGAGGGTTAAAAGATGGTTGTTTAAGGGGTTGAGGATGATTCTGAGGACCTAAAGAACGGATATGACTGATTTAAAGGGTTAAGGTCGATTCTGCAGACGTAGAGAGTTAAGAGATAGATTTAGGGGGTCGAGGTCGATTATAGGGACCTAAAGAGTTGAAATGATCGATTCACGGGGTACTGATTGGTTATGTGGACCTAGGGAGTGTAAATGATCGATTTATAGGGTTGAGGTCCGTTATATGGACCTAGGTCAATTATACAGATGTAAAGAGTTAAAATGACCAATTTCGAGGGTCGAGGTCAGTTCTGCGAACCTAGATTAATTCTACGGACCTAAAGAGTTTTGATGGCCTATTTAGAGGGTCGAGGTTAGTTCGGCAGACCTAAAGAGTTTAAAATAATCGATTCAGAGGGCTAAGTCTAGTTTTACAAACATAAAGAGTTGTGATGACTGATTCAAAGGGTCAAGGTCAGTTATGTGCACCTAGGTAAATTCTGATGACCTAAAGAGTTGTGATGACCAAATTTGAGTATCGTTATCAGTTCTTGAAACGTAATAAGTTTGAAATGACCAATTTAGAGGGTCAAGGTCAGTTCTGTGGACCGAGGTCAATTTTGCAAACCTAAAAAGTTAAGGTGACCAATTTAGTGGGTCAAGGTTAGTTTTGTGGACATAAAGAGTTTAAAATGACCTATACATAGGGTCGAGGTCAGTTTTACAAACCTAAAGAGTTATTGATGGGAAGTGCTTTTCAATTCTGGCTTTGTTGGGAAAGGTATATGTAGTGTGATTGTAGGCGCACTTGAATTTTTTTCCCGTTGAGGACTATGATATCTTTATGAGATCCGATGCATTTCCTTCAGTACTTTCTGGGTATTGATGAGAACTTTGTAAATGGTTTGGTGTTTCTGAATGAGTTCTTGACCTTTCGATGATTTTTTGAGCAATTTTTAAATTTTTTAGAATTTTTAAATGAAATTTTAAAGGAGTTCTGATAGGCATAGCTGGGGAAGTGCCTATTGGCACAGGGCACAGACTCTTGGGCTTCTTGGGGGAGGGTAAAGGTCATTGTCGATAGATAGGTTTAGGGGACTATCGATCAGCATACCCCTTAGTCTCTTAAAATGGGGGGGTCCCTCTTTATTTTTTCGCACATTCAATTGAATGGATCTCTTGTTTTATCTCTCTAGGAATCAATTTCAAGATTGTTTCTTCAAAATAACACATGAAGGGAACTTCAGATAACAACAATAACTAGATGGTAACTGATGATTGGGAGGGTAAGAATGACGGGTTGTTGTGTTGTTAGCATTAGGAAAATAGAATGTTAATGACAACTTTGAGCCTGTGCTAGATGGGAGGGTTCTACTGAGGGATCCGACGCATTGTCCTTCTACAAGGGTGAAGAACCCTAAAGATTATGTAAGTGTTTGCCCTTTGGTTTCCATTTTTCTTTTTTCTTTTCCTTTACATCCTTGGGATGCTGAAGGGTTTTCCTTGATTTTTGTGAAGGTCGACATAGATTTTTTGAGTATTTTCTCCCGAGGGTCGATCGGAATGAAAGAGGTCTAAGACCGCCTTCCTGCAGCAGTGTGGTTGATGGTGGAGTCTATTGGGTTTGGACCATTGGCAAGGGACTTGAATGAAACACTGCATTCCACAACGGTATTATGTTCATTGATTGAGATGTGGTGGGGCACGACCCACACATTTCACTTGGGTTTCGGGGAGATGACCATTACTCCTCTGGATATTCAACCGCTGACAAGGTTGGAGTGCACGGGTCAACAGATTATTATGGATCCCAATCTGCAAGTTTCAAAGGTGGAATTACGAGCTCCCTTCAAGGATATGGTGAGGATCGCATCGAGGCATTATGTTCGCATTTTCTTGTTGAATGAGACTCTATTGTCTAGGCAGATTAATGAGACTGACTGGTAGTAGGTGTGGCAGGTAACCCGTTTATACTTCTTTAGCTCTTGTGCGTTTCACTTTTATAAGTTATTAGGTGTTCAAACCTCTTTTTAAAACATGTATTTAATAGTATAAAATTATAAGCCATTGTAAAATCTAAGATAGACTCTTCACCGTTATCCATATCTCCAAAATCATACCATCCATGCTATCTCTTATATCCTATACGATCTTCTCATACATGGACATTAAGATCTCCCTTATATAGAGTTTCTCACCTACTAGTATTTCTTGAATGAATTCAGCCATTTGTTCCCAAAAATTGTACTTTAGCGCACTCATTTAATCATACTTGGGGTACATAAGCACTAACAATATTAATTATATTTTCGCCTAATACCAGTTTTGCAAGTATTTTCTATTATTTTGATTCCATTCATATTTCTATGTTTTCCTATATAATATATTTTAAACCCTGTATTTTCTATTTCTCTAGCTTTCTCACTCACCCTATAGTTTCTTGTAAACAAGTTATGTTAAATTTTCTTAGTAACATCGTATCCACTGACCTCATCCATTTTCCTGTCATAGTCCATATGTTCCAAGTCTCTAACCTAAGTTTTCTATCATATACTAGTTTCTTTACCCGCATACGTCCAAATTATTGCAGGAACCCTTACCTACCCCTTGCCTATTTTTTTAGACACCTGATGGAAGGCACAACGCCACTTGCCTATTTTTTGAGACACTCGGTGAAAGGAGCAACGCATCGCTTAAGGGGAATGCCTATTGTTAAAAATTCTTATATTTTTTCTCGTTTTCTATTGAACAAATGACTCATGATAAGTAGATGACAAACTCTCAGAGGCAAACAACTGAGCCACGAATGATGTTTCTCATGAGACAAACTATAGAGCAATAACATGACAATCAGTTGCAACAACAATTACATTCTGTAACTGGATAAGGTATTTTAGTAACCTTCTTACCACCCTGAAAAAATATTATTGTCTTTTTTTTGTACAAATTCTCTTTTTATTTATTTTTTGTCCCCATTGTTTTATAATTGTAAGGTGGTGGAAATGCAGAGGCAGACAAACCAGTGGAAGAAAATATTGAGTCTTTGTTTTATCATGGGGGTTATAACATTGTTGATGTTGTGATAAATTCATTTAGCACTTTGCAACCAAGTTCTTCAGCTAGCAATAAAATTGATCATGGAGGTATATTATTACCATTTATGCCCTCTTTGATTTCGAGTGAATCATTAACCTGGGTGAAATAAAAGTTTAATAGAATTGTAAATAATTGAACGTGCTATAATTACCTAATTTTAATCCAATATACATGAAAATAATCATCATTTGGCATGCTTCACTTTTGAAGATTTTGACAGCCTCCACTCGAGCAATAACAAGGTTTTGTGTTGCCATTTTTCATTAAAAAGGAAAATTATTAATCAGTGTTAGGCATGAGAATAAGTTTGGTCATGTCAATCTATAGTGTTTAAGAATGTTCTTGTCTATAGTCAGTCAAGTTTTCTCATAAGCTGGTGTGAAATGGGTTACCAAGCTCCGGGATTGTTGTGAGAGGAGTGAGGTCAAGTTTGATATGTTCTTATCCATTTTAATTATTTTCTATTTGTGAGGGTTGTGGCATGTGATGGATAATTATTATTTTTTATATTTTAATTTATGTAACGGTTCATAACACTTAAAAAAATAATATTTTTCTTACATATAACTATTTCTAAGTGTTCTGAACTATTACAAAGAAAAATATATTTTTTTCATTTGTTAGTGTTAAGAACCGTTACAAAACAAAAATTCTTATTGAATATTATAACGGTTTTGAACACTTACAATTTACTTTTGGCAACGGTTATCCAAATCGGACATTCGTTTGCAATAAATCATTGCAAATACTATTTTGCAACGGTTTTTAATTGTTGTAAAAATTTTGCAATTCAGCAATTTGCAACGATTTTGAACTATTGCAAATTGCCTTTTTTGGATAGTGAAAGACTGTTGATTTGAACAAAAATTTATTTTCAAATCTTTTCTTCGAAGATAAAAATATCGTAATAGTATAGAGAGTTAATATGATTAATAGCCAATATTACTTTTGTTTTGACAATTTAACAATTTTTATACATAAAAACTTTTATCAGTACAAAAATCGTTTCTTTTATTTTTATCCATTTATCTACAACTCCGAAACAAATATAAAATAACAAAACTTTCTCACATATCTTAAACTCTCAACAAAGGAGAGAAAATAACCTTCCTTTTTTCTCTTCTTTCTCCATTATAAATTTCATTTTCTTACCTTGTCTTTAAACTATCAAATGCAACTTTAATTTTAAACGTTTAATTTTGTATGAAAAATGAGTTTTACACATAAAGACCCCATTTTGTTCGACAACTACACAAAATATTATTTTTTTGTTCATTTTCATCATATGTTCTTTTATTCTCACACTATATCGATCTCCCCTATGGAGGTGTGCTTATCCACTCTATCTTGGGAAGTGTTAGTTCATTTACCATTAATATATATTATTGTGTTTAGTTTACCTATTAATGTTAATTGTCCATTAATACTGAGTATTCAATATTATTTCATTAAGAGACAAATCCTCTGGTGAGTGATGAACTTTAATGAATTGTTTTTTCTTCAATTTATCTCTTACTATTTTTCTAAAATATCATTAATGTTCTAGGAGGTATTTTCCTAAAGGTGGTGATAATCAATGCATATAAGCCAAAACATGAATAATAATAGCAGAAAAGAATAAAATCACATATAAAATGCAAGATATTTGTGGTTTGGCAACATGCCTACATTCACGAAGTGCTAGGGTTTGTTATTTATTACTCAAGAACTCAGGTCGACAGAGTTATAGTACCACTCGATGTTACAATAATGTATGCCCCATTCACGTGGGGTGAATTTATATATAAAAGGAAACTTAATAGAGCACTAGGCCTCGTTAATATCTAACGCTATGAATTCAAATTTATCATATATCATGACCAGCCATTACAAGTGATAATATTGAATAATAATTATTTAAATATGAGTCTTCAATGATTGTAGGCACACGTGGTCGAGCCGTGTCAGTGTGATTCTTGGCCCCATAATTTTCTCCTAAGTCTAGGATCTCATTGAGTTCTCATGGCTTTGAGCCTAGGTCGGCTATTGATGTTTGACAAGTTGTCTTACTCTATTGGGATAGAAGTTTTCCTCCTCTAGTTGGAGGTCGAGAATTGTCTGGGAACTTCCATACATTGATTGGAGGGTAATTTCATAAATGCCCAATAAAATGAATAGTCCTTGTCTATTGAGTTCCCCAGGAGTATACTTAGCCTTAAAAGGATGCAACCATCGATTTAGTAGTCGTCACATGTCATTTCAGCTTTTTTGCGTGTGATAAGCAGTTTTGGAAACTCTGAAGTCATTCTTTTCCAGAAAATAATCGTTCCCTCTCGTTCCATTTCATTTGAAAACCAACGCGTTTGGAGAAGGACTTTTCATTACCTCCACTTTACTGTAAGCATTTTAACTCAATCTCCTTCATTTTTCAACATTTATGAACGTTTTTCCTTTAATCATTTCTTTGAGTTGCTACCATTCTTCAGTAATGGTACACATTATCAACAAGAATACCATAGACAAGTTCAAACTTGACTATATCCCACAACGGATTAAGGTAGATCTAGTAGAGGGCCAATGAGAGATCTATAAACTCAATAAAGTCTATTGGCTTCCTTCGATTTTCATTTCTGAGTGTGGGTTAACTTTTTCCCGAACCATCTTTTCCTTGAATTTTATTAATACTTCGATGTGGTCTTGACCCATGCCGCTCTAAATACTTGGAGGGTCAATAATGAGGTTAATCACATTAACGAGTTGCATGGGACTAATCTTTGTATTAATGACATCATATACTATTACCAATGAACGTTGACGCAAGAGATTATCTACTACTTGAAGATGAAGTTAGAAAATAGATCCCTGGTGGTGAACTTGCCAGATTTCAACAAAGACTATCGTGATGATAGTGTTATTGTGAAAAAAGAGAAACATACCCATCTTCCCGAGGGTGAAAAATATGATGACCAAAGTTCATTTAGGAGGGGTGAGAAATAGGTTGCCATTTAGGAGGGGTGAGAAATAGGTTAGGTCACAATACCTTCTTGCACTGCGTTTTCTTTTTCATTCTATTAACTGTGATTTCTCTCTTTTTATTTCTTGACAGATAAGAGCGAGAAGAAAGTTCCTCGTTATCAAGAGTGAATTTTGTTGATTTCTAGAAAATTTGGTCTATATAATAAAGGATTGGAGCTTTTTACCATCCCAGGTCGGCTTCCTTTTTCCTCGGTTACAAGAGTTTAACTCCCTCTTTTATAGCGAGGCCAATTGATCAGAGTCCAGTCATTCCGGTTGACTTGGACAATATATAGGCTTTTACCCTCGAGGCTTCAATGAAGAGGCCACAAATTCCTCTTTTGGGCCTTAAGATGTTTCATATGTTCCTTCTACTGAACTTTCTCCCGATGAAATGGACCCCAAGAGAAAATTAGCAAACTTGATCTCTACCACTGTTAGACCGAAGTCACCTCTTGTTCGCCCAACGAACATGAGTGAAGAGCTTTCTCGTATAGCGAGCAAAAAAGATGAAGCTGGGATCCTGCTAATCCCTCGTCCATTGAGGACTCCCCTACCAAGGACGTGTATCCCCCTATAAGAAGATGAAAAATGATAAAAATACTAAACTCCACTACTTGTTGTGGGGAGAAATACTTTTAATAAGATCAAGGTTGTTGTCCATTATGTTGTAGCTCACCCTGACCTAGCGCGTGTCTTAATTGGGTTGGCGTATATTTATGCTAACAAGGCAACTGATGTTGGTCTCTCTCATAATCGGTTAGTGCAACGTGCTAAAGGGAGAGAGGTTGCTAGGTAGGCAGTTACATCATTTTATCAGTTTTTGTTACTCATGTGGAGACATATTACATAGTGCTACGAGGTATCTTAAGGCTCAAGGAAAAATCTATTTAGCTCACAGAGCATAAGATGTTGTTGCACCCTTTATAATACAAGGAGAGTGGCACTACACCAAAACTGGGCTAATGGTCACGGACTTTATCCCTGACCAGGAAGGGTGGGTAACAGATTTTTTCCATGACCAAATCTGACATGACCAATTTCGGTGGTCACGACCTAAATCCCTGACCCAGAGTCTGGTCATGGATCCCTCATAGTCACAGATGTCGTCACGGCCCATAGCCCTGACCCTAATTGTATGTGTGGTCACGGCCCAAATCTGTGACCACATCATGATTAAAGACCAGTTGGTCATGGACTTCCACCATGACCAGTAATCTGTTCCATCCATATTTGTCATGGCTTAAGACCGTGACCAATTCTCTGTGCATAAAATATTGTCACGTCTCAAGGCTAAAGACCATGACCATCCTTAATGTATTTATTATATTTATTATCACGGCTCAAGGCCGTGACCATCCCTGCTGTGCATAAAATATTGTCACGGCTATGGGTCGTGACTATACTTACTGTGTCTAAAATATTATCATGGATTTAGGCCGTGACTAGTTTTAATAATAATAAAAAAACCTTGAATCTGGAGGCTAATCGCTCAATTGCTGCAAGTGCTCCTTGGGTGACCTCGAGAAGGTCCTGTGCTCTCAAATCGAGGAGTCTTGTGACCATACGGTCACCGGACCCGTGTAGGAATTTTGAAATATGGGTATTTCTCTCAAATCGAGGGTCTCGTGGCCATGCGATCAGCTCGTACGGGCTACGTTGGTCCCGTGCGAGGTGTTGGTGCCGCTCACAGGGTCGTTTGGGGGGAACTAAGGGGTTTCGCCCCCCAACGGCACCTTTTCAAGCCTAAGTGTGGTTATTCTCTATTGTGAGTTGTGCTCTCAAATCGAGGGTCCCGTGGCCATGCGGTTGGCTTGTACGGGCTATGTTGGTCCCGTGCGAGGTGTTGGCGCTACTCACGGGGCCATTTGGGGGGCGCTATGGGTTTCGCCCCTCGGCGGAACCTTTTCAAGCCTAATTATGGATATTCTCTGTCATAGGTCATGCTCTCAAACTGAGGGTCTTGTGGCCACGCGATCATCTCGTACGGGCTACGTTGGTCCCGTGCGAGGTGTTGGCGCCGTTCACGGGGCCATTTGGTGGGCGTTAAGGGGTTTTGCCCCCGACGGCACCTTTTCAAGACTAAATGTGGATATTCTCTATTATGGGTCATGCTCTCAAATTGGGGGTCCCGTGGACATGGGGTCGGCTCGTACGGGCTACGTTGGTCCCGTGCGAGGTGTTAGCACCGCTCACGAGGACATTTGGGGGGCGCTAAAGGGTTTCGATCCCCGATGGCACCTTTTCAAGACTAAGTGTGGATATTCTCTGGTATGGGTCGTGCTCTCAAATCGAGGGTCCCGTGGCCATATGATCAGCTCGTGCGGGCAACGTTGGTCCCGTGTGAGGTGTTGGAACCACTCACGGGGCCGTTTGGAGGGCGCTAAGGGGTTTCGCCCCCCTACGGAACCTTTTAAAGCCTAAGTGTGGATATTATCTGTTATGGGACGTGCTCTCAAACCGGGGGTCCCGTGGATAGGCGATCAGCTTGTGCGGGCTACGTTGGTCCCGTATAAGGTGTTGGCGCCTCTCATGAGGCCGTTTGTGGGGCATTAAGGGGTTTCTCCCCCCCGATGGTACCTTTTCAAGCCTAAGTGTGGATATTCTATGTTATGGGCCTTGCTCTCAAACCGGGGGTCCCGTGGCCACGCGGTTAGCTCGTACAGGCTACGTTGGTCCAGTGCAAGGTGTTGACGCTGATGACGTGGTCGTTTGGGGGGCTCTAAGGGGTTTCACTCCCCCCCCCAATGGTACCTTTTCAAGCCTAAGTGTGGATATTCTCTGTTATTATCCGTGCTCTCAAATCGGGGGTCACATGGCCGCACGGTCGGCTCGTGCGGGCTACGTTGGTCCCGTACGAGGTGTTGGCGTCGCTCACGAGGCCGTTTGGGGGGCGCTTAGGGGTTTTGCCCCCCCGACGAAACCTTTTCAAGCCTAAGTGTGGATATTCTCTATTATGGGTCGTACCCTCAAAGTGAGGGTCCTGTGACCATGTGGTCGACTCGTGCGAGCTACGTTGGTCCCATGCAAGTTATTGGCGCTGCTCACATGGCCGTTTGGGAGGAGCTAAGGGATTTCGTCCCTTTACGGCACCTTTTCAAGCCTAAGTGTGGATATTCTCTGGTAGGGGTCGTGCTCTCAAATCGGGGGTCCCCTGGCCACACGGTCGGATCCTACTACCTACGTTGGACCCGTACAAGGTGATCACTCCACTAAAAGGGCCGTTTTAGGGGCATTAAGGAGTTTCCCCTCTAACGGCATGTTTTCAAGCCTAAGTCTTAATTTTCCCAAATTATCATCATATTCTCAAACCGTTGGTCCCATGACCATGCGATCGATTCCTGCGAGTTACATTGGTCCCGTGAGCTGTGATCACTCCCCTAAAGGGGCTACTTGGGGGGCGCTAAGGTGTTTCGCCCTCTAACGGTAAGTGTTCAAGCATAAGTGTGGATTTTCTCAAATTATCATCATTTTATGGAACAAGGGGTCCCGTGACTACACAGTCAGTTCCTACGAGTTAAATTGATCCCGTAAGAGGTGTTTGCACCTCTCACGGGCGATTTGGGAGGTGATTTTTGTTTTCACCCTCAAAAGGCATGTTTGGTAAGAAAATCTGAAACGTCATGGCATGGGAACATTAAAATCGTGATCTGAATGGTTTTTGGAGTTTTGTTTGGACAGTCTTTGGACCAGCGAAGCCACGTAGTCTCCCACGAGTGAATCCGTGGCTTTTTACAACTATATCAAGTGTTCCCATTATTGATTTTAGATGTTGGAGTTCGATTTTGTTGAGTATAGTGAGCGGTAATGTTTGTAAGGGATTAATTTCAAGCTGCAGGGAGCTCAACATTACAAGGTGGCCTCACGGGAAGATTAAGATCTTGACAACCGTCATTTGATCTTACAACCTTGTCATTTGAGCTTGTCATTTCTGACCTAACTAAAGGCTCAAATGAGGTTTGTCAAGCTCTTAATCTTCCTATGAGGCCACCTTGTAATGTTGAGTTCACTGCACCTTGAAATTAATCCATTTCAAACATTACCGCTCACTCTACTCAATAAAATCGAAATCCACCATCTAAAATAAATAATGGGAACACTTGCTATAGTTGTAAAAAGATAGGGATTCACTCGTGGGAGACTACGTGGCTTCGCTGGTCCAAGGACTGTCCAGACAAAACTCCAAAGACCATTTAGATCACGGTTCTAGTCTTCCAGTGCCATGACTATTCATATTTTCTTACTAAACAGGTGAAAATCAAAAGAACCTCCCAAATGGCCTAGTGAAAGGTGCAAACACCTCTTACGGGATCAATTTAACTCGCAGGAACCGATCGCGTGGTCACAGGACCCCTGGTTCCAGAAAATGACGATAATTTGAGAAAATCCACACTTATGCTTGAAAATGTGTCGTTAGATGGCAAAACCCCTTAGCGTCCCCCAAGCGGTCCCTTTAGGGGAGCGATCACCGCGTACGGGACCAATGTAAATCACAGGAACCGATCGCGTGGTCACAGGACCCATGATTTGAGACTATGACGACAATTTGAGAAAATCCAGACTTAGGCTTGAAAATGTGCCATTAGAGGGGAAACCCCTTAATGCCCACCCTATAACCCCTAAAGAAGTTTGAACACCTCGCACGAGACCAATGTAACTCGCAAGAACTAACCACGTGGTCAAGGGACCCCCGATTTGAGAATATGATGATAATTTGAAAATATCTAGAATTAGGTTTAAAAACATGTTGTTAAAGGGCGAAAACCCATAGCATTATCCCATACTCCTTCTAACATACTATCCAACAACAAGCCAACAACCAATAATTATCCAACAGTCAAACCAAACAAAACTAATAATTATCCCGTACTCTTTCTAACATAGAATCCAACAACAAGCCACTAACCAATAATTATCCAACAACCAAACAAAATAAAACCAATAATTATCCCATACATCTAAAATATTTAAAAGATAATGCATATCAATTATATAACTACTTCAGTTAAAGTAAAGAGTACCTAATTCCTGCGATCCAACAAGGCCATTAAATAAAGTCTTTTGAATGTGTGATTGGACCATATTAATCCTGGAGCCCCCAACGTATTCTTTTACATGTACATTTGTTGACTAGTTTCTTTAATATAATCTTCATAAAATCAAGCTAATTTAACTTCATTTTATGGAAATTGCATCAATGAAATTGATCAATAAATGTATATGTATAAGAACATGTGGAAATTGAGCTGGGTCAATTTGATCCAATCACAAACTCAAATGACTCTATTCTCAAATCGAGTGTCTTATAAAAGTATCTAACTATTCGACTGAGCATATCATATTATCGAAAGTTAACTTACATAAATCATATTAAACATTCATAAAAGTAACTAAACATTCATACATCAAAGTAAAGCGCTAATACAATATCAATATCAAAATAGGATACAAAGTGACAAGGTTAACATAATATTTTGATACTCAATCTTCCTCTAAATCAACTAAAGTTCCTTCAAATTAAGGTTGTCATCAAGAGTTGACTGGAAATCTTTTAGAGCCTTCAATACATCCACTTCAGTAGTCATAACCTTTGGTGCATGCCCAACAATAAACCAATTACCATCATTTATGCAGTTGGAGTAGAATACCTTCTTTACATTCTGAAGGCACAAATAAAAGGCTCATCGACTATGCGATTTTTACTCTTCAGCTTTGATAAATCTACCATAATAAGTTTGGAGTCAGGATTAACTTTGCAAGCATTCGTAGTATCCTCCACCTTTACCCAATCACAATAGAATACGGTTTCTGTGAAATCTAAGTAATCAAGTTCTAGGATTTGTTGGACTATCCCATAATAGGTTAGCACCGTATTATCTCGATTTTTATAGCTTTTTCTAGTGATACAGGTGGTCAAGGCATAATTTGATATTCCACTATTTTGCGTCAAAAGTTTTTCCTCATATGGATATGAAATGAAATCAAAACTGTTGGTGCGGAATTTCTTCAACTCTTTCGCATGAAAATGAGGGTCATTTGGTAGGCGTGCAAGCCTAAAAGACACATCACCTCTTTTTAGAAGCTGCATTTATTAATGAATTTGTATTAAGGCATATTTTTATCACACACGAATAAATAACTGCACACATAAGATGTTAGGTTTACCTCTTTTGATACCTATGCCCTAAAATTAATTGTCGTGTAATTTCTCCTTTGATTTTAAGCAATTTCATTCTCGTACTTCCTATAGGTAAATTGTAGAGTTTAGATCTTAAAATATCAAATACATATAATCAAAGAAGAAGAATTCAATAGATACTCACTCTCTCCATTCTTCGACTTTATCTTGCGATTCAAAACATAACGAGCTACTTGCTCGTATTATATATTTGTAAGTTTCACCTCTTTAGGGTTCCCAGACGATAGTTCATCCTCAAACTCGTCAAATTCCTCGATCACTCCTCCTCTACGAGGATTGAACCTCCTCACCTCTTGTTATGGCATATATTACCCAGCGTATAATGATGATTCCACAGTTACGTATTCTTCAGCAACTGACCCTCCAATATACCAAGTATTCTTTACATAATCTTTGAAAGTTTTCATCAAGCTCTCAAAAGGATACATCCAACAATACCTAACGGGACCACATAATAAAGCTTCATCGCATAAATGCACAAGCAAGTGGATACTGGTATCGAAGAATGATGCAGGAAAATATTTCTCTAATACACAAACTGCCTAGGCTAAAGTTGATTTTGCAGCTCTAATGTGCCTTATGTTTACCACTTTTGCACAAACTAGGGTAAAACACAAACTGAGTTGCATAATTTCCCGACGGATATCTTTGTGTTCAGAGAAGCAATGCCAAAATAACAGAGGGATTAATTGGATGATTACATGTTAGTCATGAGACTTGCACTGTTTTAAGTTATTTGCTTGGTAGTTAATGACCCTACGTAAATTACCAAAATAACCAGTTGGAATCTTCAAAGTGAAAAACGTGTCTAAGAGGGTCTTCTTCTCACTAGTAGTCAAAGTGAAAGCAGCCGGAAGGGTAGAAATTCTTCCTATTATAGGACCATTTTTTAACCAGAATTTCTTCTTTAGCTTCATATCCTATAGATTTCGACGGGCCCGCTCTCCATCTTTGGAATGAGATCCACCCAAACATGCTCCTATCAGATGTTCTATAATATTCTTCTCTGTGTGCATCACATCAATTATATGCCTTATATGATGATCTTTCCAATACGGCAAATAAAAAAATATTGATCGCCTAGACCATGGTTTTGCTTTAGTAGGGTCATTAGGATCTCCTCTTGATTTACACTTCAGGTTTACAAACTTGGGGTGTTTGCCTACGTTCCTATTCCCCGCATTTGCAGCCGCCACCGCCACCGCCGCCTTATCCTCGATCTACTGACCAGAAAGCTGAGAAGGTTGCATCCGAAGCTCATGACCAATAGGATAAAAGTTAGACTTGTCATTCCTGAAAGGGTGAATGGTCGGTAGAAATCTATAATGACCCATGTAACTCATCTTACTACTATGTTGTAGCTAAATGGCTTCAGTTTCCTCCCCACATATGGGATATCCATAACAACCATGAACATTACAACCGGACAAGGTCCCATAATCAGGAAGGTCGTGGATCGCCCACGTCACCATTTCTTTAAGTGTGAACTCTTCACCATTGTGAGAGTCGAACGCCGTCATGCCTTTATCCTACAACTCTTTAAGCTCTTCGATTAATAGGGCTAAGAATATATCCATATCATCACCCGGAACCTTCAGCCCGGGTATCAATAAAGATAATAATGTGAACTCCTTACTCATGCACAGTGTCGGAGGGATATTAAAGGCTCTATTAGCACTAGGCAATAACTTTTAATAGTACTTAAATTATTGAAAGGGTTAAACCCATCAGTTGATATTTCAAGATTAACGTTGCATGGTTCTTTTACAAATTCATAGTGTAATGCATTTGAAAGTTGCCAGAAAAGTGAATCAATCGGATGATGCATCATATTCCAACCCACCTCGCATCGAGTGTGCCATGTCATGGCCTCCGCTATACACGGTACACTAAAAAATCATTATGACCGTGGCCCAAGTGCAAAATGCTTCAAAACCTTTTGTGGGACTTGCGAGATCTTTTGATATTTTTTAGGTTTGTTATTTACCTGCTCACAAATGACATATCTAGGCTCACCGCATACTAGACATTCATCCCTCTCTCCATGTTCGTTGTGATACAATATGCAATCATACTTGCATGCATGAATAGATTTGTATTTCAATCCCAATCCCTTCAAGCTGTTCTTCATGGTAGGATAATTTTCTGGTAACGTGTTCTCTTTTGGGAGAATTTCTTTAACCCACTTAAGAATTCTAGTTACGTTGCTCCTAGACAATCCAAATTGACTCTTCCAATTATGTAAACCAATCATTGCATATAATACCGAATGATTTTCATCGCAATCTTTATACAACGGTCTAGCCACATTGGCTTTCAACTGTTTATTTTCTCGGTCTCCTGGTAGTTCAGTATCAAATTTTTCATTGTGTGCATTATCTATCTCCATAGGTTGGTGGTTTTGGTCGTGGTGGACTCCGTAAGCAACGTCAATTAGGTCGGTCAATGGATGATGTGTTGGCGAATCATTTACCACTTCCACTCATTGGTGTTCTATTACGTGGTCGGTTACCGATAATTCTTCAGGAAGATAAGGTACATGTTTTTTACCATGGTATGTCCATTTATTATAATCTTGACAAATTCCCAACATTATTAAATGTAACTCAACATCTTCTAAATATTTATATTTTTATTTGTACAATGGACATGGACACGGAGTCTTCTCACTTTTAAGGTTCTTAAAAGCGTATCTAATAAATTCTTGAACACCTTTAACATAACTATTAGCTATTCGGTCAGTCCCCCCATCCACTCTTTTGTATTGTGGAAAATTCATTTAACAATCTTCAAATTTTAGTCATGTGTTAACATGATAAAATAAATATCATGTTGCATAAATATCATGTTGCATAGTAAAGCACTAATAACGCACCAATCAATCAAACTATGAAATAACTTAAATATAAGAATACGCCAATCAACAATACTACAAAACCACATAAACTCAAATTAAATAAATTTGTCTACTGATATTATTACAATATAAGAAAAATGTTACTACATCTTCATCAAGCGATAAACTAGCCAAGTGGTAACAGAGTCTACATAATTTTTCAAAAAACCCCCTTCTCCACTGTTGACGTGTGCTGGAACAATTTCACAATCCTCATATACTGTATCAACCATGATCTGACACTCACCCTCCTGCAAATGTCTATTATGTACTAAAGTTCCTACGACAGTGGACATGAGCGTGCAGATCCCAATGACAAATTTATCGCTCAGGTCCTGTATATAGTATTTCTCGCCATAGTCACCGTGGGTTGTTGATGATGATCCAAGACATGTACTATGTTGAGGCGCTGAGAAAGGGAATCTTGAAGGAGGAACCAAAATGTGTGGGGGAATGGAGAACGAGGAAAATTTTAAGGAATCCCTGGCATCTCTAGAGGTAAATAAGGATGAATTGGGGGTTGCAGGGGCATATGACTAGTAAAAAGGGACACAATCTGTGCAAGTTTATCATTTACACCTCCCAATTCATTTCGAGGCCCCACTATATTCCCTTCAGTTCTAGATTGATGATCATCGCTGGATGCAAAACACTTATTAACAAAAGAAAGTTCATCCATGAGAGGTGCGATGCGTTTGAATCTTATTTTTGACATATGTGACCCCAAACCTCTCGTCCTCCCTCTGTGGTCCTTCCTAAAGGCTTGTGCGATGGCATCATTTTCAATATCCTCGATCGGGCTTGAATATGACTCACTACTGATCGACTCTATTGATTCTAGAGTCTTGTCTAAGTGAGGAGGGAATTTATTATCTTTGTCCCGTTTAGAATGCATGTACAAGTTGTCCCTATTCGGTGTCTTTCCTTTATCCGGGCTACCTTTGGTAACGGTCGTCCACTCATTCTTCAAATCTTCATAAGATTTCGAGCCAAGCCGATGGACATCAATTTTTTTAGCCCTATTCTGCTTATTTTGCTCACTTTGCAGCATTTTGGAGTCCTTCTCCTCATTCTCCAGAAAATCATTCCATTATGAGACTGGCATCTCAACGGTCGAAGGGACTTTATCTTTCAGCACCAAAATGTCAAAGCTTGATGCTCCCTTAGGGAAATTCTTTTGCCTAAGGTTTCTCTGATAGATTCGGAGTTGTTCAGCAACCCGAGAAAGCACCCTTTTTTTTTAGTTAGAGGAAAATGAAAACCATTTGTTGAGTTGCTTGTAGATGTCATCTTTAATAGATTTATCTACAAGGTTCCAATTGTCAGCTCCTCCCACTCCCACATTCATTTTCGCTAAGGATAAACACTTGGCTTTAAACTGTTGAACGTTATTCTTATCCCCCGTGGGGTTATTTCCCAAAAGAGATAACCCAATGGGCTTCTTCTTAACTGACCCGACAATTTTAGGAGCGTTAGGTGTGTCTGTTGGATTAGTGGGAGGAGTACCTTGCCTACTACAACTCGAAATAGGGGAGTGAATAGTTTATGGAGAAGGGGTCCCGTGAACAGTTGGTGGAGTTGACTATTGCTCACCAATTGATTATGAGAATTCTCCTTGTGGTTGTTGGTTGTTATTGGTTGGAGCATTGGTTCCATTACCGCCCGACATTATATACAAAAATAGTAAAATTTAAATGTGTATCTATAATAATATATGCATAATTTCAAAGTTCAATATAAAAATATAAATAACATTTCTGATTTTTTTACCATACATTATAATCTACTTATGCAAAGTAAGACTTTAACAAAAATTCAATGTGTCAGATCTCCATCCATTCTGGATTTGTGTCTAAAAGCCTATGAATTTTTGCACATGGCCAATTAGGAGGAAGCCTATCTATAATGGATGCATAGATGTCGGCGACATGAACTCGAAATCTCATCCTCTTCAGCCTATTGGAAAGATCGATTTTGACGTGCATATGTCGTGAGACATCACAGTCTTCGGTAATGTTCTTTATATGTAATTCTATCCATAATGGGTGAATTTTTTTCGTCCTTATCTAACAGCATAATCAAGGTCAGTGCTCTATGGGGATTATGTACGCGATATATATACATATATATATATATATATATATACTGTATAGCTTCATCCAACATTGTGGCAGGGAAAACAGAATACGATCGAACAAATGCTCTTGCTATAAATGAACTCCACGGTTTACAAGGTAGTTAAATTGTTCAATCTTCCTATTCCCATACCAATAAACTGGAGTACCCACTTTATGAGGATCATTAATGAAAGAGGTATGAGTACGAACCATTTGCAACCTTTCATACTCTTACTGCCATTGATTATCATCGTGACTCATTTTTCATGAGAATAATGAACGAGGGCATGAAAATGATTCCTATAAATAATGGCTCTAATGAATCATTAACTAGTTATTGTGTACGAGGGCGTGGATATAGTTCCTATAAATAATGGCTCTAATGAATCATCAACCATTAATTTATTATGTTTTGAATATCTACTTTTGTCATTTAACCCAACAATCCCTAAAATTAACCCTTATGTTTGGTATTTTTTTAATGGTCCGGTATTTTTTTAATGGAGAGGTACTTTTTTATATCTCAGCCCCAAACTTAAACCAATAATATCCATAAAATTAAAATTTGCCCTAGTTTGAAAATTAAACCAACAATATCCATTAAATTAAAATTTTCCCTAGTTTGAAACTTAAACCAACATTAATCATATATATATGTATTTTTTTCTAGAATATAGGCACAATACACAATGATAATTTATACACACCTACGTATAAAATACACACATGGACACACACACAGAAATACACACACATAATGAAATAAATAACAAGGGTTTGGAAATACACACACAATGAAATAATAAATAAGGGTTTGACATTATATACACACACACACATAAAAATACACACACGTATACACACAGAAATAAACACATGTATACACACACACACTCACACACACATATATATACACACACAGAAATACAAAAATACAATGAAATAAATAACAATAAAATAACTAGGGTTTGGATTACCTTTGAGATTGAGAGAATGAGGGAAATGAAATCGCTGGAGAGAGGGAGGGAAAAGTGTTTAGAAGTTTTTGAGGGAAATGAAAACATGTTCAGGGTATTTTAAGTACAAAGATCATGGTCACGGCTTAGGGCCATGACCCCATGATGTGACCCCTTTATTTTTAACACGTCAGAGTTAAAACAAGACCATGGTCACGGTCAAAAGTCATGACTCTATGCTCACAATGGTCATTGTCTTAAGCCGTGACTATAATGGTGTGTATTTGGGCTCCTGGTCACAGTCATTAGCCGTGACCCCATCCATGACCACACTTGGCGGGAAACTTGGCGCTAAAATGGTCACGACTGGGTCACGATTGTCAATCGTGACCCATGCGAGTCACGGTTCAAGACCATGACCACCTATGAGGCGATCTATGACCACACTGGGTCTTGGAATTGGTCACGCTCATTTTGCATGTAGTCACGACTTTGGGCCGTGACCCCATTTCCGTGACCATTTCTGATTTTTGGTGTAGTGTGGACTTTGTTAGAGCCTATACGTGTCTAGTTTAGTTGTGGGGTATGGCCTTCTAGTTATTGTTATGATTTATGTATATTGGTTATATTATGCCATATTGTGATGTATGTTCACAGTTATTACCCTATTTTTGTATGAACACTATATATCTCTTATAACATTATTGAGTTCCAAACTAATGACATATTCTTCCTTGTGTGTATTACAATTTTTGGTTGACTACGGCCAGATTTTGGAGAGATACATTGCATTGAGGAAGTCCTTCCATGAAGTGGATGTAGCTTCGGGCGAGGCAACTAAGTCATTTAATATTTTTCAATTGGCTGGTTAAACCGTAATAACCGAGAAGGAGAATCTTTATCGGAAGCTTAAAGAGTTAGAGGTCACTAATGACGACCTGAATAGAAAGATTAATAAGTCCACAACCCTGGTTCTTATTGATAATAAAGTCAAGGAAGATGTTGAGAAGGCTATAACTGAGACCAAAGGCCATGGTTAGGGTTGCACATACCAAGTTTGATGCTTATACTCGTAGTTGGGGTGAGGTTTTTTTAAGTGCCAAGAGAAGATTGAGTACCTCAAGAAAGTATTATTTAAGAGTGGTTGGGACAAGGCCCTCATCATGGCTTTACACTACTAAGGATTTCGAGTAGTTGAAGGAGTATAATGCATGTCCCCCTCCTTTAATCGATGAGGAAGATGAGGAGGAGGAGGAGGATGAGGAGGAGGGGATGATCGACAAGAAGTTTGTTGGTCTTGAGGCTGGAAATGTTAGTGTTGAAGTGGTTACGATCTATGCCAATTAAGAGGATAAGTAGGATAAATACAACCACGGATATACCTTCTTAAATAATTCAATGTTTATAAAGAGGCCAACAAGGCTAAGGATGTGCCTAACTAGTTAGAAGACTTTGCCTCCGTTCAGGCTACTGAGAATTAGAAAGTAGGGGAGAAAGCCTCTTAAAGTTAGGAAATATTGTACTTATTTCCTTTCAATTTGTGATTTAGGGGTTTCCCCCATTGACTATCTTATAATAAAACTCAAAGTTTTGATTCAACTCCATCTGTTCATTTGTTTTGTAATATTCTGGTTCTTTTTTTTTATCGACCTCAAGTAACCAACCACTTATATGTTTAGGTTAATGCACTACTTATGGTGCTATTCATTGATCATAATGATGTTAAATAATGGCGTGAAAGACTAGTTGCTTCCATTTGTGACAATACTGATGATCTCGACCAAATACTAATGATCTGCGTTAATTTTTCCATCAGGCTATGGCAAACTATGATCTCTACCATGACATGATTCTCGCCACCCAAGCCAATATTCATGAGACGTTAGCCATTCTGAATTTTAAGTTTGATAAGGAATTGACCAAATTATCAAGAGAAAAAGGATTTGACCAGAAGTTAGCCAGCATTGAGTTTGTGCTCATTCGGAAGACTTTTATTCAATAAGAATACCTTTAAGGATTTAGGGAGGTCATTATACTCTTTGATAGGAAAGATAATGATTGGAGAGCTGAGCTTACAAATGACAAAAATTCCATGCGAAACAAGCAAGTTAGATAGGGTGCCTCTTTCTTTGAAGAGAATGGACAACTGAGGGGAGAGTTGGAGAGGGACTAAAATATTTTTATGCACAACAAGGATAATACCATCAAAATTTTACCTTCCTCCTATTAATAGGAGAATGGTTGGATGAGGAAGGATATTTACAAGAATAAAAAGTCTTATAGTGATAAGAAGGCATCTATCAAGAGCCTTTCAAGAAGCTTGATCGCCTTAAATTCCAATTCCATAAATAAACTCACCAAGTGTGGAATGACGGCTATGACGGGACTCTTTTCAGTTTGGACGCTGGTTTAAATAAGTCTTGGAATGTTGCTTATAAAAATGGTTGTCTCAACTCCTTGACAGTTGTAAATGTTCCCAAGAGTTCCCAACTATGGTATTGGTGTGATACTTATTACCATGATTATTTGAATCCTCCTTATAAGACTGATGCTCTATGGATCCCAACGAGTGTCATTCTGATTAGTTTGATAAGAAAGTACCTAGGGAATAATGGGCTTTACTGACCTTCACACTTATGCGGTAACTTCTAAAGGGCTATTAAGAATTAGGGACTTAGCTGAGATTGCTAGCCTTCTACACTGAATATTCTATCTGCTAGGGATGGACTTTCGAAGGATGAATTGACCTAGACTACAAATGATCCAACTATAATGACTTATTTTTTTAAATTATTTAATAACCTTAAGTAAAAATGGAAATTTTTACATTTTGGTTGCCCTTACATTGTGTGGTCCCTGGTCTTACCATTTAGTTGATATCATCACATTAAACCTTAGGCCTAAAGCCAGAAGAAAAAAATCCACCTGTTTGTGGGTTGACTCCCAACTAGGATTTTTTCGACTTGGTCGGTCCTAGGTGCCTAGGGTTTTCCTGTAGGACTTTTATTCGTTATGAGTGGTGGTTCATGTTTTGTTAATCATCAAAATATTTTAGTTACTGATTGGTCATTGGTAGGCCATTTAGTTAGCCTATATACAGACATTTGATTAGTGATGGTCTTTAATCAACTAGTTAGTCAGTCTTAAAAGAAAATGTTTAAAAGATAAGTGCCCTGCTCGGGGATCGCGTGATGGTCTTTAGTGGACCAACTAATCAGTATTAAAGAAGATATTTAAAAGAACATAAGAATCAAGGTGATAAATAATATTCCAAACACAATCCATTTAATTAACCAGTCTTCTTTATTAAATACTCATTGCCTGCCACTTTGGACAATGCAAAGAGATAAATTCTAACATTATGTAATATGTGCAAAAAAATCTAATAGAAAGTCCGAAAAATAAATTTAAACTCAAAAGTAAAATTTCTTGAGGTTATTTTCATTCCAAACTTGGGGAACTTACTTTCCCTCAATTGTTTCTAAATGGTAAGCTATCTGTAAGTCATCTCTGATAACTTTGAATGTGCCTTCCCAGTCATTCGCGAGTTTTCTGTATGAGGGCTTCCTTGCGTTGCGCATAATTTTCCTTAGTACGTAATCCCAGACCTTAAAGTTTCTCACCTTAACTCCCCTATTGTAGTGCTTATCCAATTGTTATTGATTGGAGGAAATCTTTATGAGGGCCAATTCTCTCCTTTCATCCACTTGGTCAAGAATCTCTAATCACTTCATTTTTCACATTTTGGTTAATCAGGGAGGACTTCATGGTCGGCATGCCTGTTTATAGTGATTCCATATGTTAAGGCAAAATGTGTTTCCCCTATCAACCTCCTAGGCGTAGTTCCATATGTTCAGAGGACGTGAGGAATATGGTCAAGCTATGCGACCTTCTCCTTTTCCTACCTCTTCCTTATCCCTTTAAGGACCATTTTGTAGGAAGATTTTACTTGCCCATTGCTCTGGGGTAGGCCATTGAACTGTAGTAATGGTTAACCTTGTGCTCATCGCAAAATCATTAGAAGAGGCTACCCCCAAACTAAGTCTCGTTGTCTATTATGATGATTCGAGGAATGCCAAAGCGTGCTATGATGTTCCTCGAGAATGATCTTATCATGTTGATATCTCATATGTTCATTGGTGGTTCTCCATCAATCCATTTAGATAAATAATATTTATTATCTAATAAGAACTTCCTATTGCCAGATGCAAAGGTTAGTGGAACAATAATGTCTGCCCCACTGCACAAAAGGCCAATAGCTGATGAGGGACTTGAGGCGCTAAAGGGATGATGCACTAAAGGTCGAAAGAGTTAGCGATTTTTGCCCTTTCAAACTTAAACGACCACGTCTTGCTGTATGTATGGATACCAGTTGTGGTGACAATTATTTTGCAACACAAATAAATATGAAAGAGGTAATAACCAAGAAAAGATAAATAAAATGTCAATCACACAACAACGGGTATACGTGGTTCAGCAAAGATGCGCCTACGTCCACGGTGGTGCAGTCAGTGTTATTTCTCTATATTATGAAGAATAAGTACAGAGAATACAGCTTGTCCTTTTCCCCGGACTTAGGGTTTAATTTATACATGTATATGTTGGAGTAGTGGGGGTAATGGGTTCCTCCTTATTAGCCATCTCCCCTACATGGGATCGCGCTCCCCCACAACTTCTCTTCATGGGATCGTGGGGTAATCGGATCAATACAAAAGGTGATGGGCCTGGGCTTTGGGCCGCTAAGGAGAGGCTACTCGTCCAGGCCTATGATGCTAAATTCAGGGTACCCACAATTGCCCCTAAATTTGTTGGGCCATTTTTACAGGTCCAATGAATTTAAATAATCAGCTATTATGGTTGATTTCTTTGAAAACTGTGAAGTTGCTTTGGCGGCACCCGCTTCGCTATCTGTACGCTATGATTAGACTTGAAGGCTCGTTGGAATAAGACACATTTTCTCTTCGTCGCTTCAGCTTTTCCAGCAATCTTCTATCTTCTGAGAACTCTTACGCTTTGTACCTTCTGTTTTCGATCTCTACTCTCGTTGCTTCTTCGCCATTTGACCTGATCTTCTATCTTGTAAGTCTTTCGTGCCCTTTTCATTTTCTCTTGAGTTTATAGCTTTTCTTGTGTTTTTCCAATGGCGAAGATTGGGAATAGGTCAGTCATTGAGTTTAGAAAATTCTACAACGTTCCTGAGTGGGTAGAGATTGAGTGTTGCGCCTCGCCTCCTAGGAACGTTAGGGATATAGAGGATGCGCATTGGATTCACGTTTTGTTGCTCTCCCAGGGGGGACTTACCTTTCCCCCTAACGATCTGTTTCTTCATTTTTTTAGCTATTTTAGTATTGTGCCTGCACAATGTTCGCCCAACGTATGGAAAATAGTGAACGGCGTGCATAGGATAAATCAATTATACGGCACAAGGTTAGGGCTTATCGAGGTCTGCTTTTGTTACTCCTTTTCTCGTACGAGTTCAGGTGTTTTGTACCTTAAGGCTAGGAGTCCTGATAGGGTATTGGTAGTAAATCTACCTGATTCCCATAAGGACTACTGGCAAGAAGGTTTTCTTGTTAGGAATTGGCAATTCTCCCCCCATTCTGAAGGGTCGAGGTCTGAGAGGCTCGCTGTTCCCTTTTATGGGGAAGAATATATAGGTAGATGTTATATTATCGCTTCGATCTTTGCTGACTTGTGATTTTTCTAACCTCTCTTTGCTTTTTCTTTCACAGCGAGGACAAAGAATTTGGAGCCTGCTCTCAGCGAGGTCCGTATCTCAGAGCTGGTGAAAGCTTGGAATATTAGGGAGCCTTTGGTTGACGGCGAGCATCCTAGGGCTGCTGCTTTTTTGCTTGAATACAAGAACACAGGCTCCAGCTTCATAGCTCGACCTGTGGATAGTGTTCCAGACTTTGATTCTTTCGTAGAGACTTCGGCTGAGCCCATCCAGTTGGACGAAGAAGAGAGCAGCTCAGAGAGTGAACCTGCAGGCATTGTGAGTAATTTGGGTGCAGGAAGTGCTGGCAGTAGCAGTTCTTCTGAAGGAGATTCTGAGGCTCAAGACTCATCGAGCACTACCAGCAGTTCTTCTGAAGAGATGCCTCCCAGGAAGAATTTGATCAGAGATGACGATGATGATGATGATGTGCTCCTCGCATAGAGGTCCAAGAAAACAAAGACTGCCTCTGGGGCCATAGCTACTGGTTCCCGGCCTTCTTCTCAGGAGCAAGAGAAGAAGAGGAGAGAGGAGGAGCAGGTGAGAGAGAGAGAGACAAAAAAGGAGGAGGAGAGGAAGAAAGTGGAGGAGAAAAAGAAAGTGGAGGAGAGAAAGAGAAGAGAGAGAGAAAAAGAGGAGGAGAGGAGGAGGGTGGAATCGAGGACCAAGACGGGTCAAGCCCTGGTCCCAGTGTCTGCTTTGCCCGAGGGGGCTTCGGTGGCCGCCTCTCCTCAGCTTGCCCCTGCGCTGCTCGAGAGAGAAGTTCTCCCTGCAGATCGCGAGAGGGCGTTGGGGTCTGATCAGTTGGCTCTGCAGGCTAGCCAGAGGCTCGCCTTGGTAAAGTTCTCTTCTAATTCTTCATTTCTTTTAACTAGTTTTGATGGTCTCTTCTTTCTGATCCTTTCCTTATTTTTTGCAGTTTGTGACCGACTTCGCTGTGCTCTATCGCTCTCGCGATGAGCTGGTGAGAAGGAACGGTGAGCTGGAGCAGCAGAAGTCTACTCTAGTAGCCAGGGGTTCTCAGCTGGAGGCCGATCTGAAGGCTGCTGATGCAGCTCGAGCTTCATCTGCCTCGGCCCTTGCTAATTCTGCTCACGAGAGAGATGACGCTGTCAGGGAGCTTCGCGAGCTGAGGAAGGCGTACGACCTGGTGTGCTCGAGCAAGCTAGACCTTACAGAGAAGAACAGGGTTCTGGACGAGCAGCTGGAGGCGGAGAAAACCCAGGCGGCCACTCTTAAGGAAGATTCGTATAACTCTGGCTGGGCTGCTGCGTATGAGGATGCTGAGGTTCAGATAGGCTATATCAGCCGTCTGAACTTCAAGAAAGGGTGGAATAAGGCTCTCGTGGCTGCTGGGGTGGACGTTGCATCCCCCCTCTTTGACGAGCACGACCCAGGGCCAAAGCCAGTCGTAGATGAAGACCCAGCCCCAACTGTTGAAGGCACCAACCCTGTCTCTCGGGTGACCTCTACTGACGCTCTGTTGGTCGAGAGGACAGAGGACGTTCCTGCAGAGGGTAATTCCCCCGCTGATGCTGACAAGGACAAGGGACCATCCGAGGTTGCTAATTGATAGGGCTTCTTTGTAATTTTTTTCTTTTTTGATCTGATGTAACCTCGCTCATTATCAATGAAAAGACTTCATTTTTGTTTATGCTGATCTCTTTCTTTTCTCTTTCTTTTACTTGTAGTTGGTTGATGTGGATGACTATATTCCTGTTACCTCCCAACTAGGTAGGACTCTTGGTCCTAATGCAAGCCCTGCAGTTTGTCAGGCCTTCGCTAGGCTTTGCAGGTTTGCTAAGTCACGGAACCAGAAATATAAGGATCAGTCCGAGCTAGTGGCCAAGTTGAAGGACAGGCTCCAGGAAATGGAAGAGATCGGTGCTTCAGTGAAAGAAGAAGTTAGCGAGCTGAGAGCGAAGTTACTGGAGGCCACCGAGGTCAACCAAGTTGGGGAGTTTCTGCAGCGGGAGAATGAAGACCTGAGGCGGGAGGTCTCGAAGCTTAAGGAGCATTCTCCGAGCACCGTTTCGGCAGTCCTACAAGTCTCTTCTTCATCGCGAGCTGCTCGGCCTCCCCTCCCGCGTGCTGGTAGGAGTGCCAGGGGTAGGAATAGGGAAGTCGAGGAACAGCGTGAGAGGGAAATAGAGGAGCTGCACGGTGATGTTCGGCGAGCATACGTGATTGCTGCTGGGCTCCAGAGGGACGTCACCCGTCTCCGGCATTTGTTCAAGAACGGTCCTCGACAAGTGTGGTCCGATGGTTACGATTAAGGATGGCTGGATGCTCCGACGAGACTGTCAGAGTTTGAAGAGTTATCCTTCATCAGGGGGTGGTTGAGCGCCCTCAAAGAGCTGCAGGTCCCGAGGAACTCGATGCTGTGGTATCGACACGAGATGTCCTCCTCTACTTTGATTCCCAATCCATTCCGGTGGGATGATCGATGGATACCCATTGATGCTATTCCCCAGCGATTATTGGAATTGGACGCAAATGAGGTCGTGGAGGAGCTCGCCCCTGCTCCTGATGATGGAAGGAGAGCTAAAGTTGCTGACTATCTTGCTCGGAGGCTTCCACCTTCTTGAGATTTTTTAATTATTGTAAATGCTTTGGGCGAGTTTCGCCGACTAAACATGTACTGTTACTGTTTGTAAATGTAAAAGATTAATGAGAAGTTCGAGTTTTGGGCAATTTTGCCGACTAAACGTGTTCATCAATTCTTTTGTATTCTTGTATTGTAAATGCTTTGGGCGAGCTTCGCCGACTAAACATGTACTATTACTGTTTGTAAATATAAAAGATTAATGAGAAGTTCGAGTTTTGGGCAATTTTGCCGACTAAACGTGTTCATCAATCCTTTTATATTCTTGTAGCTTTTGTCATGTGACTGTCCTCCCAGTCCAGTACAAGAAGGCCATTGTGCCCTCCCTTTACCTTTTAGGTCATGTCGTCACACTCCCTTAGGCCTAAGTAGGGCAATTGGCGAGGACACACCTGGAATTGGATGTCTTTATCCGGTCAGGATTTTGTTTAACCAAAGTAGGTTCGTTGCCTAAGAATACTCTGTAGGGCTTCATATATTGCCATGGGCAATGCTAAGAGGTCTGTCGTGCTTTATGACGATGACCTGAGGAGGGGTTCTCCCCTGCTATGTCAACCATTATGCCTGTGATTTGAAAAGGATGAGTGATAAGATAAAATTGTTACTTTTTAGAGAGTGATCAACTGAGAGATTTTCATTGGCGAAAGAGGAATGAAATTTCCTTTCACAAGATGAGTACAATAAAAAGATCTAACAATATAACTCCTAAAAATAGAATTTTTTGAGATTCCATTGTTTTCAAATGATAGGCACCTCGCAGGTCATCTCTAATTATCTCATAAGGTCCTTCCCAGTTCGGGCCCAGTTTACCGTCTGATGGCTTCGCTGTGTTGCCCAGGACCTTTCTTAGGACGTAGTCCCCAACTTTGAATTTCCTCGGATTGACCCTTTTGCTGTAGTGCTTCGCGAGCTGTTGCTGATAGCTTGCTAGTTTCACTAAGGCAAGTTCCCTGCGCTCGTCGGCCAGGTCGAGTTCAGCGAGCAAGGCCTGATCGTTCTGGCCTTGCTCGACTAGGTCGGATCTCATTGTAGGTAATCCTGCTTCGAGTGGGATGACCGCCTCCATTCCATATGCTAGTGAGAATGGCGTTTATCCTGTGGCTCGCCTAGGAGTCGTTCTATACGCCCATAGGATATGTGGTAACTCGGCTGTCCACGCGCCTTTGGCTCGCTCTAACCATTTCTTCAATCCAGCGATCACCGTCTTGTTGGAAGCTTCAGCTTGTCCGTTGCTTTGAGGGTAGGCCACCGAGCTGAAGTGATGCCTGATCCCGTGTTTGTTACAGAAGTCCTGAAAAGGGCCACTCTCGAACTGTTTTCCATTGTCAGTGATGATGGTTCTGGGGATTTCGAATCGAGTGATTATATTTCTCCATATGAAACTCATCATGTCATCATCTCGAATGTTTGCCAGTGGTTCTGCCTCGATCCACTTGGTAAAGTAATCAGTTGCAACCAACAGGTATTTGCGATTCCCGGCAGCGGTGGGCAGTGGTCCCACGATGTCCATTCCCCACTGGGCGAAGGGCCAGGGACTGGTCAGAGATTTTAATTCGCTGGCGGGCTGGTGGACCATGGGAGAGTGAAGTTGGCATTTTAGGCATTTGCGGACATATACTGCGGAGTCCTTTTGCATGTATGGCCACCAATAACCTTCCTTCACTGCTCGAAAGGTTAAAGACCTTCCTCCGACGTGGCTTCCGCAGATTCCTTCGTGAAGCTCGTGAAGCATTGCCTTGACATCGCCTGGGTGGACGCACCTAAGGTAGGGGCCGGAGAAAGATCTTTTATACAAGTCGCCTCCTGTGGATAAGTGAAAGCGAGCAGCTTTGACTCTTATCTAGTGGGCAGTTCTCTTATCCTCTGGGAGCGTTCCGTTCTTCAAATAGTCTCTCAAGGGATCCATCCAGCTGGGGGCTGGTTCCAATTGGAGTTGGTCAGCTCGCAGTTGGGGTAGATGCTCGGGCAGCTGAGGAAATCGATAGGGATGATCCTTTTAAGGCTGGAATCAACTGCCGAGCTCAGGGCTGCTAAGGCATCAGCATGGCTGTTTTGCCCCCTGGGAAACTGTTGGATGTTGATGTCTTCAAAGCTCGTCATTAATTTTTTTACCAAGGAGAGGTAGGCTGCCATCCTCTCATCCTTCGCATTATAGTCTCCACTTATCTGATTGGAAACTAGTTGCGAATCTCCGAATACCTGTAAATGCTTTGCTCCCAGAGTTTGCGCCCTTTGGAGACCTGCTATTAAGGATTCGTATTCTGTTTCGTTGTTGGAGGCTGCAAATCCTAGCCTGATTCCTTGCTCGAGGACTGTATTTTCTGGAGTGATGAGAATAATTCCTACTCCTGCCCCCTTTGAGTTGGAGGCTCCATCAACGAATAGTTTCCAGCTTCCCCCTGTAGCCTGGTTGTTTTGTTCTGTTGGCTTAGGCTGGTCGATGCGTTCTTCGCCTGTGAATTCAGCTATGAAGTCAACAAGGATTTGACCCTTGATAGTTGTCCTTGGTTGAAATTGGATGTCAAATCGGCCGAGCTCGACTGACCATTTAGACAGTCTGCCCGACAAATCCGCCTTCCTTAGGATAGCCTTGAGGGGGTGTGATGTAAGGACGATGATCGTATGAGCTTCGAAGTAATGTTTCAGTTTCCTCGAGGCCATTACTAGGGCGAATGCGAGCTTTTCCAATGGTAGGTAGCGTTGCTCGGCATCTAATAGGGTTTTGCTCGCGTAATAGACTGGATGTTGAATCCCTGTAACTTCACACATTAGCGCTGAGCTGACAGTATGGCTGGATACAGAGAGGTAGAGGTATAAAGAGTCCATTTGCTGTGGTATGACAAGCAATGGTGGGGAGCTCAGGTAGGACTTGAGCTCGTCTAATGCTCGTGAGAAACTTGGGGTCCATTCTACTGTTTTGCTACCTTTTAGGAGTTGGAAGAAAGGCTTGCATCTCCCAGAGGATTTAGAGATGAAACGATTTAGAGCAGCGAACATTCCAGTGAGCTTCTGTACATCGCAGATTGTTCGAGGAGGTTGCACTCGTTTGATTGCATCAATCTGGTCCGGATTAGCCTCTATGCCTCGCTTACTGATCAAATACCCAAGAAACTTTCCTGACTGGACACCGAAGGAACACTTGCTCGCGTTGAGTTTCATTCGGTACTTCCTGAGGATTTTGAAGGTACTTGATAAGTCCGAGAGGTGTTTTTCCTTCTCCTTTCTCTTGACGAGCATGTCGTCGATGTAGACCTCCATCGTGTCTCCCATTTGATTCTTGAACATTTTAGTAACTAGCAGCTGATAGGTTGCCCCTGCATTTTTTAGCCCAAAAGGCATGACCTTGTAACAGTATAAACCAATCGTTGTGATAAACGCCGTTTTGTCCTGATCTGGGGTATACAGGGGAATCTGGTGATATCCTGAGTATGCGTCCAGGAAACTCATTCGTTCGTGAGTTGCGGTGGCGTCTACTAGTTGGTCTATTTTCGGAAGAGGGAAGCTATCCTTGGGGCAGGCTTTGTTGAGGTCAGTGAAGTCTATGCAAACTCTCCACTTCCCGTTGCTTTTGGGAACTACCACTGGGTTGGATAACCATTTGGGAAACTGCACTTCCCGTATGGACCCTGCATCCAGTAGTTTTTCGACTTCTTTCTCTATTGCTCTGGCCTTCTCGGGGGCAGTTCGTCGTGCCTTCTGCGCTATCGACTTGAATGTGGGATCGACGTGCAACTGATGGCAGACCATATTGGGGTCGATTCCTGGCAGCTCATAGGGTTCCCAAACGAAAACGTCTATGTTGCGTCTGAGTAAGGTTGATAAGTCCTTTTGCTCTTGGTCAGTGAGTGAGGTTCCGATCAGGAAGACTCTGCTATTATCGCCCTCTTTAGCCGACACTTCTACCAAGTCTTCGACGACGCGCTCGAAGGGGAGGAGCCTGGTCTCTTCCACCCCGGGCCTTCCATATTTTAATTGCTATTTGGAAGGAATTGCACCTTCCTCCACCTTCTCGCTGGTTTGAACAGCTCTTTTCTCTGGCTTTGGTCGGATGGCCGCTATGAAGCACTTTCTCACCATTGCCTGGTCGCCATGTATCTCCATCACTCCCCGCTCGGTGACATATTTGAGTTTCTGGTGGTAGGTCGAGGAGACTGCCTTCATTGCATGAAGCCATCCCCTGCCGAGGATGGCTTGATACGGTGAATCGATGTCGACCACCAAGAATTCGATCATCTTTGAAACATTTCCAGCGAGCACTGGCAGTACTATCTTGCCCAGAGGCATGGTCATCTTCCCAGCGAAGCCGACCAGAGGAACAGTGGTTCCCTTTAGGTCGGCGATGTTCAACTTCAATTTTCTGAACAGGTCGATGTACATTACTTCGAATGAGCTCCCTTGATCGACGAGCAGCCTGTTGATATCAAAGTTGGCTATCCTGAGTGTAATGACTAAGGCATCGTGATGTGGGGTCCTTACTCCCACAAGGTCTTCATCCGTGAAAACAATATGCTTGTTGTAGTTGATGTCCTCTGCTCGCCGACGTTTTCCTGCCAGTGATTTTGCTGGATCAATCTGAAAAGCTTGCATCACCGTTGTCAGCTTCTTTACCTGCATTCGAGCTGAGTTACCCTGGATTTGCTTAACATCGGATACTCCGTGGATTACTGCAAATTCGTGTCCGGCGTCGTCTTCCAATACGTTGTCGGGTTTTGCCTCCTTGTGGACGGTCACTCTTTCTACCTTCTTTTCCACAAAGTCCTTCAAATGTCCGGATTGGGCCAACTCCTTGAGGTGGGACTTAAGAGCCTTGCAGTGATCGGTCTTATGCCCTCCCTCTTTGTGGAAGGTGCATCTCAGTGCATTGTTTCTTTTCGAGGGGTCTCCTCCCATTTTCCGGGGCCATTTGATGAACGGCTCATCCTTGATCTTTGCGAGAATTTTGTAAATTGATTCTTTGAAGACGGTGTTGACCGCCTGGAACGACTTTGCAACGTCAGGGTTCCCTCCGTTTTTGGAGCCATTCTTGCTCCCATTCTTTCCTCCTTTTTTCTGGTTATCAACTTTCTCACTTCCCCTGGTAGCGAGCTTGGCTCGACCGTTTTCTCCTACGTTAAGGCGGGTGACATCTTCCACCTTTGTGTATTTCTCAATCCGGGCCATCAGGTCATCAATGGTCGTAGCTTTCTTCTTTGTCAAGGACTGGTAAAGGAGGAAAGAGCTAGGTAGCCCAATTTTGAATGAAGCCACTGCCACTTCTTCCGTGCAGTCCTCGACTTCGTTGAATAACTCCCAGTACCTCTTCGTGTAGTCTCGGAGTGTCTCCTGAGGCGTTTTCTTCATTGTTAATAGAGCATCCATCCTTTTGGGATGGGAGCTGCTGGTGATGAACCGCGCCGTAAAGAGCTCGGCCAGGGATTTGAAATTTCTGATGGATCGGTGAGGGAGTTTCTCGAACCATTTCTGGGCCACGTCATGAAGGCTCGAGGGAAAAATACGGCACATCAGTGCATCTCGGTGATTCCAGAGGGTCATAGCCTGCCGGTACTGCCTGACATGATCAATGGGATCAGTCTTCCCGTCGTAAATCTTGAACCTTGGAATAGCAAACTTTTTGGGAGCTTCTTCTTCAATTTCCCTCGTGAAGGGCGATTTCATCTGGGTCTTGAGGGCTCTCCTGGCGAGTTCTCTGGTCGACCTGGTGCCGCGGTGAGATGGATGTTGGTCCATCTCTCTGCAGACCAGGTTCCGTATATTGTCGTCGCTACGAGCAGGGCTCTGGTAGCGGCGAGCTTTTCTTAGTTGTTCACGGAGGTCGTCGTCTGAGTCGCCACCTTCGTCTCGTTGATATTGCCGCCTAGGGCTCCTTCCTCGGCTGCTAGATTTTCTCGCCTGGGGGCTAGTAGTGCGATAGGGGAGTCTCCTGGTATCAGGACGTAGTTCCTTCTCCAGTTTTTCCAGTCTTCTTTTCAAGCGAGCATTCTCAGCCTCATATCTGCAAGAAGACTCCCTCTGCTCGTGGAGCCTTGCTTCGTATGCATCGATCAATCTGGATATCTGAGTGGACCTTGCTGGTCCTTGACTTTCTTCTGAGGCTGGCCTTTCTAAGCGAGCCCCTTGATTTGAACGTCGGACTTCAGACCTAATCCTGCGAGGAGCGGGTGGCTCCTGAATATCTCCTGCTTGAGGAGCGTTGCTGCTGTGACCAGACATCTTAGATTTTTACTTGGTGTGGGATCTTCTCAGGGAAAGATGAACGCTTCCCACAGATGGCGCCAATTGTGGTGACAATTATTTTGCAACACAAATAAATATGAAAGAGGTAATAACCAAGAAAAGATAAATAAAATGTTAATCACACAACAACGGGTATACGTGGTTCAGCAAAGATGTGCCTACGTCCATGGTGGTGCAGTCAGTGTTATTTCTCTATATTATGAAGAATAAGTACAGAGAATACAACTTGTCCTTTACCCCGGACTTAGGGTTTAATTTATACATGTATATGTTGGAGTAGTGGGGGTAATGGGTTCCTCCTTATTATCCATCTCCCCTACATGGGATCGCTCTCCCCCACAACTTCTCTTCATGGGATCGTGGGGTAATCGGATCAATACAAAAGGTGATGGGCCTGGGCTTTGGGCCGCTAAGGAGAGGCTACTCGTCCAGGCCTATGATGCTAAATTCAGGGTACCCACACCAGTACCCCTCTTTCATAGCCCTGAATGCCAGTGATCTTCACCTAACGTGGCATCCATATATTCCTTCATGCATTTCGTAAAGGGTTTGGTCAATGTCGTCTCAGTGAACGCATTGCAAATATGGTCCTGAGAAGGGGCACCTATGAATATTTTCATCCGATGAAAAATGGAACCAAGCATAATTTACCATAACCTTACGTGCTTGAACTGAGAAACCATGTGTTTTTCCTCTTTAAGGTATGCAACCATTAATTCATCCTTAGTATTGTAGCCTCCTGATGTATGATTTGATATTAACATTGAGTCACGAAAGGTGTCAAGGTGACGGGTGCCCAAGGAGAGTGCCTTCTTCAAACCGCCGATTAACTCTTCATGCTCTGCTTCGTTATTAGAGGCTTCAAATCCCAAGCATATTTCTTGTTCGAGGGGTCTTTTTAGGGGATACTAGAACTATCCCCACTCCTGGACCCTTAGAGTTTGAGGATCTATCAATATAAAAGTTCCACATCTCCCCTTTCTCAATTTGTTCCTGAATATTATCTTCAGTTTCGATGCTAACTTCTACTGGTGTCTTTTCTCTGGAGAATTCAGTGATAAAGTCATCTAGGACCTGCCACTTGATTAGAGTTTTGGGATGAATCTGAATATCAAACCTTATTAAATCCACCGACCATTTGGACATTCACCCAGAAAGGTCTGCCTTCAGAGGCAATGAGGTTAGGATAATGATCGCGTGTGCTTCAAAGTAATGCTTTAACTTATGGAAGGCTATCACTAGTGCATATGCAAGATTTTCCAATGCGAGGTATCTATTTTTAGGGTCAATCAAGGTTATACTCGACTAATAGATGGGAGCCTTGCTCCAATTCTTCGTATAAACTAGAGTTGAGCTAATCGCGTGTTTGGACACTTATAGGCACGAGTACAAGGGTCCCTTTTTATCGAGAATTAACAGTAGTGGTGATCGACTTAAATAATTCTTCACTTATTCAAGTGTATAGGTAAATTCTTCATTTTATATCTCATTCCTTTCTTTTCTCGAGATCTGAAAGAACTTTTGACACCTCTCTGAAGATCGGGACATGAACCTGTTATGAGCGATAAGCATATCGATCAACTTATGTACCTTGCGCACAATGCTTTGGGGTTTCAAATTCCTTGTTGCTTCGATCTGATTGGGATTTGCCTAAATCCTCCTTTGGTTAACCACATACCAAGTAACTTTCATAAATATACCTCAAAGGAATATTTGGCTGCATTCAGCCTCATTTAATAGTAGTGAAGGACATTTAAAGTCCTTTATAGGTTGGCAAGGTGATCTTAATTCATCTTTCTCTTTATAAGCATATCATTTATATTTACCTCCATTGTCTCTCCCAACTGTTGCATGAACATCTTTGTCACAAGTCTCTAATAAGTTGACCCGTCGTTATTTAATCCAAACGACATCACCCTATAACTATACAGTCCCAAAAATATCCTCTTAGTCAGGGCCGAATAGTGGGTTTTGGTGATACCATGCGTAGGTGTCGAGAAAGCTCATACAATGGTGGTTGGCGATCATATCAACTAACGAATCTATCTTGCGCAAAGGAAAACTGTCCTTAGGGCATGCCTTATTCGTGTTAGTAAAGCCTATATAGAGTCTTCACTTGCCACTGCTCTTTTTAACGATCGCAAAATTTGAAATCCATTTGGGAAATTAAACATCCTTGATGGATCGTACTTCATAAGTTTCCTCACTTCCTCCTCTACTAACCTCACTTTATCGGGGGTAGTTCTTGGTGACTTTTGGGTAACTAGTGGACATATGGATTCATGCAGAGCCTATGGAACATAACCTTCTGGTTAATTCCCAACATGTCAAACGATTTTTAGGAAAAAATATCTCGATTTCTTTTGAGGAAAACAAGCAGTTCTTCATTTTCGTCTTCAGTAAAAGTGTTGTCGATCAAGAACTTCTACTCGATTTGCTTGTTGTCAAAGACCACCTCTTAGAGGGGCTCAATGACCCAATTGGCAGGGATAACCTAGTTTCTTGGACCCCAGGTTGTCCATACTTTGATTTTTACTTTAAGGGCACGTATCCTAATGTCGATTCCATAACTTTATCTTTCTTTTTATCCTACTTTGTTCAGATGGTAGCTATAAAGCACTACCGAGTAAGGCTTGGTTCCCCTAATCTCCATGATCCAATTCTGAGTGATGGACTTCAACTTCTGGTGGTAGGTGGATGACACTACATTCATATCATGTAACCACGCTCTACCAAGTACAACATTATATGGGGAGTCCATATCTACCACGAGAAAATTAATAATTTTAGAGAATCCCATTACTTTAAATGGGATAACAACTTTCCCAATGGGCAAGGTCACCCCTCCTGTAAATTCGACCAAAGGCAAAGTAGCTTCCTATATGTCTCCTGTATTCAGATTCAATTATTAAACATCTTGAGGTACGTTGTCTCTCAGGAACTCTCTTAATCCACCAGTAGCTTATTTACGTCCCAGTTAGTAACTCTAAGAGTGAATACCAAGGCATCATGATGATGATTCCTCACTCCAATAATATTCTCATTAGTGTATGATATGTGCTTGGAATAATTAATCTCCTTTGGTGGCCGATATTTTTTTGCGATGGGCTTGGTCGAGTCGATATCGAATGCCTCTATTACTAATATGAGATTTTTCACCTCCATTCTAAAGTTGTTCCCTTTACTCAAACTTGGGTTTGAAGCCCCGTGAATAACTACAAACTTGTGGTCCAATTCCTCGTCCATTATATTATCTAGTCTCTCATCGTGCACGGGTTATGACTAACCTTACTTTTTTTTCCAACGAACTCTTTGAGGTGGCCTACCTAGGCTAGTTCTTCAAGATTAAATAAATTTCAGGGCCTTGTAATTCTCAGTTTTGTGGTCGTGATCTTTGTGGTATGCATACCTCAGTGTCATGTTCCTCTTCTTAGGATCGATTATCATCTCTTCGATCCATTTAAAATACTGTCCACCTCTAATTTTATAAAATATCTTATAGATCGACTCTATGAAGATCATATTGATGGCCTTGAACACCTTCTCAGGATCCTTATTTTTAGTTACCTTTGGCATCCCATTATGCTTTTGCCTCGTTTTTACTCGTTCCTTCTTTATCTTCGTTCTTGGACAGCTTTGGTCGATCACCTTCCTAGCCAAATTATAAAAATTATATCCTCAACTTTGGAATATTTCTCAATCCTAGCCACGAGATTGTAAATAGTGATGGGTTCCCTTTTGGTGAGAGACCAATGATGTATGAAGCTAATCAATAACCCAGTATTGAAGGAAGCCATCATGATTTACTCAGTGCAATCCTCCACTTCACTATGCACCTCCCATTACATTTTAGAATACTCTATAGTGTCTCCCTAGGCTTCCTTTTTAGCATAAGAAGCCAATTCATTTGTCTAGGATGGGTAATAATCATGATGAATCTGGACGTAGAGGACTGAGTGAGTTATTTAAAGCAGATGATCGACCGATGTGATAACTTCTCAAACCACTTTTAAGAAATATATCCAAGACTGGAGGGAAATATTTGGCAAAACAAGCCCTCATTGGTTCTCCACATCGTCATCGTCTCGCGATACTATATAACATGATAAGTGGGATCAATCTTCTTATCATAAATCTTAAACCAAGGAGTGACAAAATTCTTAGGAAGTTCAAACTCCTCAATATCCTGGTTAAATAGTTATTTCATCTGGATGATAAGGACTCATCTTGCGATCTCTCTAGTCGTTCGTACCCCTTGATGATCATGGTGCCTATTAATTTATCTTCTTGTTAAATCATAAATATCTTTCTCTCCTCGTCGCTCGTTAGAGCGGGGTCTCCTTCTATACAACTTTTTACAAGGAAGGGACTCTTTTGGTCGTTGGGTGCTTCTCTATTGATTGTGATATCTTCTTGCCTAAGGACCAGGAGTACGTGATGTCGGACATGTATATGTTTCTCCATATAGGCCTCTTTTTATAACCTTTCCAAGCATCGCTAAAATGTAATGTTTTTCTCTTGTTCATACCTATTAGCAAATCGTCCATCTCTAAGGCGCTTCTCATAATTGTCAATAAGACTTAAGATCTTGTTAGATCATTCAGGTCGTCACTCTCATTCGTCCTCTCCTCCTGAAGATGATAATGCGCGTCAGGAGGTTGGTGATAGTCATCAACATCTGACTTGACACTATGTGGCAACGAAGAAGGCCGGCATCCTTCTTGGTCATCATAACTGTTATAGTTTAAATAATGACCCTTCTAGTCTCTATGGCTATGCTAGTGATGAGCCTGCTGGTCATTAAGATTTTGATGATCTTTCTTGGGTGAGTGAAACATCATGGAAAATTAGCTGGTGACAAAGAACTAAGATTGTTCCCAAAGACAATGCTAATTGTAGGTGGTATTTTCTTACAAGTAATGATACCCAGTGCACAAAGCCAAAACATGAATAATAATAATAATAATAATAATAATAATAATAATAATAATAATAATAATAATAATAATAATAATAATAATAGGAATAATAATAATAATAATAATAGGAATAATAATAATAATAATAATAATAATAATAATAATAATAATAATAATAATAATAATAATAATAATAATAATAATAATAATAATAATAATAATAATAATAATAATAATAATAATAATAGCAGAAAAGAATGAGATAACATGCAACGCAAGATGTATGTGATTCGACAATGTGCCTACGTCCACGGAGTATTATGGTTTGTTCTCTGTTACTCAAGAACTCAAGTCGATAGAGTTGCAGTACTGCCTGACATTACAATAATGCATGCCCTATTCATATGGGACAGATTTACATTTACAAGGCATCTTCGGAGAATCCTAAGACCCGTTAATAGTTATACCGAAAAGTTTGGACTTACCCTCTATCACAACCATCCATTACAAGTGAGAGTATTAAACAATTCTTCTTTTACAAAGAGTCTTCAATAATCATAGGTAAACGTGGTCGAGCACATGCTAGTGCGATTCTTAACCCCATAAATGTAAACTAGTCAAAAAAAGTTATAAAATAATAAAAACAACATGTGTGATGTACTCATAACTAAATAAGTTCACACATATAACATTTATTCATAAATTCATTCAAACAAAAAACTTTGTACGTTTGTGCATGCCTAGGTCCGCACTTTGTGTTAGGTGTCATAATATCAAATTAATATTATTTTCAAAGTCGATTTAATTGGTCATTCATTTTTCGATTTTCATATATAAATGGTCGAGAGAGTTTGACAAGTTTTAGTGAGGATCTATAATTGTTTATGATCATCTTATTATGGTCTTTCGATTGTTGAAAGTGGCGGTTTCACTTTTAATGAAAAATGTTGCTTCAATTATTGGTTTTTCGATTTTGAAAGAGGGAGAGGAAAGGGATTCACATGGAAAAGGGAGTATAAAAGGGAAGTTGTCAACAAAATTAAAAGGGGAGGTTCAGAGGATGTATGGGGGAATTTTCTTGAGTTATTGGCTTCGTTTGTTTCTTCAACGAAATAAGAACTTTTGTTAAATAATGTACCAAGTTTAAGTAGAGTTAGAAATTTAGCTTAATTAAGGGTGAAGATCTATTATGGTTGATTTTCAAACTGATTTAATTTCAAAGAATTCGTTTAATTAGAATATATATATTGGTTCAACAATCTTAATCCTTATTCTTTCAAAGTTAAAGTTTTAAGTTAAATAAAACATCACATGTATTTTCTTAATTGCTTAAAGAATTAAATCGAGACCTAATAAAATTTGGATATTATTTTATAAACAAATGATTAAGAGTATATTTTTTACCTTATAATGATGAATTGAGCCATAATTTATGTCGAAGTTAGTATTCAACACTAAAAGGCATCATTAATGGATATTTAATGTTGAATGTTGGTTACTTTAATGAAAATTTGTCTATTTATCCTTACTATTTAACTACATAATACCAATATAAATAGGGGGACTTGTCAATAGCCCCTTGATTATTCATTTATCTAATCTAAGGAGGCGTGCGAATAATTTGTGTATCTTAAGGTTACCATATTATTTTTTCAATTAATGTTCAACCCATCTACTATGGAGTTACACTTTATACAGGTACATTTAAAGTAAATCTATAACATTAAAACATAAATAATATTTTATTATTCGGGTCTAGTAGTTTTCACTATTTAAAGTTTGGATTCATTTATTTCGTATGAATTGGGTCCAAAACTGGTGAAATCGTTAGTTAACCTATTTGACCGTTAGTTAACCAACTTTTCGCTAAAAAGACTCTTTTACCCCTAAATATATTAATAGGCATTAGTCTTTGTATATATTATTGTATTAAAAACAATTTGTACGTTATTTTTAACTATTTTAATAAATAAAAAATCAGCACATTTTTAAATATTTTTAATAATATATATATATATATATATATATATATATGTTACTTAAAATTTGCAATTTTATTATATATTTAACTAAATTTTTATTAAAAAAATTGTATATTATATATTTAACTATTTTTTAATTAAAAACTTGTATGTTACTTAAACATTATATTTTTATTAAATGCTTTTTCAATATAAAGAAACTATATAATAGTTAATTTAAAAAATAACTTTACAGTTTTTAATGGTTTAATTTTTTTTAAATAACTTTACTTTCATTAACTTTTTTAAAAAATTATAATTTTTATTTAAAAATGTTAAAAAGTTTTTTTAATAAACTACATTTGTTATTTATTAAAAATCATTAAAAAAAGAACCTACATTTTTTAATAAAAAATATATTGTTTTTAAGTAACATACTAATTTCCCATTTTTTTTAATAAGAAAGTTTTAAGTTATTTTAAAAAATAGTTGTTTTTCACAAAAGAAAATTTTTGAATAGTTTTTTTAAAACTAAAAAGTTTTTTTTTCTATATAAATAAACCATTTTATTATTTTTTTTAAATGACTTTATTATCTTTAACTATTTTTATTAAAAAAAGCATTGCTCCTAGTGAGCTTTATTTAAAAAAAATAGTTTTATAAAAAAACTATAGTTTATAATATATGTTATAATTAAAAAAATATTTTATGAAAAATATAGTTTTTAAGTAACATTCTCTTTTAAAAAAACACTTAAATATATAACATACAATTATATATACAGTTTTTAGAAAGCTTGCAATTTTTTAATAACAAAGAGTTAATCAAAATAATTTGTAAAAAACTTGCATTTTTAATAAACCAATTGTATTATTTAGTTTAGACATAATGTACAGTTCATTTTCTTCATAAAAGATTTCTTAGTCAAGGATACAATATAATAATATACAGTTTGTTTTTACTACACTAATATATGCATATATTAATGTGTATTAATATATTTAGAGAGAAAATAGTTGTTTGATTGAAAAAGTGGGTGAATTTAGAGTCAAACCTGCCAACTAACGCTTTCCGTTAGTTTTAGACCCAACATAGTAATACGAATATAAATGAATCCAAACTCTAAATAGTGAAAAGTACTAGAGAGCCAAATAACAAAAGATCAAAGCATAAACAACAATAGGGATGACATTTTCCCTATGAATTTGGATCCGATCCTAACGGATAGAGTGTGGGATCTATTTTTTGGTTTAGGGTTAGGGTCGAGGTCGAGGTCGAGATCGGATACGAGGATTAAAATTAATCCCCAAAAATAATTTAAATAAAGGTGTCGTAAAAATCATATCACTAAACAAAATAAAATAAAGGGTTTATTACCACACCACAATCATAAACGCCAACATCCACTTTGACTGCTACACTCCCGACGGCTACACCAGGATCCCATTGACTGGTACCTTCTCTCTCTCACACATTCAATCAATCCGGCTTTGGTTTCTTATCTTAGATTCTCATCTCATCTGCATACATACATTTATATGTTTTCCATATAAATATTTACTAAATAAATTAATAATAATGATAAAATTATGCGAATAATTTCATATCTACCTTTTTAAAGACAAATTACAACATACATCCAACGACTTAGATGAAGATTACATTTAAATAGTCTATTTTGTACGTATAAAATCCCATTTTCTAACATGAATTTGACAAGTAATTCCATATAAAACAATAAAATTGTTTGAAGAATTTTAACTTAATCCTTCCATCAAAATTTAAGATAAAGAATTTTGACCTTGTACTTCCTCCCCTACCTTATCCTTCCACTCTCTGTATAAAAGATCATTTATTTTTTTAACATGAGGTTGCCACCTCATTCTATATGAAACTGTAAAAATTGTTTGAAACATTTTGGTGAAGATATATAATTTTGAAAAAATGAAGAAAATTTATGAGAGAGACATTTTGGTAGAAGGACAAGACAAAATTATCTCTTAAATTTTGATGGAAGAATAAAGTTAAAAATTTTCTATGTTCATAATTTAAAGGCTTTATATAGAATGATGTGTCAACCTTATTTAATTAAATTATTTTTTAGTAGATGTACCTATAAGAATCACTCATATTTTAGTGGATTGACTTGTTTATTAATTATTTTTTATTGGAAGCCATTTTAACTACAATACGTCTATCCACACCCTTTGTGTTCTCAATTTCCCATTGTCCTCTCCTTATCCCCTCGTCACCACCAACTCCTAGCCTCTCTCTCTCTCTCTCTCTCTCTCTCTATATATATATATATATATATATATATATATATATATCCTACATGCGGGGTCGAAGGTATGTGGGACTGAGTGGGAGCTATAGCCACCATAACTTTAAAAAAAGTACATATATATGCATATACAAAAAGTTAGGTAATCATATTTGGGGAATATGTTGAAATAAGGAAAACTCCTTTATCACTTAACCTACCTAAACCAAAAAGAAACTCCCCTCTCCTCTCCTCTGCCCAATAGTTGCCTTTCTTCTCTGCTCTTCGTCCATTCGCGTCCTCCCTCTTTTAACTCCTTCCAACTGTGGTACACCCTCTCTCTCTATTATTTATTTTTTAGTTTAGTGTTAATTTGTTACATGATTATATATATATATATATATATATATATATTAATTTATTATCAAAATGTTATATTATATATCTTTTTCTTAGTTTATGTTAGGGTCAACTTGTTAATGTATTTTTTAGTTTAAGATTAAATGGTTAATATTTTTTTAGGGGTGCAAGCGGTACGGTTTGGTTAGTAATGACCACTTACCAATACCAAAACCATAATTTAAATGGTAAAACTGTTTGTACCAAATTTATGACCGATACATCAAAATGAAAAACAAAACTAAACCAACCGATTTTTCAGTTTTTCGATAATTTTGGGTTTTTTTTGTTTTGGTAATTTCGATTTCATTTCTTTTTCCCCGATAAATACCATAATCATAAGTCGGTTTATGCATTCGGTAAATCTGGCACAAATTTCGATATTATGATGCTGGTAAAATTTTATAGAAGTTTCGGTACCAAATTTTAAACTCATTTAATCGATCAATCTTTGCATAATGCTCAAAATATTCATTGATGATGCGAGAAATCACCCATAATTAACACAAGAATGTGTTTTAAAGGGTTTTCAAGGACGAAATAAGTATTTTCTAACATGGTGTTCACGTGTATTGAAAGGATGATTTTTAATGAAAATACTAATATGGATTGGTTAATTGAAAAGGGTAATTTCAGTAAAGGAATGAATTTCAGTCAAACTAAGTGTAGTTGTTTTAAGTATTTAACTGCATGTTTGCTAGATTAAGGTGAATTAATCTAATATATAAGGTTCTTTGAAAGTAAAACAATTTCATGCATAGTATGCGTATGTGTATGTATGTATATATATATATATATACAAGGTAGTTGCATGTGCAAGTAGATATAACATGTCGATTTTTCTTTCTGTCATTCGTTTTTATACTGTATTTTGTGTTTACTCACTGGGTTTTGGATCACACCCTCATCTTTGTTATGGTAGGTTGGGTGTGGGTTCGTATTTTGAGAGCGTTATGCAGGTAAGTAATCTATTTAATTTTACGTTAGTAGCTCTGTATACTTTAACTCCGAGGATGTTTCTCATGGATCCCCTTCGTAGTTTGAATTTGAAAAATAAATCGCATGCTAAACAAGTTAAATGTTAATTAACATAAAACTGGACTAGCTAGAAACATTATATAGGTTGTTTCATTACACTTTAGACCTAACACTCGGGTCCAACCGATTGACTATGAGTAGCCCATAAATTTGGTTCGGGGTGTTAGAGCGGTTGTGTTCCATGCCCACTGTCGAGGTGTCATTACTTGTGACTGTTCCTCTGCCCAGGACGCAGAGGATGGCTGCAGCTAATGGAATATGGCGTTTCACCTTGGAGCGCCCTTTTATATAAATAAGGTTTGGTTGTGGCCTCGTTTCTTTTACCAACACACTTGAGAGGATATCGAAACGGAAATTTTCGGCAACTTTGTTCGAGCTTTTTTTGGGGGTTATGTGGTGATCTGAGGTGGTTTAGCGGCGGTGGTTCTTCTTTTCAATCGGCCTTCCCATTTTCAGGTTGGATTTTTTAATTTTACTTCCCCTGTTTTGATTTCATAAACCCGTATGTCTTGCAAGAACCATATGGTCAATTTCTGAATCCTTCTATTTACCAAGAAAAAACCATGTTTTGATAAAACCAATTTGTAATTGACATTGAATAATGTGTTGGATAGATATTCGATTTGGATAATTGCTAGGGTTCTCAATTTTTCTTAGTTTTTGGGTATTTTCTATTTTTTTATGAAATTGGGTCAATTAATGTGGGTGGCACACAATTTTATGTTGTTGGATATTAAAAATGGGTAGATTTGGCATGTAGGGAGTTTTATGGGTTGGATTTCTTCCTTAACACCCATTTTGGATTTAATTTTTGGCTAAGAACACCAATATGTTGTTCTTGGTGTTCCTGGCCAAAACCCTAAGGAGCATCAATTTGAACTTTAAGAAATAAGAAACCAAACTATTACCTATTTATCCTCCTGGACGCAGCTGGTTGGTGATTTTGAACTAACTATCTGTGGACCATACTTTAACTTTGTATCTGGGTCTTAGTCCCCAAGGCTATAGCTTTTTTTAGTGACTTTGAACTAATCGGCTGCGTCCCCTGATTCAAGGCCTTCCTGTGTCAGAATCCTTTATTCTCATGGTTGTGGCCTGTATGAGATTTTTAATTGATCTGATTGCAATCTTTACCTTGGATTGAACTTGTAGTGTTTACTTTTGCTTTCTAATTTCTCACAAGCTGTCATGGCCTTAATAAAGGCATTTACCTTATTTTTAGATCATAATGCTGCGGCACTTAACTGCTGAGCTCTTCTGCTTTTATAGGTCCCTTGTCATATCCTTATGCATTGGAACACTTGGTAATATTTATAGGACTTTTAGAAGTGACACTTTGGTTTTCCTCCTCCTGCGGTGCTTCATATAAAACAACTGGAGTTTGGTGGGCCCTGTAGGCTTATGGATTGCCCAAATTGTGTCACTTTAGACTCTGATTCCACAAATTCTTCCAAGTATAGGGATCTCATAGAGGCTACGGATAGGATGGAGGAAGATACTTTCTCCAGCAACCAAGTCCAAATAAATAAAGATGTTATCGCCCTTAGGGTTGTGGCTGCGGAGGCTAGGAACACTGAAGCTCGCACTTCTAACTTCATCTAAGAGACATCAAGAGTGACTGTGTCCCTTCGCTATCATTGTATTATGGACGACGAATGGTTGGCTGCCTTAGCTAAGGCATGTGAGTTCCTTAAAGGAAAAATTTGTACACTTCCTTCCATATAGCAAAGGTTATGCTCGACGGTTCTAAACAATGGGGTATGCTTTCCCCTTCACACATTTCTATTAAGGTTGTGGCTACCTATCCCAATGTGTGTTAGAAAAATTCTTCATTCCATGAACATGGCCCCAGTCTAGGTGGATCCTAATGTCTGTAGGGACATCCTTGATTCCTTAGTTATTTTTGAAAAAACAATTCAGGAGAGATATAACGGTCATGGAGTTCTTTGATTTTACGGACCAAAGGATAACTCCGTGGAGAAACCATGGTATTTTTACATGATTATGCGGCGTGGGGATAAGTACTTGATGAAGGGGAGGCCTTTCAGTATTAAAAATTGGAGGGGAAAATTCTTTTTTATCTCTGGGGACATCTGGGAGATCCACACAGAAGAAAGTAAGAGAGAGAGAGAGAGAGAAAGAGTTTAGAGTGTTGCGGACATGGGGTCATCCATCCAAGGAAGGTATAACATTAGTCGCATCCCTTTTTTCTTTCTTTAATTATTTTACCTGCTGCAGCCTTTACTTCCTTAGTTGATAATATCTATGGGATATGCTAATACCTTAGGATACTGTTTGTGTAGGCCTGATACCCTCTAATAGATAGAGGGAATGTATTGAGGTTGTGGTCTCAATTAATGATGACCAAAAAAGTTTCCTGACATATTGACTCTGTGGTCACTGCATAAATATGGATACTACCCATCACACATAATTCTGATGAAGTCTATGAAGGGTAGTTTTCTTGCTTCTATTACTTTTTGTGGCATTTGATTTATAACTTGAATGCTGACAGAATACTGACCGTTCTTTTTTGGTGGTGCCGCGGAGGAGATACATAGGGAAATCCTTGCTTTCCAACTTGAAGAGTTAGAGGGGGCCATCCAAGGCCTAAATCAAGCTCCACAAAGGAGCAGAAAGAGGAAGAGGGCAGCTAAGGAGACTTCACCTCAGATTAAGAAGGATGTTGCCCCTCCAATTGAGAAGGAGGCAGCTCCTATTGGTCATGTTGCGGCTATTGAGAAAGTGGTAGTTCCAAAAACTGAGGGTGTTGCCACAGACCCTCATAATACTGATGACGATATTGAGGATGAGCTTATCGCGACTGGCCTGACCTCCTTTTTTGGTGGGGTTCCATGGATATTTCAGCCCCATCCATGCCTCCAACACAAGGTACCCTCTGCGGACTGTGATTGTTGTCAATGCCAGTCTGCCTACTCCACAAAGTAGAGCAGAAGGAGATGCTAGTGGACATTTACGGCCAACTCTAGGGAGGTCAAATCCCAAATTTTCTTAGGATATAACTTCCATTGTAGTTTAAAAAAGAGAAAGGTCGTGAAAAAATCTGACATCCATTGTCTGGTGAATGAGGAGGCAAAGGATTTGGAGGAGTACTCTATGCATAGTCTACTGAGGGTAAGTTGTTCTTTCAAGTTTTTTTCTTTATGCGTCACCTTATATATGTTTTAAAATTATGAATTTTATTTCTTTTGGCTGCGGAGTCTGCCATGGACCAGAGGGCTAAGTATCAAGGGCTCTCTAAGTTATATAAGGCCAGGGAGGATGACCACAAGTCTAGTTATAGGGCGTCAGGTCATCGTCCTTTGAGGTCGGCAAGAAGTTTGTTAGATCTACCCTCCAAGCCTATAAAATGGAGGCAGACTCTAAGGTGGAGGTCGCGGCCAAAGCGGAAAATGATGGTGAGCAGAAGTTTAACCAAATCGTGAAAGCTTTAAAGCTTGCTGAGGCTAAGGCACTAGAGGCCGCCAGAAAGGCTGCAGTATTTGAAGAAAATTTTAACCAAGTTCAGAAAAAAAAAAATAAGACCTCGTTTAGAGCCATGCCATGGACCTGAAGAAGCTAAACGATGATCATGCTGCACCGTTCCCCCAAAAGGACAATGATCATACCGCAACCTTAGAAAAGGCGGCTGGAGATGTTGTAGCCAAGTTCAAGAGCTCTAAAGACTTCTTCCTCATCAATAACAAATCCTATTTTTGCAGCTATAAAGAGCTAAGGCATGAGGTAACGAAGAACTTCCCAGAGGCCAATGATAAAGTTCATGCCTAGAGGCTCAATTACCCTGAGCATATGGACTGTGTGCCTGAACTGAGGGTTACGGACGAATTATCAATGAAGTAGAAGGAAGAGGCTAAGGCAGCAGAGGAAGAAGAAACAAAGACTGCAATTGAGGACATTGAAGGTGATGAAGATGAGGATGCGGCATCTTGAACTGTACCTTTTATTTTTTAAACTTTTTCTTTCCTTTTACAGCCATGTACTCTTGAACTTTGTATTTTTACTTACCATAACCATGGCATGTAATTTTTGTTGAACTACTTGGGGCCTTTGCAGCCTTTAATATTGTAATTGTTTATATTTCAAATGCAAGGAATTTTACTGGATTCATATTTGAATATGTATTGCTTTATCTTATACGCCCTTTATATTCCTTGCCTTGGCTACCTTATAGTAGTTTTAGACATAAGATATAGAACACAAGCTGCAGTAGGTTGTCCTTAGGAACAGGTTTCCTTTAGTAGTTTAGAGTTAGAAGCAAAAATTGTTTATGGCCTTAAAGCTGCAGTCACCTGTATCAAACTTTGATTCTAGGTATTCTTCATCTTAGACTTTCTTGAGAAGCCTGTCGCATTAGTTACTAAAACTGAATTGGGTATCAAACTATCCTTTTGAGAACTTTATAATAGGCTTGGGAATTTGTAAAATTCTTGTTGTAGTGATGTTGGATTGTTGTGGTTCTTTAGGAACTGCTTCCCTTTATATGGACATTATGTCTATGGCCCACCCTCCTTATATAGTTGCCTTATTTTATTATTTTAGGGCATTTTTAAGCCTCCCTAAACTGGGTTTGTTATAAATCCACACATAGCTATATATGGGTATTATCAAGCCATCCCTAGATGGGTATTATGAGCCCCAATGGGTAATAATGAGTATTCACTACACCAAATACCAGAAATGATCACGGAGAAGGGGTCATGGCTAGAAGTCGTGACCAGCTGGTCATGGCCCAAAATCGTGACCACAGTCAGAATGGGCATGACCAAATCCATAAATCTGTGTGGTCATGGGTCATCTTGTGTGTGGTCACGGATCTAGACCCTGACTCCTTTAGGTCACGACTTTATACCCTGACACAGCCGTGACCAATATGGTGCCAAGTTTCCCTCTAATTTTGCCCAGGGAAGGAGTCACGACCCTTAGCCATGACCACAAACCTCATTACACAAAGATATGATCACGGCTTCAGTTCGTGACCAGTAAGTTATCTGAGTCACGACTTTGGGCCGTGACCATGGACTTATTTCCACGCTGACAATTAAAAAATAAAGGGGTCACGGGACCCTCGATTTAAGATCATGACCCATCTTTCAAAATCCTTATACTTAGGCTTTAAAACATGCCATTAGAGGGTGAAACCCCACAACACCCCCCAAACGGCCCCGTGAGCGGTGCCAACACCTCGCTCATGACTAACATTGCCCATACGAACCGCATGGTCAGGAGACCCCTAGTTTGAGAGCACGACCCAGATTTTAGAATGCCAATATGGGTCCCGTGATCGTGTGGTCACGGGACCCATGATTTGAGAACACTGGACCCCGACGAGGTCACCCAAGGAGCACTTGCAACAACTGACCTATTAGCCTCCCGCTTTGAGGATTTTTTTTAAAATTATTAAAGTTGGTCACAGCCCAAATCCATGACTATGTTATGTATACAACTAGTTTGGTCATGGACTAAAGTCGTGACTAAGTTGATTTCTATAGAAAACTAAGTCACGACCCACAGCCATGATGAATATTAATGATAATAATTATTGATACCAAATTAAGTCCGCTGACGTGGACCGATCACTTGAAGAAACATTATGGACGAGCAACTCAGGTGCCCCGAGCAACTTAAGCTTACCGTTTAACTTAAGCGGTCCGAGCAACTTAGCGTGCAGAGCACCCAATTCAAGAGAATTAAAAAGACGACTGCGCATTAAATGCTCATTATTATCGTACAGATGTATATGTATACTAGATAATAGCGCATTGTCCTTTTACATGTACAGCCTCAAGGCTATAAATACATTGTAACCTCCTCATTAGAATGGGACTCTAGATTTTCCTGGTAAACCTATTAACGAGAATTCCAGATAAACAGTCAGCAATACAAAAACAGTGGACATAGGCTATTTCCCGAAGGCTGAACCACTTTAAAAATCTATTGTCTTATATTTATTTATTCATATTTATCTGTGATTAAAATAATTAGATCAAATCTAGTTTTTTACATCAACAGATTGGCGCCGTCGGTGGGAAACGATTGTACTTGGCATTTTTTATCAAAACAATTCACCATCAATGGCTGATAATATGGAATCCAGTAACCGAAATGCTGGGAATACTCCAAACCCTTATATTCCCCCAAATGTTCAAGATTTGGTTGGCATAATGGCTAATCTAGCCCAAGGGCAAATGGCCATGCAGAAAACTATGCATCAACTTATACAAACTGTTCAGGGTGGAGTGCCGGCCCAATCAGGACAACGAAGTGTTCAGAGAAATACCCGTTTACCCTCTTCACGAACTAAGCGAACACTATTCCCGAAGGAATATCAATCTAGACGCACCGTATCACATCGTACTGAGAGATCTAATGATTCTTCTTATCAACCTGGTCGGACTTCATCAGTACGAGCTACAGATTCTCAACGAAACGTCACTCTATCTCCAAAAAATACGAGTGCTCTAGAAAGGTTAAGTATAGTCTCTCATTTCGATCGTTTGGTCCCTAGGAGGAATAGAAGTCCTCCTAGGATTACATCGAGGAACTCCCCACGACCATCTAATATAAGGGAAGGCTCTTCCCAATCACGACCAGTAGCTCGATCCCAAGAGGCAAATTCAACGCGATCAGTTGCTTGAACCAATAGGCCTGAGGAGGGAAATGACGCATGGAAGGGCTCTATTCAAAGATTGGAAAACAGATTAGGGGAAATTGCTAAAGCCAAGAATCCTCTACAAAGAACTTTTGTCCAAGGGACACCATTTGTGCAGGCAATTGTGGATTTTCCCACACCATCGAAATTCAAAGCTCCTATGGTGATGCCTAAATATGATGAAAAAACTGACCCTGTCCTTCATATATAACAATACTAAGCAGCTGTCGATATCTATGCAGTTCCAGATGAGATGAGATGAGATGCAGGGCATTTTCAGAAACTCTTATAGGATCAGCTCAGATATGGTACAATAACCTTCCTCGGGGGAAAATTGAGACTTTCTTTCAACTGGCAGAGCTCTTTATCGGGAAGTTCTATTTTGGAGCGAAGCAAGTCAAATGAGTATCACACTTGCTAAGTGTTAGACAGAAGTCAGGTGAAAGCACCAGGGACTATATTACTCATTTCAATAATGAGAAACTTAAGGTAATTGATTACGAGGAGAAAACAACAATTACTGCTCTGATAAATGGACTGTTGCCAAATAGGTTGTACTACACTTTAGCCAAAAATCCACCTAGAACCATGGTAGAACTGATGGAAAAAGCCACCAAAATCATGAATACCGAGGAATCTATGGCTGCAAAGAAGAATGTAGACACTAAGGAGACCAAGGTGGAAGATAGTAAACCCGAAAAGAAGGATCAGAAGAACAATAGTGGCAACAGGCAATCAAAAGGAAAGCAAGCACTGGAGCAGATGAAGAAATTTGGAAATTACACTCCTTTAAAGGTAGATATAAATCACATTCTGGAGGAGATCAAGAATAGTGAGGAGCTAGCCTGGCCAGCAAAAATGAAGGCAGATCCTGACAGAAGAGATAAGACTAAATATTGCGAATTACACAAAGATCATGACCATACGACTAAAAGTTGCATAGCTCTCCAGAATGAAATTGAAGCACTCATCAGACGAGGAAAATTAACTAAGCATGTTGATCGCCAAGGTGGTGTAAAGGCCAATGACAGAAGAAGGCAAATGTCTAAGTCTCCTCGTCAAGCAAGAGAAGTCACGAAGAAGATCCAGAAGATGATCAAAATGACCCCAATCTCCCCAAAAAACCAAGACAGCCAGAACGTGAGGTATTTTCAATCCGTTTTGGATCATTTGAATGTAATGTTATTATAGGTGTAGATGAAGGAGGTGGAGATCTGACTGCGGAGAGAAAAGCTTACCTCAATGAGGTTCAAGCCTGCTCGTACATTCAGCGAATAAATCTAACTGAAGATGATTGCCCGAGGAAGGTGAATAAAGACAAATTGGTCATTGGTTTCTCTAAGAACGACCTGACAGGTGTACTATATCCTCATGATGACCCATTGGTGATCAAGATGAGAATGAAGGAGGTGGTGATTTCAGGGGTACTGGTGGATAATGGTATCTCGGCAGACATCATGTTCTACCCATGTTTTGATAGTTTGAATTTGAAATTAGACAAATTGGAGCCCTATCATAGACCTCTCCTCGGCTTTACTAGAGAGAAAGTTTTTCCACTTGGGACGATCAAGTTGGATATGCTTATCGGTACATGGTCTGCTTGCCGAACAGAAAAAATACGCTTTTTCGTAATGGATAAAAATGTCCAATCAGCTTACAATATCATCATGGGAAGGGTAGGCCTGAAGAAGTTCGAAGCAGTGCCATCTACTGTACATCAATGTTTAAAATTCCCAACCAACTTTGGAGTAGGAGTGGTGAAAGGCGACCAGAAAGTAGCTCGGGAATGCTATTATTCATCTGTCGAATAAGAGGAACACGAAGAATCCAGAAAGAAGCCTACTACTTATCAAGTGGATGAAATAAAAGACGCAGAGATTAAAACTTGAGACCCTAGAGACGAGTCTCAGCTCGTGAAGAGACAGGTCATGGAAACTACCGAAAATATCATTCTGGACGACGAGCATCCAGAACGAACAACTCAAATTGATGCATCACTAGATGCATTAATAAAATAGGAATTGATAGCATTTTTAAGACGTAAAAAGCATACTTTTGCATGGAGTCATGAAGATATGCCGGGGATAGACCCAAATTTCCTGTGTCACGAGCTCAACGTGAATAAGGAAATCAAGCCAGTAAAGCAACGAAGAAGGGTATTCAGTCCTGAAAAGAACTAAGCCATACGGGAAGAAGTAGAGAAATTATAAAAAGCCTCTTTTATTGAGGGTGTCAAATATCCTGATTGGCTACCAAATGTGGTGATGGTAGAGAAGAAAAATAACAAGTGGAGGATGTGTGTGGATTTCACTGATCTTAATAAAGCCTGCCCAAAAGATCATTTTCCCTTGCCCTGAATCGATCAACTAGTGGATGCTACCTCGGGGCATGAATTGTTGAGTTTCATGGATGCTTATTCTGGTTACAACCAGATTAAAATGAAGCCTGAGGACAGGGAGAGTACCTCTTTTATCACCCCAAGGGGAACTTATTGCTATAATGTTATGCCTTTTGGACTTAAAAATGCATGTGCAATATATCAATGGCTGATGAACAAGGTCTTTGCAGAGAAAATCAATAATAACATGGAGGTTTATGTTGATGATATGCTGACGAAGAGCAAGAAAGTTATTGATCATCTAGTTGACCTAGGTGAGAACTTTGATCAGCTTGAGAAATATCAAATGAAATTGAATCCCACCAAATGCATATTAGGAGTAAGAGAAGGTATGTTTCTCGAATATATTGTTAACCAACGAGGGATTGAGGTGAACCCTGAAAAGATCAAGGCTCTATTGGAACTGCGATCTCCAACCACCAAGAAGGAAATGCAAAGCCTCACAGGGCGAGTTGCAGCACTTAATAGATTTGTGTCACGAGCAACAGACAGATGTCTCCCATTCTTTAAAACACTCAGAAAAACTTTTGAGTGGTATGATGAATGCGAGGAATCTTTTCAAGAGTTGAAGAAGTATCTGGGGACACCTCCATTATTATCTAAACCAGTGATGGGAAAAAGACTATACTTGTACCTAGTTGTTTCAGAAAATGCAGTGAGCTCGGCATTAATAAGAGTAGAGGATGGAGTACAAAAACCAGTCTATTACACCAGCAAAGCTTTTCGAGGAGAAGAAATTACATATCCAAGGCTGGATAAATTGGTGCTAGCACTGATTGAAGCAAGCAGAAGGATGAGGCCATACTTCCAAGCCCATACTATAGTGGTGTACACTGATATGCCATTAAGACAAGCTCTGCATAAACCGAAGAAATCAGGAAGATTGTTGTACTGGGCAGTAGAACTTGGTGAATATGATATAATTTATGAACCTAGATCATCGCTCAAAGGGCAGGCAGTAGCAGATTTTATCGCAGAATTTACTCAGGAGTATTCCTCTAACGAGTAGGAGTTGAATACAGACCAACCTATGGATGTTACAAGATTATCAAATTTAAACCCCGTCCAATTTACATCGATGGACGAGCAGCGAGAAGTGCTGGAGGAGGACAAAAGGAAGAACCAAATATTCCATCGAGGAACTCTATCTGATCAAAAATTTGATGATGAAGTACCTGTATGGAATTTGTATGTAGATAGCTCTTCATGCACTACAGGCAGTGGAGCATGAATTATTTTAAACAGTCCAGATGAGATTGATGTGGAGTATGCTCTGCGCTTTCAATTTAAGGCTTCTAATAATGAGGCCGAATATGAAGCAATAATTGAGGGTCTAAGTCTGGCCAAAATAATGAAGGCAGAGCAGGTCGTTGTGTTCAGTGATTCCCATTTAATCGTAAATCAAATTCTAGGGGTGTATGCAGCAAAAGGAGAATTAATGGTCAAGTATCATGCCAAAGCGATGGAGGTTGTATCAAGTTTTACTGCAGTTCAGTAAATTAAAATACCGAGATTGGAGAATGAAAGAGCAGACGCTCTAGCTCGTTTAGCATCAACCACACGCACCGAGCTACGAAGAAAAATCCCAATAGAGATCCTGACTGGTCGGAGCATAGACGAAGATCTGGTGATAAATTATAATGCCCTAGACTTGGGACCATTTTGGATGGACCCCATCAAGGCCTATATTGAAGAGGGGGCTTTGCCAAACGATAAACTAGCAGCCAAAAAACTGAAGTTTAAAGGTGCTCGTTATGTATTAAACAGTGGCATTTTGTATAGACGAGGAGTTATAGCAGGGCTACAAAGATGTATCCATCCCTCCGAAGTAAAAGATTTGATCGAAGAGGTTCACAAAAGGTCTTGTGGAGCCCATATAGCAGGTCGGATGCTTTTACAAAGAATAATAATGCAAGGGTATTATTGGCCAACGATGAGAGATGATTATGTAGCCTATGCTAAAAAGTGCGATACATGTCAACGTTTCTCTTCCATCCGAAGAAATCCTCAAGTATTGTTAACACTCATAACATCCCCTTGACCATTCGCTATGTGGGGGATATACTTGGTAGGACCACTTCTAACGACCAAGGGAAGATTCAAATACCTCGTGGTTGCTGTGGATTACTTTACCAAATGGGTGGAAGCTGAGCCTCTCATTGATATGACATACGAAAAAGTCTATCAATTTATTTGGAAAAATATTATCTGCAGATATGGTCTCCCACATGCATTAATTACTGACCATAGAACCCAGTTTGATAACGAAGAGTTTGCTGCGTATTATCATCAATCTAATGTACTAAAGACCCACTCTGCACCAGGACATCCCCAATGCAATGGGCAAACTGAGGTGACAAAGAGAACGCTACTGAATGGTTTGAAAAAATAACTGGATGATGCAAAGGAAAATTGGATTAACGAGCTATATTCTGTGTTATGGGCTTATCGTACCACACCACGAACAGCAACAGGAGAATATCCATACATGCTCGCATTTGGGAGTGAGGATGTAATACCTACTGAATTAGGTCTACCAATGCATAGGGTGCTTAATTTCAATTCTCCTGTCAGTGATTTGATGAGAAGATTAGACCTGGGTATGCTCGAAGAAGTTAGGGAAGAATCAGCAATCAGGAATGCAGCATATCAACAACAAACAACTTTGCTCTATAACAAAAGAGTGAAGAAGTGTGATTTGAAGGAAGGGGATTATGTTCTGAAGAAAGTGATCCAAAAGCATAACAAACTGGAAGCCAACTAGCATGGACCCTACAGAGTAACAAAAGTTGTTCGTCCAAGGACATACAGGATTGAAACCTTGGAAGGAGAAGAATTTAAGAATGCATGGAATGCAGAGCATCTGCGCAAGTATTATCAATAATTGAAATTCTTATGTAATGCAGTTTCTTCAATATGAATAAAGTGATGTTTCATCCTACTTCTTTCTTTGTTGAAATTTTTTCGGAGTATTAGTGCTACACACTACACACCAAATTCAGAACAATTACCACCACCAACTCCAGTTGATCGAGAAGCAATTACCACCAACTTCGGTTGGTCGGGAAATCAATTACCACCAACTCCGGTTGGTCGGGAAGCAATTACCACCAACTCCGGTTGGTTGGGAAATTAATTACCACCAACTCCGATTGGTCGGGAAGCAATTACCACCAACTCCGATTGGTCGGGAAATCAATTACCACCAACTCCGATTGGTCGGAAGCAATTACCACCAACTTCGGTTGGTCGGGAAATCAATTACAACCAACTTCGGTTGGTCGGGAAGCAATTACCACCAACTCCGATTGGTCGGAAATCAATTACCACCAACTCCAGTTGGTCGGGAGGTCGGGAAGCAATTACCACCAACTCCGATTAGTCGGAAATCAATTACCACCAACTCCAGTTGGTCGGGAATCAATTACCACCAACTCCGATTGGTCGAGAATCAGTTACCACCAACTCCGGTTGGTCAGGAATCAATTACCACCAACTCCGGTTGGTCGGCAATTCAATTACCACCAACTCTGATTGGTCGGGAACTCTATACCACCAACTCCGGTTGGTCGACAAACTAGACAAGAAGCTGGACGACCTCCCGGGGCATCCACTGTCTAGGAAACAAGGTAATCCATACAAGATTACTACAACATAGTAGGAACATGGGGTGCAAATCATTACATTGCTTAGGCTCAAAGAGTGACAAGTCACTATAATAAAACAACAAATGGGATAAGTATAGTATATACATACATATATTTACTAACTAACAGATAAAGACATTCTACAAATTATTTAGAAGACAATGAAATGGCAAAAGAATAAAAATTTCTTCATTCAAATCAAGTATAATTACATATGATGTGAAAAATATATTTCATTACATAAAAAACCCCATTCTATTGGTTTTTTCCCTTCTGCCTTTGAAACAGGTTCTACCCCAGCAGGAGGATCATCCAATGCATAAGGGGAATTTATAAAATTTATATCTCGCAGCATTCTAACATATATTACAGATGGCCGATCAAGCAAATGTTCTGGGTGAGATATCTCAAAGTTGGCATGAAGACTGTAATCGCCGAGATACTTGGAGATCAAGCATTAAGGAATTGCCCGAGCAAGAATCCAATTAATGTCAAGATTAAAAGGAGGCACAGGAAAATCGATCACTCCAGGGTCATAATAATCCCATAAGTAATGGCCCTACTCCAATTTTAGCACACACAGTGCATTCAACCACCCTTGCTTGTACCCCTCGTTATTTGACTGCTGGATCCGAGCATCAAGATGGTAAAGGGCTTCATTATACCCAGCCATCCAAAACTCTCTCGGTTGTTTATGGAACTGATAGGTTAACCTCTCCAGTTGCTCGTAGAGACTCTTCGCCGGAATTTTCTTATTTTCCAAAGCAGAACTCTGGGAAGAGAGTTGGTCGGTAAAATTCAGAATCTTCTTGGACATCTCTGCCAAATCTTGATTCTTTGCCATCAGCTGAACTGCCTGATTCTCCAAAGCCGATTGAGTTCTTACTTCTTCAATAGACATTTGACTAGCCCTTGCTCGTCCACGAGAAGAAGATCTTGCTCGTCCACGAGTAGATGTAGAGGGTCCAACTCTTTTTAAAGTTTCCAACTCATCTCGTAAGTTGTCATTTTCTACCTCTAAGAAAGAAAAGCCTTCATCATTAACAGGGACCAAGGCTCTCGAGGAAGATGCAGTAGATTTAAGTTGTTTTATCTCTTCTTGCAAAGAAATGTTTTCCTGCTCCAACAACTTAGCGATGTGCCTGTGCTCTTCAACTTCAAGCTTCAGAACATTCTCTTTCTTCTCATAAGAAGATATGAATTTATCATACCCTTTATCAAAACTTAATTGTTGATATTTCTTCTCATATCCTTGATGCAAAAGTGTGGAAGACTCTTTGTACTGCTACTGAAGTTCCTCGATCATTCCTTGGAGATCTTCAATCATCTCATAGTAGGCCATATTATTAGCAACAGCGCGATCGAGCAAGCACTTTAAGTATTGATAAGCTTCAACTACTCGTTCATAAGCATCTGAACCAAGGGTGTCAATTATCTGGGCCTCATTTAGATCAGCATGACCAGCTTTAAAATAGTCGTTGCATTTCTTCATTAATTATGTGGCATGAGCTGATAAGAGCTCCATCCTAGCCATAAACTAGCAAAGAGAAGAAATAAAAAGAATCAATAATGATGTAGACGGAGCAAGTAAAAGAAGAAATTCAAGACGAACAACCAAAGTTTGAAATTTTATTCATCATAAGAAGGTATACATAGTTCCAAGTTATATTCAAGAAAATAGAAAAATAAAAAACCCGAACAACTCTACACCTTCTCCTTATTTCTAATGATTTCCTCGAAAAGTTTGGATGAAGGAGTTATTTTCTCGAAAGGAAAGGGAAGTTGCTCGGTAGAAGTGCTGGCTGGTTGGAGTTTCTCGGATGGCTGAACAACAGGGACTTGATCTCCAGTCATCATTGAAGATTCATCTGAAGTAGCTTCATCTTCTTCTTCTCCAGGAGAGGGAGGAGGGCCATGAGTGTGTTGCTGGAATAACTCAAAATTCTCGGTAACCTTCAACTCCTTTAAGGCTGCCACCCATCCATCTCTAAAATATTTGATGCTGGCATACTCCATTTGGGAGGTCATGACAGTCAATCTCTTATTCCATCCTTTATCCCAACCAACACTGAAAGATTTTTTAATCGCATTTTTCCTTTTTTTCCTTCTCTGAGGAGGTCCTTTCCCTAAGGAGCTCCTCGGCAGCCTTCAACTTCTCTTCCACCTCCTTTTTCTGTCGCTCGACATCTTAAAGAGCAACAACTTCATTTTCAGCAGACTTGATCTTGGCCTCAAGCTCCTTGTTGCTCTGTTCAAAATCTTTATTGCTCTGCTCAAACTCCTTCAATTTTTTCTCTAATTCCTTGGAGGCATTCACAACTTGATTTCTATCTTGATTAATGGATTTAAATTGCTTCTCCTAAGCAACTTTATCTTCCTCGTACTTTTGATGAGAATCTTTCAAGGATTGGGTCAGCCCAATAAAAGCTTCCTCTACTCTACCCGAGGAGCTTTAAGCCCTAATAGCTTCATCCTTCTTCAAAATTCTGTTGAAACACATCACTAGTTGAAAAAAGAAATACTTTTAAGTCAATACATGAACATAGTATTAGAAAGTAAATGACTCAAGTCAACAATACTTACTGAGGCAATGTGTTGAGCAGCCAGAGTAGTAACTCTCTCCCGAGAAAGAGTATCTTCAATGCCTTGGACTTTTGGGATAGTCCAGGATCTTACCAAGCCCACAGCAGAGCTCGAAGGAACAAAAGTTAGAACACCACCTTCAACATTTGAAGGATGAGAGACAGGTTCAGCAGGTCTCTCAGAAGAGCTTTTCTGTAACCTCCTTGGAGGAGCTGGAACACTTTCAATTAAAGATGTTGTCTTTATCGGTGATATGGCAATAACATCACTTAAAGGAGAGACAACAACAGTCTTACTCGGAGCCATAGGGGGCTTCTTGCCAGCTTCCTGGGCAACAACAGGAAGGGGTACATCCATTTTCTCTGTCCCCTCATCTGGGACATCTTTTTTACTCTTCATTGCCTCCATAGGGGCAAAGGTAGACTTGTCAAAAATGGCATGACCTCTTCTCTTCTTCATTAGATTGCTGATGGGAATAATCGACTCAGAAGAATAACCTTCCACACTAGTCTCAGAGGCTGGTGCTGGCACTTGGTCAAGATCAACTACCACTGGACGAGGATGAGCAGTGAAAGATGAAGTGTAGCTTTTATATTGCAGCAAGTAAGAAGCACATCTAATATGCTCCTCAGTAACAGATTGGTGCAAGCTCCAAATAAGTTTTAAGTGTTTTATATTAACCTCGGTTTCCTTACCAGGTTTTCTTTTACTGTCAACTGCAATAAGCAAAAATTAAATATCAGAGATGCATTTTATCAAACACAAAGAGAACAAGATTTCAAAAATAAAAACAACCTATCCCATTGCCATAAGGTGGACATCTGGGACCTTGGTATACATCATCTCCATTTAATGGAGGGTGTTTCCAATTTTTCATCACCACCCCGTGATCAAAGTAATCCCTATTGGCATCAGGAAGATTTACAACTAACTCTCTATTCAAAAACTTAGTTTTTAAATAGAAAGTACTATCGCTGATAACCCATCTGTAGCAATACATAATCTCTGGAATCCCTAAATGGGTTCCGTGAAGTTGATTCAACCTATGTATGCCATTAACTATCCTCCATGTATTTGGAGCTATTCTTGTAGGTACAACATTAAAATATTGGAAAAACTCCAAACACAAGGGATTTGGCGGGAAAGTAAAGCCACATTCGGATACAAAAAGACTGGGGAACCAATGTCCCTCAGCTAAAGAAAAATAATCAGAAGGTTCAGAAAGTTCTTCCAAAATAACCCACGAAGGTATTGAAAATTCATATCGAAATTTATCAAGAGATTCAACAAGGTAAACCATGATGAACAAAGTAAATAAAGAAGAAGGAAGAAAATCTTACAGAAAAAGAGAGATTCAGTTGACAACGAACGATGAAAAGAATGAGGCACAAAATAGAAAGAAAATGAAGAGTTCAAAAATACAGATTTGAAAAGTGAAAGACGATAGGATTTCTGTCGCACTTAAATACTTTACCTCAGGAATAGAGAAAGGCAATGATTACAAGGGAGGATGTTTGCATCTCCGGTGGCTAAAAGAAGAAAAGGGGCACAAATATCGAAGCAGTCATAAAAATTTAAAATATTTATGAGGCCTGATACTATGCGCTCAAAAAAGGAGTTTTATACAACGAACATTCTCCTAAAACTGTAAAAAACAATAATCTGAGCAGTTTTCGAGCAGAATATTCTACACTTTTCTTCAACCTCAAATATTGGGGGCTTCTGTTGATACCAAATTTAGTCCGTTGACGTGGATCGATCACTTGAAGAAACATTATGGACGAGAAATTCAGGTGCCCCGAGCAACTTAACCGGTCCGAGCAACTTAGCGTGCAGAGCACCCAATTCAAGAGAATAAAAAAGATGACTGCGCATTAAATGCTCATTATTATCGTACAGATGTATATGTATACTAGATAATAGCGCATTGTCCTTTCAGATGTACAGCCTCAAGGCTATAAATACATTGTAACCTCCTCATTAGAAGGGGACTCTGGATTTTCTTGGTAAACCTATTATCGAGAATTCTAGATAAACAGACAGCAATTCAAAAACAGTAGACGTAGGCCATTTCCCTAAGGCTGAACCATTTTAAAAATCTATTGTCTTATATTTATTTATTCATATTTATCTGTGATTAAAATAATTAGATCAAATCTAGTTTTTTACATCAACAATAATAATAGTCACGGCTCAAAGCCATGACCAGGTTTGATTATATAGAAAACATAATCACGACTATGGCCCGTGACCAAAATGGTTTATTAATTGGGTTATGGTCACAGGCTTGGGTTGTGACCAGGCTTATAAAGAGGGAAATGGCTATGGGACATGACCACATCCGTCACTATGGGAAGTTTGTGACTAGCTAGTGGGTCAGGAAACAGACCAAATTTGTGACCCACACTGCCTGGTCAGGAATAAAGTCCGTGACCAATCGCCCAGTTTGGTGTAGTGATTAGGAGCCCTCAAAGCTAAAAGAAGCATATCGTGCCATTAAAAGCTAAGAATGGGTATTATAAACCCCCCAAGGCTTATAGAAGCATCTCGTTCCTTCGAAAGTCATCGTGAGGGGTTTTAAATGGCATTTAAGGCCATCACTCCCTTTTTTTTTATATAGACACCTTCTCATGTTTGTTTCAATCTTCGAGATAATCAATTATTAGGTTCTCTTCAAACCTCCTCAGATAAGAATCTTTTAAATACTTCAGATGTGGAGAGTAAAGACTCAAAGGTGAGGAAGTCACACATATAAAGATATTAGATTGTTATAGAAATACAAGATATATAAAGTAAAACTTAGAGTTTTCTCTATTTACAAATATTTAAAACCATAAATAACCTAAGGTGAAGATAGGCATGCAGCCATCTTAGTTTTGAGTTTCGCTCCCTATGAACTACTAGATAATCCCTTGCTGGATGAGCCTTTCAATCTCATTCTTCAAAGTGAAGCACCTATTGGTGGTGTGGCCAAGGTCCTGGTAAAAGTCACACCATTTGACCCTGTCCCTCTTGTGTGGCAGGATTTGAGCTTCTCCGACCACTTGAGTAGTTTCTCCTCCTTGATACTCTCAAGCATATCCTCTGGACTGGAATTCAACGGTGTGAATTTCTCATAGGTATTTTCTACCTCTAGCTCTTTTTGCTTCCTCTTCAATATCCTGACTGTGTCCCTGTCTTCAATGGATGTGATCTTCTGTAAGGAAGTAAAAGTTATGAACTCTAGTATCAAAATCCTCTGTACGAAGAGGTTAATCTGGCTTTGGAGCGAGGCTTGACTTTTATATAGACGGTTGATGCAGCTCCATAATTGGGCCACATCTTCATTCTACTGAGGGCTTGACCCAGGGCTTCCTTCCATAGCTTCTATTGCATTAATCTTTAGAACTATACTCTGAAATAAACTAAACCATAGTGAGAAATCTAGATTTGTAGACAAAATCAGGTATGAACATATGGATACAACCTCTTAATAACTGGTTGCAACCCTTTTATTTAAAAATAGGCAGTTGTGGACTTTAAAGGCAGAGAGTAATGAGTCTACGACTTGTGAAGCACATGAGGCTGCAGTCGTGGCCTCCACAAGGAATTATCCACCATAGTTCAATTCGATCACGCACGTGTTTCGTTGGACTGGACAATACTTATCGATCTCTTTTCTTCGAGTGGTAAAGTAACTGAAAAGTTAGTAGAAAGGGTTTCGTAAGTAGAAAGGGTTTCGTAACCTATCATGGACAATTTATCGGTCCTTAGGGCAATTGCCTAGTTGGACATTATCCATTGAATCATCGGTTTCTCAATAATTTTACCTATCCTTTTGCAGTTTATTCCCCCATATAAACCGTAAGTCCCGTGGTGACAGTTTTTCAAGCATTTCACGGAAACTTTGATCCCAAATATTTTAATTTTAACAATTGAAGACAGTAGTATACCAAAACACAAAAAAATGGTAAGGCTGTTGCATAAGGGATGCAATATGGGCAGTCAGCATGTCAGGTCGCATCCAATAAAATGCAGTAAAGGGCTTTTCCAGAAAGGGACCCAAAAATTGGGTTTCACTCATAAAAACATGACTAAAAAGATCCTCCAGGAGCCAACCAAAGACATTTTAGTAGCAAAAATTGAGGTAGATGAAGAAGGGTGCATCCCCAGTGACCCACCTTCATGAGGCCATGGCCTATTGAGATTTTAAAGACAAACTGGTAGAGTAACATCATTGGGGTGAGAAAAATAAATCTAAGGCCGTAGAAAAAAGGCCTAAAAAGAAGATCTAGAAATAAGAAATCCCCTTAAGGAGTTTATATATAATATACGAGTCTAATATTAAGAACTTACCTATGGACCAATGATCCGGGGGTCCCCATGGATGAAAAAGGGTGTTACGACCCCGATTTGAGAGGAAACTTGGTAAAAACACCTCATTTCCTACAAACGATGCCAAAAATGATGATGCAAGAAATTATACTTATGTCATTCTCAACCATCATGTCAAGTATAAAAAGCATAAATGAGTGAATAAAGAGAAATAACACAAGATATAGAGTGGTTTGGCTATGAAACGAGCCTACGTCCACAGTTGGTGCCTTACTCTCATTATATACAATTATTAATGCAAGATTAGTTTATTGTTAGAGGCGTACAAGAGAGAGAGAGAGGGGGGGGGGGGGAGAGAGAGTCGAATACATGATATATGTAGTTTTGTGCATTGCGGGATATAGCTGCAGAGCAAGTCTGTAGAGGGCATCAGCCTAAAGTAGCCCAAGAGATCTGGGAGCTTCTAGAGAAAGAGTGTGTAGAGATTTTGGCAGGGCTTCGCTTCTAAAAATTGTCCTCTATTGTGAGGTGAGAACATATATTTATAGAAGTCAAAATAAGGTGTCACATGCCTGAGGCAAGTGACATGTGGATAAGTGGTGTAAGCAAGGAATCCTTATAAAAGTAAAATAAATGGCAAGCACATGTTGTTGTGGCTAAGTCTGCAGCAGGGTATGCACTGCTAAAAGGTATGTGGTCGCAACCAGTTGAGGATGCAATCGTATCCTCATGATATGTTGATAGGAGTATGTCGTGGCCTGTCTGAGCCCCAAGCAGCAACTGTACCCTTAAGCCTTTCGCGGCCTATGTACTAGTGTTGGGCATATCATTCATTATTATCATACTCCCAATTTTTTTAGTTCATTTTCTCTTTCCCGTCACCTCAAAAGTTAATAAAGGCCCACAAATATTTCCTTTCGAAACCATTGTTGATTAAAACTTACAAAATATTTAAAAAAATGAACAACACGATATTTAAAGACTTAAAAAATATGACGCTTTTAAGTTTTAATCAAAAAATGCAAATAATAGACTATAATAGCCTCATACTTAGGATATACAAGTTGTGACTAAATCTAAAAATTATTCAGATACATAATAGGGTGAATATTATCTGATGTCCAATTCCAATTATGCTTTAAAAACATTGCAAGAATAAGTTTGTAGCTTTTTCAGCAACTTTATAACCTATCTCATATATAGAAACAAGTCTGATGCCATATTTTTTCAGTGATTTTGGTTAGGTTACATTAAAATCAAGAGACCCATCACTGCTATATGGATATATCATAAAGTTTTCTAATGGGAATGGCTAATTACATATATGAAAAAATGTGATTTTATGAGCACTTTCTACAAATTGCAGCTCAATATAGTACGGGATGCAACAAGCACCACTTTTAATAGAAAAAATCACTTTACCATAGAGTTTAATTGGGTCATATGAGTATTTTCCCAAAAGTTCGTAACTGGACACAACTAATTTTATATGAATCCTTTTTTATTTTTACTATACAAATGGTATATTTTACTCCGATAAATCGAGACCACGGGGAATATTTTCGACCAATATCCCATATAAACTTATATTACAGAGAGTATTTTCAAACGATATCCCATATAAACTTGTATTACAGTGCCATTTTTGGATCTCTAGGACTTGACTTATATTGCAATATGCGATGTGTGTGAGTGCGCATGTGTGTGTGATGTGTTCGCGTGTTGGTGAGGTGAGGTGAGGTGAGGTGAGGGGGGAGAAGACAAGAGGGGGTAGAGAGGAAGAAGAAGAATACATTTCTTTTGTTGTTGTATGCTTGTGTTGTAAGTGGTGGTTGATTTTTTTGTGCATTTTTTAGGATTTTGTCTTTCTTTTATTGGTTTTATAATGACACAAATAAATAGTAAAGATAAGTGATGAGCACCCAAAAGTGTACATTTTATACCCCGAATAGATGTATTTTAGTTGTTAATTTTCTGCAATTTGAGTCTTATTTACATAAATATTTAATGTACAGACTTGATCGCTGTTTGCAGAGTTCAAATACTTATTTCATGGCAAATATGCGATTTATGAAGATAATTCCCAAGCCCCGTACCTTACCGGACCCTAAACCAAGCCTAAACCTACCCCGAACCCCATGTGTGTTTAGTTTGTGCTTTTTAGAATTTTTTTAGATTTTTAGTTTGAGTCGTTTTTTTTATTTTTAGGATTTATTTAGAATTTTCTAGAATTTGTTTTCTATATCTTTTTATTAGTTTTTAATTTTAGTCTTTATTTTTAGTTTTGCTAGATTTTATATTTTTAGGACTTTAGGTTTTATTTTTACTTCTTTTGTAGTTTTTATTTTTATTATTTGAGTTTTATTTTTAATAGATTTTATTTATTTTTAGAGGATTTATTTTTTTGTGCATTAAGTATTTGTTCGTTTTTAGTTTTTAGTTAGTTTATTATTGTTTTTGTTTTATTTTATTAGTTTTTATTTGAGCCGTGTTTAATTTTTAGAGTTTGTATCGTGTGTCGTGTTATTTTTATTTTTTAGTTTTTTAGTTTTTTTAGTGAGTTTTATTTTTAGTTGATTTTTATTTTCAGTTTAGTATAGTATTTATTTTTATTAGTTTTTATTTTATTAGGTTTATATTTATTATTTTCTTATTTTATTTTATTTAGGGTGCAAATTAAACACACACTCACTAACTTATCCTACACACCATTTACATCAAATCATATAACTCACTCACACCCAAATACCATACACCCAAACACACACCCAAACTACTCACTCACCCACACACTATCTCCCCTACACCCTCATCACACACAATCACTCCCAACTTCCTTTTCCTCACCATCTCACTCTCTCTCTCTCTCTTCTACCACCATTAAACCCAACACTCTCTCTTCCCACCAACAAACCACACCTTCTACCACCTGACACCACCAGAGGTGGGGGCGACCTTGCCTCACCAAACCTGAAACCCAGGCACTACCCACTTCTTACAAACCATCATACCATCTCCTGCCGTTGACCCAGCCATCAACGTTCCGGTTTAAAACCGGCGACCATCACCTTCCGCGCCCATACAACTCCGGCGAGACCTTCCGATCGAACCCTATTACCTCATCTTTCAATTTCCATCAAACACGGATCCAAACTCGAGCCCCAGCAGCCCCTCTATCGACCCATCCGGATCCCCCATGCCAAACCGATCCAATCCAGAACCCACGAACCATATCACAACCCATATATCAAACTCGCGAACAAGGAACTCAACCCAACCCAGCTCTCACCCATTCTCTCTCTCCTAACCTCAATATCCACCATAACCAAGCTGCTACCCTTCACCCACTAAACAAAAATCGTTTCTATCTGCCTTAGTCGAAATTGTACATGCACACCTTCTGACACCCTTTTTGCAATGCAACTACAACAGCCACCAATCTCCTGCAAAACCCATTATGTACTGTACCCCTAGCCCCTAGCCTCATATCTCCGGGGAAAAAAAGAAGACTGATGGTCATTTAAAAAGAGAAGAGACTCTCTTTATTTAAAAAGGGGGGACACTAGGGAGAGATATAAAACAGAGCAAGTAGAGTAAGAAGACATGTATATAGTTTAGTTTAGGCGCTCCATTTTTTGGAGCTCATTTTTAGTGTAGTATTGTACAAATTTTTTTATTTCTTCTTTTATATATTTTTTTGTGAGGCGGAAAATATTGAGACACAAATTGTGAGTTGAGTAATATTTTTGTGTATTGTAAAACTCATATTTGTGGATTACAATTCATGTCAAGTTTGGGAACTTAATATCAAACTCAAGGAGACTTGGTTTATTTATTTATTCTCATTCTATCTTATTTATTATGCCTCTTACTGTGTCATTGTAAAATTTTATATGTAATAATACCAAAATGAGAGGCTAGATATCCATTCAAGGGGTGAAATGAAGCCCTTAACTTATTTATTTTTATTTTTATTTTCAGTTTGTTTATTTATTATGCCCCTTGGAATATTAATATTAAAATTTTACAATTTATATTTACGCCTTGGGAGAGGGTGAATCATTTTCGAGAGAAAATCGTAAATTCAGATTGTAATATTTATTCATTAATTAAACTATAGATAGGCAATTTTTGAATGGTATTATAGTTTGAATTTCTCTACTCTAAAAATGTAATTTTTTTATGATTTAAAATACTTTAGTGAATTTTCTCTAGCGAGTGATTTATTAAAAAATGCTTAAATCTAAGTTTTGTGAGTATGTGAAAAATTAATATTGATCTTCTTAAAAGATTAAATGTAAATTTACATTTGCAACGAGAGTTGATTTGTCATTTTATATATGTTTTGGGGTATTTCAAATAGACAAACTAATTAATGAAAATAAATAGGTTAAATGGTGAAGTTTAATCCCTTGAATTATCTCATAATTATTTTCTCCTCACATTTAGCCCACTTTATCATTTTCTTTATTTATTAGTGTAGTTTTAATTTTTAGTTCATAATTAGTAGTATAAATATCCCTTCATAATTGTTTTAAAAATCATACATTATCTTCACTTTGCTCTTGTCCACATTAAAGAGCATGGATTGACCCCTTACTTGCTAATATACAATTTTAGTGTGTTTATAGGTACCAAAATGGACTTTTGATTGATCGTCTTTACTCTACAACGACATATATGCAAAAGGCAAAATATCAATAAGACTAAAATAAAGGGTATTATTTATTTGGTAATATTTATTTTTTAGCTCATTTTCTATTTAGTATTTTTGGTTTTTTAACTCGGTAAATTGGTAAGGTAATATATGGTAATTTTGGTACGGTATTTTGGTATGGTGAATTCGGTACGATAAATCGATACAGCAAACTCGATATGTCAATTTTTATGTTTAAAACTAAAACCATCAAAAAAATTTGCGATAATTTCGGTTTTGGTACTTGTGGTTTTCAGTATTAAAAAATATGAAACCAAAATGATTTTTTTCATACCAAAATGGTATGATATGGTAAAAACCCATGTCGTTTTCACCCCTAGTTTTTCTTTTGATGTTATTGCTGTTTTAATTCTAGGCTTAATTATAGGATTAAATTATGCTTGACTTTTGGGATATTGTAGATTTAAATTTAGGCCTAAATGTTGGTTTAAATTTTACTTTGTAGGATTAAATTATAGAGAAGTATTTAAAAAGTGAAAAGGAAAATGTAAATGTGGAAAAAACATCAAAATCATAAAAATATGGAAGATACAAGGCATTACCGTTTTCCTAATTAGTTTACCTAATATATCATTAGAATGTAATGATGGTAAAGATATAGATTTCATACTATCGTGACATTTGGTTTATTTGTAAGGGTAAAAATAGTTGAATGTTCTGATACCAATGTGACAATGCGAAAATAAATGTGCTCGACAAGGATGGTCACAAAACAAAAATTCTATTTTTGTATTTTTCAATTTAAAAGTCCAAGCATACAAAACTAACTTTTTTCTTAAACAATTTTATCTTTTTATCCCAAACATACATCTATGTGATAAAACAGATAAAGCAAACCAAGCATTCAACAAAGGCAAAGTTTCAAAAAAATCCCTTTCGGGAAAAAACTTTTATTCAACACTTAAGAAATCTACAAGACTATCGACTTACAGACTACTTGATTACCGCCACAAGTATAATGTACAGTGCCTTCGTAGAATCTCCAACAAATACTACTCGGTGAGGAGCAATACACATGCATCCTTCCACGGTCAGTATCCACCGATCAACCTTTGTCTACAACAGTGAGTTCCCTCGAGAATCACAATGGTCAGCTACAGAGATGCCTTCTCCACAAAGGTGTATGCAATATACTAAAATAGTCTAGGGTTTAAATGAATCCACAAGAATAATTTTCAGTACGTATGTTGTGAATTAAAAAGTGTTTTAGAATACTAAACAAAGAAGAACTTTAGCAAAATATATGAAGAAACGCATCTGGCAAAAGTCGTAAAAATTCATAACACCAAATAGGTATTTATAAGGCGTTCATAATTTTCAAAGAGGAAAATCATTCGAATGAAATTCAAGGCTCGTTTCGAATGAGAAAAGCAACTCGTTAAAATGAAACAAAGTCTAGTTAGAATGAGAAGGGAATCTCATTTGAACAGGCTTTAAGTGACCTTCTGATGAGTCAAAACATTACGCCCTCGATCAATGCTCGTTAGATAAAAACTTCAAATGAACCTTCTAATGAAAACACATTCTCATTTGAACGAGATACAGATCTCGCTTGAACGAGGTTTAAAATAAAATATTTTTCTTTTTGAAATTTAAAAGTCTTGTTAGTTTTTACTAAAAATAAACATCCAAAAAATAAAGTGTGTGAATTAATTTAAACACTAAATTGCTTTATACCTTTATGGGATGTCAGGAATTCTCGAGTGTTGATGTCGGTTTGCCGTGACGATATGTGTTGGTTTGTAACGAGATACACTAAACTAGACTTAAATAATAAAAGGCCTATGCTATGAGCAATATCTGAAATTTTGCTCTTACAAATCTCCCCCTTTGGCTATTCCGGTACAAAAATAAACAAACCAATCCAAATTACATCAGTAAAACTCTATAAAGGACAAAAGAAAGCTAACACCCTTCATAACCCTAGAACATAATGGCATGATTCTCTTTTGTCTTCAAACTTCTTTTTCTTCTTCCCTTTCACAAAATTTGTGTTCATCCGGTGTGTCATGAATTCCTCTTTAAGTGCCTACACATATAAAACAAAAACATATACCCTTTATCTATGTTTTGTAATTATATATGTAGGTTATTGTATCTTATAATATGTATGTATATACTTAGTACAATAGTTCATTATTTATTTAACCTTTTATATAGATAATATATGTAACAACCCCCGTTTTCTTACGTAAAGGCTGGCCAGGCATGATACATTGAAGATGGGGATTGCTTATCAATTAATACCATTCTCAGCATCAACATAATATAAATCATATTTTAATAGGAAAATTTGCGTTTAAATCAACAATTTAACAATAGTAGACTCCAATCCAACACCAATCATTTAGTAAGTCTGACATAAGAATAAATATCTCTAACCAACATAAAAGAAATAAATCCAGGGCTTATGCTCATACAATAATCCCAAATAAATTAAGTAACATGAGATTAAAAGAAGCTAAGTTATAATCAACAAATCGGAAATGTCTGAGGAGCAAAATGAGAATGCAAGGCTCCCTCGTCAATAGTCCCGCTATTCCTGTTTAAGAACACCTGGGGGATATTTAAATTTGGATCAGAGCCCTAATTGTTCATGAATTAACTTATTCAATTTAAAATGCAATAAATATCGTTAATGCAAATTAAATATCCCCCATCATCACTTACATGCAATTGACATCTCACCCATCATCTAAGTTCGATATTACCCGCATCCCAATAAGTCTCGAAATAATATATGTGACAACCATGCCAATTTAATATTAAATGAAATAACTATAATCAATTGCTAAAACGAAGCCGACTATATTTAATTACCAAATCCCAAGGTGTCCTAGTCTTATATATATATATATATATATATCGTGAAAATGGCATAAAAATCCGCGCTCTATCAACAAGTCTGAAGGAATTTCTCTCCAAGTCAGACGTCATAACACACATATAAGTGGGGCGGTCCCTATACAGTCCACCAGTTGACGGTCCATACCCAACGATGATAAAGAATCCCAGTATCAACACCTAACTCTCGTAGATGGCACTACTACGTAGTACTTAAAATGATCTACACAACATCTAGTCCACCTGTGCTGACATGTGCTACGGTCCGGAACGTGCGAAACCTCAAGCCGATAGGATCTTCCACGAACATGGGCCTGTCCAAACAATCCAATTTCCAATTTTAATAAAAAAAAACATCCCAAATTAAATTTAAGGAATAAATTCAAACACTAAATTATTATACCTTCAAAGTATAGAGATGTTTGAACATTGGATATGTTGGATCTTCGGACTTCATCTCGGATCGAATCAAAAGGTAACGGAATATGCCAAAAACTTATGTAAGCCTAAGCTATTTGAGCAATGAGAGAAAATATGCTCCTACAAATCTTTCCCCTTTTAGCTATTCCGGTACAAACATAAAATTGAAATCCAAATTAAAAAATAATCCCATACAATGATTACAATATCCTAATACCCTCCCAAACCCTAAAATGGATATAAAGATAGAGTTGTATTCAAATCAAAATCTTCAAGTCTCGTTCAAATATCCACTTATTCTTTGACTTCTCTTGGTATTTTTGTTTTCATTGAGTGTAATCCAAAATGATCTTTCAAAATACCTACACACATGAAACAAAGAAAATACTTCGTGATGCCTCGAGTTTGAATATATCAAATAAATGCATAAAGATATGAAAATCTCCCCCGTAAATCAAACTCTCCCCCATAATTTATTTTTCCCCTTTAATTTTGTCTGAAATAGACAAGGAGTAAAAACCAAGCACTAAAATATAGGGAACATCACAAAACATAGAAAGATATCATCACAAAAATATATGAATGAATAATCATGCAATCATAATCTTAAAAGTCCTCACAAACTAATTTTGATTATTCAAAATTTTCAAGTGAAAATAATTTTACAAAAACAACACACCATGGAGAAACACAAAAATAACCGAATCATGAAAACGGAATGTAGGGGTGTGAACACATTCAATAGAAAAATCAACGTAGAAAAACATAACATATGTGCACCAAGGGATGAGACAACACCAATGCGAAATCTCAAACTCTACCTTAGGTGTAAATATGGTGAACTCAAGTGAAATCGACTCAACCTATTCAACTAATCAAGATTGTTAGTGATTTTCACACCCAAAACTATATAATGCTTTTACGAGAATTTTTCAGGATGTGCAAACCCATTGATCTTAGACAAAACTCCCTTAAAACTCACATATTGAATTTTTCTCTCAACTCTTGTTTTGAAGAAATCAATGCTCATATGTAGCGAAGCATCAATGTTCTTTGAAATTGGCCTGACACTTTATATTTTTTCTTTTTATGTGTCTTTAATCTTTTAGGCTCTTTTCTTTTGCAAATGGTGGTTATTCACGCAAAGACAACCTCTCACTTGCAGCCCGATTCCATTGCTTTAAATATAACACATTTACTGGAGATATGATTTTTAACTTTTTCAATATGGCCAATGGTTGTTACAAGCACTACTTTCATTATATCATTTCATCGTATTTGGTTCGTTTTAAAAGCAGGATTGAGATGAAAACACCACAACCGATAAGTGAAAGGTAAGTGAAATACTCAAATAAGTTTGTGCTCATGTGCATTAAAGGGGACAAAGAGTCAAACATGTAGCAAGTAGTTATCATATCACATCTTAATGACTCCACACAATATTAGACACAAAATGAAATGATTTCACGTCTCAAAACACTACAAAATAGTCACATAGATATGGAATGAATTGGTGACTCGAACATCTTTAATGTTTATCCACATATGGTGTAAAATAAAATACAAAACTCTTTTTGGATTTTTCAAAAATTTAAAAAAAAATCTTTTTCGCTTTTTCACCTTTTTTAAAAAGAAACCAAAAATCTTTTGTATTTTTCCAAAAAGTTTCAAGAAAAACAAAACTCTATTTGGATTTTTTGAAAAATATATCAAAATGGAAAAAGACAAATACAATGATAATACAATAATAGTACATACTAGCAATAGGCATGTAGGGTATGAACATAAAAAGCATCATGTGCTAGCAAACAAGTCTAAACCTCAATCATTAGGTCGGGAGGAGTTCTCCAAAGGAGATGATATCCTATGAAAAACATCCATCAAATCATGTGAAATTTTTACTAAAAACACAACTTGTTCTCAAAATCTCTCATTTGATGTGCGGGAGCATGTGGAGCAACATGCGTGGGTGTGCGTGTAGGAACACATATAGTAGCATATCATGGAAGATACCTATGAGACACATTACCCAACTTAAAGGAAAATTCCCTAAGGTAACCTCTTTGCTTGAAATGGGAATAAACATAAACGGTCTTGGGTCCACCTCTCTCAAAACGTCTCGAACGAGCTCTCTTACGGGGAATCAAATGCTGAAGTGGGTTAGGTCGAGCGCCATATGGATCTATCACACACTCGAGAATCGGCTCGGGTGTTACATGGGAAGTGGACGCACCGTCACAACCTATTCCTAGCCTCTCAACAATACCCAAAGAGGGCCTGAGGAGTTCTTTTCTACCTTCTTAGATGTGTCCTCTAAAGTAATCTTGACCTCTCGAGCATGTTTGAGATCTCTATTACGTTGGGATACATGGTCTTCAAGTTTCTCATGAGACACCAATGAAGCCGGAAGATCTCTCGTAAGACTATCCACGGTCTTAGTTAATTCACTATTTTCCCGGCCTAAGACGATCAACTGCTCACACAAAGATACCTTCACCTTCTCGAGTTGACTCACCGACGCCTCACTCATATACCCTCAAAGCTTTCACGTCTCTCTCCAAATATAACACCCTAAGAGACAAATATTTATTCAATATTTTGGTTTTCAACGTCTCAGTATATAAATCACTAGATGCTTATTTGGCGATCACCTTCTCCCTCACTTGCAATCTCATCCTCATGCTCACTATCTCTCGAATGAGTCAAAACATCATCGAGGCTCTCATGTTTACATGTGTCCTCATCGTCGTGGGACAAACTAGGAGTAATCACGTGATTATCTATGAAAGAAACGCATGTTTCATGTGGTGATTCACCCCTTGAATCAACCGACTCGATGTCACTTTCACAAAGAGTGGATTTATTTGCAATCTCCTTTCTCTTTCTCTTTAGCCTAGTGGACACTCATGTGCCTTATGCTCTTTGCCCTCTCACTCAAAACACCTTATCCCTTCTTCTTTCTCACCGCTATCCTTGACCTCATTCTTCTTTTTGTTTTTATAAAAAATCCTTTTATTAGAAGAATTATTTTTGGAAAACTTAAGAAACTTTTTAGAAATATCCGCAAACAAGACCAAGTCATCAAAATCAACTACACCCTAAGATTCAGACACACAAACTCTCTCATTTTTCTTCTTATCCTAAGTCTTTTAAAGTTATGCCTACTTCATTAGGTTTAATGGTTTTAGGGAACATATATAACTCGTAAGTTTGAAGATCTCCTACAAGTTCTTCTAACCTAAGAGTGTCTAAAATCCCTAACGAATTAAGCACGATAACCTTAGGAATAAAGTGGGAGGGGAGTGACCTCAAAATCTTTTTCACAACTCTCGTTTTCAGAATTATTTCACCCAAATTAAAACTAGAATTGACAATGTCCGACAACCTAGCATAAAACTCATCAAATGAATCAGACTCTGACATAGTGATTGTCTGAAATTGGGTGGTCAAATTCTGAAGATTTGACTCTTATAGCGTTAGTACCCTCGTGAGTGAGTTGAGGGGTATCCCATGCTTCCTTAGATGTAGTGCACATCATGGTGCGATGAAACTCGTCAGGGGTGATGGCTCCAGAATTAGCACTAAGTCTATGAGAATTAAAATTACTTCACTTAAATTCCTCATCAGTCCAGGAAGAAACATGTTTGGGAAATATGACATTATCAACCGTGACAGTGGGAGAAGTCCACCCTTTTGCACAAACTAACCAGAATCTCTCATCTATGGCTTTTAAAACAGACCTCATCCTAGCTTTCTAATAATCATAATTTGTACTATCGAAGACGGGCACTCGATTATACAAATTTTCCATTAAAATCAAAATTTCCAAAGATCAACAATTTAAAAAGAATTGATATCACAGAATTTTTTTACGAAAAAGATCACACAGTAAATTTGGGCAACAGGCTCTGATACCAATATGAGAGTGCACAATCTCAATCTTTATGGAATATTTATATAATTTAGTGTCCAACACACACAAGTCTAAATTTTATCTTATTATCCTATACATGCATCTAGGTGATAAATCTGATAAAATAAATCATGCATTCAAGAAAGACAAATTAAGGGAAAAAATCCTTTTGGGGTAAAACCTTTTTTCAGCACTTTAGAGAGTTTACAAGACTATCGACTTACAAACTACTTGATAACCGCCGTGAGTATAATGCGTAGTGCCTAGCAAATCTCTAAAGAAGACTAGTCAGTCCAGAGTAGCCCACACACGACCTTCCAAGCTCAGTATCCACCAATCAGCCTTCGTTATCAGTAGTGAATTCCCTCAGGTATTACAAGATCATCCGTGAAAAAATCTCTCCACAAAAGTTGTATGAAAGATACAAGATATGGGGTTTTAAACTTAATTCACTCAAATAAATCTTGGGGATGATGATTTGTGAATTGAAAAAGTTTTCTCAAAACAAAAGGTTGAAAACTTTTGCAAAGGATATGCAGAATCAATTCTTGCAAAAGTTTTAATGAAATTAAATACGAAATAGGTATTTATAGGACGTTCACAAATTTCGAGGTGGTGGCATCATTTAAACAAAATACCCTCTCGTTCTAACGAGATTATCATCTTGCTTGAACGAGAAAGGTCTCATTTCTAATGACATCAAAAAAATCAAAATACTAAGACCACGTTTGATCAATGCTTCAAACGACCTTTGAACGAGACTCAAAGTAGTTCTAACGAGATTGTCATCTCGTTTGAACGAAGCAAGGGGAAAATAAAATATTTTTAATTTTGAAAAATAGCCTCGATTTTTAAACAAAAAATCATGTTTCCAATTTTAATAAAATAAACATCCCAAACAAATTCAAGGAATAAATTCAAACACTAAAGCATTATACCTTCAAAGTATTGAGATGCTTGAACGTTGGAGATGTTGGATCTTCGGACTTCGTCTCGAATCGAATCAAACAGTAACGTGATATGCCAAAAACTTATGTATGCCTAAGTTATTTAAGGAATGAGAGAAAATATGCTCTTATAGCTAAACCTCTTGACACTATCACATGGGTCCAATAATATCAAACCAAAGATTAAAACTTTGTAACATAGCTCGTCTTTAAATTAACTTAGGGTTTGTTCATCGTTAGTTCTAGCCTTAAACCTCAAATTAACACGGGAATAATTCGAAATAATGAGTTTTCATTCTAAAACATCAATTATATTTCATAACTACATCCTTTAATCCATCAATTTCATGTTTTGGTCATCAACGCGCAACTACTCAATGTAAGACAGATTCATAAAACTCCTAATTAATCCAAATCATAAATCAACATATGAATTAGTCTCCAATATAATAAAAAACCTCAAAATCATATGAGGAAGAATGCTTATAAATTAAAAAAAACACAATATTAAATATATTACAAGAAAAATCTTGCCTTAGAAGATGAATGAAGGCTCTTCCCTTGACATTCTTCTATTTTGCTCCTATCCTAACTTGTTAACTTCTCCGAGAAGTTTTTTGGTTGATGGGTTTAATTAGAAATGAATAGAAAACCTAATTAGTGTGGCTTATATTATAATTGAAGTCCATAACCACGTATCTCCCCATAATTCCTAATTTAGGGCTCTTAAAAGAGTCAGAATGCTACCCGAAATAGCCCAAAATCTCTCCTAAAGGTATACCTACCTTTATGACTAATTTAAAGCGATAAAACTACATAAACGGACATCGTGTCATCCCAGAGTTCATTCTAAATGATATTTTCCATAACTCATGGTAATACCTCACGGCGTCAATAAAATGGTATACTTAATTATTCCAAGTGTACATATTTTCTATTATAGTCTAAATTGTGCCAAATTATTATTATTAAGCCATACAAATAATAATTAATTCCATTTATTGATTTATTAATATTTTAATAAATAATAATTATAGTCCATGAAAATACGAGATATTACATTCTCCCCCCTAATAATAGAATGTTGTCCTCGAATTATGCTAAAGCATGACGTCAAAACATAACCTGCATAAATGTCATAGGCTTATACGCAATTAGCCTGTACTTCTATCCCATGAGATAAAAGAAAAAGGCTCACATAGCCTACCATAGTGTGCCACGACTGGGGCGCCAATACACCCTACTCCATGTGTACACACGCGCATACATCACATATGAATAACATATATACATCCAGAAATCAACCACCCATACCACGCATGACCATACAGTAAATATATATTCAATTAGCCTACTAGTCGCGACTTAACTCTTCTTGAGATTACCCCACTTATTAAACTAGTGGTGTAAATATCACTAAGTGCTCTCGATGTTGTACTCCTTGGCCCCGCCGCTGACCTTAACTTATAATATCTCGCACCTCAATGTGTTATATCTTCACACACATGATGTTTAAATTATTAATACAACCTCGTATAGCACAAATGTCTCTAAACTCCTAACACTTACTAAGATTCATGCGTAGAACGTCTCGCAAGTGAAATTCAAATAAGGAACCCTCCCCATACAATATTGCCAAGCTTAGTAAGTTATTGAGATCTGTGGTTCAAGACCAAACACGAAAAAATGAACTAACCACACAAATCCCAACTTGTGACAATTCCAACAAAAGGTTTACCCCTTCCAAAAGTGATACCAAACCCTTAAGTTAATCGATTCAATAATGCTAAAACATCATAATTTCCAAAATACGGCGGGACACCTTTTGGGAATCTATAACTCCAATAGAGTCTTTAACCACTCCTAATCCTCTATGCATCTAGCCTCTCCAATAAGCGCCTATTATTACCAGTCGCCCTGACCACGTCATTATGCTAACACCATAAGTGACCCTATACAACGCTGTGTCATAGAGGCCGTACCTAACCATAAAATTATAAAAATAACCAAAATGTTTATAATATATTTTCTTCTCAACACGCATATCCTTACATACTAAGATAAATACATCATCAGTTAACCATCCCATGTATCCATCCTATAAAGTATGCCACCACTAAGTACTCCGAACTCAAAAATCATTATATCCCTAATCCAACAACTACATCAATATCCAACCTAAAATCCTCACATTGTTGCACCTACACTCAACAAGGTGATACTTCCCAAATCATGAGAAACCTACGACTATGATCCCAGGGCCGGTAGTAATGCCCACTACATAGATCTACAAACCTCAATCGAATCATCCTTAGCTCTACATTACCATCCCCAAAAGCCACATCCTAAATCTTATTCACAACTAATACATCAACAAAATACACGCCAATAATGCACAAGCAACTCCATCTTCATATAAATCTCTAATTAAGTCATTTCAATTGAAACCAATGGAAAAAAATAATGCTCTCTTCTTCAATTTCCACTCAATTAAACGTACTATAATTTATTCCTAACTAGTCTCCAACTCATATATTCGTAATTGCACGGTGAACCTAATCTAAAATCCAAACACTTTCAATATCATCACCTTAATCACAATTTATTTAATGATCCTTGCTCAAATATGAGTGCAACACCAATTCCACTCTTTTATTAGAATTAATCCACACCTATATCTATCCTTAAAACTTTCACAATTACTAAAGCACATTAATACATTGCTCTCTAATAAGTGCACCAAAATTTCATAAGGTCATTATACTAGCTTAAATTTCTATCACAATCTATATTACCATAACTAAAACCTAAAACTCCGATAGGCTTTTTAAAACTCAAATTCCGTAATATCTCCGAAAATGTACTCAACATGAAACAAATTCACTAACTTATGCTTGCAAAAGTCTTTAAGTTGCAAACTTTACCCCGAAATATGATAATTTTCCCATAATAATCCTCATAGTTATGGTGAACATAATTGTCCAATCACTTGTTCTACACTTGACCACTAACTCGCAATAATCGTCATTCTCATGCTTCTATAAGCTTGAATACTACTAAAATCTTGCCAATGCTCAATGAATACGAACGATGTCGACATACACTTTAACCCCTCACTCTATAAGCTCAATGCGTACAAATGACTAAAGGATACCACTCTCTCTCGTGTTCGTTTAATCTAATCCAATCCTCAACGTTGGATAGTACAATTAATAAAATCCTAACCTATTATTATACCTTAATTAAAACTACACACTTTTCCTTGTTATTTACATCTTAATAAACTTAAGTTCCCAATTATGTCAACCATTACTCATTTGGATAGCCTCCCACATACTCAGATGAGTTTTTAAAAATCCCACGAATATTTCCCCCGATCTAACCCAACCCAATTCCAGGGGAAGAATCGATTCATTTGGGGCTGAATAGATTCCCTCTCCAATCCGAATTGATTCGCTCAGGGACGAATTGATTTTCATCGGACAATGAGCTTAGATTTGCTTATAATTAAAACACGATCATCTTCCTCAATCTCCATTAATGACTTCCAAGCTTTGTAAACCTCAATTTCATTACTATGAATTCATATTAACTAAGGGAATACATCCATAAGAGTTTATAATTATTTTAAACATAATCCTATCGTGCCTACAATAAAGTCCATCCCAAAATCACCAACTAAAGATTTCGGTCTCGCTCACCCCCCTGTAGAAAATTCACAACTAACTCAGAAAAAAAAAATATGAAATTGGCGGCCAGGCATTTGTAATAAAAAAATCTACAATTTAATGCCCGAATCAATTCACCCCTAGGCCAAATCGATTCAATTCTGGACAAAATCCAAAATGGCCTAAGGATGAAAACAAGGCCTCCAAAACCTCCATTAGTGCCCAAACTAAGCTTTAAAACAGTACCCAATCGATACCCTAACCCAATATAAGTATAGGAACATGTTTGTAAACCTTTTACACCATCCTATCGGTCCAAGACATCAAATCCAAGATTAAAGATTCAAACTTCGTAACATAACTCATCTTTAAATCATCTTAGGGCTTGTTGATCATCAATTCTAGACTTAAACCTCAAATTTCTTATAATCAAATTCAATTCTAAAATATCAATTATATTTCATATCTACACCCTTTAATCCATTAATTTCATATTATAATCATCAAAGTATAATTATTCAATGTAGGACAAATTCATATCATTCCAAATAAACTCATTTCATAAATCACCATATGAATTAGTCTCCAGCATAATCAAAAACCCTAAAATCGTACGAGAAATCATGCTTATAAATCAAGAAACACATTATTAAATATATTGCAAGGAAATTATTTCCTTAGAAGATTAATGAAGGCTTCTCCCTTGAGATTCTCCTCTTTTGCTCCTCTCCCAACCTGTTAACTTCTCCCATAAGTTTTGTGGCTACTAGCTTTAATTAAAAATAGATAGAAACCTAATTAGGGTGGTTTATATTATAAATAAACTCCCTAATCCCATATCTCCCCATAAGTCTTAATTTGGGCTCTTAAAAAGCCCAGAATGCTACTCAGAATAGCCAAAAATCTCCCCTAAGGGTATACCTACCCCCCAAAACTAATTTAAAGCGATAAAATTACATAAGTGGACATCCATGTCATCCTAAAGTCCATTATGAATGATATTTTACATAACTCACAGTAATACCGCATGACGTCAATAAAACGGTGCACTTGATTATTCTACGCGTAAACATTTTCAATTACGATCTAAATTTTTCTAAATTATTATTATCATCAATCCATACAAGAAATAATTAATTCTATTTATTAATTTGTTAATCACTTAATAGATAATAATTATAGTTCGTGAAAATATAGATTATTATAGTGGACTATTAATTTGGGACGGTCCAAAAAAGAAAACAATATTAATTTAGGATGGAGTGAGAATAAGATTATAAATTGTGAGTATGGATTCATAATTGGTGAACTATTCATACCTTTATGACAACATGAGATTATTGTGACAACCCGCTCTAAATAATAACGGGTGGCCAGCCCTATACTACATAAATCAGGTATCTCAGATGGTACAGTCTCAACATCAACATACAACACTATAATATAAGGCTAACTACCCATAATCATAAAAAGCGAATTGTCAAAAATTTAAAACTTTTTATTTAACAACAACAACAAAACCAATAGTGCAATCACAACCAACAATATACATCTAACTATGATGAGTGAAATGTGCAAACTCTAAAGATATATACAAGAGTACAATACAATGTACAACAAAGTCTCAACAATGAAATACCCGAATATGGTGTCGGGTAACAGACAATACAATACTCTGAGAAAATGAAATAAGAAAGTGTTAATCTACAACACTTGAATACTAACTCCATATACAACTGAATCCTAATCTAGATATACAAAGATAGGAATCGACTAAAACAAAGTGCCGCAACAGTCTGCTACTGCCACAGCTCCACGAATCCTGAATGGAGGAACATCAAAGGCGTCCTTGCGGAGAAGTAGTACAATATATACATGGAGGAGAAAATATGAACGGGTCAGAGCCCGAGTTTGAAAAACATTTTATAGCAAGTGTATTAAAATGCATAATAATTATAAATGCATTATTACATGATTTAACTGGAATTGAACTCTCCATAATAATTCAACTCACCTCTCATCTAAAGCGCGCACTAAGCGTATGCACGTGATCTCCAAATGGATGTCCGATTCTAATTTAGGTAAGAGGATTCTAACTTAAACCCAAAAGAAGTATTTAAGTGAAATCATCTAACCTATCTCCCAATACATTTGTTTCCATAATTAAAAGTTATAAATATTAACTTTAATATAATCGTTATAGTTATCTTTATAATGTTCATTTATTGAACATATAAAGTTACATGATCCAATCATGTCCACATCATCACAATACATCAACAATCTCATTTACTAGAATTTATATTCTAGAGATTCCCTTATAAGGCATGAAACCATATATATAATTATTATATGAGTTATTAGCATCAAGAGTTAAGGACTAAACTCCTCCCGATTCTCAACACGGCGCTGCGTTTCGTGCGTGGGACGTCTCAACCATGCGAAATCCAAACAAGGAACCCCCCCCCCCCCCGTTACACTACTCCTGACCGTATCGATCCTCGGGGCTCATTATGCCCTCAATGCAAGATGCATGTAACCCAAATGATTATTATCCAATTTTAATTAATTAATATTCCCAATTCTCAATAGTACACGGCGTTTCATGCGTGGGACGTCTCGCCGAAGCGAAATCCAAACAAGGAACCCCCCCCCCCCCCCCCCGTTACACTACTCCTGGCACTGCCGATCGTCGGGATAGGTGATATATATATATATATATATATATATATATATATATATATATATATATATATATATATATATATATATATGATCATTAAGGACTAAACTTATCCCCAATTTCCAACATTACATTGCGGTTCGTGCGTGGGACGTCTCGCCGAAGCGAAATCCAAACAAGGAACCCCCCCGATACACTAATCCTGGCAATGTAGGTCATTGAGGTCCATTATGCCCTTGACACCCAAATACAAACACAAACAATAATAACCATCCAACCGAGCTATAACTCGAAGGACGCAGGCTCACATGCTATCATCTTCTAGTTGCCCATATACGTAACTAACTGGGGCCACCTGGTGGGGTTCAACGACACCCACCTCGTGATCTACTCACGCACACAACGTCCGGGAAGCGGTCATAGTTCCTAACCGGCAAGTGAGAGCGACACATACCCACGACCTCTCACTCCCAAAATAAATAAATGTATATATATATGTCATTTGCTGACCACAAAGGATGACTATGACCTGGGGAATATCCACATCCTTCTTTTCTAGTCAGAATGCTCACCCTCTACGCACGAAACTTCCCAATGATAGCAAGGAGTGGGTATGCTTAACATGTATATACACCATCATATAAGGTATACATACATCCCACATAATAAAGATATACCATTATATAAGGTATACCTGCAACAACATATTTATTTTCATTATACGCTCTTAGGCGCAATTTGATTAACATCATTGTTTAGTATATCTCTCTCATGATACACCAATCGTCAATACTCACACATTTTCCCCACTTAGTATATGCTATACTAATTCTCGCTTGAAGCTCTCATGTCGCTTCTAGTATGAATTTTCTCTCAATTCTTTTAAGTTAAGGGTAGTCTTTACCCTAATGCACCTCAATTAGCATTTTTAATTCTCCATCCACAATAAGGTTCAAATCATTTTATGAACCTTTGAAATTATCCCATTTGGGATTGAATCCTAAGATCCAGTATCTCTAAACTATTCACATTCTTTCATATGAATTGAATTTATTATCCCCATGTAGAGTCTCCAAATCAAGGTGGGCTTCCCCACTTAGAATAAACCAAAATATCTAATCGGTATTCCTCGAATTTAGTCAATATGACTCCAATCATTCCTTACAAGGAAACTCTCTAAAAGTCTCCAAAACATACTCCAATTAACTCCCATAGAAATCCCCAATCGATAACCTTAACCGAAACGGGATAAAATTCTTCCTAGAAAAACATCTCCAAAATCCCCTGTTTTCGAATCGATTAGGCCCATCCGAATCGATTCGGCTCCCAAAAGCGAATCAATTCGGCCCATCCGAATCGGTTCGGTCCAAAGGACCTAGGAGTCTGCTACATACCGAATCGATTCGGCCCTAAAGACCTGGGCAATCTGCAACAGACCGAATCGATTCGGAAGGGGCGAATCGATTCGGCAAGTGCAGCAAGCTACGAAATGGGTGGTTTTCTTCTTAACCCAAAATACCCAAAAAATCATTTTAATCATCTTCCAACCATTTTCATCCAACCCAATCACATATATAACATTAATATTCATCCTAGAATACGTATAAACTAATTTCTACCCTTAAATCCATTATAAACACTACAAATCTAAGGTTTTTCCCAAAAGTTAGGTTTTAACAATTTAAACCTAAAACCCAAAATTCAATCCACAAATCATGAAATAATTAGTACACAAGAATTATTTAGCAAGTTTAATCACTTGTCTTGGGTTCGTAGGGTCTGAATCCGCCTTGAGATCGCGTATTTGCCCAGAAATCCTCTTTCTCGCTCTCTTTTTCTCCTTCTTTCTTCTTCTCTCTTTCTTTCTTTCTTTTTCTCTTTCTCTCTTTGGAGAATTATCTCCCGTAGGCTAATTAAGCCTAAATCCCAAAATACACATATTTGAATGATAATACACACTTTAAATGACTCGGTGACTTTAATTCGAGCAAAACGGTCCTAAATTATTTCGGAACCTAAATAGACCCCAAGTACAGTCATTTTGACTTTCTCGACCCTTCCGGACACAATGGTACACTCAGAATTTCCATTCGAGACTCTTTCTAACGACTCTAAATTTTAACCTCAATGGCAAATTTAATTATTTCTCCAATAAAATTATATTTATTTCTCCCAAAATAAATAAATTATTGTCTCCAAGACCTCGGGTTGTTACAATTATATAGATTATGACTTTGGACATTTATACAACTCCTCATAACACCATATATCTGTAAAATCGGGGGGTGTTTCTGTGTTCTATTTAGAATTTTGGGCAAAATCTATCATAATATGATTCTTTCTTGGATATTTTTGTAGCTCAATTGCCTAAATGAACATAATGATGTTTGACTTTTCCTTTTTTAGTTTCCATGTGGAATGTGTTGTAATTATAGTTAAATTTGTTGCCTTCTAGTGCTCTCTATCTTTTTCTACTTAATATATTTTTCTCTTTTTGATTGTGTTTTCTTTTGTTATCATTAGTCATCATCATCATCATCTTATATGTTATTTAGATTTGTAATCAATGTTTAAAAAAACTCGAGGCGAATGTGACACCCCGACTAATTAAATACCGGGTAGCTACTCCTTTATTCAAATTAATACAAAATGTCAAGTTGGTTCAGTTCATAGCATCACTGTCGAAAACATTTATTTAAACAATTACTAACCACCTAATATTTAAAAAGTGAGTTGTTAAATTTTATTAAATTAAATTAACATGCAACCAATTAAAATTATTAGCTAAATGATACTATCATCACATCACAGTCACATCAAGATAATAATGGAATAATAAAATGAGTCTGGAGTAACACTCCTCTGAATAATCCCAAATAATGGATAAAACCAAATACCACGTCTGAATAATAAATGAATTAACTCCAAAACTGCAATGAAACTAAGTATGATAAAACTGTCTCTAAACGAAAAGGGGCGACATGCCCTAACAAGTGAATAAGTCTGAAATGGAATCAATATAGAATGTGGAGGCGTCTATCATCAAGATCCTGTAACTTCCACAGTAGCTACAGCACGTCACTGAAATGGAACTCCTAAGCTTGGCGTCCCTATGGCTGGGCACCTAAAAGGTTTTTCAAGAAAATATATTTGAAAGCAAACGGGTCAGAGCCCGATGTGAAAACAATTTAAAAATATAACAAGTGTTTAATTGCATTAAACAATGAATATAAAGTACATGTTAGTTTCGCGCTCTCAAATGAGTTTCTCACCTCTCAACTTATGTGCACACTTAACGTATATCCATAATCCATCCTAGTTATGCCGCTAACTAACTAGTCTATACTGCAACCCGTCCTCACATGATAATATAGGGGTTTGTTCAAGACATTCCAATCTAACTTATGTGAATCTGCCTTTCATTTCTTGGATTAATTTATATTAAATCATATAGGAAATTCTCAATTTTAACTTTACTCAAAGTGTTGCAACTATTCACACACATTAATAAGAGTAGTCACCCACATTAACAAGGAGTATATTATCATCACCAATATATAAATTTCAACATAATATTATACTTGGGGCACCCCTAGGCTAAGCTGCGGTGCACATATACTCTGCTATCGAACCCCGGTACATCACGTACAAAAGGACTATGTATTCCGAGTCCCTCAGGAACCGTTTTAATAAGAAAAATAACACATATTGGAGGCGAACATAGTTCATATACCCATGGGTCACGCACATACCTAGGCTCCTGATATGCCCCAAGTGTGACCTCGACTCAGAGACACCAACCTCGGCCGACATTTGGCCGACACTAGACAAGTTTTGGGCACGCGAAATCGGCCCTCGGCCATGTCAAGATCGGCCCAAGCCGACACCCCCACCAACCTCTCCAAGGGTCAATTTCAATCCCGTACACCTGAGAATGTCAACCTCGGCCAGATTATGGCCGAGCACGCAAGAAGCCTTCTACCAAGGCCATCATCATCAATATATCAGTTAAATGCTCCAAGAACACGCCAGCTCAACCTCGGCCCAAGACGACCCCTATCCATCATCTCGGCTGAGCTTAAGCCGAGACCTTTATGGCTCATCTCGGATTAAACGAGCAACTAGACTTATCAACCTCGGCCTCTCCCAGGCCGAGGTCATGCTCCAAGCACAATAGCCGAGCACCTGCTGATATTTGGATAAGGGCACGTGGACACAAATCAGTTATAACAAGATTATTCCCCACACGTGGGGAGAATATTTCATCATCATTCTCTACATGTGACAGTGACATATGGCTTCTCCATATTGGTTGGACCAACACACACATGCTCATTGCATGCATGGGGGGTACATTACACCCCCTAGGTGCTATATATAGAGGTCATCCTCTACCTTGTAAAGGGATCCAAAAATACAACCCTAGCTGAAACTCTGTCTAGATACAAAGTAGAGAGAGCTGGAGAGATTGTATCCATGGCCATTAGAGCCCTTATACAGTGATACACATCATACACTTGCACAGTGGATGTAGGCCTGATTGGCTGAACCACTTATATTCCGGTGTTGATTCCTCTTCTCCTCACCTCCTTCTACTATACATATATATACCTTTGTACTGCCATTGTTGACATTGAATTGAGCTTAAGAACACCTTGAAGGGTGGTGCTATTTTCAGTATCATCATTTTGGCGCCGTCTGTGGGAAGGAGAAGATATATCTTCCTCTTCTTCAGCTTAACCTCACCGGAGACTCTGGTGGTGAACCAGGCACCACCCCTTGCGTGGAGCCATTTCACCATTGAAAGAGGTCCTTAAAGGTAATAATATCACCTGATACTTAAGCTCTTTACTAAGCAACACATGGCACCAGAGTTACCGCCGCTTCTTCCGCCACCCGGAGGTGGGGGGCCTAGTTCCAGTCAGGCGCAGCCCCAGTCCGAAATGGCGAAAGTAGCTGCAGCCTTGAGGTCTTTGGCTGCAACACAACAAGCTATGCAGGAACAATTTGCACAGCTCAGCCAAACTATGATGAGGCCACCTTGAGTCTCACCGGATATGATCACTTCGGCGACTGTTCAGCCTTATCCTGACGCCAGGGGACCACCCCAGGCACCGATGAAGGACCAGCCTGCACCCCAGCGGAGAAGGGACGTTGCTGACCCTAGGCGCTTACGCCTGGGGAGGCAAGGAAACCCTTACTCAGAGGACAGGTATGACGACCTAGAGGCGGAAGAGGCCCCAGAAGATTATTGGGAGCCATATAAGGTTTCGAACAATACGGTTCGCCCTCTTCAGCAGAGCCGAGGATGTGCTGGATGAAGAGTTGAAGAGGCCCAACAGCGAGGATCGGCTTTGGATCGATTGAGCAGAGGGTCAGCCTTCGAGAGGTTGGGTCCATTGAATGACCTAAGACAGAGGTTATCCAGATCAAGGAGTGCTTCCAGCTCGCAAAGAGGGGACAGACCAGGTCGGCCTGACCAAGGCCGACCCCGTGAAAGAAGAGGTAGAGACGAGGAAGAGGTCAACAGCTGATGCTGTACTGCGATAAGGGAACCCTTAGTCCATCCCTTAGAGGTGGCTGGGGACAACCTCAGCCAGGCTGATGGCAGAAGACCATGGAATGACTCTATCCAACATTTTGAGGAGAAGATAGGACACCTCATCAAAAGTAGGGACCCGTTACAAAGGGGTTACTCAGAGGGCTCTCCATTTATGGCTAGGATAATGAGCTTCCCAACTCCAGCTAAGTTCAAGCCCCCTATGGTGTCTCCCAAGTATGATGGCTGCACCAACCCTGTACATCACATCGAGATGTATCAGTCGGCAGCATACATCTACTCGATACCCGATGAAATGAAGTGTAGGGCCTTCTTTGGGATGGCAACACATAACTGGTTTACCTCTCTTTCGAAGAGCTCAATTGAGAAGTTCAAAGGCTTGGCTGAAAGATTCATCCACAACTTATGCTTTGGGGTGAGAACTCAAAAGAAAACTACTCACCTGCTGTATGTCAAGCAGGGCAAGGATGAGAGCCTAAGAGACTACATCGCTAGGTTCAACAAAGAGAAGCTGGAGGTTGAAGATTATGAAGAGAACATAGCCATGACTGCCCTCATTGGGGGCCTTCAGAAAGGGAAGTTATTATGGAAACTCGCGAAAGACCCTCCTAGGTCTATGGCAGAGCTACTAGAAATCATGAGAAAAGTCATGAATGCAGAAGAGGCAATGGCCGCCAAATATGAGGATGAGAACCGCAGTAGTAGTGGGAAGTCCCAAAAAAAGAAAGATGGGAAGAAGAGGTCGGGTGATGACAAGTTCGCCCACTATACTCCTCTGACTGTAAGCTGTGAGCACATCCTCAACGAGATCAAGAATGACAGGACTCTGAGATGGCCAGAGAAACTGAAGGCCCCACCACATAAGAGGAATAAAAACCTATAGTGCGAGTTCCACCAGGATCATGGCCACGTCACAGACAGATGCTTCGCCTTGAAGGATGAGATTAAAAAGATGTTAAAATCTGGAAAGTTGAGGAAGTATGTGGACGGTAAGGCTCCTAAAGGGGGGAGAGATGACCCTAAGAAAAGGAGAAATGACAGATGCCGTGACAATGCCCCAGCCAGAAGAGATAATGATTCAGAAGGTGATGATGAAGATGATCCAGATCTTCCACCGAAAGACGACAACACCCCGGTGAAGAGGGTTGGTATGATCTCGTTTAGTGTTGACACCATCTGCGGAGGATTCGCAGGAGGTGGCTCTGAAGTAGTTGATAGGAAGGCTCACATGGCAGAGGCCAAGTCAGTGGCCAAGCTTGAAATTGTAAATCTATCGTCTTCCAATACAGTGCAGAAGACGAAGAAAGTGGGCATGAACACCCTTGTAGTTGGGTTCTCCAGACTCGACTTCAAAGGTAGCTTAGCCCCCCATGATGACCCTTTTGTAATAACAACAAGGGTGCATGGGTGCGAGGTGCAGAGGATCCTTGTAGACGGGGGAAGCTCGACAGACGTGATGTTTTGGACTTACTTCAAGAACCTAGGTCTTAGTAAAGCAAGGTTGGTACCCTATCATCACCCCTTGATAGGCTTCAGTGGCGAAAAGTTCCACCCCTTGGGCATGTATGAGATGGATGTACGGATGGGTGATGAGTGGCCTAAGAGGTTGACCAAGAGGATAAATTTTTTCGTGATGGACGAAAACGTATTCTCGTCCTATAACCTCATCATAGGGAGAGTGGCCTTAAAATAGTTTGAAGCTTTGCCGTCGATAGTTCATCAAATGCTAAAATTCCTGACTCCGTATGGGGTAGGGGAAGTGCAAGGTGACCAGACCATAGCACGAGAATGTTACTTCAACTCGGCCGAAGAGAGAGAGGCCCATAAGAGGGCAACCACCACTTATAGCATTGATACGCTTGACCCAAGAGATGAGACAAAGTTGAAGAAGGGAGAGGCCGCGGAAGAGGTAGAATCCATCGTCCTCAATGAGGACGAGCTGGAAAAAACCATTCAGGTCGGCAAAGCCCTAAAGACAGAAATTAAGGAAGAGATGATAAACTTCCTCAAGAGGAGGCAGAGTGTCTTTGTATGGAGCCACGCAGACATGCCCGATATCAACCCTGAGGTTATGAGTCAGAAGCTCAACGTAACCAAAGATGCCAGGCCTATCAAACAGAGACGAAGAGTCTACTCCAAGGAGAAGTACGACTTCATCCGAGAAGAGGTCAAAAAATTGGAAGAGGCTGAGTTTATAAGAGAAGTCATATATCCGGAGTGGCTATCAAATGCAGTCGTCGTGCCCAAGGCTAATGAGAAGTGGAGAATGTGTGTTGATTTCACTGACCTGAACAGGTCTTGTCCAAAAGACAGCTATCCTTTACCTTGGATAGATCAAATGGTGGATGCTATAGCAGGACATGAGCTCATGAGCTTCATAGACGCGTATTCAGGCTACAACCAGATCTTCATGGATGCCGAAGACTCTGAGAAGACAACCTTCATTACTGACAAAGGGACGTACTGCTACAAAGTGGTGCCCTTCGGTCTGAAAAATGCAGGGGCAACATACCAACGTCTTGTGAATAAGATGTTCGAAGAGCAAATAGGTAAGACTATGGAGGTGTATGTAGACGATATGCTAATGAAGAGCTTGAAAGCTTGCACTCATGTAGCGGATCTCGAGAAGACCTTCGATATTATGGACTCATACAGAATGAAACTCAACCCCGCGAAGTGTGTCTTCAGAGTAGGAGCTGGGAAGTTCCTAGGATTTATCGTCAACCAGAGAGGGATTGAAGTTAACCCTAAAAAAATCAATGCTTTGCTTGACATGAAGATACCGAGGAGTATCAAAGATGTCCAAAGACTTACGGGGAGAGTGGTTGTACTTAACAGATTTGTTTCTAGGGCAACGGATAAGTTCCTTCCATTCTTTAAGGTGATGAGAAAGTCCTTCCAGTGGGACGAAGAGTGCGAAAAAACTTTCATCCATCTCAAGTCTTACTTGGGGTCTCCCTTATTGCTATCTCGTCCTGTAGCAGGGGAGAAATTGTACGTGTGTCTGGCAGTCTCCGAGTCAGCCATCAGCGCAGCCATAATACGGGAAGACGCTGGGATCCAAAGGCTTGTGTATTTCAACAGTAAGGCCCTTCAAGGGGCAAAACAAAATTACCCTCGCATGGAAAAGCTAGCTCACGCCCTGATACATGCTTCGAGGAAGATGAAGCCTTACTTCCAGGCCCACTCCATGGTTGTCCTTACCGACTCCCCACTAAGACATGTCCTATATAAACCTGAGAAGTCCAGGAGATTGATGACCTGGGCCATTGAGTAGGGGGAGTATGATCTTACCTACCAACCTAGGACAGCCATCAAAGGGCAAGCTCTCGTAGATGATTCGTATCGAATATTGCATATTTCCGCCCGTTATCTTTATGCATTCTAGCGCTTTTACGGTCCTAAATGCCTATAATTATGCTCATTAACCAGACAACCTTGGATTTGGATATATACATGCTTTGCAGGGGTTATTTGTGCTTTTGTAGGTATTGGAACGCTAAAAGTGAGGTTCGGTTGCATTTCAGAGAAGTTCCGTCATCGAATGCTACTTCAAGGGAAATTTAGTCTTTTTAAACTCACTATTTTTTATGGAATGAAGTTACCAACATGTAGATCATCAAATTATCTTTCCGTGGCCACTGACCGTGCGTCATTCTGACTCCGTATGTGGAAGTTATGCCCATTTTCGGAAGGTTTCGGTATTTTCTTCTACTTCAAGGGCATTTTCGTAATTTCATACTGCATAATTTGGAGAGTTTCAAAACAGAATCATGTATAGAATTGAATTAGCTTCGCGTCGGTTCTGACCACGCCTCATTTCGATTCCGTATGAGGTAGTTATGGCCGCTTCCGTGCAACGCGTCAAAATTGGTTCGGAGGGAAATTCCAAAGGTGCGGTCGACCGGTCCCAAACATGAGGTCGACCGGTCCCATCAGATATGGACGCAAATTGACTTATTTTGGGTTTTTTGGCTTGGTTTTGTTTGGGGTTTGTTTTGGGGTATAAATAGAATGTTGGGGGCTTTTCTTTGGAGGATATATTTTCATTTTTAATTAGGGTTAGAAGACTTTGGGGATTTTATTTGTGGAGATCCCCTCTCCTCCATTTCTCTTTGGGTAATACCCATTAATGTAAGCTTTACTGTTCATCTTCTTCCTTAAGCTTTGTTTTCCTTTATTTTTCATGCTTTGTTATTTATTTCAAGCCTAGATATTTGTTGTAGTTAATTTAATTCTTGTTTTGTTTATTAATTAGTTATTTAATTAGATTAATCATGTGTAGTGAGTAGTTACATAGAGTTTGGGTCGTGTGTCCGCCATTGATGGGCGTTGAGCTCCGAAAATTAGGTTTTGTGTAAAATTGCATTTAATTGAAACCTCGCGTATTAAAGTCGGATTATTATGCATTTAACTTTCTTTGTCATGCAACGTTAGTGTTTATAGCGGTAATCCGGATTTAAGATGCGTGTGACCATTTTCTGTTAAATGTTTAATCTCGCAACTTTGGGTTAAATTCCTTATTGTGTGATGTTTATACTTAATTGAAAATGCTCGATTAAATGTTCTCGAACCAAAATTCTAATTATTAGTTGTTTAGCCCATGGTGGGGATACGATCCCGACTCTCGTTTTATTAATTTTAGTTTAGACTTAACTTCTTAATTTTTCCCTTTTCTTTATTTCCAACCTATCACCTTTTACACTTTTATTTTAGGAGTATTAAATCCTATAAATTCTAACAACTCGTCTCTGTGGATTTTCGATACCCGACTTACCGCTATACTTGTATCGCAAGTGCAGTCGTAATTTAGGTTTTTGTATTAAGGCGGTGAAACGAAAACAACGATTAGCGTCTTGACACGCGCTACTTTTCGCACTTAATCAAAATGGGGCCGTTGCCGGGGACTAGTTTGTTTTGGACTTTATTTGATTTAGTATTTCATATTATTTCTTTCTATTTGTATTATTTGCTAACCTTTTTACAGGACTTCCACATTTGAGCACTTAGAAACGCTCGAATTTTTCCCACGCGCACCTATTTTATGGAATTCGCCACTTGAGCCATTATTGGGGTAAGTATGTCTTATTCCAATTCTTTCGGTAATCCTTGTTATAATTCTCAAAATTCTAGGCCTATGACTTTCGGTGAATACTTAGCATCCCAAAGTAAAACAAAATCAAATATTACTTTGGGCGAGTATAACGAAAGTCAAAACTTAGGTTATTGGAATTTTGATGATGATGATAATGATTTTGGGCCTTTACCTCCTTATAATAGGAATTTTGAAACGAATTGCAATAGTTTTCAAAATTCCTATATTAATGAGTTTTCGTTTAAGTTCGATGGTAATTTTCAAAATTCCCATTTTCATGCATCCGCACCTCGACCCATGACATTCGGTGAGGGTTTGCGTATGTATGAAAATGAGAAAATGGAAAATAGCTATCGGGAAGAAAATCGTTCGTGGGAACATGAGTTGGATTTATTATTTCAGTCCGACGGCGATTTTTTTTCCAAGACTTTCGAAGTCGAGGAATGTTTTGAACCAAATGAGGTACTTGTGCCTACTTTGGAACAAACCATTCTAGACTTTGCCCATCGCGTAATAGATACTGAAAGTGAGGATGAAAATGACGTAATATCTATTTGCAATGAAATGATTTCTTCTTTGGCCCCCAAAGAAGAACATTTCATTGAAAATGATATTATTTCCTTTGAAATTCCAACTTCATCCGATGATGATTCATCTTATGAGTTTGAATTTCATTCATCCCCATTTTCATTCTCTGTTATCACACCGTCACAAGTACCTGATGATTCGGTTTCAAACTTTAATGTTTTAAATCCTATCACCGATGAGGAGTACTTGCTCGAGTCGCCCTCCACGATCGCATCTTTGCGTTTGTGTGCGCCGCCTCCCATTCCAACTTCAAAATCATTGGGAGGATATTCGGCTTTTCTCGGTCCCCACTTGTTTTTGTCACCCGTTCAATCCAAACCCCCCATCGTCCCTCCAAAACTTTTAATTGGCGATGGTACATTTCTTCCGCCTTACACATGCCTTCCGTTGTTAAAACGGAATTCATATTTTTCGGAAGGCATGCTTGTATGTGAGGGTACACCGGTTATCCTCCAAAGTCAAATCGTTCTTATGGTGGACCCTCAGCTCTTTAGACTTCTAGTGTACAGTTAGTGTGAAGTCTAAATAGTAGGTTGTATATAGTTAGCTTTTTATTTTTTATTTTTATTTTTTTCCTTCCTTTTTAATTTAGTCTAATGTAATTAGTTAACTTTTTATTATTTGTTTTTGCTATGCTCGGTACTAACTTGTTTTGTAGATTCTTTGGACTTGTTCTTATGGGGATCGCTCCACTTTTGGGTAATATCGCTCTTTTCCTCTCTTTGACTTGGTTCTTAATTTACATTGAGGACAATGTCAAGTTTTAAGTTAGGGGGTGTGGGATATTCTATCCATTTCTTATTTTAGTCCATGTTTTTGCTCACATGTTAGTTACTTAGTATGCTTTTCTTAGAAAAATTCAAAAATTTCAAAAAGATTTTCTTTATTTTTTCTCCTTTTTTGGGCATTTTGCCTTTGTTTCCGATGATAAATTTTAATAATTGCCCGATCCAATAGACAGCCCAATGATGCATGTTCTCGATTTTAGAAGTTATTAGACTTTAGTCTCGATTATTGATATTATGAATAACTTCATGAATTAAACTTTAATCCCATGAGCACATGCACTTTTATTGTTATATTGATTTGGTTTAAGATTTTTATAACTCGGTAATCTTTTGTTGCATTGTATATACTTACACCGAGTAAGCTTTGTACCTTTCGTCGTTTGTGAGTGTTATACACTATTCTTTCCTCATTGAAAATGTTGAATTCGTCGGTAATCTCACTATTCTTTCATTTGACCGTTCATTAATTGAGTTCATACTTGAAATGTGTTACTTGATCATGATTTTCATGTATTGTTTTGATTCGAGAATTGCGTAAACTTTGTGAAATGATCATAGGCATTCTTTGTTATGTAACCCATATTAGCCTTGACCTCACCCTTATATGTTTACCCTCGTTAACCCCTTTGAGCCTAAATATAGCCTTTCGTTTCATAACCCCAAATCCCATAACCAACTCCAAATTGGAGTTTGAACCCATACATACACTTTCCATACCTTTGTTTGGAATGTTACTTGGGATTGAATGTTGTTGTTATGATGCCGGTTGCAATTTAGGCATATGAGAGTTCGATAAGTAAAGAAAAGAAAATAGTGAAAAAAGTGAAGAAAAAGAGAAAGCAAAAAGCAAAAGAAAACAAAAGAGAAAATGAGAAAATGAAGAAAAGAAAAAGAAAGAGAAAGTTTGTATATGTTGTGTATAGTGTTCAATAAGCTTTGATTACTCTCCCCGATGATATATCTAATGCCTTTTTGGAACTTGTTTTCCGATTTTGATATTGCCCGCATTATCCCATTATCCCGAGTTTTCATTCCGAACACTTTGAATCCGTACATATATTCCTTCGTTTTGTACATTAGCCATACCTACATTATAACCCTATTAAAGTCCTATGTGATCTTAGGTTGATGTAATTTAAAAGTCATAATAGTTGTGATAATCTGTGAAAATACATTTCGCCTCTTTTAATGTGCGGTATCCTTTCATTGAGATTGCAGTTTTTCAGTTTATACATAGCGTTCTTCATTGTGACATGTGCGCGGCCTAGTTTCCATTTACATTTACTCTTTAGCCCGCATGTCCCGTGTGTTACTTCCCTGTTTCGAGTGAATTCACTTGATGAGTGTAATGCCCGTGAGGATTGAATATATGCTTGCTTTAATTTAGTATCCGGTTTATTTAAGTTTTTTGCCAAATCACACTTTGCATGTGCTCACTCCCCTCCCACATTTTAAGGTTTCAATTCTATGAGGTGCATTCTATAATGTTAATGATTCGAACTTTTGTGTGAATTCATTCACTTTGCTAATAATGCGTATGAAATCCTTTTTGCCATTGTTGGGCTTGTCGCACGTTGGTTTGGGCATATTTTGAGGAAACCATATGATGTTTGTGGGTATCATCCCTGAAAACCCTCACGAGACGACACTCGTCCACTAGGGTAACCTAGGGGTTTAACGGCTTATTGCATATGCTAAATGCAATCGTGTTCCCTACGAAAGTGGCAATTATATTTCGATGCATATATGCGTTTTGTATTTCCTTCTGTGGACTAGTTTTGTTTCTTTCATCACTAGGGACTAGCAATGTTTAAGTTAGGGGGTGTGATTCGTATCGAATATTGCATATTTCCGCCCGTTATCTTTATGCATTCTAGCGCTTTTACGGTCCTAAATGCCTATAATTATGCTCATTAACCAGACAACCTTGGATTTGGATATATACATGCTTTGCAGGGGTTATTTGTGCTTTTGTAGGTATTGGAACGCTAAAAGTGAGGTTCGGTTGCATTTCAGAGAAGTTCCGTCATCGAATGCTACTTCAAGGGCAATTTAGTCTTTTTAAACTCACTATTTTTTATGGAATGAAGTTACCAACATGTAGATCATCAAATTATCTTTCCGTGGCCACTGACCGTGCGTCATTCTGACTCCGTATGTGGAAGTTATGCCCATTTTCGGAAGGTTTCGGTATTTTCTTCTACTTCAAGGGCATTTTGGTAATTTCATACTGCATAATTTGGAGAGTTTCAAAACAGAATCATGTATAGAATTGAATTAGCTTCGCGTCGGTTCTGACCACGCCTCATTTCGATTCCGTATGAGGTAGTTATGGCCGCTTCCGTGCAACGCGTCAAAATTGGTTCGGAGGGAAATTCCAAAGGTGCGGTCGACCGGTCCCAAACATGAGGTCGACCGGTCCCATCAGATATGGACGCAAATTGACTTATTTTGGGTTTTTTGGCTTGGTTTTGTTTGGGGTTTGTTTTGGGGTATAAATAGAATGTTGGGGGCTTTTCTTTGGAGGATATATTTTCATTTTTAATTAGGGTTAGAAGACTTTGGGGATTTTATTTGTGGAGATCCCCTCTCCTCCATTTCTCTTTGGGTAATACCCATTAATGTAAGCTTTACTGTTCATCTTCTTCCTTAAGCTTTGTTTTCCTTTATTTTTCATGCTTTGTTATTTATTTCAAGCCTAGATATTTGTTGTAGTTAATTTAATTCTTGTTTTGTTTATTAATTAGTTATTTAATTAGATTAATCATGTGTAGTGAGTAGTTACATAGAGTTTGGGTCGTGTGTCCGCCATTGATGGGCGTTGAGCTCCGAAAATTAGGTTTTGTGTAAAATTGCATTTAATTGAAACCTCGCGTATTAAAGTCGGATTATTATGCATTTAACTTTCTTTGTCATGCAACGTTAGTGTTTATAGCGGTAATCCGGATTTAAGATGCGTGTGACCATTTTCTGTTAAATGTTTAATCTCGCAACTTTGGGTTAAATTCCTTATTGTGTGATGTTTATACTTAATTGAAAATGCTCGATTAAATGTTCTCGAACCAAAATTCTAATTATTAGTTGTTTAGCCCATGGTGGGGATACGATCCCGACTCTCGTTTTATTAATTTTAGTTTAGACTTAACTTCTTAATTTTTCCCTTTTCTTTATTTCCAACCTATCACCTTTTACACTTTTATTTTAGGAGTATTAAATCCTATAAATTCTAACAACTCGTCTCTGTGGATTTTCGATACCCGACTTACCGCTATACTTGTATTGCAAGTGCAGTCGTAATTTAGGTTTTTGTATTAAGGCGGTGAAACGAAAACAACGATTAGCGTCTTGACACGCGCTACTTTTCGCACTTAATCAAAATGGCGCCGTTGCCGGGGACTAGTTTGTTTTGGACTTTATTTGATTTATTATTTCATATTATTTCTTTCTATTTGTATTATTTGCTAACCTTTTTACAGGACTTCCACATTTGAGCACTTAGAAACGCTCGAATTTTTCCCACGCGCACCTATTTTATGGAATTCGCCACTTGAGCCATTATTGGGGTAAGTATGTCTTATTCCAATTCTTTCGGTAATCCTTGTTATAATTCTCAAAATTCTAGGCCTATGACTTTCGGTGAATACTTAGCATCCCAAAGTAAAACAAAATCAAATATTACTTTGGGCGAGTATAACGAAAGTCAAAACTTAGGTTATTGGAATTTTGATGATGATGATAATGATTTTGGGCCTTTACCTCCTTATAATAGGAATTTTGAAACGAATTGCAATAGTTTTCAAAATTCCTATATTAATGAGTTTTCGTTTAAGTTCGATGGTAATTTTCAAAATTCCCATTTTCATGCATCCGCACCTCGACCCATGACATTCGGTGAGGGTTTGCGTATGTATGAAAATGAGAAAATGGAAAATAGCTATCGGGAAGAAAATCGTTCGTGGGAACATGAGTTGGATTTATTATTTCAGTCCGACGGCGATTTTTTTTCCAAGACTTTCGAAGTCGAGGAATGTTTTGAACCAAATGAGGTACTTGTGCCTACTTTGGAACAAACCATTCTAGACTTTGCCCATCGCGTAATAGATACTGAAAGTGAGGATGAAAATGACGTAATATCTATTTGCAATGAAATGATTTCTTCTTTGGCCCCCAAAGAAGAACATTTCATTGAAAATGATATTATTTCCTTTGAAATTCCAACTTCATCCGATGATGATTCATCTTATGAGTTTGAATTTCATTCATCCCCATTTTCATTCTCTGTTATCACACCGTCACAAGTACCTGATGATTCGGTTTCAAACTTTAATGTTTTAAATCCTATCACCGATGAGGAGTACTTGCTCGAGTCGCCCTCCACGATCGCATCTTTGCGTTTGTGTGCGCCGCCTCCCATTCCAACTTCAAAATCATTGGGAGGATATTCGGCTTTTCTCGGTCCCCACTTGTTTTTGTCACCCGTTCAATCCAAACCCCCCATCGTCCCTCCAAAACTTTTAATTGGCGATGGTACATTTCTTCCGCCTTACACATGCCTTCCGTTGTTAAAACGGAATTCATATTTTTCGGAAGGCATGCTTGTATGTGAGGGTACACCGGTTATCCTCCAAAGTCAAATCGTTCTTATGGTGGACCCTCAGCTATTTAGACTTCTAGTGTACAGTTAGTGTGAAGTCTAAATAGTAGGTTGTATATAGTTAGCTTTTTATTTTTTATTTTTATTTTTTTCCTTCCTTTTTAATTTAGTCTAATGTAATTAGTTAACTTTTTATTATTTGTTTTTGCTATGCTCGGTACTAACTTGTTTTGTAGATTCTTTGGACTTGTTCTTATGGGGATCGCTCCACTTTTGGGTAATATCGCTCTTTTCCTCTCTTTGACTTGGTTCTTAATTTACATTGAGGACAATGTCAAGTTTTAAGTTAGGGGGTGTGGGATATTCTATCCATTTCTTATTTTAGTCCATGTTTTTGCTCACATGTTAGTTACTTAGTATGCTTTTCTTAGAAAAATTCAAAAATTTCAAAAAGATTTTCTTTATTTTTTCTCCTTTTTTGGGCATTTTGCCTTTGTTTCCGATGATAAATTTTAATAATTGCCCGATCCAATAGACAGCCCAATGATGCATGTTCTCGATTTTAGAAGTTATTAGACTTTAGTCTCGATTATTGATATTATGAATAACTTCATGAATTAAACTTTAATCCCATGAGCACATGCACTTTTATTGTTATATTGATTTGGTTTAAGATTTTTATAACTCGGTAATCTTTTGTTGCATTGTATATACTTACACCGAGTAAGCTTTGTACCTTTCGTCGTTTGTGAGTGTTATACACTATTCTTTCCTCATTGAAAATGTTGAATTCGTCGGTAATCTCACTATTCTTTCATTTGACCGTTCATTAATTGAGTTCATACTTGAAATGTGTTACTTGATCATGATTTTCATGTATTGTTTTGATTCGAGAATTGCGTAAACTTTGTGAAATGATCATAGGCATTCTTTGTTATGTAACCCATATTAGCCTTGACCTCACCCTTATATGTTTACCCTCGTTAACCCCTTTGAGCCTAAATATAGCCTTTCGTTTCATAACCCCAAATCCCATAACCAACTCCAAATTGGAGTTTGAACCCATACATACACTTTCCATACCTTTGTTTGGAATGTTACTTGGGATTGAATGTTGTTGTTATGATGCCGGTTGCAATTTAGGCATATGAGAGTTCGATAAGTAAAGAAAAGAAAATAGTGAAAAAAGTGAAGAAAAAGAGAAAGCAAAAAGCAAAAGAAAACAAAAGAGAAAATGAGAAAATGAAGAAAAGAAAAAGAAAGAGAAAGTTTGTATATGTTGTGTATAGTGTTCAATAAGCTTTGATTACTCTCCCCGATGATATATCTAATGCCTTTTTGGAACTTGTTTTCCGATTTTGATATTGCCCGCATTATCCCATTATCCCAAGTTTTCATTCCGAACACTTTGAATCCGTACATATATTCCTTCGTTTCGTACATTAGCCATACCTACATTATAACCCTATTAAAGTCCTATGTGATCTTAGGTTGATGTAATTTAAAAGTCATAATAGTTGTGATAATCTGTGAAAATACATTTCGCCTCTTTTAATGTGCGGTATCCTTTCATTGAGATTGCAGTTTTTCAGTTTATACATAGCGTTCTTCATTGTGACATGTGCGCGGCCTAGTTTCCATTTACATTTACTCTTTAGCCCGCATGTCCCGTGTGTTACTTCCCTGTTTCGAGTGAATTCACTTGATGAGTGTAATGCCCGTGAGGATTGAATATATGCTTGCTTTAATTTAGTATCCGGTTTATTTAAGTTTTTTGCCAAATCACACTTTGCATGTGCTCGCTCCCCTCCCACATTTTAAGGTTTCAATTCTATGAGGTGTATTATATAATGTTAATGATTCGAACTTTTGTGTGAATTCATTCACTTTGCTAATAATGCGTATGAAATCCTTTTTGCCATTGTTGGGCTTGTCGCACGTTGGTTTGGGCATATTTTGAGGAAACCATATGATGTTTGAGGGTATCATCCCTGAAAACCCTCACGAGACGACACTCGTCCACTAGGGTAACCTAGGGGTTTAACGGCTTATTGCATATGCTAAATGCAATCGTGTTCCCTACGAAAGTGGCAATTATATTTCGATGCATATATGCGTTTTGTATTTCCTTCTGTGGACTAGTTTTGTTTCTTTCATCACTAAGGACTAGCAATGTTTAAGTTAGGGGGTGTGATTCGTATCGAATATTGCATATTTCCGCCCGTTATCTTTATGCATTCTAGCGCTTTTACGGTCCTAAATGCCTATAATTATGCTCATTAACCAGACAACCTTGGATTTGGATATATACATGCTTTGCAGGGGTTATTTGTGCTTTTGTAGGTATTGGAACGCTAAAAGTGAGGTTCGGTTGCATTTCAGAGAAGTTCCGTCATCGAATGCTACTTCAAGGGCAATTTAGTCTTTTTAAACTCACTATTTTTTATGGAATGAAGTTACCAACATGTAGATCATCAAATTATCTTTCCGTGGCCACTGACCGTGCGTCATTCTGACTCCGTATGTGGAAGTTATGCCCATTTTCGGAAGGTTTCGGTATTTTCTTCTACTTCAAGGGCATTTTGGTAATTTCATACTGCATAATTTGGAGAGTTTCAAAACAGAATCATGTAGAGAATTGAATTAGCTTCGCGTCGGTTCTGACCACGCCTCATTTCGATTCCGTATGAGGTAGTTATGGCCGCTTCCGTGCAACGCGTCAAAATTGGTTCGGAGGGAAATTCCAAAGGTGCGGTCGACCGGTCCCAAACATGAGGTCGACCGGTCCCATCAGATATGGACGCAAATTGACTTATTTTGGGTTTTTTGGCTTGGTTTTGTTTGGGGTTTGTTTTGGGGTATAAATAGAATGTTGGGGGCTTTTCTTTGGAGGATATATTTTCATTTTTAATTAGGGTTAGAAGACTTTGGGGATTTTATTTGTGGAGATCCCCTCTCCTCCATTTCTCTTTGGGTAATACCCATTAATGTAAGCTTTACTATTCATCTTCTTCCTTAAGCTTTGTTTTCCTTTATTTTTCATGCTTTGTTATTTATTTCAAGCCTAGATATTTGTTGTAGTTAATTTAATTCTTGTTTTGTTTATTAATTAGTTATTTAATTAGATTAATCATGTGTAGTGAGTAGTTACATAGAGTTTGGGTCGTGTGTCCGCCATTGATGGGCGTTGAGCTCCGAAAATTAGGTTTTGTGTAAAATTGCATTTAATTGAAACCTCGCGTATTAAAGTCGGATTATTATGCGTTTAACTTTCTTTGTCATGCAACGTTAGTGTTTATAGCGGTAATCCGGATTTAAGATGCGTGTGACCATTTTCTGTTAAATGTTTAATCTCGCAACTTTGGGTTAAATTCCTTATTGTGTGATGTTTATACTTAATTGAAAATGCTCGATTAAATGTTTTCGAACCAAAATTCTAATTATTAGTTGTTTAGCCCATGGTGGGGATACGATCCCGACTCTCGTTTTATTAATTTTAGTTTAGACTTAACTTCTTAATTTTTCCCTTTTCTTTATTTCCAACCTATCACCTTTTACACTTTTATTTTAGGAGTATTAAATCCTATAAATTCTAACAACTCGTCTCTGTGGATTTTCGATACCCGACTTACCGCTATACTTGTATCGCAAGTGCAGTCGTAATTTAGGTTTTTGTATTAAGGCGGTGAAACGAAAACAACGATTAGCGTCTTGACACGCGCTACTTTTTGCACTTAATCAGTAGACTTTGTTGCTGAGTTCACATGGGAAGAGGCCGAGGCAGAGAATGGCCTAGAGGGTGTTGAAAAGACAAACCGTGGTGTCTTCCGAAACTCGAAAGAGACGACACCGAACATCTTCCAAGGTCAGGAAGAGTTCGCATCCAACAGGGCCACGAGCAGAGTCGCGGAGAACGAGGAAGATCGGTACCTCTTCAAACACGGAGTCATGTCAGAAGGGGTCTTCTCATCGGATACAGACATTTGGAGCCTCTTCGTTGATGGCTCTTCTTGTGACAGTGGAAGTAGTGTAGGGTTGATACTCTCGGCTCCAGATGGCGCCAATATTGAATACGCTTTGAGATTCAATTTCCAGGCTTCTAACAACGAGTCCGAGTATGAGGACATGATAGCAGGTCTCTCGTTAGCAAAGACTCTTCGCGTAAAGTGACTCCTACTCCACAGCGACTCAAGGTTAGTTGTCAATCAAGTACTGGGAGTCTATGAGGCCAAATATGAAAGGATGGCCAAGTATCTGAAAAGGGTGAGAACGATGTTAGAATATTTCGAAGAGGCAAGATTGAAGAGAGTGACTCGACAAAGTAACAGCCACGCAGACGCATTGGCGAGGTTGGCCTCGGCAACGAAGACAGACGTCAGAAGGACCGTTCCGATCGAGGTCTTGGGGAAGGCAACCATTGAGGGAGAAGAGGTATGTAACCCTTGTCATAATTTGAACCTAGGAGACTCGTGGATGGACCCCCTCATCAGATATATCAGAGAGGGAGAGCTACCTGAGTCCAAGCTAGAGAGGAGTAAATTGAGATATAGGGCGGCCAAGTTCTCGATGATAGGGGACGTCTTGTACAAGAAGGGATTTCTATTACCTCTCCTCAGATGTGTGCATCCCACGGAAGTTCCCCGGGTCCTACAGGAAGTTCATGAGGGTTCTTGCTCTAGCCACATAGGGGGAAGACCCTTGGCCAAAAGAATCATCACACAGGGGTAATGGTGGCCAACCTTGTCCAAAGACGCTGCAGCCTACGTGAAGAGGTGTGACAAATGTCAAAGATTCGCCACTATTCCTCATTAACCTCATCAGCCTATGACGTCAATCACCTCTCCATGGCCATTTGCGGTATGGCGGATTGACTTAGTAGGATCCCTACCAAGAGCTGCTAACAGTTATCAATTCTTGATAATTTCCATTGACTACTTTTCAAAGTGGGTGGAGGCAAAGCCGATGATAACAATAACAGAGCAGAAGACCTTCCAATTTGTTTGGAGGAACATCATATGCAGATACGGCCTCCCAAACACTCTCATCTCGGATAATGGGACCCAGTTCAAGAACTCCTCTTTAAAAAGTACTGCCTAAGAGTTGGGATAAAGCAGTTCTTCTCATCTCCTGGCCGACCTCAGGCAAACGGATAGACCGAGGTCACGAACAGAACAATTCTCGATGGAATTAAGAAGAGGTTAGAAGATGCGAAGGGAAGATGGACTGAAGAGGTCTACGCTGTGTTATGGGCTTACAGGACCACGACAAGGACACCTACAGGTGAAACCCCGTTCATGCTTGCACATGGCTCATAGGCTGTCATACCAACAGAAGTTGGGCTCCCAACTCATAGGGTTCAGACCTATGACCCCGATAAAAATGGGGAAGAAAGGAGGCTAGACCTAGATCTAATTAAAGAAAGAAGAAAAGATGCAGAGATCAGACAAGCAGCCTACCAACAGAGGGCAGCGAAATTCTACAACCAAAGGGTGAAGTCAAGACCCATCACGGTGGGAGATCTAGTGCTAAAGAAGACCTTACAGAAAACAAACAAGCTCCATCCAAACTGGCACGGTCCCTATAAAGTGACAGAAGAGGTCGTGCCCGGCACTTACAGGCTAGAAAACCTAGAAGGAGAACCTTTCGCTAACCCATGAAATGCTGATCACCTAAAGAAGTATTACATATGATGTTGTAAAGAGTTTTATGTAAATGTGTCATCTTATTATGAAGAGGTTATTAATAAAAGATCAGTTCCCATAACAATTCTTGCTACATTGTGCACTTATGTCAGAAATTATGAGGATAACACCTTTAGTGATGACCTCAGACCCTTATAACACCATTCAGTGGTGACGAGGTCTGAGGTCAAACACCATAAAGGGATGACCTCAGACCCTTAACATCATTAGTTTGGTGAGATTCATTAATGAGGATAACACCTTTGGTGATGACCTCAGACCTTCATAACATCATTCAGTGTTGACGAGGTCTGAGCTCAGACACCATAATGGGATGACCTCAGACCCTTAACATCATCTATTTGGTGAGATTAATTAATGAGGATAACATCTTAGGTGATGACCTCAGACCCTTATAACATCACTCAGTGGTGACGAGGTTTGAGCTCAGACACCATAATGGGATGACCTCAGACCCTTAACATCATTAGTTTGGTGAGATTCATTAATGAGGATAACATCTTAGGTGATGACCTCAGACCTTCATAACACCATTCAGTGGTGACGAGGTCTGAGCTCAGACACCATAATGGGATGACCTCAGACCCTTAACATCATTTATTTGGTGAGATTAATTAATGAGGATAACACCTTTGGTGATGACCTCAGACCCTTATAATATCACTCAGTGGTGATGAGGTCTGAGGTCAGACACCATAATGGGATGACCTCAGACCCTTAACATCATTAATGTGGTGAAATTAATTATTCGGATAACATCTTAGTTAAGGACCTCCGACCCTTATAACATATAACATCATTAATGTGGTGAAAGGGTCTGAGGTCAGACTACTAATTTGGGTTAAGCAAACACCATTGCATAAGCTTCAGAGCCAAAATATCACGACATACATTCAACAAAGTAAAGAAGATGATCCTCCTCAGAGATTGACATATTCAAGGCTCATAAATATTTAGAGGTTATAAGATTCAAAAAATAAGAACCATGTTCATTCAGAAATTACAAATGTTCAGGGGTTACAAATAAGCTTCACAATTGAAATTCAAGGGTTTGAGGGGGGAATGCTGGTGTCTTCGGCCTGGTTAAGCTGGAAGACATTGGTCACCTCGATAATGTCATCATTGTGGTCTGCCCCTCCAACTTCTGTGCCGTCCAACGTTACAGTCTCGGCAGACGCGACAACCTCCTCCTCAACCTCCTGAAGGGCCTGGGCAAGCTTAGGATTAGCAAAGCCAAGGCCTATGAAGTCAGAGGCTTTCAAAGTGCCAGCCTCCTTCTCCTTGGCAGCTGCCCACTTGGTAGTAGCTTTGATACCTCTCTCGAGGTATTCAAAGCCAAAGCTCATAAACTCATCAGAAGTTTTGTACTCAGCTATTATCCCCTCAGAGGCATCATCGAGGGCTGCCTTCACGGCCGAGCTGACTTTCTGCTGCAGAATGTCATCCTTGGCCTTCAGAGCCGCAATATGGTCCTTCTTAAGCTGAGAGACCTCCTTCTCCAGCCCCTTCACCTTCTTCTCAGACTCACCCAGCTCAGACTTCAGGTGGTCAATTTCTGAGTTCAGAGTGCTTTGGACCTTCTCGGCCTCTTGACCCTTCTGGATAAGGGGCAACTTCCTCAGAGTCCAGTTGGAGAGATGGTGCATAGCTGCCAGGCCCTGCAGATTTTGTGATCATGAATAAGTCGGAGACAAATCAGAGGTTACACTTGGAAATTACAAAGAAATATGAGGTCATACCTGAATAAATTTATGGATGCCGAACTCAATCAGCAAGGGAGTATCCAGTGATCGGAAGAAATGCTTGTCGACCTCGGTCATTGTAGAGCCGAAGGCATCCAGTGCCTGCAGATTGTGGCCGACGATGCTGTCAGTAATCTTCAATTGCTCTAGACGAGCCGACAAGGTATCTGCTGAAGAGATTGGGATGGCAGAATCAGAACTCTTTTTCTTCTGCCTCTGATCCTCAAGGGCATGTTCAGTTGGATCCCTCTTCTTCGTGGCTTGGGGCTTTGAGGCAGAGGGAGCTGGAGTAGGAGCATTAAGACCTGCCTTCTTTGCGAGCCTCGTCAAGCTAGGCGCAGCCATTTCCCAAAGCTCGTCTGAGATATTCTCTGGGCGCTCTGTAAAAATTAATACATCTGAGTTAGAGGATCAGATTTGAATAAACTCAGAGGTTCAACTTGGAATAAAAATGCTTACCAAACTCGGCAAGGGGATTTCCACCTAGGCCAGTCTCAGAGAGGTAGTGGGGGGTCATCAAGTGTTCGAATTTTATGAGCAGACCATGCATCCCCTGATCTTGAAGGTCTTTTACCTTCTGAAGATTCTGCAGGCTCAGACCAGGGTCGGCCCTCGCAGACATTGTGACCTTACCCCATCTCAAGGGAATCCTCGGCTCTAGAATGGATGAGGGAACACATGGACCAAATTCCCATGGCCCAGAAGCAAAAAAGTATCGAGGCTTCCAGTTGTGGTTGGAAGTCTGAGTTATTTGGAGCATCTTTTTCTCAGGCTTCTGAGCTACAAAATGATAGTAGCTCGGATGATTTTTGGTAGAGGAGGGAACATAACAGCCAACAAAGACCTGAATTGGAAGGTCTGAGTGGTGGACAGCCTTCCATAAGACTATGGCCCCTATTATGACCCTCCAAGAATTGGGAGACATTTGGGAAGGGGCCAAATTAATGAAAGAAAGGATGAACCTAATGATAGGATGAATGGGCAAACAAAACCCAAATTTGAACATCTGCTCATACAAGAAGATCTCACCATCTCGTCCATTGTAGGCCCTCTCTTACCTCAGAGGTCATCTAAGCTTTATGGAAGGACTGATAGAGTATAGATACCTAAAGCAAAGAAGATCTACCTCAGTAACGGTACTCTCGATCTCGGCCGCCTCAGAGACGTCGACATCTCTTTCAGCCTCATCGTCATCATCTAGCTCAACGTCGATCGGAGTAGACGTTGATGGGTTGCTTGGGAACCTCTGAGCGAATTCAGCCCCAGTGATGGTCGACAGAGGAATGGCATCGAATATGGGTGGAATAGCCACACTTGGCTCGACAATCTCAATCTCTGAGGAAGAGGATGAGGTGCATGAATTATTATGGGACGAGGACCGGCTAGAGACCTCGGCCTGATCAGGGGTCTGATCCTCCCGAGTTGTGAAGTCCATGGCCTCCTGGAAGGAATCCACAGACATGGGGTCTGAGGTGGAAGACTCAGACTCGGACATCGGTATTGGTTCGGCAGGAACCTCTGCCTGGTTAAAAGGTTCTGAGGGATCAGGATATATCACCTTCAGGGGTGGTAGGAAGATGGGTCTAATAGGGAATTCTTGTGACCTATGAGCCTCCTCCTCCTGTGCTCTCTCTATTTGCCTAATTTTTTCTAAAGTCTTCTCTCTGAGAGAAGGGAACTACTCAAGAAGTTGATAGAGGGGTCTGAGCATCAGAGGAAGACACCACACTTCAAAGATCAAGTGACTAACAAGATTGGCTAAGGAAATAAAGCTATTTAAAGATCAAACTACCCTAACCTAGCAAGAACAGTTCGCCTGAAGCTATGGTGGTCTCACCGGAAAACTCAGAAATTCGTCAGAAAACACAAATAGAAAGGAAAAAGCAGAGAAAATGAAGACAAATGAAGGGAGGAAGGTACCTGAGGATGAAACGACAAGGGAATCAAATAAAATTCGAGGAAATCACCACCAAGGACCTCTGAAACGAAATCGTGAAGAAAACGCCCCTTAAAGAGAAAAACTGTTGGAATGCAGTCGTGCCAGGAGAGAAAATAGAGGAAGAAGGGAAAAATGAGGGTTCAAAACCCTCAAATATACAAGCGTGATTCCCAAGGCCCATCATTGCCTTGGGATCCCCAAAGGGCGGCTGACAACACACGCTTGCCAAGCAAGCCACACTTCAACATTGGACAAGTGTCAAACGAACATTGGCTCATATTAGAAAGGCCTTGGAGATGTGAAGATCCCACAGTCACCTGCTCTCACATGTAACTAAGGGCTGGGGGGTAATTAATATGCCCCAAGTGTGACCTCGACTCAGAGACACCAACCTCGGTCGAGATTATGGCCGACACTGGACAAGTTTTGGGCACGCGACATCGGCCCTCGACCATGTCAAGGTCGGCCCAGGCCGACACCCCCACCAACCTCTCCAAGGGTCAATTGTAATCCCGTACACCTGAGAATAGCAACCTCGTCCAGATTATTGCCGAGCACGCAAGAAGCCTTTTACCAAGGCCATCATCATCAAGATACCAGTTAAATGCTCCAAGCACACGCCAGCTCAACCTCGGCCCAGGATGACCCCTATCCATCGTCTCGGCTGAGCTTAAGCCGAGACCTTTATGGCTCATCTCGGATTGAACGAGCAACTAGACTTATCAACCTCGGCCTCTCCCAGGCCGAGGTCATGCTCCAAGCACGATAGCCGAGCACCTGCTGATATTTGGATAAGGGCACGTGGACACAAATCAGTTATAACAAGATTATTCCCCACACGTGGGGAGAATATTTCATCATCATTCTCTACATGTGACAGTGACATATGGCTTCTCCATATTGGTTGGACCAACACACACATGCTCATTGCATGCATGGGGGGTACATTACACCCCCTAGGTGTTATATATAGAGGTCATCCTCTACCTTGTAAAGGGATCCAAAAATACAACCCTAGCTGAAACTCTGTCTAGATACAAAGTAGAGAGAGCTGGGGAGATTGTATCCATGGCCATTAGAGCCCTCATACAGTGATACACATCATACACTTGCACAGTGGATGTAGGCCTGATTGGCTGAACCACTTATATTCCGATGTTGATTCCTCTTCTCCTCACCTCCTTCTACTATACATATATATACCTTTGTACTGCCATTGTTGACATTGAATTGAGCTTAAGAACACCTTGAAGGGTGGTGCTGTTTTCAGCATCATCGTCTCCCATGGTCAGCTGACTTATCAACTCACAAATAAGTCATTCACAACCCTATGTCCTTAAGTTACCAATCTAAATCCCCCCGTAGGTACACAAAGATTAGATGGCCCTGTTTCGAAAGCTGACCTCCCGTGATAGCAAGTATGGTAGGTATGTCATACACATATAAATCCATTTACTAAGCATTCACACAACTTAGATACTTTATAATATTATTAAAGGTATGTTCTCAATTCTTATACCATTAATCCAATTAGTACATTTTTATACTTCCAGATAGTTATATAATATAGTCCACCGACACATCTCACGTCGTAGTTTCAAGTACTTAAAACCTAACTCATAAAGGTTACTAAGTCTACTATTAATCCCACACTTTAATCCAATACTCTTAAGGTCCATATTTCTGTCACAAACCTTATTTTATCAAACTATATAGGTTAACTCATTTAATCTCAGTTTTCTAATAATCCCTCACTCGTTGATCCTTAATAGATTTAACATAAATCCCAAATTGAATTCTAATAATAATTCGGGTCTCATAATCATGCCTACTAGTCTTCCTCAAATCTAAGAGTGTTCACAAAGTCCCCACCAATAAGTTTTTCTAGATTCTAGTTCATTAAAATTCAACAAGGAAAAATATAACAATTTCTGGGAAGGTCGATCGATCGACCTATAAATGTCGATCGGTCGATGGTGGTCGATCGATCGACCTATGAATGTCGATCGATCGATCGCACCAGATGGGCTACGTACTGCTTCGTTTTTCAGTCCCAGATTTGTCCCAAAACTCGATTACAAGGTATGTAACCCTAATATAAGGTTATAGGATCATTATACAACCTACATACATTATGTTTAACGTTCCAAAACCAATAAATCATCAATAATTATCTTTACATGGATCAAATCTTCATAAAAATCCTAGTTTTCTATTTTCTTCAAGAACTATGATATTACTCTTCTAAAATCCATTTTTAATTCATCAAAGGTTATGGTTTTGGTACTAAATTTCATCCAGAACTAATCTACATGCAATTCCTAACCAAGGTTTCGAGTTTTACATTAAATTTAATGGTTTTTCATCATCTTTCAAGGCAAATATCAATTTCTATACTAATTATGGAAGAAATATTCGCTGAAGCTAATAGAATCAAATCACTTGCCTGAAGTTTGATGTTCATAATCGTTGATGGTGTCCACGGGCTTGTTCTTTCCTTCTTTCCGGTCACAATTCCCTTAAAATTGGTGGTGGTATGTGGTGGCTAGGGTTTGGGAACCTCCTGCAACCTCTCCTCTAACTCATGTAGTCCATTATCTCCTTTTTTGGCTGATAATGGCACTAATGGTATTCCCAATAATAATTAAATAAACCCTCAAATTCGTGGGTCTTATTTCCTTAAATTTTGAAATGACCAAATTACCCTCCCGGGTTGCCGATTTGGCCTAAAAGTGCCCCGGGACCCAAACTAAAACCGCGGCCAGTATTTTCTGACTATATTGACCCCTCCGGACATGTTGGCGCACTCAAAATGACCATACGGGTGATAAAATTATAAGTTACTTTTTAATCTAATTAAATTGATTCCTGACGCGACTGACATGCGCGCCCCAACTTAATTTCTCAAATTGTCGTATTTATAACTCTCGACAATTTTAATACTTTCCATACTCATATATTACCATATATACTCAGTAATATTCAATATTATCATCATAATAATACCAACTCACGTCTCGCTAGTATTTAAATCCGAATTAATTTCCTATTAATTCCCATTTAATTTAATTAATTCAATAAATAAAAATTAATAAAATTACGGGGTATTACATACTTCCCCCTAATAACAGAATTTCGTCCCAAAATTTGGAACTAAAGTATACCTGGCAAAAATAACTCTGGATAACGCTCGCGCATCTCATCCTCGCACTCCCAGGTGGACTCCTCGGCATTGTGGTGTTGCCGCTGAACACGTACTAACGGTACTATGTTCGACCTCAGTTTCCTCTCGTTGTGGTCCAGAATAGCAATCGTCCCCTCCTCATAGGAACTATCAGGCTGTAGGTCGATGTTCTCTAAAGCAATGTGGGTATGAGACAAATTATCCCTAAGATATCTCCTTAGTGAGGAAATATGGAACACGTCATGAATCCTATGCAAGTGTTCCGATAATCCAAGTCTATACGCAATCGGCCCAATTCACTCGATGATAGGAAATGGCCCCACATATCTAGGTGCCAGTTTCCCCTTCTTCCCGAAACGCATAATCCCCTTTATAGGAGACACTCTGAGTAACACCTGGTCCCCCACCTTGAACTCTCTGAAGAACCTCTTGGCATCGGCATAACTCTTTTGTCGATCCTGAGCTACCCGAATATGGCTTCGTATCATCTCTATCCTTGTCGAAGTATCCTGAATCACCTCCGGCCCAAGGATTTTGTTATCCCCCACCTCTAGCCAACATGTTTGGGAACGACAAGGTCTACCGTATAACGCCTCGAATGGAGCCATGCCAATAGTGAACTGGTAGGAGTTATTATAGGCAAACTCCACCAGTGGAAGGTACTGCTCCCAACCACCTCCAAAGTATAGGATTCACATCCGCAACATATCTTCCAACATCTGATTCGTCCTCTCGGTCTTCCCATCTATCTACGGGTGATATGCTGAACTCAGTCGTAATTCTGTACCCATGGCTTCTTGGAAACTCTCCCATAAATCGTGAAACAAATATCTTATCTCTGTCAGACACGATATTGAGAGATACCCCGTGGAGTCTTACTATCTCTACTATGAAAATATGGGCATATTGTCCCGTAGTGTAGTTTGTCCGGGCTGGCAGAAAATGAGAAACTTTGGTTAAACGATCCACGATTACCCATATGGAGTCATGACCCCTCTACGATGTCGGTAATCCCGTGATGAAGTCTATGGAAATTCTCTCCCATTTCCACATAGCGACCTCTAATGGCTGTAAAAGTCCTGCCGGTCTCTGATGGTCCACCTTTACCAGCTGACAAGTGGCACAATTAGAAACGAACTCGGTAATATCTCTCTTCATCCCACTCCACCAGTATTGTCGCCTCATATCCTGGTACATCTTATCCCCACCAGGATGTACCGCGAACCACGAACCGTGCGACTCTGACATTACCTCACATGGCAAGTCTTCCCCCTCCGGAATGACCAGTCTCCTATTAAAGCGTAAGCCCCCGTCTGAACTAACGATAATGGACTCGGCTCCCTTTGCTAGTAATCGAACTATTTGCTCTTGACAGAACGAGTCTTTTGACTGGGCCTGTATCACTCTCGTAACGATATGGGGCATAATGGTCATCACAGACATGAATGATCGGGCCACTGCATCCTGATATCCCAACTCCTTCCACTTTGCTCTCCACACCTCGGCCACCTCACCTACTGGCCTACGACTCAACGCGTCTGCTACCACGTTAGCCTTCCTTGGGTGATATTGGATATCGAACTGATAGTTCTTCACGAACTCGAGTCACCTACGTTGACGCATATTTAGTTCCTTCTACGTGAAGAGGTACTGTAGGGACTTGTGGTCCGTGAATAAACAGAATTTCTTCCCTAGGAGGTAATTTCTCCAAATCCGAAGAGCAAATACGACTGCTGCTAACTCCAAGTCATGGGTGGGGTAATTCTTCTCGTGAGGCTTAAGCTTACAGGAAGCATAAGTTATAGCCTGACTCTCCTATTGTAGTACACCGCCAAGTCCTAGTAAGGACACATCGGTGTAGACTAGATACTCAACTACCGGTCTAGGGAATGCTAACACTGGTGCTGAGGTCAACTTGTCCTTCAACTCGTCGAATGCCAACTGACAGGAATCGCTCTAGATACATGGCACACCCTTCCGAGTCAGATATGTCAAAGGACCAACAATCTTAGAGAACCCCCGAATAAACCTCTGGTAGTATCCTGCTAGGACCAAGAAACTACGTATCTCAATCGGTGTCGTGGGTTGTCCCCACTCCCTCACCGCTGATACCTTCCCCGGATCAACAGATATCCCCCTATCTGAAATGATATGCCCCAAAAACTGAACCTCCTTCAGCCAAAACCCACACTTCTTGTACTTTGCATATAACTCGTTCTGACGCAGCGTCTGCAAAACCTGTCTCAAGTGCTCGGCATGTTCCTCATCTATCTTGGAGTAAACCAGAATGTCATCAATGAAGACGATGACGAACTGGTCTAGGAACTCTCTGAATACCCTATTCATCAAGTTCATAAACACAACTGGGGCATTGGTTAGGCCAAAAGGCATAACCCGGAACTCGTAGGAACCACATCTCATCAAGAAGGTAGTCTTCGAGACGTCCTGTTCCCTGATACGAAACTGATGGTAACTCGATCTCAAGTCAATCTTTGAGAAGAAGGCCGATCCTCTCAACTGGTCGAATAAGTCATCGATTCGGGGCAACAGATACTTGTTCCTTATCGTGACTTTATTCAACTCCCGATAATCTAGACACAACCTCAAAGATCCATCTCTCTTCTTCATGAATAGCACTGGGGCACCCCACGGCGAAGTACTCCTATGGATAAACCCCTGACCCAACAACTTCTCTATCTGATCTCATAGCTCCCTCATCTCCACTGGAGCCATACAGTAAGGTGCGCGGGCTATAGCCGAGTGTCCGGCGTCAAATCGATAACAAAGTTTATCTCCCTACTAGAAGGTAATCCCGGAATATCCTGGAATACAAGTACATCCCGTACTAAAAGATCACATGTTCCACATCACTCAGGAACTGTATCAATACAAATCACACATATTGGAGGTGAACATAGTTCACGTACCTACGGGTCAAGCACATACCTATGCTCCCATAGCCAACAGACTTATCAACTCACAAATAAGCCCTTCACAGTCCTATGTTCTTGAGGTACCAAATCTAAAATCCCCCCAAAGGCAACACAGGATAAGATTGTCCTCTTTCGAACACCAACCTCCCGTGATAGCAAGTATGGTAGGTATGTCATACACGTAATAAACAATCATATAGGTACACATTCCACCTATATAAATATATCATCAATCAGGCATTCACACAACCATATTTTAACGATAGGTATTTGTCTCACCTATACATAATTTCCCATAGGTAATTATTTAACCCATGTATATAATAACGTCAGGGCATACGCACAACTCGTATAATAAATCCCCTACGTAGTATATTTATATCTCGAATATCCTACGCATTTATCAATTTTTGACTAATCCCCAATATTTTATTTCCGAACTTTTCTCACCGCACAATGATAATATCAACAACCTCGATATATTCATTTGTCTCATAATATATATACTTTAACAACATCGTATATATATTATTTATATCTCTTCTCAATATACTATGGCTATAATTTCCAAACTCTTATAACGATAACCAATAACCTCAAATATTTCCATTCATAATAATATAAGCAGTCACACCCTTAAAATATTACCCCCAATACGTACTCTCTTATTTATGATTCAAATCACACCTAAATGCCCCTTTAAGTATTATTCCTCACGAACACCCTTATTTGGGTAAATCTTGGATTTTACTTTCAACTAACCCAAAGTACACGTCTTACTAAATAAAAATATTTAAAAGTCCCCACACTATTTTTAGGAACCCCAAGTATTTATCTCCAAACAATTTTAGCCTTTATTTTTCTAATTTTCGATTTGATTTTCGAGTTAATGATCAACCCCGGAACTGCCTTCTTAGAAAAATCATATCAAATTGAAAAAAAATCAGTAAAATACGCAGTTGGTGCCCACGCGACCGTATCGAAAAGATCTACAACTTTCGTGTTTTGACCAAGAGCTGAATGGTTGTCTTCCTAGACAAAATAGTTCGGAACTGACGCTGGTCACTATTCACCTTCTTCTCCAAAAATCCAAACCTCCATTAAAACACCTCAAAGCTTTTTATCTCCTCTCTCATAATCAACCAACCTCAAACAACCATAAATACACATATAGAAAGGGTTTCAATCATCCTAGAGCCCATTTTCAATAATTAATTTCAATAAATTCCAAGTTTCTCAAATTGGGTATTAATCGAGTTATATCCGTTTTAATATTCCGAAAACCCGTTTGATCCATGAAATTTCAACCCAAAAATCTTTAGTTTTATACCAACTACAATATGAGAAATAAACACACTAAATCATAAAGCAAGTTAAACACTTGCCTCGTGGATTAAATCCGACGACCCCGAGTCGAATCCCGCGACTTTTGGCACGGAATTCCTTTTCTTCCTTCCTTTCTTTTCTTCTTCTTCTTCTTCTTCTTCTTCTTCTTCTTCTTCTTCTTCTTCTTATCTCCTTTCTCTCTTCTCTTTCTCTCTCTTAAGGAAGATTTTGGGAAATAATGAGGGTTGTCTTTCTCTTAGACCCGAAATTGGGTATATACCCAATTGTAAAATGACTCGTGTACTTATTTACGAGTCCCTACTAGTCCAAAAATGTCCGAAACCCAAATACTACCACCGGGTACTCTATTTTGACTATCGCGGCCATTCCGAACCCAATGGCCCAGTCAAAATCTCCATCTGAGTCACCTAACTAAAATTCACTATTTTGACCCAACACGTTCAATACGCATGTTTTCCAATTTAAAATATTTTCCTTTGTCGCTTTACCCAACTGCGACATGTAATAAAAATAATCTACTCATATACTTAATCTCGAAATATAATCCACGTAAATATTAATCTGTTACTCGAAAACTAATATTTACTATTCACTTTATAATATTGAATTTATTTAATTTCACTCATTAATCCAAGAATTACTATTCACAATAATTCTTCAAATTACCAAATTACATCCACAGTGTAATTTAAATATCTTTAAAAGTACGGGGTATTACATACTCCCCCCCCCCCCCCCCCTTACAATAGAATTTCGTCCTCGAAATTCAGATATAGCCTGTACTAGTACTCTAGGATCGGTATATACACTACGTCCTAGCTTAACCAAATTTAGATATATCTTAACACAATTGTATCCCACTATATTGCACCGATATCAAGGTGTATGCTCATATATATATATATATTCTCATCATCGCTATTCATATATATACTAATCATGCACCCCCGGGTTAACACCCATAATAGGCATACACACATCCTTAAAATTTATAAGAATTCTTCCAACCTATTTGCATACTTACCATACGTATTTTTATTCTCATTGTTACGTAATGTATAAATATTCGGATTATTATCTCTATCGTAATCTCCAAGGTACATTCCATATACCGAATAATTAAATATATTAATTCTCATATACTCTTCGGGAATTTGGTACTACATATACTCCTTCTTTCCTTGGAGTATGCTAACAATAATGTCATGCTCAAGCCACTCGTCAAAACTCGTTCGAGTAAGACTCCTCTCTACTTTCTCACAATAATTTAGTATCCTTTTCATCAAGAGGTACCTTGTAAATGGCTTTACACAGCCTTCCAACCCATCTCGGCTGTGCTAGCTCTCGTTGCACATAAATGCTTGAATTATCGTCGTTCTCACACGACATTCAATTCGTCATACCATTTTAACCTTGTTTATAGCTACCTTGCAACATAAAATCTAGCTTTATATACTACGTCCCTTCTGTTTCGGGCGGTATATAAAATAAACTTACCAAGATGCTCGTGCACCTTTTTAACTCGTGCCTATCTACACAACCCTTATAAACGTATAATGCTTAACACTCTTTATAAATAATGGTATAAGGAGTCTGTTATCATCACCAATATATAAATTTCAACGTAATATTATACTTGGGGCACCCCTAGGCTAAGATGTGGTGCACACATACTCTGCTATCGAATCCCGGTACATCACGTACATAAGGACTACGTATTTCGAATCTCTCAGGAACCGTTTTAATAAGAAAAATCACACATATTGGAGGCGAACATAGTTCATATACCCATGGGTCACGCACATACCTACGCTCCTATGGTCAGCTGACTTATCAACTCACAAATAAGTCATTCACAGCCCTATGTCCTTAAGGTACCAATCTAAAGCCCCCCGTAGGCACACAAAGATTAGATGGCCCTGTTCCGAAAGCTGACCTTTCGTGATAGCAAGTATGGTTGGTATGTCATAAACATATAAATCCATTTACTAAGCATTCACACAACTTAGATACTTTATAATATTATTAAAGGTATGTTCTCAGTTCTTATACCATTAATCCAATTAGTACATTTTTATAATTACGGATAGTTATATAATATAGTCCACCAACACATCTCATGTCGTAGTTTTAAGTACTTAAAACCTAACTCATAAACGTTACTAAGTCTCCTATTAATCCCACACTTTAATCCAATACTCTTAAGGTCCATATTTCTACCACAAACCTTATTTTATCAAACTATATAGGTTAACTCATTTAATCTCAGTTTTCTAATAATCCCTCACTCGTCGATCCTTATTAGATTTACCATAAATCCCAAATTGAATTCTAATAATAATTCGGGTCTCATAATCATGCCTACTGGTCTTCCTCAAATCTAAGAGTGTTCACAAAGTCCCCACCAATAAGTTTTTCTAGAGTCTAGTTCGTTAAAATTCAACAAGAAAAAATATAACAATTTCTGGAAAGGTCGATCGATCGACCTATGAATGTCGATCGATCGATGGCACCAGATGGGCTACGGAATGCTTCATTTTTCAGTCCCATATTTGTCTCAAAACTCCATTACAAGGTATGTAACTCTAATCTAAGGTTATAGGATCATTATACAACCTAAATACATTATTTTTAACGTTCCAAAACCATTAAATCATCAACAATTAGCTTTACATGGATCAAATCTTCATAAAAACCCTAGTTTTTTATTTTCTTCAAGAACTATGATATTACTATTCTAAAATCCGTTTTTAATTCATCAGAGGTTATGTTTTGGGTGCTGAATTTCATCCAGAACTAATCTACATGCAATTCCTAACCAAGGTTTCAAGTTCTACATCAAATTTAATGGGTTTTCATCATCTTTCGACGCAAATATCAATTTATACACTAATCATGGAAGAAATATTCGCTGAAGCTAATGGAATCAAATCACTTGCCTTAAGTTTGATATTCAGAATCGTTGGTGGTGTCCAGGGGCTGGTTCTTTCCTTCTTTTCGATCACAATTCCGTCGAAATTTGTGGTAGTGTGTGGTGGTTAGGGTTTGGGAACCTCCTACAACCTCTCCTCTAACTTACGTAGTCCACTATCTCTTTTTCGGCTGATAATGGCCCTAATGGCATTCCCAATAATAATTAAATAAACCCTCAAATTCGTGGGTCTTATTTCCTTAAATTTTAAAATGACCAAATTACCCTCCCGGGTTGTCGATTTGGCCTAAAAGTGCCCTGGGACCCAAACTAAACCCCCGGCTGGTGTATTCTGACTATATAGACCCCTCTGAACATATTGTCGCACTCAAAATGACCATACGAATGATAAAATTATAAATTACTTTTTAATCTAATTAAATTGATTCTTGACGCGCGTCCCAACTTAATTTCTCAAATTGTCGTATTTATAACTCTCGACAATTTTAATACTTTCCATACTCATATATTACCATATATACTCAGTAATATTCAATATTATCGTCATAATAATACCAACTCACGTCTCGCTAGTATTTAAATCCGGATTAATTTTCGATTAATTCCCATTTAATTTAATTAATCCAATAAATAAAAATTAATAAAATTACGGAGTATTATAGCGAAGTAGAGAAAAAGGCCTCGAGGCTTAATCCTCAAGGGTAAAAAATGAGGCTTACGCCTCCCAAATTTGAAGCTCACCGACTCGAGGCGAGTTGAGGTGAGGTGCTGGATTTCAACGTTTAAACAGGAAAAAAATGGAAGTCATGAAAGGAAAATGCTAACCTGCGTCGCTTACAATTTTGTTTTTTCCCTTCCACCCCTAGTCAGCCACGCCTTATTTGCTATTTAGAGGGATTAGATATGTCCTAGGACGTTTCGGGGATGTCCTCCTTTTAGTTTTTATTCTCTGGTTTGATCGCCTCTGATCTCCATTATACCCCGATGTGTGATACATTTTTTTGGTAGTAGATTGAAGGGATTACTCTCATGACGTGTAGCCATCCTCTACCGAGGATGGCGTGGTCGGGTGTCGAATAATAAAAACTCAATAAGTTTTGAAACATTCTATACCCTTACTGGCAGGACTACCTTCCCTAACAACGTGGTTATCTTTCATGCGAAGCCGACCAGTGGGACAGTCCCTTTCTTCAAATATGAAATCTTCAATTTGATCTTATGAAAAATCTCTAGGTACATTACCTCTGAAGAACTCCCTTAGACCACTAGTAGCTTGTCCACATCCCAGTTATCAATCCTGAGAGTTATTATTAGTGCATCGTGGTGTGTAGTTCTTACCCCGACCAAATCGTCTTGTAATCCTATCTTCCAGTCGCCTGCGCTTTCTAGATTGGATTTTAGCAAGATCTATCTTGAAAGACTCCATTACCGTCATGACCTTCTTTGTTTCCATTCGAACTGCTTTGCCCTAGATCTAGTTGAGGTCAAATTCCCCGTGTATTATAGCAAAATCACGTCCTGTCTCATCGCCCAGTACTTAATTTAGTTTTCGGTCACCGTCGGTGATGACCTGATCGGCCTTCTTTTCTATGTACACGTTCAGACGCCCTTCCTAGGCTAACTCCTCCAGATAATCTTTGAGGGAGTTATTATTTTCTATCTTCTGTCCATTTTCCTTATGGAAGGCACACTGAAGTGTGTTGTTCATCTTGGTCGGATCTCCTCCCATCTTCTTTGTCCATTTAAAAAACCGTTGGTCCTTGATATTCCCCAGGATTTGGTAAATTGGTTCTTTAAAAACTGTGTTAATGGCTTGAAAATATTTGGGAGAGTCTGCTTTGCCCTCATTCTTGGCTCCATTTTGTTTCTTCTTCCTCTTTTTAGGGGTGTTATCCTTGTCGTTACCTTTGTTCTCCTTAGTGCAATCAGCCTCTGCTTAACTGATATTAACCATGTCCTCTACTTTGGCTTACTTTTCAGTACGCGACATGAGGTTGTCAATGGTGTCTGTTTACTTCTTTGTAAGGGACTGGTGCAATATAAATGTGGGGGGTAAGCCGATCTTGAAAGATGCTACGATTACTTGCTCTGAGAAGTCTTCCACTTTATTGAATGTTTCCTAGTAGTGCTTAGCATACTCCTGTAGGGTCCCCTGTGGATTTTTCCTCGTTGTGAGTAGAGAATCCATCCTCTTCGGACGTGAGCTGGTGGTCACGAAGCGAGCTGTGAAGGCTTCAATGAGGGACTTGATGAAATAACCTAATACACTAATGTATTAAGATTAAATAAACTCTTTTAACTCTTTGGTAAAGACCTTTTTAAATTTCCATAGTTAAAATACACACGCACACAAAAAATTTACTGGTTAGTTTGATATCCATTTTAGTCAACAAATGTGGAAATGGAATGGGATAAGGGGAAGAGGCAAATACAAAATATTTGTTCATGAGGAAACTAGGTAATTGGATTACCCCGAGTCCCTTAGTTCTAGGGCCATGCACACCCCCAAGTCCACTATAACTAATGATTAAGTACAAATTACAAAATAACAAGTGTAAATGAAATAAATTAGCCAATACAACCAGTATACTAAGTCTTAAACTAAATAACCCCACAACAGCTGAATCTGACTAAACAACCAAGGCAGTGATAACTTAGGAACACACACACATAGCTTCACACTCAAACCCAGAGTATCCATGAAGATGAACACAACAACAATAATAATAAGAGTTTGGTTTAGTCAAAACATAAAATATTATAAACACTAAATCATTTTGACACCCCGCCTAATTAAATACAGGGTGACTAGTCCTTCATTAAATTAAATCAAAGTGTTCGGTCGGTTCATTCTTAGCATCACTGTCGAAAATAATTTTTCTTTATTTATCACCTAATAAATAATTAAGCTAAGTGACAAAACATTTAATTTTATAGATTAAGTTCCATTGTTATGGGTTTATATACATAAACCATTTAATGAACACAGATAATAATATTGAATACCAAACCATCCAGGTGGAATAAATAGGCTAGATTAATCATTTCAATTAAAATATCTTAAATTGAAGGACAATGTAATAATTAAAACAATCCCAACTAAAACTGAATACTGAAATAAATAAAGAGTACAAAGTCTCTCTGAACTAAATAGAAACTGGAAATGGGCGACACATGCCCTATCTAAAATGACTAAGTGAAGAGCTGAGATGACAAGGATGAAGTCGTCTAAATGCAAAGACTTGAAACTCCCATATTAGCTACAGCACGTCAACAGTCCAAAGATTTAATTCTGACTCCTCTGTGGCTGGACACTTGTAATACATATATATATATACAAGAGAAAGAGGAGGTGACAAGAAACGGGTCATAGCCCGAGTGTAAAATAGCTTTAAATAGTTATCAAGTACATAAATTTCTTACCAGTTGATATTACATGCATGTTAGTGCCTCGACACTCACTTGAGAATTCTCACCTCTCAACTAACGTGCACGCCTAGCGTACTACTAAATAAATCTAGATAAAGTGTAAGGACACATGTATTCGATTGAGTCTTAATGTAGTGTTGGCTGAATTTCGGACAAAAACGTTTGAGTCATAGGATAGTGTTCAAGTTTATCCATTCAAGCCTATGATGTGTTAGTTGAAGACGTAGCGGCCAAGATTATAAAGCTTCATCAAATGCCGAGTTTATTGTGCCTCGTTTCTACGTCAACAACATTTATTCCGTTTACTCCTAAGGTATGAATGCATTACATATTTATATAGGAGCTTGGAATAATTTTTATTGGGTGTACTTTTATTTTAAACTGCGATTTATTTTCAGAAGGTTTATTTAAAACTTTAAAATAAAGTTTCTGGGCTAAAAATCAAATTTTAACAATTAGGGAAAGTCGTTCGATATTGTCGTTCGAACGAGTTTTTCATTCGAACGAGAATGTCGTTCGAATGAGCTTGCCAACGATATTTCCCTTATGGCCACTGGAACTTCGTTAGAAGTATCGTTCGAACGAGACTTCGTTCAAACGAAAATCTCGTTCGAACGAGATTTCAGGCAGGAAATTTTTCTGGCAGTTTTAAGCAGTTTTTCCCATGTTCCCACTTATCCTTACCCACTAACTCTTGAGATAAGTTATATGTGCGGGAGTTAAGTTTGAAAAACCAACTTTTGACATTTCCTAAACACCCTTTTTAAGAGAAAATTTTTAGAGAGAAATTTCTTAGTTCAAAATTTCATGTTTTAAGTGTTTGCATTTTCAAGAACATTATTCCAAAAACACTTCCGTTACACCCATTATTTGTTTATTCCAAGTTACCATATATATATATATATATATATATATATATATATATATATATCTTGCTTGGAGTGTTTGGTACCGGGCTTACTCTACCGAGTTAAAGAGTTCGTTTCGGTTTACTTCTATATCCCATAAAGAAGAAGTTTATTATTTTGTTGCTGCATTCTCACATGGTGAAAGGCACCATGCGTGGTTGACGGTTGCTCTTAAAGCCTCATTGGTGGATTCCAAGGTTCCGGTGGAGTCCGGGATTGTCAACTAAGCGGAGGTTGGTACAAGAAGACGCATCAGGGGCTTGAAGGGAGTCGAGTCGAGTTGAGTAAGTCATTTGTCTTGTACTTGTAAAAATACCATACTTAGTGGACTTAAGGCTAGGGTCTCCGAGGTTTTTTCCCGTTGTGGGTTTTTCCTCGTACATCGCGGTGTAGTGGTTATTTGTTTATTTTAGCTTTTGCAAACTCACATTAGATGCATGCTTAGCTAAAAAGATAAAATTGGTTTAAATCACTACTCATGCATAAGTTGGTGCTAAAATTAATTTGGGTAATGTTTAATTAATTTAATTCAAGTCATTAATTTTATTGGATAAAATTTAATTTGGCCTAATTTGCAAAATTGAATATTTATTGTTTAGGAAAATTCTAGGACTTGAGTTGAGTTAATATGTTTAAGTGAATAATTAATTTGTTGATTAATTTAATGTCACTTTAAGTTTTGTTTAATTTTAATTTGAAAGAAATTAAAATTTGGTTTATGTAAAATTTGTTGAGCCATCTTTATTCCACATCTTTGTAAAGAAAATAGGTTTTGTGAAATTCAAATTAGGGTCCTATCGTTTTCAAAGTGGTATCAGAGCGGGATCGCTAAATTATTGCGTTTGAGATCCTTTTAAATATTTTTAACTAAAATGGAATTTTCCCCATTTTCAAAATTTTCTATTTTCGATGGTTCTAATTACGCGTATTGGAAAGCGCGGATGAAATCGACACTAAAATCTATCGACGAGAGGGTTTGGTTGTCTGTTGTTAATGGGTGGTCCCCACCTACACATTTAGTAAATAATGAGCGTGTTCCCAAACCCGCCGATAGATGGAGTGAGAATGAATTTAAACTATCTAATTTTAATTCCCGAGGTTTAAATGCCTTATTTAGCGCGGTCAAACTGGATGAATTTTGTCACATTATGACGTGTGAAATCGCTAAAGAAGCTTGGGATATTTTATAACTTACTCATGAAGGAACTAGTGTCGTAAAAGCTTCGAAACTCCAAAACCTCACCACTCAATTTGAAACCATCAAAATGAATGAAAAATAAACTTTTGATGAATTTTATGCTAGACTTTTCGATATAGTTAACAACCGTGTAGTAAAGAAAATTTTAAGGCCTCTACCCGATAGTTTTATTCCTAAGGTGACCGTGCTAAATTCTTTACCCACTTTAGCCTCTATGAAATTTGAAGAACTCATAGGTGATTTACAAACCTATGAACTAGACATGTTTCCCTCTAAAACTGAAAAGAAAATAAATAAGGGCCTTGCTTTGAAAGCCCGAAAGGACGAAAAATAAGTAGTAGAGATTGAAAGTGAGAGTGACTCGGAAGATATGGCTATGTTTGCTAGGAAGTTTCAAAATTTTCTTAAATTTAACAAAGATAAATTTAAGAATGATTTTAAGAAATTTGAAAAATTTACATGCCAAAGCCGAGAAGATCCTTAAAACTTTTAATGAAAATTTAAATAGGGACGAGTCAAATAGGTGTTATGGTTGTGAAGGGTATGGCCATAGGGCAAAAGAGTTCCCCACTAAACTAAGGAGAGAGGGTAAGCAACCAATTTCTTTTAATGCAACCCTTAGTGATAGTGATAATGAAGAGGGACCCGATTGGCTAGTCATGTGAGTGATAGTGAGCACTCTTCTATTGATGAAATTTTAACACATATCGCTTTCGAGGTCAAAGTTTATGATTCCCTTATTTTTTATGGTTGTGAGAGTGAATAAGAGAGGGAGAATGAAAACGAAGAAGAGGTTAATGTAAGTGAACTTCAAAAAGATTTTCAAGAACTTTTTGAAAAATCTATTAAATTAAAAAGAGCTAATTTGAAGTTAGAAGCTAGTTTAAGAGAGAGTGTCAAGGTCGTTGAGGATAGTGTGTTGGTAGAAGACCTTAGGACACGTGAGAGAGATCTTCGAGAGAAGCTTGAATATATAGAAGGCGAGAAAGATAACCTTAGAGGTTTAATGGAGTCAATGAAAAATGAGCTTCTCTAGTTTGAAGAGAGAAATATTTTGTTAGAGTCTAGAATTATAGAATTAGAAGAACAATTAAAAGACTCTAGTAAAGTCAAATTCTATTTGGAGTGTAGGTTCAAAAAACTTGATAAAATCTTAGGCACGATCCAAATAAAAAATGACACGTGTGGTTTAGGCTTCGATACTTGTAATGAATCAACTCATACAGCCAAAACCTATATATTTGGAGAATCGCCTAGGAAAGCCTTTAGAGATCATTCCTTAGGTATGTCTTTTCGCCGAGTCTTTAGGTGCTCACATTGTGGTAAAAAAGGCCATCTTAGGAAATTTTGTGTTGATCTTAAACGAGGTCCTAGAAAATCCCAATGTAAGGCAACCGAGGTAGCCAAGATTCCTGCACCCCGAGATCGTCATTCGTCATTAGTTTGAGTTAGGAGATCCGACTTGGTTGCTTTGCAAAATAGGATTTTTGATTCTCATTTACTTTCACATGCTTCCTCCCTTGCAAAATCTAAAGGTTGAATGTGTTAGTTGTTTGCATACTTTAGCCTTTGTGCTTCATGCTATATCATCATGCTAATTGTATGCTTGTTTTAATCATTATTCTAGTCTATATTTCATGCCATATCACATGCTAGAATTATGATGTTTATTTATCTTTTGTATTATATTTCCTTCATTTTAGTTTGCATTAAATGAAAAATACAAAAATATTTTGTTTATCATTTGTGTTTCATCTTTTTATAATTTAGGCTTAATAAAAAATACAAATGATTTTTTTTTGTCTTTTGAGTACATATTTTTTTGAGTACATATTTAACACACTCTATATGGCATACACTTGTGTTAAAATCCCTTCTTTTTCGCTTCCATGTGGCTAGAACTTTTGGTTTAGATTGTCAATCCTTATTATGTTCTTTACCATGCTTACATGGAGTAGTTGGATTTTGTGTTGATATAATGGATTCTATTTTTATATGCCTCAATTCACACATGCACGAGCTCACTTGAAATTTTAACTTCATATGTATATTTGAGTTTTGTGAGGTGTTCTCCTGCCAATCTTGTCATATATATATTATGTGACATAGGAGGACTAGTGCATGTTAAAATTCGTTGCACGTGAGATTTGTGTGAGATATAAAAATGTTATATATAAATGTGCACGGGGAAGGGCTCCGAAAGGAAAAATCATCCTTTGCGAGTAAGCCACCGTTTGGAATGGACCTAAAAGAAATACGTGGTCCAAATTCCTAAAAGATTAATGGCATTAAAAAAAAATATTTGCCAAGGCCTATTTTGTTTAGTTTATTTATTCATTCAAAAGATTAAACTCTATATGCTTAAATTAAGGGAGTTTGGATGGTATATCAACGGTTTGCACAATGTCCATTTATCCTAGTTGTACTTTCAATGTCATGACTCTATTGATTTGTAGAATCATCAACATTCTAGGCTTGTATGCATTGTGTATGTTTGTTCATTAAGTTCAATTTATAGTGTCACATGAGATTATATTCAAATGTGATGAAGTATGCAATCAAATGAGAACTCCGTGAACATGTTTTAAGTGATTGGGTTTAAATTTAATTGTTACTAGTTCACACCCTAACACTTTCATTTCCATATGACCCATTTTTTCCATACAAGTGTGAAAAGCTTATTTTATTTTGTGTCATGTGTGGTATTTATACCTAGTATATGTGCATGTGTGTTAATGATATTTATTATGTTCTCATATACGAGGTATTCTATTTGTCTTTGCCTTACTTTCTTGTCCATCTATGCTTTTACTTCATGATTGGTATCTATCTTGTTGCATTCTTTATTGATATGACATGCTTAATACTTTCTGTATCATATTGGTATCATTTTCTTGCATCTTAGTTAGTATCCTTTACTCTTTGTATGGATTAGTTATGATTTTGTTGCCTATATGCTTTCATGCTCTTATCACTCTAAGCATCATGTTTAAATTAGTTTTTTTATCCTTTGTCTATTCCTGAACAAAAAGGGGGAGAATGAAAGGAGGAGAAATGGTATCTAATCCTATTGTAATCTTATCTATGCGTTTGATCGTTTGCTTAAGTGTGCAGGAATTCTTCTAAATGGCAACTTTCATCGTCGGCAAAGATATTGATCCTTGGGTTTTTGAGTCAAGCTATGTATTTTTTATTTTGGGTCGGATATGTTTTAAGTCTAGTAGAGCTTGACGGCCCTTTAGGATTTTTATTTGGTTTTTGTTCCGGAATAGCCAAAGGGGGAGATTTGTAAGGACACAAGTCTCCGATTGAGTCTTAATGTAGCGTTGGCTCAATTCTGGATAAAAACTTTTGAGTCATGGGATAGTGTTCAAGTTTATCCATTCAAGCCTATGATGTGTTAGTTGAAGACATAGCGGCCAAGATTATAAAGCTTCATCTAATGCCAAGTTTATTGTGCCTCATTTCTACGTCAACATCATTTGTTCCATTCACTCCTAAGGTATAAATGCATTACATATTTATATAGGAGCTTGGAACAATTTTTATTTGGTGTACTTTTATTTTAAACTGCGATTTATTTTCAGAAGGTTTATTTAAAACTTCAAAATAAAGTTTCTGGGCTAAAAATTGAATTTTAACCATTCTGGAAAGTCGTTGGATATTGTCGTTCGAACGAGTTTTTCGTTCGAACGAGAATGTCGTTCGAACGAGCTTGCCAATGATATTTCCCTTATGGACACTGGAACTTCGTTAGAAGTATCGTTCGAACGAGACTTCGTTCGAACGAGATTTCAGGCGGGAAATTTTTCTGGCAGTTTTAAGCAGTTTTTCTCATGTTCCCACTTACCCTTACCCACTAAATCTTGAGAGAAGTTATATGTGCGGGAACCAAGTTTGAAAAACCAACTTTTAACATTTCCTAAACACCCTTTTTTAGAGAAAATTTTTAGAGGGAGAAATTTCTTAGTTCAAAAGTTCATGTTTTAAGTGTTTGCATTTTCAAGAACATTATTCCAAAAACACTTCTGTTTGCACCCATTATTTGTTTATTCCAAGTTACCATATATATATATATATATATATCTTGCTTGGAGTGTTTGACACCGGGTTTACTCTATCGAGTTGAAGAGTTCGTTTGGGTTTACTTCTACATCCCATAAAGAAGAAGTTCATTATTTTGCTGCGGCATTCTTACATGGTGAAAGGCACCATGCATGGTTGACGGTTGCTCTTAAAGCCTCATTGATGGATTCCAAGGTTCCGGTGGAGTCCGGGATTATCAACTAAGCGGAGGTTGGTACAAGAAGATGCATCAAGGGCTTGAAGGGAGTCGAGTCGAGTTGAGTAATCCATTTGTCTTGTACTTGTAAAAATACCATACTTAGTGGACTTAAGGCTAGGGCCGTCCGAGGTTTTTTTCCGTTGTGGGTTTTTCCTTGTACATCGCGGCGTAGTGGTTATTTGTTTATTTTAGCTTTTGCAAACTCACATTAGATGCATGCTTAGGTAAAAAGATAAAATTGGTTTAAATCACTACTCATGCTTAAGTTGGTACTAAAATTAATTTGGGTAATGTTTAATTAATTTAATTCAAGTCATTAATTTTATTGGATAAAATTTAGTTTGGCTTAATTTGCAAAATTGAATATTTATTGTTTAGGCAAATTCTAGGACTTGAGTTGAGCTAATATGTTTAAGTGAATAATTAATTTATTGATTAATTTAATGTCACTTTAAGTTTTATTTAATTTTAATTTGAAAGAAATTAAAATTTGGTTTATGTAAAATTTGTTGAGCCATCTTTATTACCCATCTTTGTAAAGGAAATTGGTTTTGTGAAGTTCAAATTGGGGTCCTATCGTTTTCATAAAGCTAACCCAATTAACTAGTCTAACCCAATCTCCTCTCATCAATCCTGATTCACGTGATCGCATAACTATAATTTATACATGATAATTTTTTCTTATGAATTTAGCAAGCCAGCTATGTATGTCTCAGTACAACCTTAAGTTCTCAAACACTTAATTTATTTAATATCAATTATTCAATTTTATCTACTTACAAGAACAGTAGATGAATCACAGGTACATATATTTATCACTTATAATATATATACTAATAGGGCACCCCACATAAAATCTATGGTGCTGGTATACTCTGCTATCAAGCCCGTGTACCTCTCATACAAATGAGGAAAATACTAATTCACTCTTGAACTGTATTAACACAAAATACACATATTGAAGGCGAAATATAGTTCTAAGTCACTAAGAGGTCAGCATATACCCTCACGTCTCTTAGGACCGTCTGACTATCATTCTCAGATAGCCTGTACCAAGGATCCTATGTTCTAGGGTACAAGTCAATATTTTCCATAAAGGTCACATTAAGCGCGGGTATAATTAAACACAGATATTCATATAATATATATACATGCACTCATATATATATATATATATATATATATATATATTTACATTATTCGGATAGGTACAATCACGACCCATAACATATTCTAACCGTACGTGACACGTAGCGCCCGAGTCCTACGTATAATTAATTCATCCTTTTATATTCTCAATTATCGCAAGTTCCTAAATACCTCTCGACCCCCGAAGTGTATCATAATATAATATCAGTAGGTGTACTCTCTATACCCTACTGGTCTGAGTCATACTTAATTCTCATAAGACCTAATTTAACATATACACGATTGACGCCCCCATTTTATACCCTCGTGACCCCACGGTAAAATCTCATATAAAATCGTATTACCCGAACCTTGCCTACAACCCTACTGGTCCTTCCCAAGTACCATCATGGTATTTAAGTTATGTCTAAGGGTCCTTATACATTGGGGTTGGATTAACATTAAAAGGAGAGAAGAATCAAATTCCAGGAGGAGTCGATCGATCGATCAACATTATTGAGTCGATCGATCGATCGAACAGTTATTGGCCCAGAAATTCTGCACATAATGCCTACGAGTCTCTTCCATTTTAATCATCAAAACCTCCATTAAAATGTCCCAAAATCCCAACCAAACATCACAAACTTTATAGCAGCAGGTATAAACAATTTCTAATGTAAATCTAGAGATATTCATTAAGGGATCATCATTAAATGGTTGTAATTCATGATTTGGTCTCTAACCCTAGTTTACCATATTAATTCAAGAATTCACATGATATTTCCATATTTCCTCATCAAATCATCATTAAAATTCCTGATAGATGTTCCACATGTAATAAGGATATCATCCTAACAGGGTTCCCATTCCAACATGTGGATTATAGTCTTCCAATTACATTAAATCTCCCTAAAACATGGATTTGTTCTTCCTATTATAACATGAATGTTATATCAACTCAAGAATAGCAAGATAGATACTCGCCTAGAAATTGAAGGTCTAATCTGACGAATTTGAGTGGTATAGGAATGATCCTCTTCTTCTGATCTATGCTTTGGTGGTGGTGGAGGTGCAAAATGGGTGGTTCTTGGCTTTGAACACCTTGGAAAGCTCTCTCCCTATTCTTCCTATGGTTTTCCTCACTTTTTGATTCTCAGAACCCTAACTTCCTCGACACACCATCTGATATAGCCTTAATAATATCGTCATTAATTAAGGTCCAAAATGACAATTACCAAAATGCCCTCCCGGGTTATCGGTTAGGCCTAAAATCGTCCCGAGACCCAAACTAAACTCCGGGGTATACTTTCCTGACAATATCAACCCTTCCGAATATATTGACACACTTAAAATGATCATACAGACGAATTAGAATTAATTTACCTTTTATTTCCTTAAATTAGTCCTGACACAACTGACACGTGCGTCCCGACTTAATTTCTATAACTGTCGTATTATTCACTCGCAACAATTTTAATAAATTCAATACCATATATTACTTTTCTCATTAAGTAATATTTGACATAATTCTTACCAATAATTACTAACTCTCTTCATGCTAGTAAATATTTATTTTAAAATCCGGATTAATATAAAATTAATTTATCCCAATTTAATTTAATGATTCCCATAATTAAAGGCCTTAAAAATACGGGGTATTACAATCATAAGACACATACAAGGAATTCTTTAGTAGTTTATTATCAACAGAGATGAAGAAATCTAAAAGGAAATTAGTTTTGTGTAAAGTCCAAATAAAGAACATAAGAGAGTATACTCTTCAGAGTAATTACACAAAAACAGAGATAAAACAACCTAAGACCTGTCTTAAGATAAGTATTAATTAAATAGGTATTAGGTTCCAATAACCAGGTCTAATAAAATATGCAAATAATATAGGAGTTGAAATCAATGCATAAAAGTATATCTGGTTCTAGCAGAACAATTAACCAAAATAGGGCTTTAAAACGTGTTTGTATAAAACAAGGTTTGGGACTAAAATTAACACGCAGGTCCCAAACTTCCTCTAAACAGAGTTAATGAAAATTATAAGATGGTAAATTTTTTAAATTTGTTCAAGACAGAATCTCAAGTCAACAAAAAGTTTTGAACCAAAACAATAGATACAAATCTATTAAACATGGACATTGTTAATCAGTTAAAACAATTCATCTAAATAGATATGATATAAATAGAAGATGTATAGTTTTGAATTTTAAAAATTAAATCCTACTAGAATAAAGATTAGGGAAGATAATATCATGGAGAGACCCTAGACTTACACAAATCAAGTTCACCACAAAAGGAGTCCAAAAATCAGTTTAGGTTTAAAATGATACAAGTTTGGTTTAAAGTAAACTAGGTTAGTTAAAACGTTCCAAATACGCAAGTCCAAAATTTAGATCTAAAATAGTGAGTTGCAGTTTGAAATATGCAAAGCCAAAAACAAGCACAAACAAGCTGAGTTTGTATGTGTGTGTGTGTCTATATATATATATATGATCTAATAGAGGAAGTAAAGAATTTTTTTACCCCAATGATGAACACTCAGATGCTAGAATCATAAAAGTGAGCTTTTGAACTTCACAAGGCTTAGATCAGTAGTGAGCCAGAAAAATCAACTTCAAGTCAAGCCCAGAATGTTTTTAAATGACTTTTAAAACTTATACTCCAAAACGCCAAAACAAAAGCACACCACCTCAAACCCTCAAAGAAATTTAGGATTAAGGTAAAGGGAAAACTATCAAAGTATGATAAAAACACTTAGAAATAAAAGAGAAAAATTAAGGAGAAATTTTGGCCGAGTCTCGTTTGGTTTTTTCAATTTCTGAAAGCTAATTTTTCAGACACCCCAAGTTTCATATATATATATATATAGTCACGAAGGAACAACCTCGGTACAACTGTAAATCCATGATCTATAAAGGCAAAAGGGTAATCAACTAAAGGAATCTAAGGGCAACCTAGAAATAGAATATTCATGGGCACATGCATCAAATGACAACTCAGCAGTGAGGGCAAAATAGACAAAGACCCACATACAACGTTTAACATGCAAGACAAGTCATCAAGCTAACACATGGTCAAATCGCGTGAGCTGCACCTCCACGCCTTATTGCTCGAAAACTAAAATGACGTATCGCAAATAAAACCCACTATCAATATAAAATACTGTAATTTTCCTTTATATTAAAGTGTTTTAATTAAATAATAAAAGTGTTTAATTAAATGTTATTTTTAACAATTTAAATCCCAGAAATGATATAGAAAATATAAAAAATATTTAAAAAATCAGGAAAGATCAGTAAAATTATAATATACAAAATATTTAAGTTAAAATACATATAAAATGTATAATTCCAAAAAAAAAATTGTATATGAATTAAAATTTTAAAATAGATTTTAAACTTGGAAAAAATAGTTTTAGTTGCGAGTTTAAAGTACGAAGGGAGCTGAAAGAAAATGTGTTAGTTTGTCACAGAATTGAGCCAATAAAAAGAGGGTGTTTTCACTTGAAGCGCCTAACCGACCTGTGAGGCACCTCTCAAACCATTTATGAGCGACATTTGCAAAGTTAGATGGGAATATGCAACACATAAGAACGTCGTTATGATTCCACATCGTCATTGCTTGCCTATACTGGTGAACATGATATATGGGATTTGTCTTGCCATCATAAATTTTGAACCTTAAGGCTGTAAATTTCTTCGAGGATTCTTCCTCCTCAATGGCCCTTGAGAAAGGAGATGTCATCCGTGTGATAAGAGCCCTTCTCATTAGCTCTTTTGTGGATATGACTTCTTGACGTGCTGGGTATTGGTCCATCTCTCTTTCGACTAAAACTGCTTATATCATCCCTGTGGCGCTCTTCGTCCCGATTCTCTCTCACTAGGTGACTTTTGCCTTTCGAATAATCCTGGTCGCGTGTAGCACTCATTCTCCAGCTAAGAGTTTTACTCGCCTGAGGGCTAGGAGTGCGACCACTGTGTTTTCGATTCTCCAGACGGAGTTCTTTCTCCACCTTCTCCAATCGTCGCTGGAGGCGTGCATTCTCCTCCATTTGGAGATAAGTTGCCTTCTATTGTTGTTAGAGTTGTGCTTCATACGTGTCGACCAACTGTGAGATATGGATTTCTCGTTGCTTTGATCGGACAGTTGCTCCTTCGGGCGGAATGTAAGATTTCTGTCTTGGCGAACCTCAAATTTGATCCTAAGTGGAGCTAGGTCAACTCGCACATCGCCAGCTTGGGGTGCATTGTTTGGGTGGTGAGACATTTATGTTTATTCCTTTGTTTGAGTTACTTTCGTAGAAAAGAATAACGTTTTTCACAAATGGTGCCAATTATGAGTGCAAGAAATCATATTAAAGTATTTCCAGAAAGCATGAAATAAAAGAATATAATAAATACTCACAACACAAGAATTTACGTGGTTCGACAACTGTCTATGTGTACAGAGAAGATTCTCAATTTTTACTAATTTTTCAGACGGTTCGAAATTACATCCCTCTTTATCCCTAGATGAGGATTGTATTTATAATAGTGAGAAATAATTGAGATGTATAACAAACTCTCCTAACTCTCTTTTGGAACGTGGCGTGATTCCTATTTATCTGAGAATGTAAATAACCAATTAACCCTCCAAATATTCATGTGATATGCCTTTTAATTTATTCATGCGACAAATATTTGTAAAATCCATGTGATAAAAAGTTAGGACCTTTGTTTAAGCCCGAGAGCTGTAATTTCAATACCATTTTGTAAGAGATGAAAGTAGGCTTCACTCGTGTGTTTGTCATCTCCATAGTAGTGCCCAAATTCGCTCGACCCATTTCCTGTACTACCACTTTGCCCAAACCTCAAACGCCACTCTTCCTCAGACCACCCACCTTCTCAGCAACCCTCTCCGACCTCCTAAAATGGCAAGACTGGGCCAAAACACTAGCCTCCTTAGTCGGCCCCACACTATTAAACTTAGACAACGGCCCTAACTCCGAACTCTTACACAGAGAACTCAATTGGCTCATACAAGACGCCCTTGAAAACCCCAAAACACTCTCAAGTGAAATATCATTAAGGGCTGATTTGGAAGATCTTTATGCGTTATGGAAGCAACGAATTGAAGATAGGAGACCTTTTCAGTACATAGTTGGGTGTGAGCACTGGAGGGATTTGGTGTTGAGTGTTGAAGAAGGGGTTTTGATCCCCAGGCCAGAGACGGAGCTTGTTGTTGATTTGGTGGGGGATGCGATTAGAGGAAATGAAGGGTTGGGGGAGGGTTTGTGGGCTGATTTGGGGACTGGGAGTGGGGCAATTGCTATTGGGATTGGGAGGATTTTGGGGGCTTGTGGAAGGGTCATTGCTACCGATTTAAGCCCGGTTGCTGTTGCAGTTGCTTCATATAATGTGCAAAGGTATAATTTGCAGGTTAGTGGTTTTAAACTCTATTCCATTCAATTATCATTTGTTGTTCTCATAATATCAATTGTTTTTCATATGCAGTTATGCTTAACTAATAAATACTAGTGGCAACAACCTCCTATTAACTGTTCATTTAAATATGAATCTCTCTTTTGGAGTAAATATGAGACCCATATTTAAAAAGTATGAGCAAATATGGAGCTCTTATTTAAAAGTTACGACGAGTCAAATATAATGCTCATTTTTAAAAGTTATGAGTAAAATATTAGGTTTTCTTACATATACCTGGAATTGTAATATTTACTTTTGGTAGAAAAAAAATGGGTTGGCTCAACCCATATTTGATCCGCTCATATTTGGCTCAGCTCATATTAGACCCGCTTAAATTAGGGTCAACCCATAGTTTTGCCTTTACTACTATAAACGAATAATTTTTTTTTAACGAATTGAATTTGAAGGACTAAGTAGAAATTTAGCCAATATTAAATTTGCTAGAGACAATTTCTATGTTTGAGCAATTAGAATCAGTGGTACCTTTCATTTGATTCTCTTTTTATGTTATTTTATAATATTGTGAACTATTCCACTGATGTCACAACTTTTCGAACCACTTTTGACGCACATCAAGCTCTCATTGGTGTTCCACAACATCATCGCTTGGTAATACCGTCTAACGTCATCTGTGGATCAATCTTCCCATCATAAATCTTGAGTCATGGGGTGGCGGACTTCTTGGGAGGTTCAAACTCCTCAATACCCCGACTGAACGGTGATTTCATCTTACCGACAAGGGCTCGTCTTGCGAGCTCTTTAGTCGTCCATGCCCCTTGATGAGCAGGGTGCTTATCCACTTATCTATCAAATAACATAGATATCTCTCTCCCCGCCGCTCGTTAGAGCGGGGTCTTTTTCCATGAGATTTCGCGTGAGCAAGGGACTCTTTTGGTCCACGTGCGAGGGGAGCTAAGCATATAATTATGATGGCGTAGGAAACAATGTTTAAAAACGTGTGGGGCGGAAGCGGGGCATAAACCTCGAGACACATTGAGGTGTAAGCTTCAACTTGAAAAAAGAAAATCAACAAAATTTATATAAAAAAATATTAATAAAATAACAAAAATAGTGTAACATAATTAAGTTAACCACTAAAGCAATAAATAGTGTGTAATCATCACATCATCATCATCATTATAGTCCTTGCCTTAATCCCATCACATTGGGTTGACCGTTGACCACATGGATTCTCCTTTTCCATTCAAATTTATTATAAGCTAAGAAGCATGGACACTTCTCCAAAGGTGACGAACCTATGTCGGACACTCCGACACTCGTCCGACACTCTAGGAACACTCCGCGAGGCTTGTTAGACTTGTTTGACATTTAAAAAAAGGCGGGCACTTCACGAACATGACCCGGACATTTCGTGGACACGATGGGTAGCCAAAATTAGAGAATAATAAGAAATTCTAGTATCATCTTATAAAATTAAATCGTGTAAGGGTTTACGAATAATAAGAAGAAAAGTTGAAAGAATAAAGTTATTATCTCTCTCAATCATGTTTTTGACTTATAATTTAGTTGTTATTAGACCAGTTTAATTTTAATAAATTAGTCTCACAACTATTTTTGTTTTCGAAATGCAAAGTAGATGAAAGTATATATATACAAGTATAAAAATATATTTATGTGTCGCCGTGTCTTTGTCACGTCGTGTCCTAGGTTTTTAGGTTTGCTGTGTCCGTGTCGTGTCCGACATGACACTCGTATCCGTGTCCGTGCTGCTTATGGTATAAGTAATATTATCATTCAATTTTAATTCCTTAAGACCTCTCCTAATAATTTCTTCCCAAGATAGCTTAGGATGACCCCTTTGTCTTTTACCTTCTATTTTCAATTGTCATCCTCTTGTTATAAGTGCATCTGATGGTCTACGCAATACATGTCCGTACCATCTAAGATCAACATCAACAGAGGATGTTGTGAGTGGATATAAATACATAATTATGTAAATGAATCATTATGTACAGTATACCATTAAAATATACAAATGGAGCTCTAATAAATAATATATATTAATTGATAATACTATTAATTAATTTTTTTAGGAACCAACTTCATTCCATGGTTAATATTTAATATATTCTATTATGTAATGCCTACTAAAACTTCAAAAATAATCTCATATGTTATTAATAATTAGAATATAATTTAGTGTACTATATATATGCATGTACAAGTATTTATGTAAATTAAATTAACCATATGACAACAAAATATGTTGCACTTGAAGATCAAAAACAATACCATTTCAAATTATACAGCCAAAACTTTGATAATAGAAGGGCAAAATAGTTGAATGCGTATGGTATTACCATTGAATTCCACGCTTTAGGAATTGTAAAAGTTTTCGTGTTACATTTATTAATGTTAAAAATTTGGAAATATGTAAAAAATATTTTAGTAATTCAATTATAAAGTTACATATGTTGGCCCAAAAGAATACAAAGCTCTCCCTAAAAAGAAAATTTAGACTTGAAAAGATAACATTAGAAGAACGAAAAAAAAATAGTTCCTAAATGCCTCGTCTCATGCCTCACCCGGAGGCATAAGCCTCGCGGAGTATTGAGATGTAAAGCTCTTTTTAGCCTTTGAGGCTTAAAACATTGGTAGGAAGTAGCATTTACATTATAACCTTTACGAGTGATTCTATATAATTTAAATTTTTAGTTGAGAAAAATATTTTTTCCTTCTGACGCTTTTCCTTGCATGCTAAGAAATGTGGATTCTTTATAAATTGCAGAAATGGAGTACTGGACATGATTCGAGTCCATCATCAATATGGCTCCATGCGTATGCAATTCTTAAAATGAGCATCCATTGACTTAATCAACAATTTTGATTCCAGATACGACTTACATATGCTTTGATTAGGATGGATGCTATTTTGCTTCTTTTTTGTAACTTTAGATAAATTTTAAAATGTTAGTAAGTTGAAATTTGAAAATTAAGAAAAACACATAAAAAGCAAAGCTTTTGGGCCATATACAATGGGTACCATAAACCCATTGTGGATCCCTTAAAGTGGGTCCCAATGGTAGAACAATCAGTAAAAGTGGGAGGGGGAGCTACTAGATTCGCTATAAGAGGGCTCAAGAGTTCAGTCGGGTAATTTTTGTACGTTTACAGTCTAAACGTGGGACATTCCCACGTGTGAGCTAGGCGTGGGATAATTTCCCTTCTTAGAATGTCTAAACGTGGAATACTTTCACGTCTGAACCTAGAAATATATGTTTGAAGCTCAACGTGGGACTGTTCCACATTTGAGAGTCCAAATGTGGGACTGTTACACTTTTACCTCACTTATACTGCCCCCCACTGTGATCCAACCACCTCTTTTACCTGTTAATCCTCTGAGCCTATGGTATATACCCACCAGCCCATTGTGGATGGCCTTAAAGCATATATAAAAGGACATTTAATGTTGTCCCGCCCCTCATTTTTTATTAAAAGCAACAAATATATGACCTTATAGCTCTATTTTGAATTGGATTGCCTATACTAGTATTGTGAAAATACGGATATTTTATTCCGGTACGTGACCTCCAATTCTTTTGGATCTCACATATCGTTATATTGTCACCCATATCTCGTAACCATGCAACTTAGCCCGCAAATGTCCACCTTCTCCCCCATCCCATCCCATCCCATCCCATCCTGGCACTTCACATATTTTGTTATCTCTACAATCAGTTGTTCTTAAGCTTCTATATTATTTGTATATCAGGATAAAATTGAGATGGTGTAGTTTAATTTATCTGCAACTACCTATCATCAACCTTCCCTTCAACATGTATTTCAGGATAAAATTGAGGTAAAGCAAGGGTCATGGTTCAAACCTTTGAAGGACGCTGAAGGGGAGCTTATGGGTGTTGTAAGTAATCCACCATACATTCCGACTGAACACATCAGTGAGTTACAAGCTGAAGTAAAACATGAACCAAGACTGGCATTGGATGGCGGTAAGGAAGGCATGGATGACCTTCTTTATCTCTGCAACGAAGCTGTTTCAATGTTGAAACCCGGAGGATTCTTTGCTTTTGAGGTAGGCCCAATATCCCTTTTAACACAAGGTCCTGTTTGGTTTGACGCAGAAAGTAAAATGATGAAAAGTATCTTCTCTTCAGATTTTTTTTTTTTTTTTGTGTATCCAACGACATTATAATATGTTGCGTACACATATTTACAATCTTATACGAACAATTTTATTTTACTCCGAACATGTGGAAACCATTTTACTTTTCACTCGTGTTAAAAAAATTTCACCCCAAACCAATATGTGCCCAAACCACCAAATTTCTTTAAACTCCCCAACCCACTCTGAATTCGTAATGAGATTTCAAAATTAATAGGCATGCAATAGGTATTGCTGAATTGACACTTGTGCACATTTGTTGAATGAGCATATAGATCAGTATATTATGCATTTTCTTATAAAAATTAAATGTGTGACAAAAAAAACATTAAAAGTAAAAGCTTTGGTAACGCTGTTGAGATACTAATTAAAAAAAAATCTTGATTTTGCTCTTCTTGCTGCAGTCAAATGGTGGAAACCAGTGCAAGTTTCTTTTAGATTACATGGAAAACAAATGTAGAGGCAGCTTCTATGGTCTTAAAATCATCTCGGATTTTTCGGGTATCCAGCGATTTGTGACTGGATACAGAGTATGATGAGTTGTCGATACATACCGTTGAGTATTATTCTTTTGGTAGGAGAGAATAAGTGAGAATGTGGTATGTAAACCTAGTTATGAACTTATCATTGTACCTGAACAGTTAATTTATTTGTTCAGACCTAGATCATGACTATTTTATTCACACAATATTGGGAGGATGTGAGTTGTTCAGTTTGAATTCAGAAGATTAAAAGGTGGTAACAATTTGTGATCAAAACTAATGCTACAAGTGGATAGTTAAGGGCTCATTTAGTTGTAGAAAATAGTTTTCTATTTTCATTTTCTATATTTTGTGTTATAATTTGGCAAAGTATGCCCTCTAAATGGGAATAAGAATGAAAATTCATGGAAAATTGTTTTCCAACGTAAGCTAATCTGGAAATCATAAAATATATGTTTTCAAGAATTGCTTTAGTTGAAAAACAGTTTTTCACTCCTCCTTCCCATCTTACTGGCCCATTGTCAAAGATATAGCAAAAAGTGGCAATGAAAAATGAAAAATAGGTTTTCACAATTAAATGGCCCCTAAGAGTTCCATTTTTCTTGCTGTAATGCTAATTCAAGAGCATAAGGGTAGTAGGAGGGAGTTCTACAATCTACAGGGAAATGTAGATTGTATAACTGATTTTGTACTCCAAAACTTCTTATGCCGTTTTTATATCACCCATTATATGATGCGAATCTAAGAATGTGGAAGCGTTATTGTTACACCTACACATCAACTACTAACTATACAACACCAACACCACTAAAAAAAAAAAACTAAACTAAGAAAAATGGTTCTCTCTCTCTTTATATATTTTTTTTAATATTCAAGTTGTGATTACAAATGATGGTCAAAGCCTATTTATAAGAAATGTTATCTTGCTAGTCAAGCTAATACTCAAAAAGACCAAAAATGGCAACTAATAACTAAAAAAGACTAATTAGTCCTAAACATAAAAGAAAATAGAAAAAATAGAAAAAAATAGAAAATAATAATAATACCGTAAACTAAAAATAGAAAAAAAGAGATAGTCTTCTCCCGAAAGTACAACCATGCGTCACGTGTCGCTACGGATCATCAAACACATTAGTCTCCCCGTCTTCGAAAAATCTTGTCCTCAAGCTTGGAGAGTGACTCATCAATGCCACATGATATGAACTAAGAAAGGCTTCGGGCCTCAACCAAACTCGATAAAAAATGGGTAGTCCAACTGGAATTAGTCCCATTTGTATGCACCTCATCAATAATGGGTCTAATAAATCCAAATCCTAGCGATATCCCTCTACGAAATCCGAGCAATAAAAAACTGATGACCATATCCGCCTTCTCTACACTACGTGTACATGGTTGTAACTTGGAGTGATGGACTCTTGAATCTGACCGGACAGGAACTCCGGTGATCGCACCTTTGTGAGTACGATGGCGAAACAAGCGGACTAAAGACGACGACATTTCGAAAAATTGGACCTAAAAAGGCAAATAGTCGGAAATGGGCCCCAAGTGGGACGCATTTTTCATGGAAGTCATATGTTGTATCACAAATAGGTATTGTGACCAATTTTGACCGGAGTTGAGGTCAAATAGGGGGTAGGGAATTGGATCGGAGTAGGAAAGCCCATTTGTGTTGGGTTTGATTGTGGTTGGTCATACATAACTGGGGGGGGGGGGGGGGGGGAAGGGGGAAAATAGGGTAAAAATAGGGGTGGGGGGGCTAGGGTTTTGGTCGGAGGGGGTTTTGGATGGTTCTTGGCTTTTTTGTAAGGGTTAGGGTTTGGGGGAAGGTAGGAGACGGTGTTTCATTTGACGAGGTGGTTGTGTAGCGGTAGGAGATGGAGATGGAGGAAGGAGTTGGTGGAGGGTGGAAGATGGAAATGGTATCCCCCTTTTTAACGATGGTGGAATTTAGGATTTCCATCCACCCGATTCTCATTTGGACATTTATCAATCTAAAGATTAAAGGGTTGCCCGAGTTGGAATCTCAACTCGATACCCACTTCACGCACCACGACGAACACCAAGGACAAACGCAACTCTGATACCAATTTGACGTGAATCTAAGAATGTAAAAGCGTTATTGTTACAACTACACACCAACTACTAATTATACAATATCAACACTACAAAAAAAAAAAGAGTTTCTTTCTCTCTCTATATTCTTTAATCAATATTTAAGTTGTGATTACAAATGATGGTCAATGGCCTATTTATAGGAAAGGTTATCTTTCTAGTCAAGCTAATACCTAAAAAGACTAAAAAGAGTAACTAATAACTAAAAAAGACTAATTAGTCCCAAATATGCTTGGAGACTAATTAAAGACTAAAAATAAAAGAAAATAACAATAATATCCTAAACTAAAAAAAAGATAGTCTTTTCTCGAAAGCACAACCACGCACCACGTGTCGCTACATATGAGCAAACATATCATTATAATAGCAAGATTCTTCTAATCAAATAAGAAAAGATTGCCGCTCTAGATGATCTGATATACACCTGGGACATGGATGGAGCACCTATAAGTTTCTCCTTTTGCTCAAATTTTATTCTTTTTTAGACTAGTAGTAATGCTTTTAATCTTGTATTGCTTCCTAAAAATCGCTCTGTTTATACAGATGTCCGGTTGGTTATTATAACAATAAAATTGGTGTCGTTGCGTTAACAATATCAATACCCATTTTAAAATCATCACAAAAGGTTTTGATAACATTCACATATCAAGGATATATAGTAGAAAAGACAAGTTCTAGCATATATGTTCATGAATGAATTTATTTTTCACCGTCTTAACTAGAAGTGACATGACACAAATGAACTTGACACCACAAATATGATACATTTCAATTTGTGCCTATTTATTACTAATATCTTCTCTTTAAGATTGAGCATACACAATTTTCAAAAGTTTTTGACTAAGCAAAATCCCACAGGGGATGCATTTATTTCAATGTAAAACAAAAGCTGAAAATCACATGCATTTCTTTACAGTTTACCCATTGTTTCACACCACTCTTTGAATTTTGAGCTCGACTATATCGAGGGATTGAGGGCTAGATACCTTAATGATCCCACAAATGTAACCTACTTTCTTATACAGTTGAAAAGCTGAAAATCACGTGCATTTGTTTCAATGTAAAACAAAAGCTGAAAATCACATGCATTTCTTTACAATTTGCCCATTGTTTCACACCACTCTTTGAATTTTGAGCTCGACTATATAGAGGGATTGAGGGCCAGATACCTTAATGATCCCACAAATTTAACCTACTTTCTTATACAATTGAAGTATTTACCTTCGGTTGATGTAAGCAAATATAATGTTTCCGAACAATGTGCAATCTTGTGTCATCTTGTTTATCAATATTTTGTTTGTTTCAGTTAGGTCTGGTATCATTTTAGCACAAAAAATGCTACTAGTGTTTTGGTGAATACAAGGTATTTGGCAAAAGTTTAGAATGTATTATTGTCAAACAACTCTCAGATTGTATCTTCCCCTCCCCGAAAGAAGAATCCAATAAGTCAAGTTCCATGGGTACCCTCTGAAATCTCATCTCAATCTAGTGCTCTCTAAAGGAAGGCTTTAGCTTTCCGATCGTATACTTGGGCCTTCTTGACCTTTTCTCGGAGAGGCAGTCGTCTTGTCTTAACTTTCTCGAGCTACCATTGTAGGTTTTGCTCAGACGTTTTTCTTCCTACGTTGTAGTAAGTATATCGATAGCTCATTCTGCCCTCTTGTCCCCTAATATGAGTAATATGTTCTCATATAATGTTGCTTCAATCTGACCTAGCTGGTGAGCGATCCCTGTTTGCGATAGAGATCAAGACAACAAGAGAGCGTACCTTTTTCACTTCTTCTCCACCAAGTTCATAAGTTTAAGGATAACTGTAGGTCGTTGACTACTTAAGAAAACTCTGATTCGACTGCCCTTTGACTAGCAAGCATCTACCTCATCCAGATCACAAGGAGAGGTTCACTATTATGGGGGGGGGGGGGGGGGGGGGGGATAATTCTTTTTTTCCCTTCCAGAAAGAATGTAATGCATAAGGGACCATCCTTTTGTTGCGTGTTTGGAAGTTTTGAATTTTTGCATTCAACTATATCTAGAAATATAACTCACATTGGAATGTAGATCAGTTCTATGGAAGTAGTAAACTCCTTAATATAAAGTGAATGATCTCCTCGTTCAATGAGAGTTAGCACGCGCATTGAAAATGAGGAGCATAAATTTAAGAAAAATGAGAAATGGTGATTGAGAGCATATATAGTCACGGAATTCAAGCAAGATTCGTTTCTGTATCAGTGGCAATATCATTGTAGTGAAATTGAATCTAAAATAATAATAATGCCAAATATTGCCAAAATATGACGCAGAAAGTAAATCGACACGTAATGTATGTGGTTTAGCAAGTCAGCATTACCTACGTCCATGGGGAAAGAGAGGTGGGTGATTTTACTAAAAGAGAAACGACTTGGAGTGTTATGGTTGCTAGTCAAGGTTCCTAGTTGTGTGTATTACGTGTTGTGTGTTTTCTTATTGTTTCACTACCCGATGCCCTTGTAACGATGGGGGATTTATACAAGTACATAGTCCTACCTAGCTATAGCATTAAGGAGATTGAGTTTGACTATAACTAGTCTTGTTTTGAGTTAATTGTCTCCGATGTAGTTGAACTAGAGTAGGACTATATTGTTGATAAATATGATTTGAAGTTATCCGCGGGTGATGAAATAGTTTGGGTGTGGTGGTCATGGTTGATCCAGGAACTTTGGGAAGTACTTGACATGTGTTCTCCAAGGTGGGTAGGTTGGCTTTATTTCCTTAAATTTCCCCTATAATTGGCGCGGTTGGCATTTAGGCTTATTCAGCCTAACTATGTTGTTGAGTCTATCAATATATATTTTTGAGCTAGAACTCTTATAGGGTGATATGTGTCCCACTTATCCACTAGTCTTAAGTATTAATCACTGTTATGAGAGATTTTTGCACATAATCCCTATGTTTAACGTTATGTGCACCATTCTGACGGTTAATTAGGTCATGATTGTGCACAAGGGGCATAATCTAGGGGCATGAAGAAGAAACACTCTTAACAAGGTTGTCACTTCATTGCCTTTTAGTGGTAGAATATTATAAGGGGTCCAAATTCATTTGACCCCTTTTTCTTCTTCCATTTTCCATCAGGTATTGATACCCTTTTTAACTCTTGGTAGTTAAAAGGCTCTTAGACCCCTCGACTACGCTCAGGTAAGAACAAAGCTCCCAAGGCCGGCCTCTGACCTCAGACATACCACTGCTTGGTCCCATAAACCTCCGTTGCTCTTAAGGAAAGGCTACAGTGATGTAGCAGACCTCCTTCATAGAAAGATCAGTCGTTCTAACATATCTACTCGAATAAGTTCAGAGACTACAACACCAGAGTTTTGCAATGTCAAACGCTCCAAGCATACCTTAGACTGAAGTGAAATGTCCTCCCGAGGTCCCCTTAATCTCAATGCTAAGGTATATCATTGCGTAATACCTCAAGCACAACATAAATTAGTCCTAGGGCGGTCAGTTGGAAAGAAACGCACTATTCCATCTCCCATCACCGCTCAATCTCACTTGCATTGATAGTTCCCATCGACATATAATGCTACTAACAACGACCTTACACCACTTGCGAAACCTTTGGTCAACACTCCACCACCTTGCTGTTGCCGTCAGACCTCAGAGCCATCACAACCTTACTGTGAGAGTCCACTTTATTCGCTCTCCTAGAGTTTGCATATAAATAAGAGGCTAGAGAAAGGTTAAAGGGGGTTCAAGCAATGCGGCTTTTAGAGAACTTAGAGTTTTAACATTCATAAGTGTTAAAGCCTTGTTCCGTACTCTCAACCCACTGTTGTGAGCTTATATTCATAACTTAGATCGTTTCCAGTTATCTCATACACTTTATACCTTTTTGAGACCTAAATCAATACTCAGGAATCCTTAAAGAAGTCCATTAGTTACTTCCTAAAGTCTCTTGGATTGTTGACAAAGGTCTCAAGACCTTAGTGTAATACCCCACACTTTTATGGATATTTAAATTACATAAATGGCTGTAATTTGGAGATTTGAGGAATTTCTATAAATAATAATTTTTGGAGTTTATGAGTGTTAGACGATTTCCGATGCGTGTTACATTTACTTTTGAGATTAAGTAAATAAGTCGGATTATTTTATTACATGTCGCAGTTGGGTAACGCGACAATTGAGAATATTTTAATTGGAAAGCCCGTATGGAGGTGTGTTGGGTTTAATAAGAGAATTATAGTTAAGTGACTCGGATGGAGATTTCGAGTGCGCGGTTGGGTTCGGAATGGCCGAGATAGTCAGAATAGAGTATCCGGGGGGTAGTGATTAGGTCCCAAGGATTTTTAGACTAATGAGGACTCGTAATTGAGTAAACGAGTCATTTTTGGGTTTATAAGGGATAAACCCTTATTTCTCTCTATATAAAGCACGAGAGAGTGGGAGAAAGGAAAGAAAAGACAGAAAAGAATAAGAGAAGAGAGGAAAAGAAGAAAGGAAGAAAGAAAAAGGAGATTCCAGCCAAACTCCACGAGATTCGACTCGAGGTCGTCGGATTTTATCCACGAGGCAAGTGTTTACTTGCTTTATTCCTTTAAGCATAAAAATCTCATATTGTAGTTGGTGTATAAAACTGTAAAGATTTTTGGGTTGGATTTTTCGTGAATCAAAACGATTTTTTCGAAAGATTAACGAGTAAACCCCGGATAATATTCGATTTAAGAAATTTAGGAATTAATTGAAATTAGTTGTTGGTTATGGGTTCTAGGATGATTAGAACCCTTTTTATATGTGTATATATGGTTGTTTGAGGTTAGATGATGATGGAAGAGAAGATAAAAATCTTGGAGGTGTATTAATGGAGGTTTGGGATTTTGGAGATGTTATAAACCCTTAGCAGATTTTCGGATTCGAACCAGCCGAATCGATTCGGTATGAGACAGTTAGAAAGTTGAACCTTTTCGAATCGATTCGGGTAGGCCGAATCGATTCGGTTCTGGCAGATTTTTGAGGTTTTCTCCTTTAAGTTTAAGGAAATTTAAACTATGGTTTTGGAGATTATTATAGGGGATTCTAGATATGATATTAGGAATATTAGATGATGGTATTGAGGGTGAGTAAACCTCAAGATGAAAGAGGGAACCTCAGATTAATTTAGTGCACGATCCGGGGTATGGATTTAATGAATGTTTGTGATGAGAGACATTCGAGAGAATCATTCGGCAAGCATGTATAGATATATTTATACGGTTAGAATAAATATGGGCCAATTGAAATGGAGAAAATCCTAGGATGCAATACCTATGGAATTAAGATGAGTACTTCGTATACTTATTTAGTAATTACGAAGGGGAACATTCAGGGTTATTGGCTATTGCTATATGAGTGTTCAGCAATTACAACCATGTATATATTTGAGAAGTGATGTAGATTATATATACGATGTGATGACAGTATATATAATGTGATACAAATACATATATATATCTGTGTGTGATTGGTATATTTATATCTTAGAGGCTGGTTCCACGAGATTTCCTTTGGCATAGGGTTGGAACAGCCAAATTATATATTTTCTCTAGTGCGATCTAGGGAGGTTGCGCGATGTGGGTGAATCCCCTGGCTTGAGGAGCAGGGAGAGTATATCCCCAGGTCATATCGTCCCGAGTTCGAGTGAGATGCGTGTGTACTCCACTTACAGAGGGAACATGACCACCTCCACCGTTGTGTATTTTTACCATGACCATGAGTAAGTTTGTCTTGGTACCGTGGTATAGTGAGTAAGCCCGAATTTGGATTGGCAGTATAAGACTGCATCCTCGAGTTATAGCTCAGTGGGATGGTTATTATGCTTGTGATTGTAATAAGTATAATTATATTCGTTGAGCATAGTATATTACTTGTATATGAAGCTGAGATATATATATAAGGTATTATTCCCTTTGCGGTAGATATATATGTCCAGATTTATATGAGTATGAATCAGAGGTTATAGTGAGAACTATATATTTATATATGAGTTTTATATATGCGTTATCTGCTGAGGGCCTAATGGATCTTGATGGTCAACATTGCCAGGTAGTAGTGTATCGGGGGGGATTCCTTATTTGGATTTCGCTTCGCGAGGCACCCCACGCACGAACGTAGCGCAGTGTTGAGAATGGGGGAGAAGTTTAGCCCTTAGAACTCGGGTTTTTACGGATATTCAGTGATTGGGTGAAACAGATTAATTAGGCGGGGTAGCTTAACTAGGTTGTCTAAAAGGTATGAGATAGGTGTGCACTATTAGAAGAGGGGTGAGGGGTATCTCATGGGAGTGCGATACCAATTTAAATATGAGATAAATCATATTTTAAAAATACAACATTTATGCACTTGCAAAATATTTTCAAAACTCAAGCTCTGACCTGTTTCTCTATTTTCTCCTCTCTTGCTATATATATATATATATATATAGGTGTCCAGACACAGGGATTCCTGGATGATGATCCTTTCGAGTCAGACGCTGATGCATCAGCTGTGGATGCATACATGTTTATTTTTAGATACTTCTATTCTTGTGATCTCGATAAGAAGCATTGTAGTAACACTCGGGCCGAAAGCCCAATTGTATTCATTTATACTTTTACCGCCCTTTAGTGCGGCATTCGATTTGGATGTATTATGTTAAGCCGAGTGTTCGGTTATTTTATTTCATTTCAGTTTCATATATATAAACTGTGTGATGGTTTTACTTTGTTGGTTTGATTAAAAAGATAATTAAATAAAATTTTGACGCTAGCCTAATAGGTTATTAGTAATTAAATGGGTTTTTGACAGTGATGCTAAGAATGAACCAAATGAGACACCTGTTTTAATTTGGTACAAGATTGATCGTCCGGTATTTTATTAGGCGGGGTGTCACAGATGGTATCAGAGCATCATGTTCTAGTTTCCTTAAGAATCTGTGTGGACGTACTACGCTTTCAGTGTTGCTATCGATTTGATATAGAGCCTTATGATTAGGATTGTTTATTCCTATTGTGAGGTTTCGTTCTCCCGCTATTATATAAGACTATAGTAAATCTTTCGCGTGCTTGTTCGAGATTCATGTGCTGATCGAGGTAGGGCGACCAAGGAAGGCCGTGATGAGGCCAGTAGGAGGCGGGGCTTAGTTGGAGCTATAAGTTGAAGTAGGGATTGAGGACTGCAGTCGAGGTCACTCCCCTTTGTGGCATTTGTCAAGGATTACTACGACGACTACTAAAGTGTAGTGGTTATAATTATACAAGTACCGGTATAGTAGAGAGTGGTGCTAAACTTGAATTACTTGGTGAAGTTAAATTCGGAAAAAGTTTAAAAGGGTCTTTGATAAGGACCATACGTTAAAGTTAAGTCATGCGGAAGAAGTGTAGCGTTACTCAGTGGAATTGTAAGGCTCAGAAGCTTGGGCTTAGAGTAAGGTATGGAAATACCCAGAGGTGGAAAAATTGAGGAAAATTTTTCACTCGTGGGAGCAATATTGAAATGGTGGGAACGGTATTCAGCATATTTGAGGGAGCAGTATGTTTTGCTCATAAGGGGATCTTACAGATGGATTTAACCATTATTTCCTTTGATTTAGCAGGAATTGAAGAGAATGTAATTCCTGAATTATTCACTTGAGGGTCGGTTAGAGGCCGACAGTGAATAAAGAGTTATATGATTAAGGAAACCTTGTACCGAAGTAAGGCAGGTACAATAAAGAGAGAATCCTTCACAGGAATGATAGGCTCACTAGAAAAGTGTTGCTAACACTTATGGAGAATTTGTGTTTGGCGAACCCCATTGGTGGACATCTACCCGGGTAAATCCATTGAAATAGGGTTGTTGAAGCCGGTAGTGGAGTTTCCTTTTGACGAAGGAATTAAGGGAACTATGAAGGAGATTGTTAGTATCGAGCCTATAGAGTCTGAGATACTGATAACCTTAACTTGGTCGGGGTGGCCAAAAGTAGGGAATATTGCAAGGTGGAGTCTAGAACCACACGGTTAGTCCTTGCCCGATAGGAGTTAAAGGACAAGAGTAGAGTGCTTAGATGGAGCATTTATTAAAGTAGTTTTTGGTTTGGTTAAGGCAAGTGTGCTGTATTCGAAAACCAATTAGAGTAGCCAGGGTAGTTGGCAAGAGTGTTGTTATGAGTTTTGCCTCGGATAAAGGCGATATATTTCGTGTGGCTAGATGACGTCACAGTATTTTGTTAACACTACATTCGTGTGCGTGATTTGAGTTTACTGGTAGTATCAGTCATATTATATAAGGTATGTCTATATGTTTTTTTGCAGTAGCGGGGTTCTATTTTCCTTCATTCGCTGTAAAAGCGGGTGTTGATATTTTAAATTTTTATCCGATTTGTACTGATCATCTTGTGTGTGTTATACGAGTATGGTACTATTGTAAGTGTAATGTATTTGTGGATAATCAGAGAGATAGAAGGCTAATGATTGCAAGACTATTTTATTTGCGGTTCTAGGTTGGAACTGGTTGTTTTTGCGATATCTCACCTGGATACGGGTTGATCTTGCCTTTATTATATGATTACATGGAACTTCGGTGAGTAGATGTTTCATTGCCATGATTTTGTGTGTGGTGACTTTATATATGATCTAAGGTATGCAGGATTTAATATTTTATATGTTTTACGCTGACATACCTCCACGACCGACAAAGTTAAGTAGTAGTGTATTGGAGGGGTTCGTTGTTTGGATTTCTCTTGCGAGACACTCCACGCATGAACCTTAACGACGTTGGGAGGGTAGAGATGTTACTGTATGCTGGGATGTTGGTTGTGGTGAAATTAGCTGAGAGTCATGTGATGATTAGGGGATAATAAAAAATAGATGTGCTGTGAAAAAGCTCTGAAAATGTTTCTTTCACTGCAAGTATGTGGGTGAGGTAAGGTGAAGGAAATTGATTTGAGGCTTATATCCAGGCCTTGAATAGAAGGCAAATTCAGAGGAAATATGTTTTGAGTATGATATTCGTAACACTTTTGCAGAAAATAGGCACCCCGATTAGTTAGACTTTCCATTTCATCAAGATGGGAGGACATAGTGCTAGAAGTACGTTAGTAGGTTAGCGAGGTAGGATTTAAAATGTCCGTTGGTGTGCCTTAGGCCGTTATATCTCGATGACTGACGATTCGAGGAAGTAGTGTAACGGGAGGGTTCCTTATTTGGATTTCGCTCTGCGAGACGTCCCACGCATGAAACTGAGCAAATGTCAAAAGTCGAGAGAGGTCTTGGGCACTAGGAATATAGTTAGGATAATACTCATTTTACGTGTGTAGGAAAACATACCATGGAATAAGGTCGATAGGTCAAGTTGCGTTGATGTACGAAGACTGTAGTGAGTTAACCACGAGAAGATTGGTACATTAACTTTAAGAAGGATTGGATTTCCAGGTATAGAAAGAATTGAATTTCGAATTATTCGGGTTAGGAATACCCAGGTGTTAGTACCGGGCTGAGGAAACGAGGCCCATTTTTAGAGAGAGTGTTACGTGTTGGACGTTTACAATAGTTGTAAAGATAGGCACAGATTAAAGGTTGTGTGGGAACTTTGGTAAGTTGATTTTATATACCGCCCGAAATAGAAAGGATGTAGTATATAAAGCTGATGATTATGCTGCGAGGCAGTTTTAAATGGATTTGGAATGGGTTGGATGGAACGTCGTAGGAGGTACGCAATGATCCAATTATATTGGTGTAATAAGAGTTAGCAAACCTAAAATACGCGAGAAAACTGACGGGAATAGACAAGCACTAGTATAGCTTCCTTTTAAGGGAATTTCGATGTCCTGTTGTAGATGAGTGGACGCTTAGGGTTGTGGTTCTCGGGTTGGATCGATACGTTAGAGCTATGATTATAGGCTTGTTTTCTTTATGTACAGTTATAGAAGTACTAGGTGCGATGTGATGTGAGAGTTAACCTTATGACTGAGGTGATCTTGTAGCATATAGAGATGCAACTGAGCTTATGGTTAAGCTAGTGCATTAGAGTATAATCCTGGAGATAGGTTGTTGGAACACGAGGCCCCCAATTTTTAAATCTTACACAAAAAGTAATTTCCTTTTTAAAGATGCGGAAGCGAGATGGTTCAATTAAACACACACAAACACCAAATTTTAATTTCTTTCAAATTAAAATTAAACCAAGTGAAATTAGATTAATCAACAAAAACATATTTCACATAAACAACTTAATTCAATCCAAAACTAGAAATTTGCCTAAGTCATAATTTCAATATTCCAAACCAATTTTAACAAATTAAACGATGACTTGAATTAAATGAACATATACCCAAATTTAAATTAGCATCAATTTAAGTAAGTAGTGATTTAAACCAAATTTTATCTTTTTACCTAAGCATGAATCTAAGGTGAATTTTACAAAAGATAAAATGAACAAATAAATCACTACGCTGCGATGTACGAGGAAAAACCCACAACGGGAAAAAAACTCAGACGGCCCTAGCCTTAAGTCCACTAAGTATGGTTTTACAATTAAAAGACAGATAACTTACTTCCTCGACTCGACTCCTTTCAGGTCTTGACGCGTCTTCTTGTAAAGACCTCCACCTAGTAGACAATCTCGGAACTCCACCGGAACCTTGGAATTCACCAATGAGACTTTAGGAACACCGTCAACCACACATGGTGCCTTTCACCATGTGAGAATGCCGCAGCAAAATAATGAACTTCTTCTTTATGGGATGTAGAAGAAAACCCAAACGAACTCTTCAACTCCGTAGAGATAAACCTGGTGCCAAACACTCCAAGCAAGATATATATATTAAGGAAGTTGGAATAAACAACTATTAGGTGAAACAAAAGTGTTTTTGGAATTTTCTTGAAAAACAAACACTAAAAACTGGAACTCTTTCTTTTAGGAATTTTTTCTCTCAAACTCTCTCTTGGAGATTGTAGTATGTGAAAAAGTTAGTTCAAAAGAGTTGGTTCCCGCACTAAGTAGTTCTGTCAAAAGATAGTTGGGAAAAGAAGTGGGAAAAGTGGGAAAACCGTAAAAAACACTCAAAATACCTGTTTCAGCCAAATTTCGTTCGAACGACTTTACTAATGAGGTTCCAGAAGGGAAAAAGGAATATCGTCAGAATTCTTGTTCGAACGACCTGGCAATCTCGTTCGAGCGAGATGCTAGTTCGTTCGAACGACATGGCAATCTCGTTTGAACGAGATTCCAGGTGGTTCGAACGACGTGTCAGAAAAATAAAATATTATGTATAAGCCCAAAACTTTTTATGAAAAGTTCTAAAAAATATTTTCTGAGTAAAACAAAGTCGTTAAAATTAATTTATAAAAATTATAAATTACACCCAATAAATTTCCAAGCTCCTATATATATATATATCAAATGCATTCATACCTTAGGAGCATTGGAACATTGTTGTTGACGTAGAAATGAGGCACACTAAACTCGTCATATGATGAAGCTTTATACTCTTGGCCGCTACGTCTTCAACTAACACGTTATAGGCTTGGATGGATACACTTGAACACTATCCTATAACTTCAATTTTTTTGTCCGGAATTGAGCCAATACTACATTAAGACTCAATCGGAGACTTGTGTCCTTACATATGTGGGTGCCGAGAATGAGTGTATGGTATCGTGCCATTGGGTTAGTACCATACGAATTTTGTGTCCTAGGATGTAGTGCGATTAGAGATCCTAGGTCGGTAGTACCGGTCGTATCCGAATTTCGAGGATGAAATTCTGTTGTAAAGGGGTGAGAATGTAATACCCCACACTTTTATGGATATTTAAATTACATAAATGGTTGTAATTTGGAGATTTGAGGAATTTCTGTGAATAATAATTTTTGGAGTTTATGAGAGTTAGATGATTTCTGATGAATGTTACATTTACTTTTGAGATTAAGTAAATAAGTCGGATTGTTTTAATTACATGTCGCAGTTGGGTAAAGAGACAAAGGAAACTATTTTAATTGGAAAACCCGTATTGAGATGTGTTCGGTTTAATTATAGAATTGTAGTTAAGTGACTCGGATGGATATTTCGAGTGCGCGGTTGGGTTCGGAATGGCCGAGATAGTCAGAATAAAGTATCTGGAGGTAGTGTTTAGGTCCAGGGGATTTTTCGACTAATATGGACTCGCAATTGAGTAAACGAGTCATTTTTGGGTTTATAAGGGATAAACCCTTATTTCTCTCTATATAAAGCACGAGAGAGTGGAAGAAAGGAAAGAAAAGAGAGAAAAGAAGAAGAGAAGAGAGGAAGAGAAGAAAGGAAGAAAGAAAAAGGAGATTCCGGCCAAACTTCGCGGGATTCGACTCGAGGTCGTTGGATTTTATCCACGAGGCAAGTGTTTACTTGCTTTATTCCTCTAAGCATAAAAATATCATATTGTAGTTGGTGTATAAAACTGTAAAGATTTTAGGGTTGGATTTTTCGTGAATCAAAACGGGTTTTTCGGAAGATTAACGAGTAAACCCCAGATAATATTCGATTTAAGAAATTTAGGAATTAATTGAAATTAGTTGTTGGTTATGGGTTCTAGGATGATTAGAACCCTTTTTATATGTGTATATATGGTTGTTTGAGGTTGGATGATGATGGAAGAGAAGATAAAAAGCTTGGAGGTGTATTAATGGAGGTTTGGGATTTTCGAGAAGTTATAAACCCTTAGCAGATTTTCGGATTCGAACCAACCGAATTGATTCGGACAGGCCGAATCGATTCGGTATGAGATAGTTAGAAATTTGAACCTTTTTGGATCGATTCGGATAGGCCTAATCGATTCGGTGGCCAGCGAATCGATTCGGGCACTCCAAATCGATTCGGTTCTGGAAATTTTTTGAGGTTTTCTCCTTCAAGTTTAGGGAAATTTAAAATATGGTTTTGGAGATTATTATAGGGGATTCTAGATATGATATTAGGAATCATAGATGATGGTATTGAGGGTGAGTAAACCTCGGGATGAAAGAGGGAACCTCAGATTAAGTTAGTACACGATCTGGGGTATGGATTTAATGAATGTTTGGGACGAGAGACATTCGAAAGAATCATTCGGCAAGCATGTATAGATATATTTATGCGGTTAGAATAATATGGGCCAATTGAAATAGAGAAAATCCTAGGATTCAATACCTATGGAATTAAGATGAGTAGTTCAGATACTTATTTAATTATTTCGAAGGGAAACATTCGAGGTTATTGATTATTGCTATATGAGAGTTTGGAAATTATATATATATATATATATATATTTGAGAAGTGATGTAGATTATATATACGATATGATGACAGTATATATAATATAATACAAATACATATATATATCTGTGTGTGATTGGTATATTTGTATCTTAGAGGCTGGCTCCACGGGCTTTCCTTTGGCATAGGGTTGGAACAACCAAATTATATATTTTCTCTAGTGCGATCTAGGGAGGTTGTGCGATGTGGGTGAATCCCTTGGCTTGAGGAGCAGGGAGAGTATATCCCCAGGTCATATCGTCCCACGTTCAAGTGAGATGCGAGTGTACTCCACTTGCAGAGGGAACATGACCGCCTCCACCGTTGTGTATTTTTACCTTGACCATGAGTAAGTCTGTCTTGGTACCGTGGTATAGTGAGTAAACTCGGATTTGGATAGGCACTATGAGACTGCATCCTCGAGTTATAGCTCGGTGGGATGGTTACTATGCTTGTGATTGTAATAAGTATAATTATATTCGTTGAGCATAGTATTTTGCTTGTATATGAAGTTGAGATATATATATAAGGTGTTATTCCATTTTTGGTAGATATATATATCCGAATTTATATGAGTATGAATCAGAGGTTATAGTGAGAACTATATATTTATATATAAGTTTTATATATGCGTTATGTGCTGAGGGCCTAATGGATCTCGACGGTCAACATTGCCAGGTAGTAGTGTATCGGGGGGGGGGGGGGGGGGGGGGGTTCCTTGTTTGGATTTCGCTTCGCGAGAAACCTCACGCACGAATGTAGCGCAGTGTTGGGAGTGAGGAGAAGTTTAGCCCTTACTACTCAGGATTTTGCGTATTTTCAGTGATTGGGTGAAACAGATTAGTTAGGAAGGGTAGCTTAACTAGTTTGTCTAAAAGGTATGCGATAGATGTGCACTATTAGAAGAGGGGTGATGGGTACTCATGGGAGTGCGATACCAATTTAAATATGAGATAAATCATATTTTAAAAATATAGCATTTATGCACTTTCAAAATATTTACAAAACTCGGGCTCTGACCCGTTTCTCTATTTTCTCCTCTCTTGCTATATATATAGGTGTCCAGACACAGGGACGCCTGGATGATGATCCTTTCAAGTCAGAAGTTGCTGCAGTAGCTGTGGATGCATGCAAGTTTATTTTTAGACGCTTTTATTCTTGTGATCTATATAGGAAGAATTGTAGTAACACTCGGGCCGAAAGCCCAATTGTATTCATTTATACTTTTACCGCCCTTTAGTGCGGCATTCAATTTTGTTATATTATGTTAAGTCGAGTGTTCGGTTATTTTATTTCATTTCAGTTTCATATATATAAACTGTGTGATGGTTTTACTTTGTTGGTTTGATTAAAAAGATTCGTTAAGTAAAATTTTAACGCCAGCCTAATAGGTTATTAGTAATTAAATTGGTTTTCAATAGTGATGCTAAGAATGAACCATATGAAACTCCTATTTTAATTTGATACAGGATTGATCGCCCGGTGTTTTATTAGGAGGGGTGTCACACTTAGTCTCTCTTGACTAAAGCTCAAGAATTCTATAAGATTGTAATCAGTCTTTTATGATATAATTAACAATACAACACCGTTTGGCAGTAGACGTAGGACTCTCAACTGAATTCCAAACCACTCTAGATGCTTGGAACACCTTGCCACTTTTCCCCTTTTACCCGTCTGAGGTCAAAGTGGGAGTACCTGTGAGTCTGAAGTCACATATGATTTATACACCCATTAGATTGACATCATATGTGGGAGCGATAAGTTCTATTTCTTTCAAATACTTGTCTCGTTCTCTTTAAGATGCTAACCAATGCTGTTTTGGCTCGTTCTTTTGAAGAAATTGGGGCTCGATGAAAATCTCTCCAAGAGAAACTAACTGCCATCCTTAGTAGACTAGCACATACTAGAACTGGGGAAAACCTCGAGCCCCAATTTGAATGAGAAAATGACGTAGAGGGTGTGTCCCGGGCCCCTCGACAGTCTGTAACCAACATTCTTGTCAAGGACATGCTAACACTTTTTGGAGATCAATCTCAAGGAGATTCTAAAGTGGCCAGGACCTAGGACAATGAGATTAAGAAGAGATGCTTAACCGATTGGGAAACTTCCTCAACTAGTACAAGACGCAAACTCCTAACACTATTGAGTTAGCCCTCCAAAAGACTTTATCTCCATTTTTCAAACCATGTTCAACATTATGCTCTTCCCCCAAAGTGGAAGATGCCCACTATTTGAGAATGTTGCGAATGCGTGCTAATAAGCAAGGATGGTCCGAACAAATAAAAAGTCAATTTTTATGTTTTTTAATTTTAAAGAACAAAACTTAAACAAAATAACCCAATAAAACTTCACACCAATTAAAACCTTTTACTGTGGAAATTCGATTTACCCAATTTTATCATTTTAACCTAAAACATTCATTTACGTGATAAGATAAAATAAGTAAAACATCCACATTGCCCTGATGTACGAGGAAAATCCATCACGGAAAAAACCTCGAACGACCTAACCAAACAGTTCACTATGGTAATGTTTTACAAAGATGAATATTAGACTTACTCAACGACTCATCTTCCTCGCAAGTCTTAATGCTCTTCTATCTTCAACCTCTCCTCCATAGTGCAACGCGGGAGTCCACCAGTGTAAGTTGCCACAACGAACGAGTCCATGCATGCATCGGTATCCACTAATGAGGCTCAACAACTGGTTACGGATTGCAATACGGAATCACCGCTTATTCACTGCAGCACCACTAACACGGAGTCCACCGCATGAAACACGTTCTCTCAAGATGTTGGTAAACAAAATTTGGTGCCTAAACAAAGGATCTCAAAGCATATGAATATAAAGAATTTGAATATTTAAACGCAAAGGGTGAAACTAGGGTTTTGGAACTTTGGTAAACAAGTAAGGAATTAATTTGTACCAAAAGTTATTGAAAAAACTCAGTCCAACACATCTTAAATAGTAAAAAAATGAATTTTGAGACGACAAAATTGTTCGAACGGAAACAATCATCTCGTTTGAATGAGAATGCCACTTCATTCTAGCAAAATTCAGGTTCGTTCGAATGAACTGATTTTCTCATTCCAATAAGATTTTAACGAGAACAAATCTGCTAAACAGAGAGGTCTCGTTTAATGTTCGTCTGATGGTCATTCCAATGAGATTCCAAACTCGTTCTAACGATATCAAAAGCCATTTAACGAAAATAGCAGTTTGTTCTAACAAGATCAGAATAAAAAATATTTTTCTGCAAAAATCATTTTCAAAACTGTTCCGAACGATTTTGTTAAAAAACAAACACCCTTAAAAATATCAAAGGACCATATTCAAAATGCATCCATACCTTATAAGATCCTCGATAAACGTAAAGACATAATTGGCACGATAAACATGATACAATATGTATCTAACTTGCCCCTATATCTTCATCAAATATATCATAGGCTTACGAGATCGATAATACAAATCCTACCATATGACTCAAATTTTTTGTTCGAAATTAATCCAATTACAAACAAATTGACTCCATTGGAAATTTGTCCTTACAAACCTCCCCCTTTGGCTATTTCGGGACAAAACTAAAATAAAAACCCTATGGGACGTCAAGATCTATAAAAGAATCAATCCCCAACCTGGAAAGGAAAAAGTATAAATGCTCGACAAAAACATACATCGAGTAGCTTTGCTCTCTTGAAAACTTTGCCGCATGATGTAAACCTGCACACTTGAGCAACTTCAAATGCAAAGAGAATATAATAAGTATAAATCCGCATAAGAATAAAATTCTCCCTATGTCTAACAATCTCAACCTAGGTAAGACGTCTCCTCCAAAGATAAATAAATCCTAATCATGAAAGGAAATATACCATTTCCCTCCTTTTTTGTTCAGGAATAGACAAATTAAGAATGCATAAAGAAATTACTCCCCATAAATGTGTGAACATGAGATAACAATTTTAAATTAGGAAAGAGGGAATAAAATTATGCAATGGTGTAAAGTGTAGAAAACACATAACATGGCAACACAAGAGCAAATAATCCACACTATGATAATATAATATCAGTATAGATACAAAAATATAAAAATATGAATAAGTAATGAAGTATGATATCAATTTGAAATTACCAATTTTATGATAAGGAATTTCAATGAACCCAATGAGAGATACTAATATAATCATATAGCATGCCAAAAAAATTCTATAATAACGTATATGGCAAACATGGACTAAATGTAAATGCAAAGACTCATAACAAAACGATACCAAATATATACATATGAAAAATATACCAATGAGATATCAACAAATACATATATATAAACAACTTCAAAAACTCGACACAAAACACATAAGCTTTACACACTAGCATAGTATCGATGTATCTAAACATGTGGAATGGAATGAATGAGTGTGAACTAGATATAAATAAGTTATGACCTAAACACTCAAATATGTTTAAGGAGTTCTATTTGACTGCAAAACTTTATTAAACTAAGATTTATTCTCAAGTGACATGATAAAGTAAACGCTATGAATAAACAAGCACAATGCACATAATCATAGAATATTAATGATTTTAAAAATCAATAACGTCTTGACAAAATAAGCATAACTACGATTCATTATGCAAACATATTGATCTTCAAATATAACACCCTCAAAAGATAAACGCATATCATATTTTATTTTTCACTCAATTCTTTTGAAACTATCACTTTTGAAAGATCAAACAACCAAACATGTTGGCCTTTGGCAATTTTTTTACTTTTATTGCCTTTAATCTTTTTATTATGAAATTGCCAACGGTGGCTTTTCGACAAAGGAGATTATCCTTTCCCGTGCACCCTCATATTTTTTCAATACTAATCAAACATTCTCATGGGAAACGGTTCTTACATGCACAAATCCCCCATAGCCACAAAATATGTAGATGGCAAGATTGATGGGAGAACATATCACAAAGCTCAAATATACATGTGAAGTTAAAATCCAAAGAGTTCGTGCATGTGTGCGCGGAGGCATGTACAAAGTTGAATCTAAAGCAAATCAAAGTCGAAACAACGCTATGCAAGCATGATTAAGAACAATATATGTAATGACCCCACTTTTATATGTTCATATGTATATAGTTTGTTTTTACACTCATGTGTTACTTATTATCTTATAGATGTTGTATTATTAGATATGTGGTATTATTGGCTATCAATATAACAAACCCCATTTTTAATTACGAAGAATCAACTATAAATTGGATCAAATCAAAGTCTTATCACATATCTTAAGGTAAATAATAAGTTTTGGGGTAGAAAATATAATTTTATGAAAATTTAAGGACTAAAATAAAAATATAAATGGGCCATTTTGTAAATAAAATATTATCAAGGACCTTTAAGAAATATTCAAAATGTATAGTGTAAAATTACCAAAATACCCTTCATGTGTTAAATGACCCTTATACCCCTATCACCTTTCCACCACGTGCTGGTCACCTCCACCATACACGTGTCATCATTAGAGGAGAAGCCAAAACACGTGTCGTCGTTAGAGGATAAGCTAAAACACGTGTCGCAGTCTAGTGAAATAAGACTGCAAGATACCTCCGTTACGCGACACGTCAACGCTGACTCCCATTGTAAAAGCTTGGTCATCATGGACACGTGTCAATGCCGTGATATCTTTGGAAAACTATAAATAGGGCCTTTGGGGATCATTTGAAACTCACACCAATTCCTTGAGAATTATAGAAAGAAATAGTGAGAGAAAGTGTGAGAAAGTTTTAGAAGAAGTTCTTAGGGATATTCATCTTGAGGTAATCTTAATGTTATAATGCATCTTTATAGTTTTAATTTATTATTTTATAGCTTTACTTAGTAGTTATGCTGGTAAAATACAATAAAGAATTCACTAATCAAAACTTAAAATTTAGAACAAATCCAAGTTGATTTTATAAACTTGTTTGAAATTATACGCTTTTAAAAAAATGATTCTTTTTAAAGAAATTGCTCGTTATTATAGAATCCCATTTATGTGATTCCAAAGTCAGGCCCGGTGAAATTCTGTCTAGACGAGATGGTATTTAAGTGGTGCTCCTGTGACCCTCCATCTCTACTGGGAATGAATCCGAAAATGTTCTGTCTAGAGGAGATGGTATTTAAGCGGTGCCCCTGTGACCCTCCATCTCTACTGGGAATCGACTGATTAGGAAGAACTATGAATTGAATCCTTTAATTACGATCAATAAGTTTTAAAAGTTAAGAAAATGGTTTTTTAGTAATCCTTTGAAACAAGTTACTATTAAAATACAATATGTAGACTGGACCTTGTTTAGAACATATACTTAAACCTTTATTTTATTTGTTAGATTAACGTGCGATCGAAGACTCGTTATCTATAATTTCGACCTCTATTTTAGGTGGGTACTCTATGCAATTTCTTGCGCATTTTGATTATATTATATTATGCAAACTATGTATATTTTGTTAAATGCTTTTATTCTCAAATGCATCTGATACCGATGATTCCGTCGTTTGTTATATGTTTATATCTCTCCATATAAACATCTAATTTTAATTCTGAAATTATTGATTCGGCTTATGGAAACTCTCTTACTATATTGGCCTTGACTACCGGGTGTAAATATTTGGGTGGTACCTTCCCAGCTGGTTTATCGCTGGTGTGCCCTAAACAAGGCGTTGTTCTAGAAATCATGATTATCTGTCTGTGATGTTATCGGGTGGAAATATTTGATAACACTATCTGTCTGGGTATTAGAGTGTACATGGCCACAAAAACTGAATAATTGACACATGCTCAATTGTTTTATCTGTTCTGTTCTGAACTGTTTATTCTGAATATATATATTGTCATTTACTTTATATATATTACTTGAAATTCCCATCTCTATGTATATACCTTCTGTTCTAAATTGAATAGGTATCAGTTTTCTGAAAACCTTGGAATATTTGGAGATTGAATATCATTCGGCTTTTAGCTGACGTTGTATAAATAACCATTTTTCAGGAAATAATTAAGTTCGTGGATGGAACGAAAAAGGACTATGTTGAAGATTTAGCTTTTAAAGCTCTTTTTGTTACCTTAAGTAGAAGTTTGTTTAATTAGATAAAGCATGTTTAGCTCTTTGTGTCAAGTTGTAACTCGTTGATATTTTAATACAAATGAAGTTCCATTTAGAAAGCTCTGATGATGTAATTCCTTCACTTTCAGTATTGTACGATTCATAACAATGTGATTATACTTCCGCTACATATATTTTAAAACAAAAATTTTAAGGCTAGAATATTGGATGCCTTGGTGGCATGTCAAGACACCCGTTCCCTACTATTTTCGGGTTGGGGTCGTGACAGAGATGGTATCAGAGCATAGGTTATGAGCCCGTAGACTACTGAGCATAGGATTCGAATGTTATAGATTTTATGTTTCCATCCTTAGGAGATAGTATTAAAAAATCAAATTTATGTGATAACCCTCCCTATGTGTTATATTATTTATAGTTGGTCTTTTAGTTTTCAATATTGATATAGTATAGTAGATCTTACGTTTGGCCATGACTGTAGAAAATGTTCAAGAGAAGATCATCAATGGGAACTAGTGATTTGAGTATAGAAGGACTGGAAGGTGCATACAAGGCAATTGAAAGTCTGGCAAAGATTGTGGAGCAGCAGGTAAACAATGGAGTACCAAAGAATCTTGAACTAAGTAGATGTACTATTGAACAGTTCAAGAAGTTGAATCCTCCATCTTTTAAAGGTACTCCTAACCCCACCGAGGCAGAAAGTTGGGTGATGCAGATGGAAAAGATACTCGATGTTCTTAAGTGTACCAACGAAGAAAGGGTGTCATTTGCAACATTTATGTTAGAAGGGGAGGCTGAACATTGGTGGAGAATGACTAAGAGAATACACGGGGAAAGGAATACTTACATAGGTTGGAATGATTTCTTATTAATCTTTTATGAGAAATATTTTTCGGAAACGGTGAAAGACGAAATGGCAGCTGACTTCATGAGTCTGGTGCAAGGGAATATGACGGTTAGTCAATATGAGGCAAAGTTTACTGAGTTATCCCGTTTTGCACATCATATTGTAGCAACTGATGTTTTAAGAGCGAAGAAGTTTGAGCGTGGGTTAAGCTTGAATATTTGTAGTCGAATTTCCATCCTGAAATTAACATCATATATTGATGTCCTGACTAGGGCTACAATAGCTGAGAGGGATGGTGAGGAGTACAATCGAATTAGAGATGGAAAGAGGAAGTTTGGGGAACAAAAAGTAAAGAACCCGAATAATAGAAATTTCTTTAGGAACACATCCAATGTTGGGGGATCTAGTGATAACAAACAGCATAATAGCCAGACATGTCAGTAATGTGGAAAGAATCATGGAGGACGACCTTGTTATAAGGATTCAGGAGCTTGTTTTAGATGTGGACAGAAAGGACATCAGATAAAAGACTGCCCAAACCCAGCAAGGATTCCGATAAAACCTTCAAGTGCAAAGAAGGATCAAGACAGACAGGGTAGAGTTTTCGGACTTTCTGATACCCAAGCTTCTAATGCGGTGGTGTCAGGTACACTTTCTATATGTGCACAGCCTTTTAAAGCTTTGATAGATCCTGGCTCTACCCATTCGTTCATATCTATACATGTACTAAATCGCTTTCATAAATTTCCTGAACCCTTGAATCATAACTTACATGTTTCTACTCCTTCGGGTGAGTTATTAATGGGTAAATTAGTATACAAGGCTTGCCCCATAGATATTGATAGTCATAAACTATATGTTGATTTGATAGTTTTAGACATTGAAGATTTTGAAGTCATTTTGGGGATGGATTGGTTAGCATCACATCATGCTAAGGTAGACTATTTTGAGAAGAGTGTTACTTTCCAAATTCCTCACCAACCAAAATTTATTTTTGAAGGAACTGGCATCATATCTCCGATGTGTATTATTTCTGCAATGCAAGCCTATAGTTTTCTTAAGAAGGGATGTCAAGGATTTCTTGCAACTGTTACCAGTTTGCAGACGATAGGGCCTAGCTTAGAAGATATTCCTATCACAAAGAAATTTTTGGATGTTTTTCCAGATGATTTACCAGGCCTACCTGCTAATAGAGAAATATAATTTACCATTGACCTTATTCCTGGAACTATACCAATCTCAAAACCACCATATCTTATGGAACCTTTAGAATTAAGGGAGTTAAAAGTGCAATTAGAAGACCTTTTAAACAAGGGTTTTATCAGACCAAGTATATCGCCTTGGGGTGCTCCAGTGTTATTTGTGAAAAAGAAGGATGGGACAATGAGACTATGTATAGATCATCGTGAACTGAATAAGGTAACCATTAAGAATAAATACCCCTTACCTCGTATAGATTACTTGTTTGATCAATTAGAAGGTGCACAAGTATTCTCTAAGATTGACCTTAGGTCAGGCTATCATCAATTGAAGATTAAGGATGATGATATTTCAAAATCAGCTTTTTGGACTAGATATGGTCACTATGAATTTCTTGTAATGCCATTTGGACTAACTAATGCACCATCCGCTTTTATGGATATGATGAATAGGGTGTTTAGGAAATATTTGGATCAGTGTGTGGTTGTTTTCATTGATGACATCCTTATTTATTCCAAAAGTATTGAAGAACACGAAAAGCATTTAGAGATGGTATTACAAATCCTTAGGAAAGAGAAATTATATGCAAAATTAAAGAAGTGTGAGTTTCGGATGCCTAGTGTTTCTTTTCTAGGACATGTCATATCCAAAGAGGGAGTGTCAGTTGACCTTCAAAAGATTGAGGCTATACTAGATTGGCGCAGACCAACTAATGTGAGTGAGATTCGTAGTTTCCTTGGATTAGCAGGTTATTACCGAAGATTTGTTGAAGGATTTTCTAGCATTGCCAAACCTCTATCTAGGTTAACACAAAAGAAGTTCCAATATGAATGGTCTGAGGAAGCCGAGAAAAGTTTTTAAGAACTTAAGAATCGATTAGTAACTGCCCCAATTTTGACTATTCCTTTCGGGACAAGGGGATTTGTGATTTATAGTGATGATTCTAAAAATGGTTTGGGATGTGTGCTAATGCAAAATGGAAATGTAGTAGCTTACGCCTCAAGACAGTTGAAAACCCATGAGCAGAATTATCCAACCCATGACCTAGAATTAGCAGCTGTAATTTTTGCTCTTAAGATTTGGAGGCACTATTTGTATGGTGAGACTTGTGAGATTTATACCGATCATAAGAGTTTGAAGTATATATTTACTCAGAAAGAGTTGAATATGAGACAAAGGAGGTGGTTAGAATTGATGAAGGATTATGATGTAAATATTCACTATCACCCGGGGAAAGCTACTGTAGTAGTCGATGCTTTAAGTAGGAAGTCTACACCAAATTTAGCATGTCTTATAACAAGCCAGGAAGTAATGTTAAGGGATTTGAGAAGTATGGAAATAGATGTACGTATCTATAGCAAAGGAGGAATAATTGCAAACTTACAAGTACAACCCATGTTAATGGAGAGGATCAAAATTGCGCAAGTCAATGACCCACAACTGAAGAAGATTAGAGAAGAAGTCATCGAGGGTAAGAGAACTTAATTTATGATACGAGATGATATATTGAGGTTTGGAAATAGAGTGTGTGTGCCATGTGATGCCCAACTAAAGAGGCAAATTTTGGAGGAAAGTCATTACTCAAGATTCATATTTCATTCTGGATGTACAAAAATGTATAGGGATATTCGAGAAGTATTTTGGTGGAATAACATGAAAAGGGAGATAGAGGAATTTGTATCTCAGTGTTTGGTTTGTCAGCAAGTAAAAGCTGAGCATCAGAGACCATCAGGATTGCTACAACCACTGCCTATCCCTGAGTGGAAATGGGAACATATCACTTTGGATTTTGTGACAGGTTTACCAAGGAGTTCAAGTGGTAATGATTCTATTTGGGTAATTATTGATAGGCTAACTAAATCTGCTCATTTTCTTGCCATTAGGATTACCCATTCTTTAGAAAAGTTAGCTAAGTTGTATGTGAAGGAAATCATTAGGCTTCATGGAACCCCAATTTCAATTGTTTCTGACCGTGACCCTAGATTTGTGTCTCGCTTCTGGAAAAGCCTACAAGAAGCCATGGAAACAAAATTGAATTTTAGCACTGCTTTTCATCCTCAAACGGATGGACAATCAGAGAGAACTATTCAAACCTTGGAGGATATGCTTAGGGCATATGCACTTGATTTAAAAGGGAATTGGGATGATCATTTATCGTTAGTGGAATTCTCATATAATAATAGCTATCAAGCAAGTATTCAAATGGCTCTGTATGAGGCACTCTATGGTAGAAGGTGTCGTTCCCCTACATGTTGGGTAGAAGTTGGGGAAAGAAAATTGTTGGGACCAGAATTGATTCAGATCACAACAGAGAAGGTGAAATTAATACAAGACCGACTTTGAACCGCTCAAAGCCGTCAAAAGAGTTATGTTGACAATCGACACCGACAGTTAGAATTCCAAAGAAGAGATTATGTGTTCTTGCGAGTATCGCCTACAAAGGGAGTAATACGATTTGGGAAGAAAGGGAAATTGAGCCCAAGATACATAGGACCTTTTGAAATCCTTGAAAGGATAGGAGCTGTTGCGTATAAAATAGCCTTACCACCGGAACTCTCTAGTGTACATAATGTGTTTCATGTATCAATGATAAAGAAATATGTCCCAGATTCAACACATATCTTAAGTCATGAACCTCTTCAAGTTAGAGAAGATTTGTCATACATTGAGCATCCGGTAGAAATTTTGGACCGTAAAGATCAAATATTACGGACCAAGATAATTCCACTGGTCAAAGTATTATGGCGTAATCATTCAGTTGAAGAAGCAACATAGGAGCGGGAAGTTGAAATAAAGGAGAGATATCTGTACTTGTTTGTAAATTAATATGAGTCAAGTTTGGGGACCAAACTTTTATAAGGAGGGAAGGATGTAATGACCCCACTTTTATACGTTCATATGTATATAGTTTGTTTTTACACTCATGTGTTACTTATTATCTTATAGATGTTGTATTATTAGATATGTGGTATTATTGGCTATCAATATAACAAACCCCATTTTTAATTACGAAGAATCAACTGTAAATTGGATCAAATCGAAGTCTTATCACATATCTTAAGGTAAATAGTAAGTTTTGGGGTAGAAAATATAATTTTATGAAAATTTAAGGACTAAAATAAAAATATAAAATGGACCATTTTGTAAATAAAATATTTTCAAGGACCTCTAAGAAATATTCAAAATATTTAGTGTAAAATTACCAAAATACCCTTCATGTGTTAAATGACCCTTATACCCCTATCACCTTTCCACCACGTGCTGGTCACCTCCACCATACACGTGTCGTCATTAGAGGAGAAGCCAAAACATGTGTCGTCATTAGAGGATAAGCTAAATCACGTGTCGCAGTCTAGTGAAATAAGACTGCAAGATACCTCCGTTACGCGACACGTCAACGCTGACTCCCATTGTAAAAGCTTGGTCATTATGGACACGTGTCAATGCCGTGATATCTTTGGAAAACTATAAATGGGGCCTTTGGGGATCATTTGAAACTCACACCAATTCCTTGAGAATTATAGAAAGAAATAGTGAGAGAAAGTGTGAGAAAGTTTTAGAAGAAGTTCTTAGGGATATTCATCTTAAGGTAATCTTAATGTTATAATGCATCTTTATAGTTTTAATTTATTATTTTATAGCTTTACTTAGTAGTTATGCTGGTAAAATACAATAAAGAATTCACTAATCAAAACATAAAATTTAGAACAAATCCAAGTTGATTTTATAAACTTGTTTGAAATTATACGCTTTTAAAAAAATGATTCTTTTTAAAGAAATTGCTCGTTATTATAGAATCCCATTTAAGTGATTCCAAAGTCAGGCCCGGTGAAATTCTGTCTAGACGAGATGGTATTTAAGTGGTGCCCCTGTGACCCTCCATCTCTACTGGGAATGAATCCGGAAATGTTCTGTCTAGAGGAGATGGTATTTGAGCGGTGCCCCTGTGACCCTCCATCTCTAATGGGAACCGACTGATTAGGAAAAACTATGAATTGAATCCTTTAATTACGATCAATAAGTTTTAAAAGTTAAGAAAATGGTTTTTTAGTAATCCTTTGAAACAAGTTACTATTAAAATACAATATGTAGACTGGACCTTGTTTAGAACATATACTTAAACCTTTATCGTATTTGTTAGATTAACGTGCGATTGAAGACTCGTTATCTATAATTTCGACCTCTATTTTAGGTGAGTACTCTATGCAATTTCTTGCGCATTTTGATTATATTATATTATGCAAACTATGTATATTTTGTTAAATGCTTTTATTCTCAAATGCATCTGATACCGATGATTCCGTCGTTTGTTATATGTTTATATCTCTCCATATAAACATCTGATTTTAATTCTGAAATTATTGATTCGGCCTATGGAAACTCTCTTACCATATTGGCCTTGACTACCGGATGGAAATATTTGGGTGGTACCTTCCCAGCTGGTTTATCGCTGGTGTGCCCTAAACAAGGCGTTGTTCCAGAAATCATGATTATCTGTCTGTGATGTTATCGGGTGGAAACATTTGATAGCACTATCTGTCTGGATATTAGAGTACATGGCCGCAAAAACTGAATAATTGACACATGCTCAATTATTTTATCTGTTCTGTTCTGAACTGTTTATTCTGAATATATATATTGTCATTTACTTTATATATATTACTTGAAATTCCTATCTCTATGTATATACCTTCTGTTCTAAATTGAATAGGTATCTGTTTTCTGAAAACCTTGGAATATTTGGAGATTGAATCTCATTCGGCTTTTAGCTGACGTTGTATAAATAACCATTTTTCAGGAAATAATTAAGTTCGTGGATGGAACGAAAAAGGACTATGTTGAAGATTTAGCTTTTAAAGCTCTTTTTGTTACCTTAAGTAGAAGTTTGTTTAATTAGATAGAGCATGTTTAACTCTTTGTGTCAAGTTGTAACTCGGTGATATTTTAATACAAATGAAGTTCCATTTAGAAAGCTCTGATGAAGTAATTCCTTCACTTTCAGTATTTTACGATTCATAACAATGTGATTATACTTCCGCTAAATATATTTTAAAACAAAAATTTTAAGGCCAGAATATTGGATGCCTTGGTGGCATGTCAAGACACCCGCTCCCTACTATTTTCGGGTTGGGGTCGTGACAATATAAGTATTAACAATCATAACCAAATGTCCTAGTCACATAAAAAGAGTGTAATGAATTGTATTCAAACACACCAATATGCCACACTGAATGTGTAAAACTAAAATACAAAAAACCACAAATCATTTTGGGTTTTTTAAAAAAATTTATGAAGAAAAATACAAATTTTTGAAACAAACTAACTCAAAAGACAAACTAAATCTTTTTGTATTTTTCAATATGACTTAATGAAAGAAAAGTCAAAATACAAAAGATACAAACAACATATAACTAGCAAACAGATATCATGAAGCTCAACTAGTGTATGTAAACATGTGAACACAATCAATAGATATAGCATAAGATGTTTCATGTGCAAGCAAACAAGAATTATCAAGTCCAATACGTAAATTCGATTTCCTAATCCATGTAGGTTTAGCATGATGCTTTTGAGTGTTGCGAACGTTGGTGACTCTATTATTAGACTTCCTAGGACCGTTCTTAAGATCATAGCAAAACCTTCTAAGGTGACCTTTCCTACTGCAACGAGAGAAAGTATAAACATGGCGAGGAGTGTTACCTAAAGGGTTGACCTTTAACAACTTTCCTAGCAGACTCTCTCAAATGCATGGTCTTGTCTTGGGTAGCGGAAGTCTTTTGATCATCGAAGCCATTTCCACACTTGTCATCTTTGATTTGGACGGTGCCTAGTAGCTTATCCAACTTTTTCGATCTAGATTCCAAATCAAATTTGACACGACTCAAATCTCTCAATTTCTCCTCAAGCTCAACTATACTCTAAAACAAAGCATTTAAACCTCTAGAATTATAGTTTTGCTAAACTATGCTCAACCTCATTCCATGATTCTACGAGTTTCAAAATCATATTCTCTCACACTAAGGTTGTGGGTGGGGAACAACCATTCAAAACCACTTGCCATACCCACTCATCTATAGCCTTTAATGATGACTCCATATCCATTTTCTAGTATGCGTAGTTCGACCAATCAAACCTCAAGGCTCTAATGCCATCAAAACCACCAAAATTCATGCTTAAAAACACGGGATCAATTCTCTCGCTCTAATACTAACTTGAGAATGCTGCGAATGCGTGCTAATAGGCAAGGATGGTCTGAACAAATAAAAAGTCTACTTGTATGTTTTTTAATTTTAAAGAACAAACCTTATAAGTAAAACATCTACAATGCACATGTGTGCGAGGAAATCCACAATGGGAAAAACCTCGGACGGCGCAATCAAACAATTCATTATGATAAGGTTTTACAAAGACAGCCAGTAGACTTACTCAACGACTCACCTCCCTCGTAAGCCTTGACACTCTCATATCTTGAACTTCTCCTCCACAATGTAATTCTAGAGTCCACCGATGGAAGATGCGACAACGTATAAGTCTATTCATGCCTCTATATCCACCGGTGAGGTTTAGCAACTGTCTATGGATTAAAACACGGAATCCACCACTTTTTCACCGTAGGGCCATAAACACGGAGTCCACTGTGTATAAGCAGCAAGTATAGAGTCCATCGCATGAAACACGTTCTCTCAAGATGTAGATAAACACACTTTGGTGCCCAAACAAAAGATTCCAAAGAATATTAATATGAAAAAGTTGGATCTTTGAACACAAAGGGTGAAACTAGGATTTCGGAACTTTGATAAAAAAGTAAGGAAGTAATTTTTGCCAAACGTTCTTGAAAAAACTGAGTCCAACACACCTTAAATAGTAAAAACACGAATTTCGACGTGGCGAACTCGTTCGAACGAGAATATCATTTCATCTAATAAAATCCAGGTTCGTTGTCTCTAATTGGCTATCTTGTTCTAATGAACTTCTAACTAGAACAGGTCTGCAAAACAGAGAGCTCTCATTTGATGTTCGTTAGATGGTCATTTCAACAAGATTCCAAACTCGTTCTTATGAAAATAGTATTTCATTTTAACGAGATTAGGATAAAAGTATTTTTCTTAAAAAAACCTTTTAAAAACAGTTCCAAATGATTTTGTTGAAAAACAAACACCCTTAAAAAAATATCTAAGGACTATATTAAAAATGCATCCATACTTTATAAGATCCTCGGTAAACATGAACACAAACTTGGCACGATAAACACGGCACATTGTATATCTAACTTTGAAGCTTGATCAGTGCCCCTTCATCAAATGTGCCATAGGATTATGAGATCGACAATACAATGCCTAACCTATGACTCAAATGTTTTGTTCGTAATTAAGCCAATTACAAACAAATTGACTCGATTGGAAATTTTTCCTTACACTATTGAACCGTTCAATGGATCTAAAGATTCTATTTGTCATCTAGAGACCTATAGATCGTGCATGCTAGTCCAAGACATCCCATACGAGGTCTTGTGTATCCTTTTTCGCTATCCTTAGGGGAATATCTAGGCACTAGTTTGCGAAGCTCAAAGCAGAGTTCATTAGGAGCTTTACTGAGGTGGCAAGATCCTTTGTGAGACACGACATTGGAACTCAGAAGATGAGGAATCCTGTTACTTCCCTCCTCCACTTCAGGTGAAAGATTGTAAAATCTCTCAGAGAATATGTCAAGAGGTTCAACCCGTAGTTGTTTAAGGCACAAGGCTAGGCACGCGCCTGATCGAAGTAAGATATATATATATAGTAATGTTATTATATCATACCATCACTAATAATTTATATTAGATATAAATCTTTGATTTAATGTATAATCCAAAATGAAAAATAAGATTGTAATTGATTAAGGAACAAGGCACACCAAGGTGCCAAGGGTTAATCACCCATATTTTTAAATATAAAACTTATTAAGATGATTTATGGTCAAAATAAATTATATAAAAAAATTAAATTCAATATATAAAAAATATATGAACATAATAATAAACTTGAGACTATTAAACAAGTGCAAGTCTTAAAATAAATAAAAAGACAACCATTGCCAACAAGTACGAGTCTGAGAACAAAACTAAAGTACCAACAAATGAGTGCAAAAAATCCATCAATTAATTCAATTTTAAAAAATAAATATGGTGTCGTTTTGCCCACTTTTTTCTAAGCATAAAAATAGGCATAAAAAATTCATGAAAAGGGAGAAATATTGGTTTTTTTGTTCAACTTTCTGCGCAACACACAAAATAAAGAATCAAAAGGGAAAAGGAAAAATATGACTAGAAACGTAAATTATGAAATGAAAAAGAACAAAAGAAAAATAGGATGAAGAAATTAAAAAAACTAAAGAGGACAATGAAGCAAAGAAGGAAAAAACAAAAAAAATAGAGAAAAGTTTTTTTTTAATAGAATAAAATATCTTTAATCCGGCATGCCTAGGTGTTCGCATTGCCCCTCGAGCCCTTTGTCACGTGTCTCTTTGAAGTCGCCTCGCCTAAGACTGGGGAAGGCGCTATACGTGCGCCTAGGTGCGCTTTGCACCTAGGCCCGCTTTTGACAATTATGGTTCAACCAAGAAGCACTCCAAGTTGATGTTATACACACTACACCAAAAACACCAATTTGGCACACCTTGATATTAAAAATATGGCACACTTTAAAACTGTGCCAAATTTTGGCACTGTTTAATAATAATCTGGCACACTTTTAAGCCGTACCAAATTTTGGCACTGTTTAAAAGTGTGCCAAAATTGAGAACACTTCACTAAAATATAAATATCCTAAAAAAAATTAACCCCCTTAATGATTTTTGTACTCCCGCTCTCTCCCCTCTCTCCTGCTCGCCTCCCGCTCTCTCTCTCTCTCACGTAAATCCCTAATCCCCTCAATGATTATGACCAGTACCAGGAGAAGAAGAGCGGTGATGATCGCGTGGTTGCTCCGGTAGCACCGATGGTGGTAGAGCTTAGGGTTTTGGAAGAACCGATTCGTGTTTGGTTTGGGCTATTTTGTTTTGGCAGAGAAGGTATGGGGAATGGGTTTAAGTGGGTTTCACAAAATGGGTATGAGGGTTGGTGAATGGGTAAAGGTATGAGGTTGGGACTTCGGGTTTGGAACTGCCAGACGAGTTAATGGAGGCAAGGGCTATCAAGGTTCAATCCGGGTGGCTCTGGGATTTATTTGGCTATAAAGGGTTTGAGGATGCGGGTTATTGGGTCGAAGGTTTGACAGGGACTGTTTTAGGCACCAGAAGGTAGCTTCGGGTTATGGGTTCAAGCAGCAGTCGTTCGACCGATGAGTGAAGGATGTCGGGGCAAGGGTAGACTACTAGAGCAACAAGTATGAGGAGTGGGTAAACCAACTTGACACTCTCGTTCTGGTATCTGTGCCTTTTAAACCAACTTGACACTCTCGTTCTGGTAGCAGAAGGTTTTCCCCTCCATCGCACGGTATGTTTCAATCACATTCATTTCAATTGGGTTCTATTTTCACTGCATGTATTTTGATCTTTGTCTTCGGATTATTCTGAGATTGAACCTACATATGGCTTGAATGATATTTGTAAGAATGTATTTATCAAGAACTGAGGTACAATTGGGCAGCAACTTCTTCACCAATTAAAGATTTACTAGTTCTTGTATGATAAGATGAAGTGATGGATACTAATTGCGGGGTAGTTTTTGATGTATTTCAGAGTTAGTTTTCTTGTAATGAGGTGGACATCTTGTCCACTATTTTACTTAAACTCCTTTTCATTTTTATGATATTTCTCTGTTTCTTATCCACCCCCGACCCACCCACACAACAAAAAAGAAATATCTGTGTAATGCCTTTGGTCTACTATAAGGATGTTGAGTATTTTTTAATTAAATGATAATAAAGATTATATATTAATCTCAGATGGAGATTATGGACAAGAACATCGAAATATTTAGCTTGTTGCATCAAGCATACCTTTTGGAAATAGTGAAAGCATAACACAGCCTCCACAGCTTGAACTCGTTGGGCACTCGATTGTAAGTGTATTTCCTGTTATTATTCCCTCGCCTAGAGGGCGAGAACTCTATTGTTGATTTATTTATTTCTGTATTTATGATTTTATGATGTTCGAAATTACATAACCTACATAGCTTATAAATGGTAAAGATATCCTTGTGTTCTTAAAACTCTTTTGTAGGCTTGTGCTTCGAATCCATATGGTGATCCATATTATGGGGTATTATGGCAGCTTATGGTCAGCCCTTGGTATGTATTCTAGCATTCATTATATTTTGGGCCCGCACTCTAAATGATTATGCGTTTGTGATAGGTACCTTGCCGTTCAGATTCAGTATTTTCCCTACTGATTTTATCGGTTTGAAGAGATGGGTCCTTTTGTCCCGTTGCTGCATATATGTTGCTTATATGCTGTTGTGCATATATGCATACAGCTGCTTCATATATGCTACTGTATGCATATATGCATACAACATTTCATATATGGGGATAACTCTGGTTATATTAGAAACATAAGGTAATTATTAATGTTATTTCTTCGTTTCTCTGTTTATAAAGAACATATAATGTTGTGAAACATAGGGTAATTATTAACAGTTGTTTCTCTATTTATACAGAACACTTCTTACCTCAACTTAAACAACAAAGGGTCTTACTAATGGAACATAGTACACTTTCATATTCTAATATTTATGTTTTTGTTTTTAATTGTTATCTATAATGCTTAATGTTTTTTTCATGAAGGTAATTACTAATGGAATGCGGTACGACACATTTGAATTATGAAGTCCACATTAGATGAAAGTTTATGAGAATAGTACACTTTCATATTCTAATATTGTTATCATTGTTTATATCTATGTTTTTTTGATATTTTTATGCTTCGTGTAGATGAAATACACCTTCGGGTTCAGCTCACTGCCACATAGTGGTTCAGCTCACTGCGACGCAACGCTTCAGCTCACAGCTACGCAACACTTCGGGTTACTGCCATGCACCCCTCGCCTCATACCTTACAAGGGTGAATATTAGAGATGTGGTCTAAGGTATCTATTGCTTTTTAGATTTACGCTATCCTTTCTTTTCATATTAGAGAATTTTATTTTAGTTTTTTTAAAGGTTTGCTTTACAAGTTAATTGAATTTTAGTTTATACCATTAACTAATCTTCTTCGTGTTAGTGTATTGGCATGTTTTTTTGGGGAATTTGTGTGTGTGTATAGAACTGTAACCGAAACTTTACAAGTACATGGGGGATACCTTGGTAATTTATTTCTCATGAAATTAGTCTAAAGTCTATTATATACTTTTATTGGAAACAGGATTTGGTTGTGATTGGTTCGTTAAGATTATCTCAATATGTTTATGGGTTTGGTTCTTTAAGAGTATATTTGTTTGTTTATTGCAAAGTGTTAGCTAATATCAGTTTGTGAATTTATATATGCAATAACAAATTAAAGAAATTTACAAAATTGGACATCCCCAAATGAATCTAGACCGAATACAGTGGCAACAAGTCAACTGTCCACTATTATGGGTGTTTTTGGTACCATATTGGCCAAATGCCCACTATATATTTGCCACAACATCATCTACTAATATAAATGTTCTTTCCATAATGTTGATATATGTTTTCCTTATGTAGATTGTATCGGAGATATGCAAGATGATGGAATTTGTAGGCTTTCTTAAAATCGACAAACTGGTTCCCCAGGTTTGTAAATTTGTTTATGTACATGTTCGATCGAGTCATCTTGTGGTTATAGTTGTCTTATTAAAGTAGCTAGAAATAAAAGTCATAGAAATAAGCCGTTAAAGGGTGAAAACCCAAACCATCTCCCAAACGGTCCCGTAAGAGGCAGGGACACCTCACATGGTACCAATGTACCTTGTAGAAGCTGATCGTATAGTCACGGTTCTCTCGGTTTGAGAATATGATAATAATTTCAAAATACGTAGATTAGGCTTAAAAACAAGCTATTTGAGGGTGAAAACAGAAACCAGCCCACTAATGGCCCCGTAAGAGGCACGAACACCTCACACGGGACCAATAAAAGTTGTACGAACTGACAGCGTAGTCACGGGCCTCTCGGTTTGAGAATATGAGGATAATTTGAAAATATATCGATTAAGCTTAAAAATAAGCCCTTAAAGGCTCAAAATCCAAACCAGACCCCAAACGGCCCCATAAGAGGCACGAACACCTCGCACGAGACCAATGTAACTTGTACAAACTAATTGCATAATCACGGGTCTCCTCGTTTGAGAATATGACCAAAATTTCAAAATACGTAGATTAGGCTTAAAAACAAGCTGTTTGAGGGTGAAAACCCAAACCAGCCCCCTAATGGCCCCCCTAAGAGGCACAGACACCTCGTACGGGACCAATAGAAGTTGTACGAACTGACAACGTAGTCACAGGTCTCTCGGTTTAAGAATATGACGATAATTTGAAAATACATCGATTAAGCTTAAAAACAAACCCTTAAAGGGTAAAAAGCAAAACCAGCCCCTAAACGCTCCCCTAAGAGGCACGAACACCTCGCACGGGAGCAATGTAAGTTGTACGAACTGACTGCATAGTCACGGGCCTCTCGGTTTGAGAATATGATGATAATTTGAAAATATATCGATGAAGATTAAAAATAAGCCCTTAATGGGTGAAAACCCAAATCAGCCCCCAAATGGCCCCGTACGAGGCACGAACACCTTACACGGGACCAATGTAACTTGTACGAACTAATCGCGTAATCACGGGTCTCCCGGTTTGAGAATATGATGATAATTTCAAAATACAAAGATTAAGCTTAAAAACAAGCCGTTTGATGGTGAAAACCCAGACCGGCCCCCTAACGGCCCCCTATGAGGCATGAACACCTTGCACGGGACCAATGTAACTTGTACGAACTAACAACATAGTCAGGGGTCTCTCGATTTAAGAATATGATGATAATTTGAAAATATATAGCTTAAGCTTAAAAACAAGCCCTTAAAGGGTGAAAACCCAAACCAACCACCAAACGGTCCCGTAAGAGGCACGAACACATCGCACGGGACCAATATAACTTGCACAGACTGATCGCATAGTCACGGGTCTACAGGTTTGATAATATGACGATAATTTCAAAATACGTAGATTAGGGTTAAAAACAAGCCGATTGAGGGTGAAAACCCAAACCAACCCCCAAATGGCCCCGTAAGAGGCACGGACACCTCTCACAGGACCAATGTAAGTTGTAGAAACTGATAGCGTAGTCACGGGCCTCTCGATTTGAGAATATGACAATAATTTGAAAATATATCGATTAAGCTTAAAAACAAGCCCTTAAAGGGTGAAAACCTAAACCAACCCCCAGACGGCTCCCGTAAGAGGCACCAACACCTCGCACGGGACTAATGTAACTTGTACGAACTGATCGCGTAGTCACGGGTATCCCGGTTTGAGGATATGATGATAATTTTAAAATACGTAGATTAGGGTTAAAAACAGGCCGTTTGAGGGTGAAAACCCAAACCAGCCCCCTAACGCCCCCTAAGAGGCACAAACACCTCGCACGGGACCAATGTAAGTTGTACGAACTGATAGCGTAGTCACGGGTCTCCCGGTTTGAGAATATGACGATAATTTGAAAATACATAGATTAGGCTTAAAAACAAGCCCTTAAATGGTGAAAATCCAAAACTAGCCCCCAAACGGCCCCGTAAGAGATACTAACACCTCGCACGGGACCAATGTAACTTGTACAAACTGATCGCGTAGTCACGGATCTCTCGATTTGAGTATATGACGATAATTTCAAAATACGTATATTAGGGTTAAAAACTAGCCGTTTGAGGGTGAAAACCCAAACCAGCCCCCAAATGGCCCTGTAAGAGGCACGAACACCTCGCACGGGACCAATGTAAGTTGTACGAACTTAAAGCGTAGTCATGGGCCCATCGATTTGAGAATATGATGATAATTTGAAAATATATCGATTAAGCTTAAAAACAAGCTTTTAAAGGGTGAAAACCTAAACCAACCCCCAAACGGCCCCCGTAGGAGGCACGAACACGTCTCACGAGACCAATGTAACTTGTACGAACTAACGGCGTAGTCACGGGTTTCCCGGTTTGAGAATTTGATGATAATTTAAAAATACGTAGATTAGGTTTAAAACTAAGTCGTTTGAGGGTGAAAACCCAAACCAGTCCCCTAACGACCCCCTAAGAGGCACGAACACCTTGCACGGGACCAATGTAAGTTGTACGAACTGACAGCGTAGTCCCGTGACGATAATTTGAAAATACATAGATTAGGCTTAAAAACAAGCCCTTAAAGGGTGAAAACCCAAACCAGAACCTTAAGAGGCACGAACACCTCGCACGGGACCAATGTAACTTGTACAAACAGACCGCGTTGTCACGGGTCTCCCAATTTGAGAATATGACGATAATTTCAAAATTCGTAGATTAGGCTTAAAAATAACCCCTTTGAGGGTGAAAAAACAAACCAACCCCCTAAGAGCCACGAATACCTCACACGGGACCAATGTAAGTTGTACGAACTAACAGAGTAGTCATGGGCCTCTCGATTTGATAATATGAAGATAATTTAAAAATATATCGATTAAGCTTAAAAACAAGCCCTTAAAGGGTGAAAACCCAAATAAGCCCCCAAACAGCCCCATAAGAGGCTCGAACACCTCGCACCGGACTAATGTAACTTATACGAACTGAACGCATAGTCATGGGTCTCCCGGTTTGAGAATATGATGATAATTTCAAAATATGTAGATTAGGCTTAGAAATGAGCCCTTAAAGGGTGAAAACTCAAACTAACCCCCTAACGGCCCCCTAAGAGGCACGAATACCTCGTACGAACCAATGTAAGTTGTACAAACTGACAGCGTAGTCACGGGACTCCTGGTTTGAGAATATGATGATACTTTGAAAATACATAGATTAGGCTTAAAAATAAGCCCTTGAAGGGATGAAACCAAAACCAGCCCCGTCAGAGGTACGAACACCTCTCACGGGACCAATGTAACTTGTACAAACTGACCGGGTAGTCACGGGTCTCTGAGTTTGAGAATATGACGATAATTTCAAAACACGTAGATTAGGCTTAAAAATAAGCCGTTTGAGCGTGAAAACCCAAACCATCCCCCAAATGGCCCCATAAGAGGCACGAACACCTTGCACGGGACCAATGTAAGTTGTACGAACTCAGAGAGTAGTCACGGGCCTCTCGATTTGAGAATATGATGATAATCTGAAAATATCTTGATTAAGCTTAAAAACAAGCCCTTAAAGGGTGAAAACATAAACCAGGCCCCAAACGGCCCCGTAAGAGGCACGCACACCTCGCACGGGACCAATGTAACTTGTACGAACTGACTGCGTAGTCATGGGTCTCCTGATTTGAGAATATGATGATAATTTCAAAATACGTAGATTAGGCTTAAAAATAAGCCGTTTGAGGGTGAAAACCCAAATCAACCCCCTAAGAGGCACGAACACCTCGCACGAGACTAATGTAAGTTGTACGAACTGACAGCGTAGTCACGGGCCTCTTGGTTAGAGAATATGATGATAATTTCAAAAAATATCGATTAAGCTTAAAAACAAGCCCTTAAAGGGTGAAAACCCAAACCCGCCCCCAAACGGCCCTGTAAGAGGCACGAACACCTCGCGCGGGACCAATATAACTTGTACGAACTGATCGCGTAGTCACGGGTCTCCCGGTTGAGAATATGATGATAATTTCAAAATACATAGATTAGGCTTAAAAACAAGCCCTTAAAGGGTGAAAACCAAAACCAGCCCCCAAACGGCACCGTAAGAGGCACGAATACCTCGCACGGGACCAATGTATGTTGTACAAACTGACCGCGTAGTGACGTGTCTTCTGATTTGAGAATATGATGATAATTTCAAAATATGTAGATTAGGCTTAAAAGCAAGTCGTCTGAGGGTGAAAACCCAAACCATCCCCCTAACGGCCCCCTAAGAGGCACGAATACCTCGCACGGGACCAATGTAACTTGTACGAACTGATAGTGTAGTCACGGGTCTCCTGATTTTAGAATATGATGATAATTTGAAATACATAAATTAGGATTAAAAATCAGCCCTTAAAGGGTAAAAACACAAACCAGCCCCCAAACGGCCCCGTAAGAGGCACGAACGCATCACACGGGACCAATATAATTTGTACAAACTGACCGCGTAGTAATGGTTCTCCTGGTTTAAGAATATGACGATAATTTCAAAATATGCAGATTAGTGTTAAAAACAAGTCGTTTGAGGGTGAAAACCCAAACCAACCCCCTAACGGCCCCTTAAGAGGCACGAACACCTGGCACGGGACCAATGTAAGTTGTACGAACGGACAGCGTAGTCACGGGTCTCCCAGTTTGAGAATATGACGATAATTTGAAAATACATAGATTAGTCTTAAAACTAATCCCTTAAAGGTGAAAACCCAAACGAGCCCCGTAAGAGGCACAAACACCTCGCACGGGACCAATGTAACTTGTATAAACTGATCGCGTTGTCAAGGGTCCCCCAATTTGAGAATATGACAATAATTTCAAAATACGTAGATTAGGCTTATAAATAAGCCATTTGAGGGTGAAAACCCAAACCAGCCCCCTAACGGCCCCCTAAGAGGCACGAACACCTCGTACGGGACCAATGTAAGTTGTACGAACTGACAGAGTAGTCATGGGCCTCTCAGTTTGAGAATATGACGATAATTTCAAAATATATCGATTAAGCATAAAAATAAACCCTTAAAGGGTGAAAACCCAAACCAGCCCCCATACGGCCCTGTAAGAGGCACGAACACCTCGCACGGAACTAATGTGACTTGTACGAATTGACCGCATAGTCACGGGTCTTCCGGTTTGAGAATATGATGATAATTTCAAAATACGTGGATTAGGCTTAAAAAGAAGCCGTTTGAGGGTGAAAACCCAAATGGCCCCGTAAGAGGCACGAACACCTCGCACGGGACCAATGTAAGTTGTACGAACTAACAGCGTAGTCACGGGCCCATCGGTTTAAGAATATGACGATAATTCTAAAATATATCGATTAAGCTTAAAAATAAGCCCTTAAAGGGTGAAAACCCAAACCAGCCCCCAAACAGCCCCTGTAAGAGGCACAAACACCTCTTACGAGACAATGTAACATGTACGAACTGATTGCGTAGTCACGAGTCTCCCGGTTTGAGAATTTGACAATAATTTCAAAATACGTAGATTAGGCTTAAAAATAAGTCATTTAAGGGTGAAAACCCAAACCAGCCCCCTAACGGCTCCCTAAGAGGCACAAACACCTTGTATGGGACCAATGTAAGTTGTACGAACTGACAGCGTAGTCACGATAGTCCCGATTTGAGAATATGATGATAATTTGAAAATACATAGATTAGTCTTACAAACAAGCCCTTAAAGGGTGAAAACCCAAACTAGCCCCGTAAGAGGCACAGACACCTCGCACAGGACCAATGTAACCTGTATAAACAGACCGCGTTGTCACGGGTCTCCCGATTTGAGAATATGACGATAATTTCAAAAAACGTAGATTAGGCTTAAAAATAATCTGTTTGAGGGTGAAAATCCAAACCAGCCCCTTAACGCCCCCTAAGAGGCACGAACACCTCGCACGGGAGCAATGTAAGTTGTACGAACTGACAGCGTAGTCATGGGCCTCTCGGTTTTAGAATATGACAATAATTTCAAAATATATCGATTAAGCTTAAAAATAAGCCCTTAAAGGGTGAAAACACAAACCAGCAGCCAAACGGCCCCGTAAGAGGCACGAACACCTCGCACGGGACCAATGTAACTTGTACGAATTGACCCCGTAGTCACGAGTCTCCCGGTTTAAGAATATGACGATAATTTCAAAATACGTAGATTAGGCTTAGAAATAAGCCATTAAAGGGTGAAAATCCAAACCAGCCCCCTAACGCCCCCCTAAGAGGCAAGACACCTCGCACGGACCAATGTAAGTTGTACGAACTGACAGCATAGTCACGGGACTCTCGGTTTAGGAATATGACGATAATCTAAAAATACATAGATTAGGCTTAAAAAGAAGCCCTTAAAGGGTGAAAACCCAAACCAGCCCTGTAAGAGGCACGAAAACCTCGCACGGGACCAATGTAACTTGTACAAATTGATCACGTTATCACGGGTCTCCCGATTTGAGAATTGATAATAATTTCAAAATATGTAGATTAGGCTTAAAAACAAGCTGTTTGAGGGTGAAAACCCAAATTAGCCACCTAACGGCCCCTAAGAGGCACGAACACCTCGCACGAGACTAATGTAAGTTGTAAGAACAGACACCGTAGTCACGGGCCTCTCGGTTAGAGAATATGACGACAATTTCAAATATATCCATTAAGCTTAAAAATTAGCCCTTATAGGGTGAAAACCCAAACCAGCCCCCAAACGGCCCTATAAGAGGCACGAACACCTCGCGCGGGACCAATATAACTTGTACGAACTGATCGCGTAGTCACGGGTCTTCCGGTTTGAGAATATGATGATAATTTCAAAATATGTAGAATAGGCTTAAAAACAAGCCGTTTGAGGGTGAAAACCCAAACCAGCCCCCTAACGGCCCCCTAAAAGGCACGAACACCTCGCACGGGACCAATGTAAGTTGTACGAACTGACAGTGTAGTCACGGGTCTCCCAGTTTGAGAATATGACGATAATTTTAAAATACGTAGATTAGGCTTAAAAACAAGCCCTTAAAGGGTGAGAACCCAAACTAGCCCCCAAACGGCACCGTAAGATGCACGAATACCTCGCACGAGACCAATGCAAGTTGTACAAACTGACCGCGTAGTGACGGGTCTCCTGGTTTGAAAATATGATGATAATTTCAAAATACGTAGATTAGGCTTAAAAATAAGTCGTTTGAGGGTGAAAACCCAAACTAGCCCCCTAAGAGGCACGAACACCTCGCATGGGACCAATGTAACTTGTACGAACTGACAGTGTAGTCACGGGTCTCCTGGTTTTAGAATATGACGATAATTTTAAAATACATAAATTAGGATTAAAAATAAGCCCTTAAAGGGTGAAAACCCAAACCAGCCCCCAAACGGTCCCGTAAGAGGCACGAACAAATCACACGGGACCAATATAATTTGTACAAACTAACCGCGTAGTAACGGGTCTCCTGGTTTGATAATATGATGATAATTTCGAAATACGTAGATTAGGGTTAAAAATAAGCCGTTTGAGGGTGAAAACCCAAACCATCACCCAAATGGTCTCGTAAGAGGCACGAACACCTCGCACGGGACCAACATAAGTTGTACGAACTAAGTGTAGTCACGGGGCCATCGATTTGAGAATATGATGATAATTTGAAAATATATCGATTAAGCTTAAAAACAAGCCCTTAAAGGGTGAAAACCCAAACTAGCCCCCAAACGGCCCCGTAAGCGGCAAAAACACATCGCACGGGACCAATGTAACTTGTACCAACTGATCTCGTAGTCACAGGTCTCCCAGTTTGATAATATGATGATAATTTCAAAATACGTAGATTAGGCTTAAAAACAAGCCCTTAAAGGGTGAAAAATAAAACGGCACCGTAAGAGGCACGAATACCTTGCATGGGACCAATGTAAGTTGTACAAACTGACCGCGTAGTGACGGGTCTCCCGATTTGAGAATGTGACTATAATTTCAAAATACGTAGATTAGGCTTAAAAATAATCCGTTTGAGGGTGAAAACCGAAACCATCCCCCTAACGGCCCCCTAAGAGGCACGAACACTTCGCACGGGACCAACGTAACTTATACAGACTGATCGCGTTGTCACAGGTCTCCCGATTTGAGAATATGATGATAATTTCAAAATACGTACATTAGGCTTAAAAATAAGCCGTTTGAGGGTGAAAACCCAAATCGCCCCCTAGCGGTAGCGGCCCCCTAAGAGGCACGAACACCTCGCATGGGACCAATGTAAGTTGTACGAACTGACAGCGTAGTCATGGGCCTCTCGGTTTGAAAATATGACGATAATTTCAAAATATATCGATTAAGCCTAAAAACAAGCCCTTTAAGGATGAAAACCCAAACCAGCCCCCATGCGACCCTCTAAGAGGCACGAACACCTCGCACGGGAATAATGTGACTTGTACGAACTGACCGCGTAGTCACGGGTCTCCCGGTTTGAGAATATGATGATAATTTCAAAATACATAGACTAGGCTTAAAAAGAAGCCGTTTGAGGGTGAAAATCTAAAGCAGCCCCCAAATGGACCCGCAAGAGGCACGAACACCTCTCATGGGACCAATGTAAGTTGTACGAACTAAAAGCGTAGTCACGGAACCATCGGTTTGAGAATATGACGATAATTTGAAAATATATCGATTAAGCTTAAAAATAAGCCCTTAATGGGTGAAAACCCAAACCAGCCCCCAAACGGCCCACGTAAGAGGCACGAACACCACTCACGGGACAATGTAACATGTACAAAGTGATCGCGTAGTCACGGGTCTCCCGATTTGAAAATTTGATGATAATTTCAAAATGCATAGATTAGTCTTAAAAATAAGTATTTTGAGGGTAAAAACCCAAACCAGCCCCTTAACGGCCCCCTAAGAGGCACGGACACCTTGTACGGGACCAATGTAAGTTGTACAAACTGACAGCATAGTCACGGGACTCCCGATTTGAGAATATGAGGACAATTTGAAAATACATAGATTAGTCTTAAAAGAAGTCCTTAAAGGGTGAAAAACCAAACTAGCCCCGTAAGAGGCACGGACACCTGGCACATGACCAATGTAACTTATACAAATAGATCGCGTAGTCACGGGTCTCTCGATTCGAGAATATGATGATAATTTGAAAATACGTAGATTAGGCTTAAAAATAAGCCGTTTGATGGTGAAAACCCAAACCAGCCCCATAAGAGGCACGAACACCTCGGACGGGACCAATGTAAATTGTACGAACTGACAGCGTAGTCACGGCTCTCCCGATTTGAGAATATGACGATAATTTCAAAATATATCGATTACGCTTAAAAATAATCCCTTAAAGGGTGAAAACCTAAACCACCCCCAAACGGCCCCGTAAGAGGCACGAACACCTCACACGGGACCAATGTAGCTTGCACAAACTGACCGCGTAGTCACGGGTCTCCGGGTTTGAGAATAAGACGATAATTTCAAAACACGTAGATTAGGCTTACAAATAAGCCGTTTGAGGGTGAAAACCCAAATCATCCCCCAAATGGCCCCGTAAGAGGCACGAACACCTCGCACAGGACCAATGTAAGTTGTACGAACTGACAGAGTAGTCACGCGCATCTCGGTTTGAGAATATGACAATAATTTGAAAATATATCGATTAAGCTTAAAAACAAAACCTTAAAGGGTGAAAACCCAAACCAGCCCCCAAACGGTCTCGTAAGAGGCACGAACACCTCGCACATAACCAATCTGACTTGTACGAACTGACCGCGTAGTCACGGGTCTCCCGATTTGAGAATATGATGATAATTTTAAAATACGTAGATTAGGCTTAGAAACAAGCCCTTAAAGAATGAAAAACCAAACCAGCCCCCTAATGGACCCCTAAGAGACACGAACATCTTGCACGGACCAATGTAAGTTGTACGAACTGACAGCATAATCACAGGACTCTTGGTTTGGGAATATGACAAAATAACTAGATTAGGCTTAAACACAAGCCCTTAAAGGGTGAAAACCTAAACCAGCCCCGTAAGAGGCATGAACACCTCGCACGGGACCAATGTAACTTGTACAAACTAATCGCGTTGTCACGGGTCTCCCAATTTGAGAATAAGACAATAATTTCAAAATATGTAGATTAGGCTTAAAAACAAGCCGCTTGAGGGTGAAACCCCAAACCAACCCCCTAACGCCCCCCTAAGAGGCACGAACACCTCGCACGAGACTAATGTAAGTTGTAAGAACTGACAGCGTAGTCACGGGCCTCTCGATTGAGAACATGATGATAATTTCAAAATATATCGATTAAGCTTAAAAACAAGCCCGTAAAGGGCGAAAACCTAAACCAGCCCCCAAATGGCCCTATAAGATGCATGAACACCTCGCATGGGACCAATATAACTTGTACGAACTAATCGCATTGTCACGGGTATCCCGGTTTGAGAATATGATGATAATTTTAAAATACGTAGATTAGGCGTAGAAATAAGCCGTTTGAGGGTGAAAATCCAAACCAGCCCCCTAACGGCCCCCTAAGAGGCAGGAACACCTCGCACGTGACCAATATAACTTGTACGAACTCACAGCGTAGTCACAGGTCTCCCAATTTCAGAATATGACGATAATTTGAAAATACAAAAATAAGGCTTAAAAATAAGCCCTTAAAGGGTGAAAACCCAAACCAGCCCCCAAATGGCCCCGTTAGAGGCACGAACACATCACACGGGACCAATATAATTTTTAGAAACTGACCACATAGTAACGGGTCTCCTGGTTTGAGAATATGATGATAATTTCAAAAATACGTTAGGGTTAAAACCAAGTCGTTTGAGGGTGAAAACCCAAACCAGCCCCCAAATGGCCCCGTAAGAGGCACGGACACCTCGCATGGGACCAATGTAAGTTGTACGAACTAACATTGTAGTCACGAGCCCATCGGTTTAAGAATATGACGAAAATTTGAAAATATATCGATTAAGCTTAAAAATAAGCCCCTAAAGGGTGAAAACCCAAACCAGCCCCTAAACGGGCCACGTAAGAGGCACGAACACCTCGCATGGGACCAATATAACTTGTACGAACTGATCGCGTAGTCACGGGTCTCTCGGTTTGAGAATATGATGATAATTTCAAAATACGTAGATTAGGCTTAAAAACAAGCCGTTTGAGGGTGAAAACCCAAACCAACCCCCTAAGAGGCACGAACACCTCGCACGGGACCAATGTAAGTTGTACGAACTGACAGCTTAGTCACGGGGTCTCCCGATTTGTGAATATGATGATAATTTCAAAATACGTAGATTAGGCTTAAAAACAAGCCGTTTGAGGGTGAAAACCCAAACCAGCCCCCTAACGGCCCCTAAGAGGTACGAACACCTCGCACGGGACCAATGTAAGTTGTACGAACTGACAGCGTAGTCACGGGTCTCCCGGTTTGAGAATATGATGATAATTTGAAAATACGTAGATTAGGCTTAAAAATAAGCCCTTAAAGGGTGAAAACCCAAACCAGCCTCCAAACGGCACCCTGAGAGGCACGAGTACCTCTAACGGGATCACGGTAAGTTGTACGAACTGACCGCATAGTCACGGATCTCTCGGTTTGAGAATATGATGATAATTTCAAAATACGTAGATTAGGCTTAAAAATAAGCCATTCGAGGATGAAAAACCGAACCAGCCCCCTAACGGCCCCCTAAGAGGCTCGAACACCTCGCACGGGACCAATGTAACTTGTATGAACTGACAGCGTAGTCATGGGTCTTTCGGTTTTAGAATATGACGATAATTTGAAAATACATAAATTAGGCTTAAAAATAAGCCCTTAAAGGGTGAAAACCCAAACTAGCTCCCAAACGGCCCCGTAAGAGGCACGAACGCATCACACAGGACCAATATAATGTGTACAAGATGATCGCATAGTAATAGGTTTCCTGGTTTGAGAATATAATGATAATTTCAAAAATATGTAGATTAGGGTAAAAAATAAGCCGTTTGACGTTGGAAACCCAAACCAGCCCCCAAATGGCCCCGTAAGAGGCACGAACACCTCGCACGGGACCAATGTAAGTTTTACGAACTAACAATGTAGTCACGGGCCCATCGGTTTGAGAATATGATGATAATTTGAAAATATATCGATTAAGCTTAAAAATAAGCCCTTAAAGGGTGAAAACCCAAACCAGCCCCCAAACGGCCCCCGTAAGAGGCACGAACACCTCGTATGGGACCAATGTAACTTATACGAACTGATCGCGTAGTCACAGGTCTCTTGGTTTGAGAATATGACTCTAATTTCAAAATACGTAGATTAGGCTTAAAAATAAGCCGTTTGAGGGTGAAAACCCAAACCATCCCCTAACGGCCCCCAAGAGGCACAAGACCAATGCAAGTTGTACGAACTGATAGCGTAGTCATAGGTCTCCCGATTTGAGAATATGATGATAATTTGAAAATACATAGATTAGGCTTAAACACAAGCCCTTAAAGGGTGAAAACCCAAACCAGCCCCGTAAGAGGCACGAACACCTCGCACGGGACCAATGTAACTTGTACAAACTGATCGCGTTGTCACGGGTCTCCCGATTTGAGAATATGACGATAATTTCAAAATACGTAGATTAGGCTTAAAAATAAGCCGTTTGAGGGTGAAAATCCAAACCAGCCCTTTAACGCCCCCCTAAGAGGCACGAACACCTCGCACGGGACCAATGTAAGTTGTACGAATTAACAGCGTAGTTATGGGCCTCTCGTTTGAGAATATGACGATAATTTCAAAATATATCGATTAAGCTTAAAAACAATCTCTTAAAGGGTGAAAACCCAAACCAACCCCCATACGGCCCCATAAGAGGCACGAACACCTCGCACGGGACCAATGTAACTTGTACAAACTGATCGCATTGTCACGGGTCTCCTAATTTGAGAATAAACAATAATTTCAAAATACGTAGATTAGGCTTAAAAACAAGCCGCTTGAGGGTGAAAACCCAAACCAGCCGCCTAACGGCCCCCTAAGAGGTACGAACACCTCGCACGGGACCAATGTAAATTGTACGAACTGACAGCGTAGTCATGGGTCTCCCAATTTGAGAATATGGCAATAATTTTAAAATACGTAGATTATGGTTAAAAATAAGCCCTTGAAGGGTGAAAACCCATACCAACCCCCAAACGGCCTCGTAAGAGGCACGAACACCTCGCATGGGACCATTATAACTTGTAAAAACTGACCATGTTGTCATGGGTCTCCGGGTTTGAGAATATGATGATAATTTCAAGACACGTAGATTAGGCTTAAAAATAAGTCGTTTGAGGGTGAAAACCCAAACCAGCCCCCAAATGGCCCCGTAAGAGGCATGAACACCTCGCACAAGGCCAATGTAAGTTGTACGAATTGACAAAGTAGTCAAGGGCATCTAGGTTTGAGAATATGACGATAATTTGAAAATATATCGATCAAGCTTAAAAATAAGCCCTTAAAAGGTCAAAACCCAAACCATCCCCCAAACGGCCCCGTAAGAGGCACGAACACCTCGCACTGGACTAATGTAACTTGTATGAACTGACCGCGTAGTCACAGGTGATATGCCCCAAATGTGCCACCTCGGCTCAGAGACATCAACCTCGATCGAGGACAAGGCTGACGTTGGAAGGGCCTTGGATCAGTGACCAGCAGCCTCAGCCATAGCAAGGTCGGCCGTGGCCGACACTACTACTAACCTCGTCAAGGGGAGTATGCATGATGGAGGAACATCAGTTCATCAGGTCACCCAGGTATGATAACCTCGATCGGGGGTAAGCCGAGGTTACAAGGAGCTATACTTCTACCAAGGCCAACCCCAGCAGTAAATCAGCCGATGTTCCTAGCATATTCCAGCTTAACCTCGGCCCATGCCGACCTTAATACCTTACCTCGGCTTCACTTAAGCTGAGACCATGATGGATCATCTCGGATTGGATAGGCAGCTAGACCTTACCAACCTCGGACTCTTCCAGGCCGAGGTTATGACCAAGCACGGAGGCCGAGCACTTATTGACATATGTGTGGCCGAGGACATGTGGACACAAATCAGTTATAACAAATCATTCCCCCCACGTGGGAGGAATATTTCATCATCATTCTCTACATGTGACAAGGACAGATGTCTTCTTTATATTGGCTAGATCAACACACACATGCTCATTGCATGCATGGGGGGTACACTACACCCCCCAGGTACTATATATACTTGTCTTCTCCTTCTGGGAGGGAATCCAAAATTAGAAATCCTAGCTAAAACTCTGTTCAAATACACAGTAGAGAGAGAAAGTTTGAGAGATTGTATCCATGGCCATTAGAGCCTTCATACAGTGATACACATCATACACTTGCACAATGGACGTAGGCCAAATTGGCTGAACCACTTATATTTCGGTGTGAATCATCTTCTCCTCACCTCCTTCTACTATATGTGTATGTACTCTTATGCTGCCATTGTTCACATTGAATTGAGCTCACAAACACCTTGAAGGGTGGTGCTGTTCCTAGAATCATCATTTTGGCACCGTTTGTGGGAACAGAAGCTGTCTCTTCCCCTTCTTCAGCTTATCCTCACCGGAGACTCTGGTGGTGAACCAGGCATCACCCCTTACGTGGAGATGTTTCACCATTGAAAGAGGTCCTTTCAGGTATTAAGCTCATCTACTAGCCAAGCTCTTTAGTGTTGACATATGGCACCGGAATTACCACCACTTCTTTCGCCGCCTGTTATGGGAAGACCTAGATCCAGTCAAGCACTGCCCCAATCTGAGATGGCGGAGGTGGACGAAGACTTGAGGTCTTTGGCTGCAATGTAACAAGCTATGAAGGAGCAGTTTACACAGCTCAGCCAAACTATGATGCGGCCACCTAGAGTTTCACTAGAAATGATCACCCCGACGATGGTCCAGCCTCATCCTGATGCCAGGGGACCACCCCAGGCACTAATAAAGGATCAACCTGCACCCCAACGGAGGAGGGACGTTGCTGACCCTAGGCGCTTACGCCTGGACAGGAAAGGAAACCCTTGCCAGAGGACAGGTATGATGATCTAGAGGCGGAAGATGTGTCGGAAGAATGTTGGGAGCCGTATGAGGTTTTGAATAATATTGTACGTCCTCTTCAGCAGAGCCGAGGTTGTGGCGGCCGAAGAGGTGAAGAGGCCCAACAACGAGGATCAACTTTTGATCGATTAAGCAGAGGGTCAGCCTTTGAGAGGTTGGGCCCAATAAATGACCTAAGACAGAGGTTATCAAGGTCGAGAAGTGCAGCCGGCTCGCAAAGGGGAGACAGACAAGGTCAAACTCACCAAGGTCGACGACGGGGTAGAGACCAGGAAGAGGTCAATAGACGAAGTTGTGCTGCGGTCGGGGAACCCTCAGTTCACCCCTTAGAGGTGGCTGGGGACAACCTCGGCCATGTCGATGCTGCAAGACCATGGAATGACTCCATCCAACGTCTTGAGGATAAGATAGGAGACCTCATTAAGAGCCGAGACCCATTGCAAAGAGGTTTCTCGGAGGGCTCCCCCTTTGTGGAAAGGATAGTGTGCTTCCCAACCCCTGATAAGTTCAAACCACCCGTGGTGTCTCCCAAGTACGACGATAGTACCAACCCTGTGCACCACATTGAGATGTATCAGTCAGCGATGGACATCTACTCGATACCTGATGAGATGAAGTGTAGGGCCTTCTCTGGGACTTTGACAGGAGCAACACACAGCTGGTTTATTTCTCTTCCGAAGAATTCAATTGAGAACTTCAAGGTCTTGGCTGAACGATTCATTCATAACTTCTGCTTTGGGGTAAGACCTCAAGAAAAGACCACTCACCTGCTATATGTCAAGCAAGGCAAAGACGAGAGCTTAAGAGACTACATCGCCAGGTTCAACAAAGAAAAACTTGAGGTTGAAGATTACGAAGAGAATATAGCCATGACCGCCCTCATAGGAGGTCTTCAAAAAGGGAAGTTGTTGTGGAAACTCGTGGAATACCCTCCCAGGTCTATGGCAGAGCTATTGGAAACTGCAGGAAAGGTTATGAATGCCGAAGAGGCAATGGCCGCCAAGTATGAGGATGAGAACCGCGGTAGTAGCGGGAAGTCCCAAAGAAAGAAAGATGGAAAGAAGAGGTCAGTCGATGACAAGTTCGCTCACTATACTCCTCTAATTGTGAGCTGTGAGCATATCCTCAATGAGATTAAGAATGATAGGACTCTAAGATGGCCGGAGAAACTGAAGGCCCCTCCACATAAGAGGAGCAAAAACTTGTGGTGTGAGTTCCACCAAGACCATGGCCATGTTACAGACAGATGCTTCGCCTTGAAGGACGAGATTGAAAAGATGTTAAAGTCCGAAAAGTTGAGGAAGTATATTGAAGGCAAGGCTCCTAAAGGCGGAAGAGATGACCCTAAGAAGAGGAGAAACGACATATGCCGTGACGATGCCCCAGCTAAAAGAGACAATGATTCAGAAGGTGATGATGAAGACGATCTGGACCTTCCACTGAAAGATGACAACACTACGGTGAAGAGGGTTGGAATGATCTCCTTTGGTGTTGACACCATATGCGGAGGATTTGCGAGAGGTGGCTCTGAAATGGCTGACATAAAAGTTCATGTGGCAGAGGCTAAGTCAGTGGCCAAACTTGAAGTTGTAAATCTAACGTCTTTCGATACTGCGCAGAAGAGAAAGAAGGTGGACATGGACACCTTTATAGTTGGGTTCTCCCGACTCGACTTCAAAGGCATTTTAGCCCCACATGATGACCCTTTGGTAATAACAACAAGGGTATATGGATGCGAGGTGCAGAGGATCCTCGTGGACGGGGGGGAGTTCAGCAGACGTGATGTTTTGGCCTTGCTTCAAGAGCCTAGGTCTTAGCAGAGATAGACTGGTACCCTATCATCATCCTTTAATGGGCTTCAGTGGCGAAAAGGTCCACCCATTGATGGATGTACGAATGGGTGATGAGTGGCCTAAGAGGTTGACCAGGAAGATAAATTTTTTCGTGATGGACGAAAATGTCTTCTCGGCCTATAACCTCATCATAGGAAGGGTGGCCCTTAAGGAGTTTGAGGCCGTGCCGTTGACGGTCCACCAGACGCTAAAATTCCCGACCCCCTATGGGGTAGGGGAAGTGCAAGGTGACCAGACCATAGCACGAGAATGTTACTTCAACTCGGTCGAAGAGAGAGAGGCCCATAAGAGGGAAACCACCACTTATAGCATTGATACACTTGACCAAGAGATGAAACAAAGTTGAAGAAGGGAGAGGCTGCGAAAGAGGTAGAATCCATCGTCCTCAATGAGGACGAACCGGAAAAAACCATCCAGGTCGGTAAAGCCTTAAAAACAGAAATCAAGGAAGAGCTGATAAACTTCTTGAGGAAGAGGCAGAGTGTCTTCGCTTGGAGTCATGCAGACATGCCGAGTATCAACCCTGAGGTTATGTGTCACAATCTTAACGTGACCAAAGATGCCAGGCCTATCAAATAAAGACGTAGAGTTTACTCCAGGGAGAAGTACGACGTCATCCGGGAAGAGGTTAAAAAATTAGAAGAGGCTGAGTTTATTAGATAAGTCATATATTCGGAGTGGTTATCGAATGCAGTCATCATGCCCAAAGCCAATGGAAAGTGGAGAATATGTGTTGATTTCACTGACCTGAACAAGTCTTGCCCAAAAGATAGTTATCCCTTACCTTGGATAGATCATATGGTAGATGCTACTGCAGGGCATGAGCTCTTGAGATTCATGGACGCGTATTCAGGCTACAATCAGATCGTCATGAATGCAGAAGACTCAAAGAAGACAACCTTCATTATACACAAAGGGACGTACTGCTACAAAGTGATGCCCTTCGGTCTGAAAATGTAGGGAAAACATACCAACATCTTATGAATAATATGTTCGAAGATCAAATAGGCAAGACTATGGAGGTGTATGTAGACGATATGCTGACGAAGAGCTTAAAGGCCTGCACTCATGTGGCAGACCTTGAAAAAACCTTTGATACTATGGACCTGTACAGGATGAAACTCAACCCAGCGAAGTGTGTCTTCGGGGTAGGAGCTGGGAAGTTTCTTGGATTTATCGTCAATAAAAGAGGAATCGAAGCAAACCCTGAGAAAATCAAGGCTTTGCTTGACATGAAGACGCCAAGGAGTATCAAGGACGTCCAAAGACTCACGGGGAGAGTGGCCGCACTCAACAGGTTTGTTTCTAGAGCAACGGACAAGTGTCTTCCATTCTTTAAAGTGCTTAGAAAGGCCTTTCAGTGGGACGAAGAGTGCGAAGAAGCTTTTAACCAACTCAAGTCTTACCTTGGGTCTCCCTTGTTATTATCTCGGCCCATAGTAGGAGAGAAATTGTATGTTTATCGAGCAGTCTCTCAATCGGATATCAGTGCAGCCATAGTACGAGAAGACGTTGGAATCCAAAGGCCTGTGTATTTCAACAGTAAATCCCTCAGGGGTCTGAGAAAAATTATCCCCGTATGGAAAAGTTAGCCTACGCCCTGATACATGCTTCAAGGAAGATGAAGCCTTACTTCCAAGCCCATTCCATGGTCGTCCTCACCGATTCCCCACTAAGAAGGTTCTACATAAACCTGAGAAGTCTGGAAGATTGATGATCTAGGCCATTGAGTTGGGGGAGTATGACCTTACTTACCAACTTAGGGCAGCCATCAATGGGCAGTCCCTCACAAACTTTGTTGCTGAGTTCACATGGGAAGAGCCCGAGGCAGAGAATGAACTAGAACAGGAAGGGGTTGCACCAAACGTCTTCTGAGAACAGGAAGAGGTTGCACCAAACATCTTTCGAAGCCAGGAAGAGGTCGTATCCAAGAAGATCAGGAGCGGAGTAGCGGAGAATGAGGAGGATCGGTACCTCTTCAAGCAAGGAATCATGTCAGAAGGGGTCTTCTCATCGGATACAGACATTTGGAATATCTTCGTTGATGGTTCTTCCGATGATAGTGGAAGCGGTGCAGGGCTGATACTTTCATCTCTAGATGGTGCCAACATTGAATACACTTTGAGGTTCAACTTCAAGGCATCTAACAACGAGTCAGAATATGAGGCTATGATAGCAGGTCTCTCATTGGCAAAGACTCTGGGAGTAAGACGACTCCTACTTCATAGCGACTCAAGGTTAGTTGTAAATCAAGTATTGGGAGTCTATGAGGACAAAGATGAAAGGATGGATAAGTATCTGAAGAGGGTGCGAATGATGTTAGAGTATTTCGAAGAGACAAAACTGAAGAGAGTACCTCGACCAAATAACAGCCACGCAGATGCATTGGCTAGGTTGGCCTCGGCGACGAAGATAAACATCAGAAGGACAGTTCCGGTCGAGGTCTTACCAATAGCGACCATTGAGGAAGAAGAGGTTTGCAACCCTTGTCTCAATTTGAACCTAGGAGACTCATGGATGGACCCCCTCATCAGATATATCAAAGAGGGGGAGCTACCGAAATCGAATCTAGAGAGGAGGAAGTTAAGATATAGGGCTGCCAAGTTCTCCATAGTAGGAGACGTCCTATACAAGAAGGGATTTCTGTTGGCTCTCCTCAGATGTGTGCATCCCATTGAAGTTCCTCGCGTCTTACAGGAAGTTCATGAGGGTTCTTGCTCCAGTCATATAGGAGGAAGACCCTTGGCCAAGAGAATTATTACACAGGGATACTGGTGGCCGACCTTGGCCAAAAATGTTGCAGCTTACGTAAAGAGGTGCGATAAATGTCAGAGATTCTCCACTATTCCTCACCAACCTCATCAACATATGACGTCAATAACTTCCCCATGTACATTTGTATTATGGGGAATTGACTTAGTAGGACCCCTACCAAGAGCAACCAATAATTACCGATTTCTGATAGTTGCCATTGACTACTTCTCAAAGTGGATGGAGGCAGAGCCGATGATAACGATCACAGAACAGAAGACCTTCCAATTTATTTAGAGAAACATCATATGCAGACATGGCCTCCCAAACACTCTCATCTCAGATAATGGAACCCAGTTCAAGAACTCATCTTTAGAAAAGTATTGCAAAAGAGTTGGGATAAAGCAGTTCTTCTCATCTCCTGGCCGACCTCAGGCAAACGGTCAGATTGAAGTCACAAACAGAACAATCCTCGACGAAATCAAGAAGAGGTTAGAAGAAGCAAAAGGGAGATGGAATGAAGAGGTGTATGTTATGTTGTGGGCCTACAAGACAACGGCAAGAACACCAACAGGAGAAACCCCGTTCATGCTAACACATGGATTAGAGACCGTGATACCAATGGAAGTGGGAATCCCTATCCATAGGGGTCAGACCTATGACCCTGATAAAAATGGGGAAGAAAGGAGACTAGACCTAGATATGATTGAAGAGAGAAGGGAAGACATAGAAATCAGACAAGCAACCTACCAGCAGAGAGCAACAAACTTCTACAATCAGAGGGTGAAATCATGACCCATTGCTATGGGAGACTTAGTACTAAACAAGACGTTACAGAAAACAAACAAACTCCACCTAAACTGGCATGGTCCCTACAAAGTGACAGAAGAGGTTGTGCCCGGGTCCTAAAGGCTGGAAAACCTAGAAGGGGAACCTTTTGTCAATTCCTGGAATGCTGATCCTCTGAAGAAGTATTACATATGATGTTGCAAGAAAGTTTATGTAATTTTACCATCTTATGAAGAGATTATTAATGAGAGATCAGTTTCCATGTCAATTCTTGCTTCATTGAACCCTAATGGTAGAATTTATAAGGCTAACATCTTAGTTGATGACCTCAGACCTTATAACATCATTATTTGGTGACAAGGTCTGAGGTCAGACATCATACTTAGATGACCTCAGACCCTTAACATCATTAATTTGGTGAAATTAATTATGAGGATGAAATCTTAGTTGATGACCTCAGACCTTATAACATCATGATTTGGTGGCAAGGTCTGAGGTCAGACATCATACTTGGATGACCTCAGACCCTTAACATCATTAATTTGGTGATATTATTTGTGAGGGTGACATCTTAGTTGATGACCTCAGACCTTATAACATCATGATTTGGTGGCAAGGTCTAAGGTCAGACATCATGCTTGGATGACCTCAGACCCTTAACATCATTAATTTGGTGATATTATTTATGAGGGTGACATCTTAGTTGATGACCTCAAACCTTATAACATCATTATTTGGTGACAAGGTCTGAGGTCAGACATTATACTTGGATGACCTCAGACCCTTAACATCATTAATTTGGTGAAATTAATTATGAGGATGACATCTTAGTTGATGACCTCAGACCTTATAACATCATTATTTAGTGACAAGGTCTGAGGTCAGACATCATACTTAGATGACCTCAGACCCTTAACATCATTAATTTGGTGATATTATTTATGAAGGTGACATCTTAGTTGATGACCTCAGACCTTATAACATAATTATTTGGTGACAAGGTCTGAGGTCAGATATCATACTTGGATAACCTCAGACCCTTAACATCATTAATTTGGTGAAATTAATTATGAGGATGACACCTTAGTTTATGACCTCAGACCTTAACATCATTATTTGGTGACAAGGTCTGAGGTAAGACTATTAATTTAGTTTAAACAGACATCATTGCACCAAGACTTCAGAGCTGAACATCGCATGGAAAAGAAACATTCAACAAACAAAACAAATGAAGTAAAAACCCTCCTCAGAGGTTGTCATCCAATTGTAAAATTCAAAAATATAACTTGATGATGTTCTTCAGAGGTTACAACTAATCAGGGGTTACAAAAAAATACAAAGATTCACAAAATAGCCTAAGGATTCAAAGGGAGAGTGCTGGCATCCTCGGCCTGATTCTCTTAGCCGACGTTGGTCACCTAGGCCCCATCTTGTGCGTGGTTAGGTCCCTCTGTCTCTGTACCATCCAGTGGCGCAGTCTCTGCAGGGGCAGCGTCCTCCTCTTCAACCTCTTGAAAAGCTTGGGCAAGCTTAGGGTTAGCAAAACCCAGACCTATGAAGTCAGAGGCCTTCAAACTCCCTGCCTCCTTCTCCTTAGCAGCCACCCATTTGACAGTAGCCTTAATACCTCTTTCGAGGTACTCAAAGCCGAAGTCGATGAATTCATTGAAGACTTTATAATCAGCCAAAATCCCCTCAGAAGCATCCTTGAGGGCTGCCTTTATTGCAGAGTCGACCTTTTGCTGGAGAACGTCGTCCTTGGCCTTCAGAGCAACAGCGTAGTCCTTTTTAAGCTTGGAGATCTCTTTCTCCATCTCCTTAACCTTCTTCTCAGACCCCTCAAAAGCAGACTTCAGATGGTCTACCTCTGCATTCAGAGAGCTTTGAACCTTCTCGGCCTCTTGGCCTTTCTGGATGAAGGGTAACTTCCTCAGAGTCCAATTAGTAAGATGACGCATAGCAGCCAGGCCCTGCAAATCATGTGGTCGTGTATATAAGCTAAAATTCAAAACAGAGGTTACACTTTGAAGCTATACTAAAATCTGAAGTCATACCTGAATAGACCTGTGGAGCCCAAACTCAACCAGCAGGGGCGTGTCCATGGACCGACAAAAGCGTTTGTCAGCATCGGTCATGGCAGAGCCGATGGTATCCAGCGCCTGCAGACTGTGACCTACGATGCTATCATTAATTTTTAGTTACTCTATATGAGCATCTAGTGCATCTGCAGAGGATATTGGGATGGAAGAATCCCCAACTTTCTTCTTCTGCCTCTGATCCTCAGGGGCAGGGTCGGTGACATTTCTCTTCTTTGTGTCCTGAGCCCTCGAGGTTGAGGGAGGGGGAGGAGGATCATTCAGACCTGCCTTTTTAGCAAGCTTCGTCAAACTTGGTGATGCCATTTCCCAAAGCTCGTCAGATATCCCCTTCGGACGCTCTACAAAATAGGAGGGTCTGAGTTAGAGAATCAGATATACATATATTCAGAGGTTTAATTTATTGAAATAAAAAACTTACCAAGCTCTGTAAGAGGACTTCCCCCTAAACCAGTCTTAAGAGGTAGTAGGGGGTCATCAAGTGTTCAAATCTTACGTGCAGACCATGCGCCCCCTGACCCTAAAGGTCTTTGACCTCCTGAAGATTTTACAGGCTTAGACCAGGGTCGACCTTAGCAGCCATTGTAACCTTTCCCCATCTTATAGGCATCCTCGGCTCTAGTGGGGAAGAGGGGGCACATGGGCTAAATTCCCATGTCCCTGAGGCAAAGAAATAACGTGGCTTCCAATTATGATTAGAAGTTTGAGTTATCTGAAGCATCTTTTTTTCAGGTTTCTGAGCTACAAAATGATAATAGCTCGGATGGTTTCTGGCAGATGAAGGGACATAGCAACCTACGAAGACTTGGACTGGAAGGTATGAGTGATGAGAAACCCTCCATAAGATAATGGCCCCAATTATCACCCTCCAAGCATTGGGTGACAACTGGGAAGGGGACAAGTTGATATAGGCTAGTGTAGACCTGATGATGGGATGGATGGGCAGACGAAATCCCAACTTGAACATCTGCTCGTATAAGAAGATCTCACCATCTCGACCGTGGTAAGTCCTCTCTTCCCTCAGAGGTATTTTGAGCTTTATGGATGGGCTGATGGAGTATAAGTACCTGAAGCAAAGAAGGTCGACCTCACTAACTATACTCTCAATCTCGGTTGCCTCACAGACCTGAACATCGCTCTCTGCATCATCATCATCATCTAACTCAACGTCGGCCCGAGCAGACGATGGGGCTCCACTTGGAAATCTCTGAGCAAACTCAGCCCCTGTGACAGTCGACAACGGTATGTCTTCAAGGATCGACGGAATCACCACACTCGGCCCAACAATTTCAACCTCAGAGGAAGAGGTTGATGTGCTTGAACTCTTGTGGGACGAGGCTCGACTTGAAACCTCCACTTGATCAGAGGCCTGATCTTGCTGAGTTGTGAAGTTCATAGCCTCTTGAAAAGAGTCCGCAGATATAGGGTCTGAGGAGGATGACTCAGACTCAGACATTGGTGAAGGTTCAGCAGGGACCTCTGCTTGGTTAGTTGGTTCGGAGGGTTCAGGATATACGACCTTTAGAGGGGGTGGAAATATAGGTCTGAGGGGGAATTCCTCTGATCTACGAGCTTCCTCCCACGCTCTTTCTATTTCCCTAATTTTCTCTAAAGTCTTCTCTCTGAGAGAAGGGAACTCCTCTAAGAGCTGATAAAGGGGTCTGAGTATAAGAGGCAGACCCTACACTTATAACTCTCTTAAATAAAAAACAGGATTGACAAATGAGATTAAAGATCAAACTATCAAACCTAGAGCAATGACCACAAAGAACACACAAGAACAGTTCTCCGGAAAAAATGGAGATCTCACCGGAAATCTCCTAAAACTCACCAAAAAATGCAAAAGTAAGAAGAAGACAAGAAAAATGAAGAAAAAAGAATGGTAGAGGATACCTGAAGATAAAGTGGTAAGGGAGAAGGAAGAAATTGCAAGAAATCACCACCAAAATGCCTCAAACCAGAGCTTTTCTAGAGAGAGAGAGCTGCAGAAGCAAGTCAAACCAAGAGAAGGAAGGAAATGAGGAGGAAAGAAGGAAAATAGGGTTTAAACTCTTAATATGAATGCACGCTTCCCAAGGCCCATCATTGCCTTGGGAGCCCCAAAGGACGGCTGACATCACATGCTTGCCAGGCACGCCTCACACTTCAGCAATGGACAAGTGTCAAATGAACATTGGCACAACGAAGAAAGACCTCGAAGATGTAGAGACTCCACAGTCACCTGCTCTCACATGTAACTAAGGGTTGGGCGTGATTGATATGCCCCAAATGTGCCACCTTGGCTCAGAGACATCAACCTCGACCGAGGACAAGGCCGACATTGGAAGGGCCTTAGATCAGTGACCAGCAGCCTCGGCCATAGCAAGGTCGGCCGTGGCCGACACTACTACCAACCTCGTCAAGGGGAGTCTGCATGACACGGGAACAACTGTTCATCAGGTCACCCAGGTATGATAACCTCGGTCGTGGGTAAGCCGAGGTTACAAGGAGCTATACTTCTACCAAGACGAACCCCAGCAGTAAATCAGCCGATGTTCCTGGCATATTCCAGCTTAACCTCGGCCCAGGACGACCTTAATACCTTACCTCAACATCACTTAAGCCGAGGCCATGATGGCTCGTCTAGAATTGGATAGGCAGCTAGACCTTACCAACCTCGGACTCTTCCAGGCCGAGGTTATGACCAAGCATGGAGGCCGAGCACTTATTGACATATGTGTGGATGAGGACACGTGGACACAAATAAGTTATAACAAATCATTCCCCCCATGTGGAAGGAATATTTCATCATCATTCTCTACATGTGACAGGGACAGATGTCTTCATTATATTGGCTAGATCAACACACACATGCTCATTACATGCATGGGGGTACACTACACCCCCCAGGTACTATATATACTTGTCTTCTCCTTTTGGGAGGGAATCCAAAATTAGCAACCCTAGATAAAACTCTGTTCAAATACACAGTAGAGAGAGAAATCTTGAGAGATTGTATCCATGGCCATTAGAGCCCTCATATAGTGATACACATCATACACTTGTACAGTGGACGTAGGTAAAATTGGCTGAACCACTTATATTTCGGTGTGAATCCTCTTCTCCTCACCTCCTTCTACTATATGTGTATGTACTCTTATGCAACCATTGTTCACATTGAATTGAGCTCACAAACACATTGAAGGGTGGTGTTGTTTCCAGCATCATCAACAGGTCTCCCAGTTTGAGAATATGACGATAATTTCAAAATACGTAGATTAGGCTTAAAAACAAGCTATTTGTGGGTGAAAACCCAAACTAGCCCCCTAATGGCCCTCTAAGAGGCAAGAACACCTCGCACGGGACCAATATAAGTTGTACGAATTGACAGCGTAGTCACGGGTCTCCCGGTTTGAGAATGTGACGATAATTTGAAAATACAAATATTAGGCTTAAAAATAAGCCCTTAAAGGGTTAAAACCCAAACCAGCCCCGTAAGAAACACGAACACCTCGCAGGGGACCAATGTAACTTGTACAAACTGACTCCATAGTCACGGGTCTCTCGATTAGAGAATATAACAATAATTTTAAAATACGTAGATTAGGCTGAAAAACAAGCCGTTTGAAGATGAAAACCCAAACTAGCCCCCTAACGCCCCCTAAGAGGCACGAACACCTCGCACGGAACTAATGCAAGTTGTACGAACTGACAGCACTGTCACGGGCCTCTCGGTTTGAGAATATGATGATAATTTCAAAATATATCGATTTAGCTTAAAAACAAGCCCTTAAAGGGTGAAAATCCAAACTAGCCCACAAACGGCCCCGTAAGAGGCACGAACACCTCGCACGGGACCAATATATCTTGTACAAACTGATCGTGTAGTCACGGATCTCCCGATTTGAGAATATGATGATAATTTCAAAATACGTAGATTAGGATTAAAAATAAGTCGTTTGAAGGTGAAAACCCAAACCTGCCCCCTAACGGCCCCCTAAGAGGCACAGACACCTCGCACGGGACCAATGTAAGTTGTACAAATTGACAGCGTAGTCATGGGCCTCTCTGTTTGAGAATATGATGATAATTTCAAAATATATCGATTAAGCTTAAAAACAAGCCCTTAAATGTTGAAAACCCAAACCAACCCATACGGCCCTGTAAGAGGCACGGACACCTCGCACGGGACTATTGTAACTTGTACAAACTGACCGCATAGTCACAGGTCTCCCAATTTGAGACTATGATGATAATTTTGACACATGTAGATTGGGCTTAAGAACAAGCCGTTTGAGGGTGAAAACCCCAACCCGCCCCCTAAGAGGCACAAACACCTCGCACGGGACCAATGTAAATTGTACGAACTGACAGCGTAGTCATGGGTCTCCCGATTTGATAATATGACGATAATTTGAAAATACGTACATTAGGGTTAAAAACAAGCCCTTGAAGGGTGAAAACCCATACCAACCCCCAAAGGCCCCGTAAGAGGCACGAACACCTCGCATGGGACCAATATAACTTGCACAAACTGACAGTGTAGTCATCGGTCTCTGGGTTTGAGAATATGACGATAATTTCAAAACACGTAGATTAGGCTTAAAAATAAGTCATTTGAGGGTGAAAACCCAAACCAGCCTCCTAACGGCCCCCTAAGAGGCACGAACACCTCGCACGGGACTAATGTAAGTTGTACAAACTGACAGCGTAGTCACGGTCCTCTCGGTTTGAGAATATGACGATAATTTCAAAATATATCGATTTCGCTTAAAAATAAGCCCTTAAAGGGTGAAAACCCAAACTAGCCCCCAAATGGCCCCGTAAGAGGCACGAACACCTCGCACGAGACCAATATAACTTGTACAAACTGATCGTGTAGTCACGGGTCTCTCAATTTGAGAATATGATGATAATTTTAAAATACGTAGATTTGGCTTAAAAACAAGCTGTTTGAGGGTGAAAACCCAAACCAACCCCCAAATGGCCCCGTAAGAGGCACGAATGATGATGCTGGAAACAGCACCACCCTTCAAGGTGTTTGTAAGCTCAATTTAATGTTAACAATGGCAGTATTAGGGTATATAGTAGAAGTAGGTGAGTAGAAGAGGAAGATCACCGAAATATAAGTCGTTCAGCACCACCCTTCAAGGTGTTTGTAAGCTCAAGCTTTCTCTCTCTACTGTGTATTTGAACAGAGTTTTAGCTAGGATTGCTAATTTTAAATTCCCTCCCAGAAGGAGAAGACAAGTATATATAGTACCTGGGGGGTGTAGTGTACCCCCCATGCATGCAATGAGCATGTGTGTGTTGATCTAGCCAAAATAATAAAGACATCTGTCATTATCACATGTAGAGAATGATGATGAAATATTCCCCCACGTGAGGGGAATGATTTGTTATAACTGATTTGTGTACACGAGTTCTTAGCCACACATGAGCATAAGATCTCGTTTGTTTTCAATTGGCACCAACCTCAGCCCGGACGAGTACGCGGTTGGTGAGGTACGACCCTTGCTTTGTCCGTGGTCAATGTTCCATGAAGACCTTGGCCGGGAAGGTCAGCCAAGGTTAGATAAGAGGTGCAATGTCGGTCTTGAAGAGGCCGATGATGACATGAGGTTTGTTGATCGTGCTTACGAGGCTTTTGATGACCTCGGCTGATGAAGGGCCGAGGCAGGTGTACAAGGTAGCGACAACATTGGATAAAGCTGACCCCGCGACTGCTGAATTCTCAGCTTCAAACTAACCTCGGCGTCTTCCATGTTGAGACGATGTTAGGACGTCGGCAGTGGCCGACCCTTATAGGAAGACATTGCTGATAGGCATCCTTGGGCTTCTATTACCTCGACCGACATCCAGGCCGGGGTTGAGGTCTCTGAATACTTTGGGAATATCAATCACCCTTAGCCCTTGTTTACCTATGTGATCAGGTGCCTAAGGGGTATGTTTGTCCGAGGTTGAATTTGTTTAGGTGTTGAATACTTTCTTGACACGTGTCAGCTACTGGAGTAGGAAGCGTGCCTGACAAGTGTGATGATGTTGGTTGTCTTTTGGGCTCAATGATGGTCCTTGGGATGTGTGCAATCATACTTAAGGGTTTAACTCCATTTTTCTTCTCTTTCTTCCTCATTTCTCTCCTTCTCCTGACTTGGATGTTTCTACAAGTCTCTCTCTCTACAAAGCTTGACTGCTTCGTTGTTTGGGATTTATGTGTTTCTTCAAACCTCTCTTCATTCCACAAGTCTTCAGGTATTATCTCCACCTTACTCTGCCACTTTTAGCCCCTTTTATTCTTGTCTCTTTAATTTTCGATGAAAGTTTTGAGTTTTTCGGCGACTGCTTGCATTTTCTGGTGGTACTTGTTCTTGCTATTCTTGGATGTTTTTATTCAAAGTTTAATAGTTTGATCTTTAGTTCAATTTGTCAATCCTGTTTGTTATTTAGGAGAGTCATAAGTCTAGTGTCTACCTCATATGCTCAGACCTCTTTACCAACTCTTAGAGGAATTCCCCTCTCTTAGGGAGAAGACTTTAGATAAAATTAGGCAAATAGAAAGAGCCCAAGAGGAAGCTCGTTGGGCAGAGACGTTTCCCCTCAGGACTATTTTTCCACCACCTCTGAAGGTCATATACCCTGAACCATCTGAGCTAGTTAACCGAGCAGAGGTCCCAGTTGAACCCTCTCCAATGTATGAGTCTGAGTCATCCACCTCATACCCTATGTCTGTTGACACTTTTCAAGAGGCCATAGATTTCTCAATTCAGCAAGATCAGGTCCCTGATCAAGCAGAGGTTTTCGGTCGGGCCTCATCTCACAAGAGTTCAAGCACATCAAACTCTTCCTCAGAGGTTGAAATTATAGGACCAATTGTGGCTGTTCCACTGATCCTTGAAGCCATTCCCCTGTCATCCATCACAGGAGCTGAGTTTTCTCAGAGGTTTCCAGGTGGTGCCTCATCATCTGCTCATGCCAACGTTGAGCCATATGATGATGATGGTATCAAGAGTGATGTTGACACCTCTGAGGAGGCTGAGATAGAGAGTACTGTCAGTGAGGTCGACCTTCTGGACTTCAGACACCTATATTCTATAAGCCCCTCTATAAAACTCAGGAGACCTCTGAGGGAAGAGAGAGCTTATGATGGCCGGGATGGTGAGATCTGCCTGTATGAGCAGATGTTTAAGTTAGGGTTTTGTCTGCCCATTCATCCCATTATCAGGGCTATATTGGCCTACATCAACTTGGCTTCTTCCCAGTTGTCACCTAATGCCTGGAGGGTGATAATTGGTGTTATTGTCTTATGGAGGGTTGTTCATCACACAGACCTTCCAGTCCAAGTCTTCATGGGGTGCTATATCCCCTCATCTGCCAGGAATCATCCGAGCTATTATCATTTTTTAGCTCGAAAGTCAAATAAAAAGATGTTGCAGATCACCCAAACCTCTAACCATAATTGGAAGCCACGTTACTTCTTTGTATTGGGCATATAGGAATTTGGTCCATGTGCCCCCTCTTCCTCATTAGAGCCGAGAATGCCCCTGAGATGGGGAAAGATTACAATGGCTGCTAGGGCCGACCCTGGGCTAAGCCAACAGAATCTTCAGAAGGTCAAAGACCTTCAGGATCAGGGGGAGCATGGTCTTCTTGTCAAATTCGAACACCTGATGACCCCCTACTATCTCTCTGAGACTGGGCTTGGGGGGAATCCTCTGACAGAGCTAGGTAAGTTTTTTATTTCAACAAGTTAAACCTCTGAATATATGTATATCTGATTCTCTAACTCATACCTTTATGTTCTGCAGAGCTCCCAAAAGGAATATCTGACGAACTCTGGGAGATGGCAGCCCCCAGTCTCACGAATCTTGTGAAGAAAGCTGGTTTGAATGCCCCTCCTCCCCCTCCATCTACTCAAGGGCTGAGGCTACCAAGAAGAGAAAACCTGCCGACCCTACCCCTGAAGATCAGAGGCAGAAGAAGAACAAAAAGGAGGATCTTGCCATCCCCATTTCTTCTGAGGATGTATTGATTGCTCATCTTGAACAATTGAAGATTGGTGACAGTGTCATTGGCCATAGTCTGAAGGCCCTGGATGCTATCGGCGATGTCATGACCGAGTCTGACAAGCACTTTTTCCGCTCCCTAGATATGCTCTACTGGCTAAATTCTCTCTTCACCGTTCTATCCAGGTAAGACCTTTAACTCTTTGCTTCTGAATATGTAACATCGGCATTTAAATTATATTAGACCTTAGACTGACATCTTTGCATATGTTCTGTAGGATCTTCTCACCATGCATCACTATATCAACTAGACCTTGGGAAAACTTCCTCTGATTGAGAAGGGTCAAGAGGCCGAGAAGACTGAGGCCACTTTAAATGCCGAAGTGGAACATCTAAAGGCTGTGCTAAAGAAGGCTAAGATCAGTGTTAAGGGGATGCAGAAGGACATGTACAAGAAGAGGGAAGATCATAACGCTGCCCTGAAGGCTCAGGCTGACTCTCTCCAACATAAAGTCAATGTGGCTATTAAGGTTGCTTTGGATGATGCCTCTGAGAAGATCTTAGAGGAGTACAAGGTCTCTGATGAGTTTGTCAGTTTTGACTTTGAATATCTAGAGAGAGGGGTCAAGGCTATTGGCAAATGGGATGCCATGAAGGAGAAGGAATCAGGGAGGCTTGCAGCAGCTGACTTCATAGACTTGGGTTATGCCGACCCTAAATTTTCTCAGGCTCTACAGGAAGTTGAGGAGGAGGGAGGTGCTACCCCTACCGAGACTACTTCCCAAGGAGACACCATGACTGAAGATGCTGGTGCCCAAGATGACGGGGTGGAAGTAGCCACCCCCTGCCAGGGACATGCAGACGTGTCCACTAACCCTGAGGCTGTAACCACTTGATTCTTTTTGTGAAGCTTTGAACAATTTTAATTACTTTAAACTTTGTCACTTTGTATTTTAACATTAACTCCCAACTTAATCTGTCAACCTCTGAGGAGGGCTTTTATTTTTTCACTTGTTGAATTGTTTGTTGAATGACTTTCTTTGCCATGCAATGTGTTCGGTTTTGAAGTCTTAATATAACTTTTCACTAGATTAATGATGTTAAGGGTCTGAGGTCATCTAAGTATGATGTCTGACCTCAGACCTTGTCACTAAATCATGATATTATAAGGTCTGAGGTCATCAACTAAGATATTATCCCCATAAAATAATTTTCACCAAATTGATGATGTTAAGGGTCTGAGGTCATCTAAGTATGATGTCTGACCTCAGACCTTGTCACCAAATCATGATGTTATAAGGTCTGAGGTTATCAACTAAGATGTTTTCCCCATAAAATATTCTCACCAAATTAATGATGTTGAGGGTCTGAGGTCACCAACTAATATGTTATCCCCATAATTAATTTTCACCAAATTAATGATGTTAAGGGTTTGAGGTCATCCAAGTATGATGTCTGACCTCAGACCTTGTCACCAAATCATCATGTTATAAGGTCTGAGGTCATCCGAGTATGATGTCTTACCTCAGACCTTGTCACCAAATCATGATGTTATAAGGTCTGAGGTCATCAACTAAGATGTTATCCTCATAAATTCTGCCACTAGAGCATAATGAACCAAGAATTGACATGGAAACTGATTTTCTCATTAATAATATCTTCATAAGATGATATATCTACACAAACTCTTGCAACATCATATGTAATACTTCTTTAGATGATCAGCATTCCAGGGATTGGAAAAAGGTTCCCTCTCGAGGTTTTCTAGCCTGTAGGTCCCTAGTACAACCTTTTCAATTACTTTGTAAGGACCGTGCCAATTTGGGTGAAGCTTGTTTGCCTTCTATAACGTCTTCTTCAGTACTAAGTCTCTCACGGTAATGGGTCTTGATTTCACCCTTTGGTTGTAAAATTTTGTTGTTCTCTGCTGGTAAGCTGCTTGTCTGATTTATGCGTCTTCTCTTCTCTCTTCAATCAGATCTAGGTTGAGTCTTCTCTCCTCCCCATTCTTATCAGGGTCATAGGTCTGGACCCTATGAGTAGGGAGTCCCACTTCTGTTGGTATCACGGCCTCTGAGCCATGTGCTAGCATGAACGGGGTCTCCCCTATTGGCATCCTAACCGTTGTTCTGTAGGCCCATAGCACAACATAAACCTCTTCGGTCCATCTAACTTTAGCTTCTTCTAACCTCTTCCTGATCCCATCAAGGATCGTTATGTTCGTGACTTCAGTTTGATCGTTTGCTTGAGGTCGGCCTGGAGAAGAGAAAAATTGCTTTAACCCAACTCTTTCGCAGTATTTTTTCAGGGAAGAATACTTGAACTGGGTTCCGTTGTCCGAAATGAGGGTGTTTGGGAGGCCATGTCTGCATATGATGTTCTTCCAAATAAATTGGAAGGTCTTCTACTCTGTAATCGTGATCATCGGCTCTGCCTCTACCCACTTGGAGAAGTAATCAATGGTAACTATCAGAAACGGTAATTATTTGCAGCCCCCCACTAAGTCAATTCCCCAAATTGCAAATGACCAAGGGGAAGTGATAGAGGTCATAGGCTTATGAGGATGATGGGGGATTGTGGAAAATCTCTTACATTTGTCGCACCTTTTTACGTAAGCTGCAACATCTTTGGCCAAGGTCGACCACCAATATCCTTGCGTGATAATCCTCTTCGCCAAAGGTCTCCCTCCTATATGATTGGAGACAGAACCCTCGTGTACCTCCTATAATACATGAGGAACTTTGATGGGGTGAACGCATCTGAGGAGAGGTAATAAGAATCCCTTCCTATATAGGATATCTCGTACTATTGAGAACTTTGCAGCTCTGTACCTTAATTTCCTCCTCTCTAACTTTGACTCCGGTAGCACCCCCTCTCTGATGTATCTAATAAGGGGATCCATCCATGAGTCCCCTAGGTTCAAATTGAGGCAAGGGTTACTGACCTCTTCTTGTTTAATGGTTGCTCTGGGCAAGATCTCAACAGGGACTGTCTTTCTGATATCTGTCCTTGTTGTTGAAACTAGCCTTGCTAATGCGTCCGGATGACTGTTGTTTTGTCGAGGTATTCTCTTCATCTTTACCTCTTCGAAGCCTTCGAGTATCGTTCTCACCCTCTTCAGGTATTTGTCCATCCTTTCGTCCTTGGCCTCATAAACCCCAAATACTTGATTAACAACCAACCTTGAGTTACTGTGAAGGAGGAGTTGTCTTATACCAATGGTCTTTGCCAAGGAGAGGCCAACTAAAATGGCCTCGTATTCTGACTCGTTGTTTGACGCCTTGAAGTTAAACCTTAGGGCATATTCGATGTTGGTACCATTCGGGGCTGAAAGTATCAACCCCGCACCGCTCCTACTTTTGCAAAAGGACCCGTCGATAAAGAGGTTTCAGATGTCTCTATCTCATGAGAATCCACCTTCTAACATTATTCCCCGCCTGAAGAGGTACCGATCTTCCTCATTCTCGACTATTCCATCTCTGGCTCCCTTGGTCATAACCTCTTTCGGGTGTCGGAAGACATTGCTATTTGACCCTTCTACAGTCTCGAGATTATTCTCAACTTCGATCTCTTCCCATGTGAAATCTGTGACAAAATCTGCCAGTGCCTGCCCTTTGATGGTCGTCCTAGGCTGATATGTGAGGTCATATTCCCCTGACTCAATGGCCCATGTCATTAACTTACCCGACTTCTCAGGCTTATGGAGGACCTGTCTTAATGGGGTGTCGTTGAGGATGACCATGGAATGGGCTTGAAAGTAAGGTTTCATCTTCCTAGAAGCATGTATCAGGGCGTAGGCTAACTTTTCTATCCGAGGATAATTCTACTCAGACTCCTGAAGGGCCTTACTGTTGAAGTACACAGGCCTTTGTACCCCAACGTCCTCCCGTACAATGGCCGCACTTATAGCCGACTCAGAGACTGCTAAGTAAACAAATAGCCTCTCTCTCGCTATTGGCCTAGATAAGAGCAAGGGAGATCCAAGGTAGGACTTGAGTTGATCAAAAGACTCATCACACTCTTTGTCCCATTCGAAGACCTTTCTAAGCACCTTGAAGAACGGAAGACACTTGTCGGTAGCCCTGGAAATAAATCTGTTGAGCGCAACCACTCTTCCAGTGAGCTTCTGAACGTCCATGATACTCCTTGGTGTCTTCATATCGAGCAAAGGCTTGATTTTCTCTGGGTTCGCCTCTATTCCCCTCTGATTGATAATGAATCCAAGAAATTTCCCGGCTCGTACCCCGAAGACACACTTTGCCGGGTTGAGTTTCATCCTGTACAGGTCCATGGTATTAAAGATCTTTTCCAGGTATGCCACATGAGTGCATGCCTTTAAGCTCTTCGTCAACATATCGTCTACATACACCTCCATAGTCTTGCTTATTTGGTCTTCGAACATCTTATTCACAAGACGCTGATACGTTGCCCTCGCATTTTTCAGACCGAAGGGCATCACCTTGTAGAAATATATCCCTTTATCAGTAATGAAGGCTGTCTTTTCTGAGTCTTCAACATCCATGAAGATTTGATTGTAGCCTGAATACGCGTCCATGAAGCTCATGAGCACATGCCCTGCAGTAGCATCTACCATCTGAACTATTCGAGGTAAGGGATAGTTGTCTTTTGGGCAAGACTTGTTCAAGTCAGTAAAATCTATGCATATTCTCCATTTTCCATTGGCTTTGGGCACAATCACTGCGTTTGATAGCCACTCTGGATATATGACTTCCCTGATAAACTTGGCCTTTTCTAACTTCCTGAATTCTTCCCGGATGACATCATACTTCTCCCTGGAGTAAACTCTTCATCTTTGTTTGATTGGCTTAGCATCCTTAGTCACGTTGAGTTTGTGACACATAACCTCAGGGTTGATGCCAGGCATGTCTGTGTGACTCCAAGCGAAGACACTCTGCATCTTCCTTAAGAAGTCTATTGTAACAACCCTCACTTTTGAGAGCCTATTTTATATTTATTTACTATGTGAAATAATTATATGAAATGACGAAATGTGGAGTAAATATTATTTTAATGTGGAAAAGGCTAATATTTACTAAAATGTTGTATGATTACCTAGTGAGTAGATAAAAATATCCATGTTGTGATTTATGGTGTGATAAGATTTAAAATGACATTTTGGTTTAATATGAAATTGGAACTTAAAATGAGTTATAAATTTCCAAATGATAATTTGGAGGGTGTAGTTAGTCCCGGTAGGTGCGAGACAGTCAAAATGAGTGACATATTGCATTTTGGCATTTCAGGCACTTTTGACTGGTTATAGTTTAAATGTGTAGTTGCGATTTATTTTATCGCATATTGATCATTTAAGTTGGGCATTTTAGACTAATGCCCCGATTTAAGTCTTGCTAAGACTTACTATATCTCTTAAGACCAAATTGTTAACCTAGAAAGAGAGAGAGAAGATAGAGCTTGGAGATAAAGAGAGATTTGGAGATTCAAGCTTGGATTGTTGCCTCCACCAAATCAAATCTGAATTTGCAAGATCAAGGAAAGTTATCTACTTGCTACTATATGATTTAAGTTGATTAATTAGCATTGATAGTTGTGGATTAGTTATGATTTAATTTTAGTTAGGGCTTTATGTGGATTTATGGGTATTAAACCCTTGGGAAGTGATTTGGATGATTAATGTTGGAAGTAATGGTAAATAGACATATTTATGATGTATAGGTTGTAATTTATGAGGTTGGTTTGGTTGGTTTTGTGTTGAGAGAAATTTGGAGTCTAAGACTCCGTAGCCAAAATTGGCAAAATTCGTAGGGCCGAATCGATTCGGCCTGGCCGAATTGATTCGCCCAGGGACAGTTTCCAGGTCTGGGTGGACCGAATCGATTCGGATATTTCTGAATCGATTCGGCTGTTATGCAGAATGTTGGTTTTCCTGACCGAATCGATTCGGTTTGTCCGAATCGATTCTCTTGTCAGGCTGAATCGATTCTCCCCAGTCCGAATCGATTCGGAAATCCTGCATTTTTCTTTTGTTTTTCCTTTTCAAATTTTAACCTTTTTCTTTAGGATTAGGACCTAGGAATCTTCTTGCATGAAGTAAACTTAGAATCCTAGAGTATCAGTTGAGTTTGGTCGTCACCCTAGACTAGAATTGGGTCATCTGGGGCTTATTCTGGGGAGGTTTAAAGTAATGTTAAGGCATTACTTCTTTTATTGAATTTTTAGAAGTTAAGAACGTTAATGCCCATGTTTGGAGACTCTAGGGGTATCGAAATTATATGAACTTTGGGAATTGTAGAATTATAATGATTATTTGGAGACTAAGTCGGGACTTGTAAATTGAGGAATATTAATGATGATATTCAATGATGATAGGTTCGAATGAAATGAACCAAACTATTCAATGATGATAGGTTCGAATAAAATGAACCAAACACATGGATAAGGGAATGGAAATTGGTAATGGAAATTGAAAATGATAATGAGATTTAAAATGGTAAATGTTAATTTTCTTGAACACACCTCTCTAAATACTATCATAAGGTAAGTACGCGCGCGAGGTGATGCCCCCTGACAAATTAACGCAGGGTGGATATAGTCCTAGGCCATGTGAGCGTTTGTTGATATATATATTTTCTGTGATGGGTAGGAGATTCCGGGTGTGGTCTTGACTACCCCGCAGGCACATGGCCTCTTCCCGACGTTGTGTTATGAGCCCAGGTTGTCTTATATGATAGGCCCTGGAAGATGATAGTTATTTAGGGAGGCGCCCAGTGGGGAAACTCGAAGGGCCGGTCTTAGAAACGTTATATGTATGTGAATATAACTTTTCTGCATCAAGTGGGACTTGATGGATATTAATGCCATAAAGAGCATAAAACCATGCCACAAAGAGCATGTGATTGATTATGTGCCATAAAGAGCACTTGATAGTAATTGCATTCCTGTTAAGGAATGGAAAGATAAAAATGGGAATAATGATTATTGATGGAGGTTTTTAATTAATGAAATGAAATTATATCTTCTTGATTAAACCGAATAAAAGATTGTTTTCCTGTTAAGGAATGTAAGGAGGAAATGGTAATATGATAAATGAGAAAAGGTTTTTAATTAATGATATTTACTTATAATTCTTTTATGTAAATAAACTAAACTTCATTAAACTGTCTTAAATTGTAATATAAGTTTAATATTCTAGATAACATGCTGGATTTTCATCCTTATCATTCATGTATAACTGTTCATTTCTATCATGCTTCTTATTCTTCTGGTGATCATATAAAACCCGGCCCTGATCGGTTCATTTTCCTTGTTGTGTATATGATTGTATCTGCTCAGGTTCTCCGCCGCAAGGGTGCCCGTGTTGATATTTCCATTCGATTGCTTTTGACGGGCTGTAAGATTTTACGGTTATTACAGGATGTTGATTTAGACGCCTTCGTCTTTGTGTTCTAGATATGATCGGGTCTTAACTCGAGCGTGTGGCCCAAACTTTTGTATTTGATTAATGAATGTGTTACATAATATATTAAACTGTTGTATTGTGCTGTATGTAACTGTGGACCGACAACATATTCGGCCATTTTCTTGTATATTCATTTTAGACGTATTGTATATACCCTTTTGGAATTCCACTTACTTGTCAGATTGGGTTGTTTAATTTATTTTCTTAACTTGTTTTAAAACTAAATTCTAACTTTTGGCAACCCGTTTTCTGATTTATTGGGTGGTCTTCCCGTATACTCAGTTTATTTGAGTGATGCTGAGAATGATATTCATCCATGATTCCTGTTACATTTGAGTATCGGGCTGGCCACCCCTTATCTCGGATCGCGGGTTGTCACAGATGGTATCAGAGCATCAGGTTCTAGAGTCTTTAGGATCTATGCGGACTTGTCACGTTCTACCGTAGCGTTCTTTGATGTAGAGCCTAATGTTAGGATATCTTTGTTGCTTATGTTTGCGATCTTCTGCGAAATAAATTGCTTTAAATAGTATTTACCTCTATTGTTTCTTCATCTCAGATGCCGCCTAAGAGAGGTCGCCCAGTGAGACATAATAGGGTGGTAGAAGAGGAGGTAGGTCCTCCCCCGCCACCACAAGGGACCATTAACGTTGCGGATGTAGCAAATATAGTGGCTCAAGCAGTTAACACCGCCATGATCGCAGTGGTCCAACAATTGCCACAGGTTCAACAACAGGCTCACGATGTTCAAGCTCTTACGGGACCTTCTCCGTGGGAAAGGGTTAGAGAGTCCTTTCTAAAGGGCAATCCCTCGGAATTCGAGGGAGGCACGGATGCTGTTAGAGCCAATCCATGGAAAAAGGACATGCAATGCCACCTTCGAATGATAGAATGTAGCGAGGAGAAGAAACAAGTCCTTGCCACTTTTAAGCTTGTCGGATCTGCGTTACATTGGTGGGAGATGATGACCACACCAGAGCAGAGAGACACAATGTCGATCACAGAATTTTGGGCTTTGTTCGATCGTAAGTATTTTTCACCCACAGTTCAGAGGGAGATGAAGAGGAAGTTACAAGAAGTTATGCAAGGAGAGAGATCCGTGGAAGAGTATGAAGAGGAGTTCACCCGATTGGCGAGTTTTGTACCGGATGAGGTGACTTCGGAAGATAGGAAGATCTCGAAGTTTATGGGAGGCCTAAACTGGAGAATTAGGCAACACCTGCTGGGTAGCCCAGCTTTAGAAACTTTTGGTGTGATTATGAATGCAGCATTGCTCCATTGCCAAGAGCATCGGTTATACATGCATGGTAGCAAGAAAGCTACCGTAGTGGGGCAAGAGGGAAATCTTAGAGGGCAAGGGATTGGAGGAGGAGCATTTCCCTCATCCCAATCTTTGGATAGTAAGTAGAAAGAGAGGGACCCTCAGCAAGAGGATTCGTCTAAGAGACAACACTTCGAAGGGTTTATTGCGGGTGGCAATAACTATAGGCACGGTCAGGGTGCTTCGCAACATGTAGGTCGGGGTGGTCATGGAGGTAAAGGCCATTCGAGCCAAGGCATTACCCAGTTTAGAAATAACAGGGGTCGAGGTCAGGAGGATATGAAGGGACGGTGATTCCATTGTGGGGAGGCGGGTCATTACAAGATGGAGTGTCCTCAGAGGATTGGGGGTCAGTTTCCTAGGTCTCTGCAACAACCCTATGTTCAGTTTCCACCTCAACTTCAAACTGACCTCGGCTTCTTCCATGCCAAGATGATGTTAGGACGTCAGCAGTGGCCGACCCTTGTAGGAAGACACTGCTGATAGGCATCCTGGGCTTCTATTACCTCGGCCGCCATCCAGGTCGGGGTTGAGGTCTCTGGCCCCTCAGTTGTACTTTGGTCATATCAACGAACTCCTCTCATGGGACCAATGTAAGTTGTACGAACTGACAGAGTAGTCACAGATCTCCCGGTTTTGGAATATGATGATAATTTGAAAATACGTAGATTAGGCTTAAAAACAAGCCCATAAATGGTGAAAACCCAAACCAGCCCTCAAACGGCCCCGTAAGAGGCACGAAAATCTCGCACGGGACCAATGTTACTTGTACAAACTGACCGCGTAGTCATGGGTCTCCCGGTTTGAAAATATGACGATAATTTCAAAATACGTAGATTAGGATTAAAAATAAGCCATTTGAGGGTGAAAACTCAAACCATCCCCCAAATGGCCCCATAAGAGGCACAAACACCTCGCACGGGACCAATGTAAGTTGTACGAATTGACAGCGTAGTCCCGGGCCTCTCGGTTTGTGACTATGACGATAATTTGAAAATATATCAATTAAGCTTAAAAACAAGCCCTTAAAGGGTGAAAACCCAAACCAGTCCCCAAACGGCCCCGTAAGAGGCACGAACCCCTCTCACAAGACTAATGTAAGTTGTACGAACTGACTGCGTAGTCACGGGTATCCCGATTTGAGAATATGACGATAATTTCAAAATACGTAGATTATGCTTGAAAACAACCCGTTTGAGGGTGAAAACCTAAACCATCCCCCTAACGGCCCTGTAAGAGGGACGAACACCTCGCACGGGACCAATATAACTTGTATGAACAGACCGTGCAGTCACAGGTCTCCCGATTTGAGAATATGATGATAATTTCAAAATACGTAGATTAGGCTTAAAAACATGACGTTTGAGGGTGAAAACCCAAGCCAGCCCCCAAACGGCCCCGTAAGAGGCACGGACACCTTGAACGGGACCTACGACCTGATTGTGTAGTCACGGGCTTCTCAGGTAGTCATAACTTGCGTAAGATTTTCAATTTTAGAGTATAATAATAATTGCCACTCCTATATGTAAATTTTTAGCTTGAGTAAGCTTTTTTTTATATAAATTATTTGGTTACTAATATCGTATCTTTTTTGTTTTCTATTTTTTTTGCAGGATAACATTTTATCGTTAACATTTATTCACAGGGAACACACGGAGAACTCAATGGTTTACAACGAGGGGTTTATTCATGATTCTATTTTTTTGTGTTCTGGTCGTGCGGGATTTTCTAGTTTTATTGTAAACTTTTATAGCCGTGCAGGCTTTTGTAAGTTTATTTTTTATATTTTGTGGTCGTGCGGGCTTTATATTAGCAGGTTTTATATTGCCCAGAAAATAGAGGAAACTCTGCCCAATTTTTTTTGGTCTGTGAACTACTAAAGACTTGTAATAGTTTGAAGTTTGTATGTACATTAGTTTATCAACAACGTGCAGGATTTACAATTTGTGAATTTTCTAGTTTTCAAATAATTAATTTTTTTCTTTTATCCAAAAATTTGGCATAGTTCAAAACCGTGCCAAAAGTGTATCAAAATTTGGCACGGTTTTGAACTGTGCCAAGAATTTATCAAAATGTGCTCAATCTGGCACAGTTCAAAACTGTGCCAAAAGTGTGCCAGAAATATCAGATTCTGGCACGGTTTAAAAGTGTGCCAGAAGTGTTCCTGTTTGGTCAAATCTGGCACACTTTTAAACCGTGCCAGAAAAAAAATGGCCATTTTGGAACACTTGATTCTGGCACAGTTCAAAACCGTGCCAGATTTGATCTGACACAGTTTTAAACCGTGCCAGATATCTATTTTTGGTGTAGTCTATAACACAACTTGTGTGGCCAACTTCATCTCGGGCTTCACTTTGGAAGATTTGCTGAGGTCTTTCAGAAAGAAGCCTACAAAGTTCATAACTGAGCTGCTTGAAAGAGCTCAAAATTACATAAATGCTGAAGATGCCATCTCACCGAGGCATACCGTAACATCTCCCTAGCAAAGAAAGAGAAAATAAGTCTTCCCCCTTCTTGGAGAGATATGTGAAGCAATCGAGGCTAAGAAGAAGAAGGGAAGAGGCAAGAAGAACAGTCCTCTAGAAGCCAAACATTTTGCCCCACTCACGACCACCATTGAAGGGGTTTTTGAAACAGGAAGCTTAGAATCTCCTACCTCCACCCAAGCCCATGAGGACTACAGATAACAGCAGGGACAAATTCAAGTACTGCAGGCTCTATAGAGATCATAACCACAATACCAGTGACTACTTCAAGCTTATAGAAGCTATCAAAGGGGTTAATAAAGAGGGGCTATCTCAAAGAAATTGTTGCCAAAGACATGGGCAAAGGTCAGTGCAACAACAAAAATAAAGAACAAGGACATTATCCCGTTGGTTGATTTCCAATGCATCTTTTGAGGTCTTACCGAAGGTGGACTATCTGCCATAGTCAGAAAATCCCACCTCAGGAGCATCAAACATGAAGGAGTACATGTCAACTACGTCTCTCTCCCACATCAAACTCTTAAGGAAAATCCAATGATGGTCATTCCAAAAACTGACCTCGGGAGGGACCGTCTACCTTATGATGAGCCTTTTTTAATTACAATGATCACGGGGAACACCAACATGAGGTTCCTAATTGACATAGGGAGCTCTACAGATATCTTGTTCTTAGACGCTTTTGAGTCCATGGGCGGCACAAAGCATATGCAACTGTCACCACTCCTCTCATTAGGTTCACCGGAGGACGTACATATTCCTTCAGATATGTCACTATTTCCCTCATCCTTAATTCCAAAGATTGGTGCACAATCATTTGGAACAAGTTCATAGGTTTGGACTGATAACTTGGACTTTTGTATGTTTATCGTTGTTGTCAAGCCAAGCTATTCAATCCCTTCAATTACCTACAAAAATTTTGAAAATACTAGAATAAAGGTAAGTACGTATGTTAATCTGAGGAGTGAAACAATTGAAAAATAATGCAATTCATTTTTTTATTTAATTTCTTTTTTAGAGTTTTTACTTTTTCTATTTTTTTTAAAGCTTTTTCTTTATACTACAACAATTTTTCAAGTGATGGTGAAACTAAGTAACTACACTAAATGAAAGACATAAAAACAATACTAAAAAGTGTGCTAAAATAAGATAAAGTAACTGAAAAAAGATGTGAATAAAATTAGATAAGATTAAGTGAGATAAGATCAAGGAATGAAAATCCACCTCTACTTCATGAATTAAATGCATGTAATTATTCAAGTTTACTACTTTCCTAAATACTTATTTACTTCATAAATTAATTCTCCCCATTTGACGCAATAAACAAATATAGATGTAGTTTGGTAATTTTTCATCCCTACTACTCAAATGAAGAAAGGATTTAGAGAGATTATACAAATCACTTGCTAGAGCTAACTCATATAATCAACTTTAAATCCTAAAATAAAATAAAATATGAGTAATACGAAAATCTAATATACTCTAACTAGTGGATCCTCCTATCTCTAGTTTGAATTCAAAAATTAAAGATATACTAGATTTCAATCCCTTTTCAAGGATGGTTTATCATCGCTCGATGCATAAACACATGTATGAATAATAATTTACTAACTAAATGAAACAAAGAAAACAAGAATAATTAAATTATCTAATTAAATCAACGGAGGCTTCATTTCACTCCTTGAATGAAGTGATTATCCCTCCATAATGGGATTACAAGACATAAAATAAATAATAGAAATCATATGAGTATGAGAGAAGAGAATCAACCAATCAATATATAACACAAAATCTCTTTTGATGCTACAAAATTTTGTTTCACTCTTTTCTCTCACTAAACTATAATTTCTCTCTACAAATTTTTCTCTCAAATTATATTCTCTCTAGGATTTCTCTAGGTCTTCTCTTTAGCGTTTTTCTCCTCCTTTTTTCTTTTCTTTTTTTTCCAAATGGGCCTTCCTTCTTTTATATGGCATATGGAGCTAAGGGTTATTTTAGGATTGACAATGGTGTGCATGAGGGGTGTGAGGTATATTGAGGGTGTAATAGGGTGAGGATAATGCAGTAGTGGGGTGATGAGTGTGGTTGGAGTGTTGGGGAGTATTTTGGTAATGTGGGGAGAAGCCTTTTAATGTGTGGCTCTTTAAACACATGTGGGTATTTGGCTGTTGGTTTCTTTAATTGGCAGGAGATGAAATCGCGTAAGGCTTTATGGGATAAGAATGGAAGATGGGTCTTGAATTGGGTAAGAGGTGTTTTTTAGGTTGTTAATTAGTTTGAGGTTAAATCGGTTAGAAGGGAGATATGGGTTTGGATTGAAATCGGGTTGTATGGTAGATGGTTCGGATTAGGTAGAAAAAGGGTCAAGACTGCCAGAATTAAGGATGTCGTGTATGGGTTCTGCTGGTTGGGTTTGGAAATGGGTCAACTCCGGCGGGTTTGGGTTCTTGGGCTCTCGATTTTGGGCATCCGTTTAAGGATCGATTTGGTTGAAACTGGGCTGTGGTATGGAGCTATGGTTTGTGGCCACTGGGTTCTTGGTATGAGTTAAGATGAGATAGAATATGGGATTGGTTATGGAGGTTAGGAGAGATAAATTCTTGGTGGGGAGGATGAAGATGAGGGGTGTGTGTTTGGTGGGGTAGGGTGTAGGTTAGTTAGTGTGTGGGTGAGTGAGGGATTCTTTGGGTGTGTGTGTGAGTTTAATTAGTATAAAAATAACACTATCTAAATAAAATTTTAAAAAAATAAAATCCTAACCCATTAATAATGAAAATAAATAAAAAATAATAAATAATAAAACTAACATAACAACATTAAAAATAAATAAGATAAAATAATTATAAAACTAAACTAAAAAAAAACTAAAAACAAATAATAAAAAAATCTAATAAAATGCACACCTATAAAACTATAAAAGCAGTAAAAAAATAAAAGAAAATATTAAAAACTCACACGACGCACAAATAAATCCTAAAAATATAAAATAAATATAAAATAAATCCTAAAAATTAAAAACGACTCAAATAAAAATCTAAAAAAATAATAATAATAATAATAAACAAAGGGTGCAAACTAAATACACAAGGCTCAGGATGGGTCAGGGATGGTCTAGGCTCGATTTAGACTAGGTTCGGGTTTAGGAATAGAGTATTTAGCCACATCTTCGTTGCATTATGCTTTGAAATAAAGCTTTTAAATCCGCAAGTGCAAGCAAGCCTACAAAATAGACAAATACATGCATAAGACCCTTTTTGTCAAAAATTAGCAATTAAAAACACTCTATTAAGGGTTTTATATAAACACTTTTGGGTACTTATCACACCACCTCCATACAGATCATTGCTTGTCCTTGGGCAAAATATAGAGAGAAAGAAAGATAAGAAACCAAAAGTGTACCACTTTCGCGGGTACTTACGATTGCACTTAGCATGTGAAACAAGCCTTTAAACCTATAGGTTGCCCTGCAGGACGAGTTTTGTCTCGTGATGGTTTGCAGGGAATATACCCAAAAAATTATTTATTTTCAAACGGTAGTCAATATCTTATTAGACGTAGAACAATCACATAATCCATCACAAGATAAAATTGAGGAATACAAGCTAAAAGTGTGTAAAAGGTTTAGCTAAGTGAATACTCAAGGCACATCCTTCCTAGAACTCAACGTGTATGTGTGAATCAGTCAAAATGGGTCGAAAGGCATAAGAGTAATTCCTAGATTGTCATTTCGGAATCAATGCTTCAACCTCAAAATCTCACTAGATATAGCTCTCTAAAATAAACTCACGAGATTTGGGTAAGTATATCGCTCTTGTGTGTGAGGAGGTGAGTAAATATAAGCTAGGTCAAACGTCTCACACACACATAAGAAAGAACGAACATGTATAAAGAAAAATGATCTCATGAAAGAATGCTAATCACTATAGTGATAACATAGAGTTATTCACCACGTAGACTTCTCATTTGCCTGAACACCTAGGGGAAAACATGGATGCATATGGGTAAGAGGGGAATGAAATGAGAAGGATGGGATGATATGAGGTGGGATGGTGATATGATGGATGGATGATGGATGTTAGCGAAGAGTGTTCTACTCTTAAGGAAAAAATGACTTTATTTCACAAGGACTTGACTGCAAACTCTTTTTTTCTTTTCTTTTCTTCTTTTTTTTCTTTTTTCTATTTTCTTTTCTTTTTCTCCTTTTTCTCTTTTCAAACCAACAATGAAGACATTTTACATTTGGGCAAACACTCTTTTTCTCAAAAATGAAAGATGATATATGAATGGAGTGGGGAATGTATATGGACAAGGAAAATATGGGGAGGTAATGGATGTGGACTTTGGTTAGTGTATGGGTGAAAATCTAGTGATTGGGACAAATTTCAAGACACATGTTTCTTACAACTCGAAAGTGATGTCGTTATCAGTGATAAAGACAAAAATTTAGTGAAGAATAATGAGATCATATAACGATTAAGTGCGAACCCAAAGGAAGTTGAATCAACTTGTGACTCAGACATTGCGTAAAACACTCTGAAAGGTGAAAGGTACGAATCTCACAAGCTAAAGTCTCCACTGATGATCCTTAAGATTTTCTTGAGAATTATAGTACTCTTCAACTCTAAACCGTATTGACGTGATAAGTGCACAAATATGTTGAGTCTAGAATTTCATGGTGTAAAATGCCTTGATATGTATTACATAAGCTATTTAGAAAAAAAAAATCATTTAGCTTGTGTATTACATAAGCTATTTAGAAAAAAATATCCTTTAGCTTGATTCCTAGACTTAAAAGATAGATGATAGAAAATTCACGTCAATGAGTGAGATGAAAGAAACTGCACGAAAATTTTAAAAATTAGGTTTGAATTTTTTTCAAAAGCGGTATGATTTTAATAAAATTTCCCACCCCCAAACAAAAAAGGAACATCGTCTTTGATGCTAAGTAAAATGATTTTTAAAATTGAGAGTAGAAGGGAGGAAAGAGATAACCAGAATCAACCGCTAATGAAGTGTATCAGCTGTAGCCAAAATGAAACCTGAATAAGATGAAAAAAATGTGTACAGTCTATAAACATGGTAAAGCATTGGGTGGTGTGAATCACCACCCCCAAACAGGATAGGACTTATACTAGAAACAACAAGCTGCCTTCCGATAGCATTAAGTTTTAATGTCTTCAGCGAGACCGAATCATTCTCACCCTAAAGATAAGAACTATGAAAGCGCAGGATGGCAGAAAAATGGGGTGATGAGAATCACTTCCAAACAAGACTAAAGCTTAAGTCTTCATAGATTGGGTCAACAAGGTCAATTTCTTCAACTTGAGTGGGGCATAACTCTAAGAAAGGCTTCAAACGTTGACCATTGACTTGAAAGATGCTATCATCCTTGGGATTTTGAACGATAATGAAACCATAAGGAGTAACTGACTCAATAATTAAGGGTCCAGACCACCCGGTTTTTAATTTCCCGGGAAAGAGATGAAGCCAAGAATTATCTAACAAAACTTTTTGACCAGGGTGGAATTCTTTTTGCATGATGCATTGGTCATGGATCCACTTCATATTGTCCTTATATTTGTTGGACAAATCATAGGCATCATTTGTTATCTCCTCCAATTCATTAAGTTGTAGCTTCCTATGGACTCCTGCCTCGTCAGTATCAAAATTAAGGGCTGTGATAACCCAATATGCTTGATGTTCAAGCTCGACATGAAGGCGGTAAGGCTTGCCAAAGACCAATCGATAAGGAGGCCTGCCAATCAAAGTCTTGTAAGAAATTTGGTATGCCCGTAATGCGTCGTTCAAGCGTAAGGACCAGTCTTTCCTATTAGAATTGGTGATTTTTTCAATAATTTGTTTGATCTCGTGGTTGGAGACCACAACTTGAGCCACTAGTCCGAGGATGGTAAGAGAGACCAACCTTGTGGGTAACACCATACTTTTTGACAAGATGTTAAATATCGCGCCCCGACTTAATTAAGTTAAAATCGTCTTTTTATTTAGAGATAATTTCCCATAAACATGTACTTTACTGTAAATCTCTCACAAAAGAGCACAAGATTTTTTTTATTTCAAAGGCATGTTTAGATGAAAACATAACTACCTGTACATATAACTTTTAAGTACTAAACAACTTTATATATACAAGTTCCTTTGTTTCACATTAACACAAAACCTTGTTGATATACAACCCATATTAGATATTCGTCACTCCCCCGTTTTAAAGTCCTAACGTGGCAGTGAACTCCAAATGATAGGCATATCTGAAACACAACATTACAGGAGTGTAAGCAATATAAGCTTAGTGAATGACCATATACCACACCTATAACCAAATTGAATAACCATTTTTATTTTGTTCTAATGTCATAACCCAACAGGAATTATGAAACTCTCGCAAGCCTGGACCCGCCATAGTCCAATTAATCCACCACAGTTATTGGGGACCACCACATCCCTTTATTAGGCCCGAGTACACAAACCTTTAAGTTGGATTAATAGGACCACCACATCCTGTAGGACCCACCACAGTCCTTAACATTAAATAATATCACTTAGCATTTTAATCATATGCATATGTTTCCTAAATACAACATCACCCCCATAAGCATTTTAACACATGTATTGAACTACACATTTCCATATGAACATATAAGCATATATATTTCATAGGATAAGTCACTCACCTTGGATTTGGTGATAAGATTAGTACCAAACTACTTCCTTGATATGGTAGTATTAGTTGCTTCCCCACCTAACAAGTCAATGTCATTAGTATCTGAATACACCAATTAACATTAAACCTAGTAATACATCACATCATTTGGTCAATAAGAAATAAGTAAGGAGGAAATAAATATGATACTTCATATTTCTATAACACCCAAGTAATTAGGGTTCTAACACAATTTACGAAATTAAATTACCAATTCACTAGACAAAGTTATGCCCATTTTATTACAACCTTTTCCAAATCATTTCTCAAGAAAAACAACAACACAACTTCAACTTCCTGGAATTTTCATAATTTTTCTACAACATAACTTTTCATGATACTCCACCCAATATCAGTAAACACATTTAATAATATAAATTTAATGTTTCATAGTTTTTAGGGCTCATTTTCTATGTCGAACAAAATGTCAAACACTTGGTATGCATTCTTGCTCCTTTAGGGAAGATTTTAAACCAAAACTTCAAACTATCACCAAAGGTTCATTACTTGATATTTTTACACACTTTTCGGATTTATTATACATGTATGAGTCTATTTTACTCTCCAACTAGAATCACTCAATTCCAATAAGTATTCCATGATTTATGCCATTTTTAGCATAGCTAGGTCAAAATAGAACATTAAGGCATAACTTCACATTTTTAAGCATACATAACCTTGACCTTGGGTATAATTCATGGAAACATATAATAAACATGTTTTAGCAGAAATATACATCTTAATAATGAATTTTATAAATCAAAATGCTTTACGAAAAGATGATGTAAATTTAGGACTTTCAAGTATGCATTTACGATCCTAGCTCCAGCTTTAACTTATGTTCTTAACCCATCCTTGTTCCAACACAATTCAATAATATGGGTATCATTAAAATATATATTAAAATAAAAAATAAAAACATGTCAAGTGTAGAACTCATCCATGTGACCAACTTTAATTAAGAAGTAATTACCTTACGAGAATTCCTCAATTTATGGTGAATTTTCAATGAAATTCCTCCTTAACTTTCTTTTTCTCTCTCCATAAGCATATTTTTTTCTCAAGCTTGTAATAGGAAATGAAAAAGATGTTAATTTCTGCCTTATAAGCTTAAAAACTTGGCTATGTGACCACTTTAAGGTGGTATTATGCGATTCGTTGGGCAAGGGGTCCAATAGAACAATTTCGTTATTGACAGATTTGTCCTGCCTCGTAAAATCACCATAACTCACTATTTCGGGCCCCGATTTACTCTCACTTTGTGTCTATGAGTATATATATAACTTAAACATCTACAACTTTCATATTTTGTGTTTTCCCAAAATCATAAAACTAGTGCACCTAATTTGGGCTTGAACAGAAGAGTAATTATTTACTCAAAATTTCATAGCTTTCACATTTGGCGACCAAACATCGCCACTTTCGCACCAACACTCTAGGTTACTTTTTATAAACATAATGATGCATTTAGAAACATATTTTCATGATGCATTTAACCACATAACCAATTTATAACTTATAACTCATAACTTATACTTAATCATGTAATTAACCTTACTAATCGTGTTTTAGGGCCTTACAATTCTACCCCTCTTATAAAAATTTCGTCCTCGAAATTTAACGCATAAGAAACTTACCAAAAAAATGAGGATATTGCTTCTTATTGTTATCCTCCCCTTCTCAGGTGGCATACTCCACATTCTGACTTCTCCACATCACCTTAACTAGTGAAATGGTTTTACTACGTAACACTTGCTCCTTTCGATCCACAATAGAAATTGGTTCCTCCACGTAGGTTAGGTCATCTTGAAGCTCTATCGGTTGTGAAGTAAACACATGTGAAGGATCAGGCACATACTTACGTAACATGGATATATGAAAAACATCGTGTATCCGGGAAAATTCTGGTGGTAACGCCAATTTATAAGCTACAGCTCCAACCCGTTTCACTATCTCATAAGGGCCAATGTACCTGGGACTTAACTTTCCCTTCTTCCCGAATATCATAACCCCTCTCCAAGGAGAAACATGTAGGAATACTCGATCACCTTACTCAAATTTCAATTCTTTTCTTCGGTTGTCTGCATAACTTTTTTGTCTACTTTGTGCCACCTTCAAGTGACTGTGGATAAAATTTATCTTTTCCGTAGTCTGCTGTACGATTTTTGGTCCAAGTAGTTTTCGTTCTCCTACTTCAGTCCAACACACTGGAGTTCTGCATTTTCTCCCATACAAAGCTTCATAAGGAGCCATCTCAATACTCGAATGATAGCTATTATTATAAGCAAACTCTATTAGTGGCAAGTGTTTATCCCAACTACCTTTGAAATCCAATACACAAATTCGTAACATGTCTTCGAGTGTCTGGATCGTTCTTTCTGACTGCCCATCAGTCTGAGGATGAAAAGCTGTACTAAATTTCAATTTAGTCCCCAAAGCTTGTTGTAAACTAGGCCAGAAGTGAGAAGTAAACTTAGGATCTCGATCAGAAATAATAGAAACATGTGCACCGTGCAATCTAATAATCTCATCCACATATAATTTGGCATATCTATCCATGGAGTAAGTAGTTTTAACAGAAGAAAATGTGCAGACTTAGTCAACCTATCAACGATAACCCAAATAGAATCAAACCCTCGTGATGATTTTGGTAAACCTATAACAAAATTTGTAGTAACATGCTCCCATTTCCACTCAGGAATAGGTAAGGGCTGTAGTAAACCACTTGGCTTATGATGCTCCACCTTCACCTGTTGGCAAACTAGACATCTAGAAACAAAATCTGCAATGTCGTGTTTCATTCCCGACCACCAATAACATTGTTTCAAATCTCTATAGAGTTTCGTGCCCCCTGGATGCATAGCATATAAAGAACAGTGGGCTTCCTCTAAAATCGTTCTTCTTAAATCAGGCACATTAGGTACACACAAACGATTCCCATACATAACAATGTCATCATCTCGAATAGAAAATTCATTTGCTTTACCCTTTTTCATATTATCTCTAACTTTCTCCAATTCTCTATCTCCTGCATGTGCTTGTTTTATCAAGTCTATCAATGTGTGTCTAACATTTAAATGTGCTACTATTCCGTAAGACTCATTCAAAGTTAATTCCACCCCCATTAAAGTTAACTCTCTCAGCAGATCAACTCGAATACAATAAATACAAGATACTATGCCTAGAGATTTTCTACTCAAAGCATCAACAACAACATTAGCTTTACCTGGATGGTGATGTATCGTGCAATCATAATCTTTTATAAGTTCCATCCACCTTCTTTGCTTCAAGTTCAAGTCTTTTTGAGTAAACAGGTATTTTAAGCTTTGATGGTCAGTAAAAATTTCACAACTAACACCATATAAGTAGTGTCTCCAGATCTTTAATGCAAAAACTACTGCAGCCAACTCAAGATCGTGTGTAGGGTAGTTGCGTTCATGTATCTTTAACTGTCGAGAAGCAAAAGCAATTACCTTTCCATGCTGCATTAACACACAACCGAGTCCTTGATACGAGGCATCACTATAAATAACTAAACCTTCTGTACCCGTTGGGATAGTCAATACAGGAGCTGATGTCAACTTACCCTTTAATTTTTCAAAGCTTTTATCACAATCGTCACTCCAGACAAACTTGTTCTCCTTTCTGGTAAGCTTAGTCAATGGCAATGCAATAGAAGAAAACCCCGGTATAAACCTCCTGTAATAGCCCGCCAATCCCAAAAAGCTACGTACCTCTGTTACACTAGTTGGTCTTTCCCAATTCATTACTGCTTCTACCTTCTTGGGATCAACACAAATACCATCAGCAGAAATAACATGCCCCCAAAATACTACCCTGTCTAGCCAAAATTCACATTTAGAAAATTTAGCATACAACTGCTTCTCTCGCAAGGTCTGTAAAATAATATGCAGGTTGTGTTCGTGCTCATCCTTACTATGAGAATATATCAAAATATCATCAATGAAGACAATTACAAAAGAATCCACGTATGGATGAAATATACGGTTCATCAAATCCATGAATACGGCCGGTGCATTTGTTAACCCAAATGGCATGACAAGAAATTCATAATGTCCATACCAAGAACAAAAGGCAGTTTTAGAAATGTCACAATCTCTTACTTTCAATTGATGATATTCGGATCTGAGATCGATCTCGGAAAACACTTTGTCTCCTTGCAATTGATCGAACAAGTCATCAATGTGGGGTAGTGGGTATTTATTATGGATAGTCACCTTATTCAATTGACGATAATCGATGCACAATCTCATGGTTCCATCTTTCTTCTTCACAAATAATACTGGGGCTCCCCACGGTGATACACTAGGCCTTATAAAACCATGATCTAACAAATCTTGCAACTGTATCTTTAGCTCTTTTAATTCTACAGGTGCCATACGGTATGGTGCAATAGATATTGGTGCAGTTCCTGGTACCAACTCAATCAAAAATTCCACCTCACGATCTGGTGCTAACCCTGGGAGTTCTTCTGGGAAGACATCTGCAAACTCATTAACTACTGGTATATCTGATAGTTTTCCAGCCTCTTGTCGTGTGTCCACCACATGAGCAAGATAACCCTCACATCCTTTCCTTAGCAGTTCATAACATTTTGTAGCAGAGATCAAACATGTTGGAGTGACATTTCGTTCTCCAATAAATTTAAATTCAGGTTCACCCGGTAATCGAAACACTACCTCCTTTTTAAAGCAATCCAAACATACATGATATGAGGCTAACCAATCCATGCCCAGTATTACATCAAAGTCGTGCATATTGAGAGGTAATAAGTCAACTAGTAATTCTTTTTCACCCACTCCTACCACACACTCCCTTTATATCCTCTCAATAAAAACAAACCCCCCCACTGGAGTAACAATAGCTAAACCAGAATCTAATGATGATAATGGTTTATTAAGATGCAACAGATAAAGCAAAGACACAAAAGAATGTGTAGAACAAGGATCTATCAACACATAAGCATCTTTATCACCAATAGGAAGTGTACATGTCACTACGTTAGGCATAGCTTGTGCATCTTGTTGCGTCAGTGCAAACACTTTGCCTTGGCCTTGATTTTGAGATACGCCTCCTCTACCTCCCCTGTGTACCTTCGGTGTAGAAATCCTATCTCCTACTGTCACACTCCCAACTGAAGTTGTAGCTCCCATCGCTGGACAATTCTTTCGTAATTGCCCCGATTGATGGCAATGGAAACACAAAGGTGTCGTCTCGGCTATTGTACACTCCCGAGACATGTGTCCTTGACCACCACATCTATAACAAAATATGGCCCTCGGTTCCATCACAGATGCATTTTCTGACCGATTCATCCCAGTCCTTCCACCTCGAGCTTGAAATCTTCCACGAGCATTTCTATTATTTTTAAATTCTTGCCCCTTAGGTACTCCTCGTGCTACACTCTGAGTTGAAGTTCCCGTCTCCCATCCATATGATCTTATACCATCATGTATATATTTCTTCGAGTGTTCAACTTGCATTTCTTTTATTGACTTTTCTGACACCATGGCCCTATCCACCAAGTCCACATAATCCGTGATCTTCATATTAGCAACCATGCTTTTTATATCTACACTCAGCCCAGTTTGAAACCGATCACATTTACTTTCCTACGTCCTCACCAAGTCAGGTGCAAATCTAGATAAGGATATAAATAAAGCTTCATACTCTGCCACTGTTCGGTTCCCCTGTTTCAACGTGATAAATTCTTCCTCTTTCTCTTTCCTATAAAGCCTTGGGAAATATTTTTCAAAGAACACCTTCACAAACCTCTCCCATGTAATTTGTGGAGGATTTATTGGTACCACTCCCCCCATGGTAGTAAGTAACCTTTCTGTTGTATCCCACCATAACCTTGCATCAGCCTCTATCCTAAAGGTTGCTAACAAAACCTTTTGTTCATCTCGCACTTCCATCACCTTGAATATTGTTTCCATCTTTCTAATCCACCCCTCCGCCACTAATGGATCCATAGTCCCAGTAAATGCTGGAGGATTTAACTTCATGAACCTCTCATGCAATTTGTCCCTATCCCCAGCATGTTCTCCACCTCTTGCTTGTTCCATAAGTTGTGCCACAGCACGTAATATTCTTCCCACGTCATCAATAGGTTTTTGTTGCACCTCTGGTTCCTCCACTTGAATATGTCTATGTCCTTGCTGACTATTAGGAACATAAGATGCCTCACCCTCTGCTCCATCATGCCGCTCATGTGGATCCATCATTCACTGCAATATAATTCAATTAAACAAATACAATAGCAGCAGTTTAATATTAACATTGTTAGTCATAACAAACTCAATTTCTAGTATCCACTGCCAATCTAGACCCTCACACCCTATCCAGAACCTAATAACCACGCTCTGATACCAAGTTATCGCGCCCCGACTTAATTAAGTTAAAATTGTCCTTTTATTTAGACATAATTTCCCATAAACATGTACTTTACTGTAAATCTCTCACAAAAGAGCACAAGATTTTTTATTTTTTTTAATTTCAAAGGCATGTTTAGATGAAAACATAACTACCTGTACATATAACTTTTCAGTACTAAACAACTTTATATATACAAGTTCCTTTGTTTCACATTAACACAAAACCTTGTTGATATACAACCCATATTAGATATTCGTTACTCCCCCGTTTTAAAGTCCTAACGTGGCAGTGAACTCCAAATGATAGGCATACCTGAAACACAACATTACAGGAGTGTAAGCAATATAAGCTTAGTGAATTACCATATACCACACCTATAACCAAATTGAATAACCATTTGTATTTTTTTCTAATGTCATAACCCAACAGGAATTGTGAAACTCTCACAAGCCTGGACCCGCCACAGTCCAATTAATCCACCACAGTTATTGGGAACCACCACATCCCTTTATTAGGCCCGAGTACAAAAACCTTTAAGTTGGATTAACAGGACCGCCACATCCTGTATGACCCACCACAGTCCTTAACATTAAATAACATCACTTAACATTTTAATCATATGCACATGTTTCCTAAATACAACATCACCCCATAAGCCTTTTAACACATGTATTGAACTACACATTTCCATATGAACATATAAGAATATATATTTCATAGGATAAGTCACTCACCTTGGATTTGGTGATAAGATTAGTACCAAACTACTTCCTTGATATGGTAGTATTAGTTGCTTCCCCACCTAACAAGTCAATGTCACTAGTATCTGAATACACCAATTAACATTAAACCTAGTAATACATCACATCATTTGGTCAATCAGAAATAACTAAGGAGGAAATAAATATGATACTTCACATTTCTATAACACCCAAGTAATTAGGGTTCTAACACAATTTAAGGAATTAAATTACCAATTCACTAGACAAAGTTATGCCCATTTTATTACAACCTTTTCCAAATCATTTCTCAAGAAAAACAACAACACAACTTCAACTTCCTGGAATTTTCATAATTTTTGTACGACATAACTTTTCATGATACTCCACCCAATATCAGTAAACACATTTAATAATATAAATTTAATGTTTCATAGTTTTTAGGGCTAATTTTCTATGTCGAGCAAAATGTCAAACACTTGGTATGCATTCTTGCTCCTTTAGGGAAGATTTTAAACCAAAACTTCAAACTATCACCAAAGGTTCATTACTTGATATTTTTACACACTTTTCGGATATGTTATACGTGTATGAGTCTATTTTACTCTCCAACTGGAATCACTCAATTCCAATAATTATTCCATGATTTATGCCATTTTTAGCATATCTAGGTCAAAATAGAACATCAAGGCATAACTTCACATTTTTAAGCATACATAACCTTGACCTTGGGTATAATTCATGGAAACATATAATAAACATGTTTTAGCATAAATATACATCATAATAATGAATTTTATAAATCAAAATGCTTTACAAAAAGATGATGTAAATTTAGGACTTTAAAGTATGCATTTACGATCCTAGCTCCAGTTTTAACTTATGTTCTTAACCCATCCTTGTTCCAACACAATTCAGAAATATGGGTATCATTAAAATATATATTCAAATAAAAAATAAAAACATGTCAAGTGTAGAACTCATCCATGTGACCAACTTTAATTAAGAAGTAATTACCTTATGAGAATTCCTCAATTTATGGTGAATTTCAATGAAATTCCTCCTTAACTTTCTTTTTCTCTCTCCATCAGCATATTTTTTCTCAAGCTTGTAATAGGAAATGAAAAAGATGTTAAGTTATTCCTTATAAGCTTAAAAACGTGGCTATGTGACCACTTTAATGTGGTATTATGCGATTCGTTGGGCAAGGGGTCCAATAGAACAATTCCGTTAATGACAGATTTGTCCTGCCTCGTAAAATCACCATAACTCACTATTTCGGGCCCCGATTTACTCTCAATTTGTGTCTATGAGTTTATAACTTAAACATATACAACTTTCATATTTTGTGTTTTCCCAAAATCATAAAACTAGTGCACCTAATTTGGGCTCGAACAGAAGAGTAATTATTTACTCAAAATTTCATAACTTTCACATTTGGCGACCAAACATCGCCACTTTCGCACCAACACTCTAGCTTACTTTTTATTAACATAATGATGCATTTAGAAACATATTTTCATGATGCATTTAACCACATAACCAATTTATATCTTATAACTCATAACTTATACTTAATCGTGTAACTAACCTTACTAATCGTGTTTTAGGGCCTTACATTAAAATACTAATTACAAAAATGTGTACCCTCATCACTAATGATAGATTTGGGGGTTCCAAAACGTGTGAAGACATACTCTTTAATAAATGCGACCACAATGCGATGGTCATTTGTGCGACAAGCAACCGATTCAATCCATTTGGAGACATAGTCAACTACAACTAGAATATAGTGAAAACCATGAGAGAGGGGGATGGTCCCATAAAATCGATACCCCACACATCAAAGATTTCAACGATGAGGATGGGTGTGGGAGGCATCATATGATGACGAGAGATATGCCCAGATTGTTAGTAATTAGAACAAGCCTGACAATAGTGATGGGCATCTCGAAAAATGGTGGGCCAATAGAAACCACTTTGCAAAATTTTGGCGACGGTTTTCTTGGAGTTGAAGTGGCCTCCACAAGCACCATCGTGGCAGAAATACATAATACCTAGTTGTTCACACTCCAGAACACAACAACGAATGACTTGATCAGTGAAATAATTTAAAAGGAAAGGGTCATCCCAAGAGTAAAACTTCACATTCGCTATGAATTTGGAGCGATCCAGTTTCGACCAATGATTGGGAAGTTGGTCGATAACGAGAAAATTTACAATATCAGCATACCAAGGTGAGGTGGATATGGAGAAAAGTTGTTCATCGAGAAATGACTCGAAAATGGGGACATGATCAGAGTTAGACATAACAATAATGCAGGAAAGATGGTCAGCGACTACATTTTCACAACCTTTCTTATTGCGAATTTCAAGGTTAAAATCTTGTGGTAAGAGAATCCACCGTATCAATCTTGGTTTTGAATACTTCTTGTGAAGAAGGTGCCTTAGGGCAGCATGGCCAGTGTAAACGATGACTGCGGAACCTATAAAATATGATCGAAACTTATCAAGAGCAAACATTATCGCCAACAACTCCTTTTCGATGGTCGTGTAATTAAGTTGAGTATCATGAACGGTTTTGCTAGCATAATAGATGACGTGTGGGTTCTTGTCAACCTCTGTCCAAGCACGAAACCAAGTGAAAAATAAGATGCATCACATATGAGCTCAAATGCGAGAGATCAATTCGGAGGTTGAATGATAGGAGCGAAAGTGAACTCGGATTTGAGGTGCTCAAAAGATGTGACACATTCGTTGCCAAATACAAATGGGACATCTTTTGATAAAAGGGTTCTTAAAGATCGAGCAATTTTAAAAAAGTCCTTAATGAAGGGCCGATAGAAGCTCGCATGTCCTAAGAACGAGCGAATGTACTTAATAAACTTAAGAATGGGAAGCGTGGAAATCAAGTCGACTTTCACTTTATCTACCTCAATACCGGAGCTAGAGACAACTTGACCTAAGATAATACCCTTTTTTACCATGAAATGAATTTTTCCCAATTGAGGGTCAACTTCTTTTCTTGACACCGCTGAAAGACCATAGTGAGGTGAGACATGAATTGTTCAAATGATGAACCAAACACGAAAAAATCATCCATAAAGACTTCAAGAAAACACTCTACCAAGTCACTAAAAATACTAGTTATACACCTTTGAAAAGTCGCAGGTGTATTGTAAAGGCCAAAAGGCATACGAGAGTACACAAATGTGCCAAAGGGACAAGGAAAGGTAGTCTTCTCTTGGTATTTGGGGGGAAATGGATATTTGGTTGTACCCTATATATCCATTAAGGAAGCGGTAGTAAGCATGGTCGGCTAAGCAGTCAAGCATCTGGTTAATGTACGGGAAAGGGAAATGGTTTTTTTGAGTGACAGCTTTGAGCTCTCTATAATCAAGATAAACATGCCAGTCGGTTTGTATGCGGGTGGGCACAAGTTCATCGTCATTATTTTTAATGACGGTGATGCCAGACTTATTAGGCACCACATGAATGGGACTGACCCATTGGATATCCGATATGGGGTAAATAATACCGACATCAAGCAATTTTAAAATTTTATCTCTCACGACTTCTTTCATTATGGGATTGAGTCGACATCGTTGCTCACGAGAAGTCTTGGTGTTCTCCTCCAAATGAATGCAATGGCTACAAACATTGGGGTTCACACCGTGAATGTCTGAAATGGTCCACCCTAAAGCAGTGTTATGTTGAGTGAGAGTGTGGACAAATTATTCTTTTTGATATGGGATCAAGTCGAAAGAAATTATGACTAAGTGATGTTGGTTTAGGCCTCAAAAAGTATATTTCAACTTAGCAGATAATGGCTTAAACTCCAAACTATGTGGCGAGTCGGGAGAGGCATCAGACTTAGATACAGAAATAGAGTTAGAGTAGATATCGGTGCATGGGTTAACTGGGTCATCCACAGAAAGAAGAGTATCGACAATGAGAGGCTCAAATGGAGTAGCCAATGTGTAAGTGTCAATCAGAGGTGTAGAATGTAACAAGGCATTCACTTTCGAGATGGAGAAATCAATATCAAAGTCAGAACCAAAGTGAGCCAAACATTATTGGATAGGATCTTAGGGGTATGTTTGATCCAACATTTCTTAAACTAAGGAGTCAATCACACACACCTCATCAATATAATCAACGTCGGCCTTTTATTGGATGAGGTGGAAGATATTAACTTGAACGGTCATCTTGCCAAAAGAAAGATTTATGGACCCATCTCGACAATTGATGATGGCACTTACAGTTGCCAAAATGAGGAAAACCAAGATGATAGGAATATCGATTGGGTCAGGAGAAGGAGTGTCTAAAATGATGAAATCCACAGGGTAGTAAAAGTTAGAAACTTTCACCAAAACATCTTCAACTATTCCTTTAGGCACTCTCACAAAAGGGTCAGCAAGTTGAAGAGTAACTCATGTAGGTTTCATGTTTTGTAAACCTAACTCAAGGTAGAGGGAGTAAGGTAATAAATTAACACTATCCCAAAGATTAAGAAAAGCCCGAGTAGTGAACTTACCTCCTAACATGCAAGAGACAGTAGGATGATTAGGGCCTTTATACTTCACAACACCGTTCTCATGGATAAGGGACGTGGCTTGCTCGGTGATGAGGGCATCACGAGGCACATTTGTCTGACGCTTTACAGTGCACAAGTCCTTCAAGAATTTGGCATAGGAGGGAACTTGTTGAATCATGGTGAGGAATGAAATGTTAATGTGAAGATTCTGAAAAACTAGCTTGATATCATCAAAATTGTTAGGCTTTCTTTATCGGAGACAAACTATAACGGAAGGGTGCTTTGGACACATAAACAGTGGTGGAATCATTAGGTTTAGACTCATTCTTTTCAGTGGATTTTCTTAGTGGTGGAACCTTAGGGAGAGGTTCTAATGGGAAATTCTGGGTGGGCGGCATCACGGGGAGCTATAATACCATTATCAACCTATTTTTCAGATCTTAGAGCACTCACCTCTTTCATGTCCTCTTAGTATGTGGGTGGAGTGGAAGTGGATCCAACCTCATAAGCCGACTCTTTGTTATTCCCCTTAGGGTTGGCAATGGGTTGACTCGGGAAGCGACCTTTCTCTCGCTCGGACTCAAATTAGTTAAGATGTTGCTCAAGCCATTGGATGGCTTGAGTTTGTGCTTCGTAGTTTGCTGTTGAGTCATGATAAATTGAGTGAGAAGATTCTTAAGAGAGGAGGTGGATGATTGGGTCTAAGGGGCATAAGGGGATTGGGGGACCAACTCACAGTGAGAACTAAGTGGTGGTGAATACTCATATGAGGGAGGTGGAGCAAGGATAATTTGATGATTGGTGTTTGACGGTCTTCCATGGGGGACAAAGGATGATGGATGGTGTTGTTGATGGTATTGAGCATGGTGGTTCTGGATAGGAGGGCGATGTTGCCTTTGTGGGTTTTGGTGAATCCCGAGTGGACCACCAGCATTTTGTTGTGGGTGTGATGGAGCAAAGTTATTCTCATACTTATAAGAGAAATAGGGAATGTTCCTATTATTGGGATTGTAAGTGAACGACGGGTGAGCGAGTTTCCTAGTGGTATTAAAAGCACACACTTAAACCATAATGGGCTCGGGATCATCTTGAATGAGGGGGAACAAATGAGATAAATGATCTTGGCTTAAGCCTACATTACTAGAAGAACTAGACTCATTGACATTCATAACTTGTTTAGAAAGAGAAACATTTTGTTGCATAGAACAACTGAGAGCGTCAACTATCTTAGTCAAAGTGTTTAAGCCATGAAGAAAAGATTTAAAATCGGGATCATTTTTTACCTCATAAGTGCTCCCTACACATGGTGACTCGGATCTCAAAAATTCACTGGTTCCCTCCCAATCTTTGAGTCATCGCCTAATTCGAGGAAAAAATTATAGGCGGCAGTGGGAGTTAAATGCATGAACTTCCCTTTGTGCATGGATTCAATCATGTTTCGAGAAGAAGGAATGAGACCATTGTAAAAACTATGGACTATCGACTTTTCTAGAAACCATGATGTGGGCAACTATTGATATAATCTTGAAAATAGCCCCATGCTTCACAAAATTGCTCGGTTGGTTTTTGACGAAAATCTTGGATGGCTTGGCATATCTCATTGGTTTTTATCATTGGATAAAACTTGGCCATGAACTCCTTCACAAGTTGTTCCCATGTATGAATAGATTCTGGTGGAAAGGAATGGAACCACAAGGATTCGTTATCATGGAGAGAAAATGGATACAAGCGAAGTCGAACATTTCTTCATCTAAGTTTTGATTTTTGAAATTCGAGAAACAGTGAGAAATTTTCGCAAGTGGGAGTATGGAGACTCATGCTCAAGGCCATGAAAATTGGGCAACATTGAAATGGTTACCGGGCGAATTTCAAATTGGTTAGCTGGAGTGGGTGGAAGAACAATGCACGATGGAGGGGTAGCCATTATCGGGGAAAAATAGTCCCTTTAGGCATGCTCGTCTGCCATGGTGGGTGGATGACTCAGGGATAACTCGAAGTGACTGGTGGGATGGAAAAATTAAGGGGAACACGTATTTCTCCTAATGCGGATGAGACGGGAGAAAGGCTACAGGAACGAATTAAACAATGATTAACTTGTTGCCACGTGGGCATGCAAAGAGTGAATTTTTATTTTCGAAAAGAAAAAGAAAATATTTTCAGAGTTTTGGATTAAGGAAGAGAAAATTAAAACTATTTTTGGATTTTAAAATAAAATTGGAGAGAAAATGAAAAAAATAGTTATGGAGTGATGGACTATTTAAGAAAAAATGAAAAATATTTTTGGATATACAGTTTTTTTTTGGTGGGGTGGGGAGAAAAGGGGCGATGGACTCGATTCGAAACTCAAAAGGATGGAGCGTAAAAATAAGACACGTACAAGAAGAGTAGAAGCCCTAACTAGCACATAGCCAATTTGTTGTCTTTAATTAGGTGAGTGGGTAGTCAAAATTTAATGAAATTTGCGGGCGATAAAAATCGCAGAATTTATCTTTGTGATCGCTTTTGCAAAAATTGTGTTCCTACTTTAATAACAAGATGACTAGAGGATTTCCACAGAGATTCTCCACAAAGCTACTACGACGAAAGGGTCAGTCGGTACAATGCTGAGGACAACACAAACCCGTTTTACTGGGTGACAGCACTTAAAACCCAGTTTCCCTAGACACTTTTGTGCCTCAAAGTGAACCGTTCGAGGATTTGCGGGTTGGAAGGACTCTACGGGTTATTTTAAAAGTCAAATTGATCAAAAATGGGCCTACGAACACCGTATCCTATAGGACTATTTAGTTGATTGATTTTAAATTTAATGATAGCTAGGTTAGCACACAATGGATAAGTGAGTGAGTCGGGTGATGAATTCCCTTCTCGTGAATGACCGGGGGTAGGTCTTAGTTGATTAAATTATCACACCATTCAAAAATAAATGCGAGAATAAAAATCACACAAGAGCACATAGGCACACACAATATTGACTCGCTTGCGGTAGATTCACGAGTGTTTAGAAATGTACCTCCCACGATTTTTACACGCGTGGGGTGAAGATAGATTTGGGTCGACCGAGGGAGAGCACAAACTCAGACATCCCCGGGAGTCCTATCGACCCAAAGTAGACAGGCTTCTAAATCCTGACCTTTGGACGCCCTCTCTCTACCTTGTCCGGTTTCCCACTCACTTTGTTTTTAATTATTACAAATTTAAATGGAAAAAAATGGTGTCTCCAAGCACCGCAATACAAGCCAAACAATATAATCCTAATACAAGCTTTCAAAGAAAATTAAAAATAGTATAAAAAATAAGAAAAATTTATGCCAAATGAACTTCACTCCAAAATCTAGGTAAGTACTTCAAACTCCAAAGATCAGCAATAGCGCCATTTGATAACTTAGACTTTTGTATGTTTGTCGTTGTTGTCAAGCGAAGCAAATCAATTCCATCAATTACCTGTAAAAATATCAAAAATACTAGAATAGAGGTAAGTACGGATGTCAATCCTATTCTAAGGAGTGAACAATTGAAAAGTAATGCAATTCATTTTTTTTTTAATTTCTTTTTTGGAGTTTTTACTTTTTCTATTTTTTAGCTTTTTCTTAATATTAAAACAATTTTTCAAAGGATTGTGAAACTAAGTAACTAAACTAAATGAAAGACATAAAAACACTAATAAAAAAATGTGCTAAAATAAGATCAAGTAACTCAAATAAGATATGAATAAAATGAGATAAGATTAAGTGAGATAAAATCAAGGAATGAAATCCACCTCTACTTCCTGAATTAAAGGCATGTAATTATTCAAGCTTACTATATTCCCAAATACTTATTCATTCTCACCATTTGACGAAATAAACAAATGTAGATTTAGTTAGGTAATTTGGCATCCCTACTACTCAAATGAAGAAAGAATTTAGAGAGATTATACAAATCACTTGCTAGAGCTAACTCATGTAATAAACTTTAAATCCTAAAAAAATTAAAATATGAGTAATACGAAAATCTAATATACTCTAACTAGTGGATCCTCCTATCTCTAGTTTGAATTAAAAAATTAAAGATATACTAGATTTCAATCCCTTTTCAAGGATGGTTTATCATCGCTCGATGCATAAACACATGTAGGAATAATAATTTACTAACTAAATTAAACAAAGTAAACAAGAGTAATTGAATTATCTAATTAAATCCATGGAGGCTTCATTTCACTCCTTGAATGAAGTGATTATCCCTCCATAATGGGATTACAAGATATAAAATAAATAATAGAAATCATATGAGTATGAGAGAAGAGAATCAACCAATCAATACATAACACAAAATCTCTTTTGATGCTACAATATTTTTGTTTCACTCTTTTCTCTCACTAAACTAAATTTTCTCTCTACACATTTTTATCGCAAAATTATACTCTCTCTAGGGTTTCTATAGGTCTTCTCTTTAGGGTTTTTTTCCTCCTTTTTCCCCAATGGGCCTTCCTTCTTTTATATGACACATGGATCTAAGGTTTATTTCAGGAATGACAATGGTGTGCATGAAGGGTATGAGGTACATTGAGGGGTATAATAGGGTGAGATTAATGTAGTAGTGGGGTGATGACGGTGGTTGGAGTGTTTGGGGGTATTATGGGAATGTGGGGAGAAGTCTTTTAACATATGGATTTTTAAACACATGTGGGTATTTGGCTTATGGTTTTTTAAATTGGCAGGAAATGAAATCGGGCAAGGCTTTGTGGGATAAGAATGGAAGACGGGTCTTGAATTGGGAAGAGGTGTGTTTTGGGTTGTGAATGGTTTTGAGGTTAAATGGGTTAGAAGGTAGATATGGGTTTGGATTGAAATCGAGTTTTATGGGAGGTGGTTCGAATTGGGTAGAAGAAGGGTCATGTCTACCCAGATTGGAATGAGTCGGATTAAGGATATCGAATATGGGTTCTACTTGTTGGGTTTGGAAATGGGTCAACCCCGATGGGTTTGGGGTTCTGGGGCTCTCAGGTTTAGGCAAAATAGGGGCATCTAGGTATGGATCGATTTGGTTGAAACTGGGTTGTGGTATGGAGCTATGGTTTGTGGCCAGTTGGTTCTTGGTATGAGTTAATATAACAGAGAGTATGGAATTGGTTATGGAAGTTAGGAGAAAGAAATGCTTAGTGGGGAGGATGAAGATTAAGGGAGGTGTTTGGTGTGGTAGGGTGTAGGTTAGTGTATGGGTGAGTGAGAGATTCTTTGGGTGTGTATGTGAGTTTAATTTGAATAAAAATAACACTATCTGAATAAAATTTTAAAAAAATAAAATCCAAACCCATTGATAATTAAAAAAAAAAACTAACAACTTAACAACATTAAAAATAAATAAGATAAAATAATAATAAAACTAAACTAAAAGAAACTAAAAAAAACTAAAAAGAAATAATGAAAAAAATCTAATAAAATGCACACCTATAAAACTATAAGAGCACTAAAAATAAAATAAAATAAAATATTAAAAACTCACACGACGCACAAATAAATCCTAGAAATATACACAAAATATTAAATAAATCATAAAAATTAATAACAACTCAAATAAAAATCTAAAAAAAATAAAAAATAAAATAAAGGGTGCAAACTAAACACAAGGCTCAGCATGGGTTAGGGATGGTCTGGGATCGGCTTAGACTAGTTTTGGGTTTAGGGATAGAGTATTTAGCCACATCTTCGCTGCATTGTGCTTCGAAATAAAGTTTTTAAATCCGCAAGTGCAAGCAAGCCTAGAAAATAGGCAAATACGCTCATAAGACCCATTTTGTCGAGAATTAGCAATAAAAAACAGTATATTTATGGTTTTATTTAAACACTTTTGGGTGCTTATCATGGACCTCCCTCGACTTATAATGTCCTTATAATTTGTTTTCCCTCCCAATTGAACTAACCCAAAATTTGACCTTTCACTCTTGGTCCCAAATGTGATCGACTCCCCTCTCGTTGGTTTGTCTCTCTATGGAAATAGTAACATTTTTCTTTGTAATCTATTCATTTATTTTTGGCATTAGTATGGTTATATTGATTTTCTCTAATAGATTTATAGAGCTTATCTGAACTATTAATTGAGTTATTATGCCTATTTGACACAATTTTAGCAAAAATATTGAACAATTTTAAGTGGGTATTTTGTAGTTTTTAATGGTTTTAGTTTTGTTGTTTTCTACTCATAATAACAACAAACCCTTGGTTTTCAAACAAGAGGGTGATGTTGGTTTTGGCTACCATTAAGTTGCACATAAAATATCAAGCCAAATCGGGAAAGAATGAGTCCTAGGAGAAACGTGTGGACAAAAGGGAAGCTTCATTTGAATATCTAATTAACATTTTTTGATAACTCGGAACCTCCACCGGAAGGCACCCTTTGGACTCTCACATTGAGCTAAATAGGGGTATGTTATGCCGGAGCCACTCTGACACACGCCCTACTTAAAATCTAATATTTATGGGGTTTCAAACTCGAGAACTTTGACCTAAACGAGCCGCCCCTTACCACTAGAGCAACCCAAGGTAGAAGTGATGAATGTTCAGACTGAATGTTTTAGTATTCATATTTCAATCATATATGGGTGTTACTTTGCTTTTAGTTTTTTTTAATGAAGGTGTGGATGTCATATGGGTGTAATGAAAAGTGATGTTTGGTGTTTCTTGCTTTTTATCTGCACTAGATGTGGATGTGGAGTGGGAATATGGGTGTTTATCATTTTGGGTTTCTAAATTATTTATTCACTTTTTGTTTTATACGTTCAAATTACACTGTTATTTCAGTGAGGACTTGCATCTACCTATGTTTATTCCGTGCGAATATTGATATTTGAGAAGCACGTATCTTGATTATGGGATGTGTTGGAGATCTTCGAAGTTTTGAAAATGAACTTATCTCTTTCAATATAAATCTTGATTTTCATAGAATCCCCAAATGGGAAATTTCTCCCCCATAAACAAAATTATTGGATGAATTTAATTTCAGAAATAATCATGGAATCCCATTATGTTATTAGCTTATCAAAGTCTTGGTGTAGTCTATGGAGCCCTTACATTTTCCCTCTTAACGTTTGCAAGAGCACATTTGCAAAAGACATTCATCACTCGGAGATGAACTAAGATATTAACGGCCAGCTTTCATTTATCTTTTAGACTCTAACTCTTGTTCCTCTATTCAGATGTGTCTTTATAGTCCTTAGAGCCGATGATAATGGGGACGATAAGTTATTCTTATCGAAATAATTAATTGATAGGTGAATGATTTTTATCATTGATTTAAAGTATCTTGTGAATAATTGTGCAAGTGGTACTTTTCCCTGTATTCCTTAATATCTAGGGATGCTAAATTAAACCTTTTACCCAATACACAAATTGCTCATGAATCGCTCTCCAAGTATAAATTGGAACAACTTCCAGAGAGAGAGAACAACTCAAGGGTAAGTCGAGTGCTTCAGAGGCACAAATCCTTGCACATGTACTGCTAATCTTAGTTCTTCTGGGTACTTGTATGGTAATTGGAGATGTGACTCTCACGCTGGAGATATCGGGTAATTTACATACATGTTGAACATGTATGTTTTGCAACATTGTCTTGTAATTTTCTGACTATAACTTGTTTCTTCTTGTATTTTTTTCAATTGTTTCGGCCTTAAGTTTTCCATGTCTAAGGAACATCACCAATGTAAGATTCTTATTTTAATTATGATCCATTTTATTCAATCAAAGTTACAACTATTAAGCGTTTATCTGAACATGAAAATCCTATAAAACTATTTCTCGAATGTGATTTGCCCTTTTATTTAGTAAACCCAACCTTGTTTCGATTAAAGAGTAGGCTCTAATTTGCGCGTTGCATTGGTTGTTTATGCAACAAACTAATGCATAGTGTTCAATGAACTCCGCGCCAAAGGTAAACTTAGTATTTTGACCCTCAAAGGAAATACTAGAAAAGGTTAGTAGGCCATGTATTCCAGATATGGACAATAAAAGTGATGACTGAGTAGAGTCGTTGGCCAAAAGGTAAAGACAACCGTTCATTTTTTTCGTACGCATATTGCCTCTCTAATGAAGCTATAGAACGGTATAGACTTTATGTCTCTCTAAAGAACCCTTTATTTTAGACAAAAATATTTCCAATTTATTTATAGACCTATCTTCAGTGGGAGATATTTCTTGAGATCATTGAAGGTGGGTTCCATCAGTTTGGTTGTGGGATTATTTAATCTAATACGCGTGTTATTGGCTTTCTTCCATGAAAGAGTAGTTTACGTGTTAGTTATATATTTTTCTTTGTTTATGTGTATTAATTTGAAGTAGAAATTATTTATTTTTTAAAATTTTTGTCTGATTTTACTGCCCTCAATAGTTTCATGTTGGATTAAAGGAAACATTTTTCTTCAGTGGTAATTTTATTTATTTAGATATTGAATGCTTAAATATATTGATTTTTAAGGCAGTTTAATATTTTTATGGAATTTATAAGTAAATAGGATGTTGGATAGGGATGATAAAACCTATTGCGAGCAACCTCTGGACTTCTTCTTTGATCTTGAAGTTTAGCTCAACTTTATACATTTTAGTAGATTGTTTCACCAGAATAACTGAGGTCAGTAAGTTCAGCTTGTGGCATTTCACCTACTTGTCAACCCATGGCATCTCGATGTATTTACAAGTGAAGACGTCTTTGAATTATCGAAGTATCTCAACTAGCCCTTCCTTCGATCTACCATCAAGGTCCTTCGAAATAAGAATTGGCCTAGGATTATCACCTTCCTCTGCCAAGTCTATCTTTTTTAGTTCTTGCACTTGTTGTCTTGGTCTGTCTTTTATATATTCGGGCTCTTCTTCCACATCCTCTATGAACTCCTGGATGTTGGAGTTATTGTTCACCAAATATTATCCTCGGTTATCCACCCAAAAATGCTCGTATATTGACTCTATCTCAGTATCTAGGCGTCCAGCTGCCCGCTCGCACCTTTGGAGTTTGTAAATGATCCTGTCATCCACCGAGACGACCCTTTTGCATTAGCAAGGATTTTCTTCCCGATGCGATCGCTTGTAAATATTTTCCTCCATCTCTTTTATAAAGAACCTGCTGATTATACTTTTTTGTTGTACTTGATGTTCAATTGGATCAATGCGAGGAGTCATTCAATCACGTAGCTGTCTAGACAAACTAGGGGGCCTCAATGCCTCCTGAGCAATCTCTTCCTCCTCGTAGGCAACCACTAATCGATCAGGTGCTTGAAAACTTTCTCGAGTGCTGGGAATCTTGGTGCTCCAGTGTACCTTATAAGTATGGTAGTTTCCTCGGCCAACTCTAAGAAGAAAATAACATCTATCAAGTGAGTTTCCTCCCATGCGAACGGCTTCTTGGACGCTCGAATGACTATCTCCTTGCCTTTGGTATTTTCCTTGGTGCATTGATAATACGTGGAAGGCACCAGCCCTTGGTTTTGCATCCATACCCTTCCTTCCAGCAGTTGGTATAATGGTTCGTACTCCATTATGTGGAACTTAATATGGGAAGTGATATTTCCCATTGTGATCCCCGTATTAACATATCCAACGAACTTGGAAGATTAGTTGTCATATCCATAGATAGACATGAGATTATGTACAATCCTTATCTTAGACAAACCACAAGAATAAAAGGACTCGATAGGCATGATATTGATGGAAGCTCCCCCATACAGCAAAATACGATTAAAGATGCTACCATTCACACTAGCTGTAACACGAAGTGGTTTGTTATAGGGATACCTGACTAATCTATCAGCCTCTAAGAATGTCACCTCTGAGAGGTACCTTCTTACCAACTTGACCATACGCCCCTTCTATCGCACGTTTGAAGCCATGTTCTTCATAGAGATCCCCAAGATAGCTCGTGTAACCTCCAATCGGGAGTGCTCAGGAAACCACATTTGGCCAAAGAACCAATCAAACTTCTGCGATAGAGCCACTATAACACATTCTACCCAGGGATCAACCTGTCCTTCCTCTAGCTCGTATACCTCTTCTAAATCCCTGTAGGCAGACTCATTGTATGCTATCACAACATTCACTATTTCTAATGAGCACACCTCCATCTTCTTACTTAAATCTTTAACTAGATCCCAATCATCTTATACCTTATCTTCCAGGGTTAACTGGGACATCTCAAATATGCATTCATCCAGTGGTTCATCAAAATATTCACTGAAGGCCCCTTGATCTCTCACTATCTTCTCTACTTCTTCATCAAAAGTTCTAGCCATGTGTTCCCCATGTGCTAGCAACGGATTATCATTTACATTAGCTTGGGGTAGCTGAATGTCCCTTTTCTTGAGGTGAAGATTGATCAATCTTCTTAGTAAGAAACATGACTTGGTTGGATAGCCCACCGTATTGTGCACTATACAAAACTTTGCGTTGTTCTTATCTTCTCAATATTCCTCTGTTGTACTACCATTGATAGGACTCTAAACTTTATCATTGACTACGTGGTCATAGGTATTTAGAACTAGCTCAAGTGTGCAAGGTAGCTCAGGAGGATCATCTTTGCCATTAAACCACCTCTTATTTCCCCTATTTGTTCTTCCTTAGTTACCTCCTTCTTGACCTCTATTATTATTGTTCGTATAATTTACCCTCGAGGGTATTCCCCTCCCCAAACTGACTAATGGTCTTAGCAACAAAGTTGCTGAAGTAGGTGGAGTGGCACAGGTTTCACCACCAAGGCAATGTTTCTCGCCACTTTTAGGAATGCTGCGAATGTACCCTCTTGCATCTCATCTATCAGATGACATATGTATTCGGGCGACAATCGCTCTGTACAAACTTCCAAGAGTTTATTTTCTCTAGTTTCCTCTCTCATATCTAGAGGGTGCTCATGCAACATCCTGATGTAGGCTATAACTTCCTCACCCAGATTTTGCATTTCCTGAGCCAACTGCGTCAATGTGAACTCATCTTCTGCCATAAATAATTTTTGTACTAACAATACATGGCGATCTTCCCAGGAGGCCACACTCTCTGGCATTAAATTCGAGTACCATGTATAAGCTTTCTTGGTTGGAGATTTTAAACACTCCCCAAACCTTAGCTTTTTATCATTACAGTGGGCCCCAAGGCTCTCAATGAACCTTTTCACGTGCTCTTTGGGGTGTCCCGCTTTTCTTATGTATTTTTTGAAAATCGGTGGATTATACCCTACTACTAGGGGTCATTATTGTATTCCTCTGGGTATGGAGTACGAAAGTCTTTGTACACTAAGGAGTCCTCTCCATAGCTTTGTTTGTCGTCAATATTTTTAACGACTCATTCTTTAATTCCTTTATGTTAGGAGGAAAGGAGTTAGTTTGTACGGGGACCACCACAACAGGTCCCGATAACACGGCGATGGCGTTATTCCCCATATAAGCATTAATGGTTACCCTCAGTGCAGCAGCAGCACCGCTAATACCTTATGTAGTCACTCCCATAATAGAGGGGTAGCATTTGGTGATACCACAATAGGAGAGATGTTATTGATCATCATCGGGGAAAATATTCCTGTGACCAAGGGAGTTTTTAAGACTGCCGATGGTGTTGTAAAAGAGCTGGATACTCCCGTGACTCTTAGCACTACCTGAGCTCATGGAATCTTGATGAACTCAGGGAACAAGATCATTATACCTGCCATTCAAGCCAGACCTATTTCGACCACCATGCCATCCATACCAGCCATGCTCATAGCGGACGAGCTAGGATCTGCTTGTTCCACTCCTTTGGACAACATAGCGAGGTCCACCTCTTCTTCATGTTGAATAGTGTCAAAGTCTATGTTCTTGGGTATGTTATCATTTTCCATATTTCAAAAGAGAATGCCTCCCCAACAGAGTCGCCAAATGTAATAGGTGGGTTCTTGAAATATAATTAGTATTAAACGAGGCGTAGCCCCTTATCAAGATCGTGATTAGTGCCAAAGAATAATAAGAAATGAGAATAAATGTAAGCCAAGGAACAATAATATGTAATACTCAAGCTTGTATTAAATGAAGTCTTTTAAAATATAAATTCTCTAAAAGTGCAATAAATGGAAGAGACCCGCAGGCAACTTGGTCGGGGGGAGGAGTAACAATTACCCAGTGAAATAATGGCAAGGAAGTAACCTCAAGGCACAATAAATGCTCAAGAATGGCATTAATGGAGGCAAAAGGAATATTCACACAATAATGATCTCATAATAAAAACTCCTCTTGAGAAATCTCTACAGCAACTCTAGGTTCAAACTATCATCCTTGTAAACAATTTGTTGGGGTATTTATATGGGATCAAGGTCACTCAAGTGACCTTGCTAGAATTAAATGGACTGGCCTCCATTAATGCATAGATACGGTGTTATTAATGCTGAATATAGTGCATTAAATGCACGAGATATGAAATTTTGGCAGGAAAACTGGTTAGCCTATCAGAGTTATGGTGGAATTAATTATGATGGGATGTGGCAGCCCAAAGGACCATCCTAAGACGGTCGAAAGGTACATGCTCATTAAATAAGCTTACCATCCTAGGATTAAACTTCCTAGGAATAAACTTACTTGAGTGCTATTTCTTGGAGATCCTAAATATCATATGCCATGACGTCATAATGTTTGTAAACAATAGTCTGTAAAGGATGTGTAATTACATGAATAAAAAAGGTGGTTCATCGAATGATAATTTCTGGGTCGATAACTACTCGAGCAACTTATGAACTGTATGTGAGGAATCAAAGGCTATATTTGGATCATTGTTAGGATTGGGGTCCCTCGAGGAGGTTCCCCGGGATATGGTAACTCTAGCATCTATTCAACTGTGCTTGTACAAACCAAGGTTTTGCTTAAGTGTGCTAGGAGGGTTGGGTATTGCTTTCCTAATGTTTCCTTGCTCCCAATCCTCAAAACCAAATCTATGCGAGGTTGCTAAAATGAGGTTATTTGATAGAGCATGTGAGCTCTCCCATGCTCTACCCGACATGGTCCCTCGAGGGTACCTATCAACCTCATAATCATTACAAAGTAAGACTAAGTTTTATAAGAAAATCTAGTACAAAATCAAGTACCTCGTAATTCTTGCTACAAATATATTATCCATAAAATGCGCTTAATCTCTGTTGAAGGTCCCTTTGAGAATCTTCATTCTTTACTCTGTGTTAATCCTTCATCTAGTGTAATATCATTCTTTTTTAGCTCGTGGGTTCAAGAGAGGAAGAGTGGATAGAACGTTATTTATGAGGAGAAAGAGTAGTGATATATTGGTTGTCCAAGTCTTTGTGGATGACATATTATTTGGATCCACATGTCCCTAACATGCTCACGCGTTAGAGGAGGAGAGGAAGAGTGAGTTTGAGATGATCATGGTTGGCAAGATTATTTTCTTCTTAGGTTTCCAAGTGTGTCAACTTAAGGATGGGATTTTCATATCTCAATCAAGATAGGTTAAGAATCTAGTGAAGAAGCGTGGTTTAGACCCTATTAAGCATTCACTCACCCCTATGAGGACATCGACTAAGATTAGCATAGACAATTTAGGCAAGGACGTAAAACAAACCCTTTAGAAGAGCATGATAGGTAGTCTTATCTACTTGACATCTAGTTGTCCCGACATTTTCTTTAACGTTGTAGTTTGTGCACATTACCAAGCGTCCCCGAAAGAGTCTCACTTGCTCGCACTTAAATGTATCATTAAATACATGAGTGACACTCTAACCTACGGTGATCGATACTCTTTTGTTACCGATGATCGTTTATCCACCTATTCGATACTAATTGGGTCGGGAATGTTGATGGTTCTAGGAGCACCTCATGTGGATGATTTTACTTAGGAAGTGCTCTTATCTCTTCGTTGAGAAAGAAGTCAAACTCCATTTCTTTGTCCACGATGAAATCTGAGTACATCATCATTGGGAGTTTGCATACAAATCTTGGGGATGAAGAAATGTTGGAAGATTATGGAATTTTCCAAGGCACAATGACTATTTCATGTGATAATACGAGTGCAATTCATATATCTTGTAATTCGGTCCGATATTTCTGCATGAAGAACATTAGGTTATGTGAGGATTTCATTCATGATCTTGTTGAGGAGAAGGTCGTGTTCTTGAGCTTTGTGAGCACCAAACACCAATTAGAAAATATTTTCATGAAACCTTTAGATGCACTCAGATTCGAGAATCTTAAAAAGTCTTTGGGTATTTGTTCCATTGATTGAGTCCGGTTACTTTATCTAGTGTAGGGTGATTATCATGTTCATATCATTTGTCCCTATTTCCAGATTATATTTCTATTATATTTCTATGCTTATATATGGTTGTATTTGGAAAAATATTGAAAAATTCAAAAAGATTTTCGATTTTTAAAAAAACGTCTGAAAAATTCAAAAAGATTATATTTTTGATTTTTTTTTTGAAAAAGACAAAAATATTTTTGTATTTTAGTTTTTCACCATATATGGATATAAATTTAAGATGTTCGAATCAACCCACATTCCATCCATTCATGTGACCTTTTCATGGTGATTTGAGACATGGCGTCGTTTATTTAGTGTGATAATAATGTGTGGCTAGCATTTTGTTGTTCATTAATGGTCACTTTGTTCTTTCTAGCCTTTTTATCACCTTTACAACACATATGCATGGAAAGGGGCTACGAAAGGTTAAAATTCTGTTTGCGTTAAAAGTCACCATTGGCAAAAGAACCTAAAAGATTAAGAACACATAAAAAAAAGTGTCGAGGCCTTTTTTTATTTCATTGATACTTCGTTACACATGAGCATTATGATATCTTTAAAATTTTGAGAGAGAATTCTTAAATATGTGAGATTTTGAGGGTGTTATAAAGTAAAAGATCAATGGGTTTGCATAACGAACTCTCTTGAAAATTATTAAATAGTTTGACATCTGTTTTGACAAGCATTTAAATTTATGGCAAGCGGCATAAGTCGAGTTAACTTCATTTAGTTCAACATTCTTAAGACTAAGGATGAAAATTAGTTCTTTATTTAGAAGTATCTCATGACTTCTTGCAACTTTGTTACATATGCCTATGTTGATTTGCCCATGGAACTTGCTCACACAATTACATTGCTCTTTCATGATTCAGATATTTTAGTGTTATTCCATGGTGTGATGTATTTGTACCTTTTATACATATACTTTTTATGCTTCAGAAAATTGAATTTTTTAAAAATAGTTGGTATGCTTCTTCAAAATATCACCGCATGTTCTTATGGGATTATCTTTGTGATGCTATTTCATTTGGATTAGGGTGATGATAATATTTCATGATTAGTGTCTAACCTATCTCTATTACGAACAAAAAAAGGAGAACAAATTGAGGGGGACTTTTTATTTTCTTTAAACTCATATGTATCATGGTATTCTTTTGGTTCATGTGAGTAGGTTTCTTTCACTTTGATGATGATCTCATGGACCATAAAATATGAAGAATTTCAGTTAAAGAAAAAGTCTCGAATGTCGTTCCGTTTTGGGTTTGGGAGGGTACTAATAAAACATTGTCTTAGGGATTTAATTCGGTTAGGTTTTTATTTTTGTAACGGAATAGCCAGAGGGGAGATTTTTTAGAGAAAGATTTATAATTTCTCATAGTTTATATAATTTGGTATATCCCATTACAAACCAAATATTAAATTCGCATATGCGTCTACGATCTTTGAAGACGTGTTAGTGACCGAGCAACGTTCTGAATATAAGCCATTGAAACTGTCATGACTCAATATGGAAGTTAATGGCCTTAAGGTTTTTGATTTAACCTTTTCAAGTTTATTCTAGGACGATTTCTTTTAAAACGAAACATTTTTATAAAAGGGATAAAATAAAATATTTTTATTTTTTTGAGTTTGTTATAACAAAATACCACCTGATTAGAATGAGGTTGGTATCTCGTTAGAACGGCCTCTATAGTTGGTTCGAAGGAAGTTAATTTTTTGTTAAAATGAAGTCTTTATGCTTGTTAGAAAGAACTTCTAACGAGATTTAAACGGGATCCCTCTATTTGATAGAGTTGCACCCGTCGGAAGTTCGTTAAAAGGTGGTTCGAACGAACTAGCACCTCGTTAGAATGAAATGTAACCTCGCTAGAATGAAACTATAATTTTTATTTGAATGAACTTCGTTGCCTTGATTTTTGTGTTTTTTATTAATTGGACACCTGTGCATAGTTTTTCACAACTCTTTTGGCAAAAACGAATTTCTAGAGTTGTTCCAAAAGTTTTTTCCTTTTTCCCTAGAATGATTTATTGAGTTTGTCAAATCCTAGTTCCATAATATCGAGTGATAAGTCATTTATTAAAATTAAACAGAATATACAGTTGGTTCATTCTTAACATCACAGTCGAAACACATTAATTACTAATCACCTAATAATTAATTAAGCTAGTGTCAAATTTTAAACCTCGTTAATTATCATACAACAAATTGAATTAAATAATAAAAAACATTTAATCCACAAGATAAATAATGAATGTTGAAAATTGTCTTAAGGAATTAATTTTGTTCGATTTTTATTTTTGTACCAGAATATCCAGAGGTGGAGATTTTTAAGAGCAAGATTTATAATTTCTCATAGTTTACATAATTTGGCATATCCCATTACAAACCAAATACTAAATCCATGATCTTTGAAGACGTGTTAGTGACCGAGCAACGTTCTGAATTCAAGTCATTGAAATTGTCATGAGTCAATATGGAGGCTAATGGCCTTAAAGTTTTTGATATAACTTTTGTCAAGTTTATTCTCAGACGATTTATTTTTAAAAGGAGGCATTTTTATAAAAGGTATTTTAAAATAAAATATTTTTATTTTTCTGAGTTTGTTGAAACGAAATACAAGCTCATTAGAATGGGGATGGTATCTCGTTAGAACTATCTCTGTAATTGGTTTGAAGGAAGTTAATTTTTTGTTAGAATGAAGTCTTTATGTTTGTTAGAACAAACTTTAAACGATCTTCAAAAGGGATCCCTCTGTTTGATAGAGGTGCACCCGTCGAAAGTTTGTTAAAATGTGGTTTGAACAAGCTAAGCACCTCGTTAGAATGAAACTATAATTTTTGTTTGAACGAACTTTCTTGCCTTGATTTCTGTGTTTTTTATTAATTGGAATCTTGTGAATAGTTTTTCACAACTCTTTTCGCAAAAATGAATTTCTAGAGTTGTTCCAAAAGTTTTATCCTTTTTGTTTTATAAAAACAAGTTTTTATTTACCAAATCACTTATCCCTAGAATGATTTATAGAGTTTGCCAAATCCTAGTTCCATACACAAACATCAAACCCTTGTAGAGAATTCTTTGCGATTGACATTTGACGAGTTGCGACTTTACTCATGAAGAAGAAAGGATATTGCAATCCTGAGGCTGATCGATGGATACCTAGGGAAGGGCTACTTCTTGTGGGTGGTGCTAGACTGCATCACTTTATGTTGAAGATTTTAAGACCTTTTGGATTATACTTAGTGGATCTCTAAGTAGTTTGTAAGCCATTCGAGTCTCTAAAAATCTTAAACAGTGTTGAATTAATAGGTTTCTCGAGAAAGGGATTTTTTCCTCAAACATTCTTCTTCTGCCTGATTTGGTTTTGATTTGGCATATTTTTGCTTTGGATATTATCTTGCTTTCACATCTAATACTAATCAAAATCAAATTTGCGCAAAAATTGAAGCTTTCTATGTTTGACCTAAGATACAAGTGAATTCATATAACTGAAAGTTTTCACATAAAAAACTGGGTGAGATCATGATCAAAAGTTTGAATGGTAAAAAATGCCCATATACACATTATCTTGATTTCACCCACTTTTGGGTTGATTTTTTCGACGATTTTTTTAAACAATCTCCTTAGTCTCTCTCTCTCTCTCTCTCTCTCTCTATATATATATATATATATATATATATATATATATATATATATATATATATATATATATATATATATATATATATATAATAAAGGAGGAGGAGTTTTTTGCCACGTCACAAGTTTGTGTACAAAATCTATATAAACAGATTTTGTATCTATATATTAAAGTTTCCACGTCATACGAAAAAAAAATTAAAATTCACAAACTACATCTATCTGATGGGCCACACCAATTTCATCAAATTACAGCACAAGGCTCAAGAAAAAAAAAGTAGATACGCGCTAAAGGGTAAAACATGCCTAATCAGGGCACAAGGCTCGATGGCACCTAACCTCCCAACTACAAACAAGAGATGGTAACTCCTAATCAGAACACCTCCTCTCTCTCTCTCCCAAATCTACCAAGCCACAGAGGTAATTTGTAGAAAAAAATAATAGGGGCCGGAGATGGGTCTTGAGAACCAATTTTCAGTTCATGTATATGCTTTTATAAAGTATGTTTGTCTTACTATCTCTCTACTCTGCTCGTAATTTCCCGTATTTATAAACTATTATTTGTGTATAATGATCGCCGAGTATTTTTACATCTTTGTTGGTTTGGGATTCAACAGGTTCTTTTGTATTTTGTTTTGTTTGAAGATGTTCAGTGTATTCTAATGTTTGTGTTTGTTTGGGTTTTTTGTTTTGTTTGCATATGTACAGTAGTTAGAGAAATTCAGGCGGTGGTGCCTCTGTATTGATGAAAATATTTATGGGTTTAGTGTTTTATGAGTTTAGTTGGCACCACCCGAAAAAAACTGTGGCTCAGAATGTATGCTTAATGGGTTTGGCCCATTTATGCATATTTCTTACCCATTTGGTATGAATTTGATATTAAAGTCCATCTATGGGTTTTATTTTTGTCTTTTGGGTCAGAATGTACTCATTCTCTGTTTTTTTGGTGCCCAAGTATCTAATAAGATGACCATTCCATCGTTATTTAACTTGACGGGGTAGACCCATCGCCATAAAAAAATTATCTTATAGAATCGGATGACTTTCTACATCTCCCTACTCTGTTTTCCATGGGTCAGGATCGGGTCGGATCTGGGCAAGGTGGGTGGATTTGGACTCGGGCGACAACTGGGCGACAACTGCAGAGGTTGGTCTCAGGTTAATTTGGGGTTTGAGTAAGTTCTGGTGGTTGAGGTGGGTCGGGTTGGGGGTGGTTGTTGAGGTGGGTCAGGATGCGGAGGGTTCGAGTTGGGTATGGTTGTTGAGACGAGTCTGGAGTTTAAAAAAACGAGTTGGAGATGGATGGGTTTGGGTCAGAGGTGTTTGCAGGCGGAATTGTGTTTTTTTGTTATGCTTTCAATGTTGTGTATTTTCACTGACAATGGAGGTTTTGCCGCTTTTGTGGCTAAGTATTATTTTTAGTTGATTTTTTAAGGGTATGTTGAAATGTTTAACACTACATTTTTTTTAAAATTTCTAAAAAACATTATGCGCGTGAGCCCCCTCCCTTTAAATTTCTAAAAAACATTCCGCATGGTCTAGCGGGATAAACATTTCCCTTTTTATCCACTATGTTAACATTTTTCTAAAATTCAATACAAAAATACGTATACTCGTACTGAAATTTGAGAAATCTTCATTACATCCCTGGTTTACTTAACTAACATACTATGTATAGGCTACATTCCTAATAGGTGATCCATATTGATAAGTAAGTTTTTCAGATTATATTTTAACAACTAATTGGACAAAAATACTTCATGTAAATAAGAAAAGTTATTCCTGTGCATGCACGTCTCACATGTGTGAATAGTGGAGTTAACCAAAATATGGTAACACAACTCAAGACATGAAACAAAGACAAATTCAGTGAAACATTATTAATTACTGAACTGTTTTTAATTGTACAACTGTTTTTGCATTTTAAAATAACTTAACGTTGTTTTTATGTTGGAGTCGTGCAATATTATTTAATTTTTATCATTTGAAACTGAGTTAATATTCTAATTATTACAAATTTATCTATTTTTCTTTTGACTTCAAAATTAATTTTGGGCTAATTTGTAATTTTACCTACTTTACTTTGGCATTTTTCACATGACTCATTTTTATGAGTCATTTTGACATCTTCAGTTTCTAAAGTTTCAAATTTAATGATGCGGAAAAATAATGGGGTTGCAGCTGAAAAATGTGTGCACATATGGGGTGAAACAAACTAATGGGTTTGTAACATCGTCGAGATTTTGGTCGTCAAATAATTAAGTGACAAAAGTGAAGTTAATTTTGAATGACATTAAATTAAAAAGTGGTATGTAATTAATACAACCACAAATAGAAAGTATACAAAATAGTCATTATAAAAACAATTAAGAACATGAACTATTAATTCTTAATGATTTATTGCAAACGATATGTCACTAATAGAAATGCAACAGGATAAAATTATGAGTGTGCCATCGATACGGGCACAAATTTATCATGGTAACAAATTGATTATGGTACCATCGGCACGGGTACAAAATATTATGGGACCAAATTTTTTACCGTGCCATTGGCACGGGTACACCCTAGTATATATATATATATATATGTGTGTGTGTGTGTGTGTGTGTGTGTGTGTGTGTGTGTGTGTATGTGCACGGGTGTACGTGTTTCTATAAATTTAGAAATCTCACAATCCCTATATGTACTATTCATAAAAATACAAGTGATAGGTGTATGCAGCTTCATTTTAAATTTTACAATGCCAAGCTTATCCATGTGTAACTTAGTGATGTATAACTTATCCCACAATTCGTATTGGTCAATGAACACTAACGACATCTGTGACAACCCGAGATCCGAAATAAGGGGTGGCCAGATCGATACTCCAAAATAACGGAATCATGGATGGAAACCATTCTCAGCATCACCATAACAAAAGTATGTATACAGGAAAACCACCCAATAAATCAGAAAACGGGTTGCCAAATTCAAGATTTAATTAAAAGTTAAGGAAAATAAATTAAACAACCCAAATCTGGTGAGAAAGTGGAGTTCGAAAAGAACTTATATTAATACGAAAACAACATACAGTCAAAGGATCGAATAATCTGTCGGTCAATAGTTACATCCAACTTGTAATAACCATTCAACAATATACATATTACATCCATTAACACTTACAAAAGTTGGTCCACATTTGCCCGAATGAAGAGACCCAATCATATCTAGAATTCAAAAAGAGAAGCGTCTATAAAAATATCCTGTAATAATCCGTAATATCTCACAGCTCCTCAAAAGCATAGGCATAGGAATGTCACAGCGGGCGCCCTTGCGGAGGAGCACCTGAGCGGATACAATAACATGCACAACATGGAAAAAGAATGGGTCAGGGCCCGGTTTATAATAGATTACCAGAAGATCAAGAAGCATGATAGATATGGACAGTTAATCATGAATGATGTAGAAGAAATCTAACAACCTAATTAAAAAGCATGATGAGACAACTTATATAATTCTAGTAGTATTAACTTATGCAAGAGAATAAAATTTAACCTCATTACTCCTCATATTTTTCCATTTACCATTCCTTAGCAGGAATATAATTACCATCATATTTTCTTATGGCAATTCACATATCTTAAGTCCCACTTGAGTTAGAAAGGTTATATTCTTATACATATAACGATTCTAAGACCGTCCCTCCGAGTTTCCTCACTGGGCGCGCCCCTAAATAACTATCATCTTCTAGGGCCTATCTATACAAGACAACCTGGGCACCTAAAGCACATCGGGAAGTGGCCATATACATGCGAGTGAGTCATAACCACACCCGAAATTACCTCACTAGCGCATAAAAACATATATAAATCCCGCATATGGCCGAGGACTATAATCCAGGGGACATTACCTCATGCGCGAGCTTCCTTTATGATAGTATTTAGAGAGTTGTGTTTAAGTAAATTAACATTTACCAAGTTCATCTCATTATCATAAATCACATGTATGTTTCATTTTATTTGAAACCATTATCCTTGAATATTCTCATTAATATTCATCATATTTTAAGTCCCGAATAATTATCCAAATGATCACCAACACCTTACAAATCCCAAGGTAATATATGCCTCAATAGGGATTATAAAATCTCCACATATGGGCTCATAACTCTTAATTCATATCAATAGGCTAAAAGAAAAGTAATGCCTAAACATAACTTTTGATACCCATAGAATAAACCCAAGTGAACCCATTCAACTCTAGGGTAACGACCAAACTCAACTAAAACTCTAAGACCCAATGTTTACTTCTTACAAGAAGGTTCCTAGGTCATAATCCTAAAGAAAAGGGTTAAAATAGAAAAGAAAACAAAAGAAAAAAATTTCAGGGTTTCCGCTCGGACTAGCCGAATCGATTTGGGTTCAGACCAGCGAATCTATTCGGACTAGCCGAATCGATTTGGTCAAGGGAAATGACCCAGACCTGGAAACTGCCTCACTGCGAATCGATTCAGCCAGGCCGAATCAATTCGGTTCTGTAGATTTGCCAAGTTTTGTCTAAGGAGTCTTGGACTCCAAATCCCTCCCAACTTCAACCAACCAAAACCTTTATCATTTATTACCACCAACTGATTATAAATACATCCTACAACTATAAATTATCTCAATAACCAATTTAATCAACCTCCAAAGATTAAAAGCCCATAAATCCAACAAAAATCCCTAACTTTCTTAAACCAAACATAAACCACAACTATCAATACTAAATGTTCAACTTAAATCATATAATAGCAAGTAGAAAACTTGCCTCAAACTTGCAAAGTCATAAATTGATGAAGTTGTATGCAAGAACAATCACCAAAGCTTCAATCTCTCTCTTTTCTCCACGAGTTCTATTCCTCTTTCTTTTTCTCTCTAAGTTTAGGGATACAATTAGGGGAAAATAGAAGACTTAGGGAGACTAAATCGTGGCCTAAGTCCAAAATTCCGACTTAAGTGATCAATACCGCGATAAAATAATACGCAACTACACATATAAATAAAAACGAGTCAAAAGTGCCCGAAACCTCAAAATATAATATGGAACATAATTTTACTATCTCGCACCTTCCGGAACTAACTACGCCCTCCAAATTATCATTTGAAAATTTTATAATTCATTTTAAGTTTCAGTTTCATTTTTAAGCCAACTGTCATTTTAAGTCATATGACATAATAAAACACATCATGGTGCTATTTACCTACACATAAGGTAAATATGAAACATCTTAGTAAATATTAACTTTTCTTCCTTAAATTAATACTTACTCCACATTCCAACATTTTATATCTAATCACTATACCTAGCAAATGAATATAAAATAGGTTCTCAAAAGCGAGGGTTGTTACATACTCCCCCTTTATGAGGGAATTTTGTCCCCAAAATTCAAGCGTACCTCATATAAAGAGATGCGGATACTTTTCCCGCTTATCATCTTCACGTTCCCATGTTGATTCCTTGGCGTTATGGTGACTCCATTGGACCCGCACCAAGGGTAACACTCGAGATCTCAATCTACGCTCCCCATGCTCTAAAATAGCAACCGGTTGTTCTTCATATGAAATGTCTGGTTGCAAATCAATATCCTCGAAAGGGATATGCCAAAGTGCACCTTCGCACCTCCTATACTTATTTAGAGAGGAAACATGAAATATATCATGAATTTGTTGCAAAGGTTCCGGTAAGGAAAGTTCATAGGCCACGGGACCCATCTTCGCAATAACTGGAAAAGGTCCGACAAAACGTGGCGCAAGCTTCCCCTTCTTCCCGAAACGCTTGATGCCTTTCATAGGTGACACTCGAACTAAAACTTGGTCCCCAATTTCCAATTCCATGTGTCTTCTACCCGCATCGGTATAGCTCTTTTGGCGGTCTTGGGCTATCCGAATGCGATTCCGAATCAGTTCAATTTTAGAAGAAGTATCTTGGATCATTTCAGGTCCATGAAATTTATTATCGCCCACTTCCAACCAACAAGCAGGAGATATACAAGGTCTTCCATACAAAGCTTCATAAGGATCCATTCCAATAGTAAATTGGTACGAGTTGTTATAAGCAAACTCAACCAATGGGAGATATTATTCCAAACCATCTTTGAAGTCAAGCATACACATACGAAGCATATCCTCCAACATCTGGTTTACTTTTTTAGTTTGGCCATCTGTTTGAGGATGGTAAGAAGTGCTCAACTTCAATTCGGTCCCCAATGCCTCTTGGAAACTTTTCCAAAAGTGGGAGACAAAGATCTTGTCTCGGTCAGAAACTATATTTAACGTCACCCCATGGAGTCCAACCACCTCCTCGATGAATAATCGGGCATAACGAGCAGTGTCATAATCAGTTCGCACAAGTAGAAAGTGTGCCGACTTAGTCAAGCAGTCGACAATTACCCAAATAGAATCATACCCGCTCTGCGATCTTGACAAACCCATAATAAAATCCATCGATATGCTTTCCCATTTCCACACTGGAATCTCTAACGGTTGCAAAAAACCTGTCGACCTCTGGTGATCTATCTTGACCAGCTGACAAGTAGTGCATCGGGATACGAACTCAAAAATATCCCGCTTCAATCCTGGCCACCAATACTGACGGTGCATGTCTTCATACATCTTGTCCCCACCGGGATGTACCGTGAATTTAGATCCGTGAGATTCGGCCATCACTGCCCGTCTCAAATCCCCCTCCCCAGGAACAATGAGTCTTCCATAGAAGCATAATCCACCCTCTGAACTAATCGAGTAGGACTCCGCTCCCTCGGACAGTAATCGGTGTATATATGGTCTTGGTAACCCTTATCCCTTCCTTGGGCTTCTACAATCCTTTCCATAATGGCAGGAGTAACGATCATTACTGACATAAACGCTCTCGCCACTGCATCCTCCTGACTGAGTTCCTTCCACTTAGCCTTCTGAACATTATCTAACTCTCCCTCGAGCTTTCTACTCAAGGCATCCGCTACAATGTTCGCCTTGCCCGGATGATAATGAATATCAAATTAATAATCTTTCACTAACTCCAACCATTGACGCTGTCGCATATTAAAATCCTTCTGTGAAAATAAATATTGCAGCGACTTGTGGCTTGTGAAAAGACTGAACTTCTCCCCTAAGAGATAATGCCTCCATATCTTCAAGGCAAAGACAACCGCGGCAAGCTCTAATTCATGCACCGGGTAATTTCTTTCATGGGGCTTTAACTTGCAAGAAGCATAAGCAATAACCCGCGTCTCTTGCTGAAGTACACCTCCTAATCCTTGAAGAGATGCGTCGGTGAAGACTAGATATTCTAATCCCGGCTTTGGAAACGCAAGGACTAGAGCCGAAGTCAACTTATCTTTGAGCTCATTAAAGGCAGCCTGGCAAGAATTATCCCAAACAAACCTCACTCCTTTCCGAGTCAAATTAGTCAAAGGGCTAGCAATCTTAGAGAAACCCTTGATAAACCGACGATAATAACCCGCCAAACCCAGAAAACTACGAACCTCGGTAGGTGTCGTGGGCTGACCCCACTCCCTCACCGCAACCACCTTGCTCGGATCCACCGATATACCCTGGGAAGTAACAACATGACCCAGAAACTGTACCTCCTGTAACCAAAAGCCACATTTCTCGAACTTAGCATACAATTGGTGATCCCTCAATCTTTGCAGGACCAACCTCTAATGAATAGCATGATCAGATTCCGTTCGAGAATATACTAAGATGTCATCAATGAACACAATAACAAATTGGTCCAGGAAGTCCCAAAATACTCTATTCATGAGATCCATAAATACAGTGGGGGCATTGGTTAGTCCAAAGGGCATAACCAAAAATTCATAGGACACGTATCTTGTCAGGAAAGTGATCTTGGATACATCCTCCTCCCGTATCCTCAACTGGTGATACCCCGTCCTCAAATCAATCTTTAATAAGTACGATGCTCCTCGAAGTTGATCAAATAAGTTATCGATACGAGGCAAAGGGTATTTATTCCGGATGGTGACCTTGTTCAGCTCTCTATAGTCAACACATAACCGGAGAGAACCATCTCTTTTCTTTACAAACAACACTGGAGCACCCCAAGGCGACGTTCTACGCCTAATAAATCCCTGCTCCAACAACTGCTGGATTTGATTTCTCAATTCCCTCATTTCCATAGGAGCCATTCGATATGGAGCCCTTGCGATAGGCCTCGTTCCAGGTGCTAAATCAATCACAAACGCAATCTCTCATCTTGGAGGCAAACCCGGTATTTCTCGGAAAATATCCTCAAAAACTCTCACAATCGGAATAGAATCCAAGGGAACAACCACTTCCCAAGAAGTCTCCTTTATAATGAAATACAGATAAGTACTAGTACTTCCCTCTAAACGAGGCAAAACTACCAAGAACATTTCTTGTCCTGGAACGGCGAAGACTATACTCTTCCCGTAAGAATTAACTATCGCATGATATTTCATAAGCCAATCCATTCCCAAAATCACATCATACCCGACCATGTCCAGGACGAGTAAATCGGCCTCAAAACACAAATTACCAAGAGTAATTACTATATGTTTACAAATAAGAAAAATGAGTGAACCATCACCCATAGAGGACTCGACACTAGTAAAAGTACTCTCAGCCGATTTTATCAACTCTGTGGTCTGAGCAAAACTCCTAGAAATGAATGAATGTGTCGCACCTGTATCAAATAAAACGCGACCCATGTGTCCCTAAATAAGGAACTTACCCTCAATAGCTGGCGGTTCCGGTGGAGCCAGAGGGAGAATAGCGTCCTGAATATGATAAACTCTCCCATACTGTAACTGTCCCTGTTGTGGAGGAACAACCGGGTTAGGTACCTATAGAGGAAACTGAACATATGGCTGTTGTGGAGCTCTAGGAAACTGTCCCCCAATCAACTGAGGACATTCCTTCTTGTAATGGCCCACTTCACCGCATTGGAAACACTAACCCAACATATTATCCGCATTTCGACCCCGATTATTTCTAAACTGGTTAACACCTTGGCCTTGATGGCCTCTACCTCCTTGACCACCCCGGCCAGCTTGTTATTGTGGGGCACCCTGACCGTGCCTATTATTAAGGCTCCCCGAATTAAACCCACTAGAACGTTGCCTCTTTGACAAGTTCCCCTGCTGGGGATCCCTCTCTTTCTACTTAATACCCGAAGATTGGTACGAGGTAAAAACTCCTCCTCCGCTCCCACTACCTCCAGGCCTTCCCACTTGCCCCATCACGGTGGCTTTCTTGCCACTTTGCAAAAACAATCTATGTTCTTGGCAATGTAGTAATGCCGTATTCATTACCTCACTAAAAGTTTGCAAAGCCGGATTACCCAGCAAGTGTTACCGAATCCTCCAGTTCAAACCTCTCATAAACTTCAAAACCTTCCTTTCTTCGGGAGTCACCTCATCCAGTACAAAACTTGCCAACCGGGTGAACTCCTCTTCGTATTCATCCGCGGATCTCTCTCTTTGCACAATGTCTTGCAGCCTCCTTCTCATCTCCCCTTGAATCGCGGGAGGAAAGTACTTTTGATCAAACAAGACCCAGAATTTGGTAATCGTCATAGTGTCTCTCTATTATGGTGTAGTCATAGACTCCCACCAATGCAATGCGGCCCCAACAAGTTTAAAAGTAGCAAGGACTTTCTCCTTCTCCTCACTATATTCCACCATACGTAGATGGCGTTGCATGTCTTTCTACCACTGATTTGACATTATAACATCTGAGCCACCATCAAATTTCGGGGGCTGACCCTTTAGAAAAGATTCCCTAGCTCTCTCCCACGGAGAAGGTCCCATAGGAGCTTGGGCATCTGGAGCTCGCTGTTGAGCTTGTGGGACTTGTTGAGCCACTGCTGTCATGGCCGCATTAACCGCTTGAGCCACTATATTCACCACATTCGCAGCATTAAATGTTCCTTGTGTTGGCGGTGGAGGACCAACCTCCTCTTCTACAACCCAGTTACGTCTCGTCGAGCGACCTCTCTTAGGCGACATCTGAGATGGAGAAATAATAGAGTTAGAATACTATGTAAAACAATCTATCTTACAGAAGATCGTAGACATAAGCAACAAAGCAGTCCTCACATTAGGCTCTATATCAAAGAACGCTACGGTAGAACATGACAAGTCCACATAGACCCTAAAGACTCTAGAACCCGATGCTCTGATACCGTCTGTGATAACCCGAGATCCGAAATAAGGGGTGGCCAGCCGGATACTCCAAAATAACGAAATCATGGATGGGAACCATTCTCAGCATCACCATAACAAAAGTATGTATACGGGAAAACAACCCAATAAATCAGAAAACGGGTTGCCAAATTCAAGATTTAATTAAAAGTTAAGGAAAATAAATTAAATAACCCAAATCTGGTGAGAAAGTGGAGTTCCAAAAGAACTTATATTAATACGAAAACAACATACAGTCAAAGGACCGAATAATCTGTCGGTCAACAGTTACATCCAACTTGTAATAACCATTCAATAATATACATATTACATCCATTAACAATTACAAAAGTTGGGCCACACTTGCCCGAATGAAGAGACCCGATCATATCTAGAATTCAAAAAGAGAAGCATATAACAAAATATCCTGTAATAATCCACAATATCTCACAGCTCCTCAAAAGCATAGTAATAGGAATGTCATAATGGGCGCCCTTGCAGAGGAGCACCTGAGCGGATACAATAACGTGCACAACATGGAAAAAGAACGGGTCAGGGCATGGTTTATATATGATTACCAAAAGAACAAGAAGCATGATAGATATGGACAGTTAATCATGAATGATGTAGCTGACAACTTAATTAAAAAGCATGATGAGACAACTTATAAAATTCTAGTAGTATTAACTTATGCAAGAGAATAAAATTTAACCTCATTACTCCTCATATTTTTCCATTTACCATTCCTTAGCAGGAATATAATTACCATCATATTTTCTTATAGAAATTCACATATCTCAAGTCCCACTTGAGTTAGAAAGGTTATATTCTTATACATATAACGATTCTAAGACCGCCCCTCCGAGTTTTCCCACTGGGCAAGACCCTAAATAACTATCATCTTCCAGGGCCTATCTATACAAGACAACCTGGGCACCTAACGCATGTCGGGAAGTGTCCATATACCTGGGAGTGAGTCATAACCACACCCGAAATTACCTCACTAGCGCAGAAAAATATATATAAATCCCACATATGGCCGAGGACTATAGTCTCCCTGCATTCACTAACCAGGGGACATCACCTCATGCGCGAGCTTCCCTTATAATAGTATTTAGAGAGGTGTGCTTAAGTAAATTAACACTTACCAAGTTCATCTTATTATCATTTTCATAAATCACATGTATGTATCATTTTATTTGAAACCATTATCCTTGAACATTCTCATTAATATTCATCATATATTAAGTCCCGAATAATTCTCCAAATGATCACCAACACCTTACAAATCCCAAGGTAATATATGCCTCAACAGGGCTTCTAAAATCTCCACATATGGGCTTAGAACACTTAATTCATATCAATAGGCTAAAAGAAAAGTAATGCCTAAACATCACTTTTGATACCCATATAATAACCCCAAGTGAACCCATTCAACTCAAGGGTAACGACCAAACTCAACTAAAACTCTAAGACCCTATGTTTACTTCTTACAAGAAGGTTCCTAGGTCATAATCCTAAAGAAAAGGGTTAAAATAGAAAAGAAAACAAAAGAAAAAAATTGCAGGGTTTCCGAATGGATTCGGACTAGCCGAATCTATTTGGGTTCAGACTAGCGAATCGATTCGGACTAGCCGAATCAATTCGGTCAAGGGAAATGACCCAGACCTGGAAACTGCCTCACTGCGAATCGATTCGGCCAGGCCGAATCAATTCGGTTCTGCAGATTTGCCAAGTTTTGTCTAAGGAGTCTTGGACTCCAAATCTCTCCCAACTTCAACCAACCAAAACCTTTATCATTTATTATCACCAACTGATTATAAATACATCCTACAACTATAAATTATCTCAATAACCAATTTAATCAACCTCCAAAGATTAAAAGCCCATTAATCCAACAAAAAACCCTAACTTTCTTAAACCAAACATAAACCACAACTATCAATACTAAATGTTCAACTTAAATCATATAATAGCAAGTAGAAAACTTGCCTCAAACTTGCAAAGTCAGAAATTGATGAAGTTGTATGCAAGAACAATCACCAAAGCTTCAATCTCTCTCTTTTCTCCACGAGTTCTAATCCTCTTTCTTTTTCTCTCTAAGTTTAGGGATACAATTAGGGGAAAATATAAGACTTAGGGAGACTAAATCGTGGCCTAAGTCCAAAATTCCAACTTAAGTGATCAATACCGCGATAAAATAATTCGCAACTACACATATAAATAAAAACCAGTTAAAAGTGCCTGAAACTTCAAAATACAATATGGCACATAATTTGACTATCTTGCACCATCCGGAACTAACTACGCCCTCCAAATTATCATTTGGAAATTTTGTAATTCATTTTAAGTTTCGGTTTTATTTTTAAGCCAGCTGTCATTTTAAGTCATATGACACAATAAAACACATCATGGTGCTATTTACCTACGCATAAGGTAAATATGAAACATCTTAGTAAATATTAACTTTTCTTTGTTAAATTAATACTTACTCCACATTCCAACATTTTATATCTAATCAGTATACCTAGAAAATGAATATAAAATAGGTTCTCAAAAGCGAGGGTTGTTACAACATCGTGTTATCTAATTGTATATCTAGGTTGATTATTGGTGTACCAGTTCCCTGTCATTTTCACTAATTAAATTTTTGTAAAAGTAGATCTTAAGGATTATAAGGGGTTCATGAGAGTACATGGTGAGGGATGGATTTGAGAAAGATGACGGGGAATAGTAACTGTGTTGTCTGGTGAGTGGTAGTTTGTGTGCGTGTGTGTAGAAGAGAGAGATGTGTTCACAAGTGTTCAAGTTTGATCTTGGATATGGGGGGAGGAGGAGGAAATCAAGTTTAGGTTAGGATAATATATGGAATATTGAGTTTAATTGATAAAAACATATCCCACGTTCTATGTTGTTAAAAATTGAACCTTGTTGGTCATTTGGAAATAATTGCAATATTTGTAAAATTTTGGGGTGCAAGCAGTTAAATTTAAAGTTTGAGGAGGTAAAGAGACCTTTGTTGTCTCAAGACTTTTTTTTCTGATTTTCCTTAGTCATCACAACATTTGTTTTGTCGCCTCAATGGGTAGCAACCCATTGCCAATCGAGACATGTATATAGCCAACCACCTCGAGGCCCTTGCATTTTGGTATAAATGGAATTTTGGATGCTCATAGTTGGTATAACCACTATATTTGGATCTTAAAATATACCATAAATCGAAAGAAAATCAAGAAAATATAATATTTGTAATACTCTGTTTGTTACACTAAGTTCTTATTGAGTGCACTATAGGATTTTGGTGGGGCAAATGCCACAATGTTGTTTTGCCCAAAATATCTCTCTGTTCTAGAGCATTGTACATCTACCTCCTTTTCGTGGGGGTCCCACGGGTCCTTTACCTCATTTTCCTGTGGCAATCCAACTATCTCAGGATCAACAAATATATTTCCAATAACTTTTTTTGACACCAACTATCTCATGATCAACAAACAGATTTTCCTGAGGCAATATAACTACCTCATTTTCCTGTGGCAATCGAACTATCTTGGGATCAACAAACATATTTCCAACGACTTTTTTTTGCACCAATATTCAAATTTTCAATAATCCTATATGTGCCCCTAAATTTTAACAGTTTTCACCACCAAACTATTATTTTTTTTAAATAGATTTTCTGCTAAAAATATGTCTTCTTTGTTCAACAAATCCATTAATAGAATTATTGGTGACATATCATCGAATAAGGATTGCAAATAAATTATATTTCGTTTTATGGCATACAAAACCACTCTATTTCGTTTTAGAGGATGGGAAGGAACAAAACCACTCTCGATGGCAAGGTTTTATACCTACCAGAAAGCTTATTGGCAGAGATAAAAATTAGGGCACATCTAATTAAAAAAAGATTCATTTTATACCAAATTATGAGGCTAAAATCTTTGGGCATCGATCATGTATGAGGAGATCCTTTTTCATTTGTATCTTGATGAGATGGCTTCTTACGATAACCAATTCATAAGAAAGAGACACGCACTGTAAGGACATGTTTTCACAATCCTTTAGGCATTTAGTTTGTTTTGCTTAGTTATGGAAAAAACCTTTGAGTCATAACATATTTGCATTGAGTCTACTAATTTGTAATGCTACATCAAATGAAGATAAAGAGACAAAGCATTGTGACTGAGATAACCGAACATAATCGAAACATTTCATTGCATATCGGAGATTTGATAAATGTAATGGTTTGCAAAAGGTTTTGTATTTCCTTGTATCGTACTTTATTTCTAGGAAGTGACCAGTCATGACTTTAATGAACATAAATTTGGAAAAATAATTCGTTAAAACATTTATTTTTATTTTGTCAAGGGTTAACTTTGAATGACCTCGTTCAAACGAGTTGGTCACCCACGATCAAAGAGGTATTTTAATGAGAATCTATTTTTAGAGACGGTGGACCTCAATCGAAAGCAAACTACAAAAGAGGATCCCTCAATTGAAGTCTATTTTGAACGAGTGTATACTTTTTTCCCAAAATGACCCTTGATTGAAATTTTTATCGATTCAAAACTCTCGTTTGAATGAGGGATCCTTGGTTTGAATGAAGACATTATCTTAGAAAGAAATTTTAATTGTATCTCATTCTCTAATGAAATATTTTAACACATTTAAACGCGTATTCCAGTTGACTATGACCATTTTTTTCAAAACCCTAATTTGGTTTTTAGTATTCATTTAAACCCGTTTGAATGAGGGATCCTTTTGTTTGTAAGAGTCTGTCAACACCATTTAAGTAAAGTAGAGTGATGTGAATGAGAAATTAGGGGTTATTTTTAGTATTGTTGTCATTTTTTAGTATTTCTTTTATTTTTAGTATTCATTGTATTTTTCTCTTTTTTTCAGTATTTAGAGGAAGAAGGGTTAATTGGCATTAAGGGCATAATTGTAATTAGATTATTAGCTTAGAGGCCAAGCAACCTCCTTCCTATAAATACCCATTTTGTAGACTCCGTTGAGTCATTCTTCCATTTTATGAGATTTGAGTAGAGAGAGTTTGAGAGAGAACTATCTTTTCTTCTTCCCATTTACGTTAATTGGTATCAGATCTTAGTCACTCCACCCGTTGTTGTTTTTATTGTTGTTGTTGTTGTTGTTGTAAAAAACAAAAACTCGTAAACAATATCATGTGGGTCCAAAAAGAGATGAACACCTCCGCATCAAACCCTTTCGAGCAAATCTTGGAAGCTCTCAACCAATTATCGGCTTCGATTGATAAACTCGTTGCGCATACTCCTCCACCAACAACCACCACTGCTCACCTTCCTCCACCACCACCCCAATTACCACTCAGCACCAGTAACCCTAACCCTAGCCTCCAAAACCCCACGCATACTTTTGCAACCCATTTCGCACCTCTACCCCCCAAAAATAAAAACCCTATCCCTATTTCACCCACCACCACATAAAGAAACCCCTCAACAGCCCCCCCACCACCTACCGCTGCTTCTTAGCCACATTTTATCACCGACAAGTCATAAATGGGGCAAAACCTCTCGAATCACAGCAGCGTACTATTGTAATCAGGGCAGCAGATTTTTTATCAATATTTTTAGCAAAAAATGCACCTACCACCTTCAAATACCACCGAAGATCAAACCCATGCCTCTGGTTGCCATTTACGAACCCAACTGCAACGCGAAACCCATCTGATGGACTGGAATCAAACCTCGACAGCAATCGGCACACCTAATGCCCCAAATCGAGACCCGAAGCAGCTAACCTGCCCTCATGAAAGTTATCCAGTTCTGCCCATCACACCTGAGCAGTTTTCAGCCTCAAGTGGCCTCAATCGACCCCCCTTTTCATTGAAAGGCCAGATCTGCCCCAGATCTATTTCGGTGTCCAAGAATCTAAAAATAAATAGAGTCGATCTGCTCCAAATCGGGGTGAGTTGTTCCTCTGGCTTGCCTCCTTCCATTTTCAACAAATCCTATCAATTTCTGGTGGAGAAATAACTTGGACAACCTCAAACGGCTCCTATTTCAGCGAACGAACCATTTCTTGCTCCCATCGACGCAATTTGTGTGATAAAAATGCTTGGGCAACCCTGCTATCCATTAATCCATGGTGGGATCACTTAAAAGGTGGCCAACAATAATTTTTGTGTTCAAGAAATCGGTGTTTCTTTACCCCGACCCCTCCAAGATTCGCTCGAAAGTATCCAAGAGCCGTCCTTCCAAAAATTCAATACTATTTCAGCGCATTTTGACCCAATACCCTCAAGAACTAGGGTTTAAGGCCAAGAAATGATTTTTTATTTGGGTGGTAAATATTTTTGATGTTGGATATGAGAAACATGAGGAAGGAGATGAAAATTAATGCAATAATTAAAGACTCTTCCTCAATCTTTTAGAAATTACATTTTGGCCCCTCAACTTTTGCCTCATTCGCAATTTTGGAATTTTTTTGCATTCGGCCTCAATTTTTAAAGTTTGAGGAAGAACTTTTTCGAAGGCGGAAAGAATGATGCAAATGAGAAATTAGGGGTTATTTTTAGTATTTTTGTCATTTTAATTTTTAGTATTCATTGTATTTTCTCTTTTTGTTTAGTATTTAGAGGAAGGAAGGTTAATTGTCATTAAGGACATAATTGTAATTAGATTCTTAGCTTAGAGGCCAAGCAATCTCCTTCCTATAAATACCCCTTTTGTAGACTCATTTGAGTCATTCTTCCATTTGATGAGATTTGATTAGAGAGAGTTTGGGAGAAAATTATCTTTTCTTCTTCCCATTGATGTCATTTATGTCATAGACTAAAGGTTTACAATCCCCATCAGATATTCTATATTAAAGAGGATAACTCGAATTACATGTAGGTTGGTTGTTCCCAACTGAGATAGGTGGATACTGATGTCTTGCAGGCTCGTTAACTATTTTCTTATATTAAAGTGGATATTGATAGTATGAGCAGAGGGAGATGAGAAAAACACAAGGGATCAGCATTATGGTGGTTATCGTTGTTGTATATATAAGTCACGTGTAAGTCCTTATTAAGTAATGTACTCATATTTCAGTGCTAGTGGACATGTTATGGGTTCGGGCGATAGTGATTTTTACCATGAGGGTTTCCACTCTACAATCCTTGTGTGATTTTTATGATTGGTTTTATTTGATTTCGCTGTTAATCACCAACTACATGAAATTTGGACAAAATAATTCTATCCGGTAAAATTAAAATTTGGTTCAAATTAAACGTGATTTTAATTTTCTTTACATTTTGATTAAGTAAGAAAGAAATTGATTAAATTTGGATCCTTAGGTACATACTCACTTCTCAAATTGGTATTTGAGCCCACTTTATATGAATCGGGGAGATGTCTGCAAAATATCATTCAGTTATGTATCCATTTGTATTTGATGGTTCTGATAAAATGTGTAAGCTTATTATGCAAGAGATTGAGAGTTTTTTTGAAAAATATCAAGAATAATCCAACGTTTTCAAAAAGAATTAAAGCTCTTGAGAATTAAATTTGATTTAAAAAAAATTGAGTTTTTGAATAACATTTAGTCAAATAAATGTTCTTCATAAAGAACTCATTAATATGAAAAAGACTTTCTTAATCTAGAGGAGTCTAAGAGAGAGGTAAGGGATAGGGTTCTTGTTTAGAAAGTGAGTTACAGAACTCAAAAAATAAAAGGTTGACTTAAAGAATAATAAAAGTGATATAGGCAATGATATGTTTAAACCAACTTCTTCTAGTATCAAGAATACTTATGTGAAAGATCCAACCACCACCCGTAAGCCTAAAGAACCACTTAGGAACATATTTAGATATTTAGCCAAGGGTATCTTTCCGCATGTTTACACATGCATGTGGTATTTATTTTAGGGGTTTTTGTTTTGATCTTAAAAGAGTGTTAAGGATTCGTAAAACAAATTGTTACACTAGCCAAAATTTGAAGTTCACCCATTCAAGTCAAAGGATTAGCAACTTCACTACAGAAGTCAATGAGTTAACAAAATCTTTGAAGTATGTAGATCCAAATACTAAGGCTAAGGTACCTTCGAGAAGTAGAACCAAATCGATTACCAAACCCCATGTTACCATCATTAAATATATTTAGGGTTAAAACATTTAGTTGGTTGCATAATTGGTTGGTAGGATTGATGTTTCTTATCATGTTCTTTGTACACACATAGTTCCGTGCCTATAATAGGTAAAGAGTTTTACCCTCACATGTGAGTTGTTTGTTTCTTTCCATATACTAGGTTTTCGTATTGTCGATTCTTTTTATATTTTTAATATAAGTTTTATTCTAGTCCTGGATTGTTTTAATGCATGATTATTTATGTCCTTGATTAAATGTGTATTATTTTATTTCCATATATTTTTGAAAATAAAAAAACTACAAAAATATTTTTTTTAAATCTTTTGAGATTTCATTGTGGTTTTATAAATGAAAAATACAAAAAGATTTTTTTTGAGTCATTTGAGAAAAAACAAAAGATTTTTATTTTGACAATTTGTTTTCCGAAAAAAAAGTAAGATTTTATATTTTGTGATTTTTGTTGATAGCTAGTGTTGAGATGATTTATCACTTATGGAGCACACCATGCTATCTATTTCCTTATTCTTGGATTAAAAAATTTTGAAGGTAGTGCAAAACTATGCATCCTTTAGCTTACTCACTCATATGAAGTTCTTCAAGAACAACTCATGATGACGATATTGTGATCAATTACACATTGCACACACATATACCCGAGTTGACTAGGATGTATTTTTTATTTTGATCCAAAAACTACTTGCACTTAATTTCATTCAGTCGGGATATATTTATTCACCAAATTTTTTAGATGTTCATGTAAGAACCATTGTTTGTAAATTTTTTATAAAAATAATGAGAGGAATCATTAGTAAGATCTACTTAAAGAGGGTAATAGCTACCATTGGAAAAAAAACCTATATTTACGTGCTAATGAAAGTAAAAAATGAATTAGCTATTTGCATTGCATTTTTCAAAAAATATCTCTTTATAGACATCCATTCATACTTTATGAGGGTATATATGTATGCGATCTAGACATACAGGGCTCGATGTTGATATCAATCATACATATCTATCGAGTCTTGTATGGATTGGGATATGGTAGATTGATGTGTATGAATTTTTTTATGGCTATTTTTTTTACCATTCCATTTTTTTATTGTCCCGGAATAGCCAAATGGAAAGATTTATAAGGACATGTTTTATACTTCAATTTCTAGTTTATGTTGGATTAATTCAGGGATAAACCTTTTGTGACACCCCGTTTAATTAAAAAATGGGTGAATAGTTCTTTATTAAATTAAATCGGGATTTACAGTAGGCTCATTCTTAGCATCACTATCGAAAACATATTAATTACTAACCACCCAATAGTTAATCAAACTAGTGTCAAATTTTATCTTGTAATAAAACAGGTAGACAAAATGTGCCGAACTAAATACAACAATCACAATATATTATAGTTCAACATCACACATTATGTAAATGAATAAAGTAAAACTGAATAAACCATCAGCAAAATTCAAATATCCATAAGAAATCATTACAAATATGAAGACTGGATAACTGAAATAAAGTCATCGGACAACACGTCCAAATACAAAAATGTTGAACTAGGACCCTACACTAGATCAGAAAGAGAGAGCCATCTATGCAAATCCTGTTAGCATCCACAGTGTTACAGCTCCGAGTCCCTGGAATGAAGTCACGCCCGTCGTCCCTGTGGCTGGACACCTAAAAGGTTTTGAAAATATTTTATAGCAAGAGTTAGTACTCAAAACGTTTTGAAAATATTTAGCAAACATTTATCACAAATAAAAATCAGTTATTTATTACACATGTTAGGTTCACGTACACTCTCTGGAGTTCCTTCACCTCTCATCTATTGTGAACGCCTAATGATTTCTACTTAGCCCACCTAGCTATACTACCCAAGCTAACTATACTAAAGTATCTTCTAAACTTATTCAAACGTCTAAGTTCCCCGTACTACCCGTACAGTACGCTAATAGAATTAATACATCTCGTATGTTATTATCTTCGTAGATAACATTCTACACCTTGTTATCCTTTAAATTTGTAATTAAGTTTCACTACTTGATTCTTTTTTTAGATATTCACAATCTATCATTCAATCTTTATAATTAAGTCTCTCTACTTAATTTACTTTTGAGATATATATATTTATATATATATCTTCTAATAGTCTACTATCACGCATAAGTAGATTATTTGTACAGTATATATTTTACACACAATATGTACTAAGTGCATACGTCCCCGTGTCACATTATAAGGACTATTGGTTCAGAATGTTACCTCAAACCCAAGATTTATTTAATGGTTCGGAATGTTACCTCGACCCTAATAAATAAATCAATAGATTGGTTCGGAATGTCCCTCTACCCCAATCTTTAAATCATATATTGGTTAGGAATGTCGCCTCGACCCCAATAATGATTTCATATATATATATATATATATATATATATATATATATATATAGGTTCGAAAATCCCTCGACCCCAATATTTTTCATTTTTTATGTTGGTTCGGAAAGCCTCCTACCCCAAATCAAAATTTCATGTATTGGTTCGAAATATTATCTCGACCCCAATACAGATAGTATACTTTAGGTATTCACACCGCCTAAGTATTAATATAATAGGTATTCACACAACCTAATCATTCATAATAGTACGCAGTATATTTCTCTTGCATAATTCTCGTACATATTACTTTACGATTTATCTCACTATCGTATTCATTTGGAGTATTCACATAACTCTAAGGGTCCTAGTTACCCCCTTCATCTATTTAGTAGTTAATTCATCTCTAACCTACTGATCTACACCTTGGATTGACATTTACTCTCTTCGTAACTCAATTCCTAATTTTCTTTAAACACGACTCAATCGGGTTATCATCCTCAGTCCATACCCCAAGTCTTAAATTGAATGACCTTACCGGACCTTAACTACATACCTATTGGTCTTCCTTAAGTCCCTACATAGGTATAATATCATTACTAATGTTTCCCCAAATTGTTGGTAATCGAAGAAAACTCAATCAATAAAAGAACCTAAATTCAACTTTGGTCGATCGATCCATCGATCGATTAGATATGGCTTCGCCCAGCTTCAGTTTTCATCACTTCTAACCCATAAAACTCTCATTAAACATTTTGGAAATCTCTTTAAACATCCACAATATGTATAGAGACTGTTCCTAATGTAAATATATCATCAATTCTTTATGAAATTTATCTAAGAACCATCAAAATCTGATTGTTCTCGAAAACCCTAGATTTTTGTGTTCTTCATATTTAATCATCACAAACCCATATTTAAATCCTTTGAAAAAATTATAACTCTTATGATTTCAAATCCTCTACAGATGTTAATACGAACTACATGAAATCCTACCCAAACATATATTCAATTTACTCTTTTCTTCCAAGAATATTAAGATAATTAAACTATTCATGAAACCCTACACATGGGTATCATAACTTCAAACAGATTTGCAAATAAACATTTGCCTTAATGAGGATGATCATATTTTGAATTTGATGAAGGCGTTGGGTTGTTTTCTCCTCCAATCTTCCCTCTCAACTTGATTGACGGACGAGAGTCCTTCAAATCTCTTGCCAAATCTTCCTTAAGTTTTGGGAATTATTTCTCTCTTCTCTCTAAAGGCCTCTCTTAGGTTTAACTATTTCTCACCCTAGACTCAAGTCTTAAATATCTGATAAAACACTTAGAATTTTGTAAGTCCCTTAACCTTTGTAACACCAACGGGTGGCCAGCCCTATACTATATTAAATCAAGAGTTTCAGATGGTCCAGTCTCAACATCAACTGTCGGTACTATATAATATAGGACTAACTACCCGATATCATATAGGCGAGATGTTAAAATTTAATAAAATGTGCAACAGATAACCAACTAACACTACTAATAATTGAAAGAAAGATGCATGAAAGAACTAGATAAATGAAATGCTAAAAGAAAAATGAAATAAATAAATACAACCGTATGTACCACAAAAAGTATACCCGAATAAGCTGTTGGGTCACAGCCAATACAATGACTGAAATGGAATAAATATAAACCTGTATATAAATATCCCTTGGGTACAAACCCGATATACAACATGAATCCTACCTAGAATTTTAAAGAAGTAGGAAGCGGCTACAAGATACATCCCGCAACAGTCTGTACCTATCACGGCTCCCAAGACTCTGGATAGAAGGTCATCCGGCATCCATGCGGTAGGATACCTATAATAATATATATATATACAGGCAGGAGAGAAAAGTAAACGGGTCAGAGCCCCGATTGTGAAAAATATTTAGCAAGTGTGTTAATCGTGCATAATAAATACTGGTGCACTTATCTCATAATTAAAGTGGAATCGCACTCTCGTGGAACCCCAACTCACCTCTCATCTAAAGGCGCGCACCTATTCGCATCCTCAAGTTTTAGTTAAATTACCCCCATTGTTATAAGGACAACCTAACTTATCATAGGCCTAGCCTATACCCACGAGATCTACCTTCCTATCATACCCCAAGAATCCACCCCCTTTAAACACAATTAAGCATTTATTTTCAATCATATGTGCCTTATTAGGCTTAGTGGATTCCGGTTTATACTTTAAACAATTATAATTTAATAGATTACCCAATATGCAATTGGGTTGAAACATATAATTTAAATTTCTAATTAATAAGCATGAAAAATCATTATTGACACAACTTCCCTCCAATTTCAACGCTGCGCTGCGTTTCATGCGTGGGGTGTCTCGCAAAGCGAAATCCAAATAAGGAACCACCCCGTTACACTACTCCATGTCAACGTCGATCCTGGAGATCCATCATGTCACACATAAATATCGACAGAACTTCTCTCTACTCTCAACAATGTACTACATTTCGTGCGTGGGGAGTCTCGCAAAGCGAAATCCAAACAAGGAACCGCCACGTTACACTACTCTTTGACAATGTCAATCATAGAGATCCATAATGCCGTGCATACCATAACTGGCATAACTTTTCTCCAATTTCAACACTGCACTGCGTTTCATGCGTGGGGTGTCTCGCAAAGCGAAATCCAAACAAGTAACCTCCCCGTTACACTACTCTTTGACAATGTCGATCATAGAGATCCATAATGCCGTGCATACCATAACTGGCAGAACTTTTCTCCAATTTCAACACTGCACTGCGTTTCATGCGTGGGGTGTCTCGCAAAGCGAAATCCAAACAAGGAACCACCCCGTTACACTACTCCTTGACAATGTCGATCCTAGAGATCCATAATGCCATATATACAATATAATACTACTACTACAATTAACATCTCCAATCATAACCTTGGGATGATGTAATCGAAATATTCCTTAAATGCGATACATCAACCCCCATCAATCTAGTACACCATAACCATCCAAGATGTACTCTACCAAAATTCTATATCCTTTCATCTATAGGATATATAAATATATATATATATAGGTATTTTATGCTCACCATATATATACATATACCAATCATCCATACCCATGACCAAATGTACGTATCATATCTGATGTACAATGGACATGCACATAATCCACCCGGCTATATATATCGTCGATAAAACTGCATCAATGCTATCATCTTCCCAATGCCCGGCTCACGTAGCAACTGGGGACCACCTGGTGGGGATCAACGACACCCACCTCGTGATAATTCACACACACGATGTCCCGGGAAGCGGTCATAGCTCCACTGGCAATGAGATGAAACATACCCACCACGCCTCATCCCAAAAATATATCTATCGTATAATAACACACCGGACGACTATGACCTGGGGAATATCCACACCCTGCTCTATATGCCAGGATGCTCACCCTATGCGCGGAAACTTCCCAATGATAGTATGAGCGGGGTATGCTTAACCACATAAGTATATATATCGCTCACATGCGCAATATACATACATCCATATGATCCCATCATATGATCAAATAGTAAACCATCATATACGGTTTAAACATCCATACCATGTATGTCCACAACATAAATATATCCATATATTTATATGCATACAGACATATATATATACACATATTCACATATCCATATATCTATATATATAAACTAGTTCTCGTTCATATGTATAAGATATACAAACCCGGCTATAAGTATACATAAATCCTCAATATACAAGCCGTCACCACAAACTCATATCATTTACCTTGATATGTGAATACAATCCCTCACTTGAAACATATTCAATCATTTTTTCTATGATGAATAGTCTCCCAAAACCATATGTATATATCTATACATATATATTCAACATTAGGGTTATCACCCAAGAGTTTGTGTAGGAATCCATCACTACACATTTCATCCATCTTTAAAGTACATATTTTCCTTTAGTACTATTTAACCATAGGCACATCAATGACTTAATAGTATAAAACCTCAAATTATTCCAACCTCGTTACAAGTATTGGAATCTCAATGGTCATATCCCCACAATTACGTGTAAACTATCCTAACTAGAATTTATGCCACCGCTTATTATAGTCGATAGTACGATCCCAATCGTTCCCAATTTCACCTATGGTTCAATTTATCTTATGAACCCTTACTCCCATTGAGTTATCAATTTTTCCTTAGTCTAAATATGTCTAAGGATATGAGACCCCTCACTCTCTAAGAGCTCTCAACTTCACATCATATTTATACCTTTATATCTAAAATTGGTATTTCCAACCTCTATGAGGTTTCCCCACAATCACCATATGTAACTCCAACACATACATGGATACATTTCTCCCAAGTTACCCTAAGGAGTCCCCAAAATCCAAATATGTGGGAAACTCCTTATATGTCTCCAAGAACATATCTCTTACATCATAAGAGAAGGCCCCAAATCAATAAACCCAACCAAAAACGGGTTTGGAATCACTATGGAGAAAATACCTCAAAATGCCCTGTTTCCGAATCGATTCAGCCCTAATCCGAATCGATTTGGCCTAGCGAATCGATTAGAACTCCAAGGCAAATCGATTAGGTTCCAAAGATCTGGGCTTCTGCCACAGGCCGAATCAATTCGGCTTGGGTCCGAATCGATTCGGTCAATGCAGACCTGCCAATTTCCTTAAACCGAATCGATTCGCTTAAGGGGCGAATCGATTCGGACCTGCAATTTTTTAAGGGTTCTTCTTCTTCATCAAAACCCACGAATTTTAAACCCTAAATTTTCATTTCTAACCCTTAAACCTTCATCGATTTGTGATTTTAAGCCCATAAGTCAACCCAAAGTTGATCCCAACCATTTCTATGCCACTAAATCCATATATAAACATTGATTTCAAGATTAAACCTAAAAATCTAGGTTTTGATATTAATACCCAAAAATCCATTTCTTTAACCCACAAATCATGAAATGAAATACACAAATAGCTATTTAGCAAGATTAAACACTTGCCTCAAATTTGTAGAGGTTGGTTCGTCCTTGATATCGCAATTGGGCCGGAATCTCCAAGCTTTTCTTCCTCTCTCTCTCTCTCTATTTTCTTCTTCTTTCTCTCTTCTTTCTCCCTCTAGGGCTTTTTCTATCTTTCTATAAATGAGAAAGGCTTGATCCGTAAGCCTTAAATCCTTTAAAACAATAAACCCAGTTTTAAATGTTAATACACACTTTAAATGACTCGTTTACTCTAATTCGAGTCAAACTGACTTAAAAATATTTCGGAGTCGAAATAAAACCCAATGACAGTCATTTTGACTATCTCGACCCTTCCGGGATCAATGGTACCCTCAAAATCATCATCCGGAATACTTTAAAATGTCCTCTATTTTTGGACTTAAATTCCCAAATTTTAGAATTCTCCAATTTAAATTAAATTTTATTTTCCCAAAATTTAATTTCTCAGTCTCAAAATCGTGGGGTGTTACAACCTCCATATGCCAAATGACCAAAATTCCCTCAATAGGTGTCGGTTTGGCCTAAAATTGACCCGAGATCCAAATTATACCCCCGGGTACACTTTTTCGACCCTTTCGGAATCATCTGTGACCTCTAAATTATCATTCGAGTCACTCACAATATATTTCCCATCTCGACCTCAAATTAGTCCACCCACGACTCTCGATTGAGATAAAAATCAATTACGCCAATACCACTCGCTATTACGTAAATTCATAATCATTAATTATTTACTATTCACACTTAGTAAATTCACTTAACAATATTAATCATTATCTCATTCTCGTATAATATTTAATAATCCCATTTATTATTAAACCACATTAAATTACATCACTCGTGTAATCTAACTAAGGCGTATTTTTCCCAATTAATTCCTGAATTAATTTAAATTTCAAATACGCAGAAATACGAGGTATTACACCTTTGAGGCAAAATATCTTTGTATAAATTCTCTTGATTTGTATTTCTACATCAAATTAAGACAAAGAGATTAAGTATTGTGACTGAGATTATCGAACTGAATCGAACAACTTCAATGCATATCAGAGATTTGGCAAATGTAATTGTTTTCGAAAGTTTTGTATTTTCTTGTAGTATACTAATACATGAATTTAATGAAAATAAGTATGTAAAAGAGATTTTTAAGATATTGAAATTATGTTAAAGTTTAACTTTGAAAGATCTTGTTTGAACGAGATCACCCTCGATAGAAGAGGTATTAGAACGATAACCTATTTTTTGAGGGAGTGGACCTCGATCGAAGTTTGTTTTGAAAGAGAGTAAATTTTTTCATAAAAACGACGAGGGCTCCTAGTTTGAGTGAGGACCTTTGCATAGGAAAGTGTGTTTAATTGGATCTATTTATTTGATAAATTATTTAAACACATATTCGATTTGTCGAAGCATAGTTTTTTTGAAACCCTAATTTGGTTTTACTAGAGTCCTTTTTTGTGAGAGCCTCTCAATCCCATGCAAATAAAACAGACATTACGATTACAAATCTCCTAAGATCTTGTATATTGAAGAGGATGTCACTTTGGATCATGTATGGGTTAATCATTCCCAACTGAGTTTAATGGATTTTATGATCTTGGAGGCTATGCAACTATTTTCCTAGACTGGAGTGACTATTGCTAGTATGTCAGAGGAGGAGGAGAGAAACACATGGGAGCGACATCGTGGAAGTTATCGTTGCCATACATTTAAGTCATGTTTGAGTCCTTTCTAATTCATTTACTCATACTCCAGCACTAGTGGACTTATTATGGGTTAAGTTGGTAGTGGTTTTTTTGGCAAGGGTTTCCACTCTAAAATCCTTGTGTGCTTTTTGTGATTTGTTTTATTTACTACCAGTGTTAATCACCAACTACATCTAATTTGAACTAAAAAAAATTATTTAGCAAATTTAAAATTTGGTTTAAATTAAAAATCATTTTAATTTCTTTTGATCAATTAATTAAATTAATTAAATTTAAATTTGTACCCTTAGGCACATACTAGCTTCCAGTACCTGTTCATTAATTAATTAAATATGGACCCTTAGGCACATACTAGCTTTTCTCACACGTTGAAAATGATTTTTTTAGTGACGGTGTGGCTCTCCAAATGCTCGCATACGATTGTTCATCTGATTCAATTGTTGACTTTGTCTGAATATTATAGAGATTGTTTGCAATGCGATGTGCGTCACGTATTTCACTGAGTACTTAAGAGCACTTACAATTGAGATTGTCCAACGATTTCTCACAAAAGGGAAGCACATGTGTTTGCCTGACACTCTAAGTATCATACATTGTATTCATTAGGAGTGGAAGAGTTGTGTAATGACAAGATACGGGATATATAGAGGCCATTACAAAAGGCTACGATCATACTCAAGGTCGTAGATAACCATTATCTATGATTTTTTCATGCAATTTTTGGTATGTCTAGGTTGAAGAAAGATTTGAGTGTTCTCGACCATTTGGGCATTTTTGAGGAGCTTATGCACGGTATATTTCCTCAATGCAATTACATTATCAACGAATTTTCATATGACACGGGTTACCACCTTGTCGATTACATATACTTAAAATGGTCCACTTTTTTCTAAATAATTGCAAGACAGCAGATAATAAAACAAAAATATTTCTCAAACTTCTAGGAGGGCGTGCAAAAGGATGTAAAATAAGATTTTGATATCTTACTATCTCACTTTATCATTATCAAAGTCCTATCACACTTATGGTACCCTAACGATCTAGGATCATCATAATGACATGTATCATTCTGCATAACATATCATAGAAGATCAACGGGATGAAGATCTCAAGTTGTAACGTCCCCATGAAGGCGAGTCGAAACCTATTGAATTGCCAATGTTGTGGTTAACTATTTCAAATTCACTCATTGGTGACTCTGCAACAAATTTTCTCCTCCATTATGACTGGATGGAGCATTTTGTGACATTTTCATGACAATATGTAGTATTTTTTACATATGTATTTCTTTATTTGTCATAAATATTAAAGTAATAATAAATAAACTATTATATCTTACGAAAACATTTTGTCCCTGTAAGGGCATTTTTCTGTCATTGCCCCTAGAATCTAGGACTTGTCCGTAGGTTTCTAGTTTACATTTGATATGGTATATCCCGCTAAATCAGTTATGGCATAGCACCTCTCCACGGTCATCCACGACGTCAACAATCTGAATATCTAGAAACATGCATCTCCAACGTGCACCACTCATCTTCATTGTGCTCCTTGTACATATTCAACCGTTCTCCACAACTCCACGTTCTTTATGGTATATTTTATATTTAGAGTTATTTGTTTTTCATAAATGTATTTGGGAGAATTTTACTTTATTTTATTTTTCAAAATGAGGCAGGAATGTAATTTTAAAAATAAAAAAATTGCCAACTGTCGTTCAAACGAGATGCACATCTCCTTTGAACAATCCAGCAATGCCGTTTGAAGTGTCGTTTGATGGCCTACGATGAACATGCTTCAAACGAGGGCTTATTAATTTCGTTTTACTCAGGTCGTTAGAATTTGGTTCGAAGCATGCTTCTAATGAGATACATATCTCATTCGAACGGCACTTCGATCAGGTTCGAGCGACTTTGATGTTGGCTCAATTTTCGTGTTTGCCTATAAAAACCTACTTCCTATTGGTAGTTTGCAAGACTTTTAAAACCTCATTTTCTGTAGAGCTGCTACCTAAAAGTCTCACTTTTTAAAGGCCAAAACACCTTTTGATCCACACCTCCCACATATATTTTGTGAATCACTTTGAAACCCATATACACAATTCCATAATGGAGTTTATCTTATGGAAAAGGTGTCTCCACTGCTGATTTTGTGGTTCTCGTGGGATATATTGTTGAAGGAAGACAAAGGGTCACCTGTGGGATATTCGTCTAAAAATGTTATTTGTACTTCTCTATTGTATTTTTAAGTTGCGATTTCTATGCTATAGTGAAATATAAAAGGTTTTGCACCGAAGGGAATTTTCCTGAAATCCGTCTTGCTTGTTTGATTGCACGCTTTCATGATTTACTGCTTTCAATTACATCGTTGCATGAAATAGGGTTTAAAGCATTTAAAACTGGTGTGAGTTGACATTTAATTAAATAAGTATGGACCATTGAATTATAGCGCACTCTCAAATTGCTATAAGAGTCATTTACACAAGTTTATCGTGTAACTGATTTTTCATAAAAAAAATCTTGATATCAATTTTCGGAAAAATTATTGAATAACTTATATAATAGAATGTCAACTTTTGATGTATCTAATTATGCCTATTGGAAAGTGAGAATGAGATCGACCTTAAAATTAATTGATGAAAGAATCTAGATTGCTTGTGAAATAGGGTGGACACCACCCACTATGGTGGTGGGTAATGAAATTAACCCTAAACCTGTGACTTTATGGCTTGAAGAATAATTTAATTGGAGAAATTTTTAATTCACGAGACCATAGTGCTATTTCTGGAACCGTCACACCCGACGAGTTTCGGCGTATAATGGCGTGTACAATATCAAAAGAGGCATGGGATATCCTACAGCTTACACACGAGGGCACAAATAATGTTAAGGCATCTAAATTGCAAAAATTTGACTACAAAGTTGGAGACCATAACTATGCTTGAGTCCGAGAGCTTTGATTAATTTTATGCTCGCCTGTCGAATATTGTTAATTCAAGTTTTAATCTTGGTGAAAGAATTCCTGAAACTAGATTACTTAAAAATATCTTAAGATTACTCCCTTCCCGTTTTATCCCGAAATTCACTATGCTTAATTCTTTTCTAATGTTAGATTCCCTTAGGTTAGAAAAACTCATAGGAGAACTTCAAACTTACGAAATCGACATATTTCCTAAAACTGTAAAACCAAAAGAGAAAGGGATCGCACTTAAAGCCCAGTCTAGAAAGAGAGAGGAGGTGTCTTTCGATTCTGAGTACGACTTAGACTTAGATGATTTAGCCCTTTTTGCTAAGAACTTTAAAAAAATTCTCAAACTCAAAAATAATGGCACGTCTAAAGATAAAAAGAGTTTTAAGAAAAATAATATTAGGAAGGAATTTGAAAAAGATAAAAAGGATGGCCCGAAGTGAGAGGAAGAGAGGTGTTACGAGTGTGGTGGGAGAGGTCATAAAGCGTATGAGTGTCCCACTAGGTTAAAGCATCAAGGCAAGGGAAAAGCTACCTTAAATGACACCCATAGTGAGGATAGTAAGGTCAAGTCATTGAATTCAGGAGAAGAATCACCGTATTCATGGCTGGTCATGTGAGTACATCTAGTGCACCTCACGACGATGAGTATGCTACTTCACATGGACACCTCAACAGTCAGATCTACATGAGTGAGGGTGAGGATGCAGAAAGTGAGAGAGAGAGTGCCCTACAGCTCACGTACGCCGAGTTATATGCTAAGTCCTTTAAAATGAAAAGGCAAAACAAAGGGTTAACAACTAAGATCATAGCGCTAGAGAAGGAGTTAATTGAGACGAGAGAGAGAGTCTTTCGTTGAAGAGTATTTAATAGAGAGAGAGAGAGAGAGAGAGAGAGAGAGAGAGTTTTAAGGGAGGGAGAGAGAGAGTTTTTGAGAAAGAGATAAGGGACTTGACCAAATAAGTGGCTAGTCTTTTACGAGTGAGCTCTCTGCATCCGTGGAGACTCGAAAGAAACTCTAAGCCCTTGTAGCCCAACTTGGGAAAGATCTAGAGAGAGCCCGGGAGGTCAAGGTAAAGATCAAGGACACATCTAAGAATATGGGAAAGATGTTCCATGGACCCACTTTAGGGTTTGGTGATAGTCAAGGAATAGGTTTTGGTGATTCTTCCATGTCACATGTCACATATCACATGTCGCACCAGAACCAGTTCCTGAATTCAATGTGAATCCTTATGTCCCTCAACCAAAACCCCAAAGAAAAGTTCGACCAAGAAAATCAAACTAAGGTAGGACTAAGACTGTTTATTTCTGCACTTATTACAAGAGAAAAGGCCATCTTAGGGAGTATGGCTATAATTTGGGTCGGACTCGACGTAAATATACTCTGTCGCACCACTTTAGCAATTTTACTGGCCTCAGAGAGAAGGTTGAGTGTCTAGTCGCCACTCCTTATAGTTTGATGGGATATTTCCAATGAATGTCTTTACCGTTAGTGGATATTTCCAACATCCTGACTAGAACCAACAACGTTAAGGGTTAACAAATGGTCACCATTACTTGGGTGCTTAAGCGTGAAGAGAAATCCCTTATTGTTCTTGTTAACAAATGGTCACCTCCCAGTTGTATTTTGACAGTGGTCGCTCTAGGCATATAACTGGTGACGTCTCATTTTTTACCAACCTTGAGGATCACAAGGATGGTAAAGTCACCTTCAAATATGGAAGTAGATCTAGCATTATAGGATGTGGTACAGTAAAGATACCCGAATTTCCTAAGATAGATAATGTTTTGTATGTCAAAAGTTTGAAAGAAAACCTTATCAACATTAGCCAGTTTTGCATTGTAGACTTTGCTGTAAATTTTGATCGGAACGAATGTAACATTTTTTATCAAGCCGATAAAATTTTACTGTAAGGGGTAAGGATAGAAGATAACTATTGTGGGATTGTGCCCAAGTCCTCATTTTTCTGAGACAGCGCCACGATCTATTCTATGGATTTGTGTCATCAATGTCTAGGGTGGCATTAATTTTAGAGAGTTGGAGTATTTAGCGAAGAAAGACCTAGTGCGTGTTTTATCGCCGCTTAAAAAGTCAACTTCTACTATTTGTAGTCCTTGTCAGTAGGGAAAATAAGTCCGAAGTCCCCATCAAAAGTTAAACTTCATTACCACTACACGTGTTCTTGAGTTGGTACATATGGATCTTATGGATCCTACTCGCACTGAGAGTTTGGCAGTTAGGAGGTATATCCTTGTGATGGTAATGATTTCTCTCATTATTCTATAGGTGGTTTACTAAGAGAGAAATCCAATGTTATAGAATTTCTTACAACTAAATGTTGTGTCTTTCAAAATCAACATGAAGTCACCATCAATGGGATACGTAATGACAATGGTATAAAATTTAAAAAAGCAAAAGTGGATTGCTATTGTGATAGATTGGGAATTAAACATGAATTTTCAGCCGTGAAAAATCCTCAAAACATGGGATTGTTGAGAGGAAGAATTGGACAATTCAAGAGATGGATAGATCCATGCTTCTCGATCGTAGAGTTCCTAGACGATTTTGGGTAGAGATGGTGTCTACCGCATGCCACACAGTGAATAAGGTATATCTTCGTCCACATACACTTCAGATGCCATTTGAGTTATGGACATGGAAGAAACCCATCCTTCGTATTTTCGTATATTTGGGAGTAAATGCTACATCCTGAGGGATAGAGAGAAAATATGAAAGTTTGACTCCCGAAGCGGCGACGAAATTCTGTTAGGATATTCGTCGATGAGCAGAGCTTATCAAGTTTTTAACCTGAATATCTCTAAGGTTATGGAATCAATAAAAGTCACTGTTAAAGATGATAAGCCACTGATATTTGTTGATCATAATCCTTTGTGTGAGGATGATGCACCCCTTTGTGATTATCCCATTGTTTCTCACACACCTAGGGTGGACCCTACTCCTGATTTAGGGGATACACCTACTTGGGTTCGCAAGAGTCATGAACCTTCCGCCATATTAGAAGATCCTACTTTAAGTGTCAAGACTCGTGCCCAGACTGAGAACGTTGTTAGCTATATGTGCTACACGTCCAAATTCGGGACCAAGAACATCAAAGAATCACTCAAAGATGAACATTGGATATCCTCTATGCAGGATGAGTTGCTTCAGTTTAGAAAGAATGATGCCTAAGAAACTATCCCCCGACCTAGTGAAACAAATTTGATTGGTACTAAGTGGATCTTTAAGAACAAGATGGATGATAATGGTACCATTATCAATAATAAGTCTAGGTTGGTTGCTTAAGGCTATACACAGATTGATGGTGTAGACTTTGAGGAGACATTTGCTCCTATTGCGAGGCTTGAGCCCGTCCACTTACTACTCATCATCACATGTCATATGCGCTTCAAATTATATCAGATGGATATCAAGAGTGCCTTTCTGAATGGCATTCTACAGGAGGAGGCTTACATGGAATAACTGAAAGGATTTGAAGACCCTACACCCCCTGGACACTTCTATTATCTGAGGAAATCCTTGTATGGTTTGAAGCAAGCCCCCCATGCTTGGTACAAAAGGTTCATTTTCTATCTCTTAGCCCATGGATTCAAGAGAGGGGAGTGGAGAATATATTTTTTTTTATTAGAGGAAAAGGTGATATTTTGGTTGCCCAAGTCTGTATGGAAGACATAGTATTTGTATCCACGTTCTCCTGCCATGCTCACAAATTTGAGGAGGAGATGAAGAGTGAGTTTGAGATGAGCATGGTTGGTGAGCTTACGTTCTTCCTTGGTCTCCAGGTTCATCAGTTGGAGGATGGGATGTTTAGCCATTAATCCAAGTATGCAAGAGACCTCATGAAGAAGTATGAGTCAGACTAATCTAAGAACTCACGCACCCTATGAATACCTCCACTAATCTTAGTAAGGATACTTCAAGCAAGGATGTAGAGGAGGTCTTATATCGGAGTATGATAAGTAGTCTTTTTTAGTTGATTGCCAGTCATCCCTACATAAAATTTTGTGTTGGAGTATGTGCACGTTATCAGGCATCCCCGAAAGAGTCACACTTACTTTATCTTAAACGTATTATCAAATACGTGAGTGGGACTCTCTCATACGGCATTTGGTTTTCCTTTGATATCGATGAACGTTTATCCGCCTATTCCGATGTCGATTGGGCGAGGGCTCTAGATGGATGTAGGAGCACTTCGGGTTCATGTTTCTACTTTGGGAGTGCTCTTGTCTCTTGGTTGAGCAAGAAGCAGAACTCCATCTCTTTATCCACTGCGAGGCTGAACATCGTTGTTGGGAGTTGTTGCACGTAACTCTGGTGGATGAAGCAAATGTTAGAGGGTTACGGTATTTCCCAAGGCACCATAACTATTCCCTTTTATAACATGAACGAGATTCATATATCCCTAATTGCACTCCATCATTCGTGCACAAAGCACATTAGGATACACGAGCATTTTATCCGAGACCTAGTAGAGGAGAATGCCGTGTCCTTAGGCTTTGTGACCACCGACCATGAGTCAGTCGATATTTTCACGAAACCTTTAGATGCCCTTAGACTTGAGAGTCTTAGTAAGTCTTTAGGAATCTGCACATTTGACTGAGGGTTGGTTACTTTATCTAGTATAGGATGATTTTTCACGTTCATATCCTTGACTCTTATTTCTATATTGCATTATATGTACTATTCTTGCATTCTATTTTTTTCTTTTTCATATATTAGAAAAATCCAAAAAGGTTTTTCAGCTTTAAAAAAATGTAAAAATAGAAAAAGATTTATTGTTTTAAAGAAAAGAGAAATAAATTAAAAAAATATTTTTATTTTTTTAAAAAAATAAAAAAGTCAAAAAGGTTTTCTTTTTAAAAGTTTTTAGAAAAAACACAAAAATATTTTTGTATTTTGTTTACACCTTATATGGATGGACATTTAGGAATGTCGAGTCACAATATTATTCTATTATCCACCTGACTTTTTGATAGTGTTTTGAGACACAACCTCATTTTATTCATGTGCTTTATAATGTGTTGGAGTCATTAAGATGTGATTAGCGATTTCTTTCTACATGTTTGACTTGTTGTCTCCTTTAATGCATACATGCACGAATTTATGTGAGCATTGCACTTGTCTATCACATGTTGGTCAACGTGTTTTCAAATCAATCATGCCTGTAAAACGAACCAAATGCGATAAAACAAGATAATGAAATTAGTTCTTGTAAGAACCATTGCCTAGATTGGAAAAATTAAAATTTGTATCTCCGATAAATGTATTAATTTAAAAGCATTGGAAACAGGCTGCAAAAGTAAAAAATATTTGCGTGAATAGCCACCATTTGCAAAATGAAAAGAGCCTAAAAGATTAAAAGCATATAAAAAAATATAAAGTGTCAGGCCAATTTCAAAGAACATTGATGCTTCGCTATATATGAGCATTGATTTCTTCAAAACAAAAGAGTTGAGAGAAATATTCTATATGTGAGTTTTAAGGGAGTTTAGTCGAAGATCAATGGGTTTTCACGTCGTGAAAAAGGCTCGTAAAAGCATTACATAGTTTTGGGTGTTATTGGTGTGAAAATCATTTTAGAGTTTGATTTGTTTATAGATTAAGTCGATATGATATGAATTCAACATTTTTTTCACGTAAGGATGACTTAAAGTTCATTCGTTATGAGTATCCAAAATTCATCGTGCACATATGTTTATTATTTTGTGACAAACTCTGATTTAATGCTTATGTTACTTTTCCTTGTCTATTTCGGACATCATAAAAAAGGAAGAATGAATTATGAGGGAGTGGGCGTTAGGTTTATGTTATGCGTATGCTTATCATTTTATTTCAAACTTTTGCGCAGCACGGGTATTTGCTTGTTTGTCTCATGTGTGTGGGTTCACTTTAAAACCACATTCATAATACACTCGATGAAGACAAACGAATTTGGAGATTTGAATATTTTCAAGACTTGTGTATTTTGATATCATACCATTTGTACGTTTTGAGAGGGTATTACAATAATGTATGTCTTACATTTTTTTTGCATGATTTGAATTTTTTATGTATGTACCAACATAGCCATATGGGGAGATGTGTAAGGAAAATTTTCTGTCTTTGCCTCTAGAATCTAGGACTTGTCCATAGGTTTCTAGTTTACATTAGATATGGCATATCCCACTACATCGGTTATGGCATAACACGTCTCCACGATCATCCATGATGTCAACAATTCGAATATTTAGCAACGTGCATCTCCAACGTGAACCACTCATCCTCGTTGTGCTCCTCATACATCGTCAACCATTCTCCACAACTCCACGTTCTTTATGGTATATTTTATGTCTGGAGTTCTTTATTTTTTAAAAATGTATTTGGGAGAATTTTACTTTATTTTATATTTCAAAATGAGGCTGGAATGTATTTCAAAAAATAAATATAAATTCGCCAATTGTCTTTCAAATGAGTTACACATCTCCTTCGAACGATCCAACAATGTCATTCGAAGTGTTGTTTGATGGCTTACATCAAACATGCTTCAAATGAGGGCTTATTTCTTTGGTTTTAGTCAGGTCATTATAAGGCCGTTAGAAGCATGCTTTTAACAAGATACATATCTCGTTAAAACGATGCTTCGGTCTCGTTCGAACGACTTTGATGCGGCCTCAATTTTCATGTTTGCCTATAAAAACTTGCTTCCTGTAGGTATTTTGCAAGACTTTTAAAATCTCATTTTCAGTAGAGCTGCTGCACAAAATCTCAATTAAAAAGGCCAAAACACCTTTTGATTTACACCTCTCATATATATTTTGTGAATCACTTTGAAACCCACATACACAACTATATACTGGAGTTTCTCTTGTAGAGAAGGTGTCTCCACTGCTGATCTTGTGGTTCTCGTGGGAACCATTACTGAAGGAAGACAAATGGTCACCTGTGGGAGATTTGTTTGAAAATGTTGTATGTATTTCTCTATTGTATTTATAAGTTGTGATTTGTAGACTATAGTGAAATAGAAAAGGTTTTGCCCCGAATGGTATTTTTTCTGAAATCCGTCTTGCTTGTTTGATTGCATGCTTTCATGATTTATTTCTATCAATCACATAGTTGCACGAACAAATAATCCCAAGCTAAAAGTACTAAATATATGTGCACGATGAATTTTGTAGAAGTAATATAATCCGAGGTGGTTCTATACAAAAATTGTAAAAGCTCTGATACTAATTTGTAAAAGCAAATAATTCGAGGTGGTTCTACACAAAAATTGTAATAGCAATTTACATGTAGAAGCCAATTTTAAACATATTTTATCTTTTTATCCTAAGCACGCATCTATATGATAAAATAAATAAATTAAACAAGAAAATATGATAAGACCAAGTTTCAGGAAAAAAACCAGAGGGAAAAACCTTTATTCACTTAGAAATTTACAAGAGAGTCGACTTACAAACTACCTGACATCTGCCATAAGTGTAATGCGCTGTTCTTCAAAAATATCTAAGGAATAACTATGATCCTCGCAAGAATCACATGACCGCAGTCTTCCGTCATCCTCAACCTTTGTCTTAAGCAGTGAATCCCCGCAGGTATCACAAGTCAGTAATGGACATCCTCTCCACAAAAGGTATATGCAAAGATACAAAAAATTTCTAGGGTTCTAAACTGTGACACCCCACTTAAAATAATAACGGGTGGCCAGCCCTATACTACAATAAATCAGGAATCTCAAGTGGATCATTTTCAGCATCAACTGACAATACAAAATAAACATAGCTAACTACCCAATACTAAAATAAACGGATGCGAAAATTTTTAAAACATACAATAAATCAACATACCAACAACATAATGACTACTAAAACTGATAAAGTGTACACACATGCCACGATAAGAAGAAGTACTCATATAAAACATAATAAGTATAACAAAAGAAATATACTTGAATATGTTGTTAGGTCACAGACAATACCACAAAATAGAGGAGAGAAATGTAAAAGTGCTAAATATAACTCTTGGGTATAAACCCGATACACAAAATGAACCCTATCCAGATTTACAAATGGTAGGAAGTGGCTATAACAAAATCCCGCAACAGTCCGCATCTGCTACGGATCCCAAGACACTTGATAGAAAAGCATCATCGATATCCTTGAGGTGGGACACCTATAGTATACATTAGATATAAATGGGTCAGTGCCCGAGGTGTGAAAATAATTTTAGCAAGTGCATTAAAATGCATAATAATTTTAAATACACAAATTTCATGATTAAAGTGGAGTCGCACTCTCATGGAACCCAAACTCACCCCTCGACTAAAGCGCGCACCTAAACGTATGTTCAATTTGTTTACCCGACACCTTTTAGGAATAACTCCATATAAATCTAAGCATAGTCTGCTCCCGCGTAACCCGCTATCTAAAATGTAACCCTAAATCTTCTCATTCTATCATGCCCCAAGTTTACGCCCAACTTATATATATTAACGTATACATATACACATATATCTTACTAGAGTCCATACGAATCTAATTATTAACTTAAACAAGTCATTAATAACACAATAGGCACACATAAACTTCCTATTCTTATAAAACATTCATTCACCATTCAACATATACTCGAGTACCAAGGACTAAACTTCTACCCACTCCCAACATTGCGCTACGTTTCGTGCGTGGGATGTCTCGCAAAGAGAAATCCAAACAAGGAACCCCCCCCCCCCCCCCCCCGATACACTACTCCTTTCAATTTTGATCGTTGAGATCCATTATGCCCCCAACACACATCCTATAACCTCAATTACTTACTATGAGCAACTATCTCTAAGTACATAAGTACGATCTCTCCTAGAATCTTAAGGGTCTATATAACATTATTCTAGTTACTAAGCACGATCGTTCAACCCTAGAAAGCACGTACACCTAACACATAAAATGTACATCTTAGAATACCCATATCACATTCACCTATAGGATATATATCACTACTCTAGTTATATAACACAATCACTCAATCCTATAACCTTGTACACATAATACACATAATGCGCACTTTAAAATACTCATAACATATACGGTTATAGGATACAAATATACTACACAATGCTATCATCTTCTAGGAATTTATCCATTTATCCCGGGTTACCAGCTACCGGACTATTATCACACCATCCTGGTAATATAATCAAAACACAACCTATGGGAAGCGGTCATAGTTCCGAACCTAAAAGTGATAACGAATCATACCTAAGACTTCTCACTCAAAATAAAATCACACAATAAATAATGGACGACTATGACCTGGGGACTATATGCACCCTGCTCCTCAAGCCAGGGGTCTCACCCGCATCACGCAACCTCCCATGATAGCATGTGCTGGGTATGCCCACACAATAAGTATATATATCATTCACACTAGATATACATGCAATTACATCATATGTACAAACCATCACACAAGGTATATACATTCAAACCATATATATATACTTTCTACCGTCCGTATGTATGAAAATAATAAATTCGGCTATAAGTACATAACTCTCTTTAGACTAACCGACGTTATAACGCATACCTTCCCAATTCATTTTATAATACGATCTCTCACTTGAAGCTTATTCATCCATTACGCTTTGGATATGAATAGTCTCCCAATATATCCAATGTTAAGGATAATATCTCAAAATCGAACGTATGTATCAATCATCATACACCATCTATATACGGATGCAATCTGACATATAATATTTATCCCGGCTATAAGTACTAACACAAACTATTCTAGTCGGTGATATACTAAAACATATACGGTGGTACCACTTGACTTCAAAAGCACACAAGCAAAATGAACTATCTTTATAACGTATAACCACTTCATGATAGTCCACCACAATCACATTAATATAATCAGACTATCTTTTTGTCCTACTATCTTTTCCTTAATTAAAAGAGGCACCATACCCTCGTAAGCCGTTCCTAAAATAAGCCCGAATACCTCCTTATGATCATAAGGTATAAATCTCTCGATATTCTGACCTAACCCTCTATAATACATTCACTAAGAAGGTCCCTAAATTTTAAACCCAAAAGAAAAGGGTGTAAAAGAAAATCCCATTCTTGGGCTAACAACAGAGGACCGGTCGATCGGCCCCCGGACCCTCGGTCGACTGTGGTTCTAAAATTTAACTTGTAAAGCAATCGGTAGGCTTTTCCCTTGAGGCGCGGTTGACCAACTTCCTGGCCGTGGTCAACCGTCCATACCAGATATCTCGTCCATTTTTTCCTTTTGGACGAAACCAAACTTTCTAAAAACCCGATATATCATTTTCTAACCACAAATCTTCAACCCAAACATGTTCATAACATCAAAACTCATCCTACATCTCATCCCATCAATTTATATGTCATCAATCCCATATATAAACATCAAATTCAAGATTTAGTCCAAAAATCTAGGTTTTGACATATAAACACAAAATCCATATTTTATACCCACAAATCATGAAATAAATTACACACATGAATTATTTAACAAGATTAATCACTTGCCTCAAAGTTATAAAAGTTGAATCTTCCTCGAGATCACGAATTCTGGTCAAAATTCCCAAGCTCTGAGCTTTTCCCCTCCTCTCTCTTCTTCCTTTCCTCTTCTCTCTCTCTTTCTAGGGTTTTCTCATTCTCAAGAATGAGATTGTTATCTCCCGTAGGCTTTATAAGCCTTATATCCAAGATACCTATCTTTAAATGATAATGCACACTTTAAATGACTCGTTTACTCAAATTTGATTCAAACTAACTTAAAATATTTCGGAACCGAAATAAAACCTAAGGACAGTCATTTTGACTATCTCGACCCATCCGGAATCAACCGCGCACTCAGAATCGTCATCCAAAATACTTTATAACATCCTCAAATTTTGACCTCAATTGCCAAATTTAAAATTCTCCAATTTAAATCAATTTTATTTCTCCCAAATAAATTAAATTCTCAGTCCTAAGAATCACGGGGTATTACATAAACGAATTCATAAGAACAATATTGCATGATGTTTTGTTGTGAATTAAACAAATGTTTTTCAACACAAAAAGTGAAGAACTTTTGCAAAAGATATGCTGAAAATATTTTGTCAAATGTCTTAAATGTTCAGAACACGAAACAGGTATTTATACAAAAGCTAAGGCGGTGCGTCATTCAAACGAGTTGAGCAGGTCATTCATATGACATAGGGATGTTGTTCGAATGAGATGCCATCTCATTATTAACGATGTAAACAAAATCAAACCGAACCAAGCTTCAAACGAGGGATCTAATGACTTGATTATGTCGTTTGAATGACATAGGGATGTCGTTTAAATGACATAAACGAAAAATTAATTTTTTTTAAAACTCCACCTACAGCAAACATATTTCAAAAAATTAAGTTTCAATCTGATTTTGAAAATAGAAAACATTTTCCTTTTCGAAATAAAAAGCCCTGTTCATTTTATATAAAAAAAAACATCCCAAAATATAATTTCGTAAATTAATTCAAACTCTAAATCGTTTTATACCTCTTTGGGATGTCAGAAAGTCTTCAAACTTGGAGATGCTTAAGTTTGATTCGTCTTGGCGGTGCGTGGCAATTTATAACTGGATATGCCAAACAAGCCTAAGCTATGCTATGAACAATCCTAGAAAAATTCTTCTTACAAATCTTCCCCTTTGGCTATTCCGATACAAAACAAACAAACATAACCTAACACAAAATTAAAATTAAAATCTCCTATAACAATATACTAATACCCTTCCCAACCCTAGAACGGAATGGCATAAGCCTCTTTGTCTTCAAACTTCCTTTTCTTCCCTTTTAAACTTTGTGTTCATCTGTGTGTCTTGAATTCCTCTTTAAGAACCTACACACATGAGACAAAAACATATACCCTCGTGACGCATTGAGTTTAAAACAAAGTAAAACTCATAAATAAATAAACTCTCCCCCATAATTCAAACTCATCAAAACTCCATTTTAGTTTGATCTCCCCCTTAGTTTTGATCCAAAATAGACAAATCGACAAATAAGTAGAAATGTAAGCATGAAATACTAAGCATCATGCAGAAGATACGATATCATCACAAAAGATATAAATCAAGCATGTGTAATGATCATCTCAAAGGCAAACAAAACCACTATTTTTTAAAATTTCTAATTTTTCTCAAAAAATGTAAAACTTATAAAAATATCATAGAATAATATATTATATATGGTATAATTATCCCCAAAACACATAAATTTTACACACTAGCATAGTATCGATGTGTCCAAATATATGAAATGGAATGAATGGGTGTGAACTAGTAACAAAATATTATAATCCAAACACTCAAATATATTCAAGAAGTTCTAATTGACTGCAAAACTTTTTCAAACTAAGATTTAGCCTCAAGTGACAAATAAAGTTGAACTTAATGAACAAAACAAATACAATGCACACAAGCCTAGAATATTAATAATTCTACAAATTAATAGCATCATGACAAAATAAGCTTTACAAGGATTCATTGTCATTGTGAAACTCGTTGATTATTTCCATCCAAACACCCTCAAAATATAAACATGGTCATATTTTTCTATTCTATTCTTTTCTTTTGAATGATCATTTCAAACTATACTATTTGGACCCTTCTTGGCATATTATTTTTTATTGCCTTAATTTTTTCTTGAACTCTTTTTAAATGGTGGCTTTCATGAAGAGTTCACTATACTCTCGTAGCCCTTTCTCGTGTACACTCATCATTTTTCAATAATAAACAAATCCTCATGGGCAACAGTTCTTACATGCACAAATCCTCCATAGTCAAATAAAAATGTAGATGAAAAAATTGATAGGAGAACATCTCACCAAGCTCAATTATACATCATGAAGTTAAAATCCAATAAGCTTGTACATGTGTGTGTGGAGGCATAAACAAAGTCTAATCCATAAAGCAAGTCAAGTTCGAAATAACTCCATAAACATGATTAAGAACAATCTAAGCATCTAAAGTCATAACCAAATTTCCTAGCCATATGAAAATTACAGAATGAATTGGATTCAAACACACCAATATGCCACACTAAATGAGTAAAACTAAAATACACAAAGAATCAAAAATCTTTTTGAATTTTTCAAAAAACAAAATATTTTTGTATTTTTCAAAAAATATATAAACCAAAATTTTTTTTGTATTTTTCAAAAATGACTCAATAAAAGAAAAATATCATACAAAAAGTACACATGTCATACACTAGCAAGAATACATCATGACGCACAATTAGCGTATGATAGACAATCATGCAAGTAATCATCCATAATAAAACGCATGTGAAGCATCATGTGCAAGCATGTAAGAATCAACCAACCTAACATTTAGCATCTTCAAATTGGATTTCCTAACCCAAACAGGTGTATACCTAACTGGAAGGGTGATGGTAACCGATGGGACACTATCCTTAAACTTTTTAGGACCTCTTCCAAGATCAAAACGAAAACGCCTAAGGTGATATTTCCTACCACAATGTGAACATGTGTAAATAGGAGGCATGTTACCTATATGTTGAACTTTTTTAACATCCTTGGTTTTGGTTGACCCTCTAAAATAAATAATGGTTTTGGCTTTGACACTCGAAGCATTAGATACATGTGAGGCATTCCCATCACTATTCAAATTACTCGAGTATTTTAAATAATCTTTTAACTTCAAAATTTTAGACTCAAGAAAAGAATTAGATTCTTATAATTTTAAGGATTCCTTCTTCATATTATCAATCAGTCCTAGAAGATTATCAGGCTCTCCCTCAATAAAAGTACACTTATTCCTAAGAGTCTTCTCACGTGCCTTAAAATCATTAATCAAAATATCTTTATCCACTTTGGCACATACACAAACCTTAAAAATTTTCAAGTCCTTTAATTATTTTTCTAGAACAAGGACTCTATTATCACTCTCCTATTTGTCCTCTTTTAAAATACTAAAATCACGGTGCAAGGCAGCAAACTTCTCACAAACGACATCCCTTCGATTTTGAACAATTTGCAAAAGTTCCAAAATATTTTTAAAATGATTTTCAAGCAATTCAATTTTTTTGACAAACTTCAAATTCAAATGAGAATCCATCAAGAGACAAAAAAAACAAGCACGAGAGAGATGAATAAACAACCACCCAAAAAGCAGATAAACAAGATCGAACATAATAACTTAGTGCAACGTGCTCTGATACCAATTCGTAAAAACAAAGGTATCACACGAATTTTTTTTTTTGAAAAAATCAGGATCACTCGATAATTTGAGCAATCTTCTCTGATATCAATTTACAATGGATAAAATCATGAGATAAAAGCTCTGATACCAATTTGTAAAAGAAAATAATCCAAGGTGGTTCTAAACAAAATTTTCATTAATAATATTAAATGCGAAAGACAATTTTAAACGGATTTTATCTTTATCCTAAACATGCATCTATGTGATAAAAGAGATAAATTAAACACGCAAGTATGACAAGACCAAGTTTCAGGAAAAAAAACAAAGGCGAAAAACCTACTCCCCAGCAAAACATGATGTAACGCAGAATGTGTGTCTACGTGTGTACATACGGCTCAAGTTCAAGCAAGCCGCTTAAGTAATACTCAGTAAATTGGGGTCAAATACTTAGGGAATATAATGATATATGTCTGACAACAACGAGGTAGGCTTTTAAAATCTAAGTATCGACTCTCAAAAGAAAAAAGAAAAGATAATTTGATTTTGGGAAAATTTGTAGTTAACTAAGAAAACTTAACTAACAAGTGCAATTTAATTTGAAAGAAATCAAGAAACTAGAACTTTGATTTTTGAAAAGTATTTGGAAAAAGTGGAGTTGGGATCCAATCCCCTAAACCGTAGGTATTTTTGCTAAATATAAAATTATTGATAATTATATAATTTAAGAACATTAATTAAATTGAAGTCCTAAATATGCGAGAATGTTACTCCCCACTATATTTAGTTAACAACTAAATTAACACAAATGACAAGATTATTAATATGTGTATATTCTCAAGCACTCCGATTGCCTACGACAAACAGAATTAAGAGACACACAATATTAGTCTCAACAAAACTATCAAACCCTTAAAATTACGTATATGATTAAGTCGAATTTTATATCTACCATCCAATATTCCTGTTCCCCAAAATGCAAATAATCTAGTCGGACATGATCTTAATCTCTACGCATGAATTAATTGATTTGCAAGTGAACATGATGAATACATAATAAGAAATATGTTGGAAATTTAAGTTACCGATGATGAAGAATGTAAAGCATGAAATAAGAACCAAGACTTAAAGAAATTTCGAAAAACTATGATCTTCTTTTAAAATTATGATGCACAAGTTGTAAATTGTTGCTCCAAGAAATTATTGATCATATGTTGCCTTATAATGAATGATAATGATGATAAGATACTCCTAATAGATATTTACAAGTCACCAAAGTCATTTAAAGAAGTCTATATATACTCAAACTCTTTTAGCTAAATTCTAGGGAGAATCTTGGACCAAACCTTTGCACCAAAGCGAACCCAGACCAAACCCATTAGGGCAAACCCGTTCGCTTGACCGAACTGGTTCGGTCCTTAATTTGCCTTATGTGCTCGAGTAGTCTAATTTTGGGGAAATACTCGATTTTAGCACGTGTTTGACTTGAGCATCTTCGGTTGCGCCTACGTATCCGTTATGATCGGAATCAAAGTCAGCGTAGTTCGTGGGTTCATACTATTCGCCGGAAAACTCACTGTGGTGGTTTTTTGGAGAGATGGGAGGTGTTGCCACTCTTCTCAAAGAACTCATCTCAAAACTCTCTCTAAAACCTCATAAGATAAGAAACTCACCCTCCTCTTCCAAGAAGATCTCCCTCAAATGTATGGGGGTAGGGCTTATTTATAGCAAAACCAACCCAAGTGGGTCGCCACATGTCAATTAACTCGTGGTGACACATGTCCTATTTTAAGTGGCATGTGTCCCATAACATATGTCAAAACTCTCAATACTAGAATATTGTCTAGTTAATATGTAAATAACACACAAATACGCGTGATATGTCCGACGCGCATAATAATACCTCAGTCGCATAAACACATGGACTTTTGTCAATATTAATCATCTCTAATCTCATTTAATAATTTGATGAGAGGCTTATCATTAAGCCCCTCCTACATTTGCCCCCTCGTACATATAGTTGATATATTGATACATGTCTGAAATATATCAAGTGTATGTACGAAATAATTTTAGTCAGTTTTCATATTTTCGATCGACCTGTGGATCGTGGGTAATAATCTCATATCTCATTTCATCTTGATGATGTACTTTTACCTCATATATCACATTTTATGATATAATGCAATCTCATATTTCATATCTCAGTTATATGATACACATCAATTTTATATCTCATATCTTAAATCCCATTTTGCAGCTTTGATCTCATAGGTTATTCCGAAGGACCTCGTTTATCATTATTTTCATACGAATGATATACACCGAGTGTTGCCCCCATTCCTATTTAAATGATCATGCATCCACATTTTTATTGCGATTGTTTGTAACTCTGCTTTGGTAAAGAGTATTATCATGAACACATAATAACTACCTCAGCATTCTCTTTCATCATTCTCAACCAAGCTTGGTGAAAGTATTATTACGGTTTACATAATAACTACTTCATCGTCCTTGATTAATCTTTTAGTGCATGCACATGTTGTTTGACTTGTTTTAATCATGATGAGGTTTCTTGTGCATGCATGTATTATTGACTCGCTCAAATGACCACTTTTTAATGTTTTTTCACAAACCCACACCTATAAGGTGACTTAATGATGAGAACACACTTGTCAAGGTTTCTCGTAAACTCCACCGTTAGGGGTGACTTAACAATGAAAACACACTTGTTAAGGTTTTTCACAAACTCCACCGTTAGAGGTGACTTAACAATGAAAACACACTTGTTAAGGTTTTTTTCGCAAACTCCACCGTTAAAGGTGACTTTAACAATGAAAACACACTTGTTAAGGTTTTTCGCAAACTCCACCGTTAGAGGTGACTTAAGAATGAAAACACACTTGTTAAGGTTTTTTCACAAACTCCACCGTTAGAGGTGACTTAATAATGAAAACAAACTTGTGAAGGTTTTTCGCAAACTCCACCGTTAGAGGTGACTTAACAATGAAAACACTTGTTTAAGATTTTTGTAAACTTCACCTATAACGGTGACACCCGTGACGGTGACTTAACAATGAAAACACTTGCTAAGATTTTTCGTAAACTCCACCTATAAAGGTGACTTAACAATGAAAACACTTGTTAAGATTTTTCGTAAACTCCACCTATAAAGGTGACTTAACAATGAAAACACTTGCTAAGATTTTTCATAAACTCCACCTATAACGGTGACACCCGTAACGGTGACTTAACAATGAAAACACTTGTTAAGGTTTTTCGTAAACTCCACCTATAACGGTGACTTAACAATGAAAACACTTGTTTAAGATTTTTGTAAACTTCACCTATAACGGTGACACCCGTAACGGTGACTTAACAATGAAAACACTTGTTAAGATTTTTTGTAACTCCACCTTTAACGGTGACTTAACAATGAAAACACTTGTTGAGATTTTTGTAACACTCCACCAATAACGGTGACACCCATAACGGTGACTTAACAATGAAAACACTTGTTAAGATTTTTCGTAACTCCACCTTTATCGGTGACTTAACAATGAAAACACTTGTTAAGATTTTGGTAAAACTTCACCTATAACGGTGACACCCGTAACGGTGACTTAACAATGAAAACACTTGTTAAGATTTTTTGTAAACTTCACCTATAACGGTGACACCCGTAACGGTGACTTAACAATGAAAACACTTGTTAAGATTTTTCGTAAACTCCACCTATAAAGGTGACTTAACAATGAAAACACTTGCTAAGATTTTTCATAAACTCCACCTATACGGTGACACCCGTAACGATGACTTAACAATGAAAACACTTGTTAAGGTTTTTCGTAAACTCCACCTATAACGGTGACTTAACAATGAAAACACTTGTTTAAGATTTTTGTAAACTTCACCTATAACGGTGACACCCGTAACGGTGACTTAACAATGAAAACACTTGTTAAGATTTTTTGTAACTCCACCTTTAACGGTGACTTAACAATGAAAACACTTGTTAAGATTTTTGTAACACTCCACCAATAACGGTGTTGATGTAAAAAACTAGATCACTCTAATAATTTAATCACAGATAAATAAATGAGACAGAATATTTTTAAAGTGGTTCAGCCTTGTATGAATGGCCTACGTCCACTGTTATGTTATTGCTGAGTGTTTGGGAATTCTCGATTACAAGTTCTCTCAAGAAATTCCGGTCCCTTTGAATGAGGGTGATACCAGGTATTTATAGCCCTTAGGCTGTACATGAAAGGGGTGATACATTAAATGATATACATATGAAAGGGTAATACATTTAATGCAGCGTGTGCGTCAAGATAATAAGCATTCAATGAATAGTTGAACTGTTGATGATCTGGCAATCAATGCTGGGGCCGAGATGCAGCTCGGACCACCTTAGTTGCTCGTTACTCAAGAGTTCCTCGGAGCACTGGAGTTCCTCGGAGTGATAGAGTTCCTCGGTGTATCCTTGTTGCTCGGAGAGAACATGAGTTGGTCGAGGAAATGAACTTCCTCGTTTCTATTGTGCCACGTATATTGACACGTGTCTTCGAATTATTCGTCCATATCAGCATATTAATTTTGGTATCAACAGAAGCCCCCAATGTTTCATATTTCGAACTTTGAGGAGTATGGAACATTCTTTCTCGGTATATGGCAATATTAAATGACCCTCCTGGGTTTTAGGACTTTTTCTTCGTATTTAAATTTCCTTCCAAATTCGCAGAATCCGCCTTTTTGTATTTTTAAAAGCGCTTCGATCTTCGTGCATTTTTTGTCCTTTTAGCCGCCGGTAGCGTAATAGTTTCCTTTCTGTAATCATTTCTTTTGCCGTTTCCCAAGGCAAGGTATTTAAACTTCAGAGGCAATCCCATCGTCTTCTACCTTTTCAATTTCTGCTTTCGAGTTTTCTAAAGCTTTTCTCTCTCTTGTGCGTTCATTCTCTCCTTCGTTTGTTTGTCAACAGATCTCCTTTTTCCCTGTAAGCTCTTCTTCCTTCTTCTTTTATTCATCATGGTTTACATTATTGAGTCTCTTGAGAAATTCCGTTCTGATTTCTCTATTCCATCTTGGGTAATTTTGGAGGTTCTTTCTGAGCCTTCAAGTTATTTCGATTTGGCTGAGGGACATTGGTTCCCTAGCCTTTTTATTACTGAATGTGGATTTTCTTTTCCACCAAAACCTTTATGCTTAGAGTTCTGTCAGTATTTCGACGTTGTCCCTGCAAAAATAGCCCCCAACACCTGGATAATAGTTAATGGGGTGTATAGGTTAAATCAAACTCATGGAACTCGTATGGGAATTCCTGAGATCATATACTGTTATAGATGGGTTATTTTAGACAATGTTTATTATTTAAAAACTAGATTTTTGAATAGGGCTCTAGTAGTCAACCTCCCTGATGCCAATAGGGATTATTTTGAACATGGAGTAGTTGTAAAAAATTGGCAACATGCCCCTCTGGTTGGAGATGCTGTATATGAGGGTCCCAGATGCCCCCCATATGGCAATGGGATAGGTTATTTTCATTTTATTTCATTTTTGAAATTATGATTTCATTATGTTTGACAAAATGTACGACTGATATTTCGCTATGTTTTTGCTTGCAGTTGATAGTAAAAGAAAAACTCCCAAGGAATCAGAAGTTAATATAAAGCATCTGAAACATATCTGGAATTTTCATAGAAGAGTTGCAGACGAGCACATAAGATCTGCTTCATATTTGCTGCAGTCCAGGAGCTACACATCATCCTTTACTGCTCGTCCTGTGGTCAGCATTAGTGACCCATTGCCAGCTTCCGAGGAATCTTCACCAGAATCTCACATTCCTCTAAGTCAGAAGATGGGCAAGAGAAGAGTTCCTACTATCTTCGAGGAGACTTCCTCTGCCGGGGATGGAAAGAGGAACAAGGCTGAAGTCCCAAAAGGGACAAAGAAAGTGGATGTTGTTCCTTCCGTTGCTGCTCAGAAGGCTGCCGAGAAGCCTCCAATGGCTCCGAACAAGAGAAATACTTATGTGTAAGTGGTCACCATTTCCCCCACCAAAGGTTCTTTGGCTGAAATTGCTGAAGTACCACTGAGGAGATTGAAGAAATCCTCCTCGGTCAGTTTTTCTGAAACCACTCCTCAGCTCCAAGCTAGTGGAGCTGGTGTTCCTACTATCATTCCCCCGAGCTCTGCAATGAGCTCGGTAAAGACTTGGATTATTCCTGAAGTCCAAGGCATCGAGGAAAACATGCCTAGGGATATGCTGACATCCCTAGCTACTCGTCACATTGCTTCAGTAAATTTCTTCTTATCTTGAATTCTTATTTTCTTCAATCAATATATGTATCTCGGTACTGACTTATCATTACCTTCTCTTGTCAGCTGGTGAGTTATTTTAACACCATTGTGAAGAAAGATGAAGCGCTCAAGGCTTCAAGCTCCTCGTCTGGAGTAGAGGATGCATTCCAGGGTTTGGCCCAATCTCTGAAGGAATCTCGTCACAAGTACGACGAGGATAAAGGTGAATGGGAGAAGAAATTGGCTGCATCTGAAGTAGAAAAGGTGCAGTTGGGAAATAAAGTGAAGGACTTGGAGAGGGAGAATAAGAAATACTTCGAGAAGCTCACTACCTTCGGGGAGCTTGAAAATAAGTTGAAATCAGCTGAGGAAGAGCTGACACTTCTGCGCGAAGAAAATCGTCAGAAGGAGGAGTTGGAGGCCAAGTTGAAAGCCTCTGAGGACCTTCTATCCGAGAAGCTCTCCTCGGAGAATATGAAGAGAAAAACATCTGTGAAGAAATCCTTTCGAACTGGTTGGGATAAAGGATGGGATAGGGGGTGGCTGCAATGATGACCTAGGTGAAGTATGGAAGTTTGAAATACTTCCATGATGGTTGGGTTGCTGCCTTGCAGGAATTGAAAGTGAGCGAGGACTCCGAGCTATTTCAACAGCATCTCCCTGGTCCTCCCCCAGCCATCGAGGATGAAGAAGAGGACGAAGCTGCCTCAGAAGAATCTTCATTAGTAGTGGGTGATATCATCCTTACCCAGCCTGCTGACGAGGAGCTTTCATCTCTGCCAGCTCCTCCAGAACAAGTTCCAGCTCCCGCCGACCAACTCATAATCTCCATCGAGCAACCAAGCTCCTCGTCTCAGCCTCCCGAGAAAGTCTTGGGAGACAAGGAAAAGGTGTGAAGTTGTTCGGTATCCTCTTTCTATTTTTCTTTTACTTGTACTTTATATCTCAGATCTTTGTAGCTTTGCCTTATGATCTAATAAAATTTGAGTTCTTTTCTTCCATATGATTGTCTCTTCTTTATCTGCATTCTGTCTTGATCTTCTTTTTCTTTCTCTGTTAGTTTCTGGCTAGGATGGATCTTTTGTCTGCCAATGACACAAAATTGATGCAGCAATGCCATGAGTATTATAAAGTTGGTCATATAGACCTCAGTGCATCAGAAGTTGCAGACATTCTTGGCCATGGTGCTTCAGAACAGGCCATAGAAGCTTATCAATACCTGAAGGGCTTACTTGATCGAGTTGTGGCTAATAACGTGGCCTACTATGATATGATCGAGGAGCTTCAATATACTTTAGAAGATCTTAAGGTCAGTACAAGGAGTCAAATGCCTTGTTACATGAGGGGTATGAAAAGAAATATCAACAGCATTCTGCCGAGAAGGGCCACGACAAACTCCTTGCTGGGTATGATGTCAGGGAGAGGACCCTAAAGGGAGAAGTTGAAGCTTGTAGACAAATTACTGAACTGTTAGAGCAAGAGAATAATAATTTGTAGAAATAACTAGCACAATATAAGTCTGCAGCCTCTTCTTCAATAGCAGTAATCCCAGTGACCGATGAGGGATTTTCCTTCTTAGAGGTTGAGAATGCCAAATTAAGGCAAGAGTTGGATATCCTGCGAAGATCTGGTACTTCTACTTCTGCTCGGGGACAAGGAAGAGGTTCTCGTGGGCGAGGAAGAGTTGCCCAGGATGTTGTAGAGGAACGAAGTACTCCAGCTGCTCGGGGTCGATCTAGAACTCCTCGTAGTATTGAAGAAGCTCGTACTCTGTCAACAATGGAAAATCAAGCGTACCAACTGAATGCCAAAGATCGGGCTTTGTCTGAAATGTCCAAGAAAATCCTAACTTTGGAGGATCAACTTACTGCGACGAAGTCTGCTTTGAAGAATAAGGATGTTTTTGCCAGGAACCTTCATGAGCAGTTAAAAAAATTAACTTTCCAATTCCATAAACAACCTCGCGAATTCTGGAATGCAGGCTACAATGAGGCCCTTTATCACTTGGATGCTCGCATTGAAAATGCCAATAATGAAGGTTATAAGCAAGGTTGGCTGAATGCCCTGGATGTGTTAAAACTAGAGCGGGGCCATTATTTATGGGATTATCATGCTCCTGGGCTACTAGACTTGCCTGTACCACCTTATAAATTGGACATGGAATGGATCCCTGCTCGTGCCATTCCTCGGAGCTTAATTTCAAAATATCTTGGTGACTATAATCTTCATTCTCAGATTGAAGTATCTCGTCCTGAGCATCTATTGGATACTCCTTCAGTAATGAATGTCAGAATGTTGAAGGACTTGAATTTTATCAATTCTCCTCAGACCTTAAATGATCCTCCTGCTGGCAAGGAACCTATTTCAAAAGCTGAAGGAAAGAAACCAATAGAATAGGAATTTCAATGTAATAGTTAGTATACATGTAATTTGTAATTCGTTTTGAATTTAAATGAAAGACTTTCATTTTCTGTTTGCAAATCTGTATTGCTATTGTTTTTGTGCTTGTCAAACACTTTATATTTACGCATATGTATATGTTTAAATAGATAACAATATTGTGCTATTCATCGACTACTTAACAATAAAGTAATGTTGCTCGACTACTTAACAATAAAGTAATGAGTTTAAAATGTTAAAATTTTTCCAACCAACCAAGGTTGTTAAATTGTGCTCGTCGACCAATTATAATTAGTGAGAGTTTTTATCCCCGACTAACCATACTTGGTAATTTTTTTCATAAAATGTGTCCGACCAACCAACTACAGTTAGTGGGTTTTTATCCCCGACCAACATAAGTTGGCATTTGAGAGCATATTTTGTTTCAAACCAACCGAGATTGGCATTTTTAAGCATGTTGTTCTTGCCCTTTTACCAACCGGGGTTGGTCATGGGTTTGAACTATCATGCCCACTAACTCTTTTACCAACCGAAGTTGATCACATTAGTGTACGCCTCCTAACCAAAGGAGTATAGTTTTTTCTCGCTATTTTACCAACTGAAGTTGATCACGCTCGAACTATCAGTGTCCACTAGTTATTTTACTAACCGGAGTTGGTCACACTAGTGTATGCCTCCTAACCAAAGGAGTATAGTTTGTTCTCGCCCTTTTACCAACCGGGGTTGGTCGTGGGTCTGAAGTATCGTGTTCTCGCTATTTTACCAACCGAAGTTGATCACGCTCGAGCTATCAGTGTCCACTAGTTATTTTACCAACCGGATTTGGTCACGCTAGTGTATGCCTCCTAACCAAAGGAGTATAGTTTGTTCTCGCCCTTTTACCAACCGGGGTTGGTCGTGGGTCTGAACTATCGTGTTCTCGCTATTTTACCAACCAAAGTTGATCACGCTCGAACTATCAGTGTCCACTAGTTATTTTACCAACCGGAGTTGGTCACGCTAGTGTATGCCTCCTAACCAAAGGAGTATAGTTTGTTCTCGCCCTTTTACCAACCGGGGTTGGTCGTGGGTCTGAACTATCGTCTTCTTTTTGCTGTCGAGCAGCGTAGTGTTGTACACTAGTATTCCCCGAAAAACTTTCAAAAGAAAAGGAGAGAAGATGGTGAAACATCGTTCTTTTATTCATATTGATAGAACTGCTTTACATTCTACACTACTGATAATACTTGCGTAGGTGTTCAGCATTCCATGCATTCTTGAACTCCTCTCTTTCTAGAGTTTCTATTCGGTAAGTTCCTGGTCGAACAACTTCTGTAACTCGGTAAGGTCCATGCCAATTTACTTCCAATTTATTGTGCTTCTGAATGACCTTCTTTAGCACGTAATCTCCTTTTTTTAACTCGCATTTCTTCACCCTCTTGTTGTAGAACAGAGTTGTTCGTTGTTGATATGCATCATTCCTAATGGCTGCTTCTTCTCTAACCTCCTCGAGCATGTCCAAATCTAATCTTCTCATCAAGTCACTGACTGGGGAATTGAAATTCAGTACTCTGTGTGTTGGAAGACCCAACTCGGCAGGTATTACAGCCTCACTTCCAAATGCCAGCATATATGGTGATTCTCCAGTTGCTGCTCGAGGAGTTATTCGGTAAGCCCACAATACTGATTGTAGCTCATTAATCCAATTAGTTTTAGCCTCACTTAACCTCTTCTTCAGACCATTTAATAATGTTCTGTTCGTCACTTCAGTCTGTACATTGCTTTGAGGATGGCTTGGTGCTGAATAAACCTTCAAAATGTTTGATTGATGACAATAGGCGGCAAACTCCTCGTTATCAAATTGTGTTCCATGGTCTGTGATGAAGGCATGAGGGAGACCATATCGACAGATGATGTTCTTCGAAACGAATTGGTACACCTTCTCGTACGTCATATCAATCAGAGGCTCAGCTTCTACCCACTTAGTAAAATAATCCACTGCAACGACGAGGTACTTGAATCTTCCTCGGGTCATTGGCAGGGGTCCAACCAAATCCATTCCCCACATGGAAAAAGGCCAAGGAGAAGTTATGGGTGTCAAAAATGCTTGCGGAGTTCGTCGGATTGAGGAAAAACGTTGGCATTTATCACATTTCTTAGCATAGGCTATACAATCAGCCCTCATCGTTGGCCAGTAGTATCCTTGTGTCATCACCCTTTGCAAAAGTGTCTGACCTGCTACATGAGCTCCACAGGACCCTTCATGGATCTCTTCAATCAATTCTTTCACCTCGGAGGGATGTACACATCTTTGAAAACCTGCCATAATTCCTCGTCTATACAAAACACCATTAGTTAGTACATACCGAACAGCTTTAAACTTCAATTTCTTGGCAGCGATCTTATCCTCCGGCAATTCTCCTTCCTCAACATATGCCCTGATGGGATCCATCCAAGATGGTCCTAAATCAAGAGTAATAATATTCATCGTTAGGTCTTCATCTATGCTTCGACTTTCTAACACCTCAATTGGTATCGTTCTTCGCAACTCGGTACGAGTAGCTGATGCTAGTCGGGCCAGTGCGTTTGCTTGTGCATTCTCCATTCTTGGTACTCTGATCAACTAAATGGCATCAAATTCTGCCAACAACTCCATCGCCTTTGCATGATACTTGATCATTAATTCTCCTTTAACTGCATACGTTCCTATTATCTGATTCATAATTAATTGAGAATCACTGAATACCATCACTTGTTGCGCTTCCATAATCTTTGCTAAATTAAGACCTGCTATCATAGCCTCATATTCAGCCTCATTATTGGAAGCTTTGAATTGGAATCGCAGGGCGTATTCCACGTCGATCTCGTCTGGAGTGCTCAGAACTATTCCAGCGCCACATCCTGCAGTGCAAGATGAGCCATCTACATATAACCTCCATATAGGTAACTCGTCTTCAAATTTCTTATCTGACAGAGTTCCTCGGTGAAATATCTGTTGTTTTCTTTCATCCTCCCCTGATAATTTTTGCTCCTCGTCGACCATCTCTTCTCGCCCTTTTACCAACCGGAGTTGGTCTGGGTTTGAATTTGATGATCTTTCCACATCCACAAGTCCTTTTACCAATCGGGGTTGATCTGGACTTATGTTTGTTGATCCTGTAACGTCCACAGGTTGGTCAGCGAGAATCTTTTGTTCCTCGGGGGTATTAGGATAAGTAAACTCTGCTATAAAATCTGCTACAGCTTGCCCTTTTAATGATGATCTGGGTTCATACACCATATCATATTCACCGAGCTCTATCGCCCAATACATCAGTCTTCCTGATTTTTCTGGCTTATGAAGGGCTTGTCTCAATGGCATGTCGGTATACACGATGATGGTGTGGGCCTGGAAATAAGGCCTCATTCTTCTACTTGCTTCAATTAATGCCAATGCCAATTTTTCCAGCTTTGGATACCTGATCTCTGCACCTCGGAAGGCCTTACTTGTGTAATAAATTGGCTTCTGGACTCCATTCTCCAATCTGATCAATGCTGAGCTAACTGCATTCTCTGATACTGCCAGGTACAAGTACAATTTCTCTCCCATTACTGGTCTGGACAGCAGTGGAGGTGTTCCCAGATATTTCTTCAAGTCTTGAAAGGCTTTTTCACATTCATCATTCCACTCGAAAGTTTTTCGAAGTGTTTTGAAGAATGGGAGACATCTATCAGTTGCTCGGGACACAAATCTGTTGAGCGCTGCAACTCGTCCTGTAAGACTCTGCACTTCTTTCTTCGTCGTTGGAGATCGCAACCCTAAAAGAGCTTTGATCTTTGCTGGATTTTCCTCAATGCCTCGCTGGTTGACGATGTATCCGAGGAACATTCCTTCTCGTACTCCAAAGGTGCACTTTGTCGGGTTGAGCTTCATCTGGTATTTATCCAGTTGATCAAAGGTCTGACCTAAGTCAACTAGATGATCAGCAGCTTTCTTGCTTTTTGTCAGCATATCGTCGACATAGACCTCCATATTGCAACTGATTTGTTCGGCAAAAATCTTGTTCATCAGCCGCTGGTATGTCGCTCCTGCATTTTTCAAACCAAAAGGCATAACATTATAACAATAAGTTCCCCTTGGGGTGATAAAAGAAGTGCTTTCCCTGTCTTCAGGTTTCATTTTGATCTGATTGTATCCAGAGTAAGCGTCCATGAAGCTGAGCAGCTCGTGTCCCGAGGTAGCATCTACTAGTTGGTCAATTCTAGGCAATGGGAAATGATCCTTTGGGCAGGCCTTATTGAGATCAGTGAAATCAACACACATTCTCCATTTATTATTTTTCTTCTTAACCATCACCACATTTTCCAACCAGTCTGGATACTTCACATCTTCAATGAATTGGGCTTTCTGGAGCTTGTCGACCTCCTCTTGAATAGCTTGATTCTTCTCGGGGCTAAATACCCTTCTTCTCTGTTTTACAGGCTTGATTTCCTTATTCATATTGAGTTCATGGCATAAGAAGTTTGGATCTATTCCTGGCATGTCTTCATGACTCCATGCAAAAGTTTTCTTTCTGTCTCTCAAGAAAGCTATCAACTTTTGTTTTATTGAAACATCCAACGATGAACCTATCTGGGTTACTCGTTCAGGATGCTCGTCGTCCAGAATAACATTTTATGTAGATTCCACCACCTGTCCTTTTACCAATTGGGATTCATCTCTGGGATCCAGTGTTTCAATTTCTGTACCTTCATCCACCTGGTAGGTAGTAGTCTTTTTCCTTGATTCCTCAAGCTCATCTTGCTCGGCAGACGAATAATAGCATTCTCGAGCTACTTTCTGATCACCTTTCACAACTCCCACTCCGAAATTTGTTGGGAATTTTAAGCACTGATGTACTGTAGATGGGACTGCTTCGAACTTCTTCAAACCAACTCTTCCCATGATGATGTTGTAAGCGGACTGCACATTTTTATCCATCACAAAGAAGCGTATTCTTTCTGTTCGGCAAGCAGGCCAAGTTCCAATGAATATATCCAACTTGATCGTTCCAAGTGGGAAAACTTTCTCGCCATCAAAACCCAGAAGGGGTATGTGATAAGGTTCCAATTGAGATAATTTCAAATTCAAGCTGTCAAAGCATGAATAGTACATGATGTATGTCGAACTACCATTGTCTACCAACACCCTTGAAATCACTACTTCTTTCATCCTCATTTTGATCACCAAAGGGTCGTCGTGAGGGTAAAGAACACCTGCCAGGTCATTTTTTGAAAAGCCAATAACCAACTTCTCTTTGTTGACCTTCCTCCGACGATCCTCCTTGGCCAAATTTATTCGTTGAATGTATGAGCAAGCTTGTGCCTCTCCGAGGTAAGCTTTTCTTTCTACAGTGAGATCTCCTCCTCCTGCATCTCCTCCTGTAATGACATTACAATCAAATGATCCAAAACATATGGAAAATACCTCTCGTTCTGGCTGCCTTGGCTTCTTGGGAAGATCGGGGTCTTCATCTGGATCATCTCCATGGTCTCTCTTCTTTTTCTCCTCTGCTCGGCGAGGAGATCTAGACCTCTCTCTAGTTCGATCATTATTTCTTCTTTCTCTTCCCCGATCAACGTACTTTGCCAGTTTCCCTTTTCGGATGAGCGTTTCAATCTCGTTCTGAAGAGCTATGCAATTTTTTGTCATATGGCCGTGATCCTTATGGAACTCACAATATTTATCCCTTTTCCTCTGTTCAGGGTCTGACCTCAGTTTCTTTGGCCACTTTACTTCCTCGTTATTCTTGATTTCTTCCAAGACATGATTAATACCCATTTTCAAAGGAGTATAATTATCGAATTTCTTCAGGACTTCCCATGACGACCTATTATTCTTGGAATGCTTGTCACCGCCATTGCCCTTATGCTCTTTCTTCTTGGATTTGTCGTCTTCCACCTTGGTTTCTTTATCCATATTCTTCTTCGCATCCATAGCCTCCTCGGCATTCATGATTTTGGCCGCTTTTGCCATTAACTCTGACATAGTTTTAGGTGGATCTTTAGCCAAAGTGTAATAAAACTTATTAGGCAACAACCCACTCATCAAGGCGGTGATTGTTGTCTTCTCCTCATAATCTATGACTTCCAGCTTCTCGTTATTGAAACGAGTTATGTAATCTCTAGTACTCTCACCAGATTTTTGTCTAACACTTAACAAGTGTGCTACTCGTTTTACTGGCTTTGCTCCAAAACAGAAATTGCCGATGAACAACTCGGCCAACTGAAAGAAAGTTGAAATCTTACCCCGAGGAAGATTGTTGTACCATATCTGGGCAGCTCCAGTAAGAGTTCCTGAGAATGCTCTGCATCTCATCTCGTCGGGGACGGCATAAATGTCGGCAGCAGCTTGATATTGCTCTATGTGTAGGACAGGATCTGTCTTTCCATCATATTTGGGGGTCACCACAGGTGCTTTAAACTTTGACGGGGTAGGAAAACCCACAATGGCCTGGACAAAAGGTGTCCCTTGAACAAAAGTTCGTTGTAAGGGATTCTTCACCTTAGCCATATCTCCTAATCTATCCTCCAAGCGCTGAATGGAACCCTTCCACGCATCATTTCCTTCCTCGGGCTTATTAGTTCGAGCAATTGATTGTTCTGATGTGGCCTCTTGAGATTTATCTTGACGAGCAACTGGTCGTGATTGTGCTGATCCTTCTATTAGATCTGATGGTCGTCGAAAACTCCTCGACATGGACTTAGGTGGACTCCTATTCCTCCTAGGGCCTAATCGACTGAAAGGAGACACCCTACTCAGTCTTTCCAAGGCACTGGGTCTCTCTGGAGAGAGAGTGATACATTGATCAGTATCTGTAGCCCTTATTGACGAAGTTCGCCCAGGCTGATAAGAGAAATCATCAGATTCTTCATTACGATATGACTCAGTACGCCTGGATCGTGAAGAAAGTAAATAAGTTTGCCTCTGACCACTTCGATGTCCTGAACGTGCAGGTGCACCGCCATGAAGGGTCTGTATGAGTTGTCGCATTGTTTCTTCCATGGCGGTTTGTCCTTGAGCCAGATTCGTCATAATCCCAGCCAGATGTGGAGGTGCAGAGGGATTTGGAGGATTTCCGGCATTTTCAGTGTTTCGATTGCTGGATTTCGGATTATCTGCCATTGATGATGAATGAATTTTGGTGAAAAACGATAATAACAATCTTTCCCACAGACGGCTCCAATCTGTTGATGTAAAAAACTAGATCACTCTAATAATTTAATCACAGATAAATAAATGAGACAGAATATTTTTAAAGTGGTTCAGCCTTGTATGAATGGCCTACGTCCACTGTTATGTTATTGCTGAGTGTTTGGGAATTCTCGATTACAAGTTCTCTCAAGAAATTTCGGTCCCTTTGAATGAGGGTGATACCAGGTATTTATAGCCCTTAGGCTGTACATGAAAGGGGTGATACATTAAATGATATACATATGAAAGGGTAATACATTTAATGCAGCGTGTGCGTCAAGATAATAAGCATTCAATGAATAGTTGAACTGTTGATTATCTGGCAATCAATGTTGGGGCCGAGATGCAGCTCGGACCGCCTTAGTAGCTCGTTACTCAAGAGTTCCTCGGAGCGCTGGAGTTCCTCGGAGTGATAGAGTTCATCGGTGTATCCTTGTTGCTCGGAGAGAACATGAGTTGGTCAGGGAAATGAACTTCCTCGTTGCTATTGTGCCACGTAGATTGACACGTGTCTTCGAATTATTCGTCCATATCAGCATATTAATTTTGGTATCAACAAACGGTGACACCCATAACGGTGACTTAATAATGAAAACACTTGTTAAGATTTTTCGTAACTCCACCTTTATCGGTGACTTAACAATGAAAACACTTGTTAAGATTTTGGTAAAACTCCACCAATAACGGTGACACCCATAACGATGACTTAACAATGAAAACACTTGTTAAGATTTTTCGTAACTCCACCTTTATCGGTGACTTAACAATGAAAACACTTGTTAAGATTTGGTAAAACTCTACCAATAACAGTGACACCCATAAGGGTGACTTAACAATGAAAACACTTGTTAAGATTTTTCGCAAACTCATTCTTCTGTATCACTTTTTCAGGACGGGAGCCCATACCTACCGAATGACAAACTGAGCATGGTCCTTCATCTGTTTTCATCAATGACCAACTTCTCAGGACGAGCCAAGTCACAACGACCGTGGTTCAACCACTTACCAATTTCATTGGGTTTTTTTTTTTAACATAATACACCTTTGTAGAAGACTTATCTCAATACTCGCAAAGTTCTCGTGATATGATGTCATATCTGAATGATGACTGACTTTGTCAATTTCTGAGTGATAACTAATTAACCCGTTGGAACTCTTTGCGAACGAAACTGAAGAAGCTTTTGTAATGGCCTGCTTAGATGTTACTATACTCTGAAGGTTCATCAATCTAACCTTGTCGCGAAGGATGTCGAAAAAGCTTTAAACTACAAACTACGTTACATCATAATATCCATCTGCCCCCTTTATTTTATTTTATCTTAAGATAAAATAAAATAAAATAAATTACATATATCATTTACAATTCCCACCCGAGAAAAATGAAAGCAGCCTAATTATTACATTTCATGGGGTGTAACTCAAACTATCATATCTTTGAACAATGACTAGATATTTGCATCGCTCAAAATCTGCTCATTTAGAAGCCTCTGCAAAATAATATCTTTCCAACCCAATTATATAATATTGCAAATGGTTAGTAAAACTCATGAAATATCCAAGTTCAATTCTCATTATGCCCCCTTTATTTTATTTTATTTGATACAATAAAACTTAAATAAAGTGCGGGGGAATTTGTGTAATGAATCATAACCACCCATACTTGTGGGTGGATCGTGCACAATTTTAATGTCGTTTGAGTACACGACATATTAAATTTGAAAGTGTGTATAATCTCAATATTAACCATGAGTTGTAACATACTCGACACTTTCATAAATGATTCATATTTTATGAAATAAACATAAAATAAAATTTCCATGTTTTTCTATGAAATATCAAATAATATTCATCATGCTCCCTCTGAGTCATTTTTAGTTTTATGTAATAGCGTATAGATTTATCTTGCCATGATTCATAATTTTCTAGTTTTATCACAAAAAAAAATGTGACACATTAAGAGACTCGAGCCTACATAATTCTCAAATGATAAATCATGTTGGTGTAATTTACTTCTCTAAAAAAAACATGTATACATATGTTTCAAGAAATCACATAAAGTTGTATATGATTCATCTTCATGGAATAAATAAAAGGTCTCTATTTTTTCATAAAATCACTTATTTTATAATTATCATCCACAACAATAGAAACTATTATAAGGCCTCTAAATTAAAATAGGTTGAATCAAGGTCAATCTTGTCAAAGTACAGTAAAAGAAAAAAGTCTAGATGCAATTCAATTACATGCATCTACTTACATGTGGTCCTTTCAATAGACCTGCGTCTTTTTTTAAAACTTGTACCCGATGAAACTTGAGATAGAAAGTTATTTTGCCCACTTAATTATCCTTCAACACATGATTCCCGTCCCAAAAAAAAAAATTAATTATCCTGCCCACTAATAAATAGTGGTAAGTGTTCCATACTCTTTTCCAAAAGATATTTTCGGCTACATTCATTCCCTCACGTCATATTTACATCACCAGTAAACAAAGGGTATTGGAAAACTACATGGTTAGATTTTCCTTATCTCGTTTTTTTTTTGGAATGTTCGAGGAAGCTACTCGTTTAATCCCATGGCAGCAACCGTTGTACGATTTTGATGGTATATCACCTCGTAATTTGGTGACGGACCAGCGGATGTTTGATTGGAGCGATGAGGCTTCGTTTTTTTTTAAAACAAAGTTCGTCTTTTTTGTAATGCGTTATCTCCTACCAGTTTGAGTTTCATCAGGGGGTGAATCATCGGAGTAAAGCTCCATCGGCTACTGACCGAGGTTTATCAAATTTGTGAGCCCCCACGAAGTTTCCTCGTATTTCATGGTCCCACGGGTTCGTCACAGTTCGTGGGAGATTTAGTTTCAAGATCCAACGGTGTATTGTTTAAGTTCCAACGGTGGTTCTTCAGTTTTCAAGATCCCACGGCGTTTCTGTTTATATCTAACTTTAATAGATTTTACCCTCTTATCTAAATCACTTACCAATTTTTTCATGGTGTGTCGGTGAGTACCCAGTTAAGTGGGTTGGTTTGATTAGAATGTTTGTTCAACCTTGCGTCTCAGGAACAATGGTTTCTTTTGATCTTCTGATGCGTCAGAGTTATATCCGAGTTGAGCAAGACCCATTTCATGTTGGGTTGATTTGGTTGTGAAACCCAGGTGTAAACTCATCGCCCGTTGTCGGTACCAGTTGAAGCACTGACCAAATAGAATCTCCAATTTGATTTGGGAATAAATATGGGCAAGTTTACTGGTTTGGATTGACCGACCATGCCCCGAAAAAAAAAATGACGACATGACAACGGAGTAAGCGACCACACCGCCGGAGAGGAATAAGGTTCATTGGGATCACATCTGAGGTCCGATGAAGCTTAGTAATTTAAATACATAAAGCGGTTCATAAGTGAGTTTTGCCAACAGAGATCCGATGAAGCTCAACCCACTAAGGTGACACGGAAGCAGGACATAGTCTCCTCTATATTTGTATACTTTTTTTTTCAATCAGTCCAAGCATCTATATCTCTCAAACGCAATCCATGAATTACCGAAACTGTACACCGTCAGAAAGTTTTGCCGAAAAGCAAACGAGGGACCTCCGGGTGCTATGGTTCAGTCAAGCTTCATCGTGAAGTGGTTCATCGGAGCAAAGCTCCGTCGATTTCTACCGGAGGCAACGTTCTTCGGAGCAAGGATATAGGAAACCTCAAAGGTTTCTCGGTTTGTGACTCCAAAATGTATAAATCACTAGCTTTGAATATTTCAAAGATATACCTTTATCAATCGATAGTGTACTGTTGCTGAAGTCTAACACGCAAAGGGAAATCTAAGAAAATCTATTCTACTGTTGTACTAAAGTTATAAAGGGTTATCTATAACTATACAGCACATTTTCTAATCAATTTGTGAAAGACACACACACAGGCCTACTCATGTAGTATGACCTGACCTGTTGACGTACTGTACGACCATGTGATCTTGAAAATATCTCAATATATCATAATGTAAAATATTATCAATTTGCCCTATTCTACTATTTACTCGCAGCGAGACATGACTAATTTGCTTTTAGTCAGTACTTTCTACCTTTTAGATCGTTCAGTTACGAAACACAATTAAATTGTTACAGTCCATCAATTAATTTAATCGAGGGACATCATTATCTTTTCAAGAATGTCTCTTCATGACAGTTCTGTTTTTTTTCATTGAGTCACCTCATAGAGACAATTTAAGGCTCATCGGTGCATAAAAATTGCATCATGTTAGCATTCATACTTCAAATGATAACTTTCTTTTTAGCCTCTCTCGTGCAAAAACAAATATACATGAGTGTGAATAGTTTTGTCAATAAAAAAAACGCAAACACATATTATTCGATCTCTTATGTAAAAATTAATGTCTAGAGCATACTTTCAAAATAGACATCTCAACTAATATTTACATATAAATATATCTTCTTCTTTTTTTTATATATATAAAGCATGAGTAATCATAAGATAGAAGTATTGGATTCCTTATCTAAAATGGAGTTGAACATTTCTCTAGTGAATGTTAGAGCAGAATGTTGATTTGTCAACCGCTTTCCTTTATCTCCGTCCACTTTTCCGATCACGAATGAGGCGTTACACTATAAAAATCGTGAATACCTCCCCAGCAGAGTCGCCAAATGTAAGAGAGTAGTCTAATTTTGGGGAAATACTCGATTTTAGCACGTGTTTGACTTGAGCAACTTCGGTTGCGCCTACGTATCCGTTATGCTCGGAATCAAAGTCAGCGTAGTTCGTGGGTTCGTACTATTCGCCGGAAAACTCATTGTGGGGGTTTTTTGAAGAGATGGGAGGTGTTGCCACTCTTCTCAAAGAACTCATCTCAAAACTCTCTCTAAAACCTCATAAGATAAGAAACTCACCCTCCTCTTCCAAGAAGATCTCCCTCAAATGTATGGGGGTAGGGCTTATTTATAGCAAAACCAACCCAAGTGGGTCGCCACATGTCAATTAACTCGTGGTGACACATGTCCTATTTTAAGTGGCATGTGTCCCATAACATATGTCAAAACTCTCAATACTAGAATATTGTCTAGTTAATATGTAAATAACACACAAATACGCGTGATATGTCCGACGCGCATAATAATACCTCAGTCGCATAAACACATGAACTTTTGTCAATATTAATCATCTCTAATCTCATTTAATAATTTGATGAGAGGCTTATCATTAAGCCCCTCCTACGGCCTTATAATGAATGATAATGATGATAAGATACTCCTAATAGATATTTACAAGTCACCAAAGTCATTTAAAGAAGTCTATATATACTCAAACTCTTTTAGCTAAATTCTAGGGAGAATCTTGAACCAAACCTTTGCACCAAAGAGAACCCAGACTGAACCCATTAGGGCAAACCCGTTCGCTTAACCGAACTGGTTCGGTCCTTAATTTGCCTTATGTGCTCGAGTTTTTCTTACTTACATTTCTGCCACTAGAATCTTTTCTCAACATCAAATGCACGTAACTTTCTAACTGTAGCTCAAATTGGGGTGATGTTTCATCCAGTGTTCTCGGGACTTCAAGCTCTTTAATGTTTTGTTAGCTCCTCCTCCAGGTTTTTAATGGAAAATTAAGAAGTTGCGCTTGACTTCCCTTTCTCGTGTTTCTTTCACTGTTTTGATTTTTCCTCGCATTAACTTGCACAAATTACCTATAAAACATTGGAGAAATATACAAAACACAAAATACTCCTCAAAAAGGGTTAGTAGAATAAATATGAGTTAAATTTGGGAAAAATGCAATGTACGGGACTGTAAAAATACCTAAATTAAGAGGATAAATATGGAATACCTATGCCTAATCAGACATCATTTATAGTGAGCGCTTGGTGAAAAGGTAAATATGTCTTAGGGTAGAATGGATTTGGAAAGAAAAAGCAAAATGTTAAAAAAGGAGAATATTCACTAGAATGAGATTAAATAGTTGAAAGAGAATCATTTGAAATGGAAAAAGTCCAAGCCAAAAGTTAACACGTGTAAGTGAACATGTTCCCTCCAGAAGGCAGAGTTATGGGGAAGTGGAGAGGCAAGAATCACTTTTGGTGGCTACATAAATCCCAATGCCCTCATGACTAGATTCGCAGTCGATTAATGACCTAAAAATTGGAAAATGAAGTGGTGAGAATTCCAAGATAACCAATGAATTGGCTAAAGAAAATAACAAAAAGTTGTCCATGATCTAATTAATTCATCTCAAATGACAACTAAAAGTCATTTATTGGATGCTTCCACATGTGCCGTGGGATTTGGTGGGGCCACTACCAATAAAAAGACATGCATACAAAAGGGTGTCATAATTAAAAGAGCAAGATTTTTGTGAGTACATTTTTATACCAAATTTGGTTACGATGCAATTATTTACCAAATGGCTTAATCAAACTAGAAACTAAGGTAATAGGATTGGTTGACATAGAAATTGAATATCATATAAAATCAGAGAATAAACATTCACAACAAAATTGGTTTCGTTCCAAACCATCGATAAACAAATAAAACATTCGTGTTTCCATTGATTGCTCCAAAAGGAGAGATTAAAAAAGATGAAAAACTTAAAAAAAAATATCACCCCCTTCGAACTGAGCAATAATGAGGGTATGCATAGGTGACATATTGATGAAAGGTATTCCATGTAGAAAGAATATGATCTTGTTCTACTTCCAAATAGGCAAAATCCTATGCCATTTTTTAGGAAGAAAGGTCTATAGCGCTAGATCTTTCAAAATGCTTTCTCAACCTCCATGCAATGCTACTTGGATTTAATGACAATTTCTTCATGAGAAAGGTGGTTGTAGTACCTTCCTCACGAATACAGATTAAGGAGAATCTTCCACTCCTCCAAGACATTATCGAGTATTGAAAAACGTTCAATCTAGAAATACATCTCGATGTCATGAGCTCTAAAATCAATCAAATCGATGGTATTGATGTTAATGAAACTTTTGCTCCCGTCGTTAGATTAGAATATGTTAGATTATTACTTGTTGTTTCATGTCATTTAAAATTTAAACTTTATCAAATGGATCTTAAATCTGCATTTTTTAACGGTAATTTAAATGAGGAAGTTTATGTTGAACAACCGAAAGGTTTTGTTGATCATTTCCTTCCTAATCATGTTTTTAGACTTAAGAAAGCTCTTTATGGATTAAAACAAGCTCCATGTGCTTGGTATGATAGATTAGCATCTTTCTTAAAGAAAAATGGATTCAATCGAGGTGGGGGTAGACTTAATAATATTTGTTGAACGTAACTTATTTCATCAGGTGTAAGAGAGTCATAGTCACTATCCGTTGACACTTTTTGTAAATTTCATTTTCAATTGTGTTAATCAGTACTGAACTCTCACTTTCTTCCAAATGAGGACTAACACTATCATTAACAACTATATTACTAGATTCCATGATAGTTTTGGTTTCTAGGTTAAAAATACGATAAGTACCACTATTTTGAGAGTAACCTGAAAATATAGCTTCATCACCTCTAGTGTCAAATTTTAAAAGATGTTTTTATCTTTCCAAACATAACATTCATTACCAAAGATCCTAAAATATTTCAGATTTGGTTGTTCACGATACCAAATTTCATAAGGGGTCTGTTAGCTATTTTTCCTTAAATATACCATGTTTATAATATGGAAAGCAATTTAAGTGGTGTCAACCCGAAAATATTTTGGTAAATTTTTAGCATGAAGTAAGACACGAGCCATTTATTTAATGGTTAGGCTCTTTCTTTCTGCAAGGCCATTTTGTTGAGTTTTAGGAGCGCTAAATTCATGTTGATACCCATTTCTGACACATCATTCTACAACACATTTGTCTTTAAATTCTCCACTCCTATCACTACGAAATATGGTTACTTGTATATCTTTCTTATTTTTAATTTTTAACAAAATTCTCAAAAAGTTTTAAATGTTTCATATTTCTCCTTCATGAACACTACCCAAGTAAATCTTGTAAATTCATCAATAATAATAAGAATATAAGAATTTTCAGATAAACTAATAGTCCTAGAGGACCCATCAAATCCATATGAAGCAATTCTAAAGGCTACATAGTTAAAACATCTTTTGATTTCTATGAGGGAACTTATGTATTTTACAAACTTGACATGGTCCACAAATAGGGTGTTTAACTTTGAGAATTTTTGGTAGACCACAAATAAGTTATTGACTAGACACGCTGGCATAGTTAATGTGTCCTAATATTTCATGCCACAAATTTAAGTCATTCATCCTAGAGAATAAACAGTTTTCATCATTTGTATTTTGAATAATAACATAACAGTTATATAGTGTTCATTTGCCATAAAGAATTATTTTACCATCTAAATTTACAATTTTACTCTCAATTTTAGATAAATTAACAATATGGTATGTGTCCAAAATTATCTTATACTGAGTAAATTGGGTTGAAGACCCTCAACAAGTAAGACCTCATCCAAGATAAGGAGCCCACCAACCTTAGTTGTTCCTTTGTCTATGATTCGAGGCATTTTACCATCTCCAAAGGTAACATTTCCTCCAATATACATTTTTAAAGAAGAGAATTTTTTTTGCCCCCATTCATATGCCTAGAACAAACCCATATCTAAGTACCATTGAGAGTTTTTATAAGAAGCATTTAATGTAGATAAGACAACATTACATCTCAAATGGTTACTTAAATCATTTTTCTTAATCCAAATGGCATTAGTTATTGGAACAAAAATTATTTTTTCCAAAGGCTTGACAGTTTCGAGCTTCTTAACAGATTTGGTCACAACAAGATGCATAAATCTAATTAGTTTATTAAAAAAAATTCTAGACTTAAACCTTTTAAATAAAATTTCTCCAAGTGACCAAATTTAGCACAAAAGTTACAACAAAATAGTGGTTTACTTTCATATTTAAACACATAAGCGATCCTGGGACCATTATTATTACCACTAAGTCTGCCCTGTTTAAGTCTTTTAAAACAGTATTTCTCTAAATGGCCAGTTTTACGACAAAAATCACAATGATATAGTGACTTATTGAAATATTAGTCGTAGAATGGATCATGGGTAGCATTAGGACTAGATCTTTTCTGATTAAGTAGTTTAAAACACAATTTTTCTAAATGACCATTTTTAGACAGAAAGTACAAAGATAACTATGCCTAATAGGCTATTTCTCAAGACATTAAATTTCAGTTTTCTTATGAGGGATAAACATTCGAACAATGGGTGATTCTGGACTAATCTCAATGGAGTTAACAAAATTGGTTTCTTCAAAGGTTTCTCTATTATAACTAATACCCTATCTTTCAATATAAACTAATCCAAGATCAGCCATATGTTTGGCCAAAAGTCTAGAAGTCACATAGCCATTTAGTTTCTTATTAGTTTCCTTTAATTTGAATTTTTATTCGTCGAGATCATTTAAAAGTTACCTATGTTTAATTTCTAAGGAATGATCATTTTCTTTTAATTTTGAAAGACTTTTCTCAAGCAAAAGATTACCAAATTCAAGTTCCTCAATTTGCATAGCAGATGCATTCGAAACAAGGCAATTTGGTTGTTTAGCACATCAATTTAGATAACAACCTAGAATTGATTTTGCCTAAGTAAGCCAAATTTTTCAAGGTTGATTTATACAATTTCTCAAAATTTGACATCTCATCATAATCACAGTTTCCAGATTCATTAATAGGAACACAATTATCAACAGAAAATAGATTCCCATCAAAAAAAGAATTAGATTCAATGGTAGTAGTTACTACACCAAAATGGTCAAATTCACACCCTTCAACCGGCCAGCATTGTCACGGTCATTGATCGTGACAAAAAAAAAAACATTTTTTGTCACGATCAATGACCGTGAGAAAGTATATTATTGTCACAGTCTTTGACCGTGACATGTCCGTGATAATTCTGCCAGTAAAAAAACTTTCCCTCTTCTTTTTTCTCACCGATTTCTATTCTCTCCATTTCTCTCTCTCTCTCTCTCTCTCTCTAAGCGACAGCACTCTCTCTCTCTATGATTTTGGTATGTTTTCTCTCTGTATTTCTCTTCCATTTATGTATATGTGTGTGTATATGTGCATGTGTGTATATAAGTGTGTGTAAATGTGCATGTGTGTGTATGTGGTGTATATATGCGTGTGGGGGAGGAGGGGGCACTCTGTGTGTGTGTGTGGTGGGCAGTGGCAGTGGGGGGGGAGTGGGCAGGGCTGGGGGGGTGGCAAGGGGTGTGGGTCTGTATGTGTGTATATGTGTGTGTGTATTTTTTTTAATTATATTTTTATTAGTTTATTAGATATTTCCCCTCATATTGTAGTGCCCCTTCTAAAAGAATTGATTGATTAAATATTGATTGGTTGTTAATTTTTTTAGTAAATTAATAATTAGTGCCCCTTTCATATGCAAGTAGGATTGCCCCTCATTGTAAATTAGTAAATTAATTGAGTAGATAAATTATAAGGAGTACGGGATACACATTTGTTGTTGCCATTGCGGTTGGATTGTAGTGGATCGATGTTCGGTTGGTTAATTTTAAAAGTGGCATGACCACTGAATTATTGTCCATATGAGGGTGGGATTTTTTAACTTTTTTTTAAATTACTTTGTATTACGAACAATATATATATAGTATGATAATTAATGAAACATACTTGAAATTACATATAGTGCGCATAGTTACTAGCCTTTTAGTTCTTATGCGAACGCGTTCAATAACCTTTAGACCCGTTCGAGAGTCATTACTCCTGTAATGAGATCTCTCAAATTGTCCCATTTGGGCAGTTTGGGACTGCATAATTTCTGTATAATAATATTCTTAGTGTCTTAAAGTTGTTACTTTTGGAGGAAGTTTTGCAGTCGTATCCTAATGTTCTCTGGGTACATACTAGATTGACAAGTATGACTGTTATTTCAATTGATCAACTGAAATAACACTCACACTTGCCAATCTACGTCGTGTACTTGGAGAACTACGGGGATATTCTGCCAAATTTTTATCAAATCGTAACAATGTGCATGAGCTGTTAAGTATATTACATAAATATGTGGTCCTGAATGGGATAGGACCACTCACCCTATAGAGGAGATGGAGGAAATAGGAAATTCTATTATAAAATGAATTTGAATTTGAAATTTAAAAATCGAATATAAATAAGACATAATATAATGAAACATACTACAAATCTATGTTTTGTTTATACTAATCCATGAATATACGCTTCTTACGTTTAATAGGTGATTAGTTATGGTAGCTATGATGGGATATCGGGTGAGACAAATAGAATGGGGGATGTGTTTCTCATAGGTTCTAATGAATTTTTGAAATACGCAAAGAGATGTCATAATGATGAAGAGTTTCCATGTTCGTGTGCTAGGTGTAAGAATGGTAAGGTGTTTGAGTGGAAAACAACTAAACTTTATTAAGATGGGGTATGCAAGATATTTATCGATTTTAGAGTTTTCATGGTGAATTGAAAGTTCCTTTTGTCCCCGAACAACCTTCACAACAACCTTCAACAAGTAGGATAGATGTAGAAGGGGACGATGTAGATCATAATATTTTGATCATAATATCTATATTCTCAGCTCTTAAAGATGGGTGATACGACATCAAGGCTTGATCGTCTAGCCATTGGACCCTTGTTCATGGCATAAGAGTACAAAGAGTATCGATTGAACGGTTACGTATTCAGCGCAAAAGTATACGAGAAAAGTACAAATGTACAGAACTCGTGCATTTCATACAAGGCTCTTACTTTCTTTCGAGCGAGCGCAAAAGATAAAAACCTCATTGAAGCTGAAATGACTTACTATGATGTAATTCGAAATATATTTGAATTTGATTATATAAGCTTCAAAGAGGTTGTATTTTACTGTAATTGGGTAAGAGTTTAGGATAAAAATGCTTGTAAAGTTGATCCTGGCACCAATTTGATCATGGTTGACTTGTCCAAGTTGAAGAGCAACGACCACGTGAGCAATAAGCCGTTTGTTTGTGCATTTCAAAAGGTCAACCAAGTGTTTTACTCGGAGTATATCAATAATGAGTCGTGGTCAACTGTCCTACATGCGCCAAAGCGTCTAAATAGTAGTGTGGATGAATTGGTTGCTCCTACCAAATATCAATCCATTTTTTATGATAACCCGAATTTGAAACAATTTTTCAATTTGTAATATATATTCCAATTTGTACTTTATCAATCCATTTTTAATGCTTTTAATTGATTTGCGCTTTATCATTTTAACTCTTTTGTAGTGTGCGTGTGTGTGGGCAGTAGGGGTGGGGGTGGGGTTGTTTATAATTTTTAGTAATTGTACAGATTATGAGTTAGATGCTGTTGTTTTGGAATTCAGAATTGAGTTATTAAACAGTAATAATTCATTTGGATTTGTAGTAATTGTACATATTTGCATATCTTCTTCTAATTCATTTTGATTTGTACAAATAACAACATTATTTATAGAAAATGTCTCCTTTGGGTACTAAGGCGAGGATGATAATGCTGATTATGATGATGTCGTCTGGGCTTGGTGGTAGCGGAGGCGACGAGGGCTCCTCGGCCCCTAGGCTCCCCAAATATGGAAAATTTGGGATGGCCAACGAGAACAAGACATGGCTATTAGCGAGATCCCTCGAGCTGGTAAAGACGATCATCGGCCCGAGGTACACTAGTTGGAGGGAGGTGTCAAATGACCGCAAGTTAGCTATTTGGGCGGCACTACAAGTAATGTATTTATATTTATATTTATATTTATATGGATATGTCAATTTCGATTTCAATTTCATTTTATATTTATATTTATATTTATATTTATATTTATATTTATATCTATATTTATATTTATATTTATATTTATATTTATATTTATTCGCAACTAACATTGTATTTGTTGGACAGGAACAATTCAGCCTGGATCCAAAACTACGCGATTCCGTCTTGGAGCAGTTGAGGGAGCAACACAAGACGTGGAAGAAAAATATGGGAACCCGGTACTTTGGGAAGAACCGAGAGTCCATTATCAAAATGCATGACTCCGTCCCGCCGAAGGAGACGATCTCATTGGCACAATGGCAAAAGTTCATTGTGACAAATAATATTGACATCAAATAATATTGATATTACAAAGCTACTACCCATTTATTGTCAATAATCATGGTTCCTTAGTTGTGGCATTTGTGTTTGTTGTCACAATTTCATAAACATGATTACATGAACTTAATGTCAACAATTGAGTATTCACACAAGGTCTAATATTATTAAATCTAGATTACAACATGTGTTAGGATTTCATCTTATTTTATAACGAACATCATGAAAATAACAAAATGATTATGAGTGAAATATTCTTACATATAAATCTCAACTTGTGTTTGGCCTTTGATTCTACTTAAATGGATATCCACTTATTAATCTTAAACAATACATTTAATACTCATTGTTATCGGCTGTAATATGTATTTTATGACTAACACAATCATATATGAACATTAACTAAAGACCTCAAAATAAAACTGCCCATATTACGATGAAAATTACATAATATTTATTTTTTTCAAAAAAATGGACAAAAACATGAGATATTATTTGAAGTAAATCAGTCCAGAAACTCAAAACAATTTGTGGAATATCAAAATTAATTTTTTGAAGAAAGTTACAGGCTTTAGATTATTACCAAAAACGGCAAAAATGGGGTTTTTAGGCTCTAAAAAGTCTATGATGGGTGAGTAACACATTACGTCACAGCCAAAGGCGGTGAGTATTTATCGTTGGGTCATTCAAGTTGACCCACAAAGTTTCAGGTCAACCAAACACTAAATGTTTTACCCGAATAATTTTAAAACGGTTTTATATTCATACCAAAATCATTATTAAGGTTTCTCATATCACATACGAGACATAACCATGATGAACATTAATGGAACACATTATGGTATATAAACATGATGAAACAGTTTTGAAAAAATATTTTTCTTTTTTCTAATTTCTTTGTTTTGGGCATACTATTTTTCTGATTTTTCAAAGCGTACATAAATTGTTTATACTACAAGAAATATTCATAATGAAAAGCATGATGTTTTAAATCAAAGGCTCTAATATCACATGTTATATATATTATTTTGATTCTAGCATGATAATATAAAATAAAATTGCTACTTAATCTAGGAAATTTAATCCTCAAGCATTTATAGATTAAATTGATTATAAATTAAAGATAAAGAACACACCTTTGTCCATTGCTTAGAGATGAAAGTTGATGATGTTTCTCCTTACTTTGGTATTCCAGAATTATGAAGGAAAATTTGATTTTTTTAGAATTTTGGATTCTCTCCTTCTATGCAATATAATTATTTGTTAAAGTGTGCTAATGATGGAATTAGTCTACTGATTATATGGGTGGAGGAGGGACAAAAAATCGCTTGTCCCATAACCCCATTTTCCATCAAAGTGGGCCAAATAAAAAATTTCCACTAACTTTTGATTTCCCAACCTCCACTAATTCAAATTAATACACTGTACCAAAAAGGCCAAATTGTCACCTTTGAACCGGCCACCCTTGTCACGGTCATTGACTATGATAAGAAAAACATGTGTTTTTTGTCACAATCAATGACCGTGACAAGTCCGTGACAAGTATTGTCACGATCATTGACCGTGGTAATATTAGAAAGTTGTCACGGTCAAAGACCTTGACAGGTTCGTGAAAAAAAATTCAATAAAATATACCCTTCCCTCTTTTTTTTCCACCGTTTTGTTTTCCCACATTTTTTCCCTCTCTCTACGGCGCTGCTCTATCTCTCTACTTTCAGATCTCCCTCTCTCTCTCTCTCTCTGTCTCTCTCTCTATCTATCTATCTCTATCTCTCTCTCTTGTGTGTATATGAATATGTTTGCATGTGTGTGTGGTGTGCTACGTGTGTGGGTGTGTGTGTTGCGTGTGTGTGCTGCGTGTATGGGTGTGTGGCTGCGTGTAGGGGGTGGGGGTGGGGGGGATGGAGGAGGTGGGGGAAGTGTGTGTTGGTGTGTGCAGGTGTGTGTGCATGTGTGGGGGGTGGAGGGGGAAGTAGGGGTAGGGGGTGGAGGTGAGGGGCAGTGGGGGTGTAGTGTGCGTGTGTGTGGACAGTAGGGGTGGGGGGGCAGGGTGTGTGTGTGTGTGTAGTGTGTGTGTAATGTGTGTGTAGTGTGCATGTGTGTGTGTGTGCGCGCCCGTATGTGTAGGTAATGGAACAATTAGGGTTTCATACGTAAATGTGTAAATACCCAAATATATGTTGTACCCTTAAGTATAAATACCCAAATATTGTTGGCTAATACATAATGATAAGTAATTATAACCCTTTAGATTCTCCCCATTGTTGGTTTCATACGTAAATGTGTAAATGATGATTCTCCACATGTTTAAGAGGCTTAAAGTTTAATTTGAGATTTTTCTCACGGAATAGTCATAACAGGAATTGGAATTGGGACTTATAATTATTATTGTTAATTTAATTATGACTTTAATTGGATATAAATGAGTTAGGAGCCTTTAGATTCCCCTTACTAATTGTTGGTTTTAAATTAGTAAGTAGTAGTTTGAATTGATGTTTAGGATTTTTAGTAATTGTACATATTAGATGTCGTTGTTTTGGAATTCAGAATTAAGTTGTTAAACATTAATATTACACCGTGACAGTTGAAACGGAAAAATTGATTAATAAAATATAGCTTTAATTGTAACTTTAATTCTATAGCTTTAATGATGATATATTTATAAGACGTGATGAAATGAATTAATTGAGTAGATGAATTAGAAGGAGTACAAGATACACATGTGTTAGTTTGTTGTTGTTGTTGTTGTTGGATTATAGTGGACCGATGTTGGGTTGGTTAATTTTGAAAGTGGCATGACCACTGGATTATTGTCCAAATGGGGGGGGGGGGGAGTTTTCAACTTTTTTCTAAAATTAATTTGTGTCACGAACAATATATTATTAATTCATATATATAGTATGTTTTATTTATGAAAATTAAATGAAACATACTTGAAATTACATATAGTGCGCATAGATACTAGCCTTCTAGTTCTTATGCATACGCATTCAATAGCCCATTCGAGAGTCATTAGCCCTGTAATGAGATCTCTCGAATTGTCCCGTTTGGACAGTTTGGGACTGCATAATTTCTGTGTAATAATATTCTTAGTGGCTTAAACTTGTTACTTTTGGAGGATGTTTTGCAGTTGTATCCTAATGTTCTCTGGGTACATTCTAGATTGGCAAGTGTGAGTGTTATTTCAATTGATAAATTGAAATAACACTCACACTTGAGAATCTATGTCATGTACTTGGAGAACTATGGGGATATGCAGCCGAATTTTTCTCAAATCATAATAATAAGCATGAGTTGTTAAGTATATTATAGAAATATGCGGTCTTGAATGGGATAGGACTACTCACCCTTTAGAGGAGATGGAGGAAATAGGAATTAATATTATAAATTGAATTTGAATTTGAAATTTGAAATTTAAAATTTAAAATTTGAAAATCAAATATAAATAAGACATAATTAAATGAAACATACTATAAATCTAAGTTTTGTTTTTACTAATCCACGCATAAACGCTTCTTACCTTTAATAGGTAATTGTTTGTAGTAGTTGTGATGGGATATCCTAAATATAAAGAGTGGATGGGTGAGACAAATAGATTGGGGGATGTGTTTCGCAGAGGTGCTAATGAATTTGTGAAATATGCAAAGAGATGTCATAATGATGAAGAGTTTTCGTGTCCGTGTGCTAGGTGTGAGAATGGTAAGGTGTTTGAGTGGAAAACAGTTGAACTACATTTATTTCAATGGGGTATGCAAGATAATTATCTCTTTTGGAGTCTTCACGGAGAATTGAAAGTTCCTTTTGCCCCGAACAATCTTCACAATAACCTTCAGCAAGTAGGACAGATGTAGAAGGGGATAACGTAAATCATAAAATATTGATGATGCGTACAGCATTCATGAAGTGGAAGAGAATGAGGTCACTAACGATGTACAAGGTTCAGGTGCTCATGAAGATATCAGGATAAACTCTGACAATGACTACCAAAGTTTAAAATTTAAGGCTACCCAACCGTTATACTCTGGTTGTGAGAAAGATCAAACAACTTTACATGCCATGGTTGGTTTGCATAGTTTGAAGACCCAATACGGTTTGTTTGGCAATAGCGTGACAAGAATTCTAAATTGGGTGAACGGCTTACTACCCAAGGAGAATACGCATCCAAACAACTATCCTTTTATGAAGAACAGTTTGAAAGGTTTGGGAATGAAGTATAAATCGATTCATGCTTGTGTGTATGACCGCATACTATACCGAAAGGAGTATAAAAATCTCGATTGGTGTCCGGTATGCGATGAACCTAGATATGTCCAATCTACTAGAAAGGAAGGCACAAGCTCAAAAGTTCCTCAAAAAGTGTTGAAATATTTTCCCGTTGGGCCTAGATTAAGGAGGTTTTTCACAGTACCATGGATAAAGGAGGCAATGACTTGTCCTGCTAGGGCAAAAGTAAGGGATAATCTTGTGCGTTATCCTATTGATTCTACAGCTTGGAGGAGGATGAGTTAGGAGTATCCAGATTTTGCTCGAGAACAGCGTAACATTTGTTTATATATATAAACAGATGGTTTCAATCCATTTGGAAATCTAAGCACCAAACAGAGTGTATGGCCAGTGATCCTAGCCCCACTTAACCTCCCTCCTTCACAATGTATGGGACCTGAATTTTCGATGCTATCTTTGTTAATACCCGGGCCAAAGGCACCAAGTAATGACATCGATATCTACATGGCTCCTTTGGTAGAAGAATTAAATGAGTTATGCGAAGAGGGTGTGCAAGCATTTGACTCTTTTAGAAAAGAAGAGTTTATGCTGAAAGCTATGTTGATGTGGGCAATTTGTGATTTTTCAGCTTATGGGACATTATCCGGTTATGTAGCACATCGTTATTTGGGGTGTACTATTTGTGGAGAGGAGACTGAATCTCTTTGTCTCCCCGCTAACTCAAAAAATTTATACCATTGCCATAGGAAGTTTTTACCCCGCTCATAGTTTCAGATTTGAGAAAGGTTCCAATTTTTTATCGAGCGGGGTTGAACATAGGCTACCGACGAGAAAACTTTCAGGTTCAAAAATTGAAAGTAAATATTCTAATTGTGGCCCTAATATGACAGGTAAGAATCCTAAATTTAAGAATTTCAAGCATAAGAAGACCCCACCTGGGGATAAAACTGAGACAAGAAAGGCATGGTTTAGGAGGTCAATTTTATTTAACTTGCCTTATTGGAAGAATAACCTGGTTCGCTATGTATTAGATTTGATGCATGCAGAGAAGAACATCGCTGAACATATTGTGGGCACATGCCTTGGGGGGAGTCATTCGAAGGATGGAGAAAATGCACGAAAAGACCTCAAATCGTTGAAACTTAAGCCACAACTATGGTTGAAAGAAGATAGTAGGGGAAGGACAATAATTCTCCCTAGTGCGTTTACTTTGAGGAGTGGGTAAAGGAAGGTTCTTTTAGACACAATATATAATTTGAAGGTTCCATCTAATTTTTGGTCCAATTTACAAAGGATTGTGAATTATGCTACCCATGATTTATATAAGTGTAAGTCCCCGATTGGCATGTGATCATGCAATTAGTTCCGCTATTGTTTAAGCACTGTTTCTCCAAGCACAGGGATTTACAGAGGACTATTATGCAATTTAGTATTTGCTTCTCACTTTTGTGATAGAAGGTAGTCAATCGACAACACATAGTGGCCGCAAAATTAGCGGTGATCGAAGCGATTTGTGTGTTGGAGAAGTAATTCTCCCATTATTCTTTGACATAAGTGTTCACTTGTTGGTAAGCCTATGCAACGAGGCACTTCTTTGCGGTCCAGTTAGATATCGGTGGATGTATCCGTTTGAAAGATTGATGAAAGTTTTCAAAGATTATGTCAAGAATACACGATACGTTGCAGGATCAATTACAAAGGAATACATCATCATTAGTCATCAATCTATACTCGGGAATATATGCCTGACTCGACCAATACTGATGACATTGATGAGTTCGGCGATGAGGGTGGTAATGTGATGGGCAAATGAGTGAAATTAACGATTTTGCAACATGAACAAGTAGCTCGTTATCTATTTGACACACATGAAGATGTCAAACGATGGAAAAAATAAGTTTCAATTATTGTAAGTTTTACATTATTTTAGATTATTTTATACATGATTAATTTTCTAATACGTTCGTCACATTAATTTTATCCAAAAAATATGAACCTTGTGAGAACAATAAAAGACGAAAAATAATGGCACAATCATACAGCGAATTTAGGTTGTGGTTGTCACATGAGGTAATTATAATGAATATGGTTGTTATATAACGTTACATTACAATAAAACTTTACAACTAACCTAATTATCTATATTCTCAGCTCTTAAAGACGGGTGATGCGACATCAAGGCTTGCTCGTCTAGCCACTGGACCCTTGTTCATAGCATAAGAGTATAAAAAGTATCAATTGAACGGTTACGTATTCGGCGCAAGGGTGTACAAGGAAAGTACAAATGTATAGAAGTCGGGTATTTCATATAAGGCTCTTACTTTCTTTCGAGCAAGCGCAAAAGATAAAAACCTCGTTGAAGCTGAAATGACTTACTATGGTGTAATTCGAAATATATGTGAATTGGAATATGTAAGCTTCAAAGAGGTTGTATTTTACTGTGATTGGGTAAGAGTTGAGGATAAAAATGCTTGTAAAGTTGATACTGGCACCAATTGTATCATGATTGACTTGCCCATGTTGAAGAGCAACGAACACGTGAGCGATGAGCCGTTTATTTGTGCATTTCAAAAGGTCAAGCAAGTGCTTTACTCGGAGTATATCAATAATGAGTCATGGTAAATCATCCTACATGCACCAAAGCATCTAAACAGTAGTGTGGATGACTTGGCTGCTCCTACCGAATATCAAACCATTTTTACACGATACGTGTGGACTCACCGCTTGATGATCTAGTCCCCTACTTGGCTCTCGTCTGCCTATGTTAACAATCGATTGGACGAGCGTGTTTTTACACGATATATATGATGGCCAGCAAATAGCGAGGGAGTTGAGGGACCGGAATACCATCACATGTATGCCGATTCATGGACATATCCTTCAAAACATCGAGGCCAAGGTGCTCATCACGCATGTGATAACCACGAAGGAGAACTCCGCATTGTGGTTGCACGAATAATGCAACGTGAAGCATATTTAGGGGTGTCTCAAAGCATATATCGTGTGGCCTTCCTTCCTCCTCGAACCTACCCCAGACACTATGGCGTGACATTATTTGTATTTATTTTTATTTTAACACTTGCATTATATTTGAATTGTTTTGAGTTGTTACAATTTTGTTTGGATATGGATTGTATTTTTATTATTATTATTTTATTTGGATATATGCTGTTTGAACAGGTACAATTTTGCAATAATAGGTACAAATATACTACTAGGGAGTGGTAGTGGCCAAACTGTCCAGCAAATATTTTTTAAATTCTGCCCAGATTTGTCACGGTCAATGACCGTGACATTTTTTTAAAGTTTGTCACTGGTTTGTCATAGTCTTTAACCGTGACAAACCTTGTCAAGGTCAAAGACCGTGACAAGTCCGTCACAACAAACATTGTCACCCCCATACTTGTCACGGTCATTGACCTTGAAAAAGTTAGACTTGTCACGATTAATGACCGTGATAATCCGACAATTTTGGTGTAGTGATATTTGACTTATTAAGGACCATAGTAAGTGAAATATTAATTAATTCAGAAATTACCTTTTAATATTAATTTCCAACATCAATAGCTCGTTTTGGGAGGTCCTTAGCAGCAATACGTGAAAATTATAAGAAGGTCCTAATTTCCACTACTAATGAATTATTTTGGAATCCTCGTACCTATCGCACAAGAAAATTTGGGGTTGGGTTGGGGTAGGTTATTCCCTATTCTTATAAATGAAAAATTATAATTCCACTTTAAAACTACATATCAATACAAGTACATGTGTTACTAAGATACATCTATAAACCACTAACTCGACAAGTAGCCCATTCGGACACAACAAAGATCTTGCTCTCAACACATACAAAAACATGTGGAATTTCCACCAAAATGGGAAAAAATACACTTAACAAAATGAACAGAATGAACCAATAGCAGCATAACAAGAAGGAAACAAACAGACAACAGTATTGTATACATAAATAAAACATAGAAAATTATTCAACACCACACTAAGAATCAGGATAAAGCAAAAGGAATTTAATCGTAGAACAATCCCTCTAGTACATTTTCATGCATCAAAGTTATTAAACAAGTAAACAAATGCTAAACATGTTTTTCCTAGAAGGAAATATACATTTTGAGGCTAATCAAAGACAATGGAGCCTTTGTAGTCGACCCATCCATTTTCGTCCTCGGTTTAATGATGTTGAAAGCAACCCTAATACAAACAAGTCATATACACATATATTAAGTATAGACATAATGAGAGAGCATAAATTTAACCCAAAAGAAAAGCCCAACCGAACACCATCTTGCATTAGCCTGTATATGCCTCGACTCTTCGAAACAATAATCAGCCATCCAACTTATTTTGGAGGTATGGTTAAATAATTTTCTAATCATATTATCTTCATGTTAGTGAAAAAGCAAGTTATTACGAACAAATTGTCCCATTCCAATTCATGAAGTAAAACACAAAAAATAAATGGTTGTGCTTTTATACCCTCGCTGCCAAAATAAAACTATATTGTGTTTGGATGAGGAGGAGGGGGAGGAAAGTTAGGAATCAAATATCAATTGCACAAAATATTTTTGTGTTTGTAATATTTCTACTTTGTGTCTTACTGTTAACAATCTTTTAATTATGTATGGGACTTCAAAAGTATGTAAGTAATGTTAAGATTGTAAATTTGTAAAGTATTATCATCAATGTTCATGTGTAAATCAATATTAGAGTCTTTATAACATAAACTTCAGAACATACTTGTTGTGTGTAGAAATAAAAAATCAAAACTCTTAGTCATCATCTAGGCGCTAGGCGAACAACCGCCTAAACTTTCTTGAATGTTAATAAATATCAACATTTAGTGGATATTTGCTAATAGATTGGTTTTCTTTGTTACAAGATGGGGCTACTCGTACCATCTAAACATACCAATTAAAAATATAAGATTTCATTTACCCAAGTATATCATAATGAAGATTGCCAAATAGGCCCTAAAATTCTATAATCAAACTTGTACCCTAGTTTATTTATATATATTTTTGGGTTTAGTCCCAATTCCAATGTTTTGTTAAGCTCCTCTCTCATGTATTTTTTAAATTGTATTAATTCTCAAAACCGCCTTGTAACTCCCTCTCATCCTTTTCATAGAGAATGACACTTATCACATAGTTGTTAAAACATAACCAATAACTAAAAAAATAAAAATACGGGAGTGGATACAAATGAATCTTTAAAAGTGGGACTAAATACTTGTATAACAAAAGGAGGGAGAATGGATTGATAAACATACTCCATATTTCAACAATAAGCTCAAAATAATCTTCCTACTAGTTTAAGAAAGTTGTACACTAATTCCAAATGCTTCATAATTGAGGATGATGAAATTGATCCATTTTGGGTACAAAATATATGACACTTGAATAAATTATTGTGTTTATTTTCGTCTATGGTTCAAAGTCGCGGTATTAATGTACAATTTTTATTTCAGACTCGACTCAGCAGCGATATCAAGCAATAAACAATTTAGAGAGAAAAAAAATTCATAAAAATAAGAATAATATTATTGATCAATTAGATAAACACAAATCGTTATTTAGTATGCATAACATTATGTACTTGCTTTTAGCTCCATAATAGTTTAGTGATAAGTAACCAAAATGGTTAAATTAGACAAAAAACTTTAAAAAACATAAATAAAAAAGTTAAATTTATTATTTTCATTAATGTAATTAAATATAAAATACTATTAAAGTGAATAATTATAATTAATTAATATATTCCAAATTACATTTTTTTAATATTTTGATTAAATAAAGGTACATTTTAAGAACAGATAATGATACATCTTTAATACATTATAATAAATAGATATAAATACATTATCGCTCATATGGTTTAATTCAAACATAAGTAACATCACAAATTTGATAAAAGTGATAAAAGTTTAATGAAATTTATAACTAAGATAAATTTATAATGAGTTATCCGAAATTATTCAAGGCGATCGAGAACTTGTTGATATTATTTAAGTTGACCGAGATCGCACCGATATGATTCGATTCGAGCAAGAACATTTATTAGTCAGCTCGTGTTACAGTATTCGATGATTGAGCATGAGACTGAATCATTTTGGTATCATCCCATACATTGGTTAAACCATTTGTCTAACTTGTTGCAGCTCATTAAACCATTTATGAAACATGTGAACTTTTGTACAAAAATTTTGGAAGATGCAATTGCAAATCACAAATCTCTCCTTAACAATTTTATAATTTTGTCATTAAAGTTCCTCCATCTCTTTATCTCAAATGGATACCCTTTCTTATTGGGGCTTGACCACATGTTCATTTAAAAATAGTGATATACATATCTTAAGGCTTGTAAATTTGTAATAGTTTTTTTTTGTCAAGAGATTAAAGAAAGAAAAATTATTTTGTACAAAATAATTGGTATATATGTCTAATTTACATTTATGGAAGTTCATGTTTTATGAAAAAAATAAAATATAACGATTTTGCATAAAATAAGAAGTAAAAGTTTAATGTTTTTACATAACTTTTTCACATTTGGAAAGGTTCATTTTTTTAAACACAGAGATATATGTTTTGCACAAAATAATGAGTAAAATTTAATGTTTTCTTTAACTTTAATATGTTCATTTATTTTATTTTATTTTAGAGATGAGGGAATTCCCCCACTTCGCCCCGATCAAGTTGCCTATAGATGGCGTAAGGGAGGATATTGACACTTTCTCCCTAGTCAAGTAAGGCTTTTTCAATTTTATTTTCTCCAATGATGCAGAAAATGGTTGGTGCACCGGGATCTTTGAATTTTGGCGGGAGATCATTAAGTATAATGAAGCTCACGTTCTTTGCTAGAAATACATTTTTCTTTACCTTCATCTTTCTCTTTAATGTTAACAAGTCTTTGATGACTTTTGCATAAGCTGGAATCTGCTTAATGGCATCGAGGAAAGGTAAATTTAGCTTTACTTGCTTTAGCACATCTAGCACGTCATCACGGGGGTTCCCTTTGTGGAAAGGAACCAGCCTTTGAGGAAACGGTGCCGCGGTGGGTGGTTTCACTACTACCTCGGGCTCGCTAGTGTCTTCTTTATCACTCTCTTTCAAGGGAACATCTTTGACCTCTCTCGTGTCGGGCAAAATCTCCTTGTCTTTGGTAGAGTCGTGTGGGAGAGGTGATAAATCAACGACTCTCCCACTACGAAGAGTGGTCACAGCTTGACATCGCTCTCGATGTTCTGTGGAGGTGGAGCTGACACTAGTTTGACCTTAGGGCGGTCTTTGGCCCTGAGCAGGAAACTTGCCCTTCTCTTGCACACTCAACAATGATTGTATCTTTGAAATATTTACATTTATGTCATTGATCATGCGATCATACCTAGCATTGGTTGCATTTTGGATATTGATAAATTGGTTCATCGTATCCTCTAGATTTCTCCACGGTGGAGTGATATATGCCCCTTGAGGGGGTGGTGCTTGCACATGTCCTTGCATGTGTGGAGCTTATTGAAAGTGCGATGGTGGAGGAGGGGAAACATGTGAATTAGGATTCATCGCAGCATGTTATTGCCCATAGTTAAAACCAGAATGTTTTTTCCATGAAGGGTTAGAAGAATTCCCGTTCAGTGCACCGAAATTACCCTTGAATCCTCCTACATCACTTACTTGTTCTTGAAGCATAACTTTGTAGGCGGGTATAGTCGGGCATTCCTCAATTGAATGACCCGCCTCACAAATCGCACGCACCTTCTCGACGAGAGTTGGGATGGATCCATGTGGTCCTTCTGCACATTTCTCTAACAATTATCGCATTCCTCTATCAAGCACATCGAGTCGACCGTCCATTATATAATTTTTCTCTACGTGAAATAGGTCAGACGCCGATGGAGTGGTGGTTACTTGGAGAGTTTGATTTTGAGCATTAGGGTCAGATGTATCCCAAGATTGGGTAGTCTCGACGACATACCTCAGGTGAAGCTCAGCATCGTGGGAGTCTAATTCGACGAATGGACCATCACACATGGTTTCAACGAGTTTCCTGGAATTAATGTTCAGCCCATTATGGATGAAGGAAATTATTTTCAGTTTATCAAATCCATAATGGGAGCACGAAGTAACTAACTCATTGAAACGCTCGTAGCATTGATCGAACGACCCATTTTCTAATTGTTGAAAAGTTTGGATTTGAGCCTTGATGGAGTTCGTTTGATGTGGAGGAAAGAATTTCTTGAGAAATTTAGATTGCAACTCATTAAAGGATGCAATCGAGCTTGGAGGTAAAGACCATAGCCAGGTCTTAGCCTTATCTTTTAGAGAGAATGGGAAGAGTTTGAGGTGGACCACCTCTTGTGTGCAAGTTTGATCATTGAGGGTTTCACACACATCCTCAAATTCCCTACTGTGGAGTTATGGATTTTCAGATTCCATCCCATGGTAGTGGGGGAGCATATAGATCATCCCATTTTTAAAACGAAATTGCCCTACATTATACGGGAGTACAATGCATCCCGGAGTGATAGTGGGCTCGGGAAATAAGAGTTCTCTCAATGGGCGATACGGGGCCTCTTCCTCACCGGTGGTTTTTGAGTTTAGTACATTTTCTTAATTGAATTTAAGTTTGGTACATCTTTCGTTATTGAATCGTTAAACTTAATGGTCACGTGACATTTAAAAAATAAAACTGAAATAAACAGAATACGAAAAAAGTAAATGAAATTAAATAACAAAAAGGGAAATACCTAAAAAGGAAAAAAAAAGGTTAAAATACCCCTATCCCACCCTCCAGCCCTTCCTCCCCCACATAGCGCAACCGGTTACGACTACCGCCTTCTGCCCTTCCCCTAACCAATCATCGACACCTCTCTCCCTCCCTATTCTCATTCAATTATTATTCTTGTTCTCTCTCTACTCTACTCTACATATATACATATACATGTGTCCGTATATGTGTATAAATTGATGATTTTAGATTTACACACATGCACGCACACATACATACACACATTTGTGGATCTCCGATGGGTGGGCTTAAAGGGTACACCCGGCGAACCATTTTTTAAAAATATCAAAAAAATATTTTTGAGCTGATTTTTTGTATGTAGTTTAAATAATTCAAGGATCCTATAAAAAAGTCAACTCAAAATGCATTCTTTTGCTATTTTCTTTAAAATGGTCTGTTGGGTGCACCCGTAGGAGAAAGTCTCTCTCTCTCTCTCTCTCTCTCTCTCTCTCTCTCTCTCTCTCTCTCTCTATCTATCTATCTATCTATCTATATATATATATATATATATATATATATATTATGGGGGGAGAGTGCGCGTGTGCGTGTGAATTTAAGTGATCCGCCCTTGCAATGAACCGTGTAGAATTATTAGTCATGTCCTAAAACATGCTTGGTCAAGTCCCATTACACTTGTTTTTAGTATGTTAATTGTCGAAAATACCTTTTGTATGGTAACCAATTAATAAAAAGTTTTTTATGGAAGATTATCTTATATCTTAGCCGAGATATAACTTAAGTTCCACTCAGAGGCTTGAAAACCAGTTGAGTGACCTAATAAAGAGTAAAAATTCATTTTGTAAGAACAATATCTTATAGTTGCTCATAGCTTAGGCTTATTTTGTAGTTTTAGCATATGCCGTTACAAAGCGACATCTCAAATCGAACACTATATCTCCAAGTTCATTTGAAGACACGTTGGGGACCGAGCTCCTTTTATGGATCCATCGCCAATACTTTATGGAGGTATAAAATTGTGATTTTCATTGACTTTTATGAATGATATTTTGGGATGGTAGCTTTTAAAAATTGTGGCTTTTTATATAAAGGGATTTTAAAATAAAAAGTTTTTTATCGCATTCAAACGAGATTGACTCTCGTTCGAACGTGATATGTAGTCTCGTTAGAATAAGAATCTAGCGTCCCTCAATCGAGACATCCCTACCTTGATTGACAATTCTCGTTTAAAGTACGTGATAAATCCATTCAAATGACACTGATCTTTCATTAGAATGAACCTTGATGTCGTTCGAACGAAACTACTATTTTCGTTCGAACGAGGTTTGTTTTCGTTCGAATGATCCCGTCGCCTCAAAATTCGTATTTTTGTTACAAAAACCTGTTTTGTTTAGAAATTTGATAGAAATTTCGCATAAACGAATTCTTCATACCTGTTCCAATGTTTTTCCTTTTTTATTTTTCAAAACCACTTTTACTTTCACAAATCTTTCATCTCCATATGTAATTTGTGATATTTATAAACCTTAGTTTCCAAATGCACTTACATAAAACCTTATAGAGTCAATCTATATTGTTGACTTATGAAAATGAGGTTTCACTGCTGAAGAAGATGAAAGTTGGTCGGTGGATACGGGGGAAGATCGCTTCCTGTGGACGACTCTAGGCTGGGTGGTATTCTGTAGAAGAAATTAAAGACTTTGCATGTTATACTTAGTTGTTCTAAGTAGTCTGTAAGTTGGTTGTGTCTGTCAATTACTCTATAGTGATGAATAAAGGTTTTGCCCTTATTTTTATTTCATGATTTTGACTGTGTGTGTTTGAGAAGAATTAATTTCGATTGTTTCATCACATGAACACTTAATTTCTAATAAAGATAAAAAATGGTTAAAATTGGAATTTATGTACGAAGAACCTAGTATACGAATCAATCCATAGAATTTTTCATTCTCAAATTTCTATTAGAACACGTTGCACTAAAATATTGTGTGGTCCTTTTTACGAAAAAAATTGATATAAATTTTGTAAATTGGTGATCTCTAAAAAATGTTGGATTTTATGGATAATTTGTATAATAAGCTACCAATTTTCGATGGGTCAAATTATGCATATTGGAAAACTAGGATGAGGTGTGCTTTAAAAGAAATTGATGAAAGGGTCTGGCTTGTATGTGAAAGAAGGTGAACAATATCCTCTGTGACCAATGACAATGTCGAAAGTATTAAACCCATCACCGCTTGGACGGAGGATGAATTTAAATTAAGTACTTATAGCTCATTTGGCTTAGGTCCCATTTTCAGAGTCGTCACTCCTGATGAATTCCGTCATATTTAGAAGTGAACTATGCCTAAAGAAGATTGGGATACCCTACAACTCATCACGAGCGTGCCAATGTTGTGAAATCTTCTAACTTGCAAAAATCTCACCACGGAATTTGAAATGCTTACCATGCTAGAGTCTGAGTCATTTGATGAGTCTTACGCTTGTTTATAAACTCGAGTTTTAATTTAGGTGAGAAAATTCTTGAGACGCGAGGAGTTAAAATATTTAGAGATCACTTTCGACCCATTTTATTCCTAAAGTCACTATCCATAATTCATTAGGAATATTAAATACTATTAGGTTAGAAGAACTTGCAGGAGACCTTCAAACTTATGAAATTGACATGCTTCCCAAAACGGTTAAGAAAAAGGAAATACGAATTGCTTTGATAAGGAAGAAATAAAAATTTTGTGATTCTGAGTTTGTATTTTGAGCTTGATGATTTAGCCCTTTTTCAAAAAAAATTCAAAAAAAAATCAAATTTAATAAAGAAAATTCTTCCAAAGAAAAGATTTTTGAGATAAAAAGGAGATTGAGGGCAAGAATGTCTATAAGAAAGATGAGATAAGATGCTATGAATGTGAGGGAAAAGGACCAAGGCACATGAGTGTCCCACTAGGCTAAAGAGATAAGGAAAGAAAGTTGCACACAAGTCCACTCTTAGCACATAAGGCCACTCTTAGCGATACCAGCGTCGATTCGGTGGATTCCGGGATAAAATCACCACATGAACCTAACTTCACTGCGTTCATGACTAGTCACGTGAGTACTTCTAGTTTATACTACACCAATGAGAACATTTCTATCGTGAAAGCCTTGATGATGTTTTGAATCATTTTGGAGAGAGTGAGAGTGAGGAAGATATTTGAGTGAGGGGGAAGGTGGCCTCTACAAATCCTTAAGTGATCTTTACACCAAGGCTTTAAAAATTAAAAAGCTTAATAAGAGAGTGTGAGATGTCGATGATTCAACTCGAAAAGGTGAAGCTTTGTTTATGTGAGCAGTTGATTGTTATCGGTAGCGAGAAGACCGATTTGACCAACATTGTGGCTAGTCTTACGAGAGATCTTCAAGCTTCATTAGAGACTTGTGAGAAAATTGAAGCATGTGTATCCCAAATCGAGATTGATCTCAAACATGCTCGAGAGGACAAGGTCACTTTAGAGAACACATCTAAGAAGGTTGAAAAGATACTCTTCGATCTCGCATTAGATAATGTTGAGAGGTAAGGAATTAGTTATGAAGGTGCATCCACTTTCCATGTCACACCTGAGGCGGTTCTCAAGTTTTTGATGGATCCATATGGGCCTCTTCCTAACCCACCTAGTAGATCTTATCCTAGACATTTTGTACAAGTCGGACCCAAGCCCGTTTATATTTATTCCAATTGCAAATGAAGATATCACCTTAGAGAGTTTTGTTTAAGTTGGGGATAGTTTCTCACATGCATGTTTCCCGATATGCTCCCACATGAGTTTTGACACATGTTACTACACGCACTCCCACACGTGATACTCCACATGCTCCCGCACATTGTCATAGATATTTTAAGAGTTTTTTAGAGCAAGTGGAGTATTTAGTCACGACTTCACAATATTTTATGGAGGTATTTAATCGGATGTCTTCTCCTTTTGAGAACTCCCACAAGTCTAATAATTGAGGATGAGACTTTTTTAGAATAGGGAGATGATCTTTGCCCGAATTTCATTTCCTAGAAAATATTATTATATATAAAGCAATGGAAAGGGCTACAAAAGATCAAAATATTCTTTGCGTTAAAAGCCACCATTTGCAAAAGGAGCCTAAATAGATTAACGACACACAAAAATAGATGTGCCAAGGCCATTTAGTTTATATTCATTGACGTTTCACTACATATGAGCATTATGATTTCTTCAAATTATTTGAGAGTGAATTCTTATATGTGATAGATTTTGAGGGAGTTATAAAGTATAATATCAATGGGTTTCCACAACGGACTTTCTTGAAAAATATGAAATAGTTTGGTGTTAATGGTGTGAGAATCTTTTAAGTTATTGGCATAATGTGTAATACCCCGTATTTTTATGCTATATTAATTTGGGGATTTATTAAATTTAATGTGAATGATTTATTTAATAAATATCCGGAAATTAATTATGTTATAATTATTAACGTGACGAGAGTTAGTAATTATGGGAAATTAGTTGAATATTACCAATGAGAAAAGTAATATATTATATTGATTATATTGAATGTCATGAGTGAATTAAACGACGATTTCGAAAATTTAAGTCGGAACGTGCTCGTGTCACGTCGGGACTAATTTTGTTAAATAAAAAGTGAATATTTTATAAGTTGCCCGTATGGTTGTTTTGAGTGCGCCAACACGTCCGGTAGGGTCGAGATAGTCAGAAAAGTGTACCCGGGGATGTAGTTTGGGTCTCGGGACATTTTTAGGCCTAATTAGTACCCCGGGAGGGCATTTTAGTCATTTTACATAATTGGGTAATTAAACCCACGAATTTCAGCAACATATATCAGCCAACTAGGTTAGTCTTTTAGGGTTAGAATATCCAGAAACATTGGAGAAGAGAGGAGAGAGCTCCAAGGCAATTCAAGGCCAAAAAGTCACCGGTTTGCACCGCCGCCACCACCACCGCGTAGATCGCGAGGCAAGGAACGCAGCCATACCAAAATCAGCCGTGAATCAGAATACCAAAAATCCCAGGCAAGTGTTTAACTTGCATATTTTCGTTAATGCAATCTTCATATTGGTTTAGGATTGATTAAAGATGATAAATATGGAAGAACACCCAATTTGTGTTAGGAAAATGCATGTAGAAATGATTTATATGAATATCTGGAATCCTTGCCATGTAGAGGAAATAAACCACGAAATTTTGATGATCTTAAGAAAGAAATTCTGGAGAAAGATTTGTTAGAAAACTGTTTAAGAAAATTCTAGGGTTCTGGATAATTGGATATAATTTTAGGTTGAAAATCCGTGTTTAAATGATGAATATGTACATGCCTTACGTTAGAATCATCTGGTATAGTGTTATAATGTTAGTAGTAGAATTCTGGGACGATTGGAACTTGAAAATATGGATTTAGTGTAATTTTGGTGATGAAACCCGTAACTGCATTCTGCAGAATTTTTCACAGGCCTGCTTGATCGATCGATCGAGCTTAGAGCTTCGATCGATCGAAGGTTCGATCGATCGAGCCCCAAGCTTCGATCGATCGACCCCTCCTGGCAGACTCCTAATTCCCTCTTTAAATGAGTTAAATTCAAATTGTCGTGATATAATTCTTGGGCATTCTTGATAAAATGATTTGGGAGACATTGAGGACCAGTAGGGCATATGAATAAATGTTGGGACCTTTAATCTTCGACGAGAATAGTACTTATGGGGCATTTACTTTAGGGTTGGTGAATTTATAAATCTAAAGGGTGAGGTGCGTAAGAGAGTTACGTTGGAACCTAATAAAGACACTTACTGAATTGCAGATTTGTGAGGATACAGTCCACGAGTGTCAGGTAATGAGTGAGAAAACCCTTCGAGTTAAGGTTAGGAATGAAACTTTATACGTAATTCTATAAATGTGAATTTAAGGATAAATGGTGTAATTATGGGTGACGAGAAGAACCTATATTAATATAATAAAGTGGTATATTTATATGATTGTGTGTACATATATGATATACATGTGAAAAACATACCGCGCTACTTGCTATCCTTGAGGTTACCGCGCTGGGACAGTCTTATCTCGATGGGACCTTTATGGGGGATATTGACTTGTACCCTAGAAGATAGATATCCTTGGTACAGGCTATCGAATCGATAGTTCATACGGTCCTAAGAGACGCGAGTATGTGTCATCCTCTTAGAGACTTGGAATCTATGCTTCGCCTCAATATTGTTTGTGTATGTGTTAATACAGTTCGAGAGTGATTCCGAACTTGTATTCCCCTTGATATGAGTGGTATGGGGTTTGGATAGTAGAAGTATGCACGCACCATAGTTTTAATTGGGGTGCTGTTATTTATATATATTATACGAGTAGTTAATATATATATGAGACATGGAAATTTGAAACTGCCTACTGTGATTTGATAAGTAAGACATGGTTGATGACACATATAGTAAGTACTTGTTTTGTGGAAGTATAATATGTCACTGGGAAACTTTATAAATGAATAAAAGCTAAAACAAGAGTAGTGCTACTAATTGGGAGTATTCTTTTTAAACCAAAAATATTATTCGGTTTTGAAATCTTATGAGTAAGTTTAAGATACGTTAATTTATTGGGAAGGTTAGTATGATAAAATATTAAGATAAACCGTTGGGAAGGTTAGCACGATAGGTGTGCACATTAGAAGAGAGGTGAGAATTTCTCAAGAGAGTGTCGCTCTAATATGTTGTTGCATTGGCCTGTATCAATTTAAATACTTGCTAAACGTATTTTAAAATCAAACATACTTTCGGGCTCTGACCCGTTTCTTTTTCTCTCTCTCTCTCTCTCTTGTATATATATGTATATATTTCAGGTGCCCAGCCACAGGGGCGTCTTGCTTAGGATCCCTTGAAAGGAACGTACAGCAGCTTAGGTGGGAGTTGCAGGTTACTTGCGTAGACGGCTTCCCTTATTGACTCCACTTTTAGCATTCTCATTTATTGGGCATGTGTCGCCCTTTCCATTATTTCATTATTGTTGGGACAATTGTATTTCAGTTATTTCCAGTATTGTTACGATGGGTTTTATTCAGTTTGTATTGGTGACTTTAGTTTTCATATGTGGACATTCGATTGACGAATGTATTATATTATTGGACTTTGTGTTCCAGGTTTATTGTGGTGTGATTCTTAATTGTAGAAATGTTGTTAATAAAACAAATGTTTTTCTTTAAATAAAATTTGGAAAGTATGTATATAAATGGTTTTGACACTTATTTAGGGTGTTAAATTGGAAAATGTATTTTTATCGACAGTGATGCTGAGAATGAACCAACTGTTTACCTTGATTTAATTTAATAAAGGAGTGATCGCCCGGTATTTAATTAGGCGGGGTGTCACAGGTGGTATCAGAGCATCAGGTTCTAGTGTCCATAGGATCTGTACGGCTTATTTCGCTTTCAGCTTAACGTTATTGCTATAGAGCCCTATTTTTAGGATTGTTGCATTCTTACTTTTACGTTTAAGTCTTCAGCTATTTGAGATTTAATGATGACTGTAGACTAATGAACTTTTTCACGTTTCAGATGCCTCCGAGACGTGCTCCAAAAGATAGGCGTGCCCAAGCCGAGCAGCCAGCAGCTCCGGCACCAGGCACAATGAATGCAAACGAAGTAGCCGCCATTGTTGCTCAGGCGGTGAATGCCGCGATAGCGGTGATTCAGCAGGCTCCACCCCAGGTTCAGGCAGTGGCGCCAGTACCAGCACAACTTCCATCTGCATGGGAGAGGGTTCGGGATGCTTTTCAGAAAGCGCATCCCCCTGAGTTTTCTGGTAGCTCCGATATTATTACAGTTAGCCAATGGAAGAAGGACATCCAGCGGCATCTCCGTATGTATGAGTGCACTGACGTGCAAAAGCAGTTATTGGCTTCCTTTAAGCTGGTGGGAGCCGCCTTACAGTGGTGGGAGTCCATTACTACTTTGGAGGAGAGGGACACGATCCCTATTCAGTCGTTCTGGGAGCGGTTTGACCGCAAGTATTTTCCACCCGCAGTGCAGACTGAGATGAGGCAGAAATTACTAAATCTGAAGCAGGAGAACCTTACTGTAGCTGAGTATGAGGAGGAGTTCACGAGACTTCTCACCATTATGCCAGATGAGGCACCTACTGAGAGCAAGAAGATTTTGCTGTTTTTCTACGGGTTAGCTTGGAGGATCCGTCAGCACCTTATTGGGAATTTATCCCTGAATACTTTTACTGATGTACTCAATGCCGCATTGCTACATTGCCAGGATCACCGCTTCCATCTGTAGGGAAGCAAGAGAGCAGGAGAGTCCAGCCAGCAGGGTAGGACCGTGGGTAATAGTGCCAGTGGGGCACCATCTCATGGACAGACTCGTCAGCACGAGGAGAGTTCCCATCAGGGGGACCCTGCTAAGCGATTCCGTTCAGGTGATTCTAGGCAAGGATTCGGGGGTTTTAGGCAGGGCCAGCCTAATCATCAGGGCCAACACCGACCACAGGGACAGCAGCAGGACCAGCAAGGCCAACAGCGTGCACATCAGGGCCAACAGGGCCAGTGGCGTGGAGGTAACGGCCAGCAGGGCCGTGGACAGCAAGGTCAGAGAGGAGGTAACTTCAAAGGCCGATGCTTTGGGTGCGGTAAACATGGCCATAGGCGCCAAGATTGCCCAGAGGGCGATAGGGCCCCACAGCAGCAGAGAGCCCGTAATGAGCCGCAGAGACCACTTTTTCCACCTGCCCTCCCAGCTCCAGCCCAGGTGCCAGCCTTACCAGCCATTCCAGCAGCTCCAGTACAGCAGGGGCAATTACAGTATGGACGTGTCTATAACGTCCACCAGTCAGCAGCTCCACAGGCACCACCCGCGATTGAGGATATGTTTCCTATCCATGGTACTATGGGTCGGATTTTGTTTGATACGGGGCAACGCATTGTTTTATAGCTACACATTTTGCGAAGTCCTTAGGTTTGTTAGCCACTGCAGAGAGCACCGTGATGTGTGTCGACTCACCACTGGGGAGTGGGTCACTTATTTTCTTTATATGCCGGGGAGTGGGGGTAGAGATTGGTAGCTTGGTATTACCTGCAGACATGTTAGTCTTAGACATGCACGAGCATGATGTGATTATTGGTATGGATTGGCTCGCAGCTTATAGAGCCATGATTGATTGCTTCGGTGGGAGCATTGTTTTTTCCATTCCGGGGCAAGAGATGTTTGTAGTGGCGATGCCTCACCCAGAGGGAGGTTCGACCGCTCATTTGTATTACATAGAGGAGGATACCTCTAAGGAGGTTGTGATTCCCTAAAGATTCGATCCTTGTTGTTAGGGAGTATTCCGATGTGTTTCAGGAGATACCAGGCCTACCGCCCAGTCGTGAGATAGACTTTGTTATAGATTTATTGCTAGATACGAGACCTATAGCATGCGCACCGTACCGTATGGCTCCGGCAGAGATGCGAGAGCTACGAGATCAGATAGAGCAGCTGTTAGGTCAGGGCTTCATTCGTAGGAGTACCTCACCCTGGGGCGCTCCAGTCTTGTTTGTGAAAAAGAGAGATGGTTCACTGAGTTTGTGTGTGGACTACCGGGAGCTGAACAAGGTAACGATACGGAATAAATATCCATTGCCTCGAATCGATGATCTGTTCGACCAGTTGAGGGGAGCAACTTTGTTTTCGAAGATAGATCTGAGGTCGGGGTACCATCAGTTACGTATTAGAGAGCAGGATGTTTCAAAGACTGCCTTCTTGTCGAGATATGGGTCCTATGAGTTCCGGGTGATGTCGTTCGGACTCACAAATGCTCCAGTCATTTTCATGGACTTGATGAACCGAGTATTCAGAGAGTTCTTGGATCAGTTTGTCATCGTCTTCATAGATGACATCTTGATATATTCACACTCCGAGGAGGAGCATGCCGAACACTTGAGGCAGGTTCTTCAGACTCTACGAGAGCATCAGTTGTATGCTAAGTACGAGAAGTGTGGATTCTGGTTGCGAGAAGTACAGTTCTTGGGCCATGTTGTTTCTGAGCAGGGGATTGTAGTTGACCCGAGCAAAGTGTCAGCGGTGAGGGAGTGGGGACAGCCCACGACACCGACGGAAGTGCGTAATTTCTTGGGGTTAGTTGGTTACTACAGGAGATTCATTCGGGGATTCTCCAAAATAGCGGGTCCATTGACGAATCTGACTCGCAAGGGGGTACCATACGTTTGGGATGACGCTTGTCAGTTGGCTTTCGACGAGTTGAAAGACAAGCTTACTTCAGCGCCAGTCCTTGCTTTACCAAAACCGGGTGTGGAGTAGCTGTTTTACACCGATGCGTCTTTACGGGGACTTGGAGGAGTACTCCAGCAGGAGGAGAAGGCTATAGCTTTTGCTTCCCGCAAGCTTAAGCCGCATGAGAAGAATTACCCCACCCACGACCTGGAGTTAGCAGCGGTCGTCTTTGCATTGAGGATTTGGAGACACTATTTATTGGGGGAGAAATTTCGTTTGTTCACAGACCATAAGTCACTGCAGTACCTGTTCACTCAGCGAGAGCTGAATATACGTCAGCGCAGATGGCTAGAGTTTGTGAAGGACTACCAGTTCGATATACAGTATCATCCGGGGAAGGCTAACGTAGTTACTGATGCGTTGAGCCGTAGACCGATAGACGATGTAGCGGACGTCTGGAAAGCAAAGTGGAAGGAGTTGGGTCACCAGGATGCAGTGGCACGTTCTTTCATATCCGTAATGTCAGTCACACCCGAGATTGTTACGAGGGTGATACAGGCACAGACCACAGACCCATTTTGACAGGAGCAAATTGTGCGACTTCTAGCCGAGGGCGCTGAGTCCTATTCTGTTAGTTCTGATGGAGGTTTGTGGTTTAATGGGAGATTGGTGGTTCCAGAAGGAGCAGAATTACGTCATGAAGTGATGACTCGCTCTCATGGGTCCCGATTTGCAGTACATCCTGGAGGAGATAAGATGTACTAGGATATTAGGAGGCAATACTGGTGGAGTGGGATGAAGAAGGACATTGTTGAATTCGTGTCCAAGTGTTCTACCTGCCAGCTGGTGAAGGTAGACCATCAGAAACCGTCAGGATTGCTTCAGCCATTGGAAGTACCCGCGTGGAAGTGGGAGAGTATTTCCATGGATTTTATTACAGGGTTGCCTACATCACAGCGGGGCCACGATTCTATCTGGGTGATTGTAGACCGTTTGACCAAGTTGGATCATTTTCTGCCGGTGCGGACAGATTATACCACGGGTCAGTATGCTCAATTGTTCATCACGAAGATTGTCAGATTACATGGGGTACCCCTGAATATTGTGTCAGATAGAGATAAGATTTTCGTGTCTCGTTTTTGGGAAAGCTTTCAGGAGGCTATGGGTACTGAGTTGAGGTTGAGTTCAGCTTACCATCCACATACAGATGGACAGACAGAGCGTACTAATCAGATGTTAGAGGATATGCTACGCATGTGTGTTCTCGATTTTGGAGGAGTTTGGGAGCCACATCTTCCACTGGTAGAGTTTGCTTATAATAACTCTTATCAGTTTACGATTGGTATGGATCCATTTGAGGCTTTGTATGGAAGGCCTTGTCGTTCTCCAACTTGTTGGCTCGAGGTGGGGGACAACAAGTTGCTAGGACCAGAAGTGATTCAGGAGACCTCCGCGAGGATTGAGATGATCAGGAGTCGTATTCGGGTAGCCCGGGACAGGCAGAAGATCTACGCCGATGCGAAATGGTTCTTCCTGGAGTTTAATGTGGGAGACCAAGTGTTATTGCGTGTATCTCCTATGAAGGGGGTGATGAGGTTTGGGAAGAAGGGGAAATTGGCTCCAAGGTACGTGGGACCATTTCCCATCATCGAGAGAATTGGGCCGGTTGCATACAGGTTGGGGTTGCTAGAATATTTACATCGCATCCACGATGTATTCCACATCTCGTCGTTGAGACGATATCTTCGGGATGATATGGCCTATACTCACATTGCGATAGATGAGATCGACTTACAGCCTGATAGCTCTTACGAGGAGAGACCAGTGGCTATTCTAGACTATAGTGAGAGGAGATTGAAGTCGAAGATAGTTCCACTTGTGCGAGTCCAGTGGGAGCATCATAATGTGGAGGAATCCACTTGGGAGCGTGAGGCAGATATACGTGAGAGATATCCAGAGTTGTTTTTACCAGGTATGCCTTATTTTCCGAATTTCGGGACGAAATTCCGTTATTAGGGGGAAAGTATGTAATACCCCGTATTTTTATGCTATATTAATTTGGGGATTTATTAAATTTAATGTGAATGATTTATTTAATAAATATCCAGAAATTAATTATGTTATAATTATTAATGTGACGAGAGTTAGTAATTATGGGAAATTGGTTGAATATTACTAATGAGCAAAGTAATATATTATATTGATTATATTGAATGTCATGAGTGAATTAAATGACGATTTCGAAAATTTAAGTCGGAACGTGCTCGTGTCACGTCGGGACTAATTTTGTTAAATAAAAAGTGAATATTTTATAAGTTTCCCGTATGGTCGTTTTAAGTGCGCCAACGCGTCCGGTAGGGTCGAGATAGTCAGAAAAGTGTACCCGGGGGTGTAGTTTGGGTCTCGGGGCATTTTTAGGCCTAATTAGTACCCCGGGAGGGCATTTTAGTCATTTTACATAATTGGGTAATTAAACCCACGAATTTCAGCAACCTATATCATCCAACTAGGTTAGTCTTTTAGGGTTAGAATATCCAGAAATCAATTGACGGCCATTGGAGAAGAGAGGAGAGAGCTCCAAGGCAATTCAAGGCCAAAAAGTCACCGGTTTGCACCGCCGCCACCACCACCGCGTAGATCGTGAGGCGAGGAACGCAGCCATACCAAAATCAGCCGTGAATCAGAATACCAAAGTCCCAGGCAAGTGTTTAACTTGCGTATTTTCGTTAATGCAATCTTCATATTGGTTTAGGATTGATTAGAGATGATAAATATGGAAGAACACCCAATTTGTGTTAGAAAAATGCATGTAGAAATGATTTATATGAAATTCTGGAATCCTTGCCATGTAGAGGAAATAAACCACGAAATTTTGATGATCTTAAGAAAGAAATTCTGGAGAAAGATTTGTTAGAAAACTGTTTAAGAAAATTCTAGGGTTCTGGATAATTGGATATAATTTTAGGTTGAAAATCCGTGTTTAAATGATGAATATGTACATGCCTTACGTTAGAATCATCTGGTATAGTGTTATAATGTTAGTAGTAGAATTCTGGGACGATTGGAACTTGAAAATATGGATTTAGTGTAATTTTGGTGATGAAACCCGTAACTGCATTCTGCAGAATTTTTCGCAGGCCTGCTTGATCGATCGATCGAGCCTCGAGCTTTGATCGATTGAAGGTTCGATCAATCGAGCCCCAAGCTTCGATCGATCGACCCCTCCTGGAAGACTCCTAATTCCCTCTTTAAATGAGTTAAATTCAAATTGTCGTGATATAATTCTTGGGCATTCTTGATAAAATGATTTGGGAGACATTGAGGACCAGTAGGGCATATGAATAAATGTTGGGACCTTTAATCTTCGACGAGAATAGTACTTATGGGGCATTTACTTTAGGGTTGGTGAATTTATAAATCTAAAGGGTGAGGTGCGTAAGAGAGTTACGTTGGAACCTAATAAAGACACTTACTGAATTGCAGATTTGTGAGGATATAGTCCACGAGTGTCAGGTAATGAGTGAGAAAACCCTTCGAGTTAAGGTTAGGAATGAAACTTTATACGTAATTCTATAAATGTGAATTTAAGGATAAATGGTGTAATTATGGGTGACGAGAAGAACCTATATTAATATAATAAAGTGGTATATTTATATGATTGTGTGTACATATATGATATACATGTGAAAAACATACCGCGCTACTTGATATCCTTGAGGTTACCGCGCTGGGACAGTCTTATCTCGATGGGACCTTTATAGGGGATATTGACTTGTACCCTAGAAGATAGATATCCTTGGTACAGGCTATCGAATCGATAGTTCAGACGGTCCTAAGAGACGCGAGTATGTGCCATCCTCTTAGAGACTTGGAATCTATGCTTCGCCTCGATATTATTTGTGTATGTGTTAATACAGTTCGAGAGTGATTCCGAACTTGTATTCCCCTTGATATGAGTGGTATGGGGTTTGGATAGTAGAAGTATGCACGCACCATAGTTTTAATTGGGGTGCTGTTATTTATATATATTATACGAGTAGTTAATATATATATGAGACTTGGAAATTTGAAACTGCCTACTGTGATTTGATAAGTAGGACATGGTTGATGACACATATAGTAAGTACTTGTTTTGTGGAAGTATAATATGTCACTGGGAAACTTTATAAATGAATAAAAGCTAAAACAAGAGTAGTGCTACTAATTGGGAGTATTCTTTTTAAACCAAAAATATTGTTCGGTTTTGAAATCTTATGAGTAAGTTTAAGATACGTTAATTTATTGGGAAGGTTAGTATGATAAAATGTTAAGATAAACCGTTGGGAAGGTTAGCACGATAGGTGTGCACATTAGAAGAGAGGTGAGAATTTCTCAAGAGAGTGTCGCTCTAATATGTTGTTGCATTGGCCTGTATCAATTTAAATACTTGCTAAACGTATTTTAAAATCAAACACACTTTCGGGCTCTGACCCATTTCTTTTTCTCTCTCTCTCTTGTATATATATGTATATATTTCAGGTGCCCAGCCACAGGGGTGTCTTGTTTAGGATCCCTTGAAAGGAACGTACAGCAGCTTAGGTGGGAGTTGCAGGTTACTTGCGTAGACGGCTTCCCTTATTGACTCCACTTTTAGCATTCTCATTTATTGGGCATGTGTCGCCCTTTCCATTATTTCATTATTGTTGGGACAATTGTATTTCAGTTATTTCCAGTATTGTTACGATGGGTTTTATTCAGTTTGTATTGGTGACTTTAGTTTTCATATGTGGACATTCGATTGACGAATGTATTATATTATTGGACTTTGTGTTCCAGGTTTATTGTGGTGTGATTCTTAATTGTAGAAATGTTGTTAATAAAACAAATGTTTTTCTTTAAATAAAATTTGGAAAGTATGTATATAAATGGTTTTGACACTTATTTAGGGTGTTAAATTGGAAAATGTATTTTTATCGACAGTGATGCTGAGAATGAACCAACTGTTTACCTTGATTTAATTTAATAAAGGAGTGATCGCCCGGTATTTAATTAGGCGGGGTGTCACATATTGCATAAGTTAAGTCAATTTCGTATGAATTCACCATATACACCTAATATAGACTTTAAGTTATTTCACTAGAAGTGTCTCATGACTTCATGCACCTATGTTATGAATGTTTATGTTGATTTGCCTACGAAAAATGTTCACACAATTACCTTCCATTTTCATGATTCAAAATTTTAGTGTTATTTCATGTTGAAAATGTGGTTTTGTAACTATATGTATTTTTTATTGCTTACAATTGAATTTTTTTTAAAAAGTTTCAAAAATAGAGCCATATGCTCTTTGAGTTTCCTTCTTTTTATACCTTTTGATATTATCATTACATGAGCTTTATTGATTGTATTTGTGATGACATATTTGTTTCTTCATGTAATGCTTATAATTCATGCTTAGCTTCAAACCCTTTGTCTATTACGAATAAAAAGGGGGGAGAACAAATTGAGGGGGAGTTTTTGTTCTTCTTTAAAACTCGTATGTGTTATGGTATTTTTGTTTCATATGCCCTCTTTCTCTTTGATGATGATTTCATGGACTACACAAGATGAAGACAAAGCTAGCCAATGGGAGAACAAGTTCATTTGAAGACAAAGTTCAAATGCCATTCTATTTCTAGGATTGGGAGGACATTAGGATTCATTGTCTTAAAGGGTTTTATTATAATTTGGTTTTCGGTTTTGTTTTGTGCCGGAATATCCAAAAGGGAATATTTGCAATAGCAATATCTTATAATTGGCCATCACTTAGGCTTATTTTATAGTTTTGGCATATCTCATTGCAAACCGGGATCTCAAACCGAACACTATATCTCCAAGTTCATTCGAAGACACATGAGTGACCGAGCTCTGTTTATGGATTCATCACCAACACTTTATAGAGGTATAAAATTGTTCTTCATAGACTTTTATGAATCATATTTTCGGATATTAGCTTTTAAAAATTGAGGCTTTTATACAAAGGAATTTTAAAATAAAAAAAAAATTGGTCTCGTTCAAATGAGATTAGGTCTCGTTAGAACCAGCATCTAACGTCCTTTGGATAAGAATCCCTGCCTTGACAAAGAATTATCATTTAAAGTACGTGAGAAGGCCGCTCAAATGAGAATGGGCTTTTGTTAGAATGAACTTTGATGTCGTTCGAACGAAATTACTATTTTCATTTGAACGAGGTTTGTTTTCATTCGAATGACCCCTCAACCTCAAAATTCATATTTTTATTATTAAAACTTGTTTTGTTCAAAAATTTGATAAAACTTTGGAAAAAACGATTGAAACCACTTTTACTTTCATAAATCTTTCATCCCCATATATGAGTTATGTGATTTATTAACCCTTGTTTCCAAATACACTTGCTTAAACCCTTATAGATTCAATCTCTATTGCTGACTTACGGAACCGAGGTTTCACTACTCAAGAAGATGAAGGCTAATCGATGGATACTGAGTGAAGATCGCTTTTTGTGGATGACTTTGGACTGTGTCATATTTTGTAGAATAAATTGAAGACTCTGCGCATTATACTTAGTCATTGTAAGTAGTCTGTAAGCCGATTGTGTCTGTCAATTACTCTATAGTGTTGAATAAAGGTTTTACATTTTAAGGGGTTTTTCCTTATTGGCTTTGCATGCATATTTAACTGTGCATGATTGAATATAATTAATTTGGATTGTTTCAACACATAAACACTTAATTGCTAATCAAGATAAAAATTGATTAAAATGGGAATTTGTGTGTGAGGAACCTAGTATACGAATCAATCCATAGAATCCCGTATTCTCAAATTAGTATCAGACCCTAAAACCCTAATTTTAGGAGACCATTGGCACCCCCTGAAACCCTAATTCTCACTATTTAAGGAGACCATGACCTCATTATCAAGGGTGTCCTTTTTGAAATTAGAACATTCTTCTCAAACTCAGTGCGTCGAAATTCCATTTTTGCATATTATCTCCATTTCCATCACTCTCATCCATTTTCACCCCCCGCCCCTTTCCATCCTCCCCCCCCCCCCCCCCCCCGCCCTCCCCCCCGCAACCATCCAACCATATTATTGGTGTCTAAATTTGGTTTGCTAATTTGGATTAATCTTATCTTAATTAAACAATTAATTATATCCACAAATAAAAGAATTTAGCTAGAAAGGGATGAAAGACAAAGAGAAAGACATAAAGGTTTATGTGGTTCAGCTCAGTGAGGTGCCTACATCCACGGATATGATGCCATTTTATTTTAGGGTTTAGTACAAGCCTCTCAATAACTCTCTAGGGTTTGGAAAAACTAGTTTTTAGTTGCCCTTAGATGAGAGAGGTAGTGAGCTATTTATAGTGGTAGGAAGATAAAGGGATGGAATACCTTTATACACTAGGCATTTATATCTTTAAATTATAATTAGTAGCTAGATATTCTTCACGTGCATGTGCATGGTGATTGTTAGAGTTTCATGTGTGTCTATTCACATTATTGAATGTTCATATTCTTGTGGGTGGTCAGCTATTGTGCTAACTATTGAAATAATGGTACCGACTACATTCATTTGTTGTTTTTGTTCCACTGAGTATGATATGGGTGTCACCTTTTTGCTGGTCCAGTTGGTCGTGTTATTTTAGGTCACAACAAAAGGACTCAATACTTCATTCTTGATTGGAGTGGTTTAATGACTGAAAGGATAGATTATTATATGTCAGGATTTTCTCGGTTGTCTCGAAGAGTTTGGTCAACTGTCGACCTCTGGACATGTAAATCTCTGGCTATCACTTTAGGGTAATGGAAATTTTGTAAATAACAGAAAAAATAGCGAATCATTTAGGGGTACATTGGTCATTTGATTTATGGGGAACTGAGACATCGTCGAAACACGAAGCGGTGGTACACTTAATCATTTCAAATTTTATAGCTCAGGGGATGTCACTGGTACTATAAAGAACTATTTCCCTCTTCATTTTTCTCACTTTGAATTTCAAACTCACATTTTCCTTCTCAATCTTTCACTTTTCCATTTGTGAGAGAACTGTTGTTTTGTCTAGTTTCACTGTAAGAACTGTCTCTCTCTTTCCTTCCTTCTCTATTAAAATGGTGTACGTCATAGACGAGAATTCTTTTGAGACCTTTAGAAAAAGTATTGGATTCCGAAGTGGGTAAAAACCGAGTTTGTGACAAGTCCTTATGACCTTGGTTCATTAGAGGATGGTCATTGGATCCCCACCATAATTATTGCAGAACGTCAGGTGACATTTCCTCCCAATCATTTATTCCTCGAATTTTGTCAATCAGTCAAAGTGGCTCCCAATACATGGAGGGTAATAAATGCAGTTAATCACATTAATGAGCGATTTAGAACGCATATAAGGATAAAATAATTGATGTATTTCTATAGTGGAGGACCACAACTGATAAACATTTATTAACTAAAGATGAGGTATTCAAACAGGGCTCTTGTAGTAAATTTGCCTAATTCCAATAAGGATTATAGGGATTATGGGTTAATAGTTAAGGACTAGCAATTTGCCTTTCTTCCTGAGGTCAAGGACTATAATGGAACCCATTGCCCTCATGAGGGACAGGGCATATGCCGACACGTATGTATTCTTGTATATTTTTCTCTGTTTATTCTTTTGGCTAATCCTGTTGCTAACGTCACTTTTTATCTTTTTTATTTTACAGAGAAGAGAAAGAAAGATATCCCCAGTCCATCTGAAGTTAATTTTGCTGATTTCAAGATTGTTTGGTCCATCCAGCAAAGAATAGTGGATATCATCCTTATTCGGCATCTAATCTGCTTGACCACTAGAGTACCATCACTTCCTTTGTTGCTCTCCCAACTGAGGATATCCCCTCAGTCCCCATTGAGTTAGAGGAGCCAACCTCATCCTCCTCGACTGTTAACTTGGAATCCCCTCCTTAAGTAGAAGGATATTTTTCTGTTGGATCTACATCTTCGTACTTTGAGTCTTTAGACCTTATCCTCGTGCCTACCACAGTTTCATCCCCAGAAATGGTGAAGAGGAAAATCCCTAACCTCCTTGTCTGCTCCAAATCTCCTCCTCCTATCGAGAAGAAAAAAGCAGATGCTGGGGGTTCCAAATACCCCGTGGAAGTTGAAAATAAGGTAATGAGGACTCAAAATATTCAGTTTAATAAGATAAATAAGTGTCATGCTGCTCCCTTGGAGTTGACAGGGAAATATCAGGTCGACTAGGGCCATGGTGGTGCCCATTTTATGAGAGTGAACCCATACCTTGCCTGGGGACTAATCGGGTCAGGACTCCTTCTAGATGATGAGCCTAATCTAACTTCCCTTTCTAAGGCTAGGTTATTGGAGAGGGCCAACCATAACTTGACCTTGGTAAGTGTTATTCACTATTTTCTCTTTGCCATATATATCCATCTTATTCATTTACTGACTTTTATAACTTTTGGACTCTGTAATATTTTATGGATTATGATCAACTGTTGAGGAGGGATGGCCAACTGCAGGAATCCTATGTGGACATAGAAGTTACCTTCCAAGGCATGAGGGAATCCCTGGAGGCTACCAAAAAAACCTATGAAGGTGATAAAAAGAAATAGAAAGATGATGCCAAGAAACTAGAGGACAGCAAGACCAGTGTCGAGAAGATGGTTAGCGATGCTGTAAAAAAGGCGAGAAGATTGTTCAAGAGGATAAAAAGGCGATCAATGATGCCAAAAACCAAATTTTGGAGCTAAAGGCTAAGGCCAAAAGGGATAAAGAGGATGCCTACATTTGAGGATGGGATAAGGTCTTCTCCACCACTCTTGTGTAAATGGGGTACTTAAAGAGGTCGTCCTTCAAGGAAGGATGGAATGCCGCCCTTACCCAGGTTGGTACTGACCTTGACTCTGAGCACCTTTTTCAACATAACCCGGGCAAGGCCTACTAAAATTCAAAAGTAGGTGAATGATGAGGAGGGCTTGGATGAATCTTTTGTGCCCTAAGAACGCGATGTGGTTGCAACTCGCTCTGAGGAGGATATCACTAAAGATAAACATAAGGTGTAGATTAGTAGGAAATTTTTGGTTTTGTCTTGTATTTTTTGTGTAGTTCAGAATATTCTCTTCTTGTAACCCACATCTACAATTTTAATGAAATTGCTTTTTATTTCTAGTAATGACGTTGTTTTATTCTGAGAACTCTTTTTGCTTTCCATACTTATGTAATGTTTTATTCCTTTCAGTTTAATTCTAGGAAGGCTCTCTTGGAAACTACAGAGAGTGATCTTTCAAAGATAATTGTTAAATTATTTTAGGCAGGTTATGAAGAGATTAATGAAGAGGAAGTAGAGGAGGTGCACAACCTAAACATCTCCAATCAATCTAAAGAATCTCACCTCCATATGCGTAAATTATTTCGTCAAGCCGTGGCCACCAATGCTTCATAGTATGAAATGATACTTCAATTTCAGAGCAATCATAAGGAAGTAGTTACTAGTTTATTGAATGATTATGAGAATAAGTTTGCCTTCTTATGAAGTGATAGAAGATTTGATAAGAAATTATAAGATTTATCCTCGATGTCTTTCAAAAAGGAATTCATTTTGAAGTTCGAAGTAAAAAGTGCTTGGTAAGTGGCCAGTCTACTGGAACAATAAAATAATATGCTGAGGGGTGGACTTGAGGGCATAAAGAAGGATAATGACCCTAATCATAGAGAAGGTGCATCAATTATTGAGCAGGAGAACGCTCGACTGATGGAGGAGCTAGAAACACTAAAAAATCATGAGGGTTAATCATCTAGACAAGATATTATTACTCGTCTATCTATTTAAGAAAAGAGAACGAAAAAGACATTGATCGATCAAGCAAGTCTAATATAGAACCAGTTGGCTACAATCAAAAGACTGAATGATAAGGTTTACCATCTCACTTTTCTTTTTTATAAGCGACCCCCAAAATTTAGATGAGCTGATATGATGAAGCTTTAGCACACTTAGGAAAGGAGCAGGAACAAGCTCGAAGAAAAGGTTATAAGTGGGTATCGATTAATTCTCTCACTGTCATTAAGGTTCTGAAGAAAAACACTTTATGGTATTAGCATGATCCTAGATGCTTGGACCAACGTACTCCTCTATTCAAGATGGATACTACATGGATTCCTATAGATACAATCCCCATAATTTTGGTCATAAAATACTTAAAGGATTATGGTATGCATAGGGATGGTGTGTTCAGTCGACACTTGCATTTAGTAGATAAGCCTAGTTCTAGTAAACAATATAGACTCGGAGAATTGAGATTAACTGTTCTTCCTTCTACTTTAGATGTTCCTCCTGCTGGGATAGAAAAGTACCTTGGAGCCATCCATAAGGAACCTAAATCCAGAGCAAACAAATTGATGTTTTCTATATCAATGCTTCTGTACACGAGGACTTCTACCGAAATGGTCCTCCTTAATTCAGTTCTTATTACAGAAGTGAGCCGAGAGAGTGCATCTGCTCAGGCATTGTTAATCCTTGGAGTTCTGGCCATTTTGATCGCCTGAAACTTAGATATTTTGTGTAAATATTTGACCAAGTACCTCATCACCAATTCTCCTTTGACTCAGTATACTCCCAACACTTAATTGATAATTAATTTTAAGTCACTGTGAGCTAATACTTTTTTGGATCCAAAGAGAGTGCCAATTCGAACCCTGTAATCAACGTCTCGTAGTCTTCTTCACTATTGAAAGCTTTAAACTAGAAATTGAGTATATATTCCCCGTCCATATCATCTGGGTTGTTGATTATCAGCCCAGCATAGCATTCCATCCATATACATCTTCCAAATAATTGGCTCTTCTTGGAAATCTCCTTCAACTAGGCTTCCATAATGGAATATTTTTTTACTTTAATCCTGGTAACGTGTAATAATTTCTCGCTTGGTGGATGTTTCCAGTTTATATCCTTCGCGGTTGATTATATCATCCAAGGAGCTATATTCTTAAGAAGTATGTTGGGTGTTTGAATATTTAATCCCTCTTCCTGAAAAGTATACTCGGTTAGAATTACCACTGAGCTCTCTTGCACAGGAGTCTACCCGAAAGGTTTTTCTTCATAGGTAAACTCTGCTCTGAAATCTCTTCTCTAAAATCTTTTACTGCTTGACCTTTCACTGATGTTTAAGGCTCATAGTGTATATCATATTCTCTAAGCTCCATTGCCCAAGTCATTAAAATCTCTAACTTCTTTAGTTTGTGAATAAATTTGGCACGAGGGAAAGTTCGTGTAGACCACAATAGTGTGGGCTTAGAAATATTTATTCATTATTTGTAAGGATTCAATAAGGGCTAAGGCTAGATTTTCTAGAAGTGGATAAAGAATTTATGTTCCCCTAAAGGCCTTGTTGGTGTAGTAAACCAATTTATGTACCCCATTCTCTAGCCGGATGAGTGTCGATCTAAATGCTGACTCAGATACTGCTAGATATAAGTACAGTTTCTCTCCAGTGAGTGGTCTTGAGACTAAGGGTGGAGATCCAAAATATTTCTTCAACTCTAAGAAGTTATTCTCACATTCGTCATTCCACAAAAGTCTTTCTTACCAACTTAAAAAAGGGTAGGCACCTGTTAGTAGCTCGGGAGACAAACCTATCGATGGATGCTTCTCTTTCAGTCAACTTTTTCATGTCCTTCTTATTTGTAGGAGATGGAATATTTATCAGTGCTTGAATTTTATCTAGACTAGCCTCAATGCCTCTTTGATTTATTATGAGCCCAAGGAATATTCCTTATTTCACAACAAACACACACTTGATTGGGTTGAGCTTTATCGGGCATTTCTCTAACTGGTCGAATGTCTGACTTAAATATTTGATGTGGTCAGCTTCTTTCTTGCTCTTGGTAAGCATGTCATCCATATATATCTTTATGTTTTTTCTAAATTGTTCTTCTAAAACCTTGTTCACTAGCCTTTTTGTATATCAATTCATCATTTTTTATCCCAAAAGGTAAAATTTGTAGCATTAGGTACCTCAACTAGTGATGAATGAGGTCTTCTCCTTGTCTTTCGGTTTCATTTTAATTTGGTTGTACCCTAAGTAAGAACCCATGAAGCTAAGAAGCTCATGTCCGATAATGGAGTTTATCGAATGGTCGATCCTTGTCAAAGGTAAATGGTTCTTGGACAAGACTTGTAGAGATTCGCGAAGTCAACACACATGCACCACCTATTATTTATCTTCCTGACCATTACTACATTGATAAGCCACTTTGGATATTTGATGTATTCAATGAAACTTGCTTTCTGTAGCTTCTCCACTTCTTCCTAGATGGACATGTTCTCTTTGGGGATGAATACACGTCATTTCAGTTTGATTGGCATAGCATCCTTGACAATGTTTAGTTCATGGCATATGAACCCTGGGTCAATCCCTGGCATATATTCATGGCTCCAAGAGAACACATTCTTCTGCTATTTGAGGAAGTTTATTAACTTTTTCTTGAGGGATAGATCCATGGATGTCCGATCTTTTCTGTCCTTTTTGGCGCTCATTGTCAAGGACTATAGTGTCTATAGCCTATAAAATTTGTACCTTGATGAAGTCATCCTCCTCACATTGATCTATGGTCTCAATCTGGTAGGTGGTTGTAAGCTTCTCACTTCTTCCAAGTCGGCTGAAGTGTAATAGAATTCCCTGGCTTCAATTTAGCTTCCAGTAATGACACCGATCCCATTACGTGTAAGGAATTTCAGGCACCGATGAACATTGGATGGTAAATCTTTAAACTTTTTCAAGCCAAGCCTACTTAAGATGATGTTGCAAGATGACAGAATGTTCTTGTCTAAGATAAAAATATGAATCCTCTCAGTTCGGTTGAACGGTCCAGTGCCAATTATGACTTCTAATTTGACTGTTCCCAAAGGATGTACTTTTTTCTCTAGAGAAACCTATAAGGGGCCTATGATATACCCCCAGTTTGCTATCACGTAATCCCAATCCTCGGAAGCAGTTATACAAAATGAGGTCACCTAAACTGCCATTGTCCACCAATATTCTGGCAACTCTTGCTTTGTGTACCACCATCGTGATGACCAGAGGATCATCATGAGGATAAATCACCCCAAAAATCTAATCTTTGTTCACTTTCCTTGGGTAATTATCAACATCACCAGAAAAATTGAGTTTATGAATGTAGAAGCACGCTTTGGCTTCATTTATATATGTTTTTCTCTCGGCTATTTCATTGCATCTACCAGTGTCACCTCCTGTAATGAAATGACAACCAAACAAAATCATTATCACCTCACGCACAGGCTCCCTGGGTCTCTTCGGTAGATCCGAATTATCATCGACATCATCATCTATCCCATTTTTCATCTCCTCCGTTACAGGGAGACTTCAATATTCTCTGGGTTTGTTGTTCTTCTAAAATTTCTTCTTTGTTAACGAATTTGGAAAGTTTATCCCTTCGGATCAAACTTTCTATTTCATTCTTCAGGGTTATACAAATGTTTGTGTTATGCCCATGGTCTTTGTGGAATTCACAATACTTGTATTTATCTCTCCGATTTGGGGGAGATTTTCTCTTCCCAAGACATATTAAGTCCCTACTTTCCCGAATTTCCTCTGAAAATATAATGTACGCCAACAGTGAAGGGAGTATACTCATCATACTTCTTGGGTTTTTCAGTCTTTTTATCTTTCTGGTCTTTTTCTCGGAGCCTTTATTATTGTTGGTCTTCAAGTCAAGAGATTATTATGTGGCCATGACTTCCTCATCATTCATGATTTTTCCTACTTTGGCTCATGGTCTTAGGGGGATCTTTAGCTAGGGCATAATATAACTTCTCAGGTAATAAACCACTCACCAATGTAGTGATTGTTATCTTTTCTTCGTAGTCCACAACTTTTAATTTTTTATTGTTAAAGCAAGTGATGTATCCGTGCGTAGTTTCTCTTGGACGCTGGTGAACACCCAATGAATGAGCTACCCGTTTGATTGGTTTCGCTCCAAAGCAAAAATTACTGATGAAAAGCTCCACGATCTGTTGAAAATTAGATATCTGTCCTTATGGCAAGTTATTATACCAAATATGTGTCGACCCAGTAATAGTGCGGGAAAATGCTCGACAAAGAATTTTATCTGGAACTGAGTAGATGTCAGCGACAACTTGATACTATTCCACATGAAGGACTTGATCATTTTTTCCATCATACTTGAGAGTGACCACATGTGACTTAAACTTGGCAAGTGTTGGGAAGTTCATAATTGTTAGGAAAAAAGGTTCTCACTTCACAAAGCTATTATGCAAAGGGTTTTTGGATTTGGATATTTCTCCCAAACGATCTTCCAACCGCTCAATAGAACCTTTCCAGTGATGCTCTTTTAGATTAGTTTTATTTGAAGCAGTTTTACCTGCTCGACCATTGGTTTGTGACGAGCTCTCTTCCTGAGTAGTCTGCTCATCAAGCACAAATCCTCGCATGTTAGTTCTAAACCTAACAGATCCTTCTCGACAATCTTGTGATCTGTAGGGATTTCTATGATTGTGGGCCCTGACAGCTCAAGGACCCAAATAATCAAAGGTCGAGCCCTCTCTCAGTTTGTCCAACGTGCTCTACCTTTATTGAGAGAGTGAATATCCATCATGATAATCGATAGATCTAATTAACGAGGTCATACCAGAGAAATAAGATTTATTATTAGTGGATCTGGAATATATAAATCGTTTCATTTCCTGTCTAGTTTTCCTGTCCTCATAGGTTGCCAGGAGCAATATTTCTCCTCGATGATCAGACCAACTATGGGTCGAGTTTGGATCATCTAGGTTAGTTATCTTATGGTCTCTTGCATAACCTCTTGTCCCATAGGTATGTTTAGTAGAATTCCTTGTAAATCCCCTATAACAAGAGGGGCAGGGGAGCTGAAGGTGTAACCAACGGCGTGGCAATCCCTCGGCATTGTCCACCATATTTAATGTTTATTAGGGAATGATTGAAGAACGGTTACTTAACAGAAATAGGTAGAAAATAACATTAGCTTGTCATTTCCCATATACGACACCAACCTGTTGGTGTCTAAATTTGGTTTGCTGATTCGGATTAATCTTAGCTTAATTAAATCAATAATTATAACCACGGATAAAAGATTATATAGATAGTGATAATAGACAAAGAGAAAGACATAAAGGTTTATGTGGTTCAACCCAATGAGGTGTCTATATCCACGGATACAGTGCCATTATATTTAGGGTTTAGTACAAACCTCTCAAGAACTCTATAGGGTTTGGATAAACTAGTTTTTAGTTGCCCTTAGTTGAGATAGGTAGTGAGCTATTTATAATAGTAGAAAGATGAAAGGATGGAATACCTTTATACATTAGAGTATGTTGAAGGTGAGAGAGATAGTCTTCATGGTTTGATGGATACTATGAAGAAAGAACTTCTAGAATTTGAGGAGTCTAGGCATTTACTCGAGTCTAGGATTGTTAAGCTTGAGGAGAGATTAAGAAATTCAAGTACGGTCAAATTTTATTTGGAGTCTAGGTCGGAAAATATGAATAAAATGTTAGGCACCGTCCAAATCAAAGATGTCAAGTGCGGAATTGCTTTTGATGATCATATTGCTTCCGCTACTAAAGCCAAGACCATACTTTGGAGAGAATCGACTAAGAATATTAGTAAAGGTCAACCTTTAGGTAACACTTCTCTCCGTGTTTACACTTGCACTCATCGTGGTAGGAATGGTCACCTTAGGCATTTTTTTTATGATCTTAAGAACGGTCCTAAGAAGTTTAATAATATATTCACCACAATTTTCAAAGCCCCTAAGCGTCATTTTACACCTACTTGTGTTAGGAAATTAGATTTGGAGGCTTTACATATTAGACTTGTTGATTCTTGTTTGCTTTCACATGATACTTTCCTTGCTATCTCTAATGGTTGATTGTGTTAGCATTGTTCTTCATATTGTAGTTGAGTGTCTTGATATATATTTTTCTAGTGTTATGACATGTGTATCTCTTTATATTTTATTTTCTTGAGTCATTATGAAAAAAAATATATAAACATTTTCTTTTGATATTTTTTTTTTTTAAAAAAAATACTAAAAAGATTTTATTTTGATAAAAAATTTAAAAAGTACAAAAAGATTTTTGCTTTTTGTGTCTTTAGGTTTCAGATTGTTGGTATGGAATATTGGTGCCACTACAAAAAAAATGATGTATTGGGACTGACATATTAGGGACGGTTATAATCTCCGTCCCTAATTATATATTCATTAAGGACGGTATGGTCTACCCGTCCCAAATAATAATTTTTTTGAGACGGCCAACTCCCCCCGTCCCAAATAATACAAACTAATTGTATTATATAGAACGGTTGAGTACCCGTCCTTAAAAATGTGGTTCTTTATACTTTTATGGGACGGTTCTAATTTTCATTAGAGTTTTACCGCCCGTTGTTGGCTCGCGCTTAGAGAGGCCGCTACTTTTCCCAAAATCGTTTCCTAACAAACCTAAACCTAAACCTTCAGAGCTTTTCCCAAAATCATTAGATTTTCTAAGGGGCTTTTCCTCACGCATCGGAGCTTTTCATCTTCAGAAGCTTGGTCGGAGCTTTTCCTCACGCATCGGAGTGAAATAGCAGACCATTGTTTTTTCTTCTTCAGAAGCTTGGTCGAGAACTCGTGGTAAGGGTTCTCCCGTCTTTGGTATAGTCTGTGTGATTCTTGTTAATTTCCATTGTTTAATTTTAGAAGAATTTACACCACCAATAAAATGAATCAACAGAGAAATATGGACTCAAAATAGCAGACCCTTGTTTTTTCATATCTGATGATCTGTTTGTGATTGGTTTTCATTTATAAATAGTGAATTTATTAATCTGTTTTTGCCATATTTCTTGATTTTAGATGAGCTGGTTTTGTTTTTGTTTTATAATATTAATCTGTATCGGTGACTGTATCGTTTTTTGTAAGTATCGACGATAAATAAGTATTACTCGATACATATGTATAAGGCGTATCGTATTGTATCGTCGATACATACCTTTTTGTTTATCAGCTAAACAACGCCACTTTGCTTTTTTAACAAAAAAAAAAAGAATAAGTTGAGGAAGTTCGTAAAAGGAATTTGGGATTTGATTTAGCAAAGTTACTAGGGTTTTAAAAAACAAGGAGAACTTAAAAACCATTACAACTTTGCTAGGGTTTCTAATTACGAACCAAATCACATATATTTCTTCTTCTTCTTCTTCTTCTTCTTCTTCGATTTAGATGAGTGTTTGATTTCCCACTGATCGCAACATCCTCTCTTTTTTTCATTTACTATTTTCTTCCTTTGTTTCTTATATATATATATATATATATATCTTTACTAAAAGTAAGACTAACAAAATATCAACCTTCTTACGTTTGATGAAGCGTCTCATTGGATCCAGCGTTTGAAGTTACTATGGACAAGAGTTGGATTGAGTTGCGTGATAGAAACTCAACGACATATATTAATGGGGTTAAAACATTTATATCATTTGCTTACACGCATAGGAACATGGAAACGTCACATATCAAATGCCCGTGTACAAATTGTGTAAATCGATTCTACAATAACCTACAAACCGTGAAAGATCATATAGAAATGTATGGTTTTGAAAGGAGTTATACAGATTGGATTTACCACGGGGAGTTCTATGGGGGTTCAAATAATAACAATGAAAATCCAAGAGAAGGTATGGTTGAAGATTTATTATTTGAATCAAATTCAGGGGCTGACATGACTTCGATGCTTCATGAGGTAAGGGGGATTCCACGCATGGAGGATAATATGGGCAATGCGGAGCCCATAACTGAAGATGTTGCAGGGTCTGATGAAAATGTGCCAACATATTATAAACTTTTTAAAAAGGCCCAAAATGATTTGTATGAGAATTGTCCCGAGGGTATTACAGAACTCTCATTCGTAGTTGAGCTCTTGCACCTTAAGCAACTTAATGGGTGGACAAATCGTTCTTTTACAATGTTGTTGGCATTATTGGGGAAATCATTCCCTAATGCAAAGATTCCTAAATCTTTCTATGAAGCCAACAAGATAACTACGGATTTGGGATTCAATTATGAAACTTGGGATGCCTGCCCTAATGGTTGTATGTTATTTCGAAATCAGATGCAGAATCTCGATAAGTGTGACATTTGTGAGGCGTCAAGATATAAAGAGGATAGTGTCAATGATGTTGATCTTGTTGAACCGAGTAATTCAAGTGCAAAAGTGGCCATAAGAAAGGTAAGATATTTCCCTTTGAAGTCAAGACTGCAGAGATTGTTTTGGTCATCACATACCGCTCCGCTAATGAAATGGCATGCGGAGGAACGAGTTGATGATGGCGTGATGAGGCATCCTGCAGACTCTCTTGCTTGGAAAACATTTGACCAGAGAAACCCATCTTTTTCAAGTGATAGTCGTAACATTAGACTTAGTTTAGCAACCGATGGATTCAATCCATTTAGTAACATGAGCATAAGTCATAGTACTTGGCCTGTTATTCTAGCGCCATTGAATGGCCCTCCATGGTGGTGCATGAAGCAACCTAACCTAATTTTGTCGACTCTTATTGATGGTCCAAAAGGGCCCGGTGATAAAATTGATGTGTTTTTACAACCATTGATTGACGAGTTAAAAGAGTTATGGTCTGAAGGGGTATCCACTTATGATGCATCGAGTAAACAATTTTTTCAGTTGCATGCATCATTGTTGTGGACAATTAGTGATTTCCCTGCATATGCCATGCTATCTGGGTGGAGCACAAAAGGGGAATTCGCATGTCCGTATTGTAACAAGGATCATCAAGCGACGCGATTGAAATATGGTGGTAAGTTTTGTTATTGGGGTCATCGTCGGTTTGTACATCAACGTCATAGGTTTCGGAAAGAAAAATCAGCATTTAATGGGAAGGTTGATATGAGGCCTCCACCTCGTAAGTTATCAGGACCACAAGTTTTGCAACAATTAAATGACCTTGGCATTGAAACTGAATATATAAAGGAAGATGTGTTCAGAAAGAGGTCAAGAGAACAAGCGGAGAAGGAGGCTGCAAAATCAACAAAAGGTAAGTTACCAAAAATAAGTCTAAATTGGAAGAAAAAGAGTATATTCTTTGAATTGCCATATTGGGAGAATAATTTAATTCGCCACAATCTTGATGTTATGCATATTGAAAAGAATGTGTGCGATAACGTATTATTTACACTCTTAGGCATAAAAGGTAAAACAAAAGATAACTTGAAGGCTAGGAAAGACTTACAAGTAATGAAAATTAGGACAGATCTACATCCTCAACCACGAGGGGCAAATCTACAGTATATGGCTCCGGCTGAGTTTACGATGAGCAACAAAGAGAAAGATATTTTTTTGAGAGTTCTGCGAGATGTCAGAGTTCCTGATGGTTATTCATCTAATATCTCACGATGTGTGCACCTTCAAGAGAGAAGCATATGGGGACTAAAGAGCCATGACAACCACATTTTAATGCAACAACTTCTTCCTATAGCTATACGAAGAGTATTGCCGAAACATGTTGTCAAAACCATAATTGAATTAAGCAATTGCTTCTCAATATTGTGCTCAAGTGTGAATACTCTTGCTGATATAGAAAAATTTGAGGATCGTATGGCTCTTACTCTTTGTAGTCTTGAGAAGATATTTCCACCAAGCTTCTTTGATGTGATGGAGCACTTGCCAATTCATTTAGCAGATGAACTACTGATTGCTGGCTCAGTGCTCTACCGATGGATGTACCCCATTGAACGATACCTTCATACACTAAAACTCTTTATGCGCAATCGTGCTCATCCCGAGGCCTCAATTGCCAAATCAATTATTATGGAAGAATGTATGACTTTTTGTTCGAGGTACATAGATGATAATGTGGAAACTAAGTCTAGTCGACCGATCAGGAATGATGATAGAGGCAATGACGCTGGCCGTGCCGTGGGGAAAAAAACTCAATTTATACTTGATCCCGAGACGTATATACAAGCCCATCGCTATGTTCTTGCCAACACTGATGCAATTGCACCGTACATTGAGTAAGTCACTTATTAACAACAATGAAATTACATAGAACATCACATTGAAATTGATATATAATTGCCCACATTTTTACAGAAAACACCTTGCTGAACTTTCAAGTAAATATCCTCAAGTTTCACAGCGACATCATGTCCGTCGCCTTCATAATGAACACTTCCACACATGGTTTAAGGATCATGTAAGTATTTACTTTTCTATTAAGCTTCTAATTACGTTATGAGTTTTATTCATTGTTAATTAATTTTCCTTTTGTTTTCAAATAATATTAGGTGAATGAACTGGCAAAACATGTCGAACTATCAAGCGAAATTCGGAATTTGGCCTTAGGTCCAATAAAAGATGCTTTACGATTCCGTTCTTATGTTGTTCGAGGTTTTCGATTTCGAATAAAGAAGGTTGATATTCGTAGGAAAACTCAGAATAGCGGTGTTATTCTAAAAGCAACACAAATGAGTTATGCTAGTCGACGAGACACAAACCCAGTTTCAGGGGATATTACATTTTATGGAGAGTTGATAGACATCATTGAAGTTCAATACCTTAATGGTATGAATTTTGTGCTATTTAAATGTAATTGGGTTGATAATCGAGCGGGCCAAAAAGTAGATGAGTTTAACTTTACACTAGTGAACTTCAACCACTTGTTATACAAAGATAATCGAGTTGGCGATGAACCTTTCATCCTAGCATCCCAAGCTGAACAAGTATGGTATGTGCAAGATCCTTTAGAACCAGACTGGCATGTTGTGGTTCGAATGACACCAAGAGACCGGTTCGATAGGTATTCAACCACTGAAGAAGAATTAGAAGACCCTCGAGTCGAGCCATTTAGCATGCAAGAGTTGGATGAAGCTCAGCGCGTTTCTTGGGTGAGACAAGGCGTGGATGGATCAATAGTTGACACAACTGTTCCTGATATCGATGAATACGAAGATGACATGGATGACGAATGAGGATGTGAATTGCAAATTCAATTCATTTTATCTATTGGGGTGGTTATAATGTGTATTGGCAATTATTTTTTTGCTCTAGTTCATTTTTTTTTGCTCTAGTTCAATTCATGTTGCTTCTTTGCACTTATTTTTTTTAACAGATCCATTATGAGTACCTTAAGGAGGAGGGGCACAACAGTGCGAAGTACAGCCTCGAGAAATTGTACAACTGTGAGGTCAAGGACGGAGAATGGTTCCACCTCTAGCGCAAGAGTTTCATTAACGTGCACACCAAACTCTACAAACGAGGAACATGAATCATTTCCAATGTCGCATGAATCATTTCCAATGTCGCATGCAGGTAAATATATACGTTATAATCATTTCCAATGTTGGGCAACACTGTGAAAGCTGTGAATGATGAAAATAAAACAGAAACAAAATGAGCTGAAAGTTGTGAATGATGAAAATAAAATGATCTGCGTATTGCAGACTGCATACCCTGTCGCTTCTTTATCGTCTATGCCCTGCATAAAATCTCACCTTTGATATTCATGTCGAGCCGATACAATGCAAATTATGCGACAAACTGTACCCCCCACCCCCACAGCACTGGAAACTGTGCTATGAGTATGGCTGAAGTTTCAACAATGAGCAGGGGCTAACTATGTAATTCAGAAACTGCTTACCCCTTCTCAATGGCATAGTTTTCAGCAAGTTCCTTGGAAACTAACTAGTCATCATCTGGTTCAGCTGAGAAGTCAGGTTCTTCAGGCTTCTGTAAGTTGGGCAATTCAACATTCTTCATCTTTTGTGCTCCTCTCCTTGTATTGGCAGCAAACCTGGAAGCTAGTATTGTGACTCACAGGTTCTGTTTGGCCTGGGAAGAAATGAGGGACTTGGAATTTGTTCCCTCCTGATGTTCAATTTCATCATAAGGAAGAAAAGACAATGAAGACTGTGTGTTGATACTAAGGTTTTTGGCCATCACTCTCCTCTTGTAGCGGCGCCAAGCAACCTGAATGAAACAGGCAGCCCATGTCCTCCAGTGGTAGGAATAGAAACGAAACGTGTGTTGTAGCTTTTTACTATGGAGACGTCTAAATTGATTAGCTACAAACTTGAGATCTTCTGCTCGCAAGGCAAAGGCTTCCACTTCATTAAGGGCTCTCACTGTTCTTGTGGACGAAGGCAAGTTGAGTGTGGATTTGGGAAGCAATGCCCAAGCAAGCAGCTCCTCCCCACAAAACTCCCCGGGTCTCAAAGTTATTGAATTGAAGAAACCTGTCCGACCTCCATTTGTAGTTGAGCTCTCCAGTCTTCCTCTGATGATAAAAAGCATCTCTGTGACAGGATCACCCTCACGAACGAGGTAGGTGCCTTGGGTACTTATAGTTTTTGGATGGTATAATGGGAATCAATCAGTGGTCTGAGGTAGGCGATACGTGCTTTTGTTAATGCAGAATACGTGTTTTTGGATGGTATAATGGGAATCAATCAGTGGTCTGAGATAGGCGATACGTGCTTTTGTTAATTCAGAATACGTGTTTTTGGATGGTATAATGCAGAATATGAGCTGGTGTTCACAAGATTTGGACCTGGGGAGTTGGATACTGAAAAGGAAAGCGATACGTGCTTTTGTTACTAGTGAACACCACCTCTTGTTACTATGCAAAGGCAGTGCATAGTAAAGGCAGTGAACACCAGCTCTTGTTACTAGTGAACACCAGCTCTTGTTACTAGTGAGCTGGTGCTTTTGTTACTATGCAAAGGCAGTGCAAGAATGAACCAATCCAGCTCTGATGTGCTGAACCAATCCAGCTCTGATGTGCTGAACCAAGCATCCCAATCCAGCTCTGATGTGCTGAACCAATCCTTAGCTTAATTAATCATAATTGAAAGACCTGATTATGCAGTGACCTTATTATCTCTGTTATTATATATATATATATATATGTTAACTGTTATAAAACAGTTACACTTATTATCTCTGAGCAGCCCTGTATACAACTCATGCATCCCATATTATATATATAATAACAGTTACAGTTATTATCTCTGAGCAGCCCTGTATACAGTTATTATTTTAGAATTGATATTGAATTTCTTAAACTAATTATTTGATGTCCATTACCTCTTTATGATAGGTAGTACAGAGGGCACCCCATCTTCTAGGCCGCAAGGTAGAGGAAGTGCAAAACCATGGAAGGGATGGGGCAAAGACAAAAAGATAATTGATTGGAATGAAAAGTGTCAACCAATTGGTGATGAGGCTTCAAAGTTGGCAACTCAGTTGGGTTATTTTGCACGGCAAGGGAACCTATTTCCCTTGGATGTGCCATCTTGGGATAAAATGGATCCACACCGCCTCATAACAATTTGGGAAACAGTGCAGGTAAAAGTTGTTGATTTTTTTATATACATTGATAATATAAAATTGCACATAATCTAATTAGTTTATTGTAACACATGTTCCTTAGAAACATACAAATGCCCCTGATGGTTACATGGATCTTTGTCTTAAGAAAATCGGGTTGCAATGGAAGCGATTCAAGAACCACTTAAAGGAGAACTATTACAACAAATTTGAGACATATGAGGAGCGAATTGAAAATAGACCCTCCCATGTTGAGAGTGATCAGTGGGAGAAGTTGGTGGAACGTTGGGGCACAGAAAAATCCAAGGTGTTAATATAATATTGTCATTCGATTGTATCTTTCACCAAAAGTTCTATTTGTTCCAATACATCTTTTCAACATATAATTTTAATTTAGTTTCATTCTCTTGCAGCAAGTGGCGGATCAGAATTCTCAAAATCGAACAAACCTTTGTTTTCATCCTAAGACAGGAAAAAAATCATTCCCACGAGTAATAGAAGAGGTTAGCCATGCCATTTGATTTTGTTTTGCATTTTTATGTCTTTAGTTTGAATCAAAATAGTTCTTAATGTACTTATTTTTACCAATACATCAGATGAAGTCAAAAGGTTTGCAAATCGATAAACTTGGGGTTTGGAGATATACACGAAAGAGAAATGAGTCTTATAGTGATACTGATGGATCGGCCGATAAAGAGGTATATGCATTTCAACTATTTTTCTCACCGTCTAACGTGGAATAGTAATAAACAGTTCCATTTGCATAAGAGCCATTTTATATAACATGTGCGTTTCATACTTTATTTGAATTTTTATCTTTTTTTGTAGGAAAGTATAAAGAGATTATTGGAAGTGTTACCGGAAGATCAACAAAATGACGTCGAAGCACGAAATAAGATATTCGATGAGTTGATAGGGTCCGACGGGCACGATCGTGTCTTGTGCATGGGAGTAGATCTTCGACCGGCACCTAAAAGGTCAAACACAACGTCATCATCTCAACATTACGAGCAAGAGATAGCCGAATTACGCAAAGAGGCCGAGGAACGTGAAATTCGCCATCAAGAAGAGCTTGATCATGTTCGGGACGAGGTTCGTGCCGAGACAGATGACAAAATCAACAAGACTAAAGAGTTTTTTCTCAATTTGATGCAGCAAGCTGGCTTTCCCATACCAAATGATGCACTTGCTTAGGTATTTTCTTAACAATTAGAATTATTTTACTAATAATTGAGATTAAGCTAGGCCGTGCGGGCTAGTGAATATTTATGATGATGAAATTAATTTATGTGCTCATTTGAGCTTTTGTTGTTGTTGAGTTGTGTTTTAATGTTAAAACAAGTTGGTTTTCATGAATAAACCAATGAAACTCTGCCGATTTTAAAAAAAAAATAACAAGTGATTTAAAAATAGTTTAAGACGATAACATACAGATTACCATAGTTGAATATTGTACTAATTTATGTTTATTTTCTCTTTCACAGATCCGGACATCATTTGGAATAGGTGTTGGCCATCTCTATTTTTTGGGTTTCCTATGTCTTCGAATTGGTTATTTTTCTCTATTTTTTGGGTTTCCTATGTCTTCGAATGATATAGCTTATGTTTTAAGTTGGTTGTTTTACTTTTTGGAGATGTAATGTTGGAAATTTTGAATATGAATGAATGAAATTTTGGAGCTTTGTTGATCTTTTGTTTTTGATATTTATTTAGCATAACTTGTACATTTGTTAATATTGACTAATTTTGAATGAGGCTACAATCTTTCCTAAAATGTTGTCACAATAGAAATTTTGGTGACAATTACGACCACTTTTTAAGGGACGATTAATAGTGTCCCAAATAATATTTTTAGGGACGGGACTTGCCGTCCCTAATAACACTATTTTGGACAATTCCTTAGTTGTCGCTAATAATAATATCAGGGACGGAACTAACTGTCCCTAAAAATATTATTTGGGACGGCTAGTCCCGTCCCTAAAAGGCAATTGGACAAATAGTAATTTTGGCGCCAACTTTTAAGGGACGGTTTAAACCGTCCCTAATAACATTATTAGGGACGGTAAATCCGTCCCTAATACATTTGGGACACCCATCAAATGTGACCATGCCTTGCCGTTCCTAAATCCGTCCCTAAAAGTCTTTAGGGACGGATTTATAGTCTTTAGGGACGGATTTTACCCGTCCCTAAAAGTGATTTTTTTTGTAGTGTGCGTTTGAATCCCATTCACTAAGCAATTTCCATGTGGCTAGGACATTTGGTTATGATTATAGATACTCCGATTGTTCTTAACCATGTCATCGTGGAGTTGTGTCAAACTTGATTTGCTTTACGGATTCGACTATGTAAATACCTCCGCACACACATGCACAAGCTTTTTGAACTTTAACTTCACATGTATATTTGAGCTGAGTAAGATGTTCTCCCATCAATTTTATCATCTACATATTTTTGTGACTATGGGAATTTTTGCATGTAAGAACCGCTGCCCGAAAGCTTAATTTGATTAGATTAAAAAAATATGAGGGTGCACGGAAAAAGGTTTTGAAAGGATCAAATCTCCTTTGCTAGAAAGCCATTATTGGCAAGAGACCAATGAAAATATTAAAGCCAATAAAAACAAAAAAAAAATCAAAAAGGGCCAACATAGTTTAATGCTTGACCATTCAAAAGAATCGAGAAAAAAAGATTAAACATATGCTATATGTGTATCTTTTCAGGACGTTTAGTTAAAGATCAACGGGTTTGAACAATGAATCCAAGTTATACTTACCGTGTCATGATGCTATTGATTTCTATAATCACCAATAATCTAGGGTTGTGTGCATTGTGCATGTTTGTTCAATAATTCACTCTATATTGTCACTTGAGGCTAAATCATAGTTTTGATAATGTTTTGACATTAATTAGAGCTTCTTGAACATATTTAATTGTTTGGGCCATAATTCATTTGTATCTAGTTCACACATATTCACTTCATTCCACATGTTTAGACATATCGATACTATGCTATAACATGTAAAGCTTATATTTTGTGTCGTTTAAAAAAATTGTATTTTTGATCATTTTTTTATGTCTTCGGGTTTACTTTTGCTAGAGTTTTAGGGTCCCTTATTTTAGAAGAAGAATTTGAATTTTTTACCTCCGTTAGAATGAAATTGGCATCTCGTTCGATCTATCCTTCAAACGACCTTCTAACGACCCTCCACTGTCTCATGTTTTGTAGTGTCGTTAGATGCTCGTTCGAAGTTAAATTCAACGACGTCCGTTCTCGTTCGAATGACATTCGGCTTTATTCAAAAATCGAGATAGGGCTTGTTATTCCAAAATTTCCGTCATCTTCCCTTATTATCCAACTTCTACCCGTGAGAACTTAAGCGAACACTACCTCCATTTTTGGTCATTTTTCCTCTCGAAAGCTTCAATCTTTGCTACCTAATGTTGGATTTGACCTCATGCTCACCTGAGTTTTCCCTTTTAGCAAGTATCCCCTTGTCTGTCATTTTTATTTATTGTTTTGGGGGATTTTGGTTCACATTGAAAGGGCAAATGTTGGTTCATGTCTACTATTATCTGTGTTAAGTTTTTTTCCTTCTCCTAATTTCCCTTTCAATATGGATAAAAAAATTGATTTTTTAGGGCTTTTTACAATTATTATTTTTTTATTTATTTGTGGTTAGTTTTTTTTGTTGGCCCATGTTCTGGTATTGTGTGTTATAATATCCCATATATTTATTTTTCCATTTTTTATTTTCGGTATTTATGACATACACTGTTTACGCACATTTTGCATTTAGTAATACTGTTGTTATATCTAATTATATATATTATTGATGTTGGTTGTATTTTGGTTATCACAGGGGCCGGATTGTTGTTTGACGGAGATAGGTTTTAATGTGTGGTTGTGTTTATCGGAGATAGGATTTAGCATCCCGTTTCCCTACAAACTTATATTCCTTATCTTCTATGTTTGTTGCTATGGCCGCTGGAGGACAATGACGTCGCTCTATCATTTCTAGCACTGCAGATGAGACCTCCTCATCCACATTGAGGGCGCAGACTACGCAGACCAATAGGCCGAGATATACTACTGATAGATAGGTCATCCGGGTAGATTATGATCTTTACTGCAGTTCAGGTTTTTATATCTATGCTATTGTCATAAAGAGAGTTTTTCGTGTAGAGGAGTTTGGTTAGTCTCATGTTCCTGAGTGGTTAGCGGGTAGGGGGGATCCCCTTTTCTTTATGTATGACGTGATCCTACCGAATATCGTTCATGAGTTTTATTTTTGGGTAGTTGGTTCCACTACCAGTTTGCGATCATATGTTCGAGGTGTAAAGGTTATTATCACTCCCGATACCATAGCCCACATTCTTCAGATTCCCTGGGAGCCTGGCGCCACTTTTCCAACACATTTTGAGGGTTGTCCCACCACCTCTGAGATGCTTGTTGAGGTCTTCCGTGTAAAGTCTACTGATTAATAAATACAAAATACAGAAATCTAAACTATTGATATAATTACAGAAATAAAACGAAATTACAGAAATTAACACTTACTTGAATTTACAGAAATAATAACAGAATTAAAGATAAATCCGAGCCCTGAAGAACAGTCTCCTTAAGACAAATTTATTCCCTCCAACGTGCTCAAAGGTTATTGAATAATTATCTCCCGAGATATAACGGATTTCCCGAATTAATTATGTATCACAACAATAATTAATCCCAACGAACACAAATCTGTGTTAATACTCAACCAGAACAGTGATATGATATGCAGAAATGAAGAAAACATTTTTTTGGATGAAAGAACATTTTCAAAATTTTTCTGGACGGTTAATTTTTCAGTAGTTAAAACAGGAGGGAAAGGTTTGTATTTATAACTTTTGTGTTGACTGTTAGAACAGTCAAAACCGAAATTAACTGTCAAAACAGTTCATTTGTTAACTGTTGACCTTTGGCATTAACTGTCAAACAGTTAATTAATTATTAATTAATTCCATAATTAATTAATAAAAGCCCAGAAAGTTTAATTAATTCGGCCCAAAAATGTAGAAGAATTTTATAAGCCCAAGCCCGAGCCCAGGTTCAAAACCGTTAGGTTATAAATGGATCTTTAAAAAGAAGTTGAAGGCCGATGGATCAATTGATAAATATAAAGCTAAACTTGTAGCTAAAGGCTATAGGCAAAAGGAAGGGTTGGATTACTTCGACACATATTCACCGGTAACAAGAATAACATCCATTCGGATGTTAATAGCAATAGCTAATATTAATGGCCTTGAAATACATCAAATGGATGTAAAAAATGCATTCTTAAACGGTAAACTAGACGAGAAAATTTATATGGAGAAACCTAAAGGGTCCAAGGCTCCCGAGCAAGAAGGAAAAGTATGTAAGCTTGTCAAATCACTATATGGATTAAAACTGGCACCTAAGCAATGGCATGAAAAATTTGATAATGCAATGTTATCAAATGGTTTCAAAATTAATGAATGCGATAAATGTGCTTACTTTAAATACATTCAAAATGGATATGTCATTGTATGCCTCTATGTTGATGATATGCTTATCATGGGTAGTAACTTGGAAATTATCAAAATTACAAAACAAATTTTGAGCAGTAGGTTTGACATGAAAGACTTGGGAATCGCCGATGTTATATTAGCAATTAAAATTTTTAAAACATCGGATGGACTTATATTATCTCAATCTCATTACATAGAGAAAGTACTTAAAAAATTCAAGAAGTATGATATTAGTCCTACCAAGACACCTGTAGATGTAAATTTACATCTAGCAAGAAATAATGGTGAAAGCATATCTCAACTAGAATATTCTCGTATTATCGGCAGTTTAATGTATATCATGAACTATACGCGATCGGACATAGCATACTCAATAAGTAAGCTAAGTTAATTTACGAGTAATGCAGGAAGGGATCACTGGAAAGCAATATTGAGAGTTTTGGTTTATTTAAAATATACTCAAAACTATGGACTGCACTACTCAAAATATCCAGCAGTTCTTGAAGGACATTGCGATGCAAATTGGATATCCAATACAAAAGACTATAAGTCTACGAGTGGGTATGTGTTTACCCTTAGAGGTGCAGCCGTATCTTGGAAATCCTCAAAACAAACGTGCATTGCTAGATCGACAATGGAATCTGAATTCATTGCACTAAACAAAGCTGGAGAAGAAGCTGAATGGCTTCGAAATTTCTTAGAGGATGTTCCATATTGGTCTAAACCTGTGCCCGCAATATGTATACATTGCGATAGCCAATCAGCAATTGGAAGGGCACAAAATCACATGTATAACGAAAAGTCACGATATATTCGTCGTCGACACAATACCATTAGACAACTTCTCTCAAATAAAATTATCTCAATTGACTATGTAAAGTCAAAAGATAATATATTGAATCCACTAACGAAAGGTTTAAATCGAGAGCAAGTTGAAAGATCATCGAGAGGAATGGGTCTAAAGCCTATAAATAAATAAGAATCAATATAGTGGCAACCCAACTTAGCTGACTGGAGATCCCAAGATCTAGGATCAATGGGCAAACCGAACTACATTGTATTCAGTAAGCACTGGAGGAGATTGAATTCTATCCATTCCAAAGATGAGAAAGTGCATATCTGCCGCGAAATTAGGATAAGTTATGCTTTTAATGACATCCATATCTTAGTGTGTCTAAGTGGGGTATTGCAGGATACTCTTTATGGAAGTCACCTACGTGAGTAAGAAGGGGGCCACTTCTATGAGAATAATGAAAGGCATATTCTCTAAAATACTCATAGAACCAAGTGGTGTTCATGGCCAAAATGAACACAAACGTGAGAACCAACTGTGTTGAAGAATTATTGTGTGAATACTGTTGTCTAGGTTTACAGAAACGGTTGACGATTCAAAGACGTGAAGTCTACTGATTAACCTAGTAAATCCGATAGTATATCACTATAAGGAAAGTTTAAGTCCACTAGGCTACTTCTCCCGATGCAATAAGTCTTCAGTTTTACTCAACCTGTGTCTGCATCTGCATTAGCATCTGATTCTGTCTTATTTATAGCGATATATTATTCATGTGGAGGATTGTTGGAAAATTGGACTTAAGTTGGACTTTGAAAGCTGTCCAGAATTTTCTGGACAGAATTTTGAGCAAAGTTTGAGCTCAAATTTAAATGGGACCCACACTACGATAATTATGGGACCATATACGAACGCGTTCTCCTCCGCAAGAAGATTAACGTAGTATATTCATATGTCCAATTTTAATAAGTTATGGATGATAAATATGTCCCCAAAGTGACTCACAAAGCAATGAAAGTTAATGAATTGGTTATGTTTTAACTCTTGTCCCACATTGGAAGAGTAGTGGAAAGTTGATGAGTTAATAACACCCCAAGTAGGGACTAAGGCTTGGATGCCTTGGGGTATCCCAACTCTTTGAAGGGGAGATGGCCTACACTATGCATGTGTTGGGTTTGGGCCAAAAGCCCACACGCGCGCGCGCGCCGTCCATCCATCCGACCGTCCGGCTCGGCTCGGGCTTGGGCTTATAAAATTCTCCTACATTTTTGGGCCGAATTAATTAAACTTTCTAGGCTTTTATTAATTAATTACGGAATTAATTAATAATTAATTAACTGTTTGACAGTTAATGCCAAAGGTCAACAGTTAACAAATTAACTGTTTTTGACAGTTAATTTCCATTTTGACTGTTCCAACAGTCAACACAAAATCTATAAATACAAACCTTTCCCTCCGGTTTTAACTACAGAAAAATTAACCCTCCAGAAAAATTCCGAAAATGTTCCTTCATCCAGAAATTTTTTTTCTTCATTTCTGCATATCATATCACTGTTCTGGTTGAGTATTAACACGGATTTGTGTTCTTTGGGATTAATTATTGTTGTGCTACATAATTAATTCAGGAAATCCGTTCTATCTTGGGAGGCAATTATTCAATAACCTTTGACCACGTTGGAGGGAATAAATTTGCCTTAAGGAGACTGTTCTTCAGGGCTCCGATTTATCTTTAATTCTGTTATTATTTCTGCAAATTCAAGTAAGTGTTAATTTCTTTAATTCCGCTTTATTTCTGTAATTATATTAATAGTTTAGATTTCTGTATTTTGTATTTATTAAATAGTAGACTTAACAATCTTAAGGCAAATTTATTTTTGTTCTACTGTTTCGTAGTGTACAGAAATTTTTTATTTATAGAAATTTATTTGTTGAAAAATAAATTTGTTTTGATAAAAAAATGAATTAAACTATTGCTTTATTGCATAAATTAATAAAACAGTTTTGTACATAAATTAATTTCTATACTGTTTTTATATCCTGTTTTAGAAAATAAAATTTTATTTGGAAATTTTTGTTAAAATCTGTTTATGTAAAAAAAATTAATCTTAAAATTAAAATTTTGTTTTGTACAGAATTCCTTTTGTTATTAAAAATTAGTGTGACACAGATTTTATTTAGTATAACCTTCTGTTTACATTATAGTTTAATTCTAAATATTTTTTGGAATTATTTTGGAATTCATTTATTGTGAATTATATTTGGAGGAAATTGGTGCATAGAATTTTGTACTCTGTTTTTGATTAATTCATTATATATGAATTTTATCATTGATAAAAATTCTATTTTTGTAACAGAAATGGAATCGCAAAGTACGAAGACTACTCCTACTAAAGTGACTGTCACCAACACAAATGTGACTGCACCCGTATTTATGCCACACGAGGAGAAACCGAAAAAGCTCATTGGGGCTGTCTTCAAACATTGGCAAGGACAAATGTACTTCTATCTCACTACCTGCCAACTGGGTAGGTTTGTATATGAAGATTATCCCTCTATTCAAGAGGGAGATGACTCTGAAAAGGTTGCTACTGTTGATGCTTGGAAGCACTCGGACTACCTATGCCGAAATTATATTTTGGCCTACTTGGACAAGACATTGTACCATGTCTACTGCACGATCAAAACATCCAAGGAATTGTGGAATTCTTTGGAAAAGAAGTACAAAACTGAAGATGCTGGGATGAAGAAATTTATCGTCGGGCGTTTTCTGGACTTCAAAATGGTTGATTCTAAATCAATGATCTTGCAAGTGAAAGAACTCCAAGTGATCCTCCACGACATTCATGCTGAAGGAATGTCACTTAGTGAAACTTTCCAAGTTGCTGTAATTCTTGAAAAATTGCCATCATCTTGGACTTTATTCAAAAACTATCTCAAGCAAAATAGAAAGGAGATGAATGTGGAGGAGTTGGTGGTCAGGCTGAGAATCGAAGAAGATAACCGTGAATCTCAAAAGAAAAGTGGGAAGAATTCAATGGAAATGAAGGTCCATGTTGTTGAAGGTCCTAAGAAGAACAAACGAAAGTATGATGGGAAAGGCACTTCCAAACAGAACAAGAAGAAGTTCAAAGGAAAATGATACAACTGTGGTAAACCTAGACACCGCTCAAGTGAATGTCGTAAGCCTAAGAAGCAAAATCGAAACAATCATCAAGCAAATGTAACTGAGGATGAGAATACCGCCAATGACTTGGCGGATATGAATCTTTCTGCCGTGGTCTCTGAATATAACTTGGTTGGAAATACCAAGGAATGGTGGGTGGACACTGAGCCACACGACACATTTATGCAAACAAATGGACGTTCTCCACCTATAAGCCTTTGAAAATGAGGAGAACCTCTTTATGGGAAATTCTTACACTTCTAAGGTGGTGGGACAAGGAAAGATAGCTCTAAAAATGACTTCTGGAAAGGAACTTACTCTCAACAATGTTCTTCACATGCCTGATATCCGAAAGAATTTGATTTCTGGATCTCTCTTTACTAAAAATGGTTTCAAGCTTATGTTTGTGTCTGATCGCTTTGTGTTGTCAAAGAATGACATGTATGTAGGAAAGGGCTACCTAAATGAGGGGCTCTTTAAAATCAATGTTCTTACTGTAACCCCGATAACATCTGTTTCAATCAATGAAATTGCTAGTTCTTCTTACTTGATTGGGTCATCTAATATTTGGCATGCTAGATTAGGACATGTTAATTTTGATACATTGCGTAGATTAATTAACTTGGAATTTTTGCCAAAATTTAATATTGATAAAAATCATAAATGTGAAATTTGTGTGGAATCTAAATTAGCTAGATTACCTCTCCATTCTATTGAAAGGATAACTGAACCTTTAGATTTAATTCACACTGATATTTGTGATTTAAAATTTGTTCAAACTAGAGGTGGGAAAAAGTATTTTATTACTTTTATTGACGCTTGCACAAAATATTACTATGTATATTTGTTACATAGTAAAGATGGAGTTATTAATGCATTTAAACAATATAAGAATGAAGTTGAGAATCAATTAAGCAAAACGATAAAGGCTATTAGGAGTGATAGAGGAGGTGAATATGAATATCCATTTGAGGAATTTTGTTCTGAAAATGGGATTACTCATCAAACAACCGCTCCTTATTCTCCTCAATCGAATGGTGTTCCTAAATGCAAAAACCGTACTTTGAAAGAGATGATGAACTCAATGTTATTAAGTTCAGGAGCTCCACACCTTATGAATTATGGAAAGGTCGAAGACCTTCCTATAAATATTTATGAGTGTGGGGGTGCTTAGCCAAAGTGATGGTTCCTAAACCTAAAAAGGTAATAATAGGGCCAAAAACCGTGGATTGTGTATTCATCGGTTATGCTACTAATAGTAGTGCATATCAATTTCTAGTTTGTAAATATGAGATTTTCGATCTTCATGTAAATACGGTTATTGAATCGAGGGACGCTTCATTTTTCGAAAATGAATTCCCGTATAACATGACCAGAGAATTTGGTCCATCTAAAAGGACAAATCAAACTATTATAAGTGGTACTCATCAACCTATAGAATCAATAGAGGATGAACCAAGACGTCATAAAAGAGCAAAAACCTCGACTTCTTTCGGTCCAGATTTTCAAACATATTTGCTAGAAAATGAACCTCAATCGATAAAGAAGCCATATCCTTACCCGATGCTTCCAATTGGAAAGAAGCAATTAATAGTGAAATTGAATCCAGATTACAAAATAATACATGGGAACTAGTGGATCTTCCACCAGGTTCAAAACCGTTAGGTTATAAATGGATCTTCAAAAAGAAGTTGAAGGCCGATGGATCAATTGATAAATATAAAGCTAAACTTGTAGTTAAAGGCTATAGGCGAAAGGAAGGGTTGGATTACTTCGACACATATTCACCGGTAATAAGAATAACGTCCATTCGGATGTTAATAGCAATAGCTGCTATTAATGGCCTTGAAATACATCAAATGGATGTAAAAACCGCATTCTTAAACGGTAAACTAGACGAGAAAATTTATATGGAGCAACCTGAAGGGTTCAAGGCTCCCGAACAAGAAGGAAAAGTATGTAAGCTTGTCAAATCACTATATGGATTAAAACAAGCACCTAAGCAATGGCATGAAAAATTTGATAATGCAATGTTATCCAATGGTTTCAAAATTAATGGCGGGTAGCTTCTTCTTCGAGAAGCTGTTTCAACCATGAAAGCTTCTCCCAAGCTTTCATCTCCTCACCCAACGGCCCACAACTTCAACCAACGACAACTACACATATAATACGGGTTCTAAACGTCCTAGAATCCGAAATCACCAATTAATTTCAATTAATTTCTAAGTTTCTCCAATTAAACCATTATTTGGGTTTATTCGTTTTAACTCCCGAAAACCCGTTTTATCCCCGAAAACCCAGCCCAAAATCTTTAGCGTTTATTTATACCAAACTGCGATATGAGATTTATGCTCAAAAGTAAATAAAGCAAGTAAACACTTGCCTCGTGGATACAATTCGACGATCCTAAGTCGAGTTCGGCGGAGTTTGGCCCAAGATCCCCTTTTTCTCCTCCTTTTCTTCCTTCCTTCCTCTCTCTCTTCTCTCTTTTCCTTCTCTTTTCTCTCTATCTCCCTCTTTATATAGAAAGAAAAAGGGTTTTAACCCTTAAAACCCAAAAACGACTCGTTTACTCAATTACGAACCTGTTTAACTTTAAAATTCCCCAAAACTCAATTTTGACAATCGGACACTCTTTTCCAACTATCTCGGACATTTCGAGACTCACGACGCAGTCGAAATTTCCATCCGAGGTACTTGACCGCAAATCACTATTCTAACCCATATAACTTAATGTGGGTTTTTTTTTAATTAAAATCTTACCTTTTGTCGCTTTACTCAACGGTGACATATTACGAAAATACTCCAACTTATATTTACTTAATCCCAAAAGTAAATATAACACCCATCGACAATCATCTAATCCTTGAAAATCCCAAAATCATTATTCCGAGAAATTCCCCTAATCTCCAATTTATACCCAATTATGGAATTTAATTGTCTCCAAAAGGACGGGTTGTTACATTTATGTCCGGCTTTGGTCCATGACTCAATGGGTTTTAGTGTAGTGGCCTCACCCTCTCGTGTAACCGGTGGAGTCCAACCATTTTCTACTGCTAACCACACACGCTCATCAATTGATTTCAAAGCACTTCTCATTTGCATTTTTCAATAAGCATAATTTGTGCCATAAAAAATAGGAGCACGAAAATTTTGAAAACCTCCAAAATTCTTCCTGAATAACACAAGGGATCAGCACAATAAAAATATGTTTCTCGCTCTGATACCAATTTATAGCCCCCCCCCCCCCCCCCTTTAAGGATGACAGAAACCAACTTTCTTTTTATGAAAACCTTTTTCCAATTTTTAAATCGCAACAAGTTGTGAACCTTTAAATTAACCAAACTTTGTCTTGACTATTCCTAAACATACATCTAGAGATTAAAGAAAGTAAAATAAAGTAAAGAATACTCACAACGCCGGATGTACGAGGAAACCACTAAGGGAAAAAACCTCGGACCGCCCAGGACAGACAATCAGTATGTTGTGGAATTCTAAGGAATAGACACAAGTATTACTCAATGACTCAATCCCCCATGAGACTTGACGCTCTTCTGATCTTCAACCACTCCTTTACAGTGCCCATGTGAATCTTTTCGTGATATCTGTCCACAACACTAGCCTCCACGAATGCCTCGGTTCCATCGATGTAGCTTGGAAACATCTACGATGTTGAACACGAACTCCTTCGCTTCTTTACCGCAAACCTAATGTTTAAGTGTAGAAAAAACTCCAACAAGGTGCAAACAAAGATCATTATTGAATAAGATAATGAAAACTCGGATCTTTGAAACTCTAAGGATGTTTTAGACTTAGAAAATCGTAGAAAACTTTGTGCAGATAACGTACTGTTCGTATGTTGATATTCTGAACTGCACGCTTATTAAATTTTGAGGGAAACACGCCTTAAATAATTTTCTTGAGGCGGCGCGTTATTCGAACAAGATAGCCTGTCGTTCGAACGAGATTGATATGTCGTTCGAACGATATGCATATCTCGCTTGAATGACCAAAAGTGTGGTTTGAACCAGAAACAGTAGAGTTTGCATTTTATACAACTCTAACCCATCCTTATCTCAGAATAAAACGATGTGTAAACATTTTCAACCACTTTAAAAATATTTTAAAATTATTTCTTTAATAAAATAGCATCCTTAAACAATTTAAAACATTTTTTGAGTTTCATTAAACTTACGCATTCATACCTGAGTGATCTCGGAATGAAATTAAATGAAGACGAGAAATATGCACCATAAAATTGGCACAATTAATTCCTTGAAGCTTCACCGCAATCTCTTCAATAAACTTCAATACGTTATAGTTTGTGTGGGATCGTGACAATAAAAATACACCCTATGACCCAAACGTGTTTTGTTTCAGGAAAAATGTAATACCCCGTATTTCTGTGCATGTAATATTTAATTAATTTAGGAAATATTAAATTACTTGAGTGTCGTAATTTAATTGAATTAATTATGGTAATATTTATTTAAATATTAATCGAAGAGTGAATGGTTAATATTAAGGGAAAATTTTAGTACTAAGTGAATAGTATTAATTTATTTACGCCATAACGTGTATTACTGACGTGGTATTTATTTATCTCAGCCGGGAGTCGGTATAGACTAATGTGGGTGTGAGATAAGGATTTTTATAAATTAATTCGGATGTCAATTTTGAGGATACGGTTGAGTCCGGATGGGCCGAGTTAGTCAAAATGAAGTACCCAGGGGTAATGTTTGGGTTTTGGGGGCTTTTTGGATTAGTCGGGACTCGCATTTAAGTACACGAGTCATTTTACAATTGGGTATACACCCAATTTTGGGATTTATAAGGGGAGAAGCCTTATTCCCCCAATTATAAGCCCTAAGAGAGAGAAAGAGGAGATAAATAAGAGAAGAAAGAAGAAGAAGGAAAAGAGGAAGAAGAAAGGGAATTTCCGGCCAAACTCCGCGGGATTCGACTCGGGGTCGTCGGATTTTATCCACGAGGCAAGTGTTTACTTACTTTATTAATTTAGTGTGTTTATTTCTCATATTATAGTTGGTGTGTAAAACTATAAAGATTTTTGGGATGAGTTTTCGTGAATCAAAACGGGTTTTTCGGAAGATTAATGAATAAACCCCGGATAATATCAAATTTGAGAAATTTGGGAATTAATTGAAATTAATTGTTGGATTTGGGATTCTAGGATGCTTAGAACCCTTTTTATGTGTGTATTTATGGTTGTTTGAGGTTGGATGATGAAGGGAGAGAAGATAAAAACCTCGGAGGTGTATTAATGGAGGTTTGGAATTTTGGAGAAGATGATGAATAGTAACGCAGTAACTTGCGGGGTCAATTCCACCAGGAAGAGAACTGATTCAACTCTCGGTCAAAGATAAAAATTGTAGATATTTTCGATACGGTCAAGTGGGCGTCGACAGCGTATTTTTTTTTTTTTTTTTTCGAGTTGTTGTGATTTTTCTAAGAAAACAGTTCCGATGTGGAAATCTTTAACTCGAAAATCAAACCGAAAATTGGAAAAATAAAGGCTAGAATTGTTTGGAGATAAATATTTCGGGTTCCTAAAAATAGTGTGGGGACTTCTAAATATATTTTTTGAGTAAGGCGTGTACCTTGGGTTAGTTGAAAGTAAAATCCAAAATTTACCCAAACAGGGGTGTTCGTGAGGAATAATACTTAAAAAGGTATTTAGGTGAAATCTGCCAAAAATTAAAGGTTTGAGAGTTTGTGATTTTGTAAGAGTCTAATGGGATAAAGAATCTTGGGGATTCGAATGAGAATTTCGAATGTAATTGGGATACGAGCTAGTTGTGATAAGCTTAATATCCTGAGTTTAAAAGAAATGTTATATTCATATTATAAGTAAGTGAATACTTATGGAATTGGAATAAGTAAGTGAATACTTATGGAATTAAATCGAATATGTATATTCAGGATTACAGGCAAATGCTACGAGAGATAGGAATGGATAGCCAGATTTGATGATATTGTATTATGGACTAAAAAGGTGTCCGGAGATTTTGGTTGAGTGATGCCATGATAATAGATTAATTAATGGGGGATTAATTAATTAAAGCTTATAGCTGAAATAATTTATTAGAGGATGATATAATAAATTATTAAATATTATTTAATTAGGAGAGTTCTCTTCATAATGAAATTTTGAGGAGTACGTCCTAAGAGATGGAAATTCGGGCCAGGTGAGCAAGTCCGGGTACAATGGTTGTGTGACACCAGGGAGATATTAAATTAATTAATGAGTATATTAATTAAATTAGAGTCGGACCATAGACTCGGGGAGATTATAAATTAATTAATGAGTATATTAATTAATAATTAGAGTCGGACCATAGACTCGGAAATATGTTGGCTAGTGTTACGAACTCAGTACACGGTAAGGCTGGGAGATTTTATATTCATATATAGATATACGGTGTGCGATAGTGTATATATATGGTGTGTGCATATAAATATCAATGAGTAGATATTTTTTATAATTAGAGTCGGAATTATAGACTCGAGAAAGTATTATATTAATTAATGTGTAAATTAATTAAATTAGAGTCGAACCATAGACTCGAAGAAAATTATAGGCTAATGCTACAAATTTTGTGCATGGTACTGCCGAAAAATAAGTATTATACATATATATATATATATATATATGGTAGTGTGATAGTATATATATATTGTGTGCTCATAAATACCGGTGTCTAGGTATTTATTTAAAATTATAGGCTAATGCTACGGAATTTGTGCACGGTAATGCCGGGAAATAATTTTTATATATATACGGTAGTGTGATAGTATATATATATATATATATATATATATTATGTGCTCATAAATACCGGTGTCAAGGTATTTATTTAAAATTATATGCTTTAGTGCTATCAGGGGAGGTTGCGCAATGTGGGTGAATCCCCTAGCTTGAGGAGTAGGGCGAGTATATCCCCAGGTCATAGCGTCCGTTATATGGGTGAGGGGTTTATCTCACTTTCAGGGAAGGAATATGACCGCCTCCAATGTTTATATTTTGGCCTAGTTATTGAGAGATTTTGAGTTGGGATAACTAGGTTATGTGAGTATACCTAGTGTGATAGCACTTTAGAGAATACATCTGGTGAGTTATTACTCGGGAGGATGGGTTATATTTATATTCAACATATGTGTGAATGTTGTAGTATGGTTTTACGTATATAATAGAGTAGATAATTATATACGGATAATTAAATACATGAAGAGAAAATTGTATTACTTATATAACTAGTTAATGTTATATGGCTTTTAAGAGCGGTTTTATTTATATTCAACATATGTGTGAATGTTGTAATATGATTTTACGTATATAATGGGATAAATAATTATATACGGGAACTTTAAATACATGGAGAAAATTGTATTATTTATATAACTAGTGAATGTTATATGGCTTTCAAGGAAAGGTGATAGCATTGAGAGACTGCATCCATTGAGTTATAGCTTTGAAGGATGGTTATTATACTTATATAGTGTGTGATATATAAGTATGGATATACTTAATGTGTATAGTATATTGTATATATATATATATATATATATATGAGATGTGAAACATATATATACTTACATAATAAAGAATGGAATGTGAGATAAATTATAAATTTTTCGGGAGTATAAAATCCAGAAGAAAAATAGGGATATACGTATATAAAGATGAGAATATTATATACGAGGTTAATAACACTAAAACATGAATAGTGTAAATAACTAGTGATAGTTATTCATGATGAAAGGATGAATCATAAGCGAGAGATTATGATGTATAAGCTCAGGCGATAGCTTAGAATATATTAAAAGATGAATAAAGTGATATTATCCTTCCGGTAGATTTATATCCGGATTTATATGTATATGGATCATAGGTTCTAGTGAGAACTATTCACAATTACGGGATGGTATAAAATGAGGATCTTTAGAAGATCGGTGAAATGAATTAGTTAGGCAGGGTAACTTAACTAAGTTGTTTTAAAAGGTATGCGATAGTTATGTACTATTAGCAGGGGGGAGAGGGGTATCTCACGAGAGTGCGACACCAATTTAAATATGAGATGTTGCATGTTTTAAAATATGGCATTTATGAACTTGCAAAATATTTTCAAACTCGGGCTCTGATCCGTTTCTCTATTTTCCTTTCTTGCTATATCTATATATATTAGGTGCCCAGACACAGGGACGCCTGGATGATGATTCTTTCGAGTCAAACGTTCGCTGCAGCAGATGTGGATGCATGCAGGTTCATTATATACGCTTATATCCTTGAGATCTAGATAGGAGGAATTGTAGAAACATTTGGGCCGATGGCCTAATTGTATTCATTTATTCTTTACCGCCTTTTTGTGCGGCATTCGATTTGGTTGTATTATTTTGTACAGAGTGTTCGGTTATTTTTTTCATTTCAGTTGTTGTATATAAAATGTTGTGATGGATTTATTTGAATGTTTTGGTTAAAAAATTTAGTTAATTAAAATTTTGACACCAGCCTAATAGGTTATTAGTAATTAATTTGGTTTTCGACAGTGATACTGAGAATGAACCATATGAGAAACCTGTTTTAATTTTGTATAGGATTGATCACCCGGTATTTTATAAGGCGGGGTGTCACAAGTGGTATCAGAGCATGAAGTTCTAGTGTCCATAGGATCTGTATGGCTTACTGCGTTTAAAGCGTACCGTTCAATTGATATAAAGCCCCATGTTAAGGATTGTTGATTCCTATTGTGAGATTTTATCCTCCCACTATTGTTTATAATTATGGTACATTTTATACACATTCGTGTGTGATTCGCATGCCAAACAACGAAGGACGACCGATGAGGATCATTGGGAGAACAGCAGGAGGCGGGGCTCAGTTTCTGTTGTAAAATATATTTTGGGGATGATGACTGTAGTCGAGGTCACCCCGATTGCGTTTGAGCAATTGATGCTTCTACGTGAAGGGAGCTAAAAGAATTTGAGAAATTTGTCAGGGTGTAAGACTGGAAGTAAAGGTGCTAGTGAAACACCATGGAGGGAGACCCATGTGGGGGACCCATTTGAATGATGCAGATAATTGAATTTTGGCCGAGTGACGGTGAATTCAGTCAGGGCTGGTAAGGCTAGTAGTGTTCTCTGGGGCCAGCAGAACTAAAGGAACAACGGGGGTCCAGTGTGGTCATATATATAGGGGATTTTATCGAGAGATATTTTTATGTGGAGAGTGAGACCACACGTATTGATTTTGCCCAAAGCGAGTAAAGGGACATGAGTATGGTGTCTAGCAGGGCAATGATTAAGATAGTTTTGGGGTTCGATTAGGTCGAGCGTGTTATGTCCGAGAACCGTTTGAGCAGCCAGAGAGATTGGCAAGGTAGAAATATGAGTTGTATCTTCGGACGAATGAGGTATATTGTCATGATGTTTGGATTAATGCTAAATTCACATGTGAGACGAGTTTAGTGGATATGTCGATACATTATTATGTGTACATATTATATCGTTGTGTAACGGGGTTATCATTGAATTCATCCGTAAGGGAGAGGCTATGGACTTAGTGGGGTGATTGAGAATACCCAAGATTTTATGGGCACAGATGATATGCCTGGATTATGTTAGGGTTGTGCAGTTATGCACGAATGATAAGGTGTATGGGTACCCTGGTTAATTAGTTCCAAAGATGTCCGACATAGAAGGACGTGAAAATGAAGGTGTAGAATATATGCCTGAGGGGAAGCTATAAACAAGGTTAAAATGGTATGACGGATTGAATGTCGTGTGAGTATGTAGAGCGGATTCTTACTCGAACGAGTGTTGACGAGTGGCTTGAGCATGACTGTATCTTTAGCACACTCCAAGGAAAGAAGGGGTGTATGTAGTACCAAATTTCGGAAGAATATATGAGAATTTATACTTTAAATTATTCGGTATAGAGAATGTACCTTGGATATTACGAGAGAGATAGTAATCTGAATATTTATACAATACGTAACAATGAGAATAAAATACGTATGGTAAGTATGCAAATAGGTTGGGAGAATACCTATAAATTTTAATAGGATGTGTGTATGCCTATTATTTGATCTTTTGTTAAGTGCACTAATGGGTGATAACCCGGGAGTGCAAGGTTATGTTGTTTTATACACTAAAGGGTGATAACCCGGGGTGTAAAATTTTATTAAGTGTACTAATGGGTGTTAACCCGGGGGTACAAGGATATTATTGTTAAGTGCGCTAATGGGTCTTAGCCCGTGGGTGCAGGATTAATGAATATATATATAGGGATGATGAGACTATATATATATATATATGAGCATACTTAGGGAACTTTCTACTTTATGATTTTAAAAATCCTAAGTTTTAGTACCGGCATTGTCCTAATTTCGGGGACGAAATTCCTTTGTAAGGGAGGGAGTATGTAATACCCCGTATTTCTGTGCATGTAATATTTAATTAATTCGGAAAATATTAAATTACTTGGGTGTTGTAATTTAATTAAATTAATTATAGTAATATTTATTTAAATATTAATCGGAGAGTGAATGGTTAATATTTAGGTAAAATTTAAGTACTAAGTGAATAGTAATAATTTATTTACGTCATAACGTGTATTAGTGACGTGGTATTTATTTATCTCAGCCGGAAGTCGGTATAGACTAATGTGGGTGTGAGATAAGGATTTTTATAAATTAATTCGGATGTCAATTTTGATAGCACAGCTGAGTTCGGATGGGCCGAGTTAGTCAAAATGAAGTACCCGGGGGTAATTTTTGGGTTTCGGGGGCTTTTTGGAGTAGTTGGGACTCGCATTTAAGTACACGAGTCATTTTACAATTGGGTATAAATCCAATTTTGGTATTTATAAGGGGAGAAGCCTTATTTCCCCAATTATAAGCCCTAAGATAGAGAAAGAGAAGAGAGAAAGAAGAGAAGAAAGAAGAAGAAGGAAAAGAGGAAGAAGAAAGGGAATTTCCGGCCAAACTCCGCGGGATTTGACTCGGGGTCGTCGGATTTTATTCACGAGGCAAGTGTTTACTTGCTTTATTAATTTAGTGTGTTTATTTCTCATAATATAGTTGGTGTGTAAAACTATAAAGATTTTTGGGATGAGTTTTAGTGAATCAAAACGGGTTTTTCGGAAGATTAATGAATAAACCCTGGATAATATCAAATTTGAGAAATTTGGGAATTAATTGAAACTAATTGTTGAATATGGGATTCTAGGATGATTAGAACCCTTTTTATGTGTGTATTTATGGTTGTTTGAGGTTGGATGATGATGGGAGAGAAGATAAAAACCTCGGAGGTGTATTAATGGAGGTTTGGAATTTTGGAGAAGACGATGAATAGTAACACAGTAGCTTGCGGGGTCAATTCCACCAGGAAGAGAACTAATTCAGCTCTCGGTCAAAATATAAAAGTTGTAGATATTTTTGATGCGGTCGCGTGGGCGTTGACCGCGTATTCTTCTGATTTTTTTTCAAGTTGTTATGATTTTTCTAAGAAAGCAGTTCTGATGTGGAAATCTTTAACTCGAAAATCAAACCGAAAATTGAAAAAATAAAGGCTAGAATTGTTTGGAGATAAATATTTGGGGTTCTTAAAAGGGGCATTCACATCTAAATCCTATTAGACTTTATTTTACACATTCTAGTCCCACCATGTTTTCCCCTTACATATAAGTCTTACTCCTAATTTTTTGGAACTTTTTTTCACAATTTTACCCTTTTAAAACCAACCATCCGTAACTTCCTTGAGGAAGTTACATAAGTGATTGAACTTTTTTTTAATCTTCAAATGATCATAACTTTTGATTCACAAATCCGTTTTTCGCAAAATTACAATTTTTGAAATCTGCTCGACGAGATCTATCAAACAAGATTCATGAAGGCTATAAAATTCCAAAGAAAAAAATTTACACAAACAATAAACTTTACTGTATGCACTAGAATATGAAATAGTTTTATATATGTGACATTATCACAAACAGACAGTAACATTTACTGTGGTAATATTACACAGTATATATATATATATATATATATATATCCGGTGGATCCAAACCCTCTTTTTTCAAAATTACCTTATATTTAAAGGTTCGCGCTAGCGGTATCCAATCCTTACCACCATTGTTGGAGCTTCAACGACCTTCGTCAGATCTCCGATTTGGGGTGGGTACGGGTGGCATGTGGTGCCACTGGCACGGACTTTTGAAAATAAGAGACTTTTGAATAAATGGGTTTTGGATCCACCGGAGTATCATGGGGTTCCGGTGGCGCAAAACTTTAAAAATAGGAGCATATTAGATATATATATATATATAATGTGATAACACAGCAAATGCTATTGTTTGTAAAAATGTCATAGATATTAAACTTTATAGTATACACCAGAAAATGAAATAGTTTTATATCTGTGACATTTTCACAAACAATAACACTTACTGTGTTAATATATTTAGGAAATAGTTTTATATATATAACATTTTCACAAATAGTAACATTTACTGAGTTAATATTACACAATATATATATAACATTTTCACAAACAATAACATTTACTGAGTTAATATTAAACAATATATATATATATACGGTGGATCCAAACCTCTTTTTCTGATATATTGTCTTATTTTTAACGGCCAGCGCTAGCGGTTTCTAATCCCGACCACCACCAACCCCAATTGTCGGAGCTCCAACAACCTTCATCAGAGTTCTGATTTGGGGTGACATGGAGTGCCGCTGGCGCGGACCTTAGGAAATAAGAGAATATTGGATAAATGGGGTTTGGATCCACCGGAGCTCCAGTTTGGGGTGAGTAGGGGTAACATTGGGTTAGGTTTATATTTGTAATATTTTCACAAATAATAAATGTTACTGTTTGTGAAAATTTTACATTGGCATCCCATGCCACCTCAAATCAGAGCTCTGATGAAGGTTGTTGGAGCTCCGACAAAGGGGGTGGGTGGTGGTGGGGATTGGATGCCGCTGGCGCGGACCGTTAAAAACAATACAATATCATAAAAAAGAGATTTCGATATATATATATATATATACACTGTGTTATATGAACACAGTAAATGTTAATGTTTGTGAAAATGTTATAGATATAAACCTAACCCAATGCCACCCCTACTCATCTCAAATCGGAGCTCCGGTGGATCCAAACCCCATTTATCTAATATTCTCTTAATTTCAGAGGTCCGCGTCAGCGGCACCCTATGCCATTACTACCCACCCAAATCATAGCTCTTATGAAAGTCGTTGAAGCTCCGACAATGGGGATGGGTAGTGGTGGGATTGAATGTCGCTAGCGTAAACCTTTAAAAAAAATGGTAATTTTGAAGAAAAAAAAGAGGTTTGGATCTACCATGTGTGTGTGTGTGTGCGTGTGTGTGTGTGTGTGTGTGTGTGTGTGTGTGTGTGTGTGTGTGTGTATTGTGTAATATTAACTCAGTAAATGTTACTGTTTGTGAAAATGCTATATATATATTGTGTAATATTAACTCATTAAATGTTACTGTTTGTGAAAATGTTACCCACCCCAAATCGGTGCTCTGACGAAGGTCGTTAAATCTCCAACAATGGGGGTAAGAATTGGATGCCGCTAGCGTGGACCTTCAAATATAAGATAATTTTGAAAAAAGGGGGTTTGGATCCACCGGATATATATATATATATATATATATATATATATATATATATATATATTGTGTAATATTACCACAGTAAATGTTACTGTCTGTTTGTGAAAATGTCACATATATAAAACTATTTCATATTTTAGTGCATACAGTAAAGTTTACTGTTGTGTAAATTTTTTTTTGGGAATTTTATAGCCTTCATGGATCTTGTTTGATAGATCTCGTCAAGCAGATTTCAAAAATAGTAATTTTGCGAAAAACGAATTTGTGAATCAAAAGTTATGATCATTTAAAGATTAAAAAAAAAAGTCCAACCACTTACGTAACTTCTTAAAGGAAGTTACGGATGATTAGTTATAAAATGGTAAAATTGTGAAAAAATTCCCTAAAAAGTTGGAATAGGACCTATATGATTATTGAAAAGTCAATAGGACTTATATGAATGTTGACCTGACGAATGGGACTTAAATATAGTTATCTCTTCCTAAAAATAGTGTGGGGACTTCTAAATAAATTTTTTAAGTAAGGCGTGTACCTTGGGTTAGTTGAAAGTAAAATCCAAGATTTACCCAAACAAGGGTGTTCGTGAGGAATAATACTTAAAGATGTATTTAGGTGAAATCTAGCAAAAATTAAAGTTGTGAGACTTTGTGTTTTTTTAAGAGTCTAATGGGATAAAGACTCTTGGGGATTCGAATGAGAATTTCGAATGTAATTGGGATACGAGCTAATTGTGATAAGCTTAATATCCTGAGTTTAAAAGAAATGGTATATTCATATTATAAGTAAGTGAATACTTATGGAATTGGAATAAGTAAGTGAATACTTATGGAATTAAATCGAATATGTATATTCGGGATTACAGGCTAATGCTACGAGAGATAGGCATGGATATCCAGATTTGATGATATTGTATTATGGACCAAAGAGGTGTCCGGAGATTTTGGTTGAGTGATGCCATGATAACAGATTAATTAATGGGGGATTAATTAATTAAAGCTTATAGTTGGAATAATTTATTATAGGATGATATAATAAATTATTAAATATTATTTAATTAGGAGAGTTCTCTTTATAATGAAATTTTGAGGAGTATGTCCTAAGAGATGGAAATTCGGGCCAAGTGAGCAAGTCCGGGTACAATGGTTGTGTGACACCAGGGAGATATTAAATTAATTAATGAGTATATTAATTAAATTAGAGTCGGACCATAGACTCGGGGAGATTATAAATTAATTAATGAGTATAGTAATTAATAATTAGAGTCGGACCATAGACTCGGAAATATATTGGCTAGTGTTATGAACTCAGTACACGGTAAGGCCGGGAGATTTTATATTCATATATAGATATACGGTGTGCGATAGTGTATATATATGGTGTGTGCATATAAATATCAAAGAGTAGATATTTTTTATAATTAGAGTCGGAATTATAGACTCGGAAAAGTATTATATTAATTAATGTGTAAATTAATTAAATTAGAGTCAAACCATAGACTCGGAGAAAAATTATATGCTAGTGCTACAGATTTTGTGCATGGTAATGCCGAAAAATAATATATATATATATATATATATATATATATATATATATATATATATATATATATATATATATATATATATATATATATATATATATATATATATAAATGGTAGTGTGATAGTGTATATATATTGTGTGCTCATAAATACCGGTGTCTAGGTATTTATTTAAAATTATAGGCTAGTGCTACGGATTTTGTGCACGGTAATGCCGGGAACTAATTTACATATATATATGGTAGTGTGATAGTGTATATATATATATCGTGTGCTCATAAATACCGGTGTCTAGGTATTTATTTAAAATTATATGCTTTAGTGCTATCAGGGGAGGTTGCACGATGTGGGTGAATCCCCTAGCTTGAGGACTAGGGCGAGTATATCCCCAGGTCATAGCGTCCGTTATATGGGTGAGGGGTTTATCTCACTTTCAGGGAAGGAATATGACCGCCTCCAATGTTTATATTTTGGCCAAGTTAGTGCGCGATTTTGAGTTGGGATAACTGGGTTATGTGAGCATACCTAGTGTGATAGCACTTTAGAGAATACATCCGGTGAGTTATTACTCGGGAGGATGGGTTATATTTATATTCAACATATGTGTGAATGTTGTAGTATGGTTTTATGTATATAATGGAGTAGATAATTATATACGGGTAATTAAATACATGAAGAGAAAATTGTATTACTTATATAACTAGTGAATGTTATATGGCTTTTAAGAGCGATTTTATTTATATTCAACATATGTGTGAATGTTGTAATATGATTTTACGTATATAATGGGATAAATAATTATATACGGGAACTTTAAATACATGGAGAAAATTGTATTATTTATATAACTAATGAATGTTATATGGCTTTCAAGGAAAGGTGATAGCATTGAGAGACTACATCCATTGAGTTATAGCTCTGAGGGATGGTTATTATACTTATATAATGTGTGATATATAAGTATGGATATACTTGATGTGTATAGTATATTGTATATCTATATATATGAGATGTGAAACATATATATACGGACATAATAAAGAATGGAATGTGAGATAAATTCTAAATTTTTTGGGAGTACAAAATCCGGAAGAAAAATAGGGATATACGTATATAAAGATGAGAATATTATATACGAGGTTAATAACACTAAAACGTGAATAGTATAAATAACTAGTGAAAGTTATTCATGTTGAAAGGATGAATCATAAGTAAAAGATTATGATGTATAACCTCAGGCGATAGCTTAGAATATATTAAAGGATGAATAAAGTGATATTATCCTTCCGGTAGATTTATTTCCGGATTTATATGTATATAAATCATAGGTTCTAGTGATAACTATTCACATATATGGGATGGTATAAAATGAGGATCTTTAGAAGATGGGTGAAATGAATTAGTTAGGCAGGGTAGCTTAACTAAGTCGTTTTAAATGGTATGCGATAGTTGTGTACTATTAGCAGAGGGGTGAGGGGTATCTCACGAGAGTGCGAAACCAATTTAACTATAAGAAGTTGCATATTTTAAAATATGGCATTTATGCACTTGCAAAATATTTTCAAACTCGGGCTCTGACCCGTTTCTCTATTTTCCTTTCTTGCTATATCTATATATATTAGGGGTCCAGACACAGGGATGCCTGGATGATGATTCTTTTGAGTCAGACGTTCGCTGCAGCAGATGTGGATGCATGCAGGTTCATTATAGACGCTTATATCCTTGAGATCTAGATAGGAGGTATTGTAGAAACATTTGGGCCGATGGCCTAATTGTATTCATTTATTCTTTACCGCCTTTTTGTTCGACATTCGATTTGGTTGTATTATTTTGTACCGAGTGTTCAGTTATTTTTTTCATTTCAGTTGTTTTATATAAATTATTGTGATGGATTTATTTGAATGGTTTGGTTAAAAAGTTTAGTTAATTAAAATTTTGACACCAGTCTAATAGGTTATTGTTAATTAATTTGATTTTCGACAGTGATGCTGAGAATGAACCATATGAGACTCCTGTTTTAATTTGGTATATGATTGATCACCAGGAATTTTATTAGGCGGGGTGTTACAAATAAGTCAAATAAACATATAACGGACTCAATTGAAAATTTTGTATTATCAGTAATTAAACTTGCTTTCGATTTAAATAGTAGAATTGCATGTTCATATTATAATATGTGTTGATAAATTCGTTTTGGGAGGGTGACACATGCGAAATTTGAGTTTTGGGGGATTTAAGCATTAAAGGTGAAATTGATGTTAAATTAATGTGAGAATACTATCATATGATGTTAGAATATGATTCAGAATCAAAACCCAGTAGCAATTGTTGTCGAATTCGGATTTAGAATCGAATTGAGTTTATGATTTAAGAAATTTTAAGAAAAAACCAATTCGTGAACCCTTGAAGTTTTAATGAGAACCAGTGATGATTGATGATATATATTTGTGTTAGAACCTGTTTGTAGATATAATAAACATGGAGTATCAATTGGGTGTTTGGGTTGAATTCATGGAGGTTTCGGGGTTAAAAATGAAGAAAAATGATTTTCGGAGAAGAGGACTTGTTCAGGTAGAGGTGTTCGCGATCCGGTCCGATTTTGAGGTATTTTTGGGATCGGACCGCATTGAACGGTCCTAGAAAATTATGGATCCAGATCAGACCGAAATAATCGATTTCGGTTCTATTCGATTTTCAAGCGGTTTGGGTTCGATCTCGGTCGTATTCGATCCATAACCAATTAATATATAAAATAACTAATATAAAAAATAGCACATTTTTCATAAAAACACCGCCTCTTAAATTAAAAAAAAAACAACTAGTTTTATATGAAAAACAGTAAAAAAAACAGACCATTCTATAAAAAGACAGCACGTTTTTTGTATAAAAAACAGCACCATAAATTTAACAATACCCATAAAAAACAGTAATAATACCCATAAAAAAAGAAAACAAAAAAAGCCAACCACTAAGCCCCTCCATGTCACTTAACACTGATCAGAAATTAAACCTGGAAAAAAACTTAAACTTGAACGCCTAAACTTGAAACTTAAACTTTTTATAAATTACAATATAACCCCAATTTGCGTAATTTACTTTTGACCCCCAAATTTTTAGAAATTACAGAGTGAAAACAATAATTAATTTCTATTAGTTATCATGAATAACTACATCAGATAGACAGGAAGTAAAATAATGATTTGGGTACCTTTCATAATCAACATATATAACTAAAATCACGAATTAATACTTCTTCAAAATAGGCCCAAACATGAATCAAATTAAAATTCAAAACAAGTTCACAAAACATTCATTAACAGAACACTGATAATAACCCCAGATATATTGCATAAGAAACAGGTACAAAAGGCAAATGGGTGTCTCCCATATCATATACCATTAACATTTGATTCTAAGACAAAGAAAAAATAATAATAATAATAATAATAATAATAATAAAATAATAATAATAATAATAATAATAATAATAATAATAATAATAATAATAATAATAATAATAATAATAATAATAATAATAATAATGATGATGATGAATCGGGTATTTCATAATCAACCAATGCAACTACAATCAAGTAGTAATATTTCATAAAAACAGGTCCAAACATAGATAAGTTGATGTAAAAATGGTGGTTTAATAACAAACATGATGAAAACTTGCTTATGAGGTAAGCTGATGTAAAAATGGTTGTTTGTTGTTGATGACGAAAACTCGCTTATGAGGTAAAAAGGGTTGTTTTGTTGATGATGACAGTCGTAGAGATGTGTTAACTTAGGGTTGGTTATTTGTTCATGGTGACGGCCTTTGAAAAATGGTTGTTGTTGAGAATCTCAACTTACCTGTTGCGCTGTTGAGAATGATTGCTGTTGTAAAATGGTTGTTTTTGAGAATCTCAACTTGAGATGTTAAATCGTAGAGAGAGAGAGAGAGAGAGATAACAGGAGACTTTAGGGTTATAATCTTGATGACGGCCATACAGTAGAGAGAGAAAGAAGAAGAGGAGATTTTAGGTTTTGGTTGTTTAAGTGTGTAAGAGAGTGTGCGTGTGTGTATACTGTGGGTAAGAAAAATTGTGAATATATATATATAATAAAAGAGGTCCAGTCCGGTCCAGACCCGCTTTTCAAGACTTAAAACCTAGACCGGACCGAAAATGCGGTCCTTCACATTTTTAGACCGAATTAAAACTGAATTAAAAAAAACGCAAAAGTGGGTCCGGTACGGTTCGGTTTTTTTAGTCCATTCGGGTTCGTACACACCCCTATGTTCGGTGTCTATAGATTGACCTAGGGACGATTCGTCAGAAACTAGTTCGAACGAGTTGAAATTTTTGTTCAGACAAGATTAGTATCTTGCTCGAACGAGGTTGATATCTCATTCAAACGACCCTAGGTTTTGGACATGGAGATAGATCTTTTCGTTACGAATGCGTAGCCACAAGTTTCGTATTTTTCTAAAAAAAAATTAATTAGTTATGAACTTTCTACGAAATGGTATATGAGATCGAAATCTTTAGTCAGAATTCAAATTCGGGTATGGATGCACGGGATTATTTTACCTAATGATTAGAGGTGGATCTATATGAGCCTAGAAATGTGAGAAAAATGAGGAACCTAAATAATGAATTAAGTTACATAAATTCATAAATGTTTAATTACGGGCCAATTGGGTGAGTTCGGGTATATTAGCAAGTGAAGTTACTTTAAATTATTTAATGGACATGAAATTAAATTAAATAAGAGTCAGGGATATAGACTCGACTATTACGGGCTAGTGCTACAGGAGTTAGGCACGGGTTAGCCGGATATTATTTTATTTATATATATATATATATATATAGTGTGATAGTATATATATACTTGTGTGCTTTATAAATATCAGTAATAGATATTTATGTGAATACATACCCCTCTAGTTCTATCATAGGAGGTTGCACGATGTGGCTGAATCCCCTGGCTAGTGAATGCAGGGAGAGTATAGTCCCCGAGTCATAGCGTCCGATATTTATTTGTGTGTTCTTTTCAAGGTGAGGCATTTTGGGTATGATTCGGTCTCACTCTCGGGGAACTATGATCGCCTTCATTACACTTACGATTTTATTGCCTAATTCGATGTGAGTTAACCGTCTTATGGTATCTGGGCTGGATTGAGTATACGTAGGGTGATAGCATTTTAAATAAAGCATCTGGTGAGTTATTACTCGGGAATGGATGGTTATTATACGCGATATGTGTGTGAATGTTGTAGTAGACTAGTTGTATATAATGGGTAGATAATTATCTACGGGTTTAATGCATAAAGTGTGATTGTATTTCAAATATAACTATTGTGAATTTTATGTGATTAATTGGTACTTCATATATAACTAGTATGAATGTTATGTAAGTAATCAAAGTTAAAATGATTAGATAAGTTAATGATTAGATAACTTATAAATCAAGATAAGAAATACTCGGGTTAGAGTAGCATGATAGGAAGAAGTGTAACAGGGCTAGTTAGGTGGGATAGCATAACTAGTTGGGTTCAAAGGTAAGCGATACGTGTGAAAATTATATGAGGGGTGAGTTATATCTCAAGAGAGTGCGACACAATCTTAAATATGGAAAGTGTTAATGCATATTTAATCATTGCATTTTAATTGCATGCTAAATATTTTTAAAATGTTTACTTGTGCTCTGACCCGTGCCAAAATATATTTTCAAAAACCATTTTCGGTGCCCAACCACAAGGACGCCCAGCTTGAGGATTCTGTTCAGGGATGCGTAGAAGCAGCACGTGTGGAGACTTGTAGGATCTTATTATAGACGCTTGTTTTATTCATTCCTAGTATAGGAATTTTCATTCCGTTTTTACTCGAGCATGTCGCCCCTCAGATTCAGTATTTCATTTGATTCAATAGATTTTGTGTATTCATTTAATTATTTCAGATTTATTGTTGGATTATATTATTGACAACCGATGGTTTATTCAGTCTTATTTATTTATATATCTTTTGTGTGTTGAATTCAGATTTTATTCGTGTGGATGGTTTGATTATTATTTTATTTCTACATGCTTGTAATTTAACGAAAGATAAAATTTGGCACGGGTGTATTTAATTACTAGGTGGTTAGTAACTTAAAAAAATGTCTTTTCGACAGTGATGTTAAGAATGAGCAATATGAGACTAACGTTTTATTTTGATAAAGGGTTGTCCACTCGGCATTTTAATAGGCGAGGTGTCATACTAAATTACCTGGACTTACCCAATCGATACGTATTTAAATATTTATGAATCTATTTCACTTAAGTCGTTCCTTAGGTTCCTCACCTTTTTCTCAATTTTCTAAGCCCATATATATCCACCTATAATCCCTGGGTAAATAGGTTTCCTTTTATTTTTCACTAAATAATTAAACCTTGAACAATCCCCAACAAAACTAGAGTCCAAAATAAAATCAAGAAAACCAATCAGAAAACACGCATCATTGATCGATCGATGCTACTCTGGAGAGCCTTCTTCCCCAATTATTTGCCACCCCTTTTGTTCACCCAAACCTACATGGATTCTTCCCAAATCTCAACCCAAGCATACCCAATATTTATTACACATCTAAATAGGTTCCAATCATAATATAAATCACCAAACATCACTAATTTCTATTAAGATCCATTATTTCACGAATTGGGTTTTCTCAAATTTCATTCAATCATCTCATCAAATTCGATTTTAAAATCCAAATTAAATGAAATTAACTACTGGGTTTCGAATATGAATCAGATTCCAATAACATTAGATGTATTTCATCATCAATTGAACATTTATTCACACATAATGCCCAAATCATAAAAAAAAATCAAGTGACAACCCTCACAAAAACGGATTTGTCGACGCCTACCTTGATATGAACATGAGTTTTTACAAATTAAAATCGAAATCAAGTTAATCACTTGCCTTTTTAGGTTCATAAGTGTAACACCCCGTATTTTCGGTACATTTAAAATTTAATTAATTCGTAAATTCTAAATTACTAGTGTGTTGTAATTTAATGAATTAATTATGGTAAAATGAAATATAAATATTAATCTGGGAATGAATGGTTAATATTTAGGGAAATTTATTTACTAAGTGAATAGTAATAATGTAATTACGTCGTTTCGAGTATTAATGACGAGGTATGTACTTATCACATCTGGAAGTCGGTATAGACTATATGGGGTGGGGGATAAGTATTTTTATAAATTAATTCGGATGCAAATTCTGAGTGTACAGTTGAGTCCGGATGGGCCGAGATAGTCGGAAAAGTGTACCCGGGGGTAGTAAACGGGTCACGGGACGTTTTTAGACACAGTCGGGCCCACTCGGGGGCATTTAGGGCACTTGGGCTTGGCCCATTAGTCAAAAAACGGGAATTGGGTAATTAGCCTAATAAAAAGAAGTAAGGGAATGGCTGAGTTTAATTAGAGAAAAGAAATTAAGGGTTAGAAAACCCTAACAGCAGCCAAAGCCATTTGGGGATCTCAAAAGAACCAACTAAGGTCATCTTCAACCTTGGAGTCCATCTCAAATTCAGACACTACGAAACCTAAGGCAAGTGAATAACTTGCAATAGCATTAAATCTGTATTTCAATTCATATTTGTGTGATGTAATGAATTAAAATTCGTTTTGGGGTTTCATGGCATAAACATGGGGTTTTGATAATACAAAAGAAAACATTAATCTGATTTGCCAGAATTTATGAGGATTTCTGTAAAATCTGATATTGGAATATTGATGTGTATCTGTTAGAATGATGCCCGGATAAATTAGAACGAGTTTGATGAAGAAATTTGGGTGTAAATGTGTTTAAGGATAAAGATAGATTTTTCCCCCAAAATTATGAATCAGTAGTTTATGGACGAATTGATGATTGTTGTGGACTTTTTGGGGGATCCTAATAAGGTTTCTAATATGTACTTGTGATAAGAAGGTTTGTAATTCATGTTAGAAGAAATTAGGGTTTAAGAAAATCCGTCCATGGCTGCCCTGTCTTCGTGAAGAAGACGAAGACCTGTTCGATCGATCGATCGACGGTCTGGGGTCGATCGATCGACGGTCGGCAGAACTTGGCAGTTTCGCCAGTTAATTATATAAAAGGGGAAATTCATATAAAAATCTTATGTAATTAATTATTGAGAAATTAAATACATGAGCTTAAATCTAATTAATTGTAGATAAATTAATTAAGGTTTGAGGCAAATAAATTAGAGTCGGGGATTTTGACTCGGGTAAATTTATGGTGGGGGCGACACCAAAAGTAACTTAATTAATTAAGGTGCAATTTAATTAATACTTAGAGTTGGACCATAAACTCTTAATGATTTTTATAGGCTTATGTTACGGACTTAGCGCACGTTATAACCGGGACTTTTATATTTATATACGGATGTGATAGTATATATATATGGTGTATACATAAATATCTGTGATTAGATATTTTATACTATAGTGCTATAGGGGGAGGTTGCGCGTAGTGGATGAATCCCTAGCTTGAGGAGTAGGGTGAGGATATTCCCGAGGTCATAGCGTCCATTATATGGGTGAGGGACATCTCACTTTCAGGGAAGGAATATGACCGCCTCCAATTATTTATTTTTATCAAGTTGGTGTGACATTCTGACTTGGGATAACTAGGCTATGTGATTGTACCTAGTAAGATAGCACTTTATAGAATTTAACTTCTGTGAGTATTTTACTCGGGTGGATGCAAGCTGTTAAATATATTACAGTATGATTGTGAATGCTGAGATATGATTTTAAGTATATAATTGGATAATTAATTATATACGAATTATTAATGAAAAATATGAGTTAATTCACATGTATAACAAGTGTAGAAGTTATATGAATTTAAATGATTTAGTTAAGTTGATGTTACTAATAACTTAAAAATCATAATCACTACATACTCAGTTAGAGTAGGGTGGGTATAAAGGAACTTTGTTAATTATCTAGTCATGAGATGAATAACTAGGTAATTTAATTAAAGCGTTAGTAGCATACATTAGAGGAGGGGTAAGGAAGTCCTCAAGAGAGTGCGATACTAACTAAAATATGAAGAGCATGCATATTTATTTATTACTGCAAGTTAATCATTTGTTAAATGTTTTTCAAATGTTTTTGGGTACTAACCCTTGCTATAAAAACTTTTAAAAACCCTTTTAGGTGTCCAGCCACAGGGACGCCAGCCTTGACTCAATTCCAGGGATCCGTTTCTGAAGCATATGTGGATGTTGCGGGGCCTTGATAGACGCCTCATTTTTCATTCTAAATGTAGAAATTCATGATTTGTTATTCGAGCATGTTGCTCACATTCCGTTTATTTGTAGTAGACTTGTTGGGAGTTCATTCTTGTCTTTACGGGATTTATTATTTGGACCGATAGTTTATTCGGTTAATTATTTTTACTTGTGGATGATTATTTCAGTTATCTGTGATTGTTATATTGTTTTATTATCCGCATGGGTTTTTGTTTAAATAATGAAAGATAAAATTTGGCACCAGTCTATTTTTCTCACTTAGGTGGTTAGTAAGTTAAGAAGACAACAGTGATGCTAAGAATGGACCAAATGAGAATCCTGTTCTAACTTGATTTAGGACTGATCACCCGGGATTAATTAGGCGGGGTGTCACAGATGGTATCAGAGCATCAGGTTCTAGTGTCCTTAGGATCTGTGCGGCTTTCTACGTTTCAGCGTAGCGTTCGGTTGTTATAGAGCCCTATTATTAGGACTGTTGATTATATTTTCCGCTTGTGAGATATCGTATTCCTGCTATTAGTTTTGTATAAATTGTGTACTTATACAATTCAATCTATTTCAGATGCCACCAAAGAGACAGAGAGCGGAGAGGGCTGAGGCTAGAGATGAGGTGAGGGAGGCTCGCCAGGAGCCACAGATACCGCCACCACCACCCCCACCCGAGTTGATTTCTACCACTCAGGTGGCAGTGATAGTGGCCCAAGCGGTCGAGACAGCGATGCGAGCTATGGCAGCTCATTTTCCACAGCCCCAGGCGCCGCCTCCAATGGCTCCTGCAGTTCAGGCTCCAGTGGGGCCACCATCTTGGCAACGAGTGAGGGTGACCTTTCAGAAGGGTCACCCACCTGAGTTTCGAGGTAGCACCAATGTGGTTGAGGCTTGTGACTGGAAGAAGAACATTCAGCTCCATCTGCGCATGTTAGAGGGTACAGAGGTGCAGAAACAGATGCTGGCTACCTTTCGTCTGTCGGGGGCAGCCTTACAATGGTGGGAGTCTGTTACCACCGCTGAGGAGCGGGATTTGATGCCGATTTCTGAATTCTGGGTGCGGTTTGACCGCAAGTACTTCCCTCCAGCAGTAGAGTCTGAGATGAGAAAGAAATTCAGCGAGTTGGTACAGGGTGACAGGTCAGTGGCAGAATATGAGGAGGAGTTCACCCGTTTGGCAAACTTTGTACCAAATGAGGTGAGCGATGAGGAGCGAAAGAAGTCGAAGTTCATGGATGGCTTAGCCTGGAGAATCAGGCAGCACTTGATTGGAAATCCAGCGTTAGTGACTTATACAGATGTTGTTAATGCCGCACTTGTACATTGCCAAGATCATCGTTTCCATGCTAAGGGGAACAAGAAGGCAGGTGAGCCAAGCCAGCAGGGCAAGGCGGTTACTAGTAGTGAGACCAGTGGCACACAGCAGCAGGTCATTATTCAGCAAGGGAATCAGGCTAAGAAGTTTAATCCTGGTGGGTTCCGACCGGGAGGACAGGGGTTTAGGCAGGGGCAACCAGGCCCTAATCAGCAACAGCAGGTTCCTCAGGGCCGTCAGGGCCAAGGGAACAACGGGGGAGGCCAACAGGGCCAGCAGGGCCAACGGCAGGGTGACGACCAGAAACGCTGTTTCGCCTGTGGCCAACCAGGACACTTCAAGAGGGACTGCCCGCAGAGGGGCAGAGGCCATCAGCAGGGTGCCCAGCAGGGGCAACAGGGTTAGATGCCGCCAGCAGCACCAGCTCCACCCGCCCCACAGCAGCAGGGGCAGATGCACTACGGACGTGTGTATAACGTTCGGGATGTTCCCAATCCTCCAGCACAGCAGGCGCCGCCAGCGGTTGAGGGTATGTTTCTCATTCATGGGCATGAGGGTACCATTCTTTTTGACACGGGAGCATCACATTCATTCATTAAATCTAATTTTGCTAAACGTGCTGGGTTATTAGAGACAGCGGGTAGCCTCCGTATGAGTGTAGAGTCGCCAGTAGGCAGCGGGGCTTTGATTCGCTCGATTTATCGAGGAGTAGACATTTTGATTGGGAGGCTTAGTTTAGTAGCAGACCTCTTAGTATTAGATATGGAGGGGTATGATGTCATCTTGGGCATGGATTGGTTGGCAGGTTACCGGGCTACGGTGGATTGTTATGAGAGGACAATCGTGTTCTCCATTCCGGGACAGGAGATGTTCCTGATAGCAATGCCGCTTCCTGAGGGAGGGTCGCACACTCACTTATATTACATTGAGGAGGAAACCTCACAGGAGGTGGTAGTCCCTTTAGACTCTATTCCTGTAGTGAGGGACTTTGAGGATGTATTCCAGGAGATACCAGGATTACCACCCAGCAGAGAAATCGAATTTGTTATCGACTTGGCACCGGGGACAAGGCCGATTGCTCGGGCACCTTACCGTATGGCCCCTTCAGAGATGCGGGAATTGAGGGAACAGATTCAGCAACTACTGGGTCAGGGTTTTATTCAGCGGAGTACATCGCCGTGGGGTGCGCCGGTGTTGTTTGTAAAGAAGCGAGATGGTTCACTCCGCTTGTGCGTGGATTATAGGGAGCTGAACAAGGTGACGATACGGAATAAATATCCTTTACCTCGGATTGACGATTTATTTGACCAATTGAGAGGGGCGTCTTACTTCTCCAAGGTCGACTTGAGGTCAGGGTATCATCAACTGCGTATCCGAGAGGGGGATGTTCCTAAGACCGCTTTCTTGTCGCGGTATGGATCATATGAGTTCAGGGTGATGCCCTTCGGGCTCACCAATGCACCTGCAGTGTTCATGGATCTCATGAACAGGGTTTTCAGGGAGTACCTAGATCAGTTTGTCATCGTGTTCATTGATGACATCCTAATCTACTCGCGCACCGAGGAGGAGCACGCAGAGCATCTGCGCATGGTTTTACAGACACTGAGGGATCATCAGCTCTACGCCAAATTAGGGAAGTGTGGATTCTGGCTACGGGAGGTACAGTTCCTTGGTCACGTCGTGTCAGATCAGGGTATCGCAGTGGATCCGAATAAGGTGTCAGCGGTGAGGGAGTGGGGACAGCCCACGACACCGACCGAGGTGCGCAGTTTTCTGGGTTTGGCCGGTTACTACAGGCGATTCATTAAGGGATTCTCTAAGATTGCAGGACCTTTGACGAATCTGACTCGGAAAGGGGTACCTTTCAAGTGGGATGATAATTGTCAATTAGCGTTTGACGAGCTAAAGGACAAGTTGACATCTGCACCCGTGCTTGCATTGCCAAAGGGAGGGCTAGAGTATCGGGTTTACACAGACGCATCCTTACGGGGTCTTGGGGGTGTGCTCCAGCAGGAGGAAAGAGCTATAGCTTATGCTTCCAGGAAGCTAAAGCCCCACGAGAGGAATTACCCCACTCACGACCTAAAGTTGGCAGCGGTCGTTTTTGCTTTGAGGATATGGAGGCATTATCTTCTAGGAGAGCAGTTTACTCTATTCACGGATCACAAGTCACTTCAGTATCTCTTCACACAGAAGGATCTGAATATGAGGCAGAGGCGGTGGCTAGAATTCGTGAAGGACTACCAGTTTGATATTCAGTATCATCCTGGTAAGGCCAATGTGGTAGCAGACGCATTGAGCCGAAGGCCGACTGGGGAGATATCGGAGGTATGGAAAGCGAAGTGGAGAGAGCTTCGATATGAGGATGACGTAGCCAAGGCTTGCATGTCAGCATTATCCATCACACCCGAGATCATTATGCGAGTTGTGAAGGCTCAGGAAGAGGATCAGATTTGTCGGGATAGGGTGGGCCAGTTGTTAGCTGAGGGAGCAGAGGGCTACTCAATTAGCTCAGAAGGACGCCTACGCTTTAATGGGAGGTTAATGGTGCCAGAGGATGAGGATTTGAGGCACGCTGTTATGACAGAATCCCATGGTTCGAAATTTGTGGTACATCCCGGTGGAGATAAAATGTACCAAGATATGAGGAGGCAATATTGGTGGACAGGGATGAAACGGGACATAGCGGAGTTTGTTTCTAAATGTGCCACGTGTCAGCTTGTGAAGGTTGACCACCAGAGACCATCAGGGATGCTACAGCCGTTAGAAATTCCCGTGTGGAAGTGGGAGAGCATCTCCATGGACTTCATCATAGGGTTACCGGTATCGCAGAGGGGTCACGACTCCATATGGGTTATTGTGGATCGGTTGACTAAGGTGGCCCACTTTTTACCGGTACGCACAGACTTTGAGCCGATGCGTTATGCACAGCTATTCATAGCAGAGATTGTTAAGCTGCATGGAGTACCTATAAATATTGTATCCGACCGAGACAAAATCTTTGTCGCCCACTTTTGGCAGAGCTTTCAGGAGGCAATGGGCACGGAGTTACACTTGAGTACAGCGTATCACCCACAGACTGACGGACAGACTGAGAGAGTTAATCAGATGCTGGAAGACATGCTCAGAATGTGCATTTTGGACTTCGGGGGAGGATGGGAGAAATATCTTCCTTTGGTAGAGTTTGCGTATAACAACTCTTACCAATTCACGATTGGCATGGTACCGTTTGAGGCACTGTACGGGAGACCTTGTCGTTCACCCGCTTGTTGGTTAGAGGTGGGGGACAACAAACTCTTGGGGCCGGAGATTGTCCGGGAGACATCTGCCAAGATAGAGTTAATTCGAGGAAGGATTCGGATAGCTCAGGACAGGCAGAAGAGTTATGCTGATGCTTCTCAAAGACATGTGGAACTAGAAGTTGGGGACCAGGTTTTAGTCCGGGTATCCCCAATGAAAGGGGTGATGAGGTTCGGAAAGAAGGATAAGTTAGCACCGCGGTACGTAGGACCTTTCCCTATTATTGAGAGGGTGGGACCGGTGGCGTATAAGCTTGGGTTACCAGAACACCTTCAGCGAATACACGATGTATTCCATGTGGCATCGCTGAAGAAATATCGAAGGAGCGAGAGAGCCTTTTGGCACATTCCACTCGAGGAGATCGACTTACAGCCAGACATCTCGTATGAGGAGAAGCCGGTGGCTATTCTGGATCATAGTGAGCGAAAATTACGATCCAAGGTTGTTCCATTTGTTAGAGTACAGTGGGGTCATCACAATGTTGACGAGTCTACCTGGGAGCGGGAGGAGGATATGCGGGAACAATATCCAGAGCTTTTCACCGCAGGTACGATCTAATTTCGGGGACGAAATTCCTTTGTAAGGGGGGGAGTATGTAACACCCCGTATTTTTGGTACATTTAAAATTTAATTAATTCAGAAATTCTAAATTACTAGTGTATTGTAATTTAATGAATTAATTATGGTAAAATGAAATATAAATATTAATCTGGGATTGAATGTTTAATATTTAGGGAAATTTATTTACTAAGTGAATAGTAATAATGTAAATACGTCGTTTCGAGTATTAATGACGAGGTATGTACTTATCACATCCGGAAGTCGGTATAGACTATATGGGGTGGGGGATAAGTATTTTTATAAATTAATTCGGATGCAAATTCTGAGTGTACAGTTGAGTCCGGATGGGCCGAGATAGTCGGAAAAGTGTACCCGGGGGTAGTAAACGGGTCACGGGACGTTTTTAGACATAGTCGGGCCCACTCGGGGGCATTTAGGTCACTTGGGCTTGGCCCATTAGTCAAAAAACGGGAATTGGGTAATTAGCCTAATAAAAAGAAGTAAGGGCATGGCTGAGTTTAATTAGAGAAAAGAAATTAAGGGTTAGAAAACCCTAACAGCAGCCAAAGCTATTTGGGGATCTCAAAAGAACCAACTAAGGTCATCTTCAACCTTGGAGTCCATCTCAAATTCAGACACTACGAAACCTAAGGCAAGTGAATAACTTGCAATAGCATTAAATCTGTCTTTCAATTCATATTTGTGTGATGTAATGAATTAAAATTCGTTTTGGGATTTCATGGCATAAACATGGGGTTTTGATAATACAAAAGAAAACATTAATCTGATTTGCCAGAATTTATGAGGATTTTTGTAAAATCTGATATTGGAATACTGATGTGTATCTGTTAGAATGATGCCCGGATAAATTAGAACGAGTTTGATGAAGAAATTTGGGTGTAAATGTGTTTAAGGATAAAGATAGATTTTCCCCCCAAAATTATGAATCAGTAGTTTATGGACGAATTGATGATTGTTGTGGACTTTCTGGGGGATCCTAATAAGGTTTCTAATAGGTACTTGTGATAAGAAGGTTTGTAATTCATGTTAGAAGAAATTAGGGTTTAAGAAAATCCGTCCATGGCTGCCCTGTCTTCGTGAAGAAGACGAAGACCTGTTCGATCGATCGATCGACGGTCTGGGGTCGATCGATCGACGGTCGGCAGAACTTGGCAGTTTCGCCAGTTAATTATATAAAAGGGGAAATTCATATAAAAATCTTATGTAATTAATTATTGAGAAATTAAATACATGAGCTTAAATCTAATTAATTGTAGATAAATTAATTAAGGTTTGAGGCAAATAAATTAGAGTCGGGGATTTTGACTCGGGTAAATTTATGGTGGGGGCGACACCAAAAGTAACTTAATTAATTAAGGTGAAATTTAATTAATACTTAGAGTTGGACCATAAACTCTTAATGATTTTTATAGGCTTATGTTACGGACTTAGCGCACGTTATAACCGGGACTTTTATATTTATATACGGATGTGATAGTATATATATATGGTGTATACATAATATCTGTGATTAGATATTTTATACTATAGTGCTATAGGGGGAGGTTGCGCGTAGTGGATGAATCCCTAGCTTGAGGAGTAGGGTGAGGATATTCCCGAGGTCATAGCGTCCATTATATGGGTGAGGGACATCTCACTTTCAGGGAAGGAATATGACCGCCTCCAATTATTTATTTTTATCAAGTTGGTGTGACATTCTGACTTGGGATAACTAGGCTATGTGATTGTACCTAGTAAGATAGCACTTTATAGAATTTACCTTCTGTGAGTATTTTACTCGGGTGGATGCAAGCTGTTAAATATATTACAGTATGATTGTGAATGCTGAGATATGATTTTAAGTATATAATTGGATAATTAATTATATACGGGTTATTAATGAAAAATATGAGTTAATTCACATGTATAACAAGCGTAGAAGTTATATGAATTTAAATGATTTAGTTAAGTTGATGTTACTAATAACTTAAAAATCATAATCACTACATACTCAGTTAGAGTAGGGTGGGTATAAAGGAACTTTGTTAATTATCTAGTCATGAGATGAATAACTAGGTAATTTAATTAAAGCGTTAGTAGCATACATTAGAGGAGGGGTAAGGAAGTCCTCAAGAGAGTGCGATACTAACTAAAATATGAAGAGCATGCATATTTATTTATTACTGCAAGTTAATCATTTGTTAAATGTTTTTCAAATGTTTTTGGGTACTAACCCTTGCTATAAAAACTTTTAAAAACCCTTTTAGGTGTCCAGCCACAGGGACGCCAGCCTTGACTCAATTCCATGGATCCGTTGCTGCAGCATATGTGGATGTTGTGGGGCCTTGATAGACGCCTCATTTTTCATTCTAAATGTAGAAATTCGTGATTTGTTATTCGAGCATGTTGCTCACATTCCGTTTATTTGTAGTAGACTTGTTGGGAGTTCATTCTTGTCTTTACGGGATTTATTATTTGGACCGATGGTTTATTCGGTTAATTATTTTTTACTTGTGGATGATTATTTCAGTTATCTGTGATTGTTATATTGTTTTATTATCCGCATGGGTTTTTGTTTAAATAATGAAAGATAAAATTTGGCACCAGTCTATTTTTCTCACTTAGGTGGTTAGTAAGTTAAGAAGACGACAGTGATGCTAAGAATGGACCAAATGAGAATCCTGTTCTAACTTGATTTAGGACTGATCACCCGGGATTAATTAGGCGGGGTGTCACAATAAGGTCTGATTATGCGTTGTAGAAGATAAATTAACGATAGCACACCCAATTCCTTTTTGAATTTGGCTCTTAAAGCTCTCCTATTTTCTTCCTTCTATCTTTTCTCAATTTCTAGGGTTTAAAATATGAATAGTGGTTGCCTCAAACTCTTAAACCTAGGATTTTAATCCCAAATCCCAAAATTGGGCTAACGGGCCAAGTTTAAATGACCTAAATACCCTCGTGTGGGATCGGTTATGTCTATAGAGGCCCGGGGACCTAATTACTATCCTCGAATACACTATTATGACTATCTCAACCCATCTGAAATCAACAATGACCTAAAAATCACCATCTGAGTAACTCTACATAAATTTCCCATCTCGACCCCATATAGTCTACACGTGAGTCACGGTTGAGATATAACACTGTCACGTCGATATCACTCGCTACGATGTATAATAATTATTTACTATTCACTTAGTAATTTTATTCCATAAATATTAATCTTTATCCCTCCCGATTAATAATTTAATAAACACATAATATTTAATTCAATCAAATTATGACACACGTGCAATTTAAAATAATCGAATTAATTAAATTTTAAATACTCACAAATATGGGGTGTTACATACTTTCCCCCTTACAAAGGAATTTCGCCCTCGAAATTGGGACATACATGCGGTGAATAACTCGAGATATTACTCATGCATATCATCCTCCCACTCCCACGTCGACTCGTCAACAATGTGGTGCCCCTACTTAACTTTAACCAAGGCTACCACCTTAGACCGTAGCTTACGCTCACTACGATCAAGTATCGCCACTGGTCTTTACTCGTACAAGATATCTGGATACAACTCTATCTCCTCTAATGGAACATGCCAAAAATCCATCTCGCTCCTCTGGTACCCCTTAAGCAGTGATATGTGGAACACGTCATGAATTTACTGTAAGTGCTCCGATAGTCCCAGCCTATATGACACTGGTCCTACCCTCTCGATAATAGAAAATGGTCCCACATATCGCGACGCTAGCTTCCCCATCTTGCTGAACCTCATAACCCCCTTCATAGGAGACACCCATACCAAAACCTAGTCACCAACCTCTAGCTCTATGTGCCTCCTGTCTGTGCCTTTCCTGAGTTATATGGATGTGCCCTCGAATCATCTCAATCTTGGCAGTAGTGTACCGAATTATCTCTGGCCCTAATAGATTGTTGTCCCCCACCTCTAACCAGAAAATGGGTGAACGACAAGGTCATCCATACAGTGCCTCAATGGTGGCATGCCTATGGTGAACTGGTAGGAGTTATTATTTTTATACTCCATCATTGGAAAATGCTGCTCCCATTCTCCCCCAAAGTTAAGTATGCACATCCTAAGCATATCCTCAACCATATCATTAACTCACTCCATCTGCCCATATGTCTATTAGTGATATGCTTCACTCAAATATAAATCTGTGCCCATGGCCTCCTGAAACCTCTACTAGAAGTGGGACATAAAAATCTTGTCCCGATCCGATACAATATTAATCGAAACTTTGTGCAGCCTCACTATCTTAGCAATAAAAAATTGTGCATATTGTCTCGTAAAATCTATACGAACCGGTAGAAAATGGGCCACCTTAGTCAACCGATCCACTATCACCTAGATAGAGTCGTGACCTCGTTGAGATATCGGTAACCCGGTAATGTAATCCATAGAGATACTCTCCCACTTCCACACTGGAATTTTAAGTGGCTAAAACATCCTTGAACACCAATACTGTATATGAATATTAATCCATAGAGATCTCTGGTGGTCTACCTTCATTAGCTGGCAGGTAGCACACTTCTAGACAAACTCCGTTATGTCTAGCTTCATCCCCGACCACTAATATTGTCTATGCTTATCATGGTACATCTTATCCCCACTGGGATGTACCACAAACCTCGATCCGTGAGACTCTGACATGACTGCATGTCTCAAATCCTCATCCTCTGGAACCACGAGTCTCCCATTTAAGCACAAGCCTCCCTCAAAACTAATCAAATAGGACTTCGCCCCCATCAGCTAATAACTGGCGAACTTTGTCTTGGCAATAATGATCCCCTGCCTGTGCTTTCATAACCCTCATAACATTCTCGGGCATGATAGCCAATATGGACATACAGGCTCTGGCAATCTCATCGTCGTGTTGTAGCTCTCTCCACTTTGCCTTCCAAACCTCTGTTATCTCCCCAATAGGTCGTCGGATTAACGCATCTACCACCACATTAGCCTTTACAGGATGATACTAAATATGAAATTAGTAATCCTTTATGAACTCTAACCATATCCTCTGCCTCATGTTCAGATCCTTCTGCGTGAAGTGATACTGAAATGATTTATGGTCCGTGAATAAGGTAAACTGCTCCCCCAAAAGTTAATGGCTCCAAATCCTTAAGGAAAAGATGACCACTGCTAACTCCAAGTCATGTGTGGGGTAAATAAGCTATAGCCCTCTCCTCCTGATGTAATACACTCCCAATTCCCTACAAGGATGCATCCGTGTAAACACGGTACTCCACTTCTCCCCTAGGTGATGCAAGTAAATGTGATGATGTCAAATTGTCCTTTTTCTCATCGAAGGTTAACTGATAATGGTCATCCCAAACAAACGGAACCTCCTTATGAGTCAGGTTCGTCAATGAACCCGCAATCTTTGAGAAACCCCTGATGAATCGACGATAGTATTCGGCCAGCCCCAGAAAACTACAAACCTCGATCGGTGTCGTGGGTTGTACCCACTCCCTTGCCACTGATACCTTACTCAGATCAACAATAATACCCCTGTCGAGCACATTGTGGCTCAGGAACTGCGCCTCTCAAAGCTAAAATTAACACTTATAGAATTTGGCATACAACTGGTGATCCCATAATATCTGTAGAACCATCTGTAAATGTTCGGCATGCTCATCCTTAAAACGAGAGTAAATCAGAATATCGTCGAACTCTTTGAAAACTCGATCCATCAAATCCATGAACATTGATGGAGCATTGGTGAGCCCAAATGGCATCACCCTAAACTCATACGATCCATACCATATCAGAAAAGGAGTCTTGGGAACGTCCTCCTCTCTTACGCGTAACTGATGACCTCCCGACCTCAAATATATCTTTGAGAATCGGACGCTAGGTCAACCAAAAATCCGACGCTAGGTCAATAATGAACTCAATTTTTTGGCTAGGCGGTAGCCCGAGTATCTCCTGGAACACATCCTCAAACTCCCTCACAACTAGAATCGTGTCAAAAGAGATAACCATCTCCTGTGAAGTCTCATCCTCAATGTAATACAGATGTCTGCTCGACCCTCCCTCAGGAAGAGGCATCGCCACTAGGAACATCTCCTTCCCTAGAATAGTGAACACAATGGTCCTCCCGAAATAATCCACCATCACCCAGCATCCAGCTAACCAATCCATACCCAAAATAACATTATAACCCTCCATATCTAACACTAAAAGGTCGATGACTAAACATAATCTCCACCACGTCAGTGCCCATACGACTACAATTTGAGTGTATAAGCGATCCACTACCCAAATATGACACTACACACATAATGAGACTACCGACTGTCTCTAATAAATCAATCACAGTGCAAATCTGGGGGATATAAATGAGTGTGATGCCCCCGTATCAAATAAAATCCTACCCTCAAGCCCGTGAATAGGAAATGTACCTATATGAGGGTAGTGAGAATGGGGTCTATGAATAACTGAAAAGGGTGAGGCGTGACCAACTCAAATGGACGCTGTCTGTAAGGTTCTGAAGAACTTCTGAAGAAGATTCTGGTAAAATCTTCTCCTTATGGTAAAAATGGAACTCAAGTTGGAACTCCCTCCCTGCAAGAAGATGAACTTCCATAACAATAACAGTAATTTTCTCAAGAGGAGCTCCTGAGAATGATGGTTGTCAGTAGGAAGTGAAAGAATAAGGCACTTAGCACTTAGAGAGAGAGCAGGGAGAGAATACTAGAGAGGTTCTGGTGTGATTTTGATAGAGTAACTTTGCTATTAAGTTTTTCAATCTTGTTTTCTTGACCTTGCCCAGGGGTCCTATTTATACTTGGGCACTAGAGCTGGGTTGGCACTTTTGGCGCCAAAACTTAGAGGGTTAGTGAGGCACAAGTTCTGTAGTGTACTATTTGTCCCTACCTGTGTGTATCAGCCTGTCCCCTCAGACAGGTGCCACCTTTTGCAAACCAAAGTCAAAAAGCAAATATTTCTACGCTAGATGACAAAATATCTGATTTGATAAATATCTTTTAGAATGGTAAATTTTGGTACCAAATTTCTAAACTTGAGGGGGTCTCAAGGACCACCTCCTCTAAAATATCTGTAAGCTTGAGGGAGGTCTCGAGGACCCCCATCTAAAACTCATTTTTGTTGAGAGGGGCCTAGAGGACCCTCTCCTTTAAAATCATTTTATAAACAATTCTTTTCTTCTGAGCAGCCAGCCCTTTGGTTGCTCACTTCACTTGTGACTAAGTGTGAGGTGTGTGTAGTCTTGAGTGATTTCTGGGTCTTCCTACTAGTATTCTCCCAATCCTATAGTGCAAAGTGATTGAGCTTACTCAACATACCTTATCCCTCAACCGCCAAGACAAAACTCCCAAGAGATCCCAACTGGCCTACTTAAGGCCTGCTTGCTCAACTAGGCAACATGTACAAGAAAGTAAGTATTAGCACTTATGCTCTTTTTTCATGATGAGGGGTTGCTTATGGTAGACACCCCATCATCTTAACTTGGTTTTCTGGGAGTTGAGGGGGAGGACCCTACAAGTCCCGCCTCCCACGTAAGTTTCTACTGTTGAGGAACCCTAGGGGGTTCCTTCTCAAACATCACTTTTGCTATTGAGGAAGCCTTGGGGGGTTCCTTCTCAGATTTCATTTATGTAGGGACCTTTAGGGGAGTCCTTCTCAACCTAGGCTTATCTCGCCACCTAAGTGAGGTTTCTTCTCAACGTGAGTTTCTGCGGAGACCTTGGGGGAAGTCCCTCTCAGCAAAGGTTCCTTCTCAACTTGAGTTTCTGCAAGGATCCTTATGGGTTTCCCTCTTAACATAGGCTTCTGTTGCCACCTTGGTGGGGTTCCTTCTCAACGCGAGTTTCTGCGGAGACCTTGCGGGAAGTCCCTCTCAACAGAGGTTCCTTCTCAACTTGAGTTTCTGCAGGGACCCTTGCGGGGGTCCCTCTCAACATAGACTTCTGATGCCACCTTGGTGGGGTTCCTTCTCAACATGAGTTTCTGCAGAGACCTTGGGGGAAGTCCCTCTCAACACAGGTTCCTTGTCAACTTGAATTTCTGCAAGGACCCTTGTGGGGTTCCCTCTCAACATAGGCTTTTGCTGCCACCTTGGTGGGGTTCCTTCTCAACGTGAGTTTCTTTGAAGACCTTGGGGGAAGTCCCTCTCAATAGAGGTTCCTTATCAACTTGAGTTTCTGCCGAGACCCTTGCGGGCGTCCCTCTTAACATAGGCGTCTGCTGCCACCACCTAGGAGAGGTTCCTTCTCGACTTGAGTTTTTGCAGGGACCCTGGGGAGTCTCTCTCAATATGGATTTCTGCGATCGAGGGACCCCTGGGGTCCTTCTCTAATATGGCATTTTTGCGGTCGAGGGACCCTTGGGGTTTCGCATCTAAATATTTTCTTGTAGTTGAGGGGGAGGACTTTGGCTTCTCCTCGCCCCAACATTTTCTAAAAGCTGAGGGGCAGTAACTTTACTGCTCCTCTCCCCCACATTTTTTGGAAGCTGGGGGGTCGTGAGGGACCCTCACCGCAAATTATAGTGGGCAGGCCTGAAACACCCTTCTATATTAGCCCCTCGTACAAAGTCTTTTGTGGTTGGTAGACCAAAAAGGCTTTATCTGCTATAAATTCAATTTTCAATTTTGAGGGACCCTAGGGTTCCTTCATCATTCCCCCTAGGGTCATTAAATGCTCTGTCACCTCATCCCAGGTTTTGTAGATGAGGGTACTTATAGTGAACCTCTTTATCTGGGTATCAACTTGGGCAGAGGGGTTACGGTGAGCCCCTCATCCTTCGCCTTTTTTTGTGCCTTTTATCTTGTTTAGAGGGGTTACTCCTAGTGAATTATCCTTAGCCTTCTTTTATGGCCTTCTATCATGTTTAGAGGGGTTGCTCATGGTGATCCCCTCGCCCTTGGCCTTCTTCTGTGGCCTTCTATTTTGGATAGAGGGGTTGCTCGCGGTGAGCCCCTCGCCCTTCGCCTTCTTCTGTGGCCTTTTATCTTGCATAGAGGGGTTTCTAGAGGTGATCCTCTCGCCCTTGGCCTTCTTTTGTGGCCTTCTATCTTGGGCAGAGGGGTTGCTCGTGGGGAGCCCCTCGCCCTTGGTCTTCTATCTTAGGCAGAGGGGTTGCTCTCGGTGATCCCCTCGCCCTTGGCCTTCTTCTGTGGCCTTCTATCTTCGGTAGAGGGGTTGCTAGCGGTGATCCCCTCGCCCTTGGCCTTCTTTTGCTGCCTTCTATCTTGGGCAGAAGGGTTGCTCGCGGGGAGCCCCTCGCCCTTGGCCTTCTTCTGTGGCCTTCTATCTTGGGCTGAGGGGTTGCTCGCGGTGATCCCCTCGCCCTTGGCCTTCTTATGTTGCCTTTTATATTGGGCAAAGGGGTTACACGCGGTGAGACCCTCGCCCTTGGCCTTCTATCTTAGGCAGAGGGGTTGCTCGGGTTAGCCCCTCGCCCTCGGCATTCTTTTGTGGCCTTCTATCTTAGGTAGAGGGGTTGCTCACGGTGATCCCCTCGCCATTGGCTTTCTTTTGTGGCCTTATATCTTGGGCAGAGGGGTTGCTCGCGGTGATCCCCTCGCCTTTGGCCTTATTTTGTGGCCTTCTATCTTGGGCAGAGGGGTTGCTCGCGGTGAGCCCCTCGCCCTTGGCCTTCTTCTGTGTCCCTCTATCTTGGGTAGAGGGGTTACTCGCGGTGAGACCCTTGCCCTTGGCCTTCTTCTATGGCCTTCTATTTTGGGTAGAGGGTTACTCGTGATGATCCCCTCCCCTTGGCCTTCTTCTGTGGCCTTCTATTTCGGGCGGAGGGATTGGTTGCGGTGAGCCCCTTACCATTGACCTTCTTCTGTGGCCTTTTTTCCTGGGTAGAAGGGTTGCTCGCCGTGAGCCCATCGCCCTTGGCCTTCATCTGTGGCCTTTCATCTTGGGCAGAGGGATTGCTCGCGGAGAGCCCCTCGCCCTTGGCATTTTTCTATCAAACTTGTAATCTTGAGCAGGTGAAGCCGCTCTAAGTGGATCCCCACGCTCTAGGCTATTTCACTATTTGTTCACTTGCTTAAGGAGTTCTCAATATTAGCCCCCTGGTGCAGAAGTGTCTTTTAGTGTCGAGAGACTTGTGCATGAGATATCATAATCAATGTATCCCTTCTTGTTTACTGTCTTGAGGACTTTCTCAACATTAGCCCCCTTGTGCAGAATACGGGTTAATAATAGTATGAGTGCTCTTATTCCCTTGTAGCCCTAAGTATTAAACTGTAGTATCATTTATTTATTCTCTTCGGTTGCTCAATACTGCAAGCGCTCCTATGCCCTTGGAGCCTGAGGTACTAAACTTTCGTACCTTTTATTTATACTTGGCATTTGCTCAATACTGTCAGCGCTCCGATTCCCTTGGAGCCTTAGGTACTAAACTGTCGTACCTTATATTTATACTTAGCACTTACTCAATACTGTGAGCGCTCCGGTGCCCTTGGAGCCTTAGGTACTAAACTATCGTACCTTATATTTATACTTGGCATTTGCTCAATACTGTGAGCGTTCCGGTGCACTTGGAGCCTTAGGTACTAAACTGTCATACCTTATATTTATACTTGGCATTTGCTTAAGACTGTGAGCGCTCCAATGCCCTAGGAGCCTTAAGTACTAAACTGTTGTACCTTACGTTTATGCTTGGCACTTGCTCAAGACTATGAGCGATCCGGTGCCTTTGGAGCCTGAGGTACTAAACTGTCGTACCTTATATTTATGCTTGGCACTTGCTCAAGACTATGAGCACTCCGATGCCCTTGGAGCCTTTAGGTACTAAATAGTCATACTTTAAATTTATACTTGGCACTTGCTCAAGAATGTGAGCGCTCCTATGCCCTTGGAGCCTTAGGTACTAAACTGTCGTACCTTATATGTATACTTACACTTGCTCAATACTCTGAGTTGCTCTATTTTATGTGAGAACTTCAAGATTTAACTTCCCCCTTCTAACTGTGGGGTACTTGCATATGAGATGAGCAAGTTAAAATTTGGAAGTTGCCCCTCTGGCCGTGGGGTACTTGCCTATAGTCAAGCAAGTTATTATTTCTGAAGTTACCCCTCTAATTGGGGGGTACTTGCATATGAGCTGAGCAAGTTATAATTTCTGAAGCTTCCCCTCTAACTGTGGGGTACTTGCATATAATTGAGCAAGTTAAAGTCTGGAAGTTGTTCCTCTAGCTGTGGGGTACTTGCACATAATTGAGCAAGTTAAAATTTTGAAGTTACCCCTCTAGCTATGGGGTACTTGCATATAACTGAGCAAGTTAAAATTTGGAAGTTGTCCCTCTAGCTGTGGGGTACTTGCATATACTGATCAAGTTAAAAACTTTGAAGCGGCCCCTCTAACTGCGGGGTATTTGCATATAACTCAGCAAGTTAAAATTTGGAAGTTGCCCCTCTAGCTGTGGGGTACTTGCATATAACTGAGCAAGTTAAATTTGGAAGTTGCCCCTCTAGCTGTGGGGTACTTGCATATAACTGAACAAGTTAAAAACTTTGAAGCGGCCCCTCTAACTGTGGGGTACTTGCATATAGGTGACCAAGTTCAAAATTTTGAAGTTGCCCCTCTAACTGCGGGGTACTTGCATATAACTGAGCAAGTTAAAATTTGGAAGCTGCCCCTCTAGCTGTGGGGTACTTGCATATAGCTGAGCAAGTTAAAATTTGGAAGTTGCCCCTCTAGCTGTGGGATACTTGCATATAACTGAGCAAGTTAAAAATTTTGAAGTTGCCCCTCTAACTACGGGGTACTTGCTTGCCCCTCTAACTGCGGCGTACTTGCATACAACTGAGTAAGTTAAAATTTTAAATTTTCCCCTCTAACTGCGCCGTTCTGTCTATATTCCGGCCGTATCTACTTTTTTTTATTTAAATGCCTCAGGGAGTTCCTCGTGTGAGGTATCAGTCATGTGAAGTTCTCTGTCTGGGATCCTATCCATCCAGGGTTCCTCATTTGGGATCTGTACCCCTACGGGTTCCTTACTAAGGGCATCCATAAATTTGGGTTCCTCGCCCATAGCAGCTGCTAGTGGGGATTCTGCACGAAAAAAAACCTCTGTGGCAGGGGGCTCCTTATTTGGAACCTGTGTTGTGGGTTCCTCGTCAAATTCCTTGACTGTTGGTTTGAGTCAAAGGCTTTCCTCACTAGAGATTTCATCCTCTTTGGGCATCTCGCTCATGGGTTTCTCTCCACCATAAGGGGCAGGCATGGGTTCTTTATTTCAGCGTTCCTCGTGACCACCAAGGGTTGTCCTGGGTTCCTCACTTACTATCGCGGGTTTGAGGGGTGCTTTGAACATCGAGGTTTCCTCGCGATCTTAATTGGATGAGGTGAGTTCCTCATTTGAAGCTACTGTTGGCCATTCCTCCCTTGAGGTTGCTGTTGGGTGTCCTCTGCTTGAGGATTCCTCATTTGGGCGTCTCTCGCCCGGAGTTGATTTCATACCCGAGGTTTTGGAACCTAGGTGTTCCTCGCCTAAAATAATTTCAAACAGGGGGTCCTCGCACGCCACTTTCTCATTTGTATTTGAGTTGGGTTCCTCGCATGAGGTGTCCGCTACTAAGAGTTCCTCGTCGAGGAAGAGTGTTGTCGGGGTTCCATATTTTCCCCTTCAATATTCGTGGGTTCTTCGCCCAGCGACTTGTTGAAGATGGTAAGTTCCTCGTGTGCCATTTTCTTATTGAAAGGTTTAGATGATGGGGGTTCCTCGACTAACAATATTTCATATAGGGGGACCACTACTATAGGTTCCTCACTCACACTGCTGGGTGAGGCAGGTTCTTCCTAAGATTTTTTTTTTTTGGCGATTTCTTGTCCAGTGCTCCAATTAAAAGGGGTTCCTCATGGGTTGATCTTGTACCCAAGGGTTCCTCGCGTGCTGCTATCCTACCCGCGGGTTTCTCGCGTGTCACGAGTTCCTCACCATCATCTTTAATCAAGTATGGTTCCTCTTGACTTTGGGTTCTGCATTTCAGGTCGCCACTGCCAAGGGTTCCTTGCATGTTGGTTGTATTCCCGAGGGTTCTTCGCATATGGGTCTTGTACCCGAAGGTTCCTCGCCAGATGGGTTCCTCACTGTCAACGAGGTTTCTTTGTGTGCAAATGGTTTGGGACTTAGAGGTTGCTCACCCCATGGAATTTTAACTATGGGACCTATTACCAAGGGTCCCTCGCCGATAGCTGTTGCTGCCATGGGTTCCTTGTGTGTTACGAAGCAGTACTATGAGGAGTGCAAGTTCCAGGGGTTCCTCATTGATGGCTATTACTGCCAAGCACTTCTCACCGACCGTGGGTACAACGAGGAGTGCGTTGACGACCGAGGGTCCCTCGCGGCCCACACTGTTGGTGGGTTCCTCGCCAACTATAAATTACTCACCCATTTTTTTCTGTCAAGGGATTGCCCCCTATGGGTTCCTTCCTCGTGCGCCGAAGCTATAGGTTCCCTGCGACACCAAAAATTTGGCATGAGTTCCTCGCAGTTGAGTTCCTCACCACTATCATTAGTTGTGAAGGTTCTTCGACCATCGAGGGTTCCTCGCAATCCTATCGTATTGGTAAGGGTTCCTCACACCTGGGTTCCTCGTCTGGAGGAATAGATTTTGAGTCTGACTTAAAATGTCTGGTGGATTGATTTTCTAGGACGAGGACCCATATGGGTTCCTTGCCACTGCCTGAAATAGGGGAAGGTTCCTCGCGCAGAGGTTTTTCATTTTGATCTGAACTTTTTGGGGGTTACTCGGAACCACCAGGAACTCACAAGGGTTCCTCATTTTTAGGTTCCTCGCAACCAACGTTAGCTGAAGAGGGTTCCTCGTGATCACCATTAGCTAGAGAGGGTTCCTCGTTTGGGGTTAGATGCAGTGAGGGTTCCTCGCGTGGGCACTTTGTAACTGTGGGTGCCTCTACTGATATATTAAACATGGGGGGTTCCTCGACTGGTCCTTCTGCGACTGTCGGTTCCTCACTAGTACCAATGGCCATTGGCAGTTCTTCCACCACGTCATCTTCTTCTCAAGCTTAGGAAGACTATATGCACACTTATGGGTAGGGGTCCTACAACTCATCATACCGATGAGGACCCTCCCTCTGAGAATAGGAGAGAGACTTCCTAGCCTCCTCCATAGTAATAATTTTTTAGGGTTATTCCTTCGTACCCATACCCTTGGCTGCTGGTGAACTTGACGGCACCACTACTTACTCCGGCATCACTTTCTGTGGCGGAGCTACTTCCGCCGGAATTATTGTAGAAGTGGTTGCCCCACAAGAGGGGGAAGTTGCTGGTATTACATATCCTTGACCCGAACTCTCCATGTCTACGTTATTTTGTTTCAAAAATATGCTCATAAGGTTGATACCTGTCGCCGAAGCCGCTGTCGGTGAACTGGTCTGCCCTCCCTGAGGAGTAGCTACTCTAGCTCTGGTCACCACCACATCCTCCTGAATGGTCCGGTCTCTTTGAGCTCCATTCCCAGATGGAATGTCTTTCAAAAACTAGCTGCTTAGAAACATTAAAACCTTCTTTATCCATGAAAGTGAGGATACCTCCCCAGAAAAGTCGCCAAATGTAGGAGGGTAGTGAGACTGGGGTCTATGAATAACTGAAAAGGGTGAGGCGTGACCCACTCCAATGGACGCTGTCTGCAAGGTTCTCAAGAACTTCTGAAGTAGATTCTGGTAAAACCTTCTCCTTATGGTAAAAATGGAACTCAAGTTGGAACTCCCTCCCTGCAAGAAGATGAACTTCCATAACAATTATAGTAATTTTCTCAAGAGGAGCTCCTGAGAATGATGGTTGTCGGTGGGGAGTGAAAGAACAAGGCACTTAGCACTTAGAGAGAGAGCAGGGAGAGAATACTAGAGAGGTTTTGGTTTGATTTTGACAGAGTAACTTTGCTATTGAATTTTTTTATCTTGTTTTCTTGACCTTGCCCAAGGGTCCTATTTATACTTGGGCACTAGGACTGGGTTGGCACTTTTAGGGATAGAACTTAGAGGGTTGGTGAGGCATAAGGTCTGCAATGTACTATTTGTCCCTACCTATGTGTAGTATCCTGTCCCCTAAGGCATGTGCCACCCGGTGCAAACCAAAGTCAAAAATCAAATATGTCTACACTAGATGACTCTGATTTGGTAAATATCTTTTAGAACGGTAACTTTTGGTACCAACTTTCTAAACTTGAGGGGGTTCATAAGGACCACCTCCTCTAAAATATTTGTAATCTTGAGGGGGTTCTTGAGGACCCCCTTCTAAAACTCATTTTTTCTTGAGAGGGGCCTAGAGGACCCGCTCCTTTAAAATCATTTAATAAACAATTCTTTTCTTGTGAGCAGCCAGCCCTTTGGCTGCTCACTTCACTTGTGACTAAGTGTGAGGTGTGTGTAGTCTTGAGTGATTTATGGGTCTTCCTACTAGTATTCTCTCAATACTATAGCGCTAAGTGGTTGAGATTGCTCAACATACCTTGTACCTTAGCCACCAAGACAAAACTCCCAAGATATCCCAACTGGTCTACTTGAGCCCTGCTTACTCAACTAGGAAACCTGTACAAGAAAGTAAGTGTTAGTACTTATGTTCTTTTCTCATGATGAGGGGTTGCTTATGGTATACCCCATCATCCTAACTTGGTTTTCTGGGAGTTGAGGGGGGAGGAACTTACGGGTCCCTCCTCCCATGCAAGTTTCTTCTGTTGAGGAACCCTAGGGGGTTCCTTCTCAAACATCATTTTTGGTGTTGAGGAAGCCTTGGGGGGTTCCTTCTCAGATGTCATTTATGTAGGGACCCTAGGGGGAGTCCTTCTCAACCTGCCTGGGCTTCTGTCGCCACCTAAGTCAACGTGATTTTCTATAGAGACCTTGGGGGAAGTCCCTCTCAACAGAGGTTCCTTCTCAACTTGAATTTCTACAGGGACCCTTGCGGGGATCCCTCTCAATATAGGCTTCTACTGCCACCTTGGTGGGGTTCCTTCTCAACATGAGTTTCTGTGGAGACCTTGGGGGAAGTCCCTCTCAACAGAGGTTCCTTCTCAACTTGAGTTTCTGCAGCGACACTTGCGGGGGTCCCTCTCAACATAGGCTTCTGCTGCCACCTTGGTGGGGTTCCTTCTTAACGTGATTTTCTGCGGAGACCATGGGGGAAGTCCCTCTCAATAGAGGTTCCTTATCAACTTGAGTTTCTGCAGGGACCCTTGTGAGGGTCCCTCTTAACATAGGCTTCTGCTGCCACCTTGGTGGGGTTCCTTCTCAACGTGAGTTTCTGCGGAGACCTTGGGGAAAGTCCCTCTCAACAGAGGTTCCTTCTCAACTTGAGTTTCTGCAGGGACCCTTGCGGGGGTCCCTCTCAACATAGGCTTCTGACGCCACCTAGGTGAGGTTCTTTCTCGACTTGAGTTTCTGTAGGACCCTGAGGGGTCCCTCTCAATATGAATTTCTTCGATTGAGGTACCTAGGGGGTTCCTTCTCTAATATTTAATTTCTGCGGTCGAGGAACCCTAGGGGTTCCGCATCCAAATATTTTCTCGCAGTTGTGGGGGAGGACTTTGGTTGCTCCTCGCCCCAACATTTTCTGGAAGTTGAGGGGCAGGAACTTGACTGATCCTCTCCCCCACATTTTCTGGAAGCTATGGGGGTCATGAGGGACCCTCACCCCAAAATATAGTGAGCAGGCCTGAAACACCCTTCTACAATACCCTCTACTATAGGTGGCGCCCGTGGGGTGTAACACCTCATAATTTATGGGTTATTTTTTTAATTAATTAATTCGGCAATTAGTAATTCACTTGTGTCGTAAATTAATGAGAATTAATTAATGGGAATATTTGAAAGTGAATATATTTAAAAAAGTTAACGGGTGAGAGTTAATTTTAGGAATTTATCCAGGATGGTGATTTTGAGCACGAGGTTGAGTTCGGTTGGGTCGAAATAGCTCGAAATGAGTTGTTATATGCATATATTGGGTGTCGGGGCCTAATTAGACATATTTGAGCTCCATATAGAGAGTATGGACCCTTTTTATAAGGCCCATAGGCCCAAAAATGTGAATAGGGTTTTTAACCCCAAATCTGTAAAGGTTAGGCAACTTGAATCATATTAGAAGACTAAAAAGGGAAAAAGCTAAAGGGAGAGCCAAAGAGAAAAGGAACTTGGGAATCTTGGAGAGATTATTTCAATTGTAATTCAACACCTTCACTCAAAGCCTTAGATCTTCATTGTGAGGCAAGTGGTTTAAATTGTGATTATTAAATTTCATCTATCTTTTCATATTAAAAGAGGTGGAATTCAATTAAATACTAGGGCTTGTTCTTGAGCAGATTGGGGATTTCCTTTTTAATGGGAGTTATAAATCTGTAGGGTTTTTGAGAATTGATGAAATTGAATTGATGATTAAATTGATAAAATTATTGGGGCTAGACTTGTTATAGCAAAAGAATGGATTTAGGATGAATCATGGGACGCTTTGGGTGAAGAAATATGTGCAGGATGTATGTTTTTAACAGTTAATGGCGGATTGAGTTTTTAGCATAAGAGAGAGAAGGAGAAATCCAGGGTCGTTCGAACGACCTCGTATTTTGTTCAAACGAGATCCACTGTCGTTCGAATGACATGGCTCTTCATTTGAACCACCTGTTAGGTCTATCAGATTTCTGCAATTTCCCTGATCCAGACCTGTTGTGTTGGAGATTTACAGTTCCCGCCCTAACTGAATTATGAAATTTAGTATTGAATTAGGCTTTAATTTGGGAATACCTAACTTTAAAATTAATTAGACTTGATTGTATGAAATTGGATATGTAAGTTCATGATTTAGCATATTGTAATCTTGTTGTTTAAGTGATTAGACTTGATTGCATGAAATTGAAGGGTGGATTGAAACTATTGAATTTCGTGTCGAGAGATAAAGAGTCTAGGTATACTTGAAAAGGATACAACAAAATAATGAAAATTAATTAGTGTGTGATTAATTAAAATGAAGTCGGACCATAGACTTAAATGTTTTAGGCTTGGGTATGGGCATTGTTGATATGAAAATTAGTCAGCTGACGTGGACCAATCATATGAAGACATGTATCATCTTACGTGGCAAACGCTTATACTCACCTAGCAACTCACAAATTCGAGCTACTCATCACCTCGAGCTATTTAGCGTGCCGAGCAACTTAACGTGTCGAGCTACTCAACGTGCAGAGCATCTGGCCAGTAAGATCAAGCGACAATTGCACACTCAATGAACATTGGACTTAATGAACATTCTTATTGTACAGAGGTATATGTCTATTAGATAACGGCATATCATTTATTCATACTGACAGCCCTAAGGCTATAAATACATTGTAACACCCTCCATAACGGGGCAATTGATCATTAACAATTGTGATCAAGATCAAGGCAAGAACATTTAGCAATACAAAACAGTGGACGTAGGCCATTTTTATAAGGCTGAACCACTTTAAAAATCCTTTGTCTTATTTTTTATTTCATATTTATCTGTGATTAATTAATTATATCAAATCTAGTTTTTACATCAACAGATTGGCGCCGTCTATGGGAACGACTATACATAGTGTTTTCACTAACATATTCATCACAAATGGCTGAAATCCCAGAATCCAGTAACCGAAATAATGATCGAGTTCCCTCCAATCCATCTGCTCCCCCAATTCTTCAGGATCTCACTGGCATGGTAGCCAATTTAGCCCAAGGGAAACAGATATGCAAGAGACCATGCATCAACTCATTCAGATCGTTTGCAATGGCACACCTGCCCAGTCAGGTCAACAAAGCGTCCAGAGACTTACCCATTTACCGTCTTCAAGAACTAGACGTACATTATTTTCAGATGCTTCTCAGTCCCGACGTATCGAGTCTCATCATAGTGAGGGGACAAATGATCCCTCTTATCATCGTGGCCGAGCCTCTTCTATAAGAGCTACAGATTCTCAATGAAATGTTACTCTAGCCCCAGAATGAACAAGCGCTCTGGAGAGGTTGAGCAGAGCCTCTCCCTTTGACCGTTTGGGCCCTACAAGGAATAGAAACCCGCCTAGGATTGCGTCGAGAAATTCTCAATGACCAGATGATCTACGGGAAGATTCTGCCCAATCACGACCAGCAACTCGTAATGAAAGATCCCAAGAGGAGAATTTAGCGCGATCTGTTGCTCGGACGAATAGGTCTGAAGATGGAAATAATGCATGGAAGGGCTCCATTTAAAGGTCGGAGGACGGGTTAGGGGAAATGGATAAGGCCAATAACCCTCTCCAAAGAACTTTCGTCGCGGGATCATCCTTTGTCCAGGCAATTGTGGATTTTCCCACACCGTCAAAATTCAAAGCTCCTGTAGTAATGCCTAAGTACGATGGAAATTTTTTTTTCGTCCTTCACATAGAGCAGTACCAAGCTGCTGCTAATATTTACGCCGTTCCTAATGAGATGCGGTGCAGAGTATTTTCGGGAACTATCACCGGGTCAGCCCAAATATGGTATAACAACCTTCCTCAGAGGCAGATTGTTACATTCCATCAGCTGGCAGAGCTCTTCATAGGGAATTTCTATTTTGGAGCAATGCCCATAAAGAGAGTAGCACATCTACTGAGTGTAAGGCGAAAAATAGGAGAGAGCACCAGGGATTATATCACTCATTTTAATAATGAGAAACTTGAGGTAATAGACTGATGATGCAGAAAATAGCACCACCCTTCAAGGTGTTTGTAAGCTCAATTCAGTGTTAACAATGGCAATATAAAGGTATATAGTAGAATAAGGTGAGGAGAAGAGGATTAACACCGGAATATAAGTAGTTCAGCCAATTAGGCCTACGTCCACTGTGCAAGTGTGTGATTAATATCACTGTATGAGGGCACTAATGGCCATGAATACAAACCTCTTAAGCTTTCTCTCTCTACTGTGTATTTAGACAGAGTTTCAGCTAGGGTTGCTAATTTCGGATCTTTTACAAGGTAGAGGATGACCTCTATATATAGTGCATGGGGGTGTAATGTACCCCCTAAGCATGCAATGAGCATGTGCATGAGGATTCATCTAGTATGAGAATGACACCTGGCTGATATCATGCAGATAATGATGACCTCAATATTCCCTCACGTGAGGGGAATGACTCGATTATAACTGATTGTGTACATGTGTTCCCCACAGAGCATATGATGATAAGAACTCGGCCATCAGTGAATGGTCCCAACCTCGGCCTGAAAGAGGACGAGGTGGCGACCTTGGTTCAGTGGGAGAGCCGAAATAAGACGCGTTGAGCTATTACGTCGGCCTGGGCCGAGGTAGTGGTGGCAAAGCAGGAACGTCGGCCGATCCCTAACCGAGATTGATGTTGATGATGGGATGGAAACCTCTTTATCTTCCGAGCTAAGGTTGCAATACTTGGATGACCAGGTGGATAACCGCCCCTGGATCATGGTGACCTCACCTGCCGAGGTAACTAGCAACGTCGATCGTGGCCGACCTTGCCTAGGACGAGACTGCTAGTTGATGATCCAAGGTCCCTCTAACACCGGCCATATCCATGGCCGAGGTTGATGTCTCTGAGCCGAGGGGGTACATTCAGGGCATATCAATCACCCCTAGCCCTTAGTTACATGTGGTAGCAGGTGACTATAGGGTCTACAACTCTGAGGTCCTTTTGTTTTGTACCAATGTTCCTTTTTTTACACTTGTCAATTGCTGAAGTGGTTTGCGTGTCTGATAAGGGTAATCATTGCAGTCTTTTAGGCTCCCAAGGCAATGATGGGCCTTGGGATGCGTGTGGGTTTCCTTTCTCTTTCTTCCCCACTTCTTCCTTTTCTCGCCTGAAATTTTTTCCTTTCTCTCACTCTCTACAAGAGCTTGTTTAGAAGTGCATTGGGCAGATTTTCTTACCAACTCTACCTCTCTTCTCATCGCATTCCATCAGGTACCAACCATCATCCCTTCTTTTCCATTTTCTTTCTGCTTTGTTCCTATTTTTTCTTCGCATTTTTCGACGAGTTCTTTGAGTTTTTTGGCCATCACTTGTGTTTTCAGGTAGCCCTAGTTCTTGTTGTTTTTGGTTGTTTTTCATCCAAAACCCTAGTTTGATCCTTGGCCAAGCCAAGTCAAGTTGTCTATTTAGGAGAGTCACAAGTGTAGGGGTTGCCTCATATGCTCAGACCTCTTTACCAACTCTTAGAGGAATTCCCCTCTCTTAGGGAGAAGACCTTAGATAAAATTAGGCAAATAGAAAGAGCCCAAGAGGAAGCTCGTAGGTAAGAGGAGTTCCCCCTCAGACCTATCTTTCCACCCCCTCTGAAGGTCATATACCCTGAGCCAACCGAACCAGTTAAATCAGCAGAGGCCACAGTTGAACCCTCTTTCATGTCCGAGTCTGAGTCGTCTACCTCAGACCCTATGTCTGTGGACTCTTTTCAAGAGGCCATGGATTTTTTTACTCGGCAGGATCAGGTCCCTGATCAAGCCGAGGTTTCTAGTCGGGCATTGTCCCACAATAGTTCAATCACCTCGCACTCTTCCTCCGACGTTGAGGTTGTAGGTCCTAACGTCGGGGTTCCACCAATTCTTGAAGCTATTTCTCTATCGGCTGTCACAAGGGCTGAGTTCGCTCAGAGGTTCCCAAGTGGTGCCCCATCGTCTGCTCAGGCCGACGTTGAACTGGATGATGATGATGATGCTGAGAGAGATGTTGACACCTCTGAGGTGACCGAGATAGAGAGCACAGTCACCGAGCTTTATCTTCTTGCCTTCAGGCATCTATATTCCATTATCCCCTCCATAAAACTCAGGAGACCTCTGAGGGAAGAGAGGGCTTTTGGCGACCAAGATGGTGAGATCTTTCTGTACAAGTAGATGTTCAAGTTAGGGTTTCGTCTTCCCATTCATCCCATCATTAGGGCTATACTTTCTTATATCAACTTAGCTCCTTCTCAGTTATACCCCAATGCTTGGAGGGTGATAATTGGAGATATAGTTCTATGGAAGACAGTCCACCACTTAGACCTTTCTGTCTAGGTCTTCACCAGGTGTTACATCCCTTCCTCTGCCAGGAATCATCCGAGCTATTATCATTTCCTAGCTCGGAAGTCAACTAAGAAGATGTTACAGGTTACCCAAACTAGTAACCATAATTGAAAGCCAAGGTATTTATTTGCCTCAGGGGCATGGGAATTTGGCCCTTGTGTCCCCTATTCGAACTTAGAGCCGAGGATACCCCTGAGATGGGGCAAGGTGTCAATGGCTGTTAGGGCCGAACCTGGGCTAAGCCAAAATAATCTTTAAAAGGTGAAAGACCTTCAAGATCAGGGCGAGCATGGTCTGTTGGTCAAGTTCGAACATCTGATGACCCCTTATTATCTCTCTGGGACTGGGCTTGGGGGTAGTCCTCTGACAGAGCTACGTAAGTGCTTATTTCATTATTTTAGCAAGTTAAACCTCTGAGTTTTTTATGTCTCTGATTTTCTAACTCAGACCTTTTCCTTTTGCAAAGCGCCCCGAAGGCATTTCGGACGAAGTCTGGGAGATGTCTGCACCGAGCCTTACGAAGCTGGTGAAGAAAGCAGGCCTGAATGCACCCCCTCCCCCTCCATCTACATCAACGGCTGAGGCTACCAAGAAGAGAAAACCTGTCGACCCTGCCCCTGAAGATCAGAGGCAGAAGAAAAATAAGAAGGGGGATCGTGCTATCCCCATTTCTTCTGAGGATGCATTGATTGCTCGTCTTGAGTAATTAAAGATTGGTGATAGTCTCATCGGCCATAGTCTGAAGGCCCTGGATGCCATTGGCGATGCCATGATCGACTTTGATAAGTTCTTTTGTCACTCTCTGGATAGGCCTCTCTTGGCTGAGTTCTCTCTCCATCGTTCTATCCAAGTAAGACCTTGAACTTCTGCTTTTGAATTATACAAGTGTAACATCAGTATATCTTAGACTAACATCTCTGCACACATTCTACAGGGTCTCCTCACCATGCATCACTTTGTTAACTGGATCTTGGGGAAAATTCCTCAGATTGAGAAGGGCCAAGAGGTCGAAAAGATCGAGGCCACTTTAAACGCTGAAGTGGAACGTCTGAAGTCCGCTTTGAAGAAGTCTGAGACCAGCGTGAAGGGGTTGTAGAAAGATATGGACAAGCTGAGGGAAGATCATAACACTACCCTGAAGACTCAGGCTGACACCCTTCAGCATAAGGTCGATATGGATGTAAAGGCTGCCTTGGATGATGCCTCCGAAAAGATCTTGGAGGAGTACAAGGTCTCTGATGAGTTTGTCAGTGTCGGCTTCGAATACCTGGAGAGAGGGGTAAAGGCCACTGGTAAATGGGCTGCTATAAAGGAGAAAGAATCAGGGAGCCTTGCAGTCTCTGACTTCGTCGGCTTGGGTTATGCCGACCCTTGGTTTGCTCAGGCCTTGCAGGAGGTTGAGGAGGAGGGAGGTGCTGCACCTACCGAGACTGCCCCCCAAGGTGACACCATGACTGAAGATGTTGGTGCTCAAGACGACGGGGTGGAAGTAGCCACCCTCGGCCAGGGATATGCAGACGTAGTACCTAACCCTGAGGCTGCGAACACTTGATTTCTTTGTGAAGCTTTTATCAATTTTAATTTCTTTGAGGATTTGTAACCTCTGACAACTCTGTTATTTTATATTTTGTAACTCCTAACTTTGATCTATGTCAACCTCTGAGGAGGGCTTTACTTCTTCAATTGCTAAGTGTTCTTTGAATGATTTTCTTTGCCATGCAATGTCTATTTAGGTCTGAGGTCATCCAATCAGGATGTCTGACCTCAGGCCTTATCACCAAATCATGATGCTAGAAAGTCTGAGGTCATCAACTAAGATGTTATCCCCATAAATAATTTTCACCAAATTAATGATGTCTAGGGTCTGAGGTCATCCAAGTATGGTGTCTGACCTCAGACCTTGTCACCAAATCATGATGTTTTAAGGTCTGAGATCATCAACTAAGATGTTACCCTTATAAATAATTTTCACCAAATTAATGATGTTAAGGGTCTGGGGTCATCCAAGTATGATGTCTGACCTCAGACCTTGTCACCAAATCATGATGTTTTAAGGTCTGCGGTCATCAACTAAGATGTTACCCTCATAAATAATTTTCACCAAATTAATGATGTTAAGGGTCTGAGGTCATCCAAGTATGATGTCTGACCTCAGACCTTGTCACCAAATCATGATATTTTAAGGTCTGAGGTCATCAACTAAGATGTTACCCTCATAAATAATTTTCACCAAATTAATGATGTTAAGGGTCTGAGGTCATCCAACCATGATGTCTGACCTCAGACATTGTCACCAAATCATGATTTTTAAGGTCTGAGGTCATCAACTAAGATGTTACCCTCATAAATAATTTTCACCAAATTAATGATGTTAAGGTTCTGGGGTCATCCAAGTATGATGTCTAACCTCAGACCTTGTCACCAAATCGTGATGTTATAAGGTCTGAGGTCATCACATAAGATGTTATCCCCATAAAATTTTCACCAAATTAATGATGTCTAGGGTCTGAGGTCATCCAAGTATGATGTCTGACCTCAGACCTTATCACCAAATCATGATGTTATAAGGTCTGAGGTCATCTAAGTATGATGTCTGACCTCAGACCTTGTCACCAAATCATGATATTTTAAGGTCTGAGGTCATCAACTAAGATATTACCCTCATAAAATGTTCATCAATCGAGCATTATGAACCAAGGACTGACACAGGAATTTGATCTTCTCATTAATAATCTCTTCATAAGATGATACATTTACATGAAAGCTCTTGCAACATCATATGTAATACTTTTTTAGATGATCAGCATTCCAAGGATTGGAAAAAGGTTCCCCTTCGAGGTTCTCTAGCCTGTAGGTTCCTGGTACAACCTCCTCAATTACTTTGTAAGGACTATGCCAATTTGGGTGAAGCTTGTTTGCCTTCTGTAATGTCTTCTTCAGCACCAGGTCCCCTACAGCTATGGGCCTTGATTTTACCCTTTGATTGTGGAACTTTGGTGTTCTCTGTTGGTAAGCTGCTTGCCTGATTTCTGCGTCTTCCCTTCTCTCTTCAATCAAGTCTAGGTCGAGTCTTCTCTCCTCCCCATTCTTCTCAGGGTCATAGGTCTGAACCCTATGAGTAGGGAGTCCTACCTCTATTGGTATGATGGCCTCTGAGCCATGTGATAACATAAATGGGGTCTCCCCCGTTGGTTTCCTTGTCGTTGTTCTGTAGGCCCATAACACAGTATAAACCTCTTTAGCCCATCTTCCCTTAGCCTCTTCCAACCTCTTCTTGATCCCGTCGAGGATTGTTCTGTTAGTGACTTCGGTCTGACCGTTTGCCTGAGGTCGTCCAGGAGAAGAGAAAAATTGCTTTATCCTAACTTTTTCGCAGTACTTTTCTAGGGAAGAATTCTTGAACTGGGTTTCGTTGTCCGAAATGAGGGTGTTCGGGAGGCCATGTCTGCATATGATGTTCTTCCAAATAAATTGGAAGGTCTTCTGCTCTGTAATCGTGATCATCGGCTCTGCCTCTACCCACTTGGAGAAGTACATTTGTTGTAAAAAAATGTTATTAGTACAGATAAAAAAATGTTATTAGTACACATAGACACACACCCCTACCCCAACCCCACCACACACACGCACAAGTACACGTACATAAATATGTCTAAATTAGTTGAAAACATCTAACGTAGAATAGTTGAAAACATCTAACGTCATGCCACTTTTAAAACTAACCAACCCAACATTTACTAAACAAAATAATCCAACAGCAATTTCAACAACAAATGTGTAACTCGTACCACACCTGCACCACCCCACCCCCACTACCCCCTTCCCCCCTCCCCCACCACACACCACCACACACATATATACACACACATATACACATACCCCCTCCCCTCCCCCCACCACACCCCACCCCCACCACACCTGCACCACCCCACCCTCACTACCCCTTATAATTCATCTACTCAATTAATTCATTTCATCAATTAAACTAACAATTAAAGTATACAATTATTAATTTACTAATTTAAAATGAGGGGCAATCCTACTTTCATATGAAATACTTTGTATATATTGTTCGATATACAAAGTAATTTTCAAAAAAAGTTGAAAAATCCCACCCCCATATGGACAATAATCCAATGGTCATGCCACTTTTAAAACTAACCAACCCAACATTTACTAAACAAAATAATCCAACAGCAATTTCAACAACAAATGTGTAACCCGTACTCCTTCTAATTCATCTACTCAATTAATTCATTTCATCAATTAAACTAACAATTAAAGTATACAATTATTAATTTACTAATTTAAAATGAGGGTCAATCCTACTTTCATATGAAATTGGCACTAATTATTAATTTACTTTCATCTAAAACTATACAATTAAAATTACAATTAAAGCTATACAATTTCTTAATTAAAGCTATACAATTGTTAAAATTGCCCCACCACACACATATATACACACACATACACACATATTTAATTTCAAGTATGTTTCATTTAATTATCATACTTTGTATATATTGTTCGATCTACAAAGTAATTTTCAAAAAAAGTTCAAAAATCCCACCCCCATATGGACAATAATCCAATGGTCATGCCACTTTTAAAACTAACCAACCCAACATTTACTAAACAAAATAATCCAACAGCAATTTCAACAACAAATGTGTAACCCGTACTCCTTCTAGTTCATGTACTCAATTAATTTATTTCATCAATTAAACTAACAATTAAAGGATATAATTATTAATTTACTAATTTAAAATGAGGGGCAATCCTACTTTCATATGAAATTGGCACTAATTATTAATTTACTTTCATCTAAAACTATACAATTAAAATTACAATTAAAGCTATACAATTTCTTAATTAAAGCTATACAATTGTTAAAATTGCCCCACCACACCCCCTGCCCCCCTCCCCCACCACACACATATATACACACACATATACACATATTTAATTTCAAGTATGTTTCATTTAATTATCATACTTTGTATATATTGTTTGATATACAAAGTAATTTTCAAAAAAAGTTGAAAAATCCCACCCCCATATGGACAATAATCCAATGGTCATGCCACTTTTAAAACTAACCAACCCAACATTTACTAAACAAAATAATCCAACAGCAATTTCAACAACAAATGTGTAACCCGTACTCCTTCTAATTCATCTACTCAATTAATTCATTTCATCAATTAAACTAACAATTAAAGTATACAATTATTAATTTACTAATTTAAAATGAGGGGCAATCCTACTTTCATATGAAATTGGCACTAATTATTAATTTACTTTCATCTAAAACTATACAATTAAAATTACAATTAAAGCTATACAATTTCTTAATTAAAGCTATACAATTGTTAAAATTTCCCCACCACACCCCTCCCCCTCCCCTTCCCCCACCACACACCACCACACACATATATACACACACATACACACACATATACACATATTTAATTTCAAGTATGTTTCATTTAATTATCATACTTTGTATATATTGTTCGATATACAAAGTAATTTTCAAAAAAAATTGAAAAATCCCACCGCACCCCCACTACCCCCCTCCCCCACCACACACCACCACACACATATATACACACACATACACACACATATACACATACCTCCCCCCTCCCCCCACCCCACTCCACCCCCACCACACCTGCACCACCCCACCCCCACTACTCATTCTAATTCATCTACTCAATTAATTCATTTCATCAATTAAACTAACAATTAAAGTATACAATTATTAATTTACTAATTTAAAATGAGGGGCAATCCTATTTTCATATGAAATTGGCACTAATTATTAATTTACTTTCATCTAAAACTATACAATTAAAATTACAATTAAAGCTATACAATTTCTTAATTAAAGCTATACAATTGTTAAAATTGCCCCACCACACACCCCCCACCACCACCACCCCCACCATACCCCCTGCCCCCCTCCCCCCGCCACACACACACGCACACACCTACGCACACACACACACACACACCCCCACCCCCCCCTCCCCCACTACCCCCTTCCCCCCTCCCCCACCACACACCACCACACACATATATACACACACATATACACATACCCCACCCCCTCCCCCCACCACACCTGCACCACTCCACCCCCATTACCCCCTTCCCCCCTCCCCCACCACACACATACATACACACACACACACACACACATATACACATACATATACACACACATATATACACACATACACATACACACACATATAGAAATGAAAGAGAAAGAGAGGAAAAAAACATACCTTAGAGAGAGAGAGCAGAAATCGCTTAGAGAGAGAGAGAGAGGGGGAAACCCAAAAAAGGGTGGGAACAAAGAAGGCTAGGACTTTTTTTACTACAGAAGTTGTCACGATCGTGTCAAGGTCATTGGCCGTGACAATTCTTTGTCACGGTCGTGTCAAGGTCAATGATCGTGACACAAAACACGTGTTTTTTTTATCACGGTCAATGACCTTGACAAGGGTGGCCGGCTGAAAGGTGACAATTTTGTCATTTTGGTGTAGTGACTTTTAGTTAGGGAGTGTGGGATATTCTATCCATTATTTTTCTTAGTCCATGATTTTGATTATATGTTCTTCCCAAACATTATTTTCCTGTAAAAATTAAAAAATTCAAGAATATTTTCTTTATTTTTTCTCCCTTATTGAGCATTTTGCGTTTGTTTCCGGTGATAAATATTAATAAATTCCCAATCCAATAGATAACTCAATGATGCATGTTCTCTATTTTAAAATTTATTAGACTTTAGTCCTCGAATTATTGATTTTATGATAAACTTCATGAACTAAACTTTAAACCCATGAGCACATGAGCTCCTATTGTTATTGATTTAGTTTAAGGCCTTTTATAACTTGGTAGTCTTTTATTGCATTGTATATACTTACACCTAGTGAGATTTGGGCTTCTCTTCGTTTGTGAGTGTTATACATTACTCTTTCCTCTTTGAAAACATTACATTCGTCAATAATCTCGCTATTCTTTCATTTGATAATTTATTAATTGAGTTTATTTTGAAATGTGTTATTCACGATTTTCAAATTTATTTTTACTCGAGAATTGCGTAAACTTTAGGAAAGGATCATTGGCCCTCTTTGTTATATCACCCATATTGACCTTGACCTTACTTTATACGTTTTTCTTTGTCAACCCCTTTGAGCCTAAATATCGCCTTTCCTTTCAAAACCCAAAATCCCATTCACCAACGCCACATTGGAGTTATAAACCATATATGTCACCTTCCATACCTTTGTTTGGAATGATACTTGGGATTGAATGATGTTCTTGTTACGTGGATGCAATTAAGCACGTGAGAGTGTGAAAGAAAAGAAAAGGGAAAATAGGCAAAAAGAAAAGGAGAAAAAATGAAAAGAAAATAAGAGAAAAAGAAGAAAAGAAAAAGTATTTCCTTTATGTACTTATTGTTCAATAATTCTTACCATTATCCGATGATTTATCCAATGCTTGTTGTGTAATCATATTTCAATTTTGAAATTGCCCACATTTGACCATTATCCCAAGTTTTCATCCCCAAACACCTTTGAATCCATAAATAGTTCCTTCCTTACATAACCTCAATCCCAAGCCAATATTACGACCCTTTAAAGTCCCGTGTCATCTTAAGATGAATTTAATTCAAAAGTTATAATAGTTGCGATCTGTTACAGTGGTTTTCATCTCCTTTACTGAATGATATCCTTTCATAAGATTGCAAAATTTTCATTTTATATGTAGCGTTCTTCATTTGTGAAATGCGCGCGACCTAGTTTCTACTTACATTTACTCTTTATGCTCGCATGTCCCTGTGTTACCTCCCATTTCATAGTGATTTCATTTGTTAAGTGTATGCACTGGTGAGGATTGACATATATGCGCGCTTTAATGCTTATCTAGTTTATAAAAGTTTTTTCAAATCATACTTTGCATGTGCTCGCTCTTCCTTCCATAGGAAATATTTGTTGGAATCTAATTTTGATTCATGTGGTATTATTATTGGTGTTGATCATGTTGTCATGAGATTTTAATATGGCACTGAGGTTGGGCACCCACCAATATTCTTTTTTCCGGATATGCTAAAAAAAATGGATAGGCGCGGTACGGTGGTGAGGCCTGGTGACCCGGTTAATGTGTTGTTGAGAAATTATATTGATATAATTGCTTATGAGATTCTCGTTTGATTTGAATATTCGTATTCATATTATGACGTTTTATTCACCGCTAATATTTATTGAGCATCTTTCCTGTCGTATTGTGTACTTCCCCATATTTTCTTTTAGTGGAAGGTTAACGCGGATTTTGGGGCGCTATGGAGATTGATTTTAGCGAAGATTATTTTGGGAAGATTTTTAATACAAGTTGAGAAGATTGTATTTATTTTGATGTATAGAGCATTGGAGATTTGTATTTATTTTTCGAGTTAGATGTTGTATTTTTAATTCGAGAGACTTGTTGTATTTATTTGGAGAAATTTGAGATTAGTGGTTTTGGTTATTTAGTGGGTTTTAGATTCTCTATACCTTATGATTTATGGAATTGATTTAGTTTATCGACAGTAGCGCTCCGTTCTCTCTCCCTAGGCGGGCGGGGTGTTACATTATATTTGAGACTTAAAGTTGAAAGATTTGCTGGAATCAGAATTCAAAGAGAATGAAGTCAAGGAAAAGGCAAAGAAGCAACAAAGAAGAGATCAGTTCTAGTAAGAAAACCTTTGGAGTGGAGTAACTCGTGTAAGTAATGTTCTAAACTTAGATTTAGGATCCTCGAGTGTTTACTTAAGTGTTGTAACTTGATTCTTTATTCTAGTGAATTTTTGTTTTGTGTCGTAGAGGGCACCATGGATGTTTTCCTTGATTAAGGGTTTTACCATGTTAAATTCCCGTGCCTATTCCTTTAAATGTTCTTAACTGTTGTTGTGATTGGGACTGCATGGTAGCTTTAGTAGATGGTTTTTAAAATTTAAAAACTATGGTAATCAACTATCAAATCTAGACCATATATTCAGAAAGTTTTTACAACACATCTTGTGTTTTTATGAAAAGAGTTTTGCCCAAAAAGTTTATTCTGAGTTTACACAATTTAAAATATTTTGTTATTAACCTTGTAAACAAGCTTTTTGCATTAAAGCTTTCTTCATTATTTGAAATCTTTTTCGTTGTTATTGGTCTTGTCGTATTATTGATTGGGCATATCTTTTGAGGAAACTTTGATGCTTGTGGGTTTCATCCCTGAAAACCCTCATGGGACAACACTCATCCACTAGGGTAACCTAGGGGTTTAATATCTTATTGCATATGCTAAATGCAATCGTTTGCCTGCTAAAGTGGCATTTATATATTTTATACTTATTTACATTTGTTATCGTCGTCTGTTGGCTTGATTTTGTTTTTTTCATCACTAGGGACTAGCAATGTCTAAGTTAGGGGGTGTGATAAGTCACGAATATTGCATGCTCGCACTCACTATCTTTATACATTCTAGCACTTTTATGTTTCTTTTTCCTATATTGATTCTCGGTAACCAGACAAACTTTATTATATATGTTTATATGCTTTGCGAGGTACAATTGAGCATCTGTAGGTATGGTAATGCTTATAGTGTGGATTGATTGCTTTCGAGGAACTTCTATCATCTGACGCAACTTCAAGGGCTTTTTAGTCCTTTCACACTTCATCTCTTACTCAGAGGATATCCATGGGAGAGTATTTCATTGAGTTAGCTTCTCGTGGCCGTAAACGGCACACCAATTTGAGCTTGGATGAGGAAGTTATGGCCAATTCCACAAAGCACCTTTTCTCCTTATGATGGGCCAAAGGACCCAAGAAAACAGAGTACCGGTCGACCGACCCCTGGATCCTGGTTGACTAGCTATTGCATTTTAGCCTATGAAGGAAGTAGTGGGGTTGATTCTCAACCCCCGATCGACCGGCCCCTTCAGATTTTCGCCACTTTTTTTTTCATTTATTTATTTTTCAACTTATTATATAAGTTGGTTGTTGTTGTATACATTTGATATCTTGTATTTTAGGTTAGTTTTAGTTTAGAGAGGGGGGATTTGGGTGGAGCTTCTCTTCTTAAGTTTTGCACCCATTTGGGTATTAGAAGCATTATTCATCATCTTCTTCATTTATTTAAGTTGTATTTGTTCATTTCTTGCTTTGTTAAGTAGTTATTTTCATTTATTACTTGCTTTAATTTGCATTATTGCTCCAAATACACGTCTTTCATTAAGATTTGTAGCTAGCTTATTTTAGGTTAAGATTGATTGAACTCATCTTGGTGTATATCATGTATGTGTCGTATTTATGACCTTGCATGTATAATCTCGAGGATATTTGTTGACGCCAAAATCAATTAAGCTTTTACGATAATTTAGAGGGTGACAACTCTAGATTTAATTAATTGTAAAAATGAGATTTAATCCTGATAAATTTGTCTTCCCACGTAACCATTTATATGTGTTAATCCGAGGTCAGGGATATTGGTCTCAATCTATAGTTTTTACACATTATTGTTAATCGTAGTTTAAACACATTCCCAGTTTTATCTTTTGTTTTATTTCTCATGTTTTACACTTTTATTGAGAAGTAATAAACCAATTAACATCTAACAGTATTTTCCTGTGGATTCGATACCCGGATTGGTCGTTGTACTCCCTTAAAGAATGTAGTAATAGTCTAGGTTTTTTGTATTGAGGCGGTGAACCAACCAATGACAGTGTCCTTATACAAACATACAATTCACGCTTGACCAGTGAGCATAGGGTGAAATATGGTGAACATATACAATTGAGTAGAAAGTGAAGTACGTGACAAAAATGTGATATATACATGAGAAAATAACATGGTAAAGATAAACATGAAATAAATATACAAGATGTAAGCATAGGAATAAAAGCATATAAGTGGAGGCATATGTACGTGTGTAGAAAATCAGGAAACTAAAGTAGTCACCTATGTGAAAATAAAGTCTTGTCCTCTAAAACATCTCCAGCAGAGTCTCCACTGTGGCAATCCGGGTCGGATTCCTTTGGAGCGGGCCGACCTATAAATAGGGACGAGAAAGGGAAAAGGTCATCCTTTAGCCATACGTGTGAGGGTGATTCTAGGATGTGGACAAGAATCCATTGAGACACTCTCGGGTTTGGGAGTTGAACGAAGTTAAATAGGGCTCAGGCGCACCCGATGTCTATAAACAAGGGTTTTTTTGGAGTAAAACGGATTGTTCGTACGAACCGTGAGGCTAATTTGCACAAGCCAAGGACCTTTGGAAATAAAATTTAAAGCCCTCTGAGATTTCATTGAGCTTCGCTTGGTTTGGAGAATTGATCAAGGTCGAACGGGCCCCAAAAGCACCCGGTGACCTTTCGTAGTAAAACGGATCGTTAGTACAAACTGTGAGACGGATTAGCGCACTGAGTGGCCCGTTGGAAAGGAGATTAAGAGACTTTCAATGTTTCATTGAGATTCACTCAGGTTGAAGAGCTAATCGAAGTCAAACGGGTCCCGGGAGCTTCTAGTGGCCTCTAAATCAGTCTTGGAGTAAAACGGATCGTTTGTGCGAATTGTGGGGCCGATTCATGCACGAAATGGACTGTTGGAAAGGGAATTCAGAGCCCTTTATGGTTTTATTGAGCTTCGCTCAAGTTAGAGAGTTGAACGGAGTCAAACGGGGCCATAGAGCACATAGTAGCCTCCAAATCAGTACTCAGAGTATGATCTAGGGTTTATGGTGAGTGGAGGAGTGTTAGGGACCTAAGGAGGTGCTTAAGATATACTAGGATGGGGTGTCTATAATGGGTATTATGGTCAAACACTAAGGGTAAAAGGCTCATTAATGTTGTTATTGGGGAGAAAGATTAGGGTTTTAAATAGTTGATTATTTGGGAAAAAGTTAAATCAAAAATAAATTTTGGATTCACAAACTAGGCCAAACACCTCATGATTATGAGTGTCTTAAGATGCGACCCATTTGTAGGTTAGTTGTGAGTCAATCTGGTGGGTTCTCTTATATATCTTATTGTGGATGATTTTCACCTCATTTCTCAAAACTTATTTCTCTTTCTAACTTTAGGAACCCTAACATCCTCTCTACATTCATTAATAACCTAAATCTAATAATACAATGATAAAGATGATGAAGCAGGAAGGGATTCAATGAGGAACCCAAGAGGATTTAAGGATGATTTGGGACTCAAGTAATAAATTTCATATTGGATTAGTTTTAGCATTACACCATTTGTGCCATTTTATCACGACCAAGGACACTGATAAAATAGATTTATCACGGTCATAGGCCATGATAACGCCTTGTGTCGCGGTCATTAACCGTGATAATAACCATTTATCACGGTCCCTTTTACATTGAGTAAATCACTAATAAATGGGGGTGACCAAGACTTGTCACGGTCATGGACCATGATGACATAATAATTGCCAATGGAATTCCATGGTCCTTAATCATGACAAGTCTTGGTATTATCACAGTCATTGATTGTGATAAGTCTAAACTTACCATTTTACAGTATTGTCACGGTCATTGACCGTGACAAATCCTTTTTGTTGCATTCAAGATCCATGACAAAACTGTAGAACATCTAATTTATTTTTTACAATTTGGGGTTTTATTTTAGTAATACCCATAATTATAACGAACTTTATATATATATATATATATGCACTCTAACCAAATCCTTAACGTATATCATTCTCTCAAACCCAACTTCCACACCAAATCGATTTGGTGTAATCGACATCCTCCACCGCAACAATCATCGATGAATTCACTAAAACCCATCAGGGACTAATACAAATAGGTGCTATTTCTATGTATAAATCGATTTTATGTGTAGTGGTTAATTTTCTTAGAGTTTACATTGTGAAGAAATCATGAAATGTAATTTACAAATATATATGTTTTGTAAATGTTTTTTACAGAGGCTTTCCATTATTGGTTTTTATGTCTTAATGAATTATATATACATTTTAAATTAATGAGGTTCTGTTTAATGTTAGAATTTATTTATTTCAATTCTAGTGACTCCTCAATCATGTCTATTAAATTTACTTACTGTTTATTGTGCCTTTTCTTTTGGGGAGGATAGTTAAAATAAATAATGTGGATGTGAATATGGGTAATGGAGATAGTTTAGGAAATATTCTAGAGAATGCTTAAGAGTGGGATTGGTATAATATGCTGTTGGAAGTAGTGAATGATGAGATTGTGGAATTCATATGAGAGTGTGAAGTATTCACGAAGAAGGAAATTGTGTGGAGTCATCATGCAATAAATAATCCATAAATTGCATCTGATATGATGCCTAAGAAAAGTCAAGAATTTTCAACACTAGCGGATGTGTATAATTTATACAATGCATGTTAGAAAATCAAATGCGAAGAAAAAGAAGGGGGGGATGAGATCATACGAAAGGAATACTTGTGCTTTAAATAAGGCCACAAATAAAATTGAGAACCATTATATAAACTAAAAACTTACATTGAAAATAATTACACCTATACAAATGCACATTACAACCAAGACCACACATAATAAAGTGACAATATGCGACATTTTTTATCGAAATTTACTGAGTCTTCGAATCTATCATACAATCTAGAATCAACCGCATCAAAGCGAGGTCTTGATCCACAAAATGTTCTGATGCTCGACTAATTCAGATGTTGACAGTCGATTGATCAATATAGGATTACAAAGTTCGAGACAATTATAATGACATTTAACACATGAGTAATACAATCTCCCGTGATTATTATTTGTATTGGATTGCATTACATTACATTAACTTCTGCTACATTCCCACAATCGCACTATTTAATCAAATAACTAAGTGAAAGTTCATTTACTTTCGAATGTGACTAATGAGCCCATTCCTTTGAAATTACAAATCAATTAGAATTAGATATTTAAATATCAACATTAAAATGGGTAAGCTATTTAAAAACATAAAATAACACTCCGCCCATAAAGAAGCGAGGTATTGGATTTGTAGGGAAATAACAACTATAAATGGCATACTCATTTTCAATCTGTAAAATGTATATCTGTAAAGCTTTGTAAATCTATTTAAAAATTTCTCCACGATGGAAAACATGGTAAACCTCTACTAATCTCATACAATCCGAGCTAAGAAGAAACCATTTTGAAGAGAAATTTAAAAACACCCAGAAACCGCACCCGTTATGGTGCGCAACATATAAAAATCAATTTATACCTATAAATCGCACATTTGTTAGTATTCGGTGTTTTATAGTGAGTTCGCCGATAATTGTTGCAGTGAAGGAGGGCGATTACACCGAATCAATTTGGTATAGCAGATGGTTTTGAGAGAACGAGGGACATTAGGGCTTATTAACCCATTTTTGGAAAAACTACCCAATCAAATTGTTATGATCCGCATGAATTGAGTGAATTATATTAAAGGAGGTATGTTGAATAATATATATATATATATATATATATATATATATATATATATATATATATATATATATATATATATATATACATAAATTGTGTGTGGCTATCCATGTTCTCAAATATCAATTTGACCATATAAACCTTAATTTCCTATAAAAATGTGATGACCTTTATATGGTCATTTTCAATTACCTATAATATTGCAAAAGTCAATTTTTATGGCATCTAATTTTTTTATAAGTATTGCAAATTTAATTGATCTATATTAGATATAAAAAATATAAATGTTAAGGTGGAAGCACTTCAACATAATCATGTCTTTCCATTGCATAACCAGACGATTTGAATAAAAAACTAAATTTTCATGATGGAAAAATAAATGCAGTATCCTGAAAGAGATATTTTAAGAACGTTATAGTAACTCAATAATAAAGCAATAAAAAAGTTCAATCTTAGGAAGACATCTCCTATATTATCTCCTATATTACTCCTTTGATATGTATTTACAGCTTGCAAGAACAATAAATAAGAACCGAATAGCCCATAAGAGATACATAGGGTTGTATGCATCCAAAAATAAAATCATCAATTTCTAGTATTCTAAATGGCTAAACAAAATTTAAATTCTTAACTGAAATAGTAAATAATATATATATATTTTATTTTACAATTCAAAGCAACTGAACCCATTACACTGCATGCTTATAGTGGTGATCCCACGGTTGAGATCTTCGACTGTTGTGTCAATTGATAACCTTATTATGACATTGCTTGATCCCATCTGTAACACAATCTCGATCAAATATGTATAAACATGTTGATCCAATTTTTCAAAAAAGAATTTTTTAAAATGCTTTAAAAATGACGGCTGTATTAGTCACATTTCAACCATCAATCCCCAAACATTCACCTATAAGTCTACAATAAACTATATGAAAATACCTATTTAAGTAATCAAATTTAATCATAAATGTCTATTTTTATGCCCAACAAAAATGCTTATAATAATAATAAAAACTAATCCTCCATAATATTCAATTTTCAAGTAAAACGATTGAAAAATATTACACAATCATATTTCAAATAAAACTTGGCCCGCAGTCTTAACCACAAAAGTTTCCATGATTGCCATTCTCTCACATTTTCACCACTTATGCCACAGGCTAAGGCATCAACTAACTTTGTAGCCGCCAATTTTCTCACACTGCTCAGGGCAATTTCTGCATAATCTTAAAAAGAACTATACAATATTATGGGCAAAGCAAAATAAAAAGTCTGAGGAAGTGAAGGAAAATAAAAAGGGTACGTATGAGTTTCATTAAAGAAAACAAAAATGTGAGGAAATAATGGGGAGAGTTCAAGAACAATACGATACCTTAGTTTTCAAGTGGGAAAAACATGGTGGGTGTGTGTTTAATGTATACATGTGATCCACTTCATCGTCCTTTATGTGAACATGGTTGGGGGAAGGTGCCCGAATTTTTGAAAAGTTATAGTATATAGTGAGAAAGGAAATGAAAAGACATATAACCGATGATTGGGTTGGAAGGACTCACCCGAGGAGAGAGAAAGAGCGTATACAAGGGGCATTCATTAGAGACTTAAGAGTCTTATCGTTTACAAAAAAAATGATAAGGAATGATTCGTGTGAGAAAAAAAATGAAAAGAGGAAAGTGCCACATGGATAGCTTGTTCGATGAGGAGAAATAAATAGCATAGCGGATTTTATAATATTTTATATATATATATATATATATATATATATATATATATATATATTATCTTTTGACTTTTTTAGCGCATCTACGAATCTTTTTAACATATTCCCTGCACGCATACAAATAAATGATTAATCCTAATGGTTCGTTTGGATTATTAATAAGTCAAAGGGTTTGAAAAACAAGAGTTAAATCAAATTATCCATTAAAATTATTTGTCAAGTTGAAATGTCCTTTTATTTTCCTAGTTGATGTCTTTGACAAACTAAAAATTAGGTAGCAACTACCAATCCCCAAAACATCACACACTCTTACCCTAGTAACAAGGTCACATGAGTGCCTCCAAGTCAAAGACCCCAAAATTAACCGCATGCCAAAAAAAAACTTGTTTTCCCACACTCAAACCAAACCCCCCCCCCCCTTTCCCCAATCCTCAACAGAAACCCAAACACAAACACACAAAAACAATCTGAGCTTACTACTTAACTTCAAACCCTCCCTAAACCCTGACTTCCCCAAACACAAACACTCCTAAACTAAAATCCGATCTCTATATGTCTGGTACAGGAGGATTCGCTGTATCGAGAAACCACGGTGGAGGAGGAGGAGGAGGAGGAGACAGGTTTTATAATCCTCCGGCGAGACGGCACCGACAACAGCTGTTGTTACAACAACAACAACAACAACAACAACAATCTCAACAGTTGCGGAATCGGATAGAATCCGATGATTCAAAAGCGGCATTGTTGAAACAACAACCACCGCCGCTTTCTGCTGTATGTTCATCAACTACTTCTAGCGTAACCGAAGTAAATGTAACTAATTTGGATCGCTTAGTGGAATCTGTTACTCCCTCTGTTCCCGCTCACTATTTATCCCAGGTATCATACACTTAACTTGGGCAAAAATGTAAAGATTCAATTTTTTGTTTTTTGCGCGATTTAGAGTTCGTAATTTTGGTGTATGGTGAAAATTAGGTATTTTTGCAACATTTACTGCTGGAAATTTGGATGTCTCAGGCGCAATTTGACTGTTTTGTTTTGCCTTGTGTAGGTTTAGATTTTTAGTCGAATTGGTGGTGGTGCGTTATGTTGGATAAATTCCAATATTTATTGATATTTTAATTTTTAGTTGTTAATATTTTATTATATTATTGGTGTTTTATTTTGAACATAGTTTGGGTTTTAATTTAGAAGGTAGAAACATGAGCAAATGGGTGTGAAAGATATGAGAGTGCTCAAAATCCCATATTGTCCCACATTGGAAGAATACTACAAAAAGTAGTGGTATATCAACTAAAAGACAACTAAGATTCTTAGTTGACAAGTCAAATAAGAGGCTATGATCCTACGCATCGCGGTGGTGCTTAAGCACCACCAATCGCGACACGCGGCGCGCGAAAGGGCGATTGGGCGACTTAGGGCGCATTGCGCGTTTTGACGCGCACTTGACACTTCGCATCGTCGCTTGGAGCGTGGGAGCCTAAAGTTTTGACGAGGTAAAACAGATCAACGGTTGTGGGATGTCCATTCGCTTACGATGAGACGCCTAATCTGAACCGTTAGATCGCAGCTGTTCCAAACAGGCACGATCCAACACTCCATGAAGAGCTGTGACTGTTGAAGAACAGTCACAGAAATGGCTATAAAAAGAGTTCCAGGCCTCTGTTTTGGACACAGAAAATTGCTAGTTTCTCCTCTCTCCGTCCTCTATACTTTGGCATTATCAAGTTACAAATTCAGAGTGTTCTCGGTTTGATCAAACAGTACATAGTTTGAATCAAACAACTGTTCATACACTGCATTGTATCCTGAAGGCAGATTCTATAAAACCCAGAGTGTACTCGCGGTTCTGGTTCTGTCTCAACTGGATTGGGAGAAATTTTGCCTAAAAGAAAGCGTTCCAAGAACGTGCCTTGCAGAAATTAATTAATATATTCCGTTCTTTCCATATCAAAACTCCAACACGTTTTAGGCAAAAATTTATTCTTATTACTCCACTCAAATGGAAGGAACTGTGGCACAATCTATCCAAGTCATGACTCAAGACTTAATCCGACTCGACCGTTTTGATGGCGGAAATTTCACCCGTTGGCAAGAGAAAGTTATGATCTTCCTCACATCACTAAAACTTGCATACATTCTAGATGATAACCTTGAACAAATTCCCGAGTCCACACCCAAAGACACCGAAGAAATAAAGCAAAAACATGTGAAGAGGAAAGAAGACGAATTTATGTGTCGAGGACACATCCTCAATGCTTTGTCTCAAACTGTTTATAGCGCTCATCGAATGATTCTGACGGCAAATGAATTATGGAAGGCTTTGGAGACAAAGTATCAAAACGAGGAAGCGAGCAACCGTAAGTTTCTAATTTCAAACTATATGAATTTTAGAATGAGTAATGATAAATCTGTCGTTGCACAAGCCCATGAACTCCAACAAATTGTTGGTGACCTTAAAGCCGCTGGTATCAATCTTCAAGATGAATTTCAAGTAGGGGTGATTGTTTCAAAACTTCCATCCTCTTGGAATGGCTTTAAGAAGAAAATTAATCATGATGAAAAGACTTATACTGTGGAATCCCTTCTTCGTCACCTTCGTATTGAAGATGATACTCGTATTCGAGAAAAGAAGGATGAACAAGGTGAGGGTCATTCAAAAGCTAATATGGTTGAGGATCAAAAATCCAAGATTACTAAAGACTCAAAATTTAAAGCAAAGAATGATTCAAAATTCAAGAACCAAGGTGCAAATAAGAAAAAGAAGGGAAAATGCTTCTTCTGTGACAAACCGGGCCATTATTCTCGAGAATGCCTTCTTAAAAAGAAGGTATTTAAGGAAAAACAAGGGTCGAAGGAAACCAACAATGTTGAAGATCTTATTGCTACTGTTTGCGAAGCAAATTCAATTGATAATGAAAGTGGATGGTGGCTGGATACCAGCGCAACGGTCCACATATGCAAAGACCGCTCTTCATTCAAAACATATCAAGAAATTGATGGAAAAGAAGTGAAGATGGCAAATAATCTTCGCACCAATGTAGTTGGAAAAGGCACAGTGGAATTGAAGCTAACTTCTGGAAAGACACTTACTAGAATTTATGTACTTCATGTACCTGATATGTGTAAAAATCTTGTGTCTGGGGACCTTCTCAATAAGAGAGGTTTCAAACTAGTGTATGAGTCTGATAAGTTTGTTTTGTCTAAGAATGGCCAATTTATTGGCAAAGAGGACTCTTGTAACGGCATGATCAAAATTAATGTAATCAATGATATTAGTTCTGCTTATATGGTTGAGTCTATTTCTTTATGGCATAGTAGATTAGGTCATGTGAATTATAGAAGTGTAAAAAATATGACTAATCTCAGCTTAATCTCGGATTGTAAATTTGATAACCTTTCTAAATGTGAAATTTGTGCTCAATCGAAGATAACTAGAAAGTCGTTCAAATCTGTTGAGAGTAAATCCGAAATGCTTGATCTTATTCATAGTGATGTATGTGATATGAAGAGTAATATGACTCGTGGTGGAAATAAATATTTCTTAACTTTCATTGATGATTACTCTAAGTATGCATATACATATTTACTTAAAAGTAAAGATGAAGTTTTCGAGAAATTCCTAATTTTTAAAACAGAAGTTGAAACTCAACAAAATCGAAAAATTAAAGTCCTACGATCCGATAGGGGTGGTGAATATTACCCGAGTGAGTTTATACAATTTTGTAATACTCATGGGATAATCCATCAAGTTACGGCACCATATACGCCACAACAAAATGGAACGGCGGAAAGGAAAAATAGGACTTTAGTTGAAATGATAAATTCAATGTTAATCAGTTTTGGTTTACCTTTGTCGATGTGGGGAGAAGCTGTTTTATCCGCATGTTATATTTTAAATAGAGTTCCATTGAAAAACAAGGATATTACACCATATGAATTATGGTTTAATCGTAAGCCTAATCTTAGATGTCTTAAAGTTTGGGGATGTCTTGCTTATGTAAGAAAACCCGAACCTAAAAGACCTAAACTAGGAAATAGGACTTACAAATGTGTTTTTATTGGATACTCTAGTAACAGTACGACTTGTAGATTTTTAAACCTTGAAACTCAAGAAATCACTGAGTCGGTAGATGTGCAATTCTTTGAACATCTAACAAAGTTTAGTACTTTGAATCAAGGTTTAGAAAATAATATTCCGACTGTTGACTCCTCAAATTTAGAAGAAAATTCACAACCTATATCTTCTTCGGAAACAACGAATGACGTTGAACCACGAAGGAGTAAAAGACAAAGAACTGAAAAAACATTTGGGCCCGACTTTGTTATTTATTTAGTTGAAGGGGATTTAAATGAGACTAAGAACAAAACTAAATTTGTTCTTAATGTAGAAGATGAACCGACCACATTTCATGAAGCGGTAACATCTAGGGATGCTGTCTTTTGGAAAGAAGCAATAAATGATGAAATGAACTCAATTTTGTCAAATCAAACTTGGGTTATTTCCGATCTTCCCCTGGGGCTAAACCTATTGGGTGCAAATGGATATTTAAAAGAAAATTAAATCCGGATGGTTCTATAAATAAATTTAAGGCAAGACTAGTTGCTAAAGGCTATAAGCAAAAACATGGAATTGATTATTATGATACATATGCTCCTGTTGCTTGAATCACTTCCATTAGGATATTAATATCTCTTGCTTCTATTCACAATTTAGTTATTCATCAAATGGATGTTAAAACTGCATTTTTAAATGGTGATTTAGAAGAAGAGATTTACATGGAACAACCCGAAGGGTTTGTTTTGCCTGGCCAAGAAAAGAAAGTGTGTAAATTGGTTAAATCTCTTTATGGCCTTAAACAAGCTCCTATGCAATGGCATGAGAAGTTTAATAATATTGTTATATCCCATGGATATAAAGTTAATGATGCCGACAAATGTATATATAGTAAATTTGAAAATGGTGTTGGTGTTATTATTTGCTTATATGTGGATGACATGTTAATATTTGGGTCTAATCTCAAATATGTTGAAGAAACCAAAATGTTTCTTTCATCAAAATTTGATATGAAAGATCTTGGAGAAGCCGATGTGATTTTAGGAATAAAAATTGTGAGAAAGGATAATTCTTTAGCGTTATCTCAATCTCATTATATAGAAAAAATTCTTAAAAGATATAATCATTTTGAACTTACGCCAGCTGCTACACCAGTGGATCCTAGCATCAAAGTAATGAAAAATACTGGGCGTGCTATGGACCAACTTAAATATGCTAGTATTATTGGGAGTCTAATGTATGCCATGCATTGCACTAGACTAGACATTGCTTATGCAGTGAGTGTATTATGTAGATTTACAAGTAATCCAGGACAAGAGCACTGGAATGCAATTTCTAGGGTGCTTAGATACCTGAAGAGGACTTTGGATTATGGCTTACATTATGTAGGATATCCATCTGTTTTAGAAGGATATAGTGATTCAAGTTGGAATAATCTTGAATCAAAATCCAAGTCAACTACTGGTTGGATTTTTACGCTAGGAGGAGCAACTATCTCTTGGGGATCCAAGAAACAAATATGTGTATCAGATTCAACAATGCAATCTGAATTTATAGCCCTAACAGATGCATGTAAAGAAGCAGAATGGCTTAGAAATGTGTTGTATGATATTCCTTTATGGAAAAAGCCATCGCCTTCTATTATGATAAGTTGTGATAACCAAGCCACAATTTATAAAGTTTCGAACAAAACTTACAACGAAAAATCTAGACACATTAGTCTAAGGCATCAAATTATAAGAAAATTACTCAAGGAAGGAGTAATTACAGTCGACTATATTAAAACGAACAAGAATTTAGCAGATCCTCTGACTAAAGGTCTTGTTAGGGAGATGATATATATCACCTCAAAAGGAATGGGACTAAGGTCTATTAAATAAGATAACTATATTTAATGGGAACCCAACTCATATCTTGAAAATATAGATAGAGTTCAATGAGGTACAAACAAGTTAAATTATAGATATGGAACACCAGGAATTTTATACAAAAAGTTCCATTCCTATGTGCCTAGTGTTGGTTTTCTGCATGTTAGAGGATGAAGGTTACTTCTTAGTAAATCATATAAGTGTGACTCGCAGAATCACGAAAGTTGATTTACCTATATGAGTGTCGAAAGTGTGGCCGCTTTCTATGAAATCAATACCGATCCTAAAGCGCTCGTGAAATCAGGATTAGCACAAGGCCATAAAAGTGCATGCTAGAAGAACACTTATAAACTCAGAAATCGGTATGTGTGATGGTTCCGGCTAGTCTCAAAAGGTCCTTGGTTCAAGATACGTTCACCACAGCAGCTTGATGAAGCTTTGAATTATTTTCACTATATGGAAGTTCAAGTCCGAAAGACACTTCTCATTTATGTACTAGATTTTAGCGATAATGCCAAAAGTTATTTATTGTCTTTTTGCTTTGCTCTCTTGTGTATATTGAAATTGGTGGGGGAATGTTGGATAAATTCCAATATTTATTGATATTTTAATTTTTAGTTGTTAATATTTTATTATATTATTGGTGTTTTATTTTGAACATAGTTTGGGTTTTAATTTAGAAGGTAGAAACATGAGCAAATGGGTGTGAAAGATATGGGAGTGCTCAAAATCCCATATTGTCCCACATTGGAAGAATACTACAAAAAGTAGTGGTATATCAACTAAAAGACAACTAAGATTCTTAGTTGACAAGTCAAATAAGAGGCTATGATCCTACGCATCGCGGTGGTGCTTAAGCACCACCAATCGCGACACGCGGCGCGCGAAAGGGCGATTGGGCGACTTAGGGCGCATTGCGCGCTTTGACGCGCACTTGGCACTTCGCATTGTCGCTTGGAGCGTGGGAGCATAAAGTTTTGACGAGGTAAAACAGATCAACGGTTGTGATTAAACGATCCGATCAAAGGGTTTAAAATCTGAAACGACTTGATCTAAACCGTTAGATGAATTCGTAGCGTTTCGTGTAGGGGATGTCCATTCGCTTACGATGGGACACCTAATCTGAACCGTTAGATCGCAGCTGTTCCAAACAGGCACGATCCAACGGTTGCCGAGTCACTCCATGAAGAGCTGTGACTGTTGAAGAACAGTCACAAAAATGGCTATAAAAAGAGTTCCAGGCATCTGTTTTGGACACCGAAAATTGCTAGTTTCTCCTCTCTCCGTCCTCTATACTTTGGCATTATCAAGTTACAAATTCAGAGTGTTCTCGGTTTGATCAAACAGTACATAGTTTGAATCAAACAACTGTTAATACACTGCATTGTATCCTGAAGGCAGATTCTATAAAACCCATAGTGTACTCGCGGTTCTGGTTCTGTCTCAACCGGATTGGGAGAAATTTTGCCTAAAAGAAAGCGTTCCAAGAACGTGCCTTGCAGAAATTAATTAATATATTCCGTTCTTTCCATATCAAAACTCCAACACGTTACGTTAGGTTTGGTTTAGTATGAGAAAATGTAGGATACGAGCATAGGTTAGTTTTGGTCGCTTTGATCGTAAGAGGTTTGGTTTAGTTTGCCTTGTGTAGATTAGTTTGAATCGTTTTATTGTTGCAGGATTTGGAGTTAGTAACTTTGGTGTATGGTCAAAATTAGGTCTTTTGCCACATTTACTGCTGGAAATTTGGATGTCCCAGATGCAATTTGACTGTTTTGTTTTGCCTTGTGTAGGTTAGTTTACCAATATGCTAAAGTATAGATTTTTAGTCGTATTGGTGGTGGTGGCTCGTGTGAGGTTTGGTTTAGTGTGAGGAAATCTAGTGATGTGAATAAGCGCTTACCACCGTACCAAAAGCTATAGTTTGTTAGTAATGTCACAACTTAATTCACATATACAAAAGGTGGGTCTGCCCTGCCCCCCACCCAAGTCTTAAAGAGCATCAGCCAACCTCGACCCATTTAATGGGAGGGAGCATGCTAGGTTGGTTGTTAGTATCTCACATCATTTTAGATGCACCTGCATCATGTAGGATACAAGTATAGGTTAGTTATGATCGTAAGAGGTTTGGTTTAGTTTGCCTTGTGTAGATTAGTTTGAATCGTGATTAGTAACTTTGCTTTATGGTCAAAATTAGACTTTGGTACTATTGTATGTCTTTTTCTTAGACCTGGGGCCATATTTTGTGGTGGAAAATGGAAAATTTACATTGTGTACTTACGGTATATTGAGATCTAATTTGGACGTGTCTGGTTAATTCAACTTTTTTGTTATGCCAAGTGTAGGTTAGGTTTTATCGGTCTGCGTAAAGTTTAAATTTTTAGTGAAGTTGTTGGTGCTTCCTCTTATGAGGTTTGGTTTAGTATGAGAAAATGTAGGATACACGTACAGGTTAATTTTGGTCGTTTTGATCGTAAGAGGTTTGGTTTAGTTTGCCTTGTATAGATTAGTTTGAATCGTTTTATTGTTGTGGGATTTAGGATTAGTAACTTTGATTTATGGTCAAAATTAGACTTTGGTACTATTGTATGCCTTTTTCCATAGATTTGAGGCCACATTCACCGGTGGAAAATGGAAAATTTACATTGCGTACTTGAGGTATACTAAAATCTAATTTGGACGTCTCTGGTTAATTCAACCTTTTTATGTTGCCTTGTGTAGGTTAGGTTTTATCGGTCTCTGTAAAGTTTAAATTTTTAGTGAAATTGCTGGTGCTGCCTCTTATGACGTTGGGTTTAGTATGAGAAAATGTACGATTCAAGTATAGGTTAGTTTTGATCGCTTTGATCGTAAGAGATTTGGTTTAGTTTGCCTTGTGTAGATTAGTTTTAATCGCTCTATTGTTGCGGGATTTAGGATTAGTAACTTTATGGTCAAAAGTAGACTTTAGTACTATTGTAAGTCTTTTTCTTAGACTTGAGGCCACGTTCAGTGGTGAAAAATGGAAAATTACATTGTGTACTTGAGGTATACTGAAATCTAATTTGGATGTCTCTGATTAATTCAACTTTTTTGTTTTGCCTAGTGTAGGTTAGGTTTTATCGGTCTTCGTAAAGTTTAAAGTTTTAGTGAAATTGCTGGTGCTGCCTCTTTTGAGGTTTGGTTTAGTATGAGAAAATGCACGATACAAGTATAGGTTAGTTTTGATCATAAGAGGTTTGGTTTAGTTTGGCTTGTGTAGATTAGTAACTTTGCTTTATGGTCAAAATTATACATTGGTACTATTGTATGTCTTTTTCTTAGACTTGAGGCCACTTTCACTAGTGGAAAATGGAAAACTTACATTATGTATTTAGGCTTTCAAATTGTTTGATTATGTATATTGATTCATTGTGAATTATTGAATTGCAAATGAGTGGATTTGAAATGAGTTTATATCCAATTTTACGCGATGTTTGGTAAATGTTAAGGTTCAATAAAAAAAAAGTTAAAAACGAATGGAGAGAGAGAGCTTATGGATAGTGATGAGCATATGTGAAATGTCCTATTTCAAATGGATGCATTTCACGTTTTTGGTGAAATGCTCCAATTTCAGATTTTACACATGAGCTAAAATGGGCAATTAATGAATTATTTCATTGATGAAACCAAACACAACTAATTGACCAATTTGTAAATGAGCCAATTTACAATTTAGGGACAACCAAACGGGGCCTTAAGTTATACTGAAATCTAATTTGGACGTCTCTGGTTAATTCAACTTTTTTGTTTTGCCAAGTGTGGGTTAGGCTTTATCGGTCTGTGTAAAGCTCAAATTTTTAGTGAAATTTCTGGTGCTGCCTCCTATGAGGTTTGGTTTAGTATGAGAAAATGTAGGATACAAGTATAAAGATTAAATTGTTTGGTCGTAGGGTCGGTAACTTTGTTATATGGTCAAATACTTTGGTACTACTATATGTCCTTTTTTAAGACTTGAGTGGTAATGGCCACATTCACCGGTGGAAACTGGAAATTCTAGATTATGTATCAAAGGTATACCAATTTAAGATACTACCTAAATCTAATTTGGACGTAACTTTTTTGGTTTGCCTTGTGTAGGTTTAGTTTTTATTGGAAAACCGCACATTGTTGGCGGTGCCTCGTATGATGTTTGGTTTAGCGTGCGGTCCAAGTTCAAGACTTTTTATGGTTTAGTTTGGGGTTCATCGTGTTGTAATATAACTAAAAATGTGTGATGATATAACCAACTTTAATAGCTCACATTGTAAGTTACATTGTTAATACCTTTGCTATACGGTCAAAATTAGACTTTGGTGCTACTTTATGTTTTTATTTGACTTAGCACTTTTTTTTTGCTAATGACTACAGTCAGGTGGAAAATTTACATTTATGTACCAATGATATACCAAATTTTAAGACACTATCTTAATCTAGTTTGGACCATTATTTCATCAGTTGCATGTGAATAAATCATAGTTCTCTATTCGCCTTGGTAAATTCAACTGTTTTGTTTTGCCTCGTGTACGTTAGTTTTTCGGTTTATTGGAAATCGGACCATTATGCCTAAATTTTAAATTTTTAGTCAAATTATCGGCGGTGCATCTATGAGAAAATGTAGGATAGAAGTATTAAGAATTTTTTTTTTGGATGTTTTGGTGTTGGAGGATTTAGGGTAAGTAACTTTGCTATATGATCAAAATTAGACTTCTGTACCGCCAGTATGGCCTTGTTAGACTTTATGGTGTATTTGATTACAAAGTTGGAAAATGATTGAAAAATAGTTTATATTTATGGGATGTCTGAAAATGAATGATTAAAAGATAGGTTTCCGTTGGTCTTACTTTTGAACCCTTAGTTTTCTTATTTTTATTTTTTTACGTGAGAAGCAATTAAATGGTTAAATTACTGTTTGGTTTAGGGATCACACGTATTTCGTCTCATCTCATTTATGAGAAAATACATGATAGAAGTACATCAATTAAATTTTTTGAATGTTTTATTATTGTGGGATATAGGAATAGTACCTTGCTATACAGTCAAAATTAGACTTTGGTACTACTTATGTGTTTATTAGACTTAATGACAGGAATTTTACATTTAACAACATCAAATGTACCTAAGCGTACCAAAATCTAAGATAGTAACAATCTAATTATGTCAATTAGTAAAAAAAATAAAAAAGGTGACAATTACTGATGTACTCGGTTAAAAAGACCCTTTATTATTTCATAAGCTGATTGTGAATAAATCATAGTTCTTATTTGTCTGAGCACAATCCAACTGTTTTGTTTTGCTTTGTGTAGGCCAGGCTTTTAAATTATGGGAATCATTATTGTCGTTATGCTTAATGCTTAATTTTTTGTTATGGAATTGTTGAGAGTCCCTCATACGAGGTTTGGTACAGTGTCTGAGCCCCGTTTTATTATTAGTTTGCGGTCCCTTATATTGTTATATAATTGTAAATGTGTATAGCAGGCCATCTTTAATAGTTTTAATCATAATATAACTCACTCACGTTGTAATATAACTTTACATTGTTATTTTAAGAAAATGGAAAAGAATCCTAGCTTAACTAGGATACTTGCTATCCAAGATTTAGGTAGTCTATGCCCAAATCTTCCCCCTTTAGTCACTTTGCCATTAATGATATTTTGAATTCTTACAGATTCGAGTGATTTATTTATTTGTGATATTTCCGTTGCATTTCACATTAAATTCGTTCAGAACCGATCCACTTTTAATAATCAAACCCTAGTGTGTGTAAATCAATACGCAAGGATGACTCCCACAACGACGAAACAATCTAAGGCCCAAGAATCTGCCATAGAAAACATCCAACATTCAACGGATGTTATCTGACATGACAACTCGAGTCGAAAGCCACCATTAATAGCAAAATCACATCAACGAAAAAATTGAGAGAATTGAAGCAAGCGACCTCGTGGCCCACCCCACCATCACGATGAAGCCGCAAATAGCGGAGGGTGCTGGCCGAACAGAAGAAGTCAGCTGCGGCCTATACGCTTCTCGTGAGTCTCCCGCGAGGGTAGTAGTAGGACAAAGGGTATCTGGGCGAAGCCGCAGCCGCTCAACCACCACTCCGAGGACTGTTCGGTAGGCGGTTAGGGCGACTCACCCCCAGGGATCCATCGTGGGGATTTTTGAAGAAAGATTTTTAGGAAACTCGGGCTGATTTGGCCAAAAAACAATCCAAATAGCCTACGAGGCTTTCGGAAGGACGTAAAGGAGTCCGTTGATGTGTTTGATTAAAAAATGGAGACTTGGGAATGAGCTCGGGTGGAAAAGTCCTTGGGTAAACGACCGTTGCACCTGGAGAAGGAGGTGATCCTTATTGAGGGCTTGCCCCCTCAAAATTTTGACAAACAGACTGGGGAAACAAAGGGTTAGAAACGATGTGCCGCCATGGGTCTAAGCAATTAAGCTCTACCTATTCAAATTGAGGGTGGATGGAGAGGAGACCGATGAAGAAGATGGTATTCCACTGGCACGCTGCTCGTTATACGCCGGTGAAGGGACGATCAAACGGATGGAGGCTTACCGTGATGGTTTGAGCTATGGAGGTCAACCCCTCTACATTCCGCCTCACGAACGTGCGTGCCATTTGTACGGGAATAAATGGCACTTGAATAACAATTGCCCTTTTAAAACGACAGAGGGAAGGCCGCATAACATCGGCTTGAAAATCATCCCCTAAACAACCACGTTGGGCAGCTTTACGACGACCCCAAGGGACCTAAATGGGCTATAATGAGGACCCCGAAGATGTGTTATGGGGATGGGGGACTAACGGAGGATAACTTCAATACTTTAATTAGGTTGTTTAGCAAAGCTATGCACGACGATATCCGGATCGATGTGAGTATGTTTGATGGAAAGATGAATCCCAATGCATTTATGGATTGGTCAAAACGTGTGGAATATTTCTTTGACCTAAAGGAATACCGGGGCTATAGGTGTAATAAATATGTGGCTGTGAAATTCGAAGGTTATGCCTTAGTGTGGTGGGACCAGTTGGCACTCGATAGGGCCACGAATGGTTTGGACTCGGTTACTTCAGCATGTTTAATTATTTAAGTTTTAGTAATTATCTTTTAGCGAGTCTTTTTAGTTGGAAAAGACTACTAGGAGACTTGCTCCCCAAGTCTTAGGTAGTCTATAAATAAAGCCCAGTGCTTTCCATTGTAGTCACCTATGAAGCACGGACTCGTAATACGCGTTTCGACACGCGATACACGACACGTGATTCTTCCAAAAACTAGGATACGACACGCTAGGATAAGTATAATATATAATATATATTTAAATATATATATTAATGAAATGAAACATATTTTTCCATAAAATACATTATTAGAGCATTTTTAACATGAAATTAAGAAAATGGACCATACGAAACAAAATTCGAATACACTTTTAACATTAAAAATCATAAATAAAACAGAATCACCATCACAAAATTCAAATACACGGTAACGTGTCGGAGCGCGCACATAATACGTGTTTCGACACGACACGCGACTCGTGGCTTCCGGAAGAGTGTCCATGCTTCATAGGTAGTCACTTTGCTTAATATTTTGGGTTCTTAGAGATGGAAGTGATTTGTTTATTTGTGATATTTCCGCTGCGTCTCACATGAAAAAGTCCCCTTCAAATCTTCGATTCCTTCATTTTTTTGTCATTCCTAATCAGCCAAACAATGATTAATCTATGATTGCATGCGTAATAGTTGTTAATTGACTGCTTTTTTGTGATTACAGGTAAATGTTAAGAGGTGGAGACCTCGGGAATCTGAGCTGCATCCTTTCTATTGCCTTGGGGATCTATGGGAATCTTTTAGAGAATGGAGCGTCTACGGAGTGGGAGTACCGCTATTGTTGAACAGGAGAGACTCAATTATACAGTATTATGTGCCCTTCTTGTCGGGTATACAGTTGTACACAGACCCACAGAAGCCCCCTCCAAGGCTTAGGTGGGCCTATAACCTGTTATATGCTTTCTGCTCTTGGCCTTTTATTGAAATTGAACTATGTTATTGCGTATATTATGATTTTTGTTAATAATTCTTGTCAAGGTCCATGGCATCACACTGTTATTACACTTATACTGCTGTCAAATTATGATGCCCACTTCATCTGCCGATCATTGTATAAATCGCAGTCAAGAAGGGTGTTGCGTTTTGGTTTTGGGGCCATGTCACGGGAATTGCATCGCGCGTCATGCAATCAATTTTTGCATTTGACTTTTATAATGAAAAAATACATACAAAAAGTATAATATAAATAAGTTCAAAAAATCATTCCTAAATTCACAATATTTGCAAAACACACATTTCCCTCCATTTTTTTCATATGCATGCTTCCACCCAAAATCTTTCTTAGACATTATTATCATGATAACTAACTGAAAATTTACACAAATTAAAATCATAACATAATAAAATATAAATTAAGGTATTTCAAAATTTCAGAGAAATTCACAAAATAAAAATCAGGACATTAATAATAGAACAAGTGGTTTATAAAAAACAATAAAAGATGAATTCTTTAAAACATCTCTATACACATAAAACTTACATTATCAGGCGACCTTCGAGTTTCCCCTAAATCCCTCAATTGAAGTACCCAAGCCCAAATTAAACTACTACTCCAGACCCTCGATTTGCTCCTGCGAGATAGGAACTATATGGGGTTTGAGGTGATAGAGGTAATGACTTGGGGCTTCTTGAGTTCCTAACTTTTCTTTCTTTCGACGTAATAGAAAAAGATGTAAAAGGTTTGGTCAAAATGATGTCATGTGTTTTTTTGTTGGAGTCAGTTTTCTCTCTCCAAAATGATTGTGTTTAGTAATACGAGGGATTAGAAAAAAATGCTCAAAATGCGTGCGTGTTGTGTCAATAACTCACAATAACGCATAATAACGTTAAATATCTTGCCTTGTTTGTAAGCTTGTTCCTTGCTATATTGATGACCATAATTCATCGTTGCTGCTCCTTGATTTTGTTAATGCAACCAAGACGTGAAGACTTGAATGGCTTGAAAACCTATTTCTAGAGGAGATCTTCTGACCTCGTTCATTATTCCTGGATGGGAGTGTTCTTTATAAGTGGTTGGTTTCGCAGGAACCGTGTAAGGGTCAATAATGTTGCTTTCTTGGCACAACAGTTCTGCTGAAATAATAATCTATCAACCCTACGCACTAAGATAATAAGTTAAAAAACCCCACACTTTATGTGAGGTTGCTCTTTCTCAATTGAAACTTGGGGAATTTGGTTTCCCTTCTAATATTGTGTTGCCTATAGAGACATGCTTTCTAATAGCCAGTAGAGTCATGTTCACCGGATCAAAATTAATCTATTATAATCAATCTGCATCCAATACAATATTATTTCTTTTGAGGTTTCTTAAATCCAATCCAAATTAATATATAATCAAAATCCATATGAATAATTGGATTGGATAGGCTTTCTAATTTGTTTTGGGACTTATTTTTTCTTGTCACTCAAGATCCAAAGTCTCGGCTGAGTTATCCGGTATCATCTGAGATAATTCAGTTTCGGCACGCCCGAGCCGATTTCGATACTCGAGTCAAAGAATGGATGGGTGTGATGCTAGTCAGATGTATCAGCGACACTTCGGCTAGAACGGACAAAAATCGTCAAATCACTGAGTCCATAGTCATCACTGTGGAACTCCAATGATCTGATACTAACCGTTACCGAAGTTTGATGAAGTCTCATAGTCATACTTTACGATTCTGGTCGCTTGTTTTTTTTCTCTTTTTTTCGTTTTATCGTTTTGTTTTAAATGGGGTTAGTCTCTTATGTTATCAATCTTCCCTTGGAAATCTAAAAGTCGTTTTTGCATTTTGGAAGTCTTATAGAATCAACATTCAACATGTCAAACTAGTTACATCTAATAAAACCAACTGAATTTAAAAGTCTGATGGTATCAACTTCCAAGATATCAAACTAAATCACATTTGATACTCTTTGAAAACCATTTTAATTCGGAAGTCTTATAATGTTAATTTTCATGATATCAAACTAATTACATTCAATGCTCATTGAAAACCAATTTTAAAATAATTTCATTTTGTACTAGTTTATAATATCTCTATATTTATTATTTATTATAAATTTTATATTAATTACATTGACTGCAAATACATTTATTATAATTTGATATTAATTAAAATTTGTTTTTGTGATTTCTTGTGAATTATTATTTAATATTGTAACTAACAAGTGCGGCCGTGCTTGATTATTCAACTATACTATACAATGTGTACTAATTTTTTTGGTTTGGTTTTACCCTATGTAAGTCCGCCTTCGATCCAATTTTAATATTTTTTTTGAGAAAATAAATATAATTAAATCCAGTTGGAACCAAAATTCGATAAAATTGGATTGAATTTGATCAGTTTGGGCTGACTGGATTGGAATTTGTACACCCCTGATAACAACCAATAGGTGGTAATCTACCTTCATCATAAGTTCTGACGTGATATTCTAAGAAGCACAAACACGTAGGGAGTTCATATTCGTGCTAGATGTGTATTGAACCATACTCTATTAGTCTATCACATCTCATACGTGCCCTATTATTTGCATTTTTTCTTTCTTTCTAAAATTTAGTCCTGAGCAATGTTACTTAATGGATTACTTCGATGCATGCTAAGGGTACAGGTATGCGAGTATGTCTAGTATGCGGTGTGTTAGTGGTAGGTTTTGTTGAGTCATCGTTTTGATTTGCGGTTTGAGTCTAACTATTATTTCGAATTGTTTTTGGCACCGTATATTGTTTGAATATATAGTACACTCAAACACACACATACTTAATATTTATGTACTTAAATCATTTTATTTACGAGGAACTTAGCATTGGAGCACCAAGTTTTTGTAGATTTGCTTGGCATGGAGTAAATCTAGAGAACTTTGCAACATATATATTTCTTTTATGTTATTTATTTGTTATGGTCTTTTTCGTTTCCAAACAAAAGTGGGACGTAAGATTTAGAGATCTGGGACTCTAAGGTACCTGTTAAGATATGCGAGAGTGGGAACACGAAACCTGTGGGGAGAGTATCTGGGTTCCCCACTTACGAATATTGAAATTTGAGATACCTCATATTTTTACTCCCTTATTTTCTGACTGTCGTTTTAGGGAGTTCTAGACTTAGCTGCCAAATACATTTTGAACAAAATATTGTTGTTTCATAAGAACCGTTAAAGGCTTCACTGTAAACCTAGATTCATAAGACCTAGAGTTCAGCCAAAATGTTTGATGTAATTGTAAAAGATTAATTGGAACTAAAGAAATACACTAGATTCATACGAGAAACACTGACTCCCAAAATTATTTAGGCAACATGGATCCATGTATCCCACAGTTATGTACCACAGAAGATGACTTTAATCTCTGCGTGGAAAAAAATGAGTTTCTCGATTCTCCAGAACACCAAGATGTTCTGATTATACAAGATGATGACTCCGTGTTAGTAAGCAAAACCAAAGCTGAGAAGGAAATCATAAAGATGATGATGCCTTTGTTATAGTAACCAGAGTCTAGATGATGATCCTATGAGTAGGATGGGAGTGAGTTAGAGGGGTAGGGTAAGGGGTTTACTCCTTAAAAGCCGAGATTTAACCTCAGAGAACTTATACCAGAGCGCAATGAGAGAGCCTAGAGAGTTCAGAAATAGAAAGTGAGATTATAGACACCTTCTCAGAGAGGGAGAGGAGGAAGATAGTCTAACTACATAAGGAATAGGTTATAAGTGAGGTCACATAGGTGACGGTGTTTAATGCGAGTTAAGTGGTTCTGATATAGTATAATCGTGGCAAAGGGTAGTAGTGGATGTTGTAAATGCTGTGTACATCTCTTGTGGGTTCTAGGTAGTTGAAAATAATCATCCGTAGTTATGAGGTCAAATCGACTTAGAAATGAACAAATTCGTGAAAAGGTAAACTAGCTCCTATAGAAGATAAATGAGAGAAAAACAACTTAGATGGTTTGGACACGTCAAGCGTAGACCAATGGATGCCCCCGTAAGGAAGAGTGATTTAGTTAGTATTGATGGTAACTCAAGGGGTAGAGGTATGCCTAAATTGACTTGGTGGAATATTGTAAAGGACTTGATATCATGTGGTTTAACTGAAGATATTGCAATGAACATAATGGAATGGAAAAATAGGATTTATGTAGCCGACCCCAAATAATTGGAAAAATGTTTTGTGGAGTTGAGTTGAGTTATGAGGTCAAGGTCTATTTGTATGGTGAGTTAAAAGTTACCTACATCTGTGATCTCGAGTGCTATTGTACCATGCATTGAATGCAGATGTGAAGTGCATTAAACGGGAAGTGATACATCAAATAGGCACTTGACTTGGGATTGCTTGTGGGCTGATGTGACACAAAGTTGAAGTATCATTACAGAGGGGTCCCATCAATTTAAGGTTGGCTATGATTAAGGTTCAAGCTGGATACTGAAGGTTATCGAGGGGGTGTTGAGGGTGAGCGTCAAAGATGGGCAATGACGGTGGTTTCCTTCCTTCGTTTTGCGGTGATTAGCTTATGGTATAGCTCAATGAATCCTTACTATCTAACTTCTGTGATACTACCCTGTTGATTTACATCTCCTTACACTGACTTTATGTAAATGTGGCCAACCTCAAGTTAGTTTCCCTGGAAGTAGGCAAGGTTTAATGAGGCCGTGTGCTGCCATGGTTGTGAACTAGAAGCTCACCAAACCACCATCACGAGGGGCATTTGATGCAATCGACCTTGGCCCAGGGTGTCAATGGCACTACCATCAGAGATGGCATCGCATGCTTTTTGATAGTGGAATTTTAGAGGATCTGATGATTATGCATGTTAATGTTGGTATTAAGATTGAAAGCTCATGAGATCTTATTCTAGGGTGAGTGGGGAGAAGGAAAAAATATCATATTGTTAAATGGAAAGTGGGGTCTAGACCAAAGAGAAGGTGGTATAGGGGTCAGTAATTTAATTAAAAGAAACTTGGCCCTCTTGGAGAATTGATTTTGGAGGACCTCAATGATTGCAAAGTGGATGAGTTTCTATCCATGACAATTTTTTTTTTTGATTTGATTCCCCTAAAGTTTTCTGTTTTTAAGCCCCACGAAAATATTTTGAACGGGGTTTGTACCTTCGAAAGCACAAAAATTTTCTCTGTTAACCGCAAGAGGAGAATCAATAGTTGCGATTTTTCCAATGAGGAGAGCCTACATCTAGTTTTCTTCACATTGATGTTGTCCTTGCAAAGAGAAGGACCGAATGTGGATTATATTTTTCTGCATTGCTCTTACACTCGGTGGCTGTGATCTATTTTTTTTTGGAATTGGGTATTGATGGTGTTCTCCCAAAAAATTTGCATCAGCTTCTTGTGATTGGATGATTGGGTGGGGGGGATGCAAAATGAGCCAAATCATCGTGGAGATGCATTATTTGGCTTTGGCTTGGAAGGTGTGGCTAGAGAGGAATTGTAGAATCTTTCAAGATAAGGAAGGTCGAAATGGAAGATTTATGGCAAAGGTTTTACAGGGATTTGATGTATCTGTTATTGTTAATTACTGGAAAGAAGCCATTGGTTGCGTCTTGCGGATTTGAATATCCGAAGGCCTTCCTCCTCCTGTTGGAGGGATTAGTTGCAGCTGGAGTTTTCTATACATGGCTGGAATGCTTTGGCTTTGGAGGCTTGGGGCTGGGTTTTCCATTATTTGAGTCCAGTTTGTTGCTGTCTGCTCCTATGTTTTCTGATTTATACCTTTTTTGCTTCTGCTTTTACTTATAATGAACTCTCGACTTCAGCCTCTCCTTATTGTATATTCTGATCTATTAAATATTTTTAGTTCCTTAAAAAAACTTGGGTGATTATTACAACTCATAAATTGCAAATTTCACGTTACAAACATATGATAATTGTTCACTTATTCTTCAAAAATATTTGTTATTTATTATAATGCACTTGTAAATTTAAAGATGGTTCTTTAATTTAATGTTCCTCCTCTGTGTTCATATCCTACTTTTTTACGGGTTGCATATTTATATGCACCCTCGGCTATTAAAATTGTCATTTTTATAGCCTTTATCTAATGGTTATTTTTGGAGAACTATTGAAGCGGCCTCATTAAGAAGCGTGGCTGTTTTTAGTTTGAACTACAATCATAAATAATATTGTATCACCCTTAATTCCCGTCCCCCAAATACACATCCTGTCACTGCCTATACTTGAGTCCCTTGCCCGTTCCATGCTTCATAGGTGACCTATATGCTATTACCTTCTGGTCACGTGTCTCTCGTGATGGGATTTGTGCATCTCATCATCTCCCTTCTTCAGTAAGTCAAATAACCTTCTGGTTATTGGCCACTTGTAACTACTGTTACTTCTGTAGCCGTTTCCAAATTATAAGATTCTAACTAAGACGAATCTAATTTTTATAATTTAAAATAAATAAGGTTTCTTTTCAAATAAAATAAGATTAAATTTGGGATTATACAAAATTTACCCCTCAATCAATTCTCTCACAACTTTTCTAAACTGTTTTAAGTGGTAGCCTATATTGTTGAAGGAAAACTATATATGTGCCGAAGGGTTTTACCGGAGAATTACCGGATCATCTTTTTTCTTTTTTTTTTAAGTTTCTATTATTTTGTTTTTAACAATTGAAATAAAAACAGTTTTTTATATATAAAAACACAGTTTTCCTATTGATATAAAAAAAAAGTTTTTTTTATATTAACTAACAGTTTTTATTAAAATTAAATTAAAAAATATTTCTTTCATAAATAAAAAAAATTATGTTTATTGACATGATATCGCGATTGATTAGTATTGCCGGTGCGGACCCACATTTGCACACCCACATCATTTGTGGATGTGGATCCGGGCTAACGACACTAATCAAACTGTGTGTTGAATATGGCGCGGTATGTTTTTTTAATATTATTTTTAACTCATTTAGTCCCTCAAACATTTATTTACCCAATATTCTCTTATTTTTAAAGGTTCGCGCCAGCGGCACCCCTTATTTTTTAACTTAATTTTTGTTTAATGAGATATAAAAAAACAGTTTTTTATTTAAAAAATAGTTTTCCTATTAATATAAAAAACAGTTTTTTTATTTTATTTTCTTAAAATAGTTTTTTTTTTTTGTTATTTTTTATTAGTATTTTTGTTTTTTTAATAATATTTTTAACTCATTTAGTCCCTCAATCACCCATTTACACAATATTCTCTTATTTTTAAAGGTTCGCGCAAGCGGCACCCCTTATTTTTAAACCAATTTTTGTTTAAAAGTTCGACTTAAAAATTAATTCCTTATTAGAATAGTTTTTTTTAAAAGTTCGACTTAAAAAACTAATATAATAAGAAATTATTTTTTTTTTATATTATTTTTAACTCATTTAATGTCTCAAACACCCATTTACCTAATATTCTCTTATTTTTAAGATCCGCGCCAGCGGCACCCTCTATTTTTAAAGTTATTTTTTTTATTTTACAACATTTAAAACATTTTTTGTATTTCTTAAAACTGTTTAAAGGTCCGCGTTAAAAAACTATTCTAATAAGAAATCATTTTTTTATATTATTTTTAACTCATTTAGTACCTCAAACACCCATTTACCAAATATTTTCTTATTTTTAAAGGTCCGCGCCAGCGGCACCCCTTATTTTTAAACCATTTTTTGTATTTCTTAAAACTGTTTAAAAATGTAAAAAAATAACTTTTTATTTATTTATATTAAACAAATTTTTATTTTGTGAAACAGTTTTTTTCACAAAGCTTTAACAAACACAAAGAAAGGAAGGAAAAAAAAAAGGGCTTCCGGTAATTGTGCGGTAAATTTGTCCGGTAAGTATATCACTGCTCCTTGTTGAATGGTTCAAGGGAGCATTTTAGTTTAGTATTGGTTTAGAAACATAGGGCCTAATACTATACGTAGACTGCTTCCCTGTTAGACCACTTCTCTCTGTACACGTGTACTTTACCATATCATGTTAAAAAATAAATAAAGTGTACTATGCTCGAGAGATACGAGAGAGAGAGAGATGAGAGTGCTTTAGACAAATCTTAGCATTAATAGTCCATTTGGAAATTGGACTATCATATTTTTGGCTCAATTAGTTTTTTTTTTTAACTTTTTTTTTTCGAACTTCCGATTTTTCCGGATTCCGATCCGATTTTTCAAATTTTGGAATAAGATTTTGAACTTACGATTTCCTATATTTTCCAAAAAAAACGGATAGGAATAGGAAATAATTCTGATTTTCCGATTTTTCCAAAACTCTACCGATCCGATATTTTCTGAATTATATCCGATTTTGTCTAAACTATATTTCGATTTCTGATTTTTCTTTGCCATATCCCACATCGGTTGGGAGAGGATGAGGGTTCTAAAGTAATGTCTATAAAAGGCACATCTCGTCCTAACCGCTACACAAATGAAATAATGGGTAAAATCCTCATGTAAATAAAAAATTCTAAATTTGGTTTGTGAAAATTTTGAATCTCCAAAATTTCTGATTTTCAATATATTTTGTAAATTTCCGATGTTTCCTATTTTGGAATTAAATTAACTTTCCTAAAATTTGGAATCGGATTCGGCAGTATTATTTGTATTTCCGATAGAATATGAAATTTTCCCAAAGAGGCATTTTCCGATCCGATTGGACCGATACACAGACCTAGGCTCAATCAAAGTCCTTAGATTGAGACAGGATTTAAAAACTTCCCTTCCATATCATATAGATTTAATTGTGGGTTGTATGTTTAAACCTCTCAATATCTACCGGGAAATGTTCGAGGTTAAAACAATGCCAAGCATACTTTCAGAGAAATGACACCAATTTTCCCCATCAATGACCATATCAAAATCTATTTTCAATAACCAGCAATCCCCCCATCCTGGTATACTGTGGACCCTCTTCCCCCCCAAAAAAATACCATCATGAACAACCTTGTATTGGCTTGACAGCCTGGGAAGATACCTCCTATTTCTGTGATAGCTTACCACCAATAAATGTGCTGTATTCAAAAGGTTTATGTAATTCTTGAGAAAAATAAATGTGGAAAGATAAATCTTTTCTTAAAATGTTTATTTCAAAAGGAAACCATTAATATGGGACGCAGGGAGTAATGTTTTTTTTTGATGAACTGTGATTTAATTAAAAGAGGCAAGCCCCAAAAACAGAACTAAAGCCCAAAGGCCAAGCAACAACTAAGGCAACTGAATGCCGAACTAAAGCACCCACAACAACCTAACCGGCTTAAAACCCAACAACCTACACCCAGCCCACTACAGAACCACTAAACTGGAGAAAACAAAACTGGAGAAAACAAAGAGAAAGAACCACGAGGAATCCACTAAACTGGAGAAAACAAAACCAGCAAACTCAAACCATCAAACCCATACGACAACAGCCATCGTAGGGAGAGAAGAGCTGTAACAGGGTGCCAAAAACCTTCAGCCTCCACTGCCATCAAACTCAACCAAGCCACCAACCTCCACACCCATCAAACTCAACTGCGCAAGAGCCAACTCACAAAGCTAAACTTCAACAACTGAACCAAACTCGTCTCTAACAACAATCATGCAGAAAAAGAACCGCAGGGAGTAATGTTGATTTTGATGTTAATTCATTGTTTGAGCGGAGATCTGCCTTCACGTGTTCTGGCAAATCACTTGAATGCTGCTGTTTCCTAGAATTCCCCAATTGGGATCTGAAGATTATTTTCCATCCACTCCCTTTTAGTTCATTGTGTTAATTTTCGTTAAAACATGCTAGGACCTGATTATTTATAGATTTTCGAGAATATCTAGTCACGTAATAAAATCCTGTTGGGTTGAATCTGAATCTCTTAACCAGATTCAGTACATAAGTAAAAACTTGGTACAACTTTGAACAATATGTGTTCAATACACTCGTACCTCTGTATCCTTGATTGTTGAGTTGGAGCTAAACATCATACAATTAAGTGAATTCCTGGATCTGTATTCTCATCACAATTGTAGGATCTCACTTAAATTACTTAAAAGCATCTTGGCACTTGATGCAATTTGCTATTATTTGATTGGTGACATCTCATCAGTTCCTTCCATAGCGGTTGTCAAGAAAAATTACATTGATTGTTTAAGGAGGGGCACGTAAAGTATCTTTTTTTTTCCCTTTCTACCAGACATTCTAATACTTTGTTTGTTGCTTCTATCAGGCAGCCTGGTGATGAGAGTGAGGCTGAGTCTTCCCGGGAGACTAGTAGCGGTGGTAGCAGTGACCATGAAGCCAATAGGCGATCCAAAATTGTTTCGGATGGGTCATGGAGTCAACAAAACCTTGCGAACTCAAACTCCCAGCGGTTGGACAGACTCTCACTGAGAGAAGGTTCATCTAGCGATGAAGCCGAAATTTCCCATTCACCTGGGTTGCTTATGTTCGAATATTTGGAACAAGAACAACCATATAACCGAAAACCTCTGACTGATAAGGCAAGTTCATTTTTTGGAGACTAGAATATTAGGATTGATGCTTATTTTATTCCTTCTTCCTGAAACGGATGCCTGTGGCACAATCCTCTCTCACCCCAACAGGTTTCATTTCTTGCATCTCAATTTCCAGAGCTGCTGACGTGCAGAAGTTGTGATTTATTGCCCTCAAGTTGGATTAGTGTAGCTTGGTAGGCCTTTTTCTTTTTTAGCAAATCTACAACACGCCCTTTTATTCTTGCAATGATTTTCATTATGATGAATTGTGTTTTGAATGCAGGTATCCTATATATAGAATACCCATGGGCCCAACCCTAAAGGATCTCGATGCATCATTTTTGACCTTCCATTCCTTGTCCGCTCATTCTAGAAGTAATCTCTCTCTCTCTCTCTCTCTCTCTCTCTCTCTCTCCACACACACACACACACACACACACACACACACACACACACATAATAATGCTTGTGTAAGGATCTAAGGTAATGATCATGACCTTTTACACTGTTAGATGCATTTTAAATGCATCTGATGAGCAGTTGAGATAATGCATCTAGCGGTGGAAAACATGGTCCTTACTATATTTCACCACGGTCTTTACTTTAGGTTTAGGCTCTTAAAGGAGCATGACTATACATGGGTTATTTGGGGTTTGGCTCCTATTTATTTTGCCACATGTAGTTTACCCCCATAATTTCCACGCCTAGGACTTTGGCTCCCAAATGCGTCGTAGTTACCCATAAAGCTTCGCCAAAGATTGTCACAAAACATTGTAAAAAGTGTTTACGATGCTTATAGGTGCGAAAGTTGATGAAGTGGAAATTATTGGGGCCAAATAGAATGTGGCAAAGTAATTAGGGGCAAAACCCCAAAATTATCCTGTTTATGTATATATTTAAATTAGATGCATTTATTGAATAACAATTATGTTGCTACCAGGCAATGGCCAGCATCGGATTCAGGGAGCAAGTAGTCGGAAGGTGAATGGTGTTGACGTACCTTCAAATGTTTCTCTACCGGTCTTTGGCCTTGCTTCGTACAAATTGAAGGGCTCAATTTTGAGTCCCGGTGGGCCGTACGAAAGCGAGCAAGAGAATTCTCTTTTGCAAGCAGCAGACAATTGGCTTCAACGTTTGCAGGTCTATCTTCCTGATTACCAATTTTTCCGTTCTCATTACTCGCAATGGAGGTAATGGGGGAATTCAAGTTAATCAACTCTTGCCTACATTTCTCTTTCCTAATGAACAAAAATTTTTAAGCGTCGAAAGCTATACGGGGTTAAGAAAACTCCATTCGACAACCAACTAGCTTGGTTGAATCTTGCCCAATGTTGTTTAAGCCTTCTAATCCTTGTTATATGTAAAGATTCTTTTAAAAGCATTAGCTTTTGAGAGATTAAGGAAAATTGCTCCCGGTGAACCAGAAGAAAGTGATAGTCAACTGGTATACAGATTTTACTTTGTTGGGCTCTGGTTTAAAACCAGACTGGGTGGCAGAAACAGTTGATGGTTTGGGTATATGGGCTAGAATGCTGACTCTTTTAGTCAGGCCACAAAGAATATTTGATAACTTGTGATAGTGATGAAAAATTAAACAATTTGTACTTTTAGCCTACATAAACTTATAGAAGTAGTTTTCAGCATAGGCTATTTTCTTCAGGGTATTTACATTAATTTGCTTCAAAGTGTTTGAAGTTTTGCTAGCTGGTCCCTAAAATTTCCCAGGATGATGTGCTGAGAATTTTAATTCAAGTGTCTAAATGACTGACCTCAATAAATTAAATTTGATATTTAGCAAAAATGCAAGATATCAAACAGGTGCTGGTTGATATATATCTAACTTAATTCTTGCTCGCCTTTCTCGACTCCTTTTGCCATTTCCTTGTCTCTTGACATACAGTTTGCTAAGTGGGTGTGTTGCATATTACTCTACCAATTAGGGTGTGTTTCGGTTGGGATTTGATGGGAAACTAAATTTGGAAAAAATTCTGTTCAATTCTGATTATTTTTACTTTCGGAAATTGTGAATCAAATTCTTACAAGAATCGTAAATATTAATAAAATTGAGAATTAGAAAATGAATGGATAATTCCAAAAACTTTGAATTTTTTTGAAAAAGAACTTAGAAGTTTTTAGTTGGCATATATTTCAAAAAGTCATTGTTATCTGGCTATTAGCTTTTTCTTCTTTCATTACCGTGTATATATATATAACTCTATCCATCACATACCGACTCTTAATTTGAGGCGGATAAATATCAAATTAGTTGAAATTCTTATTTTCATTGTCATCTTAGAAAAATGTTGTGTTATATATTTCATGTAGATTCAGCCTATTTTAGATTTGTGGCCGAGAGCATATGAATATACTCTATCCAATCCACTTTTTGTATAGGTTAAGGATATCTTCAATCAATATTCACTACAAGAAAATTTGAATCATTGATTATGTTCAAAAAAGAAAAATGGACTATTAATTTGGAACGGTCCTAAAAAGATAGTGGACTCTTAGTTTGAGATGGAGTGTGTGTGTGTGTGAGAGAGAGAGAGAGAGAGAGAGAGTTGGTCATAACTCTATTTGTATGATATTCTTTTAAAGATTTGTACAAATTAGTCTCACATCTAATAAGTATGTCAAAATATTTACATGTATGAATAAGACTTATCATGGGAGATTTTTATTTTTTATTTTTTATTTATTTTATTATTATTATTATTATTATTGTTATTATTATTATTGTAAATCATATAATTAATTGTGTAGAAGGCATTTTGAAGGCAAAAAAATGTGGTCAACTATTTTCCTATTTAATATTATGTTGAAGTATTAACTTCAACAACCTACAAAACTATTTGGTAATGTTACACTTAATTTACTCTGGCACTTTAGTTTTTTTTCTTCATACAAGAAATACAAAATTGATCGCAAATTACATCAACCCATTAATGGCACTCTTAGAGTCAAAGTTAGTTTAATGCAAATACCTCATAATTACTAGAGGTTTATGAATTATTCCCTTTCAATTATCTTTTTTCGGATGACACATAAAATTTGAAGGTTTTATTAAAAATTAACATGATTATTCAACTTAAATGACATGCAATTTTGAAACGATAAAAGATTAAATGATAAATTTATAAATTCCTCTTAACTTACTTATCTACTCAACTTCAAGCTCTAGCCCTTCTACTAGGAGTTAAGAGTTGAGTGGCTTAAGGAAGGAGACAAAAACATACCTTGCTTCAATGATGAGGTAACCCTTTAATTAAAAAAGTTGGTGGAAGGCCCGAGTTAATACCATTAAGGAGTCGATCAAATTATGGATCTATTCAATTCTTTGATGAGTGGAACATCTTTGAACAAAGCATCTCTTAAGCATGCATTTTTACCTAAATTATTGGCATATTCTAGGGGAAGCGGTTACATATGTTATTGTATGGACATTTTTCGTCATAATTTAGTATGTCATATACCGTTACAAGTTGTTATAAGTCGTCGAAGAATCGAGAAGATTACATCTACACGAGACGAATCCGAATTACAAGAAGACTTCAACACTCAAAGCCCAACAAGAATGAATTTGATAAAATGTGTTTAAGTTTCATTTACATTTCACATTAAAAGTGTTGGGATAACTTTTATAAAAGTTAAAATGATTTTTTGAAATTTGTAGTAAATGATATTTATCTTTCAAAAACATTTTATCATAAAAGTTTTGGATAAACCTTTTCTGATCTCGTAAACAGTCTTAAGTTTTGAGGTTTCCAAAATATTTAAAAGACTCGAACTTTTTGGGACACGTATATGATGTCGTTCGAACGACATCGTATACGGTTCAAATGAGATCGTATCTCGCTCGAACGATGTCGTGTTAGAGGTTTTTGCTGACACATCACCGCCTTAAATTTAATTATATATAGGGTGTCAGACTACTGATTTTCGTGTGGAGAAATACTGGTTTTCGCAGAATATGTTTTTATACTATTCTCCAACCATTTGAGGGTTCATAACTTTTATTTTACAATTCACAATCCCAATTGCTTTTGTGTGAGTTGTTTTGTGGAACCCAAAACATAGTTTGTTATTGTTCATACTTTGTGGGGAGATCTCTACAACTGAGGGCTGCGTGCTATTGTGTAGTGAGTCTCGACGGAGTTTTATGACTGTGTGTCATTAGGAAGTGCTGCGGTGTTCCTGGATTGAAGATTGGACTGCGATTCATGTAGATTCGCCGAGTGTGGACTTATTGCTGACGACATCGACCGACGCCTGCGGGTATTCGAGTGTCAAACTGTATGTCATTGTAATCGTGTAAGTTGAGATTTACAATTATAGTGAAATAAAAAGAATTTTTCCTGAGGGAATTTTTCCTGAACTTTGTGTCGCATATTTTACTTAAGCTGGTTTAACACTGCACGCATGTTGTTAATTGACTTTAAGGGCTGAATTGATTTGATTCATAAACTGACTCTAATTAAATAAGTTTGTGATTGGAATTTACGCAACTATTCGAATCGATATCGCACATACGGTCTTTCAAATTGGTATCAGGTTATGCTAATTTATCTCGTATTCCTATTTTCTGCAAAAATTTTGTGATATTGATTTTTTTTTTGAAAAATTTGATTTTTATCGCTATGTTTCCAAGTGAAAACTTATATAACTGGTTGTCAGTTTTTGACGGACTAATTATACTTACTGGAAAGCCCGAATGAAATCCCATTTAAAAGCAATCGATGAGAGAGTTTGGTTAATTTGTGAAAGAGGTTGGATTCCTCCCATTGTCATCGCAAATAATGTCACGAATTTAAAACCTGTGTCAGACTGGACTGAGGAAGAGTTTAGGTGGAGCACTTACAATTCACGAGGGCTTAGTGAAATTTTCGGGTATGTCACCCCTGACGAGTTCCGACGTATTATGACGTGCACCACGTCTAAAGAAGCGTGGGATGTTACCCACGAAGGTACTAATGCGGTCAAAGAGTATAAAATTCAAAATTTGACCACTCAATTTGAGACAATCACTATGTTAGAGACTGAGTGTTTTGACAACTTTTATGCACGTTTGTCTGATATTGTCAACACGAGTTTTAACCTAGGTGAGCCTATATCTGATGCACGAGTGGTTGAAAAGATTTTAAGATCGCTGCCAAAACGTTTTATCCCTAAAGTAACTGTTTTGAATACCTTAGGAAATTTGAATCGTCTAAAATTAGAAGAGTTGGTAGGAGACCTACAGACGCACGAAATTAACATGTTTTCCGACATAGTCAAACTTAAGAATAGAGAGATAGCCCTTAAAACCCAAGCGAAGAAAAATAAAGTGAGTTTGTGTGAGTTCGAGTCTGATTTTGACATGGCCCTGCTTGTAAAGAATTTTAAAAAATTTCTCCAGTTTTTGAAACAAAATTCTTCCAATAAATGATTTTCGGAGAAAAACAAAATGAAAGACAATGCCAAAGAAAACGGTGAGAAAGAGAAAGAGAAAGAGAAAGAGGGTGAAGAAAAGTTTGAAAATTTAAAATGTTTTGAGTGTGAGTGGAAACGTCACAAGTCATTTGAGTGTCCCACTAGGCTTAGGGGAGAGGGGAAGAAAGTTGCCATGCCAACCACCCTTAGTGATAGTGATAGGGAGGGAGAAGAGGGAGATGAGGACGATGACTCCGGTAAAGGTTTAGGACATGGTATGTGTGTTGCCTTTTTAGCCAGTCATGAGAGCACACCCACTTTGTCCCCCGACGATGAGGACACTTGTGCACGTAGAGGTTTTGAGTGTTTCTAGCGAGTCTGAGAGCGAGTGTGCTAGTGATGATGAAAGTGAGCTCTAGATTGCATTTCGAGAGTTGTACGCCATGACCTTAAAGAAAAAAAAATTGAATAACAAGTTGGGTCTCAAGGTGAAAGATTTGTAGAGAGAAATTGAGAGTTTGAAGGAGTTTGAGGCAAAAGCAAGTCAACTCGAGAAAGTGAAGGTTTCTTTTGAGTGAACAGTTGATTGCTTTGAATAGGGAAAAGAGTGAGCTTATAGCCCGTGTGTCACAATTAAAGATAGATCTTAAGAACGCCCTGGAGGCTAAAGTCACTTTGGAGAACACATCTAAGAAGGTGGGAAAGATGGTTCTCAATCCTACTTTGGGGAGCGGTGAGAGTTTAGGAATAAGTCATGACGGTGCGTCTACTTTTTTTGTTGCACCCGAGCCGATTCATACTTTAGAGTTAGATTCTCATGACTCTCGACCCATCCCACCTAAGCGTCCCGTACCCGTTAGGAGAGCACATTCTAAAGTTTTTGAGAGAGGTGTACCTAGGCCGGTTTATGTTTGTTCCCATTGCAAAAAGAGAGGACACCTTAGGGAATTTTCTTTTAAGTTGGGTAATGTGTCACGCTTTGCTTCTACACATGTTCGCACACATGCATCCACCCATGAGACTTTGATTGCTCATAATGATAGAGAGTTTGCATATATTCGAGAGCAAGTAAAGTTTTTGGTCAAGACTTCTCATGACTTGATGGAGTTGTTTCAAAAGATGTCACCGTCTTTGGAAAACTCCACCGCACCTACTAGATGAGGTCTAGACATATTTTCTAGTATAGGGTGATTTACGTGATGTTATCTTATGCCTATTGCTAGTATCTTCCATTTGTTTTATACTTTGTTAGCATTTTTGTTTGTTTTTCTTATTTCTAGTATTGTTTTAGCACTGTTTTGGATCTGTCTACCCATTCCAGGAACTGTTTTCTCAAATTTTTTCCCACTAGTCAAAACTGCATTATTTTATGGTATTACTGTGTTCTCGTTCGAGTGAGATCACATGTCGCGCGATGTTGTTGTTCTAACGACAACTGTTTTCGTTCGAGCGACTCTGTGTTTCGTTTGAACGACATGATTGGGTTTTCTGGATTTATCTGTTTGCAGTCCTTTGTTTCATATTGACATATTATTTGGAATTGCTGAGTTGTTTCTGAACAGTTTTCGAAAAAATACAAAAAGATTTTCTTTTTTATAAATTTTTTGAAAAATCCAAAAAGAGTTCTGTATTTTGTTTACACCTTATGTGAATGCACACTTAGGATGACCAAGTCACAATTTCATTCCATTTATCCATGTGACTGTTTGATAGTGTTTTGAGACAATATATTGTGTCATTCATGTGCTTTACAAAGTTTGGAGTCTTTGAGATGATATATTGTTGCTACCTACATAATTGACTCTATTTGTCCTTTATTGCACACATGCATGGATTTGTTTGACTTTTGTGCTTGTCTATCACATATTGGTTGAGTATTTCCATCTCAATTCTGTCTATACAACGAACCAAATGTGATGAGACTTGACAAAAAGTAGTGCATGATATAAACCGTTTGTGAGTTTGTGTGATTTTTTTAAAACGGGGAAGGACTACGAAAGGTACTCATTTACCCTTTGCGATTAAGACACCATTTAAAGGGACCTAAAAAAGTGAAGAATTAAAAATTATCCAGGGTCCAATGAGGTTTAAAAGAGCCCGAAAAAAATTGAAAGGCAATAAAAAGAAAATTATGCCAAAAATGGGCCAATAGGTTTTTTAGTTTCATCACGTCTAAGAAAAATAAAAAGCATTATCTTTTAATGAGGGAGTTTGGATGGAATTTATAACGGTTTGCACGTCCTTCAAAGTCATGAAAAAGCATTACATAGTTTTGAACGTTATTGGTGTGGAAATTATTTATACTTTGATTTGTTGATATGATTAAGACAATGTCATCTAAATTCAATAATTTTACACCTAAGGACTATTTTTGATATTCATTCGTCAGGAGTACACTTATGCATCTTGCACATATGATACGATTGAGTTTATTTTCCTATCGAATGTGTTCACACCCATTCATTCCGTTTTCGTGATTTGGTTGTCTTAGTGTAAATTCATGGTGTGTGATTTTTGTAACATCATTTTTGCATTTTTGTATAAAAATTGAAAAATTGAAAAATAGTCTCTTTGCCTTGTTTTCCGTGACACCCTGATTTTCTTTATGTGATTTATTCTTTTCCTTATCTATTTCGGACAAATAAAAAGGGAGAGAACGCATTTTGACTTTATGGGGGAGTTTTATGTATGGGGGAGATTTGATCATGCTTTCATGTTTATACTTTATATCATTTCAAACTCGATATGTCACGCGGTATTTGCTTTGTCTCATGTGTGTCGGTACAATTGAAGATTTTTGGATTGCACACCCTCATGAGAAAATCTTGGAGTGTTGAAAAGTTAATTGTTGAAGCATCGTTTAAAATTTTTGAAGACTTGACAATTTATCTTTCCTCGTTTGAGTTTATGGGAGGGTAGATTTGTATAGGTCATTCGAGATTGATAATTCAGATATTTTTTATTTTGTACCTGAATAGACATAGTGTGAGATTTGTAAGGACATTGTCCGTCACAATTTAATATGTCATATACCGTTACAAGTTGCTACAAGTCGTCGAAGAATTGAGAAGATTACATCTACAAGAGACAAATCCGAATTACAAGAAGACTTCAACACTCAAAGCCCAATAAGGATGAATTTGGTATATGTGTTTAAGTTTCATTTACATTTCACATTAAAAGTGTTGATATATTTTTTATAAAAGTTAAAATGATTTTATGAAATTTCTAATAAATGAGTTTTTTTTTTCAAAAATATTTTATCATAAAAGTTTTGGATAAACCTTTTCTGATCTTGTAAACAATCTTAAGTTTTGAGGTTTCCAAAATATTTAAAAGACTCAAACTTTTTGGGACACGTGTATGATGTCGTTCGAACGACATCGTATATGGTTCAAACGAGATCGCAACTCGCTCGAACGACGTCGTCCTTTGTTCGAACGACAGAGGTTTTTGCTGACACGTAAACGCCCTAAATTTTATTATATATAAGGTGGCAGACTACTGATATTCGTGTGGAGAAATATTGGTTTTCACGGAATACGTTTTGATAATATTCTCCAACCATTTGAGGGTTCATAACTTTTGTTTTACAATTCACAATCCCAATTGCTTTTGTGTGAGTTGTTTAGTGGAACCCAAAACATAGTTTGCTATTGTTCATACTTTGTGGGGAGATCTCTACAATCGAGGGCTGCATGCTATTGTGGAGTGAGTCTCGACGGAGTTTTATGACTGCATGTTATTAGGGAGTGCTGC